>CM067856.1:44072592-48872592 GCA_034642435.1 Megalocaria dilatata
AACTTACCAATTCAAGAACAAAACTCATATGGTGTTCTCTATGCACGTGTTTCTATCTGATGATAAGTTTGAAATGAAAATACTGGATTTTATTTTTAGGTCATCAAGAGATATTTCAGAAGTTACAAAAGCATCTAAATTCTCCTTGTCAATAATCTCTACCTAAATTTCAAATCGTTTTTATAATCTCCAATAGGTTTTCACTGCGTGAATTGACTATAAAGGCGAGTACAATTTCAAATAATAATAGAAATGATCAAATTAAGTGTACTGTGTAGACTTTAATATAGAATTCATAATTAATATCAGAAGTCTGAAAAACCTGCACTGTATGTTTCAATAATATATATTATTTGCCGCTATATAAGTAATGTGACATTTTCTGACTTTTTGAAAGTTGGAAAATGTCACATCTTTGACTTTTCTTTCCACCAGGTCCGAAAGTGATCATTTTCCATCCGTGGGTGGGAAGTAATCTTGTAGTGGAAGAACAGAAGAACATTTAATTCAATTTCCTTATATACAGCACAAGAACAGAAATATAAATTGGATTTTATAGAAAACGAAGTCCAATATTCATTAAAGTTAATAGTCACTGTTGATGACTCATAGACTTTGACTGAAATAGATAAACCTGTTTCTTTAGGCAAGCTAGTTGTTGGAATATTAATGTACTGCTGTTTCGCACTTATTGTTGTGTGGTTTGGAAAATGTTTGAGGTTACAGGACACATCAAAGGATGTAGAACTGGAAGTAGAAGGTCTTGAGAAAAGAACAGACGTTTTCGACTGGTTTTCAATGGAACTATCTACATATCCTTCGGCTACTGTGTTGGACCTCCAACCTCCTAGACGTTTAAGCATTAAACTGTCTGCACCACTGTCAACAAGTAATGTTGCCCACTTTTTTGAAGCAGTGTCCAGTAGTCTTGATTGAGCAAGACCCAAATATATATCGAGTGTTTTTTTTTTTTTAGAGCGATAGAACTTTCGATAGGGATAACTCTGATTTGACAGAAGGTAGAAACTATGTTGTTTTGACAGTTTGGTTCAGTAAGCATTGACAAATTATCATGGAAAGGATCACGACGCAAAAGCGTTTATAAATTGTTGAAATTTATTTTCAAAATCAGTGTTCTATTCGCCAAATTTATAGAGCACTTCGTCCATCAGAGCAGCTTATTCGTCGAACTATCGATAGATTTCGGACAACTTTTTCTCTAATCGATGCAACAACAACAACAAGACAAAAAACTGTACTTACAGAAGAAAATATCGCTGTTGTAATTCATAGTGTTAATGATGATCCAGATTTGTCTATTCGTCAACGTTAACAACACGTTGGAATCTGTGCAACCACCACATGGAAAATTTTGCGTAAAAGATCTTGGTCTACACCCCTACAAGATCCAACTGGTTCAAGAACTAAAGTAACTTGACCATAATAAGCGTCGTTTGTTTGCTGATTGGGACCTAGAACAGCTTGAATTTGATCCACTTTTTTATTGTGAAATTGTGTTTAGCGATGAAGCTCATTTCTGGTTGAACGGTTATATAAACAAAATTGCTGAATATGGAGTGAAAACAATCCTTCAGAAGTTCTGCAGGTTCCATTGCATCCTGAAAAATTTTATGGTGTGCTTTACACGTTGGAGGCATCATCGGTCCATATTTCTTGAAAAACGGTGCTGGAGCTAATATCACAGTGAATGGTACTGGTTACAGATCGATGATCAATGATTATTTGTTTCAAAATTTGAATGGTATCGACCCAGAAATGTTCCAACAGGATGGTGCAACACCTCATGTTGCTACCGTACAATTGATTTATTGAAAGAAAAATTTGGCGATAACATTTTTTCGAGAAATGGTCCAATTAATTGGCCTCCAAGATCATGCGATATAACTCCACTGAATTATTTTCTTTGGGATTAAGTCAAGTCATTGGTTTATGCTGATAAACCAGAAACAATAGACGCCTTGGAAGCCAACATAACTCGTGTGATTGATGAAATAAGGCCTGAATTACTCGAAAAAGTGGTCCAAAATTGGTCTGGTCGAATGCGGTTCCTCAGAGCTAGTCGTGGTAGACATATGCCAAAAATTATTTTTAATACATAAATGTCATGAAATTATCTTTCAAATGAAAAAAAATTAGCTGCAATATTATTTTAAATGTGTTTTGTTTCAATTTAAAGTTTTTTCACTTAAAAAAGAACACCCGATATATGTGACTTTATCCATTAGTGAGAAAACACAGAAGAAGACTATAGAAATGATAAGATGCTCAACTCAAACATTAAGTATTGGTACGTATTTCATGGCGGTTGCCAATTTTCAGGCACCCTTAGCCTTCAGAAGTCAACAAAAGAACAAGATTTGAAACTCACCAATTCAAGATAATTCTTTAAAAAACTCACATAGTGTCTTCCGTGCACGTGTCTCTATCTGATAATAACTTTGAAATCAAAACACTGAATTTTATTTCAAGGATATCAACACATAATTTACCGGCTACAGAAGCATTTGAATTCTCCTTCTTAAGAATTTCCGGAAAAACTTACGAAGATGGCTTATTCAGAAAAGATTCAAGCCAGAGACGATCGAAAGCCTTGCATGTGTCCAGAGTAACTGGACCTAGATTTTCCATGGCGCTCAATAGCCGTTGTACACACTTGCGTCCCAGAGTTCAGGAGGTCATCTGTTAATCGTCATTTTCGAAAAGCATGTTACTTGTCACTGATGAGATCTGTACTCTCCACGTATCTAACCATTTCGTGGTTTATAGCTGCTTCCATGACTCTCGACAAAATGAATGTTATCGCTATTACGTGGTAGTCGATGAAAAACACTTCCTCTATTTGTTTGGTATAGGCTTCACCTGTGCACTCTTCTATAAATCAGCAAAAATTCCTTTTCTGTATGACATAATGAAAATCTTACAGAGGTGTACGCTCTAGTGAACAATTTTTGAATATAAGCACTGGACTAATGATCCGTCATCTAAAGTATACATCCATCATTCTAGATGACGCAGTTGAAATTGTTGGAGGTTACAGACGAAATACTTCGATAGTCGAGTAAACATCAAATGTCCGCTTGTAGAGATCGAATCAATAATATCGACTCAAAACTCGAACTACTCATTCTCATTTTGAATATCATGTTTAATTGAAAACAATCCAATTGAATTCACAAAGTGAGTAATATCACAGATGCAATTTCAACATGTTACTGGTTTCCTTATATGATATTGAAATCAATTAATTCTAATTACATGCAGTATAATCCGCTTTTATAGATAACCATATTGGAATTCTTGTTACCATTGCAACTACAATCCGAAATCACTCCTTCATATTTGAAATTAATTCAGTCACGTGAGAATAGATATAATTTCCGATGGCATTAAAAGCTTTCCTAATTAACATTCCATATTAGAGGAATATGTAAATTTCGTTCCTAGATAAGACGGCTGTACGGTTATACCATGGTATAGTAATATCATAGCCTACAGATCTAAATTTCGAAATATTCAATGAGCTCTTCTGCTGCATTATGGAATCATCTGAACAGTACCAGGGGAAAGTTTTGCCTTTAACAAAAAATCGGTCTATCCAAACATAATTTTATAAATTGGCCTCCTCTCTGCTTATTTTAATCTAAAAATGCAACTGGTTTTTAAATTCTGAAAAGTGCTCATAATTAGCTCAATAAAAAGATGGAAGAACAGTCAATTGAGTCATATATACTACCTACGGTTAATGGTGAAGAATGTCCACATAAAAAAAATTGATATGCTATTTCAAATTACGAACCATGAGGTGCGCTCAGAGTTATTGATACTCTGATATATGGTAGCAAGAGCATCTTTTAATGGTCGACATATTTCAACTATTTTCGATATAGGGACAGAGTGCTCATGTAAAAGACACCAACCAGATACTTCCGTAAGTATGAGTTTTTCCGGAAAACGCCAAGACAGGTACTTTTTATTCAGAAGAGGACATCTTCTGATTACAAATTCGCGGTTGTATGATCATACCACCCCTAAGTGGGGTACAACTCCTTCAAGAATTTTAAATGGCAAGTGAGTGGAGTGATACACCAATTCTATCTACGAATATGCTTTAAAATTTTTGTTTAGGGTTTGCTTGGGTGTGAAAAAGTATTTGGAAGTGATGGTTGAAGTGCAAATAGGTCGAGTTTCTTAAATACATTTTTATCATCTTTTTACTTCAATATCCACTTTACTCGATTTTCACGAGTAGAATCGCCTTAAAATGCTGACACAGTACTGGATTCCAAAATGAGACGATGCTTTAGTTTTATGCTCTACACCAATGGGGAACATTTCAAAGACATAGGATTCTACTCTCATGTTCATCTTCCTATGTGAATAAACTCCTAGTTACCCAGATATTCACAGGGTGACAAGAAAAACCTCGGACGAATTTTTTTCATTCAACTTTATTAAACAAAAGAAATTAAACAAAACAACAACAAATAATAAAAGCATAAACATTTGGTAATAAATATAAGCGGTTTCGAAGTGGCTTCCTTTGGCGATACATAGCTTCAGACGCTTCTTGAAAATTTCGGCAATAGAATGCAGCTCTTCGGGCGTTAATCGGCCCCATACCTGGCGCAGGGATTGCCTCAGCGACTCCAAACATTTGTGTTATTCAGCACAAGCCCTGAACTCTAAAATCGACTACACGCTGTAGTCCATTAGGTTGAGATCTAGCGAGTATGGCGGCCATTCTGCATATGTAATGAAACCCGTAAAATGGGTCTTATACTATTCTTGCGTCATTTTAGCTTGGTAAGCCGGAGCGGGGTCCTCTTGAAAGGCCAATGCATGTCGTCGAAGTGCTGCTAGGCCCACGGAAATACTATGGCCTCGAGAATGTCGCAGCGGTAGATTTCTTGATTGATTTTGACCCCTTGATCCACGAAAACAGAGGGTGTTTTTCGCTAGTGCAAATTCCGCCCCAGACCATGACGAATTGCGGATTTTTACGATGTTCAACAACGGCCGTCGTACCAGGAGCCTATGAGGACCAGACTCTATCGTTTTGGTGGTTGTGGGAATGTTCTACGGTGAAAAGCTTCTGGTCTGTGAAGAGGGTACGCTACCATTGGTGACCAGCGTCGAGACGAAGTAGTTGGCGGCAGCCTTAGAGTCGTACGTGCTTGTTTTCATCCCCGAGGAGTTGAACTCTTTGGAGCTTCTATGGCTTGAGGTTGAGTTTCTTTTTGGACATTTGACGAACGGATTCACGTTGATATCGGTCTCACGGGCTATTTTTCTCATGGAGACCCTCGGATTTCGATTGACTCACTTCTTGACGATGCTGCGATTGCTAGTGAACTTCCTGGACGACAAGCTCCTTGAAACAGCAAATTGCATCGGACGCGCTTTCTCGAAGCACACTGAGCAAACGAAGAATTACGCATTGACGCTTACCTTGACGGAACAGCTCCAAAATTGCACTACGTTTGTTTAACATTCTAACACTCTGCTAAATAAAGTAATATCAAACTGAAAATTCACATATTGGTTCAGAAAGTGTAAAGAATCTAATGGAATGAAAATTATTTGGCTACGCTAAAATATTTCTGTTCTAGAACACGGTAAAATTTGTCCGAAGTTTTCCTTGTCACCCTGTATAATATCTATCTGAATTTGAAGCAAGAGAAAATCACCGATCCTTGTGTAATAATTTCGTGAAGAAATAAATGGTACATCGTCACAGGTTCAAACACCATTATCCGCCTTTCTGTCTTCAAAAGCGAAGGACACCGATGTGCCATTTGTACATTATCGCTACCTCAAAGAGGTGCGATGGAGGACTATCTTGCCCCATTTAATGTAATTTCTTGCTTCACCCTCCTTATCGCCCGGGGATTATAAACACCTTCCGTGATTTTGTACACAGATGTATCATACGCATATCCTGGAATTAACAGGGTATACTAGCAGCAGATTTGCTTATGTGGCAAATAACACGGGTAGAAAGGGGCGAATACTGAAGGAATTTTATCAAATTACGGAAGGAAATACTAAAAGGGAATGGTGAATTAGTGATGTGAACAATATTTAGTTATTATAGTTGGTTCTCAAGAAATGTACAGTTTCTAAGATTATTGTAAATAATTTAATATTTCAGTTAAAACAAGAAACAGGGTAATCTGAAATCTTATTCGTAAATGCATTTGGATAACTCTAAAATATATTTAAAAATGTTCTATTGGCATTTCTAGGAATAATCAACAAGTTCATTTTTCCGAGTGAATAACCTGTGTGTACAAATATATCATTTATATATGCATAATAGTACTACGGTATGCAGCTGTGCTACTGACACTAACTAACATCTTCTGTACCTATATTAAAGTTATTGGAAAAGTCTCAGAAAGAAATGAACTACGGTCTGCACAATTTTACCACTGCCTCATAAGCGTGAATTTGGAATAAGCACCTATAGGTGTATAGGTGTTATGGGAATAACATTTTCCATTTCAATTCTCTTTAGATTACCGATAGAAAAGGAAAAAGATGGTGATCGTGTCAACTGATTAAGCTGAATTCATTAAAGGTTATTCAGATATTTATTCACACCAGAATATATGTCAGTAAAGTACCGACTTACAGGGCAATGCTTCAGAAATCTATTTGGACCTACAGCATTCAAAAGAATTGTTCGTATCGGGTGTTATTTAAGAGTGATAAAACTTTTGATAGGGATAACTGTGATTTGACAGAAGGTAGAAGCCATGTTGTTTTGACATTTCTGTTCAGTGAGCATTGACAAATCACCATGGAAAGACTCACGCCGCAACAACGTTCACAAATTGTTGAAATTTGTTTTCAAAATCAGTGTTCTATTCGCCAAACTTATAGAGAGAACGTCGTGAAATTCATGGTTTACATAATCGTCCATCAGAGCCGCTTATTCGTCGAAGTATCGATAGATTTCGGACAACATTTTCTCTACTCCATGCAACAACAACAACAAAACAAAGAACTGTACGTACAGAAGAAAATATCGCTGCTGTAAGTCATAGTGTTAATGATGATCCAGATTTGCCTATTCGTTGACGTTCACAACAAGTTGGACTCTGTACATCCACCACATGGAAAATTTTGCGTAAGGATCTTGGTCTACATACAAAATACAACTGGTTCAAGAACTAAAGCCATTTGACCATAATGCGCGTCGTCGTTTGTTTGCTGATTGGGCCCTAGAACAGCTTGAAGTTGATCCACTTTCTTATCGTAAAATTGTGTTTAGTAATGAAGCTCATTTCTGGTTGAACGGCTATGTAAACAAGCAAAATTGCAGTATATGGAGTGAAAATAATCCTACAGAAGTTCTGCAGTTTCCATTGCATCCTGAAAAAGGCGTGTGCTTTACACGCTGGAGGCATCATCGGTCCATATTTCTTTAAAAACGATGCTGGAGCTAATGTTACAAAAAATGGTGCTCGTTACAGATCGATGATCAATGATTATTTGTTTCAAAATTTGAATGGTATCGAACCAGAAGTGTTTTGGTTCCAACAAGATGGTGCTTCATCTCATGCTGCTACCGTGACAATTGATTTATTGAAAGAAGAAATTTGGCGATAACATTATTTCGAGATATGGCCCAATTGATTGACCTCCAAGATCATGCGACATAACTTCACTGGATTATTTTCTTTGGGGTTATGTTAAGTCATTGGTTTATGCTGATAAACCAGAAGCAATAGACGCTTTGGAAGCCAACATAACTCGTATTATTGATTGAATGAAGCCTGAATTACTCGAAAAAGTAGTTCAAAATTGGTCTGTTCGAATGAGGTTCCTTAGAGCTTGTCGTAGTGGACATATGCCGGACATTATTTTCAAGATATAGATGTCATAAAATTATCTTTCAAATAGAAAAAAATTGGCTTCAATCCTAATTTAAATGTGATTTATTTCAATTTAAAGATCTATCAATCTAAAAAAACACCCTATATGTAGTAGTAGATATACCTTTTAGAATTCTTAGTTGCAGTTGATTAGACTTTAATCAATTAGTATGCAAATTCTCGGATAAGCTTACTTAATGGGATACGAGATTTATTAATGTTGAAATGTTTTCATAGCACTCTTTTGAGTGGTTAATGTATCACTTAAGCCGCAAGGGTAGATACGGTAACACTTCAAAACATAAAATGGTTTAACTTTTTTTACTCAATTAAATTTACAACTTCAAACACATTAATTCGAAGGATTAACAAGTGTAATCTTTAAGTAACATTATTAGAAACATCCATTATTGGAACACCACAACTTGTACACGGGGCATTGTTTTCGTCGTTCTTCAGCTACCAACCATGTGATATTCTTGATACTTTTCCACTTTTTAAAGGACTGGTACTCCTTCTCATACACCATCCTAGATTTCTGGTGCAACAATAAACTTCTTGCTTCCAACGCTGCATCTTCTACATCTGATGGCAGGTTTTCTTTTTTTTGTGTTAATTCTTTTCCGTACATTTCGTATTCGCTTCGTATACAAAATCCAAAAACACTGAAGACTCCGCAAAAACCAGAATCCAAGTAATCTTCATTCCTAGTAACGGAGCAACGCAGTTGCGAGTTTTGTGCCAAAAATTACAATTTTCTTTGAAATTTTATTTTTCACCTGAATTTGAAGTCTTTCTATGGAAAAAAAAATGGGTATTGCACACGACGATGAAATTGTATTATCTTCTCGAGCGACTGACGTCTCGACGCTAAAAGACACTCTCAAAAATAAAGTACAAATTTAACGTCTTGTACAATAAATAACTGTTTGATTGTATTGGTCTCTACTTGTCGGAAATATATCTTGATCATTAAAGTAAAACAACTCAATTTCCGCTAATTTAATTAATTTCACAACAATTGTTTCGTCATGACAACATGACTTCGTCAGGTCAGTACCATACTCACCTGACGAAGTAATTAAAAAAATTTGTAGAAGATAAACATATTTCAATTTGTTTTGATATTCAAATTTTGTTATATTTCTTCTATCAAGTAAAAAGCCTTTCTATTTTATTTTGACGAAGTAATGTTTTCATGACGAAACAATTGTTGTGAAATTAAATAAATTAGCAAAAATTAAGTTAGGTTACTTTAATCAACAATAAATAACTCTTATTTACAGCCTAACTATTTATATGGTACAATTTTGATTTGTTCCACTCAAAATTTAGGGAAATTTTGCGATGTTGTTTTGATCTGTGTGGTAAAAACACTATCTTGCTTGTAGATCGCTGGGCTTTCTAGCAGATGTTCATTTTAACCGAGTCCACTTAGATTAACTTTACACGTACACTGCTTAATTACAAGTAGATATTACAGACCATTGTTTCACTTTTAGGCCTTTTATTGCTGAATTGTATTATTACGAGAGGTTGAACGAAAATTTTCCTTGAGATTAAATTTGTGAAGTTATAAGTTAATGCGAATTAAGTTCTCTTTGGACTAGAAGACCAACTTGAAAGAAGCATAACTGGAAACCGTGTCTTGGATGTATGGCAAAAAGAGACTAAAATCAGAGTCATATTGTGAAGCAGGTAGGAAACTCTACTGCCGGCATTTGCCTAAATGAGTTTCTGGCTCACTTTTATCCAATTTATAATATATGGGGAATGAGATTTTACTGTTATCATTTCATTGAGATTTGTTGACAATGCAAGTGTTCCTATGGCCTTAAATATATTACTACTGTTGTGGCACGAATCATGGTGTTATTTTTTCATCATAACCGCATCAAGTTATTGGTCTTTAGCATGTTATGTAGTCCTGCAAATTTTAAAACAGTGTTTAAATATAAACCGATATATAAAATTAATGAACTATGTAAGCATAAATACCAATAAGAATGACATAACCAAGTGTAAAATGAGAAAATATCAGATTGTTAAAAAATAAATAAAAAAGGAATATTCGAATAACTTAATGAATTCATTGGTCGATAAATAGGCTTGGACAAAATCTGTACTACATTTCGTTATATAAGCTTCTATTTTTGAAAAATATAATTAATTCTTCCGTACGACGGATGCAAATTTTACTCGAATCAGTGAGATTTTCTCCAACATTTTTATATGCAGTACAATTACGAAAAATATGTTCAATAGTGATTTCTTCCACAATGTTTCCAGTAAAAAAATATGCCTCTATAAGATGTATGTGACCCATCTTTATATGTGTCAGAACTCTTTATTCTCTGCATGTAAACTGTTGCCTATTTCCATGAATCTAACAGACGGCTCATTGGTTCATTTTCTAAATTACTGCATTCTTGGATGTTCAGCCTTTAGGAACATTTGAATATCATTATGAGGGAGTGTTATCTCGTCAGAGAGAAATGATGCTGCTTCTCGAGTTGTTATGCTTTCTGAGTTATGATCAAGCCGTTTGCATTTGGCTTTAGCCTTGAAGAATGAATTTGGAATTCCATGAGATATTTAAGAAGCTTTTTAAATATTGTTTAACAACATACAGGACTTTCCAACGAAAATTTAACCCGCCCTAGAACTCAGGAACGAAGAAGTTTCGAAGATTTTAAAAAAGCAAGTCAACTTTTGCTTTGAGTTTGTTCTGAAAAACCACCTCCATGAAGGTGGCATCAACGCCCAGCATTTTTTGAATAGGGAAGAGATGTCGAGAATTGGTTAGTTTGAAAGTTTTTCATGCTCTGTACACAAATCAATTAAAATTTTCAGAAACGGTTCATTATTCACGAAATAATGAAATATTACACTTACCGTCAAAAGGCGATGTTGAACAGATTGTTCAACCATCCAAACTCAAGAACCTAAGAGTTTTGAACTAATTTTCAATTCCTGTATTAGGGAGAAAAAATTCCTATGACGACAGTTTTCCGAAAGAACCACCTGAGGATGGCAACAACCCCGAAGATTTTTTGAATAGGGAGGGGATGTTGGATGTGGTTTAGTTGAGGAGTTTTTTCGGTTCTCTAAACATAGCAGTTGAAATATTCAAATTTGTTCATTTAATGGCAGAACAATTTGAGTTTTTGAATGTTTTCACTTCAAAAACTTTCGATTTTCTTATCGTTCATGATGGCAAAATGTATGAGACGCATGAAATTCATTACAATGTACACTATTTTTTCGAAGATTCTTTCTCAAATGTGTTTCAGTCTAACATTACTTAGAGATCTGATGTATTTGAATGTTTTGTGTTTCTGTTTGAGTTAGCCTTCTGATGATGTTCAATATCAAATTGCTTAAAAAACCACCTAATTTGAAAATTTCAACTAGGATGTTTAGAAAACAGAAAAAGTTTTTTAACAAAAACACATTAGCCATCTCTTTCCTAGTCTAGAAAAAATTGGGGGTTGTTGCCACTCTCAGGTGGTTTTTTCGGAACAATGTCATCATAGAAATTGTTTCTCCCTAACACATAATTTAAAAATTATTTTTGGATTCTTAAAAACTCTTGGGTTCTTGAGTTTGGGCTGTTCAACTAGACAGTTGAACAGACGTTCAACATCACTTTTTGACGGTAAGTTCAATATCACATTATTTCGTGAATAATGGACCGATTTTGAAAATTTTAACTAGATTGTGTACAGAACATAAATAACTTTCATACTGACTAATACTAGATAACACTTCACTATTCAAAAAATGTTGGGGTTGATGCCACCTTCATGGGGGTGTTTTTTTCGAAACAAACTCATGTTGAAAGCCGTCCCCCTCAAAACAGAAGTTGGCCTGTTCTTTAAAATCTTCGAAAATTCTTCGTTTCTGAGTTCTGGGGGGATGAAATTTTCATTAGGACACCCTGTATATAGGGCGTTTGATTCAAGCAACGAAAATACTACTTCCTTTTGCCTTCTTTGTGAAATTATAATTGGGAAGGAAATAGATTCGAAGTCTCTCTGAATTCAAGAGATATGACAAAATGAAAACTCCAATGGCAATAAATTCGAACTAATAAGAATGCTTTATTCCAATATCGCAATCAAGAACTATAATATTTCCTATTGCCGTTCGGCATATTTATCTCAAAAAAGAAGTGAGAACCTTTGTTATTTCCACTTTGATTTGAATATTTGCAAAGGCTTCTCCGAAGGAAAAAACGTTTAGGATTCGACGCGAATGTCCCTAATAAATTCTCATTTAACGATGAGCATCGATTAAGGAACTCAAAGAGGAAATTTTTCCTTGGTTTTTTCTTTGGGCGAATTCAGGACGGTATCCTCTCCGTTCATTCGGGATTCAGCGTGCGTTCTGGATGGTAGGGAAGAAAAATAAAATCGATAGTTCTAATTCTCCCAAGATATTAAATCCGTTCTATCGTATAAATTTTTGATTGAGTTTTCTCACATGTTTGCCTGACAGTTGTTAAATTCTTTTCATATTTCAATTTCGCTGACGTCTGTCAGCTTATATGAAATATTCGCGTTGTTTTCTGGATACGTGAATAAAATAACGCAAAAGCTAAAACAAAATTGAAAACCACCTAATTTGTCTGGTCGCGAACAAGCCATATGTGCAGGTAATCGGACTCAACATCCATTTTTCCAGTTTTAAGCGGATTACAGTTCAATTAGTACTAATAAATTCGTTATCGATTGAAATAAAATATGCGTGCTATTTTTTCATTTCATAATGAAAAAATAATAGTCCACGGTCTTATAAAATTTTTGCGAAAAAATATCTTAGTTCGCAACAATATACATCGGAACAGTTTATGACAATAAAGGAAACAAATCAAGGATAACGATGAATGTCTTCTATATTTTATATTGAAATCTATTCTACAATTTAAATGCGTCTGCAGCAAATTTAAAATTGAAATCAGATATAAACGGAAAATAGTGTTCACCCTGCCAAAATATTGTTTAATTCAATAATTTTTTACTACAAGCGTTTCGCACGCATTCACGTTTGAAGTTTTACCTTTTCACATCAGGTTGAAAGAAAAATTATTTTTATCATCGTTTGAAGACTAACCATTAAAATAAAATTGGTAATTTTCATTCAAAACCATGGATATTTATTACACATGCGATAATAAAATAGATGAATTATGCCTGAAAAAAAAATCATTAGTAGGTCAGTTTTTAACTATAGTCTGTCTGCAAAGCATCCGGCTTTTATTATTTTTCATAATTTTATTATATTTACTTCTTTTTTATAACATTCTCAGACAAAAGAATTGTATCAAAGAGGTTGTGCAGATAGTCAGCTATGAACAAAGTTTCATGATAACACTATTTGTCAAATATTGTTGATTGTCAACAGGTATACAATGTATGGAATAATGTCGCAACTAGATGAAAGAGAACAGGTAGAATATTTGTAAAAAAAAGTTTTTCGAAACGTTAAAAAATTAGTGCGATTGACTGAAATCGAAAAAGTGCTGTATATAAGATAATAAAGAGGATAAAAAATGCCATGAATGTGAGGAAGAGACCAGGTAAAGGAAGACCGCGCAAGATTAAAGGAAACATTTTAAACGCTTTATTGGCCTAAGAAAAACAAATATTAACTTCTGCGATTTCACTGATTTACACGACTATTGTTTTGTCATACCATGACTTCGTCAGATGAGTATTAAAACTGAGGTAAAAAATACAAAACATGACCTTAAGTACTTATTCTGGTACAAAAAATAGAGGGGTGACAAGAGGTGGTTTACAATCAACGACAAATGTTAAGTAGGGGGGATCTATTGAAATCTATTTGATCATAGATTTAGTTTATGACTTTTGGTTTCGATATGTAAAACTTCATAGTTCCTATTAAAATTATGACCAGTCTCTAACAAATGGTTGACACAAGTAGAATTTGGTTTATTATTAATGTAACATTTTTCATGTTCTCGTATCCTTTTCGGAAATAAACAGCCTGTCTGTCCCACATATACACATGGGCAATCACTACATGTTAACTTGTAAACTCCTGATTTTTTTATTTTTAGGAATGACGTCTTTATTATTTTTTATTATACTGCCTAATGAATTAATGGTTCTAAAAGATAAACGAAACAAAATTTATTTCATTAACTTCCATGGGCCAAAATCCTGAAAGGATTGCTAGATAATTAAAGAAAAAAGAAAATAAAAATATCTCTTTTAGAACCATTAATTGATTAGTCCATTAATAAAAAATAATAAAGGCGTCATTCCTAAAAACAAAAAACCAGGAGTGTACAAGATAACATGAAGTGAATGCCCATGTGCATATTTGGAATAACAGGCCGTTGATTCCAAACAAGGATAGGAGAACATGAAATATTTTACATTAATAATAAACCAAATTCAACTTATGCCAACCATTTTTTAGAGATTGGTCATAATTTTAATAAGAACTCTGAAATATTACATATCGAAAACAAAAGTCATAAACTAAATCTGTTAGAAACTTTAGAAATCAATAGATATAATAAAAGACAAATCTTATTGAATGATCAAACAGATTTAAGCAGATCCCCCCTACTTCATATTTTTCATTGATTGTAAACCACCACTTGTAACCCCTCTTTTTTGTGTACCAGAGCTGTGTATTTAAAATCATGCTTCGCACTGTATACCTCAGTATTAATATTCATCTGATGAAGTTATGGTATGACGAAACAATTGTCATGTAAATCAATAAAATAGAAGAAGTTAATATTTGTTTTTATTATATCAATCACAGTAATCACGAAATTTGGCATTAGCGTTCTAGTGGTTATGTTAAATTTAAACTTAGCTAACGTTGTATGGACAGCATTGCTTACCCAATTCAGCCCATGAAGCAGTTGAGAGATTTGTCGGTTTCCTACAACACATTTCTCAAAGCAATGTTCCTATTCCATAACTTCACCTGTGATTTCCATGATACTACTCTGTCAAGAAAGTACCGGGAATTTTCAATTAAAACAACATTTTTACATTTAATCGTCAAAATTTATTGGGTCGCCTTCAAAATAGGCTCCAATTGCTCCAATACATCTATGCCAACGGCACTTCCAATTATCGAAACATTTTTTATAGGCGCTTTCCGGGATGGACTTTAGCTCTCGCGCCGAATTTTGTTTTATGGCTTCAATCGACTCAAAACGGGTGCCACGAAGGGGCAATTTTAGTTTTGGGAAGAGGAAAAAGTCGCAGGGAGCCAAATCCGGCGAATACGGTGGTTGCTGAAGCACGTTTGTTGAGTTTTTGGCGAGAAAGTCAGTCACAATCGTAGCTCGGTGAGAAGGCGCGATTTCGTCCCATAGTAATCACCCATAGTAAAAATCGGCACGCACTCTGAGATCTACTGACTTAATCAGCTGTTGCAAACACACTAGTTGACAGATCCCGCTCAAGCTTGGCATAGTAATTAAGGACAGTGGTACCCACCTAGGAAAAAATTTTTTTACCTGCCTCATTGCCCCGCCAGATTTAAATCGATAATTCCCGGTACTTTCTTGACAGAATGTATATTTAAATGAAAAAAACTATCTATTTATATGAATATGATTCAATTACCTATAAATTTTTGTTTGTCGTATATTTAAAATATGTATTGCTTAAGAATTTTTAAGTCATTCAAATTCAATTCATTCCTTTCGTTGGAGTTCAATCAAATATATTGAAATATACAAAATGCATTTCATTAATTGAAACAAGAAGACCCAGCAATGGTTGGAATATTTTGACGTCTTTATGTTTGAGTTTTATTTACCTTTACCTAGAGTCAACCGCAAACTCCATTAATTTTA
Source organism: Megalocaria dilatata (assembly GCA_034642435.1). Taxonomy (NCBI): domain Eukaryota; kingdom Metazoa; phylum Arthropoda; class Insecta; order Coleoptera; family Coccinellidae; genus Megalocaria; species Megalocaria dilatata. The sequence goes on from CM067856.1 coordinate 44,088,349, forward strand.
ATCGTGTTTTATATGGCAATATAAACAAACGATAGGTTTTTATGTCATATTGATATGTCAGCTCTTCATTATCCCTTTATTTGTAGAACAATTGTATATGAAAATCATGTTTTGCTTAAAATATACCGGTGATCGGTAATGCTTTGATCAGAAATATGAAAAAAGCTTGGTCAAATTTTCATTAACTCAAGGGATTCATGGAATAGTAATTTTAAGAAAAGCTGATATGTTATTCAAGGAAATTGTCACTAGAGTGAACAGAACTCTGATTATGTGGTAAGTGATTTTCAAGCACGATCCTGAGAAAATCGAATAACAAGAACAAGAGGTACAGCATTTCTTCTCAAAAGTACAGAAAGAAAAGATAGTTGCCTCGGCTTTTAGCTCCTAGAGATTGCATCAATTCGACAAGAGCGGTTATGGATATTAGTCTGAAGAACATGCGTATATAGCCAGAGTGACTTTAGCCTTCGTTGAACAAAAAGCCTTCGTCAATTTGTTGCCGTGTGGCTGTTAAGGAATGATATCATCGAAAAACATAGAATAGAATTTTCTATAGAGAAAGTGTCTTGCGTTTCTGAAATTTTCACTAAATAGGTCATCTTCCGAAATATTTTTCATGTAGGTAAGGTTTTTTTTTATGTGAAGTATCATTATTGGTTGCCTTTCTTGAAACCATTACTTTCAGAATGCACGAGTTCTTATTTAATTATTACTAACAATTACCTATGAAAATGATAACATTTCTTCAACTGATATTTAATAACAGATTTATCCATAACGAAAGCATCTGAGATCATATAATTCATACATAAATTTTCAATAATAATGATAAAGATACTTTTTCTCCTTGAATTCATTAAAGTTTGTTGTTTTCGTATAATTTACATAACTGTGATAAGTAAGATTAAATTAGCTTGCATATTGTGAATCTTTTCATTGGAAGTTTTCAATCGTTTTCTGTAGACTTTTCAGAATAGATATTAAAATTCAAATAATTTTGATTTCTCAAGTTTGGCTCTTTTCAAATACTGAATGATTGTGAAGTGAATACTTCCTTTCACTTTAATTCAAATTTCTCAAAAATTCTCTTATTTGCACAAGCTGTTTCTTCAAAATTTGGCTTGTTAGTGTCTTGAGATGATTTTTAAATATTTCTGTCAGAACTGATATTATTTGAATGATTTTGGTTTATTTATTCTCTAATGATTCAATTTATAAACATCGATAAGTCTTTTCCTTGATATTTCTATATAATTGTTTATTTTACTGGTAAATTCCATGAAGGTAGATATATCTTTCATATTGTTTTCATTTAGCAACTAACCAAATAACTTCCAACTGATAAGAATATGGAAAATAATTCAAATACTTTCTAGCGAATCTGCAATTTTTTTTTAAATAGAGCAACTGAAAAAAATATTTTCAAACTCTATGTTGAGCTCCCGGAAATTGAATTTATCCAATCGGAACAGGCTGTCTCGAATGAAGTGTGCTGGATGATCGCGGTCAACATTTTATGTTTTCTTTCGATCCTTTTATAGGTTAACATCCACATATGTGGTGATAATTCCAAATGTCTATAGAAAAACAGTATTCGCAAGACATTTTATTTAATATAATTTAAATTTTTCTGAGAGATATTCCGGGTTAAATCAGTATAGGTTTCGGAGAAATTGATTCGATTAATATCTCAAATATCTTGGATGAAATTGTGGACGAAAGAAGGATTTAAATTATAACAGAACATCATCGAAAATTTCAAGATTTCGCAAAATCAACATGACAGATGTAACAGTATAAACTGATTTATTTCCGTTTTTATCTGCTCATTGCTTAATTCATCAAATTAGTAACTTTGCTTTTAATACAGTTATGATTTTGAAGGGTCTTTCAATGGGAAGGCCCCATTTTTGAATTGACATTACTCACGCATAGCAGTCATTATTTATTTGTGACACCGACAGTTGTACTTGTTAATGTCTACCATTTAATAACGAAAAGGTAAATACTCCAACAACATTTACAAATAATCCAAACTGATGACAAATCAATAATTTTCGAAACGTGAGCATGTCAGCTACTTATATCCCAGCGATCAACAAAACCTAATTGGGCTTGTTTGAGTTAGAATTGTTATACAAAGGTATGTTATATAGTTAAGATTTGTAGAACTTTCTATTACCATAGGTTATAACTCCGTATCAACGATATAATTTAATGTTCCAAGGGGTTAGTTTTCTACCAAGCCATGAAATTTCAATATGCCCGATACCACAAAACAAAACATTTCGGAAAATTACTTCCAGTTGATGAAAATGAGAGTTAAGTTTCAGTTCCTCAAGTTCGTATAAAATTGTTCTCGAAAAATTCATCTTTTCCCATTTGAAAGGAAGTTGAGGAGACTTTACCTAAACCTAACTCAAATACGAGCATACTGAATTAAAGCTCTTCTAATTAACCTCACGAAGTTTGTGTCAATATTGGAATAATTTTCTCTCCATCATTGATCCGTGCTCTGCTTTTTACTGAAGATTCCAGATTAACTACAGAACGGCGTGAAGTTGAGGAAGTTGATGTAACGAATATGTGAATAATGAAAATGGCTTTGCTACTTGGATTCATATGAAATTAAAGAATACATGATAATTGAGCCCCACGAGTGAATTTTCACGCACGGGACGATATATTCATAGGATTTGATTTGAAATTGACAATGGAATTTTCAGTGCAGAATTTCGTATGCAGTAAGAATTTATTTTAAATTCGAAATTCATTAAATACTCTGAAGTGAGTTAAGTTTTAGAATTTTGATGTCATTTTAATAATTGATAGTACCTCGAAATGATTTTTGAAATAAAAAGGGCAACTTCAATGAGCTGAAGAAAGCTCATTCTGTTTTCTCCAGTTATGCCTAGAAACCTCTGCATAATTCGATTCAATTTTTTCCCTGATAAATTCTCTGAAAATTAAATGGAAATGCCCTTTAAACTCTGTCAAAGTAGATCATCAAAATTTAGATAAATTTTCAAACTACATAGCGTTCGAAACTTCCGTCCGTCATCGTCGGTCGTACTTTTTCGAATGATACATTAAAAAATTCAGTAGGAATATATCACATGTCTTGTTTTCACAAAAATCATGAGTTCTGAAAATAGAAACGAAATGAATGTTTGAGGTTAACCTAAAATTATTGTCCTGTTCTATGTTCGTCTACAGAATATACATAAAGAAGGAAAAGCATGTATACCAGAGACGTATCGCCCGCATGTGTAAAAAAAAACAAATTTCAATTATTATTTATAAAATATAAATGAAATTTGAATACCAATTATACACAGATTCAGTGACACAGAATACGACCTTCAACACAAAAAGAGACTACAGGTTCTATAGCGATGTGAACGAATGTTGATGTCAACAATTGAACAAGAAGTTCAGTCAGTAGTAAGGAATACCATTTAAATACGTGGAAATAAGGAGTAAGACATCCCTCAATTTGAGAGGTGGAAAATCCTGTAGTTCGATTGGTTTTCGATTAAGGGATAGACCTTAGCCAAAGGATGAAAGATTTAGGATAAGCCTTTGGAGCAACAATAACGAGGAAGATGGAAAATGTCGCAGTAAATGAATCTTTTCAAATGATCCCCAAAGGGCCAACGAAAACTGCATTACTTCTATCTGTGGTCATAAATGTGTCCTTGCGTGGCAATGGAACCGAAAGCCTATGAAAGATTATTATTTCTTGGAACTGAAGGCTCCGACAGACCTAATTACAGGAAGAGGTAGTTTGTCTTTGGTATTTCCCAGGAAGTCCAGTCTCCCTGTTAATCGTCAGTTACAAACAAAATAAAAAAATTAATGAATATCGTGGATTAAAAAGGCGAATAAATGTACGGAATAGACCAATTAATACAAGATTGTTTGTTTCCAATATAAGTTCTTACTCATAGAAAAACATTCAGCAGTGACTGTAAAAAAACTAGCGCAGACTGTATAGCTGAATGAGATATAAAGGAGTTTCAATAAGAGCGCAAGGTTTCAATGTTGAATAAAACATGGTTTTATATAGCAAAAGTATTGAAATATTTATTGATTTAGAAAATACACAATTGAGAATTATGTATGATAAAATAGAAAGGCCTTTTACTTGATAGAAGAAATATAACAAAATTTGAATATTAAAACAAATTGATATATGTTTAACTTCTACAATTTTAATTTAAAAAATTTTTATTCAAAAAAAAACTTTTAGAATTAAATTAATGTCTAAAACAAGCACCGCTTACATTTAATAGACGTATATAATCTACACTCAATATACAATGTCAAATGGAATAAATAAACCAAAAGATATACGAAAGTCATTAAAATTAATAAATAAATATTTAAAGGAGACAAAATTTGTTTCTGGTCTTGCCTTCAGAACGCCATTTGCATCTTAAAAACATATAGGGTGTTCATTTAAGTGTGTTCATGTTTTTAAGATGCAAATGGCGTTCTGAAGGCAAGACCAGAAACAAATTTTGTCTCCTTTAAATATTTATTTATTGATTTTAATGACTTTCGTATATCTTTTGGTTTATTTATTCCATTTGACATTGTATATTGAGTTTAGATTATATACGTCTATTAAATGTAAGCGGTGCTTGTTTTAGACATTAATTTAATTCTAAAAGTTTTTTTGAATAAAAATTTTTTAAATTAAAATTGTAGAAGTTAAACATATATCAATTTGTTTTAATATTCAAATTTTTTTTTAATTATGTATGAAATAAAATATCTTGTAAATGGCTTTGCTGACATATACGTACCCTTTTGACGAAATTTTCAATAACATTATTGAACACATGTGGTGTTATTTCATTATCGTCCCATTTCGGCTCTCAATGCTTCGATGGTTGCAGGTTTATTGGCATAAACCTGTGACTTCAGATAACTCCACAGCCAGAAGTCTAAAGAAGTTAAATCGCAAGAGCGTGGAGGCCAATTCTGGTCACCAAATCGGAAAATGATACGACAGGAGCAAACTCGTGCAAGGTCATCAATGTTTCACGGGCTGTAAATCTTTAGAGTGAATTCGCTGAAGAGTACCTGTTGAAATATTCAATTCTTGTGCCCGATGGCGAATTGACGTCTCTGGCTTTTCTGTCACCCTCTCGTGCCGTTATGTTTTGCTCTGAACGACCTCTACGAGATCATATCGTATGTTTCACATTACTAACCGAACCAGTATTTTCGATTTTTTTTTATTATTCTTTTCCCATTAGATAAATTAGTCACATTATTTCGACCGAACATTGGACGCACTTTACGAATAGTGGCAATTAAATTTTCACCATTTTGATAATAATTTTTGACAATCAGGATGCTTTGTTCTACCGTGTAATGTTCCATGTTTACTAACTCCCAGCTGTCAACTTTCGACTGTCAAACATGGCGCGCAATTCAAATCTTGCACTCTTATTGAAACACTCATTACAATTAATAAGATATTCAATCAATGCAAGTTTGTTTGTTTCCAACGTAGGTTATCCCTGTTAAATGAAACTGTTACTTTGAATTTTTATAATTTGATAATAATAACGACTGAACTTTCGCCCTTATGTCTTCTGTCGTCTTCTTATTTCAGTAGATACTCTTCATTATAGGTTCATCAAAAAATAAAACTATGAATTTAAAATAAAATATAATATACATACATAAACCAGGAAATAATTGAAAACTAGATTCCAAGATAGGTATTAACATTTTATTGAATTGTATTATATAAGAAATGTTACTGCAGAAGATGATGAGGCACTTTACATTAACGATATTAAACATCCGAAGATGAATAATTGGACAGTTAACGGAAAGAGGAACATTTTCTCATGGAAAATACTATTTTTTTCTCTGGCATAGATTCATAACGGACATTTATTCTTCACGGTTATCTTTCATTTTGTGAACATTTCCGCCATAAATCTCAATAATACGGTGATGATTCTTGAATGAAATCCTAGGAGAGAATGCTCAGCCACTATACAAATGGTGCATATTTTCACCTCGTAGAAAAGATCAGAATATTAAGTAGTTTATGGAAAATGCATTCCGTCTTCCACGTATTGATTCGGGAATATAGGTCGGGTTGAATATTTCGTTGTAACAGAAAACTGAAATGTAAGAAAATGAATGTGTTGTTGCAGTGGATACGTGGTTGATACGAATATGGAGCGAAGACAGGATAATACTTGATTTGCATATCATAAAGTTCATTCCTTGAAGGTGGCTTTTTAATTCGATACAAGTTTCCAGCCCAATAATTTTTTAACCAGAAAATATTTAATCGAAAAACAAATATATACTGCAGTCAAAATAAAAGTTAACGCCTCCTATGTTGCTTCGAATCATCCAGTTATATTTCCAGAAAGAAAGTATTCTGGCTGAAATATCCTTAGGTTCAAAATGAAAATGAGGTAAAGAAAAACAGTTGACTTTAGTTTTAATATTTATTTATAGTATTAGCATATTTGTTGCGAGTATTAACCCATTTTCATACACTTAAATTATAATTAATATTCGACAAACCAATGAAATTATGGAAAAGGTTAAATACACCATTGAATATATTTAATCTCTTCTTGGCGACCTACCTTTATGCTTCGTTATGACAACAAGACTACCACGGGAAGGCGGAAAATTCATAGGCGTGCTAGGTTAAAAGGGCATTCCATTCACCTAATCGTGCATAATTCTCGAACCAGGATTGATCAAGATACATCTAACAGTCTGTGAGTCTTGAAGATACAGCTGGCCGAAGGTTCTCGAAATAGGATCAACCGAGACACTCCTCAAAGGTTTGTGGATCTGAGCGATAGGTTTTAAGACCACTGAAACTTGAAACAGAGTAATTTGGGAGAATTCTCAGTGGTTTACATGTCTTGATGGTATTAGTAGCCGTTAGGGCTCTAAACAGGATCGATTGTGACTTTTTTCTTGGCGTATTGTTATTCCTAAATTTGTGATTGGGTACTGAAAACTAGCCCCCTCGACGTGTAAGTTACCTTCTACACAACTCAAAATGTGTCCTGCATAGCCCCTATACCTAGAGGTTGGGTAGTGTCACTAATCACGGTCTAGGTTCCTAAAATTGAAGCCTACTGGAATTAGATGGTTTTAACATATTTGCGCGATGATGAGGCATAACCTTTATTACACAATCTTTTTCGGGATGTGTGGAGACTACTCACATGGTCACCTGATGAGGAACCATGTGGCCTACACGTGGAGACCAGTGACTACAAGGGTAGTACCTGCTCTGCACCTAGTGCAAGGGTGACCTTGCAGCACAATGCGCTCTCTCACAGAACTGTCGTAGTTATAGCCAAGTGCAGGGTTTCCTATTTAAAGGGCGAATACGTTAACAATAAATTTGAGCTATGTTTTATGTCAGGAATACAAGGAAATGTCAGATTCTATTGTGCTCAGGTATCTATACGTCATTATTGCTCCCCCAATGTCACCAGACCTTGTTGCAGTGGGGTAGCTTGTCAGCACTAAGGACTTAGTTTAAGTGAGCACTAAGGACTTAGTTTAATTGACTGCTGAGTCGTACCTAACACGGTGGCACGGGTGTATGTTGCAGCGCAGGACTGACATTCTTAATACTGACGTTTCTCTGCCTATTGCTGTTTAATCTTTCAGATTTTTATGTCCAACGGCCGAGTGCGTTATGCAATCTACTGCATTATCTCGGGAGGGTGGAGGCCCATGGAGAGTATTCGTACTTCTTGGCCACAAAGTTATTGTTGAACTCGAGGGGGCTGTGGTTGCAAGTCTGCATGCTAGACTAGAAGGATATATCATTTATCTGGTCGCACGTAATTTATGAATCAGGGTTGCTCGAGAAGCGCTTCAAGAGATAAGCGGGACTTGCCGGTACAACGGATCTCGCCCTGAAACAAGATTGTTCGCGAGACATTTTGGGTCTTGATGATACGGTTTTAAACTGTTGGTGCTCGAACCAGGATAGATTGAAAGACTTCACTAGGGTTCATGGGTCTTGACGGTACGATCTGTTTTCATTGCTCAACCAGGATCGATTCAAGCATCGATTCTTGAGATTTTTCTTGTTTCTTGAGTTTGCGATTGGGTGGGTGAGAAGCCTCTTCAACGTGTGAGTTGCATCCCAAGCAACTCGTGTTTTGACCTGCAGATTCAGAAGCAGTAGTTTTTCTATAATTTTTCGTCAAAATTAATTCGCAGTTACAAACCAATAGAAACTAAAATATTTAAATCAACCGGATGTCGAAGGTCCTCGTATGCTTGTTTGAATTGAGATCAAGTTACGTATGGATACCTCTGACCGTTATTTACCTGAAAACGGTCAGAGGTACAAAGATACAAGTTGCCAACTGTATAGATGAAATTTCATTTAACTTTTGTCGATTTGATCAAAGAAATTTTCTTAATGGATATTCTTTTAATGGGAAGTAAATTTTATATAAATGTGGTTTTCGTAGTGCAAATTTATAACAGTTCAAACTCACTTCTTTAAAACACTACGCTATCTATAACGTGTCGTATTCACCAATCAATCAGGAGCATAAAGGACAATTTTTGCTAATTGCCTTCCTACACATTCTATCACGAAGCATCACGACGTTATCAGATTAATTAATGAACGAATGCCCAATGGTGTCCCTTTATTGAAAAAGCTCGATGACTAAGTTGTTTCGGCCAGTTCTGCTTTCCTGTATGTAAAAGCTGATCAGCTGGGCAGATAGGAAAGTCGATTTTTCATCGGAATCTGGCACCGCTTGTCATACATTCTCACAACATTTTGTTAACGTTTGACGTTTTCCGGTTGATTTATTAGTGGGCTGCACCAAGTTTTTAGAATCTATCTGCAAGGAGAAAAAATGGTATCGTTTTTGTCAGCTTTATTATATCAAGTGACGTGTTGAAAGAGCTGTACGTTTCTATCAGCTCGATGGTTTCGCGCGTCGGTTTGGCTGTGAATTTCTCATGAAGCAGTGATGGATTATTTGAATTTAGTTCCGCAAGGTTCAGGGTATATTCTCATATTTATGGATTCAGTTCAATGCCCTCACAGTTTATGTGATTTCACATTTTGATGAACTCAGGTCAGCAGTGAGGTCGACCTCGTTGCTAACCTACTAATTGAGACATCAATGGAATGCAACACAACGACACGATAAATTAAAAAACGGTTAGGCAAAGCTCAAAAATTGAAGTGGACAATTTTCCGAGCATATAATAGTATATAAAGGGAAATGAAAAGGGAATTTGTATATACACTGAAGTATTTAGTTAGGTGTCTATATACTGTTAGTCTGTCTGAAATGCCAACAGTAAGCCAGACTACTTTAGAGCGGCAACACTGTAGAGAAATAAACAAAATGAAGATTCTGACCTGATGGGGTCTGCAGGCTTGAAAAATGGTTCCTTTGTCTGGAGCCTCCTCTATCTCCTCGTAGTGCTCTTACTCTCTATGGCATTTTTCAATAAGGTTATCAATGAAAGTTGAAGAATTTTTTGCCAAATGTCCGTCAAAGCATTGGCTGTTTTAATATCTGCGGTGGATCAAGTGAGGGGTGTAATTGCTGTAATATTGTTCAAAACAATTTTGATCTGGAGAGACACCAGGTCAATCAATTCGGTTATTGCCATGCATTTCTATGCAGCTGGTGATAATTCTTGCCCAGTGTAGACGTAGTATTATCGTCGATTAACGGGAAATTGTTGCCAATGGCTGCCACAAAGGAAACAATATTTAGTACTACAATCAAATCATGATATCTTACCAGTATCATGGTTATGGTTATGCAGATAATAAGATCTGCCCATCAGACTGATACGGATTAAATCTAGACTCATCCGAAACAGGCAGGATTACTAACTGTGCGCGTTTCATATCTCATTTTCAAGAGCTCAACGATATATTACAGTCCAGTGCTTCCTACTCAATCGCGGGTGCCTGAACGATCATATTGCACTCAAATTGAAACTCTGCAACAGATTCCTGATAATGTGACCAGAAACTACCCTAGTGCAGTTTGCCGGAATTAGCTATCAATAAGAGAAGCTGTGGAGAAGAGATTTCGTCGTGCGGTTAACCGTATCAGCTGATGTTGTGTGACGGTTGTTGCTCTTACTCTTCTACCCTCATGAGAGGATGCAGCGATTTAACGCTCTACTACCTATACTTCCCAAAATTCGGAAACTGTTACAACTTCTTGTTGAGTTAAGTATTCGTTTAACTAACAGAACATTCTTCAAGTTGGATGGCTACTAGACGCATGTTAAGCTCGTGACAATTAATCCACAACTGATACTCGACAACACCAGATCGATTGCACATTATCGCACATACGTACCATAAAAAAAGGAGATTATAGACCTACAAGAAATGAGTTTTTTGTCATTTTTCGTATTTAAGTCATACAAAGTCATGAGGACCATATTTTGTGTGTATCTAATACGCAAACATACGCTCCTCCCCATGGTATGTACAGCAAACCTGAAAATTCGATTCGAGTGCAAAAAGTCAATGTTCTCTCGAATGTTTACTTCAATTTTGGAGCAGTGTAGTTATACACACATTGCAATTTAAAATTTGAAACCACACTTCTGTCAACTTTATGTTCTTTTTTCATTGCAGCCACCTCAAAAACTTAACACATAAACCTGAAAATTCAATCATATATTATTTGTGATGAATACAGAAAAATATAGGAGCCAGAAATACATGTGGAGCGTAGAAATTGAGTTTCTACTCTGTAAATAATATATATATAATTTATAGATAAAACTTTATGTGTATGGGTTACTTTAACCTAGGGCTATTGAAGTGCTGGGGTGGTCAATTATTGGGTTACAGGCTCTCCTGTGACAAGTAGATCGAAAACACTTCCTGTGTTTAGCCGTTATTCGACATGAGGTTTCAAGAGGTCTCAAAATGGGACATATTACCATACAAAAGGTAATATGAGAGCATGTCTTGATGACATCCACAATGGTAACCTGGAATTTGAATAATTTTATATTGCTGGTGACTTCAATAAGGATGGAATAATATCTGATAAAAGTTAAGTGGACCTACAAGAATTAATGGCAGATTATGACTTACACCCTACAATAACAGATCCTTCAAGATCCTTAGGGTATCATGTACATCAGCATCGCTAATTAACAATATATTTTAAAACGGTAACACGAAACATTATATATATATATATATATATATAATGTTTCGTGTTACCGTTCTAAAATATATTGTTAATTAGCGATGCTGATGTACATGATACCCTAAGGATCTTGAAGGATCTGTTATTGTAGGGTGTAAGTCATAATAAGAATGTTCCTTACAGCTGCCTAGAAGGTCCTTGGTCGTTAAGACCCGGACCTTCTAGAGGAAACTCCCATAATGGTGATTATTAAAAAAAAAAAAAAAAAAAAAAAAAAAAAAAAAAAAAAATATAATTGATCCGCACATAGCAGATCATAAGAGTCAAGAACTGGAATGTTCTTGTAAAGCTGTAGTACCTGAGATGAAGACAAGGACACCAACCAGAGAGCTCGGTGAGAAAAATATCAGGTACTCCATTGAAGCTTTGAAAAGAGATCCATGGAATTTTGTCTACTCAAATGGAACTGCAAAATAATCTTTGATGAATTCTGGACCAAATTTTTGACAATTTTTGTATATGCATGCCCAAGAAAAATTATTATTATAAAATACCATAAGTCAAAATCCAAACAAAGAGGTTGGAGAGATGAAAAACCATCTTGATGCACTGTCGACAATATTTAATACTAGGAAGGATGCGACCAGTAGGAGAGCTTATAATATATATCGGAAATTATACAGGGAGAAGATAACAGAAATCAGAAAAAAATAAAACTTGGAAATCATTGAGAAATATACAGATAAGGAATATGAAATATAATAAAAAAGAATAAAATACGAAAAAAAAAACCAAAGACTACAACAGAAATAGATCCTCAGATATTGAACGAATACCTGATTGGAGTAGAGGCCTCACTTGAAGGCAGTTGCACACCAGAAAATGTACGACCCTTATATTTTCATAACCAAACAATAAAACCCATAGAGAATTCAATATTTATGAAGGAAACCACTGCGGAATACTGAAGATTTCAAAAAGAAACCAAAAATCTGTTGGGATATCTATGGTATGTCTCCGCTTCTCGCAGAACCACTTGCCATCATAATAACATAATGTTGCAATGAAGGGTATTTTCCAGAGCAAATGAAGAGAGCGAAAATAACTCCTATTTTCAAGGGTGGTGAGAATAAACTGGCAAATTATAGACTTATTTCTGTGCTTCCAAGTCTTTCTAAAGTAATTGAAATGGCGATTAAAGATAGATTATCGGACTTTTTTCAGAAGTATAATATTATTTGCGAAGAACAACATGGATTTCAAAGTAACAAATCAACAAATTCAGCAATAACATATATACTACTAAAAAGAGCAAATTCATTTGATGAGAAGAAAAAAGCAAATTGGTAGCATGCGACCTTAGTAAAACATTAAGCATGAAGTTTTGATACAGAAATTACTGCGATATGGCAACAGAGGAATAACATTGAAGTTGATGAGATCTATCTACAAAACAGACATCAAATAGTGATGATAGGAGAAACTGGTTCAGAATGGAAACATGTAAATTATGGAGTTCCTCAGAGGTTGATTCTTGGGCCAATACTATTTCTTCTATACATGAATGACTTACCAGCAAATATCCAGTCAGACGGTACCATACTCTTTGTAGATGACACATCCTTCCTTATTATTGGTAAAGATGAAAAGAGGAGCTTTCGAATAAATCATTGTGTACACTTGTACAAGCAGAGGAATGGTTTCATGCTACAACTTCAAAATGAATAGAGAAAAGACTCAGTATTTAACATTTGCGACACGCCAAAGCAATTATTCGAGCATTAAATTTTTAGGTGTCCACATCCAACCATATCTGAGCTTTCGAATTCATATAGATGAACTAATAAGGAAATTATCAATAGCAACCTATACCACTATAAGAACAAAACAAATTGCAGGAAAACTAGCAGCTAAGCACGTCTATAATGTGCTCTTCCACAGCCTTACATGTTATGGAGTGTTATTCTGGGGTCGAACACATGAAAGTGATAAAGTATTCATCAAACAAAAGAGGGCCGTACGTATCACCTGTGATCTAAAATATAATGAAAGTTGTAGAACCCACTTCAATCAAGAAAATATTCTAATTCTCACATCACTATACATACTTGCCTGCAAAGTATATGTGCACAACACTGAAAAAAATAGTAGACGTAATAGTTATACAACGAGAAGCGCAAATAAGTTCAGAACATATAATATAAGCGGCTAAACTCGGTATTAACCATGGGGCCATAAACATCTATAATAAAATTTCAGAAAAATTCAAAGAAATGAACACATATAAAATGAAACAAGAAATAAAGAAAATACTTTGCCAAAAAGAGTACTACACAATGGAAGAATTTTGGAATGACTCTCTTAAGTGGTTTGTCAAAATGTATTATATACAATAAGTTTTCGTTATATACTTCATTGTTATTTGAACCTATTTTAGCTTATGTGACACCCCTAGTAAAAATTGATGCATTAAAATTAGTCACATTTTATATTCTGATGTATCCATATTTTTTATTTTCTTGTGAATAAATTAAACTGAACTAAACTAAACTACGAAGTTTAGTTGCCATAAAGAGTAGAAATTTATTGCTATGAGAATCAAAAAAACCCAACAGTTTCCTGGCAAAACATATCTTCGATGGGGTGTCTTGAGATTCATTCCCATTTTTTCTCGCCCTTATTGGTATAGTATCTAAGAGATGTGCAATAAGCCGAAGTCCAGCGTGGCTGCATACGTCTCCGACTCAAGTATAGTTAAGGGTGCAGCCGGGGTTTGAGATCGAAGAGAAACTCTAAGGGCAAATCGCGGAGGGAATTGAGAAAGCGAACATTTATACGAGAATTGGAGAACGCGCTTAGACTAGATAGAGTATAAAGACGGAATAGGTTAGAAACTCAGTAACTATTATATTTCTGCATTGCATTAAGAGTTGTTAGTATTGTATTCTTAAGACGTTGAATGAACTGTATATAATATAGTCTGCGTTATTCCACACTTAGGAAGATGTAGGGCGAATTAGCAATTGATATTCCTAGATATTGATATTAAAAAAGCCTACATACATATAAAAGATGTTAAACTTTTTCCATTCAGTATATGATGGGATCGTGATTGTAGAACAGGTAACTTCAACCTGTTCCAAATAGTCTGTTCTGTTTTAATCGTCCTTACAATCGTTACCCAATTGTTCAAAAATTCCAAAAATAAACGGTTCCACAAACCAAAATCACGAATTCGTAACACGTACCCGAAGATAAGCCACAATAATCTTTCCCGACCAATGCTCGCGGACAAAGATTCGCACTCTGAAAAATATCCGAGATCTGTAGCACTCAATAAATACCCTGAGACGATTATAACTTTGCTCCTTCATTATCCAGCCGAATCGCCGAATTTATCGCTGAAACTTTTTCTTTTCCGAATTCATTTGAAAAATGACACCCGGCTATTCTGACCGGAGGAATAAGCCGGCAACTATCGATCCCTTCCAAAGGGAGATGGAATGATTTCAACTTAATTATGAAATTTGAGCATTTGCCAGCTGAAAAGCGTTTTCATTATTCGATTACCACTCGGCTGTCGAAATGCGAAACGCGGCTAAAATATCGAAGGACTTCTCGATATACATTACAGATGGAAGAAGGATGAGAATTAGAGCACCTTTTTCGATAGTTTATTTTCACTCTTTTCCGGATTATTCGAATTGATTTCATGGGATGATTGAATTGTATGAACTAGATTTGAACATTTACAGGGAGGGTGTTTGCATTTTTTTTCTAAACATGATATTGAAATCAACCCACTTGTCCGGGGTGCCGAAGTTATCTCTGGCCGAAAAGCAAAAGGTAATTCTACAGACATTTTACAACAAAGAAGTTTCTATCGAGTATGATCTAAATATTTTTCGTTATAAACTTATCGAAGAATCTATTATTTTGTAAATGATTTGAAGTAAAACACTTTATTTCCGCTTATTTTTATTTTTCAACGACAATTGTTTCGTCAATTACATATTGACTCTGTCAGGTGAGTATGGTAACTAAGTTACCATACCATATGGTAACTTAGTTACCATACTCACCTGACAAACAGTGAGATATACACCATCTTCTCTAATGAAAATCCCACATCGTTTTCGGATAGAATTCAAAGCTTTCCGCAACTGCCCTCGTATACTGCAGGGCATTGTCATGAAGATGAATTAGGGTAGTATACACTATATCTTTTATAACAGCCCAAAGAAGAAGTCTAGAGGTGTAAGGTCAAGACTTCGAGCAGGCCATCTAATAGGTCTTGATATTTATATCCATTTTCCTTCAAAATGAACCTCTATCCATTCTGTTACCATTCTATCGGGTGTTTTCTTTAGTTATGGAACTTTCAATAGGGATAACTGTGACAGAAGGTAGAAACCATGTTGTTTTGACATTTCTGTTCAGTAAGCATTGACAAATTATCATGGAATGACTCACGCCGCAACAAAGTTTACAAATTGTTAAAATTTATTTATGAAGTCAGTGTTCTTTTCGCCAAACTTACAGAGCACTTCGTGAAATTTATGGTTTACATAATCGTCCATCAGAGCAGCTTATTCGTCGAACTATCGATAGATTTTGGACAACATTTTCTCTACTCGAATCAACAACTACCACAACAAGACAAAGAACTGTACATACAGAAGAATTATCATTCAAATGAAAAAAATTTGGCTTCAATCTTAATTTAAATGTGTTTTATTTCAATTTAAAGTTCTATCACTCTAAAAAAAACAGCCGATACTGTTGTGTACTGGACAACCGTCCATTGAAACTAACTTTTAATTAGAAGAGAAGATTTTTTATGGTTTCTAGAATTATTTCGTCAATTCCTCAAAAAAAAAGTATTCCTTCTATGTACTGTACGTCGTTAATAAGGAGTATGAGCTGTGGTAATGAAAAGTTCTAGAAATTGAGACAGTGTAGCCTACCTATAGATAACAATTCTATACTCAAACAAACTCCACCAAATTTTGTTGATCACAGAGGCAAATTGCAAACATGCAATTTGGTTTTCTTCAGTGCAATGTTTGCTAGTGACTCCAAATCTTTCAAGTATCTATATTTGCTATACACTGAGGTATTAAAAATACACTAGTGCCATGTAGAGTATGCAAAATACATACAAGACATACCTTTGTGAGTTATTTCAAGTGATATATTCTTTATATTTTCAGGTTACTAGAGTGGAAAAGACTTTCCTCATGCTCAAATCAGATCATTATTTGGCGTAATGCTCATAATTAGCATATTCAAATGAATTAAATCTGCGTTAGTAACTTGAAAATATCGAGAATACATCTTTTACTTGAATTAACTCGCAAAGGTATGTCTTCTATGCATTTTGCATACTCTAGATGGCGCTAGTGTAATATTAATACCTTAGTGTCTCTGTGTATAGTGAGTATAGATACTTGACAGATTTGGAATCACAAGCATACATTGCACTGACTAAAATCAATCAGTCTGAGACGTGCGCATGTCTGCAATTTGCCTCTGTAATCAACAAAACCTTGTCAAGTTTTTTTGAGTATAGAATTGTTATACAGATGTATGCTATACTGTCGCGATTTCTAGAACTTTCTATTACCATAGCTCATACTCCTTAATAATGATTTCTGGTACAGATCTGCCGAATTAATTTATTTGAGTATTGTACGTCGTTGAAAAGCTTCATAAATAACCAACGTCTCCAAATTTTGTTCCAAATGGATGGTTTTCCAGCACACAATAATAGTATAGTTACAGAATGGATGGGTTTTCAATTTGAAGTGAAATGGATAGGAAGATTCGGACAGGTCAGATAGCCTTACAGCACGTACAGCACGCCATGCCCGTCCCAGTACACAGTACACATTACCTTACCCGCGGACCAGGTTGTCTTCGCTCTGACTGGCGCCCTTTCCCCCTTCTTCCTTCACTCTTTACTTGATATCTTGGCTTCGGGAGTATAATAGTGTACCCATGTTTTGTTTGTAGTGAAGATTCGCGTTAAAAAACCGTCCCCCTCCGCCTCGTATCGCGTCAGTAAGCGGCGACAAACTTCCAACCGCGTTAATTTTTGCTCAAAGTTCAACAGTTTAGGAACCAATTGCGCCATTATTTTGCCATATTGAAGGTGTTCGTGGATGAAAGACTCTACACTGCCAATACTGATGCTGACTTCAGCCGAAATGTCTCGAACATTCATCCTACGGTCCTCCAAAATGAGTTGTTCTACGCGGCGAATGTTGTCTGGTGTGACGCTGGTTCACGTTCGACGATCATGTGGCTTATTCTCGACGGTTTCGTTGCCATCCTTGAATGCTCTGGCCCATTTAAACACGGCAGCCCTACTCAGGCACTCACTACCAGACTGCTTTTGCAAACGCACAAAAATTTCCATGTTTTTAATTTCTTCTCACACTTAAAAATGAATGATAATACGTTGCGGAACGGCAGACGGCACACGGTCGTAGCACACGCATCAAACACGTGCTCCAACGAAAACAAATGCCACACTGTTCGTAAGAGACTCAACTATCACAAACTCAAGCCACGACCTTCGATACATTCATGCGCGCCATCTACAGAGTTTGTCTCAATCATATTTGAACCACCCTCGTACTACATGCTCTGGAGTCGAAATCAGCAAAATTGCTTTTCTACTGCGGTGAAAAACACGCATATTCCTGCATGACATCTTTTAGTTTGCGATGTCTCATCGCCAGGAAAACTCATCATAATATCAATCGGAAAAGGAAATTAGATTCGTAATGAAATTGAATTTGCGTTATTATCATTTTTCCAATATCTCTTTTGGTATCAGACAGAAATGCACAAAAGCGCAAGAATTAATTTCATAATAATGCGCTCTAGTACGTCGTGCCTTGATAAAAAGTACAGGGTTTTATTCGGAATATTGTTTCTCTAAAAGGAACTGAAAAATGATAATAAAATTATCGAATCCACTTTGAGTCCGTCTAATATTACTGAAGATTATCTACAAATTTTTCTATACAATTTGTCGTTCGATTCATGTTTTTAAGTTTCACATTTTTTCAGTTTTCATTTTAATTCATTTGTTGGTTATTTCAGAACGCTGTACGATGAAAATCGATGTGATTCAAACTATTTTATGTATTGTTATATCCAAAAGAAAGTTATTGGATCTGAATGAACATATGTCGCCACCAACTATGAAGTTTACTTGGCGTAGTTCCTCAGTGGGCATACTCCATGATCTATAGTGATGAAGAAAATTTGATCAGATCGTTTCCTATTGATTGGAAGAATGTTCTATAGTTAATGATAAATGATTATTATGATAGATATTTTTCTAATTCTACGTCAACAATTATTTCCCCCTCTTCAGTTTCTTCTTCTTCTTGCGGAATTTCTGTACGCTATTCTGATGAAAAAAAAACATCAAATGTCCCTTCATTAATATCATCAAATTGCTATTTGCTGTGTTTGATTCAGAAGTGAAGTAAGTGTAACCCTGACAATTGATACATTAGTATGTACAAACCAAATGATCTCAATTAAAACAAATTGTAGAAATTACTATGTTTTACTACCAAAAAAGATATATTATACATTTTCTTGTGACTCGAGTTTCGGGAAATGAACTATCCCATCATCAGACAACTTTTCTTATTTATCATGGGATAGTTCATTTCCCGAAACTCGAGTCACAAGAAAATGTGTAATATATCTTTTTTGGTAGTAAAACATAGTAATTTCTACAATTTGTTTCAATTATGATCAACTACTAAATAGTAACGGCTGAAACAATTCAGTATCTAAAATGATCCCACTTTTGGACATTCACTATTCTCACTAAAATCCGACTTGCACTTACAAAAAAATGTATTAAGTAGTTTTTCTGGAGCAAGCGGAAGTAGGGCTTGAATTGGCTCCAAACAACTATTTCTTAAGTTCCAACCCCATTATTCTGGGTCTAGGTTTGCCTACTCACAATTCAACTTGAACATGCACACGATAAAAGTGTTGAAGAATAGAAGCAGATGCTGGAGGCAGACAAGACAACTGTACTATTTATTTTATTGTTCCATGCAGGTTTTACAAACCATCAATATCTATGCTTATCTATGGAATCAATTTTTTTGGACCATATATTGCAAGGAGAAAAACAATTCAATTTGTGACGACGTCGTGAGGAGATCTTTTACTATTGGAAACCTGGGAAAGCTCAAGTAAAATCAACAAATCATTCATCACAAAGTCTTACTCCATATTCAAAATTTCAAACTCATATTTTTTTTACGTGCAATAACTACATCAGCAAATTTAAAGAGGTAAAACAGCAATAGTCAAATTGTTTGGGAAACGTAATGATTTAATTGATTGCGTAAAAGTATTTACAAAGATTGACTTCTCTCTACACGACATCGTCACAAAATAAATTCCTTTCCTTCTTGCAATATATGGTGCTGCAAAGGCAATGCAATGAAACTAGAAAAATGGGGTTGGAAATAAACACATAATTATTTGCAGCCAATTCAAACCCTACTCCTGCCTGCTTCAGAAAAACTACTTAATAACATAACATATTCAAAATAAACTTTATTCCCATAATCAATGCAATTATACAAATGAAAAGAGGAAACCGTCAAACAATATGACAACTTCAGAACAAGATCTAAAAGAATATTCCATAAATTCCCTAATCGAATATGGTTCTCAATAAATAATAATCTCAGTTATTTCGATTTTGAATTTTCTTATATTAGATACTACTCTGTCAAGAAAGTACCGGGAATTTTCAATTAAAAGAACATTTTTACATTTAATCGTCAAAATTTATTGGGTCGCCTTCAAAATAGGCTCCATTTGCTCCAATACATCTATGCCAACGGCACTTCCAATTACCGAAACATTTTTTATAGGCGCTTTCCGGGATGGACTTTAGCTCTCGCGCCGAATTTTGTTTTATGGCTTCAATCGACTCAAAACGGGTGCCATGAAGGGGCAATTTTAGTTTTGGGAAGAGGAAAAAGTCGCAGGGAGCCAAATCCGGCGAATACGGTGGTTGCTGAAGCACGTTTGTTGAGTTTTTGGCGAGAAAGTCAGTCACAATCGTAGCTCGGTGAGAAGGCGCGTTATCGTCATGCAAAATCCATGAGTTGTTCGCCCACAAATTTGGCCGCTTCTTACGGATACGCTCACGCAAACGTTTCATAACGCCTAGGTAATACTCCTTGTTTACCGTCTGACCCTCTGGAACGAATTCGTAGTGCACCACGCCACGGATATCGAATAAAACAATGAGCATCACCTTCATTTTCGAGCGGCTTTGGCGTGGTTTTTTCGGTTTCGGCTCATTTTTTGCCACCCATTCCGATGATTGCTGGCTCGTTTGCATATCGTACTCGTAGACCCAGGTCTCATCACCAGTTATAATGCGTTCCATGAATGTAGAATCGGAATGTCTGAAGCAACCTGTTCGCGATGACGTATTTGAAGAAAATTCAGGTCTTTCGGTACGAGTCGTGCGGCCACCTTTCTCATGCCCAAAATATCAATCAAAATCGTACGTGCGGACTCGTGGGATATCTTAAGATCCTGTGCTATCTCTCTCAAGCTGGTACGACGGTTTTCCAGCACCCTTTCCTTAATTCCGAGAACGAGAACGAGGCAAGTCTTCGACCACTTCACGACCGTCCTTGAAGGCTCTGTACCACTCATATGCACGAGTTTTCGATAGAGCGTTATCACCAAAGGCCTTTTGCAACATTTTCAATGCATCGGCACACGAAAATTCATTTGCAGCACAAAACTTTAAACAAATTCTTTGCTCAACGTAATCACCCATAGTAAAAATCGGCACGCACTCTGACATCGACTGACTTAATCAGCTGTTGCAAACACACTAGTTGACATATCCGCTCAAGCTTGGCATAGTAATTAAGGACAGTGGTACTAACCTAGGAAAAAAAAAATTTACCTACCTCATTGCCCCGCCAGATTTAAATCGATAATTCCCGGTACTTTCTTGACAGAATGTACATTGCTGAACTCCTGTGTCAAGGAATACCTCGAAAAGTGGTATAGAACAGTACGTTTCGTGTTGTTTTTATTCAACAAATCATTAAAATATTGGGGATTTTTTCTCACAAATAGCAGGCATTCCAAAACATATAGTTCCGGAAGTGTTCGCATGGAATTATTTCTAAAATGAGTTCTGCATGATTCTTTATATTTCAAGCCTATAATTGCTCTCAAGGCGTATTTCTGAAGAACGAATAATCTTTTTATATCACAACTTCCACCCCATATAACAAGCCCGTACCTCAGAAGTGAAACAAAATTTGCATTACAAAACTGTTTTTAAAAGTTCCATGTCCACTCTCCATGACAATACCCTGATTATGTACAAAACTTCATTGAGTTTTCTGCTGACCTGACTCACATGATCATTCATTTCAGATGACAATCAAACGAAACTCCAAGAAATTCTGTCGACGACAAAAATCTGACCTGGGTGTTATTCAGTATTATTGACTGAGGATACATGTTTTTAGACTGAATCCCTCTAAAAATCACACACTCAGTCTTGGGGAACTCCTCTGTTGACATATTTATTCTGTCACCTAAAAACTAGTCCTTCACTATCATTACAAACCCTTTGAATTCGAACAGACAAGTATCTCCCCAGCAACTCCAGTTGACAATCGCGAATACCACATAAAGAGAGAGAAGGCATTCATGATTCATGCTATCGAATGCCTTAGATAAATCTAGAGAAAGACCAACAGGCACTTCATCACTCTCCAAAGTATCAACAATATCACATACTAATTCATACATCGCTTTAGTAGTACTTTAGTGTACTGTTGTTTAGAAAGCCATGTTGTTTCTCAGAGAAAATTTTGAACATGAATGTGTATTTCGAATATTTTTACGAAAGAATTGAGTGAACTAATTGAAAGGAAACTATTGACATCATGTATACAGTTCCTTTCTTATGCAGTGGTTTGATTAGAGCTATTTTGAAGGCAGATGGAAATATCCCTTCAGTGAATGAGCATAATATGAGCCAACGGCCCCGCTATCACCTGTATAGTACTTTTAATAAGAAATACCGGTATACCATCGTACCCAAAAGAGTTACCTAAAATCATTCAATGTCTACATATCAGTATTAGACCAACTGGGTCGGTTTCTTTTTGTTGATACCCTTAAGCAACTGTATTTTTAACTGTTTTTTTAAGGCTTTTTAACGCTTGTTTACATTCGTATAATATTAATTGACATTTCAATAGATTAATTATTGCTGATAATAAAAAATAATAAGTATTGTCTTCAAAAGAGGTAAGCATGTTGTTCTATTACATCAAGTTATATATTGCAAACTAGTGAAATTTTCAAAAAAATTCTGAGATTATTAATTAATTCATATTTTGTGAATCTCATGTTACCTTCGAAGATGCCTCGGATGAAATGAAGAGTGTTTGGACCAAATGAAAGAATCGTAAAACTGCCGCATACCTGAAAAAACAATACATAATTAGTCATATTAAGTATTTTAGATATTCATAAAATTGTCATAGATAGAATAACACGAACTGCATAGCTTAGTTGAAATTAAGCTCCACTTTCGCAGATATTGATTTCTCAGAAACCACTTGGTGCAATATTGTTGAATGAATTAAGTGAAAGTTTAAGCCTATCGAATATCTGTCCACCTTTCCTACAATTTCATTTGGTTCAGTTTTGGAAATGGATTTAAACTTCGGATCACATGTCAATAACAGGAATAAATAGTAAGTCTTTAGCCAAAAATATTCCTTCCCTTTATTTAATATCGGCTAATTTTAGGACGTTGCA
The DNA here is from genome assembly GCA_034642435.1 of Megalocaria dilatata. Lineage (NCBI taxonomy): Eukaryota > Metazoa > Arthropoda > Insecta > Coleoptera > Coccinellidae > Megalocaria > Megalocaria dilatata. The sequence goes on from CM067856.1 coordinate 44,111,409, forward strand.
TAATAGGTACTCTGGAAATTGTGTGCTCTCTTTATAGCAAAATTTTCTTTCGAATTCAGTTAATACCCCCTCTAAGTACCTACATATTACATTAAAATAGCATCGATTTCAGGATAGTAGTGAAGCCAGTACTTATCCAGGAAATCCTCAATCCTGATTGCGTTCTCCAAATACGAGCAGCGAAGTTTATAGGAATTCTTCGTGTTATCTTCCTAACAGTCGATTACGATAGCTAAACAATAAAGCTGTATAAAATATAACCTGAAAGCTGGCAGCTAACACCAGCCGACACACCTAATGAACCCTCAGATAAATAAGAGGAATTATTGGGAAGGTCTAGAAGGGTTAAGAAAATATAAGTGACCACGTGTTACTGAATTATTCAAAAAGAGGAGGAATCAAGCACGAAAACTTTCTATACTCCGGTCGAAAAAAATATATAGAGTTATTTATAACAACTACGAGTCTCCCCGGATTTCGGATCTAATGGTTCAGAAAAAGAATCGACTGTTTATATCCAGACTTCGCTTGGAATATTATCTGAAGATTTGTTGGATCTCGTGAAAGAGTATCTGAATTTCTCTCATATAAGTTTCAGAAGTCGACGTAATAAAATTGGAAGGAAATACGATTTCCATCTGAAAATGGATTTTTATTCGGAAAACTTCTGTCTTGTTCTAAAATCGGCAACGCACCCACTGTTAGGAAAGTTCGCATCTGTCTTTATCTGTCTGATAGATCGCCAGTTCGAAACGAATTAGCACTTTCCTCAATGGGCACTTTGTAGGCTCAGAAGTTTGCTTCTTTGAACCTTCATATTTCTTTTTTCACTTCATTTATAGATTATCGTTTCCATAAATCGACACGAAAATGTTTTGTGAAGTATAGATAATAACTTCGTGATTCCTCATTATACCCTGCTTTTTTATATCTTTTTAGAACAGGTATAAATATTTGCTTTTGTCTAAAAAACCGGTATAAACTTTCGAGATTAAGGACTTGACGTCAGGAACTTTTGTTTCATAGACTGATATAACATATATTACTCTGTCAAGAAAGTACCGGGAATTTTCAATTAAAACAACATTTTTACATTTAATCGTCAAAATTTATTGGGTCGCCTTCAAAATAGGCTCCATTTGCTCCAATACATCTATGCCAACGGCACTTCCAATTATCGAAACATTTTTATAGGCGCTTTCCGGGATGGACTTTAGCTCTCGCGCCGAATTTTGTTTTAAGGCTTCAATCGACTCAAAACGGGTGCCACGAAGGGGCAATTTTAGTTTTGGGAAGAGGAAAAAGTCGCAGGGAGCCAAATCCGGCGAATACGGTGGTTGCTGAAGCACGTTTGTTGAGTTTTTGGCGAGAAAGTCAGTCACAATCGTAGCTCAGTGAGAAGGCGCGTTATCGTCATGCAAAATCCATGAGTTGTTCGCCCACAAATTTGGCCGCTTCTTACGGATACGCTCACGCAAACGTTTTATAACGCCTAGGTAATACTCCTTGTTTACCGTCTGACCCTCTGGAACGAATTCGTAGTGCACCACGCCACGGATATCGAAGAAAACAATGAGCATCACCTTCATTTTCGAGCGGCTTTGGCGTGGTTTTTTCAGTTTCGGCTCATTTTTTGCCACCCATTCCGATGATTGCTGGCTTGTTTGCATATCGTACTCGTAGACCCAGGTCTCATCATCAGTTATAATGCGTTCCATGAATGTAGAATCGGAATTACAGCGATCCAGCATGTCTGAAGCAACCTGTTCGCGATGACGTTTTTGAAGAAAATTCAGGTCTTTCGGTACGAGTCGTGCGGCCACCTTTCTCATGCCCAAAATATCAATCAAAATCATACGTGCGGACTCGTGGGATATCTTAAGATCATGTGCTATCTCTCTCAAGCTGGTACGACGGTTTTCCAGCACCCTTTTCTTAATTTTATCGACGTTATCTTCGATCGAAGCCGTCGATGGGCGACCACTTCACGACCGTCCTTGAAGGCTCTGTACCACTGATATGCACGAGTTTTCGATAGAGCATTATCACCAAAGGCCTTTTGCAACATTTTCAATGCATCGGCATACAAAAATTCATTTGCAACACAAAACTTTAAACAAATTCTTTGCTCAACGTAATCACCCATAGTAAAAATCGGCACGCACTCTGACATCGACTGACTTAATCAGCTGTTGCAAACACACTAGTTGACAGATCCCGCTCAAGCTTGGCATAGTAATTAAGGACAGTGGTACCAACCTAGGAAAAAATTTTTTACCTGCCTCATTGCCCCGCCAGATTTAAATCGATAATTACCGGTACTTTCTTGACAGAATGTATAATGAATTACTTAAGACATTCAGAAAATCCGCTGGTTTACATTATCTGTCTGAAATAAATATATCAAATAACAAAAAGGGAGTTTCACTTAATAGAGGGATATTTTAAATAACACACAAATTTATTCTTGGATTATTATTATGGATTTTTATTAAAAATGAAATTTATCCAAAAACCTTTCAGAATTAAATTAAATAAATGTCATAGAAAACACAGTTTCAATTAAGAATACATATAGAATCATTACACAGTACCACAAGGAATAAAAGAATTCTAACAAATAAAAATTATTAATTGAAAATACTGAATAAATACTTGAAGGATACAAAATGTTTTTTCGTATCTTTTATTATAGAAACCAAATCCCTTTCCAAGAATTCAATTCTTCATAACCTGAAGAACTTCTTCAAAAATAACTTACTTTAAATAAGTTCCTTCAAAAAAACATTCCCAAGACATGCAGGACCTCTTCAAAAAGCAATTTAGAATTAATAAATGATAATTCTTCAGTCCCACTTCATATTTAAAAAATGAAAATTATTAGCAAATAATATCTTACCAGACCAGCCTTGTGATTTCCTTTAAATTTCCTTTAAAAGTTCACTATATTCTAGTGTTTGTTTGAAGGGAAACACGAGGCTGGTCTGGTGAAATATTTTTTGTTAATACCTTTCATTTTTTAAATATGAAGTGAGACTGAGGAGTTATCGTTTTTTAATTCTAAATTGATTTTTGAGATGTGATGCATGTTTTAGGAGGTTTTTTTTTGAAGAAACTTATTCAAAGTAAGTTATTTTTGAAGAAATTCTTGACGTTATGTGTTGCATTTTTGGGAAGGGATTTGGTTTCCATAATACAAGATACGAAATAAAATTTGGATCTTTCCAGTGTTTATTCAGTATTTTTAATCAATAATTCATATTTCTGTGAATTCTTTTATCTCTTCGGTACTGAGTAATGAGTATTAATTCTATGTCTACTAAATTGAAACTGTGTTTTCTAAGACATTTATTTTATTTAATTCTGAAAAGTTTTCGAATAAAATTTTCTTGAAATGAAAATCTGAAGGAGATTAGCAGTATGATATTTAAAATATTATAAATCTATCAGAAATATTTAAACCTAAGCAAACCGATTTTTACTACCCAGTCTTGAAGCCTCCATAAACCATGCTTCATCGTACAGTTGATTTTCTAGAAATCCTCGTCAGAGCAGAATGGTTACACTGCGCGAGTTTATTGAGAAAAAGCTTCTGTCTCTCAGTAAAAATGGACAAACATGTTTTTTTTTTGATAATCTGTTGATTAAATAATTTTTACTACGCGCGTGCGTCACATACGACTGTACGAAAATATATTCCTGTACATTTGAACTAAAAAGAATTATATTTTCAATTAACGTATCGATAATAATGCTGACCGACTCACTTCTTATTCTGCTCTATTTCACTTCTCTATAAAGTAAAATAAATAAGTATTTTAACTTTTACATAGGAAACTGCGAATCAAAGGCAAAACAGCCGAAAATTGATAGCTCCCTGGAAAGCCTATACGATTAAATCAAAATCCCCAAATTATCGGACACAAATACGACTATAAATGAGTCTCTTCATTTCAATCTTTCACTTGATTTGAAAAACAATTGGCGATCAGCGTATCCCAATTTCGAATGAACAATTGACGATCCACACAGAGGGTAATGTGATTGGTGCCGCTGGGAAATGGAAATTTCATTCCAATATGTTGTCATTATAACAGAGCAGGCAATGCTTTGTTGGTTGTTTCGGATATCTGTGTTTCGTTGATACACTTCTGTGGAGAAATTTGACTTCGATTCGGAACCTTTGAAATGTTTATTGATTCGTGATTCAATTCGATCGAAACAATTTCTCTTCGAGAGCAATATTCAGTTTCTGGAATCTACGCTATGAGAATATACTCTAAGTTCATTTCAAATGTCCTGATAATAAACGTCATAATTTCACGAAATATTTAGAGTTTTTCCATGAAATCAATAATAATTCAGTTGTCCTTGTAGCCTCATCAAATTTGACCACATATCTGGAAACGCCATTAAACTTGCTACAAGATGAGAAGTTCTGTGTGCCAAAATATTCTTATTGTGGGCGTAGCAACGAGATCAATATCACGATTCTGAAGTGAACAAAATCAGTCATCTTTCTCCGATGGTTTTATCGATGAGAAATTTCAATTATGGAAATGTTTTCTTTTCAGCAAAATATACCTTATTTTAATACTACAGATTTTATGAAAAATTGTAAAGTAAACTAGTCTGCGCAAATTTGATATACTTTTACTTTCAAGGAGTTCCAGACATAAAAATCCAAAGGCGATATTCGATGTTTGAAAAAGCGGGCATGATTTTCTCGATTTTTTATAATACTTATTTTAAATTGAGTCAATTCATTAGTCTCAAGAAACCATACTAATACCCTAAACTAGTAAGCGACAGAAACTGTCAGATTTTAACTTCAATGTTTACTGTGATATCAAATCATAAGAAGATTCGAGATAGAGCAAATTTGGGTTTGGAATATTTCAACTTTTCCTTGTTATCCTCTTGGCCATGATACCATGGCAAAGGATAAGCAGTTAGAACAAAGTCATTCGAAAGCACAAATGAGGTAATTTTTACTGAAAATGAAACATGTCCATAATTGATCATTTTTCATCGATTAAACCATTGGAAAATATGACCGACTTTGTTCACTTCAAAATCATGATATTCATCTTCTTACCACGCCCACAATAAAAAATTTTGACACAGAAAACTTCTTATCTTGTAGTAAATTTAATGCCGTTGCCAGATTTGTGGTCAAACTTGATGAGGCTACAAGGATAACAGAAGTATAATTTTTTTCATGGAAAAACTTTAAATATTTCGTGAAATCAAAAAATGTGAAATTGAAGAATGATCATCAACATTTCGAACATGTGTCATATAAAATTTTTTGTTGCAAATAGCTTGTATGATCTCTGTTTGACGTTTGGCCCTCTTAAAAGTAGGCACCCTGTATAATACTCAAGACACAACTAGTTTTTATTCAGTTCGAAAATGTAGTAAACTCTACGAAACTCGAGTCACTTTATATTCAGCTAATAAAAAAGTAATAAAAACCAAAAAAATTTTTTATTTCATTTCATTTGAAAACGAACTATCACAAGGTAACAGACTATTCCATCCAATATTAGAAAAAGGTCAGTCGAAGCCGAATCAGGGGAATGCGGTACTTGTTCAGTAAGCTTTGGGCAGAATTTCCTTCACAATGATAGACGTGTGACCTTTGGCATTTAATGAACGGCACTGTGTTTCATGGTCAAACAATCGTTCCGTAGAACGAATTGTTTTTCGAGAAAAAGAAATTTCAGAGGTTATTTCTTTCTAATAACGATTTCGTTTTTTCATTTAGTTCATCTTTTCCATCATGCTTAACTTCATGAAGAAAGAACTACCCTAAAATTTTATGAACAGAATATTCAGTAGTCTCCTCTAAATCATGTGGAACTTTTTCTGTGAATATTGAATTGTATCAGTCCTTACTTGGTGAAAATCCATATTAAATAATTTAAAATAAGCTTATTCTGATTTTGACAAATTTTTATTGTTAAACTCACAACAATTGTTTCGCTATCACAGTAGCATCATCAGGCAAGATCACATTTTGAATAACTAAGCTTGTTTCCGAAATCCGTGGCTATTTATATTACAGTAAGTACAATAAATTTTTATTGAGCACTTGAACCCAAAAAAAGGGTCCCTGCAAATTCCAGCTTATCTGAATATACTTAACTGAGGTGAGCTATTTAAATCTATTTGTTCGTTAAGTAATATTCCAATTTTATTATGTATATTTATCTCTAGGGATTCTAACAGATTTAAGGCATAACTTTTGCTTTCTATATGTAGAATTTCGAAGTTATGGTTGAAAGTATGTCCTGTATTGCATATGCAATACAATTATCAAAGAAGATATTTTAGAATGTCTAGATATTTGCACTAAACAAAATTATTTTCAATTTAAAAATAAAATTTATAAATCTGAAAACGGTTTGATTATGGGAAATCCCTTAAGTCCTTTATTAGCAGAAATATTCATGGACAATATTGAAACTAAAATTCACCAAAATGCCCTTAAGAAATACTTTTTATATTGATACAGATATGTAGACGATATTTTCTGTTGCTTCACAGGTACCGAAAGACTTTTGACAAAATTCTTTTTATTCATCAATGAAATACATCCTTCAATTAAATTCACTATGGAAACCGAACTTAATAATTCTATTAATTTTCTTGATTTAACTGTTACTCGAATAAATAATTCACATGATTTTTCAATATTTCACAAACCAACCTATACGGATTCTATTATACACAATAAATCAAATCATCCTCTAAATCAAAAATTATCAGCATTTAATTGTATGATCCATAGATTAGTTAATATTCCCATGAATCGAAAGAATTATATTTCAGAACTTAACAAAATTAAAAAAAAAGCTATTAATAATGACTATGATCCAAAGTTGATAGACAAATTATTGATGAATAAAAATAATAAAATAGCTTTAAATATGGTGTTTCCTAATATAAAACAAAATTTTAAATACATTTCCTTAAAATACACTAAAGGTATTTTTGAGAAAATTGCTACATACCTCAAAAATAAATATAATTTGAGAACTTCATTTAAAACTAATTCAAACCTAAGTAAATTTATCAAAAATAATAAAGTTTACACACATAAAGATGATAAATCTGGGGTTTATAAGTTAACCTGCGGTGATTGCCCTAAAGTTTACATAGGTCAGACTGGAAGAACTTTCCGTCATAGGATGTGTGAACATTTGAAGAGTTTCCTCAATAATAAAAGCAATTCTACATATTCCAACCATTTTTTAGAAACAGGACATACTTTCAACCATAACTTTGAAATTCTACATATAGAAAGCAAAAGTTATGCCTTAAATCTGTTAGAATCCCTAGAGATAAATAAACATAATAAAATTGGAATATTACTTAACGAACAAATAGATTTAAATAGCTCACCTTTGTTAAATATATTCAGATAAGCTGGAATTTGCAGGGACCCTTTTTTTGGGTTCAAGTGCTCAATAAAAATTTATTGTACTTACTGTAATATAAATAGCCACGGATTTCGGAAACAAGCTTAGTTATTCAAAATGTGATCTAGCCTGATGATGCTACTGTGATAGCGAAACAATTGTTGTGAGTTTAACAATAAAAATTTGTGAAAATCAGAATAACCTTATTTTAAATTATTTTTCTGTGAAAGTAAATATAGTACTCAAAGATACTACTTTACTTGAAAAATAATTTATAGAAGAGTAAAACTGAACCAACAGCTCAGGAAAAATTACTAAGCAATTTCAAATACAGCTATATTTTTCAACAGATATTTGGAATTTTCAACAGACTAATTGGCCATTCTATTGGAAATCGTGCCATTGGAGCTATAGCTCCAACATGGTGGATCTCCAGCGCATTATTGGCGACCAATATTCGCACCTTAAAAATTGCAATCAATAGAATCTGAAATTTAATGAACTCCGTATTTACCAGTCCTGAATCTTCTGGGTTTTCACCATTAAGGCTACATAAAAAGTAAAGTACTCGTAAATTCAAAATTCTTGAGAGGTGAAACCGATGACCGTCGGTCAACTTCCATTATTTCTGTGATTTTATCGACATTTTCTATGACCTTACTGCCTGTGTGAGGTGCGTGTTTAACATCAAAAATATCTGAACGGAATCGACGGAACAAAAATTGCTTGTGATTATCTGTTACAGTATCGAAACCATATACACCATTTACAATTAGAGCCTTCGTCAAAGAAAAACTGTGAAATATATCGAATTTTCTATCTGTCATCTCCCATTTTTAACATCCTGTAACTAACAACTGAATGACCAAACAAAAAACAGCAAAAAATAACTTTAGTGTGAAATATCACCTCAACAACGAGCAGAAATCTGGAATTGTTTGGTCGATTATTTACCAGAAATCGATCGCTTCAGTTATCTACTGAAAAAATAATGGATTTAATTTTCCCCAAACTTTTAACTAATATTTAAAAAGGGTTATTCTGATTTTCACAAATTTTTATTATTATGTTCACAACACTCGTTTCGCTATCACAGTAGCTTCATCAGGCAGGTTTACATTTTGAATAACTAAGCTTGTTTCCGAAATCCGTTGCTATTTATATTAAAGTAAGTACCATAAATTTTAATTGAAGACTAAAACCCAAAAAAAAAGTTTCTGGAAATTCCAGCTCATCTGAAAATATTTAACAGAGGTGAGTTACTTGAATCTAATTGGTCGCTAAGGATTATTCCAATTTTATTGTGTTTATTTATCTCTAAGTATTCTAACAGGTTTAAGGCATAACTTTCACTTTTTATATGTAGAATTTCGAAATTATGGTTGAAAGTATGTCCTGTTTTTAACAAATGGTTAGAATATGTGGAATTACTTTTGTTATTGAGGAAACTCCTCAAATGTTCACAAATTCTATGACGGAAAGTTCTTCCAGTCTGTCCTGTGTAAACTTCAGGGCAATCACCGCAGGCTGATTTATAAACCCCCGATTTATCATCTTTATGTGTACAGTCTTTATTATTTTCAATGAATTTACTCAAGTTTGAATTGGTTTTAAATGAAGTTCTTAAATTATATTTATTTTTGAGGTATGCAGCAATTTTCTCAGAAAAACCTTTAGTGTACTTTAAGGAAATGTATATAAAATTTCCTTTTATATGAGGATATACCATATTTAAAGCTATTTTATTATTTTTTTCATCAACAATTTGTCTATTCACTTAAGATCATAGTAATTATTAATAGTAATTTTTCAATTATATTTAGTTCTGAAATATAATTTTCTCGATTCATGGGAATATTAACTAATCTATGGATCATACAATTCAATGCTGATAATTTTTAATTTAAAGTTTGATTTATTGTGTATAATAGTCTCCGCATAGGTCGGTTTGAGAAATATTGAAAAATCATGTGAATTATTTATTCGAGTAACAGTTAAATCAAGAAAATTAATAGAATTATTATGTTCGGTTTCCATAGTGAATGTTAGTAAAGGAGGTATTTCATTGATAAATAAAAAGAATTTTTTTAAAAGTCTGTCTCTACTTGTGAAGTAACAGAAAATATCGTCTACATACATTTAAAACCAATTCAAACTTGAGTAAATTCATTAAAAATAATAAAGACTGTACACATAAAGATGATAAGTCGGGGGTTTATGAGTTAACCTGCGGTGATTGCCCTGAAGTTTACATAGGACAGACTGCAGAAACTTTCCGACATAGTATTTGTGAACATTTGAAGAGTTTCCTCAATAATAAAAGGAATTCCACATATTCTAACTATTTGTTAGAAACAGGACATACTTTCAACCATAATTTCGAAATTCTGCATATAGAAAGTAAAAGTTATGCCTTAAACCTGTTAGAAACCCTAGAGATAAATAAACACAAAAAATTGGAACATTACTTAACGAACAATTAGATTTGCAGAGACCCTTTTTTGGGGTTTTAGTGCTCAATAAAAACTCATTGTACTTACTGTAATATAAATAGCACCGGAATTCGGAAACAAACTTATTAAAATGTTTAAAATGTAAACCTGTCGGATGATGCTACTGTGATAGCGAAAAGATTGTTGTAAACATAACAATAAAAATTTGTGAAAATCAGAATAACTCATATTAATACTATTTAATATGGATTTTCACCAAGTAAGGACTGATTCAATTCAATATTTCAAACTTTTATATTAAATGAACAAGTCTAGCTTATTATTATTGAGGAAGTTTTTGAAGACGATAAAAGAAAGTTCGGTTCTTCTGTTCAAAATTTAATTCTGATAATCTGTATTCATTCACGGTTTTTGTGTAGTTAATTTACATGACTTTGTGGTTAACAGAACTAAACATTTTTTATACGAACTTCTGATTATAGCTTTTCATAACTATATAAAAATTCAATGTAATATACGTGAGACACTTTTGAACGAATTTCAGTAAACGAGTAACTACAAAAATCTCAAATATAAAAATGCAATAAAATAGAAAGGCCTTTTGCTTGATAGAAGAAATATAACAAAATTTGAATATTAAAACAAATTGAAATATGTTTATCTTCTATAATTTTAATTTCAAAAAAATTTTTATTCAAAAAACTCTTAGAAATAAATTTATGTCTAACAAGCACTGCTTACATTTGATAGACGTATATAATCAAAACTCAATATATAATGTCAAATGGAATAAATAACCCAACAGATATACGAAAGTAATTAATATTAATAAATAAATATTTAGAGGAGACAAAATTTTTTTTCTGTTCTTACCTTTAAGAACACCAATTGCCTTTTAAAAACATGAACACACTTAAAGGACTTCTCAAAGAATATAATTTATTTGAAATATTTAATATATTTAAATATTCGAATAAATTATTTCAAAAATCTCTAAAAAAATGTGCACTATATCTTCAAACAACAAATATAATTCTAGACAATCCCGTCTTCAGTCCTCTTTTAATATTCCAAATATCAAAATCAAAAACATAACCTATATCTCTCACATGTTAAAAGACTTAAGCTTCGAAATACAGATCAACTATATAATTCGAGATTGATCTATGTTCTAACAAAATCAAAGAACAGTGTGAGTTATTTTAAGGTTTATTTAAATTTATTGACATTCTATAATGAGATTTATTGAAGCCAAAATATAATTTTATATTATATATAAAATAAAACAGAAAGGCCTTTTACTTGATAGAAGAAATATAACAAAATTTGAATATTAAAACAAATTGAAATATGTTTATCTTCTACAATTTTAATGTTAGACATAAATTTATTTCTAAAAAGTTTTATGAATAAAAATTTTTTTGAAATTAAAATTGTAGAAGATAAACATATGTTAATTTGTTTTAATATTCAAAATTTTTTATAAAAATGCAGATTATGAATGTCTTTGAGTAGAAAGTAATGCAAAACTAAAAAATTCAACAGTAAAAACTACGTAAGATTAAATGAAGACAAATTACGATTATAAATTTCACTATCCTGAATAACGAGGAGCTTTATTTCACATCCTCAAAGACATAGTAGTGATGTTGGAAATTAGGTGCATTTAACTAGTCTGTCACAGATAAAGTGTTGAATATTGGCGAAGTTATACGTCAATTTGAAGACGAACATTGTTTACAGAAACTCGAGTGTAGTTAAGGGCTGACTGACATGTACTGGTAATTAATTTTGGAGAGTTCTGATATCAGGACAGTACCTATAAGGGATCCTCATGAAATTAGAGATCTCCGTGATGCTCATCTGGGTATGAACTGGGATTCATCGACCTCATGTGATCAATAACATACGTCTGAGAAACCGCTATTGTGTATTCAACTCGAAATTGATTGTTTAGATCATAGTTATGGCTGAAAAGTATCTTTATTCAACTCAATAACTGGACTACCGTCAGATCAATACATAAGTCCGTTAAATTGAAAACTATTTTGTTCAGTAGGAATTCTACGATAATTCATGATATCATTCATTCTCTTAATTTAATGACTCATTAGTTTCTTATAATTTGAATGGTTTCTATTGGAGACAAATGTGAAATAAAAAAGATATATCAATATAACAATAAGTAATAATGCATAAATTCATGTAAAAACAATAATAATACTCTGTCATAATTTTTTAAACTCTCCTTAACGAGACCCTGCGGTTTTTAAATGACCTTGAAGAAAGAATTCCAAGGGATTTAGATCCGGGGAATGTACACGCCCAAATTATCTCGAATATTTCGTTAATAATAATAATACGTTTATTGTTACGACAATCATTGGTAACAAAAGGCATACAGAGTTCAGATTTTCCGGAGGAATCTGTTCAGCTTTACATTCAAAATAAGTACATACAAAATAAAAGCAGCGCAAAAGTGCGATTGAACATTTACTTAAATACTAGTAGGAAAGGAATAGTTTTGGAAAGGACGAGGATAGCAGAAAAGGATTTATTCTTTACCATTTTAAAAAGAAGATATATCTGAAAGAGTGAAAATCTACCTTACAAAAGAATCGGTTGGTTTTTGCAGCAACTCCTGAAAGAAGATAACGCCTGTCGAAGATCTATACTAACCAGTGAATACAAAGCGTCAGAAATCGTGCATGAAGAAGATTTTTTGTAAATTTCTTTTCGGTGCTGCGGAACCGTGACCAGACATCCATGAGGCAGGTTGAGGCTGTAGCGAACAACTTCTTCGCTCCCCGTCCAGAAACCTGCCTTGCTCTATGGTGGTTTGACCGGCGTACCGATAGAGGACCCGAACAGTCATAAGAATCGTGACTAACCGTCCTCGCTAGGTTCAAATAGAACAGGGCAATGCGTTTGAAAGTCAGCGTTCCAAGCGGACGCATGGTCATCGGCGTAACAGGCAGAGCCTGCGCATCAAGCCTGTCTGATGAGTTTCAGATGCGCATGCTCGGAAACGAAACGCCGTTTCCCTAACTAAGAGGTGGAAGCTCCCTCGCAACATCCGCATTCACCCGAGAGCCATTGTCTCATATATGAGTGCAGCAGCAAAGAAACTCTGAAAACACCTCAACATGATTTTACCAGATTTAATCCAACACACCCCAAAATATTCTATCATAAACACCATTCAACTTGCTGGCGAACTTAAATCTCTCAAGATCCCCCTACCTCAAAATCAAAACTTATTTACTTCGATGTTGTCAATTTATTTCGCTCCATATCAAACACAAAAATAAAAAACATAATTAGAGAACTTTTACATAAAAATCTATCACTCAACAGTCAAATTATAGGTGAAACAATGTTTTTTCTGGAAATATGCCTGAAGCAAAGTAATTTAAAATTTAACAACAACATTTATCAACAACTAGATATGATCTTCTTATGGGTTCGCTCCTATCACCACTGTTAAGTGAAGTTTTCATAACTTATTTCGAAAACAAAATTTTTTCCTACAATTTTATTGAAAAAGTTCCTTATTGGAAGAGATATGTGGATGCTGTTTTTTTGTATCTGGCTAGGCTCCTTGAGGCAACTAAAAAAATTTTTAAACTTTCTGAATTTACTTTTTAACATAATTGTATTTACCATAGAAACAGAAAACCCCCACAATTCACTAAATTTCCTAGATATCAAAATTACAAGAATGAATAATCTCCTTGAATTCGACATATTCCGAAAACAAACCTTCACAGATACCTTAATTCATAATAGTAGCTCCCATCCACGAAATATCAAAATGTCCGCTTTCCACTTATTTCTGCATCACACTCCTAATTCATAATTTCAAAAGAAAAATTAAAATTATAAAAACATTAGCATCAACTAACGCATATGACGAAAATAATGTCTTTTTTGCAATTATAGAACTGCTTTTCTAAAGACACAAGTTCTGGTTAGGCTTTGTTACTGCGTCCTTCTGCAACCTTCGGCACAGCACTCTTAATTTTCGACTTGAGAGTGAAAAGGTGGCCGAAACCCGTCTAACTAGAAATATTCCTTCCTACTTAGACGCCACCTGAACCCGGGACCGGTTACAAGCCCACTGAGATTATCGATACTTCTCTGGAAATGATCCTAAAATTGGAATGCTTTTACCCGTTTATGATGATAAGGCTAGAACTGTTCTTTAGTTGTCCTCCAGACTTTACTGTGGCTCACTTCATATACACCTGCTATTGATTTTGAACTTGATGCCGGTTCATCCTTGACTATTTCCGAAATTTAATTTTCTATTTGTGGCTTGCTTTTCGAAGAGTTCCGTGTATTCGACTGTTTAAATTTCAGTTTCATTCTAGATAAGCTCTACAACATTGGCTTTAGAGGAGTGTTCCTATATTGGACACGTAGCTTTCTCATAAATCGCAAAATATTTTTTCATGTGAATCAAGAGAGTTCTAAAGAATATCCCATTGAAATGGGTGTACTTCAGGAGTCTGTACTGGGGTCATTATTAGTTATTTTGTTCATTAATGATTCAACAGATTCTGTAAAAATACATTCAGCCGTCCTGTGGTATGAGGTTCGCCGACGATACGTCTTTCATAGTAACGGCGTCACTTAAGACGAGATGTGAGCTGCTTGTCCGTTGCTTCTCAGATTGGTGCCTAGCGAATTCTCTGATTTTGAACATTAACAAGACTGCCCTTCTCCATTTTCAAACCCGTGATTCCGTGGGTCGGTTGATTCTCGATCTTCCCCGTGGTAAGTTACAGTCTACTGACTGTGTAAGGATTCTTGAGTTTACGAGTGGATGAGAATTTGAGTTTGCGCGATCATGCAGACTCTGTGGTCAGGAGGTTAAGCAGTGCTTTTTTCGCCCTGAAACGTTTGAAGCATTTGTTGCCTTGTTGCATTTGTATACTAGTCTCTTGCATATTCACACATGAGTTATAACAACATCCTGTGGGGCGGATCCTCGGGTAATCGTTCGGCGTTCATTGCTCAAAAGCGGTTAATCTACTTGAAACCCCAGCCGTTATTTACATAATATAAAACATCAAGTGTTCCATGTATTCATATTTCGAACTAATTGTTATTAACTCTGAAAAAAGTTCAATCTCTGAAGAGATGCTTGACAACATCTCATGATATTGAATTAGCATGAATACGCTACCAGGCACACGTGAACTCTACCAGGTTTTCATATTGGCATGTGAACATGGCTCTTCACCAAGTGACTACTCAGCAGTCTCCAAAGTACTTCCCTAGAGGTAGAAATTGTGATAAGGATTACTCCATATCATCGCGCGAAGCGAGAACCCCTCCGAAGAGATGAACACACCAGCTTCCAGTTTGAGTCCCGACTCGAAAGCCAGAACCGTCTGACTGGTAGCAACGAAGCACTATTCAACCTCTACTGGCTCTGCAGGTCAGTAACCGAGTTGGTTTGTGACGCAACTCACCCGTCGGAAGGAATTCTTATCCAAGCACCCGAACGCAGTCCCATGAACTAAGATAATCTCAAGATTGATGACTTCTATTGATTCTGGTACGAGCACCGTCTAACGGCCTGTACGTCCTGACCAACCGAACCCATGTGAAGTCATTTGATTGGTCCTGGCGTCAAGCACTAATGGCTAAGCCATTTCGTCGAGATCCACAAACCTTAAAAAGTTACGCATTGATCCGGGGCCAGGATAAGCCGCTCGAACCGTCAAGTTCCGTTGAACCCCGAGTCATTTTATGAGAATATCCCGAACATGGGGGTCTGCGAACTGTTAAATGAAATACCTCCCTAGTCCAGCATGCGGACTTTCAATCACTGCCCCCTCGAATCCAACACCAATGGGGTGGCCAGGTGGTACAACTAACACCTCAGGGAAATGCACCCCCCGAGGTAACGCAGTATGCTACATAACGCACTCGGCCATTACCCAGAATCCGGAGATTTATACTGCGATAAGGTTGAGTACGCCAGTTTTAAGGGAGAAGCCCTGTGCTGCGACAGACTCCCTGTCACTGAGTTAATCAACCGGCTCAACCCTCCATTTCACCAAAACGGCAAAACTAAGGCCCCATTCGGAGATCTTCCACCATACAGCTCCAGTGACTGGCGCGAATGGCATTAAGTTAGGCACCAAGACTTAACCCTCCATTTCGCCTGGACGACACTAGGGCCCTAGTCCTGACAAGCGCCCCCATCTCGTCAAGATCTAATACCTGGGGGGCAAGCTACCAGGTACAAAGAAAGAATTGCCATTCCTGCTCACAGAATTGTTAAATTTGAGAGCTCACCGATATACAGTGGCATCAAACTAATCAATCATTCGCCGTGGAGATTGAAGGTTTTAGAAGAATTTAAATTCAAGAAAGAAGTTGAAGAAATATTTATTGCTGAATTAATGCTTCTACAATAATAATGAATATTTTAGTACTTTCGTGATATGATTGTTGATATATGCGAATTTTCTTTTTCTTCTCATTCTAATCATTTTGTAGTTTTACTATACTGCTATTTGACTTGTCTTATACATGTTTAGTGTCTTGAAGGATTCAATAAATTTATTTATTATTTATTTTGAATTTTTACAAGCCTGCCGCCGTGGCATCTTCAGGCTTTTCGACCTATCAGTATCTCTGGTACATCCCTGATTGAATTAATGAACATTCATCTATAAGGTGTGAAATTTTAATAAAAATGCGGCAAATTACGAAAGTTCGAAAACAACAGTGATAAGAGTAACAGAATCGGACTTGAAATTTTGCTCCATCGACTTCATATTTAAGGCCTCATATATTTGTCTTTTTGAATAATTTGTGAAATCTTTCATTCCGATGAGTCTCACTTTTTGTTGAGAAAAGAACTCACCTTTGGGAATAACCTGATTATAATTTATGATGTTAGATGAAAGGCTCATAACGTGATACAACCAAGTTTAGTTCAATCCAACTTGACACAGCACACCAAATCAAAATCCATCTAAACCGAATTTCGGAGATGACCCAAACGGATATCCTGTATCCGAAAACTAAATGAGAGGGAAATTTCCTGAAGGCGATATCAAAAACTCCAGCGGCGTCCATACAGAGGGTCCTTCGAACCGAACAACTCACTCAAATCGACCGATCCACCTTCAATCTTTTTATATATCTCAGGGATCCTCCCTCATTCATCCTTTTGAAGGATGTAAAACATCGGGATAATGGGAGTTTAAAAGTGAATTCAAAATGAGAAATGATGACGTTCCGGGGAAGATATCGGCGAACCAAGAGTCGGCAGGATGAGTTGATAAATTTTCTCTATCGGGGTAATATAAACTATCGCCAGGCTACCAATGCATGCGATTTGAAAGGATAATATTTCTTTCGTGTGATTGATGATCCCGGAGGTAGGATATAACGATGGGAATGAGTCGCTCACTTGATTTCGACCGACGATCTTCGTCTTTGGCGTGTAAATGATGCGATGTCGCCACTTGGTGCGATATAGTCCTGGAAATGAGGCCGATTTATCAACCGGTTCTTCTTTGAAGTTGAAGTTGAAGTCATTTGTTAATTCCGGGACAAAGAGAATCAATACTTCAATTACAGACGATGACATATCATATATTGGAGGAGAAAATGAGTGATTCAGACAAATTTTATTGGAATTGTACCTTTTTTCGAATAGTGAATCATTTTTCAACGAATAAGAACTAATAAACTGCTCAAAAAACAGATGCAAAAGTGCACAAATTTTGTTATTGTCTTAAGAAGTAATGAGTTTTGCTCATTTAGTGTTCTTCTATGATTAAAGAATGTTAACCTGTTCATGGGCTTTCTATTTGTCTCTCTCTCAAAAATTCATTGGTTGCAAAAAACGATTACTCCTTGTGTATTCAGGTAAACTAAATTGTTTTCACAACGCTTCGATGAACCTAAATTAATTGACTTCATCGATCATCACTTGCAGCCATACAAAGCCTCCGCATGAAAAAATATGTAATGAAAGCTGCCTGAGTTTGTGAAATGCCTTTGAGGATGGCTGATGCGAGTCCAACGCTCTTTGTAGCTGGTTACATGCATATTCAATCGAAAGAATGGTGACTGAGGCGGTAGTGCCAGGTATGAGATAGCATATTATATGGCATTATCGATAATTAGGACACGATGA
The DNA here is from genome assembly GCA_034642435.1 of Megalocaria dilatata. NCBI lineage: Eukaryota > Metazoa > Arthropoda > Insecta > Coleoptera > Coccinellidae > Megalocaria > Megalocaria dilatata. The sequence continues at coordinate 44,129,459 of CM067856.1, forward strand.
GGCAAGGTACTCCTGCCCAAAAATGAAAATTTTGACCGAATAGCATCATGAAATATATTTACAGCATTGCTGTGAAAATGGCCAACGTAAATCAAAAACCGATCTTGGTACACCTCATGCGTCTACTTCGAGATCCTTCGACCATGATTCTTGTTCATTGATGGTGATAGATGAACTTCAAAATCACACTCTCAATAACTTGAAAGAAATCTGCAACTCATTTCTGAAGACGCCTCTGATAAATCATACTAACAAATCTATATGTTTCATCTGCCCCTAGTTCAAGTCTGGACATTATAAAGAAAGCAAATGCTTGAATCTGGAACCCGACTTAACGGCAGAAAGTTAAAACACTAACTTATCAAAGAAACATAAGATCGCCTTACACTGAAAAAGTATTCAAACCTATTGCAACAAAAATAGGACTTTTGAATAACCATCTGACCAATTTCGTTCCTTAAAAAAAATTCCCGAAATATTCAGGCCAAAAATCTACTCTGAAAGTTTCAAATCTCTAGCTCTTGCCATTAGGAACTTAGAGTGTAAACGGACCAGCCGGATAGAATTAGTTCTCGAATTCTTCATAAGTAAGTGAAACCAAAAATTTTGAGAAATAATATTTTTATATATATTAACATTCCTCAGGAGCTTTTTCAGCTCGTGCGAAATAGGAGATCAGCTGTGTTCTGGTTAGGCTTTTTTACTGTGTCCTTACGTCATCTTGGGCTTACCACTGGTAATTCTCAATTTATTATTTACTCATATTGGCGAAACAAATAAAAAATGTATGTACTACGCATAGTCTAGTTAAGAAGCGCCTTTTGGGTCAGCTTTTTCAGCAGTCTCCGAAAATTATTATCAAGATATCATTCGATTCGAAATCGCATCTAGATGATTTTTGAAAAAAATGAAGTTTCGCTTGCAAAAATTGCAAAAGTTATCAACAATTAACTAAAAAAAAAGAGGGTTTAGTTTTTTGTAAATATCTCAAAAACGAATAATGATTTTTGAAATAAAAAAAAAGATTCAAAATGAGGAGGAAATTTTCTAGAAAAAGTGTCGACTCCCGGAATTGTAGTCCCAATATTAATAATTTTCCCAGAGGGATGAAGATACGGCCGAAAACGGGTACTCTGGCTTTCGTAAGCCACGCCTACTTTGGACACATTATTGATAAAAATTATTTTAACAGATTAAATATGAAATTTAATAAATGAAAAAATTCAGGGGAATACTGGATAGATGAATGAACAATAATCCGCAAAAAAAAAATTTTTGTCTCAATTTTTCAATCAGTTATGCAATAGTTAATTAATAATTTTTTTCTGCTTGGACATGAACATTGCAAGTGTGATAATTGTTAAACTATTAACTTGAAATTTTTTTCCTATCTTGGAGCAATTTTTGGAAGACTTCAGAATAGATCCCCGTTGGAAAAATTTAAAAATGTTTATTTTTCAGTTTTTTATTAACAAGTTTCGTTGTTGCAAAATTAAAAACTCAGATTAATTATCGAAAAAAATTTTTTTTTCAAAATATTATTAATGGTCCGTTTTTATGTTGTAGGAAGCTACATATAAATATTTTTTTAAAATTTTTATCTCTTATTGTTTAAAAAATTTTTATGAAGAAATGTATTGTTTATAAAATAATTGAAAATTTTTTTTAAGGAATATCAATCTTTGATGCAAATAATTATTCAAAAAAAAAATTTCCTTAAAAAAATTTTTTTATTGCTTAAAAACGCATTTGTTAATTAACAATTGTTTTCTCCCAATTCTAACTAGTATTAAGGAACCATTTTTTCTTTAAAAGTCATGATTAACTTTTCTTTTTCATATAAAAGAAATTTTCGTTCTGTTCAATTTTTCATTTTTTATATAATAAACAATTTATTATAAACAAATAAATTTTTGATAGATTCGGTCTTCACTTGGTGGAAACTCATTTTAATTAAAAAAATGTATATATGACAGTAATTTATTTCCACAAAAATGTTTGTACTAATACAATTTATTATATTATATATTAGTACAAACATTTTTGTGGAAATAAATTACTGTCATATATACATTTTTTTGAATAAATTTTTACTTTATATTTTTTCCCTATTCTTCTTACTGCCACAAATACAGACATCATTTTTTTTTTTCATCAATAAACATATTTAAAAATAAAAAAAAATAATAAAAAAATCAATAAAGAAAAATCATGTCTCTATTTGTGGCAGCAAGAAAAGAGAAAAAATATAAAGTAAAAATTTATTTGTTTATAACAAATTGTTTATTATATGAACAATTAAAAATTAAACAAAACGAAAAATTTTTTTTTATGGAAAAGAAAAGTAAATCATGAATTTTAAAGATAAAATGGTTCCTCAATATTAGTAAGAAGCGATTGTTAATTAACAAATGCGTTTTTAAGCAATGAAAACATTTTTTTGAGGATTTTTTTTTTAAATCATTATTTTTATCAAAGATTGATATTCCTTAAAAAAATTTTCAATTATTTTATAAACAACGCATTTGTTCATAACAACTTTTTAAACAATGAGAGATAAAAATTAAAAAAAAATATTTCTATGTAGCTTTCTACAACATGAAAACGGACCATTAATAATATTTTGAAAAAAAAATTGTTTTCGATAATTAATCTAAGTTTTTAGTTTTGCAACAACGAAAATTGTTAATAAAAAACTGAAAAATAAACATTTTTAAATTTTTCCAACGGGGATGTATTCTGAAGTCTTCCAAAAATTGCTCTAAGAGAGGAAAAAATCTCAAGTTAATAGTTTAACAATTATCACTTGCAATGTTCATGTCCAAGCAGAAAAAAATTATTAATTAACTATTGCATAACTAATTGGCGAATTATTGTTCATTCATCTATCCAGAATGCCCCTGAACTTTTTCATTCATTAAATTTCATATTTAATCTGGTAAAATAATTTTTATTGAGTGTCCAAAGTAGGCGTGGCTTACGAAAACCAGAGTACCCGTTTTCGGCCGTATTTTCATCCCTCTGGGAAAATTATTATTATTGACACTACAACTCCGGGGGTCGATACTTTTTTAAGGAAATTTCCTCCTCTTTGTGAATCTTTTTTTTTATTTCAAAAATCTTCATTAGTTTTTGAGATATTTACAAAAAACTTAACCCTCTTTGTTTTTAGTTAATTGTTAATACCTTTTGCATTTTTAGCAAGCGGAACTTCATTTTTTTTCAAAAATCATCTAGATGCCATTCAGAATCGAAATTATTATTATTGGTACTACAATTCCGGGAGTCGACACTTTTTTAAGGAAATTTCCTCCTCTTTGTGAATCTTTTTTTTTATTTCAAAAATCTTCATTAGTTTTTGAGATATTTACAAAAAACTTAACCCTCTTTGTTTTTAGTTAATTGTTAATACCTTTTGCATTTTTTGCAAGCGGAACTTCATTTTTTTTCAAAAATCATCTAGATGCCATTCCACACCTTGATCATAATTTTCGGAGACTGCTGAAAAAAGTTGACCCAAAAGGCACTTGTTGATTAGACTAGTAGTCAGAAGTTACAATTACTATCTATTTCTATAAACATAGATGGGAGACCCAAATTATTTATATTATGTGGTTTGCTTTCTTTAGTTTATATCACATGAATACAAGTTTGAAAGTTAGCGTCCAACTCTCCTTTTTTATAGGTTGTGTCCGCAACTGAAGAGAAATATTTCACGTTTTATTCACTCCCTGGAATGTAAAGACTAATAACCACATTATCATGTGAATCTTAAAGAATATTATCCCAATTCTCTGTGAAATAATTAATATGCTTTTTAATAAAACCAGGTGAGTTCTTGAACTCCAAAATTTCCTTCAAATAGAACTATCGTAGCATCTGACAAGTTGGAAACAGATTTCAGAGTTTCCTGGAAACCTTAGTTACTTTCCAAAATATGATTTCATTTCATAATTCATAATTGAGCACTGATTTTGATAGAATAATTTAACAATTTCTAAACGTTGTTGTAACGTATATTTTCATGATTAAATTGTATAACCTACTCAACAGACGTGACATGGGAAATGTCAAAAATAATATACAGTGTTATTATAATCATTTTGAATCATCCTTATTTGAAAAACTCGTTACAATATTACAGAGATGATTCCGAAAATATAAGTGTTGAATGATTGTGTAGCTGAAAATGGGTTTGTATTTCTTGTTTTGATTAGAAGACTTCATGGAAGTAAGTGTTTATTCAAAAACTGATTTGACAATAATAACGTATTAATTGAAATTCAGATTAAACTTGTGAAATCTAACTGCCTTCAGTGAATGCTCGACTGGTACTACCCTCCATCGTCCCTCGGTCGTCGTGGGTAGAAGGGCGGTCCTCTTCGGGCTTACTCGGTCGTACCGAACATGCCCCCGGCCTTGAAAGCGTTGACTTTCAATTGCGAATGTCTGGTGATTCGATGAGTAGTGGACATATCTTCTGGAATGTCCTCTTTATAACTCCACCTTGTGTTCGGATAGAGGCAACTCTTGCTATACCATCGCCTCCAGTATGTATAGTTTCTACTCGTTCTAGCTTCCACTGCATGACAGGAGTATTATCCTCCTTCAAGAGGACCAGTGAACCAAGTTTTAGTGAATCGTGATTGGTCTTCCATTTCGTTCGTTGTTGAAGTTCGCTGACTTATTCTTTGCACCATCTCTTCCAAATGTGGTGTTTTAGTTGGGTAAGCTGTTGGTATAAAAACATTTTGTTGACTGGAAGATGTGTTACATTCAGTTCTTGTAGAGTAAATGACGATCGTCCAATAAGGAAATGTGCGGGGGTTAAAGGAAGAAGGTCATGGGACGAATCAGATAAGGGAAATAGTGGTGTTGAATTTAATATGGCCTCTATTTCAACCAATAACGTATTTAATTGCTCGAAAGTTAATATCACGTCTTGCGTAATACGACGCAAATGATATTTCATTCTTTTTACTCCTACCTCCCACAAGCCACCGAAGTGAGGGAAATAGAGAGGTATGAATTTCCAATTGAAATCATTCCTATTCAATGATTCCTCCAACTCATCTCCGTGTGTAGCAATAAATCTGCCCAACTCGCTGAGTTCGTGGCTCGCTACCTTAAAATTTGACCCGTTATCACTGCATATCAGTGACGGTTTTCCTCATCGAGAGACGAATCGTTTCAACGTTTATAGGAACGATTCTTTAGATAAATCCGACACGAGCTCGATATGAATTGCTTTGGTAACTGTACAAACAAACAGGCTGACGTAAGCTTCACTAACCTTGTAACCACGACCAGATCTACTTTTAATATGCATTGGGCCAGCATAATCTAACCTGTCACCTGAAACAGGGTTCTAGGTTCCAATCAAAATTTTGGCAAAGGCACCATAATGGGATTTATAGTCTTCGGATAATGTGTGCTGAGGAACCGCATGTAGTAATTTTACATGGGTTTCCTCCATGATTAGTTTTGACAGGTGACTATGTGGACTTAATATGGCAGGGTAGTTTTCTCAAATTTAAAATTTTAATTATTCAAGCGACCTCCAACTCGCAGTAAATCGTATTCATCAATGAACGGGTTAAGTTTAGATAGTTTTCCGCTTGAAATAGACGTTCGTGCTTTAATTTTTTAATCTCATCCTTGAAATAATGCGCTTGTGATATTTTGATTAATCTCGTTAGAGCGATACTCAGCTACCCAACCTTCAGTTTTCCAGATATCAGTTCTGATTTATTCTTTTTCAATTTACAGTTCATGCAAAATCTTAGAACGTACGCGACTATTCGCTTCAATTTCGATAATTTTGAGTGTTTTGTTATCAAATATTCTTCCGATGTGTGAACTGATAACACCTGAACTTGTTTGATCAGATCATGTGTATGAACAATGTGTTTTGTACGCCAAGAATTTGGGTTTTGTTTTAGTAACGATGGACCATTTCACCATAATTTATTCTCAATAAGTAATTTTGGTTTGATTCCGCGCGACAACAAATCAGCGGGGTTATCCTTTGTGGATATGTGGTTCCATGTATAAGACGCAGTTATCTCTCGTATATCCGCTACGCGATTGCTAACAAATGTTTTGAGTTTATTGGGAGGTTGTTTGATCCAACCTAAGACTATTGTCGAATCTGACCAAAGAAAGCATTCGTCGAATTCTAAATTGTGCAACGCGTCTATAGTTTTTTTCACTAACTTTGAGAGAGTCCAAGCTCCCATTAGCTTAGACTTATCGTCTTTAAGGGTGCTACCTTCGATTTGGCACATAACTGTCCCATGTGAACGAATCCGTCCTTGTTAATCGACCTCACGTATAAACAACCGCCATAGGCGTCCTCAGATGCATCTGAGAAGCCATGTAATTCGATACGGACAGGATTATCGCAAAGTACTCTTCTGTTTATGAGTACTTCGTTAAGTGCCGGTAGTTGATCTCTAAATTCACGCCAAGAAATGAAAATTGGAATGCAAACACTTTCATCCCAAGAGATTTTTTTGAGCCAAAGTTTTTGAAGCAGTATTTTGGCAGTTATAACGCATGGAGCTAAAAGTCCAAGCGGATCAAAGATCTGTGCAACGCTAGAAAGAATAGTTCTTTTGGTTGCTACGGCCTTCGCGCCATTTTCTTCGGATATCGTGTAGATTAATTTGTCTAAATAAGGTTTCCATGAAACACCCAACGTTTTTGCGTTTTCATGTTCGGTGAAGTTTATGATGTCTAATTCTGACTCATTAATATCAATGTATTGTAGTGTTGAAACATCATTAGAATTAAATTTTCGCAATTCGAAACCTCCTTCTTTTAATATAGCCTTGACATCGCGACATATACAGGCTGCCTCCTCGAGACTTTCTGAACCCGTCAGAAGATCGTCTACGTAAAAGTCTGTCTTGATTATTTTAGAGATTTTCGGAAATTTAGAAGCGTTTTCATCGGCTAGAGATAATAAACATCGTATGGCCAGGAAAGAAGCTGCAGTTGTGCCGTACGTTACTGTTTGCAGCTCGTATATGCTCAAGGGAAGGTCGGGCTCCTTCCCCCATAAAATTCTTCGTAATGAAGGTTGTTCTAGGGATATCAAAATCTGCCTATACATTTTGGCTATGTCCGCACAGATTACATATCTGTGCCTTCGAAAGCGTATTAGAATTGAAAACGAATCCTCTTGCAGGGAGGGACCCACGTGTTGAAGCTGATTCAGAGAGAATCCTGAGCTTGTCGGTGCGGATGCGTCGAATACCACACGTAACTTAGTTGTCATACTGTCCGCCTTAAGAACCCCATGATGAGGCATGTACAACCGTACTGATTGGGTCTCTTTAATGATGCACCTTTTTCATGTGATTTAATGAAATGTATTCTTCCATGAACTCGGAATATGAAACTCGCAAATTTTGATTATTTTGAAACTTGCGTTCCAGGGCTAAGAAACGTTTTTTCGCGTTATCTAACGAGTCACCTAGTTTTTCGAGAGATTCTTTAAAAGGAAAGGACACTATGAAGCGGCCGTCCGCGTTTCGCTTAGTGAACTTCATAAAATGTTCTTCGCAGCTGCGTTCATCCTGCGATCCAGCTGGATCAGACCCAATATTTTCGATTTCCCAAAATCTTGTGAGTGACTGTTGGATTTCTGATTCCGGCGAGTCTAAATTAACTAAATGACAACGAATAGTTTTCGCCTCCAAGCTGATTGGACCTGAAATAATCCAACCCAGCTTAGTCTTTTGCTATATGGGACGATTTTTTCCTAATGATATCTGTCCTACGCTGAGAAGGTTCCAAAATAGATCTGATCCTAGTAACATGTCAATTTTTCCTGGCTTGTGATAAGTCGGATCAGCTAAACTGATATGCTCTGGCACCTTTAGGTCTGACGCATTTATGGGTACGGCGGGTATATTACCGGCGATTTCGTTTATTACAAAGAAGCATTTTTGGATCGTGAACTCATTGTGGATACTGTCGAGTGTTAATTCGCATTTGAAATTCACGTCGGTAGCTAAGTTGCTCAAACCTACAACCGAAATCTTTACGGGTTCTGTTCTGAACTTGAGTTCTTCACAGAAATTTTTTGTTATGAAGCCTGATTGCGCGCCCGAGTCTAATAGAGCTCTTACAATGTGAATCTGACCATAGACGTCAGCAACCTGTACGAAGGCAGTTGAGAGGATTACCTGAGAGATTGAACTGCACGCTGAAAGATTGATGCTTTGTTCGTTTTCCGCCGATTTTGATTCGATGGACTTTTCCTTGTCTTGTGAGGTGTTACTTTCGGTTTGAATATTTTTGTGTAGAAGAGTATTATGCTTTGCTCCGCATTTTCTGCAATTACCGCGGCGACAATCTTTGTTGAAGTGTCCCTTTTTTAAGCAATTTGTGTATAGTTTTAACGAGCGAATTTTTCTTCCTCTGTCGTTTGGAGATATATTTAAAAAGGTTTTACAGTTTTGAATGTAATGACTTTCTTTACATATCACGCAACAAACTTGGTTGGTTTCCGCATCGGTACTGAGGAATCCTGTCGTTTGAGTATTCCGACCTGAGTTATAAGCTTTACGTCCGTCGGCCTGATTGTGAGTTACCATCTCCAGCATATCAGCTCTGTTTTTAACGAATATGCATTTTTAATGCATTCCAAGCCACTTCATAATTTTTTTGCTGAAATTTAGTTGTCAATGACTTGACAACTAGAGCTGCTTCAGATTCGAGTGAAGCTCTCAAGTAGTGGAACTTTTTAATTTCACCAATTGACGCATTATCATGTATTAACGAACGAAACGTGTCACGAGATTCTAACCAATTCTGATAAGAACCCTCGAATTTGGGCAAGTTTATTGTTGGCAATTTCACACTATGATTTTGAACGAAATTTTCGTCTAACATTCTATCAGATTTATGACTAGTGCTGGCTTGAGAAGGATCGTATTTTTTATTTTCTTTGAGAATCTTTTTTGAGATTGAAATTTGTTGAAAATAACTAGATTCGAAGTTTTCTCGTTCTTCATATTGGTCTTGCAGAAGGCTATCTTCCGTGGCTGCCTCTATTACGTTTTGTACTTCATCAAACTCTGATTTTACTATCTGAATTGTGTTGAGCCTTTATTCGATTTGAATGAGCTCAAAATCATCAAAAGTAGAACAATCTTGTACAGATTTTAAGAATTTCGTGAAGTAAGTTAGTCTAGCCTTTAAGGAACTGCGTTTTTTAATTTCACTATTTAATGGAGCCATCGTAAGCTACTGAATTAAAAGCAAATGATATAAAAAATTGATTTGAATAGACCAAACAACAAAAGCAAGGAAAGAAAGCAGGAACGGATGCACTTACTTGAACGATTTGTTAACAACTTCAGCGCTTGGTCCCAGCTGCAGGTACTTCCCGTCTCGACTGTGTGGAGCGAATCTCGACCTTGTTGGCTTGTTTGGCGTCTTTGTGTCCGCTTCTTGTTGAATTATCTTCTTCGGTTTCTTGTAAACCACGCTCTGCTACCAATTTTGTTTGTATTTCTTGTTTTAATTAGAAGACTTCATGGAAGTAAGTGTTTATTCAAAAACTGATTTGACAATAATAACGTATTAATTGAGATTCAGATTAAACTTGTGAAATCTGACTGCCTTCAGTGAATGCTCGACTGGTACTACCCTCCATCGTCCCTCGGTCGTCGTGGGTAAAAGGACGGTCCTCTTCGGGCTTACTCGGTCATACCGAACAAAATGTGCCCCATAATTTTTTTTTTTGTAGCATCGATCTAAGATGTAGGTCCTGGAAGTCTCAAATTGATTCGAACAGCAATTTGAGTATTAAAAATTATTCAGTCAATGTTTCCTAATAATAAGACAGATAAAGAAATATATGTCGATATCTGTATCGTTGCTATTACCGAAATGCTCTGTAGTCTTAGATGGATAGAGAATTGTGAATTTTTGAGAATATTATACTTCTTATCCAATTAGACCGATTTCAGTAGGTTAGATTGTGTTGTGACAGCTTCGATGAAGGCAGTGAAAATTGTAATTTTAGCATTATTCAATATCGCATACTCAAACTTTGATATACATATGATATTAATATAAGTTATTCTTTCTTGATTTTCATTCAATAATTTTCTTCTGAGGATAAACACTTGATTTTATATCGAAATTCATGGTTCAAATTTCAATGGTGTAGGTAAATAAAAACTTTTTAGGATGAATATCGTCAAGCGGAGGAATAGATCATTTCATTCATCTCATTTAATTTTTGAAACCCACATTTTCAGAAAGTGCACTAAGAAACACATAGGAATTTTCTTCAACTGTTCAACAAGCTTCAATATCAGTGAGAATAATGAGCCAATAAATGACCACAAAGTTATTGGAAAATAGCTTTTTCTAGAATTTAACTTCGGGCATTTATTTCGTTAGTAATATCATAACTTATTCTGAATATTCGATTTCATGTAGAATACACCGAAAAACATATGAACCTTCATCTCACAGAAGAATATATCCATTCAGAAATCCAATTTAGCCAACAAAACTATCAGATATTGTCAATAATAAACTCCATAAATAAGATATAAAACTTAACAAGTGAACACAAATTTTACGTAGACATCTCGAGCCCTTCGCACTTTAAAATACCTATTCATGAATTGCGGTTGTATACTCAACAATAGAAACCAGACGAATACGCCCAAATCTTCATCGTTCATGAAAGATTGTGTGCAGTTGCAGTTTTCACATGGAAATATTCAAAGGCCCTAGGCTCTAGACATCCCCATTTAAAATTTTCTTTCCCAAAGCGTGGAACAGCGAAAACTCCTTGTCAGATATGAAAAATCCTCAGCCAAGATCATTTGTTACTTCACGGTGTGCAGATGACAAAGTTGAACGATATACCCCCGACAGAGGACAAAGATATAAAAACACCACAAGCTGAATCTATGTTGTTCAGAACTGCAAGTGAACAACACATCTTGGAAATAACGAAGACGTTACAGTAGCTTTGTAACATGCCTTTTTTTAATTGGTTTTTGAAGTTTGATACTCTGGCAATGTTTCAGGATGCACGTAATAAACCATAAAACTGTGGAATGGAGAAAGCGTAATAAATTGTAAAGTTTTCTCGTTACGAATTTGATGTTAACACTCATTATCTTAATGCTGTGCTGCAGATGAATAGTTATTATCGCCAAAATGGCATATTAGAGAAGAAAATTAAATAGTTTAATTATGGATTAGAAATTTGTTACGTTTTTATTTTGACGTTTCTTTAGAGACTGATTATGGTTGTATGTAAACATGAAGCAAAACATCGACACTCTTTCATGGTAAGATAAAATTCATCAGTACGATGCTCTTAAAAAAATGAAATTACGTAATACTATTAAATTCTCAATTTTTCTAGACTACTTTTTCTACTACTTGCGAATCTCACCAAAAGAAATCGTGAAATCGAATCAATAATAAATTAAAAAATTATAACAAAAGTGATATGAGTATATATATTTCTTGATTACCAAGACTCACATAATTTTAAAATATGGAATCTCATGCTCTACTATATAATTTATAAAAAAAACTACCGAATTAACAGAATTTACGATAAGGGTAGAGCAAAAAAAATCTCTCCTTGTGGAGGAACTCAATTGGTACTACATAAATGGTGTTGAAATTTAAGGAGTTCCTCAGAAAAGGTGAATATATGTAGAAAGAATAGTCGGGAAAGGTGGAAAAAAATTAATTCCACATATTCTTGTATATTACTGTTTCAATTTCTATTCTCCAGAAATTTGTTCCAAAGCAGACCACTTCATGGAAATCTATTTTTGCAGTTGGTATAAGATGACTCTGAATAACTCCAATCTTACAATGCCTACTGAATACTCTCTCAAAAAATCATGATCGGTTTCTTTTTAAACTTGTTACAAGTTTAGCTTCGGGCCATTATTTTCATCACGGAAAATCTTACAAAGCTCATCAAAATTATGTTTCAGTATTGTTGGATGTTCTGAATATGTACATTCTAACTTATTGTTGATTATTATTATGTATTATGTTCATTTATTATAATATCAAAAGACCTTTCGGTTTGTACAATATGAATTTTTGGACAGGTTATTTGGTTAACTCTTGATAAGTTTAATTTATTCAAATGGAGGTTTATACCTACTATCAAGTATAAACCTGCATTTATTTCATTCTATTCATAATATATAATTATTTGGTTTACTTCCATTCTTTATACAGATGGTCCTTGTGCTGAAACAGAGGCTGCTAAATTGCCTTTCAATCTTTCAGATCAATGGTAAACTACATAACTATTTATTTGAGTTAACATTACACTCCATTTAAATTTTCAGTATTCATTTACCAGAAGCTTTCTGAATTGTTGAAAGGTGAGAAAATATTTTTTGTTGATTGATGTTATATTTTATTGAATATGAATATGATTGAGTACTGACGAAGCAAAGACTCTCTCTTAACTCTTGTTTTTTAGTAATGTTTTTACATATCGTGAGATTTTATAAAAAGTAACTTAGATATCCAATAATATTGAATATTCTAAGTAAGAAAGTTTTATGATGAAATTCTTAAGATTATGTTGAACAATTTTGAAAGATATCTGTTTTCATAAGAGTGATGAGCAGAAACAAAATTTTGTGTACTCAAAATATTTAATTTATAGGATTTTTATTAAAAATGTTTTATTTATTGGATTTTGTTATATCATTTGAATGTATTATAATGAATGTTTACTTCATATGTCGTTTGATATAAGTGGTATTTATATGTCATTAATTCAATTCCTGAAGTTAAAATTATTAAATATAATTTTTTGAAATTAAATTTGTAGAAGGCTAACAGAGTATCTTTAAATATTGAAATATTTAAGTAATTTAATTTCTTTATTTTTAGCTAAGCGATTTTTGAACTCTCCACCAAGAATTATTGGTTCTGTAGGATATATTAATGTCTATATTATTGAGGTACTTCCTTATTTTTACGAATAATTTACTATAGTAGATGGGAGAATTTAATGTTTGTTTGATTTTTAACTCAGGGTATGCTTCATAAATACCATTTTTTATTGATTTGTGGTAATCACACTGTCTAGTGTTGATGGAGAATACCCCTTTTTCTGCATGAGGAAGCTTAACTTCTTGGAAAGGTGTAGTATAAACAAATTGGCACATTCTGAGAGTTTATTGATTGGCCACATCAAGTTATCTAGTTCAGCTCTATTGGGTTTCTGCCTCGTAGTGATAGGGAATTTTTTTGAATAATGAAAACTTCATTGTATGTCACTTAATTTTTATAGGTTGTCTGAAGGCATTTAGAGCTGTTGTAACAATGTGACGAAAAGCGTCAACTCTTAAAAATATTAAAAAAATCAAAATCAAAATTGAGTGTACAATGAAGATCAACAAAATTCAAAATCTTAAAACTGGTTACGGTCAGTTTCAAAAAAAATAAACTGAGATACGACTACGAAATAAAGACCTGTCAGACAACCATCAAAAATTCTAAAAGCAAAAGGAAATTTTTTTAATCCTTTCAACAAACGAATTGAATCATACTGACCCTACAAACAAATTATCCACCTGTTTGAACAAATAATTCATTCTGTCATTCATTCGAAAGCACCTATGTATCCTTCACAACACGTTTCGAAATTCGAAACACCAGGGCTATCGATGGTTCCCGTAGGAATAAGGAGATATAGGGCTTGTCACTCATATTTCGAGAGAATTCACTTTATACGCACCAGTTGCTCCAGAAAATCTATAAGTATATCATATCTGAAAATATGAATTTCACACGACGCTATCGGGTTAGACAGATGCGCCAAACTCTGTGTCCCGCATACTTTAGTGTTTTGTATCGGCATGCGGCATTTTGATATGCCATAAAACTGGCACCATACTTCAGCGGGGTTTGAGAGTGAATCTACGTCAATAAACCTTGTCAGGAATGGCTGGTACAAACCAGAACACCCTTCAGTTTTTGTAATAATGCTGGGATAAATGATGTGCCGCCTTCAATTACGTTCAATTTCCTGCGAGACCTTTCAGAAATACGCTTTCCCTAAACGACAGCTTATGAAATCTATGTTTTGCGCGAAATGTGATGTTTCTTGCTTTGTTCTAAAATTATTGATTTATTATGGTAAATAGCTCATTACAAAAGAACTATCGGATGTTTTTTTTTAGAACTTTCGATAGGAGTAACTGTAATTTGACAGAAGGTAGAAGCCATGTTGTTTTGACATTTCTGTTCAGTAAGCATTGACAAATTATCATGGAAAGACTCACGCCACAACAACGTTTACAAATTGCTGAAATTTATTTTCAAAATCAGTGTTCTATTCGCCAAACTTATAGAGCACTACGTGAATTATATGGTTTACATAAGAGTAAAGAAGAAAATATCGCTGCTGTAAATCATAGTGTTAATGATGATCCAGATTTGTCTATTCTTCGACGTTCACATTACATTAGACTCTGTGCATCCACCACATGGAAAATTTTGCAAAAAGATATTGGTCTACACACATACAAGCCACTTGACCATAATAAGTGTCGTTTGCTTGCTCATTGAGCCCTAGAACAGCTTGAAGTTGATCTACTTTTTTATCGTAAAATTGTGTTGAGTGATGAAGCTCATTTCTGGTTGAACGGCTATGTAAACAAGCAAAATTGCTGTATATGGAGTGAAAACAATCCTCCAGAAGTTCTGCCGGTTCAATTACATCTTGAAAAATGCACTGTACTACTCTGTCAAGAAAGTACCGGGAATTTTCAATTAAAACAACATTTTTACATTTAATCGTCAAAATTTATTGGGTCGCCTTCAAAATAGGCTCCATTTGCTCCAATACATCTATGCCAACGGCACTTCCAATTATCGAAACATTTTTTATAGGCGCTTTCCGGGATGGACTTTAGCTCTCGCGCCGAATTTTGTTTTATGGCTTCAATCGACTCAAAACGGGTGCCACGAAGGGGCAATTTTAGTTTTGGGAAGAGGAAAAAGTCGCAGGGAGCCAAATCCGGCGAATACGGTGGTTGCTGAAGCACGTTTGTTGAGTTTTTGGCGAGAAAGTCAGTCAAAATCGTAGCTCGGTGAGAAGGCGCGTTATCGTCATGCAAAATCCATGAGTTGTTCGCCCACAAATTTCGCCGCTTCTTACGGATACGCTCGCGCAAACGTTTCATAACGCCTAGGTAATACTCCTTGTTTACCGTCTGACCCTCTGGAACGAATTCGTAGTGCACCATGCCACGGATATCGAAGAAAACAATAAGCATCACTTTCATTTTCGAGCGGCTTTGGCGTGGTTTTTTCGGTTTCGGCTCATTTTTTGCCACCCATTCCGATGATTGCTGGCTTGTTTGCATATCGTACTCGTAGACCCAGGTCTCATCACCAGTTATAATGCGTTCCATGAATGTAGAATCGGAATTGCAGCGATCCAGCATGTCTGAAGCAACCTGTTCGCGATGACGTTTTTGAAGAAAATTCAGGTCTTTCGGTACGAGTCGTGCGGCCACCTTTCTCATGCCCAAAATATCAATCAAAATCGTACGTGCGGACTCGTGGGATATCTTAAGATCATGTGCTATCTCTCTCAAGCTGGTACGACGGTTTTCCAGCACCCTTTCCTTAATTTTATCGACGTTATCTTCGATCGAAGCCGTCGATGGGCGACCACTTCACGACCGTCCTTGAAGGCTCTGTAGCACTGATATGCACGAGTTTTCGATAGAGCATTATCACCAAAGGCATTTTCAATGCATCGGCACACGAAAATTCATTTGCAACACAAAACTTTAAACAAATTCTTTGCTCAACGTAATCACCCATAGTAAAAATCGGCACGCACTCTGACATCGACTGACTTAATCAGCTGTTGCAAACACATTAGTTGACAGATCCCGCTCAAGCTTGACATAGTAATTAAGGACAGTGGTACCAACCTAGGAAAAAAAATTTTTACCTGCCTCATTGCCCCGCCAGATTTAAATCGATAATTCCCGGTACTTTCTTGACAGAATGTATAGTGTGCTTTACACGATGGCGGCATCATCGGTCCATATTTCTTCAGAAACGATGCTGGAGCTAATGTTACAGTGAATGGTGCTCGTTACAGATCGATGATCAATGATTATTTGTTTCAAAATTTTAATGGTATCGACCCAGAAGTGTTTTGGTTCCAACAAGATGGTGCTACACCTCATGCTGCTACCGTAATAATTGTTTAATGGATAATATTAATAACATTATTTAGAGAAATGGTCCAATTAATTGGCCTTCAAGATCATGCGACATAACCCCACTTGATTATTGTCTTTGGGGTTATCCTATAAAAAGTTGCCCTTGAATTAACACAGGATATTTCTGAATTGGTGCGAATAATTTTAATATTTGGTTCCTTAGCAAAATTTAATGGTGATTTGTTACATATTTTGTTATAATCCCCTTTTCCCTTAAATAACTGCCTTCAGAATTTGTGGTGAAATGTTTTTTTTGAATATCTCTTCTTTGGAGAAATTTCCACATTGAAAAGATATTGAATAAGAAAAATTCGAAACTTTTGCGTCTTAACTTCTTCACATAAACTCACAGAAACGTTATAATTTGTTGAAATTTTTCAGAAAGGCGCTCTCAAATGTAATCATATTAATTAACATCAAGTACGGTGATGTCAAATGTATTATCACTGACAAGTTCTATGATTCAAATTTTTATAATATCTGAAGAGTTTCCTGAAATAACAAATTGGAAGAATTCCATTATTTTATTAGGTTTAAAAAAAATGTTAATTGATAAACCTACTGTTTGTGTGAAGGTTTTTCATATTCTTTGAAATAGTTCGGGCTAATAAACCCACTGGATGCAATGATACAATGAATCGTCGATATTTTGCATGGGAGTTGAATACACCAGAGTTTTAAGAAAACCCCAAATGCTAAAATCCGGGGCATTCAAGTCAAGAGATCGGGTAGGCCAATTTTGTGAACCTCAGCGATCCGGTTTTGGATAAACTTAATAAAAGTTATCATTATAATAAACATCTTAATCAATCAGTTACGTAAATTATTATTTTTGAATAAACTTGGTCAAAGATCAATTTATAATCAAAAATTAATATCAGACATTCTGAAAAACACTGTAGCTATAAGCTCGTGTCTAAGCCTAATGAGAACTTTGAAATCAAAACACAGAATATTATTTTCAGGTTATCAAAAAATATGTCACAAGACATATTGAATGATGAATTACAGTAATCATTTTTGAAGTGGGCGAAATTTTGCTGAAGAAGTAGTGATCCTCAAAATCAAAATACGATGAAGCGACGTTATAAGTAAAGTGTACTATTTGCCTGATTTGTATAGGATTTTCTTATAGAAGAATTGGCCATTCGTTTAAGAGAAGAAACAATCCATGTTCATTTTATCCCAGTGGAAGAAAATACGGTCCACTTAAATGATCATCAATGACAACGAACAAGACATTTATCGAAAATTGTTGTTGAATCCTAAATTCGACAATTTGGTAAGGATTTTCATTAACTCGTGTGTAATTATTGTGGAGATTCTGAATTATTTCTCGTGAAAAGTTAGCGTCATCAGTAAATAAAATAGCAGTAAAGAAATACGAAACTTAGGTTATCGCTTGAAGTATCAACCGGCAAAAAATTAAGCGAGATGGAAGATCCCTAAAGCAACTCTGCTAGCATGTGGTTGCTATACTTTTTTGTTTTTTCAGAATTCTATATTCGAAGGAATGGCTTACACTTAAGACTTGGAAAATTTTTGGGTACTAGTTTCGGGAGATTCTTCGATAAATTTAGAATACCTTCTTCTAGCGCGATAATCCTTACTCGAGAACGTCCACTATCGATGGTAATTCTTGAGAAATTTCCTTTTTCTCGAAGGCGCTGATGAATGCGCGCCAATATGATATGAAGTGGATATAACTCAGCTTAGAGCTTACCAGCTTCCAACCCATCTTCGTTAGCGCGACCAAATACGACATGCTTGTCTGATATTTCAGCAATGTATAATTTGGTTGTATCTAATCACAACAATGAAAATATTTGTCATTTTAACTGTATTTTCTATCTACCTACTTAATTTTTTCAACAAATCTTAACGTCTATGAGATAATGTGAAAAGACGTGAGCATTTTGTTAATTTTAGTAGTCAAACTAACAATATAAAAGATAAAGTCAAGACAAAAAAATGTTTATTGAATTTATCTTCTTTGAATCAATTTGAAAAACGACAAATCATCAAAAATGCAATATAAAAATACAGCAGATTTGATTTTTTCAATAATGAAAGTCGATTTTGAATATTAACTGAAAATAATAAACCACCATTTTATTGTTTTGTTATCTTCGACTTATTTAAAAAAGTTCACTGGATCTTTCAGAAACTGTTTGTACAATTTGGATGCATTCTAGCCAAAATATTTCAGTTCCAATATGATCTCAGTTTTCTTGATTTGATACGTTTTACATATACAACTGAAAGATCATTTTTCCTGAATAATTAATGCTCTGCATCAAAATAATTTCGATTTAGGACAGTGTCTTTATTTCAGGGATGGACGTCTTGATTTTTCTAACTTTTTGATACAGGCTGCCATGGAATCAAAAATTAATTGTTTCCTGTAAAAGTTTACATCTGCTTATATGAAAAATTCAAAATAAGAAGCTAACGTTCCCTGTGTTAATTTGTAAATTTCGAAGTTTTCATTTTCCCCTGCTACTGTAACTTTTTGTAGCTGATATCTCTTCAGACGAGTCAACTGAAGATATGTCTGCGAAAATTGACTATATTAAGCTTGTAACATTTTTCCACGTGCAAATTCATAATGATACTCAGAAATCTGAATCCACTCTGAAGAGTTTCACCAATATCTCCAAAAAAAACACGAAACTAGACTTTTCGTTTTGAATACTAAAATTCATCATAACACAATTCCAATTGAAATCAAAGATAATAATTATATCAATTTCCGTGCAAATCATATTACACAGGCCAAATAACATCAAGAATATCATAACAATAAATTCAATGATTTTTTTAATCCTAGTAGTATAGGGTTTTTTAGCACTATATCATATCGTAAAAAGTGTGCCAGTGCCTTATTTTTTTGTTTCTCATTTTGTTAATAAAACAATTTTAAATGATTCAATTCCTCTTAATTTTATGTGCGGTTTCAATCTGTGAATCGCTTTTCTGAACTTTGATAACTGCAGCTTTGGAAGTTTAATTAACAACAAAACATCTTTGCAGATGTTCATCGAAAGATAGGGAATATGTTAATCTCGAACAGAAGAACGTTGTACCTTCCACATTCGTCATTTTGTCGCCAATAAATAAAAACCATTATTAATATATTACGTCCAAATTTCAATTAATTCTCCAGAAATCATCTCAAAAGTGTGGCTTAGTTATATTTTCTGATGCAGTTCCGCAAGCAAGATTACTCTTGAAGGTAATAATATAATGCTGCTTCCACGAAAACATTAACGGTATCATTCTAAATGAAGGGAAATCACATAATACAGAAATTATATATCGCAAGAATCAATTGAATTTACCAACGATGGAATGTGATTATTCAAATGAACAACTTTCAATAAGTACTTTAATGTTTTTAAACTATTGAAATGCGAAAGCGCTAAAAGTCCTGACGTCATTTATAAGCTTTTATTATTTTTCAAGATTAGCTTTCACTAGTCTTCTTCTGGCGGCTCATCAACATAGTTGAAAGTTTAATATAAATTCATATATACTTCATGTAAGCACTATATAAATGGAAATACCAGACCAAATTTTCATGAAGAAGACTGAATGTTCACAAAAATAAAAATCAGCACATCCTCGTGGATATTTTATAAATAATAGACAACTTCTCAAGCATAAATATAAGCAACAGATGCTTATTTGGCATTTCTATATCTTCATACATAAAATGATTTACGTGTTAATTATGTGTTAGAGCCAGACACGCATTTTCAATTTGGGATGAACCTACTGCAGAAATCACCATTCCTTCCAATTCAACAAATAATTAAAAAAAATTAATCTATATTGAAATAGATGAATCCTGCTCAGAATTTTAGGTAATCATAATATTGCAGTACTATTTCAGAGTTGACATAATTGTTATTTGAATCAATATTTGAATTCACAAAACTGAGAAATTTTCGGCCTTTTTATGAATCTGCTTTTGATTTTAATATTATCTGTTGATGCTTAATTGCATTTTAAATGTATCAATATGAAATTCATACTTCAGCATAAACTATATTCGTATATTACAAAAATAATATTGGAAATGAAATCTGCACTCAAATACCTATTTGGAAAATCTTTTCGTTGGGTATTATGCGTCTCAGTTTATTTTAATCCCTACAAACTCACTAAGTACGATATTCGGTATAAAAGGATAAAGCTAGAATTTATGCAAATTGGAGCAATGTATGTGGAGTAAGCCGGACAGAATTAATTTAAATACAGATGTTCTACGTATGTTCCAAACTTAAAAAAGAATTGGTTTCCTAGACGATCTGCCAAAATTTCATTCATTAGAAAAATAAAAAAGTTCATATGGTTACAACATAGATTTCCCATCAACTCTTATTTAAGCCAAGTGCAATTCATTATAGACTTATACAAAAAATTCTCGCTTTCATTCTGAACATCTAACTTTGTCGATGATTAAAGTAATACTACTTAATTTCCGCTAAGTTGTTTTACTTTAATCATCGAGATGTATTTCCGACAAGTAGAGACCGATACAATCAAACATCTAACTTTATGGTTTTTGTATAAGGTACTTTGAAGGTACAGTATATTATCTTACAGTCTTCCTATAAGTCCAATATTATATATATTGATATATCTGCGAAATCAAATACATTCTGTCAAGAAAGTACCGGGAATTATCGATTTAAATCTGGCGGGGCAATGAGGCAGGTAAAAATTTTTTTTCCTAGGTTGGTACCACTGTCCTTAATTACTATGCCAAGCTTGAGCGGGATCTGTCAACTAGTGTGTTTGCAACAGCTGATTAAGTCAGTCGATGTCAGAGTGCGTGCCGAATTTTTACTATGGGTGATTACGTTGAGCAAAGAATTTGTTTAAAGTTTTGTGTTGCAAATGAATTTTCGTGTGCCGATGCATTGAAAATGTTGCAAAAGGCCTTTGGTTGCAAAAGGCCTCTGAAAACTCGTGCATATCAGTGGTACAGAGCCTTCAAGGACGGTCGACGAAAATGAAGGTGATGCTCATTGTTTTCTTCGATATCCGTGGCATGGTGCACTACGAATTCGTTCCTGAGGGTCAGACGGTAAACAAGGAGTATTACCTAGGCGTTATGAAACGTTTGCGTGAGCGTATCCGTAAGAAGCGGCCAAATTTGTGGGCGAACAACTCATGGATTTTGCATTACGATAACGCGCCTTCTCACCGAGCTACGATTGTGACTGACTTTCTCGCCAAAAACTCAACAAACTTGCTTCAGCAACCACCGTATTCGCCGGATTTGGCTCCCTGCGGCTTTTTTTTCTTCCCAAAACTAAAATTGCCCCTTCGTGGCACCCGTTTTGAGTCGATTGAAGCCATAAAACAAAATTCGGCGCGAGAGCTAAAGTCCATCCCGGAAAGCGCCTATAAAAAATGTTTCGATAATTGGAAGTGCCGTTGGCATAGATGTATTGGAGCAAATGGGGCCTATTTTGAAGGCGATCCAATAAATTTTGACGATTAAATGTAAAAATGTTGTTTTAATTGAAAATTTCCGGTACTTTCTTGACAGAGTAGTATATAATGCTTTTATCATTTTCCAGATGCAATTTCATAATTATGCTCACAAATCTGAATCCACTCTGAAGAGTTTCACCAAAATTTCCAAAACAAAACTCGAAACAAGACTACTCTTTTTGAATACCAAATTACACCACAACAAAATTCGCATTGAAATCAAAATTGATAATTATGCAATTGTCCGCGCAAATCAAATTACCTCTGCCAAGTAACATCAAGAATATTATAACAGGGTTAATTCAATAATTCCGTTCTTTCTTTCATTCAATTAGTATAGGGTTTCTTAGCAATATATCATATCGTAAAAAATCTGCCATTACCTCATGTTACTTCTCATTTTAGTTATAAAACAATTTTAGATGATAAATTCGTTCATCGAAAAATAAGGAATATGTTAATCTCGAACGAAAGAACGTTTTACCCAGCGCATTCGCCATTTTGTCACCAATAAATAAAATTTCATTAACGTTTTACGTCCAAATTTCAATTCATTCTCTAGAAATGATCTCAAAAGTGTAACTAAGTTATACTTTCTAGTGAGGTTCTGCAAGCATGACTACTCTTGAAGGTAATAATATGATGCTGCTTTCACGATATCAGGTTATCATTCTAAATGAATAGAAATCACATAACACAGAAAATATATCTCTCAGGCTGAAGGACTTCGATCGATAGCCTTTGACTATGGTCGATAAAGAACGATTATTATTATTATTATATCTCTCGCAAGAATCAATTGAATTTACCAACGATGGAATGTGAATATTCGCATGAACAATAATTAGTTCATACAAGTAAATGTTATTCAACTATTAACATACGAAAGCGCCTAAAGTCCTGACGTCATGTATAAGCTTTCATAAATTTTCAAGATTAGCTTCCACTAGTCTTTATTTTCAGCACTATATAAATGGAAATACCAGATCATATTTTCATGAAGAATGTTCAGAGAAATAAAAATCAACAAATCCTCGTAAATATTTTATAAATAATAGTCAACTTCTCAAGCATAAAAATAAGCAAATGAAAATTATTTAGCATTCCCATGTAGTTATATATTAAATGATTCAAGTATTAATTATGTGTTTGAGCCATACACGGATTTTCGGTTTAAAGTGAACATAGTGATGAAATCACCATTCCTTCAAATTCCATCAGTTTAAAAAAATTGATCGGAATGAAATAAGGAATTACTTTGTTTTCTATCATTTTTTATTATAACTGATATACAGTGACTCGAGTTTCGTAGTATTTACTACATTTTCAAACAGTTTGAAAATGTAGTAAACACTACGAAACTCGAGTCACTGTATATCAGTTATAATAAAAAGTGATAGAAAACAAAGTAATTCCTTATTTCATTCCATAAAAATGAACTATCACAAAGTAACGGACTACTCCATCCAAAAATTGATCGATTGAAATAGATGAATCTTACTGAAAATTCCAAGAAGTGATAATATTGAAGTATTATTTCGGAGTTGACATATTTGTTATTTAAATTAATATTTCAATTCACAAAACTTCGTTAATTAATGAGAAATTTTCGGCCTTTTCATTAATCTGATGCTTTGGATTTCAATGTTATCTGTCGATCCTTCATAACATTTTATAAGAATTAATATGAAATTGATACATTATCATACACTAATATAAAACTTTGTGGTTTTCATAATGACATAGTCACTTTAAAGGTACATTACATTATCTTATAGTCTTCTTATAGGTCCGATATTATTTTTATTTCAATAATTTTTTCGGCTTCAGAATTCTTGGTATATCTATCCCATGATATCTGCCAATTATTCATAGGTGAGAATTGTCGAAAAACGTCAACAATCAGCATGGCTGTTTCTAGATGGAATAATTTCATAGTTATTGTTGCAATTATGTCCCAATTTTTTCAAATGACAAATGGCATATGTTGAATGTGAGATGTCTGACGCGTAACTCCGCTGTGTTCGTGAATTCTTTTCTCAAAAGATCTTCCTGTTGGATCAATATATACCAAGGAAATCAGTACAAGTGAACTTATGGGCTCCAGATTTATTGTCTTTTTTGTTTCATCTTTTAAATTTTGTAGATAAATTGCTGAATTATTAACCGTTCTGAAAGCTACATTCAAGTCAAATTTCAATTTGAATTATTTAGCAATGTTATCTGTTATTTTATTCAAGTAAGAAATGGAAATGTATATTTTGGTCAAATCTTTTGTAACAGGGTAAATTACATTCTGTCAAGAAAGTACCGGGAATTATCGATTTAAATCTGGCGGGGCAATGAGGCAGGTAAAAATTTTTTTCCTAGGTTGGTACCACCGTCCTTAATTACTACGCCAAGCTTGAGCGGGATCTGTCAACTAGTGTGTTTGCAACAGCTGATTAAGTCTGTCGATGTCAGAGTGCGTGCCGATTTTTACTATGGGTGATTAGGTTGAGCAAAGAATTTGTTTAAAGTTTTGTGTTGCAAATGAATTTTCGTGTACCGATGCATTGATAATGTTGCAAAAGGCCTTTGGTGATAATGCTCTATCGAAAACTCGTGCATATCAGTGGTACAGAGCCTTCAAGGACGGTCGTGAAGTGGTCGCCCATCGACGGCTTCGATCGAAGATAACGTCGATAAAATTAACGAAAGGCTGCTGGAAAACCGTCGTACCAGCTTGAGAGAGATAGCACATGATCTTAAGATATGCCACGAGTCCGCACGTACAATTTTGATTGATATTTTGGGCATGAGAAAGGTGGCCGCACGACTCGTACCGAAAGACCTGAATTTTCTTCAAAAACGTCATCGCGAACAGAATGCTTCAGACATGCTGGATCGCTGTAATTCCGATTCTACATTCATGGAACGCATTATAACTGGTGATGAGACCTGGTTCTACGAGTACGATATGCAAACAAGCCAGCAATCATTGGAATGGGTGGCAAAAAATGAGCCGAAACCGAAAAAACCACGCCAAAGCCGCTCGAAAATGAAGGGGATGCTCATTGTTTTCTTCGATATCCGTGGCGTGGTGCACTACGAATTCGTTCCAGAGGGTCAGACGGTAAACAAGAAGTATTACCTAGGCGTTATGAAACGTTTGCGTGAGCGTATCTGTAAGAAGCGGCCAAATTTGTGGACGAACAACTCATGGATTTTGCATGACGATAACGCGCCTTCTCACCGAGCTACGATTGTGACTGACTTTGTCGCCAAAAACTCAACAAACGTGCTTCAGCAACCACCGTATTCGCCGGATTTGGCTCCCTGCGACTCTTTCCTCTTCCCAAAACTAAAATTGCCCCTTCGTGGCACCCGTTTTGAGTCGATTGAAGCCATAAAACAAAATTCGGCGCGAGAGCTAAAGTCCATCCCGGAAAGCGCCTATAAAAAATGTTTCGATAATTGGAAGTGCCGTTGGCATAGATGTATTGGAGCAAATGGAGCCTATTTTGAAGGCGACCCAATAAATTTTGACGATTAAATGTAAAAATGTTGTTTTAATTGAAAATTCCCGGTACTTTCTTGACAGAGTAGTAAATTCAATGCAATCTTCTTTTTTATTTTGTTTACAATTTTGTGTATTATAATTAGGCTATAGCCCTTGTCGAATGCAACTTGCCTAATCATATTCAATTCTATAGGAAAATTATCGCGATTCATAGGTGCATTAACTAATCTATTGATTATACTCTGAAATGCCTTTTTCTGATCAATAGGATGGTTGGATGTTTCATGAATGGTGACATCGATATACGTCGAATTACGGAAAATACTAAATTCATGCAAATCATCTTTTTTCAAAATTTTAAGATATCTGAAATGTGGTGTTATGTTTAGAGTTAGTTCAAGATGTAAACATGACAAAGCCATAATGTTGGCGAATTAAATGTCGTTAGTAATAAATTGTGGAAATAATTTATATTAATTTAGTTGGTTTCTAGTTTGTTAGCGTCTACCTGTTATTCTACATAGCCCCACAGAAAAAAGTCAAAATAGAGTGCTCTTAAGATTTTGGTATTCAGTTGTAAGTGTTTTCACGAAATAACCTACCCTTCATATCTTCAAGCTATAAATGCATCTTGCAGCAAATGGTTTCATCTTGTTGAAAATAGATATACTATTCAACTATTTCTTAATTTTTTGGAGGAAAAAAATATTCAGCATTTCACGGCAGCGCTCACAGAAATCAGTCTTTTTTATGAGTGTGAACGGAAACCTTTACTCGTATCAATTGTTCGAAGCGTAAATCCAAAATGATCGTTGGGGTTAAAAGTTGTTAGGAAGATGTCGTATAGTGGTGTGATTAGTTTTACATTGATTTCATTCTTTAAAGCTTGCATTCGCATAGCAGCGTGCTATCATTAAGAAGTTAGAAATGAGTGCGAGATATAGTTATAAACTGTTTTTTATTAGTGCGATAGAGGTGCTGATTCAACCTATCTCGAGATGGCGACATTCATTTTCCGATTTATTTATATTAAAAATAACACTCGGTTTATATTTCACAGTTTATTCAGAAATCTGACACGTGTTTCGGTATTTCAACCATCTTCAGAGGAGTACAAAAAGTAACTAAACTTAAAATCACAGAGGTTCATTTTTATTACAATTACAACATCTGTTGGTTTTTATGGCACATTTTTACAACAGAATCCAATACAGGCGTACTAGGAAAGAGTATTTGGGAATTGGTCAAATTTTCTTTATTCTCTAAAGATTTTTTGATTGAAAGAATCTCCAAATAGTCCATCACTTTACCCTTATTAACATTGTATAATAAACTAACATCCTTTTCGTTGAAAAAGTGATTATTCTCTATACAATGTTCTGCAAAACCGGTTGATTTATGGTTTTTTAGAATTGATACCCTATGTTCTTTCACTCGATGTTGTAAACCCCGACCTGTTTGACCAATATATATAGCATCACAATCATCACATTTTAGTTGGTAAATTCCCGTATTAGTCATATTAGGGTTCCTTTCTTTATTATTCCCTAAGAGTTTGGCTAGATTATTTTTATTGACTGTTATCGAACTAATTCCCATTTTCCGGAAAATGGGAATTAGTTCGATAACAGTCAATAAAAATAATCTAGCCAAACTCTTAGGGAATAATAAAGAAAGGAACCCTAATATGACTAATACGGGAATTTACCAACTAAAATGTGATGATTGTGATGCTATATATATTGGTCAAACAGGTCGGGGTTTACAACATCGAGTGAAAGAACATAGGGTATCAATTCTAAAAAACCATAAATCAACCGGTTTTGCAGAACATTGTATAGAGAATAATCACTTTTTCAACGAAAAGGATGTTAGTTTATTATACAATGTTAATAAGGGTAAAGTGATGGACTATTTGGAGATTCTTTCAATCAAAAAATCTTTAGAGAATAAAGAAAATTTGACCAATTCCCAAATACTCTTTCCTAGTACGCCTGTATTGGATTCTGTTGTAAAAATGTGCCATAAAAACCAACAGATGTTGTAATTGTAATAAAAATGAACCTCTGTGATTTTAAGTTTAGTTACTTTTTGTACTCCTCTGAAGATGGTTGAAATACCGAAACACGTGTCAGATTTCTGAATAAACTGTGAAATATAAACCGAGTGTTATTTTTAATATAAATATTATAATGTTTCACCTAGAACCAACCGCAAACTCAATTCTTCTTATTTCCGATTTATAACAGCGAAGAACTACTCAGTTCAAAATCAATCGTTAGTTTTAAACCCCTCATGTGAGTCATCCTTCTTCTTAATAGCTCTCACCTGAAGACTTCATAAAATTCATTCAAGTTACCTATTCTTACCCAGATTTCCCACATCTACCATTCCCGAGCGAACGAGGTGAAAATCAAGAGAAAATCAATAGGCTTTCAAATATATTCACGCTATATATTCCAGTCAGCTAGGCTGTTCAGTGTAATAAAATGTCACTCCTTTGGGATGTGATTTACGTTTGCGACACTGGAATATTTTCAGAAAAAAACAATAAATCTGCTACGGATGTTTCATTTCAATTCAATATCCGCAGAGGTATTAACTCTCTCAAAGGTTCGATGATTTATCCGGCCTTGATGCTGTTCTTATATCTGAGAATTAGGGATAGGTTTGGATTTGTAAAGCAAAAACGAAGTTCTCTTGGAAGAAATGATGTGTGAACTTGAAAGTTTCAGTTAAGGATTAGAGTTGAATAACCAGAGATAAATTTCTTGAATGGTCAAAATCTATCTATAGGGTCCGGAACTATTGTCACTAAAATGATTAATTTTTGAAAATCTCAAAAAATGGTCAGTAGAAAGAACACGTCAAAAAATTCTGCATGATAGATGCGAACGTTTGATGTCTTTGGTCTCTACTTACTGGAAATCCTCATTATTGGCGATCAAAATGGAACACTCATTTTTTAAGAATAATTGAATTATATAAATTGTCTCCTCCATGACATTTTGACTGAATTGGGTGATTATGTGAAGAATTCCCTGGTATGTTCATATACGAATTTCACTGGCAACTGAACGATTTAACGTTCTTCAGATATACGCTTTCGAATTTCACTAGTAATTGAACGTTCAATAATTTACTCGTTACAAAATTCTACACTCAGTCGTCTAACCCATGTAGGAGATCTTGAACTCCAAACTTAAATTTGCTGTCTGCATTGATTGTACAGCAACATCTTGTAATTCTCCGTTAGGATTTATACTGAGACAAAGTGGGTGTTTTTCTTATTAGAAAACTGCACTACATCTTTATTATAGTAATGTGTTCAATAAAATGAATTCCGTTTCTGTGATGTGTAACCTTCAATATAATATAGAAAAACAATGACTCAAGAAAAGTCATCAAAGATTCCTTAGCTGTTTGAGTCCAAGATTCCATTCATATCTCAATCGAGAAGATCCAAATAGTTATTAGAGATTCAAATATTTCAACTTCGCTAGTCTCTAGAATTGCAGAGTAAAACGGTATTTTTTGTATTCTGAAAGTATTCAATAACCACATAGACATAGATTTAGACAGTTAGATACTTTTCATTTGCCTCTCAAATATACCAACAGCGCTACAGTCTCTCCGATCAACAGAATCCTCCATCAATGTAATCCGTTCTAAGATCAAATTGATGTATTGTTCTCAAGTGACAAATATCCTTGTGAATCACTATTAGTAGCTGTTTCGTCTTTACTTTCGCTTCCTGTATCTCTATTTCTTTCTTTGGTTGTTTTATTTTTGAATTAGTATTTTATTTTTCTGGTTTGAATATTGAGATATTATTCATTATGTGTCTTTTTTTCCACAGATTCAGAAAATTTTATTGAAATTGTTATGATTAAGCTATGGATACTCATCTGCGTATAGAAATACCCTTAGATATTACTTTGTCAATGAGTAAACAAAAAAAAAATTACGAAAATGCACGAAACAAGTTATTTCGTTAGATTCCGTAACACTCACTGAACCTTACTTTCTAAATGAGGATGGAACAGCTTCAACCGTGAATAGTGACCGCTATTTGACAATGATACTCAATTTATATTTCCAGAACTTGAGAAAATCAACATTGAAGAGATGGGATTTCAACAAGATGGCGCTATATGTCATACAGCTGATACTACGCTCGCTTGCCGAGGAAAACTTTCAACGATATGAGCATCTCACGACGAACATTTATTAACTGGCCGCCAAGGTCATGTGATTTGACACCTCTAGATTATTTTCTTTAAGGCCACGTGGAAACACAATTCTTTATCAACAAGATCACTTGTAAGAAATTTTTTTTCAAGTTATTAGAACATTAGAATCATTGAACCGAGTGATCAAAACTTTAAGCGATTGGGTGAGTCAGTGTTAACGAAGTCGTGATGGACATTTAGAGGTTATGTTATACCAAATATCACTGCATTATCCAAACTTGAAACTAAAGTAAGAACTGAGAGAATTAAAATCATATGAATCTTAAAAAAAGACCCTTCATAAAGGCTTAAAAGAACTTCTATGATCACAGAATATTTATAAAAACAATATTCTAATTTCCGCTAATATTTTATTGACACTACGATCGTTACGTCATACCATGACTTCTTCAGGTGAGTATTACAAGATACTTGTATCTTGTAATACTCACCTGAAGAAGTCATGGTATGACGTAACGATCGTAGTGTCAATAAAATATTAGCGGAAATTAGAATATGGTTTTTATTCATATTTTCAAGATGAATTTCCGTCAAGTAAAGACCGAAACAATCATACACAGAATATTATTCTGTTGTTTAGTTTGACAACAGAGTGAAGGAAATTGTTTTCACGTATAACAAAAATCAAGGAAATCTCGAATAATTCTCTGATTACTGAATTTAGAGGCATAATAATGTTTGAGCACTATCATTATATTTCATTTTATAATCCAATGCAATCATAAAAAATAGGGTTCTGATTTGGAAAAGAAAATTTGTGGTCGAGTTTTGCCCCCAATTTTCAACACAATATTTGGAACACCCTGCGAGGAAATATCGAAAATTCAAAAGCGTTACAGCATTCCCAGATTCTTCTATTTTCAAAATCTGAAAACAGTTTGCATTCGGGATATTGAGAATTCGAATGATAAACATAATAGTGACTACGCATATTTCTCCTTTTTCTCAGTATTGTCTTAATATTTTAGGACTATCAAGCCAAACGGAACAATTCAAACAGAAGATTATTCAGAATTGAATACTGAATGATATTTGAGAAGAAATAAAAAATATTTGTTGAGAAAATTTATATTAATTTCCTGTATAACCGTAAGTGATTAGGTTTCAAAAATATTTCAACTGAATAGAGAATATGGAACAATTTCATAATCCCAATTTTCAGATTTAAAATAAGCCCAGTTCTCCAGAAACTCATACTAGGCCGTAGAACTTGAAACATCTACACCCTGTAGATAGTACCAGACAGGCCATGTTTACAATATAGGATGTCTATTTCGAAACACCAGAAATCAACCGGTTTTGCAGAACATTGTATGGAAAATAATCATTTTTTTTTTACTAAGAAAGATGTCACTTTACTATATAATGATAAAAAAAATAAATTGACGTACTATTTGGAGGTTCTTCCAATCAAAAAAGCCATTGAGAAAAAGATGAATTCAACAAATTTCCAAATAATGTTTGCGAACACCCTATATTGGATGCTGTTTTCCATGCGCCATAGAAATACACAGATGTCCTAAGTGTAATAAAAAAAACCTTTTCAATTATAAGTGAAGTTACTTTCTGTATTCCTTTGAAGATGGTCGAAAGGCCGAAATACATGTCAGGATTTTGAATAAACTGTAAAACATAAAAATTTTGTGAAATTTTCAAACAAAATTGTTGAACCACTTTGTGAAACCGAGCAGTGAAAAATGCTTCCGAAAGATTTTCATTGAAAAATTCAAGTCAGGTCAAAGTGAACAAAAAGCCCGTTGTAAGTCTGTTCAACGCAAAACAAATATTGAAAAGAAGAGGGAATGATAAATTTCATTTTCCGGCCTTCGTTTATGGCAAAACAATAAGCGCAATATTTAATTATTCCGTAATTGTATGTACCTCGGCCCTCAACTATGTTGCGTATGTTGTAATTTGACTTGATTAAGTAATTTAACTCGCTCACAATGTTTAGGTTAACTCTCAGCTCTAGTCCCGTGCTCCTACTGCACCTTATTGTGTAAATAATATGACGCTTTGCCAACAATTTTCCGTCCGAGGTCTCTCCATTTAGATAATAACCATTCCCGAGTTTTATTCTCCCGGCTATATTCCGGCATGTTTTTATATCTTTATCTGAACATTTACGGTTACACTTATGCAATAAAAGTCAATGGCACCGACATACCGAATTTGATTCGCTACTTTATAACATGACGTTTTCCGATTGTTCTAGCGATTGTTATTTCCACCTCTACTCTTTAGAAGTCGAGAGAGGTGAATAAAAGTTTGATAGCCTTTTTGGTTTTCGCGATTAGAGTAGTCATTGAATGCTTTTTTCGAGGCAATTTACGTTTCTAAGAATTTATTTGAATGTTTTTGTAATGCCCACATTTTCATCTTATGCCACATAAAGTGGAAAGTGTTTTGAATCCAATTCCATTATCGGTTTCAATCTGTACAATAACACTGGCCGATAAAAAAATTAAAGCTGAATAGCATATTATAGTAGAATGGACGTATCCAAATACGAAAATGAGAAAGAAAAAGTTGTAGCACGTAAGGTTTTCTTGTTACATTTATAGAACCATATTTAATGTTAGAATATCTGATGTGTATTGAAATAAATTATTTCAAAGTTTTTCAACCGTATATATCGACTTTATTTAGTTATGCACCTACTAAACGTACAAAGCACAAAGATTAAAAATACTGGGCTCAAAATACTAACTTAATTGTATTTCTGTTTATGAGGGGTGGTATTTCCTTTCTTGAGAAACCGGCAGTAATCACCCATCATGACTGGATCCCATCGTTCTTGATAGCGATTTTCCATTGTCCTAATAACTTCGTGGATTATTTTTCCGACCCAAATATCGACCAATAGAATTGCACCATTCGACGTCACGTGGTACAACCTACATGGTATTATACTGATAATTTTTTGATTATTTTCTCTGGTAGTTGCTATATATAAAAAACAAAACATGATCCAGTCAAATTAACCACACGTCAAACTGACAGGTTGAATTCAATTGTGAAAATTGGAGATTTTGCATGAAAATTAGTCGATTTGGAGTTTGTTCTCTGTCCACCATCGATAAAAAAGTCAAAGGAAATGTTCCCATTAATACGGAGAAGGCAAAAAAAACAGTTTGGAACCAATTTACTACTTTTTGTACTGAGAGGGAATACACATTGAGTGCTGAAACGAGTGAAGCGCAATTGGCAAACATTATGAAAGATTACGCTTACAATATGAAGAAAATGGATGGAGAAGACTATAAGGAAGGTACAATAAAAACAATGTGGAATCAGACTGCCAAATCACTTCAAGAAAAGTATATTTGGGACGGAAAAATAATCCCCCGAATACCACACGAGCTTCAAAATTATCTGGCATTTCCCTCAAGGTTCCCTGCAAACAAATAAAGTCGTCAAGTTTTTCAGGAAAAATCACTCGCGCTTCGCGCTCGTGATTTTTTAACCTGAAAAACTTGACTCCTTCATTTGTTTGCAACGAACCTATCGGGAAATACCCGATAATTTTGAAGCTCTTGTGGTATTATAAGTGAATATTTTACCCTGATAGTCACTGACAGCTCCCAAATTTTCAATACAGAAGCATCTAATAGTTCAATAACTAACTATTGGTAGTTATATTGTTGCCCAAAAATCCTCCTACTACACTAACAAATGAGTTCCATGTTCTGAGTTCCTGCCTGCTGAGCTTCTCTGTAAAATTAACATCGTCTGATTTGTGGTCCAATAAAAATGCCTTTCTTCAGTTTGGCATCACTTAACTTGGGAAAGACTTGTTCTAAGTATTTGAATCCATCACCTCCTTCTGTCATAGCCTTCACAAAGTTTTTCATCATCCCAAGTTTAATGTGAAAAGGAAGCAGAAGGACATTTTTGGGGTCTACAAGAAGTCCAGACTTAAAATTTTGAGATCCTGGCTGAAATACACTTCTTTCTGGCCAAATTTTTGTTATATAATGCTGATTTACTGCACGACTGTTTTATAGGCAAAGAAAGCAGCAATATTTTGTAAGTCTTCCCTGAAGTCCCACTCAAATTCCTATAACTTTTAAGTCCCCGCATATCTGCCATTTATATGTGTTATAGTTTATTTTTTCCAAAAAAGTGCGCCTATTTTCATAACTTTCTTTCATCGTCACTGAATTGGCAACTGGAAAAGAGAGTTTTAAATTTCTATTATGCAATATTTGTATTTAGACGAGAGGGGTAATGCTCAATTTCAAGTTCCTGAATTAAACCATCAATATCAGTACACGAACACAACGAATTCTCCATACTGTAGAATGCAGAAAACGGCTCATTTCTTTTTATAAAATTTATAATTTTGGTTTCATCATATAATAAGTTCTATTTCTTAAGATGGGAACCAATAAGTTCAGACTGTTTTTGAAAACCCTAAATCACGTACTAAATCATTTAACTCATTTTGAACAATTAAATGAGGCTCGCCGGAACTGGCACCTTTATTAAAAGTAGGGTCGGTGCACTATTCTTTGGAGCTGCCTGAGGATGCGTTTTCTGATATCTCCCAAAACAACGAATCTAAAGGTGTGATCGGTAAATCTGAATTATGAGGAACAGGTCGTATTTCAAACTGCAAATTTGGATAGTCGACCTTGTGCCCTACCTTTTTGGAATAAACTTCAGTCTTTGTCAGGCAAAAATAGCAATCATCTAAATGATAAGTGGGTTCTCGCCATATCATACGGACTGCAAAAGGCATGCTTTTTCTCTTTCCATTCAACCACTGCACCAATGATACACTACAACTAACACAACACACATGGGGAGCTCAGTGCTTGTCTTGATCTCCAAATGAAACACTAAATTATTGGAACTAGGCTTTTTTTAGCATTTTTAGAAAATGGCCTGGCTTGTGATTTCACCATAAATTCTCCACAAATATAACAAAATTTTCCAGGCGCTGTCTCGACATTTTTGTCCTCAAAACATTTTCTTATCTACACACAGGAAACCACTCACTTCTAAACTCAACAAAAGACTGATTTTTAATCTTAATTTTATATATTGAATTAAATCAGTCCTTACTTGGTGAAAATCCATATTAAATAATATTTAAATAAGGTTATTCTGATTTTCACAAAATTGTGAAATTCAGAATAACATTGTTTGAATATTATCTTAATTTATGTCTTATATTGTAAACAACTCAGTTTCGTTACTTTTACCATTATAAAATGCATCCATTTTGAACATACCTTCATAAAATTGACTACTTGCTAATGTAATATGTTCTTATTGAGGTATTGATAAGTAGTTAGTGTTAGGGCTTTAGGAATATTTTTCGTATTATTAGAAGGGTATTTCTATCAAAAAAATAAAGATCTGCTTTGTGTTACAAAAATCTTGTCGACCAGTGTAATGTAAAAGAAAACGTTCTCTTAGACTTTTTTTACAGGTCTGAACAGAAAGTTCCTTTTAAATGTCGATTCACAATTTTTTCACTGGAAACATCTCATAACTTGAAAACTATTATCTTAATCGAAATTAAGTGTATACAATTGGAAGGATCGGGACATTATCCTTAGATAGGGTGGTTCCATGAAGATTTCTTCAAAATACTTACTCATTACAGGATGGTTAAAGTAAAAATGATAATAATATATTTTCTTCAGTCATAATATTTGGTCCAAGTTTACTCTAAATTACGCCTCATCAACCTCCATGGAATTGATGTGCGAAAACTGCCTTATTCATGAAGCTTTTCAACGACGTATAATATATTCTATTAAATCTTAACTTTCATTAGAAAATAGATGTGAAACTGTGAAAGTACACACAGTGAGATACACCATCTAAGGCAATATTATTAGTTACGATATTCTTCATTATTCATTCATGTTTAAAACTTATCACAAAAAATTTTGAAAATGCCTTCCACCTCCTCTAATGCCTGTATCTTTTCTGAGATAGAATCTACAGCTTCCGTAACTGCACTTGTCACCAATTTTGGAACACTTCTTCGAGTAATTCAGGCCTTATTTAATCAATAACACGAGTTATGTTGGCTTCCAAAGCGTCTTTTGTTTCTGGGTTTTCAGCATAAAACAATGACTTGACACAACCCCAAAGAAAATAATCCAATGGAGTTATGTCGCATGATCTTGGAGGCCAATTAACTGGACCATTTCTAGAAATAATGTTACCGCCAAATCTTTCTTTCAATGAATCAATTGTTACGGTTGCAGCATGAGGTGTAGCACCATCTTGTTGGAATCAAAACACTTCTGGGTCGATACCATTCAAATTTTGAAACAAATAGTCATTGATCATCGATCTGTGACCATTCACTGTAACATTAGCTCCAGCATCGTTTTTAAAGAAATATGGACCGATGATGCCTCCAGCGTGCAAAGCATACCATAAAGTGCATTTGTTAAGATGCAGTGGAACCTGCAGAACTTCTTGAGGATTGTTTTCACTCCATATACGGCAATTTTGCTTGTTTAATTATCCGTTCAACCAGAAAGTGGTTGAAAATGATGAGCTTCATCACTAAACACAATTTTACGATAAATAAGTGCATTAACTTCAAGCTATTCTAGGGCCCAATCAGCAACCAAACGACGCTTATTGCGGTTAAGTGGCTTAAGTTCTTGAACCAGTTGGATCTTGTATCGGTGTAGACCAAGATCTTTACGCGAAATTTTCCATGTGGTGGATGCACAGAATCCAAATTGTTGTGAAAGTCGACGAATAAACAAATCTGGGTCATCATTAACACTATGACTTACAGGCAGCGATATTTTCTTCTGTACGTGGGTAGTTCTTTGTCTTGTTGTTGTTGTTGCATCGAGTAGAGAAAATGTTGTCCGAAATCTATCGATAGTTCGTCGAATAAGCTGTTCTGATGGACGATTATATAAACCATAAATTTCACGATGTGCTCTATAACTTTGGCGAATAGAACACTGATTTTGAAAATAAATTTCAACAATTTGTATACGTTGTTCGGCGTGAGTCTTTCATGATAATTTGTCAATGCTTACTGAACAGAAATTTCAAAACAACATGGCTTCTACCTTCTGTCAAATCACAGTTATCTCTATCGAAAGTTCTATCACTCTGAATAAAACACCCGATACAATTTAGTTCAACTCTGGACCAACTAGAATTCAATTCAGCTACGCTGCGTTTGATGTTTGTGTAAAATATTTGAATATAATGAACAAATGTGAAAAATCGATATCGTACATATGCAGGACAGGTTTACTCAATTATTCGTTTTCAAATTGTTTCCTAGAGCATAAACTTGCGAGTGATTTGTGAAAGAGTAAAATAAAAATAACTTGTGGCGACGTTCTGCGTCCTTGTCCAGGATTCGGTTTTGCTCCGCTACAGCTTCCCGGCGTATCTCATAGAGGACGGTAGTGCTTTCCGATAATACCTAGCTTACCGTCTTCGCCGGCTTCAAGTAGAACAGAGTGCGAGCTTTCCGACAGCCGATGTTCTGACGTGGAACAAATGTCATATTGAATATAAATAAGGATTAAAATTATAGAATAATCGATCTTAGATAATTCGGATTTATATGAGTCAATAAATTGATATTATTTATTCTTCACTGTCTATTTTGGTTATGGCAGCAAAACACACGTGTTAAAATTCTGCATACTCATTTCGTCATATCGTATCAAACTGATTTCGGGGAATTTATTTAGTCTCCGGAGTAGAAAACTTCATACGATATTATTTCACGATGCCTCTGAACTCAGCCAATGATGTCTCTTTGAAGTTTTCAGGCAGCATATAAAACACTCGGAAAGTTTGGGTTCACGGTATATGAAAATATGATATTTTGATATCGCGAAGTTTAGGCATGCACTTTACTCTGGCACTCTTGAATTTCAGAGGAGAGAAATTTTGGTTGTCCTATTGCATAATTGAAACAGTTTTTGTCAAACTTCACTCGAGTGAAATTATTTGACTCGCTCTGAGCAACGTCTCACGGAAAATTCCAAGCGAATATCTGAGATGTTTATGTTCCTCAGTTTCAAGTGTTTTGAATCACTCGAGATGAATCCTGTTTTCATAGAATTAAAGGAATAGGGGAAGTATAAATAGCTGCTTTGCTGGAAGAAAGATTAAGATCCATAATGAATATCCTTAAACCATTTTAATGGAACAGCAATGCAAGAAGTATCATTTCTCTGGTGAAATATCATTGAACATTACGGTAGGATTAGATATTCTAATAATCCTATCATCAATTAGAGACTAATTATTGAAACCATGGTACGACAAGAATGGAATAAGTTCAACGGGTTTACTTAAGAA
Organism: Megalocaria dilatata; assembly: GCA_034642435.1. Classification (NCBI taxonomy): domain Eukaryota; kingdom Metazoa; phylum Arthropoda; class Insecta; order Coleoptera; family Coccinellidae; genus Megalocaria; species Megalocaria dilatata. Next base: position 44,167,321 of record CM067856.1, read on the forward strand.
GTTTAAGTTGAATTTCAGATAAAGCAGCTGTTTCGTCTTGTATGGACGTTTTTGTTTCATTAGAAAATGATTTCTTCATTTCGTGCCTTGGAGTTTGAACAGATGAATCTCCTGGTTTCCTTGAAGAAATGCGTTTTCGGCCGACTTCTATTAAATAACCTTAAGTGCGAACTGTATGTTTTAGACACCTACCTAGCCACTATCGGTAAAAATGATATGTATCCTATATTGAAATTTTTTGGTAGAAGGAAAAGTTCAAGGTTCATTGAATGCAAGTATGAGTAGGTGTGAGGTTATAAAATGAACTGATTTCACGAGAATTATTTGATCTTTAAATTAAATTCAATTTAAAGATCAAAATTTTCTTGACCCTTAAGGGTCAAGAAAATTTGTTCTTCATTCTGTCCTTCGAAAATGGATTCATTTAATTTTCCGTTGGATTCTGTTAATGATATCTTTAAGAATACAAAGTCATCTTTATGCATCATTAGAAAAACGAAAAATGTCCTCCTTATACAGGTACCAATTCATTATTGTTTCAAATGTACAAATAGAGAACTTTGCATTAATGACAAATCCATAAGTAAATTTAATTCACTTGGGAACAAAAAAAAGGCTGCATGAAATTGTTTTAGTTTAATAAGACGGAGATAAGTTCATTTGATCATAAAAGGAGTTTGATAAGGGTAAGTCTGACTCCTACAGTACGAAACATCTTATAGTACAATCAAATTTTCTATATTTCGATATTTCATATCAAAATTTCACACACTGAAATTAGATGTTCCAAATTAAGTTTATGGAAAATATACTGAATAATTATATATACAAAACGATAATTTTTCAAAGGAACAAACAAAATTTTATTGCATCCGTCTCTTCAATCATTTGAGAGATTTATTTAATCATTATTCTGCAGTGAATACTGAAAAGTCTGTTGAACAATTAGTGAAAGATCTGTATCTATTTTCTCCTTCGTAAAATAATCAGTAGAACATATTAAGTCTCTTTTGAAACCATATATTCAATAATCCAAACTGTATGTCTTATACTCTGAAGAAGTCAAGACTTACTGTAGAAACCTACGTCGGTACCAATAAAATATAGAAGAAAAAGGGACATCTCTTTCATTCATAATGACAATTAAAAATGAAAAATTGCAAGAAATGATCAGCTAATTCGAATCAGCATGATAAGAGTAATAAAGAATATTTTTAGGTTTATGTTTTGAACTTATTTTGAAAAATAACCACATTATATCTGACTTCCACAAAAAACTCCAAAATGAGATTATGGTCTTTCTTCGGAAATACAGATAAGTGAAAATATGCAAAAAAAAAACGGATACAAATAATCCTAAAGTTTATTAGAGGTATCTAACAAAGCCATAATAGTTAGATCTCTGTGCTCATTGAGAAGAATTTTCAGTGCCTAGAGGCTATAGATTTCGACCGCTTTCAAAAGTGTCGATCAGGTATTCTGAAATTCACTATGAATAATTTCATAATGTAGAAATTATGTCTGAATTCTTTCAAGTGACGGGCATATTTTTATGATTCCGGACTCATATTGCCTGAAATATTTCGGTATAGAATGTTCCTTAATGCTGACAAAAATTGAATGAATGGAGTAACCAGGTTGTCTATAGGTGAAACATTATAACAATTTCATTGAAAAAAATTTCGCAAAGTTTTTATGTTGCACAATTTATTCAAAATCCCCTCCTTCAAAGGAGTACAAAAGGAACTAAACTTAACATTGAAAAGGTTCTTTTTAACTATGAAATTATCCATATTAAATTCCATACAAAATTTGAATATCAAAAGAGATTCAATCTGTTAGTATCCTATAATTTTAATTTCAAAAAATTATAGGAGACTTACAGATTAAGTCTGTTTTGATATTCAAATTTTGTAATATTCCTTCTATCAAGTAAAAAACCCCTTCCCATTATTTTATTCTATATATAATATATAACTATAATTCGGTTTGAATAAAAAATCCCATCATGAAATATCAATTGGTTTAAAGAAGACCATATAATACCTAACAGCTTTGTATGATTTTTGTGACAAACATAGAATATCTTGGATTTTAAAGTGGATGTGTTCAAGCGAGGATACCACGAGGTGAGTTATACTTGTTGTTAATTGATTTTATTTTATAGATGTGAAGTAGGACCGATGAAGACCTTATCGGAATTCTAATTTTTTTTTGAAGATATGATACTTGTTCTGAGAGTTTTTGGAACTTACGCATTTAAATATTTAAATATATCAAATATTTCTAATGAATTGTATTTTTTTGAGAAGATCTCGAAATTATGTTTTGTATTTTTGGGAAGGATTTAGTTTTCATAATTTTAAGATCTGAAACAAAATTTTGTATCCTTCAAATATTTATTTATTTATTTTACCGATACAATCAAACATTATTAATTTTAATTGATAATTTATATTTGTTGAGTTATTTATTCCATTTGATATTATATACTGACTTGATTTTATACGGCTATTAAATATAAGCTGTGCTTATGAGACATTAATCTAATTCTAAAAGTTCTTGAATGAAATTTTTTTAAATTAAAATTATAGGAGATCAACAGATTAAATCTGTTTTCATATTCAAAATAGACTATTTTTTCATTCTCTCTTTTGTCATAGTTTTTGATTAAAAGGACGAGTTTGAGTATGTTCAAAATTTATACCCTATGAAGCCACGATGTAAACGAAATAATTATAGTAGATTCAGAAATTGTAGAAAAATCTCTATAGTTTTGTTCAATCAAAATAAATGTCCATCAAGTAAGGACCGATTCAGTTAAATTCTTAAAACCAACTTCTATTCGAATTCAAACTTAATATGTAATGGAATTGCGCAAAAACGATTGTGAAAGACAAAAACTAAAAAATTAATATCTATCAAGTCATAGTATTCGATGCTGTTTTCGGAGAAAAATCGGCGTTAATCAAGACAAGAAAAGAGTTTCGCTATCACCTCTATCTCCAATTCTCATCTCATAAATCTTAAAGTTCCCACGAAACAAGCAGATTGGAAAGGGGACAAATTCCAATACAGACTTAATCTTCATTTTCTTCACATCATTGAAATAGAAAAACATTTCAGATCTCCTCGCAAAGTCTACAATCTCATAAATTTCAAACTTTCTTTACCCATTCATCATCTCCTTCTCGTGGCCAGAATATCAATTCCATTATTCGTCCAGAAAGTGAGCGAGAATTTTCAAACTTTGTTATATTCAGCAGGACGAAATGAGGAAGAGAGCTGCTATTATGAATAAGAAAATCCATAGATATGTACATTTGTAGTAGTTTGGCGAACTGAGCCGGAAATGATCTAACGAAGCTAAACTTCTTGAAGAATTCCAATTTTCGGAAGCTTAGGACACATTTTATTATTTTTAATTCGCTTGGTCTATTCTTCCTATATGGAATGTTATGACCACGAGGATTCTGAGTTCTCTATTGCGAGCTCTCAAACCTTCATTTGAATAACTGCAATGAGCGCCAGCATTCAACAAAAGTTTCATCATAAAAATGTTTCAAAACAACCTATCATTTATATACATTCACCAATTCTTTCTCTATCGTACTCTGTTCTCTTATTATGCTCTGAAGTTTTGTTTTTTATGCAGCAAACCACTGGATTCCAGGAAATGTCAGGAAATTTTTTCTCTCTACCTCACTGAAGACTTAGCATTTGGAAAAAATTATGAACCAGCATTCAGAATTCAAATGAAAATATTTCAATATGGGTCACACTTTTTGAAATACAGATTTCTCGATTTCTAATAATTTTTTTTTTTTTGGTTTTCAGGTGTTAAGATATTTAATGTAGTGCGCAATTTCATGATGCAGCGTTTGACTCCTCTCGATTGGTTGGATCGGTGAAAATAACTGACGTGCATTCAGGAGAATTCACGTCTTAGTTATAGCGTCTAAAGTAGCGCTCAACTCTGATCCGCGTACAAATTTTCTTTTAAACTTCTTATTATACGATCCTCACGAAATTCCGCACGATCATGCGCGTTTCTATTTTACTCCTAAATGCTGAATTTCAGATGGATTGAATCAGTGATTTCGAAATTATTGCTAAAAATATAAAAACTGCGCAAACGTGAATAACAGCAAAACTATTTAAACGATTTTGTCCATTAGCGAACTCAGATTTAGATCCCAAACTTTATCTGATAGTTTCAGAGCTCTATTAAGCAAATTTTTTGTTATTGATTCGAGGACAACCCAGTGTTAAATGAAATTCCGTTGCATTCCGAATAATTCACCATATGGTGTGGTTTACGGCATAGCAGCGTCATCGTACTTGATTTTTCAGAAATGAGGATGCTATAGAGGTAATTCTCAAGGAGGAACAATTGATCCTAAATGACGAACAATTTATAAGTTCATATATATGTGAACACTTTGCTTACTGCATGAACCTGTCTGCGTGTTCAGGCGTGTTCACTCCTCAAAAAAGCCTAAGTTGTTCCAGTTTTCAAAGAAAATAATATACGCAGTATCACAAATTATAGGCCCATTTCTCCTTTGAGTGTTTTTTCCAAGGTATTAGGGAGGGTTGTGTTCAATAGAATTAAACCTCTCGAAGGAAATGCGGCGTTGCGATTGAGCTTCCACCTATTAATTTGGGAGACGGTGTTTCGTTCGAACCTGAAACTCTTCAGACAGGCGTGGTGTACAGCTCTGCCTGTCACGCTAGTGACCATGTGTTCCGCTTGAAACGGTGGTCTTCAAATGCTGTATGTCTTGCCCTATTTGAACTCGGCGGAGACGGTTAGTCATGAATCTTTAGACTGGTCGGGTCCTCTATTGGTACGCCGGTCAAGCTGGAACAGAGCAAGGCAGGTTCCTGGACAAGGATCGAAGAAGTTGTTCGCTACAGAATCATTAAGTACATAGAATAATTCAACATGCTTGATGCTACCCAGCATGGCTTTCGTTCTGGCCACTCAACTCAAACGGCAGCAATTCAGTTTGTTGAATTCGTTCATGAATGTTTTGACAATAGCTTATATGTTGTTATGTTATTTTTCAATCTTTTACGTGCATTTGATAGTTTGTTCCTCAAATTCATAATTAATAAATTTTACAACTTGGGCTTCCGAGGTGTGTTTTTGAATTGGATCCTCAGCTATCTTGAGGGTAGATTCATGTTTGTCAAAAATCAGAACTCTTCATCTGCTGAGTACGGTATAACTTTGGGAGTACCACAGGGGTCCTTCCTCGAGCCACTTATATTTTTACAAATGACAAATTTTCATCAATTTGTTTAACTGTTTGGGATGTCACAGTATATTATCACTCCCAAAAAGATATGTATTGGCCTATTCGCTGATGATGCTTCAATGGCCTACTTTTGAGAAGCTTCAGATGCTTTGTGAGCTTTTAGCGCAGAGCTTTGTGAACTGATGTCAGGGGAATAATTTGGTGGTCAACATTGATAAAACTGAATGTATTCATTTCACAATTGGTCACAATGATCAAAAAGTTGTCATTCGCTATTCAGATACTGTCATCCCATCTACGGATAGTACTAAATTTCTTGGTATCTATTTAGATAACAATTTCAAGTGGTCAATACCTATTGAATATTTGTGTAAGAAATTAGATAGTTCATATAACGTTATTAATAGAGTGAAACATTTACTCCCTATAGAATCTCTTGTTAATACATATTATAGTTTAGTCTATAGTCACCTCTCATATAATGTATTGCTGTGGGGAAACTCATCAGAAGTTGGCAGGGATTTCATATTGCAGAAACGGATTTTACGCATGGTATTCAATATAACTCCACGTTCGTCCTGTAGACCCGTGTTTTCAGAAATTAATATTTTAACGTTGTCCTCAAATTTCATTTAGAAAGTTCTTATATATGTACAGGAAAATGAGAAAAATCTTGTTAAGTTATCCAGATTTCATGGCTATAATACCAGGAGGAACATTGTATATCCCAAAACACCATACAGCCAAGTTTGAGATGACCCCTATCTATCAGTGCATTAAACTTTATAATCATTTGCCGCATGGTGTTCGATCTCTTAATTTCAAGGAATTTAAGAAAACTGTTAATGGTATATTGTTGAGTTAATGTTATAATGTTATTAAGATTATCTTTCTGACATATAATTGAGTAGTTGATTTTGTACAATTATATTTTTTACTTTTCTTATGACTTGTCCTATACATTTAACTGTCAAAAAAGGATCAATAAATCTTTATTCTTATTATTATTATTATAGAACCATGTTACTCTAATTCATATGGCCAGAGAACATCAGTATCGCATATATATGGTTTCAACATGATGGTGCTACATGTCTTACTGATGATGCTACGCTCGCTTTACTGAAGAAAGGGTTTGATGTTAGGATCATCCCACAACGATATTTTGTGACAAAATCATCTGAATTGACACCTCCACATTATTTGTTTTGGGGCTATGTGAAACCATAATTCTATGCCAACAAGTCACAAACATTGAATCACTTGAAAGAGAATATGCTTAAGGTTACGAGTGAAATACAACCGGAATTATTACATACAGTGACAAAAATTTGAGAGATCAAATGTGTCAGTGTCAACGAATTGGATCGTTTGAACTATATCTTATTCCGAATCTAACTGTATGGATCATGCTTCAAAATAAAGGAGGAACCAAATTGATTTGTCAAACCCTTGTTGTTTTATTTTGAATTAAAATCCTATCATTCTTAATGTATGACTTTTCCTATTTTCGTTTTTTTTTGGGAAACGAAAGACCATTTTTATATAATGATTAAATATTTAATCAAATTATATATTGGTTCTTCTGGTCCAACCCTTCTTGGCATCTTTCTGGTAATAGCATGATTCCACGCTCATAAAATGTTTGGTCTTTGCTGACAAAAAAATGATCTAGGTGATTTTTTACCTTTTCGTTTGAAGTAGAGGTTTAACCGTCCAAAAAATTTTGCAATGACCAAAACAAATAATGATCCGATGGCACCAGATCTGGAGAATTTGGTGGGTGTGGCAGTGTATTCAATTCAAACTGTTAAAGCTTTTGTTGAGTAGCCAAACTTGTATGAGGTCTCCCATTATCTTGGTGAAACATTACGCCTTTTCTGTTGAAGTGCATAATTCAGTTTGTCCAGCTGATGAAAGATGATGATAGACTTCCGAATTAATTGTTGTGTTATCCGGTGAAAGCTTAAAGAAAATTATTCACTTGAAATACCAATAAATAGACAAAATCACCTTTATTTGATGGATGTTGGCTTTCGAAATGCTTTGAGCCAGCTAATCTTTTTTGCAACATGATCTCTTGCATTTGACATTGTTATATACAACCCATTTTTCGTCCCTTGTAATGATGCGCTTCAAAAATGGATGATTTCCGTGACATTTCAGAAGCAAATCACAGACGTCAACGCGACGATACAAATTTCTCTCCGTGAGAACATGAGGAACCCATATATCGAGCTTCGAGATTAAACCCAGTCCTTTCAAGTGGTCATAAACATTTTAATTCGATAAATTTAACCTCTCACCGATCTGACGTGTTATTGTTCGCCGTTTTCCATCAATTTATGCCTTTATCACGTCTTAACCAGCTTCAACCGGCCTTGAAGAACGTGATGCATCTTCGACATCAAAATTGCCGGATCGAAATTTCGCAAACCAGTTCAGGTACTGCCGTACTATCAACACATCTTCTCCATACACATCGGTTAATTTATTTCTGGCTTGAACAGCATTTTCACCTTTTCTATAGTAAAAAAGTATAATATGACGAAAATAATGTTTATTCAGAAACTCTTGTAAGCAAAAAAGGAAATCCAGCTGACATTAGTTCCAGAGGCCTTGAACCTGAAAAATTAGGCAATTAAACAGTGTGGTAGCATGCTCCACCGTGGTTGACTCAGGACAAAGAATTTTGGCCAGAACACAACCTCGCAACAATTGACGAGATCCCTGAGCAGAAGGAAAAGGTTACTAATTTAGTAACTCCTGTCAACAAACCGTCCAATATATTCTTCTTTCACAACCACATCAAAATTACAGAGTCGTAGCCTACGTATTCAGATTCATCACTAATTGCAGGAACAAGATAAGGTCGACAGGTTTTCTAACAGTAGATGAACTCAACAGATCAATATCATATTTAACAAGGTTAGCTCAAACTGAATCCTTCGGTGATGAGATCGACACATTGTCAAGAAACAAAGGAATATCACGACACAGTAGAATCTTATCTTTGAATCCTTTTCTGGATGATGACAAGGTTCTCAGGGTTGGTGGTAGGTTAAGAAGCTCCACTGAATTGCAGTTTACCTAAAAATTCCCAATAATCTTATCTCAAAGGCATAAATTTACGGAAATGCTAATTCGAACAATGCATTATCAAAACTTTCATGCTTGTCCATTAGCGCTTTGATCCATAATGCGTCAAAAATATTGGCCGATCGCAGGCAAAAATACGATAAAGTCTGTTTTAAGGAAATGTGTAGTTTGTTTCCGCGTAAAATCCCTCACTATGCAACAATTGATGGGGAATTTACCCAAAGAGCGCATCATTGCATCTCGCCCTTTTTTGTACTGTGGGACAGACTTTGCTGGGTCATTTAATGTTAAGGCAAATAAATTACGGAACACTAAAATCATCAAGGTGTATTTATGCATCTTTGTTTGCTTCACTACCAAGGCTACTCATTTAGAACTGGTGAGTGAGATGAGCTCTGATGCATTCTTAAATTGTTTTAAGCGGTTCATTGCAGACGAGGCAAACCTGTTAACGTATTTTCAGATAATGGCACAACTTCATTGGTGCCAACACTGCATTAAAAGATTTTTTAAGGGTTCTAGCTAAGGACAATGATAAAATAGCCAGTGCATTAGCTACAGAATCCATAACGTGGAGATTCATTCCAAGTAGATCCCGTCATCAAGGTGGTATCTGGGAATCGGCTGTAAAGGCAGCCAAATTTCATTTGTATAGGGTCATTAATGTAAACTTCACTCCTACTTTAGAGATATTTCATACCATTATTGTACAAATTGAAGCTTGTCTTAATTCAAGACCTTCGACCCCTATCTCAACCGATCCACAAGATTTCTAAGCACTCACCCCAGGACACTTCCTCATTGGTGCCCCCCTAACAGCACTACCAGAGCCTAATCTAGAAGAAACTAGAACCAATCGCCTGACTCAATACCAACAGGCTACTCAAATGATACAGCGATTCTGGTCTAGATGGTCTCTTATATACATTTCATCACTTCAACAACGTTCCAAGTGGAAGACCAGAAGACAAAAGGAACTGAAACCAGGAGCACTAGTACTTCTGACGAAAGATCACCTTCCTCCTTTAAAATGGAAGCTGTTCCCTGGTGCTATGTGCTACGTGCTATCCAAAATTATGTGTGCTTCCAATCGATAACTGATTCGGTGAACTATTTTGTATTTTGTATTTTGGGTGTTTCATTTTCATGTTGATAATTTGGTTCATTTTCATGTTGTTAATTTGTTTCATTTTCATGTTGTTTATTTGTTCCATTTGCATATCATTTATTTCCTATTAATGTTTCATGCATGACGAATAGACCGGTCTCATTCTTTGAAACCATGAGGTTTCAAGGTGGGCGTGAATGTTATTGTCTCATACAAAAAGTGAATTTTGAACAGAGGCCACATCAGAAATCTCATAGTGACAGGAGAATATATGTTTAATATTCTATGAAAAATTGACATCCCCAGTGAGACGTTCAGTTCTCATTCTCTCTCGCATCAAACTCTGGTCCTGTTCGGTCGATACTCGACCATGTCGATAATCGGCATTCATTTTGTACAGTTATAACCTCAAATTTTCATAACCTGCATTTGTATCATATAAACAAATAAATCAGTGTTAAAACTCAAGTGTTTACAATCAAAAATTAGGAGACAACTTCACAGCGTATGTTAAATATTACCAGCACGATAATAAAATATTTGAATTTCTCGAAGAAATTCGAAGATGGCTCTTGTGAATATTAGTGCTAAACACCTACATTTACCCGAGGCCATACATCTGGATTATCAGTATATGATCATATAAGATCTTCCAGTGACTTTAGATTAAAATTAGTTCACCATATTGGGATATATAAAGTACCTGGAAAAATAGGAATTAATCATTTAAAAAGCCTGTTTAGATGTATTGTTGATTTTTTTTCTCGCTAAGTTGATACAACTGTCTTTTATACTCGCGCGGAGTTTGAGCGTCATCTGTAATTTGATTTAGTTTCTTTGAAGTTCTCGATATTCCTGTTTTTTTTGCGATTTCTACAATAGAGAAAAATATCTTCTTCAATTTTGCTTTGAAAATATAACTTCGTATACATAAGACTTTTAGTAAATCATTCATCGTAAACATGTGCGTATGATTAGTGTAGTGTATCGAAAAGCAGACTAGATGTAGAGGAAAATTAACATCGCTTAATTGAAGAAAATGGTGTTGGAAAAACGTCATTTCAGTCTATTAGATATAGTCGCTAAAATTACTGTGTCTCACGAATCAATTCTCATTATTATAAAACGCTCATTCGAAAATGAACTTCATTTCCGTGCGACTAAAGTCAAAAGTCCTGAAATTTGTGCAAAAATACAATCGCGTAAAGGTCGCTGAACGAGTCGTTTCAGACATCTCATTCATAAAATGCATTTTATCTGGTGTGAGGCGTGAATATACTCAAATTACTATCTCCAGTTTACAAAAAAGGCAAAAGTCGATTCCTACTTCTACTTCTACTACTAGTACTCAAGAGCTATTTCCTAGGACAGAAAATTCATGAAAATTCGAAGAGTCCTATCTCGATCCTCAATGTTTTTATCAAATCACCTAATGATCAAAATTGTGGTCGAAAAATTCGATAAATTATTTCTAATTTAATATTATTACTCGAAAAGAAAAACCAATATTATTTTTATTTATTTCATTTTCAAAATTTCTTCTACATTGTTTCACAAATGAAAGTTTGTTGATTATTAAACTTTAAATGATCTTGATTAATTCATCTCTTTCATTCGCGAATATCTCCACGCATCGGAGAAGAAGCTGTTCGACAAGTTTTCATATCCTTTGGGTGGATGAAATAATCTTTTCGCGCTGAGCTTTTCAGAAGTGGAATATTCATTCCAACGGACTTAGTCTTTGGCTTCATTTCAATAATTATAAAAACATGAAGAAAATGATACAGATTGCCGTTACATTTCAACTACCGTTACGGATTTTCTACACATTATGACTTTTTTAGACTAGTACGATTACTAACGCGTTCATCATGAAATGTCATAACTATACCGGACGTTAAAAAAACAACGTTTCAATATTCTCGGAGCTAATTCTAGACCTCAAAATAAGTTGAAAGTTTCTTCTGCAAATGAGCCGTTTTGGCGATTTTCGGTTTTCAAAATTTTAACTACCACCGCAACCAAATACGATAAATTATAGAAGATATTCGATTTATTTCTGACTTCTAATGCTTTACAGAAGATGTTCCATATGACCACCGTCCATTTCAATGCAGGAAGAACATCGTCGCATGAAGGAATTACGTACTCTTTCGAAAAGACCTGGTTTTGTTCGGATCGTTTGACAGGATAGTTCAATCCGATCTTGCAACTTTTCGATGTTATTCACTGACGTTGCATACACTAAACCTTTCAAATAATCCCAAATACAAAAGTCGAAAAGATTCCATTCGGGAGATCTAGTAGGCCATGGTACTGGGCCTCCTCGTCCTATTCATCTTCTGGGAAATAATTGATCTACTTGTTGCCTAAGGGTGAGTGTATAATGTGGGGACACTCCCTCTTACATAAACCAAGTATTCATCCACTGATTTAAAGGTACCAAAGGTAGCAAATCGGGCAAGACATTTGGAAGAAATTAAAAGGCTCCTGTTAAATTCCGTGGTAAAACTACTGGTCCAAACAAACGATCTCCTAAAATACCTTGCCATATATTAATCCAAAAATGCTGTTGATGCCTGGATTCATGAATGGCGTGTGGATTTTCATCCGCCGAAATATGGCTATTATGAAAGTTAAAAATTCCATCTTTGGTAAAGCCGGCTTCATCAGTGAAAATGATTTTAGAAGTAAAATGCGGATGTTCAGCAATCTTTGTTAAAACCCATTAACAGAATATCCTTATGGCTTGATGATCAGGAGGATTAAGAGCTTGCACGCGTTTAATATGGAATGGATAGAGAAGTTGTCGATGCATAGTTCTCCAGACAAGGGGTCACTTATTCCTACTTCGACTGAAATTCTTTTTACACTTGTATCGGGATTTTCAGTAACAATATTTAAAATTTGCTCTTCAACTTCTGGAGTACTTACAGATCTTGGAAGTCCAATATCACGAGCGTTTTTCTAAGGAACCAGTTTTCCTTAATCGTCTAAAAACTTGATTGAACGTCACACGAGAAGGAAGTTGACGATGTGGATAAGCCTCTGCATAAAGGCGACGTGCTTCAGGATTACTTCCGTTGACACGGCCATACGTGAAAACCATATCACTCACTCAATATTAGAATAAGGCATTTCAAATTCTGGAATAATAACTTTTTCTTAGGAACAAAGTGAAAGAAAGTAAACAACTCGGATCGAATGCAAAATACTCAATAAAAGTACGTAAATGTCATATGAAAACCAAATATGTGATGCCAGCTGTAATTTTTTTTCAATGAACCGACTGAAAAACATTTTAATTGTAAGTTCGATGAACAAGACTTCTGAAAGATGAGAAAAAATCGAATATCCTATTTGGTTGCGCTAGTACATGATTTTAATCGTATTTTCTTGAAAAACTTTAATCTTCTATAATGTATATTCAATGTATTATTATTAACTCATCTGGGATTGCTAAGACCACTGGAAATGAACAAAACTCCATAATTCTATATCTTAGAGAATTATAGATTTAAAACATGGCATAAACTCTTAAGAATTTACTAGTCCAATATAGTAGCTTGAAAAGAACACGTCTTACAATATTCGTTAAAGAAGTATGAAGCAGAATTGCTTTTCTTTTCTCAGTTGAACAATTCTATAATATACTACTCTGTCAAGAAAGTACCGGGAATTTTCAATTAAAACAACATTTTCAATTAAATTTTCAATTAAAACAACATTTTTACATTTAATCGTCAAAATTTATTGGGTCGCCTTCAAAATAGGCTCCATTTGCTCCAATACATCTATGCCAACGGCACTTCCAATTATCGGAACATTTTTTATAGGCGCTTTCCGGGATGGACTTTAGCTCTCGCGCCGAATTTTGTTTTATGGCTTCGATCGACTCAAAACGGGTGCCACGAAGGGGCAATTTTAGTTTTGGGAAGAGGAAAAAGTCGCAGGGAGCCAAATCCGACGAATACGGTGGTTGCTGAAGCACGTTTGTTGAGTTTTTGGCGAGAAAGTCAGTCACAATCGTATCTCGGTGAGAAGGCGCGTTATCGTCATGCAAAATCCATGAGTTGTTCGCCCACAAATTTGGCCGCTTCTTACGGATACGCTCACGCAAACGTTTCATAACGCCTAGGTAATACTCCTTGTTTACCGTCTGATCCTCTGGAACGAATTCGTAGTGCACCACGCCACGGATATCGAAGAAAACAATGAGCATCACCTTCATTTTCGAGCGGCTTTGGCGTGGTTTTTTCGGTTTCGGCTCATTTTTTGCCACCCATTCCGATGATTGCTGGCTTGTTTGCATATCGTGCTCGTAGACCCAGGTCTCATCACCAGTTATAATGCGTTCCATGAATGTAGAATCGGAATTACAGCGATCCAGCTTGTCTGAAGCAACCTATTCGCGATGACGTTTTTGAAGAAAATTCAGGTCTTTCGGTACGAGTCGTGCGGCCACCTTTCTCATGCCCAAAATATCAATCAAAATCGTACGTGCGGACTCGTGGGATATCTTAAGATCATGTGCTATCTCTCTCAAGCTGGTACGACGGTTTTCCAGCACCCTTTCCTTAATTTTATCGACGTTATCTTCGATCGAAGCCGTCGATGGGCGACCACTTCACGACCGTCCTTGAAGGCTCTGTACCACTGATATGCACGAGTTTTCGATAGAGCATTATCACCAAAGGCCTTTTGCAACATTTTCAATGCATCGGCACACGAAAATTCATTAGCAACACAAAACTTTAAACAAATTCTTTGCTCAACGTAATCACCCATAGTAAAAATCGGCACGCACTCTGACATCGACTGACTTAATCAGCTGTTGCAAACACACTAGTTGACAGATCCCGCTCAAGCTTGGCATAGTAATTAAGGACAGTGGTACCAACCTAGGAAAAAAAATTTTTACCTGCCTCATTGCCCCGCCAGATTTCAATCGATAATTCCCGGTACTTTCTTGACAGAATGTATAGAAGCATAATAAATACATGAAGATACTAAATAACTATAATATTATATAAATATGTTTATTCTTTTAACGAATTGCCAGTCTGCTCATTGATACAATTTTCAAATAAGTCAAATGAAATTCCATGTTGAAGCTATGTACTAATTTAAATTCCAGGTTGAAATTATGTTAGATTGATTCGTTGTCTGTTTCCTCAAGAACATCAAATCGATGGTCATCCTTTCTTGGGATGCCTTCCGTATAATACATATAGCGGTTATATTTCGTGAATGTGTATTTGAACTAGTGGTACGTGATTTCAGATTCAGTGGTTTATATTCAGCAATTGTCGAATAGATAATGGGGATATCACTAATTGGAAGAGCACAGTTATCTGGCTTAGACTCTATCTATAAATTTAGTGAGATGCATATTCAGACAGAGGGATTAGTGGACGTAATATCAACTGCTTGGATAAAATCTACGAAATTCCCTGTAGAAATAACCTAAGTTATTTCTACAATTTGAATGAGACTGGCTCAAATATTTTGACCCGGTTGTTTCTTCAATCGGTGTGATTCTAAAACATCCATGTTGATAAGGTGCATAGATGATTAAATTTTTTCAGAAGGCGCAGCCAATTTGGCAATTATTTGAAACGAATAACATACCACAACTGTGGTTAATAATTTGTATAGGATAGATTCTAAGTGTAAATACAAGGCTCAAATTCTTGGATGGTCAAATTGTTCTAGTTGATTCCATGAATTCATCCTCATGAAATTCTGTTTTCTCAATATTTAAAAGAATAAAGATATCTGAGCACTATGAGCTTTGGTAATAGAAAGTTCCTAAAATTGGGAGAGTGTATCTTAAATCTTTTTAAAAGTTCACAACTCACACCTATTTGAATAAACTTTGACGATCACTTCTACAATTACCAACTGTTGAATCCTAACTCATGTTCAACCCATAAATATAATTATTTTTGAAGCGCAGATATCAATCTCTGCATATCATTTCCGATATAACATTCTCATCGGGAGTCTTTTCAATAATTCTACATGCGTTGGCTGCACTTGATGTTGAATATAATAGTGAAATACTTCTCTCGATATAAAACTCGGTCTTACATTTTGAATCTAATATCGTTGGAATCAAACATATTTATTGGAAATTTTCTATGAAGAAGTTTTTTGAATATTACAGACAAAAGCTGGATCAATTCTCCGAAACCTTTACATACTACTCTGTCAAGAAAGTACCGGGAATTTTCAATTAAAATAACATTTTTACATTTAATCGTCAAAATTTATTGGGTCGCCTTCAAAATAGGCTCCATTTGCTCCAATACATCTATGCCAACGGCACTTCCAATTATCGAAACATTTTTTATAGGCGCTTTCCGGGATGGACTTTAGCTCTCGCGCCGAATTTTGTTTTATGGCTTCAATCGACTCAAAACGGGTGCCACGAAGGGGCAATTTTAGTTTTGGGAAGAGGAAAAAGTCGCAGGGAGCCAAATCCGGCGAATACGGTGGTTGCTGAAGCACATTTGTTGAGTTTCTGGCGAGAAAGTCAGTCACAATCGTAGCTCGGTGGGAAGGCGCGTTATCGTCATGCAAAATCCATGAGTTGTTCGCCCACAAATTTGGCCGCTTCTTACGGATACGCTCACGCAAACGTTTCATAACGCCTAGGTAATACTCCTTGTTTACCGTCTGACCCTCTGGAACGAATTCGTAGTGCACCACGCCACGGATATCGAAAAAAACAATGAGCATCACCTTCATTTTCGAGCGGCTTTGGCGTGGTTTTTTCGGTTTCGGCTCATTTTTTGCCACCCATTCCGATGATTGCTGGCTTGTTTGCATATCGTACTCGTAGACCCAGGCCTCATCACTAGTTATAACGCGTTCCATGAATGTAGAATCGGAATTACAGCGATCCAGCAGGTCTGAAGCAACCTGTTCGCGATGACGTTTTTGAAGAAAATTCAGGTCTTTCGGTACGAGTCGTGCGGCCACCTTTCTCATGCCCAAAATATCAATCAAAATCGTACGTGCGGACTCGTGGGATATCTTAAGATTATGTGCTATCTCTCTCAAGCTGGTACGACGGTTTTCCAGCACCCTTTCCTTAATTTTATCGACGTTATCTTCGATCGAAGCCGTCGATGGGCGACCACTTCACGACCGCCCTTGAAGGCTCTGTACCACTGATATGCTCGAGTTTTCGATAGAGCATTATCACCAAAGGCCTTTTGCAACATTTTCAATGCATCAGCACACGAAAATTCATTTGCAACACAAAACTTTAAACAAATTCTTTGCTCAACGTAATCACCCATAGTAAAAATCGGCACGCACTCTGACATCGACTGACTTAATCAGCTGTTGCAAACACACTAGTTGACAGATCCCGCTCAAGCTTGGCATAGTAATTAAGGACAGTGGTACCAACCTAGGAAAAAAAAAATTTCACCTGACTCATTGCCCCGCCAGATTTAAATCGATAATTTCCGGTACTTTCTTGACAGAATGTATATTAGCCTGAATAATATAAATATTTATACGAATAATTCCTAACTGAAGATCTCGGGTTTGAATTTTTCAGGTTTTTTTTTTGGAGAATGTGCTACATATTTTTTAAAAAGGAAAATACAAAAAGACCTTTTTGAATTCTATTTTGAACATTTTTTGGTAAGTGAACTATTTAATATCCAATCGAAACAAATGTTGTGTTAGGTGATGTTTAAGTAATTGGGACATTATTTTATGTTTCCTTTGATTCTTTATTAGTTAATTTTCACCACATGTGATGGTATTATATGTCTATAAAGTGATACAGTGTTATCTAGGGCAGGTTTAAAATTTAATTCTAAATGTTTTCTAATTCATTCAGATAAAATCTGTAGAGGTTTCGGAGAATTAATCAAGCTATTATCTGTTACGAACATATTTGTTTCGATTTTTCTGTAACCTGGAATGAGGTTCTTTCATTTATTAACTCATAATCCAAAAAACCAAATCCAAATTGACCAATAAAAAGACAAAAGAAAACAAAATATCCAAACAAATTTTACTTTGGTTTAAATAATTTATGTTTTCTTTTGATTCTTTATTGATTAATTTTATTAATATATTGATTATTGTTGATGATTCTATAGGTCTATAAATTGAAACAGTGTTTCTGAAGGCATTTAATTCAATTTAATTCCAAAAAGTTTTCAAGAGATTTTTTAGATTTAATCTGTGAAGTTTTTGATTGTCTAGGTCTTTACTTGACGGAAATGTATCTCCAATACAAGAAAAACAAATTTTAACTTCCGCTATTTTATTGATTTACACAACAATTGTTTCGTCATACCAAGACTTCATCAGGTGAGTATTGAAACTGAATTATACATTGCAAAACATGACCTCAACTACACAGCTCTTGTACAAAAAATAGAGGGGTGGAAAGAGATGGTTTACAAGCAATGAAAAATATTATTAAGTATGGGGGATCTGTTTAAATCTATTTGATCATTCAATAAAGTTTGTCCTTTATTATATTTATTGATCCCTAAAGTTTCTAACAGATTTAGTTTCTGACATTTGTTTTCGATATGTAATATTTTATAGTTCATATTAAAATTATGACCAGTTTCTAACAAATGGTTGGCATAAGTTAAATTTGGTTTATTGTTAAGGTAACATTTTTCATGTTCTCGTATCCTAGTTTGGAATGAACGGCCTGTCTGTCCACATGTACACATGGACAATCACTACATGTTAACTTGTAAACTACTGATTTTTGTTTTTATAAATGACGTCTTTATTATTTTTATTGAGCTGCCTAAAGAATTAATGGTTTTAAAAGATATGTTATAATTTTCTTTTTTCTTTAAATATCTCGCAATCTTTTCAGATTTTTGGCCTATGTAAGTTAATGAAATAAATTTTGTTTCGTTTGAATTTTTGGATATACAAGTGATATTGCTTTTCTGTAATTTATTTTGTCAAGTGAATTATCTATAATTAACGGATTAAAATCATTATTGAAAGCTATTTGTTTAATGGTTTCTTATTCTTTGTCAAAATTTTCTAGCTATGTTAACCAATCTATAAAGCCTACTATTATAAGCTGATAATTTTTGTGAAAATAGATGGTTTGAAGTAGAATGAATCATACCATATGTATGTGCAGGTTTCCTGTATATGGAAAAGTCGTGTATATTATTAATTTTAGTGATTTTTGAATCTAAGGAATTGATGCTATTATTTACTTCTTCTTCATGTGTAAATTCAATTGATGGATATAATTTGTTGATAGATTCCAAACATGAACAAAGTTGTCTGTTTGTGCCATTAAATAAACAAATTATGTCATCTACATAGTGGTACCAATAGACGAAATATTTAAAATATGGGAGTTTTTGGATATTGGTTTCTACGTGATCCATGAATATCTCTGATAACAAGTGGCTTAATGGGTTACCCATTCTTAGACTTTCTTCGTCTAGATAAAACGTGTCGTTGAACATAAAGTAATTTTGATCTAGGCAAACGTATCTGTAAAGGTTTCGGAAAATTAATCCAGAAATTATCTGTAATATTGAACTTTATTGTTACTGACGTATATATCCGAAACAAACTTTTATGTAATTGGTTCCTAGAAACAACGACTCTGTGAATTTTTGATAATACATTCTGAACGTAAATCAGGTTTTGTTTCTAGGTAGTGCTCATTTGAAATTGTCCGCATTTGTGAAGAAATATTTGTAAAATTGCAGATCAAACCTTTTTTACTATTTTTACTTCAAATATCTGTAGCAAACATACAGTAACTTACATTCAGACCAAGCACATTAAGACTAGATGCATTCAGTCAGAGCCATACTTCAAATTATGAGCTTCCAATACAAGAAAGCTACTCAAATCTAAATATATGTATTTTTCCAAGTGTCACTTTCATAATTCTCTTCAAATTTATTAATGGAATTAGCATCATCATAATCAGTTTTCTATTCGTTTATTTTAAACATTTATACCTATAAACTAATTTTTTCTCATTTCAAACTTCGTATCGTGTTGGCCTTTACTTGATAGAAATCCCTTGTGCACTTCAGTTTAAATGATTCACATATATGTTGATTTCTATTTATCAGGGTGAGTGGCTCACATGACGCGTTTAGTCTCACATAGTAACTTCTTCAAATGCTTATAAAGAACTAGTTTGAAATTTGGTAACATACTCTATTCAAATATTTTCTATTTTGAGATAAGTGTGCAATAAGAATTTTTTATTACTTTGGTGAAACCACTGGGTCCTTAGTTAAAAAGATTCAATAGAGATGAACTGGATAACTCGCTTGGTCATTCAAAAGTTTCCCCGAATTTTCAAAACGATTTTTTTTCAAACTTTCCAACAGGTTAAATTTTAAACCCTTATTTTCTGTGTGCAAAATTGAATTTAATTCTTGATTTAATTCTTTTGGGGATAAAGGCATTGTTAATAACCTATGTGTCATGCAATGATATTCTGATAATTTGTGTTGTATTGGATGAAAAGAGTTTATGGAAATTGTTATATCTGTATGAGAAGGTTTATGAAAAATAGAAAAATTATGTTTATTATTGAGTTTAGTTATTGTTAAATCCAAATTATTTAATGAGTTTTCAATTTCTACTTCCATCGTAAATTCAATATTTTTATTTAACGAATTCAAGTAATGGAGAAAGCTTTCAAGTCGTCTACTGGTACCTTTAAAGCGAACAATGATGTCATCTGCATATCTGTACCAATAAACGATCTTGTTAATTTGTTGATTCTACTATTATTTTCGTGAATTGTTTTTTCCACACTATCCAGTAAGATTTCCGCTAGAAGAGGGCTCAATAGTCTACCCATAATTAAACCTCATGTACTACTGTATATGTCTCCATTAAAATTGAAATAATTTTGATTCAAACAACTCATCAGTAAATTAATGATATCTGATATTATTGCACAATTCACACAATTTTTAGATAGCATTTCTTCAATAAGAGTTTTAACGTCTTTAGATGGTACACTAGGAAACAAATTTACACCATCAAATGAGAAAAGTTTTGTTTTGGTTGGTGTTTCGATGTTTTCAATTTTGTCAATTAGTGTCAATGAATTTATTTTCATCGAAAATAAACCTTTCAAAAAAATTGAAAAACACCCTACAGAAGGAGTCCAGTAATTTCATATTATACAGCATACAAGTTTTCTAAATTCCTTATGAATATTATCAGAACTTTTTGTAAATTTCAACCACAATATTGGAGTGCTCCAAATCTGGAAGATTCCTCGCTAGAGTGCTTTTCTGTTGGTTTTTTTTTCTGAATTTTTTTCTCTGCTTCTAAAAGCATAATGATGTTAGAACTTGATGCAATAGTGAAACTGGTGGAAAAATTTGAGCTGTTGGGACAAGTCAGCAATGTGAAGAATCGAAACCGTGTACGTCCCTCAAGAACAACGGAGAATATGGATGGTGTAGCCTGTAGTGTTGACGAAAACCCAGGTTTGTCGATTCCTCGTCGATCTTTAGGATAAACATCCAACTCTTGAAATATACTTTTTTTCAATATCAAAATAAAAGCTCTTATTGGAAAACACTTCACATAATAGTATAAAATCTGAAAGAATAAAATGAATCAGTCGGAAAAAATTGTAGATTTCGAAAATAAAATTTTGGATCCAATCGCAGATAAATTACCACTGAAACCTGTCAGCTTATATTATGTGCACAAAGACTCATATTCGGGAGAAATGCGAAGTTGTTCGGAAACAAATCGACAAACACATGAATAAAGACAGACCCCAACTTTCCCGGTTCGTAGAATT
Organism: Megalocaria dilatata; assembly: GCA_034642435.1. Classification (NCBI taxonomy): domain Eukaryota; kingdom Metazoa; phylum Arthropoda; class Insecta; order Coleoptera; family Coccinellidae; genus Megalocaria; species Megalocaria dilatata. The sequence continues at coordinate 44,188,610 of CM067856.1, forward strand.
GCGGGTGTTGAATTTCGGGGTGAAAATTGTGCAATTTCACACTGGCAACCGCTCTAGTGTGCGGGCAACAGAAAGGAACTTAACATTCCAAGATAATATAATTTACTTGAATGACAATGACGTGCTATTTACATTGCTGCCGTTTACTTCGAATTTCATTCTCCCAACTCGGATGGAGTGAGGAAATTCTTAGAGGTATATCATGTTGGATCGTGAGTTTTCATCAAGCGAAACTTGCAGAATGACGAGGACGACATGAAACTGTGAAACCATACCTTGGCTATTGTTGACTCCTCTATGTGGGATTTCTTCCTTCTTGTAAATTTGATTTTGAATGATTTGTTATTACGTCACATGCATGAAGCCTACTCAGGCAATAACAATCTGATTCTAATTCTTGATGAAAGTGTATTTTCCACCCTGCTCATGACAACTGTTACGTCTTGTATTGTAAATTTTCCTCTCTGAGAGGGGATGAAATTACTAAGAAATATTCCTTTTAGCTCAAGGTGTCACTTGAAAATGTACATTCATTCACACGAAATTCTAAGTTACACTTGTGTCACATTTACTCGACATGAAAAAACAATTTTTGTAGCTCAAGATCACTAAGCCGATAATTTCGCTAGATCTAAGGCACAGCATGTTATCATATTGTCCAAATTAAATTAAAATGCGAGTCGATACTATTGACCATTCTGGTCCAACACCTTTTGCCATCTTTCTGGTAGTAGTATGATTCTACGCTGTTCAAATTTTTGTCTTTGTTGGAAAAAAACTGATTCATGTGATTTTTGACCTCTCCATATGAAGAAAAGGTTTCACTGTCCAAAAAATTTTGCAATGACTGGAACAAATAATAATCCGAAGGTACCAGATCTGAAGAATATGGTGGTTGTGGTATTGTATTCCATTCAAACTGTTAGAGCTTTTGGCGAGTGACCAAACTTATAGGAGGTCTAGCATTATCTTGTTGGAAAACTACACCTTTCCTGTTAATTAATTCTGGCCTTTTTTGTTGAAGTGCATCATTCATTTTGTCCAGCCGATGACAGTAGACGTCCGAATTAATTGTGGTGTTATCCAGTAAAAGCTCGAAAAAAACTATTTCTTTAAAATCCCATCAAACCGACAGTATCACCTTTTTTGATGGAAATTGGCTTCGAAATGCTTTGAGCCGGTTCATATTTTTTGCTCCATAATCTGTTGCGTTTGATATTGTTACATGATTTGCCGTAATACATTACGTCAAATTATGGTCTGATTTGAGCATGAGGAATGTTTATTCTGCGTTAGTATTATGAAATATCGAGAATACATTTCTTTACTCGAATTACCTCGCAGTGGTATGTCTTGTAGGTATTTTTCATACTCTAGATGGTGCTAGTATATTATTAATACCTCAGAGTCTCTATGGATATCTAATATAGATACTTGACAGATTTGGAGTACTAGCATACATTGAACTGACATAATCCAATCAGTTTGAAATGTGCGCATGTCTGCAATTTACTTCTGTGATCTACAAAACCTTGTCGAGTTTGTTTAGGTACAGAATTGTTTTACAGATATATATTACACTGTCTCGATTTCTAGAACTTTCTATTACCATAGCTCATACTCCTTTTTCATACTTATATAGTTTTTTCCGAGACAATGAAAAATATTTTATATTGATTATTTATAAGGATATCATTCTGATAGTTTTTGTTTACAGTTTCAATATATACTGTAGAAGTTAGAATATAAAATTCTAAATTTAAAGTCATTTAATTTTACTTCTATCAAGTATTGACTCACATTCAAATTGATTATTTATATTGAATTCATTTTGTTCGAAACTCAGTTTCTCAGCCGGCAAGAATTAATAAGAGTCCAATCGAAGAAAATCGCATACAAGGAAATTAAAACTCATGGAATTACAACTATCGAGGGTTTTTTAGGGTGATAGAACATTCGATAGGGATAACTGTGATTTGACAGAAGGTAGAAGTCATGTTGTTTTGACATTTCTGTTCAGTAAGCATTCACAAATTATCATGGAAAGACTCACGCAGCAAAAATGTTTATAAATTGTTGGAATTTATTTTTAAAGTCAGCGTTCTATTCGCCAAACTTATAGAACACTTCGTGAAATTTATGGTTTACATAATCGTCCATCAGAGCAGCTTATTCGGCAAACTATCGATAGATTTCAGACAACATTTTTTCTTCTCGATGCAACAACAACAACAAGATAAAAAACTGAACGTACAGAAGAAAATATCGCTCTTGTAAGTCATAATGTTAATGATTCGTCTATTCCTCGACGTTCACAAGAAGTTGGACTCTGTGCATCCACCACATGGAAAATTTTGCGTTGAGATCTTGGTCTATACCCACACAAGATCCAACTTGTTCAACAACTAAAGCCACTCGAACATAATAAGCGTCGTTTGTTTGCTGATTGGGCGCTAGAACAGCTTGAAGTTGATCCACGTTTTAATCGTACAATTGTGTTTAGTGATGGAGCTCATTTCTGGGTGAACAGCTATGTAAACAAGCAAAATTGCCGTATATGGAGTAAAGCAATCGTCAAGAAGTTCTGCAGGTTCCATTGCATCCTGAAAAATGCACTGTATGATGAACTTTACATGCTGGAGGCATCATCGGTCCATATTTTTTTAAAAACGATGCTGGAGCTAATGTTACAGTGAAAGTTTCTCGTTACAGATCGATGATCAATGATTATTCTTTCAAAATTTGAATGGTATCGACACAGAAGTGTGTTGGTTCCAACAAGATGGTGCTATACCTCATGCTGCTACCGTAACAATTGATTTATTCAAAGAAAGATTTGGCGATAACATTATTTCGAGAAATGGTTCAATTAATTGGCCTCCAAGATCATGCGATCATAACTCCAATGGATTATTTTCTTTGGGGTTATGTCAAGTCATTGGTAATTGCTGATGAACCAGAAACAATTGACGCTCTGGAAGCCAACATATTTCGTGTTATTGATGAAATAAGGCCTAAGTTATTTTTAAAAGTACTCCAAAATTGCTCTGATCGAATGCGGTTCCTCAGAGCTAGTCGTGGTGGTTATATGCCGGAAATTATTCTCAAAACGTTAATATCAAAAAATTATCTCTCAAATAAAAAAAATTGGCTCAATCTTAGTTTAAATGTGTTTTATTTGAATTTAAAGTTCTATCACTCTAAAGAAAACAGCCAATATGTAATCTAGAAAATAACTCAATGTAATAAAATACTCAGAAAGACTGAAGTCGGTAGTTGAACGTGGACAGGAAGATGGAACGTCTATTTTAAAGCAGATGAATTACCACCGAACAAATTATAGTGCAGAAACTTGTTCATTTGGGTCTGTAATAGTACGGAATGAAACGTTAGGCCATTAAAAGTTTCCACCTTTGATTATTCAATTGTCCAAGTGAGAGTGGATCTTAAAACCGTTCAAACAATTGGGGTTGAATTCATTAGATCTAAGCAGAAGGCAGAAGTTTGAATATCAAATATCAATGAAGGAAATTTCATTTCTCGAGAATATTGAAACTGAAGAGGATACTGGTGATATTCAAATTCGGAGAAACTTCTCTGTTTCAATAGTTCCCAAGAAATAAGTCAAAAAGTTATCAGACTTCCAAATATGAAATGCATTTTCAGGTTATCGAAAATTGTTACAGTTATGTGCATATACTGTTATGGAATTTTTCAATTATTTTATTATTCTCTTTCAAGTTCTTTTTGGATTCCTCAAGTTTCAATTGTTTTCTTCTAGAACTATCCAAATACTTTCCAGCCAACTATTTTAAGTCTTATCACTGAGTGTCCTGGTTCATTCATTCTTCATTTAATTGTTGAATTTTTCTATTTAGTTTTCAGGTAACGTATTTCTTCACATAAATTTCTTCTCACTTGATATTTCTTTTTTTAATGATATGGAAATGAATAGTTTAGTGGGGTAATTTTATTAACAGATTGGCTTGGTCTTGACTCTGGAGAATTTCATACTCAATGACGTTTCGCCTGCCACTTCCTTTTATAATTTCTCGAAGAACTGAATTTTCCGAAGCTTACAAGAATTGGTGAAAATTCTTGAAAAATTATGCTTTCAGTAATTACACAAAAATCTCATTATTCCCTGGTCTGAAACTATTCTATAAAATTAATCTGAATTTTTATCTATCTTTTGGTTCAAGTTTCGTTTCATTCGGTTGACCTTAAGTATAATAATTCTCAAAAAGTTATTCCAAATGCCAAAAGTCTACAAAGGTTTTAGCATATAATGATTCTAACGCAATAATTATTCACAGTTACATATGCAATTGATTACACTACTTCAGCTTATATGCGTTTACAACTTTATCCGTGCTTAGATTACATTCCTAGTATACAAATTTTCAAAAATTCTAACGTAGAAACTTTGTTTCCTTAATTCATTGAGTTTTGTGATTTTTTTGAAACTATTCATAGCTTTAATAAGTTATATGTAACTAAGATTGCGTATCGTTAATATTTTTACTAAAATTAACATACGTTTCATGGTAATAACAAATTTTTCCATCGTTTCCTTCACTAGTTTTAGAATAGATATCTAAATTCGAATAATTTAAATTTCTTACAAATATTTGGTTCAATAATTGTGGAACGAATGCCCCTTTTTCGTTCTACTTATAATTTTCAAAAGAATTTCTAGTTTTTGATGAACTTTTCAAAGAATTTTCACTCGACTAGTTATATATTCCGAACATGTTCTTTTTTAAAAATTTTTGTCTTGTAAGTATTTTAATAAGTCGAATCATAAATTTTTTCATCAGAATCGATCGAATTTAAATTTAAATAAAATTTTGATCTAATTATACGAGTCAACTTATTTTATATGGGTAAGAATTTTCCTGGAAATTTTATTGATTAATGTAGCATAAGTCTTCATAATGAATCATTATATTTAAATGTACCGGGTTTTATTTATAAAATTAATGACACTAATTATCCGATATTTTTTGTGACTTCTATCCATTCTCTACTACTTATCCGTTTTGTAGATGATACTGTTCAGAAATAAGTGAAATTACAGGATCGGTCGACTTATTTCGTGACATTTGGAATGAATTTCAGTAAATAGCTCGGGTTCCATAATCTGATATCAATTTTTATAATCAGTTCATAATTTGCCAATGATTAAAAATAAAAAAGAGAAACAGTATCATCTATTTTGTACTTTAGAAAGAGAAATTATCTACTTATTCAGAATATTCCAAAAAATTCGACATAGTGTTTAATTTTAAGAATGACATTATGGGTTACCTTTAACCATCCGACATGATAAAATACATCCAATATTCTGTCATTATAAGAATATGAGAAATTTAAGGAATCAAACATGTTAAAAATGATTTTTCATACACATATATGTTTTAATTTCTTTTGCTAAATGGTTTTTCAACACATTATAAGAAAGTGATCCATTTGATATACTGCAGCAAAATCTTACATGGAATAAAAGCAAAAGATTGTAACTATTAGAAGTTTTCTCCACAGAAGACATTAACCGATATCAAACGACCACTTAGCATTCAATTTATCCTCATTACCTTCATCTTAGGGCTTAATTATGCTTATCTGAAATAGATTATATTTATCTTATCTGGGAGATACTGAATATACCTTCTCTGTAAAAGATTAAGTCAATCCAATATCTCTTAACCTTTTCCTCAATTTCAGTTGGTTGTTAAGTAAAAATCATATTGTTGTATTTTTGTGTATTTCTTCAGTTATAAAAATAGCTTAGAACCCAAGACATATATCAACAATGCAAATAAATGTTGAAATTAAAGCCAAGTGTTTTTCTTTACCTCATAGATTTTCAAAAATGTGTCACCAAGTAATTTTTGAGAAATCAATATCTCTTCTATTTAAGGTTTTATTCCTTACAAATCTGCTTAACGAGCACACGATCTTGGTGGTCAGTTCAAATCACAAAAATGCTGAATAACTGCCAGGAAATGTTTTATTGCAATTCACGCAGAATAGGTCTCATCTTATTAGAACTAGAATTGGATAAATAACCTAACTAATAATGGTTGAAGATTGAGATTTTCTACGCATAATTTGATACTTCTCAATTTGATACTGATGAGGTGGTTAATGTCTTTTTGGGGCATCTCTTCCCAAATTACTCTAACTTTATGAAAAAGGGCTAATAAAATCTATAGTGTGCTGCAAAGTCGACCAATCATGTCCTAGATATATTGAATCTGAAACACATTAGGTTATTTTTGGGGCCAAAATAAACGGCTGATATGACGTCAATCTTTGAAGGCTATCGCTTTTTTGGTTGTATTATTAGGATAACTTGCTGAAACCTAGCTTTTTGGATTATGTAAAAATAGAAAATCACATATGATTCGATTAATTCCTGAATATACAGACAAGCTATAATATAATGTTGCCTCTTCTAAAATGTAGCGGTAATCGGCAGATATATGAAATAGAACCACATATCATAATAGACAAGATCGTGGCGCTCTATCAAATTGTGGATCACGAGTTTTACATTCTTTCCCACCATTACTCGACCATCATATAACTAATGAGAAAATCGACACTTTTTGTTGATGATTACTCGATTACATTACTGGACCCGATGAATTCTCTATCTACAACATAGTAGACATAGCGTGAGTAAATGCAAAAAAGACTGAAACTTCGTATAGGGCACTGTACTCTATGGTACTGTACGTATACCAACCATTCTACCTTACTTCTTAAGGCTCTGGTAGCTCAGATGCTACGAAATCTGTCTCTAAATGCCATAAGTCTCAATTGGCGACTTTAGCGATATGTGGTTCTTTTAGGACTGATTTTGTATCCTCGACCTTCTTTTCTACAGGGTCGTTCAAACTGCACTATTATGCCCTAAGAATCACTGGTTCTTCCAAACGTTTCTCATATCGACAGACCGAATTCAATTCCTACAGTAAATTATGAAAATCCAAGAAATTGAAGAACCCTTGTTTGAATATGTATATCGAATAAAAACAAAGAAGTTCTTAGTAGCTGCAACCATACAGAGATTGAAGAAACATTTTGGGGTTCAAATAGAGTTTAATTTTTCCCAAGAGTGATACGATTTTGTTTGATTCTATCGGTCTCTACTTGTCGGAAATACATCTTGATGATTAAAATGAAACAACTTTATTTCCGCTAATTTATTTAATTTCACAACAATTGTTTCGTCATGAAAACATGACTTCATCAGGTGTATATGGTATCAACTACATTTTTGAGATTGAGTCCTTTAAAAATTCGAAATGTACAGAAAAGAAGGTAGTGGGAATTAACAGTAATTTGTTTTCTTATTACACGAGGTTTCAGAAAAGGGTAAGTAAGGGAGATTTATTGAGGTTCGTCTGGTCGTTTAGGAGAATCTGTTTTTTATTGTATCTGTTAATTGCGAGCGCTCCTAGGTACTTCAACCTAAGGTTTTTGTTTTCTAGGTGTAAGATTTTGTAGTTTCTTTCAAAATCATGTCCTGTCTCCAAAAGATGGTCAGCAAATGTTGAATTTCCGTTTTTTCCAAGATATGCTTTCTGGTGTTCACGTATCCTAGTGCCGAAAGATCTACCTGTCTGACCAACGTATACACATGGGCAAGTACCGTAGTTTAACCTATAGACTCCAGACTTTTTGTTTTTATGGATCAAATATTAATTATTTTTTATTAAATTTCCTAACGTGTTTTTTGTTTTAAATGAAATGTTGCAGTTACTCTTTTTCTTTGAATATCTTGCTATTTTTTCGGACTTTTTGTTTATGTACGTTAAAGAAATATATTTTGTATCAATAGCTCTTGTTGGATATACAAGCGATATTGACTGTTTAAATTGCATTCGTTCTAATAATTTATTTATAATCAACGGATTGAAACCATTGTTAAATGCAATCTGTTTTATTATATTGAGTTCTCCATCAAAATTTTCTTGTGTCATAGTTATGTTGATTAATCTAAATGTCATGCTATTATAAGCTGCTAGTTTTTGAGAATGTGGATGATTAGAATTTAAGAGGATCGTAATATCTGTATGAGTGGGTTTCCGGAAAATTGAAAAGTCATGTTTCTTGTTAATTTTGAAATTTTTAAATCAAAAATATTGATGCATATCTTAGTAAAAACAGAAATTCAGCATATGCTGACCATCTTTTGGAGACAGGACTTGATTTTGACCATAACTACAAAAACTTACACCTAGAAAACAAGAACCTCAGGTTGAACAGCTAGAAGCCCTCGAAATTAACAGATACAATAAAATAATAGATTCTTCTAAACGACCAGACGGACCTCAATAAATCCCCTTTACTTTTTCTAAAACTTTGTGTAATAATAAGAAAACAAATAACTGTAAATTCCCACTACCTTTATTTCTGTACATTTTGAATATTTGAAGAACTCAATCTCAAATATGTAGTTAGTACCATACTCACCTGACATGACAACATGACTATGTTGTCATGACGAAACAATTGTTTTGAAATTAAATAAATTAGCGGAAATGAAGTTGTTTTACTTTAATCATGGTGTTATGATTTAATCAAATTCATACTAGATGTAGGATTCCAAATCGATTACGTTTTATCTATAGTTCATATAGAACTTCTTTCCTCCCTTCCTCTCTCTCTAGGAGAAAGTAGTCTGTGAAATGTATCTTCAGCCAGTAGCATTATTCAAGTCATACTGAACATAATGCTGCAATTAATTAACGTTCAAACTCACGGCATATTAGTTCATTCATTAGCAATCCATATTCTATGTGTCGATTAAATTTTTCAATGGAAAAGCAGATTCAGAAACATCAATAGTATTGAGAAAGAAATATAATGTTTTTTATCAGTCACAGAGTACACAAATTTTTTCTCGCTCACCGTTGAAGATTCAGCTCTTCTTCCTGAATGAGTCCGGGCGACTTCATCGATTTCCCTCCGAAACCTAATCTAAGACAGTCGAATTTTATTTCAGCGTCGCCGTCCCGCCCTCACGCTCGTATATTTCGGAGGTCGCTGAATACAATAGTTTTGGAATCCAATCTGCTGATCTGGATGTCGACTAGAAAATGAACCCTCATGCCGAACTTTTCGAAATCAAGGCGGCTAAGCTGCGATCTAGGCTTGGTACATTGTTCGGAGGAACTTCTCAAAATAAATTAGTTATGGAATTGCAATGCATTTCCATTGTTGTTCGCTCTTGGACGGTACAATCCACAATGTATAGGTATTCATCATAATAAGCTAGAATTGTATACAGAGAGGGTGCCCTTGTTCCATAGTAAGAGGCGTTGTGCAAGATATATGGCATATGGCGGGTATGCTGGTTGGCTGGAAATTAATTGTCGAATATATAAGTTTCTGATTAGTTCTATATGGAGAATAGTTCGATTTCATCCGATATCGGGAAGTAATTTCTTGATTATTCCCATGAATATGTTCTTGCATAGGGAAAGGAATTTGATATTTATCGCATTGGCAGATAAAAGCAGGAAACAGTAACTCCAATTTATACTCACAAAGGATAGTAAATGTAATTAAGAAAATTTGATTGATTCGGTCTTTACTTGGTGGAAACTCATTTTAATTAAAAAAAAATATATAAGACAGTATTTCATTTCTACAAAAATGTTTGTACTACTACAACAATTATTTCACCACGATGTGGCTTCTTCCGGTATTACATTTTACTGTCTGATTGTATTCAGTATAACCAAGTTTAAATACATTGTTAGGTACGTGACCAACTAATGGAAGCACAAGTCATAAAAACTCTAGGTGTTTATTGGAGTTTGCCGCTAAAAATGCCATTAAGGAAAGATATTCAGTAATGGGGACTTATCAACATCTGTTTGTTCGTTGAAAAGGATTTTATGGGAATTATACATGTTGATTTCAAGAAATTCTAAAAGTGTTAATCTAGAACTTTTGCTTTCAACGTGGATAATTTCATAATTATTGTTGAAATTATGCCTTAATTCTTTAAGATAATCAGCATATGTCGAATGTACAAAATCGGATATATAACGCCTTTGGTGTTTGAATGATCCTACCAGTCTGGCCAATGTACAATAAAGGGCAATCTTTGCAAGTCAACTTGTAGACTCCGAATTTAGTTTCTTTATTTGTCCGATCATTAATGTTTTTATATAGATACTAAGGTTATTAATTATCGTAAAAGCGGCGTTATAATTGAAACAATTTTTGAAATATTTAGCAATATTTTCAGATAATCCTTCGACATAAGTTAACGAAAAATATTTTTGTGTATTATCCTCTTTTATGATTGGGTACCCGAGATTTAATGCCATTTTCTTTTGTTTATTAGATACCATTTTGTCTATTACGGTTATAACCGTTGTTTGACGCTATCTGTTCAATGATATTAAATTGTTTCAAAAAGTTATCTGAATTCAAAGGGACATTCAATAATCTATGAATAAAACTATTATATGCTGACATGTTTTGGTTGGTGGGGTGGTTTGTAGTTTTATGTATTTTGATGTCTGTATGTGTGGGTTTGTGAAGAATAATAAAATCATGTAAATTATTTAGTCTTGTTATTGTGAGGTCAAGCAAATTGATACTTTGATTCTTTTCTTCTTCGATTTTGAATTTGATTTTTGGGTGGTTATTAATGAAATTCGTGAAGATATGTAGTTGTCGGTCCGTGCCTTTGAAACAACAAAAAATGTCATCTACATATCTATACCACTAAAGGAAATATTTGCTTATCGCATTTCGGTGTATTTTTGATTCTAGATCATCCATAAATATAACAGTTCCGATAAATTGAAAGTAGTTTAGCTCAATACATATTTCCAGGCAATAAAGAATATCATTCATTTTGATGGGATTGGTATTACTTTTAATTAATATTTTTTTTTAAATTTGTATTGTTTCAATTGGAGGTATACTAGGAAATAAATTTTGTACATCAAAAAAAATTAATCTGCAATTTTTGGGCAATTGGACGGATTGAATATTGTCTATAATTTGAATGCTATTTTTAATAGCGTATTTAACTAAAAAGTTTGTTTCGGTTTGAATAATAGAAATTAAAACTCTAGATAATTTTATGCTTGGTGAAGTGATGAATGATACTACTCTTCTAGTTCGATTATTTTCTTTATGAAGTTTTATTGATGAATATAATTTTGCGATTTGTGGGTTCAGTAAAGTGAGCGAATGATTTTTTGGGAAGTTACTGAAAAGCTTACAGATTGGTCTATTATATTTTTATTTGTTTTTGAAAATGTTCAGTGGGGTCTTTAGTAACGGTTTTATATTTATCTGCGGTTAAAAAAGCAGTTGTTGTGTTGAAAAATTCATGTTTAGGAATAACAACGATACTGTTTCCAAAATTTGAATACCAAAACCAATTAAAATATGTTTATCTTCTACAATTTTAATTTCAAAAAATTTTTATTTAAAAAACTTTCAGAATTAAATTAATGTCTAAAACAAGCACCGCCTACATTTAATAGACGTATATAATCAAAACTCAATATATAATGTCAAATGGAATAAATAAACCAACAGATATACGAAAGTCATTAAAATTAATTAATAAATATTTAAAGGAGACAAAATTTTGTTTCTGGTCTTACCTTTAAGAACGCCAATTGCCTTTTAAAAACATGAACACACTTAAAGGACTTCTCAAAGAATATAATTTATTTGAAATATTTAAGATATTTAAATATTCGAATAAGTTGATTCAGAAATCTCTCAAAACATGCACTATATCTTCAAAAAACAAATATAATTCTAAGCAATTCCTTCTTCAGTCCTGAATAATATTCCAAATATCAAAATCAAAAAACTAACCTACATCAAACAACGCACCACGTGTAAATGAATAATGTTTCGAGACACAGATCAACTGTATAATTCAAGATTGATCTATGTTCGAACAGAATCAAAGAACAGTGTGAGTTATTTTTTTGAAATTAAAATTGTAGAAGATAAACATATTTTAATTTTTTCGATATTCAAATTTTGTTATATTTCTTCTATCAAGTAAAAGGCCTTTCTATTTTATTTGATACTGTTTCCTTTATCGGCTTGAGTGAATATTAAATCATTGGTGTTTCTTTTTTCGATGAATGATTTAACTAAATTCTGTTTTATCGAGGAAGAGTGAATTTCGGTTTAATTTTTGTCTTTAATTATGTAAGCAATAATATATTTATTGTGATTTGAATATGATTGATTTTTGAGTGATCGAATAGACTTAATGGCGAGTTCAGAATCTTTTACTAAATAATCTAGGAATCTTTGTGAATAATTATTTTCTAGGCTGAATTTAAAACCCTTTTCTGAAAGGTTGGATTCTCTACTGTTGAATTTTACATAAGATAAGTTGACAAATCTAGGGTGAAATTGATGTTCAGAGAAATGATGTTTTTCAGTTTTATTAAACTTCGGAAAATACTTTATACTTTTATGAGTTAAATTTATTTCCTCGTATACCTTCAATTGAAACAATACAAATTGTAGAAAAACTATTAATTAAAAATAATACCAATCCCATCAAAATGAATGATATTCTCAATTGCCTGGAAATATGTCTTGAACAAAACTATTTTCAATTTATATCTATAATCAAAAATACACTTAAATGCGATATGCAAATATTTCCTTTATTGGTATAGATATGTAGATCACATTTTTTGTTGTTTCAAAGGCACCGATCGACAATTATATATCTTTACGAATTTCATTAATAAACTCCACCCAAAAATCAAATTCACAATCGAAGAAGAAAAGAATCATAGTATTAATTTTCTTGACCTCACAATAACAAGACTAAATAATTTACATGATTTTAGTATTTTTCACAAACACACACATACAGAGATCAAAATACATAAAATTTCAAATCACCCCACCAACCAAAAGATATCAGCATATAATAGTTTTATTCATAGATTATTGAATGTCCCTTGGAATTCAGATAACTTTTTGAAAGAATTAAATATCATTAAACAAATAGTGTCAAACAACGGTTACGATCCCTTTCTTATAGACAAAATGGTATCCAATAAAGAAAAGATAATGGCATTAAATCTCGGGTACCCAATCATAAAAGAGAACAATACACAAAAATATTTTTTATTATCTTATGTCAATGATATCCATCTGAAAATATTGCTAAATATTTCAAAAATTGTTTCAATTATAACGCGGCTTTCAAGACAATAATTAACCTTAGTACCTACATATAAAACAATAAAGATCGAACAAATAAAGAAAATAAATCCGGAGTCTTCAAGTTGACTTGCAAATATTGCCCTTTAGTATACATTGGCCAGACCGGTAGATCAATCAAGAAACGTGTCCAAGAACACCAAAGGGGTTATATATCCGATTCTATACATTCGACATATGCTAATCATTTTAAGGAATTCAGATATAATTACAAAAATAATCATGAAATTATCCACGTTGAAAGCACTTTTAGAAATTCTTGAAATCAACAGGTGTAATGCCCGTAAATCCTTTTGAACGAACAAACAGATGTTGATCACCTAGAGTTTTAATGACTTGTGTTTCCATTATTTGGTCACGTACCTAACAATATATTCAAACTCGGTACACTGAATACCACCAGACAGTACAATGTAATACCTGAAGAAGCCACATCGTGGTGAAACAATTGTTGTAGTAGTACAAACATTTTTGTGCAAATAAATTACTGTCTCATATATATTTTTTTAATTAAGAATATTATTGACTTGGATAAAAGAATACGTAAATCCTCACAATCTGCAGTTGTGATGAAAAACCAGGTCCTTCAGCCAAGTGATTCCCCTCTTGGCGTGACTGTCAACTCTTTGGTCTGTTGGGAGGAACTAACATTGCGATGTCTGCTACAACAATACAGAGATATTTTTTCGAGAAAAAAATATTTCTCTGTAGATCAGCAGCTCATCTTTTACTGTATTAGGTCCAGATCAGACCAGAACTCGAAAACTGCGCTCTCAAGTTTGGAGCCCAGTACCAATGCATTTGGATTATATACAGAAAAGAGAGAAAATATTGATTGCCAAACTATAACAAAGTTTGGAATCTTTAGAACATAGAAGGAAATTTGCCGACTTGTGCTTGTTCTGCAGATATTATCACGGTCGATGTTCCACACAAATGAAGGAAATGATGACAAGAATAAACTAATCATGATCTAACGCAAGCTTCTATAAGACACAATAAATATGTGACACTTTTTCAGAACAGCGTTTGAAACTCCCATCCATACTCATCCGTAGAGTTTTCTGAATGATAAATTAAAACAACCAATAAAAACTGTATCACATACCTTGGCCACCTTCATATACAGAGGTTAATCATAACTATTGGGACATAGGTTAAGGACAGGTCATTTGGACCAAACTATGGCGATTGAGCCAAATATGCCTCAATAAAATATTGCCGTAGAAAATATACCGTGCGTTGAATTTGAATTTTTTTTCGTATTTTTCTGATGATTTCACTGGTTATTTCCCAATTGTTTCCAGAATCGGCAGAGAGGCATAACTTTGGGTGACAAATATCATTTTATATATAACTTTTTTATTGTAGAGATGCCACATTAATCAGTCCTGATGATGAAATTAAGTGGTAGCTTTTTTTGACGAAACTTGATGGTAATTTTGAAAAATACGATGTAAAAATCATTTTTACGTAATATCGGTACTCCTGCTTGATTATAATAATTTCAACCGTTTTTGAGAAAAGCGCAATTGATGAGTTCATTGTCTGAAAAGGGGATTTCAAGTAACAGACAATAAAGTAACATTATAAAGTAAAGTGACATCTTTCTAATAAAAAAAAAATGATAATTTTTTATACACTGTTCTCCAATACCGGTTAATTTCTGGTTTTTCAAAATAGTCATCAAATTTATATCAATATAAACAATCCTCATGAAAAGAACATATGGTTTTCAATGATCTATATAAAAGGTTTCAGCAGTAGGATCTCTAATGGCCTTCATAAAATGAAAATTAATTCTTTAGCAGTATATAGAAATAATTTAGCTAAGATGTTGGTGAACAAGAAAGAAAGGAATCCCAAATTTCCCCAGGGATTCATCAAATTAAATGTGATGATTGGAATGATACATATATAGGACAGACAAGCCGATGTTCACAACATAGGATCAAAGAACATAGGATGTCTATTTTGAAAAACCAGAAATCAACCGGTTTTGCAGAACATTATATAGAAAATAATCATTTTTTCAGTGAGAAAGATGTCACTTTACTGTATTATGTTAAAAAGGGTAAATTGATGGACTATTTGGAGATTCTTTCAATCAAAAAGCCATTGAGAAAAAGGAGAATTTAAAAAATTTCCAAATACTCTTTGAGAACACCCTTATATTGGATGCTGTTATTTCCATGTGTCATAAAAATACACAGATACCCTAAATATATTAAAAAAACCTTTTTTCAATTTTAAGTTTAGTGACCTTTGGTACTCCTTTTGAAGATGGTGAAAAGACCGAAACAGGTGTCAGGATTCTGAACAAGCTGTGAAACATAAAAACTGTGTGAATTTTTATTTTCTTCTTATTTTTTAAAATGAAATTGTTACAATGTTTCACCTAGAGCCAACCGCATACTCCATTTATTTAATTTGAAGAATTGAAAAACAATTCGACTTAAAAAGAGCCAACTTAAAGTAAATGTTCTGCGTGGCCTCCTCCGACTCCTATTCCTTTTCCTAATTCTTGTAATAAAAGACCAGATGTCAACAAAAACATTATTCTGTCTCCTTATGAAATAAACCGCATTTTCTATCATTCTTCAGAGTTCATTCCGCGAATATATTTCATTGGCATAAACTAAGAACTTCATAAGCTTCTCAAACATAAAAATCAGTGTTATAATCAGGAATTCTTGCTGGCCATTCAAAATCACTTTCTGTGCCAATCCGTCGATGAGGAAATATGTCACTTAGATGATTTTTTCATTCGTTAAATGATTGTGCCGAGGGATTTCAATCGAAAAGGCTCTACAAAATCTACAAAATAGTTAATATTCACTCTGTATACGCACGAAGTTCAAAACAGAGACTGAATCTTTATACTGTTTTACTCTTTTATATACATCATACTGGATGACTTTGTGGTACTTTGATCATATTTTAATGTTAAGGTTTTGTATTGGTTAAGCTCATGGGTTGTATTACATACAAATGTCTTGGACAAAAAAAATTTTTTTTGTTTTTTTTTTATTTTATTCAGGGTATCTTGTAACTAACTTGTGTGGGTTATTGATGATTCTCGGTGATCCCAAGTTTTCACGTTTGGAAACACAGTCTAGCTATTAGCTATAGTGAACCCAGACGTGATACAATACTGTTACCGCAAGAACAAAAAAAAAAGAAATGGGTCAGTGGAAATACCTGATGTTCACGTAATATGTTTATGTTTGGATCTTTACTGGAATGAAAATTATTATTGTTATTATTATTATTATTGTTATTATTGTTTGCATATTTCATGAAAACTGTAACATTGTTTTACTTTGTATTTTACATTTCATATTCCATATTTGTTGTAAATAATCTTTGTGATAAACTTAAAATATATATCATATTGTGGGTTCGTCTATAGAGTATACACAAAAGTAAGGATTATTTTGTTTTTTGAGGTGTTGTGATGTGTTTGATAATTCTATCTGTCTACTAAAAAAAACAGTATTTCTAAGACATTTAGATTTTAGTTTAAAAATTTTTAAGAAATTTCTTGAATTAAATCTTGTAGAAGTTCACAGAATTATTCTGCTTAATATTTGAAGCATCAAAATATTTAATTGCTAATTGTAGGCAATGATTGTGTTCAAGATAAACCAATAGTGTGACTTTCCGATACTCAATGTTAATGTAAATTATGACCACGAAACTACATGACTGTAATACGGAAAATGACATGCTTACCCAGCGGGCGAATCAATGTGGTTGGACCTGTCCACAAATTTAGACATGTCGACAGACTCCAACATTACTGAATATATATACCTCGTTATTTGTTTCATTACGAATTATTTCAACCTAATTTCCTGAGGATCTAGCAAATTGTCTAAATTTAAGTAACTGACAGATGTAAAAGCTTTACTATTTGAAAAACAAACAGCATTGAAGCACAATATTTCAAGACCACATATTGATGATTGAATCAGTTACATTTATTCGTTCTTTCAAATAGTTTTTCTATATTTTGATATCAACAGATAAATTTCACTAATTAAATTCTTTCAGACATTCTCAAATTCTCTAAAGGAAATGGATAATATTTTCTAATGACCTACCCGGTAATTTGAGAAAAATTCAACCCTGAACCAACGATATCTTGTATTGCTTCTAAAAAATATAGAAGAGCTTTAAAATAATGAGGAACTGTTTTTTACTTGATAGAAGGATTATTACAAAATTTGAATATCAAAACAGATTAAATCTGTAAGTATTCTACAATTTCAATTTCAAAAAATTAATTAAAGAAACTTTAAGAATTAAATGAATGTCTTTATGAGCACTGGCCTGGAACGAAATAAAAAATGTTTATCTATTCATTAATTTTAATTGACAATTTAATAATTATTCGTTGGTTTTTCTTAATTCCATTTGATATTGTATGATGAATTTCGATTTTATGCGTCTATTAAATGTGTGCAGTGCTTCTAAAGACATTAATTTAATTCTTAAAGTTTCTTCAATAAATTTTTTTAAATTAAAATTGTAGAAGACTAACAGATTGAATCTGTTTTGATATTAAAATTTTAGAATAGCTTCGAGAGCAGTTACTGCAGAAACCTTTGGGGAGCTACAGAGATTTTGGTAACCATTGGTATACTCCTTTCTAAAATGATGTCATTCATACTCAATCATGGTTAGTATTAAAATTAAGGATGGATTCATTTCACAATTTGAACAATAATCATAATGATTCGGTCATTAACCTTTCGGATAATATTATCACATCTGAAGATTGCAGGATGTTTCTCGGCATCCATCTAGATAATTTATAGATGAGCGCACATATTGACGCAGTATGTGAAAATCTAAATCGTTTTTATTATCCAACAAGTATTTTATGCCTCGTAAAATTTACCGTCGTATTTTGTTTACTGTCCCAGTATATTGAAACAATGAACTGGAGCAAATTCATTAATCGCAATGATCAATTACAATATGTTGCTTAGGACTGATGTTTCAGTATCTGTGAAGAAAAAGTAGAAACTTTTTACAATTACATATGAATCTTTTGGATTACTGTATAGACACCAAGCTACAAGTATAATTGTAACATTGAAATGATATGAAAATATTATGCAATACTTTTGATAAATATTTCACTATATTCTTCATATCTTTCGATATAGATTATTTTAACAGAAATAAAGTTTCATGACGGAAAAAATTTTTAAATATTTTTTAATGATATATAATTATCAAAATCAAATATCAGCGAAGTATTTCAACATACCAGAACACAACTGAATTTCTAACTCACACAAGCTGAAAAAAAAAGATTCTGAGGAATTTTCACAGAAGATCTAGGAGTATCAGGATAATAATAATAATAAAAAAAAATAATAATAAATATAATCCAATTAAAATATTTTATATGGACATGACCCGTTTTTTACATAACAACTATTAAATTAATATCAAGTGTTTTTTCAGAGTAATAGAACTTTAAATTGAAATAAACACATTTGAATTAAGATTGAAGCCAATTTTTTTTTATTCGAAAGATTATTTTATGACATTCATGTTTTGAAAATAATTTCTGGCATGTCACGACTAGCTCTGAGGACCCTCATTCGACCAACCCAATTCTGGACCACAGAAAGTAATTCAAGCCTTATTTTATCAATAACACGAATTATCTTGGCTTCCAAAGCGTCTATTGTTTCTGGTTTATCAGCATAAACCAATGACTTAACATAGGCCAAAAGAAAATAATCCAGTGCAGTTATGTCGCATGATCTTGGTGGTCAATTAATTGGATCATTTCTCGAAATAATGTTATCGCCAAGTCTTTCCTTCAATAAATCAATTGTTACGCTAGCAGCATGAGGTGTAGCACCATGTTGTTGGAACCACAACACTTCCTGGGCGATACCATTCAAATTTTGAAGCAAATACTCATTGATCATCGATCTGTAACGAACACCATTCACTGTAACATTAGCTCCAGCATCGTTTTTATAGAAATGTGGACCGATGACGCCTCTAGTGTGTGAAGCACACCATACAATGCATTTTTCAGGATGCAATGGAATCTGCAGAACTTCTTGAGGATTTTTTTTAGTTCAGTTGTTTTTGTTTACATAGCCGTTCAACCAGAAATGAGCTTCATCACTAAACACAATTTTACGATAAAAACGTGGATCAACTTCAAGCTATTCTAGAGCCCTATCAGCAAACAAACGACGCTTATTATGGTCAAGTAGCTTTAGTTCTTGAACCAGTTGGATTTTGTATGGGTGTAGACCAAGATTTTCACACAAAATTTTTCATGTGGTGAATGCAGACTCCAATTTCTTGTGAACGTCGACGAATAGACAAATCAAAATTCGAACAAGAGATTTGACATGTGATCAACAAGATTTATATGTCTTCTGGCTCTAAATGAGCAAAGCAGAAAAAATATTCGCTAATGCAACCAGAGACGAATCTGATGAAGCCCATAAGTATAATGGTGAAGTCACTCCTTGAAATATTTTTTGAAAATTTACTGCAGACTCGTCTTCAAGCATTTCACATAAAATATTCTATTGAAGGAAACTTCTGAGATATTGGAAGATTCATATTCATAATTCAAGAAATGATTGAACGAATAATATTCAGTATTACTCCAGTCCACCTTTTTTATTCAAAATAATATTCCCACTGAACAGATGTTTAGTGTGTATTAAGAAATGTTCGTTATCGGCCCCAAACCGAGTTATGCAGGTTAAAGAAACACTCTGTTTTTCCTGCAGTGAAGTTACCGAGTCTCTAGTTATTGTATTACCTCTTTCGATTGCATTCACAAAATTAACTCAATCTAATGAATTTTTCTCGACATTTTCAGAAATAATTGAGATATTACGTAATGTGAAATTGAATGAAATTATATAAAATTTGATTTACTACCGTATTTCATTTCAGTTGGTACTAAATTTCTGAAACATTGAAAAAAACTTCCAATACGCACATTATCAGAATGTTTCTCTGATTTAAGACCTTCTATCGAAATACGAAATGTATACCTTTTTCATTCCAAAACTGCCTGCACCACAATATTGAATTTGCTAACGAGTTATATGCAAATGAGTATAAAGTAATCTTTCTAATCAATTCCATTAGAATTTCATGCTCAGTGATTTGCATTTTGTGAGTTTTGAGTTCAAATCTGTTCAGCTTAGATAGAGACATACATTTTTGAAAAATTTTAAAGAATGTAAATTTTCATCATTGAATTTTTTTATTTACATTTTCGAGTACGTCAGTTTATAGTATTTACGATTTCAATTGGTGAAAACCAACGTCTAGCATCGGTGGCCACAATCAGCAAGCACGACTGAAGCCTTTTTTGGAAGTTAGCCGCCACTCTCTTCAGCATAGCTCTGTCAATAGCTTTGGTTTTCATGCGAATTGCTCCTTACAAATCTTGCAAAGTTCGCAGCTTATGCTTGTATACACGCGCGCTCAGGCGTCGGCACAAGAAATAATCACATGAAGAAGAACTTAAATCTTTCGAAGTTGAAGAATTTGCCGTTCATTTTGATTGCCAATATTTCAGGATCATTCAATGCACATAAGTTTCATGTCTCTTAGGCCACTTATCCTTTGTTGTCGTTCAGTATTTGGGGTATTTTACTCTTCACGATAACTCTCCAGTACTGAGTATTGATATGTTCCTGTCTATATTCAATGTTATTATTATGCTTCAAATAAATGTTTACATTAGAGAAACCATATAAAGACTTCATATACTTTCATTACACAACTTAATAGTTTCGACTCAAACTCGGAAGTAGGTAGCGTAATCATCACCAAGCTTCAATTTTATTTTATGATATCCAATGTCGTATTACAGAAGTACGGAAAAGCTGAACTGGAATACCCATCGTGAAATTGAATTATACAAATCCATAAAATTCCCCGGTCCGATTTCGTTAACTTTCGTAGAAAAGGATTATTATTGATTACAAGCGATGCAAATAAAATCGAAGGACAAGTCAATGTCGTAATGATTTATCGTCCATCTCTGACCATTCGATGAGTATACATAAAAGTAATAATGCTGAATGGTGCATTTCAAAAAAAGTTCATTATTATTTCGAAAGGAAAATAAAGTTTTTCAGCTTTTCAGCTAGCAATTGATATTTTACAGCTTATAAAGCAGAAAAATTCCATACAAAATATTGCTCGTTCTTAAATTTTAAACGTTCTAATATTTTACCTTGAATCGTTGAATGGAAATTCATGAAGCTACACAATTATGTATCACACAAAGAATTTTCCAAAGAATTTAATCGATTCAGTCCATTTTAAATACTGAAAATTGAAGTCTGAAATCAAAAGAAATAGTTCTGAGAATTCGACTAACGATTTAATGTGAAATTGTTTCCTCATGTTTGTTGCTCTACGAGTTCTTCGGTTACCATAATCTTTTATGGATTCAACTGGAGATCTCTGTCTAAAATTCAGCGTAAACAGTTTGCAAATAAAACAAGACTTTTTGCCAGACTTAAGTAAAATAGTGAGATGTTCATCTCGCTATCAGAATGTCAAATTTTGTCTGATGATTCATACAACGCTCATCAAACTGTACAATCCAATATAGTCCCTACATAGCCAGATTCTCTATGACTTGAAAACTTACTCTAACTTAATTGAGATTTATCTCTTCTGGTTTTAGGTTTAAAATAAATTATAATTTGGATAATATTTTCTCTTTATGAATGGATTAAAACGATGGATATTCATTCTGAAATATGATAAAGAGTATGAGTTGTGGTAAATAGGAAGTTAATCGAATCGGGACACTGCAAAATTTTTCTATGTTACAATTCAAAACTCAAATACATACGAATAAGTTATGTTAATCGTCGAGCATAAGCAGCAGACATGCATGTTCCATAGATTTTGGTTACACTTCAGTGATATGCTGTAATGCCGACGAATGCAACAGAGCTGCACACAGGAAGACTAATGTTTTGCAAAACAACAGCCCCATCGAATGTACGGGAATACATAAACTTGGCATACCATACCAGACTGAGTCAAGAATTGAACTGTACTTTCGATTACTTCTAGCGTCATAGACGAAGAAATCTTCCTATCACTCAAGTAATATCATATTGAGCCGCCATGCCGATAATCAGTATATTTTCCAAATGAATTAATTTGAATGGTAGATATTTCTTTTGAAATATGATGCAGGGTATGGGCTATGGTAAATAGGAGGTTTTTTGAGTCGAGGCAGTGAGTGCATCTTGCCTTTATATAATAGTTCAAAGCTCAAATACAGCGGAACAGGTATTTTTGATCGTTGTATCTGAGTTTTGAACTGTGACATAGAAACAAGTGGAACTGTTTCGAT
The DNA here is from genome assembly GCA_034642435.1 of Megalocaria dilatata. Lineage (NCBI taxonomy): Eukaryota > Metazoa > Arthropoda > Insecta > Coleoptera > Coccinellidae > Megalocaria > Megalocaria dilatata. The sequence continues at coordinate 44,211,261 of CM067856.1, forward strand.
TCGAAAAATTTTCTGTTTATAGTTCATACTCTTTATCATCCGCCGTTTCAATCAATTCATCCGAGAAAAATGCTAATTACTAGCATAGCGGCTCAATAGGATATTACTTCAGTATGAAGAAGATTTCTTCATCTGTGACGCTAGAAGTAAGCAAGAATGGAGTTCAATTATTGACTTTCCCTGGTGTGGTGTGCTGCGTATGTATATTCGCGTGTATTAGATGGCGCTGTGGTTTGGCAAAACAACCCCTATGCAGGGAGAATAAAGGGACCTGGCAGTCCATTCGTCGGTTTAAAAGAATTGCACTGAAGAGAAGTCAAAAAGCTATAAAACATGCATATCTGCTGCTTAGGCTCGATGATCAAAAAAACTTATTTGGCTGTGTTTGACTTTTGAACTGTAACATAGAGGTAAGATGCACTATTATCTTGACAGATTCTCGTTTCTGTTTCTGCGTTGAAGTGCTTGACGTGTATTGTTTTCCTTTTTTACATGTTTGTTGAAGGTTTCTTATGTTTTCAAAAAGAAGTTCATTATTTTGTTAATATTTCATTATCTCTTTGTTTCTATTAAAAATTATTCAGTATACTGGAAGTTCATATTTAAATACATATTTTCCATTTCTATCTCAATATTCCTATTAAAATATATTTTCTCAGACTTGCCCTCTTTTGAATGCATAGCGCATTTCTCCTATTAGAAGCCAAATCCATACATTTGGGATGGAAATTTTCTCGGCACTTGATGCACTGGACGCTAATTATCACTTTTTTGTTTTAATAATCGCAAACTTTCTCTATACGATTTTTTAATTCTACATCTTTACCAGAGCGTTCTTCAACGACTTGTCGACAGTTCGCCTTCTTGAGTCATATCATCATTATTATATTATATCATATATTCTTCTGATGATGAGTTTCGGCACCAACAAGAACATTCATGTGGTCGTGAAAGGTACCGGTTTCCGTTGTTTCAACTTGAATGCTGGAGTGCTTCAAGGCTCAGTTTTGTCGCCTAAGATCTTCCTAATCCACATATCAATATTTTAATGCGACTGAGAACCACATTATGAACCTCGCGGATGATAGCACGCTGATGCCTCCTTTCACCAGTGACAAAACCTTGAGTATCTTTGAGTCTCACCTCCACAGATGCCAGCAAATCGAATCCGTGAACGAAGATCTCAAAAAGATGAACGAATGAAGTCAACGGAATCTGGTGGAATTCAATGCCCCAAAGACCCAAACAATAATTTTTTTCCAAAAACTTCAGTTCGTGACTTTCGACTTGATGACGGAAAACCAGGTACTTCAGCCAAGTGATTGCGTGCATCTTTTTGGCGTGACTGTCAACTTTTCGGTCTGTTGGAAAAACATGTTACTAACATTACGAAGTCTGCTGCAAATGAGCTGATATATTTGTTGAAGGTTAGGAAATAGTTCTTTGCAGATCAGGTTTGTCTACTGTATGAAGCCCTTAGCAGACCAGGAATCAATAACTGATCTCATAATTGAAGCTCAACACCCAAGCATGCGTTACAAATTTTGGATTCCATTCACAAAATAGCCAATATTTGATAGATTCGGTCTTTACTTGGTGGAAACTCATTTTAATTAAAAAAAATGTATATGAGACAGTAATTTATTTCCACAAAAATGTTTGTACTACTACAACAATTGTTTCACCACGATGTGGCTTCTTCAGGTATTACATTGTACTGTCTATGTGTACCTGTATGTAATATCTGAAGAAGCCACATCGTGGTGAAACAATTGTTGTAGTAGTACAAACATTTTTGTGGAAATAAATTACTGTCTCTCATACATTTTTTTTAACAAAATAGCCGTACGACTGTTTGACTGTCCGATATAATAGCCAGTTTGTAGTCGTTAGAACATAAAAGGAGAGTTGTCGACTTCTATAAAATGTTCTATAGATATAAGCACGGTCGATACTCACAAGGGGCACCTAGATCTTGTGATTTAACACCTTCAAACTTTTTTTGGTGTGAAAGATCTACGCCAATGCTTCACAATCGATTCAAGACTTCAAAGGTGGAATTCGTGAAGTTATCGTTATGTGCGAATTAGTCATGGAAAATCTCATGAAAAAGCTATGGCTTTGCAATTGGCCGTGGCGACCATTTAGTTGATTTCGTTTTCCATTATTAATGACATACCTGCCTCTTTACAATGAATTAAACATACATTGATATCTCTAGAAATATACGAGTTTTTTCTTTCAATATCAAAATGAAACTTCTTATTGGAAAACCTTTTATGAACATAGATTAGGCCTTTTCTCGGTAGATGTAATTAAATTGAATTGAAGAACAAGAATGGACTTCACAGTTACTCTATGTGATGCATTCCAAATAGATATAACCTGTCTGATCAACGTGTGTTTCTTATTTTAGTTCATTAGTTTTTCATTAGAGCACGGACGGGAATACTAACGAAGGAGATTCTTTCAACATCAATCTTCATTATCGATCTTCATCAATCATTGTCTTTGAACTGTAACAGTAGAGGGAATGCGGTCCAGGGGAAAGAGAAAGAAATAAGGGATCTAATTTTCCACCATACTCACCGAAGCTTTTCTTCTCTAGACCTTTCAATTGAATTGAATTATCGCTGTACAGTTACTCTCAGTTGGGAAATCCAGATTATAGACTGGATGTATCTCGGCAACAGTTGTTGAAATTTTCATTGATACTCTGGAAGATAGATTCAATTCTCTCTTCCTTTTGCGATTTTCAATATTGAAGGTGCAAAAGGGGGATATTTCTCATGTTGAATTACCTTTCTAAGCCAATTTACAAATAAAATGATTTCAGAAATGTCTACAGTATTTTTGAGTGTCGGTTTTGCTCATCCGATGACTAATAGTGGGATGAAAATTCAAACTGAATTGACATTTGAATCGAATTTGATAAAATTTGATTCTATATAGAAATAATTTTATAATACGAAGAAATAAAATTAAATATATTTTGATATCTAGGAAAAACCTTCTTCATGTACACAATAATTCTTTCCGTTCCTTAAACGACGATCAGTCAAGTTTGAATAGTAGGATTTACGGAAAACAATTGTATTTCTTACTCGTAGTACGTAGATATAAAAATGATTATCAGTACTAAGGAAAAATTTCGGTAGAATTATCATTAAATATATTCTCTTAAACCATGATGTGTCATAGCTTTACAAGGGATCTTGTCCGCAGAAATTCATGGTACAAATATACAGCACCATCCAATAATCATTCAAACTTCTCAGTTTAATTTATTTATTCTAAATTGAGGATAACGATTCAGAAAAAATATTATAAAAACTTAAATATCGGACTTTCAAGTCATTTGGTAGAAAAATATTTTTTTCATAGTTGAATAATAAACATTTATGTGAAATTTGCAGTTTCAACTGGATATCTACCTGTAACGCAAAATTATAATAACTCTCATTTATAATAAGAAACTGATGTAAAAAAATGATGAAAAACATTGACGTCAAGAGCTTTTGCGCGCTTATTCATATCACACGATCCTCAAGAAATTTTGCATGAGTCTTCTTGGTCGTAACTTTACATCTGAATGCTATGTTTGAATTAGATCGTGGAGCTGTTTCTATGGTTTCTGTATATATATATATATATATATATATATATATATATAATTTATGGCGATCGGATTTGTAGTTTCGAAAACATGGATAAAAATAAGAAAACATTTGAAATGTGAATAACTACATAGCCGTCTGACTGATTACGCCAATAAAAGGAATTACCCGAGATATATGAGCGTTAAAATTATCCCGAAAATTTTAAATCTGTAGCTCTTTCCATTCATAAGTATTTACGAATGGACCGGTCGTTCAGGAAGATTCTTCATAAGTAAGTCAGTAGTCGTTTGAGACGATTTTATGATCAAAATTCGAAAACGACAGACATTTTGACAAAACGAAAGAGCGCTGTTCCCTGGAATAAGCCCACAAAAAATAATAAGTGAAGCTCACAAATAGAATATATAATCTTAACCCATAGTTGATTATTTTTGAATAAAACATCAAATAGACATTGTTGAAAATCAATTTTAATGTGAGTCAATACTTGATAGAAGTAAAATTTAATATAATTCTGAATTTAAAGTCATTTAAACTTAACTTTTATTAAGTATTGACTCACATTCAAAATGATTTATAAATTATGAAATAAATTCATATAGAGACTAAAATCCACAAAATATTTCTTAATTATTTGTCATTTTTGAAATTCTGGTAATTTTTCTCATCATGGGACATTATTTGTGGTGAATAAGTTCTGTTATGTTTTTCTGTGTTTGGAGTACAAATAGTTATAGGTTATACGTAACAAGACGTTGATCATTTCTGTTTCATTTTGGATACTTTAAATATTACTTCGAATTTGTTTCTTCCAGGTTTTATCTTAATTGGGGAGTTAAATTTTGATTTTGTGATATATTTGAATCTGAATTCAATACATTTCTGAAGAGGTCTAGAGACCGAAATAGCAGCTATCAAATGTTGGAATTCTTGTTCAATTATTTTTATTTGATACTTTATTTTGAGAATTTTAGATAATTTTGGAATAGTGGATTTTCTTGTATTTATATGTTAATATACATATACATATATTAGAAGTACAAATAAGTTTCTGCCGTTTTTTAACACAAATTGAATATGAATTTTTCCTAATGATTTTAAACGATGTGAGACTGCTTGCTGAGTGACTTCTAATGTTAGAGCAAGTTCTTTTTGTGTTTGAGATGAATCTTCCTCCAATAATTCCTCCAATTCTGCATCCTCGTAAATTTTTGGACTTCCACTGCGATCTTTGTCTTCTACGTCGAAATCACCGTTTTTAAACTTTTGAAACCATTCTCGACACGTTCTCTCACTCAAAGCACCCTCACCATATGCTTCTACGAGCAACTGATGCGCCTCAGCAGCAGATTTCCTTAAATTAAAGAAGTAAACTAATATTTCCCGCGAATAACGCTTACTTGGCTCAAATTTTGACATTTTCACTTTTAAAAATTATATTTTTCCAATATAAAATAAATGATTTTGATAGGTTATGTTGTTCTTGAATATCCAAACTATTTTTTAAACCGGTTATCATCTGCGAAAGCTAACCGAAACTCCGTGCCGCGCCATCTACAATAAAACGGCGGAAACTTATTTGTACTCCTAATATTTATATAGTTTTTGTTAATACATTTGCATTAATACGTTTCATGTCGGGATGTTTAAAGGTCTTTTCCGATACATTGAAAAAATATTTTATATTGATTATACATGGAGATATCCATTTGATAGTTTTTTCATATAGTTTCAATATATATTGAACATAGAATATATAATTCTGAATTTAAAGATATTGTTAATCTGAATTATGGTACGAAGGTTTAGTGACCCTGTGACGAAAACGAATCTATTGTTTGAAATGATATATCGAAATGTTTCTTCAAATCGTGAACAAAACACCTACTTTTATATGGACATAATACTCACAAAAAATTATACTGTCACATGCTATAAGAAAATAAAGTGTCATAAAAACAGAAATTCTTTTGGAAACATTATTAAATCTGTTCAGTAATTTTTTGTGGATATCAATGTATCAGTACACAAACATTAACTATCACTCTTAGAAACACTCGCTTTAGATATAAATAAAGCTTTTTAAGTATAAGGGACAACTATATAAATTATATGAACTGAAGACACCCAAATACTAAATAAAGATAATAAAAATGTATTTAGAAAACAGACAACTTACAGTAAGAATACATAATACAACATCTTAATACTTCTCCCAAGAACAAGCAACACTCTAAGGATCCCCTCTGTCTCTGGTACTCTATAATATATACTGCTCCGATATATGCTCTAAATTCGACCAGTAAATATGTCTTACAATATGCAGATGACACCTCATTAGTAGCACATTGCTAGTACAGAAATGTACTAACAAAATACAAGAACTCATGCAAAAAACAAACGTATGGTTATCAAAGTGGCGCCAAGAACCAAATCTAAATAAGTTCCAATACGTTATTTACAACCATAAACACGAACATCTATGAAATACCTGGGAAACTTGTTTGACAATGAAATAAATTTTAAGCGTCACACACAGTCAATACAGAAAAAAGCAAAACAATTCAGATACCTTACATATGGGAACAGAGGAATAAGCCTTAATAATGCAGTTGAAACATATAAAACAATATGCAGACCTTTCATAGAATATGCACATACAATATACGCAGACTGCCAAGCATCAACTCTTAAAAACATAGAAGAAGCAAAAAGATCAGCTCTACGAACAATCACAAGAATAAGACATCCACTAAACAGACTCCACAATCCTTCTAATGAACTACTATACTCAAGAACAAAGATAGAACCAATCAAAAACCGAATTCACAAACTGGACCAAAAATTCCACACGAAATGAGAAAAACTGGAGGCTATTCTACCACTGTTCTACACAAGTTACGACAAGAACAGTATAAGAAGAAGATTCCCTATAGAGACTCTCCTGCAAGCACTTAAAATAAAATAACACTCTAATTAAACAGGCTGCAGGACCCAAGATCGATGACCGATGACCATTTGTATGTATACATGAAATAAAGATCTAATATTATTCAATACATCTATGGCAAATATTAATTTTCCAGCCATACCGTATATTTACACCTATTAAGTTATACCTACAAATTCGAGACAGCAGTCTCAAATCTCAAATTATGTTTCGAAAATGGACATGTTCGTTTTCTCTTAACCATTTTCATGGCCTTATTCGTGCAGACAATGTGGTGACAAACTCGACAACGTAAACAAATAACCTCCAAACCTCTCTGCTTCATCGTCCAGATATGTGAAACTAGGCGAGACCAGTGAAATTTCAATGATAATAGTGACACATGTAGAAAGTTTTGTTCGCAGTGTAGAGCGCAGCGAATAGAGTTGTTAAATTATACGATAATGGTGGTAATAAGCCTTCATAGAGTTCTGCCCTCGTGGAGACGGGCAAATTTACATATCGTGTCGAAGATTTAACCCCCTACGTGCCTTCTTTTATCACGTCTAATTCTGTCTGAACAAACGTAAAACAATGGCCAGTCCCCCAATCGCCGAGAAGGAAATGGAGGAGAGCAACGCATTTGATGCAGCGTCCAATTAGGAGTGGAGAGTTAGAAACCTTTTATCCTTTCAGGGCGCTTCCTGCTTTTCATCCAGCTTCAAAAGGAGATATGAATTCAGCGGGCATGTATTCAATTCGGAAATGTAGTTTTTCGAAAGTCCTTTTTAGACGTCGAAGATGCAGTTGAGCCGTTAAGTACTCAAATGAAGAAAAATATCTGAGAATAACGTCATCGCATGCGTGATTTTCCCGTTCAGAAAGCATAACTGTTGAATAAATCGTCCTACGAATAAGAGTAGAAAATGATAGGGAACATTTTTTCTGGATGTTCCCTATAATTACTTTCAGTTCTGGTGTATTTGAATTTATTGGATTTCTTCAATATAAAATTGCTTGAAAAAAATCACCGAATTAGAAAATTTCAACTAGGATGTTTAGAGAACAAAAATAGCTTTTGAACTAAAACACATTCGCCATTTCTTTCCTATTCTAACAAAAATTGGGGGTTATTGCCACCTTCAGGTGGTTTTTTCGGAACAATGTCGTCATAGGAATTCTTTCTCCCTAATACATAACTTGAAAATGATTTTTGGATTCTTCAAAACTCTGAGGTTCTTGGGTTTGGGCGGTTCAAATGTCTATTCAACATCAACTTTTTACGTTAAGTTCAAATTGCATTATTTCGTGAATGGTAAACCGATTTTGAACATTTCAACTGGGTTGTGCACAGAACATAAATAACTGTTCAAACTAACACTCGATATCTATTCCCTATTGAAAAAATGTTGGGGGTTGATGCTACCTTCATGAGGGTGGTTTTTTCGGAACAATGTCATGATGGACAATAGAACAGAAGTTGACCTATCTTTTCAAAATCTTCGAAAATTCTTCATTTCTGAGTTCTCGGAGGGGTCAAACTTTCGCTGGGACACCCTGTTTACAGGTATGGAAGAGACAGCCAGAAAAACAGTGGAAGAATCAAAACCTCAGCGTGATGCGATGACGAGTAAATGACTGTTCTATCTCAAATGTGATGTTTCGATTGAAAGGCTCTGCAGTCCGCTATCACTTTCCACTACCATTGAGAGAGAACAGTCGTTTATTCGTCATTGCATCGCGCCGAGCTTTTGATTCTTCCATTGCTTCACTGGACGTCTTGATTAACATTGAATTTCTCATCTTTCTGATGGTCTTTTCCATACCTGTACACCACTGAGTATATTTGCAGGAAATAAAACTTGATCATGATATTTGAATACTTTAGGCAATGAGATGAATATTCATCTGCTTCGGTAAGAAGGTGGAAAATATTATTTTTTCATATCAGTATGATCTAAAATAAGAGATTTCTTTGAAGCTGCCAATTATTTTGGAAATTCTATTTAATATACATTCTGTCAAGAAAGTACCGGGAATTATCGATTTAAATCTGGCGGGGCAATAAAGCAGGTTGGTACCACTGTCCTTAATTACTATGCCAAGCTTGAGCGGGATCTGTCAACTAGTGTGTTTGCAACAGCTGATTAAGTCAGTCGATGTCAGCGTGCGTGCCGATTTTTACTATGGGTGATTTCGTTGAGCGAATAATTTGTTTAAAGTTTTGTGTTGCAAATGAACTTTCGTGTGCCGATGCATTGAAAATGTTGCAAAAGGCCTTTGGTGATAATGCTCTATCGAAAACTCGTGCATATCAGTGGTACAGAGCCTTCAAGGACGGTCGTGAAGTGGTCGCCCATCGACGGCTTCGATCGAAGATAACGTCGATAAAATTAAGGAAAGGGTGCTGGAAAACCGTCGTACCAGCTTGAGAGAGATAACACATGATCTCAAGATATCCCACGAGTCCGCACGTATGATTTTGATTGATATTTTGGGCATGATAAAGGTGGCCGCACGACTCGTATCGAAAGACCTGAATTTTCTTCAAAAACGTCATCGCGAACAGGTTGCTTCAGACATGCTGGATCGCTGTAATTCCGATTCTACATTCATGGAACACATTATAACTGGTGATGAGACCTGGGTCTACGTGTACGATATGCAAACAAGCCAGCAATCATCGGAATGGGTGGCAAAAAATGAGCCGAAACCGAAAAAACCACGCCAAAGCCGCTCGAAAATGAAGGTGATGCTCATTGTTTTCTTCGATATCCGTGGCGTGGTGCACTACGAATTCGTTCCAGAGGGTCAGACGGTAAACAAGGAGTATTACCTAGGCGTTATGAAACGTTTGCGTGAGCGTATCCGTAAGAAGCGGCCAAATTTGTGGGCGAACAACTCATGATTTTGCATGACGATAACGCGCCTCCTCACCGAGCTACGATTGTGGATGACTTTCTCGCCAAAAACTCAACAAACGTGCTTCAGCAACCATCGTATTCGTCGGATTTGGCTCCCTGCGACTTTTTCCTCTTCCCAAAACTAAAATTGCCCCTTAGTGGCACCCGTTTTGAGTCGATTGAAGCCATAAAACAAAATTCGGCGCGAGAGCTAAAGTCCATCCCGGAAAGCGCCTATAAAAAATGTTTCGATAATTGGAAGTGCCGTTGGCATAGATGTATTGGAGCAAATGGAGCCTATTTTGAAGGCGACCCAATAAATTTTGACGATTAAATGTAAAAATGTTGTTTAATTGAAAATTCCCGGTACTTCCTTGACAGAGTAGTATAATAACTTTAGGCCACTTATATTTTATTCAAAAAATTTTCTACATAGTAACTGTCTGAAATGCTGTTTGATTCTTATCTCCAATGTCTTTTTAATGCAAGTTAGTCTACTGTAATGTCAGACTTTCAAAATTATTACAGTCCACATTACAAGTTTATTACTTCTTTTCGCAGCTGGAGGCACAATGTTTTTTGATACGGCTTCGATGCCGAAAGGTACATGATGAATATTATCACTCATTTGTAATATATTGAAGTGATCTATATATTTTAGTGACAAAAAGTCAAGCCAAACAAATCACATCGACAAATTATGCCAACCTCTGTTCGAAAAGTCACTGTTAAATGAATATTTTTCTCTACCTTTCCTATTAAACTTCATTGCATTTAGGTTCCGGTTGCGTACTATTTATTTCAAAGTTCACTATTCAACATGCTTCTTTTTGTCATTCCATTCATTTCAATGGAATGGTGGAGTGGAACTTTGTTTCAGACCTCAGAACCTTTATAGTAAATGAAATAAGGGTCCATTATTGAATGAATGATTTCCTAACGAATATCTTTCTGCTGCTTTTTGCTTGAACTCGTTAAATATTTAATATTTGAATCAACACGTCTTTTAATAAATTTTGAAAGTTATCACTTTCAAACTGACATTTACAACTGAGCATTTGACATAATATATCAAAGGACAAAAATGGTTCAGGCATCGAGATAATATCTTTATGGTTTGAAGTCCTAAGTAACATAATCCGACTCTAAATTCTCTTGATTATTTCGAATTGAACCTGACGATTTTTTCAACTCTGCCTCCTCAAATATTTTATTGAAGCTATTTTTGGTGAAATAGTTGACTTTGATGGGAGCTACCTCGTACTAAAAAAAGTCGCAACTTTGAAAACAATCTGTATTATATAGTGAATTGTATCAAACCTTATTATTTGGTAATTTATCATACTAGAATAAGTTCATACAAATTACTATGTTGACTACAAAAAACCTTGAATGTTTATAGATTTCTGTGACTGCAGTTTTCAACTATTGCTTCACAGTAGGAATATTAAAAATTGAATAATATTTCGAAAGTGCAGTCACAAAAATGTGAAAATATTAAAATTTTATTGGTAGTAAAACAAAGTCAATTATAAACACTTGTCTTGTTTATGAAACATACAATATTATCATTCTTCGACATGAATAATAATCCGTATAGTGCATTGCTCAGGAAAAATATATTGTATCCAACGATTGTACAAATAATCTCATTCCATTCAGATATAAAAATTTATAATTTAAAATATTTCCTCTTCTACTAAAGAACTTTTTAATGTTTTATTAATGAGGGAAACGACCACAAAATAGTTTGTTCATATATAACTTCAACAAGAGTAGGTTATTATATAAAGTACAATCAATTTGGAAACATTGCTTTAATAATCACTACAAAAATAATTTCGAGCTGAAACAAATGTAGGTGCTCGACATTTCAATTGAATGCATATAATATTTTCGCTCTATTAATTCGAATTAAACTGGACGTAATTCATAAAATTTTTATTCATGTTCTAGTCCGAATAAATGCAATTTCGTTTCGAAATATAAAAGCAGGCAAAATTTGAAAATTAGCACCTGTTTTAAATACTTCATTCGGAAAATGTACAGGACGGATGAACGTATGAATCTACTCGTTAATATTGCAAAACTTTTTCCATATACTTTATTTGCTCAGTCCCTAGTCATAAGAATTGTGTGTTCAAATAAAATTCATACAAGAAATGAACGCTTTCTCCCTCAAAATTGAGCAAATAAATATTATTTCTATATTTTATGAGAATAATTGCGACAGAGTCGTAGAGACAGGAATAGTTTTCAATTGGCTGATGAAATCGTATAATATATATATCGTATAAGTAAAATATTATACAAAACTGCAATAATTTATAGAAATAATTACTTGATATCAGAAGCTCTCTCATTCATTACTATTCATGGTTGTCAGCCGTCTGACGTTTCTTTGTCCATTTGCCGACAAAATCTAAAATTGTTGAGAATTAAGGCTGGTTTTCGACACGATATTGTTCCCAAGACGTTAACACAATAACTTGAATATTGAAACTTTTTTCCGAATATCTAATGAAAGAAAATATAATAAATTCAACATTTTTCATTTAGAAATAAATTCTGAAACCTCAACAAAAATTACATGGAAATATATGGCATATTCAACTATTATTCAAAATTCAGAACCTGAAAAGACACTGTAACATAAATTGTCAAGAATATAATTTATTATAGTTATGTATTGTACGCCTTGTTTCGGATGATTCAATAATATAAAAGCGGCGTTCAATGTATTCTCGGTATCGAGGTGATTTGCTGAAAATGGGAGTAATCTAATTATCTCATTTACTGACGACACTATCTGAGGGTACAAATATAAAATGTCACTAATTTACGATGAGTAGTTTTCTAGGTATACTCAACGAAAGACGACCAGAATGAAGAGATGGTTGCTGTTTACCAAGACTGTGCTCCGTCGTTATCCACTGTTCAAAAATGGTCAAGTGAATTCAAAAAGGAAAGCATTGAAGACGATACTCGCTCGGCCGGGACCGTTACGACAGCACTGAAGAAAATGTGAAAAAGTGGAAAAGCTGGTACTTGAAGATACCAGAATAAAAATCAAGATGTTAGCAGAGATGACAAACCTAACTTAACCTAACCTAACCTAACCTAACCTATCCGTGGGTACCATACATGCTATCCTTCATGACCAACGCAACCTATGAAAGGTCAGTGTCAAACTGACTGAATGCTCACCGCACCTCAGAAGCAAGTGCGGGTCGAATGCTGTAAAGAGTTTTTAGAGCTCTGTGGAGAAGACTCATCGACTATTTTTAACCAGCTGGTTACTGGGAATAAAACGTGGGTTTATCGCTATGACTCTGAGGGTGAACAAGAGTCCATAGAGTGGATTAAAAAGGATGCACAGCCCCCAAAGAAATTTAAAGTCACCTCATCTGCTAGAACAATAATGGCTACGCTCTTTTTGAATTCTGAAGGTATTTTATTGATAAAATACACTAAAAGAGTGAAAGTATTACAGCAGCATCATACGCAACCACTCTGCGTAATTTAAGAAAAGCAATTAAAGGAAAATGGCCTGGAATACTGACAGCGGGGGTGTTGCTGTTTCACGACAACGCGTCGATTCACAAGGCCCGCGTGGTGAAGGCTGCTGTGTAGGAATGTGGCTTCGAAGAAATTACTCAACTTCCATACAGTCCAGACTTGGCCCGCAGTGACCTATTCACAAATGAGAAAAAATATGTTCGTGGAAAGCCATTTTCTGACGATGAAGAACTGAAAGTAGCAATTAATACCTATTTTGAGGAAAAACCGGAAGAATATTTTTTACAGGTTAAGAGAAGCTTATTTCGCGATCTAACAAATGTATTGAAGTTCTAGGGGACTATGTTGAAAATTAGAATTTTTCCAAAATTTTCTGAGTTTTCTTTCATTCCTATACCGAGAATACATGAACGCCCTTCGTATATCAATTTCAGGATACTGAAACACAAGAAAAATTCGTATTCTGGCACATAATTCCAAAATTCAACTGAATGCATTTCGTGTCTATCAAATACTTGGAAAATATTATTTACTTTTCTGCACCCTTTCCAATCTATATTCATATTCGTTTCTTTTGGACTTTGAAGAAATAATATTCCTAATGGGTTTATGCCCCTGTATTGGTTTTAATTAGACTCTCCAGATTTCTAAGACTGAAAAGTATTTTTTTTTTAATAAATCAGTATTAGAGGGTTAGGAGAAACTTTATCATTCCAATGACATTGAGAAATAAATAGTCACCCTGTTGTATCGCAAAAAGTATTTTAAAAATTTAAAAACATATATATTCATATTAAAATAAATTAATTCGTCTGATCTGAATGAATGAATGTTGATCCGCTCACAAAACTTTTTATTTTATTTTTTATCATACGATCCCCACATAATTCCGCAAGAATATGCATATTATTTTCTCCTCCAAATGCCAAATTTCATATCAATTGAATCTATACTTTTGAAATAATGCATAAGATATGAAATATTTTCAAACGCGAATAACCTCGAAACTATTCGTTATGATTCAGCTCATTAACAAACATAATCGAGATATTCAGACCTTAAACCTCCTCTAAAAATTTGAAGGCTTTAGCTCTTCCCGTTCTAAAGTAAGCATAGGATTACTTTTTACCTCGGAATCTTCTTCATTCTGGTACCTGATGAAGATTCCGAGGTTAACTAGTCGAGATTAACTAGTCGTTCAAACCATAGTGGGCTTAAAATTCAAAAATTGCTGACATTTGGACCAAATGATAGTACGCTGTCCCCTGGAACAAGCGCGCAAAAATATTTTTTTAAAACATGGACTTAGCGCAAAGCTCATAAACGGGAGTAAATGATGAAAAGGTGCTATGAATATTTAGGCTAATTTCATAAAGTTTTATTCATTTGAATAATCAGGAAAATTTGGACACAAGAGGATCTTTTCAGTATATATAATATAGTTATTTTGATGTGATTCATTTAGCTTCTGCTTGCTATAATTAATATTTAAAATGAAACACATGTTTTTCTGCTAGTGGTGGAGTTCATCACTTCACAAGATCTACAGTTTGGATCATTATGATTGCATCGGTTGGTTTTTTTTTTAGAGTGATTGAACTTTCGATAGGGATAACTGTGATTTGACAGAAGGTAGAAGCCATGTTCTTTCTACATTTCTGTTCAGTAAGCATTGAAAAGTTATCAGGGAAAGATTTCAAAATCAGTGTTCTATTCGCCAAACTTATAGAGCACTTCATGAAATTTATGGTTTACATAATCGTCCATCAGAGCAGCTTATTCGTCGAAATATCGATAGATTTCTTACAATATTTTCTCTACTCGATGCAACAACAACAACAACAAGACAAAGAACACTCCGTACAGAAGAAAATATTGCTGCTGTAACAACAACAAGACAAAGAACTGTACGTACAGAAGAAAATATTGCTGCTGTAAGTTATAGTGTTAATGATGATCCAGATTTGTCTATTCGTCGACGTTCACAACAAGTTGGACACTGTGCATCCACCACATGGTAATTTTTGCGTATAGATCTTGGTCTACACCCACGCGAGTTCCAACTGGTTCAAGAACACTTGACCATAATAGGCGTCGTTCGTTTGCTGATTGGTCCCTAGAACAGCTTGAAGTTGATCCACTTTTTTATCGTAAAATTGTGTTTAGTGATGAAGCTGATTTCTGGTTGAACGGCTATGTAAACAAGCAAAATTACCGTATATGGAGTGAAAACAATCCTCAAGAAGTTCTGCTGGTTCCACTGCATCCTGAAAAATGCACTGTATGGTGTACTTTACACGTTTGAGGCATCATCGGTCCATATTTCTTTAAAAACTATGCTGGAGCTAATGTTACTGTGAATGTTGCTCGTTACAGATCGATGATCAATGATTATTTGTTTCAAAATTTGAATGGTGTCGACCCTATAAGATGGTGCTACACCTCATGCTGCTACTGTTACAACTGATTTATAGAAAGAAAGATTTGGCGATAACATTATTTCGAGAAATGGTCCAATTAATTGGCCTTCAAGATCCTGCGACATAACTCCACTGGATTATTTTCTTTGGGGTTGTCAAGTCATTGGTTTATGCTGATAAACCAACAGACGCTTTGGAAGCCAACATAATTCATGTTATTGATGAAATAAAGCTTGAATTATTCTAAAAAGTGGTCCAAAATTGGTTCTATCGAATGCGGTTCCTCAGAGCTAGTCGTGGTGAACATATGCCAGAAATTATTTTCAAAACATAAATGTCATAAAATTATCTTTCAATTAAAAAAAAATTTGGCTTCAATCTTAATTTAAATGTGTTCTATGTCAATTTAAAGTTCTATCACACTAAGAAAACACCCGATACCTCGAAAGCTCTCATATATCTTTCGCCTCATTTTCCTCAGCAAAACAATTTGAAAAAGAACCTAGATACATTTGTTTGATTGATTCGGTCCTAACTTGTTGGAAACTCATTTTAATTAATAAATATATAGGAGGCATTATCTTATTTCCACAAAATAGCCAGTACAATGCAAATACCTGAAGAAGCCACATCGTGGTGAAACAATTATTTTAGTACAAACAGTTTGTGGAAATAAAATACTGTCTTCTGTATATTTTTCAATAGACATTTCGCCTCACTAACGTTTTAGGGTCTAGCTCGCCTCCACCAAACGTCTTGAATATAGCAAAGATGAAAGAATCTATAGTTTAATTTCTAACAAATTTTCTCTGTAGTCGGTTCAACACATCGATATACTTACGGAAACGTGGAGACCACAGAGATGGTGCATATTTGAACATACGATTTTTTGTGACGTCCAGAAGAAAATACAGAATTTAGAAACTTTTGCATACAATGTAATCTAATCTATGTGTGCTAAACGAACAGTTTTATATCAATCCACGATCTTGGTGATAATTATGTGGTACCACTTATCTATGTGCAGGCTAAAATATATATATATATATATATATATATATATATATATATATATATATATATATATACAAGGAAAATTTTTCAGGGATGTCGACTGAAAGGAGGCTTGTTGGTTACTCTTTATTTCTTGCCTAGCTTTCGGAAAACATTGTTTCCATCTTCAGGGCCAAAAATGTGAGGATATTCCTCAGTATAAATCATCAATAAATTAGTTAAAAACATTTAGATACACAAAATTTAAGTAATGTATATACATATTTGCTGACATACCCCAACAAAAAGGAAGCTGAATATTATGATGGACCTTTGGATGAATAAAAACGGATAAGACCATTATGAAGACTGAACACTCTGTGAGCGAAAGACCGATACTGTGATACTCTGTGATAAAATACTTTTTTTAATTTTAAGGTTAAGTTAATTTAATTACGTCTCTTTTAGACTGTGAATACGTGTTGAATTATTTACAATGTGCTTTCGTATATCTAAATGTTTTTAACTAATTTATTGATGATTTATACTGAGGAATAACCTCACATTTTTGGCCCTGAAGATGGAAACAATGTTTTCCGAAAGCTAGGCAAGAAATAAAGAGTAACCAACAAGCCTCCTTTCAGTCGACATCCCTGAAAAATTTTCCATGTTCACATAGAGTACGACTGTTAAATAAACATTAAATATATATATATATATATATATATATATATATATCTCTGTACATCTCTGTACAGATGGTGAACAAGCGATCAAGCGATTTTCTGAAGAAATACATATCCTGCATAAAATTTATTTATCTGTAAAAGTTAAAGTTCATAGTACAGTAAGTAGAATATGGAATGCGAATAGAATGCATTCTGAAATATCTCTGATAGATATGGAGAAAAATATATAACGAGGGCTTGGACAAATACAAACATTTCCATGTATCAAATCTTAAACCTGATACAAAAGTTGAAGATGTGGAGAAATTTCTGAGAAATAAATTTTCCATTGTAAAATGTGAGAAGTTAAATTCACGCTTTCCGGATTCCTATTCATCGTTCAAAGTTCTAATTCCCAGTTCTGAGTATGAGAAGGCCCTTGATAGTTCCAACTAGCCAAATAAAGTTAACGTACATAATTTTTTTCACCGGAGAACGAATCAAGATCGAGTAGGTTAAATGCCAGTGCTACCACTGAGTGTTTGAAAATTATGCAGCTGAATGTCCAGTGCATTTCAAATAAATTAGACAATTTAGATTTGTTATTGTCTGAAACAGATGTTGATATCTTGAGTGTTGTTGAACATTGGTGTAGTACAGATAGTATTGAATCAATGGTGCTTGCTGGCTATTTACAGGCTGATTGCTTTTGCCGCACTTCCAGGGAACATGGTGGAACTGCCATATATGCAAAGCAAAACTTAAAAGTGAAAAAATTAATGTTAACAAAGTTCTCTGAGGAGATGCATATTGAAATCTGTGGTGTTGAGATTTCGGGTCGTGGGGCTCGTCTAGCCATTGTTACTGTTTATCGACCAGGTACTGGTAATTTTGAACTCTTTTTCAATAGACTATTTTGTGCTTTGCAGTCCTGCTTTGATACTGTGGATTCATTATTTTATGTGGCGATTTAAATAAAGACTACTTTAAAAAGGACTGTATAAACTTAAAATTGTTGATGGATGTGCTCCATTGTTTTGGTTTGAGGGCTACATCCCAGAATGCTACTAGGGTTTTTACTAATATTAGGGGTCATACTAGTATTTCCAAAGTAGATTAAATCCTTACTAATGATGAACCAGATAAATGTAAAGTTGAGGTCTTTGAGCCATATCTTAGTAACCACCGGGGTATTTTACTGGAGCTTGGCTTTGAGCTGGAACGGAGACGGAAGCCTGAAAAATTTATGTTCAGAAATCTTAGCCAACTTAATTTGACAAATTTTTTGGTATCTCTGGCAAAATGCAATTTTTCCGATATCTATGATTGTGACGATAGTGATAAATGTTTTGAAATGTTCATTAAATCCTTTAAGTATCATTTTGAGCAATGCTGTCTGGTAGGTAAAATATCATCTGCCAATACAACAAAAGGATGGTTAACAGATGAAATAGTCCAAAGTAAACGGAAACTTTCCAACCTACAGTGGTTATATAAAAATATTTCTATTCCTCAATCGTATGAAAACTACAAAAAAGCTAAACATCAGCACAATATGCTAATAAAAAGTACCAAGACTCAGTTCTACAGTTCAGTAATAGATAGATCACTAAATAGAAATGAAACGGTTTGGCGTTTTGTGGGAGATCTCACAGGTAGAGTGAGAAGTAACGAAAATGATTTCACCATATATATTGATGATGGTGAGTGTTCCGATCCAAGTCATGTAGCAAATGTTTTTGCCGAGCATTTTTCCACTGCCGCTGGTCTCAAATTGAAAAATCGTTATGGAGACCAACTGTCCCTGTCCTGTACATTATCACCTATGTTAAACAGTAATTTTGTCTTCTATTCTGTCTCTGGATTTGAAGTTGAGGATGCCATAAGGAGTTTAAAAAAATTAAAAAAGTGTTGGTGTTGACTTCATATCTGCTAAACTGCTGAAAATATCTAATGAAATTATAAGTGAACATTTCGCACATCTCATCAATATATCTAGTGTAACTGCGAAGTTTCCTAATATTTTAAAGAAATCGGTGGTTATTCCAGTATTTAAAACTGCAAATGTGCATGAAATCACTAATTATCGACCAATATCTAACTTGAGTGTGTTTTCGAAGGTATTTGAAAAGATAGTTCTTTCTAGAATGATGGATTATCTCAACAGATTTCGGATAATTAATCGCGCACAGCATGGCTTTAGAAACGGACATTCAACCCAGACAGCGTCAGTTCAATTTTTCGAATCTGTTTATGATGTCTGGATAAAAACTTACTTGTTGCGGGTTTGTTTTTTGATTTGTCCTCGGCCTTTGATACACTATCCTTTGAATTTATACTAGACAAGTGTTATAACTTAGGATTCAGAGGCGTTTTCCTGGATCGGTTACGTAGTTACCTTAATGAAAGAACTAAGTCAGTTAAAATTGGTGAGAGTTTTTCTAAGAGTCAAGGTATTGGCCTTGGAGTTCCTCAGGGGTCCGTGCTGGGACCGTTGTTGTTTATTTTATTTATTAATGATCTTTCTGCCCATTTCAGCCGTTTTTTGATAACACTTTTTGCTGACGACACTTCGGTAGTGGTTTCTGGCGGAAGTCTTGGGGAACTCCAGGAGACCTGTGAGTATATTGTACGTGAATTTGTGAGTTGGTGTCGAGCTAACAATTTGGTGGTGAATGTTGAGAAGACTGTATGTGTTTATTTTGCTCCTAAAAATAAGGGGATCAGTTCGTTTACTGTGAGATGTGGTTTAGATGAGATCACATCTTCTGAGGCGATTAAATTTTTGGGAATTTATGTGGACAGATATTTAAGGTGGACATCCCATGTCGATGGTTTGTGTAAAAATTTAAACCAGTCATTTTTCGCCATTGTCAGGCTCAAAATGAATTTATCCAGGAGCTGTGTGCTCAATATTTATTATAGCCTAGTATTTAGCCATATATCATACAATATCTTGCTGTGGGGAAGTAGCCCTGATTTTCACAGAGCATTTGTAGCACAGAAGCGAATTTTGCGTTTGGTATTTAAGGCCATTAACGTCATGTAAGCAAGTTTTTGTTGAAAACCGTATTCTTACTTTACCATGTATCTATATTTTGAAATGTTTAGTGTATGACAAGGAAAATGAAGGTGAATGGTTGAAATTATCAAGTCACCATGAATATGCTACTAGGAATTCACAAATAATGATGCCCTAAGCATAAAACTTTTGAATTCGAATGCTCTCACTTATATCGAGGCATTAAGTTTTTCAACCATTTGCCTTCATATTTGAAATCCTTGAATTTAAGAGGGTTTAAGAGGGAAGTCAAGGGACTTCTTTTGGGAAAGGGATTCTATTCAGTTGATGAATTTTTTTGTGATCCCTTGGCGGTTTAGTTTTCCAATTTTGTTTCTTTATCTCCCATAACTTATCCTATACACTATGTAGTTTCTTAATGGATTAAATGAAATTATTATTATTATTATTATTATTACCTAGCCTTAAGGTAAATTATAATGGTCTTATAAACTGATTCATTAAGCATCATATATTGTTCCCGCTTTGACAGGTGAGACTACAACCAGTCCGAAATAGATCCCACCAAACCAAAAGCACCCACAATGGTCAGCAAGCTGGCCTGATAAAAGCTACACCCATATACAGAGTTATCCATTTTGTGCTTCCGGAAGTAAACGTAAATAAAACGCTCTTTTATTTAAAATATCGATCAAATTTTCATTTCAATATAATGCTTGGATCTTGTTATTATGTGTGGAATAGAAAATCATTTAAATGTCATCCGCGTAATCTCTTACAGGTTCCGATCTTTATGAGGTAATTTTCGATTAATCGCCGGCACATTTCGGGCAATATCTCAACAATAACTTGACTGATGTTGGTTTTCACATCGTCAATAGTCTGAGGATTATCAGCATGAATACGATCCTTCTCATAATCCCACAAAAAAATGCAGAGGCGTTAAATCACAAGATCATGGTGTTCAATTCACATCGCCTGAACGATAAATCAGGAAAAATTACCCTGCTACTACTATCAATTCCTGTAAGAACTCCTGTGAGAGTCATAATATGATATATATAATTAATTATGAACAAAGCTTCATTTCATGAAGAGAAGTTCCTATTACGCCTGGGAAGAACAGAAGTCCGAATATATCAGAAATCCGTTTCATGTCTAACTTCATTCCGATTTATCAAGCATGAGTTAGTTGAGACTTTGCTGATAACGATCTTAATTGCGAAACTTCCACGCAATCCGTGTCATTAATAATATCAGTAGAACTTCAAAGAACACTATATGTGGAGAAGCGATCCGGAAAAGAGGAGTGAAAAACGGGATATTATATAGTCCCATTCGGGTGTAATCAAGATCGATAAAAAGTTGAGAAAGCTTCTTTCTACTTCGCAGCTGGATACGTTCGCTTCACAGTACTTTAGCTCTCAAAAACGAATAAGTAGAAGTAATGCAATGTAATTCTTTGAAACTGGATGAACCTTGAAAATTCGTTGAAGCTGTTGCCCCTCATTGAAGTACATTGAAGAAGTTTCTAATGGAATTATTTAGCTCGTTTAATGGAAAGCCGATTGTTGCGAATGAAACAACCTTTTGCTGTTCGATATATAGACTTATTCAGTGTTTAAGGCTTAAAATCAGTTTATCAAGAAATAGTGAAACATTCTTTATCAAATATTTAAGAGGTATAAAAAAAGTAATGCGAAGAAATGCTTGGTATGTAGAGATATCTTTTTGAATTCTTCCTTGTAATTGATTAAACGTTAACCAATTAGCATGCAAATTCTTGGTTAAGCAAATAATACTTCAAATGGGGGTGAAAGAGGGATGTATATTAGACTTTAATGGTTCATTTATAGCCTAAAATATATATATATATATATATATATATTACAAGTTTACAAGTATGATTTGTTTACCCAAACTGAGGGAGGTGTTCCGGTGTAGTATCAAACTCTAAATGCGGTGAAAACAATATGTCTTTCGTGGATTAGCAGTTCTTCGAGCTTTTTCACCTTTGTTCACTTTCACCGAATTCACTTTTATTGTTTTCACTGTTGGGTTCATTTGTTACAAATTACTATCTAATTTAAAATAAATAATGTAGATAATACATTCACTTCTAGGCCTTTAGTGCGTTATGGGTTATCAAGAGAGAGAGTTCCTCGAAAGATTAAAGTGAAATGCGAATATAAAATAATTCAAGAGTAGAGAGAGATGTGCAATTATAACTTCAGTTGACACAAAGAGAAACATGTGTTTTGAGCTTACAGGGTGAGTATTGTGTGACCGTTTGGTCGAGGGAATGTCTTTAACTGAAATTTTTTTGCTAACTGGTTAATTTTGTGCTTTTTTTTCAAGCGAGAGGATGCGACTCATTTGAGGATGTTTCTTCAAGGGTGCTTTGGCTAACAGAAGTGAGGGAACTGTTTGATTGAGGTACAATTAGAAATGTGAGAAGAACTTACTTCAAGAGAATGTGTGTGGGATCAGAATTTAATGTTCGAAGAGAGAATATTGCGCGACCGTTTGGTCGAAGCACGAAGAGAAGGCCAACCAACGACTTCAAGGAATGTCTTCAACTGTGAACCTTTTGGCTAACTCGCCGAATGATACGACTCTCTTAGGGTTTGAAATGTGATCAGGTAAATTGCGATAGGACATGGACTGTTGTCGTTAAACGGCTTCGGTTTTAATGGTTTTCTAACAAAATTGTTGAGCGGAAATATTTTTAAAAGTTTCTAGGAAATAATGAGACATATTTGAAAGTCCTAGATTCCTGACTCGGGGATCATAATTGTTATGTACCTGCATA
Organism: Megalocaria dilatata; assembly: GCA_034642435.1. Taxonomy (NCBI): domain Eukaryota; kingdom Metazoa; phylum Arthropoda; class Insecta; order Coleoptera; family Coccinellidae; genus Megalocaria; species Megalocaria dilatata. Next base: position 44,234,147 of record CM067856.1, read on the forward strand.
AAAAAACCCTTGTTCGATGTAAATTCGAACAAGTAGAGAAAGTAACTATTAGACATGGTATTAATTTTTTTTTTAGTTTTTTACCTTAAGAAGCTTTTCATTCCTAATACAATTCACGAAGAACAAATTATGCGAATTATTAATCGAACATGTATAATTATTCACCCACCTGAAAACGTATTGTCACTCTACATATTTGCTATTGTAAGGGGTGAGCCATTTGAAATTTGCATTTTGGATTGACTATCAATAAAAACTAATGAAGTAATATGATTCAAATAACTGCCACGACTAGCTGCAGCGATTTTCAGAGGATGAAGAATTGAAGTTAGCAATCTGGAGCTGATCAAAAATACAAATTTTAAATGGCCCACCCTATTTTTGAAAAACGAATTGAGGACAGCTTCTTGCGTTCTACTATGGCGCTAAATCATATCAAATGAATGTTTTCCATATAAAAATATGACTGATACTTCACAGATTGAAGTATCAGCCTTTGAATTTCCTTAATTATGCATTTACACCCCGTATATTTGTTACCTTTCCATAACGAATCGGCTCAACTGATAGTTTGACATTTTACAGAGAAGAAATGTCGTGGAGACGAGAAGGATACTATATTGTAAATATTCAAAAGTATGAAAAAATTGTTTGATGTTAGAACTTCACTTACACGTTCATGTGGATAATTAACTCAACGTTATATCTCCGTTATGGATCAAAAATATATTCTTTATTCTCTACAAATTCAGCATAAACTGAAAGAGAATATATTCGTAATTTTGAGTTCCTTTTCAATAATTATTCCACTCGAAATGAGTTCTTTGAACATAATTCATTTATGCGTTCTAATTTTATCAAGAAGTAATGGAATAATTTATTCCTATTTAATCTTTCCCTTTCAAATTTCTTTAACGTAACATAATTTTTCGCAGCAAATTTGAACATTGAAATGATATAGGCTGGCAAAAAAGTAATTTGCAATTCCCGGTTTCGAAAGAGTGTAATCTCGTAACATAAAGCTTCGAGACCTTTCAACATCACATGAAAATTAAACACTCCATTTGTAATTCGGATGAAGAAACCAAGTTAATGTCAGAAATTTTTCGTCATTAAGTAATATTTTTTCATAAGAACCCATTTTTTGGATTTAAGAGTCTTAATTATGTTTTCATTTACATTTGTGTTTTTGAAAAATTAACAATAGTTCTTAAATTTCACATTCTATGAATTGCAAGTAAAATTTCGAAAGTGTAAGCTTTTGACACAATATTGACTATAGTAAATTCTTACGTTCAACAAAAATTCAACCTTTAGTTTCGTAGTTTTTGCTATAGTTTTAAAGTCAATAACAAGTTGTATTTATATATTTATGGCTCGTGTAAAATTTCGAGAAGAAGAATAACAAAGGTCCGACGATTCGTTCAATAGTTTCATTTCGGTTTCGATTCCAGGATGCCTAGCATCTTGTCTTCTGTTTCTAGATGTATCAGTTTGAGATTATCGTAAACTGAGAAACATGATTCGCTTTGAGAAAATATTTCGCAAAATTAGGTTTATCTTTTTCTTATTGCTCTACAACCTTTTTTTCGAAAGTTCTCCCAGTTTTTTTTATATACGTGACCGTAACTCAATTTATAAACTCCTAAAATGTAAAGCTGGTTGTTTTTGTCTTTAGCATCAAGAAAGAGGTTGCAAATTTTAGAATAAAGGTATTAAAGCTATTTTGATGTCATTTTTTGATATAATTTGAAAATTTGAAAGTCAAAACAGATTTAATCTGTCATTATTCTACAATTTTAATTTCAAAAAAATTTTTATTCAAAATCTTTTAGAATTATATTAATGTCTTATAAGCACGGCTTATATTTAATAGACGTATAAAATCAAAACTCAATACACAATATCAAATGGAATAAATAAACCAACAAATATAAATTGTCAATTAAAATTAATAAATAAATATTTGAAGGAGACAAAATTTTGTTTCTGATCTTACCATTATGAACACCAATTCCCATTCAAAAATATGAAACATAACTTGAAGACTTTCCAAAAATATAATTTATTTGAAATATTCAATATATTTAAATATTAAATAAGATAGTTCAAAAATCTCCCAAAACAAGCATTATATCTTCAAAAAACAATTTGAATTCCGATAATATCTTCATCGGCACTAAAACACATTTAAAAATCAAAATTAAGCAACAATAAACATAGCGCACCTAAAAGTGGTGACTGGATGATTGCTTGAAAGAACTAACTTTAAAATCAAGATATCCTACATATGTTCGTCACAAAAATCACAGAGAACTGTAAGGTATTATAAGGTTTTCTTTCAACCAATGATATTCCATAAGGAGATTTTATCCAAAAAAGCCTTTTCCTATTTTATTTTATATAAATTGAGCTATTTTTTGTGAAATTGTTCCAAACTATGTTAATTTCACAAATTTCTCTGATTGTTTTCTGTTTTGGAATTTGAGTATATTTGTTTCAGTTGTTCTCTCTTTTTCTTTATGAGAGAATTTATGATTTTTTTTTCGAAATGATTATAAACTTGGACCATTTGAAAAGGCCTAATTTCTTTTGTGGAAAACTTAGTATAGAAATAATTTAAGAATTTGTTATGTGATTTAATGTTTGAAATTGGTTGTGTTATTTTTTATGTTATTAGGTTCTTCAATTTTCTGATTGATTGCCATATTTTCTGCAGTCTATAATGGGTAAATTATGTCTGGTTTTATCGTCTAATAGATCAGATTCAACCAGGTGGAGTTTATAAGATGGTGCTGATTACAAAATATTTATTTATATGTGTGAACACGCTGTCCCTGAAGCAGAACTATTTTCTTGTTTCTTTCTCAAGCCAACTAATTTTTTCTTATCTATATCGTTCTTCTAAATTGTGTATTGTTTGTTCATACATCCAATCGCCTTTCATATACCAAACTCGTACTAATTAGGTATAAAACAATGGAAACTAAACTGATTCCGTATACACTTGAAGAAGTAATGTTTTCGAATAAGAAGTTCTGAAATATTTGATAAGCACTTTCTGTTACGAAATCTCCAATCGAAACACCTAAAATAGATTTTAAAAGTTCAATCAGGATTAAAACTTAACATAAAAAATAAAACTCTCCTTAGAGAAAGGCCTCAGAATTTACTGGAGTAAATAACTATTGGACTAGAAATGATCTGAATCTCTGAGGTAATAAGTGAGATGGTCGATAATCTGCTCACCAGTAGAGTTTATTGTAATTTAGATGCTAAAGCCTTGCATGAAAAATTCTTAGTTATATTGATTCTTCAGAATGATGATATATTTCATCAACTAAAAATAGCACAAAATTGATTCAAAGTGAGAGTTGAAAATGGAAAAATTCCTTGAAAGAATAGCAACACGATGATAAAATATCCTTGGTACATTTGTTATCTGAATAAAGCTAATACAAGAAGTTGCAACAAAAATACGAAAACACAATTTCTACCTAAAAATGAAGGATGGATCTCTATTAGCTCGTACGTGCAAGGCAAGTACAGTTTCTTTAATTCAATCAATAGATCATATCTTTTCAATTTTGAATCTAGTCACCATAGAAATAAACAATGTGAATGATTTGAACTTGACAAATAGAATAAAATAAACCTAATTGGATGTAAAGAAATCAAGAAGTTTCAATTTGATACAGAGGGCATATTGGATGTAAAAATTCGGAAAAAGAATTTTCAGTACAAGAAATTGATATTCCGGAAAACCTAGGAACTGAGGACTCCTGTTTCAAGGTAAGGGACTCAAGTTTTTCAAGTGTACTTATTTCAGTTATGTTCAAAAATGTACAGCATCGCATCAGTGGTTTCTGAGTTATTTTCGATTTAAATTTTATTTTCTGAATATTTTCGAAGTACGGAAGTTCAAATTCACGATTTAGATGTGAAATATTAACACAAAGGCTCCTGCATAATTCAATAGTGATAAATTATGAAAATTCTCGAATTTTTTTTATTTTCTGATTACGGAAAAAAGTTTTTAGGATATAGTTTTTTCACTCTTTCCTGACAATATATAATGATGCAGATGGAATGAAGAAGGATGAAGTCTTTCAACCCTGTATCTTTCATGAGATTTTCCGTTTCTTCAGAGAACAGTTCTGCAATTGCAAAAGGTAACTATTATTCGACTTTCAGATTACAGAACACAGAATTTTGAGTTTTCATTCATTAAATGCACTGGTAGCTTCTTTAAGAATTAATTCACAGATTTGAAACTCTCAGGGTGAATGTACTGAACGAACACGTGAAAGCTTTCGGCTTCACGTAAGTGCCCTTTTCGTCATTTTTTATTTTACATTTGGATTATACGTCAACACTATATTCAACATAAGAGAATTATCTCACACCGTTGAATAAATAACATAGTCTAGCATGAATGTCTCTAATGTTCAAGGCTATAACTAAACAAATAGTCCATCGAATTCATCCAATATTTAATGTCGGATATGAGATGAAACAACAGAATCACCCATTGAATCAAGCATTTTGTAGTTTGATTGAAATAGTCAGAGAGACATTCCGTAGTATTCCTTTAAATATTGCTCTATTGTAGTTAGAATATCTGGCTCAGAAACAATTCAACAACTACTTGCCAATAAGATGTGCTAGCAATTCTCAACGCTCCAGCATTATTTAATCTTAGTCAACAAATTAGACACAGTAATCTCATGTATGCACAGTAACGCAATTAAATTCTATTGATGTGAAATCTCACAAGGGAAATGCAAATCACGATTAAACTTGTTACATGTATTACCATATGGGGTATTGTATTATACAATTGCTATAAGACATATGAGTATGTATAGTATGTGCATATAAAATACGGAGACTCAAACGTACATTTCATCTAAGTGAATTGAATATTTTCATTTTCTGAACTCTGATAGTATTAGCTGACTATCAATTTCCACTTCAAGCGATACTGAAACTAGCCATTGGAGCGTGTATATATTGGTCGGAAACCACTGAACTGGATGAATTTATATCACTACATATCTTCAGATAATTTTATGATAGGTATCCATTTCAACTTCCTTCAGCATCCTGAACAGGAATTTGAAAATCACTGTCGAATCATATTTTAGATTTCTATTTGGTGTGAAAATCATTTTCAGTTTGTTTCACATCTATATCTAGTATGCTGGTTATTTAAAGAAAGATCTAAATAGCAACTCGTTCTTGCATCTCACTCTTAAATTATCAAATTCAAACATTGGTCATATGTACCTCCTTCAAGTAATGCAATAATGCTCGTTCTGCTAATGGCTCATTAAGATCAACAACCTAAATTTGTGACTTTCTTACGAAAAAAGTACTTTGTCATCTCAAATTAATAGACAGTCGTTTTATTTCGATGTTTCTCATTAAACGTGTCACAACTTCTCTCATCCGGAATCTGAAAATCTTTAAATATCGACAGGTTAATGTTGACAGAAGCTACACCATGAGATTTTAGTTCAAATTAGACTACTAGAACTAGTGGACCAATATAAATATGAAACAAAATTAAGGTGGCTGATAAAAACTTCATTCAAGCGGAATGGAGGGTTAAGTACAGAATTAGATATCGAGTTCAGCCAAAGAACAGAATGAATTCATAAATACTATGGTATACGGATATATACCTGCACACGCCCCGTATATGGAGCTGAGCTTGTCAATTATGTGTTTCAACAAGGAAAAAATCTAGATTTTGTAGTATCATCTAATCATATTGATTTCTCGCATATCACTTGGTGAAACATTTTTTAATCAATAAAGTAAACAAAAACTACTGGGCTTAAGTTTCACTGTTTATTTCATGTCTGCTGACAGATATGCTTCAGGTTTTGAGTTTTGAAAATAGGCTGAAAAACCGAAACATATGTCAGCAGACATGAAATAAACAGTGAAACTCAAGCCAAGTTGTTTTTATTTACTTTATCAATAATCTAATCACATACAAATAACCTAGATTTTGTCAATCCGATATGAGGTATTCTTTTTTCTCAATTCCAGATGAAGCATAAGCTCTATAAATTCCAGATAAGCATATATAGTCCGTCTAGAAAGTGTCTGGAAAAAACAAAGCTCAATTGTAATTATTTAGTACATATTTTTAATTCTCGAATTAGGAAATTATAACAAAATATTCATCTTATTTCTTTATTCAACCTTCATTTAACTTGACTAAACGTTGAAGTATACTCGAAACTAGATCACCTCCATAATTTTCGGTGATGGAAGTCCAGGACTGCAAAACTGAATCGAATCATCTTTATTTCATGGCGCTGATCGTTCAACTTCAATCTTCATTAGTCCCCATATGTTTTCTATCGGACTAAGATCTGATGAAGCTGCCGGCCATGAAATGGTTGTCACTTGATATTCTTGCATCCAGGCTTGAGTATAGGCCGCAGTATGGCCTCTTGCATTCTCCTACTGAAAACGCCATCCCTCTGGATATAAAGCATAAGCCGTTTCAAGGAAAAAATCGATTTGAATGTAACAATACTTTTCACTATTAATAGTACCATCAAATATACAGAGATATTGCTCCCAAATCATTATTTTGGTGGGAAATTCGGAAATTTAAACGGTAGCAGGTTGTTTTGATGGAATTTTTAAGTGATTTACACCAATTTGGAAACAACTCTCATCAGACATAAAGACATTATTAAAATTATCTTCTTGAAAACATTGACCAAATTCTATCCTTTGTTTCTTTTGTAAAGGATTTTTTCAGTTTCCTTGATATGTAGCCTTGTCTTTTCAGTGACATATGGACGGTTTCTCGACATACTTTTATAATTCGTTGAATTCCAATTCTGTTAACCAATTTGCGAAACACCAGGCGCGGATTGTGTCGTCCTAAGGCCAATCAACTGTTCAAAATGTTTCCTTTAATCTTACGCCGTCTTCCTGAAACTAGTCTATGCCTCCTATCCATACTATTTTTGGTCGTTTTTATTGTCTCATATACAAAACTTTTTCCCAGTTCAATCAATTACACTAATTTTTTAACGTTTGGAAAACCTTCTCTACACAAATATTCTACCTGTTTTCTGTTTTCTAGTTATTACTTCAGGAATTGTATACCTGTTGACAATCAATAATATTTGACAAATAGTATTGCCATGCAACTTTGGCCATAGCCGACTATCTGCACAACCTATTTTATATAATACATTACTTTTATCTTAGAATGTTACAAAAAAGAAGTATATTGAAATTACAAAAAATAATAAATTCCGGATACTTTTTAGATGGACCATATTTTATATTTGAGATTAATATAACTAGGTACAAACTAAAAACTTTCTGTTTTTCTGTCAGTTATAAACAATTTCTTTAGATTCGTTTACGTGAGTTTTAGTACAGTCTTATCAAACTGAATTTAAAATCCCAGATATCTTCGTTAAATCTAGATCTAGTTCTTTTTTAATTTGAATTACAGAATATCTCAGATATAAAATATTGAAAAGGGGATTTTTAGTTGACAGAAGGCTTTCAAAATTTATTAAATATCACACAGATTGATTCTGCTAACCTTACTACTAATTTTGATTTTATAAACATTTTTTTTTCTCGAAAACTGTTAAGAATTAAGAATTAAATTGAATTTATGTCCTTAAAACACAGTTTCAATTCAGTAGGCATATAGAATTAACACTCATCACATAGCATCAAAAGAAATGAAAGTATCCAAAGAAAATATAAAATATTAATTAAATTATTAAAAAAATACTTGGAGGATGCGAACTTTGTTTTACAACCGTATTATGAAAACCAGTTTCCTTTCCAAAAATGCACAATATAACCTCAAACATTTCTTCGAATATAACTCTCTTTAAAATTTTATTTGAAAAAAATTCTCGGAAAACATGCAGTCATTTTCAAAAAGTACATTTGGAATGATTTTCTAAATGGTAAAACCATAGGCATTCCATGTTCGTCCCTAGAAATTACACAGAGTTTGTGTTTTTAAGAAACATTAGTTTTCAAAGTGCCACTATTGAGCAAACAATAATCTTTACATCTTTTTTCAATTAACAACATAATACTCCAATATATGAAGAAATTATTTTTGCAATTTATGGTTCATCTCTCGGAGATATATTCTATAACTGAAAATAAGATAAAAATAAAGAATACTAATATTCGAAAACAAGGCATTTTCGTGGGATATTGAAAAAACAGTAGCATTACGAATATTTCATTTCATCTGAAATAATCACAAAATGTTCAAGCAACAGAATCGAAATAAGGTTTATTTCAGTCTTCCATTGCCCAGATTCACGAAGCTGTCGGGTACTTGAAAGAGACTCAATTCGATCCTGTCGCTAAAACCTCATGCAATAGTTTGCAAAAATGTATTATCGAAATTGGCGATGTTGACATGGAATAAAATATTCTTTGTTTTTGGTATTTCGACTACCTTTATTATATTTTTGTTTATTAGAAAAACTAGATAATTTAGCTATTGGCTGTTTATATATTTCTGATAAATGGTAGTTTAGAGATCATTCGTTTTCAATGACTTGTCCGTACATTTCAGAATGACACTTATGACATATCAAACTACAATAAGTACAAAATGGGGTTCAGCCAGACATTCCATACCATCTTCTAAGCCCAAGTAATATTAAGTGGAATAATTATTATACAGATATTGGTGAAGTGTTCATTTTTAAGTTGAGAAACACAAAAATTAGGGTTAGTTTCAAATCATGGAATTTAAACAAGTTTACACGATCTGTTTCTGCAAAATTACTTTTCAGGATTAGGTAGATACAGAAAGAAATAATCGGCGAAATAAAAAATAATGATATTGACACCTACAAGAATTCTATTTAAATAGTTGAAAATATTGTAGTTTGCAATGAAACACAAAAAGGAGCGGCAATGACAGACGTGTTGTTTACTTCATTATAACTTCATCCTACGTTCAGCCAATTCAGGTTAGTTTCGATCAAATGGAAATATATAATATGAAAATAAGTTTTTGGACGTTATGTTAATATTTAATGAAATAATTTGTCTCCTCACCAAATTACTATTTATCATTTTCAAGCACCCTGGGCTATGAGGATTTCAATGAATAAAACAAATATTTTTCACAATGTCGAAAAGTTTATTGGGGAACTCTCATTTATATTTACTAAGGACAAATTCATGTTCTTATTACCGCATTTATCGCTCTCCATCACATAATTACATTACCAAAAATATCGCCTCCGCACAGTCATTCGACAATTTCTTGTATTGTGACACTGGTTCCTTAATTTTTCAAACATCGATTGAGAAGTTAGCGCGATCTCAAAACGGATATCTTTTGAGGGTTTTTTCTGCCGGAATATCGATTACAGCGGCAGAAGTTTGATGGCCCTCATAAAACTTAGTTTTAATAAGGTCTCATAAATCCTCTTCGTACCGAACGAAATATCAAGAGAGATTGACGACGCTGAATGAAAATAAATTAGGAATATTGATTTTATCAATTCGACGGTTTCAACCGTAGGGGAATACAGAAATATTTCATATTTTTTTCAGATCAATAAAAATGTTTTATTACCCTCCATAAACGGAGCTTTTCAATCACGCTCTAAGTTAATAAAACAACAGATTGAGGTCAAGAGACATGGCGTTCATAAAGCATTTCCATAGTTTGAAAGTCATGGATAATTAGGATTTTCTGAAGAATATTTCTTGAATGCTTTTTTCCATGCTTATTTCCAGGAATATGAGCAAACGTCGTAATATTCGATAACAATTTTTCTTCCTGAAGGTCTCGATTACTGGGATCAACTAATTTTGGTATATTATTTCTTCAAATTCACTGCAATCTCTTTGAATTTCCAAATAATTGGAACTCTAGATTCAGTTCAAATCGATACTTCGATCCGACTTGCGCCTTGGGCATATTTTCTAAAAAATACCGAAATTTTGGTGGAAAAACGCTTCAATATTCATAATTAACTGCATGGATTCCTCCAGAATGTACACATACAGGGTGTCTCAACGCAAATTTGACCCCCCAGTACTCAGAAACGAAGAATTTTTCGAAAATTTCGAAAAGGTCAACTTCTGTTTCGAGGGGAACGAATTTCCATCATGAGTTTCGAAAAAACCACCCCCATGAAGGTGGCATCAACCACCAACATATTTTGAATAGGAAAGAGATGTCGAGTATTGATAAGTTTGAAAGTTATTTATGTTCTGTACACAATCCAGTTAAAATTTCCAAAATCTTTTCATTATTCATGGGATAATGTAGTATTGAACTTACCGTCCAAAGTTGATGTTGAAAAGACAGTTGAAAAGACAGTTGAACCGCCCAAACTCAAGAATCTAAGAGTGTTAAGGAATTCAAAAGTAATTTTTAAGTTCTGTATTATGTATATTCTTTAAACATCTCACTTGAAATATTCAAATTTGTTTATTTAGTGGCCGAACAATTAGAGTTTTTGAATGTTTTCACTTAAAAAAAAATTCGATTTTCTTATCGTTCATGATGGAAAAATTTGTTAAACGCATGAAATTCATTAAATTGTATACTATTTTTTTGAAGGTTCTTTCTCAAATGTATTTCACTCTTTCGTTTCTGCATCTTACTGCATCATTCTGCCCACTTACGTGAGCAAAAATGGTCTATTCTATGGAAGGAAGTATAGAAATTCTCAAATTATACTATCGGAATGAGGAAAATTCTAGCTTAACTGCAAGGTTATTATTAATAAAAATCATCCAGAAAAAAATGTATTTCACCAATATGTTAAGCATTTGATGAATAAATTGGAAACTACTGGTTCAATTCAGAATGAAAAACACGAAGTTAACGTCCAATCCGAAATGAAGCTATTGAAATAGCAGTATTGGGACATTTACAAATGGGTAGTCGGCAATCTATAAGAATATTAACACGAGCATCTAATCGTCGGAAATCTCGCGTTCATCGAATTGTGAAAGCTCATAAATTTCACCCTTACAAGATAAGGCTGGTGCAACAGTTGAATGAAGATGATCCTGACCGTCGGATTCAGTTTTGTGAACAATTTAGTGAGTTAGTGAATAATAAAGTCAATAGACATAATTGTCGGTACTGGAGTGATAGTAATCCTCATTTATTCATGGAGATACATATACAAATTCCCCAAAAATTAAATTTTTAGGAAACCATATTGTTGGAACAATTTTAATATATGGGAATCTAGACGGAACAACTTATTTGAATTTATTCGATGACATTATTGATTCAATGATTACTGACGTTCTGGAAAACGACGACAACCTATTATAAAATGAACTCTCATTTCAGCAGGATGATGCACCGCCACATTTCGATATGCGTGTTCGACAATTTTTGAACGAACGTCTTGGAGAATTCCAGGAGACCTGTGAGTGAATTTGTGAGTAGGTATCGAGCTAACAATTTGGTGGTGAATGTTTAGAAGACTGTATGTGTTTATTTTGCTCCTAAAAATAAGGGGGTCAGTTCGTTTACTGTGAGATGAGGTTTAGATGAGATCACATCTTCTGAGGCGATTAAATTTTTGGGAATTTATGTGGACAGATATTTAAGGTAGACATCCCATGTCGATGCTTTGTGTAAAAAATTAAAGCAGTCATTTTTCTCCATTGTCAGGCTCAAAATGAGTTTACCAAGGAGTTGTGTGCTCAATATTTATTATAGCCTAGTATATAGCCATTTATCGTACAATATCTTGCTGTGGGGAAGTAGCCCTTATTTTCACAGAGTATTTGTTGCACGGAAGCGAATTTTGCGTTCGATATTTAATTTCAGGCTATTAACATCATGTAAGCAAGTTTTTGTTGAAAACCGTATTCTTACTTTACCATGTATATATATTTTGAAATGTTTAGTGTATGCTAAGGAAAATGAAGGCGAATGGTTGAAATTATCAAGTCACCATGAATATGCTACTAGGAATGCACAAATAATGATGCTCCCTAAGCATGAAACTTTTAAATTCGAATGCTCTCCTTTATATCGAGGCAATAAGTTTTTCAACCATTTGCCTTCATCTTTGAAATCCTTGAATTTAAGAGGGTTTAAGAAGAAAGTCAAGGAACTTCTTTTGGGCAAGGGATTCTATTCAGTTGATGAATTTCTTTGTGATCCCTTGGCGGTTTAGTTTCCCATTTTTTTCTTTATCTCTTATGACTTATCCTATACACTATGTAGTGTCTTAATGGATTAAATAAAAAATTTTTATTATTATTATTATTATTATCCAGGATGTTGAATTGACAGGAGGGGACCTATAGAAAGGCCAGCAAGATCACCCGATCTATCGCCATTAAATTTTTTTGTGGACATTTGTAGCCCACAGTCTATGCAACACCACCTGAAAATACTGCAGAATTGCGATAAAGAATCATCACTGAATGCCAATTACTGACACCAGACATTTTCGAAAATGCTAGAGAAGGATTTGGAAGTAGACTATATCATTGTATGGGGGTCGGTGATGGTCATTTTGAATAATACATACGTTATCTCTTTAAATATAATAGAGAAACCCAAAACATTAAAATATACCAGTTTCAAAGTTTTGGGTTTCTGTTGGAGTTACCCTTTCGATAATGTTCAATATCAAATTGCTCAAAAAAAAAATCACCGAATTTGAATATTTCAACTAGGATGTTTAGAGAACAAAAAAACTTTTTAACTAAAACACGTTCGCCATCTCTTTCCTATTCAACAAAAATGGGGGTTGTTGCCACCCTCAAGTGATTTTTTCGGAGCAATGTCATCATAGAAATTCTTTCTACCTACTAAAGAACTTGAAAATTATTTCTGGATTCTTCAAAATTCTCAGGTTCTTGAGTTTAGGTGGTTCAACTGTCTGTTGAACCTCATTTTTTGACGGTAAGTTCAATATTATATGATTTCGTGAATAGTGAACCGACTTTAAAAATTTTTACTGTTTTATACACAGAACACAAATAACTTTCAAACTAACTAACACTCAACATCTCATCCCTATTCAAAAAATGTTGGGGTTGATGCCACCATCATGGGGGTGGTTTTTTTGGAACAAACTCATGATGGAAATTCGTCCCCTCAAAACAGAAGTTGATCTGTTTTTTTAAGATCTTCGAAATTCCTTTTTTCTGATTTCTGGGGGAGGTCAAATTTTCGTTGGGACACCCTGTATTACTATCTTGAAAGATCCGCAAGTTTAATCAATACATACTATAGAGTAATTATTGCAAGATAATTCATAAAATTTGTTTCTTCACCACTTGATAAGAATTCATTATTTATTGATAGTTCTCATTCCAATTTTTCTCTAAAATTTTCGGCAATTTTAACCGATATTCTCTTCACTCACCTCTGGCAACGGTGGAATATTCTCTAATTTTTATTTGATAAGTATTATAAAACACATCTTATAACAGATATAACCCAATCATTGTCAAAAAAATTTTCGGAACAATGTCGTCATAGGAATTCTTTGTGTCTAATATAAAACTTGAAAAAATAATTTTTGATTCTTCAAAACTCTTAGGTTCTTGAGTTTGGGCGGTCCAATTGTCTGTTCAACATCACCTTCTGATGGTAAGTTCAATATCACATTGTTTTGTGAATAGTGTACCGATTTTGAAAATTTCAACTGGGTTATGTACAGAACATAAATAACAAAATCAGGAGTTGACCTGTTATCTTGAAATCTACTTCTTAATAATATCGAAGTAGTTGAATACAGTAGCTTGAGATCTTTAAATAAAATATGCCATCCAAGAAGTCCACTCCAAAACTACCAAATGAGCATCTATATGAAAAAATGAAATTAGACGCGATTCTAAGTAGACTTCAAACATTAGAAGAGAAATTTGTAAGCAGAACGTACAAGCTTCAAATCAACCAGCCCGTAGTTCTGCAAGATCCGAACCGAGAACAAAACAAAAGAAAATAACCATTCAAACCCCTAATGGATGCAATAAGAAAACTTTCCTGTGGAGCCGATATATTACACCGTCGACTTCACACCTTCAATTTTTTTTCAGTAATCATGTACACTTCCATTTCAAGAAGAACTACGTATTACTGCATAGAAAATATATTTTACACTGTCAGAAAGACGCAAGTCGTTAGCCATTTGTTAGAACAATAAATATTTTCTTGAATAATTAACGTTATTTCAATTATTCCTGATAGCCTCAATTTCAAATCAGAAAATCTGTTCTAGAAACTTGAAGGTCTCAAACGATGAAACTTTAACATATATCGAATTGCCACTAAAACTTTTCAGAAATATTGGAAAAGTTTGAGAGGTGAGCAACTTCTATCCAGAATGAAATACTCCAATAAATAGCAGTTGAACCTAACTTCCAACAAGGAACTCGTTCCACCTAAATAGGTCATTTTCGATTCAACATTTCATCTTCTGCTCCTCGAGGCCCTTCGCTAACTATTTTTAAGTCTAGTGCTTCTCAGCATTCCTAGTCAAGAATCCCCAACTACTAACTTCTACGAACTCGAAGCATCTCTTCTGCTTCAATATCAATGAGTCTGAGGAGTCCGCAGTTGAGTTTATACGTGTAACAAAAAGCAGCGCCATCATGAAGATACTTTGGCAAATTAGGTGGAGGGCGGTCTTGAGGGAAATGAAGTTAATGCTCATTTGAATTTGTTTGTTTTCATGCGTCAAGTCCAATCCACTTAGATGATGCTGCTCTGAGAGGAGAAACACTTAATTTTAACGAAGCACGACGGAATTATTCCGCGATTTTTATCACAGGTCTTCCCGGATCGAGTGGTGTCCTGCATACATTCTGTGTATTGATGGAATTGGCGTGAAAGCTGGGTCGAATGCTATTTACATATTAATAGGATCGTACACTGTCACAGATAGGGTTGATGGAAACAACTCATTCGATATTCTTTCTTTCGAATGCACATGGATAGCTAAGTATCCTGCATTACCCCTGAGTATAGCGTTTTGTCTCTAGTACTATTAAACACTCAAATTATGCAACAGAACCTATATGAAACCAGTATTACACTTTGCACATGAACGAATGTTTCTATGAATAAGAATTGTTTGTTTAGTGTAAAATAATACCAATTTTCACTGCAGGGCTGATGTTATGAATTAAGAATATAAAAAAGCATTGACGTGAAATCACCACTCCATTTCCCCTGAAAATTGAAAATATTGGAATTATTTCTTAAAGAAACAAGGTGTTATTAATAAACATACAGAATTCTGTGTTCTGTTATCTGAATGTCGAACAAACGTCACTTTTGCAATTTTGCAAGAAATCTTCTCCTCTAGAAACGGAGTATCCGAAGAAAATACATGGATAAAAGGATCCATTCTGCCCCTTCGATGTGGTATCGCTACATATTGGAACGAAAAAGTTGAAAAAATATAATGAATAAAACTTCACATACTTTTTATACTCTTGCTGAAATCTCGTGCTGTATCTTTACAAAATTTACCTTCGTATTTTACATCTGAATACTAGGTCGATTGGATTCAGAAAATAATTGAAAATAAAATTTCAGATGGAAATAGCTCAGAAACCATTGGATCGTTCGTGTCAATTTTTGAACCTCACTTGATGTTTCAAACTCAAAACCTATACTCTCAAAATCTAGTCTCTAAGTCTTCTCATTCTGAAATGAGCACTATAACCTCTAGCTGTCCAACAAGACGTCCGATCTCTACGAAATTTGACATTAATCTTCACTTCATTATTGTACACCTAATGAACGAATTTGATTCCGATCAGATGAGTAGTTTCGAAACTATCAGAAAAATAAAAAAACACTTTAATTGTGAATAACTTCGAAACCATGGAACAGATTCTGCCTGTCAACGAACTCAACCAAAATATTGAGGCTCCCAACCTTCAGTGAAAGACTCATTACTTCAGCTCTTTACATTAGATAGTTACAGAGCTTACGAGTGCACTGGCCCAGCCGACAGGACAGCACTACTTTTGACATTGTATTCTTGACAAATGTAACATGGAAGATTTTGTTTCCTTTAACATATCACAATAAATTGCTTAATTGACGAGAACGTGAACAGGTTGTTTTGTCGAATGAGGATCCAATTTTCACAAACAAATTGATTCACAAATTGCCTTGAGGGCATTTCATTTCTATTGAATTTTCGACGTAAATTTCTTACAGTTTATATAGAAGAGTCAACACTTTGGATATAAGTTTATAATATTTGCCAGTTTTATTTAAGTGCTAATCTATTTTGTTAATGTCAAATATTAAACTAACTTTCTGTCGAAACAAGTGTTGCCTGATTCTAAATAAGCACTATTTCGAAATGCAAACTCTAGATTACCCATCCTTTAATTTAGGAATTCTCGTGAAAAACAACGAAAATAATGCTAACCTCCTACAAATTTTAATTTAAAAAAAATTTCTATTCACAAACCTTTAGAATTAAATGTAATAAATTTTTTGGAACACACTGTGCCAATTTAATAGACATGCAATAATGAACATTAATTACACAGTACCAAAGGGAATTAAAGAATTCGAAGAAATATAAATTATCAATTAAGTGTATTGAATAAATACCTGAGGAGAACAAAATTTTGTTTCGTTCCTTGTTTTATTGAAACCAAATCAACTAAATGCAAAACGTAACAAGAAAAAGTTACTTCAAAAAAATTCCTAAAAGGTGCAGAACATCTTCAAAAAGCAATTTAGGATTTTCACAACGGAAACTAATCATACTTATTTCACATTTAAAAAATTCAAATAATCAACAAAAAATATCTGACCAGACAAACTGAATTGCGTCTTGAAGATGTTCTGCATGTTTCAGGAATTATTTTGGAGGAACTTATTTTGGGCAAGTTGTTTTCGAATAAGTTCTTGAGATTATGTTTTGCATGTTTGCGTGTTTTGCTGGTAAGACCAGAAACAAAATTTTGTCTCCTTTAAATATTTATTCATTAATTTTAATGACTCTCGTATATCTGTTGGTTTATTTATTCCATTTGACATTATATATTGAGTTTTGATTATACACGTTTATTAAATGTAAGCGGTGCTTGTTTTAGACATTAATTCAATTCTAAAAGTTTTTTGAATAAAATTTTTTTTTTGAGATTAAAATTGTAGAAGATAAACATATTTCAATTTGTTTTAATATTCAAATTTTGTTATATTTCTTCTATCAAGTAAAAGGCCTCTCTATTTTATTTATGTTTTGCATTTTTGGAAAGGAATTTGGTTTTAATGGAACAAGGTACGAAACGAAATTTTGTAACGTTCAAGTATTTATTTAGTAGATTTAATTGATAATTTTTACTTCTTTGAATTCTTTCAATCCCTTTGGTACTGTGTAATAAGTGTTTAATTCTATATGTCTACTAAACTGACACAGTGTGTTCTAAGACATTTATTCAATTTAAATCTAAGAATTTTTGAATAAAAATTTTTTAATTTAAAATATAAAGTAGGTTAACAGAATTAATCTGTCTGATGTTTAAAATTCTTAAATAATCTTTCTATCAAGTAGAAAACCGTTTTTCCTTATTGCATTGTATATATTGCTCAAAGTGATAGATCTTTCAAGGATTCTTGAATACCAAAGGTGTTAAACGTCAGACACTTCACACTCGTCATTTTAAAAAACAAGTATGATTTCAAAAACCATGAAATTGTATATAATGAAAGGAAAAATACCAGACTAATACTAGTAGAATTACCTGAAATTTACAGATACAAATCCCTTTAGATCCCATTGAATGAAAGAAATCTATACAGATTTCCCTCGTTCAATTTTCTTAACAAGTTTAGGAATTCCCAATAATTGATTCAATATAATTTGTTGTTTATCCGTCTTCTTTTTGAATTTTGTCTTAACCATACCTATAAAGATGTGGTATTATTTTTTTGAATTTAGTTCAAGATGTAAATTTAAGGAGAAGCCACAGTGTTGGTGAAACAATTGTTGTTTTTCAGTAAATTCGCGGAAATTTTCATTAGTTCAATTTAAATGAATTTTCGTCAAGTAGAACGAAATCAATCGATGATTTCATTACTGGTATTCATAGGCTAGTTGCAAGACTACTAACAAGTGGAGTATTTCAAAATTTTTCAAATTATATTCAATACTAATTATTTACTTCATTATTAAAGTGAATAGAATCAATTAAATTCATATTTCAGGCTTCGATAGACCCTGATTCCGATATTCAAATTCCGTAGAAAATTCAATTTCCTCTATAATATCTCATCTCAGCTTCGAGCAGATCCGAAAGCAATTCTCATCCAAACCAACTTACTTTTGATCAGGAGAACCACTTCTATCAAATCGTGATAAACACACGCCAACTAGAGGCCCAGAAAAAGTGACTGAACTGAAACTTCGAAAAGTTCAAATTCGAAACACGGAGGAAAAGCTATGAATAACGAATCGAGGGAAGCGTTGAAAACGTTACAAGGAATTACCGCAAACTGAAGGCGATAAAGAAGAAATAATTAAAGAGGGAGTATTTACAGGAATGATTCATAATCATTGCTATATTATGGGTATTTTTTTCGCGCGAATAACAAATGCATCATAAAATTGATGAAGTGATATGAACTGACAGATCTCTGTTTATGAATTTTTGTCGTCAACAATGAAATCAACTTTTAAAAAAAGCGAAAAGCACTGACGTGAAGAGAGGCTTTCTCGTACTAGTTAATTTCACCAACGATCCACGAAAAATATTATTTTTTGACCTTCTATCATAAAATCTTCATAAAATTGAGTATAAGCCTTTTTATCGTTATTTAACATGTCAATACTTCAAAATATGAAAATCAAAACAGATTTAATCTGTTGTCTTCTACAATTTTAATTTCAAAAAATTCTTTGAAGAAACTTTAAGAATTAAATTAATGTCTTTATAAGCACTGCTCATATTTAATAGACGTCAAAATTCATCATACAATATCAAACGGAATTAAGAAAAACCAACGAATACAAACTGTCAATTAAAATTAAAATATAAATAAGCAAGCATTTTTTGTTTCGTTCCAGGCATGCGTAATGAACTCTTCAGACAAACTTACGAAGCCCTGTTTGTTACAAAATGCATTGTTTTCCGATCCCATATGAATGAAAAATAACCCTTTCTCAAAAATATAAAACATAATTTGTTTTATATTTTTGAGAAAGGGTTATTTATGCCTGGAACGAAACAAAAAATGTTTGCTTATTTATATTTTAATTTTAATTGACAGTTTGTATTCGTTGGTTTTTCTTAATTCCGTTTGATATTGTATGATGAATTTTGACGTCTATTAAATATGAGCAGTGCTTATAAAGACATTAATTTAATTCTTAAAGTTTCTTCAAAGAATTTTTTGAAATTAAAATTGTAGAAGACAACAGATTAAATCTGTTTTGATTTTCATATTTTGTAATAATCCTTCTATCAAGGAAAAAACCGTTCCTTCTTATTTTATGTCAATACTTCATTTAAACATGATCGTGGGTCTGTTGCTATAGTTTCTTTATCGCTCATCACTGCTCCGCTCACAAAATTGTATTCATTTTGGGTTGTTCAATCATACAATCCTCACAAAATTTTGGGGGCGCATCTGCTCTACCAGCGTCCTCTCAAACCGCAAATTTTAGATCAATGGGATTAGTCGTGTACAATCCCATTAACATATGAAATGGAAACAAATACTAAATTAAATTTATTGGACCTAATTACCTATTAGATTTTAACAACTTCAACAAAAATACATCCACAATTGCTTTCTCAGAATTTTTTAGTCCCGATAATCATAAATTTTCTGCTCTATATACCATGTTTCGAATTCCAATGAATGAAGGTTACTTTTTCTTCGAATATCTACCGGCCTTGTCTTACCTCTGCTGTTGAAATCATAGTTGCTTTCCTTTCGATAACACAGTACTTCTTAGAGCCCATAGTACCCCCCTTCATTACAAAAAGGGTGGCGCCCATGGGAAACCATCTAGTTAATCACGGTGATATTGGTTGAATATGATTAGATGTAAATAAACGATGAAGAAAAAATAAATGAAACAGTGTGTTAAACTCGTGACGTTGTTTCTTCGTTCACCAGTGCGAACGAAGGATTTAAAAACAACGGATGTCCCTCATTCAATATGATTTTTTTTGTATTTATAGCAGATGTAGCGATATGAGTAAACATAAATAATACATACCAAAGAATAAGAACCTGGAACTGAAAAACAATTTCTATTTCTAGGAAAATCAAAAGTTTAATACACCGCGATAGTGCCAGTCTGTACCATTTCTTTGCATGATCGAACAAGAATGGCGCAAATCGATTAATATACGGAGTTTCTCTATTAATGTGGAGAACTTTTTAGATATTTGGAGGATATTATTCAGGAAGCATTTCGAGGTATATTATTAGAATGGATTCAAATTAAGATGGCAAAGTAATTTGATAATTGTGATTTCGGATTGGCTGACACAAAACATCTTTATGTGGGCAAAACCTAAAACTTCAAATAAAATGGAGGCTTAGTATAACAATTACGAAATGTTGGTAAAAATCCCTGAAACAGAAACAATTATTATGGATTGAATCTGACCACTCAAGATAATGATTTAATTTGAAGAATGTTTGAGCAAATAAAACATGTAGAAGGGGTAGAAAAATCTGGATGCTTGACACCGCAACAAACAAGATCTTTAAACTCATTTCGAAAATACAACGAACAGAAGAAACATGATGAACCTGACATCATCGATGCTTTTACTAATCGAAGTACACTTCCTCAGCAAAGGCATTAATTTCGAGGTAGCACATACTCAGACTCCATTGTCAGACCAGTGGAAACTGCAAGACTAAATGGACTATAGGCTGAAGTATTCAGATGGAAAGTACGTATAGCCATAGAAAAACATTCGAAATTCGTCGCCATTAAAAAAAGTATATCAAAGCTATATGGAACAATAGAAAAATAATTCAAAAAGGACATATTAATTGAAATCCTCCCAGCATACAGAGAAAACGCCACTGTCGTTATGAACGTAACAACATAAAATGAAAAAATGAAAGACGTCAAATGAAGCGCACTGAAATATGCTGAAGAAAGAAAAAACTAGACCACTTACCAAGGATTCAACATCTTTAAATGAAAAGAAAATATCCAACATACTGAGGAAATACAAGGATTTTATACCTGGCAATACTAGAACATTATTGACAACCCAGTAGAGCAACTCGCCTCTTAGAAGCGGTTTACCCAAACTTCACACCTTATCTAATTTCGCTACCAATAACCTTTCATCTTTTGTTACAGCTCATCAAGCTTCTCCAAGAAAAAAATAATCTCCTTCCTGAAGAAATTCAGCCCTGCCGCAAAAATTAATAACATTGAGTTCAAACCAGAACACCTCATAGGTTTCAATATGGAAAACTCCGGTAGACGAAGCATTTTCTGTATCACAAGCATATTTGAAAAGGATAAATTATGACGGGACGACCGTACCAATTGAGGCTATTATGGAATTGTTCTACTGCTGTCTTCACATTACCTATTTTTAACTAAATGTCCAGTACTGTTCTCAAGAGGATGAACATTCAATGAGTTCAGAATGTTTCGAAGATGAAGCAATTAAATCAGCATGAATTGCATACAAGACTTGTATCATGGGACGAAACCAGAGAAGAACTGGATATTTTCTTTCAACACGTGAATAACATTCGACCATCAATCAAATTCAGCGTGGAGAAATGAGCAGATGCCACATAACCCTCCTGGGTTTAATGGTCAAAAGGAATCAATTTTCAGTCTCCACCACGGTCTACAAAAAACCAACATACACTACCTGAATTATATGTCTAATCACTTGGCATCAACAAAGAGAGGCATCATACTTTCATTAATCATCACAGCAAAAACCATATGCAAGGTTGACTTGGAAGAGGAAGTAAAGCACATCAAGAAAGATATCTTGGTTAATAGCTAAAGGATATCTTGGCTAACAACTCCTAAACTAATTGAGGGTACAACAGAAGTGTCATAAGCGAACGGCAAATTTTGACTCTTTTTAGTACGAAACAACAATATCAATACGTTATGTAAGAGGTTTGATAAAGAAAATCAACAGAATAGATCGGAACGACAACATCCAGACTTCGTTCAAATAGGATAATACCAAGAAATTTACTCAAAAAAGTTAAAACGGATGAATCATTAAACAACAAGAACTCTATCAGCTTAATACTCTGTGGATGGGGAGTACCATAGGATAAAAAACTTCTCTGGAAGTAAGAGGTGAGGAACATAAATACCACATCATCAAAGGAGAAACAACAAAGATTTTAGATTTATACATTCTGTCAAGAAAGTACCGGGAATTATCGATTTAAATCTGGCGGGGCAATGAGGCAGGTAAAATTTTTTTTTCCTAGGTTGGTACCACTGTCCTTAATGACTATGCCAAGCTTGAGCGGGATCTGTCAACTAGTGTGTTTGCAACAGCTGATTAAGTCAGTCGATGTCAGAGTGCGTGCCGATTTTTACTATGGGTGATTACGTTGAGCAAAGAATTTGTTTAAAGTTTTGTGTTGCAAATGAATTTTCGTGTGCCGATGCATTGAAAATGTTGCAAAAGGCCTTTGGTGATAATGCTCTATCGAAAACTCGTGCATATCAGTGGTACAGAGCCTTCAAGGACGGTCGTGAAGTGGTCGAAGGTTTGCCTCGTTAACGTCGATAAAATTAAGGAAAGGGTGCTGGAAAACCGTCGTACCAGCTTGAGAGAGATAGCACATGATCTTAAGATATTCCACGAGTCCGCACGTACGATTTTGATTGATATTTTGGGCATGAGAAAGGTGGCCGCACGACTCGTACCGAAAGACCTGAATTTTCTTCAAAAACGTCATCGCGAACAGGTTGCTTCAGACATGCTGGATCGCTGTAATTCCGATTCTACATTCATGGAACGCATTATAACTGGTGATAAGACCTGGGTCTACGAGTACGATATGCAAACAAGCCAGCAATCATAGGAATGGGTGGCAAAAAATGAGCCGAAACCGAAAAAACCACGCCAAAGCCGCTCGAAAATGAAGGTGATGCTCATTGTTTTCTTCGATATCCGTGGCGTGGTGCACTACGAATTCGTTCCAGAGGGTCAGACGGTAAACAAGGAGTATTACCTAGGCGTTATGAAACGTTTGTGTGAACGTATCCGTAAGAAGCGGCCAAATTTGTGGGCGAACAATTCATGGATTTTGCATGAGGATAACGCGCCTTCTCACCGAGCTACGATTGTGACTGACTTTCTCGCCAAAAACTCAACAAACGTGCTTCAGCAACCACCGTATTCGCCGGATTTGGCTCCCTGCGACTTTTTCCTCTTCCCAAAACTAAAATTGCCCCTTCGTGGCGCCCGTTTTGAGTCGATTGAAGCCATAAAACAAAATTCGGGGCGAGAGCTAAAGTCCATCCCGGAAAGCGCCTATAAAAAATGTTTGGATAATTGGAAGTGCCGTTGGCATAAATGTATTGGAGCAAATGGAGCCTATTTTGAAGGCGACCCAATAAATTTTGACGATTAAATGTAAAAATGTTGTTTTAATTGAAAATTCCCGGTACTTTCTTGACAGAGTAGTATAAATGAAAAAAAAAATTTCTCTCACATAAATAAGGTGATAACAGAAGGTACTAAAGCGGTAAAAAAGTTTTTACGCATTATTTGAAAACGTAGAAAATTTGGGATTCACATAGGTCCGTCTCATCATTCATTATTTTCAAATTATTTTCATCAAGCACTTCAAAAATTTCAATGAGATATAGGTGATTTAGTTTTCTCCTTTTGGCTTCCACATGTACAATTGTAAGGTTTTCAGTTGAGTGAAAAAAATTACCGTGTGGCTTGCAATATAGAAATATTCATGGAGTAGACTTTTCAAGAATATCATGTTAATTTCTGCAGAAAAAACTATTCGATAAACATGTATAATAATGCAGAAACGTCGTCTTACAGCTGTCATTCTGAATCGAAATGTATCGGTACTTATCTTTCTCCATATTATAATGATTTCTAGTTTGAATATGTTAACACGAATTTGAGTAGGGTACACAAGTTTTTCGGATTAGCACAAAGAGACTTACGTCTTTATTACAGTTCGAAACTTTAAAAAGCCGAATAAGTTTTGTCGATCGCTAGGCATAAGTATCAGATATGCATGTTTCGTGTTTTTTTGGCTACTGATCAGTGCAATGCTCCCATGCCAACGAATGCAACACAGCCACGCTCCCATATTCACCACGTTTAGTGACCCTATTGTTTTTCCAGACAGCAGCGCCATTTATTGCATTCGAATACAAGTATGCAGCATATAACCCAGGCTTAGTCAAGAAGCGTGCATTAGATGGCGCTGTTGTTTGAGCCCCGCTAAGCGGGCGAATATGGGAGCAGGCTGCATTCGTTGACATTGTAGCATTGCACTGATGAGTAGCCAAAAAGCTATAAAACATGCTTGTCTGCTGCTTCTGACCAGGGATCAACAAAACCTATTCGACTTTATTTAAATTTTGAGCTGTTATACAGAATGTTCCGATTCGAAAAACTTCCTATATACCATGCTCAAATGTGTGCTAACATACTGAAGTGTTTCAGCCGTTACTATTTGGTAGTTGATCATAATTAAAAAAAGTTGTAGAAACTACTATGTTTTCCTACCAATAAAATGATATTTTACACATTTAATTGTGACTCCAGTTACGGGAATTAACTATCCAACTCAGACAACTCTTGTCTGAAAATGGGATAGTTAATTCCCGAAACTCGAGTCACCATTAAATGTGTAAAATATCGATTCATTGGTAGTAAAACATAGTAATTTCTACAACTTGTTTTAATTGTTTTAAGATATTCCTATAAATATTCGCCGATTCAATTATTTCATTTCTAGTTTGCTTACCCTTTTCAATAATCGATTCTATTTCATTTGGTGTGCCTTTATTTAATTACAATTCACATTTTTTCTGAGCGCTTATAATAACTATAATTTTTGTCGAGATTATTAAATAACTAAGAGAAGGAAGACAAAAGCATTCGCATTCATGTCATACAATGTGATTACAAAAATGTGGAATCATGAAGCTTCCATGAAGACAATTTTCCGTGGAATTATTTATTTGGTGGCCTTCAACTCCAGTTAAAAATAAACACTTTCGGGAACACCCTACAAATTTGCGAATGTTGCAGATAGTATAGAATTTTCAGAATCATTCGTTTGAAGAAATGATTGAACAAACTCGTAGATAGGTTTTATATGTACTAACAGGATAAAGCTATTTATAACTCCATTTTTTTCAGTTTATATTTGATGAAAATATTGATAAATTCAATTTTTTTTATAAATACTAGGTTATATTTCTATCATTTCGTAAAATAGCTCTCGCAACTGATCACGTTTACGAAACACGTACGTAACTAGTATCAGTTGCCAATTTTCTTTTCGAAGTAGAGTATCTATTTTCCCATAAATAAATTTCAGCTAATAACAGGCCTCCATTCTTTGTTCTCTTTTCTCTCCAGCATGTCTGTCCAATTTCCCGTAACACAAATCCGACGTTTCGGTGCTTTATTTCAATAGATGTCAGTTACTAGAAGCTAATAGTATCACTTCGACCTTAGAAGACATTTCTGTGATAGGGATCAAGTTGGTGGCTCTTGTGTCTTACATAAGACAACATGGTTGATGCAGTTCACAAGAAGGGGATAGAGAAATTGGCGTCTTTAGTTGTCAGTTCGGGGTTGGGTCTGATCATTTGATCAATTTAAATCATTGTAGATTTAAATAGACAACAACGCATTGAGGCGTCGGTAAGACCTTTGTTAATTTAAATATCTATGGCGTTTTTGTAAGTTTCCTGCAATTTATATACATGCTGACACCCAGGCTATGTTTTTACGTGCTCACACCAGAACGCATATCAGGTCGTTCAAATGTTCAATATAATATCGAAAATGGTTTCAACAATTATATTTAATTCAAAAGTGAAGGTTTTTCAATTCAATTGTGATGCTTTGATGAAAATATCAAGAAGCTATGATAATGTCATAACAGAAATAATATTTTTGGAATCGAGAATACTTGATCAGGTGAAATCTAAACTATATTCAATGATCTATTGCCAAAGTTCCGTAGCGCAGCTAAAGGCTGGTCCATCTAGAGTTTGCCTATCGAAGTAATGGTTATCATCAACAATGCAAATTTCAAATGGCCCACCACTTAGAACTCGGACTACCGCCATGGTTAATATTTTTTGAGTAACAAGCATCTTATTGGCATAAATTGAGAAACAAGTTTTTCAATCCAATTAATGATTTTATATATATATATATATTTATTAATGTCTTTAAGGTAAAGATGAATCCTTAAATCCTCAAATTATTATGTTCGTTACATGAGATTTAACATTTTTTTTATTGTGCATGCTGTTGGTTTCCGATGGCTGAATTTTTTCAGTCCACGAACTTCACCTTTCAATTTCGTCTCGAAACATATCTTGCAAAATTGAATTTCTTGTTTATGTTTTTAAGATTTATCATGCTTAAAAATGAAGAAACCAATATAACTGAATTAAAGAGTAAATTGGCCCTCTAATACGAGCGCTTAAATCGAATGTCTCTATTTTCATGGGTGCATATCCAGATTTCATATAAATGCTGGTATAGACACCACAAAAGTATTGTGGAATATGATTTTAGCTCATTTTCCAGAGCACCTTCACATTTTAAAATCAACAGTGTCATCAAAAAATCGTGAAAAGGACTGACGTGAAGTCAGATTCTTTGCACACTTGTTCACATCACCCACGATCCTCACGAAATTTTGTATTACCTTCTGGTCGTTATAATATTTATAAATTTTAATTGACAATTTATATTTGTTAGGTTTTTCATTCCATTTGATATTGTGTAATAAGATTTTATTTTATACGTCTATTAAATATAAGCAGTGCTTATAAGAAATTAATTTAATTCTAAAAGTTTTTTAGAATTTTTCTAAATTAAATTTGTAGGAGACTAACAGATTAAATCTATTTTAATATTCAAAGTATGTAATAATCCTTCAATCAAGTAAAAAACTGCTTCTCATTATTTTATTTTATATATAATTATATTACGTCTCTAAATAAAAAAAAGCATAGAATATAGAGTACCTTGGATTTTAAATGTACCTAGTTTTAATATTGATCAAACCGAGATTCCACGAGGTCGTATGGGTAAGTTTATTTATTGTTAATTGATTTTATCTTTTAAATGTGAAGTTGGACTGACCTTATCTGAATTCTAATTGTTTTTGAGGGTGTACTACACGTTTTGAGAGTTTTTGAATTAACTTATTTGAATATTTAAACATATTAAATATTTCAAGTAAATTAGTTTTGGAGAAGTTCTTAAAACTATGTTGCATATTTTCGAAAAAGATTTAGTTTTCATAAATATAAGATCAAAAACAAAACATTTTGTCACAGGCAAAGCTGCGTTACCGCCTGTCTGCAGATTTCAGTTGCGCATCCTTGTAACGAAACATTCAAACATTTATTTATTCATTAATTTTAATTGGAAATTTATATCTGTTGGGCTTTTTTTATTCCATTTGATATTGTTTAATGAGTTTCGATTTTATACGTCTATTAAATATAAGCCGTTCATATAAGAC
Organism: Megalocaria dilatata; assembly: GCA_034642435.1. Taxonomy (NCBI): domain Eukaryota; kingdom Metazoa; phylum Arthropoda; class Insecta; order Coleoptera; family Coccinellidae; genus Megalocaria; species Megalocaria dilatata. Next base: position 44,261,889 of record CM067856.1, read on the forward strand.
ATTAATTTGATTTCAAAAGTTTTTGAATAAAATTTTTTAAAATTAAAATTAAAAAACTTAAGCTTATAAAACATTAATTTATTATAATTCTAAAAGTTTTTCAAAATTTTTTGAAATTAAAATTATAGGAGACTAGCAGATTAAATCTGTTTTGATATTCAAAGTTTAAAATAAAAAGAACGGACTCTGCTGGACTTGCGCGAATCGACCTGTATATTTAAATTTATATCCAAAAAGCGTACTATTGAATTTAAGTGTTGTCGTGTCCCAGTGTTTTTCATAATTTTCTAACATAAGGACACAAATAATTTTATTCCGTAAGTGGTTTCCATACTGTATACACACTTGTATAAGGTATTCCATTGTATTGGTGTTTCGCACCACGGTTAGTTTACCGCAGTAATTTGCCTATTATTTCAGTATAGGTTACCAAATAACAGGTAATTGCAATTTAACAATGATTAATTTCGATGGGTTTAGTGGACTGTATTTTGACGTATATTAGCGCAGAGTTTTACTTCAAGGGAACTTGTTTTATATAGTTATCTCGATGATCAACTAGCTTTGTTTATCTAATGAGATAAACCAACAAAACTGATTAGGCATTACAGTTATACACTGGTAATACACTATAATAACAACGAACTATAATTATTGGTTTGCTATTTATAAACCTAGTCAAAAGGTATGATCATTACACTGAAAGCATATGTAATGTAGATTACCACGTTTGTAGCAATTGCGAGAATCGAGAATCTTGTACAATATACAAACGACCAATTTGACTATCCGAATGATAGTGCTTAGTATAGCAAAGTCCACATGCGACAAGTTTGATACCCAAATGATAATGCATAATGTAATAAAAGCTACATATGACAAGTTTGACTATAACGAGAATAATAATGCATAATGTAGCAGAAGCTATTATACATACAACAAAATTTACTATCCGAACGATTATGATTTTACTGTCTGTTCAAAGACTGAGCTCGATGCTTGATGCATCCCTTTTAAAACAAAGAGGGGAAATTAACGAAATTGATTGGAAGGATCATTTGTAGGTGGACTGAATGAATGGAATAAACCTTCTAATAGATATCCTAGTAGAATGAGGATAAAATCAGTTTACAATTATGAATGCCCGACTTCGAAATTCACATATTTATAAATGAATCAAGTGCTCTAAAAGATTTTTCATGTTTTATAAGGCCACATATAATTATTGAAAAACAAATAAGCTGAAGTGTCGAACAACACTTCAAATTCGAATGGCAAAACTCAAAACTGCTAGACTGAAATTTTCAACATGGTAAGTATGAATAATAAAGAGAATTAATTATATCGAACGTAGACAAAGCCGTGTAATGCGATGGAACAATTGGAAGAAGCCTTTTGTTCAGTTCAGTAATTTTGATGAGTTTCCGAATAGACGTAAAGAAATATAGAATAGATTATAAGTAAATGAATAATTAGTTGGTAGCAATGAATGGACAAAAGTGGTACTCATATTCAGAATTTATTCACTTCAACGAAATCCAGACTTTCATGAATTCAACACTTGTTAGAAGAGTTTCTATTAGTATGTGTTACGTCTATTAGGAGACGGTCCTGCAATAATTCATTATTGTTGTTATTGCAGGTGGCCGTGAAAGCGCTTAAATATTTTATGTTGATATTTTCAATCGACTTGTTGCTGATCCATGTTAACTTCGATGAATTATTACTTGGGTCACTTCAGATTATTTGTTCTCTAATGAATATACCGGGTGCTAAAAACCAATATTTTGGAAGCCAATTATATGCCTTAAAATAAGTAAAAATTGTATATAAACATGGGTCCGCAAATGAGCCGTTTTGGAGATATAAGCCATTTTCGGTTTTTAAATTAACTTTTAGCGGAACCAAATACGATATTCGATTTATTTTTATCTTTCAGATGTCTTGTGTACTGAACTTACAATTAAAATGTTTTCCATTCGTTGCCTTAAAAAATATCACAGCTGGCATCTAACATTTGGTTTTCATATGACATATACGTACTTTAATTGAGTATTCTGATCGGAGGTTCAATCAAGTTTTTAGATGATTGAGGAAAACTGGTTCCTTAAATACAAACGCTCGTGATACTGTACGTCCAAGATCTGTAAGTGTTACGGAAGTTGAAGAGCAAATTTTAAATACTGCGACTGAAAATCCCGTTAAGTGTAAGAAGAATTTCAGCAAGTTGAAATAAGAGGCCCCTTGTCTGGAGAACTATGCATCAACAACTTTATCCATTCCATATTGAACGCGTGCAAGCTCTTAATCCTCCTGATCATCAAGCCAAAAGCACATTCTGTCAATGGGTTTTAACAATAATAGCTGAAAATACGCATTTTACTTCAAATATCCTTTTCACTGATCAAGCCGGCTTTAGCAAAGATGAAATTTTTAACTTCCACAATAGCCATATTCGGGCGGATAAAAATCCACACGCCATTCATGAATCCAGACATCAGTAGCGTTTCAGTATAAATATCTGGCACGTTATTCAACAGGAGCCGCATACCTTAACTTTCTTCAAGATATCTTGACCGATTTTTTAAACGTGGTACCTTTAAATCAGTGGATAAATACTTGGTTTATGCAAGATGAGGCATCCCCACCTTATACCCTGCTGTTAGGGAACATTCAGATCAAAAATTTCCCAGAAGATGGATAAAATAAAGAGACCTAGTGCCATGGCCCGCTAGATCTCCCGATTTGAATCCTTTTGACTTTTGTATTTGGGGTTTGTTGAAAAGTTTAGTATATACAATGTCAGTGAATAACATCGAAGAGTTGCAACATCGGATTGAAATATCCTGTCAAACGATCCGAACACAACCAGGTCTTTTCGAAAGAATACGTAATTCCTTCTGCGACCATGTCCTTCCTCCATTGAAATGGACGGTGGTCATATAGAACATCTTTTGTAAAGTACTAGAAGTCAAAAATAAATCGAATATCTTCTGTAATTAATCGTATTTGTTTGCGCTAGTTGTAAATATTTCGGAAATAAAAAATCACTCATATCTTCAAAACGGCTCATTCGCAGACCCGAAACTTTTTACTTAGTTTGAGGTCTAGAATTAACTCCCAAAATATTGAAACGTTGTTTTTTAACACCCGGTATATGGCCCTTACAAATGATGGAACGATTTGAATCCTCTCGATTTATTTAGTGCTTAGTGTTAAGTTATATTCAACGCAGTGTAAATTATATTCACTCTCATTCCTTCGTTATCGGTCAGCAGATAATCGAAATTTTCCATCCCAAAATTACAAGAGAACTGTTACCAATAACAATCTAAATCATTGAGAGTTCACAGCCCACAAATTTCCAATCAACTTTGTTAATTTCCCCCTTTTTTTTCTTGGTGAAATAAATAAATTCTCCTCTACTCTTATGTTAAAATTATATCATGTTATACAAGTAAAGTCTCATTATTATTCTCGTAATAATCAAATTGGTCGTGGTTCGTTGCAAACAAATGAAGGAGTCAAGTTTTTCAGGTTAAAAAATCACGAGCGCGAAGCGCGAGTGATTTTTCCTGAAAAACTTGACGACTTTATTTGTTTGCAGGGAACCTTGAGGGAAATGCCAGATAATTTTGAAGCTCGTGTGGTATTCGGGGGATTATTTTTCCGTCCCAAATATACTTTTCTTGAAGTGATTTGGCAGTCTGATTCCACATTGTTTTTATTGTACCTTCCTTATAGTCTTCTCCATCCATTTTCTTCATATTGTAAGCGTAATCTTTCATAATGTTTGCCAATTGCGCTTCACTCGTTTCAGCACTCAATGTGTATTCCCTCTCAGTACAAAAAGTAGTAAATTGGTTCAAAACTGTTTTTTTTGCCTTCTCCGTATTAATGGGAACATTTCCTTTGACTTTTTTATCGATGGTGGACAGAGAACAAACTCCAAATCGACTAATTTTCATGCAAAATCTCCAATTTTCACAATTGAATTCAACCTGTCAGTTTGACGTGTGGTTAATTTGACTGGATCATGTTTTGTTTTTTATATATAGCAACTACCAGAGAAAATAATCAAAAAATTATCAGTATAATACCATGTAGGTTGTACCACGTGACGTCGAATGGTGCAATTCTATTGGTCGATATTTGGGTCGGAAAAATAATCTTCAAAATCCATAGCAGAATAACATCCTATTTACCTCTGAAGCTTTTGTAGACTATATGTATGAGCACTGAATGTTAAATTATTCTAAAAATATAAAAATGCCGAACTCCCTTTCGATAATTGAAGAACGGAAGTTGATGAAATGCCTTCTGTTTGTTCTATGGCTAATCAGAACTTCCAATGTATGACAAAAAGAATTCGTTCTGTATTATTAGAGCTGAACGAATATTATGTTTAAACGTATTTTCATCCGAGATAAATGAGGAATGGGAAAATTATTCATATATTTACTCCGTTTTAATAATGAAAGCAAACAATGTTCGTTATTTTCTCTAATTATGTGTTTTCCTCCATTATTCCGAGAAAGAATTAAATATGTATGTAGACATAATATTCCGTGTCATCAGTATAATGGGAGGGTAGAGTTATATTAAGATAAAATGATTCTATATGCTGGAATTGAACTGAACACGGAGAATTTTATCTGATTTTGAAATCTGAGTATGAAAACAATAATGGTGAATGCTGAGTTGCAGATATAAGGGGGTGGAGCTTGAATGACTCAAGAAGGGATAACAATGAAATCAAAACTTGTGAGATATCAAATAAAGAAGCAGAACATTCTGTACTCTTTAGAAAACTATTTACTTTGTTAAAAAGGAAATTGAAAATCTCTCGGAAAAAGTTAGATTCTTTATTGATAGACATATTAAATTACAAGTATTGTACAAAACTTTGAGACATAAATGCACTTTGAGATAATTGAATCAATCCATGTCTATCTCAATGCAGTCTAATGTTTTTAAAATAATGTTGACTTGGTATTTTCGATAATTAAATAATTCTATAAATGTAAATGATTATTTTTTTATATTCAGAATTGAATAAATCTCTTATCAAGCACAAGCTCAACAGGATCAATTTTTATTTCGAAAATTGTAATTTATAGAACACTTCAACAAGATTCTCTGAGAGCGCAGATTTCGTTAGTACATCAAAGTTGTATATATATATATATACATATAGTATATATAATAATATAATAACACAAGGAGTAAAAGTAAGTTTGCTACCATATGTCGCAACTAATTTATCATTCCATTGTTTCATCTGGCAACACCTTCATTTAGAAGTGTCATCAGTAGGCTTTCCTTTCAGTATTTCGGTGAAATGTAAACAACATAGTTTCTGGGTGCTCTGAAAATGTTAACTTTTGTACTGAATAATGTGTTTTTGCTGGAAGTCTTACTTGAGTACTTCAAAATGAAGAAAAAGACTACCAAGGATCATCGTAAACAACTAAAAAATGTTGATAGTAAAACATAGTAATAATTTTTTTTAATTGTTTTATAAAACGTGTAACCTATTTATACTCAATATAATATAATTTCATAAAATAAAATATAATAAAATGTGATGTGATATAATACGATACAATACAATACAATACAACACAATAAAATACAATAATAATAATAATAATATGGTTTATTCACAATTAAGTTTACATTGATAGCTTTTGACAAAAAAGTAATGTACATACAATACAAATATAATATAATATAAATATCGAAACAGATTCAATCTGTTCCTACAATTTTAATTCAAAGAATTATTATTCAAAAACCATTAAAAATAAATTAATATCTTATAAGCACTGCTTACATTTAATAGACGTATAAAATCGAAACACATTATACAATATCAAATGGAATAAAAAAAACCAACAAATAATAATTGTCAATTAAAATTCATAATCCTTCTATCAAACCGCTTTTTATTATTTTAAAATATAATATAATGAAATATAAATATTAATGAATTAATTGAATCTGTGAACATTTAGTACGAATATGATAACGAATATGAGTATGGAAAATAGGAAGTTTTTCGGCGCGGAACACAGCAACATATACCTGTGTTCGAAACTTAAATAAAGCCGAATAATATTAATTGAAGTTATTCTGATGTCCACAAATTTTATTGTTATTTTAATATAAAAATTGTTAACACAGTAGCACTTCAGTATCTTACATTTTTGGATAACTGTTATTGTAACAGTTATTCAAACAAAAGATACCACCTACTGAAAGATAATTTCGTGTTAGTGAAGCGATTATTGAATTATAATAACGATATAATTTGTGAAAATCGGAATAACCTTATTTAATATTTTCGAATATTTTTTGTTGTTTCTATAATATTAACCACCATGACTCAGAAAACTGAAATTAGTTATTGCAAATTGCCTTTCGATTTCACTCCCCTACCAACGGTGAATTGCTGAATAAGCGGAGATATGAGCTAGAAACCTGGTTGTATTATGTATACTATCAATGTTCAACAATTTCAACATTACACGATAATTACCACTGTGGCTCAGAAAATTGTAAATAATTATTGTGAATTGTATTCTTAATTCACTTCCCTTCCAACAGTTAATTCCAGAATGAGCAGAGATATGAGATAGAATCTTCGTGGTATCGTATATCCCACCTATGTTGAACAATTTCAACATTACATGATAATATCCATTGTGCCTCAGAAAATTGAAAATAATAATTGCAAATTGTCTTCCGAATTCACTCCCTTAACTAGCGGTAAATTCCTGAATGAAGAGATACAAGACATTATCTCTTATTTGTCGCAAAGTATAAAATGGAATTAGCTAAAATTGCTCATCATTTTGAGATACTATGCTCATAACGCTTTGAATAACACAATATTAATATATACTAGGGTGAGTTTCACGAGGGATACACACTAGAATAGCCGGAAAATGTCTCAATGGCATATTGTGGCTTCAGAGGGTTAAATCCTGTAAGCCTTCCTGATCCAGACTTACGATGAAAAATAACAACGAGGGGGTTAAAAAAATATTAATTTCAAATATAGCTTCTGAACGTTAGTCTACGGAAGATTGCATGTCTCCTAGTCGTTCATGGTTCCCATAAATGGCATGAGTGTTTTAATTATACTGATTTGTCAGATAGCATGTTTGCTGAAGCTGATATGATAGTAGAGGTTTCCGTTATTTGATTAAATAGTTCAGTTTAGGAACCATTCGTTCTGATATGCAAATTATACGACTCGATCTTCAGGGCTGATATCGCAATAGGGAGCACTCCAAAAATATATTTAGGGTACTTTGCATTTAACGACGTCAAGATTAATTTTTATCTATTAGTGCTGACGTCACTGTAACTCAAAAAAGTCGCGGAAATTGGTCAATGTAATATTCGTCCAAGATATCATATCGCTTTCGAAGTAAGCTCTTTACGAAATAGTTCACTTACATCAACAAAATATTTGATTAATAAGAAGTAATAGCTATGTTAACGGTATAACAGTTTAAAATTCAAAAACTCCAGAAAAGATTTTGTTGATCGCTAGGATCTAAGCATCAGACATTGTCATATTTTGAAGCTTCAATCGTCAGTTCGCTTTGAATTGCAACGAATACAAATCAGTCAAGCACCTATATATGCTCTGCATAGGAATACCAATGTATTTGTTAGACACTAGCGCCATCTAGTGTACGTAAATTTAGATACAAGAACTTCCTGTCACCATGGCTCATACTCCTTATTAATCATATTTGGTACAGATAATCAGCCGAATTAATTAATATGCTAATTATGAGCATAACGGTCTTCTTTCGATGACCTAGAAATGGCTCTCTCAAACGCTGCATTACACTGAGATAATATTCTAGTGCGCAATATGGCAATAATAAAAATATTCACTTTTGAATTATTTGCTTCGGTCTATTTCGGCTCAGTTGGAATGCGTCATTCTAAAGCTTGTTCAGTAGTTGGAATGTCAAATTTGTGAAACCATACCTCATCACTAGTTACAATACATTTCATGAATATGGAATCGAAATTGACCAGTTAAAGCATATCTTCAGCTATCTTTGAGCGATTGAGTTTTTTCAGAAAATTCACTTCGTTCGACAACAGTCACGAGGCAATGCTAATTGCTTTGTGAGTCACAGAAATTTCAATGTCTGTGCTTATAAGACTTAACAATGATTTTCAGATAGTACTGTCATTACTAAAGCGATATTAAGTTTAGGTAAAGATATTGATTGCAGTGCAGAACGAGGCAAATTTTTATCTCTTTTAGACGCACTGTATCACTCATACTCACATGTTTCTTATACAGTTCATGCAATGTAGGTTTCATTTTTGGGGGATTTAGTTTCAAATTTGATAAATAAACATTAAGGCGTAACATATTTATATAAATTAGAAAGGTTTCAAAACACATTTAAGAAGACACTACAAACTGGAGCACTGTAAACAAACTATATAACAGATGACGCTCAAACGCCTTGTGTATATATAGTACAATTGTGCCAACTTAGCGATAGAAAGAAATCTGTGAATCCCTTTATGGAGCCCCTTGAACGATCAGTCTCAGCATCGGGTGTTTTTTTAGAGTGATAGAACTTTAAATTGAAATAAAACACATTTAAATTAAGATTGTAGCCAATTTTTTTTATTTGAAAGATAATTTTATGACATTTATGTTTTGAGAATAATTTTCGGCATATGTTTACCACGACTAGCTCGGAGGAACCGCATTCGACCAGACCACTTTTGGACCACTTTTTCGAGTAATTCAGGCCTTATTTCATCAATCCCACGAGTTATGTTGGCTTTTAAAGGGTCCATTGTTTCTGGTTTATCAGCATAAACCAATGACTTGACATAACCATAAAGAAAATAATCCAGTGGAGTTATGTCGCATGATATTGGAGGCCAATTAATTGGATCATTTCTAGAAATAATGTTATCGCCAAATCTTTCTTTCAATAAATCACATAAATAGACGTTAATTCTTGATAGAAGGTATATACACTATTTAAATATTTTAATATTAGCCTTCTACATATTTAATTTCGAAAAATTATATTTAATTATTATAACTTCAGTTAATAAATTAAAATAATGTCATATAAGTACCACTTATATTAAATGATATATAAAATAAATATTCATTATAAGACATACAAATGATATAACAAAATCCAATAACTAAAAATTGTTAACCAAAATCCTATAAATTAAATATTTTGAATAGACAAAATTTTGTTTCTGCTGATCAATATCATGAAAACAAATATCTTTCAAAAATTACATTATTATGTTAGACATTTTTTAAAGATGTTGGTTTTCATAAGATTGATCAGCAGAAACAAAATTTTGTCTATTCAAAATATTTAATTTGTAGGATTATGGTTAACAATTTTTATTTATTGGATTTTGCTATATCATTTGGATGTCTTATAATGAATGTTTATTTTATATGACATTTAATATAAGTGGTACTTATATGACATTATTTTAATTTATTTCCTGAAGTTATAATTATTAAATGTAATATAATTTTTTGAAATTAAATATGTAGCAGGCTAATATTAAAATATTTAAATAATTCAATGAATCATTTTTAACGGTAGCAGCATGAGGTGTAGCACCATCCTTTTGGAACCAAAACACTTCTGGGTCGATACCATTCAAATTTTGAAACAAATAATCATTGGTCATCGACCTGTAACGAGCACCATTCACTATAACATTAGCTCCTTCATCGTTTTTAGAGAAATATGGAACGATGATGCCTCCAGCCTGTAAAGCACATCTTTCCATGATGATTTGTCAATGCTTACTGAACAGAAATGTCAAAACAACATGGCTTCTACCTTCTGTCAAATCACATCTTTCCATGATGATTTGTCAATGCTTACGGCCGCGTCTTCCTCAAAACCAGTGCCCGAGTTGGGGTAAGAGTAAAAATCAAAAGGGACTCAAAGGAGGGCGGGGTAAATCCCAGTTCCAGGGTCCTGAAACAAGATAGGAAAGGTTTCCAAGAAAAGGGTAAATCCATTCCTGGAAAACCCCTCCTTAAGAAGTCGGCCAGCTGCCAAGGGGAAGGTGCCAAAAAGTCGCCCCCCAAGGACATACCGGAGCCGGCGTAGAAAAAGAGGCCATACGCTGTATACAGGCCAATCTCCAACATGCTAAGGCTGCATCGTTCATCCTTGGCAGGAGATTCATAGAGGAGCAGATAGATATTGCACTAATCCAGGAACCCTGAATATCATCCTCGGGTAAGGTAAGTGGACTCGGAGGAATTCCAGGCACTATTGTGACCGGGGTCTCAGTTGGGAGGCTGAGATCCTGTATAGTTGTAAGGAAAAGATAAATTATTTCGTTATTTCAGAGTTCTGCAAGGGGGACATGACAACCTTTCATGTCCGCTGCCAGGGGGTTAGGAATGCGACGGAGTTTATCGTCTGTTCTGCGTACTTTCCTGGAGACAGAGCTGCCGAAGGACCCCCACCTACAGCGTACGGGTTTTAGTCCGCCATTGTAGAAAGAAAAATATCCAGCTGATAATTGGATGTGATGCCAATGCTCACCACACAGTTTGGGGCAGCACGGACATCAACCATAGAGCTGAGTCACTCCTAGATTACTTACTTCAAGAGGGCTTAACAGTGGTAAATAATGGTGACAAACCAACGTTTGTTACCCCTTATAGACAGGAGGTTTTAGACCTTACTATAAGTACTAATTTCATTAACTATAAGATTTCCGATTGGACGGTATCCACTGAACCATCATGTTCAGACCATAGGCATATACTCTTCAGTATAAAAACAGGTCCTAGACCATTAGAATACTACAGAAATGCTAAGGAAACAGACTGGACTGGTTATGTAGAAACCCTCCGGGCTAACTTTAGCACGTGTATATCTAAAATATTCAAACAGAATCACTTGGAGATCTTGGCGGAGCAAATCAAAACCGCCATGGTCTCCGCTTATCACTAAAACTGCCCACTAAGATGTAAAAAGGATAACCGAAATTCATCTTGGTGGAATAACAACCTAAATAAACAAAGAAAGAAGGTTCGGAGATTATTGAACCGAGCCAAAGTGACCAGTCAATGGGACAAATACAAGGAAGCTCTAACCTTCTACAATAAAAGCATTAGGAGGATCAAGAGGGACTTGTGGGGAAAGTTCTGTGAGGGTATGAATGATGCCCCCGGAACTGATAGAATACACAAGATTCTCTCCAGAGAGCAAGTGAGAACAACCAGTTCACTCAAACGCCCGGAGAGTGGTTTCACTGGTTCCAGAAAAGAAACATTGGAGCTCCTTGCGAACAAACACTTCCCTGGATGTCAAACCTTGGAAGATACAAACGCCAGATCCAACCCTGACCATCTGATCTGGCCAGGGAGGGGCAACTGGCGAAAATCCAAAAATATAGTCACTGCACAAGTGGTCAGAGGCGCAATAAGGTCTTTCAAAACACCGGGGGTAGACGGAATCTTTCCAGCCCTTCTTCAAAAGGGCATGGATGTGTTGATTCCGTACCTGCTAAAATTATTTATAACAAGTCTGGCTTGGGGGGGTTATTCCTACAAGCTGGACACTAACTAAAGTGGTATATATACCAAAGGTGGGACGAACAGAATCGGAACCCTCTTCGTTCAGACCAGTAAGCTTGACATCGTTCCTGCTGAAGAGTCTGGAAAAGGTGATTGATGTCCATATCAGGGGGAAGGTGCTAATTGACAGTCCCTCTAGCCCTCATCAATACGCCTACCAGGCTGGCAAGTCTGCAAAACTGGCATTGCATAATCTGATCGGAAAATTAAACCAATCTTTCGATAATGGAGAGATAGCACTAACAGCGTTTCTGGACATTGAAGGTGCTTTTAACAATACGCTGCCAGTTTCTCTCGCTGAGGCTATCGCTGCGAGAGGAATCGACCCACTAATCTGTAGATGGATACCGCCAATGGCAATGCTATGCGGCAGAACAATAACGACCTCATACCAGGATGAGGTCTTCGAGTTCAAGGCTGCGAAGGGCTGTCCGCAGGGAGGTATTCTCTCACCCTTACTGTGGACCCTTCTCGTTGATGACATGCTAGCGATCATTTCGCTGTGGGAAGTCGACGTTCAAGCATTTGCTGATGACCTGCCAATCATAGTGAAAGGTAAATCGGAGGTGACGATATCGGCCGTCCTTCAAGAGATACTGAACACTATTGACAAATGGTGTATAAGAGAAGACATGGTGTATAAGAGAAGACATGTCTCTTAACCCGCAAAAGGTAGTTATAGTACCATTCACTAAAAAACGGAAGTTGAATAGTTTAGAACCGCCGACTATCCGAGGTGAAATAATACAATTATCATTTGAGGCAAAATACCTGGGAATAGTCCTGGACAAGACCCTCACCTGGAATGCACACCTGGATAAAGTGTGTCACACAGCCATAATGGGTTTCTGGACTTGCAGGCGGATCTTTGGTAAACCCTGGGGCCTAAATCCCAGGCAGATGTACTGGCTATACACTATGGTAATTAGACCACGGATAGTGTATGGCGCTGTATCGTGGTGGAAGAAAGGCCAACAAACGGTTGGCGAACAAAAGCTCACCCGACTACAGAGACAGGCTTGCCTTGCAATTACAGGTGCGTTTCGCACCACACCCACGGCAGCCATGGAGGTCCTACTAAATCTACCACCCCTGCACCTACTCGTGCAGAGAGAGGCGGAACGGACCACATACAAACTATATCAACTGGCGATTGACAGGCCAGAGGCAATAGTGATGGGAGGGTCAAGACTGCTAGACGAGCTTTTAACGAACAGTATCCTATCGATGCCCTCGGATCTAATGTCAAAAATCACGAGCCAGGAACGGAATTTCAATGTAATCGTCCCCAGCCGGGACGAATGGACCCAGCATGCTGAGGTTCTATTGAGAACCGACCTTGGCTTGTTCACAGACGGCTCGCGAACGACGAACGGAACAGGAGCGGGAGTCTATGCGAGTAAACCGAGAATTAACATCTCATTGAGTCTCGGTCAAAACGCAACCATATTCCAGGCAGAAATATTTGCCATTGAGACCGCGGCGGAACTGCTGATAAAACGGCAAATCCACCACGGTAAAATCAAAATATTTACTGATAGTCAGTCAGTTCTAAAAGCTCTGGAATCCAGCTGTTTTACATCCAAAACAGTCTGGAGTTGCCGCACGGCTTTAAACAGGCTCGGTATGTATAACGGAGTCACTCTGGTTTGGATACCGAGCCACTAAAACTATTTGGGTAACGAGCAGGCGGATCGGCTGGCATTTGCTGGAGATGCGCTGCCTCTGGTAGGACCGGAACCATTCCTGGGAATACCGCATGACGTGGCTAACGAGACGATAACAGGCAGAATGAACTCAAGGCTAGGGTCTTTCTGGCGGAGCCATTCTGGCCCGAAACACTCGAAGTTGTTCCTTGGAACAGCTTCGAACAAAAAGATGGCGAACCTAGCGCTAGGTCTGGATAGGGCCAAACTAAGAACACTTGTCGGAATTATGACAGGTCACTGCAGACTGAAAGCGCATTTGCACAAAATCGGTCTGGTTGAAGACAATGAATGCAGGCTGTGTCTTGAGGATACTGAAACAGCCATGCACATCGTCTCAGAGTGCCCAGCGGTGAGTCGCATCAGATTCGAGGTCTTTGGCCAGGCTTTCATAGCCCACAGTGAACTGAAAAAATTACCCCTGAACAAGATTATCGGTTTTATCCAAAAACTGGATCTCGTCGGGGAGATATAAATTAGGGGTGAACCACAATAGTCCGTGCGGACGCAGTGATAGGGTGGACAGACGCCCGCTCACCATAAATAATAATAATAAGTAATATTTCAATTTTATTAAATCTGTTAGAATCCCTAGAGATAAATAAGCATAATAAAATTGGAATATTACTTAACGAACAAACAGATTTAAATAACTCACCTCTGTTGAATATATTCAGATAAGCTGGAATTTGCAGAGACCCTTTTTTAGGTTTTAGTGCTCATTAGAAATTTATTGTACTTACTGTAATATGAATAGCAACGAATTTCGGAAACAAGCTAAGTTATTCAAAATGTAATCTTGCCTGATGATGCTATTGTGATAGCGAAACGATTGTTGTAAACATAACAATAAAAGTTTGTGAAATTCAAAATAACCTTATTTAAATATTATTTGATATGGATTTTCACCAAGTAAGGACATATTTAAATGTGAAGTTGGACTGACGATGAACTTATTTTATTTCAAATTGTTTTTTGAGGATGTGCTATATGTTTTGAGAGATTTTTGAAGTAACTTATTTAAATATATTAAATATTTCAGATAAATGAGTTTTGGAGAAGTTCTTAAAAATATATTTTGCATTTTTGAGAAAGATTTGGTTTTCATAAATATAATATCAGAAACGAAATTTTGTCTCCTTCAAATATTTATTTATCAATTTCAATTGATAATTTATATTTGTTGGGTTTTTATTCCATTTGATATTATATAATGAGTTTTTATTTTACATGTCTACTAAATTTAAGCAATGCTTATAAGACATCAATTTAATTCTAAAAGTTTTCGCAAAAAATTTTTTTTAATTAAAATTTATAGAAGGCTAACATAAATAATCTGTTTTGATGTTTAAATTTTGAAAAAATTAAACGTTCAGAAAAACATATTCCATAAGTTTGTTTATTGTGATCAGTCTCATATGGGGCTGAATAAAAATTGATATTCAGATTTACCCCTTCACATAAAAGTTACATTATTTCATTTCAAAACCCATAACTTCAAAAAGAATTATTGAGAAATGAAAATATATGTATGAATGGAAACGACCATTGTCCAAATGCACCAGGCACTCTCTCGTCTCGAATGTTCGAGCGAACCGATACATTGGTATAAAACCGATAGTTTTTTCCCTTATCCACTAGATACTTGAATTCCCAGCAGAATTTCCGTCTGCACTTTATAGACGGGATTGAATTTCAATATCGGGTAGGTAGTGCACGTGAATAATTCTGATTTATGGCTAAATATCTTATTCTGCGTCGTTAAACCGTACACTCGAGAAAAAGTGGTTGAATTGGAGATCGAAGCTCTAATGCTGCATCGGTAAGTGCTTTGAACACCATGTTTAGTGCAATGGAAGCTGAACTACGTCGTTATCAAGGTGTCCCATACACCCTGAAGTAATTTTAATATTTTTGGTTGTATTGATGAATTTAGGAACGGTTCAGAAAGAGCAATAATAAATGATTGGGGAAAAAGAAACCCATTAGATGGCTTTAATGATAAATACCTCATAAATTATCGATCAAAATATTTCAGATATATGCTCGTTACACTGAAGGTGACATTTCACACTAAGAAAATCTTTTGCTGTTTTCTGTTTCATTGTGAGTAACAGGGTGTTGAAAATGAAGTTCAATAAAGAAAAAATTTGGTACACATTACAGTTTTTCTTTGACAAAGGCGAAAATGAGAGCCAGGCGGCTGAAATTATGAATGGTGTTCGTGGTCCCGATACTGTAAGAGCTGTTTACGTGCAATTATGGTTCCGTCTATTCCGTTCAGGTCTTTTTGATGTTAAAGATGCATCTCCAACAGTCGTCGAAAATATCACAGAAATAAACGAAGTTGACCGGTATATTAGTAGTTATAGCATCACCCAGGAGCTAAAGTTCGGATATAATACAGTTTGAAATCATTAGCGGAAAGCTGGATTCAAAACGGATGTTACACCAATTAATACCAAAAACTATCCTTTCAAAATGCATTTCAAAACATCAAACATTTACGTTACTCTCGGGATAAATAGGAACCATTCCCAACCTATGATCGAGTTTCCCGAACATCGGAGAATGAAAAACGATTCAATTTTTCATTTCAAGATAATGAGGGGTTATTTTGATTTACCCGAGTTAGTTGTAATGATTCCATTTCATGTCACTTCGAGGACAACTCGTAGCCGGGCTCTGCTATCAGTAAGTGAGTAAGTCTGGTATATATCTCGGTAGGAATTCACCTGTTCACAGAATGTTTGGATAATTTAACAAAAACTGCAGAGGAGTCAACATCTTCATCGTCAATCTATTTACCTTTAAGAGCGAAATCGAGAATATTTTCCATTGATGTTAAATGAGATGAAACTTCGCTTATATTTCGTAATTGTGCCGTACATTTAGTTATCACTCAGTGTGGATTAGGTTATCACTCACTATATCTTATCTTCAATTCAAATAATGTGAATGACTAAGTAGATCTTTGACTGGAATTTTTTCATTTTGTATTACTGTTTTTGCATAAATGAGTAAATAAATGAATAAACATATCTACGTATGAATATTAGTGGCGATAGCTTAGAAGTTAGAGCATAAGAACCGAAAGGTCCGGGTTAAAAACAAATTGTAGAAATTACTATGTTTTACTACCAAAAAATATATACTACTCTGTCAAGAAAGTACCCGGAATTTTCAAATTTATTGGGTCGCCTTCAAAATAGGCTCCATTTGCTCCAATACATCTATGCCAACGGCACTTCCAATTATCGAAACATTTTTTATAGGCGCTTTCCGGGATGGACTTTAGCTCTCGCGCCGAATTTTGTTTTATGGCTTCAATCGACTCAAAACGGGTGCCACGAAGGGGCAATTTAAGTTTTGGGAAGAGGAAAAAGTCGCAGGGAGCCAAATCCGGCGAATACGGTGGTTGCTGAAGTACGTTTGTTGAGTTTTTGGCGAAAAAGTCAGTCACAATCGTAGCTCGGTGAGAAGGCGCGTTATCGTCATGCAAAATCCATGAGTTGTTCGCCCACAAATTTGGCCGCTTCTTACGGATACGCTCACGCAAACGTTTCATAACGCCTAGGTAATACTCCTTGTTTACCGTCTGACCCTCTGGAACGAATTCGTAGTGCACCACGCCAGGGATATCGAAGAAAACAATGAGCATCACCTTCATTTTCGAGCGGCTTTGGCTGGTTTTTTCGGTTTCGGCTCATTTTTTGCCACCCATTCCGATGATTACTGGCTTGTTTGCATATCGTACTCGTAGACCCAGGTCTCATCACCAGTTATAATGCGTTCCATGAATGTAGAATCGGAATTACAGCGATCCAGCATGTCTGAAGCAACCTGTTCGCGATGACGTTTTTGAAGAAAATTCAGGTCTTTCGGTACGAGTCGTGCGGCCACCTTTCTCATGCCCAAAATATCAATCAAAATCGTACGTGCGGACTCGTGGGATATCTTAAGATCATGTGCTATCTCTCTCAAGCTGGTACGACGGTTTTCCAGCACCCTTTCCTTAATTTTATCGTCGTTATCTTCGATCGAAGCCGTCGATGGGCGACCACTTCACGACCGTCCTTGAAGGCTCTGTACCACTGATATGCACGAGTTTTCGATAGAGCATTATCACCAAAGGCCTTTTGCAACATTCTCAATGCATCGGCACACGAAAATTCATTTGCAACACAAAACTTTAAACAAATTCTTTGCTCAACGTAATCACCCATAGTAAAAATCGGCACGCACTCTGACATTGACTGACTTAATCAGCTGTTGCAAACACACTAGTTGACAGATCCCGCTCAAGCTTGGCATAGTAATTAAGGACAGTGGAACCAACCTAGGAAAAAAACCTGCCTCATTGCCCCGCCAGATTTAAATCGATAATTCCCGGTACTTTCTTGAGAGAATGTATGCTTCTTTTCTTTTTCTTTTTACAAGTTCCGACGCATAGCTTACAATTTTGACAAAATATCACCAACTATATTCGTAAATCGTAAATCGATAATTCCCGGTACTTTCTTGACAGAATGTATTACACATTATCTTGTGACTCGAGTTTCGGGAAATGAACTATCCCATCATCAGTTGTCTGATTATGGGAAAGAAAATGTGTAATATATATTTTTTGGTAGTAAAACATAGTAATTTCTACAATTTGTTTTAATTATGATCAACTACCAAATAGTAACGGCTGAAACAATTCAGTATCTGAAAGGTCCGGGATTCAAATCCCATTCAGTGGTAAAGAAATTTTCTGGTTGGACGGGTTTCGGCCACCATGTCACTGTTGGGTCGAAAATTAACAGTGCTGTGACCTAGAGTTGGGTAAGAACAGTAATAAACCCTACCCAGAACACAACTCCTAACTCGCACAAGCTCAAATAAGCTTCTGAGAAATCTTCACAGAAGATCTAGTAGTCTCAGAATAAATTTAAAAAAATATAAATGAATAAAATTCAAATATAAAAACAGATTTATTCTATTAGCCTCCTACAAATTTTAATTTAAAAAAAATTTCATTCAATAACTTTTAGAATTAAATCAATGTCTTATCAAGATCTACTCTGATTTAGTAGAAATATAAAATCAACAATTGTTAGCACTTCGGTAGAAAATTAGCAGACTGTATGTGTAAAATTGATAATGATTAGAAATACACCACAAATCTCAGATGGACACTCACCCTCATCCACTGAATTCCTGGTTAGTTGGGGATCCCCTTGTCTGGAACTCTGACACCAACACCTTGTTGAACTATCGTTCTTGTAATAAGAAATTCTGAACACTTTTTGCTTTGAAAGAATTAAAAAACTCATAAGCCGGGAAAATATCGAACGTAATGTCGATCCGTGATCATTCAGAATCTGGTCGAAGAAAAAGACTCTCGCATGCGCACAGTGTCATCTGAAAGATGAGTGGTGCATATATGCGCAATTTCAGAAATAAATTAGGGAAACTTGAATGCTGCACTAACATAGCCGCCCACAAAAACCCTTATGGGTTTTTCTAAAGAAAACAGAAAAAAAAAGTTTCCTCCTTTTAAAAAGAACACCATGTAAGTCACCAGAAAATTAAATTTAAATAATAGAAAAGAAAAATAATAACAAATATAGAAATACATTATTTTTATAAAGGAAAATAATTTGAAAATCAATTTCTCGGAAGTGGACAAAGCTTCACAACGGGTCTACGGAAAATACCATTAGCTGTTTTCACCGCAGCTACCCTATTGTGTCCATCCTCTCCCGGAAATAATTCCACAATGCGACCAACCGGCCATTTAAAAGGCGAAACGACATCGCTTTTGATCAAAACAAGGTCGTCGAGCTCAATTTCTTTGGCCGGCTCAGCCCACTTGAAACGCTGCTGAAGTGTATTAACATATTCCGCGAAGTACCTTTTCCAAAAATCTCGCTGCATTTTCTGTATAAGCTGCCATCTAGACAGTCTGTTTAATTTCAAATGAGAAACATCAACATCAGGAATTGTTGAATTCAAGGGTTCTAAAGTGAGAAAATGCCCTGGTGTGAGCGGAATTAAATCATTAGGATCTGAGCTCTGAGAACATAATGGCCTCGAATTCAGAACAGCTTCGATTTGACAAATCAAAGTTGTAAATTCTTCATAGGATAGTCGCTGATCTCCTACCACTCGTAGTAAATGAGATTTAACCATTTTTACACCCGCTTCGGCAAGGCCATTAAAATGTGCACCCGTAGGGGGATTGAAATGCCACTGGAAACGTAGAGTTCCAGAAGTTTCTTGAGCTAACTTCAAAAATTCATTTTGAGCTCCAATGAAATTCCGACCGTTATCGGAGTAGCACGCATGAATCATGCCACGTCGAGAAATGAATCGACGGAATGCCGCGATAAAACTACACGTAGAAAGCTCCTGCGTTAATTCTAAGTGAATAGCTTTGGTTGTAGTGCACACAAAAACGCATATATAAGATTTTAAATATTTTGCACCCTTTATGCGATGCATAGTTACGAAGAAAGGTCCGCAGAAATCAATAGCAACGTGAGAAAATGGCTTTAATTTAGAAATTCTGAAACTTGGAAGATCAGCCATTTCAGGTGGTTTGTAAGTATTTGGACGGGCACGAAAACATTGAAAACAATTAGAAATAACTTTTCTTATTGTTCGACGAGCTGATAGTATCCAATATTTTTGAAGAAGTAAATTATGTAACGTTTTTGAACCGGGATGTAAATATTGCTTGTGAACCGACTCTACAATCAAAATCGTTAATTTATGTGAGCTAGGCATCAAAAGAGGGTGTTTTGCGGCATATTCAATATAACTGGATTTCTTTAAGCGGCCGCCCACCCTGAGAAAACCTAGAGAATCTAGAAAGAGTGAAAGTTTCCGAAAGGGTTTAGGTAAAATTTTGTTTTTGTTAATAATTTCTATGATATCAGAAAATACCGAATATTGCGTATGTTTTATTAAACACATCAACGATTCATTCAACTCATGAATTGTTAAAATGCCTGTTTGTTTAAGGGAACCGGGTTTTGAAATTTTCGAAAATCGTAAACAGTAACTTAAAATTCTTTTTATTTTTTCAAGAGAGGAAAATTTATTTAAAAGGTTATCTAAATCGTCCATTGGAATATCTACATATAAAGATATACTTTTTTCTTCGGCAGAGATTACATCATTATTAAGTTCTGAAGTTTGAGCAGAAAAATTTGGCCACTCGGTTTTTGGGCTGGATAGGAATTCCGGTCCATTCCACCACATTTCGAAACGAATCAATTGCAATGGGTTCATTCCTCTAGATGCACAATCGGCAGCATTTAGAGATGAAGGAATATACATCCATGAATCGGGAGATACCAGTTCCTGAATATGGTGTACTCGATTGGCAACAAAAGTTTTCCAACGGCTCGGTGAAGCATTGAGCCAAGAAAGAACTACCTGTGAATCAGTCCAGCAAGTGATTTGATCGAATAAGAGTCGACTAGAAAATGTGTCAGTCACAAATTTGACCAAATCAGCCAAAAGCTTTGCAGCAGTCAGCTCAAGTTTAGGAAGAGTAATTGTTTTTAAGGGGGCAACTCTCCCTTTAGAACAGATTAGAAATACGTGAATAGAATCGCCTCTCTGTAATCTGAGGTAAATTACCGCTGCGTAACCTATGCTTGAAGCGTCACAAAATCCATGTAACTCACATCTCTCATATTGATCAAAGGTGATTCGCCTAGGGAGACGTAATCCAGAGAGTTCTGAAAGTTCACACTTCAATTGTGTCCATGAATTTTTAATGGACTCGGGAAGTTCTTCGTCCCAACCCTTTTTCAAGGACCAAATACATTGCATAATGTATTTTGCCTTTAAAAGAATGGGACACAGAAAACCCAATGGATCGAAAATCCGACCTATATCGGACAAGATGCCTCGTTTTGTGAGGTCTTTTGATATATTTTGGCACTTGTAAGAAAATATATCGAGAGAAGGGTACCACTGAAGACCTAGAACCTTCAGAAATGGTGGTTCATCCTTATCAAAGGACAAAGGAATCTGACAGTCAGAATGGTCTAAGGAAGAAAGCAATGCTGGAGAATTACTAGCCCACTTCCTCAACATAAAACCTCCGCGACTAAGCAGATCGATTAAATCCTTTTGAAGAGACAAAGCTTCAGAATCAGATGATGCACTACCCAGCACATCATCAATATAAGTTTGATCCTCTAGTATCTTACTAGCCATTGGAAAGTTTTCTCTCTCTAGGAGAGCTAGCTCACGAACGGTACGCATTGCCAAATACGGGCTACAATTGAGTCCGAAAGTAACTGTATTTAAGGTATACTCTGAAAGTGAATCGTTTGGATTAAAACGCCATAGAATTCTTTGGAAATTTCTATCAGAAGGAGATATTAAAATTTGTCTGAACATTTGCTTTATATCAGCTATGAATACCACTGCGTCTAAACGGAAAAGTAAAAGTAAAGAAACTATATCCTTTTGTAATTTTGGACCAGGAAGTAAAGTGTCATTTAAGCTCACACCTCTCGAGCCTTTTGCCGATCCATCCCAAACTACACGAAGTTTTGTGCTTACGCTCTCAGGCTTCAGAACACAATGATGGGGTAAGTAACAAAAATTATCATTGGGTATAGCTTCCGATGTGGCTAAAGACATATGTCCACTGTCAAGATATTCTTTCATGAAATCGGAATAAGAAGAATACAAAGATGGATTTTTTGATAAACGTTTTTCAAGTAAGAAAAATCTACGATAAGCTTGAGTATAAGTATCTCCTAGAAATGGTTTCGAATTTCTGAAAGGAAGCGAAACTATGAATCGACCGGTGGAATCACGAGTGGTCGTTTCTTTGAAAAAGGTCTCACACTTTTCATCTTCGACGGAGTAAAAATGCTTATCAGGAATTTGCTCTAATTCCCAGAACTTAGGAATACAGATGTCGACACGAACATCGGATTGAAGAAGAAAAGTTTTTGTTTCTGAACTTGTAGACGGATTGTTAACTTTACCCAAAAGAACCCAACCGAAAATAGTTTCAAGGGCGGTAGGCTGGCCTAATTTTCCAACGATACGTCCATTGAGTAAAATATGAGTGAAAAGCTCAGCACCAATCAGAATGTCTATTGGACTTGAGAGAAAATAATTTTCATCTGCGAGAGGTAAACCCTGTAAATGGTCCCATTGTCCCTTTTTAATAGAAAAAGCAGGTATATTAGAACATAATTTTGGAACAACAATAGCATCGAAAGAAAGTACAGGGCTGTCGGAATTTGTAGGTTTGATATCGCATGCAGTAATACCTTTTGAAGAAAATGAAGTCATTTCGTTCAAACCAAAAATAGTTGTAGAAAATTGATGTCTCTGTAACCCAAGATTACGAAAACATTTTTCGCTTATGAAATTTGATTGACTTCCTGAATCAATAAGAATGCGAACACGTTGAAATGTGCCATATCTATCACGGATATCTACCGCCGCAGTAGCCAATAATACTGTATTTTGTTCGGAAAAGGTGTTACCTGATACAGTTGAAGAATGTGGAATATTTTCTATGATAGTTGAACTATTAATATGGATCAGAGAGTGATGACGGTTATTACAAGTGCGACATTTGTACGACGAAAGACAATTATTTAGATTATGCGAATGATGTAAGCAATTCAAACACAGTTTATTTTGTTTGACGAAAGAAAAACGATCATTCGGAGATTTTGACAAGAAATCAGAGCATTTCGATAATCCATGTGAACCTTTGCAAAGGTAACACTTAACATTGGAATTATAATGAGTATTTTTTGTTTGTAATGAAAAACTATTGCTGGTCTTGGAATTATATTTATTATTACACTTCTCTTTGCTTACTGCAAATACTTTATTTTTAGAAGTAGTCAAATGTTGAACGGATTCTAGGGCCTTGCATTTAATTTCAACAAAATTATAAAGTTCCTTATATTCTGGAATTTTGCTAGAATCAGTTTGAATTTCAAAATTAGTTCGAGTCTCAATATCTAGTTTCCCTAGAAGTATATAGAAAAGTAAAAAATCCCACTGATCTGTATTGAAATTTAAAGCATTAAGAACTGCCAATGATTCGGAAAAGGTATTGAGTAGAATACGAAAATCTTTTGCAGTATTGCCTTTTAGTGAAATGAAAAAAATTGAATCTAATGCATTCGAAGCTATAAGTCTTTTATTTTGATATCTGTCAATAAGTTTTTTGAAAGCGGTGTTATAATTGTCGTTATTTATGGCGATACCATTTAGTAATTTCAAAGGCTCGTCTTTTAGGAAGGAAAATAAATATCTGAACTTTTCAACATTTGAAAGATTGGAATTATCATGAATTAATTTCTCGAACAGATCATGAAAAGTTGACCAAATTTTTGGATCACCGTCAAAAGTGGGTATATTAAGAGGTGGGAGTTTTGCAGAAGCTTCAACACTAACCGACGACGAATTAGAAGTATCATTTTTACTCATGTTATGATAAATAGACAAACCTTCATAATAAAAGTTTTCAGTCTCCCTTCTTATTTTCTCATGTGTATCAAATTCCGCCTCATCCTCAATCAGCATTATAATCTCATTATGACATTCTGAAAACCGCTCAAATAATTTTTTAATATCATCATACCTAGCCTTTAATTGCCCTCTTTTCGACGTATCAGTTAAGCTTTGCTTTGCAATAATGTAAAATTCCGAAATTCGACTAACGTATATTTTACGTTTGCTTTCAAATCTTTTGATGTTACTCATTTTTTGTGAAATATTTTATTGAATGAATGTAAATATAAAGTGATATATGTAAAGAACCAAATTATGCGAAGAAAAGATAATATAAAGAAAGTTTATTAGAACAGAAAGGGTGTCAACGAAAACTTTGGAAGTTGTAATCGTATTTGAGTTTTAATTATTTTCCAATATGAATTGAAAGAAGAAATATGCGGAATGAAAGAATATGTTTATATCGATTGAAGTGAACCTAAGTTGAACATATGGTTTTTTTGTATGAAGCGATAAGCGTATACTGTTTGTACGGATTTATCGATTTCCTACAATCGATATGAATGAAAATTAATAATAATTTGATGGTGACCCACGTGGAAATCTCGAAATGAAAAGAAAGAGAATAAGAAATCACTAGTCATCCGGCCCGAAGGACCAAAATGTTAGCACTTCGGTAGAAAATTAGCAGACTGTATGTGTAAAATTGATAATGATTAGAAATACACCACAAATCTCAGATGGACACTCACCCTCATCCACTGAATTCCTGGTTAGTTGGGGATCCCCTTGTCTGGAACTCTGACACCAACACCTTGTTGAACTATCGTTCTTGTAATAAGAAATTCTGAACACTTTTTGCTTTGAAAGAATTAAAAAACTCATAAGCCGGGAAAATATCGAACGTAATGTCGATCCGTGATCATTCAGAATCTGGTCGAAGAAAAAGACTCTCGCATGCGCACAGTGTCATCTGAAAGATGAGTGGTGCATATATGCGCAATTTCAGAAATAAATTAGGGAAACTTGAATGCTGCACTAACAACAATCATTATATAATATCAAATAGAAGAAAAAACCCAAAGAAAAGAAATATCAATCAAAATTATTGAATATATACTTGAGGGAGACAAAATTTTGTTTCTAATCTTATATTTATGGAAACCAAGTCTTTTTCAAAAATTCAAAACATAATCTTAACAATTTCTCCACCATTAACTTATTTTATATGTCTACTAAATTGTAGCAGTGCTTATGAGACATTGATTTAATTCTAAATGTTTTTGAACAAATTATTTTTTTAATTAAAATTGTAATCTTTTCAATATTTAAATTTTGTAATAATTCTTCTATCAAGTAAAAAACCTCCTCTAATTATTTTATTGTATATATAATATATAATTATATTTTGATTTTCTTCACTTATTATATAAATATCATTTGGTTTTAACTAAAGGTATTTTACCTAACAAAGTTTGTGTGATTTTTGTGACGAACATAGAATACGTAGGATTTTTAGTGTTCTCTAATTTTTTTATTTGTTCAACACGGATACCACGGGGTCTGTCTGGTAAGATATTTTTTGTTAATTGATTTTATTTTTAAATGTGAAGTAGGACTGACGACGATCTTATTTAATTTACAATTGTTTTTTGATGACATACTACATGTTTTGAAAGATTTTTTTTAAGTAAGTTCTTTAAATATATTAAATATTTAAAATAATTTTGTTTTGGAGCTGTTCTTAAGATTATGTTTTGTATTTTTGAAAAAGATTTGGTTTTCATAAATATAAGATTAGAAACAAGATTTTGTCTCCTTGAAGTATTTATTTAGTAATTTTAATTGATAATTCATATTTCATTTGGTTTTTTTCTCCATTTGGTATAATATAATGTGTGTTGATTTTATATTTCTACTCAATTGAAGAAGTGCTTATACGACAATAATTCTTAAAGTTTTTTAGTAGAATTTTTTTGAACTTAAAATTTGTAGAAGGCTAACAGAATACATCTGTTTTGATATTTTAATTTGGAATAATCCTTTTATCAAGCGAACTTTTTATTATTTTATAAATATATATTATATAAAATATATATGAGTTATTGAGTACCTCAAAACATTTACTAGGGATTCCATTATCGTAAAGTTATCTATTACAACACCCAATTTTTTTGAAAAATACTCGTATGTGACTAATTTTCATAATTCTTACAATTAAAAGTAATTTAATCAATGATAGCCCACAGGAATGTAACGTAATTCGGGCTTCCATAAATATAATAATAAAATCGAAACACTTGAAAACTCGATAAAGATGTAATTGAAACTCAGTAAGGTAATCAGTCGTTACCTGGAATGTACTTCCGGAGCTTCTTAGTCAGCCAAATTTAACCCAAGGGTGGAAAGCTTAGGGTTTAAATAATTTATTATTAGAGCTTAAGTAAAATAATTATAAAGGAGGCAATAAGTTCTCATAATGTTCAGACACCTCCTATTAAGTAGATTCTTAACATTATCAAAGAAAATATTGTGAATTTTATTTTTATCAATCTACTTTTCCGAACAAATTTAATGAGAATATTTCGCCTTCAAATTCAATTAACCACATAAGCAGTGACTCAAGAAATTCATTTTGTTATTGTTGAAAGCTGTCGACTTTATCATCACATCCTTAGCGTTGCCATAGTTTATAACAGAGGAAGCTAGTTAAACATCGAGATAACTATTCATAAAGTGTCTGGAAAATTGAACACCGCAGCATTACTTCGATACACTCCTCAGCAACACATGGTAATTAATCATTACGATTTATAAATTTCCCCTTCTTTGTTATTTAAAAATACAAGAACAATATACAAAATACTTCGGTAAACTAATCGCGGTGTGATACACAATTGTAAATGTAAAAAAACAGTTCCGGAATTCGTTAGACCATATTGGTTGAAAATAAATACGACAATCTTATTCCATTGTATGCGGGGAATCTATTTGCCAGGATTAATGATACAATTAATTTCCTCTGGTTCTTTATTGCCATAACTGGCTTGAAAATAAAATAAATTCTACGAAAATGAGAAATTCGAAAAAAAATTCCAAAATGTGCGAAATAGAAGGTCGACTAATTTGAATTAAATGTTCCAATAATCCACCTTGTTGAGCCAAACAGTAGCCAAATCTATTATAAAAAGATAATCTCATATCTCTGAGCAGATTCGGCATAGTTGCTATTTTGGCACAAAGTTGGATTATTTTTAATTCATTATTAGTCGTTGCTCTATAAATTCATGTCCATAAACCAAATTTTTCAGACATCCCAAAAAAAAAATAATTGGGAGATAAATCTGGTGATCTGATCTTTGAGCGTGCCATTTGTAGAAATTACACGGTCCTAAAAAGTCGTCCTTTAGATATTGTGTGACTATTCTTGCGTTGTTACTTCGACAGCCATCCTGTTGAAACCAGACATCATCGAAATTAATTGGTAGCTGTCGAACTGTCGGAATAATTTAATTTTCTAAAAGCTCCAGATATTTGGCAGCGTAAGGTTCCAATTGATGAAAAATGGACTATGACGTAATTCTCATGTATTCCTGTCCAAACATAAAATTTTTGGAGATACATGGGTAGGCATAGAAATACTCAGATGCTTATTCTTCCTAGACTAATATCTTACTACTGACGACTTATGTTTTTTATCCAAGGAAAACGATGACTCATTAATGAATAAGATATTGTTAAGGAATATTTTCATTGACTTTTTTCTTCATAGTTTCACAAAATTCCATTCGTTTGATATGGTCTTCTGGAAAAATTTCTTGGCTTATTTGAACCTTATAACATCGGTAACCATTCCTTTCCAAAATATTTCGATCACCTTTATCGCTCATATCGACTTGTGCAGCACTGGTTCAAACAGCAGCACACACATCTAATTATTTTTTAAGACCACTTTCACTAATGGTTTTTGGTGGTTTATCAATCTTGCAATGCCTGCATGTTCGTAAACACTCACATTTCTCAATTTTTTCAATTATTTTAGAAATAGCCGAACTTGAAGGACTCGGCCCATCTTTTTCTTTTTATTTATTGTCTCTTGAATTGATTGACCACTAAAGTACAATTTTATGATCTGAATTTTTGCTTCTATACTGAACATTTCGATTTACTTCATTTTCAACCGATATGGACTAACGAATCCCACGTTTGAAGTGCGAATCATTCTGATGGCTGAAAAAAGTGTAGAGCCCCGTTTCGATCGAAAGCGTCCCCCCACTGCTATTGAAAGAGGACAGTCGTTTATTCCTCATTGCATCGCGCTGAGGTTTTGATTTATTCACTGTTTAACTGGACATTCCTGGTCCTCTAGAGTACCATTGAATTTCCTATGCTTCCGACTGTCTTCTCCATATCTTATACAGTAAACAAAGAATCATATTGGTCATCGTTAAAGAGCTCAAGATTTTGTCACTTCCTCACCTTCATTGTGGTTTATCTTATTAGATAAACGAAGCTAGATCATCATAGAAATCACTACACACGAATTTCTGCTTGGAGTTCAACAACGTCAGTTTACGGCAATCCATTGTAATTAATCATTGCGTTTAATTAAAATGCTCTTATTTGTTCTTCCTGAACACTGAAACAATAAACAAAATACATCGGTGAACTAACCGTGGTACCATACAATTTGATAATGTATTTTATATAAATATTTATGAGTGTTCTTAATTATTTCCAAAGAAAATAAAATATGACCAACTATGTTACGTTGGTTGTATTTTAGAATGAGATATTTTATAGCAATTACTGACAGGTAGGAGTGAACAAATTATGTGATGTGCTGAAAATAATGGAAAATGACAAAAATGAAGAGAGCTGGTAAAGTGGAAATAAAAAAGTTTGGTGTTAAATATGCATATTTTTATACATAAAAACTTCGAATTACCCAACAGCTTTTGCGAGGTTCGCGTTTTCATCTCACACATCGGCTCTGCGGACCAGAACTCTGCAGCATGAAAGCCGATATCGATTGAGTTATATATTTTTGATGCACATTTCCGCTGCAGTTAATCATTCCAACGATCCGTTATACGGCAAAAAACGGGTCTGACACTCATAAAGCATGTTCGAAATAACAATAACGCAAAGGAGTATTTTCTATCTTTTACGGCAAACATGTTCCTCCATTGGGAAATTGAGTTTACAGCATAACGCCGGTCTACCGCGACGATAATCCAGATTTATGGCACAAATAAGCGCCATACACCGAAGTAAATCAACAAGATACTAACTAGAATCCGAATGTCTTTTATTATTTCTCTAGTGCACACCTGAAGCCCTAGTTTAGTTTATATAGGTGCTCTTGGAGTGATGAAGTGCTGATTGTACTTGTATAGGACCGTATACAATGCTTTGATGGTTGAATAATAAAATCGTCGAGAAAGAAAATACTGATTTAGAATATTTTCAATGTTTCAACTTCAAGAATTTTATGAGATTTCGTCTATCAGCTGTAGTCTTCGAGATACGAGCTTTTTGGTTCTAACAGGAGTCTTAAGTGAGTGAGCTATTTGAAATTTGCATCTGATGAAAATTTTCTCAAAGATAAGAGTTTATTTGCGGTTCTCAAATAGTGGAATACGGTGTTCCCCATGTATGGTGTTAGGACCTGTACTCTTCAAGATATATGTTGATACCTTGTTCAACATGGATATTGTAGGAAACATTGTTGGATTCCCTGACGATACCTTGATATTTTGTCAGGCGTATTGGTATGAATTAAAAGCAACAGCGGAAAATGATTTTCTTCTTCTTTTTCCTTCTTCATTATAGACATGTTTGCCTGTTCCACCTCGCTCCACCTCTTCCGCGGTCTTCCCATACTTCTCCTTCCGGTTAGTGATTTATCACGTGCGATTCTAACTCTCCTTTCATGATTCATTCGACCTATGTGTGCATTCCATTTGCCCTTTCTCACCAGGATCCACTCATTCACTTCTTCCACCCCGCTCATTCTTCTTATGTTGTCACTGCGCTCTCTGTCTAATACAGTTTTTCCAGATATCTTCCTCAGAACTCTCATTTCACATGTTTCTAATAACCTCTCAGTTTTTTTCTGCTGTTTAAGTCATTATAAGTATTATGGCAGCTTTGTAGATTCTTGCCTTTGTCTCAGTTCGTAAGTGTTTGTTATCCATATGATGTTAGTTTTTTCTGCTGTGTAAGTCATTATAGGTATTATGGCAGCTTTGTAGATTCCTGCCTTTGCCGCAGTTCGTAAGTTCAAGTATCCAGCTGTTCTCATTGCCTTATTTATTTGTTGTCTCACCTCAGACTCCACATCCCAGAATCCGCAAAGCTCTATTCCCAGGTATTTGAACGTTATCTCTTGCTGTATAGTTTGATGATTTTGCATCGGAGAGGATTTCTAGATGTAGTCAAACATTTTGTTTTCGTGGCAGATATCACCATATTCAAGGATTTTTATTATGGAATTGAAGAGATATAGAAGACTCTGCAGGTCGTCCTCGTTCTCTGCAACTAGCAAAGCGTCATCAGCGTAGCAAAGAATCGCAATATTTTTATTACCCTTTTTATACCCATTGAGGCGGCGAACTTGTTTTATTATTTCATCCATGACCTCGTTGAAGAGCAATGGGCTCAAAGAATCCCCCTGCCGAATTCCCTTTTACACGGAGATAGGCCTGATGAGTTCCCTATCGATTTTAGCCTGTATTCTGTGGGCGCTATATATTTTTTCAATGTCTTTAATTAAGTTCTACGGTACCTTTCTATTGTAGAGTAAGCGTACGACATCTTGTAGCTGGATTCGATCGAATGCTTTCTCAAGATCTACGAAGCACATGTATGTAGGCCTGTTATATTCTAGAGATTTCTCAACGATTTGTTTCACCACAAAGACTGCATCATTGCATGATCTTCCTCATCTGAAGCCTTCTTGCTCATCGAATAGGGAAATAATATTGCTTATCTTATTGGTGATTATTTCAGTTATTAATTTCAATGTTGTGCTAAGCAGATTTATACCCCTGTAGTTCTCTGGCATTTTTTGTCTCCCTTTTCAAACATGAAGATGGTGATACTGGTTCGCCATTGGTCCGGAATTCTGTGGTGGAAAAAGATAGTCCTGGTCAGTAAGGTCAGCTTCTCAACCAGATGTTGCCCCCCATACTAGGATGGGATGCCATCTAGTCTGGAGCTCTTTCTGTTTCTCAGTTGTCGGAGTGCCCAAGTCTACGTCTGTGTTCTCTACTTCTATGCTGTCACTGGTAACTATTGCTGATGTGTTGTTGCGTTCGGTGTTATGATTTTAAGATCATAAAAACTTGGAAGGATTACAAGATTTTATCTGTGAATTTCATCAAAACAAAGTATTTACCAATAAGGTTAAATTCAAAGGAACGGCCGTCTTTTGATCTCGAAATCTCGAGTATGGGTGAAAAATATACAATTGTAGGTGTAACTAAGTTACACATCTTGGTGTCACAGTGGACTCAAATCTGCAATGGTGAGAACATAAAAAGGAACTTGACCAATAAATTATACTTTTTGTCATACAAGTTTGGATTTGTTATTAGGGTACTACCTACGCCGCAGTTGAAAATACTGTACTTCGCCCTCATAGAGGATCATCTCCGATATGCTGTAACTTGTTGGGGAGTTGCCGTGAAAACGCATACCGAGTCACTGGAAGTTCTGCAGAAGAGTATCTTAAAGTTGATATTCAAAAGACATAAACGTTATGAAAGCGACGCTTTGTTCCAGGAAGCGAGTGTTAGATTTGAGTCAACTCTTGTACTTACAAGCTGCTATTAGATACCACCGAACGAGAGTTTCTGGTATCGTAGGACAATATGTGACTCATGCACGAAACTATGACAGGGCCCCTTTGATGCTGACGAGCCTTACACAAACGAGTTACCATTTCCTTGCACCAACTATGTATAACACAATTCCAAATTCAATAAAAATTCTCAAAAATATATGTGGTTATAAAAGAGAAATGAAAAAATCACCGAAAACGATGGATAATGATTTGGGAAAAGCTGGAGAGGGGTTTATCAAAATTACCGAATTAAAATGCAATATTTTATTACAGAAATGAAGGTCGAAGCAATAAACAACGGAAGTAAACCTCTACTTAAGATAATACAAATACGTAATTCAAATATTCAGTCCTCTTTCAGAGGTTCCTAGGATATCTAGTGCATTCTCAATATCGAATTCAAAATCACAATATACAGGTCTATGAATAGTTGCGAAAATATTTAGGGAGTGATTCCTTGTAAAAAATAGGGTTGGTCTTTCATATAAAGTTTATTTTTTTCGGACCCTCCTGCTTAGTTACAGCCCCCTAAAGATAGCGCCCGAAAAATAGTTCTGAATATTTTTCTTAAAACCCAAAAAACTTTCAAGAATAAAATTAAACAGACATTTTATGTGGGCAAGAAGGCACTCAAAAAAATTTTGGTGGTGTTCCTTTATGATTGTAAGGGGTAGAAAAAGCCACCCCTAAACCTTCTTTCACAAGAAACTTTTTTCCGTATTCCTATTTTACAATATAAAAATTAATTTTGGATAGCCTGATTTATTCTCCACAAACTGGGTCTCTTGTAATTTCATGCAAAAATTCAAGGTTTATGAAAAGAAAAAAATTATCAACATGATGAGTCGTAGAGGCTGGAATTATTTCCGAACTAGAATTTATCTAGTAAGCAGATGTCATTTTCTTATGACAACTGACTTGTTTTGATTAACTTTGATTGAGTTACAATTATTGTCAGTTTTGACAATAAAAAGGTTCTTAAAAAGAAAATTAAAATCAGTTTTTCGGGCCCCATCTTCAGGGGGCTGTAACTAAGTAGGGGGCTCA
Organism: Megalocaria dilatata; assembly: GCA_034642435.1. Classification (NCBI taxonomy): domain Eukaryota; kingdom Metazoa; phylum Arthropoda; class Insecta; order Coleoptera; family Coccinellidae; genus Megalocaria; species Megalocaria dilatata. The sequence continues at coordinate 44,294,632 of CM067856.1, forward strand.
AAAAAAACCCTATTTTTTGACAAGAAGTCACCTCCTGAATTTTTTCGCAAAAAAACATATACACTCTGTATATTCAAAAGAGCAAGCCCAGTCAATCTCTCAGTTTCCATTGTACTTCTTAAAAACGATATCAATCTTTTGAGGGTAGACTAAGTTCTTTCCGGCGTGGCCGTCGATACTGGTAACGTACAAAATATTCTGAATAATATAAATATGTTAGAAAATAGCTAAGTATCACATTTAGAAAGTACTGATATTGCACTGAGTTATGAATAGAGAATTCCTTCTTCCACATCTTGAATTCACATTCAAGGGTTATTTCGTTCGCTGTTTCTGAATCCATTTCATATAACTTTATTAATTTTTTTAAATCGGTCGAAGGGCCATTACTCCTATCAATCAAACACATGAATGATGATAATGCAGATTGATGTTTGAGAAATCAGTTACTGATTTGTGTAATATATGAGTCCAAAAATAGCAAGAAAATACTAATTATATAATTTTATTGTACATCATATATATCCTATGTATTTGTCTTTTTGTTATTCTAGGCATATGAGGAGGAATGCTATACTTTTCGCATTCACACACATCGTCAAAACTCTTTTCATTTGAATATAAGACTCACCACTTTGTAGGAGACTTTTGGATATTTTCCAGTTTCGCTTAAGCTTAAATCGAGCCATTTCATTGATGTCAAATATTCAACTAACTTTCCGTCACAACTCGAATGACAGAAGTTTTTACAGGCTCTAAATAATCACAACTTCAGAATGCAAACTCTAGACGGTCCCCCCTTTTTTCTCAATTGTATTTACAAAAATTTGAATTTTAAAAGTTGGAACTTGTTTCTATTCCTGATTATTACCCTGTGTCCTAAATTGTTCTAATTGCCGGAAGCCGCGAAACTCCACATCTGGTTTTCAAATACCCTGATTAATTATCAACCAGTGGGTTATTTTGATGGTAAATAACGCAAGATAAATAGAAAATCAATTTCTCGCTTGAAATTCCTTGCTGCACAATTTGTGTAAAACGGTTTAGTTGCCGTCAAAATACGGGTAAGAGTATTAGAGTATATTCAATCAATTCTACCCTTTTGTCCTTTATTAATCGTCACATGTTAATGAGGGCAGAAGCATCCGTTGTTATTTGCGTTATCGATGAATATTCATCATAATACAGCTGGACGTTCCTGTTAACTTCATTTTAAATTAATTTTCCGAAATGCGGTAGAACCAACTAATTTAAAAATAAGCCAATATAGTCCCGCATACTAAACGTCCAATTAGAATCTTCGATATGATGAAAGTATAATTTAAAATTAACAACATGTGATATTATTTTATTATTCATTTAGTAATATACTAGATAGAAGGAATATCCCCATCTAGTAGTTCATTTTTATGGCAAATACAGAGTTTTTATTATATTCGACGTAATAATCGCCCGCATAACTCAAATTCAATTTAATTTATTCATCTATTTATGCACACATTTGAACAAATGGAAGGAAGAGTAGCAGTCTGAGCAAACTTACGAGTATACAAGTATACAGTATCCACATCCTTCTGGAGATGAATAATTCTCATAACTGAAATTTAACGGGTATTTTCTTACCATCAGGAAAGAATGATTCTCCGAACCAAAGGAGAAGGAAAAACAGGCCTGACAGTGAGAAAACTTTTTCCAATATATAGCAATGTTTTGAAGGGATCTCCATGAACTTTACTTTCAGGTCGAAACCTACTCTCATGTGAAAAGAAACTATGTTAAACAATTTCGGCCCGCAGTAGAGAAGATTAAAGTGTAAATGCGTATTATGCAAAAAGGGATTAGTGAAATGTTCATCCCTGATCTGCCTAGTAAGGTGAGAATGTCTTCTCCTTTTTCAACTTCAAATATCAAATAGATAAAGTTGCTCCACACTAGATTGTTGACTATCCACAAACAGTTTATGGGAATTGCACATTTTTTTCACTTTGAGTATAATTTTCAACTTATAATTTCGACCTTTTTCTAGTTTCTTAGTTGACTATCACATATACCTCCTCAAATGACAATTGATCAACAACAGCAAGGAGTCGTAAACTATAAAACATGACTTTCCCGAAATATTCTCTTTCAGGTTATAAAAAACATTTAATAAACATTTCATCCTCTCAACAGAAACACTAGTATTCTACCTCAAATGTTAATCAACATGACAAAAAAAAAATTGATGCAATTCATTTCTTTAAGTATTTGTTTGAGATAAATATCTCAAATTCGCATATTTTTTTATAGTTTACATGTGACGAATATTTGAAGTATAATTTTGTGTATGATTCTGAGATATTTCATTTTTCGATCATTCCTGAAAATCTGGATAGTTTGGGAAATGTAGGTGAAACACGATTTTTATGACTACAAATGGAGCCATAAGAAATAATCCAGTGGTTTCAGGTTTCAGTATCGGACAGGCCATTAATGAAGTCAAGCCTAATCTGTTGTCATGAGCGGCCATAATTCAGAACCCTAGTGGATAGACTATATTACATTTCTTGTTTGCTAGATATTCAAAACTTGCTTGGGAAATTAACGTTTCTTTGACGGTGCAGCAGGAAATATTCGCATACTTGCATCTTTTCATCCACTCACATTTTTTACTGAATTACTCTTTGCTATTATGTACACAGTTATGATCAACAACCACTCGGGGAGACATTTCTGCAAGAACTGTTCAAAAAAGGCATTATCCGCAAGCTATTCCAAACAGCTGTTGAACTACATATTCCCAACATACCTCTCCATTGGTACCCTAATGTATTCGAGCCTTATGAGTAGGCAAATATCAATTTGAGTCACATTTATAAAGGGGAAAACTGTCTACGAGTCACATCAAATGGCCATCAACAGCAGCAGGAACTTCGAATATTTAGAAAATCATAATGCCGAAAGGTCAGAAGGCATAAGCATATGTGAAATCATGAACATTCAAGAACTGAATTGAATAAACTATACTGTGTTATCAGTTGTAACTTTGAACTGACCATAGTAAAATAACAAACTTTTGGTTCACACAACTATTTTGGTATTCAGCCTGAAGCAATTATGATGAAATAAACCAATGAAAAATACCGAGTTTCAGAGTTTCATTTTCAAGGTGTCTTATTGCAATAAGTGATTAAATTAAATTTTTCAGATGGCTATAGAGTCATTGATGAAAGAGCATTTAGTTATCAGCAGTCTAGGGACACATTTGAATTATTATATATTTGTAGCTTGCCAACAAGCCTTTTTTGTCTAGCGTAGAATTCACTAGTTTTCTGTGACTATAAGAGGCATCTATTCATAAGGTTACGTGAAGCAAATCTGCCAATAAGAGAAAACTATAGTGAAACATGGTATAAATAAGAAGGCTGGAGGCACAGATTGAAGGGCTCTGGATATCTCACAGTAGGATGGTTTATATACCCACAATAAGTTGTTGAATACAAAGTTTTGTTCTTTTTTTATCGTGCATAACAAGATACTACCTTCCAGAACTGAACATCGATATAACCTTCTGCCCTAGTGTAGGGAGATGATTCAATTGGGCAAGGAAGCAGATCTTTAATGACGAGTACCACTGTGTACACATGCTGAGAGAAGGCGACGAGATGAAAGAAGCTGTCCCCAATTTGATAGAGACTCTCATAATCACCATATTATGGATGTTATGAAATGGGTTTCTATTTCATTGAATAATGGATTACTATTCTTTTTCTCTACAGGGAAAATGAAAGCTCGCGCTATCTTTAGGAAGTGATAAAAAGATAGAGTATATGATTCTATACTATTCCACCATTCAAAACACTACTGCCAGAGATAATAAGAGACTCCTAGAAAAATGCTTTCTTGGATCGATCATTTACCTTGATCCTCAAGTTATCTGAACTGAACATGTATGCGACATGATTTATCGCAGACTACGCCAACTTGAACCGTTCTTTTCTATGAAGTTAGGGAAGCAAAATAGATACTATAGGAAAGTATCGACCACTTCATCAGAGCCTGAAGGCACAATCAGTGCCTGAGAAATCGTGAGTAGTCATAATAAATCAGTTTTTTTAGTGAGTTATCTAAGAAATGTTTTATTTTGACCATTTATCAAGCGATAGGAACTGAAAATGTGTACCAAAAATAACTAAACTCATCTAGGAATATTTACCTTTGTTCGTCGGTCAGTACCTATAAGGATAAATTGACTGTCTGAATATCCTCGTAAGAGATTTGATGTTACCGACCGACGTATATCTTCTGAACAGATTCCAGTATGATTTCCGATTCACAAAGACAACTAAGTCCGAGAAATGATTGGAATTAACTCGTCAATGTCTCTTTTAATACACAAATTTTAAGTAGTTCTTGCAAATTTAAGTAGTTCAATGTTGATGAGATAACCTCCAGATGTACGAATACGTCCGGAATTCAAACATACGATGGAAATTCCTCATACTTGTGAACTTAAAATAGGTATTAATTCCTGGAGGCTTCTAACAACTGAAAACACAACCAGGTGAATATTTATTAGTCCAGGTTCCTCTCCAAACAAAGTCCGAGACAAAACTGAAACAATTTTCCCACGATCAGTCAGCTGAGTTTCTCTCTCAAAGGGAAACATTTACTCATTTAGCGAAGTTTAGATTTCTCATTATGAAGTTACGTGAATTATCCAAATTCAGGAGGCTATTAAGATAATTATAATTTATTCAAAGTTTTGATGCAAACGCTTCGTTTATTCAATCTATTTGCATTTATAGAAGTCAGGATTTCATTTATTTAATTGAATTATAGTTCATTGGATAATAATCGCTAATGATATGAAAATTCCCATCGATATTTCAGTAGAAAATATTATTTGCATTCCGAAAAAATCTATTCAGAAAGCAGTGACTTCAATTAGAATTCACTCCTGAACATTCCGATAAAATGAGAAGAAGTCTTACGTAGAATTGGTTTCAAATGACTGTACTGCATCGCGTAGATCCAAGAAGTATTTGATTTTTTTTATTGATTATTTATGACTCTCCTTCTTGATACACCTGCGTAGCTTTAGAAATTCAATGAGAAGGAGAAAAGTATCTGGGCGTTTTCACAAAAGTAAAATTTATGTTTTTGACATACATGCTTCAGGTTTCAACCCATTTTCAAATCTCAAAAGTTTTGAAAGTGGGATGAATCCCGAATTAAACTTTTGTGAAACTTAAGCCAAGTGTATTTGCTTACCTTATTAATATCATGTGGTAAGGTTATCAGCCTATTTATTGTGTAAAAATTAGTTTGAATATCAAAACAGATTTAATCTGTCAGTCTCCTCCAATTTTAATTTGAAAAAATTTTATTCAAAAATTTTAAGAATTAAATTAATGTCTTATAAGCACAGCTTATATTTAATAGACGCATAAATTTAATTGACAATTTATATTTGTTGGGTTATTTATTCCATTTGATATTTGATGTAATATAAGCTGCGCTTATTAGACATTGATTTAATTCTAAAAAGTTTTTGATAAAAGATTAAATCTGTTTTGATATTCAGATATTGTAATATTTCTTTTATCAAATAACAAACCTCTTTTTATTATTCAAAACTTTGTTATAACTAAAGACTTAAAGAGAAATTATGAATTTATAATCTCGAACTCGGTCTAGTCCAGGCCATTCACAACTGAATTGGTATTTTTGGTATTTAAGTTCTTCAAATATATGATTAATTTTGTCTTGCTTCAAATTTAAAGAAGGTTCAGAGATTTAATCCGGATTGTACTCATTTTTATTCAAACGATGACCACTTCTGCATTTTTTTAAATTTCACCCAATTCAAAATACTTATATTGTTTCGATTATATTTAATTCAAATAAAGGATTGATGTTTACTTTGAGGGCAGTTTTCGATTAGATAAAATACATTGGCAATTAATTGATGCCGGTATGAAGGTGAAGGATGGGGCATCTAGAGTTTGAAGTAGTGGTTATTTAGAGTCTGGCGATACTTTGTCTTTCTTGTTTCGACAGAAAGTTGCTTAAATAACTGACGTCAGAGAAATAGGTCGATTTAGGGTTACAAAAATTGGAAAATATTAATTATTTCCAATATGGTCAATCTTCTATCCAAACTGTTAGAAATTTAAGTGGAAAATTCAATAGAAATTAAACACCTTCTCGGCAATTTGTGGATCAATTCGTTCATTATCAGATAAAAGAACTCTTTCACGTTCTCTTCCAGCGAACACACCAGAAAATATTGCTGCTGTAGTCCAGAATGTGGCTGACCATTCATCAACTTCAACTCGTCGTCGTGCTCAAGAATAAACATTTCTCGGACTTATCTAAGGACAATTTTCGCATAAAGACCTCGGTATCAAATATCACAAAGTTCAAACAATGCAAGAAATGAAGCCTCGTGACCATCTGGTGCGTTTCTACTTCGTTGAATGGGCCAATAATCGTATTTTCCCTGAACAATCATCTTTAGAGATGAAGCTCATTTTCGCCTTGGTGGAATATTTTTTGTGGGGATCCGTTAAGGATAAGTGTTACGCTAATCGTATAGGAATGATGAGTGCCTTAAAACACGAAATTGAAGCTGTCACTCATGAGATTAAGCTCCAAACAATCGACAAAGTACTAAAGAATTGCTTTGGTTTGATGTGGTAGTTTACTGTTTCTTAATAAGTCATAACTTCGAAAAAAATATTCATTAGTTTTTAATTTATAGCCCATCAAAAATGCAAATTTCAAATAGCGCACCCTGTATTAATTCATTAATTCAAAAAGCTCTAAATTGGAATCAATAGTAAAGCAACGGGTACTTTAACTTACTTTATATATATTGAAAATTAAGTAGCTTAAAATATCTTTTGTAGCAGCAAATTTTCGAAACAGAAGTAAGCTTTTTCCTAAATAAATCTATATCATTAGTTTACCGAAGCAAATGCAAATATAAAATTACATTAAACAGAATATTTGCAAGTGAACGAAATGAACTCGCAAATGGAAATAAATTAGCATTATTTTCGGAACTTTTAAAGAAACATCGTGAGTTTCAAAAAAGAAGTAATATGTTAACTGAAAATACAAAACAAAAAAATTGAATTGTTTAAACCGATTATGCTTGAAATATGACGGAATTACTGACTTTTGAAAGTTGAAGTGGTCTATAATTCGAACTATTTAATGTTCGAGTATGTCACTATGGTTGTCCTATTATTTCACATATATGAATATGTCTAATATATTGGAAAAATTTGAACCTCGAAAATATTTTCTCTCATTGTGGAAATAAAAAAAATAGGATATAATATTTTTTGGAAATATATTCTTTTATTACTGTTATTCTAGTATTTAATTCACATGAGATTTAAGGTTATTCTAAAATTAACGCGAATGAGTATTGGAAATTTGGGTTAACAAAAAATATTTGAAAGTTCATACCTGTTCTTTCATCAAGTATATTACAATTAATTTTGTGTCTACTCAATTCGAATACTTCCAACAATATGAAGATAGAACTTTTATTTTCAACATGCAAAATTTCGAAATTTTAGTTATGCTCTGCTTAAGGTTAATAGTTTCAATAAATAGAAATAATTTTTCTGTGGAGGAAATTAAAAAAAAATTTACTGGGATATTGTCATGGTCGAGCAATTGTTATTTTTAAAATGTATATGTGAAGATTAGAATAATCTTATTCAGGGTATAATTTTGAAAAGATTTCCGTCAAGTGAAAGCGATTCAATAAAGTATTTCAATTATATTTGAAGTTATAAAATATATAAAAATATCAGGAAGGCTCAAGTTGAACGTAGCTTATAAAAGATAAAATGCAATAAACCAAATGTATTAGGAATGTTTTTGTTCGTAGCTTTATAGAAAAAATTCTCGAAGGAGTACTTAGACGTATTCTCTACACTTTTTTTCAGCAAGCTATTATAGTAAGTACTCCACAAGTTTGTCAAATTTGAACTGATTAAAATTTCAATAAAAAGTAATTGAAAAAATAAAGAGATTCTTATTTCCAAACCAATTAAAAAAAATGTTGTGGCCAAACTTTCTGGTTCTTTTTTTTTGAACAATTAAGCAATACTGATAAAAATAATTACTGTTATGAAGGTTTTCATCAGCACTGGTTCTGATTACTATACATTTCAGGTTATGGTAGAATTATTTCTTTTATTAGTCTTTTTCATATTGAATTAAAAAAAAAGAAGCGCAAAATAAAACAATTCTACCACTACTGCCGTAAAATGAGGTAAAATATGTCTCATTTCACTACACAGAAGAGATATAGAATGTGTTAAAACATATGTTTCACAGGATAGTCTTGAGCACCATTCTGTATAGGATTGGAATTAATAGTTACATTTCTTTTTCTTCAAAGACTGCATTGAAGTTTCAAATGTATTCATGATAGAATTCTCAAGTTTAACATTTCATGATTACAATTTCGAAATGTTGATATAATTCTTGCGAGTATGTACTAGATAGAACAATAATGGTCATAATAGATTTGAATTGTATTTTGGAATGGTTATGTATTATCTGCCTCATTCTATAGGCAACTTTTTTGTTTTCGTGGTTAATTCTTATTTACCTCTTTTATGAACAGCTTAAGAGATAATTTGTTAATTTTGCTCATTCCATAAAATTTATTTCAAAATTCAGTGGAAGGGAAAGGGCTAAAATATTATAGAGTTGTGACAGCCATTCTGTTATGAATGATCTTAATACAGGCTGTCCCAACGAAAATTTTACGCCCCCAGAACTCAGCAACGGAGAATTTTCGAAGATTTAAAAAAAAACAGGTCAACTTATATTTAGAGGGGGACGAATTTCCATCATGAGTTTGTTCCGAAAAAGACACCTCCAACATTTTTTGAATAGGAAAGAGATGTCGAGTGTTATAGGAATTCTTTCTCTCTAATACAGAACTTGAAAATCATTTTTGGATTCTTCAAACCTCTTAGGTTCTTGACTTTGGGCGGTTCAACTGTCTGTTCAACATCACCTTTTGAGGGTAAGTTCAATATTACATTATTTCGTGAATAATGAACCGATTTTGATAATTTTAATTGAGTTGCGTACAGAATATAAATAACTTTCAAACTAACAAACATTTCACATTTCTTCTTCATTCAAAATATGTTGGGGGTTGATGCCACCTTCATGGGGATGGCTTTTTTGGAACAAAATCAAGTTAGAAATTCGTCCTCCTAAAACTAAAAGTTGACCTGTTTTTTTTTCAAATCTTCGGAAATTCTTCGTTTCTGAGTTCCGGAGGAGGTCAAATTTTCGTTGGGACATCCTGTATTATGAATTCATTAGCAGCAACTACTGTATTCATTAATTCTCGTTAAATTTCCATATTATGATATATCGGATCAAAGAGGATTTTTGTCTGATTTATAATAAAAACGTCTAAGTTTCCTTGCAAACAACCACTTATCAAGTTATTTTTTGTGTGATAAATTTTAGATTAATGCATTAATGATTAAAATTCCTACTTCCAGTTTCTTATTATTTCCAAACTCTGCATGATTCTTATTATATTTCGATACTTATTCGATATGACTGTCATTATTATAATTATTCCATATTTAGAATTGGAGAAATTTCAGTATGATAATTTTCATTAAATGTTACAAAAGTAACAAAAAGCGATATTATTTCATTGACTAAAGTTTTCTTCAAGTTTTTCTGGTCGAACTGATTAAATAATGAGCTGTTTACATAGGTCCAGATATAAGTTAATGGGAAAAGTTTACAAAATCCTACCTGTATATAGGAGAACCAAAAATAAAAGAAAGAATCCCCTGGCAGGTTCCATATTCTTCATTCAAAATCAAACACCATTATCAATGAATATCGAAAGAAACTGCATCCTCCAATTTCACTACTAAAAATCACCATCCCCAACGTACAACTTAAGCACTATCAGGAAAGTTTCCGGAAAAACTTCAAAGATGAATGTGACGCATATGAACTTATTTCCAGTAAAATTTTTATCACTACCCACAGATTCTAAGACACCAAACACATCAACAAGAAATCACAGCGAGAGAGAAGGCAAGTCACACAGAAATTGGAAGGGGTTACTTATTCTAATTTTTTAATTAGTTATATTTCAATAATTTTACTATTTCTAACTTTGATTTATTACTACAGGATAATTCTTGTTCCGCAACTTTTCAACTTATGTCCGAGTTTGTCGCGAACTTCTAGTGGATAGCGGTTGCGAGGAGGGTCCTATCCGGCGGCGTACGTGGTGGAACCCCTTTAGAGCACATAACGCGTCGTGTCGCACGCTTCACGGAGGTCGGGAGGCGAGTGGCGTCGCGGCGCCTAGCATCCCTCCTGACCCTGAGCGCGTGCGTCTTTTCCCTAATTTTATTGCGATTACACTTATTGGTGATATCCTGGTTCCAGAAGATGCTGGACTCTGTTTTTCGAAGAGATTTGGAATCTTTTTGCCGTCCCCATTGTAATATCGGTCAACTGTCATTAAGTTACATTCGAAGGTGAGGTTCAAATGAAGAGGATGCGGTCATTCATGAATTCAATATTTTTTATTTTCATTACGAATCGACTTTTTCTTAGAAGTTGAAACCTACCTGGTTTATATGATCGAAAACTAATACACAAAAATAAGGTAAAATTAATAAGATGAATAAATACACTTGGTTTAAGTTTCACGAAAGTTTAATTTATGTTGTTGACATACATTTTCAAAACTAAGGAAAATTTACTTAACATTACAATTTATATATTTTTCTGACAACAGATGGAAGTCGCGGTATTTTTTTATTTGAGGTTGTTAACAGTAAGTTTTACCTGTTGACGATATTTGCTTTTTTTCAAAGGAACTTGTTATTAACAGATGTCAGCAATGGGGATAACTGAAATTCCAACTCATCATTTGTTATCGCCAGATGTTTTTTTTATGAGCCGAAGACATCTCCAGATATTCGAGTGGGTCCAACTTTTTGCTTTTGAAACCTGAGTGTAGAATTTCGGTTTTACTGAAGTCTATGAAGTGGTTTTCTTTTATTCAATGAGCAGAAAAACCAGTAGTTGTTTTATTTAGCAGTATAGATTTTTTATGATCGTCTAATCTAATGTTGATTAAATGACCAGTTTGACCTATGTAGAAAGCAGGACACTCAGTACAATGCAATTTGTATAAGTATGCAATTTTTTTCTCCTATATTCAGACAATCTTTGTTTTCAACCACAATTGGCCCTAGATTCTTCTTATTTGTACATATGGGGTAGATGAAGTTTTTTTTGATTTAGTGCAGATTTGGGTACTAATTTTTGGAATATAGTGGATACAATAAAATTTTTCTTTATCTTTTTTCATAGAGGTGGATATATGGATGCTAATGATTTTCCATGTTATTTTTTTGGAATTAATTTATATATTTATTATTATATTTGTTGCTTCAGCTTAAAATAATTACCACGCAACCGCAAATAATCGTTCCCAGAAAAAAGATGGGATACATTAGAATTAATGTGGTTGGATGAAATTCTAAAAGTTATTTTGACATCGGCACGGAGTCTACGGTTCTTAAATCTTCTGAAATTTGACATCACTTGACAATATTGTGTAGTATGATGTGTTGATATATTAAATGTTAGAAAAAAACATTTAGAATGGTCTGCAGGAAACGTCCCAGGTCAATTTTTATTTGAAAGGCGACATATTTTGATTGCAAATTCGTGGGTGCACAATCTTCACCCTAAGCAGGGTGACGAATCCTGAATAATATTAAATAAGAAGAGTCGAGCAACATATAATTTTGAAAATTTTATAATTATTTTCATGAATATGCTAATTATTTTTGCTTGCCCTTATTTTTGGTTCTAAAAAACACGTTGATTATATGGCGAGGCTTGTAAATTTTAATTTATTCCAAATGATGTGACCAGCTAGCTCTATTTTGTGTCATTAGTTACATTTCCTGGTGATTCGACAATAAAAGACGACACTAATACAATTAAAGTACAATGTGGTCACTATATCTTACAGAAAATTACAATTGTTGAAATGTGATCTCACTTGTATGATGAAATAATTTCCTATTGACTTAGCTTTGAGAAAACCTTTCACACGATAAATTCATCTAGATCAAAAATTCAGGATAAACCAAAGGTTAATCCTGGTAAAAATTACTCACGAAACACTTGATTCAGCCAAAAATTGTTACAGGAAAAAAACTGTGAAATTTTAACAACGCAAAAAAATAACAAAATAATAAATATATCAGAAGTCAGAACAAGGACAAATGATGTATTAAATATTAAGAATATGAATATTAGTGCATGATAAAATATCTTAGAAGAATGGTAATTCATAGTGATATATGAAACGAAATTGAAACCAAGAATGTACACAATTAAATTTAAAACAAAAAGAAATGAAAATTATAACTGACGGCCATTAAAGACCTTTTAGATATCTTGAAATTATTTTGATTGAAGAGAATTTATTATTCAGTACCAGCTAAAAAAATTATGACAAGATGTTAACTCAAAGAGATATCAAACGAAAAGGAAGGGAAGATCCATTTCATTTGCCTATTTAATTACACACTATTTCGGTACATTTATAAAATGGATTTGAATTTAATGTGATGTTAATTACGCGTTGCATTATTAATTAACAAGAAGTGCCTGAAGATGAAATAACACTTTTCAAAAGCTTCTCGAGAAGTCTTAAGCTCGACACTCACAAAAAATTTTAGAGGAATAGAACTGAGAGATCTCGAAGGCCATTCATTCGATAGAAAATCTCCTTCCAATCCAGGACTCAGACAAAATTTGGCACTAAAAAACACGAATATTTTGTACAAGAGCTCTTCTCTTTCGGACTCGGGCTTTGAAAATTATCAAAATAAGCTCTTCCAATTTTTGAATAACAAAAATTGCAAAATTATCGTTAATTTGAATGTACTTGTGCATTTAAATGTCGAAATATTCAAGCATGCGATTTAAATGTTCGATGAAGCCAATTTACTTTATGACTCTTGATTAATAGCGTGAGTTGTATATTCCGCAAATATACATTTCGTCATGAAAGCTCATATTTGCAACGGAATAAATTATATGTTTGAATGCTCGAAATTTGAATTTATAGAGTTCGTCAATATTAATGCGTGCGTTGAAATTTTCTATGGATCGGGAGCAATACGATTATGCATCATGGAAAATCTCTAAATATTTAAATTTTTTCATCTGAAATAGGTGATTTCTAGAGCATACCACTGAACTTTCTCAAAAATTTTACTGGAGGAATGCAATATAGTCGAAGTCAATATCATTCAATTCAATTCCGACATTCTGGAAAATTTGGTATATTTCTTTGAAATCATATGTTCCTTCTCTTCATTTGAAGACAGCAGGCAACAAAAGAAAAATCTTATGTAAAGCTTAGAAAAATTCCTTTTCTAATGGATTTTTTTTGGCGAGAATGAACTTCAATCTAATAGGACGACTCAATTAGTAATTCAAATGCAAATCAGAAATGACTTTAAAGCATATTCATCGAAATGATCTGAAATTTATTCCTTTGAATAATCTTTCAATTCTTCATAAGAAGATTGAGTATTGAAGATCACTTTTATATTTTCTTTGAAAGTATTTTTTGTGTACTCTGTTGAATTTATGGATAAACTTTTCCTTCTAAATTCAATTTAGTTACAAGAGCTACCTACTAAAGTCTCAATTTAATGATCAGGGAACATTATTGTCCTCTGGTCCCCCTTCAAAGATGTATCCATGAGTATTGAATTGAATCAGTCCTTACTTGGTGAAAATCCATATTAAATAATATTTAAATAAGGTTATTCTGATTTTCACAAATTTTTATTGTTATGTTTACAACAATCGTTTCGCTATCACAGTGGCATCATCAGGCAAGATTACATTTTGAATAACTAAGCTTGTTTCCGAAATCCATTGCTATTTATATCACAGTAAGTACAATAAATTTTTATTGAGCACTAAAACCCAAAAAAGGGTCTCTGCAAATTCCAACTTATCTGAATATATTTAACAGAGGTTAGTTATTTAAATCTATTTGTTCGTTAAGTAATATTTCAATTTTATTATGTTTATTTATCTCTAGGGATTCCAAGAGATTTAAGGCATAACTTTTACTTTCTATATGACGAATTTCAAAATTATGGTTGAAAGTATGTCCTGTTTCTAACAAATGGTTGGAATATGTAGAATTACTTTTATTATTGAGGAAACTTTACAAATGTTTACTAATTCTATGTCGGAAAGTTCTTCCGGTCTGTCCTATGTAAACTTTAGGGCAATCACCGCAAGTTAACTTATAAACCCCCGATTTATCATTCTTATGTGTACAAGTTTGAATTGGTTTTAAATGAAGTTCTTAAATTATATTTATTTTTGAGATATGTAGCAATTTTCTCAGAAATATCTTTAGTGTATTTGAAGGAAATGTATTTAAAATTTTCTTTTATATTATGAAACACCATATTTAAAGCTATTTTCTCATTTTTATTCATCAACTTAGGATCATAGTCGTTATTACTAGCTATTTGTTTAATTATGTTAAGTTCTGAAATATAATTTTCTCGATTCATGGGAATATTAACTACTCTATGGATCATACAATTAGATGCTGATAATTTTGATTTAAAGGATGATTTGATTTATTGTGTATAATAGAATCCGTATAGGTCGGTTGGTGTCTCTATTATACACAATAATTCAAATCTTCCTTTATATCAAAAATTATCAGCATTTAACTATTTGATTCATAGATTAGTTAATATTCCCATGAATCGAGAAAATTATATTTCAGAACTTAACATAATTAAACAAATAGCTATTAATAACGACCATGATCCTAAGTTGATAGACAAATTGTTGATGAATAAAAATAATAAAATAGCTTTAAATATGGTGTTTCCTAATATGAAAGTAAATTTTAAATACATTTTTTTATATACACTAAAGGTACTTCTGAGAAAATTGCTACATATCTCAAAAATAAATATAATTTAAGAACTTCATTCGAAACCAATTCAAACTTGTACACATAAGGATGATAAATCGGGGGGTTTATAAGTTAACCTGCGGTGATTGCCCTAAAGTTTACTACTAATAATGACTATGATCCTAAGTTGATAGACGAATTGTTGATGAATAAAAATGATAAAATAGCTTTTAAATATGGTGTTTCCTAATATAAAAGAAAATTTCAAATACATTTCCTTAAAATACACTAAAGGTATTTCTGAGAAAATTGCTACATATCTAAAAAAATATATAATTTAATAACTTCATTTAAAACCAATTCAAACCTGAGTAAATTTATTAAAAATAATAAAGACTGTACACACAAAGATGATAAATCGGGGGTTTATAAGTTAACCTGCGGTGATCGCCCTAAAGTTTACATAGGACAGTCTGGCAGAACTTTCCGACATAGAATTTGTGAACATTTGAAGAGTTTCCTCAATAATAAAAGTAATTCTACATATGCCAACCATTTTTTAGAAACAGGACATACTTTCAACCATAATTTTGAAATTCTACATATAGAAAGTAAAAGTTATGCCTTAAATCTGTTAGAATCCCTAGAAATAAATGAACATAATTAAATTGGAATGGTTCCCATTAAAATTTGTAACTTATAATGGATTGAATTTATATGAATTAAAATTAATCAATAGGGAAAATTCGCATTGCATACAAATATGACTTCAATGCGACTTATAAATCAAATTTTAATGAAATCCTTGAATTTTAATACTGCAAATTTGTGTCAAGCCCTATTTCATTTAAAAAAAAATATTAATGACGGAATAACCCATAAATTGTTTGTACTATGGTAGTCGACTCTTGGGTAAAATCTATTCCATACAACTACATGCATTAGCATTTAACGCAATTCAGTTAGCCTAATTATGAAACTAATAATGTTATATTCTATTCCAGGTACGCACAGACAGTTTCCAGAGATGAAATGAGCAGAAAGACTATTTCTCAACGGAAAAAGGGAAAGTAATTTGTACATTCTGTCAAGAAAGTACCGGGAATTATCGATTTAAATCTGGCGGGGCAATGAGGCAGGTGAAATTTTTTTTCCTAGGTTGGTACCACTGTCGTTAATTACTATGCCAAGCTTGAGCGGAATCTGTCAACTAGTGTGTTTGCAACAGCTGATTAAGTCAGTCGATGTCAGAGTGCGTGCCGATTTTTACTATGGGTGATTACGTTGAGCAAAAAATTTGTTTAAAGTTTTGTGTTGCAAATGAATTTTCGTGTGCCGATGCATTGAAAATGTTGCAAAAGGCCTTTGGTGATAATGCTCTATCGAAAACTCGTGCATATCAGTGGTACAGAGCCTTCAAGGACGGTCGTGAAGTGGTCGCCCATTGACGGCTTCGATCGAAGATAACGTCGATAAAATTAAGGAAAGGGTGCTGGAAAACGGTCGTACCAGCTTGAGAGGGATAGCACATAATCTTAAGATATCCCACGAGTCCGCACGTACGATTTTGATTGATATTTTGGGCATGAGAAAGGTGGCCGCACGACTCGTACCTACCGAAAGACCTGAATTTTCTTCAAAAACGTCATCGCGAACAGGTTGCTTCAGACATGCTGGATCGCTGTAATTCCGATTCTACATTCATGGAACGCATTATAATTGGTGATGAGATCTGGGTCTACGAGTACGATATGCAAACAAGCCAGCAATCATCGGAATGGGTGGCAAAAAATGAGCCGAAACCGAAAAAACCACGCCAAAGCCGCTCGAAAATGAAGGTGATGCTCATTGTTTTCTTCGATATCCGTGGCGTGGTGCACTACGAATTCGTTCCAGAGGGTCAGACGGTAAACAAGGAGTATTACCTAGGCGTTATGAAACGTTTGCGTGAGCGTATCCGTAAGAAGCGGCCAAATTTGTGGGCGAACAACTCATGGATTTTGCATGACGATAACGCGCCTTCTCACCGAGCTACGATTGTGACTTACTTTCTCGCCAAAAACTCAACAAACGTGCTTCAGCAACCACCGTATTCGCCGGATTTGGCTCCCTGCGACTTTTTCCTCTTCCCAAAACTAAAATTGCCCCTTCGTGGAACCCGTTTTGAGTCGATTGAAGCCATAAAACAAAATTCGGCGCGAGAGCTAAAGTCCATCCCGGAAAGCGCCTATAAAAAATGTTTCGATAATTGGAAGTGCCGTTGGCATAGATGTATTGGAGCAAATGGAGCCTATTTTGAAGGCGACCCAATAAATTTTGACGAATAAATGTAAAAATGTTGTTTTAATTGAAAATTCCCGGTACTTTCTTGACAGAGTAGTAGTTAACCAACAAATAGATTTAAATAACTCACCTCTGTAAAATATATTCAAATAATCTGGAATTGGCAGAGACCCCTTTTTGGGTTTTAATGCTCGATAAAAATTTATTATACTTACTGTAATATAAATAGCAACGGACTTCGGGAACAAGCTTAGTTATTGAAAATGTAATCTTGCCTGATGATGCTACTGTGATAGCGAAACGATTGTTGTAAACATAACAATAGAAATTTGTGAAAATCAGAATAACCTCATTTAAATATTATTTATGTATCCATGAGTGTAACATAGTAAGCAAAAGAATTAAAACTGTAACAACAGAGTCATTACCAGGGTGCTTGAAGCCACAACTTCGAAGGTGATCATCAACTGTCCTATTATTTTCAGGTTTTTGCAATTTCGTAACCAGAATTCAATTCTACTGACAGAAAAGAAATAAAACTCTGCTCACAATCAGGCGAGGATTACTCATAAAGCTAATCTAGGACGCAAACCTGGTGAAGGTGGGATAACGAAAGATGTTGAATATCTTAGTTTGCATGGCATTGAATGCATATCCTTCCAGAGTAAATTGTATGTGTGTTAGTACCTTAAATCTCGTATGCCTGAAAAAAAAATCTGTAAACATCGATAGAACAATTGAATGGCCATAAGCCTATCTGCAGTACAGGACAATAAATAAGTGATACAATAAATTTTATATTTTATTGCACTGCCTTGCATAAAAAATCGCTGCTATGTAAACTGTAAACAAAGAAACGTTCTGTCGAATAGACGTAACGGCCACTTGTGGGGATGTTTTGTCTTTCTTTTTATGAGTATTAGGAATTATAATATTCTCCTATTATATCAAGGCAAAGGCGCATTCAGATAAGATTAAGGTAAAATAGGATATATTTATGAAGTTATTTAAGGAGCGCGAACGATTTAATTCTGATTAGTACCTGAGAAGGTTTCATGAATATTTGTGCGGGTATATTTTCAGTATTAAGCGACTCGTTCCTGCAACCTTCTCAATAGCTAATTAGCTTAATACGTTCACACTTGATCAATTACTTTTTTACTGTACCCTATTGAACCCTTATATAATTAATTCAAAAACTTTTAGTATTAAATTAACGTCTTATAAGCACTGCTTAAATTGAGTAGACATAAAATCAGAACTCTTATACAATATAAAATGGTATAAAAAAACCCAACGAAATATAAGTTATCAATTAAAATTACTAAATAAATATTTGAAGGTGACAAAATTTAGTTTTTATCTAATATTTATGAAAACCAGATCTTTTTCAAAAATGTAAAACATAATTTTGAGAACTTCTTCAAGACTTATTTATTTGGAATATTCTATATATTCAAATATTTGAATAAGTTACTTCAAACATCTCTGAAATCATGTAGTACATCCTCAAAAAACAATTTGGAATTAAATAAGATCTTCATCCGCCCTACTTCACATTTAAAAATGAAATTAATCTACAAAAAATATCCACCAGACAGACCTCATGGTATCCTTGTTTAACAAACACTCAAATTAGAGAACTTTAAAAATCCTACGTATTCTATGTTGTACATTGTACACAAAGCTTGTAAGGTATTTTATAGCCTCAGTTAAAACCAAATGACATTTATAAATATGTCATAAAAAACAAAATATATTTATTTATTATACACTAACTGACAAAGAAACTGCAACACCCAGAAGGAGCTGTGTAAATTTTAATTTTTTTTTTGGTAAAACATAGATAGTATATCAAGGGGTAAATGATTGAAGTTTGAAGAAAAAAAACGGAGGGTTTACAATTTTTTTCAATAAATTTGTTGATAATGTGTTTGTCTACCGCGATTATCTATACACTTCCCAACACGTCTTGGCATTGATGCAATAGGATGGTCTATTTCTTCTTGAGGAATACTCTCCCAAGCTATCTGTAGTTCATGTCTCAGATCCGCCAAAGTCCGTGGGGGCTGGGGTAAATTTCCAAGCCTTCTACCCATGATGCCCCAAATATGCTCTATGGGCGAGAGGGCGAAAGATCGGGGGATCTGGGCGACTACGGCAAAAGATTCACATGGGTCGTTTCAAAAAAGTTTAAACTAACTCTGGCAACATGAGGTCGAGCATTATCTTGCTGAAATATCGGATTCTCGAGCCGATTAAGATGAAGGAGAACATATGGCTGCACTATTTCTTGAAGGTAACGCAGCGCTGTCATATTACCTCGAACAAAGACTTAAGGGGACCTACTTGCATGTGCAATAGCACCCCATACTATAACGCCTACTTTCCGGTGTATATGACACTCTCCCCCCCTGTCTCTGTACCTTGTCGTGGTGGGGGAGCTTGTCATAACGAGTGTCCTAGTTTCATTTATGAGATGGAGGATATGGTTATGATGCCTAAAGCAGAGACTCGCAATCCTAATTTCCTTTCTTTGTTTCTTTCTTGCATAATACCTTTCCATCATGTTGTCCCAAACCTACCTTTTCCTACCGCAGGACTTGGAATCGTACGGGGAAGCTGGCTCTGATTGACGACCAGAATCTGCGACCCTGCGATCGATTAGAGTTCTGTTTTTCCTTTCATTGGCGGAGGCGATCCCCGCTAGTCCTTAGCGTGGGTTTCCAACCTTCGTCCTCTTAGCCCGCTGAAGGATCTTAAATGGTTGCTGAATGAACAAGTTTGGGACCTTGGGAGATTCGCTCTGCTCGCCCCCAAATTTGGCTCCATTTTTAGTTCCTGAAGCTCTTGCTGCGGGGTCCTGATTGGTCCGTTGGAGGACAAAGGGAGACTGCGACGTTTTGAACAAGTGTGGGACCTTGGGATATTCGCTGCGCTCTCTCCTAACTCCGGCCCCATTCGTGGATCCTTAAGCTTAACTTTTTCCGCTGCGGGTTCGGAAGTGGTCCGCTGGAGAAAAAGGGAGACTACGACGTTTCGACAAGGTTTGAGGGTCCTTTAAGATACGCTCTGCTCTCCCCCAAACTCTAGCGCCCTTTTGATCCTAAGGCCCAATCCTATGATGCTTCGGAACCTCGCTTTTGGCGGCGAACAGCAACAGCGACCCTGTGGCGCGTGGGGTCCATGCTGACAGGCCGTTATCTGTGTTGATTCGTTGCTTCAGTCTTTCATAATCCATAGGCACTCTGCCCAAATGATTGAGTGGTGGGATCGCTACGGCGATCCTCTTAGACATGGGAGAGGTGACTTGTGGGGGTCCCTCACCTAGTTGTGCTGGCGCGGAGTGTTCTATAATCCTTTCTCCAAAAAACTCCTTTCTTTCTCTTTCAGCTTTCGGGGGTCTGCTGGAGTGTCAAAACTTGAGCAGAAACCCGGGACAACAATGATGACAATGGTACATTAATGTTATTAGAGAGCTCTGCTCATATTTTAACTTGTACAATTCTGAGTATGTATATGACACTCAATATCAAACCAATAATTCGACCTTTTTCAAATTCACTTAGCTGGCGATAAATTCCGCGTACACGTGCTCTAGGCATTTTAACAACAACTAAACATCGACATTGGATCTCCTCGAATAGCTGGTTTGTTGTAAAATTCGAAAAATTTGCAAAAAACTACCACATATTGAAGTAACAAAAAATGTTTACATGAAAAAACCTTCAAGATTTTTTTCTTCAAATTTTAATATTTACTCCTTGCTATACTATCTATGTTTTACCAAAAAACATTTAAAATTTGAACAGCTCCTTCTAGGTGTTGCAGTTTCTTTGTCAGTTAGTTTATTATAATAAATCTGTTTTGATATTTGAATTTTGTAATAATCCTTCGATCAAGTAAGAAACCTCTTCTTATTATTTTACCTTATTTAATATATTTATCCTGCATGTTTGTACTCATTTCCCTGAGATATCATATAAAGAACAAACTCTGACTTATTCCTTAGTGCATGTAGAAGCATACGAGTGCATCTTGTAACAATTCAGCTACAACTATATTTTAAAATGCCCGAGCCCAGTCGGTTTAACTGGGTCGTGAGCCTGATCTCACAATTCCACCAAATGAAAAGACACAACTCCCTGACAAACAAGTCACTCGTTTAATTTACCACAAGTAATTTTTCTTACAAATTACATATATACATTTAAAAGAAATATACAATTTACTATCTTACACTAGAGTAAGTTTCAATAATATTATTACCGATAAAAGTAGAAAAATATATATATAAAAATGGGAATGTTATTATTATTTATATACAAAAATTTGAAGTTCCTTAATGTGATATGAATATATACAAAATTTCTCAATATTACTTCCCTGGTTGGTTTAGAATACAGGCTAATGTTTTGCCAATCAAAACAGGTGGTGGTTTTGTAGGTCGTCTCAAGCAGGCTGTTATGTAGTTCTTTGAACTTAATAGCTTCAACGTCTTCGGGCAACCAGTGTACGTGTAACTATTCCTCACCAAGAAAACTTCCAAATAACAGGAAAATAATCCAAGAGAAATCCAGGAAAAATATTCCATAAAAAAAATCCAGAAAAAGATAATCCAAAAATAATTCCAGGAAAAGATAGTCCAAAAAAAAAACCCTTCTTTGAGGGTTTTTACTTCTAATCTTCCAGAAAAATTAATTAAAGAGAAAATAAATTTTATGACATTCCGATTTCAACTTTACTCTGCAATCGTGAACCGGAAAAGAAATAATTCCTTCATATCAACGCGCACGTGACGACACATTGACGGACAGATATCCCAATTTCTTCATTCACCGGTCTTCTCGATAAAGGTGATATACCAGCGAATAAATTCGACGTGTAGATCGCTACACTACCCTCCATTCCCCCCAAAAAAAAAAAATCTTGTCACAAAGAGATTTTTTTTCTTTGCAAAAAGTTGAAGTTACACAGGAAAAGTTGGGCGCCAGTGATTTATGAATCACAAGGTAAATAAAGGTGAATGACTTCAAATAGACATAAAACTGCATCTGAAAGACACAAAAGATTTATGAATTCTAGACCAACTAAACAGCCACACGAAAGAGACATGTCAGCACATCATACAGATACCGTATAACTGTATGTTGATCCGAAAAAAGGTAGAAGTCTACATTAGGGGTTAAGGGAAAAATTTTGCCAGAGCAGAAGATAAAGATAACCGTAATGGCAAGAGACATAGAGACTGTCTCTCCACTACGGGAAGGTAAATGCTCTCAGCTAAAAAGAGAAAAGGAAAGGAAAAGGAAGATAATTACCCCTAAATACTTCAAATAAAAATTATGTCAAAAAAAGTCAATGAATTCGTAAAATATATATATGAGGAATGAGGACGGTGCAATAAATAGTGGGGATATAAGACTATTAACAAGGACACATGAAAGAACAGTATTTTGAGTCACTGAGATTCGACATTTAAATCATCATCGGGGTCATCTTGAGTTAAATCAGGTTTTATATCTTTGATATGAAAATTTCCCAAATTCCTACCAGATAAATCGACTAAATTGTAGACAAGTGAAGATATTATCTTATTTACTATGCAAGGGACGAATTTTGGAGCAAGCTTTGAGGTGAAATTTTTCGAAGCATCGGACAGAACAAAGTTTTTTTTCCAAACCCTATCACCGATGTTCAAACGAACATCACGTCTTCTAAGATTGTATCTACGAGCGTTGATCTCATAAGAATGCTTCAAACGTTTTCGAACGTCTTCATAAAGCTCTGGCAGCTGTTGAACCAAATTGGAATCCAAAACTCTATTCCCTATAGTGACGGCGTTATTAGCATTTTCCGAAATAAGACCATAGAATGATCCATCAGTAGCGACATTCCTAAGAAAACTAAAAAGGAAGGACTATATTTCAAGCCCTCACTCCTAGCTAGTCTTATAGCCTGAACTATTTGGTGAATGTGCTGGTCCCAAAGTTTGTGATCACCATCGATGTATGATCTGATGGCAGTGACGATTGTCTTGTTTACACGCTCCGTTGGATTTATTTGGGGATGGAATCGAGCGTTATAAAAGATTTTTTGGACACCATATTTTTTCATCAGATTCTTGAATTCAGCAGAAACAAATTGTGATCCATTATCCACGGCAAAAATTTGAGGAACTCCGAAAATCAAGAAAATCTGATTCTCGATAAATTTCACAATGGCCCTACTAGTAGCCTTAGAAAGTGGCTGCACGAAAACAAATTTGGTAAACCAGTCAGTCACCACTAAAAGATACTGGTTACCTGTTTTGGACCGTGTATAAGGTCCCAGCAAATCAGCACTCAAGAATTGAAATGGGAAGTTAATATTTCGATACTTGCCCATTAAACCAGCCTGGGGTAGGTTTCCTGGTTTACAAGAAGCACATACCTTACAGCATCTTACATACTTAATAATTGAGTTCTTCATCCTAGGCCAGTAATATAAAGAGGAGATACGGTGCAAGGTCTTGTAAACACCAAAATGTCCAGCAACTGGCTCATCATGGAACTCCTTCATAACTTCCAGCCTGTGAGGAGTGGGCACAACAATTTTCCATTCCGGAGAGTCATTTATTATTCGGTACCTGGGCAAAATATGTTTATATAAAACACCATTGCTTACTCTAAATTCTGGATATAGATCTGGACGGTCGCTTACTTTAGTTCGCAAATTGCTATACCATTTATCGACTCTTAATTGAGAGAGATTCAAAACTGAAACTTGTAAAGTGTCAGTTGACAAACGAGAGAGTGAATCAGCCACAGTGTTGAGGGATCCGCTTCGATGAACAATTTTGAAACGATATGAAGATAATCTCATAATCCATCTAGATATCCGTTGATTGGGATTCTTCATCGAGTTGAGCCATACTAGAGAAGAGTGATCCGTTATGACGGTAAACTCAGTACCTTCGATATATGGTCTGAATTTTTCAATAGACATCACTATAGCCAGAAGTTCTTTTTCTGTAGTAGAATATTTGCGTTGGCTTTTATTCAAAATCCTACTGTAATAGGCAACCGGATGTTCCAAACCATCCTCCTCCTGAAACAAAACCGCTCCAATACCATTATCACTAGCATCGCATGCAAGACAAAATGGTTTAGAAAAATCCGGACTTGCCAAAATGGGAGCTGTTGTCAACAATGATTTTATCCTGAGAAATGCTTCATTTGCATCATCCGTCCATGCAATGGGTTGTCCTTTCTTTCTTCCCTTCAACAAATCAGTAATTGGACTACATACTGAAGCAAAATCTCTCAAAAACCTACGGTAATAACCAATTAAACCGATCAACCGACGGATCTGTGTGGTATTTTTGGGAATCGGATAATCCAAAATATCTTGAACTTTGGATGGATCCGTTCTTAAACCATTTGCATCTACTACAAATCCCAAAAAGTTCAATGAAGGTCTACAAAACTTACATTTTTCGAAGTTAACTGTCAGATTCGCCTCCTTCAGACAATGAAACAGCTTTCTGAGAACAGCAAGATGCATTTCAAAGGTAGGGGTGCAAACGATTATGTCATCGATATAATAGAACACATAAGGCTCTAACGATGGACCAATGACCATATCCATAAGTCTTACCATTGCCTGACAAGCACAATTCAAACCAAACGGTAATACATTGAAACAGAACAGTCCTCTGCCTGGAATAGCGAAGGTTGTTTTTATCTTAGATTCCTCGTCCAAAGGAATCTGGAAGAATGCCTGTTTCAAATCTATTGAACTAAGATAACTTGCATCCCGTACTTTGCTCAAAATAGAATCAATGGGAGGCATTGGATAACTATCAGGAAGAGTAATGGAATTCAACTTCCTGGCATCGAAGACAACCCTATAGGTACCATCTTTCTTGGGGACCAACCAAAGTGGAGACAACCATGGGCTGCACCCGGAGACAGGTTTGATAATGTTGAGCCCCAACATCTTATCAATCTCCTCGTTCAAAACTCTCTGCATTGCTGGAGAAAGCGGATATTGTCTTTGCCTAATCGGCTTGGCATCTCCTGTATCAATATGATGCTCATATAAATGCGTCTTACCCAACTTATCAGACGGCGCAATTTGATTGAATAGGTCGACAACAAAATCCAGTTCGCACTTTTGCGAATCTGTCAATGACTCAGATCCAAGTAAGGCGCGAACTACAGCTACGGAGTTATCTAAAGATACGTAAGAGGAACTATAAGTAAAATCCTTAAAATCAAGAGTCAAGTTAAATGCATGAATGAAATCCATACCCAAAATAAGATCGTGATTTATCGATGGTACAACAAGAACCTTGAGAACCTTGATCATATCGTTCAAACTTATGGGAAGGTTGACATAGCCTAGAGTATCTTGGGGCCTTCCATCAGCCGTAGTGAGATTAACCGATACGTCATAGTGTAGGCAGAGATTCAACCTTCGCAGAAGATGAATAGAAGAGGAACCCAAAATTGTAACATTGCTCCCACTATCTATTAAGGAGTATATAGGCTGACCTCCAACATGAACTGTTAGATAAGGACGATTGTCCTTCTGCCGAAGTTCCAATAGAGGATTGGTTTCCCTCAAGAGACATTCTTTCCTTTTGACTATTTTTCGAGCATTACCAGAAGATAAACTGTGATGACCATCAGATAAATCGAAGTTCTTCGCGGTTGTGGGCGACGAAGTGGTCAATTTTTCATCTGGCTTGATTTCCCTTTTCGTTTTTGAGCAGGATTTTGACCTGAAGGACCTCCAATACCTGCGGGATTGTGGACCCTCTTCTCGTTTTTTGAGCACAGAGGACAATTGGACTTGATCACGTTCTTCTGACCGCAACCAAAACAGAAACGTGTGCGTAGCTTACGACACTCGTTATAGTGGTGGTTTCCTTCTCCACAGTTCCAACATCTGGCACCAGAACGAGTATCAGCCACCCGCAGTTCTCCCAACTGATTGGAAATGCTCAGACAGAGAGCATCCTCCACTCTCTTACAAAGAGCTATCAACTGAGATATTGACAAAATATCCTGTAAAACGAGGGCTTTTACATAGTCAGGAAGTAAATTATTTCTTATAATATTGACCATTTCAAGCTCTGAAGGACAATTATTTAACCTATAAAATTGTGCCTCCATAGAATTGATATACAAGGTAACAGACTCTCGAGGATTCTGTTTACGAGATTTGATCTCATGAAGTAAAACTGAGTCATAATAACTATGCAAAAATGTGGACTTCAAAGCTTTAACGAGTTCGTTCCAATTCAGGAAACGATTTTTGATGTAGTTGTTATGCCACCAAGTCCATGCATCATTCTCGAATAAATCCCCAGCAGATTCGAATAGGTCTGAATCTTTACAACCCCTCGAAACCTTTAGGGACTCAACTAACTCCAAAAATGGGATTAATGGTTCCCTTCCGGAAAATTTCTTTAAACCCCACTTGTACACAGGTATACATTTAGAATTAGTTCCCATATTGACAGGAGATAGAGGATTGTGCAAACCTGTAGATTTCACAGGAGTTGAGGTACAAGGAGAAAGAGCCTCAGGAGAGGACATCTTTTCCGCAATATCAGATTCCAACATGAGGACCTCCTTATAAAGACTCTGTCTGATAGCAGACTCACCATCTTTGTCAGCAGATAACCGTTGGATTCTACCAGTCACATGAGTTAAGCGAGTGAGTATACGCCTGTGATCAACTTGAGAGGAACCCGAGTTGAACTTGGCACAAATCTCCCTCAAATCTGTCAAACTTTCTTTAATGCCACCGACATTTTCTTCAAAAGAGAAAGGATCAGATAAGATGATGAAACTACGATCAGAGGATTCTTGGGATAGCAAACCCCTCAAAATTTTACGTTTGTCATCTACTGATGACGGAACTTCAATTCCTCTCATCGCAATCTCATAAGCAAGTTCATTTTGCTTTAGAAACTGTGGATTAATCGCCATTATGCCGAAAATGAAGAAAAAATTTAATTACTCTATATATTACCGAAAAGAAAAAATAAAAAATGAAACCCGATTGAAAAATCTTGCACACAATGACCCAAAGAAACTTACAACTACCCGAAACGAGCACCTTGGTTGACCAGGAACCCAAAGTCACTTCCACCCGGAAAGAGTGAGATCAAGTTTATTTAAAATCCGAAAAAGGAATTCAATGGCCCTTTAAGTTGGGCGCCAAAATTTGTGTAACAATTCAGCTACAACTATATTTTAAAATGCCCGAGCCCAGTCGGTTTAACTGGGTCGTGAGCCTGATCTCACAATTCCACCAAATGAAAAGACACAACTCCCTGACAAACAAGTCACTCGTTTAATTTACCACAAGTAATTTTTCTTACAAATTACATATATACATTTAAAAGAAATATACAATTTACTATCTTACACTAGAGTAAGTTTCAATAATATTATTACCGATAAAAGTAGAAAAATATATATATAAAAATGGGAATGTTATTATTATTTATATACAAAAATTTGAAGTTCCTTAATGTGATATGAATATATACAAAATTTCTCAATATTACTTCCCTGGTTGGTTTAGAATACAGGCTAATGTTTTGCCAATCAAAACAGGTGGTGGTTTTGTAGGTCGTCTCAAGCAGGCTGTTATGTAGTTCTTTGAACTTAATAGCTTCAACGTCTTCGGGCAACCAGTGTACGTGTAACTATTCCTCACCAAGAAAACTTCCAAATAACAGGAAAATAATCCAAGAGAAATCCAGGAAAAATATTCCATAAAAAAAATCCAGAAAAAGATAATCCAAAAATAATTCCAGGAAAAGATAGTCCAAAAAAAAAACCCTTCTTTGAGGGTTTTTACTTCTAATCTTCCAGAAAAATTAATTAAAGAGAAAATAAATTTTATGACATTCCGATTTCAACTTTACTCTGCAATCGTGAACCGGAAAAGAAATAATTCCTTCATATCAACGCGCACGTGACGACACATTGACGGACAGATATCCCAATTTCTTCATTCACCGGTCTTCTCGATAAAGGTGATATACCAGCGAATAAATTCGACGTGTAGATCGCTACAATCTTCAGAAATTTCCAAAAAAATTCGTAATAATGTATTATTTATTCTTGTCGTTATATCAACGTTTTCTGTTTCTGAGTTCATCAGTGAGTGATTAAAAAGTAGAGTGAATTTGACAACTGATGAATTTCGGGAAAGAGGAATAAATAAAGCACACATGTAAAACAGAAAAAATTCTTCCGCATACATGAATACTATATCACTGAAAATTGGTAACTTTAGAATACAATCTTATAATCTGTGAATTAATTAATCTTTTGTGCTGATGTTTAGTTGAAAAGTTTGCATTGTTTTCTTTTATTGCATTCAATAACGGAAAGTTTCATTTCCGATAAAAATTTCCAATGCAGCAGCTCCTGCATATTTCAGAGAATTATTGAGTATATTACCCCATATTCGTAAGTTGAAACACCGAGTATAAAATATTTCCATAAAATATATTTCAACGATTCATTTTCGCTTCGATTCGATTCGATAGAATGATTTAATGACGATTCATGCATGGGGAGATTGATTTTAATTATAATATATTTCTGTTTAGAATATCATAATTCTGTATATCCTGACATTTCGATAATGTAATCAGTGATGTGATGTGACGTTTCATACGGTGATTTGTCATCCTGATGATTAAAACATTTCATTAACTCTACTACGACAGTAAAATTAGAACAGATCGGCATGATTCTGATTAGAAATTTAATGAATTCTGTAATTCGAGCAGAGGATTCAATCTCAGGATGCATTATTGAACGAATTATGCGAGCTTTTACTGATTTGTGTCTTCGGGGCGATTCAGTTGAAAGTTGTAGAAATATATTAATTGAGATATTCATTAGTAA
Organism: Megalocaria dilatata; assembly: GCA_034642435.1. Classification (NCBI taxonomy): domain Eukaryota; kingdom Metazoa; phylum Arthropoda; class Insecta; order Coleoptera; family Coccinellidae; genus Megalocaria; species Megalocaria dilatata. The sequence goes on from CM067856.1 coordinate 44,323,837, forward strand.
AGTTTGAAGAGACCCCTCGTTAATAAAAAGGGGTTAACCTGTTATTAGGGGAACTTTACCCAAGCAGTGGATGGAGGTGTAAATATGCGGGAATAATTGATCGCTTCCTCTGCTTTCCCTCCAAATTGATCTCAACTCAAATCTCTCATCAATTCAACGCAATTAGATACACTCGACCATAGCTCGAAGGTGATGGAAAATAAATATCTAGTGATTTTCGAACGAATTTGTACCAGTGGGAGTATGTTGCAAATGAGATGAGCATCATGAATTTTACATTAAGTCCCAGTTTTGCATGGCAGTAAGGCCGTTATTATCTTATTCAGCGTTGTGAATCTAGCTATCTTTCATATGGAAAAATTGAGAATTGAACATACGGAAGCAGAGAACCTGATAAGACAAATTTTTTGGAGCGTTTGTTTCCAGGAAAATCGAGATGAGGACAATGTGAATACGTAAAATATTCAGGGTATATTCTTAAGCTGGAATTAAAATATTGAATTTTTGGTTTCAACAGTACAAGGCCACACAGTCAACGTAATCATCGATCCTTTGCGCACTGTTTCTGAGAATCCAATAATCAGTCCAAATGCTCTTGTCAATTGGCCGCCTCGGAGAGGTGATTTGGCTCCGTTGGATTCAACTGTTTATGACCACTTGAAAGGCCTGGGTTTAACCTCGAAGTTCTATATATGGGTTTCCAATGTTCCCACGGAGAGAAATTAGTGTCGTCGCGTTGACGTCTTCAATTCGCTTCTCAAACGTCACGAAAATTACACACACATTTTTGAAGCGCATTATCACTGGGAACGAAAAATGGGTTATATACAGGTGCCTCAGAAGTCGACGTCAAGCCGGAATCGGGTAACAGGCTGAGTCATAGTAAAATATTCAAAAAAATCTAAGTCGTGTACTTTTCAAATTATTTTGCATTTTTTATTATACGAGAAAATGCACACCATATGATGACTTTTAAACTTCTGTTGCTACAATTTTTTCCTTTCTTCAAATTTTATTTTTCCCATGTTATCCCGAATAGAGCTTCTGTAAACTGCTATCTTCAATTCTAAGCCAATTACTCCAGCTTGGAAAATAATGTCACTTTTTGCCAAACCAAGTATTCAAAATTAATATTTCGCACAACTTTAACTGACTATACGCGAAAAGACTGTACTACATCAGTTTGGCAAATCGCTTTAAAAGTTAGCGCATTCATTAATTAGGGATTCCAAAATGGTATAACACTTACTACATTATTTCTTAGATTGGTCAAAAAAACGGTCTTTACTAAAGAAACACAGTTTCGAACAATTTCTTCGAACTTTATAAAAATGATTCTAGTGCATCCAGTACTCTAGAAAACTAAATTTGAATATCAAAACAAATTGAAATATGTTTATCTTCTACAATTTTAATTTCCAAAAGAATTTTTTATTCAAGAAACTTTTAGAATTAAATTAATGTCTAAAACAAGCACCGCTCACATTTAATAGACGTTTATAAACAAAACTCAATATACAATGTCAAATGAAATAAATAACCCAATAGATATACGAAAGTAATTAAAATTAATAAATAAATATTCAAAGGAGACAAAATTTTGTTTCTGGTCTTAACTTTAAAAAATACTACTTGCCTTATAAAAACATGAACACACTTAAAGGACTTCCCAAAGAATATAATTTATTTGAAATATTTAATATATTTAAATATTCGAACAAATTATTTCAAAAATCTCTAAAAAATGTGCACTATATCTTCAAAAAACAAATATAGTTCTAGATAATCCCTTCATCAGCCCTTTGTTTTCAATATTACAAATATCAAAATCAAAAACATAACCTACATCACTCACGTGTTAAAAGACTTCAGCTTCGAACTACAGATCAGCTATATATTCAAGATTGATCTATGTTCTAACAAAATCAAAGAACAAAGTGAGTTATTTTAAGTTTACTTAAAATCATTGACATTCTATAATGAGATTTATTGAAGCCAAAATATAGTTATATATTATATATAAAATAAAATAGAAAGGCTTTTTACTTGATAGAAGAAATATAACAAAATTTGAATATCAAAACAAATTGAAATATGTTTATCTTCTACAATTTTAATTTCCAAAAGAATTTTTTATTCAAGAAACTTTTAGAATTAAATTAATGTCTAAAACAAGCACCGCTCACATTTAATAGACGTTTATAAACAAAACTCAATATACAATGTCAAATGATGTCTATTAAATGTGAGCGGTGCTTGTTTTAGACATTAATTTAATTCTAAAAGTTTCTTGAATAAAAAATTCTTTTGGAAATTAAAATTGTAGAAGATAAACATATTTCAATTTGTTTTGATATTCAAATTTTGTTATATTTCTTCTATCAAGTAAAAAGCCTTTCTATTTTATTTTATATATAATATATAACTATATTTTGGCTTCAATAAATCTCATTATAGAATGTCAATGATTTTAAGTAAACTTAAAATAACTCACTTTGTTCTTTGATTTTGTTAGAACATAGATCAATCTTGAATATATAGCTGATCTGTAGTTCGAAGCTGAAGTCTTTTAACACGTGAGTGATGTAGGTTATGTTTTTGATTTTGATATTTGTAATATTGAAAACAAAGGGCTGATGAAGGGATTATCTAGAACTATATTTGTTTTTTGAAGATATAGTGCACATTTTTTAGAGATTTTTGAAATAATTTGTTCGAATATTTAAATATATTAAATATTTCAAATAAATTATATTCTTTGGGAAGTCCTTTAAGTGTGTTCATGTTTTTATAAGGCAAGTAGTATTTTTTAAAGTTAAGACCAGAAACAAAATGTTGTCTCCTTTGAATATTTATTTATTAATTTTAATTACTTTCGTATATCTATTGGGTTATTTATTTCATTTGACATTGTATATTGAGTTTTGTTTATAAACGTCTATTAAATGTGAGCGGTGCTTGTTTTAGACATTAATTTAATTCTAAAAGTTTCTTGAATAAAAAATTCTTTTGGAAATTAAAATTGTAGAAGATAAACATATTTCAATTTGTTTTGATATTCAAATTTTGTTATATTTCTTCTATCAAGTAAAAAGCCTTTCTATTTTATTCTCTAGAAAACTGGTTCGAATGAGATGGGGCGAGTCCTTCCATAAAGTGTGAGTGCGAAGATAGTGACGCCACTATTATGTATTGGCACACATAAACGCAATACAGATCACTACGCTACGCCCCTCGGTCTACATCTCAACTTTCCGTATTTGATCGTGTTATTTGTATACTTACGACTTTTGGCTTCGTTTATTAGATTTGTTTGCTTGTGATTTGGATAGTTTTGATCCCCTTTCGACGAATTTTGGTTTTACCTGGACTAACCTGTGATTGTAAATTACCATCATGTCTGTGTAGATTACACAGGAATATGCCAAAATGTACCTCATTTATCGGGAATGCAGATGTAACGCTAGTACAGCTTCGAGAATGTATCGCGAGAGATACCCTTAATGATGATTGTTATCGAGAGATACCCTAATGCTGATTGTTATCGAGTTGTTACGAATGTGCGCCATCTACTCTTCACAGCGGGCAGATTTCCAAACAAAGTGCATGGTTAAGGAAGAATTACCTTAACTTACAACGATATTGTGCTTCAAACAGTTGAAGAAGATCCAAGTACTTCCCTACGTGAAATTCATCTAAGCACAGGAGTGCCCAAAAGTACAGCTCGCCGAATATTGAAAAAACATGAGCTCCACCTATATCATGTACAGCGAGTACATGGTCTGTTACCTCGAGATTGTGAACCTCGGTTGCGTTTTGGTTCTACAAAAGAACCGGAAAGACCCACAATTCGTAGAAAACTTTTGTGGTCGAATGAATCAACATTTAAACATGAACATGAGCCTACACAATTTACACGAGTGGCACGTAGAAATCCGAATTGAATAATACAAGATAGATCTTAATATCGTTTTAAAATGAACATGGACTGGAATTTTGAACGGAAGAGTCATAGGATCTTTTGAGTTGCCAGAGGTTTTAAATGCTGAAATTTATTTAGATTTTGTACGAAATCAGTTGCCAAATTTACTTGAAGACGTGCCACTTACTATTCTCAGAGAAATATGGTTTCAGCAAGATGACCGCCCTGCGCACTATGCCTTATCAGTTAGAGAATATCTAAATGAAGAATATCCGGGCAGATGAATCGGGCGATCTTGTACAATTTTGTGGCCAGCCCGTTCACTTGATTTGAATCCCTTAGATTTTTTTACTGGGGAGTAGTGAAGGAAAAAATTTATTCAAAATAAATTTAAAACGTAGCTGAGCTTCGGGAGAGAATTAGAGAATCAATGCAATTCGTCAGTAACGGAAGATTCGACAGTTTGATATCCTGATCTTTTTTAAGAAGATGTCGTGCATGTATTGCGGCTGAACGAGGGCAGTTTGAACATCTTTTGTGACTTCATTAAATCTTGTCATAAAACGAAACTGAATTTCTTTTACAAAAACCTTTTTTTGTCCAATCTAAAAGAGAATGTAGTTAGTGTTGTAGCATTTTAGAATTCTTATTAAATGTGCTAAGTTTTGAAGCAACTTGCCATACTGATGTAGTACAATTTTTTTCAGTACATTCAATTGAAGTTGGGTGAAATTTTAATTTTGAATACTTGGTTCGGCAAAAAGTGACATTATTTTCCAATCTGGAGCAATTGGCTTAAAATTTGATATTACAGGTTACAAAAGCACTATTCGGGATAACTTAGGAAATAAAATTTGAAAGAAGTAAAAAATTGTAGCAACATGAGTTGAAAAACCCTCACAGGGTGTGTATTTTATTGAATGAAAGATACTGCAATATAATTTGAGAAATACAGGACTTGGATTTTCTTTCATATTTTTTTATTACTATTATGACTACGCAAGAGATCATGGAGCAAAAGGGATGAACCGGCTAAAAGCCATTATCCATAAAAAAGGTGATGCTGTCTATTTGGTGAAATTTTAAAGGAATAATTTTTTTTAAGCGTTACCAGATAACTTAAGAATAAATTCGGAAGTCTAATGTCATCAACTAAACAAACTGAATGATGCATTTCAACAGAAAAGTTCAAAATTAAACAACAGAAAAGGTGTTGTGTTCCACCAAGATAATGCGATACCTCATATAAGTTTGGTCACTCGCCAAAAGCTTTTAAAGTTTGAATGGGATGCACTGCCACACCCACCATATTCTCCAGATCTAGCGCCTTCAGATTATTATTTGTTTCAGTCACTGCAGAATTTTTTGGACGGTAAACCCTTTACTTCAAATGAAGAGGTCAAAAATTACCTGGAACAGCTTTTTGCCAGTAAAGACCAAAAATTTGATAAGCGTGGAATCATACTACTACCAGTAATATGTCAATAGGTTTTTGACCAGAATGGCCAATATATAATTCAATAAAATATTTATTCAGTATACGAAAATTGTCTTTAATTTTTCCAAAGAATAACGAAATTTCTTTCCGAAAAACCCAATAGAAGCAATCTTGAAATCTCGGCCTCTATGCTCTCTCTCTAAGTTTTCATCCAAATGATTTATGAGACTTAACATCTGGTCATGCTTTAATATTGGAGCCAATAGTTAATTTAATGTTGCAACCAGACCCCGGTTCTCTCAACTTCTATCTTTCAAATCGTTTGCACATATTCAGCTAGATTTTTGGAAGAGAGGGTAGAAAAACTGAGTTCATACTCTTCAAGAATGCTCGAAATGGGGTAGTTGAATGAAGGCTCACTTGTTCTAGTTGATGATGAACAAAACCACCACTTTGTTGGCCCTTGGCTTGAATTGTAAAATTACGTTTCAGCCCTGATGGTGTCGTACGCGTTGTAACTCTCAAAACATCCTTCGATGGTAAGCTTTAACGCCCACTAGTGAGAGTTTGTCCATTGATTACCCAATAATGTATAGCAGTTATAGTTTTTGTACCTTTATCTTCATATTCTTACAAATTGGTTCCTTCAAAACAAATTTTTCGGTAAGTAGAAAACGTTCGTTTTGGTCTTGTTTGGGAATGTTTGGATCTCAAACAAAATGAAATAGAAATTGGCCACATAGTTCAGATTTAATGCTCGGATGCGCGGTTGAATATAATTCTATGTGGATGCTCAAAAGAAAATTAATTACCATTCTGATTCTGCAGCAGTGTCTCTCCTAGCAAAAATTTATAAAACGTTTGATTCTTACATTATTCTCTTCTTTTTTAACAATTTGTGAAGTGACCGAAAAAGTGATCAAAAACACACAATTCTCCTAGATTCAAAAGAGCAGTATTCATGGATAGTATATTTGAATATAGATAAATAGTTGCCAGATGTGTAGTCGTTCCTTCAATTAACGTATTTTCAAAATTATTTTCTACAGTAACATCTATATAACGAATATTTTGAAGAACTGCTTCATGAAGCAGTATAATACCTTAAATTCCGTAATAAATGACACTCATCTCCGGTAGTTTGATAGTCAGATATTTTACAGCGTTAGACGCAGAGTTTCGAATTTAACCATCGCAGTTGCATGTCTATCTATTTGTATGATGCCTCGATATTTGCAGCGACCGTGTCACAGTGAAAATAGGACAGGTTGGATTTTTATTTATTTCCGTGTTTGTTTTTTTCAAACCATGACGTTTATTTGTACGATTGAAGGCTTGTACTGCAAAAAATTGTATAATTTCACATAAAAAGTAGATATTAAAAACAGAAATATTTCCTTGAACTAAGTTTACCATCTTAGAAAACAGATAGTATTTAGTATTCCATTATAAATACATTTCTGTATATTGATATTCTAAATGGTGTTTTGATACATTTTTTTTGTTTGACCGCCTATGTGAATTTATCTTACCTAATTGATGTCCTGAACGGAAAGTTGAGTCCTGTTTAATCAACCCTTGAATTATTGGAAATCATACACTGAAGGAATCACATCACCTGAAAACGTATTCCACAACTGGTCAGTTCGCTGAAAGAAGGACTTCTTCTTAGCAGAAAATTTCTAAGTTGTTAATTCAAATGCATGGGGAAGTGCTTCAGCTGCATGGAGCATTAATCATGATCTATAGGATAGGCAGAAGTGGACCACTCTCCTTCTATGTTCAAACGACAGCAAACTGCCTGTTATAGTTTGACAATCAATCAGTCTATATATTTCCTAACCTTGAACGAATATCCCAGCTTATTGTTGCAGACTTCGCAATGTTAGTCACATATTTCCTTGACAGAAAGAAGAGTTGATAGTCATGCCAAAAAGATGCATCGAATCCTTTTGCTAAAGCATTGGTTTTCCATCATCAAGTCAGAAGTCACGAACTAAATTTTTCAAGAAAAAGTTGTTGTTTAGATCTTTGGAGCAATGAATTTCATCAGATTACGCTGGCCTCATTCGTTAATCATTTTCAAATCTTCGTTCAGAGAATTAATTTGCTGACATCTATGCGGGTGAGGACAGAGCGTGCTATCATCAACGGAGCTCACAACGTGGTTCTAAATCGTACTAAGAACATCGTTCATGTGGATAAGGAATGGGAGAGGCGAAAAAAATTGTGCCTTGGGGCACTCCAGCGTTCACACAGAAACCATCGAAAAGGGCACAATCCACGACCACATTAATGCTCCTGTTGCTGAGGAAACTCTTCATCCAATTGTACAGACTCCTGGGAAAACCATACGAAGATAACTTATTTATAAGAGCCTTAGATAGACACGATGTAAAGCCTTGGATATTTTTAGAGCAACTGACCTAAGACTCTTCAACAGTTCTTGTTCACACTTGCGTTACATAGGTAAGGAGGTAATCTGTTGATCAGTATTTGCGAAAAGCATATTATTTATCACTGATGAGATCTTTGCTCTTCAGATATCTATCCATTAATGGCTTCTTTCATGACTTTCGACAAAATGGATATTATCCCTATTAGAGCCCTTCCTGTATGACATTATTATTATATTTATTATTATTATATAGTACATATCTTCAAAGAACAGGTATAAACTCTGTTTTGAATACAATGGCAGGAATTCCAACTGGTCCATTTACTTTCTAAGAATTGAGTCCACCAAGCACTCGAATCCGAATTATCACTGATCTGAAGAATATATTCCTCATCTTGGATGAAACAGTTGGAATTTTTAGAGGTTTCCGAACAAATGTTTTAATAAAAAGCTTAGCAGAAAATATCCGTGCCAAGAGATCGGCTCTAGCTTTTGGTGTAGTTTTAAGTGAACCATTCTATGCTATCATCAAAGGGAAAAAACTTGAGCGAAAAGTTATTGCCAGTTTTTTCTTTGCTGTAGACCAAAATAGACTACCAATTGGCACAGTCTATGAGCTTGTTGGTTAGTTTTGAATTATAAAAGGGGCTATCAATGTATTCCCGGTATCAGGGTGTTTTGCCGATAATGTGAGTGATCTATTCATCCCATTTACTCATGACACTATCTGAGGGTTTAAGTATAAAATTTCACTAATTTACGATCATTAATTTTCTAGATATCCTCAGTGAAAGACGATCAGAAAGACTGAAGAATGATGAAGAAAATAGAGTATCGCGCCGCCATAAAGTTCCTCACTAAGCAGGGGAAAACTAGAAAAATCATTAATAAAGAGATTGCTACTGTTTACCAAGACTATGTCCCGTCGTTATTCACCGTTCAAATGAAGTCAAGTAAACCCAAGAGAGGCAGAGAAAGCATTGAAGACGACCCTCGCTCGGGAGAGTCCGTTATCGGCACCACTGATGAAAATGTGAAAAAGTGGAAAAGCTGGTAGTTGAAGATGCTAGAATAATAACCAAGATGTTAGCAGAGATGACAAGCCTATCCGTGGCTACCATACATGCTATCATTCATGACCATCCTAACTTCTAAAAGATCAGTGCAAGATGGGTATCGAGAATGCTCAACGAACCTCAGAAGGAAGTGCGAGCCTCGTGCAGTACGGAGTTTTTAGAGCTCTGTGGAGAAGACCCATCGACTCTTTTCAACCAATTGGTTGCTGGGGATGAGACGTGGATTCATCACTATGACCCTGAGGGTAAACGAGAGTCCATTGAGTGGATTGAAAAGGGTGCACAGCCATAAAATAAGTTTAAAGTCACTCCTGCCACTGGAAAAATAATGGCTACGGTCTTTGGAATTCTGAAGGTATTTTATTGACAGAATACACTTATATGGATGAAAGTATCATAGCAGTATTATACTCAAACACTTTACATAATTTAAAAAAAACAATTAAAGGAAAAAGTCGAGGGAAACCCACAGGGGTGTTGCAGTAAAGTCCAGATTTGGCCCCCAGTGACTACTTCCTAGTTTCAAATGTAAAAAAATATCTTCGTGAAAAGCGATTTTCCGATGATGAAACACTGAAGTTACCAATTAATATCAATTTTGAGGAGAAGCCGGAACAACATTTTTTATACAAGGTGTAGAAAAGCTTATTTTTCGATCTTACAAATGTATTAAAATTCGAGTTTTCTTTCATGCCTGTACCTAGAATACATTGAACGCCCCTCGTAATATATGTCTGTGTGGATTCGCGTATGGTCTGATTGTATGCGTTTCTGTGCTTAATGTAAATGGCACGTGACTCTTCAGATGTATTTGACCACGACCGTCGGTAGGCTCGGTTGTTCGCAATTGTAGCCTATCTGCAGTCACTTCCAAACTATGACTTGATGTTTGAGGGGTGTTTGGTGATAAAAGTGTCCATTCCAAAAAGAATTGCCTCTGTAACACACTTAACAGTGCTGTTTATTTCATTCCATTAGTACGAGGCATAAAAATCATGCAGAACATCCTAGTCTGCTAAATTATATAATAGCCAAATTCTAAGTGATTTCCTTACGAAACAGGTTGGATTTTTAGACCCAAGTGTGACGCTTTCACGAGATAATGATCGGAATTGCCCAATACTGTTGAACTATCAATCTTGTATAGCTCCAATTCACTTGTGAAAAAAAGGTGATCGTATTTGCCACATCTTCTGGATGATCAGTAATATTATCATCAGAATCATCCGAATCAGAAAATGTGGTGGAAAAAGCTGCTTCCAAGAAGAATCATAGTACGAACATTTCTTTTCATTGGTGTTGCGTGAATGATTACTGAAATCCTTCGTGTGTGAGGCGTACTTTTTGTTTGATCATTGGCATTGGAGCTTTTGTCAAAATAGATGAAGTCAATGTTATTTCAGGATTCAAAGTATACAACCCAGTTGCTTTGAAACAACTTTTAATATTGCGATGCGTCGTACATTTTGATAAGTCATTCATGAGAATAACATTCAATCGTGCCGTTCTAAGCTTCTTATTTTGATTATTTTCTAAGAATGACAAAACTTCTACGTCCCAATGTTATCTTGATTTTTGGAATAACAAAACTTGGTGTTCAAGAGATCCGGAGGACATCGACACGGTGAATTTGAAAATGAAATGATTTTCAATTTCTGCTAGTGTTTATTTGAATAACAACAATTGTTCAATTGTTTCGTCATTACTTCCTCAGGTGAGTATTTCTACTGACTATATAATTCAGAGAGATATTTTGAGAGGTATTTTGACAATTATTGGGATTTCTTGAATATTATACAAAAAGGAAGAGAGAGTAGATGGGATTTGTTCAAAACTGTTTAGTCATTTAGTACAAAGTTCTGTTGTTTAAGTATGTGGTTTTTGTTTTCAATATGTAAATTTTCCAAAATAGAGCAAATTTAAGTTTGGAATATTTCAACTTTTCGTTGTTATCTTCTTAGCCATGATATTATGGCAGAGGGCAAGCTGCTAGCACAAAAGTTGATATGTCATTCGAATCCACACTAAATGAGGTATTTTTTACTGAAAAAAACATATCCATAATCAATAATTTTTAATCGATATAACCATTGGAGAAATATGACTGATTTTGTTCACTTCAGATTCGTGATATTCATCTCCTTACCACGTCCGCAATAAGAACTTCTATCTTGTAGCAAGTTTAATACCGTTTCCAGATATGTGGTCAAATTTGATTAGGCTACAAGAATAACTGAAGTATAATAGATTTTATGGTAAAACTTGAAATATTTTGTGAAATCAAGAAATGTTAAATTGAAGAATAACCATAAAAATTTTGACCGTGTGTTATATGATATGACATTTTTTGTTGCAAATAACTTGTGTGATCTCCCCTTGAAGTTTGACTCTTTTAAAAGTATAAGAACATCTATTTGAATTATACATTCAGTATAATAACCTGATGAAGTCATGGTATGACTAAATAATGGTTGTAATTAAATAAACATTAGCGGACATTTAAACTCGTTTCATTTTTAAATTGAAAATACGAATATTTGATGGATTCCATCTTTTCTTGATGGAAATTGATTTTCAACTAGTAATAAATATAATTCAATTTCCACAAATTTTATTGTTGAATGACAATTGTTTCGCCAGCTGTAGCTTAATCATATTCTACATTTGAACTGATACTGTATGAAATCTTACATAGATTCTCATATATGTATTGAGGAGTATTACAGGAAGTGGGACTATATAAAGATATTCAATGAAGGTGACCTATCGTGGAAAAGTCTATGACTTGCTTGAAAGTTACCTGACAGACAGAGAGCAGAAGGTGGATATTGATGGGGAACTGAGTGAACCTTTATGTGTAACCTACGGTGTACCACAGGGCACTGTGCTCGGACCACTTTTGTTTGTGCTCTATATAAATAGTTTACTCGATGTCAGAGTGAGGGGTAAAATTCTTGGTTTTGCGGACGATACTGCACTTTTTTGTGAATCCGATTCGTGGGATTCTTTGAAATCGGAGGCAGAGGATGACTTCAGAATTTTAATGGAGTGGTTCAGTTACAACACATTGACACTAAACCTAGAAAAAACGAAATATCTGCCCTTTACTTCCTACTGCAGTGGATTACCGTGCATGGGGCCCCTTGAGATCACACCTGGTTCAGTTATCCCAGAAGCGGACTCGGTTAGGTATTTGGGTGTAACAATTGACCGACATTTGAGGTGGGACTTGCACATAAAAAATTTGGTCAATAAACTAAGAGGAGTTTTATACAAACTTAAATTTCTCAAAGATTATCTTGACGTGAGACACCTCAGAATGCTCTATTTTGCGTTAGTGCAGTCCCAGCTGAATTATGGAATCATAGGTTGGGGTGGTGCTACGGATAACCATCTGAAAGACTTGGTTGTAATTCAAAAATGGATTCTTCGAATCATCTATAGTAGACCTCTCACTTTCTCTGGTGAAAAACTATTCAAGGAGGCTGAAATACTGGATATTAGACAACTCTTCTGTATGCACATGCTGATTAATATCAAGAAATCCAAAATGGCTTCCAATCCCGTCACACATTGTTACAATACACGAAATAGGGTAAATGCACTCAGCGTCCCTCATTGTGTTAAGTCTGTGGGACAGCGTCACTGCAGCTTCCTTGCACCGAAACTCTACAGTGAACTTCCTCGTAACATTAGGAATATTAACAGCCTTAACATGTTTAAGGAAAATTTGAAAAACTGGATTCTCTCGTACGGAAGGAGAGAACTACATAATTTTGTTAATCAAAGGTTCTCATTAAGATAGGATATATTTGTGTGTATTTTCTTTTTGTGTATTATATTTTTCTGTAGATATTTGTTCGTCCATCGTAGGAAAAGAGTAATTTAAATAGTATTACATCACGTACAAGCTATAGCTTCTCGGAGCTGAAGCTTCTGTGATATCGTTTATTTATTCACCTTGTGTAGTGTGTACTTGTGAATGAGCTTAAAAAAAATTTTTGATGTGTTATCTACTCTTAATGAATAAATATTATTATTATCCATGTCCATTTGTTCGTTTAGGAGAATTTTCTGAGCATTATATAGGACCGATGAACCTTCAAAATTTTTCTAGAGAACTTTATATAATATAACAAATAGAATTAAACAATGGTTTCAACCCAACTCTTATCGATAAAATGATAAACAATAAACAGAAACAGATGTTTCTATAACTTTTTTTTATCCTACTTCAAAAGACATTCCGAAAATATTCATAAAAATTTCATATAGAAATAGAATATCCGAAGACTGCCAATTATTTAAAGAAAAATTTTAATTACATAGCAGCTTTTAGAACTATTAATAACATTGATAAATATATTAAAAATAATAAATATAAATCTTACTAAAATAATAATTCAGGAGTCGGTAGGTTGTTCAAGAAAAGAATACACGAACATCAAAGAGCTATAGGTCAAATTTAACACATTCCACATATGCCAACCATCTAATAGAATTTGAACATAATTTCAATAACGAATATTAAATTATGCATATCGAGAGTAAGGGTTCTAAATTAACATTCTTAGAATCACTTGAAATAAACCGATATAATTCTCAGAAAATTATCCTAAGTGAACAGACGTAGACGAATAGGTCACCTTTATTGAATATCTTCATTTAATTTGCTAAAACCAGCGACTACCCCAATATCTTTTATTACCAGGACGTTATCTCTCTACCTAATTAAGAATACTCTAACAAATATCATTCTACTTTTAGTCCCACTTCCTGTAATACCTGTCAATACATATATAAGAACCTATGTAAATCATACAGTATCAGTTCAAATGTAGAAAATGATTAAGCCATAGTCTGGCGAAGCAATTATCATTCAACAATAAAAAGTTTATGGAAATTGAATTTTATTTATTACTAGTGGAAAATAAGAATTTCAAAAAGTAGAGCAGCTTGCCAATTAATTCCATCCGCATCTCAGCAACGAAAGCAACAATCGCCCATTTATATACAGAACGAATAAGAAACAAATGACGGTTACAATTATCAATTGTTTCATTCTAGGCAGGGTGGCGAAAGCCTGACAGGGGTCCTACCATGTCATTACGGTACGTCGTACCCATAAAAGCAATCATATTGGTCTTATTATTTTTCCAGATCATAAAATCCTCCGGCCGCAAATCATTCACGCTGCTCTGCGGTATCAGGAGGAAAAGGATAATAATAAGCGCAAAATGATAAAACGGCAATAAGGAGGGTTGTTTCTCAGACCCCCTGCGCTTTGGAAGGAGGTGCATTGTATATTGCAAAATAAATGTTGGCTTTTTATGATACCTAATAAAAGCTTTTCGAAATATTGCCTCCGATCGTTCGGAAAATGCCGGGTCCTTTTTCTGCAACATTTTCGCGGTATAGAAAATATCTCTTCCGACTTTTGTCTCCTCGGGCGTTTCGGCGTACTTCAAAGAGTTTTCGGCGATATAAAAGTGCCGGTTTATCTTTGAAGGATATAGGTGTAATGAACGAAATGTTCATTAGTGATCCACGAAAGTTTTCTTTCTCAGGATAGCTACGAATTGATTGCTTTATATTGGAGCATCATTGAGAATACAGGAGGATAACTTAGGAAATATCGGGTTATTGCAAACAAGCTTTTATTCTTTAGTTTCATTTAAAAATAATAAAATAAATGAAATACAAATTCCAATTTCAAGAAATTTCCTTTCAAATACTTTCAGAATTAAATAAAATAAATGTCTAATAACACACTGTTTCAATTTAGTAGACATATAAGATTAAATACTTATCACACGAAGGGAATAAAAGAATTGAAATAAATATAAATTGTCAATTAAATCTACTGAATAAATTACTTGAAGGGGACAAAATTTCGTCTCGTTGCTTGTTTTAATGAAACCAATTTCCTTTCCAATAATGCAAGAACTTCTTCTTTGGTACTTTGTGATAAATGTTTAATTGTATATGTCTACTAAATTGACACAGTGGGTTCTAAGACATTTATTCAATATTATTCTAAAAGTTTTGGAATGAAAATTTTTTGTAGGAGGTTGACAGAAAAAATTTTTATGATATTTGAAATTTATTTGAAAAATTGACATAGTTTTTATATCTCTTTTTATTCAAAATCGTCACAAGTGTTTCGGTCTATCAGCCATCTTCAAAGGAGTACAAAATTAAATAACCCTAAATTTGAAAAAGCTTCTTTTATTACAGTTTGGACATTTCTGCATATTTATGGCGAATGGGAATAACAGCATCCAATATAAGGGTGTTCACAAAGAGTATTGTGGAATTTGTTAAATTCTCCTTTCTTTAAATGGATTTTTTGATTGAAAGAATCTCCAAATAGTCCATCAATCTACCCTTATTAACATTATATAGTTAAGTGACATCTTTCTCATCACAAAAATCATTATTTTCTGTAAAAGGTTCTGCCAAACCAGTCGATTTCAGGTTTTTCAAAATAGAATTCCTATGTTCTTTGATTCTATGTTGTTAGCAGCGGCCTATCTGTCCCATATATGTAGTATTGCAATCATCACATTACATTTGATAAATCCCCGTTTCGGCAAACTTGGAGTTCTTTATTGTTCACCAACATTTTGGCCTAATTATTTGTATTTACTGCTAAAGAACTAATTCCCATTTTATGAACACCATTCAACATCCTTCTTCTGAAACCGTTTAAATAAGCCGTTGAAAACTATATTTTCTGTTCTTCATAAGGATCATTTATATTGATATAAAATCGTTTTATAATATTGTGGCAGGTTTTCATTTCATTTTGTGAAATGATTGCAGTTCTATAGCCATCGTTCACAGCTATCGTTCTAATTATATTGACTTCTTTTCGGAAATTGACTTCGTTCAACAGGATGCACAAAAGTTTATGAATGGAAATATGTATTGTCGACATTTTTATTTGCCATGACTGATTGGATTTTGAATGGATTATGGTATCAGTAGTGGTAGGTTTTCTAACAATGTCCGATTCTGCATCAGTGAGTCAAAACTAGGCGTTTGAGACAATTTTTGTCTCAAAATTCGAAAATAACATACATTTGAGCACCACGATAACATGCTGTTTCCTAGAGCAAGCGCACAAAAAGGAAAGGCAGGAACTTGGGAAGCAAATCTATGATTGTTTCGGTCTTTACTTGACGGAAATTCATCTTGAAAATATGAATAAAAACAATATTCTCATTTCCGCTAATATGAATTAATTTCATGAGCGGAACAAGGTTTTGAAATTATATGGTTCAGCAGAATAAGTTTATGAAAATTTATTTTTCCCTGATTCTCCAAACCTCATGCCTATATAAGTTGGTACTTCTATACATAATCTCCATTTTATTAAATTTACTTATATAAATAATATTCAGCACAGCTTCTGCATGAAATTAATAGTTTCATTTCTGTACCTTACAACTAAAATATTCAGATACTGAATTGTTTCAGCCGTTACTATTTGGTAGTTGATCATAATTAAAACAAAATGTACAAATTACTATGTTTTACTACCAATAAAAATATATTTTACACAATATTTTTCCCGAAACTCGACTCACAAGAAAATGTGTAAAATATATTTTTATTGGTAGTAAAACATAGTAATTTCTACATTTTGTTTTAACTAAAATATTGTTAAAAGCTTGTTTTAGTTTTTTCAAATTTTAAAATAAAATAGAAAGGCCTTTTACTTGATAGAAGAAATATAACAAAATTTGAATATTAAAACAAATTGAAATATGTTTATCTTCTACAATTTTAATTTCAAAAAAATTTCATTCAAAAAACTTTTAGAAATAAATTTATGTCTAACAAGTACCGCCTACATTTAATAGACGTATATATATATTTCAATTTGTTTTAATATTCAAATTTTTTTTTAAATATTAATATAATTTTGTAATTTCCTTTTCCTTCGGTAAAGTCAGTATTAGAATGGCCAATCTGGAATCAGATCGAAAACAATTCGCTCGAATTCTTTATTCACTAATTTGGAATCAGTTGGAGGTTTGTTGGAACGTTAATTTCGATGTGAGCACATTCCGCTCAGTACGGAACTAATTACCATGTGAAATGGAACATGCTTTTTCACTAAAATTTAGGGGAACGGTTAATTAATTCCTTCACCCCTTCTCAGATAATGCAATGTTTAAGCAACTGTATATCAAAACAACTACATACATAGAATAGCATAAATAAAAGTTAAGTATCTTCTCCTAATCAGTTTCATTTGAATTCAGGGTTATCTTTAGACACAACAGAATCTTTTCAGTAGATATAATGTAGTTATTTTGATGTGATTCATTCAGCTTCTGCTTGCTATAATTAATATTTTAAATGAAACACATGTTCTTCTGCTAGTGGTCGAGTTCATCACTTTACAAGATCGACAATTTGGATCATTATGGTTATATCGGTTGTTTTTTTTTAGATTGATTGAACTTTCGATAGGGATAACTGTGATTCGACAGAAGGCAGAAGCCATGTTGTTTTGACATTTCTGTTCAGTAAGCATTGACTAATTATCATTGAAGGACTCACGCCGCAACAACCTTTAAAAATTGTTGAAATTTATTTTCAAAATCAGTGTTTTATTCGCCAAACTTATAGAGCACCTCGTGAAATTTATGGTTCACATAATCGTCCATCAGAGCAGCTTATTCGTGGAACTATGGATAGATTTCTTACAACGTTTTCGCTACTCGATGCAACAACAACAACAAGACAAAGAACTGTACGTACCGAAGAAAACATCGCTGCTTTAAGTCATAGTGTTAATGATGATCCAGATTTGCCTATTCGTCAACGTTCACAAAAAGTTGGACTCTGGGCATCCATCACATGGAAAATTTCGCGTAAACATCTTGGTCTACACCCATACAAGGTCAACTGGTTCAAGAACTAGTTTGCTGATTGTTTCCTAGAACAGCTTGAAGTTGATCCACTTTTTTATCGTAACATTGTGTTTAGTGATGAAGCTCATTCCTGGCTTCATTGAGCGGCTATGTAAACAAGCAAAATTACCGTATATGGAGTGAAAACAATCCTCAAGACGATCTGCAGGTTCCATTGCATCCTGAAATGTGGTATGGTGTACTTTACACGCTGGAGGCATCATCGGTCCATATTTCTTTGAAAACGATGCTGGAGTTAATGCTACAGTGAATGGTGCTCGTTACAGATCGATGATCAATGATTATTTGTAATTTTTTTTTTGAAATTTGAATATTAAAACAAATTGAAATATGTTTATCTTCTACAATTTTAATTTCAAAAAAATTTTTATTCAAAAAACTTTTATTAAATGAGGACTGACGACGGGATTGTCTAGAATTATATTTGTTTCTTGAAGATATAGTGCACATTTTTTAGAGATTTTTTAAATAATTTATTCGAATATTTAAATATATTAAATATTTCAAATAAATTATATTCTTTGAGAAGTCGTTTAAGTGTGTTCATGTTTTTAAAAGGCAATTGGTGTTCTTAAAAGTAAGACAAGAAACAAAATTTTGTCTCCTTTAAATATTTATTTATTAATTTTAATTACTTTCGTATATCTGTTGGGTTATTTATTCCATTTGACATTATATATTGAGTTTTGATTAAATACGTCTATTAAATGTAAGCGGTGCTTGTGTAGACATAAATTTATTTCTAAAAGTTTTTTGAATAAAATTTTTTTTGAAATTAAAATTGTAGAAGGTAAACATATTTCAATTTGTTTTAATATTCAAATTTTGTTATATTTCTTTTATCAAGTAAAAGGCCTTTATATTTTAATTTAGATTATTTGTAACAAAATTTGATTGGAATCGACCCAGAAGTGTGTTGGTTCCAACAATATGGTGGTACACCTCATGCTGGTACCGTAACAATTGATTTATTGAAAGAAAGATTTGACGATAACATTATTTTGAGAAATGGTCCAATTAATTGGCCTCCAAGATCATGCGACATAACTCCACTGGATTATTTTCGTGGGGGTTATGTCAAGTCGTTGGTTCATGCTGATAAACCAGAAACAATAGACGCATTGGAAGCCATCATAACTCGTGTTATTGATTAAATAAGGCCTGAATTACTCGAAAAAGTGGTCCAAAATTGGTCTGGGCGAATGCGGTTTCTCAGAGCTAGTCGTGGCGGACATATGTCGGAAATTATTTTTGAAACATAAATGTCATGAAATTATCTCTCCAAAAAAAAATTTGACTTCGATCTCAATATAAATGTATTTTATTTCAATTTAAAGTTCCATCGATTTAAAAAAAAAACATCCGATAGTTTCCATAAGAAATATAGAATTTTCCATTAACTTCCTAAAATTAAAATGAATAAATGTCTGAGAACTGTGTCAATTTAGTTGACATATAGAATTAATACTCATTACACAGTATCAGAATGAATAAAAGAATCCAAAGAAAATATATAATATTAATTAGAAATATTGGATAAATACTTCCGTATCAATGTATTATGAACACAAAATTCCTCTCCAAAAACGCACAACATAACCTCAAGAATTTATTCGAAAATAACTCTCTTTAACTCACTGAAAGTTCAAAAACTTGCAGCACATTTTCGAAAATGCCATTTGGAATAGCCACTTCTATATCTCTACAGTGCAACTTCGTATCCAAAAAATAAAATTAATGAATTAATTTATATCTTACCTCTCTACTTTTTTGAAGGAAATTTTTGTAAAGAGAGTTCATTTCGAATAAATTCTTGACTTTATGTTGAGCATTTTTGAAGAGGAATTTAGTCTTCATTATACATTGATACGAAACAAACGTTTGTATCTTTCAACTATTTTTTTAATATTTCTAATTGATATTATATATTTTCTTTGGATTCCTTTATTCCTTCTGGTACTGTGTAAATAGTGATAATTCTATATGCCGATTTCAGTCGACAGTTCACTTAATGGTAGAAATGAAGCAGTTTTAGCGACTGCTACACAAATATTGTCGATACGACGTTGTTCCACGTCGATAGAATTCACAAGTTTTGACTATAAAAGGTTTTTCAGGAGAAAAATATTTTTCCAAGTTAATTTAAACGACATTTGGAAGTTTAGTGTTGTTTCAAAATCTTGTGAGTTCTTGTCAGAAATTTCGAAGCATGGAATGAAAGAAAACTAACATTGATTGTAAAGACTTACGGCCAGTTTTATAAACGAAATTAAAGCCTTCTTTTCCCAAAAAGTCTCCTTTATTGATAAAACGTCTTTCATAAGAAAATTTTAGGGTTAAAGGGAACTTAAAAGCGTCCTTTATCTTAAAGTGAGAAAATCGGTCCTTTACGGCTGGAAAAGGATCCTTTAAGGAGAAGCTCGACACTGCGCAGATGCTCGATAAACACGAAAACCTTCCTCTGTCGCATTTGCCCATTTTGTTTGATTTTAGCGTATTACGAAATATGTTAACGTCCAAACTGTGCGTAATTCAGATTTGAGAATCAGAATTATTGTAGCTAAATGACCTGGCTGAACACATGATCAAACCATCTTTAATAACAGTGTCTTGAAGAGACATTTTGAGAATGGTAAATTTGCACAGTATTTGTTACTTGGTGATAGTGGTTAGAGTTTGCAGACTTATCTTATGACAAAGTTACCGGAAGCTATAACTGCAGCTGAAAATTTATATAAGCAGTCAATTATACGAACTAGAAATGTGGTGGAGAGAAAGTTTAGAGTTTGGAAACGTCGTTTTCTCATCCTTTCTAAAGGAATGAGTGTTAAGTTAACGACCATAAGGGCAATTATTGTTGCTATCGCTGTTTTGCACAATATGTAGATATTAACGAAATATTTCCAAATGAATGATGGCAGGAGGAAGAGGACTTTCCAACAAATTCAACTAATGTTAATACAGCTCGTCAAGTGAGAGTCTATTATTAATAAACATTTTGCTGATTTAAAATTTATATTTGTGTGATAATTTAAAATAAATTTGCTTGTCACTTGTGAAACTATTCTTAATATTCAATTTGTATCTTCAACATGACAATATTTTATATAATTTTCATAAGATTTTACAAGGTATGTATTTAGATAGACTTCTATGTTTGTATTTCTGATTCATTGTTTTACTTTAGGTAACATCTAAAAAAGTTTCAAGTGGGAATAAAGAAATAAAAATATTATGTGTTATTGAAATTTCTGTTTTTAATTCAAAAATGAGGGGATTTCATAGTCTGCAGCAATGCTGATAGAATTTTAATACCGGTTTTTCCAGAAAGTGCATTCGAAATAAATAAATTTAATTATTATTATTTAATTTGCTCCTCATCTCCATAATTTGCAAATCTAATATTTTAAGCTTTGAATGCTCCTCTCTTTTTCTTTTATTCTCTTCCTTGATAGCCACTATCTGAGCTTCTACTAGAGCTGTTTTTTTTTATAATACATCTCTTTCGCTTCGGCAAGTGGGTTCGTAACAGTTGGGCTCAACTGTTTGGAAATTGGCTCCCTCAATTTCAATGGAGCCCCACCACCAGTCCCTTTAATATGACTGCGTTGAGCAGCTACCACCTTTCTAGTTTAAGTTTTTATATTATCATATTTGGATTTGAGCTGGTCCCTATCTCTCCAATGGAGAACTGTTGCATTGAAAGCAGTTGCTATTCTCTGCCAGACTTTATCCTATAACATTAAAATTCTCTTTTTCAATCAATTCCAAGAGAAGTAGTTCCTCCTGTGGTTTTTGAAGTAATATTTTTTTTCTTTTCTTCCATATTCATTAATATAACTCACGTTTACTAAAATATAGCAATTCGCACGTAATAATGATATAAATTCCAATATACTGTCTTCTGCACATAACCATGTTTATGCAAAGACTGATGTATGCTTCTTTTCTTTTTCTTTTTACAAGTTCCGACGCATAGCTCACAATTTTGACAGAATATCACCAACTATATTCATAAAATCACTACTTCTCAGGATAGCCAACAGTCGAAAACATTAGACCGGCGTATTAAAGGAAGCTTTAAGTAAAGGACGCTCGATGTGCGTTTATGAAACCGATGGTCCCATTTAAAGGATCCTTTTTCATAAAGGGACCTTATCATAAAGGAGCCTTTTGATGTTGTTTATGAAACTGGTCGTTAATGCTAAGCAGTTCTTTCTTAGCCTCTTTAAATTTTAATTACAGAATTCCGAATTATAAGTGGTACAATACTATTTCAGGAAAATATCATAAGTCTGCTGAAAAGCTGTTTTTATAAATATTCCTTCGTACAAGAACACCGTTACTGTTAAAATACAACGTATGGATGACGATATCAGTGATAAATCAAATACGAAACTTGAGAAGGTGGAATTCGGCAGCAAGAGGCTCATTTAATAGAAAATATATAGTCTCTGAGTGGTAATAATATAAAATAAGGTCCTCTTTTTTCATCAACAAAAGCAGTTGTTCGGACTTATTCGAACCCTAATGAATGTCTAAAAATCTTTCGAATTAGCTTATATGAATTGGTATCTATATTAATGGAGGTCGTTCAATTTCACGTTGATATAGGCCCACAGGCATTTATACGAAGCAAATTATCAACTGTGAACCAATTGCATTATTCCTAGATAAGAGCAGAACATTCGTCATTGTTATATTACAATAGTCCACGATTACTCTGAAGTGGTAATTATTTATCGTGTATCTTGGGATAGAAAAGAAATTTTTATTTTTCATTGAAAGGGTTTATATTGTTACGAATAATCTATTATGACTATTTTTGTCACGCGGTGAGGGAGCTTGTTATGACTAAAATCCTAGTTCACCTAGGTTAAATGTGTGTTGTAGCACACAGTTTACAACCTTAAAACTGTCGTTCTTTACCCTAATGCAGTTCAATCTTTCAGATTCTTAGGGATCGACTTTTTGGTTGTTGCAAGGTTTAGACAGCTGAAAAAAAGAAAGAGCTGGAAGTACTGCCGGTGACCTTTCTCGTTCAATGGGCGAACTTAAAAGGCATCTAACAAGGGACGCAGCGCACTTCCCGATGAAGAACTTTCAACGCCAGGAAGGTATATTCAAACTCCGCTCACAGCATGGCTGTATTCGAGTTGGCAATAATTGATCGCAGATGTTCATTACATCTAAAGCAGAGTAGAGTATCCGAGAAATAATTGGAACTTCTTCGACCAGTCAAGAGGTCCTCCTGGCACAGATTTCATTTAGAACCTCTGGAACACTCCCGGATAATACCTATTTTGATGAGAAATTTGCATTGTTTTTTCTCCATACAAGCTTTCCAGATTTTTCAAGGTTATATGCTAGGTATTTTCGACATTGAGTTCATTTATGCTCGTCTATTTTTAATAAATTATATTAATTGACAAAGAAACTGCTACACCCAGAAGGAGCTGTTCAAATTTTAAATTTTTGTTGGTGAAACATAGATAGTATAGCAAGTAGTAAATGATTAAAATTTTGAGAAAACAATCGTGAAGGTCTTTTCATATAAACATTTTTTGTTACTTAAATATGTAGTCGTTTTTTGCAAATTTTACAACAAACCAGCTGTTCGAATAAATCCAAAGTTGATGTTTAGTTGTTGTTAAAATGCCTAGAGCACGTGTACGCGGAAATTATCGCCAGCTGAGTGAATTTGAAAGGGGTAAAATTATTCGTCTACGGGAGGCGGGGTTGTCATTTCGAGATATCACTAACTTACCAACAGAAATCCTACTTCTGCTATGAGATGTTGTCAAGCGTGGTTTGATAATGTCCAAAATCGAAGAAGAGTAGGCACCGGACGTCGAAGGGGCACAAATGAAGTTCAAGATCGACGTCTACGACTTATGGCTGGTAGAGGCCGATTTGAGATAACTCGATCTTTGGCTGATGAATGGTTAGGAGAACAAGCCATACTGTAACGTGAAATTTACCAGGTTTTCGTATTGGCATGACGAGCATAGCTCTTTCACCAAGTGACTACTCAGCAGTCTCCACAGTCCACCCCTAGAGGTAGAAAATATGATAAGGATTAGGCCATATCATCGCGCGAAACGAGAACCCCTTCGAAGAGATGAACCCACCAGCTTCCAGTTTGAGCCTTGACTCGAAAGCCAGAACCGTCTGATTGGTAGCAGCGAAGCACTATTCAACCTCTACTGGCTCTGCAGGTCAGTACCTGAGTTGGTTTGTAACGCATCTCACCCGCCGGAAGGAATTCTTATCCAAGCACCCTAACGCAGTCCCATGAACTAATATAATCTCAAGATTGATTACTTCAATTGATCCTGGTACGAGCACCGTCTAACGGTCTGTACGTCCTGACTCACCGAACCCATGTGAAGTTATTTGATTGATCCTGGCGATCCTGGAAATAGTCACGCATTGATCCGGGGCCAGGACAAGCCGGTCGAACCATCAAGTCCTGTGAAACCCCGAGTCATTTCGTGAGAATATTCCGAACATGGGGGTCTGCGAACAGATAAATGAAATACCTCCCTAGTCCAGCATGCCACTTCCCCCTTGAGTCCAACACTAGTGGGGTGGCCAGGTGGTACAAGTAACACCTGAGGGCAATCCCCCCCCCCTGAGCACTAACGCACTAGGCCATTACACAGAATCCGAAGATTTATACTGCGATAGGGAGAGTAAGCCAGTTTTAAGGGAGAAGCCCTGTGGTGCGACAGACTCCCTGTCACTGAGTTAATCAACCGGCTCAGCCCTCCATTTCACCAGAACGGCAAAACTAGGGCCTCTTTCGGAGATCTTCCGCCATAAATGTCCAGTGACTAGCGCGAATGGCATAACGTTAGGCACCAAGACTTAAACCTTCATTTCGCCGGGACGAAACTAGGGTCCTAGTCCTGATAAGCGCCCATATCTCGTCAAGATCATATTCCCCGGGGGAGTGGGCCATCCTGTAACTGTCCGAACAGTTTACTGCCGGATAAGG
Source organism: Megalocaria dilatata (assembly GCA_034642435.1). Classification (NCBI taxonomy): domain Eukaryota; kingdom Metazoa; phylum Arthropoda; class Insecta; order Coleoptera; family Coccinellidae; genus Megalocaria; species Megalocaria dilatata. The sequence goes on from CM067856.1 coordinate 44,348,619, forward strand.
TCTTTTGGACTTACTATTGGCATTATCGACCCCTTCTTGTGTTATATCTGACCGTTGAGCATCGCTGGTAACGATAACAGTGGTGCAGAGAACGTCAACTTTGGAATGTGGAATGGCATCAGGTCGTCTTTTCTGATAAATCTCGATCCTCCTTGGGTGCACATGATGGCCAAACATGGGTTAGACGACGTCGTGGAGCAAGACGTGAACCTCAGTTTGATATTGAGCGTCATGTATACCGGAGAGTACCGTTATGGTATGGGGTGCTATTGCACATGCAAGTAGGTCACCTTTAGTCTTTATTCGAGGTAACACGACAGCGCTGCATTACCTTCAAGAAACAGTGGAGCCATATGTTCTCTCTTACCTTAACCAGCTCGAGAATACAATATTTCAGCAAGATAATGCTCGACCTCATATTGTCAGAGTTAGTTTAAACTTCTTTGAAGCGATCAATGTGAATCTTTCGCCATGACCGCCCAGATCCCTCGTTCTTTCGCCCATGGAGCTTGTTTGGGACATCATGGGTAGAAGGCTTGGAAATTTACCCCAGCCCCCACGGACTTTGGCGGCTCTGAGACATGAACTACAGGTAGCTTGGGATAGTATCCCTCAAGAAGAAATAGACCATCTTATTGCATCAATGCCAAGACGTGTTGGGGAGTGTATAGATAATCGCGATGACAAACACATTATTAACAAATTTATTAAAAAAAATTGTAAACCCTTCGTTTTTTTTTCTTCAAATTTCAATCATTTACTCTTTGCTATACTGTTTCACAAAAAAAAAATTTTATTAATAATAATAATTTAAACAGCTCCTTCTGGGTGTTGCAGTTTCTTTGTCAGTTAGTATATTATTTGTTTATCGAGTATACAAGCCTAAAAACATTGTTGTTTACTCATCTTTGTTACTCGTATAAGTACAGCCCCTTGTTAAGTTTGGAATACCTTTAGTTCATCCTGTACGGTGGCCTGTAGATGACGAAATCGTTTTCATCCAAAGAATAATAAACATCTGTACATTAGTTCACTAGTTTTTTGTCCAGAGTGAAATCAAGAGTCAATAAATAGTGAAAAAGTTCTGTTTCCAGAAACTTTCCGTTGAAAAACAATTTTGTTTTTGCTAAACTGGTGCTTCATCAAAGATTAAGACGGAATCTACTAAATATATGGAACTCAAGATTATTATGACCTAGTTTCTTTACTTCAAAATTGAACTTATGGTTACCGTAAACATAATGGGAACCTTATTACGAATGACTGGACTCAAATTTAAAGAGAGAAATTAGGCATGTTCATGAAGCACGCAATCAAGTGGAACCGATGTGTTGAGCGGCATTTCTATACTTTCAAAGTAGAAACAGGTGAATTCTGTATACAACGTGTGGTACACTTTTCGAATCGATATAATTGTTGAATACCGAAAGTTGTATTTCTGTATTTTTGACTATTTTTCATTCATTCCTATCTCACCGATTACTGTTAATACTTTAGGTGTAGATAGATCACTCATGATTCATTCCATTCATTTTCTCCCAGAGCTGTAATATTACATCAATCAAATCAACTTCATCGTTTAGGGTAACATTGAAACAATTGCAACAATCGAAGCGTGATTTCGCATTCGACCGACCATAACAGCGCAATTGAATCCAACAATTCAATTTTTTTGTCAGTTTATGATGACCGCGGCTAAGTGCGTGCCTTTCCATTAAACTGAAATAGATAGTATGTGGAATTCCATTTGATCTTCATTGTTCAAATACAAACAGAAATTAATGCAATGAACTAAAAAAACACCAAATCATACGGAATCATTGAAATTACTCTAGAATATATTGCTTCAGTCAAAAACACAAATGGAAGGTGGAAGCATCCATTTTCATTATAAATGAAAAATTCAGTAGCTCCATCCATATCCGACTAATAGAAAATCTGTGAAATTTTTTATTGGCAGTTATTTCAAATAATATTTCAAAGCTATTTGTAGTACAAGTACATTTTCATCGAAATAGAACAATTATTTTTTGGTACCATTTTCGTATGTTATACGAAAAATCGAATACCACGATTTTTCTGGTTAGCCATGGAAAAAATTGCAGTATCACAGCCACGGCCTATCTCTTTTTAAATGTTCACGACGTGTGGCAGAAACGTAATGAGACTGTTTCTTGATTTGTTTGAGTTTTTATGTTTTCCAAACATCAAAGTTATCCCCCTCAAAGCAGTTCCCTTGGGCACCTACCAATATACCGATGGAAACGTAGTTTCCAGTGTTGGTAGCAGTACGAGAAGTTTTCAATCGGTATGGTTTTCAGTATGTTCGTTACACTCTTTTGGATGTGTTTTAAGGTACCAAAATGACGTTCTTTGAGGACATTTTCCAGTTTCAGAAAAAGGAAAAAGTCACAGGGACTGAGGTCAGGTAAGTGAGGGTGCTGAGGAACCACATGAATTCCTTCTGAGGTCGAAACTTCTGTTATGTCGAGGGTAGTGTGACATGGGACGGTGTCATGATGGAGCTATCATTTGTCTGCAATGTCTGGTCTCACGCAATTGACCCTTTCTCTGAACCTTCTAAGGACGTCTTTATGAAAAACTTAGTTAACAGTTGGTCCTGGGGGAATAAATTCTTTGTGAACGATTTCCTCTGCACACAAAGTACATGTTGGCGTCCTAACAATTCGTGATTTAAGAGGAAAAGTTGAAAATATCGTAAATGCTTCTCCAAGGAAGAGATAAAAGAAGCAATGAAAGCCTTGTTTGCAGAGATGGATAAAAGGATGAACAGTACTGACGTGAAGTCAGGAGCTTTTGCGCTGTAGTTCATTTCACTCACGTTCTCGAAAGTTTCAAGTCTCAGGCACTTTCTGTTTGAAAGTTAGAATGTTACGGACATTTCATATACCACCATTGCAGTAACTGGTATATGAGCAAGGTGCTTTCACCAGGTGATGACGAAGCATTCTCTACTAGAGCCCGAAAGCAGTTTGTGTGATAAGGATACCCATAATCATCGCGCAAAGCCAGTTTCGGCTTCAGTTCGAAAATTTACACCGTGGCTGGCAGCAGCGAAGCACTATACAACTGCTGCTGGCTCTTTAAGTCAGTACACGAGTTATTTGGGATGCATCTCATGCGACTAAGGGGCTTCTAATATTTACCCACCTAGTCGCAAACTCAAGGATCAACAAAAATTTCGAGAATCGATGCTTCAATCGATCCTCGTACGAGCACTGACAATTGATCGTACCGTCAAGCCATAAACCCTTGTAAAGTCCTTCAATCGATCCTTGAGCACCAACGGTTTGAAATCGTATCGACAAACCTAAAAACCTTAGAAACATCTGGCAAACAATCCTGGTTTAGGACGAGATCGGTCGTCAAGTCCTGTTAAACTCCTAAAGCATTTCCCGAGCAATCGTGAATCATGAATTACGCGCGACCAGATGAAAGAAATACCTTTCAAGTATAGCATGCAGACGTTCAACCACAGCCCTCTCAAGTCCTACACCAATTGGGTGACCAGAAAGTACGAATATTCCCTGGGGCCTCCAAACTCCCGAAGTAACGTGTCAGGTACATCGAGTTAGCTTTCCATTTGACCTCGGTAAACTAGGACTCTAGTCATAACGAGCTGCCTCACCGCGTGACAAAAATAGACATAATAGATTATTCGTAACAATATAAACTTTCAATGAAAAGTAAAAAAAAAATTTCTTTCCCAAGATACACGATAAATAATTGCCACATCAGTGTTATCGTGGACTATTGTAATAAAACAATGATTAATGTTCTGCTCTTATCTATGAATAATTCAATTGATCCACAGTTGATAATTTGCTTCGTATAAGTGCCTGTGGGCCTAAATCAACGTGACATGAAACGATCTCCATTAATATAGATACGTAGGCTACTGCAACATATAGCTATTAACTTCAAAGGTTTCGTTTGATGGAATGCATCTGTAAATACGGTTTCTCTTTTTATAGCCTATTACTGAGGAATTCATTTTGAATAGAAACCAGCGTGAAACTTTACTGCTTTCCCTTATTATCAAATTGAGTGTAGCCACGAGCCCAACTCTTGCAATATTCTCCATAATTCTGCTTTGCTCTGCTACAGTTTCCGGCGTTTCGCAGAGAGAACGCGACTACTTCTCCAAGTAAAGGAGAGTGCGAGACTTCAAAAACTGCATTCTGACAGAAATAAGGTCACAGGCATCATTGGCAGATTTGTATCCTATCGCCAAGTTCAGGGCAAGCTGGAACGAAAAGCTTACCTACCGTCATTAAGAGGTAATAAAACCCCCTTATAACACTAGGTCGCTAAGTCCAGCATTCGGACTTTCAGCCACTGCCCTTTCGAATCCAACACCAATTGGGTAGCCAGGTCGTACGAATACTTTTTGAGTGCCTCCTCCCTCCCGAGATAACGCAGTATGCTACATAGCGCACTCCGTCATTAGACAGAAAAATCCAGAGATTTACTGCAATAGGGTAGAGTACCTTAGTTTTAAGGGTGAAGCCCTGTTCTGCGACAAACACCCTTGTCACTGAGTTGAAAAACGCGGCTCAGCCCTTGGGGAGGCGCGAAGCGAGTGACAATCGTATTATAGGCATCTGTGGAAAGAGTAAAAATACGGATATATCAAGTCAAAAATTCTCCATACCCAGAATATACCAGGCTGGCTGGCGCTGATATTTAAGGAGAGACAAACAGCACAACATTGAAAATTGCTGAAAAGCACTGTCGTGAAGTCGGGTGCGCTTTTTAAAATCATCAAAGATCCTCAATTTTACATTAGCCTTTTTTGAATGCCAAATTCAAACTCAATCGGAGGTTTCGGTAGCGCTCAACGCCACACTGCTAATTTTTTTAATCTTCTTATTATGAGATCATCACGAAATTCTACATTAATCTTTGTATCGGTGTTTCATATTGGAATGCAAATTTTTAACTCGATCGTACGACTGCTGCTATGGTTTCGGTATTCGGTAGCGCTCTACGCAGCTCTGCTTGAAATTTTTTCTGTTTGAATCATACGATCCTTGTAATGGCACAAGGTCCTATTATGAAATATTCATCAATAGTTATTGAATATTTCATTCACGGGGATTTGTTTGTATAATTAAATATCAGATACATGTCTGAATCTGATATTTATATAACGTGTTTATGAACCAATTCTTGAATATTGAATATGAACTCAACTGCAAGCCAAAGATAGAGAAGTAAAAGAATCATACGGTAACACGCAGTACGGCAGAGTTCAAGTTCAACCCATCGAGTATGTTACTCTGTAGGTTGTTGTTCCGACATTAAACTATCTCCCCACTGCCTGTGTTTTACTTCTAGTCCTTCGCGATGTGCAAAGAACCATAATCCAACTAAGAACATCACAAAAGGTGTCTCCAGCGTATCATCTCTCATTTCGAGGTGAAGTTGCAATATGAGTTTACCATATTCCCAAATTATTTTTGCAATCAAAATATGCTCGGTACCAAATAGTAATGGTTTTTCAGTTCGATACAAAAGTGTTTGAATTTCAATAATGAATCGGAATATTTATCCTCGCTTGCAAAAATTCATTATTTGAAAAAAATAATAAATCAAAATTGGATATTGACCGGTCAGCCGACATAATCCAGTCAAGCATTAGCATACTGTTCCCACGGAGATCCAGAACACCGACGCTATCTGGGTAATTGATATCGCCATAATGCAACACAGCACCAGTAGTCCCGGTCCGTATTCCCTAATATGCACCTTGATTCGCCAGGAGATTAGATTGATGAAGTCAATTGTTCCTTATTGGGAATTAACGGCGAATTAGAGTTTGCACGGCTGTACCGGTGCATCGATCATCGCTGACGTGAAGAGTTGGCCTAATCCGCTATATCTGGCCGGGCTACCGAGGAGATGTTGCAGTTTGCAGAACCATTAGCAGGTAATTAGTAGATTAGATCAGCTAACAAATGGTTTCAATAGGTCTGGATGGATATTGTATATAGATATATATGTATAGGAGAGGCATTATTACTTTTTGTCGGTGGATGGTCAAGGATATCGGAAGTAAGGGACTAATGGATAGGGCGATGCATTTCCGGGACAACTACTTTGGCAGAGGATCGATGGGGGATGCAGCGGGATGTTTTTGATAAAAAACCTTTTCTATCGTAGGTTTTTCTGCTCGTTGCGTGTTGACAATAGAGAAGAATCCTCATATATGCGACGTAAGGGAATGGAACGGAATGAAACGTATGAACGATGAAAATAATCCAGAATGAAATATAATATCCTGTCTGGTGAAGAAAAATTTGAACTTTTTTTAGTAATATTTGCTGCTACAGTAGAATAGACAACCAACAGCCCCAAGAAAAAAAAACAATTTAGCTCGATGCAAGAAAAAAAACAGTCTGTTTTAGTTGAATATAATGAAAAATATCACATTTTACGGAAAAAAAATTCACTCTCTAGTAAACAGAAACGACTTCAGCTGAGACTTAAACGCCAAAAATGATGTGAAATTTCTAACATCGAAATCAAGTGTATTCACCACCCTTGCAGCATTAAAGGAAAAACACCTTTGAAACCCAGCCGATCGATGAGCAGGAACTGTTAACCTGTACGGGTACCTGACGTTGACGGAGTGAACACTAGACCTAGGAACCAGATATCCATGATCCTACTATCTATGGGACTCTTCATGAGTTTGAACACAAAACATCCCATGTGCAGCTTGACCCTATCCTCCATCCTCAGCCAACCCAGATCCCTGATCCCTCCAGACACATGATCAAACTTACCGAACACAAATCTACAACACCAATTCTGCACAAGCTGAATCCGTCTTTTATGAAAACCGTCCAAACAGGGTCCATAAATTATGTCGCAGTAGTTGAAGGTTGACAAAACTAACACCTCTGACAGATTTTTTCTCATCTGAAAGGTTAAATATTTACGAGCCGAATAAAGAATTCTAAGCTCATAAAATGCCAACCTGACTAAAGCTGAAACATGCTTGCGAAATCTCAAATCTTCATCAAAAAAGACTCCCAGATTCCTGGCACTATCACATATATCCAACCTATCCCCGTTGAGACTAAAATCTAAGCTAGTTTTGATTATATCCCTATCTTTTTTTTTACAGTATACAATACATTTGGTTTTAGCCGTGTTTATCGAAAGATTATGAGATTTACACATTTGCAGAATCGTCTCAAGATCTCGGTTCACTCTAACCGAAATCAAGTTCAACTCGCACGTGCTAAACCGGAACAACAACTGAACATCGTCAGCAAATGCCTCAGCAATGCAGTAATCTAAGTGAGAAAAAAGATCCGCCACATAAATAATAAACAACAATGGCCCCAATATGGAGCCCTGCGGAACGCCTGCCCGGATTGACTTCGGTGCCGCACATCTGCCGTCCACCAATACCTTCAAACTACGGAATGCTAGGACCGATCTTATCATAGAAACAGCCGAGACGGAGAGACCAAAATACTTCAGCTTGTTACACAGGAGGGAATGATTAATCGTGTCGAATGCCTTCGAAAAATCAAGCAAAACATGAAGGACAGAATAACCCCGATCTAGATCATGGAATATTCTATCAGTGACATCGATGCAAGAGTAGTAGCAGAACTGTGATCCCTCCGAAAGCCAGACTGGTACGATGGTAGTAAGCTGAAATCATTGAAGTACTGCGAAATCTGTTCTGACAAAACTTTCTCCAACACCTTAGATAAAAGTAGCAGAATACTGATGATCCTCAAATCTGAAAAAGATGCAGGCTCCATTGTCTTCAGGAGCGGAATTCCAACAGCGCACTTCCACTGCACAGGGAATACATTGGCCACTATACAGCTGTTCACAAGAAGCAGGACATATGACTCTATAACTGGAAACGCATGAACGAGCATATCCAGCGTCACACCATCGTCACCTACGGCCCTAGTTCGAATACCAGTCATGAGCGTCCCTATCTGTTCAAGCGAAGCAATTCTGACAAAACTTTCTCCAACACCTTAGATAAAAGTGGCAGAATACTGATGATCCTCAAATCTGAAAAAGATGCAGGCTCCATTGTCTTCAGGAGCGGAATACCAACAGCGCACTTCCACTGCACAGGGAATACATTGGCCACTATACAGCTGTTCACAAGAAGCAGGACATATGACTCTATAACTGGAAACGCATGAACGAGCATATCCAGCGTCACACCATCGTCACCTACGGCCCTAGTTCGAATACCAGTCATGAGCGTCCCTATCTGTTCAAGCGAAGCAATTCTGAAGTGGAATGATAACTCACTTCTATAAACATTGTTGTTAGAATACGAAATCTTATCAGTACACACACCATCATTTGCTGTACCATTGAATGCTGAGAAAAAATCACTAAAAGATTCCGCGTCCCTTAAACCATCTGGTACAGCCTTTGCTTTCACCCCAGCAACCCTCAGAGATTTTAAAGCCCTCCAGGCAGCCTCCCTTCCATCAGAACTAGCAACCAACAGATATGACTTTTTGCTACGCCTAATCTCAGCACCCATGCACCCATTCTTGGAAAATAATAGACTGAACTGATGTAATTACTCAAATGCTTAGGATCAATATGTCAATATTGTAAAGAATTGCTTGGTAGAGAGATACCTTTTTGAATTCTTCCTTGTAATTGATTAAACGTTAACCAATTTGTATGCAAATTTTTGGTTAAGCAATGGGAGTGAAAGAGGGATGTATATCAGACTTAAATTGTTTATTCGTAGCCTAAATACATATATTACAAGTTTACAAGTTTGATTTGTATATCGAAATTGAGGAGGTGTTCCGGTATAGTATCAAACTCTAATTGCGATGAAAACACTATATTGTTCGTGGAATAGTTCTTCTTTGAGCTTTTTCACCGAGGTTTACTTTCACCGAACTCACTTTAATTAGTTTCACTGTTAGGTTCACTTTTCACGAATTACTGTCTTATTACAAATAAATAATGTAGATAATACATCCACTTCCAAGCCTTTAGTGCGTTAAAGTGTTATTGAGACAGAGTGTTCCTTGAAAGATTGAAGTGAAATGCAAAACTAAAATTATTCAAGAAAAGAGAGAAATGTGTGCTATAAGTTGAGAGAACTTAGAACTCGTGGGCGGTTTATTTTGTGCTTTTTGAGCAAGTGACAAAATGCAATCTTTTTGGGGATGTTTCTTCAAGAGTGCTTTATGTCCAATTTTAGTGGGAGAATGGTTTGATTGTAACTTGAGAGACGCAAAGAAATGTGATTAGAACTTACTCTTAGAGAATGTATCGGGTGCTTTTTTAGAGTGATAGAACATAAGATGGAAATTAAACACATTTAAATTAAGACTGAAGCCAATTTTTTTTTATTTGAAAGATAATTTTATGAAATTTATGTTCTAAAAATAATTTCTGGCATATATCCAGCACGACTAGGTCTGAGGAACCGCATTCGACCAGACCAATTTTGGACCACTTTTTCGAGTAGTCCAGACCTCATTTCATCAATAGCACGAGTTTTGTTGGCTTCCAAAGCGTCTAATGTTTCTAGTTTATCAGCATAAACCAATTACTCGACATAACCCCAATGAAAATAATCCAGTGAAGTTATGTCGTATGATCTTGGAGGCCAATTAATTAGACCATTTCTCGAAATAATGTTATCGCCAAATCTTTCTTTCAATAAATCAATTGTTACGGTAGCAGCATGAGGTGTAGCACCATCTTGTTGGAACCAAAACACTTCTGGGTCGATACCATTCAAATTTTTAAACAAATAATTATGATCATCGATCTGTAACGAGCACCATTCACTGTAACATCATCTGCAGCATAGTTTTCAAAGAAATATGGACCGATGATGCCTCCAGCGCGTAAAGCACACCATTTTTCACGACGCAATGGAACCTGTAGAATTTCTTGAGGATTGTCTTCACTCCATATACGGCAATTTTGCTTGTTTACATAGCCTTTCAACCAGAAATGAGCTTCATCACTAAACACAATTTTACGATAAAAAAGTGGATCAACTTCAAGCTGTTCTAGGGCCTAATCAGCAAACAAACGACGCCCATTATGGTCAAGTGGCTTTAGTTCTTGAACCAGTTGAATCTTGTATGGGTGTAGACCAAGATCTTTACGCAAAATTTTCCATGTGGTGGATGCACAGACTCCAACTTCTTGTGAACGTCGACGAATAGACAAATCTGGATCATCATTAACACTATGACTTACAGCAGTGATATTTTCTTCTGTACGTACAGTTCTTTGTCTTGTTGTTGTTGTTGCATTGAGTAGAGAAAATGTTGTCCGAAATGTATCGATAGTTCGACGAATAAGCTGCTCTGATGGACGATTATGTGAACCATAAATTTCACGAAGTGCTCTATCTGAGATCAAAAGCAATTCTGTCCAATCTGTCCGTTTGTAAGCACTCTAACTTTCGAGCAGAAAGAGCTAGAAACTTCAAGTTACCAGGGTATGTTTAAGGCCTAAATACCTCAGCTGAGTTCATTGATGTAAAATTTCGTTAATATAAATTAAGAGAATTTTTTGAACTTCCAGACCTTCAAAAATGGATGTTTCAAACCTGCAAATAGCGGGTGTTTTTTTAGAGTAATAGAACTTTCGATAGGCATAACTAAGATTTGGGAGAAGGTAGAAAGAAGCCATGTTATTTTGATATTTCTACGGTTTATTTTTTAGTAGACATATAGAATATACACTCATTATACGGCATCAAGAGGAGATAAAAGAATTCGAAGAAAATATAGTATAGTGATTGAACTTACTTAACAAACATGTAGTGGAGACAGCACTGTTTTTTACAGTTTTATGAAAAACCAATTCCACTCAAAAAATGTCCAACTCAAGAAATTCTTTGAAACAACCTCTCTTCAAGAAGGTCCTGCAAAAAACTCCTTTCAATTCAGCCCAAACACAAAAGTCCAAAGGATTCGAATCGAGAGATCTAGCGGGCCACGGCACTGGGCCTCCTCGTCCTATCCATCGTCTGGGAAATGTTTCATCTAAATGTTCCCTAACAGCAGGTGTATAATGTGGCGGCTCAATCTTGCATAAACCAAATATTCATCCACTGATCCAAAGCTACCACCTCTAGAAAATCGGGCAAGAAATTGCGGCTCCTGTTAAATTCAATTGTAAAATTACTGGTCCTAACAGACGATCTCCTAAAATACCTAGCCAGATGTTTCTATTGAAACGTTGTTGATTCCTGGATTCATGAATGACGTGCGGATTTTCATCCATCCAAATATAGCTATTATGATAGTTAGTACTTCCATCTTTATCAGTGAAATGAATATTTGAAGAAAAATGCAGATGCTCACCAATCTTAGTGAAACCCATTAACAGAATGTCAAGAGGGAAGTTGTTGATGAATAGTTCTCCTGACAAGGGGACCACTTATTCCCTTTTCCGCTGAAATTCTTCTTACACTTGTACCGGGATTTTCAGTCACAATATTTAAAAAATTTGCTCTTCAACTTCTGCAGTTAGTTACAGATCTTGGACGTCCAGTATCACAGGCGTTTTTTTTAATGAACCATTTTCCCTCAATCGTCCAAAAACTTGATTCAACGTCACATGAGAAGAAAGTTAACGATCGGAATAAGCCTCTGCATAAAGGCGACGTGCTTCATGACCCCTTCCGTTGGCATGGCCATACATAAAAGCCGTAGCTCTCATTTCAATATTAGAATAAGGCATTTCAAATTCAGGAATAATAACTTTTTCTTAACCACAAAGTGAAAGAAAGTAAACAAGTCGGATCGGATGCAAAATACTCAAAAAAAAAATTATCTAAATGTCATATGGAAACCAAATGTTTGATGCCAACTGTGATTTCTTTTAAAGAACCGACTGAAAAATATTTTAATTGTAAGTTCAGTGAACAAGACATCTGAAAAATAAATCGAATATCGTATTTGGTTACGCTAGTAGTTAATTTGAAAACCTAAAATCGTTTATATCTCTAAAACAGCCCATTTGCGGACCAATGTTTATATGGAAGTTAAAAAAAAGGAAATAAAATATTATCGATATATGATCGAAAATGATTTGCCTACCTTGCACGGGTGAACAGATGGTTATCCTCGTGGAAAAATCTTCACACAATAGTAGGAGTATCACACTCACACACCAGCACAATAATTGTTTGATTTTTTTGAGAGTTTTGAAATTGGTAAAGAAAATTATTTGCAAGTTGAAAATAACGATAAGAGCGAGTTTTAAGCACTGCTCCACTCGAACGCTGAAGTCAGTCTGTTTGCTTCTTCGGTATATGTCAACTTCCCAGCACATGTACTCGTATTTTAATCCACACATTTTGAATGATAACAATATTTCACCTCGATTATGCAACCTGGATTTTTAAGAGAGGAAATGACAGTTATAACTTGCAGTAACACCGTATGTTTGGGTGATATAACAAATTTCAATTATTATATAAAAAATAAAATGATAAAAAGGGAAATTTTTCTATTGATAAAAGTTTTTTTTTTCAATATTTCACAATCAAACAGAGTAATTCTGTTATAAGTCGCTACAATTTTTCATTTAATGAAATTTCTCAAAGACTTTTCGAAATGAAATTAAATAAATGCCTCAGTACACGGTTTCCTTTTACGTATACATATAAAATTACACAGCATCAAAAGGAGACAAAAGAATCCGAAGAAAATGAAGAATATTGATCGAAATTACATAACAAGTATTGTGTGTTTTATACCGGCATGATGGAAAACAAATTCCACTCAAAAAATGCTCAACATTAACTCAGGAAATTATTGAAAACGACCTATCTTCAGAAGGCTCCTTCAAAAAACAAAAATATGAAGAGCATCTACTAAAAGGCTATTTGAGATTCTCACCGACAATTTTCAGTCCACTGTCATGCCAACAAAATAAAAAAATTAATAAAAATATCTCTACCATACTTACACAACCTCGTGGCGTTTCAAACTAAGATACACAGAGGCTGTATAGGGAAGATTTTGAAACCAAATTATATCCATGAATACCGTGTGTAGACATATAGAATTAACTCTCATTACACAGAATGAAAAAGGGATACAAGAATCCAAAGAAAATATAGAATACTGATCAAACATACTCATCAAACATTTAGTGGAGATAGCACTATTTCAAGCCAGCATTAGGAAAAACAAATTTCGCTCAAAAAATGGCCACTATAAACTGAAGAAATTCTTAGAATAAACCTCTCTTTCAAAAGATCCCTCAAGAACATGTAGCACATCTTCAAAATGGCAATTTGGGATTTTCAACGATTCTATTCCAGATACTAGCTGGATTAATTCTCCAAATCCTCTACAGATTCAATTCAAAAATCCTCTTGAAAACATTTAAGAATTGAATTCAATAAAATGCACCAAAAACATTGTCTCACTTTATATACATATAGATTATCATCACATGTTAGTGTACAGTTAACCAGTAATGAATCGAAAGAAAACATAAATAATAACGAAAGCCTCTATTGTAAGTTATCTCCGAGTAAGAAGCGAACAACTTATTACTGATTTAGAATAATCAACTTTTGAAGTTTAAGAATTTCTACTCTGGACCTTGTAGTTCAAAGCAAGAATGCTGCGATAGAAAACTTCAACAAAAAAAACCAATATAAACATTAACACGCACAAGACAACAGGTAAATCTCGTCAAATGAACAATCTGCTGAAGTGACTAAGAAACCGGTTACGAGTGCCGCAACTGATGTTCCCCAAAGTACGGAGTTCATGATTTCCCCACATTACAGTAAATGATGCGGAAACTTCTAGCGCGCCTACGAAATCCGCAAGTATCGGGTGTTTTTTTTAGAGTGATAGAACTTTAAATTTAAATAAAACACATTTAAATTAAGATTGAAGCCAATTTTTTTTAATCGAAAGATAATTTTAGGGCTTTTATGTTTTAAAAATAATTTCCGGCATATGTCCAACACGACTAGCTCTGAGGAACCGCATTCGACCAAACCAATTTTGGACCACTTTTTCGAGTAGTCCAGGGCTTATTCCATCAATAACAGGAGTTATGTTGGCTTCCGAAGCGTCTACTGATTCTGGTTTATCAGCATAAACCAATGACTTCACATAACCCCAAAGAAAATAATCCAGTGGAGATCAATTAATTGTACCATTTCTCGAAATAATGTAATCGCCAAGTCTTTCTCTCAATAAATCAATTCTTACTGTAGCAGCATGAGGTGTAGCACCATATTGTTGGAACCAAAACACTTTTGAGTCGATACCATTCAAATTTTGAAACAAATAATCATTGATCATCGATCTGTAACGAGTACCATTCACTGTAACATTAGCTCCAACATCGTTTTCAAGAAATATGGACAGATGATGCCTCCAGCGTGTCAAGCACACCATACAGTCCATTTTTAAGGATGCAATGGAACCTGCAGTACTTCTTGAGGATTGTTTTCACTCCACTCCGGCAAGTTTGCTGGTTTACATACCTGTTTAACCAAAAAGGAGCTTCATCACTAAACACAATTTCACGATCAAAAATTGGATCAACATCAAGCTGTTCTAGGGCCTAATCAGCAAACAAACGACGCTCTTTATGGTCAAGTGGCTCTAGTTATTGAACCAGTTGGATCTTGTATGGGTGTACACCAAGATCTTCATGCAAAATTTTCCATGTGGTGGATGCACAGAGTCCAACTTGTTGTGAACGTCAACGAATAGATAAATCTGGATCATCATTAACACTTACACCATCTATATTTTCTTCTGTACGTACAGTTCTTTGTCTTGTTGTTGTTGTTGCATCGAGTAGAGAAAATGTTGTCCGAAATCTATCGATAGTTCGACGAATAAGCTGCTCTGATGGACGATTATGTAAACCATAAATTTCACGAAGTGCTCTACAGGTTTGGCAAATAGAACACTGATTCGAAAATAAATTGCAACAATTTGTAAACGTTGTTGTGACGTGAGTCTTTCCACGATAACTTGTCAATGCTTGTTGAACAGAAATGTCAAAACAACATGGCTTTTACGGTCTGTCAAATCACAGTTATCCCTATGGAAAGTTCTATCAATTTAAAAGAAACACCCGATATGAAACCACCTAAAATAAATATCGACAATAAATTTATGATCAAGAAGGATGAACAAGTTAAAAATTCCACGGTGGTACAACGTGATGATAGTAGAGCAACAACTTCAGCTATCGAACAAAATGAAGAATGGAGTGTTTTTATGAAAGAACAGCTCGAAAACGCAACCGAACACTAGTCGTTGGAAGCTGTTCAGGTATATAATTCATCCGTTGAGGGTATTGAAAAGTTCAAGATTTTTCATGGTTCTAACCTTATACCTGAAACCACAGAAGAAAACTTACATAACTTCTTGAAAAATAACTTTTCTTCCGTAATATGTGGGCGGTTCCCTTTCAAGTATCCAGAGAGCTATTCGTCGTTCAAAGTACTTATACCAAGCTCTGAATACGAGGAATCTTTAGATGGTTCAAATTGGCCTAATAGGGCTAGTATTCTTGGTTTTTTTACCCCAGGAAAGCGAACGGTCCAGCAAAGTAACCACTACTGAAGGTCTGAAGTTGAGACTTCAACAATTGAATGTCCTATGTATTCCGAACAAGTTGGATAATCTGAAATTGTCTTTGGCTGAAAATAGTCCTGCTATTGTTAACATTGTTGAGCACTGGTGCAGTCATGTAAGTATCAAAACAATGACTATACGTGGTTACCTATTGGCTGATTATTATTGTCGACCTTATGGTTACCATTCGTATTCTTGTTCGTCCACAGAAAATACACATTGGTTATACCGGGTGTTTAAAAACAACGTTTCAATATTTTGCGAGCTTATTCTAGACCTCAAAATAAGTAAAAAGTTTCATATAAACATGGGTCCGCAAAAGAGCCGTTTTGGAGATATGAGCGATTTTCGGTTTTCAAAATATTAACTACTGGCGCAACCAAATACGATAAATTACAGAAGATATTCGATTTATTTTTGACTTCTAGTGTTTACAGAAGATGTTCTATATAACCACCGTCTATGTCAAGGCGGAAAGTACATCGTCGCATGAAGGAATTACGAACTTTTCGAAAAGACCTGGTTGTGTTCGGATCGTTTGACAGGATAGTTCAATCCGATGTTGTAATTCTTCGATGTTATTCACTGACATCGCATACACCAAACTTTTCAAATCACCACAAATAAAAATCTCCAAGGGATTCAAATCGGGAGATCTAGTGGGCCATGGCACTGGGCCCCCTCGTCCTATCCATCTTCTGGGAAATGTTTGATCTAAATGTCCCCTAACAGTAAAAGTATAATGTGGGGGCGCTCCATCTTGCATAAACCAAATATTCATTCACCGATTTGAAGGTACCACGTTTAGAAAATCGGGCAAGGAATTTTGAAGAAAGTTAAGATATACAGCTCCTGTTAAATTCAATGGTAAAACTATTGGTCCTAACAAGCGATCTCCTAAAATACCTAGCCAGATATTTCTACTGAACCGCTGTTGATTCCAGAGTTTATGATTAGCGTGTGGATTTTAATCCGCCCAAATATGGCTATAATGAAAGTTAATAATTCCGGACAACAGAGGATGAGCGACTCACTTCCAAGCATCCAGAGAGCTATTGATCGTTCAACGTACTTATACCAAGCTCAGAATACGAGAAAGCTTTAGATGGTTCAAATTGGCCTAACATGGCTAGTATTCTTGGTTTTTTTGCACCTCAGAAAAGTTAACCGTCCAGCAGAGTGATCTCTGCTGAAGCTCTAAAGTTGAGACTTCAACAATTGAATGTATTTTGAACAAGTTGGATAATCTGTAATTGCTGTTGGCTGAAAATATTCCTGATATTGTTAGTATTGTTGAGCACTGGTGCAGTCCTGATAGTATCAAAACAATGACTATACCTGATTAGTTATTGGCTAATTATTATTGACGACCTTACCGAGCACATGGAGGGTCGATGATTTAAGTAAAAACTGGTGTGAAAATGAAAAATTTGTGCGTGCCAGTTTTTTTTTTCGATGAGATGCATAGTGAAATATGTGGAACGATTGTGATTGTATTTCTGGGCAGTCTTTCAAACACTTTGAGTCACTGTTCAAAATTGGTTGGTATTATCTTTGTTTGTGGCGATCTTAATGTCGATTACCTAAAAGTAGAATGGTAGTAGTAGTAGCGTAAGCTCTTTTTCGATTTGTTTGATTGTTTCAGTTTGAAGGTTTCTTCTGCATACCCCAAAAGGGTGTTTACTGATTGTAATGGTCATACATCTACCTCCAAAGGAGGTTATATTCTAACTAATGCTGATCAATCAGACTATAATATAAAAGATTTTGAGCCTTGTATTGGTGACCACTGACCTATTTTGATGGAATTCAATTCTAGATCACAAATAATTTTGTGCTTCATATTTCAAACTGTGGTTTTCAAGTTATTTATGAAACTGATGATATTGACAAATGTTTTGAAGCATTAATTAACAGAATTCGAAGTATATTTGAATTTTGTTGTTCTCTCATCAGGTTGAAGACTAGTAATAGTCATGTTAAAGGGTGGATTGCCCCGGAAATAATTCCTGCTTAACGGAAACTTATGAATCTGCATTGGTTGCGTTCAAAGGTAAAATGTGAAAGTACCTATGGTTCATATCAAAATGTCAAATCGTCCTATGTTTCAATGATCAGGAATTCAAAACTGCAATAATATCATAGTTAACTCATTGGTGTCCGACAATAAAAACAAAACTGTGTAGCCTATGGTGAAAACTTCAAATGACCGAGGGTGACAGAGAAATTCACCTATTTGTTATTGTATTGTTGGTTGCTATCTTATTATATTCATTACGATTAATTATTTGGTACTCGTGCGCATGCAGGAAGTCATACATGCCCACGACAATTATGTATAAAGAACTGAGAGTGTTAATATAGGTCTGGTAAAACTAGTATTATAATTCATTATTCCAATTGTTCCTAACCATCTTAATAAGTAATAATAATAATGATAACAATATATAAACCTATAACATGGTGTCAGAAGTGGGGTCTATTTTGTTCGATTGATGAATCGATATATGAAAATAGAAGAAAATATATTCAACTTTTTGGAAGTAAGACGCCACACGTTCACAAAATGTCCGACGATGGTGAAGTCAGAGTCGATCATATTCCACATTTAAAGCCAATCAACGAACTAAGTATATCATCTAGTGAAAATAATGCATCAAACTGGAAAGAATAGTGGAAAAATTTCGAGATTTATCTAATAGCTGCGGGATTAATCGATTCTACAGATTGCCGAAAAATAACTGTAATGTTACACTCAATTGGCTCAAAAGGTAGGCAAATTTATAATTCATTCAACCTGAAAATCACAGACACAAAACTAGAAAATGTTAGGGCCAAATTTGACAAGTACTTTGAACCTCAAAAAAATCTCACCATGTTACATCATACTTTTTTCAAGAGAACTCAAAAAGTGAATGAAAGCATAGAAAATTTCATCACAGATCTCGAAAATTTGAGCATGAAATGTGAATTTAAAGATCTTCGAGAATCTCTAGTCAGAGATATATTCATTGCAAACATGAATTCTCATCTAATGAATATTCGTCAACGTCTACTTCAAGAAGTCAATATTTCGCGGCAAAAAGCCGTCGAATTAGCCAAGTCAGTAGTTATGGCTCAACAAAATTCAGATAAAATACAGAAGGAGCATGTAGGAAGCACTGATCAAGTCTTATATATTAACAAAGGATGTTCCACATCAGGATACAATAAATTCAGACAATCAAGGTCGAGAAGTATAAGTCGTGAATTCCAAAATAGAAGATCATCTACAAGTGACAACAACATATGTGGAAAATTTGGTCAACAGCACAGATACAATTGTCCAGCTTTCAATGTCAAATGCAGGTTATGTAAAAAACTAGGTCATTTTGCGAAATTATGTTTCAAATATAAGAAATCAGTCAAAACATTGGAATCAGAAGATAATTCAGCTTCTAATTCAATTTTTCCTTTTGTCGGTATGATAGAAAATAATATAATAAAATCATAAGTCGTGAATAACAACCCTGGTCTTTGAATATTTTTATTAATAATATCAAAATTGAATCTATTTTAGATTCTGGTGCTGATGTCAATGTCATGTCAAATCAAACCTTCAGTAAATTAAATTTACCAGATTCAGTCATTGTTAAGTGTCAATTCTCAATAAATAGCTTCCGAGGAAATAAAATACCAGTAATTGGAAAATGTACTCTTAAATGTTTTTTCAATAATACATATGAAATGATTACATTTATAATTGTCAATATATCATGTCAAACTGTCTTGGGTCTACCCACATGTCAGAAAATTGGAATTTTGAAAAGAATTTTCAGTATAACAAATAACAATGATGATTTCAATGAAATTCTTAACGAATTTCAGGATGTATTTCAAGGTCTGGGATGTTTACCGCCTGTCTGCCATATAAAGTTACGTCCGGATGCTATTCCTCGTGTCGATCCACCTAGAAAAGTTCCATTTGCTCTACATGATAAACTTAAAAAGGAATTAGATAGAATGGAGAGC
The DNA here is from genome assembly GCA_034642435.1 of Megalocaria dilatata. Classification (NCBI taxonomy): domain Eukaryota; kingdom Metazoa; phylum Arthropoda; class Insecta; order Coleoptera; family Coccinellidae; genus Megalocaria; species Megalocaria dilatata. The sequence goes on from CM067856.1 coordinate 44,368,271, forward strand.
ATGGATGTCATATCTAAGGTATCAAAACCTACGTCTTGGGTCAATTCTATGGTTATAACCGTGAAAAAGTCAGGTCACTTGAGAATATGCCTAGATCCAAGAAATTTAAATAAAAGTATTATTAGAGAATATTTTCCTATGAAAAACTTTGATGAAACTTAATAAATGCAGCATATTTTTCTCATTTGGATGCTTTCTCGGGTTTTTGGATGCTGAAATTAGAAGACGAGCGCTCAGATCTATGCACATTCCAAACTCTTTTCGGTAGATACAAATTTAATCGTTTACCATTTGGTATATTCTCATCATCTGAAAAATTTGTTCAAGTCATGAATGACTTATTTGGTTATATTGAAGGTGTGCTAATTTTTGTAGATGAATTTTTAGTCTATGGTGCAACTATAAAAATACATAATATTCGCCTTAAAAAAGTTCTACAGAGAGCTAGAGAAGTCAACCTTAAGTTCAATAAAGAAAAAAGTAAAATAGCAGTCACTCAAGTACGTTTTTTAGGTCATATATTCAGTAACAAAGGTATTAAAGTTGATAATGTGAAAATTGAAGCAATTATGCATATACCTTCAACTTCTAAAACAAAAGAACTTCAGAGATTTTTAGGCATGATTAACTTTTTTGGTCCTTAGAAAGACCAACTTGTCACAAAGAACAGAAATTCTTCGAAACTTATTGAAATCTAATAGTCAATGGGTCTGGGATCAAAATTGTGAACAAGCATTCTGTAATTTGAAGCATATTATTACAAAGTCTCCAGTGTTGATTCACTATAATCCAAAACTGCCTTTAATTTTATCAGTAGATAGTTCACAATCTGCAATTGGAGCGGTGATAATGCAAAACAATCGACTTATTGCATTCAGTTCAAAAACTTTCACTTCCGCACAAAGGAACTATGCACATATTGAGAAGGAATTATTGGCTATTCAATTTGGTTGTGCTAAATTTCATCAATACATTTTTGGTCATAAAGTCATAGTCCATACAGATCATAAGCCGTTGATATATATTTTCAAAAAAGCTCTTTTTGATATTCCTGCTAGGTTACGACGACTGATGCTAGCGCTACAAACCTATGATCTGGATGTTATTTATGTACCAGGGAAACAAATGTTAATTTCCGATACATTATCTAGAGCTGCTTTAAAGAACAATTTTATTCCAGATTATGAGTCTGATATGCCATATCACGTTAATATGATTTATTCAGATATTGCAGTAACGGAGAATTAGCACAAAAAAATAAGTCAAAGTACGGAAACAGATGAAACTTTACAAATTCTGAAAAAATACTATTACGAAGGAAGGCCTGATTCTAAAAACAAAACGGATAATCTTGCAAAACCTTTTTGGAATTTCCAAAATGAAATACATGTTATGAAAAATTTACTATTTAAAGGCACTAAATTAATTGTCCCGGTACTAATGCAAGATGAGATTCTTCAAAAAATTCATGAAGGTCATCAGGGACACAACAAATGTCTCAATTTGGCGAAAGAATCTGTTTATGGGCCTAATATGTCATCCCAATTGAAGAATTTAATTGATCAATGTTCAATATGTGCAAAATTTAAGTCTGCCAATCAAGGCGAGCCTCTTTAAAGTTACAGCATAACTTACTTTCCGTGGGAACGTGTTGGGTTCCCATAAAAATAATATTGAACATTCTCAAAATAGTCAAAAATATTACTTTGATAAAAATAAAAAATCATTACCTCTTCTTCACCCCAATGATCATGTATATTTTAAGAAAAATAAAAAGTCTGACTGGTGCCCAGCCACAGTCAAAGAAAGATTGAAATGTCAGAGATCTTATATAATTCAAGATACAAACGGGATGAAATACCGCAGAAACAGAATACATTTGAAATTCAGATCAGATGACACCTGCCATAGATATGATGTCCATCCTCAAAATTCAACAGATAATTTGTTGAAATCGGAAGAAAATAATAACGGTATATATGGAACTAGATATGGCAGGGCAGTGAGACCTCCTGATCGACTGTGTATACAAAGTAAGTGATATGTAGATAGCTATGTGAAAAAAAAAAATATATATATATATGTATATATATATATGCATAAATAAATATATAAAAATTTTGAAAAAAGGGAGGATAGAATAAGTATAAATTCAAAATGTACATAAAATTTCATAAGTAGAATAAGTATAAATTCAAAACGTACATAAAATTATATGAGTAGAATAAGTGGAAATTTAAAATAAGCTTATAGTTAAAAAGGGGGATGTTATATTGCATTGTTGGTTGCTATCTTATGATATTCATTACGATTAATTATTTGGTACTCGTGCGCATGCATGAAGTCATACATGCCCACGACAATTATGTATAGAGAACTGAGAGTGTTAATATGGGTCTGGTAAAACTAGTATTATAATTCATTATTCCAATTGTTCCTTACCATCCTAATAAGTAATAATAATAATGATAACAATATATAAACTTATAACACTATTGTATTAGTTATTGATGGTCTTCTAAATAGTGATGCTAGTGAAATGCAGAAATTTTCGGAAAATTTTTTTCAACAGTTACAGAAAGCTCACTTTCCTGTTATTATGGAGACTGTCCTCTTCATGCACCACCTCATGTATGTTGAATACAACATTTTTCTTCTACCTGGTTTTGACATATGAAATAGCTGATATTATAAAAACGTTAAAAAATAAGGAGGGCACAGGTGCGGATTCAATTTCCGCGAAAATTTTAAAACTGATAAGTTCCAATATATGTATGTGAACACTTTGCTTACTGCATTTACCTTTCTGTGAGTTCAGGTGTGTTTCCTTCACTTTCCAAAAAGCCTTAGTTGTTCCAGTTAAAAAAAAATGATATACGCAGTATCACAAATTCCAGGCCAATTTCTCTTTTAACAATTCTTTTCAATAGAATTATTGAGTACCTTTCGTTCTGGCCACTCAACTCAAACGGCAGCAATTCACTTTGTTGAGTTCGTTTATGAATGCCTTGACAACGGCTTATTTCCAGGCTTATTTTTCAATCTTTCACGTGCTTTTGATAGTTTGTTCTTCAAATTCATAATTAATAATAAATGTTACAACTTGGGCTTCCGAGGTGTGTTTTTAGATTGGATCCTCAGCTATCTTGAGGGTAGATTCATGTTTGTCAAAAATCAGTACTCTACATCTGCTGAGTACGATATAACTTTGGGAGTATCACAAGGATCCGTCCTTGGTCCACTTCTATTTTTACTTTTTATTAATGATCTTCCCGATAATTTGCGATATTAACATTCCCAAAAAAGTTATGTATTGACCTATTTGCTGATGATGCTTCAATTGAAGTTACGGCACCTTCTTTTGAGGAGTTTTAGATGCTTCGTAAGCTTTTTGTGCAGAGCTTTGTGAACTGGTATCAGGAGAATAATTTGATGGTCAACATTGATGAAACTGAATGTATTCAATTTACAATTAGCCATAATAATCATAGAGGTATATTTCCCTATTCAGATGAGGTCAGCTCATCTACGGATAGTAATAAATTTCTTTGCATCTATTTAGATAACAATTGGAAGTGGTCTATTCATATTGAATATTTGTGTGAGAAATTGAATAGTTCATATTATGTTATTAATACATTGAAACATTCACTCCCAGTACAATTTCTTGTAAATATATGTTATTCTATAGTCACTTCTCCTATAATGTATTGCTGGGGAAAACTCTTCAGAAGTTGGCAGGGGTTTCATATTACAGAAACGGACCTTACGTATGGTATTCAATATAACTCCAAGTTCTTCCTGTAGACCCGTGTTTTTAGAAAATTATATTTTAACGTTGTCTTCCATTTTCATTTTGAAATGTCTTAAATATGTTAAGGAAAATGAAAGAAACCTTGTTAAGTTATCCAGCTTTCATGGCTATAATACCAGAATTGAGGGAACATCGTATATTCCAAAACGCAATATAGCCAAGTTGAGATGTCCCCATCTATCAGTGCATCAAACTTGCCGCATGGTGTTCGATCTATTAATTTCAAGAAATTTAAGAAAACTGTTGAAGGTATATTGTTGCATGGATTCAGTAAGGGCTTATCTTTCTGACATATTGGTGAGTGGTTGATTTTGTATTTTTTTTACATTTTTTGTGACGTGTCTTATACATTTAATTGTCAGAAAGGAATGATTAAATTACTATTATTGATTGAAAATTCAATTGAATCGATTCATACATTGATAAAAATTCATTTTGAAAATAAATTAAAAATTGGTGATTTTAATTTATCATTAACGACAAATGTTTCGTCAACACTGTAACTTTGTCAAATTTACATTATTTTATTAATATTGTTCTTATTAGGCATCCACATAAGTTCCAACTGATGGAAAAAATGGATTAGAATTTCAGATAATTTTTCCGAAGAATGTGTTATCTATTTTTCAAAAAGGAAAATAATGAAGACCTTTTCGAATTTTATGTGGAACATTTCTTGATGGTTGAATTTTTTATTCCTAAATATCCATTCGATACAATTGTGTCTTGGATGATAGATTCAGATAATTCTTATCAATACAGTTTTCTTTTGATTCTTTATTAGTAAGCTGCCGCTTACATGTGTTAATAATCTATATCTCTATAAAGTGAAACAGTGTTTTAAAGGCGTTTTATTGAATATAGTTTGAAAATCTTTTCAAGAGATTTTTAAGCCTAAATCTGTAGAGGTTCCGGAGAATTAATCCAGCTATTGTCTGTAATATTCGGAACAAACCTTTTTATAGTAAATTTTCAATATGTATTGTTCGAAGAATATTCCATAAATTATTCTTTTATAAATGCGCATTTCATTTTTCAAATATAGAGTCTATGATCGTGTCAGTTTTCACATTTTTCTGTGGATTAGCCTAATTTTGCATGATACTTAAGTACCTTTGTCAATTTTTCTTTCGAACAGAATATTTGGTAAATGAAAATTTGTGTACAGGGTGTCCCAACAAAAATTTGACCCCCTCCCAGAACTCAGAAACGAATAATTTTCGAAGATTTCAAAACACAGGTTAACATCTGTTTGGAGTAGGACGAATTTTCAACATGAATTTGTTCCGAAATACCACCCACATGAAGGTGGCAACAACCCACCAAAATTTTTTGAATAGGTGTGAAATATCGAGTGTTAGTTAGTTTGAAAGTTATTTATGTTCTGTACACAATCTAGCTGAAATTTTCAAAATCGGTTCACAGAGTACCTTCTGAAATATTAGGCAACTGAGGATACCTCTGATTAAATGAGTTTGTCACTTCCACTTGACCTCTGCAATTATCCCCATAACTAATCATCATTAAAACTTAAATTCGGTGAGTCTCACTTGAATGTTTCATTATTACATTCACAAGAAATACATTTTCGATTAGGAAATTACTATTTCAATGTAAATCTCAACACTGCAACATCGGACTGATAGCAATCCACATCATTTGCAGATTTTTCTTATTTAACGGCATATGCAACTAGTTTTTTAGGAATTCATGGCAACAAATGTTAACAAAACCAAGATCTATGAGCGTATCGAGAATTAATTTCAGAATTATTTCCAACTTAATTAATAGTTAGTTCAGAAAATTTATAATTCATTATTTCACCCGGTATTATACATAATAGACCATACATTAGTTGAAGTTGGGTTATTAAGGAGCTTAAAAAAATGTAAAATATACAGGGGATTCCATTTGAAATAAAGAGGATGATGGACAGTGCTGGAATTGCGCGAATCACCATTAAATTTGGAAGGTGACGTGTCCTACTATTTTTTATAATTTCCTAACATAAGGACACAAAGAATCTATTGTTTGAAAAAATCTTCAGTACTACACTCTCATGAAAACTTGTTTTCTAAGGCAGTTAATTTCAGTTCTTAAAAAATTTTATAAAATTAAAATTTGTAGGTAGGTAGAACAGGAATACTGTGTTTGATGTTTAAAATATTGAGAAAACCTTCGATTAAAATGAAAAATCCCCCTATTTAATATTTTATTTGACCATGTTAATGATGACACCATTACAAATTGTCAGGACATTCATAATCCACCGATATCCGATTCTAAATCACTCTGTCGCGCCATGCAAAAACCGCCGACCAACTAGCGCTTGCATCGAAGAATTAACGTCCGCAGCACGCGGCTAGAGATGCCTGATATAATTTCCAATTTTTTCGAGAGAAGGGCATATTTTTCCGAACCGGAAACAACGAGCGTGAAATGAATGGAAGCACGAATAAAATTACAACAAGAGGAAGCGGAGCAAATACAACCAGCAGCCGCATATATATGCCCTAACAAGGGTAATCAACTCGACATTGGAAATTTTTTGAACATTCCTTTTTATCGCGGTGTCCTCGTGTAATTAGTCATATCTAGTAATTAAGCCACACCAGGACGGTCCGGTGTGTTTGTCATGAAGCACCCGGAGGATTTATTGTGGTTATTATCTTTGCGGAATTCTCCCCGGTATAAAAACTATCTTGGTAACTCGGGCAGCTTGAAGATAACAATATTTTTCCTTGTCTCGCGGAGGATGTTCACTGATTCTTTCGTTTATATTTTCTGGAAGAGGTTATGTTCGGCATTCTGTGCAATCCTACATAAAACAACTCGATTCACCGGCTATTATAAAATTGAGATTCCTAAATTACTCATTTCAGAGAGTCTTGAAGCAGTATATTATGTAATTGGATTGTTCTGTATCAAGTTTGAAATAAAACGTATTCTGCACGAATGAAAATTCTCCAACAAAACTGCAGACAATGTGGACTGTCCGGAATGAGTTATTCGAGACGTATCTATGTTATCTGAACTATTTATTATGAGTTGAAACAAGATTTCATAAAAAACTGTTCCACCAACCAAAAATTCGAACGTTTACACATTTTTTCGATTGAATTTCCTGAATATTACTTTGTTGCCTATAATTTATTCAAAACACTTCATCAGCTAGCTCTCTCTCTCTCTGTGCTAACGGGTTTTCTTATAGGAATTATTCAATTTAAAATGATAATAATGACAACACCATACATTATTTTTGACATTTTCCAGGTCATTTGTGTCAATAGGTTATGCCATTTAATCAAGGAAAGATATACGCTTCAACAACTTTCCGAAATAGATAACTTATTTTATCAAAATCAGTGCTCATTTGTGAAAACTGTGAATAGCTTAACAGTTTCGTGTGGATTTTTATAAACCAAATTCTTAAATTCTATTTGTATACATTACCGTCCAGCCAATAATGAGCTTCATCACTATTTTTGAGTTGTTCAAATGCAAAATCTGTTTTTACATATCTTGAGTTTTTATATAAAGTAACTTAGTTAGATATCCAATAATATTGAATATTCTAAGTAAGATAGTTTTATGATGAAATTCTTAAGATTGTGTTAGACTTTTTGAAAGATATTTGTTTTTATAAGATTGATCAGCAGAAACAAAATTTTGTCTATTCAAAATATTTAATTTATAGGATTTTGGTTAACAATTTTTATTTATTGGATTGTGTTATACCATTTGGATGTCTTATAATGAATGTTTATTTTATATGTCATTTGATATAAATGGTACTTATATGACATCATTTTAATTTATTTTCAGAAGTTATAATCATTAAATATAATTTTTTGAAATTAAATATGTAGAAGGCTAATATTAAAATATTTAAATAATTTTATATACCTTCTATCAAGAATTAACCTCTATTTATGTTAAGACTTGATCATTTTCAAAATTTTTCAATGGAATATCCTAGTTTTTAACAGTGGTCAATCAGTTGACCACGTTTATTTCGCTTTCAAAGCGGATATTTTGTGAATAAAAGTATTAGATGTATTTGTTTGATTCTTTTCATCCAAATAACTCGCAACTGTGGAGAATATTAGTAAACATTTCAGATTATTTTTCTGGATAATAAGTATATAATTCCTTCTCAAATTAACCAAATAAAGGATAATGAGGTCAGGACAGCCTTTATAGAATCACAACACTTTAATAATGCGACTTTTCCTCTATATATTCAGACTTCTTCACCCCTAAAAATATGCAACAAAATATAACAGAATATTCAACATATAGTAGAGACTCACCCAGAATTAATTGTTGTAGGCTAATGGTGTGAACAAATCATTGAACATACAGTGTATGTATAAAATTAAGTGAACATTTACAATCCCAAATAATAAAATTGTCAAAAAACAATACATTCTGTCAAGAAAGTACCGGGAATTATCGATTCAAATCTGGCGGGGCAATGAGGCAGGTAAATTTTTTTTTCCTAGGTTGGTACCACTGTCCTTAATTACTATGCCAAGCTTGAGCAGGATCTGTCAACTAGTGTGTTTGCAACCGCTGATTAAATCAGTCGATGTCAGAGTGCGTGCCGATTTTTACTATGGGTGATTACGTTGAGCAAAGAATTTGTTTAAAGTTTTGTGTTGTAAATGAATTTTCGTGTGCCGATGCATTGAAAATGTTGCAAAAGGCCTTTGGTGATAATGCTCTATCGAAAACTCGTGCATATCAGTGGTACAGAGCCTTCAAGGACGGTCGTGAAGTGGTCGCCCATCGACGGCTTCGATCGAAGATAACGTCGATAAAATTAAGGAGAGGGTGCTGGAAAACCGTCGTACCAGCTTGAGAGAGATAGCACATGATCTTAAGATATCCCACGAGTCCGCACGTACGATTTTGATTGATATTTTGGGCATGAGAAAGGTGGCCGCACGACTCGTACCGAAAGACCTGAATTTTCTTCAAAAACGTCATCGCGAACAGGTTGCTTCAGACATGCTGGATTGCTGTAATTCCGATTCTACATTCATGGAACGCATTATAACTGCTGATGAGACCTGGGTGTACGAGTACGATATGCAAACAAGCCAGCAATCATCGGAATGGGTGGCAAAAAATGAGCCGAAACCGAAAAAACCACGCCAAAGCCGCTCGAAAATGAAGGTGATGCTCATTGTTTTCTTCGATATCCGTGGCGTGGTGCACTACGAATTCGTTCCAGAGGGTCAGACGGTAAACAAGGAGTATTACCTAGGCGTTATGAAACGTTTGCGTGAGCGTATCCGTAAGAAGCGGCCAAATTTGTGGGCGAACAACTCATGGATTTTGCATGACGATAACGCGCCTTCTCACCGAGCTACGATTGTGACTGACTTTCTCGCCAAAAACTCAACAAACGTGCTTCAGCAACCACCGTATTCGCTGGAGTTGGCTCCCTGCGACTTTTTCCTCTTCCCAAAACTAAAATTGCCCCTTCGTGGCACCCGTTTTGTGTCGATTGAAGCCATAAAACAAAATTCGGCGCGAGAGCTAAAGTCCATCCCTGAAAGCGCCTATAAAAAATGTTCAGATAATTGGAAGTGCCGTTGGCATAGATGTATTGGAGCAAATGGAGCCTATTTTGAAGGCGACCCAATAAATTTTGACGATTAAATGTAAAAATGTTGTTTTAATTGAAAATTCCCGGTACTTTCTTGACAGAGTAGTATATCAGAGATCATAGAATTTAAAAAATTATATCGAAAGGTGAAGATACTTGAGATACAATAACATAAAATAATATAAAAAAGCAACAGACGCATTCGAATCCGAACACAAAATACATGTGTTTATGTTATTCCTTCTCTTCGTTGGCGTCTATTGGTTTGAGAAGGTTACTATATGTCGTAATTAAATTTTGTGTGTCTGTTCTATAATTTACTGTAGAGTTAATATTTATGTGGATCACTTCACTGAAACATATTTAATAATTAATATCCTTATAATATAACACCTCGCCATTTTCAAAATCAAAAACATGTTATTCATTAAAATGATGTTGAAAGTTCAAAATATTAACCTTATAAGAGAAATACGAAAACTGAATAGTTATCCCATAAGTTTAATTAATAGAATGATTGAACGAACAAAATCTTTGATTACACATATGAAACACCACAGAATAAAAATAAATAGAAGGAAAGAGTAAAATATTGTAGTTTTCCATTTACACCATCATTATCATTAAAGCTCGTTTTTATGCTTGAGAAGAATAAAGTTCCGATAAAATTAGCGTTTTATAATACAAAAAAGATAGGCGCGTTATTTTCTGAACTGAAAGATAAACTGCCTTTTTTTCAAAGGATAACATAAGAATATGTAAAATAATAAAAGGAGGTTTTTTCTTGCTGAAAGGATTATTACAAAATTTAATATATATATATTGAAAGGTGGTGATACTTGAGATACAGAAACCTAAAATAATATATAATAACAACAAACGCTTTCGAATCCGAACACAAAATACATGAAATTTTAAATATCATACAGATTTATTCTGTTTACTTCCAACAAATTTTAATTTCAAAAAAATTTTCATTCAAAAACATTTAGAATTAAATTAAATAAATGTCTTTAGGACACACTGTGTCAATTAAGTTGACACAGAGAATTAATACTTATTACACAGTACCAAAGGTAATGACAGAAATTCAAAGAAATATAAATTGTTAACTTAAAATTGTCAAATAAATACTTAAAGAGTACAAAATTTTGTTTCGTTGATTGTTTTATAAAAACTAAATTCCTTTCCAAAAATGCATAACCTGAAGAACTGCTTCAAAAAATAACTTGCACAAAGATTTGAGTTGGATTTGGTAAGATATCTTTTGTTAATAATTTTTTTTTAAATATGAAGTTGACCTGATGAGTTGGCGTTCTAATAATCTTGAAAAATTTTTCGAAGATGTTCTGCATTTTCTAAGAATTTTTTTAAAGGAACTTATTTTGAGCGAGTTATTTTTGAAGAAGTTCTTGAGGTTATGTTTCGCATTTTGGGAAGGGAATTTAGTTTTTATAAAACAAGGAACGAAACAAAATTTTGTACTCTTCAAGTATTTATTTAATAATTTTTAGTTGACAATTTATATTTCTTTGAATTTCTTTCATTCCCTTTGGTACTGTTTAATGAGTATTAATTCTATATATCAACTTAATTAACAAAATGTATTCTGAAACATTCATTTAATTCAATTCTAAAAGTTTCTAAATAAAAATTTCTTTGAAATTGACATTTGTAGGAGGTTAACAGAATAAATCTGCATGTTATTTGGAATTTCATAAACATATCTATTTTATTCTGGATTGTTTCGGCCTCTACTTGATGGAAATTCATCGTATATGATTTGAAGTAAAAGTATTAGCGGAAATAAAGTGTTTTACTTCAAATCATATATGTATTTTGTATTCGGATTCGAAAACGTCTGTTGTTATTATATTTTATATTATTTTAGGTTATTGTATCTCAAGTATCTTTACCTTTCGCTATAATTATTTTGTGAATTTTATGTTGTGAAATTTATTGTTCTTTGACAATTTTATTATTTGGGATTGTGAATGTTGACTCAATTTCATGCGTATACTGTATGTATGAAATACATACAGTGTACGTATGTATGAAATACATACACTGTACGTTCACTGTATGTATGTTCACTGATTTGTTTACACCATTAACCTACCAAAATAAATTCTGGGTGAGTCTGTAGTATGTGTTAAATATTCTGTAATATTTTATTGAATATTTTAAGCTGTTAAGAAGTCTAAATATATAGATGACCTAAGTCCATTATCCTTTATTTGATTTTTTGGAGAATGTGCTGTCTGTTTTTTTAAAAAGGAAAAATGACCTTTTTGAATTATACGTGGACCATTTTTTGGTAATGGAATTTGCTATTTCTGAATATCCAGTGGAAACAGGCTTGTCTTGGATGATGATTTCTGGATGATCGCGATCAGTACTTTATATTTCCTTCTGATTCTCCATTGGTTATCTGCCTCTCATATGTTTGTTAATTCTATTTGTCTTTGGAGTGAAACAATGTTTTTATGACATTTTATTCAATAAATTTTGAAAAAAAAATTGAGAGGTTTGTAGAGGTTTCGTAGAATTAATCTAGCTATTTTCTGTTTTTCAAAAACATCCCTCCAAATATATTTACTTCCTTATGTGAGAAATCTCTGGGTATGCAACATTACGCTTACAGTGACTCGACCTAATGAAAAACTCCAGCGAATGAATATAAAAGAAATAGGTCAATATTAAAGTGAAAGTAGTGTAGATAGCTATTTTCGATTATCGTGATGTTCGACATTGCTCGGTCTTATCCAGAGAACCGATAAATCTAGTAGTTTGCAGAGGCTCCTGGCAGCATGTCTGCACTTTTTCTTTAGTTTCTATCGCCTTCAATTTTTCCGTCTCAAGAACTGCCAGCCATAACCTTGCAATTTTAATGAATGGAATCATTCATTCCTTCCGATGAAACGGACACCTTCGATCAGATTGCTTTTTCATTCAATGAAGAATCGCACGAGACACCAACAACGCGACTGCTCTTTTCGACGTCGATACTCCAGGATCTGAAAATATCAAAGCTGCCGTGTCTCCGATCCTTTCTTGGACATTTCATATATTTCATTTCGTTCGCCAACCCCGAAATCAATAACTAATGAAAGTTTAGGAGTTGCTGGACGTGGGCAGTTAATATTACATAAACCCAGATATCTAGAGCGAGGTGTTCGACTTGCACCCCAGGGAACGGCGGCATCAGGAGGAAATTTGGTGATTTGATGCTATTGATTCTGGAAGAAACCTTCAAAATCCGGGATTACCGGCTTGGGGCGGTCGGAAAGTTTTTAAAAAAGTTGGACATGCCGCAATGTGAAGATTTTAGGGCCCTTAAAGCTCACGCGGGAACGCTACTGAAATATCAATATTGGATAGGCCGAATGTTCGAGTACGAGGACCTTTATGATGTTCTTGCAGGAGTTGGCGGCATTCGGAATGATTTCTTTAACGGATAAGGTTCTTAAATCTTGCGAGATATTCTTTTTGTGCTTGACTAGGTGAAAAGTTTATACAGTACATCTGAGAAGTGGAGAATATTTGAAGTTTATAAAAGGAATCTCACGGATCTGCTGTTTTTTATAATAGAGCGTATTTACGATAGAATGAAATATACATGAGTTACATATAAATAAAGGATGGCCCATCTAGAGTTTGGGTTTTTGACGAAGTGGTTATTTCGAGTCTGGCAACACTTCTATCATTCGCGTTTTGACAGAAAGTCAGTTTAGTATTTGACATTAACGAAATGAGTCAATTTGCGCTTCAACAAAACTGGATAATATCAAAGACTCACTTACAGAATGGTGAATCTTCTATTCAAACTGTTGGACTATTTTTTGTGAGGATCCGTTCTGGCTAAGTGTGACGCTAACCATCCAGAAACGATTGATGCCTTGAAACACGAAATCGAAGTTGTCATTCATGAGGTTGGGCCCAAAACAATCGACAATATACTGAAAAATTGGGTTGAAAGGATGGGATACTGTATAACCAGTTCATGGCGATCATTTGAATGATATTCTGTTTTATCTGTAAATGTCAAGTTCTAGTAAACTTATAATTTCGGGAAAATTTTCATCACTTTTTTATTTATAGCCAATCAAATATGCAAATTTCAAATGGCCCTCCCGATACACTTGAAGATAGTTAAAGATAATGTTGATATTTTTTTTAAATAGTAACCAATATTTTGATTGGACAACAAAAGAAGGCACAATGTTGCACATACTGCAGGGTGAAAGTAAATGATGATATTACATGAGAAAATTTTATGGATAAATCATGATTAATTTCTAGATTGAAACGCTGCTGAATTGAATGTACAAATCAGAATTAGACTAGGACAAGTTTTTCATTGAGATTTCTATAACGGGTCTTTCAGCGAGAGGTTTCTTTCCAAATTAAGAGGAAAACGCAATGTTTTTGTGAAATAAATAGATATCTTTCTTCGATTTTCAGAAATGGACGTTTGAAACCTACCAATATTCTTATAAAAACCCGATTTATTCCAATTGCTCAGGTAGCAAAACGGTTAACGAATTGTAATTCGAATTTTTGAACTAGTGTTTGAACCCGGTACAGTGTGATTTTTTTTATAAAAAGCATATGAGGTTTTATTCAACATAGTTTTTTCCGAACTTGCTTACATATAACGATGCAGATTGAAGGGAGAAGGATGGAGCATTTGAACCATGTATTTTCCAATTCTATGAGTTTGGTTATAAGAACAGTTCCAAAATTGCAAGAAATGATTTTCGCATAACGGAGTACAGAATTTTATGTTTTTACTAAACATATAAGAAGAAACTCGCAAGAAATTTACAAATTTTTGGATGAAATGGACCGTTGAACAAGTGAGCAAAAGTTTTCGACTTCACGTCACTCCTTTTCGCCATTTTTCATCATATTTTCACATAATTCTTGCTTTTGATGACTAGGGTTCTAATTTCACCGGGTGAAATGGAGGATTAGGTCTTTATGTCAAAAGCATGGGGGACAGAGGATTTGTGTACAGCACAAGGCGTTCACTCAAAAAATTAGCATAGCTCCACACTGTCCTAGCTTCAAGGAGAAGAATATTATGATGCGCTGCAGTCGTGGATTTTAGCATCGAGTGGAACACTTATTGGCGGCCGCATGGTAACAATTCTACTTCAAGAGGTTGGGTGCCTGCAGGAATATTCGTACTTCTGGCCACCCAATTGGTATTAGACTTGTGAGGGCAGTGGTTGGGAGCCTACATGCTAGATAGATCTCTCATGAAGATCTCTCAGAAGCATTGGTATCGATTGTACGATTAAGTAAATCAGAAAATCTGGTTAAAGTTCGTAACTCTATACTTACGCTACTGTACTGTTAATTTTCGACGTAACAGTGGAACGATGTCGACCTTCCTAACGAAAATCTTCGCGCTCCTACCAAGATACGTACACGTATCTTCGCGCTCCCACCAAGATACGTATATGAAGAAGAGAAGCTAGAGCTTTTTTATGCTGTTTCTTAACAATTAATTTATCTATTACGTTCGCATTGTAAGCATTTTTCCACGCTAATGACTTCAAAACTTCAATTTCTTTTTTTAAAGTTCAAGAAATAGCATAAAAAATTCTAATTTCTCTTAACCCTATCATTCAAGACGAAGAAAAAGAAAAATTCCATAGCACAAACTTCATACCACAAATTGGTAACAAAATCTGCAATAGACTAAAACAAAATAATATCAAAACTATTTGCACAAATAAGAAAAACTCATGTTCACTCTTAGTCAATAACAAATACTGTCGTGAAACGTGTGTAAAAAGCGGTATATACAAATTATATCGTAATTAATGCCCTGAAGTTTATAGGTCAGTCAGGAGGATCTATAAACATGAGGGTAGATGAACACAAAAAAAATATTGCACAATAAAATAACATCTGGTTTTTCGGAACATTGTATAAATTTATAGATTTCAGTAGAACTGAGATCTTACACGTAGGTAATAATTGCAGCAGAATGGATCTTTTAGAAAGTTTGAAAATTCATTCAGCACATGAAAAGAAGCTACCAATCACAAATGAACAATTTAAATTTAATTTATCACCATTGCTTTTACCTATAAATGATAAAGGCCAAACCAACATCTCATTTTTACACTCTTCAAAATTATACCTTGGAATGAAATGAGAAATTCCAATTAAAATGAACTATCACAAAGTAACGGACTACCCCATCTAAAATTATTGTCTACCCTACTATTATAAATAGGATTTTAAGTTTTGTTCCTTCAGTTTTGAAAATGGGCCGAAAACCTGAAACATATATGTCAACAGACATGAAATTAACTTAAGCTGAGTTATTTTTATTTACTCTATTAATTATTATATTACTCTTAATAAATATATTGGTTAAGAGAAACCTTCATCATGTTGAACTTTAAATTCTCAACCTCAAGAGAAATGACGTATTAGCCGAAGTCCATCCCCTACCACGAAATTTTCGCAATGGGTGGCTTATTACAATTCGAAACCACTGATTGATGGCAATGACGGCATACCTAAGGGGATTTTAATCGAATAATTTGGATATTTGTCGGGTCCGACCATGCGCGAGAGCCCTTATTTCATGATGAGATGGCACACCACAATATCTGAGTCCCCCAGAGATAGCCCAGATTCCAGAGGCAGTGTCAATATTCAATCAGAGTGTCCTAATGCATTTCGTTTTCCTTCAGACCCTCAGATGTAATCTATACCATATCGCAGTCACCCACATTGTATGTGTTTCACCCCTGTGTTTCTTCGCGATATTTTGAAGCACAGGGTCGACTTCTGTTTGTTCGTATTTTTGTGATTATTTTTATCTCAAATTAAAATAAGAAGGAACGGTTTTTTTACTTGATAGAAGGATTATTACAAAATTTGAATATCAACACAGATTTAATCTGTTGTCTTCTACAATTTTAATTTCAAAAAATTCTTTGAAGAAACTTTAAGAATTAAATTAATGTCTTTATAAGCACTGCTCATATTTAATAGACGTATAAAATCAAAATTCATCATACAATATCAAATGGAATTAAGAAAAACCAACGAATATAAATTGTCAATTGAAATTAAAATATAAATAAGCAAACATTTTTTTTTGTTTCGTTCCAGGCGTACTGAACTCTTCAGACAAACGTACGAAGCCCTGTTTGTTACAAAATGTATTGTTTTCTGATCCTATATCAATGAAAAATAACTCTTTCTCAAAAATATAAAACATAATTTCAAGAACTTCTCAAAAACTAATTCATTTGAAATATTCAATATATTTAAATGAATTACTTCAAAAAATCTCAAAACATGTAGCACATCCTCAAGAAATAATTAAAGTTACGATAAGATCAGTTCAACTTTACATATAAAAAAATAATATAATCAATTAAACAATGTATAGACTTACCCATTGCCATCTTAGAAATACATGATCCTCAACAAACATGTAAGTAGGTACCTTTATATCCAAGGTACTCTATGTTCCATGTTCACAGAAAATCATACAAAGCTTATAAGGCACTTGGCCTTAGTTAAAACCATTCAACACTGTATAATGAATTTCTTTATTTGAAAAACCTAATATAATTATATATTATATATAAAATAAAATAAGAAGGAACGGTTTTTTTACTTGATAGAAGGATTATTACAAAATTTGAATATCAAAACAGATTTAATCTGTTGTCTTCCACAATTTTAATTTCAAAAAATTCTTTGAAGAAACTTTAAGAATTAAATTAATGTCTTTATAACCACTAATATTGCAGAAAAATTCATCATATAATATCAAATGGAATTAAATATGAGCAGTGCTTATAAAGACATTAATTTAATTCTTAAAGTTTCTTCAAAGAATTTTTTGAAATTAAAATTGTAGAAGACAACAGATTAAATCTGTTTTGATATTAAAATTTTGTAATAATCCTTCTATCAAGTAAAAAAACCGTTCCTTCTTATTTTATTTCATATATAATATATAATTATATTAGGTTTTTCAAATAAAGAAATTCATTATACAGTGTTGAATGGTTTTAACTAAGGCCAAGTGCCTTATAAGCTTTGTATGATTTTCTGTGAACATGGAACATAGAGAACCTTGGATATAAAGGTACCTACTTACATGTTTGTTGAGGATCATGTATTTCTAATATGGCACTGGGTAAGTCTATACATTGTTTAATTGATTTTATTATTTTTTTTATATGTAAAGTCGAACTGATCTTATCGTAACTTTAATTATTTTTTGAGGATGTGCTACATGTTTTGAGGTTTTTTGAAGTAATTCATTTAAATATATTGAATTTTTCAAATGAATTAGTTTTTGAGAAGTTCTTGATGTTTTATATTTTTGAGAAAGATTTATTTTTCATTAATATGGAATCGGCAAAAATATATTTTGTAACAAACAGGGCTTCGTACGTTTGTCTGAATAGTTCAGTACGCATGCCTGGAACGAAACAAGAAAAAATGTTTGCTTATTTATATTTTAATTTCAATTGACAATTTATATTCGTTGGTTTTTATTAATTCCATTTGATATTGTATGATGAATTTTGATTTTATATGTCTATTTAATATGAGCAGTGCTTATAAAGACATTAATTTAATTCTTAAAGTTTCTTCAAAGAATTTTTTGAAATTAAAATTGTAGAAGACAACAGATTAAATCTGTTTTGATATTCAAATTTTATCTCAAATTGTTCACCTTTTAGTTTGTTATGACGAGTTGAAATTTTTTTTTACTATTATGAATTTTTTTATCAGAAAAATTATGAAAAAGACAGGTATTCAAATAAATATATGATCAATAAGAAGTGCGAGATAGGTTAACAGAAAGTTCTTCGAATCGGGATAATGCAACAAACCTATCTATTAATTAAAATGATATAGATATACCTATAAAAAATAATATATAGATATACCTATAAAACCTATAAAAAAACCTATATCTGTTGACTCATGGACACGATATAAATATAAATACAAATACAAATAAAATTACATTTTAATTATTCTGAAGCTCCTCTCAAAAACTAAAAATATCAAAAAATCGCAGAATATTGCGTGAACATTCCAATTTAGTATTTGCCTTGATGAAATTTTCTCTGTTATTGACAAGTTGTGATTTTCTGTTGAATATTATTTACAGTGCTAGTTAATACAAACACCAAAAATTCTGGCTTGTTCGTGTTACAAGAGCAGTTTATATATGTGTAGGTCGGGAAATATGAATAAGATTTTATTTCTTAAGAAGCACGTGAATATCAAAATTAATGACGTACATAAATATGAAAAATATATTATAACATTAAGAGCCTATATATCTCAGATGATCGAGAAAGGTAAATTGAAATGACAAGTTTTCTGTGAAGAAGAGATCAGTAGATGAATAACGTCTGATTTTATGACACAAGTCACTTTATTTTCGAATAGCATTTCTTCTATAGGGGCTATCACATCAAGACATGTGAAAATCTCGAGAACAGTTACCAAATATTTTACTAGAAATTTAAAATGAACAGAAGCAATTTATTTAGTTGTCTATCTAAACCTACGAAGGAGCTGATAATATCGATTCAGGTAGGTTCGGATGGACGATTAAATATTTCCTTCTGTTCATTAATAATTTACATCCGTCAATAATATTCACCATGGAAACTGAATCTGATAATAGTGTTGGTTTTTTTGATTTAAACACCATCAAATCTAACATCAATTTTACATTTTCTCAACAACTCACATATACAGACACAATTATGCACAAAAAATGAACCACTCACTTCATTAATAAAAAAATATCAGCTTTCAACAATATGACTCACAAGTTGATTAAAATTCGAAGAAAGGAAGAAAATTACATTTTCGAACTGAAATTACAGGAGGCTCGCCGTTGCACCCACAATAGGCCGAATATAATCAAGATTAATTAAAACAAATTGTAGAAATTACTATGTTTTACTACCAAAAAATATATATTACACATTTTCTTGTGACTCGAGTTTCGGGCAATGAACTATCCCATCATCAGACAACTGAAGACCTAACAGTGGTACAGTGGTATTTAAACAAAAGTAATAAATATTTTGAATATTTCAACATATTCTCGGTAATATCTGATAAAAAACCGGGTTAAAAAAGAGGGGCCTTCTAACAGATATCGGAATGTCGGCAATCGACAAAGAAGGTTGTTGAACAGATGGTACCCATTTAAACATCTCAAATAAATTTTGGGATTACATAGCTACTACAAATAGTAACGGCTGAAACAATTCAGTATAATCAAGATTATTGAGAAACTTGATCTAAGAGGAGATTAGAGAAGAACAACATGAAGAGCAAGCTGGTATTTGAGCTGCTCGATCCACTGTGGGTGACACTTTCACCCTCAAAATAACATTAGAGAAGAGAGTGCAACATAACAGAGAAACCCACTCTTATAGCTCTAATAGACCTGGAGAAAGCTTGGGAATCAGTCGAGTCTTAATTTAGGCTACGCGGAAGTACTATGAGAATACTTCCACAAGAATTAAAATAAGAAATGAAGTAACCATGCTTTCAATACTATCAAAGGCTGCTGTTTGTGCTCATTTAAAACAAATTTGAACCTCAGCAAATTCAAAGAGGAAAAGTGTAAATCGAATCTATTTCCTAAATAACTTTAGTTATACAAAATGTAATCTGACGATGCTTCTTTGGCGAAATAATTGAGATGCGCTAATAAATATGAAGAAATATGTATCAAGTGAAGGCCGATTCAATAAAATATTTACCCTTACCACTGAATCCCAAACAATTCTATTTGATCATTATTTCAGTGAAATCTCCTCCACAAAATAAAGATTTTGAGTGAAATGGAGGAAGAAGTTTTCAGCTCGGCTTATGAAATAGTTGACTGGTTAACGAATATTTTGCAGTCAAATATGTATATGTGAGCAGGTGTGTACAGGTAATAGCTTTTCATGTGTGTAAATCAAAAATAAAGAAGCAGTCCCTTGTTCCTAAAGACCTCTAGTAAAGTAGTTGTAGTAGCAGATTGAATGAGAAGACCTATTTCAATATTTATAATGAATTCATTTCATGATCTTCACATATTTTCCGAATCTGAACCACGAATATTGGGATGAATATTTGTGACAAAATTTATTGATTCAGTTGAAAACCTGTCCTAAAAAAAACCTGAAAAATAAAAAAAAAATAGTCAGTGAATTGAGCACAATTTAAGGGTGGAAATTATCTAGTCGAATATTCATTGAACGACAAAAAGTTTGAATTTACATAACTATTCCATCAAATAACAACGTTAGGTATATTTCCATACAAATACGATCCTGGCCATATCAAAGTTCTCGTGTTACCACCGTGCTGAACTAACGATTTCACCCTATTTACACGGCTTTTACGAAAGTCTCTTTTAGACTAGGGAAGCCTGGATGATAGATGTATCGAATTTTGAGCGCTCGGCTTTGGTTTGTCACAGAAAATGATAGCCAATCTCCGATAAGATTTTAATTATCTGTAACTGGGTACCTATAATAAATCCAATTTCAGTCCTTCATAAAATTATATGTTTTTATACAGACAGTTTCTGAAGTAAACTGAAAATACAAATCTTCTTCTGAATATCTATATCAAATGACAAATTTCAAAATTAATACGCATGCTAAGAAGATAATCTCAAATTTTCTGGAAAAATATGTTCACCACTATATGAACCAAAAAACCATGAATTAAAAGAAATTAACATATACTAATCATAATAATAATGATAATGATAATGATAATTATAATAATAATAATAATAATAATAATAATAATAATAATAATAATAATAATAATAATAATAATAATAATAATAATAATAATAATAATAATAATAATAATAATAATAATAATAATAATAATAATTATAATAATAATAATAATTATAATAATAATAATAATAATAATAATAATGATAATAATAACAATAATAATAATAAAAATAATGAAAGTAGTTCCTACAAAATGACCTAAATTTCAAATTGAACATAGTCCTGATTGCTAATTTTTCTGTTACAAAAATATGTTCTACTGATGAACTGGAACCCCAAAATACAATAAGGTAAGATAGAATTGACTGAAAATTTGCAAAATATATGGTTTTCATTGTGGTTATATCAACTTGATATCGAATAGCCTTCAGTGTGTAAACTACCGAATTTAACCTTGATATCAGGGAGTAACAATGTTGTTCCCGGTTCAGGTGTTTGTCTACTGTGATTCCTAAAAGTCTTGTACTTAAGCTTATTGGTATTCGCTGGTTCTCAAGGTAAATGCACGCTGGAAAACTAATATTCGTCCTGACGCTGGAACAAAAATGATGTTTGTTTTATCAGAATTAAGAGTTGGTGAATTGCAGATGCACCATTCACTGACGTTCGATAAAGCAGTTGTTAAGCCAACAGTCACAGATTCTAGATCTGGAAAAGACACTATTATATTAGTATCATCAGCAAAAGTGTAAGAACTCGTTTCAATACTGGTGATACCGTTTCTTGAAATGTATCAGGCTCACCTTCCAAAGCCTCTGGGGGTTCGTTATCATACATAACGAATAAAATAGGTCCTAAATTAGTGCCTTGTGTTACGCCAGAAGTTATAGTAATTTCCGTTGAGGAATATTTTTCCTCATTCACATTCAATACGACTATTTGTTTTCTGTCCTTCAATTAATCTTGTACGAGCTTGAGTGGTACGCCTCTAATACCTTTCATTTCAAGTTTCTGCAAAAGAACTTTGTGATCGACGCAATCGAACGCTTTGGAAAGATCCACATACAACCCCGCTGGTATTTTATCTTCTTCATGGCAAGAATATATTTTCTGGGTGAATTCGAATAGTGCCGTTTCAGTGCTTTTGCCCCTCGTGTAGCCGTGCTGATTAGTAGACAGAATTTTGAATTTATGAAAGAATTTTACTTTACTCACCTACTTTTCTTTTTTGTAGGCTCAAAGTGGTATCATAAGATCTTTTCAGTTTATTATAGACATCCAATAATTCTGATTTATATCTAGAGAGCACAAAGTACCAATCAAGTTCTCTCTTCAACAGTTCAGTTTCTTCTCACAATTGAACATTCCTTCGTTTTTTAATATTTATTGTCCTGAGTGGAAAAGCTGTATCAAATTTACTCTTGAAAATATCAAAAAATTCATTCCACATCGTATTGACTTCAATATCTGAAATTTTATAAATATTGGACCAGTCAACATTTTCTAAGAGATTCTTGAAAACTAGATGATTTTTTTTCGCTGTATTGTCTTATTTATCTTTACTGAAATTAAAGTTGGACGAAAAAGAAGATATTTTGAAAACGAACTTCTGACCTGTATGATCTGATATATGTTCTTCAATAACTGTGGTTTTTCCTTCTACATTTGTAACAATAATATCAAGACATGACGCGGTGAAAGGTGTTATCCGAGTAGGTTCATTCAAAGTGACTTTCAAGTTGTGTGTACGCAAAATTCGGAGAAAAGTTCTACATTAATTTGATGGAGAAAGAATGTCAATATTAAAGTCGTAAGCTATTATTATTTATTACTATTATCTTACACATGAAGTCTAATTGAAATCCCAACAAAAAACTGAAATCATTTCGTTTCGGAGATCATTATCTTCTCATCAGTAATTTATTACTGAGATAAAGATTACTATTAGTTGTCCCAATCTTGAATAGCTTCAAATTGAAATCAAGCACAACGTCAACCAGAGATTTCAACAATTAAATGGCTTTCACAGACAACCAGCTGAAGTTTATAATAACGTTAAATTTCAAAATACAGATATCGACATAACTCGTTCTTTTTCCAGAATGAATCTATTTTGGCAGCCACAATATTTCTAAAACTTCAATACATACTACTCTGTCAAGAAAGTACCGGGAATTTTCAATTAAAACAACATTTTTACATTTAATCGTCAAAATTTATTGGGTCGCCTTCAAAATAGGCTCCATTTGCTCCAATACATCTATGCCAACGGCACTTCCAATTATCGAAACATTTTTTATAGGCGCTTTCCGGGATGGACTTTAGCTCTCGCGCCGAATTTTGTTTTATGGCTTCAATCGACTCAAAACGGGTGCCACGAAGGGGCAATTTTAGTTTTCGGAAGAGGAAAAAGTCGCAGGGAGCCAAATCCGGCGAATACGGTGGTTGCTGAAGCACGTTTGTTGAGTTTTTGGCGAGAAAGTCAGTCACAATCGTAGCTCGGTGAGAAGGCGCGTTATCATCATGCAAAATCCATGAGTTGTTCGCCCACAAATTTGGCCGTTTCTTACGGATACGCTCACGCAAACGTTTCATAACGCATAGGTAATACTCCTTGTTTACCGTCTGACCCTCTGGAACGAATTCGTAGTGCACCACGCCACGGATATCGAAGAAAACAATGAGCATCACCTCCATTTTCGAGCGGCTTTGGCGTGGTTTTTTCGGTCTCGGCTCATTTTTTGCCACCCATTCCGATGATTGCTGGCTTGTTTGCATATCGTACTCGTAGACCCAGGTCTCGTCAGGAGTTATAATGCGTTCCATGAATGTAGAATCGGAATTACAGCGATCCAGCATGTCTGAAGCAACCTGTTCGCGATGACGTTTTTGAAGAAAATTCAGGTCTTTCGGTACGAGTCGTGCGGCCACCTTTCTCATGCCCAAAACATCAATCAAAATCGTACGTGCGGACTCGTGGGATATCTTAAGATCATGTGCTATCTCTCTCAAGCTGGTATGACGGTTTTCCAGCACCCTTTCCTTAATTTTATCGACTTTATCTTCGATCGAAGCCGTCGATGGGCGATCACTTCACGACCGTCCTTGAAGGCTCTGTACCACTGATATGCACGAGTTTTCGATAGAGCATTATCACCAAAGGCTTTTTGCAACATTTTCAATGCATCGGCACACGAAAATTCATTTGCAACACAAAACTTTAAACAAATTCTTTGCTCAACGTAATCACCCATAGTAAAAATCGGCACGCACTCTGACATCGACTGACTTAATCAGCTGTTGCAAACACACTAGTTAACAGATCCCGCTCAAGCTTGGCATAGTAATTAAGGACAGTGGTATCAACCTAGGAAAAAAAAATTTTACCTGCCTCATTGCCCCGCCAGATTTAAAGCGATAATTCCCGGTACTTTCTTGACAGAATGTAATTTAAAGTGGAATACATGTTTATTATACAAGTCGTCATTTGATCCAATTTTGAATTGTTGCAAAGCTTTATCGATAATAAGTGTTTGAAGCAAGTCTGGGGATATTTTAAGGGATACCTGATTATGAAAGAATCACACAAAACTCAGTGAAATTATTTAAAAATTGCGTGGAAACTGCAAAGCTCCAAACTTGATCTCATAGTACCCAGAGTATGATCATCAATCACCCAAAAAGACGTCTTCTGATTATTTTAAGACTCAGAATCTAGCATTATCTAGCACTCGAAATCATTAGTCAATGGACTTTAAGCTGCTCAACATGTAACACTGAAGTTACAAAGTAACATATGTCGAGCTATGATTATACTCAAAAGCTCGAAAGTGAAATCGACCCTTAACAGGTATTACTCAATTACGAGGTATGAGCAGCAAATATGCATGTTATTGGGTTATCATAGATATAGAGAACAAAATTTAGTGTGACTTTTTTGTTATAAGACCTACTCGGCACTAGCTCTTTGACACGATATTTCTTTTTGTCAGGACAACTAACATCTTTATACTTATATGAACAGATGCTTGACTATTCTATTTCAATTGCTTGCTGTACCTTCAACGTTCTTTTTATTCATTCCTAATAATATATTCATTGACATTGAGTCTCTCTGCGAAGCGGTGTTAAGTGAAAGCTTAAAGAACTCTTATTTGTGGCTAAGATGTTTAGTCGCAGCTTTCATTGATGAACTCTTCAGATTGGCTGTTTGGGTCCAAGCCTGCCTGCGTATGCCTTATTCTACTAGGAAAGAAATGGTGAGTAGGAAGCTGGAGCTCTACTTGAAATCGGAGTAATCGGTGTATTGAATGACAAGGATAGCGGTTGTGAGAAATATCGGGTAGTTTGTGTAAAGCAGGATAGATTTCTGGGAAGCATATGACGTACACTTATGGCGACGTGCCTTCGCTCCTTTCCTAGAATTCCACTCTGCTCTGATACAGCTTTCCAGTATATCACATAGAGGACGCGATCGCTTTCCGATAATAATTAGTTCATCGTCCGCGTCGACTTCAAATAGAACAGAGTAAAAGCGTTCTACAACCGACGTTCCAACGAGGAACAAGGTCACAGGCTTCATTGAAAGACTTGCACCTCATAGCCAATCTGATGACTTCAGGGTCTGCAAGTTGGAATGAAACGCCTTATCTCCAAAAACTAAGAGGTTTGGAGTTCCCGCATAAGACCGCATTCCTAAGCACCTTCACACTTTTAAACATATGATCTACAAGGTGTCCAAAAAGAGTATCAGGTATTTGATATATCAATAAAACATAAACTACTTGAAATAAAAAATAATTATTGTTAATTATGACAATACAAAGTGGAAAATTATTTGGAAAAGGTTATGTTATCTAAATGGTGACCTTCACGCTAGTCGGGAACGAAGATTGACGATATTGCTGGCATTTCTGACCTGATGATTTGCTTCAATTGCGCCAGATTCATCGAATCGTTCTCATAGTCCTTACTTTTGAGGTATCCCCATGCAAAATAGTCAAGTGGACTAAGGTCAGGGCTTTTGGAAGGGCAGTTGATGTGACCCTTACGCGAAATGATCTCATTAGGGAATAATTAGTTAACAGCTTACATTGCTTGATTTGATGTACGGCAAGTGCCCCATCTTGTTGAAATCACGTTCTTGAGTTGAAACCTTGAAATTCCTGTAACTCTGGACCCGAAAATTTTCGTAGCATTTCGCAATAACGGTTACTATTCACCTTGAGTTGTCGGCCTCGTCGATCTTCATGAAAATAAGGACCGATTATGCCTCTGGCAGACATGCCCAGTACCGACAATTCTGTTTATTATCATGACCATTCAGATGAAAGTTTTCTTCATCCCTGAAGAGTCTGTTATCCAAACTGAACCGTGGTTCATTCCATTGCAAAATTCAATCGATAAGCATAGTCTATTCTTCAATTCTTAAACCAATTGAATTTCTTAGGTTTTCAAATGAAAATCTTTCTTCAAAATAAAATTCAAGGATGATTTTTTGATGTTTAATGATTGGCCTCGCTTTCAGATGGATAAAGACGGATTTTGACGAACTGACGCATACACTTCACGAATCGCGGACTGAACTAGGGCGGCCAGAGTGTTTAATTTTTACCGTTGAACCTGTATTCTCGAACATCCGGATCCATCTTCTAATGCTGTCGTCACTTGGTGCATTGTTTTGTACGATGTTCCGCACGATACAAACGTTGAAAAGCCACTATTGAATCACCGTTGCGATAATATGCTCGTACGCAAAAAGCTCGATGCGTTCCCGCTCCATTATGACTAAAATTCCACAAATTGGCGGACACCAGGATCCTCTCTCCAATCCCCTTCGCCGATCACTTTCAAATGCAGCGCCCAAAATAAATACCCAATACGCTTTTTGGTCGAGCTGTATTACTGCATACTTGCATGCATATTTAAGCATTTCGATGGTGCATACAGTTTGAAGTCTGGAAATTATCCTGGCTCTACTAAAAGATACTTACAACATACATTCTGTCAAGAAAGTACCGGAATTATCGATTTAAATCTGGCGGGGCAATGAGGCAGGTAAATTTTTTTTTCCTAGGTTGGTACCACTGTCCTTAATTACTATGCAAAGTTTGAGCGAGATCTGTCAACTTGTGTGTTTGCAACAGCTGATTAAGTCAGTAGATGTCAGAGTGCGTGCCGATTTTTACTATGGGTGATTACGTTGAGCAAAGAATTTGTTTAAAGTTTTGTGTTGCAAATGAATTTTCGTGTGCCGATGCATTGAAAATGTTGCAAAAGGCCCTTGGTGATAATGCTCTATCGAAAACTCGTGCATATCAGTGGTACAGAGCCTTCAAGGACGGTCGTGAAGTGGTCGCCCATCGACGGCTTCGATCGAAGATAACGTAGA
The DNA here is from genome assembly GCA_034642435.1 of Megalocaria dilatata. NCBI lineage: Eukaryota > Metazoa > Arthropoda > Insecta > Coleoptera > Coccinellidae > Megalocaria > Megalocaria dilatata. Next base: position 44,395,870 of record CM067856.1, read on the forward strand.
TAAAATTAAGGAAAGGGTGCTGGAAAACCGTCGTACCAGCTTGAGAGAGATAGCACATGATCTTAAGATATCCCACGAGTCCGCAAGTACGATTTTGATTGATATTTTGGGCATGAGAAAGGTGGCCGCACGACTCGTACCGAAAGACCTGAATTTTCTTCAAAAACGTCATCGCGAACAGGTTGCTTCAGAGATGCTGGATCGCTGTAATTCCGATTCTACATTCATGGAACGCATTATAACTGGTGATGAGACCTGGGTCTACGAGTACGATATGCAAACAAGTCAGCAATCATCGGAATGGGTGGCAAAAAATGAGCCGAAACCGAAAAAACCACGCCAAAGCCGCTCGAAAATGAAGGTGCTGCTCATTGTTTTCTTCGATATCCGTGGCGTGGTGCACTACGAATTCGTTCCAGAGGGTCAGACGGTAAACAAGGAGTATTACCTAGGCGTTATGAAACGTTTGCGTGAGCGTATCCGTAAGAAGCGGCCAAATTTGTGGGCGAACAACTCATGGATTTTGCATCACGATAACGCGCCTTCTCACCGAGCTACGATTGTGACTGACCTTCTCGCCAAAAACTCAACAAACGTGCTTCAGCAACCACCGTATTCGCCGGATTTGGCTCCCTGCAACTTTTTCCTCTTCCCAAAACTAAAATTGCCCCTTTGTGGCACCCGTTTTGAGTCGATTGAAGCCATAAAACAAAATTCGGCGCGAGAGCTGAAGTCCATCCCGGAAAGCGCCTATAAAAAATGTTTCGATAATTGGAAGTGCCGTTGGCATAGATGTATTGGAGCAAATGGAGCCTATTTTGAAGGCGACCCAATAAATTTTGACGATTAAATGTAAAAATGTTGTTTTAATTGAAAATTCCCGGTACTTTCTTGACAGAGTAGTAAATTGTGGAAATAGCCACTTCAGTAAACCCTATGCGAAAAGTAGAACACAGAATTATCCTTTTATTCATTTGCCTGATCCAGATAAATCTGGTGTAAACAAGACTATGGATCAACCTGATAGGCGTCCTTTCGAACGCAATGATTTGGGTATTTCCCAGAAAGTGTACCATTATATCAAATCGCCGGTTGTGAGCGAAGCATCAGGAAGATAATGCCGATAATAAATTCAATGAATGGGGACAAAAGTCGGGAGTGCGGAACAAAAAATACCGACCTAAAGATTTCTGCCCTACGATACTCCGGTCCGTTCAGATAGAAATTAGGATTGACAAGTCATGCGAGCATCCTTCGGGGTGTCGTTAATATGAAATTGAAAAATGACCGTCCCGCCCTCCTTACCTACCCCCTCGGTCTGAAAAAGCTTTTCGGAAGTTTTCCAAAGTTATTTTAATATCGGTGTGGTTTGAGTATTTAATATTATTTTCCCGTATCGTAAATTTGTTATCGTCGCTGAAAGCTTTCACTGTACATCAGCAGCCTATCAAATTTACGCAATCAACTGGTAACGACTGATGAAAATATATTGAAAACCTTTTTCTATATGTCAACCATATACGAGAGGTTACGTGAAAAATATGCACAATATTTTATAGTTAGAGTTTTTCCAGAAGATGATATAAATCTATACTGCTGATGTTCATTGTATATTTTCTTCAGGTTTCTAACAGAGACAGACATCTTTTATCTTGGTCTATTTGAACTGAGATGTCTCGAATTGCCCAATTATCCATACGAACAAAATTTTGAAAATGTAGTAAGTGACTTTAAATTCAGAATTATATATTCTAACTTCTTCAATATATATTGACACTATATACAAAAACTATCAAATTGATCTCCTTATATAAAATCGATATAAAATATTTTTCAATTACTCGAAAAACCTTTTTACATCCCGACTTGAAATGTATGTATATTAACATACAAATACAAGAAGTTATAGGTTATACGTAACAACACGTTGATCATTTCTGTTTTATTTTGGATACTTTAAAGCTTTAAACCTGTGCTCCGACAGAGCGCCACCAGCGCATCAAGCTACAATGTCATGGGGGCGTGTTTCAAGGCATCACGTGAATTCTACCAGGTTTTCATATTGGCATGTGAGCATAGCTCTTTCACCAAGTAACTACTCAGCAGTCTCCACAGTCCACTCCTAGAGGTAGAAAGTGTGATAAGGATTGCGCCATATCATCGCGCGAAGCGAGAACCCCCCCGAAGAGATGAACGCACCAGATTCTAGTTTGGGCCTCGGCTCGAAAGCTAAAACCTTCTGACTGGTAGCAGCGAAGCACTATTCAACCTCTACTGGCTCTGCAGGTCAGTACCCAAGTTCGTTTGTGATGCAACTCACCCGCCGGAAGGACTTCTTATCCAAGCACCCGAACGCAGATCCATGAACTGAGATAATCCCCAGATTGATGACTGCAATTGATCCTGGTACGAGCACCGGCAACACGAGCTGTACGTCATGACCACGAACCCACTTGAGGTCTTTCGATTGATCCTGGCGTCAAGCACTAACGGCTAAGCCATTTCGTCGAGATCCATAAACCCTACGCATTGATCCGGGTTCAGGACAAGAACGGTCGAACCGTTAAGTCCCGCTAATCCCTGAGTCATTTCATGAGAATATCCCGAACAAGGGGTCTGCGAACAGATAAATGAAATATCTCCCTAGTTCAGCATGCGGACTTTCAACCACTGCCCCGAGGTAACGCAGTAAGCTACATAACGCACTCGGCCATTGGACAGAAAAATCCGGAGATTTACTGCAATAGGGTAGAATACGCTAGTTTTAAGTGAGAAGCTCTGTGCTGCGACGACCCCCTGTCACTGAGTTAATCAACGGGCTCAGCCCTCCATTTCACGAGAATGGCAAAACTAGGGACTCTTTCGGAGATCTTCCACCACACAGGTCCAGTGACTGGTGCGAATGGCATCACGTTAGGCCCAAGACTTAACCCTCAATTTCGCCGGGACGGAACTAGGGTCCTAGTTATGACAAGCGCCCCCATCCCGTCAAGATCTAATGCCTAGGGTAGTATTTCAAGTCATCAATCGTTTCTGGATGATTAAAGTAACAGATTATTTTAAAGGATCCTTACAAACAAAGTCCTCCGATGTAAAAATGAGCTTCATCGCTAAAGATGATTTTTCTGAGAAAATACTCATCTTCGGCCATGTGATCAGATAGTCACGAGGCTTCACTTTTTGCACTAGTTGAACTTTGTTAGCCTTCGTGTTTTCAGCTGTGCTGACTGAACGAGAACGTGAACGGATTGTTTCATCAAATAACAATTCTAAATTCATGAATAAATTGATTCACAATTTGCCGTGAGGGCATTTCATTTATATTGAATTTTCGAATTTTCCATTTTCTAACAGTTTAGATAGAAGATTCACCACTTTGGAATCGAGTTTTTAATATTTTCAGTTTTTTTAAAGCGTGAATCGACCCATTTCGTCGATGTTCGTCGATATTCATGTCAAATATTAACCTTATTCTCTGTCAAAACACGAATAACAGAAGTGTTGTAAGATTCTAAATAACCACTAGCTCAAAATGTAAACGCTAGAAGGTGCACCCTTTATCACTATGATACAAACTGGGCCTAAGAGTACAGCAATATGTGGAAAAAAGCTGTTCGTTTTCCGTACACGTAAGTCCTAATCAATTGATTCCACCCCAAACACATTCATTCACCTACGTATTTCGTCATGAAGCAGTATAAAAAGGAGCTTTAATGTGGCAGCGCCATCCTGATTTTTTATTCATTTCCAAGAGGTATACGGACTATTAGAAAATTGCTCTGAAAACCTTGCTTCATCAATTTTTCAGTTGCATGTCCGACTGGCGATGTAAGTCTGCCACGTTCCCCGTTCTATTCGATTTCCTTTTCTCCGTATTCTGTTTCGCAAGATTATATGATACGAATTTTTTCGAGCAACAAGCGGCTTTTTCAGCTAGGGGATTGGGAAACATAACAGGATAATATTTCGCGAAAATTTGAAACCCTTCCACCGGAGAATCTTCTTGATCCTTTCGCATACATCGAATGTGATGCTACGAGTATAAATTGAATCGAAATTAACCATTGCACAAAAACCATAGGCATTAATGAATAAAATGAAATGAATTTATTGAGTACATGGGGTATTCCTAAATTGGAGGTGTGAAAAAAGAGGGATGATTACTTGTATGATTTTAGGAATAGAAAAGTCTAAATAACATGAGTCAGCATTCAGTCAACTTCATTTTCGAAATACCAGATGCTTAAATTTGAATCTTTCCAAAGTACAGGGTTATCCATTTTGTGCTTTCGAAAGAAAACGTGAATAAAACAATCTTTCATTTAGAATACCGATCAAATTTTTATTCCAATATAATGGTTAGACCTACTATTAGGTGTGGAATACAGCATCATTTAAATCGTGTTACCAATTGTACGCTATGATAGACGATTATGTCGACCATAATCTGCCCACAATTCACGAAACGTACAGAATTATTGTTTTTGTAGTGAGTTTTCACAATTTTCACACGTTCAGCAGTAGATAAACGATATCTACTGTTAAACGGCTAATTTATCTAATATATTTTGAGATTTATATCATGACATGTCGATTGTCTGTAAAAATGTTCAGGGTGACATGTTCCCGAAATTTTATTTTGTAGCGGCCACTGTTATTTTGAAAATATAAAAAAAATATTGAATAATTGTCTCTAAGTCGTCAGGAAAATTGACAATTCTCAATAATTCAGTAAGCTCTGGCATATTTGGATGAATAAATGGTTTCATTATAAGTTTTGATATATTAAATCATAAAGTTTTTTTTTGCATGCTTGTTCTAGGGAACAGCTTGCTACTGTTCTGCGCAAAAGCTGACTGGTCCAAACCAACACAACTACTTCAGATGTGAAAAAGCTAGTGACTTAGAAGTCGTAGCTTTGGGATCTGAGTATCCCGGTCAAGTTCGTTTGTGGGTGAAATCTGTCAAACAGTTCCGCAGTTATTCGAATTTCAAAGTTTTCCCAGTTATTTCCAAGATTCTTCGAAATACAGATCCGATAGATCTGAAATTTGGCACTTAGAAGTAGAACTATCTTCGCGTAAAATTTTGTGAGGATCGTTTCGTGAGAAAACTGAAAAAAACTATGTGAGGAAATGCAATACTTATCTATCCTACCCTGAATACGAACTACGTTTAAGGTTCAAAGATGAATGAATGTATATTCGCGCTCGAAAATTATCGAACTTCAGTACTCTTAATTCGGATTGGCTCACCAAAACTCGAACAAAACTGACAAGGCTGGCAGGCAGAAGAAGTCTCTGCCGTAAGCCATAATGTCACTCAGCTAGCCCAAGAGCATACGAGAGTTCCTGATCATCCAGAAGATACGGCAATTAAACTGGATCTTTTCTTGACGAGTGAAGCAGAGCGCTACAAGGTTGATATTTAAGCACTATTGGATAATTCCGATCGTTGCCTTGTGAAAGCATCGTTCCCAGCTCCAAAAACACAACCTGTTTCGTCTAGCAAACCAAGTAAAAGTTGGCTTTGTGATGCAGTAGACTGGAATACTCTGCTTGATTTTTATGCCTCGTATCCATGGAATGCTTCAATACAGAAAATATAAACAGCATCGTTGATTCTGTTACGGATGTGATTATTTTTGGAAAGGACATTTTTATATCAAATGCAGTCAAACGATCCTCAAACATCAAACCATGGTTTTGAAGTGACTGCTCACAACTGCGAAAGATAGAGTCCACCAACAGTGGCGGTCAAATATATTTAACGACACACGTGCCAACAACATTTGCCACAGAAACGTATGCAATCAGTCCATACATTAAGGCAAAGAAGTGTTTTATTCAAGAATAACCAACAAGCTCATAGACTGTCCTAACAGATCGCACAAGTTTTGGCAAAGAGAGTTCGAAACAACTATTCTCATTAAAAATGTTTTCCTCTGATAGAAGGGAAAACTTACAACTTCGCCTTAAGCTATAGCCCATCTCTACGTGTGGAGATTCGCTAATTAGACTATCGAAACAATTCTATCTGATTCATTTAGGATGGGGAATATTTACTTATCACGGATCACTCTTCGGATCATTCTTCGAGTGCTTAGTGGACTCAATTCCAAGCAACTGGACCAGATAGGATTTCTGCCACTGCATTCAAAAAGCTTGCATCTGTTCTCTGTAAGATGTTCACTATGTCATACCTGGAATTTTCGCCGATTCATGGAAGAGTGCACGAGTGCTGCCTGTATCAAAGGAGCCCAGTAGCGATAATATTCATTTAGTCGAAAGTTATGGAAGAAGCTAACAAACTCGAAATGGTTAGATAACTGGAGAGTAAAAGGTGCATCAATGTGAAACAATATGGTTTTCTCCAACACTGATCAACAGGTGACCTTCTTAGTAATGGACGCAGTTGTAGATAAGGGCTTTTAAGCACTATAGATGATCTAGATCAGATTCTTTGGCAATATCCAAAGCTTTCGATCCGTGTTGTGCATAAGGCTCTTCTGAATAAGCGCACGGTTTTACCCAGTGTCTGAGATTGGACGAGTTTTCTCACTAACAGTGAGAAACACTTTCATATGTTCGTGGATGGTGTTGGTTCCCGAAGTTTCAACGTGAACACTGAAGTGCCCCACGGTTCAGTTCCATCGCCCACCCTCTTCCTGATGTACATCTTCTTACCAAGGCCGGGAATCCCATTGTGAGCTTCGGGGATGATAGCATATGTCTTCCTTGACCAGTGACAAACCTTTAAGCTCTGAGTCTCACATCCTTAGATGTCAGCAAACAGATTACCTCAACGGAGATATCAAAAAGACGAACGAATGGTATCAACGAAATCTGGAGGAATCCAATGCTTCAAAGAACTGAACAACTTTCTTTAGAAAAGTGATTCCATGCATCTTCTTTGCGTGACTATCAACTCATCTGTCTGTTCGGGGAAACCTGTGACTTATATTGCAAAGTCTGCTGCAAATATGCTGGAAAATGTGCTATATTCCTATCACATGTAGTTGGGGAAGGCGCTGCCTCGATATATCGATCCAAGAATTCATTTTTGTCAGTGGTACTTCAATAGACAACTAGTCAATCCTCATTTTGATTGTCTTTCTGCTGATGGGCCATGTTCCTTTGGAAACCGATTTGCGTTGTTGAATGACGATTTGCATTTTTTGCTAAGAGTACGATGTAACATGTGGTTTAAATACCATGGTGTTCCAGCTCATTTTTCAGGTTGGACTCGGAAGTACTTAAACGAAATTTATGGAAACTGGGATATCGATTTCTGTGGACCTCAGACATACCCTACCAGATCCCAAGATTTGTATTGTTAAGTTTTCCTTTTATAGGGACATCTGGGATCTCTAGTGTAGGTAACATCGTTGAATACTGTAGACGATCTGAAAAGTTATATAACAGAGGCATTTTAAAGAGTTATCAATACTTCAGGAGTGTTCGGAAGATTGCGATCGTCTATGAGGGAAAAACACAAGCTTGTCTTTGCTTGTGTCCTACCGGGATAAGGTATGCATTTGTTATTGAAAGGCTTTATTTTCAAAGTTGATCTGAATAGTCCATCGCAAGATGACAGCCTGACACGGCTAGGTATGAGTAAAAATTGCACAAACTGAAAAGCTCTTCTCTAGCCTCCAAACATCATCTACAATATATCGTGACCCCCAATTAAGTTCATTGGAGAGATTGATATGGCAACTCACTGTCCAACTATCCAAGAAATCATCGCCCACAAGAGTATCGTGACCAGCATTAGGTTTACTGAAGGGAGTTCATATAACGACTCACTGATCGACTCTTCAGACAACGTCTGCGATCTAACGTGACCTCTCTAGTATACTCACTGGAGGAAGATCTGAGTAGCGACTTACAGATCAAGCTGCTCTACGAACTTGCCCATGCGGCAAGTGAGACGTGTCCGACACTCTCCAGAAATCTACTCTATCCTCCCCAATCTCATGATATCCCTCACAGATGGTGCAACAGCTTTCTTTGTGACTCAATACACCAATCCCTACGATTTCCTATAGAGAGCACTAGACCTTTTATTACTACTTTGTTCTATTTGTAATAGGGTTTTATTGGCAGTACTCACACCCATATAGAATATCTGAAAAGTCCATGGGTGATAGTAAGGTCAGGACGAAACGCGCCTTCTATACAAAACATCGAATCGCAAGAAGCTCTCCAACATGAAAATAATGTCACAAAATTGAACCAATTTTCTTTCTCGTTTGGAACTCATCGCCTAAAAAATGGTCACCCGTTCCTTACAATAGATTGCAATAACTACTTATAGATTCTGTTGGAAAAAAACCAAGTTTAAAACTTGTTGGTTTTCATAAATGTGAATGCTAGCGATTTAATATACATCTGTATAACATTTCTATACTCAAACAAAACTCAATAACTTGTTAGTTTTAATCAGTGCAATCAGAGTCTCTGCATTTCATATCAACTAGAATTTGTTATATTTTCAGTATTTTGAGACAATTAATTAAGATATAAACATATTCTATCCAACTTATGTCGCGATCGCATGTCTTCGACTAATGAGAAGAAAACTGATATATTGTTAGAGATATTTCGACTCCAACTAGACGTCGAATTGAAAACTGATATCGCACCCCTAATCTATCTGGACATGTGACACAACACAAAAAGTCCTGGATTGATTGGATCGACGAACGCGAAAAGCAGATTTAAAAAGTGGGGAACAAACGACTTCTCTAATTCCAAGAATAACACACGTAAACTTCATTTATTGTAGCTTTGCGTGCTTTCGGAACTTTTCAAAAAGATTCGGAAGGGAGAGGTCTGGTTCGATTTATTTTAGCTCTATATGACAATGGTTTGTCTTGGGTATAACCAATGAAGCGATTTTCTTTATTTCTGAGATTTAATCAAGATTAAAATTCCCAATACGTTACAAGCTTTGCTCATTTCTTTCATGTAATTTTCATTACATTTATAGTCGATAAATTTAATTCAAATCAATCCTCCACTTATTCGATTTTCACCAATTTGAAAGGTCTCTGCAGATATATAAATCGAAATGTCATTTAAAGGGTTTTCCAATAGGAGATTTAATTTCGAATAGGCTGCCATCTGGGCAGCTGTCACTTTTGAAGCTGTTATCTTTTGACATTTGACGAATAAAAACTACGAGTTACTAGAAATGAAAGATATATGCTTCAATGACGTATTTAAATTGTTGTAAGTCACTACAAAAATAGTGAAAATTTTGCAGTAGCAGTTCGCAAAGTTAAAGCACTTTTGTGTCGTCTTGAAGCACTTTCTCGGCCGGATATGGCCGGAAGAATTCGAGTTGTTGGGACAACTTAGTGATGTGAAGAATCGAAACTGTGTGCGTCGCTGAAAAACAACTGAGAATATTGCTTATCGATTCCTCGTCGATATTTGGAATTAGGTGTTCTGCAAACGACATTACACCGTATTTTGCATAAAGAATTTAGTGTCAGGGCTCTTAAAGTTCAGTTAACACAAGAACTCAAGCCTGTCGATGACCAGCAACGTCGGATCTTTGCTGATTAGGTCCTTAAAATGCATCAAAATGATTCGGATTTTCATCGAAAAATTGTCTTCAGTGATGAAGCCCATTTTCACCTCTGAGGCCAGGTTAATAAGCATAATTGTCGCATTTGGGGTCCAGAAAATCCAAGAATGATTGTTGAAAAGCCTCTCCATCGTCAACGTGTCATTGTTTGGTGCGGTTTTGGGCTGGAGGGTTAAACCTTACCCATTAGAAAATGTGGCTGGTACAACTAGTACGGTGAATGGATTGCTACCGAATGATTTTTATGGCCAGAATTGGAAGATAATGATGTGGGGGACGTTTATTTTTAACGTGTTGCCACACAAGCAACGAAATAATCGCAATTTTACAAGAAATGTTTCGTGGATATGTTATTCATCGAATAGGTGATCACAATTGGCCACCGAGATATTGCGATTTAATACCTTTAGACTTTTTTCTTCGAGGCTACGTGAAATATGAGGTCTTTGCCAATGCTCCTCAATCGATTAGAGACCTTAAATATTCATGAAGTTATCGACGACATGCAGCCGCACATGTGTGAATTGATCATGAAAAAATTTATGAAAAGCAAACCTTCAACCGTAGCCATGGCAGACATTTGGCCGATATCGCTCTCCATTGTTGATGGCATACCTTCCTCATTAGAATGAAAAAAAAACCATTGATTTCTCTTAAAATATAATCGTTCTTTTTTCAATATCAAAATGAACCCTCATATAAGAAAACTCTTTACATTTCTTGGAAAGTTAAATGTTAATAGAGAACTCAGGCAGAGTATGAATAAAATCTCAATACTAATTAACTCTCAAATATTATAAATCGTAAAAAAACTTGAAGATTCATGCTCGGGTCGATTAGTCCCTACCATAAATAACCCTTTAGTCTGAAAATCCTCATTCAACTGTCAACGTAAATGGAGTCTGACTGAATGAATTCGAACCAGCCATTCGACGTATGAAAGTCAGATTTAAACCTGACTATATCTGAACGTTTATGGGATTTCTAGACAGATAGCCTTAGACCTCATTCAAACGTTCCTTTAAAATTGAAGGGTTCCCTGCACAAACGGTTCTGCTTTTAAAACTATCGGGTGATAGAACTTTCGATAGGGATAACTGTGATTTGACAGAAGGTAGAAGTCATGTTGTTTCGACAGTTCTGTTCAGTAAGCATTGAAAATTATCATGGAAAGACTCACGTCGCAACAACGTTCACAAATTTTTAAAAATTATTTTCAAAGTCAGTGTTCTATTCGCCAAACTTATAGAGCACTTCAAGAAATTTATGGTTCACATAATCGCCCATCAGAGCAGATTATTCGTCGAATTATCGATAGATTCCGGACAACATTTTCTCTACTCGATGCAACAACAACAACAAGACAAAGAAACGTACGTACTGAAGAAAATATCGCTGCTGTGATTCATAGTGTTAATGATGATACAGATATGTTGACGTTCACAACAAGTTGGACTCTGTGCATCCACTACATGGAAAATTTTTCGTAAAGATCTTGGTCTACACCCATACAAGATCCAACTGGTTCAAGAACTAAAGCCACTTGACCATAATAAGCATCGTTTGTTGGCCGATTGGATCCTAGAACAGCTTGAAGTTGATCCACTTTTTTTATGAAGCTCATTTCTGGTTGAACGGCTATGTAAACAAGCGAAATTGCCATATATGGAGAGAAAGCAATGCTCAAGAAGTTCTGCAGGGTCCGTTGCATCCTGAAAAATGCACTGTATGGTGTACTTTACACGCTGAAGGCATCAGCGGTCCTTATTTATTTAAAAACGATGCAGGAGCTAATGTTACAATGAATGGTGCACGTTACTGATCTATGATCAATGACTATTTGTTTCAAAATTTGAATGGTATCGACCCAGAAGAGTTTTGGTTCCAACAATATGGTGCTACACCTCATGCTTTTACCGTAACAATTTATTTATTGAAAGAAATATTTGGAGATAACATTATTTCGAGAAATGATCCAATTAATTGGCCTCCAAAATCATGTGACACAACTCCACTGGATTATTTTCTTTGGGGTTATGTCAAGTCATTGGTTTATGCTGATAAACCAGAAACAATAGACGCTTTGGAAGCCAACATAACTCGTGTTATTGATGGAATAAGGCCTGAATTACTCGAAAAAGTGGTCCAAAATTGGTCTGGTGGAATTCTTTTCCTCGGAGCTAGTCGTGGGGGACATATGCCGGAAATTATTTTTAAAACATAAATGTCATAAAATTATCTTCAAATATAAAAAAATTGGCTTCAATCTTAATTTAAATGTATTTTATTTCAATTTAAAGTTATATCACCCTAAGAAAAATACTCGATATATATAAATTGAAATAAGACTTCTCAACACCAGATATTCGATTCCTACATGTATATCATCTCGCTTACGAATGAAAATAAAGAAAATAATTTAACTGTCAGACTTTTAGGAGGAACACAAATTAATTTTTCGCTTCTCTTATAGAAAACAATATATGAGAATAAGTTCTTTTAGTTATGGCCAAGCTTTTCCATGTCAAAAAGCTCCTCTATTGGATAGAAGTTTGATATTCGAGTGCCGTTAAAATTATATAATTCTCGAACGGACAGAATGAAAAGTCATTTTATTCTTTCATCCTCCAATATAGAATTATGTAAATGGCCATTCTTTGGAATAATAACCTCTATAATTTGCACGTAATATCTGATCCACTGGAATGGAAAAGTTTGAATTATACTCTACTTACGGACAGAGAATCACAGCGTAATGGAACAATAAAAATGGAGGTTCAGAGCTTCATGAAATAGAGAGGTGTTGCCTGCTCGTAAGTCGCTCTAAATTACTGCAAATTGGAAAAAATTGAACGCTTTTTAAGAGAGACGATCTACAGCGTTTCCAGCAGAAAAACGTCGTTTCAGATTTCAGCCAGTCGTTTTCCTGAAAGTGAATCAACTTTTCATACCTTCGAGGATTTGGGGATTAGCCGAAGTTGTTGGATTCCAGCCACATCGGGTTTTAAGTGAAAACGCCACTACATGAAATAGTGAAGTTTGAATGGGAAAATAACATTTCGACACTGCAACACTGAGTTTCGACGTACTTCGTAATGGATTTTGAGCGATAGGCGTCCCTCCATTTCAATCAATACATATTGTACATATTGTTTTGAGAAATAGAAATGATAGTGGATTTATATATAAGTATATGAAATTGTTTTTGAAAAATGCGCTTGATAGAGAAGAAGTGTTTAAAAGACCGGTTATCCACGAACACTGAACCCTAATATTTTTCATTGGTGCAGTTTTAAATTATAAATGAATGGTATCATTACTACAAAAAATGGATATAAGAACCAATAATGTAAAGTGGTTGAATTCGTGATGTGTTTCAGTGTACATTTTGTGGTTATGAAAATGAGAAAAACAGAAAATTATTTGCATTTTGTTATCAAAGATTCATAGCTGTCACAGAAGTGTTCAAAAATGAATTCTACTATCGATTTTTCAGATAGTAAAGCAGTATCGCGATAAATACCGCAACAATAAAAAAACTAGTTTTTAATAATTCTTTGTTTCACCTTTATCTCAGAAATTAATTCATTGAAATATTGCAGGTTTCAAAATTTTTGACTAGTTGTTTGAAAGCATATAATGAAGCTACAATGTGGAGAGAAATATTGATTTATATCTATCGGGTGTTTTTTTCAGAGTGATAGAATTGAAATAAAACACATTAAAATTAAGATGTCCACCACGACTAGCTCTGAGGAACCGCATTCGACCAGACCAATTTTGGACTGCTTTTTCGAGGAATCCAGGCCTTATTTCATTATGTTGGCTTCCAAAGCGTCTATTGTATGTGATTGTTTATCAGCATAAATCAATGACTTAACATAACTCCAAAGAAAATAATCCAGTGGAGTTATATCGCATGATCTTGGGGGCCAATTAATTGGACGATTTCCCGAAATAATGTTATCGCCAAATCTTTCTTTCAATAAATCAATTGTTACGATAGCAGCATTAGGTGTAGCATCATCTTGTTGGCACCAAAACACTTCTGAGTCGATATCATTCAAATTTTGAAACAAATAATCATTGATCATCAATCTGTAACGAGCACCATTCACTGTAAAATGAGCTCCAGCATCGTTTTTAAATAAATATGAACCGATGATGCCTCCAGCCTGTAAAGCACACCATACAGTGCATTTTTCAGGATGCAATGGAACCTGCAGAACTTCTTGAGGATTGTTGTCACTCCATATACGACAATTTAGCTGGTTTAGATAGCTGTTCAACCAAAAATGAACTCCATCACTAAACACAATTTTGCGATAAAAAAGTGGATCAACTTTAAGCTGTTCTAGGGTCCAATCAGCAAACAAACGACGCTTATTAAAGTCAATTGGCTTTAGTTCTTGAGTCAGTTGGATCTTGTATGGGTGTAGATCAAGATCTTCACGCAAAATTTTTCCTGTGGTGGATACACAGAATCCAACTCGTTGTGAACGTCAGCAAACTCATGAATCTAGATCATCATTAATACTATGACTCACAACAGCGATATTTTCTTCTGTACATACAGTTCTTTGTCTTGTTGTTATTGTTGCATCGAGTAGAGAAAATGTTGTCCAAAATCTATCGATATAAGCTGCTCTGATGGACGATTATGTAAACCATAAATTTCACGAAGTTTGGCGAATAGAACACTGATTTTAAAAATAAATTTCAACAATTTGTAAACGTTGCGACTTGAGTCTTTCCATGATAATTTGTCAATGCTATTGAACAGAAATGTCAAAACAACAAGGCTCCTTTCTACCTTCTGTCAAGTCACAATTATCCCTATCGAAAGTTCTATCACTCTAAAAAAATACCCGATATATATCTACAGTTATGACTTGGGCAACCATCCTGTTGAACCCGAATGTCCTTAAAATTGATAGGAAGTTGACGAACTGTCGGAATAATTCTAGTTAGCTGAATATTTGTCAGCATCTAGGTTTTAATCGATAAAAAAAGGCCAGTGATGAAATCTCTTAAAATGCCTATCCAAACATGTAGTTTTTCAGCATACTAAGTTCTGATGGAAATACTCTGGTGCTGATTCATTCGGGACCAATATCGTACAACGGATACATTATTTTTCTTTCTCGAATAAAATGATGACTCATCAGTGAAAAGTAATTTTTTCAAGAAATAACTATTTTCTTTTTGTCTTTCCATCATCATCATGGGCGTACGTAATCAACACTAGACGTGGATGTGAATGATGTCGCTGCGCTATTACAAAGCGTCTCTGAGCAGCCGGAAAGAGTAGGGGAAAGTGTAGTGGGGTCGCTTTGCTGGGCGAATATAGTTGCATGGCTGTGTTGCATTCATTGGTATTAGAGCAATGCATCGATGAGTAGCCAAAAAGTTGAGGAACATGCATGTCTGCTGCTTATACCTGACGATCAACAAAACCTATTCGGCTTTATTTAAGTTTCGAACTGTAACACAGATATAACTTGCACTGTCCCGATTCCAAAAACTTCCTATCTACCATTCTCATATTCGTTATCATATTGATTAAAGTAATTTATTTCCATTTATTGTTTTTTCTGCTCCTTACTCACAATTCTTTTTTTTGTTGGAAGTCTTTAATGAGAAGGAAATCACTATTAGCTACATAGGTTTCCGCTGTCATAGAAGAGGTACCTAAAAAGTTATGACAAAATCAACTTCAGGCCTCCATATCTTTTTGTTCTATACATTAATGGCTTGATGTTCTGTGAGTAAGAGTTTCGAAATATCTCTTCATCTCTTCCATGCAAAATATGTTAATTTTGTTAAAGATTTCAGTAGATAATTTGCTTTGTATCTAAGCGACTCTTAATCTTGGAATGGAAGCAAAATATTGATTAATTTATAATGTGAGTCACCACATGTCTTTCAAGATCCCTTTATATGTCAATAAAGTTTTGTAAAGATTATTGAGAAAACTTTCCGGCTCATGAATTGGTTCAGTTCGATTTAATTTATAATTTTCCATCTACTCTACATATTCCTTTCATTACAAAAAGATAAAATCTCAAATGGGATACTCGTGGAAACAATTGGCGAATGTAAAGGCACGCTGTCAGAAGAGGTGAAGCACTGAGAGGGTCGAGAATCCCCATATTTCAATTTCGTTTTCATCTTGCCAGTGAAATTCTTTTCTCATAGGCTTGTCGATATAATGGAATAAGTTTATAATCTTGAATTTTTGATGGAATCTCATTTCAAATTTCGTGAAGAGTCGATTGAAATTCATACAGTACCTGTCAGAAGCCTGTAATATAAAAAGAATGTTACGTATACTGGGGTAAATTGCATTTTGATGGGATTTAGGAAAAAATACTGACCTTCATGTCGCTCCATCTTTCCATGGTGAAATTGGTATACTAAAAATTAGTTTCCGAATATATTATTTAATATTTATAATATTTGTTTCATTCATTGAAGTATTTTTTATATGAGTGGAGTGAGCGGTTGGTTCTAGGTAAAACATTATAAGAATTTCATTAAAAAAAATTCACACAGTTTTTATGTTTCAAAATTTAATCAGATTACTGACACGTGCTTCGGTCTTTCGACCATCTTCAAATGAGTACAAAAAGGAAATAAACTTAAAATTGAAAAGGTCCTTTCATTACACTTAGGACATATGTGTATTTTTATGACACATGGAACTATGAGAATCCATCTAAGTGTATACAGTTCAGTGGGAGAGCATCGGGCTCGTGACCGGAAGGTCAGGGTTCGAATCCTGTTCAGGTGGAAAAGAACTTTTCTAGCTGGACGGGTGTCTGCCATCATTTCACTTTTGGGTCAAAAAAATTAGTGTACCACTAATAAAACTCGAGTCACTGTATATCAGTAATAATAAAAAGTGATAGAAAACAAAGTATTTTTTATTTCATTCCATTAAAATGAACTATCACAAAGTAACGGACTACTACATCCAATATTTGAAATACTTTAATATTTGAATATTCAAGAATAATCATAAGTTATGATGAATAGTAAATTAAGTAATTAAACATTAATGAAATCCCGAATAATCTTTATTGACAAAGTTTATCATACGAGTAGTAGCTAAGAGAAATAATTACTATGGTAAACATTCTCTGCAAGTGAAAAAATTGCTTGATAAAATAAATAAATATATAATTCTTTGAGAAAAATATATAAACCTAAAGTGGATAAATCAATGCTATCGGATCTTCATCCAAAATCAAGTGGTTGTAGTCTAAAAATTTATATTGGACAAACTGGAAGGTTCTTCAATACTAGAATAACAGAATATGGGCGATCTCGATTCATTGACAGACTTCAAATTTTCAGGGCACGTTTAGAGGCTGTAAGTTCAAAAATCAAAAAAGACTCAAAGGATTCTGAGCTATTCTCATTCGAAATTTAATTATTCGAACATTTCCTAAGATACAAATCCGATCGAATTCCAAATTGATATTTGAATGTAAAATAAAGACGCGAAGTCTCATGCATCAGTTCGTCAAAAGAATTTATCCAATTTTTTTCTTATCTGATTTCAGCAAAGTGCATGAAACTAATATAAAGTTTCGTTCAATATATTCTTCTTCATTGACCTGTATGTAACGACGCAGATCGAAATGAGAGGAATGGATATTCAAATAAATTAATTCGGCGGAAAAAAACTCTTATTAGTGACTAAAATGGCGCCTGTAACTCTATATTTTTGCAAGAGAGCAGTTCTTAAATAGCCAAAAAATACGTGTAATTGATTTTTATTAAGAACACATAATCTGCTCTTTTATTCATCATATGTTGTTAAAAAAACTACGTGGTATGTTGTTATACTTTTTTGAATTCTTTGTTAGTAATTGAGTGGATGTTAATCAATTTGTATGCAAATTCTAGGATAAGCATACTTCGAGAGGAATAAGAGATATAATGATAGACTATAATTCGTTTATTTACAGATTAAATATATAATAATATAAATAAATAAATAATAACAGAGTACATTTTACTTATTTGAATTTTTTGCAGTTGTGATGAAAAAAATATCTTGCTTGTAGAGAAGTAGATCAATCGGCCTTCTCAAAGTTATTCACTTTCACTGAGTTCAATTGGGTTCATTTCACAAATTTACTAAACTCAATTACGAGTATAGACATTATAGATAATACTCACACTTTCAGGTCTTCTAATATTGCGGTATTATATTATCACGTGAAGGCGAACGACAATGTTCCTTGAGAATTTGTAAAGTTGAAAATGAGTGCGAAAAGGCGGATTTCGTTTTAAATGATTCACGATGTTTGGTTCAGCCAAAGATTTTGCCTTTTGCAATATAATGTAGTCTAAGAGCCCGTGAACCCCAGACCTTCGTTATTTTATAAAAGCTGAAAGTTTGTCAGCGCATGCTCCCAACACAGGTAAGAACGAAGGCCCATTATGAAATTCGGGTTGTAGTGGCTTTGGCAGGTAAAGGTGTGTAAAATACTAATATAGTTTTGTCAAATTATAAAGAGCGATTTTTTGGTATTACCTTTAGAATACTATTAAAAATCACATTATCCATTGCCAGACACTTAACATCGTGGTAACCCCTTGCCAGACACCCTTAATGTTCAGGTCATAATAATTCTACTTACGTTATAGTATAAAGGCTGGTTTTTATACATGATACTTGGGTAATGAGTAGATGATGTTTTCTCAATAGCCAGACATTTTTGATAGTTCCAACCCCTTGCCAGACAAGCATATAGGGTAGCTGTAGAAACGAGCCCGAGGTACTATACGTATGTGAGTGCGAGTGAGATGCGCTTGTATTGTTTAGTACTTTGTACATGCGTATATCAGTAAAAATAATATATGCTATTTTTAACGATAAATTTAGTATTCATTATTAATTATAAGAAAAATATTAATAATACTATTACTTACGTTATAATGAAATCGTTAATTTTTTATATGATACTTAGGTAGTTATTAGATGATGTTTTCTCCTTAGTCAGATATTTTTTTGCTATTTTCAACCTCTTTGCCGCACAATCTATGTAAATGTTAAAAAGAGATTCGTGATTAGAATGACTTATCCAAATAAACTTTTTGGCCAATTTATGTGACTAATAATTGATGTAAATTTTAAAAATATCTGCACAAATGACATTCCTTGCTACAACTACTCGAAATTGTTAAAAAGTTCAATTTAATCTGTCAGTAACTGGTTGAATAGAAAAGCCAAATAGAAATATTTTTCAAAAATTTTATTAAAGATAGATTAGTGACACTATAAGTTATAATGAAGGGTAAAAAAATAGATCGGTAATATGACATAGTATCATAATGTATAAGAAATACTGTTAATTTATCGATAATCATAATAATCATCATTGTCATCATTTTCTTCGTCACTGTTGGTCCATTCGATATTGTGGTCTTCTTCTTGTTCGTCATTTTCTGAGAAAATTTGAAAAATTTTATTGGATTAAAAGTAAAAAAAAAAATGTTGAATGGTTAGAAGTAATATTTATACCTGAGACAGTTTTCAATGAATCTCTGACGAAATTTGGTAACTGATCACCTTCGAACCATTTAGAATGATACTGATTGTCTTCGAGTACCCAACCATTTTCTTCAGGTTGATAAATTGATGGAATTTGATGGTTTGCATGATTCCAAATGCTAGATACATAGTTGGCTCGCAGAAATTGTTGTAGCAGTTCAGATTTACAGGGTGGCAGACTACTAGCGTCAAAATTTCGTAGCTTTTTACGACTAAATGCTTCATTAATATCTGAGACCTGATATGTATTGATGAATAATTGAAGCCGTGCTGCATCAACATCAATTATCAATCCGACATTGTATACTTCGCATATAAACTGTTGAATAATATCAAAAATTCTTTGTCGTTCAATATCTTTTTCAAATAATTCGTTCTTACCAAATTTAATGAACGCTTTTTGATATTCTTCTGAACCTTTTAATATTTTAAAAGGCCTTAACTTGCCTTTTCGGAAAAATGCGGGATTATAGTCACAGCCTGTGATTGCATAGAATCCTGGCAAGCTCTTACATAGAGATTCTCCTAACTTGTCATAAATCTTCGTGAGGTCTACGTATCTTAAGTTGTTTCCAGTGCCTATCAACATCCAAATAAGTGAGCCATTTTGTAGATGATCCATATGACCAAGCATGATCACTGCAATGTCAGTGTCGACACTTCTGATCACAATATTCTCTTTATTTGGAATACTGCACGCATGGTAGACTATTTTGGTATCAGCCTCTTCATGTTCTAGACATGACAACTCTTCTACAATTTTTGTTATTATATTGTTAGAAGCATTAACAACAAAAGAATGGCACTGTTTAGAATTAATATGGATAGTTTTGTTTCCAATGAAAGGTATGAGTTCATCACTGGCCCAATGCAAAATAAAAAAATCCACTAGAGCTTGTTTAAAATTTGAATTCTTTAATTCTTTTGCAAAATCACTCGGACGTGTTTGATCAGGCCCAGTTATCGTGTAGCTTAATAGTGCTGATTCTAAACGCTGAGAATGTTCGTAATCTTTTATCGATGGAGTCAGGTATTGATCAAAAATAACGTCAATTCTTGGCGCTTCAAATTTGGTAACCATTTGTAACATTTTTTTAGAAATGCCTCCAAACTTGTTTGGGACATTTTTCATTGAATGTAACAACAAAAACCAATCAATTATTACTACATCTATAGTTGGTGGTGTCTGATGTTGGACTTCCTTCTCTAAACACTTCATTAAGGCAGATTTATCGTTCTTACAAATAGTACCATTTAAATGGCGCGTTAAGGGATCGCAATAGACCTAACTTGCCATCTCACTCGCACTCACATACGTATAGTACCTCGGGCTCGTTTCTACAGCTACCCTATATGCTTGTCTGGCAAGGGGTTGGAACTATCAAAAATGTCTGGCTATTGAGAAAACATCATCTACTCATTACCCAAGTATCATGTATAAAAACCAGCCTTTATACTATAACGTAAGTAGAATTATTATGACCTGAACATTAAGGGTGTCTGGCAAGGGGTTACCACGATGTTAAGTGTCTGGCAATGGATAATGTGATTTTTAATAGTATTCTAAAGGTAATACCAAAAAATCGCTCTTTATAATTTGACGAAACTATATCAGTATTTTACACACCTTTAGTACCGTTTACCTGCCAAAGCCACTACAACCCGAATTTCATAATGGGCCTTCGTTCTTACCTGTGTTGGGAGCATGCGCTGACAAACTTTCAGCTTTTATAAAATAACGAAGGTCTGGGGTTCACGGGCTCTTGCTCTAATGTATTCAACATGAATTTTTAATTTAGAGTGGGTGGGCCATTTTAAATTAGCATTTTTGATCGTCTATAAATGAAAAACTAATAAATATTTCTTCAAAGTTGAAATTCATTAGTAAGGTTGAACCTTGACATTTACAAATAAGAAGAAAAATTCAAATGGTCGCCTCAACTGGCAACAGTACCCCTTTCCAATGAAGCTAATTTTTCAGTACATTGTGTATTGTTTGGGGCTCAATTTCATGAATGACACTTTTTGAACTTTGTGAGCCTTCATACCGAGGTTTTTATGCAAAATTCTCCTCAGCAAAATGCGAGAAATATTTAGTGGTGCACGATGACGATGTTGTTGATGTTGATAAATGTTCAGCCACATTCTGTTTACAGCAACAATTTTTTCAAGTGTGCTGACTTGCCGAGAATGTTTACGAAAAGTTTCGTCAAATAACTATCCAGCTTTCACCAGTAACTCGGTTCACAAATAGTTGTAAGGGCATTTCATTTCTTTTGAATTTTCTACGTAAATTTATAACAATTTGGATAAAAGATTCACCACTTTGCAAATGAGTTTTTAACAATTCCCAGTTTTTTCAAGTGTAAATTGACCCGTTTATTTATGTCAAATATTGAACTAACTTTCTGTAAAAACACGAATGACAGCCGTATTACCAGACTCGAAAAAATCACTACTTCAAATGAATGCAAACGATAGATGGCCTAACTTCATCTTTTTGAATCTTTCTTTAATAATTGATTGAGCGTTAATCAATAAGTTTGCAATTTCTAGGGAATAAGAATGCTTCCGGGAAACTATAGAGATATAATAATAAACTATGATCCGTTTATTTACAGTCTATGTATTATATAATTTTGAATTGTTTGGCCTAAATTTAAGGGAATTAATGCTAAGGATCATCTTTCTGAAGTTGGGGTGAAAATACTTTCTTGCTCGTTGAGGAGTATAGAGCTGCACTTTTTCACCGTTGTTCACTTTCACTGAGTTCATTCGGGTTCGCTTCACAAATTCACTAAACTCAATTAAAAGTTAAAACATAGGAAATACTTCAAAGCTTTTAATTGCGGTTTTATATTATCACGAGAAGGCGAACGAAAATGGTTCTTCAGATTGAATGTGTGATATTACAAATAAGTTATTTCTTTGAATGCGTTTAAACTCATTAGTATTGTAGCGAAGGAGATGAGTTTCTGCACTCGGGATGTGACTTGAGTGAATGGAAAAGTGTTATTGCCTTGAAAGTGAATTGAGTGAATGTTGATCGTGATATGAATGAACGTTGACTATAATTCGAATGAATGTTGACTTGCTTGTACGAAGAGCAGAGAGTTATTGTCGTGACCACTTGTTCAAAGCGCAGTGAAGTGATTCTTTTACTGAATTGACTTACTCGAAGTTATAATAATAATAATATTTATTTCCAAAATCATTATCACACAGGTGGATAATGAAGTAGAAACATGTCAAAACAAATCAATACAAAAATCAAAAGAACACAGTAATTCATATTCTAAGACAGAAGTATTAAAATTCTGCAAAAGACTATGGTTCACAATTCAATATAAAAGTAAAAACAAACTTAAGAAATCGATTGTGATCAGATATGTCCCGAATATCTTTCGGTAGTAGATTATACAATTTAATAATCATATAAAGTGTGCTTTTTTCAGTATAAGAAATTGTTATTTTTATAACTCTCAAAGTAATTATGATGTTTTCGCAAATATAGCACAAAACTCTGTAGAAATAAAGACAGGAAAGAGTTAAAATATTGTTAGCCTTAAAGTAGTTCGTACAAGATGACCTCAAATTCAAATTGAACATAGTCCTGATTGCTAATTTTTGTGTTACAAAAATATGTTCTAGTGATGAACTGGAATCCCAAAATACAATGCTGTAAGATAGAAGTCACTGAAAATTTGCAATATAGATGGTTTTCATTGTGGTTATATCAACTTGATTTCGAATAGCCTTCAGTGTGTAAACTACTGAATTTAACCTTGATAGCAGGGAGTTACAGTGTTGTTCCCAGTTTAAGTGTTTGCTACTGTGATTCCCAAAAGTCTTGTACTTAAGCTTGTTGGTATTCGCTGGTTCCCAAAGTTAATGCACGCTGGAAAACTAACATTCGTCCTGATGCTGGAAAGAAACATGATGTTTGTTTGCTCAGAATTAAGAGTTGGTGAATTGCAGATGCACCATTCACTGACGTTCGATAAAGCAGTTGCTAAGCCAACAGTCACAGATTTTAGATCTTGGGAAGACACTATTATATTAGTATCATCAGCAAAAGTGTAAGAACTCGTTTCCAATGCTGATAATACCGCTTCTTGAAATATATCAGGCTCACCTTCCAAAGCGTCTGGGAGATCGTCATCATAGACAACGAATAAAATAGGTCCCAAATTAGTGCCTTGTGGTACGCCAGAAAATATAGTAATTTCCGTTGGGGAATATTTTTCCTCATTCACATTCAATACGATTATTTGTTTTCTGTCCTTTAAGTAATATTGTACAAGCTTGAGTGGTACGCCTCTAATACCTTTCATTTCAAGTTTCTGCAAAAGAACTTTTTGATCGACGCAATCGAAAGATCCATATACAACCCCGCTGGTATTTTTATCTTCTTCAAGGCAAAAATATATTTTCTGTGTGAATTCGAATAGTGCCGTTTCAGTGCTTTAGCCCCTCTTGTAGCCGTGCTGATTAGTAGATAGAATTTTGGATTTCTGAAAGAATTTTACTAAACGGTTAACAAGAATTTTCTCAAAAATTTTTGCAAATGATGTGATTGAACTTATGAATCTGTAATTGGATAAGTCATTAGGGTTCCCTTTTTTGCGACAAGGCTTCACAAGTGATATTTTTAATGCATCCAGAAAAATTCCTGCTTTGAAGGTAGAATTAATGGTGAAATAGAGTGGACCCACTATATTGGATATATGGTGTTTTATTACACTGATGGGAATCTTATAATATCCTGAAGAAAACTTGTTCGGCATCCTCTTTATCGTGGATAAAATCTCGTTCTCATCAACTTCAAACAAGTAAAAAGATCTAGTAATGCTTTTGTTAATTTTGTAATTCTGCTTGGCGCTTGACCTGGCATGTGATGAAACCTCTGAAAAGTAAGTATTAAAGTTATTGGCTAGTTCATACATTGTTCTAGGGTCTTTTCGGTCTGCATTCTCAAAATGAAGTTAAGTAACAGGCTTTGTACTTCGGTTTGTAACCTCTCCTATAATAGCCCACACTGCTCTTGTTTTATTATATGCTTTGTCAATAATAGATTTATAATGATTTTTTTTGTAGGCTCAAAGCGGTAAAAGATCTTTTCAGTTTATTATAGACATCCAATAATTCTGATTTATATCTAGAAAGCACAAAGTACAAATCAAGTTCTCTCCTCAACAGTTCAGTTTCTTCTGACAATTGAACACTCCTTCATTTCTTAATATTTATTGTCCTGAGTGGAAAAGCTGTATCAAATTAACTCTTGAAAATATCCAAAAATTTAGTTCACATCGTATTGACTTCACTATCTGAAATTTTATAAATATTGGACCAGTCAACATTTTCTAAGAGATTCTTGAAAACTAGATGATTTTTTCACTGTATTGTCTTATTTGTTTTTTAATGAAATTAAAATTGGTCGAAATAGAAGATATTTTGAAAATGAACTTCTGACCTGTATGATCTGATATATGTTCTTCAATAACTGTGGTTTTTACTTCTACAATTGTAGCAATATTATCAATACCTGACGCGGTAAAGGGTGTTGTCCGAGTAGGTTCATGCAAAGTGACTTTCAAGTTGTATGTACGCAAAATTACCAGAAATGTTCTGCATTTATTTGATGGAGAAAGAATGTCAACATTAAAGTCGCCAGCTAGTATAAGGCTTGCATTTTCCCTAATACATTGATCCAGTAATAAATTCAGTTTGTCAAAGAAAATATCTATATTAGATGAAGTATTAGGTCTGTAAACACCTGCAATAAGAAATTTACTACCATTAATGACCAATTGCAAAGCACAGCACTCAACGCAATTAATAACACTTTAACAGTTTGTAATCAAGTCTTTCAGTGTACTCCATACATTTTCTACGTAAACTGCGCATCCACCATGATGACCCTTTTTCCTATAGTAAAAAATTGCTAACACAAATCCACTGGGTACATAATTTTTAAGTTCCTCTTCTGATTTCCAGTGTTCTGTAAGTCCACCTTAACTTGATGAACGGATAATACACGTTCAAGTTTCAAGAAGGAAGTACCAATTGCTGGAAAGTCTTGATGCAGAAGACAAATACTTTCACTTATCGGTTCTTTTCTT
Organism: Megalocaria dilatata; assembly: GCA_034642435.1. Lineage (NCBI taxonomy): Eukaryota > Metazoa > Arthropoda > Insecta > Coleoptera > Coccinellidae > Megalocaria > Megalocaria dilatata. The sequence continues at coordinate 44,421,157 of CM067856.1, forward strand.
GCTGTTGTTCTGAAAAAAATTCGTGGAATTAAATTCTCCCAAGATCACACCTTCCGGCCAGAACATGGGATCGTTTAATTTATCGAACAACACATCATTTGAAATTCCAATGCTGAAAGCAGAATTCTGCTCTTTTCTCGGTAGTTTTTTTACTTCAATAATTTCATTTCCTTGTAGATCTGACGTATATTCCTTAATATCGATCTCACATACATTTGCACCAGCTATCCGACCAACTTATATCCATTTTTTACGTAAAGCTCCTTTGATAATAATAATAATAATATTATATAATAGTAATTTATTTAATCCATTAAGACACTACATAGTGTATAGGATAAGTCATAAGAGATAAAGAAAAAAAATTTGGAAAACTAAACCGCCAAGGGATCACAAAAAAATTTATCAACTGAATAGAATCCGTTTCCCAAAAGAAGTTCCTTGACTTGCTTCTCAAACCCTCTTAAATTCAAGGATTTTATAAATGAAGGCAAATGGTTGAAAAACTTAATGCCTCGATATAAAGGAGAGCATTCGGATTTAAAAGTTTTATGCTTAGGGAGCATCATTATTTGTGCATTCCTAGTAGTAATGATAATTTCAACCATTCGCCTTCATTTCCTTGACATAAACTAAACATTTTCAAAATATATATACATGGTAAGGTAAGAATGCAGTTTTCAACAAAAACTTGCTTACATGACGTTAAGGGCCTTAAATTAAATATCGAACGCAAAATTCGCTTCTGTGCTACAAATACTCTGTGAAAATCAGGGCTATTTCTCCACAGCAAGATATTGTACAATATATGGCTATATACTAGGCTATAATATGTATTGAGCACACAGCTCCTTGGTAAATTCATTTTGAGCCTGACAATGGCGAAAAATTACTGATTTAATTTTTTACACAAAGCATCGACATGGGATGTCCACCTTAAATATCTGTCCACATAAATTCCCAAAAATTTATTCGCCTCAGATGATGTGATCTCAACTAAACCACATCTCACAGTAAACGAACTAATCCCTTTATTTTTAAGAGCACAATTAACACATACAGTCTTCTCAACGTTCACCACCAAATTGTTAGCTCGACATCAACTCACAAATTCACGTACAATATACTCACAGCTCTCCTGGAGTTTCCCAAGACTCCCGCCAGAAACCACTACCGAAGTGTCGTCAGCAAAAAGTGTTTTCAAAAAACGGCTGAAATGGGCAGGAAGATCATTAATCAATAAAATAAACTACAACGGTTCCAGCACGGACCCCTGAGGAACTCCAAGGCCAATACCTTGAATCTTCGAATAACTCTCACCAATTTCAACTGACATAGTTCTTTCATTAAGGTAACTACGTAACCAATCCAGGAAAACTCCTCTAAATAGTAAGTTATAACACTTATTTAGTATAAATTCAAAGGATAGCGATTCAAAGACCGAGGACAAATCAAAAAAAAACCGGCAACAAGTTTTTATCCAGTTACTCATAAACAGATTCGAAAAATTGAACTGCCGCTGTCTGGTTTGAGTGTCCGTTTCTAAAGCCATGCTGTGCGCGATGAATTATCTGAAATCTGTTGAGATAACCCATCATTCTAGAAAGATCTACCTTTTCAAATATCCTTGAAAACACACTCAAGATAGATATTGGTCGATAATTAGTGACTTCATGCATATTTCCATTTTTAAACACCGGAATAACCTCCGATTTCTTTAAAATATTAGGAAACTTCGCAGTTGCAATAGATATATTGAAGAGATGTGCGAAATGTCCACTTATAATTTCATTAGATATTTTCAGCAGTTTAGCAGATATGGAGTCAAAACAAACACTTTTTTTATTTTTCGAACTCCTAATGGCATCCTCAACTTCAAATCCAGAGACAGAATATAAGAAAAAATTACTTTTTACATAGGTGATAATGTGCAAGACAGAGACAGTTGGTCTCCATAACGATTTTTCAATTTGAGACCAGCGGCAGTGGAAAAATACTCGGCAAAAACATTTGCTACACGACTTGGATCGGAACACTCACCATCATCAACATCTATGGTGAAATCATTTTCGTTACTTCTCACTCTACCTATGATATGAGATCTTTCACAAAACACCAAACCGTTTTATTTCTATTAAGGGATCTATCTGTTACTGAACTATAGAATTGAGACTCGGTACTTTTTATTAGCATATTGTGCTGATGTTTAGCTTTTTTGTAGTTCTCATATGATTGTGGAATAGAAATATTTTTATATAACAACTGCAGGTTGGAAAGTTTCCGTTTACTTTGGACTATTTCATCTGTTATCCATTGTTTTGTTGTATTGGCAGATATTTTACCTACCGGACAGTATTGCTCAAAATGATATTGAATGGATTTGATGAACATTTATTCCAAAACATTTATCACTATCGTCACAATCATAGATATCGGGAAAATTGCGTTTTGCCAGAGATACCAAAAATTTTTTTTTGGGTGCACCAGTGCATGTAACCGTTGTTTCTGTTACAAAGTGAGAAAGGTAAAAATTCTACTGCGACTAATTTCGAAGCGATATTTGTCTGTTTTTTGGGTGACTACTGTTCCATTAAGACTTTTACGAAAACTGAGGGTTTTTTGGGAGGTTTAGATTGCAGAGCCAATCTGTGGTAGCATCATTTAAATATTTTAATATTAGCCTTCTACATATTTAATTTCAGAAAATTATATTTAATAATTATAACTTCAGGAATTAAATTGAAATAATGTCATATAAGTACTACTTATATCAAACGATATATAAGAAAAACATTCATTATGAGACATCCAAATGATATAACAAAATCCAATAAATGAAAATTGTTAACCAAAATCCTATAAATTGAATATTTTGAATAGACAAAATTTTGTTTCTGCTGATCAATCTAATGAAAACAAATATCTTTCAAAAACGTTTAACATAATCTTAAGAATTTCATCATGAAACTATCTTACTTAGAATATTCAATATTATTGGATATCTAACTAAGTTACTTTCTATAAAATCTCAAGATATGTAAAAACATTACTGGAAAACAAGTTTTAAGAGAGACTTTACTTCGTCAGTATTCAAATAATTCATATTCAATAAAATATAATATCAATCAACAACAAATATTTACTCATCCTTCAACAATTTAGAAAACTCCTGGTAAATGAAAACTGAAAAATTCAAATGTAGTAAGGTTAACTACAAATAAATATTTCTGTGGTTTACCCTTGATCTAAAAGATTGAAAAACAAATTAACGGCCTCTGTTAAAACTTGTTTTTCAGTTATGTTTTTACATATCTTGAGGTTTTGTAGAAAGTAACTTTTTAGTTAACAATTTTTATCTATTGGATTTTGTTATATCATTTGGATGTCTTATAATGAATGTTTATTTTATATGTCGTTTGATATAAGTGGTACTTATAGGACATTATTTCAATTTAATTCCTGAAGTTATAATTACTGAATATAATTTTTTGAAATTGAATATGTAGAAGACTAATATTAAAATATTTAAATAATTTTATATACCTTCTATCAAGTATTAACCTTTTTTTATGTGGTAGCATCATTAGGACCGAAATAAGTGGATTATACTACCTGCCAGGTATAATACCCTGTTCAATTTGAAAGAAATAGATCCTCAAGGAATTATTCAAAGATTCAAACTTTTCAGGTTAACTGGACTTCACTTCGGTACTTTTCACCACTTTATTGAAATTATTATCATTTTTCACATAGAGCCACACAATCTGCTTTCATTTTAATGAAAATACAATTTCAACAAACACGCCTGTCATCGAAAGTAGCAAAACTCAATTATATAATCGGTGTATCTCACTGGAACATCTATAGCTCATCAATCCAGTTACGAGATCCAACGATTGCAATATCCTCTTAACTTTGTAAGCACCGCAATTCGAATAAAGGAGATGAAGCCGGAACAAACAACCCTAGGACTGGAATGCAAAGTTCCCCCTTCATCGTCGCCTCTTTTATCACCATACAAAAAACGATTTATGTAACCTCGAAGTTTCGAGCCCTTTTGGATATTTTCCCTCCGGTATTCAAGCCGGACATTGTAGTAAGCCGCAAAGACGGTGAAAAGTCCTCCGATACGTCTTTAATAGAAGTGATAAATCATTAAGGCAATAAACGTTCAGGTGACCGGGCCAATACGGCACAGGTTTGGACCTCCTACGCAAAATCGATATGTTCGAAGTTTCCCGAATACCGGATTCTGTAGACGGCTGCCGTGGTCCAGACCTTCCAGAATAAACAATTTTCCTCACTTCTATAGTCAAAGTATTCTACAACAGGTGATAAGGACAAAGATCGACTTAACTTTCTATGAAATAACTTTGGATAGCAAAGACAACTTCGGAAGGATTAATTGGGTACTGAAGTCCGAAGAGGATGAAATCCCGGCGTCTGATGAGATCCTTCTTCCCAAGTGCAAATTTCATGAAAGGCGGATTACGTTTTAGATGCTTCACGATGCTGGCGCAAGCAGAGTTTGCAATATAATACTTTGAACATAAATTATTAACTTATAGTGGGTGAGCCATTTGAAATTTGCATTTTCAATCGGCTATAAATAAAAAAATAATCAATATTTTTGTTTTTTCTAATAGCATGCCAGCAACCTAGTTTTCACAAATAAATTGATCCACGAATTTAGTGAGGGCATTTCACTTTTATTGAATTTTCCATGTAAAAACATTTTGGATTGAATATTCACCACTAAACATGTTTTTAATATTTTTCAGTTCTGTTCAAGCGTGAATCAACTCATTTTTCATGTTATATTATATATAAAACTAACTTTCTATCAGAACAGAAGTGTAGATAGACTAACCGCTACTTTAAAATGCCAACGAAACACTCTTCATATTCAACAGATTTCTCATATTCTAGATCTGACTGATTCTGAAATATCCGCTTTCTGCATAGGAAAATCGAAATTTCTTTGTCGATTTTTCGCGAAATGGGTTGAATCTATACTATTTTTTGAAGCATACAAAGTTTTTTCAATAATGTGGAAGATAGTCTCAATGAAGTGGTCAATATAAATTTTTAAATTCAGATTGTAGTAACAATGACACTGGTCGACAAAAAACATTTTTTCGTTGTAAAATAAAGCTGAATAGCATAATATTATAGATCTACCTATTAGATATTATTATGTCTTACTGAAAAAACAAATGACTTCCACGCTTTGAGTTCCTGCCTGGTAAGCTTTTTTGTGAAATTAACATCCTCCAGCAATTTTTTGATTTGTAGTCCAATGAAAATGCTTTCCTTCAATTTGCCCTCACTTAACTTGAAAAAAACTTGTTTCAAGTATTTGAATCCATCACCATCTTTATTCCTAACCGTCACAAGTTTTTTTATCAGCCCACGTTTAATGTGAAGAGGAAGCCGAGAGACATTTTTGGAGTCTACAAGAGGCCTAAACTTAACATTTTGAAATACCGGTTGAAATATACTTTTTCTGACCAAATTTCTGTTATATGATGCTGATTTACTGCGTGACCGAGCTACAGACGGAGAGAACAACAAATTTCGTAAATTCTCCCTGAAGTTTCACTAAAATCTTATAAATCTTAAGTCCCCACATATCTGCCATTTATACGTGTTCTAGTTTATTTTATCCAAAAGAATGCACATATTTTCATAACTTCATTTCATCGTCACTGAATGGGCAACTGGTATAGAGGGTTTTAAATTTCCATTATGCAGTAATATAGATTTCAAACTGTATTCAGACGAATCTATAAATAATCGCCACTCAGAGGGGCAACGTTCAATATCAAGTTCCTGCATTAAACCATCAGTATCAGAACATGCTTACAACAAATTTTCCATACTGTAGAATGCACAAAACGGAGCATTTCTTTTTCTGAAATTCATAATTATCGTTTCGGTGCCCAATAAGTTCCATTCCTTAAGATCCAAGAAGTTCTGACTGATGCTTTGATAACCCCTGATCACGTACTAAATAATTTAACTCACTTTAAACAATTAAATGCGGCTCGACGTACAGATGTACAGATACTGCTTTTTGTGTCACCCCCAATGTAAGTGTAAATTCGTCTTGCATAAGACTCGGATCCTCATCGAGTAATATCTGTAATTCATCGTCTTCGAAATTTTTTGGCTGTCCCAAGCGAGGTCCATCTTCAACGCTGAAATCGCCACTTTTGAAACGCCGAAACCATTCTTTACATGACATTGTCACTGCAAACTTCCACAAGCATACTGAAAGAATTGTAATTAATTAATGTCAATCAATTAGTATGCAAATTCTAGGATAAACATACAGCCAATGGTGAGAGGGATGTATAATTGGCTTTAATGGTTTATTTGCAGCCTAAATAGATATGTTACAAATGTACAATTTTGTGATTATTTTACCCAAAGGTTGAGGGAGTGGTTGCGGTGTAGTTTGAACTATAACTGCGGTGAAAACACTATCTTGTTCGTGGAGTAGTAGTTCTTTGAGTTTTTTCCCGTTGTTCACTTTCACTGAGATCACTGTTGATAGGTTCACTTTCACTGAGTTCACCGTAATAGGTTCACTTTATACGTGTACTAATAACAGACAAATAATGTAGAAAATACATTCACTTCTAGGCTTAAGGTTAAAGTGAATGCGAATATAAACTTCAAGATTCAAGAGCAAGAGGGAACGAGAGATAGATGTGTGATTATAACTCGAAAATTGGCACAAAGAGAAAACGTTATTAGAGCTTACTTGTTTATACAGAGTGTGTGTGTATTGCGTGACCGTCTGGTCGAAAAAACAGCGAGAAAAAAATCGGTGTGTTTGTAGGGCGAATGCTAACGAACGACTTCGAGGGATGTGTCTTCAACAGTGCTTCGCGAGGAAGTGGCAAAAAAATGAGACTGCGTTAGGGTTCTAAATGTGGTGCAGGTAGAATTACGAAACGAAATTTGGCTATTTTCGTTTCTACTGTCCCATTTTGGTTTCTAGGAAAAAATGAGACAAATGTACCTACCTTGTTCGATACGATAAGCTTCAACTGCACTTTTCATCATTTAAAACAAAAAGTTAAAACTTTCCGTAAATGTTCAGTAATAAAAAAAATTGACATTTTCAACAGCGTAACAAAAAACGTTTTACATTCTGTCAAGAAAGTACCGGAATTATCGATTTAAATCTGGCGGGGCAATGAGGCAGGTAAAATTTTTTTTTCCTAGGTTGGTACCATTGTCTTTAATTACTATGCCAAGTTTGAGCGAGATCTGTCAACTTGTTGGTTTGCAACAGCTGATTAAGTCAGGCGATGTCAGAGTGCGTGCCGATTTTTACTATGGGTGATTACGTTGAGCAAAGAATTTGTTTAAAGTTTTGTGTTGCAAATGAATTTTCGTGTGCCGATGCATTGAAAATGTTGCAAAAGGCCTTTGGTGATAATGCTCTATCGAAAACTCGTGCATATCAGTGGTACATACAGAGCCTTCAAGGACGGTCGTGAAGTGGTCGCCCATCGACGGCTTCGATCGAAGATAACGTCGATAAAATTAAGGAAAGGGTGCTGGAAAACCGTCGTACCAGCTTGAGAGAGATAGCACATGATCTTAAGATATCCCACGAGTCCGCACGTACGATTTTGATTGATATTTTGGGCATGAGAAAGGTGGCCGCACGACTCGTACCGAAAGACCTGAATTTTCTTCAAAAACGTCATCGCGAACAGGTTGCTTCAGACATGCTGGATCGCTGTAATTCCGATTCTACATTCATGGAACGCATTATAACTGGTGATGAGACCTGGGTCTACGAGTACGATATGCAAACAAGCCAGCAATCATCGGAATGGGTGGCAAAAAATGAGCCGAAACCGAAAAAACCACGCCAAAGCCGCTCGAAAATGAAGGTGATGCTCATTGTTTTCTTCGATATCCGTGGCGTGGTGCACTACGAATTCGTTCCAGAGGGTCAGACGGTAAACAAGGAGTATTACCTAGGCGTTATGAAATGTTTGCATGAGCGTATCCGTAAGAAGCGGCCAAATTTGTGGGCGAACAACTCATGGATTTTGCATGACGATAACGCGCCTTCTCACCGAGCTACGACTGTGACTGACTTTCTCGCCAAAAACTCAACAAACGTGCTTCAGCAACCACCGTATTCGACGGATTTGGCTCCCTGCGACTTTTTCCTCTTCCCAAAACTAAAATTGCCCCTTCGTGGCACCCGTTTTGAGTCGATTGAAGCCATAAAACAAAATTCGGCGCGAGAGCTAAAGTCCATCCCGGAAACCGCCTATAAAAAATGTTTCGATAATTGGAAGTGCCGTTGGCATAGATGTATTGGAGCAAATGGAGCCTATTTTGAAGGCGACCCAATAAATTTTGACGATTAAATGTAAAAATGTTGTTTTAATTGAAAATTCCCGGTACTTTCTTGACAGAGTAGTATATGAATCTCAAAACAATTCAAACTGGTTATCGGCAAATATCCAGTCTGTCTAAAGATGCGGCAGTTAACTGTTGCTAATTGAAAATTCAATGCTTTTAGAGTCATCTTTGGAAAACGGACCGAATTAATTTGAACTGCCTATGCAAAATTTCAGATCGATCGTATCTGAAGTTTCGAAAATGTTTCTGAAAAAATTCATATGCTAGTAACTGCGGAACTATTGAACCTAACTAACGAACAAGACTGAGCTATATTATTTTCGACCCTGGATTCTTCATCAGTGAATCTAACCTAGTGTATACGGCTGAAAATTAAAAAATAAAACACGTACCAAGCACGAAAAATATAGTCCGTGTTCTGCTATGTCATTTAATATTTCTTTTCATAAAAAATTTGAGGGCAAAATCATTATTAATGGAACTCCTAATATAACATTCAATTCTAGCTTTGAGATTCACATAAATTAAGAACATATTCATCAGAAAAATTGATTTTCTGACCGTCTGATCTCTAAAAGTTAACACTTCCTATTTGAGTCCTAAAATTTTGTATATAACATCCTTCTTATTTTAATATGAGAGAACATGTGAAATGTGAAGCCAGAGAAGCAAGCAAAATACTCGAGGAAAATCCATTTACCAATTAAGGAATCCAATTTGTTAAGAAACTCAAGATTCGATTAACTTGAGTGAAAAGGTTAAACGTGATTTAACCTTTAATCCTCAAACTTATGCTTTTATGTTAAGTGAAACCTTATGTCGGTTCTCATGCAAACTGTTATATATGTATATTATTTATTTTGAACTCGTGTCCACATTCTTTGACGTTAATCTTGAGAAAACATTTAGTGGTATGTTATGAATATGAACAATAAAGAATGAAGATTTATGACAGTATTATTTGTTGTGAGATTTGCATAAATTTAAAATTATCCAAAAATATTACCGGCATGATATGAATTCAAAGCAACCGCAGAGTGATTTTAAATTTTTACACGTTTGTTCAATGGAACACTGTGCTATCATTTCGCTCAAATGTCTATTATTTTCTAATTCTGAGCCGAAAATAGTCTAAAACGATTAAGTTAGACTCACTGATGAATAATTCGAGGTCGAAAGTAATTCTGTCTCGCTGGTCTGGCCGTGAATAAGCTAATTTTTGAACGGAAAGAGCTAGAGACTTGAAACTTCAGACACTAAGTATCCCGGCTGAGTTAGTTAATAAGAGGAATTGGTTTTGCACTTATTAATTATAATTAATTTAGAACTTCCCCTTATTGTTCTCAATTTTTTCCAAATTACATAAAAGATCTATATGAAAATTAGTATTTGAAAGAAAAGTAATTATTATTATTATTTATAGACAGCGGGCGTTTTTCCACCCTACCACTGCGTCCGCACGGACTATTGTGGTTTATCCCTAATTTATATTTACGCGACGAGATTCAGATTTTGGATAACACTGATAATCTTGTTCGGAGGTTATTGTTTCAGTTAGCCTGACCAAAGACCTTGAATCTAATGCGACTCATCGCTGGGCACTCTGAGACGATGTACATGGCTGTTTCAGTGTCTTCAAGACAGCCTGCATTCATCGTCTTCAGCCAGACCGATTTTGAGCAAATGCGCCCTCAGCCTGCAGTCACCTGTCAAAGTTCCGACAAGTGTTCTGGGTTGGCCCTATTCAGACCTAGCGCTACATCCGCCATCTTTTGGTTCGCAGCTGTTCCAAAGGACGCCTTAGAATGTTTCAGGCCAGGATGCCTCATCCAGAAAGACTCTAGTCTTGAATTCATTCTGACGCTTAGCCACCTTATATGGTATTCCCAGGAATGCTTTCGGGCCTACCAGAGGCAGCGTGGCTCCAGCAAACGCCCGCCGATCTACCTCTTCGTTACCCAAATCGTTTGAGTGGTTCGGTATCCAAACAAGAATAATACTGTTATACATACTGAGTATGTTTAGAGCCGTGCGGCAACTGAATATCAGATAACTGAATTCCAGAGTTTTTAGTACTGACTGACTATCAGTAAATATTTTGATTTTTCCGTGGTGGATTTGGCGTTTTATCATCAGATCTGCCGCGGTCTCAATGACAAATTATTCTACCTTGAATATGGTTGCATATTGACAGTGAGATGTTGATTCTCGGTTTGCTTCCATGGACTCCCGCTTCCGTTCTATTCGTCGTTCGTGAGCCATCTGTGAGCAAGCCAAGTTCGGCCCTCAATAGAACCTCAGCATGCTGAGTCCATTCGTCCCGGCTGGATTACATTGAAATACCGTTCTTGACTTGTGACTTTTGTCATTAGATCTGAGGACATCGATAGGGTGCTGTTCGTTAAAAGCTCCAGCAGTCATGAGCCTTCCATCCCTATTGCCTTTGGCCCGTCGATCGCCATTTGAGGTGGTTTGTACATGGTTCGTTTCAGCTCCCTCTGCACGAGCAGGTGCAGAGCTGGTAGATTTAGTAGGACCTCCATGGCTGCCGTGGGTGTGGTATGAAACGCACCATTAATTGCAAGGCAAGACTCTCTCTGTAGTTGGGTGAGCTTATGTTGGCCAATTGTTGGTTGGTCCTTCTTTCACCACGCCACAGCGCCATACGTTATCTGAGGTCTAATTACCATAGTGTATAGCCAATAAATCTGCCTGGACTTTAAACCCCAGGTTCACCTGCAGGTCCAACATATAATTCTGGCTTTATAACACACTTTGTCTTGTGTGCATTCCAACTGAGAGTTTTGCCCAGGACTATTTCCAGGTATTTTGCCTCATTAGAGATCTGTATTGTTTCATCATAGATTGTCGGCGGTTCTAAACCACCCAGCTTCCATTTCTTGATGAATGGTACTATAACTACCTTTTGTGGGTTGAGAGACATATTTTCCATTATACACCATTTGAGTGTCCAGTATCTCTTGAAGGACGGCCGATATCGTCACCTCCGATTAACCTTTCACTATGATTGCCAGCTCATCAGCAAATACTTGAACGTCGACTAGACCACAACGAGATAATCGATACCAGGTCATTGACGCGAAGGCTCTACAGTAAGGGCGAGAACATAGCCCCTACGGGCAGCCCTTCGCAGCCTTGAACTCGAAGACCGCAAGAATAGCAAAAGTGCGATTTCATGAGGATCATATGATTGGAAGTAGAAAAAAATATATATTTTTTCACCGGCAAGCGGATTGGTATCCAAGAAAAAGCGTTGAGCCCTACAGAAACCATAGTAACGGTAACACGATGGAGTTTGAATTAAACATTAACGCTACAAAGGTTAGTGCAAAATTTCCAGTCTTCAATTATAAGTAGCAGAGACGTAATTTTTTTTATCTACCACATTGGCCCTGAGAGTGATGCAGTGAATTACTTGTTTTGCCCCAACTTAAATCTCACAAAATAAAGTTTTACCCCACATTAAAAACACGAAAATCATTGAATCCTCTCAGCTCCTATCGTTGCGAATGAAGAAGTTGCTTAGAAAAAAATTTTTTAATTAAATTTGTAGGAGGTTAACAGAATAAATCTGTATGTAATTAAAATTTTTCAAATAATTCTTCTATCAGGTATAAAACCTCTTTTTATTATTTTATTGTATATATAATAATTATATATTTTGGTTTACACTTACAAAATATTACAATTTGGTTTTAAGGGAGTCCATAAAATACCCTGCAAACTATGGGTAATTTTGTGATGAACAGAATACGTAGGATTCAGTTCATTCTAGTTTTTGTGTCGACAACTACATTCAGTTTCTATGGTAAGATATTTTTCATTAATTATTTTTATTTTTTAAATGTGAAGTAGATGAGTTTCCGTTGTGATAATTCTAAATTGCTTTTTGAAGATGTTCTGTATGTTTTAGGAATTTTTTTGAAGCAATTTATTTTGAGAAAGTTGTTTTTGAAAAAGTACTTGAGCTTATGTTTTGAATTTTGGAAAAAAATTTGATTTTACCCAAACGAAATGAAATTTTGTACCCTTCAAGTATATATTCAGTAGATTCAATTGATAATTTATATTTCTTTGAATTCTTTTATTCCCTTTAGTAATAAGTGTTTAATTCTATATGTCTACTAAACTGACATGGATTGTTCATAGATATTTATTCAATTTAATTCGAAAACTTTTTGAAGAAAAATTTTTTTGCAATTAAAATTTGTAGAAGGTTAACAGAGTAAATCTGTATGATATTTAAAAATTTTTAAATAATCCTTCCATCAAGTGAAAAACTTCTTTTTATTATTTTATGAAGTTTCTTGATGACATAGCCATTAATGTATCCTTCAGAAGCAATAATTCTTTGGAAAATTAAAAAAAAAAATTCAGAACCCAAAATAAATATGATAATGAGTATGAGAATAATGAATAAGGGGTGAGTCATTTAGAATGTGCATTTTTGATCGGCTACAAATGAAAAACTAATGAATGTTCCTTCAAAGTTATGAGTTTATTAGAAAGGTTGAATCTTGCCATTAACAAATAAAAAACAGTACCATTCAAATGACCTCCACGACTGGCTACAGTACCCCATCCGACCAACAAAATTTTTCACTTCAATCGATTGTTTGGGGCACAATCTCATGAATGGCAACTTCGATTTAGTGTTTCAAAGCATCAATCGTTCCTGGATGGTTAGTGTAACTATTATTCTTAAAGGATCCCTACAAAAATATTCATCCGAGGTTAAAATTAGCTTTATCGCTAAATATGATTTTTCTGGAAAAATGCTCATCTTTGGACATGTGATTATTAGCATGTTTTCGTGCTTACAAAATATTATATTAGACTTTTTGTCTCATTTTACATCTACATGCCAAATTATCAGGTCGTAAGACTGTTGCTATTGTTCCGGTAGCGCTCAACGCTTCACTGTTAACAATTATTCATTTAATCTTCTGATTACAGTATTTTCCAATTTTCTAATGTAAGCTTCACTGCTAATAATTATTTTCTTAATATTCTGATTACAGAATTCTCTAATTCAGATTTCAGAATTTTTATTGTTCATCAGCAATCATGCCGTCAATTAAATATTGCGTTTAACCATTATTAGTTGCTATTTGTTTGACTGAAATCAAATCGTGATTGAAAATTTTCGGTGATAAACAAATTAATAATAATCTATAAGTCACAATGTCATGCAGATAACTTATATTTAATGGAAACGAATTATTCGCGAATGTTATATCTGCATGAGAAGGTTTATAAAAATAGAAGGATTATGTTTGTCGTCGGCCCTAGTTTTTACTGAATTCGTATAATTTACGTTCAAATAAATAATACACATGTGTTGATTTCTATTTATTTTTTAAGAATCATAACGCGTCTCGTTATATTGTAACTTTTTCTAATGCTTTTGGACCACTTGCTTATTCTCAAGAAAGTATACAATAGATTTTCATCAATTAAAAATCAATCTGAATAATTTATGAAATCATCAATTTCTATTTAAATCAATTATTTTATGTTATGAATTCAAGTGATGGAGAAATCCATTTAAATGTCTGTTAGTATCTGTACAGCAGAGGATTATCTTATGCATATATCTGTACGGGTATATGATCTTGTTAATGATTTTAATTTTATGCATGGTATCTTGCAAACTATCCACATCATGTTAGATAAACAGCCGAAGAAGCTACAATGCAGCGAAACTTATTATGTTCAAACTTATAATAGATAAAAATCAAAATGTATTTGTATTATTTAATTATTTAATAGAAATTAGATTGCTCGTATTCATAAAGAGCGTTCTCCAAACCTTCAGGTAACATTGCATTCTCACAATGGAACAAAATATAATCAAACAACTGGCTAAAAACAATCTGTAGTTACCAATTCCAGTTTCGAATTTTAAGCCGAAATTGAATATTTTCAGAAACATCAGAAGACAGCTAATGATTTGGTAACCAATTCATGATATGAGTATGTTAATAATCTTATTTATGTCAGTTATTTTATAAATAGTTTCAACTTTTGTTCAACTTAGAGCAGTTGGGTATTTACCTACCTTTCAGGATTCTCTGATAGCACTGTAGTATTAGTAAACTACTGTTCACTTCATACTTCGTCCGAAGAAAGAACCTGATAAATTCGGACCCAAATCTCTTCAGTAGGAGTTATTTCAATAAACGAATTGATTATTAAAAAATATTTAAATGATTTATTGTAGCTCAACAAGCAATTCTGTTGGTAAATTAATTTTGGTTGGGTGAAAAATGTCCAAAGTAGACAATTCTAAAGCATTTATTTCATTTATTCACTGTGGTGTTATTTCAAGTCTCTATATGATACAAAAAAGCTAATAAAACACAATATGTTTATCACTTACAGTTTTAGATACAGAAAAGCAGCATATCATAAAACTATATATCAGATTACTCTTGAAGCATTTTTTCGAATTTTTTTATGATAATTATTGATAACAATTTTTTTATAACTTCATATCCTCCATATCTCAACCTCGTCTCTTTCATCAAGTTCACAATTTTGCATGAGAGGATGTGAAGAAGTAGATATTTTTCATTTATTAAGAACAATTGATAAGATATAAAGTTCACTTCTCCTATAATGAAATTAGACAATGGATCACCTTCCTCATTAATATGTTTGAATAAAATTATTGCCCTATGAACATATTCAACTTTTAATAGCTTTAAGTGTGGTTTTCACAACAAAATCCCAGTATTTTGCATAAGCTGTATAGGTTTCAGTATCAACCATTTTCGAGATGCCGTCCACAATGACATTACGAGATTGCTAAAATGTGTATAATCGAAAAAATTCAATCAATAGGAATACTTTCATAAAAATAAAGATCATATTCGATTCTTTTGTACCACAATTCTCAAAATTTATTTCTCTGAAAAATTGGGAATACAACACTAAGAGATATTGAACTGTTTATGTCGTTACTATCGAGAATATAAATAAGTTGCGCTTTTTTGTCGAAAATTGAAGGTTATTGTATTCGACAGATTCAATCGAGAAAAAGGCCGGCTCCTTACCCACTATGGATCCATTTTTTGACTTCATCGTAATGATTTTAAGCAGCCTTTTTCTTTATATTTGAGTAATGAAGTGAAACCCACGAAAACAAATTATTCGGTACAACAGTTGCCATTTTCAGAGTACACAGCAACTATGTTGTTTACACGTGAGCGAAATGAAAGATACTGCAAAGAAAGCCTAAAGATGACACTCAAAATTGTAGGTGTCTCTAGATGAAACAATGGAATAATAACTATGGACTAGTCACATTTGTTATTAAAACCGCACGAACTTATTTATACTCCCGTTTATAATGCTATCGTGTATTAATATATCGTTAATATTTGGTTGTTTATCATAATTAAAACAATTTTTGGAAATCACTACTAAATTGTAGTGAGTGCTACATCTTGGGACAACTGAAGACTCAACAGAATATGTATACTATCAGATACAAAGTATGGTAACTAGAATACAATACATTATAAAGTATCCGCACAGTAAAGAGAAGTTGTCAACAAATATTATTTGAATAAGCTGAACATTTCAGATTTGTATAGATGTGTATGATTATTTATTAATTCAGATTATTTTATGCGTATCTTGAAAATTTCAATAGATTTCAAATAGTTAAACTTTTCCTCTTTTGATTCTACATGTAATATTATTAATTTATTTGTTGTAGGAAAAGGGTAACCATTTTCTATTTAATGGGTTGGAATTGCTTGTTTTTCCGAATTCATTTTCTGTTCATTGAATCCAGGTTGGAATGAACGTCTGATCTGACTCCTATATTTGCAATTATTTGTAAGTTGAAGGTGTTAAATGGTATATTCTTGATTAATGCATATTTGGGGTTGATCCCGAAAAATAAGGATGAAATTTTGTTTCGTGGGCGATATTAATATTTAATTCTGATTGCCACATTTCCATTTGTGTCGTCGAATAAACTGAAGTTCTACAAATTTATGATCAATATGCTGATTTTTTTATTATTTGTATTCCTAATTATACTTTTTAGCCATAGTTAGATTTTCAGTTGTCCGAATTTGATGTTATAGGTACACCGAAATTTCAGTCAGAAAAATTAAATTTTTTTAAGAGAAATGAAGTTTTCCTTAACGAAAACAGTATAAATAAGGAAGATCGGAGGCAATACAATTTTCAGAATCATGATCACTACATAATAGAAATAAAATCATACAAACCCAAAATGATTCATCCGGTATATCATATTTTTTATGATTTCTTCCAAGATTATTTAATAGAGCAACCACTACGTCACAATCCTCAAGATTTTCTATGCAGGCAGTCATATAACTTATTACAAGAATGCATTGTTTCTTAAAGTTTGTATCATTTGGTAGTTCCTCCAAAGGTACATCTCTGAATGAAAAGAACTTCTGATTATGAGGATACAGCCTAAAGTATCTGAAAATCAAAAATTTTTGGAAAATAACTACAATTCAAATGACAAGTAGAACAGGTAATAGTATTAAACGAATAATTTGCACTTTGCTTTGAATGAAATAGAGTTCACTCGGATTGAATTTTCAATTCTGAACCCTTTCATTATCAATATTATGTCATGGAATACAATTTCAGTTCTTGAATGAAATAGTGAAGAATATTGCCACAATTGATTAATTAATAATAATTGTTTCGCCAACAATGTGGCTTTTTTAGAACTATCTCTAATTTTTTTAGAGTAGGTTCAACATATTGGCGAAACATTTGTTGTGAATCATAAATTGTTAAAATATTCTCCATCAATTTAATCAATTAAAACGACTTTCTATTAACTGAAGACCGATTCAATTGAATTAATGTTCCAGACAGTAGAATACTAAACATTACATCAGCTAATATGCAATCATTAAGATAAAAAAGGTGAAAAGAACTAGCGTGAAGTCAAGAGCTTTTCCACGTAAGTTTTTTTGGTATTCTAATTTTACGATCTTTATGCAATTTTGTGTTAGCCTTTTTATCGTTATATATATACAAATACTAAATTTGAACTCGATGGTCGGACTGTTCCTTTAGCGCTCAACGCTTGGCAAAAAACGGCTTCTCAAATGTTGCTAAACAAGGCTTTAAGGTAACCATGCATTTTTATAACATCTGATATGAGAAAATTTGTCCCCTAGCAATAGACTGAAGACTTAAAGCTTGTTGAGGCCGAAGTTTAAATGTACATTGACAACTGCCACAATTTGTACATTTATTAGCTGAATATGATCTTTTATGAAATGAAGACCTATGGATTAGTGAAACACTGTTTCTCGTGATAAAAATTAAATTGTTGATAGACTTTGGTCCATGACGGTACAAAATTACGCGAATTAGCTTTCGTGATGTAACGACAATATTCATGAAAGCAAAAACGGTGAAAATAAAAATACACATCAAGAAAACTTTTAGATTTTTCGTGATTTTGCATAAATCCTTACATAACTTCACGCCGTGTTATTTAAGCAAAGTTGCTCTCTAAAAATTTTCACAAAGTAAAACTGTTTGAAAACAACACTTACATCTTTATCTAGCCTTCAAAAAATATAACACGATATAATGCACAGCTTATATGAAAGAGTATTTCACTAGATATTGTTCTTAGTTACTCACTCACAAAATATTTTCTGCATACCATCCGTATTTCGATTTAATTCTCTATTAGATTTCTTCAATAAATGAATTTCCCTTTGGGTCAATCCAGTTGAGCAACAATTATCCATTTTTTGAATAAATCCTGGAAAAAGTACATATAATTTACGCTAAGCATATTATGAACATATATAAATGAAAAAATGATGAATCCGCAGGTATATGCAATCGCCTTCTGAAATTTCACTGAAATACATCAGAAATATGTTCAAACATTTAAAATGACTTTAATAAACTTATTAAACATATATATGTTGATTTCTATTTATTCTTGTGATTTGCTCTTATGACGCTGGTTGTTTATATACATTTAAAGAAGTTATGTGAACAAATGCGTCAAGTGCGCAACTCACAAGAATAAATAGAAATCAACATATATGTGTACCATTTAATTGAAGCGTACAGTGGATTTCTGTCAAGTTAAGGCCAATACGATTCGAAATATCGAAATGAATTGAATCGTTCTAGGGTCAGCTATATATAATTCATGCTTTAGACTTACCCTCTGTAAGGTGTATTACTCTTGACTTGAAATGATCTTTATTTGTTTCCAATCACTTATTTAGTATAGAAATGCATTTATCGCAAAGCCTTTATAAACATTCGATTACGTCACATATTATCTTTCGCAGTAATTAAAGCATATAAGAAAACAAAATAATTAATTGTTCGTGAATTGGAAGGTCAAGAGTAATTTTTAATCAATATGGAACTTGAATTTCGATTAATGTATCTCAATTGAAGAGCTTAACACAGTATTTTCAAAATTTTAAATATCATACAGATTTATTCTGTATGATACAAATTTTAAATTAAGGAAAAAATTTTATTCAAAAACTTTTAGAATTAAATTAAATAAATGTCTTGGAAAAACACTGTTTCCTGTTTGATTGATTCGGTCTTTACTTGGTGGAAACTCATTTCAATTAAAAAATATATAATAGACAGTATTTCAGTTTCCACAAAAATATGTATAATACAGCAATTGTTTCACCACGATGATGACTTGTTTTCCCATTATTTTGTCACGTACTTAACATTATTTAAACTCTATTACACTTGACACCATCAGCCAGTAGAATGTTGATACCTGAAGAAGTCATATCGTGGTGAAACAATTGTTGTATTGAAAATATTTTTGTGGAAATTGAAATACTTATTTATTGTTCAAATAACACTGTTGCAATTATGTAGACATATAGAATTAACACTCATTACACAGTACCAAGAGGGAATCAAAGAAATATGAACTATTAATTAAAAATAACTAAATGAATACTTGAAAGATTCAAAATTTTGTTTCGTATCTTGGTATTATGAAAACCAAATCTGTTTCCAAAAATGCAAAACATTACCTCCAGAACTTCTTCAAAAATAACTTGCAACGAATGAGTTCCCTTAAAAAAATTCCTAAATCGTCAGATCATCTTCAAAAAGCAATTGGGAATTTCCATAACGGAAAACTCATCAGCTCTACTTCATATAAAAGTAGACTAATGAATACCTTACCAGACTAGCTGAGTGTATCCATCTGAGCGAAACCCTAAAATGAATTGAACGTTTTAGAAATCATACGTATTCTATGTTCGTCGCAAAAATTACACAAAGCCTGTAAGTTACTTTATAAGCTCAGTTGAAACCAAATTATAATATGCATAAGTGTAAACCAAAATATAATTATTATATACACAATCGAAAAATTTTAAAAAGTTTGTTCTTGATAGAAGTATTATTACAAAATTTTAAATATCAAACAGATTTATTCTGTTAATCTCCTACAAATTCAAATTGAAAAAACAAATTTGTATTCAAAAACTTCTAGAATTTAATTCAATAAATCTCTTAGAAAAACACCGTTTCAATTTGGAAGTCATATAGAATTACCTCTCATTACACAGTACCAAAAGGTGATAAAAGAATTCAAAGAAATATAAATTACAGGGTGACAAGAAAACCTTCGGACAAATTTTACTGTGTTCTGGCACAAAAGTATTTTAGCGGAGCCAAATAATTTTTATTCTATTAGATTCTCTACACTTTCTTGTAATAATATGTGAATGTTCAGTTTGATATTATTATTATTTTTTTCAATTATTTATGGCACGCGGGCGTCTGTCCACCCTACCACTGCGTCCGCACGGAATATTGTGGTTCACCCCTAATTTATATCTCCCCGACGAGATCCAGTTGTTGGATAAAACCGATAATCTTGTTCAGAGGTAATTTTTTCAGTTCGCAGTGGGCTATAAAAGGCTGGCCAAAGACCTCGAATCTGATGCGACTCACCGCTGGGCACTCTGAGATGATGTGCATGGCTGTTTCAGTGTCCTCAAGACACAGCCTGCATTCATAGTCTTCAGCCAGACCGATTTTATGCAAATGCGCTTTCAGTCTGCAGTGACCTGTTTTAATTCCGACAAGTGTTCTTAGTTTCGCCCTATCCAGGCCTAGCGCTAGGCTCGCCATCTTTTTGTTCGAAGCTGTTCCAAGGAACAACTTCGAATGTTTCAGGCCAGAATGGCTCCGCCAGAAAGACTCTAGCCTTGAGTTCATTCTGCCTGTTATCGCCTCGTTAGCCACGTCATGTGGTATTCCCAGAAATGGTTCCGGTCCTACCAGAGGCAGCGTAGCTCCAGCAAACGCCAGCCGATCTGCCTCCTCGTTACCCAAATAGTTTGAGTGGCTCGGTATCCAAACCAGAGTGACTCCGTTATACATACTGAGCCTGTTTAAAGCCGTGCGGCAACTCCAAACTCTTCTTGAGGTACAAGAGCTGGATTCCAGAGCTTTTAGTACTGACTGACTATAAGTAAATATTTTGATTTTACCGTAGTGGATTTGCCGTTTTATCAGCAGTTCTTCCGCGGTCTCAATGGCAAATAGTTCTGCCTGGAATATGGTTGCGTTTTGACCGAGACTCAATGAGATGTTAATTCTCGGTTTGCTCCCATAGACTTTCGCTCCTGTTCCGTCCGTCGTTCGCGAGTCGTCTGTGAACAAGCCAAGGTCCGTTCCCAATAGAACCTCCGGGTCTATTCGTCTCGGCTGGGAACGATTACATTGAAATTCCGTTCTTGGCTCGTGACTTTTGACATTACATCCGAGGGCATCGATAGGATACTGTTCGTTAAAAGCTCGTCCAGCAGTCCTGAGCCTCCCATCACTATTGCCCCTGGCCTGTCAATCGCCATTGATATAGTTTGTATATGGTCCGTTCCGCCTCCCTCTGCACGAGTAGGTGCAGGGGTGGTAGATTTAATAGAACCTCCATGGCTGCCATGGGTGTGGTGTGAAACGCACCTGTAATTGCAAGGAAAGCCTATCTATGTAGTCGGGTGAGCTTTTGGTCGCCAACCGTTTGTTGGCCTTTCTTCCAACACGCTACAGCGCCATACACTATCCGTGGTCAAATCACCATAGTGTATAGCCAGTACATCTGCCTAGGCTGCAGGCCCCAGGTTTTACCACAGATCCGCCTGCAAGTCCAGAAACCCATTCTGGCTTTATGACACACTTTATCTAGGTGTGCACTCCAGCTGAGGGTCTTGTCCAGCACTATTCCCAGGTATTTTGCCTCAAATTAGAATTGTATTATGTCACCATGAATAGTCGGCGGTTCTAAACCATTCAACTTCCGTTTTTCAGTGAATGGTACTATAACTACCTTTTGCGGGTTAAGACACATGTCTTCCCTTATACACCATTTGTCAATAGTGTTCAGTATCTTTTGAAGGACGGTCGATATCGTCACCTCCAATTTACCTTTCACTATAATTGCCAGGTCATCAGCAAATACTTAAACGTCGGCTCCCCACAGCGAAATGATCGCTAGCAGGTCATCAACGAGAAGGGTCCACAGTAAGGGTGAGAGAATACCTCCCTGCGGACAGCCCTTCGCAGCCTTGAACTCGAAGACCTCATCCTGGTATGACGTCGTTATTGTTCTGCCGCATAGCATTGCCTGTATCCATCTACAGATTAGCGGGTCGATTACTCTCGCAGCGATAGCCTCAGCGAGAGAAGCCGGCAGCATATTGTTGAAAGCACCTTCAATGTCCAGAAACGCTGTTAGTGCTATCTCTCGATTATCGAGAGATTGATTTAATTTTCCGACCAGATTATGCAATGCAAGTTCTGCAGATTTGCCAGCCTGGTAGGCGTATTTTGGAAAGTTTAAGAATTTCAAACAAACGTAGTGCAATTTAGGAGCTGTTTCGTCAAGGTTCGTTTGCTCAATGTGCCTCGACAAACCATGTCCGATGCAAATTGAAGTTTCAAAAAGCTTGGTCATGATGGTCGTCGTCCAGGAAGTGGAAGAAACCGCACTGTCAATACGCCTAGCAATCGTCAAGAAGTGAGTCAATCGAAATCCGAGGATCTCCATAAGGTAAATAGCCCTTATGAGACCGGTATCAACTGTGAATCCATTTAACAAATCTCCAAAATGAAGCTCAACTTCAAGCCATGCAAGCTCCAAACAGTTCAACTCCTCACGGATGAAAACAAGCGCATACGATTCCAAAGATGCCGCCAACTCCTTCGTCTCGACGCCGGTCATCAATGGAAGCGCATTCTCTTTACAGACGAGAAACTTTTCACCGAAGAACAATCCCATAACCACCAAAACGACTGAGTCTGGTCCGCAAAGTCTTCCAATACGTCGGCCATCGTCAAAATCAGCAATCCGTCATGGTCTGGGGCGGAATTTGCGCCAGCGGCAAAACACCCTTGGTTTTCGTAGATAAAGGGGTCAAAATCAATCAAAAAGTCTACCGCTGTGACATTCTCGAGGTCGTGGTACTTCCGTGGGCCCAGCAGCACTTCCCCGTTAAACATTGGACCTTTTAACAGGACTCCGTTCCAGTTTACGAAGCGAAAATGACACAAGAATGGTCTGAGACCCATTTTCCGGGTTTCATTACATCTGCAGAATGGCCGCCCGACACGCCGGATCCCAATCCAATGGACTATATTGTGTAATAGATTTTGGAGCTCAGGGCGTGTGCTAAAAACCACAAAAGTTTGGAGTCCCTAAAGGAATCCCTGCGGCGGGAATGGGACCGATTAACGCCCAAAGAGCTGCGGCCCATTGCGAAATTTTCAAGAAGCGTCTGAAGCTATGTATCGCCGCCAAAGGAAGCCACTTCGAAACCGTTTCAATATATTATTACCAAATGTTCATGTTATTATTATTCGTTTTTGTTTTGTTCAATTCCTTTTGTTTAATAAAGTCAAATGAAAACAAGTTTATCCGAGGTTTTTCATGTTATCCTGTATCAATTAAAATTACTAGATAAATACTTGAATGATACAGAATTTCGTTTCCCACCTTGTATTTTGAAAATCAAATCTCTTTCCAAAAATACGAAACTCAACCTCAAGAACTTCAAAAACAACTTGCTTCAAATAAGTTCCTTCAAAAAAAATTCTAAAACATGTAGAACATCTTCAAGAAGCAATTCAGAATTCCCACAATGGAAAACTTCATATTTGAAAAATAGAATAATTAACAAAAAATATCTTACCAGAAGTTGAAACATCTGAAGAGGTTGAAATCCTACACGGGGTGCGGCAGGGGTGTATACTGTCGCCTCTGTTATTCAATATATAGCTACAGCGAGACCATCATTCATGAAATACTAGCAGACATCCCAGAAGGTCTGATAATAAATGGTGAAGTGATCAACAATTTAAGATATACCTATGATACTGTTGTATTGGCAAATAACCTTCAATATCTACAACATAAAATCGGGAAAATAAATACGATCTGCCATGTGGCTGATCCACAACTCAGAACAGGTGGTTGAAATCAGAGCACGCTTCGTGGTGGCCAGGAGTGTTTTTCTGAAGATGAAGAAGATGTTTTGCAGTCAAAGTTTTTTTTTCAAAACTTTTATATGGTGCAGAAGCGTGGACACTAATACACACAGAAGTGAGGAAGATCGAAGCATTTGAAAGATGGTGCTATAGCAGGATGGTGTGTATAACAAGGGTGGGTAGAGTTTCAAATGAGAAAGTTGTAGAGGATGAACAAGACGGAAGAAATCATAGTGACAGTCAAGAAGAGGAAATTAGAATATCTCGGACATCTAATGAGAGGAACCAAATACTGAGGCTGAGAATGGAAGGCAAAATAGTGGGAAATAGATCTGTGGACCAAAAAAGAATATCATGACTGAGAAACTTGAGAGAATGGTTCAGTCTGGGCTCTGGTAAACTCTTCAGGATGTCTGTAAATAAGATAATGCGGTGATGATCTCCAACCTCCTATAGGGTAAGGAAGACGATGAAGAAATCGAGCAAAAATGCAAATTGTGAATGTCCCACCCCTCATTAACTGAATGTTATTATTCTTCAATAGAGTTCTATAGGTGTTGCCCTCTTATTGTTGATTATAGTTGATATGCTTTTATTCACTTGACATGTTCTATACTATTCTGTCAAGAAAGTACCGGATATTTTCAATTAAAACAACATTTTTACATTTAATCGTCAAAATTTATTGGGTCGCCTTCAAAATAGGCTCCATTTGCTCCAATACATCTATGCCAACGGCACTTCCAATTATCGAAACATTTTTTATAGGCGCTTTCCGGAATGGACTTTAGCTCTCGCGCCGAATTTTGTTTTATGGCTTCAATCGACTCAAAACGGGTGCCACAAAACGGCACTTTTAGTTTTGGGAAGAGGAAAAAGTCGCAGGGAGCCAAATCCGGCGAATACGGTGGTTGCTGAAGCACGTTTGTTGAGTTTTTGGCGAGAAAGTCAGTCACAATCGTAGCTCGGTGAGAAGGCGCGTTATCGTCATGCAAAATCCATGAGTTGTTCGCCCACAAATTTGGCCGCTTCTTACGGATACGCTCACGCAAACGTTTCATAACGCCTAGGTAATACTCCTTGTTTACCGTCTGACCCTCTGGAACGAATTCGTAGTGCACCACGCCACGGATATCGAAGAAAACAATGAGTATCACCTACATTTTCGAGCGGCTTTGGCGTGGTTTTTTCGGTTTCGGCTCATTTTTTGCCACCCATTCTGATGATTGCTGGCTTGCATATCGTACTCGTAGACCCAGGTCCCATCACCAGTTATAATGCGTTCCATAAATGTAGAATCGAAATTACAGCGATCCAGCATGTCTGAAGCAACCTGTTCGCGATGACGTTTTTGAAGAAAATTCAGGTCTTTCGGTACGAGTCGTGCGGCCACCTTTCTCATGCCCAAAATATCAATCAAAATCGTACGTCCGGACTCGTGGGATATCTTAAGATCATGTGCTATCTCTCTCAAGCTGGTACGACGGTTTTCCAGCACCCTTTCCTTAATTTTATCGACGTTATCTTCGATCGAAGCCGTCGATGGGCGACCACTTCACGACCGTCCTTGAAGGCTCTGTACCACTGATATGCACGAGTTTTCGATAGAGCATTATCACCAAAGGCCTTTTGCAACATTTTCAATGCATCGGCACACGAAAATTCATTTGCAACACAAAACTTTAAACAAATTCTTTGCTCAACGTAATCACCCATAGTAAAAATTGGCACGCACTCTGACATCGACTGACTCAATCAGCTGTTGCAAACACACTAGTTGACAGATCCCGCTCAATCTTGGCATAGTAATTAAGGACAGTGGTACCAACCTAGGAAAAAAAATTTTACCTGCCTCATTGCCCCGCCAGATTTAAATCGATAATTCCCGGTACTTTCTTGACAGAATGTACACCGAGGTGTCTTAAGGAATGAAATGAATTATTAATATTATTATTAGACATAATAGATACTATTCATTTAATGCAAAATATTCCAAATATTTCGACAGACCTTGTAATTCTGGAAATAAATGAATGAAATGTTTTAATGTGATTTTCTTCAAAGTATTTCACAAACAGATCAAAGATTCCGTTCAAAATTATGACGCGTTTACGATGTAGTTTATTCTGAAAAAATCAACGCTCTCCTGTATTTGAATCCAGACATTTGCGCCTCCCCGCCACCAACCGATCCATCCTCATCACCTCTTATCCGTTCTTGACAGCGTTCAATTCGTCTCCTCCAACCTATTTGTCTGCAAGGTAGTTGGCGGAGATCTTGGAGTGAAGTTGCAGAGACAGAAATTAATTATTCATCGTTTACAAACGCATCCTAACAAAAAGTCAGTTACGAGTCGGTGCGAAACAACATCAAACAAACCGGGCGCACTGAATTAAACTTCAATTTAGTTCGGCGAACTTGCACCAACGGAGGATGCATCGAATAGATTCTGTTAATTTCACGATCTGACAAATTTTCTCGAACGAACTTCGGAATTGTTCAGCTTTGAAATAGATGAATTAACGTTACGGTCCGACTGTCGGGTTAATTATAAGGATTCGTTGCATTTGCAGTAAAATACAAAGTAGGCATTGTAAAGCCCGTGGAACTGCGGAGACTACCGTCGCGTGAATGTATCGCATTTGGGGATGGTTCATTCGTATATGGTGCACCACATCGTTATAGAAGGAACATTTCAATATCTACAAATATACAGTTTTTTAGGAAAAAGGGTATGTTTATGGATATTCCGGTCACATCTAGAGACTTTTGTTTCCATATATCATTTATTTCTCATAACCAGAAAAAATTAATCATGAACTTCCCTCGATAGTAATGTTTTACAAATCAGATAATGTTACTTGAAAAACAAGGAGGCATATTTGCTCCCGAGAAATAAATATGCTCTGTGATAAAATTGTTGCTAGAAGACCCTTTAAATGAGGATTAACATGTTGTCTTTCTGATACAGGGTGGGCCAACTAGAGTTTGCATTTTGAAGCAGTAAGTACACCTGAAAACATTGCTGCAGTAACGCATAATATGGCTGAATATCCATCAACATCAGCTCATTATCGTGTTCAATGACTGAACATTTCTCACGCTTCTCTAAGAAGAATTCGGCATAAAGATCTCGGTATGAAGGCTTACAAATTTCAAGTAGTGCTAGAAGTGAAGCCTCGTAACATCCGATGCGTTTCAACTTCACTCAATGGACTAATGATCGCATGCTCGAAAATGAGCATTTCACCAAAATAATCATCTTTAGCGATGAAGCTCATTTTTACCACAGAGTACTATTTTTACAGATATTACGCTTACCATCCAGAAACGATCGATGCCTTGAAACACGT
Source organism: Megalocaria dilatata (assembly GCA_034642435.1). Lineage (NCBI taxonomy): Eukaryota > Metazoa > Arthropoda > Insecta > Coleoptera > Coccinellidae > Megalocaria > Megalocaria dilatata. Next base: position 44,448,453 of record CM067856.1, read on the forward strand.
CCGCCAATTTTCTCTGTTCCTTGACATGGTGGGAGTGCTTGTCATAACTAAGATCCTAGTTTTATCCTGGTGAAATGGAGGATCAAATCATAATACCTAAATCAGAGACCTCCTATTCCTTTCTTTCTATTTCTTTATGGCATAACATTCCATTATGTTGTCGCACAACCATTATCTATCCTTAAGCAAAGCTTGAAATTGTACGGGGTAGTTGTGGCTCTGAATGGAAGGCAAAATCATGCTATCCTGCGACCGATTAGAGTTTTGTAATCCAAACTTGTCGCTCCTGGAACGTGCATATAGCAGAGAATCTTGGTTGAGAACCGTCGTTTTCTCCTGTCTCATTTTGCGAAGTAGACCTTTCACCTCACGGGCGAAGACGAAACCATGCTGAATCTCGGCACGACCCTTTAACCTTTGTGACTTATCCGCAGCGGACGTTTCGACCCAAGTAGATTCGCTCGCCCCCAACTATGTGCCACTCCCGTTTGAGCCCTTGAATGGTCTGTGCTTCAGGAGGAACAAAGGGACTTACGACTCTTTGTTGTAGCGGACTCTCTGTTGCTCTACCATTCTTGACCTAGGAACGGTGCGCGCTGTCTAGAGGACAAGGGGAGACTTAGGATAATTTCTATCTGAAAAGACTCGCTCTCTGCTCGCTCCCAATTTCGGCTCCATTTTTGGATCCTTAAGCCTTTCCTCTAGGATGCCTCAGAGCCTCGTTTTTAACAGTCGAACAGCAGCACCGGTTCTCTTGAGGAGGTGGATCCCTGCTGGAAAACTGTTATTTGTGTTTTTTAGGTGCTTCGGTCTTTCATAAGCACCAAATAGAGACACTTTGCTCGTGCAGCTGAGTGCTCGGATCGACACGGCGATCCCCTTTGGATAAGAGAATCCCTGCTGGTTCTTCCTCAGTTGTACTGACGCATGCTCTCTATTATTCTTTTCCAGATATCCCTTTCTTTCCTTTTCAGCTTATCGGGGGTCTGCTGGAGTATCAAAACTCGAGTAAAAACCCGGGACAGCAATGATGACAATGGTACATTAACGTTAGTTGAGTGCTTTGCTCGTATGCCGACAAGTACAATCATGAGTATGCCTTGAAACATTGTTACTTAACATGGCCCGTTCAAATTTATTTTCTTCAGCATATAGTAAATATTTATATATGTAAATACAAGATAATGATAACATATTATTTGAAATAAGAGTTGGTCTACAAGATGTGCGAGACCTTACATTGAAAATACGGTGAATGGTATGCTTCTTAGCGATGAAAACTCTGTTGAAGTCAACACAGTTACCCCATAGTAGTATGTTGTAGAAAACGTTACTATAAACAAGGCTAAAATAGTCCTGCAATAATGAACTGTTGGGTAGCATATCCTCCACCCTATCGATGGCCAAAATGAATTACTGAGTTTTTTCAAATTCATATCAACATATATGTATACCAAGAAAATACTATTGTGAGCAGATGTTATTGAGAAGTTTGAATAATGTAATTCCAAGATGTCATTGAGACTATTTTTTAAACCTAGTAAATGCAGATTAATTTATTCACATTTACCAGTACCCCGTTCGACTGGCAAAAACTCGCTTATACTTGCCTCGCAAGCGTAAAATTTGAAAATAGTAAAACTAATTATAGTCCCAGCACAGATCCTTGAGGAACCCCACAATCGGTATGAAATTGAGCTGAATAAGTGGACTTTTTCACTCAAATTTCTCTGGTTAAGATAGCAATCAAGAAAAATTCCCCTGAATTCTAAGCAATTTATTTCAAATAAACTCCAATGAAACTGTATCGAAGGCATAAGATGAATCAAATAACAAGCCAGCAAAATGTAAGTTGTGGTCCATACATTCGTAAACAGATTCTATGAAATCGAGTGCACCCCTCTGTGTTGATCGACCACTTCTAAAGCCATGTTGAGCTGAATTAATTACCTTGTAATTATCTAGATATTTCAACATTCAAACAAAGATAAAACTTTCGAGAAAATGCTCACCATTGAAATTGGGATCGTTTGTGATCTCATCCAGGTTGCCGCTCTTATGTACAGGGATTACAATAGATTCCTCAAGAATATTGTGAGCTTTATTAAGCGAAATCGAAAGATTTATGACATAAAACAGAATGCCCCGTAACTGTCTCAGCAATGGTTTTCAAAATTTGGATTGAGATGGAATATAACCCTATACTTTTTTATTTTTTTATTTTTTTTATTGCATCCAAAATCTTAAACTTAGTACCGGGATGAAGAAAGAAGATGTTCTGTGTTATCTACTTAAGGTGTAGTTGTATAGGAAATACAGGAATTATCGCCATAATAAGTCTTCAGCTTTGATTTAGCCACTGCGGTGAAATGATTAGCAAACAAATCAACTAGCTGTGTAGAATTGCCACATTTTACTTCATCTATACTAATTTCTTCTGGGTCATGAGGACATGTTCTCCTACAAGTGTATGAATGCACAATTTCCCCAAAGATTTACCCTTATTATCGCACTCTCAATAACGGTACTGTCATATCTGAATTTAGTCGCCTTTATCAATCATTTGTGCTGTAGTTTTGCATTTTTATACCTGATTGATGTAGATGGTGAACATATAATCGAATGACTCCAGTATAAATTGTGCAAATTTTTTTTGCCCTACTTCATGTCGTTCGTTAACCATTTTTTACGAAAACTATTCGCGGAACAACACATATGTAAATAACATAGGATTTCATTACAGAATACTACAAAGCACAATTCAACATCACTCTCTAAGTAGAGCTCTTCAAAACTGCTTTTTGCTAAGCAGGCAACCAGTTTGTTAATATTGTTCGGATTTATATTTCGAGTGAGTGATTGTGATTTTGGAGCAGATAGTTTAACTTCAATCTTCATTAGTCCCCATATGTTTTCAATAGAACTAAGATCTGGTGAAGCTGCTGACCATGAAAGGGTTGTCATTTGTGGGTGGTTGAAAACGCCACCCCTTTGGATATAAAGCATGCGCCGTTTCAAGGAGAAAATCGTTTAGAATACTTTTCACTATTACTGGTACCATCAACTATACATAGGAGCGTAGCACCACGCTGAGATATTGCTCCCCAAACCATTATTTTGGTGGTGAATTTGGAAATTTGAACGCTAACAGTATGATACTGAATTGTTTCAGCCGTTACTATTTGGTAGTTGATCATAATTAAAACAAATTGTAGAAATTACTATGTTTTACTACCAATAAAAATATATTTTACACATTTTTTTGTGACTCAAGTTTCGGGAAATGAACTATCCCATCATCAGACAACTGGAGACCTTACAGTGGTACAGAGGTATTTAAACAAAAGTGATAAATATTTTGAATATTTCATTAGATTCTAACACCTAATAGTGGTACAGAGGTTCACAAGCGGAACGTGATAAAAAACCGGTTAAAAAGAGGGGCCTTCTAACAGATATCGAAATGTCGGCAATCGACAAAGAAGGTTGTTAAACAGATGGTACCCATTTAAATATCTCAAATAATTTGAGATATTTAAATGGGGACCATCTGTTTATTTATATATTTTTATTGGTAGTAAAACATAGTAATTTCTACAATTTGTTTTAAGCTAAGAGTATGTTTTGATAGGATTTTTAAAAGATTTCCACCAAGCTGGAAACAATTTTCATCTTATACAAAGACATTATCCAATTATCTTCTTGAAAACATTGACAAAATTTTATACTTCGTTTCTTCTATAAAGGTGTCATTATTATAGGGATTTTTTTTATTTCCTTTATATGTAGCCTTGTATTTTCACTGACATACGGGCGATTTCTGTACATACTTTTATATTACGTTGGTTTCCAAATCTTTAAGCCAATTTGCGAAACCCCAAGCGCGGATTGTGTCGTCCTAAGGCCAATAAAGCGTTATAATTGTTTCCTTTAATCTGACGCGGTCTTCCTGAAATTGGTGTATGCCTCTTATCCATGCCATTTTTATTCTCTTTATTGTCTCATATACAGCACTTTTTCCCAGTTCAATCAATTGCACTAATTCTTTAACGTTTCCAAAACTTTTCTATACGAATTTTCTGCCTGTTTTCTTTCTTCTAGTTGCGATATTATTCCATAAGTTGTATACCTGTTGATAATCAACAATATTTGACAAATAGTGTTGCCATGCAACTTTGGCCATAGCTGACTATCTGCACAACTATTTTATACATTACGTTCGTCTTAGATGTTAAAAAAGAAGTATATTAAAATTATAAAAAACAATAAATTCCGGATACTTTCTAGACGGACTATATATTATTATATTAAGTTTGATAACTCATCTGGAAATTTGATTTAATCAATGGTATCTCTAACATGATAACAGAGATGTTGTCTTCCTTGTCATTAATCCTCAGAATGTTGCTTTACATTTGTTGAATAAGGTTTGTAGAATTTTTAGTCTATCTGTAGCGCTGAACTATTTATTGTTAATGTAAATGATCTTTTGTTCCAAATATCAAAATACTCAAAATTAGCTGCTGTTATTCGTGGTAAAATGTAGAGAGGGAGAGTAGCGAGTTTTTTCAACTAAATTTTTCAATTTTACTCACTGAAAAACGTAGGGAGTAGAAATTTTGATAGGATTTCAAAAGATATTCTCGATGTCCGATTCCAAATGTTGATCTGAGGGAATAATACAGGAAAATGAAAATGAAGCTTTTCATTGTCACAACGTCGAGATAAAAAATTGGCACCTACATTCGCGATCACCTTTCTGTTTGATGAATGATGAGCGTCGGTTGTTGACATTTTCATTCCATTGTTTTTGTTGATTTGAACGATGTACGATGTAGGACCGGTAGGTTTTTGTCTGTAATCCCGAACCTGGGCTTCAGTAAAGTGCCGCAATTCGAACGCGTTATTTGATGTTGAATCAACAACTCACAGTAATCACATCGCCAGTTCGAATGGCAAGAAATGCGTAAAAAATGAGGAAGTATTTGTTTTGCAGGTGATATAAAGGGTTTTCATTTTGATTTAAAAAAAAAAACGAGTTTAATTTGAGGAAAATTACTGGATGTTCAACTTATTTTGAAAAGAAAGGTATTTCATTAACAATGGAAAACGATATCAATCAAATGGCCATCACGGCTACAATTGAAGCCAAGGGCGTAGATAATTTTTTTCATGGCGGAGGTAATCGAAAACAAATCGTCAGGTATACATTAATTATTTTATCCAAAATAAATAATAATAAAACATTATAGAGATAGATAAAAAGGGACTAACTTTTCAAAACAACAAATATGTTTATTGTAAGAAAATAAATTTTTAATCAAAACAAACAGAAATAATATAGTCATTAATATAACATGTGCACTTACAAACTAATGACCCAAAAACAATTGTTATGAAATGGAACTGAAATCATTTCCTCGTTATATATTGCCTTTTCGGTGTTTTCTATAACACCAATTCCAAGAATCTCCTCTTGATATTCGCAAACCTGTATATCACAGTATCAATATTTAATTCAATTTCCCTATGGACGTACAATAAGGACAAACCTACTTATCTTTCTTGATCCATTCTGGATCTGAGCCAAGTTTTTAACATCTTTAATGCTGAAAAACTCCTCTCAGAGCACGTCACACCCACAGGCAGATACCTTACAGATAGATATCAAGAATAGTGCCAAGTAAAAATACGGATATATTGACTTATCGCAAAATTTTAGTGCTCTCAATGCTGTATCTGGTAGATTTTCTGTTTAATTTTTTATACCACAACTTTTATTCTATATAAATAGAGGTTAATTCTTGATAGAAGGTATATAAAATTATTTAAATATTTTAATATTAGCCTTCTACATATTTAATTTCAAAAAAATTATATTTAATAATTATAACTTCTGAAAATAAATTAAAATAATGTCATATAAGAACCACTTATATCAAATGACATATAAAATAAACATTCATTATAAGACATCCAAATGGTATAACAAAATCCAATAAATAAAAATTGTTAACCAAAATCCTATAAATTAAATATTTTGAACAGACAAAATTTTGTTTCTGCTGATCAATATTATGAAAACAAATATCTTTAAAAAATGTCTAACATAATCTTAAGAATTTCATCATAAAACTATCTTACCCAGAATATTCTATATTATAGGATATCTAACCAAGTTACTTTATACAAAAACTCAAGATATGTAAATTATTATTATTGAATATAACTTTTTTGAAATTAAATATGTAGAAGGATAAAATTAAAATATTCAAATAATTTTATATACTTTCCATCAAGAATTAACCTCTGTTTATGTTATTTTATTCATAACATATAATTATTTGGTTTCCTTAACATTCATTATACAGATAGTCCTTGTGGTATAACAGAGGCCGTTAAATTGTCTTTTAATCTTTTAGGTCAAGGGTAAACCACAGAAATATTTATCCATGATAACCGTTACACTACATTTAAATTTTTCATATCCATTTACCAGAAGTTTTCTAAATTGTTGAAGGGTGAGCAAATATTTGTTGTTGATTGATGTTATATTTATTGAATATGAATTATTTGAATACTGATGAAGCAAAGTCTCTCTTAAAACTTGTTTTTCAGTAATGTTTTTACATATCTTGAGTTTTTATGTAATGTAACTTAATTAGATATCCAATAATATTGAATATTCTAAGTAAGTCGGTTTTATGATGAAATTCTTAAGATTATGTTAGAAATTTTTGAAAGATATTTGTTTTCATAGGATTGATCAGCAGAAACAAAATTTTGTCTGTTCAAAATATTGAATTTATAGGATTTTGGTTAACAATTTTTATTTATTGGATTTTGTTATACCATTTGGATGTCTTTTAATGACTGTTTATTTTATATGTCATTTGATATAACTGGTACTTATATGACATTATTTCAATTTATTTTCAGAAGTTATAATTATTAAGTATATTTTTCTTTCAATTAAATATGTAGAAGGGTAATATTAAAATATTTAAATAACTCTTATTCTGTTTCCATAAAACTAGAAACGGTACCATCATTATTTTCTTGGAATTTTGATACGAATCGGGGTAAATTATGCTTAAAACTAGAATCATATTTCCCTTTTAATTCAACGATTTTGGAAGGAGTCAAATCGTTTTTATCAAAAAATTCGAAAACGTCATCATGGAAACGGAATTTGAGATTCACCAGTACATTATCTAACAATGGAATGAAAATACTCCTTCTGAAATAATCTTCGATTTAATCAGCTGGAGTGTTAACTTGGCTGGGCTTGACTAAATTTAACTTCATTTCTGAATGAAGTAATTTTACTTCTACAAATATCCCTTTGGAACAGGTCTCTACATCGGTCCTCTTTTCTTCCCACAAAGATATAATGTCATTTACCAAAGATTATGCTCAGTTTATCGATAGATTTGGCTTGTAAAATTTAACTCAAGTTGCATATTGAACAAAGAAAATAATATAAGCAATATATAAAAACAATAAATTTTGTAGTAGTTAAAGAATCTACAAGTAATCATACATTTGAAGAACTTTCTTTATCTTTCCATTGAGCAATTAATTCCAAACATTCAATAATAATGTTTTCGAAACAAACCTTGAAACGTATGATTGAATCCTGTCGTTTCGCTCAACGGGTTTCTCATAAACTTATATCTTTATCGTCATTGACCATTTCAAGAACTTTGGCTATTTCAGGAGACGCTTTGAAAAAATGACTAGTATCTCGTATGACACCTACAGAATTTCTTATAACTTGAGCGTCACCACTTTTGGAAATCGATAAATTGAGACTATGATTGTAGCAAGGACACCTTTTTTCAACGAGTTTTTTAATTCCGATACTGCTCCTTTTTGTTCCGACGGCATGACACTTAGGACTGGTTTTTTTGTGAAGTCATCATAATTTTCTACGTGACAATGGAGAAAGCCGACAAAATCTTCTCTCACATCTAGTTTTTTATCCAAATAGCGGATAACGATCGGTATTTGGGAAATATTGGTAATATCAGTAGGAAATTTACAGTGATCAAAATGGCCTTTACTTTTCTTCTATTTTCACTTATCTGTTTCAAGCGTTTCGAGTCAAGCATGTTGATAACATTAATTCACGGTTCTCATAAGATTTCAAGGAACATTCAGAAGAATGCATTGCCTCCTTATGATAATTTGAGTTATTATAAACGGTCAGATCTCCATCTTTACCGAATAGTTCTGAATACTTCTGTAATGGACTTACCACAAGTTTCGTAATAGGCGTAGCCTCATGAACACCTCTATGTTTAGCGAATAAAAAACATGATTTACAAGAAATACTGTTTACAATTTTTTAATAAGTCAACCAGGAGAAATAATGAATAATTATTTCGTGATAAATAACATTTAACATTCTTGTTATTCTTTCGATGCACAGAGTATCGAAATTTGAAATCCCTTTCAGGAACAAAAGCTATCTTCAATATGATATATTTTTCGGACTCCGAAATATTAATCTTACCGATATAATTTCCTATATCAGTTTCATCTGATGAAGAACCAGCAGCATCAACGGACAATTCCGCGATTCTGTCTTTATTATAGCCGAAGGCGACTCAATATTTCTATCGGTAATTTCAGGAATACCAGATGTAGAATCGTCATTTGTTTCAGAATGACAAACCTGGACCTGAGAAGAAATTTCCACTTTCTTTATATTTTTAATGAACATAGCCAAAGTGTGAATACTTTCACTCATATCTGTAATGTGAGAAAAGGGTCTTTTCAAACGAAAATTGAACCGAAAAACTCGAAATAATTATATTTTTTCATTACTCTTTTGTCCTTACCTTATAAATTCAAATCGAAATTGCTCTCACAATTAACTGGAATTTAAGTGAAGCACATCAAATCATACATCACAATATATATACAATTTTTTCGATGCGACTTACTCGGTGAATATTTTGAACTGAAGTATTAAAACTAAAACTGCGTAACAAGAATGATACTAAAAACCGATAACATGGGGTAAGTGTATACCAATGACGAATGCTAAAATCACGTGGCAAAATGCGGGGCGGCAAATAGATAAATGATGATAACTTTCTGGGACGTAGACGTGCTCTTAGTGCAATAAAAGTACATCTTGAAAGGGACAATAAACTCATGAACTGTAAGAGGCTTCGATTTTTTACTGTTGGTTTCGAAGAAAAACAAAATGATATTATTATAAGAAAAAAATTATCGTTTTTCATCTTGGCTGGAATTTTTTAATTTAATATTTTGGAATCCTTGGAGGGTAATTGTCCCCAGTACCTCCCCATATCTACGACCTTAAATATTATCATCACATATGGTGGAAATGAACTAATAAAGAAACAAAAGAAATATAAAATAACGTACAAATTTTTCAAACATTCATGAATTCCACCCTTAGGGTCTTGAATCCATTCGAGAACATTGGCATAGACCTTATCTTTCAGGTCTAAAAGATATCAAATCATAAGACCTCGGTGGCGAATACGTCTCTTCGAGAAATAACACGGCCAAAAAACTTTTCTTGCAAAATGCCGATTGTTTCGTTGCTTGTGTGGTACGTATCGCCATCTCGTCGAAAATAAACGTCGTTCACATTAAATCATAAATCATAAAAATCATTAATCATAGCTCAGTAGTGCAATCTATTTACCATAACAGATGAACCAGCCTCATTTTCGAATAAGTGAAGTCCAATCACATCACCATCCCAAAAACTGCACCAAACAATGAAAGAAGAAATCTACAAATTTGTATAATATTATAATGTAATATGAATAACATTGTCCAACTGCAGGCTAGGCCTGTGGTGTTGGACAGGATTCGATTAGTATCCACTATGATAACACCGCATCTCCCAAGATTCCCATATCAATACAAAAAAAAAAAAGAAATTAAGAAACTAATAACACGCAGCTCACATCTTGTATCATTCACATATTAATACAACAAAAATAACTTAATGAACCAAAAACATGCAGCTCACATGTAAAAACTCCAAAACATGAGACAAAGTCAACATTCTCAGTGCCCCTCTAGCTGATCCAAGACAAAACTTTTCTCCCGTAAGCACTCCTGTAATCTCTAATTTCCTGTGTCACATTCTTAAGCAGTATGTAAAGTATATACATTCTGTCAAGAAAGTACCGGGAATTATCGATTTAAATCTGGCGGGGCAATGAGGCAGGTAAATAATTTTTTTCCTAGGTTGGTACCACTGTCCTTAATTACTATGCCAAGCTTGAGCGGGATCTGTCAACTAGTGTGTTTGCAACAGCTGATTAAGTCAGTCGATGTCAGAGTGCGTGCCGATTTTTACTATGGGTGATTACTATGAGACGATAACGCGCCTTCTCACCGAGCTACGATTGTGACTGACTTTCTCGCCAAAAACTCAACAAACGTGTTTCAGCAACCACCGTATTCGCCGGATTTGGCTCCCTGCGACTTTTTCCTCTTCCCAAAACTAAAATTGCCCCTTCGTGGCACCCGTTTTGAGTCGATTGAAGCCATAAAACAAAATTCGGCGCGAGAGCTAAAGTCCATCTCGGAAAGCGCCTATAAAAAATGTTTCGATAATTGGAAGTGCCGTTGGCATAGATGTATTGGAGCAAATGGAGCCTATTTTGAAGGCGACCCAATAAATTTTGACGATTAAATGTAAAAATGTTGTTTTAATTGAAAATTCCCGGTACTTTCTTGACATAGTAGTATAGTATATTCCTTGTGGTGAGGCTTGAACGGGGTTTCGGATTTTCTATCGGGTGTTTTTTTTTAGAATGATAGAACTTTAAATTGAAACAAAACACATTTAAATTTAGATTGGAGCCAATTTTTTTTTATTTGAAAGACAATTATATGACATTTATGTTTTAAACATAATTTCCGGCATATTTCCACCAAGACTATCTCTGAGGAACCGCATTCGACCAAACCAATTTTGGACCACTTTTTCGATTAATTCAGGCATTATTTCATCAATAACACGAGTAATTTTGGCTTCCAAAGCGTCTATTGTTTCAGGTTTATCAGCTCAAACCAATGACTTGACATAACCCCAAAGATCCAGTGGAGTTATGATCGCATGATCTTGGACCATTTCTCGAAATCTTTCTTTCAATAAATAAATTGTTACGGTAGGAGCAAGAGGTGATGCATCATCTTGTTGAAACCAAAACACTTCTGAGTCGATGCCATTCAAAATTTAAAAAAAAATAATCATTGGTTATCGATCTCTAACGAGCACCATTCACTGTAACATTAGCTCCAGCATCGTTTTTAAAGAAATATGGACCGATGATGTCTCCATCGTGTAAAGCACATCATACAGTGCATTTTTCAGGATGCAATGGAACCTGCAGAACTTCTTGAGGATAGTTTTCGCTCCATATATGGCAATTTTTCTTATTTACATAGCCGTTCAACCAGAAATGGGGTTCATCACTAAACATAATTTTTCGATAAAAAAAGTGGATCAACTTCAAGCTGTTCTAGGGCCCAATCAGCAAACAAACGACGCTCATTATGGTCAAGTGGCTTTAGTCTTGAACCAATTGGATCTTGTATGGGTATAGATCAAGATTTTTACGCACAATTTTCCATGTGGTGGATGCACAGAATGTTATGAACGTCGACGAATATACAAATCTGGATCATCATTAGCACTATGACTTGCAGCATCGATATCTTCTTCTGTACGTACATTTCTTTGTCTTGTTGTTGCTGTTGCATCGAGTAGACAAAATGTTGTGCGAAATCTATCGATAAATTGACGAATAAGCTGCTCTGATGGACGATTATGTAAACCATAAATTTCACGAAGTGCTCTATAAGTTTGGCGAATAGAACACTGATTTAGAAAATAAATTTCAACAATTTGTAAACGTTGTTGCGGCGTGAGTCTTTCCATGATAATTTGTCCATGCTTACTGAACAGAAATGTCAAAACATCATGGCTTCTACCTTCTGTCAAATAACAGTTATTCCTGTCGAAAGTTCTATCACCCAAAAAGAACATCCGATACATTGCCAAACATCTGAAACCTTGTGGGGTATACAGCAGATGGAGGAGAAATTATTCTTATGGTAAAACATCAGTTATTTCTCCGCTAGAAGTTGTTTAATTGTGAATAGCCTGGTGCTGCTGAAAAGTCGCGCAGTGGGAAAACGGCGAGGTTTTCGAAACATAATTTTTATAATTGTCCTCTGCAGGACAAGCAGCTTTTCGATATGAGCGTTCACAGCTCCGCCCCAAAATTAATACCATATTGCAGGATTGCGCAATGCACAATTTTGGCACATTCAATATCTGAATCTGATCGAAGCTCATAAAAAATCGTGTGAATTTCATGAGTCTGCTACGAACCTCGCTGATGTGCCTTTCCCAGCTCAAAGAGTCGTCAATGATAACTCTTAGCTACTCATATTCTGTAATGCGCTGAAGAGAACTAAATGACCATGCCCTTTGACAGCATAAGTTGGTGTGAATCTTTAGATACATATCGGCCAGGAGTTCAGAATCCCCCGATCTCAAAACAACTATATATTCAGATTAACGAGATTTAAAGCAAGTTCAGGCTAAATGAACAAATCATACCAGTTTTTTCCTTTTACGACAACATAACATCATTCGCAAAAATATACTATCTACCCGGTAAACGTAGGTGAAGCAACCAGTTTATTTTCACCAGGAAGAGCAGCTTCCTAGGATCATTCTCTGGATTCTCCGATTGGTTCGCATAGTAATCTCTTTTGAGTATCCTGGTGAGCGCGACAATTAGTTTTCTGTATGTCTCGAATTTATTTTTGAGATCTGAATTGAACGGTTGCTTTAGAAGTTCCTATTCCTGATTGCAGTGAGTAATCCAGTTCCACAATTGCCGGCCGAGAAGGTTCTTCAGGACGACCCAAAAGTGTTTTAGTTTTGCGAACTGTAACTGTAAAATGTTCATCTTTTTGTAGTGATTTTAATGATTTCATTGCACTTTTGAAGCGTGTATCGTGCCATTTTTAATAATGGCGTAGTTTCTATTTGTTGAATGTCAAAAGATTATAGCTGCAAAAGTGACAGCTGCTCTAATAGCGGGCTACTCAAAATGAAACATTTTATTGGAAAATCCTTTATATTCTCTACGCATAGAAACTCAAAGTTTTTATCAAATACGATGCACGTAAATTTCGTCAATTTTTCCTAACTCATTTTCATTTTGTTGTTGAGCTTGTTATTAATTTAAAACATGATAATATTGTGGTAGACATTCAATAAACAATAATCCGAATAAAATCTTCAAATTAAATAGACGTTTATCACTTATAGAAATGTATATCCCTTGAAGTGACAATATAACATTTCAATACTCCAAGCGCAACGTCAAATCCAGTCCGTCGAGTGTAAATCGAAATTCGAAGTTTGAAATATGAGACGGAACGAAAAATACTGAAATGAAAGTTTGCCTGTTGAATTTAATTTCGAAATATTTTGCGTCAAGTTGTAGAATATTACAAATTGAAAGAACGCAAATGCAGTCTGTCACGCGGTATATTCAGCAAGTCTTGCTATATAGCTTTATCAAATGCATTTCTGCTCCAATCCTGAGAAATACATTCAATCTCTGGTAGTTTATATCCATCCCATCAATGGTTACGACAAGGCTTCTTTAGCAACGCTAACCAACAGTGAACTAGCTCTACAAATTCCTTAATCTCAAACTCGAATGATTTCACGGAGTTATAGAGTTTAATGGAATAATTTTATCATTATCAACGCGAAACTTCCTTTAAATTTTCAAATGAAAGCTTACGTGGCTTATAAGTCAATTAATGGCCGACCACTTCTGGCACTCTCGGGATCGCTAAGAAAAAAATATTAGTAATTGCAACTCTAATGATAAGATTTGCTCATGTTCCGTTAACACATAATAATAATTATTATCCTGAAATATCAACAAATTTTTTCTTTTGAATCGAACCTTATTCGATGGAAATTCATTTGAATTAAATGAATAAAAAGTAATTGCGCAAATGGTGTGAATTAAAGAATTGCAGCCATTTATTTCATAGTTTTTTTCATTGATTTGATATGATTAAAAATTTTTGCGAAGCATTTTCATTGTTATATTACAAGTAAAATTAACAACATATAGTCTGTCTATATAATTCTGAATGATCAATATCTATATAATTCGTCGTTGATCGTCGGTATAAGCCGCAGACTTACATTTTTGTCTACTGTTCAGTGCAAAGATATAATACTAACACGCACTAATACGCACCTATTTTCGCTACATAAAACTTGTCCTTAGAAATATGTGCAATTAATATCGGCAAGTTTACTATTAGAGGAGGAATGTCATATCTGAAATATTTTCCAGGTTTCAATCACTCGAATCAAATAAATTGATTGAATCGTCGGATATTTATTTAACGAGTATGAACATGGTGAACATCGTGAATTCTACCGAATAGGTTACTGGCATGTGAGCATGGCTCTTTCACCAGGTGACTACTCAGCAGTCTCCACAATCTGCCCAGGAAGCAGATAGTGTGATAAGGATACGCGCATTAGCGAGAACCACTCCGAAGAGTTGAACCCACCAAGCTTCCACTTTCTGCCTCAGTGCGAAAACCTACACCGTGACTGGCAGCAGCGAAACACTATCCAACATCTACTGGCTCTGCAGTGTCAGTACCCGAGTTGTTTGCGACGCAACTCACACGCTGAAGAGGCTTCTTATCCACCCACCCGAACGCAGTCCAATGAACCAAGATAGTCTCAAGAATGATGTCTCATCTTATCCTGGTACGAGCACCGGCCTGTAAGTCAAGACTGAGGAACCCTTGTGTCTTTTCAATTGATCCTGGCTTCAAGCACTAACGGTCTAGCCGTATCATCGAGATCTACAAACTCCAGAAACGTCTCACAATCGATCCTGGTTGAGGACGAGGCTGGTCGAACAATCAAGTCCCTCTAAACCCTGAAGCATTTCTCGAGATATCCTGAACATGAGTTTCTGCGAGCAGATAGATGAAAATTCCCTACTAGTTCAACATGCGGACTTTCAACAACCAATTGGGTGGCCAGGTAGTACGAATACTTCCCGAGAGCCTCCTCACTCCCGAGGTAACGCAGTATGCTACATAACGCACTCGATCATTCGACAGAAAAATCCGGAAAATTACAGCAATAGGAAAGAGTACGTTAGTTGTATGGGTGAAGTCCTGTGCTGGACAGACACCCTTGATCAACGCAGCTCAGCCCTCCATTTTACCTTTACGATGGGTCCCCATTCGGTCAAACTTCCACCAAACGGGTTCAGTGACTGGAGCGAGTGATATTGCTTTAGGCATCAAGACTAAATCCTTCATTTCACCGGGATGAAACTAGGACCTCAGTCGAGACAAGCGCCCCCAGCGCGTCAAGCTACAATATCATGACGAATATGTTGGTGTATTCAAAGCATAGATTGTCCTCTACCGGAAGGAGATTCTCATATATGGTAGTAAAATTATACAATAGCCTTCCTAATAATATTCGCCAAATAAAAAATTTCAATATCTTCCAGAAAAAAAGTTTCATTTATCGAGAGACTCGGAACCATACTCTGTCTCTGAGTTTTTGTTGATTGGAAGTAGTTTATAACATGAATATCTTTGATGTGGATATAGTAGTTTGTGTATTCTGTTTTCCCTTCCATTGTTGTATTTTTGTCATGTTTTAGTGTTTTATCTAGTAATGACTGAACAAAATGAATAAACATTATTATTATATGTCATGAAACTTGTCAGGAATATCCAATTTAAACTATGAAATTCTATAAAATTTTTATGCTGATATGTTTCCATCTTGAAAACAACTAATCTATGAACTTGAATAAGTAGTTACCTAATTTTTGCGTAAGCATAGAGATATAATAGTAATAGTTTAGATTGGTTATTTTTAAAAGATTTCATAAAAAACGAAATATGTACATACATAGTATACATAGTATATACAAGAATATTCTAGCGCAGCCAAATAATTTTTATTCTATTAGATTCTCTACACTTTCTTGTACTAATATGTAATGTCAAACAAACGTAGTGCAATTTTGGAGCTGTTTCGTTAAGAAACGCATCAATGCGAAATTGTTCGTTTGCTCAATGTGCCTCAACAAACCGTGTATGATACAATTTGCCGTTTCAAGGAGCTTGGCCATGATAGTCGTCGTCCAGGAAGTGGGAGAAAACGCACTGTCAATACGTCTAGCTATCGCAACATCGTCAAGAAGCGAGTCAATCGAAATTCGAGGGTCTCCATGAGGAAAATAGCCAGTGAGACCGCTATCAACCGTGAATCCGTTCGTCAAATATCCAAAGGGGAACTCAGCCTCAAGCCATAAGAGCTCCAAAAAAAACTCCTCACGGACGAAAACAAGCGCGTACGACTCCAAAGGTGCCGCCAACTGCTTCGTCTCGCCGCCTGTCAGCAATGGTAGCGTATTCTCTTCACAGACGAGAACCTTTTCATCATAAAACAATCCCAGAACCACCAAAACGACAGAAACTGATTCGCAGAGGCTCCCGATACGTCGGTCATTGTCGAACATCATCAAAATCCGCAATCCGTTATGGTCTAGGGCGGAATATGCACCAGCGGCAAAACACCCAGGGTTTACGTGGATGAAGGAGTCAAAATCAGTCAAGAAGTCACCGCTGCGATATTCTTGAGGCAGTAGTACTTCCGTGGGTCCAGCAGCACTTCGGCGATATTTATTGGACCTTTCAGCAGGACTCCGCTCCGGCTCACAAAGCTAAAATGACGCAAGAATGGTGTTAGACTCATTTTCCGGGTTTCATCATATCTTCAGAATGGCGGCCCTACTCGCCGGATCTCAACCCAATGGACTACAGCGGGTGGACGATTTTTGAGTTTAAGGCGTGTGCTAAACATCACAAAAGTTTGAAGTCGCTGAAGCAATCCCTGCGCAGGGAATGGGACCGATTAACGCCCGAAGAACTGTGGCCCATTGCCGAAAATTTCAAGAAGCTTCTGAAGCTATGTATCGCCGCCAAAAGAAGCCACTTCGAAACCGCTTGAGTCAATGTTAACTTGATGAACATTCCAAGCACATCGGCCTCTAATAGATTACATGAATCCGATGATAGGAAGGAATGGACCACAGTTGATAGGAAAAGGGGGAAGCAAGCCATGAGGAGTAAGAAGAAAGTTTGTTTTGGTACGAAACAGGATACTGCAGATGATACAATAAAAGGTGCGATACGTAGACGTTGGATTTATGTCGGAAAAATTGCTGGCAAACAAGTGACAGAACAGAATATATTATCTTTTTTGGACGACGTCGAAGGTAATGAACACATTATAGTGAAAAAACTAAATACTGTTGGACTGAATTCTTCATTCAGTATCGGCTTACCCAGCGAAAATGCTTATAAAACGGTATTTTGCGAATCTTTCTGGCCCCAGGGAGTTATTTTGAGAGAGTTCTCATTTGACAGAAGTTTTTTTCAGAGAAGCAGAGAACAACAGAAGACGTGATTTCTTCTGTCGAGCTTGAGCATAAATCGGAAGAGAATTTTAGCCTCATTCTTCAGAATGTTCAATCTTTGGGTACTGCTTTCAATCAACTGCAACTTATGGCTCATCAAGAAAGCACGGATGTAATAGCTATTACTGAACACTGGAAATGCAAAGAAGAACTTGAAGTATATAAACTGGTCGGTTATAGGCTGGTTTCAAGCTACTGCCGTTCGAAAGGAAGTCATGGTGGTTGTGCTGTATACTGTAGGGAAGAATTAGCTTGTACTGAAAGGTTGGAATATAATATAATTAATATATGCGATTTTAAAGAATACTGCAAAAAGTAGTTATGTATTTTTGTACCACGTGTTATTTCTGACTTGTTCCATTTTTACATTGTATGTCCAGTGCCTATATGTAATCTTATGGGTTCAATAAATATTATTATTATTATTATTATTATATTATTGCCAAAAGAAGCGACTTCGACACCGCTTAAATATATTATTGCCAAATGTTTATGTTTTGTTTAAATTTTTTTTGCTTAAAGAAGTTAAATGAAAAAAGTTTGTCCGAGGTTTTTCTGGTCATCCTGTAATATTTTATTTGATTTGTGTTCGTTAGATTGAATTGCTTCGTTGATGTTGATTATTATGTCAACTGATAAAATTTAAAATTTGGAATTTATAAAGCAGTGCTTGTGAGACAATAATGTGTATCGTAAGATATTTACTAGATGTATTTACTGGTAATCCATTGTATTTTAATTTGAAAGTGAAACTCACAACTTTCAGCTCCAGAACACAACTTTCCTTCGAAAAATTCCAGTTTCTAGCCGAGATCTTAATTCATCCCTTTTGAATAAGAATGAATCATCAGTCTCTCCAAGTATTTCCTAGAAATTCATGGGAAATGTTTCGTTGAACTGAATCGCTCCTTTGCCTCATAGCCGTGGGGATTTCTATTTTGTTGTCGACCTATTTCACGCCAAGAACAATAACAATTTTTGGCTTCGCACTTTTCAGAAGGTAATTCAATCAAGTCGCCACCCTGAATGAGCGAGCGCAGTCATAATCAAAATTTTCTGACTAGAATCCTCGAATTGAAAGCGAAGACAAAATAAAGAATGAAACGTCCATTCTTCAATCTGGAGGTATCTGTGTAACAACCAGACAAAAATATTCCATCTCAAACGTCCTACGTACGTCCAAAGTTCGCTGGGAGTAATCTATCAAGGCATCCCCAGGGAGGCGAAGGGCGAAACGTGGTCCCCAGGAGGTCCCTGGCACAGAGTTCGATGTCACTACCCATTATATTGCGGCTCACATTTCATCAAAGTCCCTGAAGTATTTTACCATATAGAAGAGCCATAACGTCTGATAATTCTCCAAACCGTTTATTACGGCAGACTCCGCTCCCGTATTTTATAAATATTTAGGGCTTTTCCGCTGAAATTAAATTCTTAATGTTCCTTAGAATGGGACTCTACGTTTGAATTTTTCTTCCATGAGATGATTTTCCGATCATAAAAAATATTGAGGAACTGAAAGGTGAATAGAAAGGTATGCAAAAGGATACAGCTCGTAGAGAGTGGGCCATCTAGAGTTTGCATTTTGAAGGAGTGATTATGTCCAGTCTGAATTACTTCTGTCATTCGTATTTTGACAGAAACAAAACTGAGAAATATCACAAACTTGTTTCCAAAATGGTAGATATTCAAACCAAACTGTTTTGTTCTTGAAAACTGAATCTAATTCAAACAACCCATTCACACTCTCGTTCAGTAAGCACACCTGAAAACATTGCTACTGTAGACCAGAACAATAATAATAAAAACTTAATAACATAAATAGAGGTTAATACTTGATAGAAGGTATATAAAATTATTTAAATATTTTAAAATTAGCCTTCTACATATTTAATTTCAAAAAATTATATTCAATAATTATAACTTCAGGAATTAAATTAATGTCATATAAGTACCACTTGTATCAAACGACATATGAAATAAACATTCATTATAAGACATCCAAATGATATCAAAAAATCCAATAACTAAAAATTGTTAACAAAAATCCCATAAATTAAATATTTTGAGGAGACAAAATTTTGTTTCAGCTGATCAATCTTATGAAAACGAATATCTTTCAAAAATGTTTAACATAATCTCAAGAATTTCATCATAAAACTATCTTACTTAGAATATTCAACATTATTGGATATCTAACTAAGTTACTTTCTATAAAATCTCAAGATATGTAAGAGCATTACTGAAAAACAAGTTTTAAGAAAGACCTTGCTTCGTCAGTACTCAATTAATTCATATTCAATAAAATATAACAACAATCAACAACAAATATTTACTCACCCTTCAACAATTAGAAAACTTCTGGTAAATGAATACTGAAAAATTTAAATGCAGTGTAATGTTAACTACAAATGAATAATTCTGTGGTTTACCCTTGATCTAAAAGATTGATGATAATAATAAATAATAATAATAAATAAAGTTTATTTGGCTAAATAAACTGAATACATCGCTGAGGTATATAATGAAATTATAACCTGTACGCAATATTAAATTAATAATAATTCTAAAAATCCCCTATGAGAGAAACAATCAACAAAGAAAATGAAAAAAAAAACAAAGAGAGAAACATCCAAGCGGTCAGATCCATCCACAGCGGGTCTCGGTGCTAAATCTTCAAAACAGGCAAGCGAATGTCCAATTTGTTATCAGCACTTTTAATTCAAATTACTTAACATCGGTTAATAAACGTCTCTTAGTTGAAATTTATTACATTCTTGATAAGAAGCCTTGTATTACTATTCATCCATACTTTTAGTTTTCTTTTGAATGTTTGAATATTTTTTATATTTTTTAAATCATTTGGAATTACGTTCAGAATTTTTGGCGCAAGATAGATATAGCATCGTTGGCCAATAGTCTTCATGCATCTAGGTGTTCGGTAAGTAATATCTCTGTTTCTGGTTTCGTAATCATGTTGCAGGAGGTTTACTGATATTTTTTTAGTCATTACGTGGGATAGGATTTTGATGGCATACAATTGTCCTACATCATGAACTTCGGCTAGCTTAAATAACTCGTGGCTTGAAAAGGAACGTGGTTTTCTGTGAATTAGTTTCAAGACCCATTTTTGAATAACTTCCAATGGTCTCAAGTGGTTTCGGTAAGCTCCACCCCACGCCATAATACCATAGCTAATTTGTGTTTGAACCAATGCTTTGTAGAAAATTTTCAAATATTTACTGTTATCCAAATTAGCTCTTAAGTACTTGAATTTGAACAACAAGCCTCTTATTCTATTTGTGAGATTCTTAATGTGCTCATCCCACTTTAATTGTTGATCAATCGTCACTCCCAAATACTTCATATTTTTAGTTTCAACTATAGAAGTGTCGCCGTCAATCACAAGATTTCCCATACTAGGCAGATCATTAGAATAAGAGCTGAAGATCATATATTTTGTTTTTTCGATATTTAATGTGAGTTTATTACTTTTGAGCCATTTATTTATCTCCTGAAATTTTCTTTGCGCTTCTTCCTTCAACTCTTCCCAAGAAGATCCCCTGAGATGAACAACCAAATCGTCTGCGAAACAAATCGCATCCTCAGCTGCTTTTATCTTTAGCAAACTGTTGACGTATATAAGAAACATTATGGGTCCTAGGACTGTACCTTGCGGCACTCCATACGTTACTTTCTCCTCCGAACTCCTCGAACCAGCGATTTCCACAACTTGCCTTCTGTTTGATAAATAGTTCTTGAGTAACTCGTATATGGGGCCTCTGAATCCAAATTTCTGTAATCTTTCCAGCAATCTTTCATGACAAACAGTGTCGAATGCTTTACATAAGTCAACAAATATGCACAATGATGGAATTTTCTTATCTAGACATTCGTACAATTTACCTGTTAACTCCCTTATGGCATCCTCCGTTGAGCTACCTTCGACGAATCCATATTGCCTTTTATCTATGATATTATATTTTTTCAGGTAATTCATCATGCGATTTTTTAAGCATTTTTCAAAAATTTTTGCTAAGTTTGATGATTATTTGGTTTCCTTAACATTCCTTATACAGATAGTCCTGGTGCTATAACAGAGGCCGTTAAATTCTCTTTCAATCTTTTAGATCAAGGGTACACCACAGAATTATTTATTTGTAGTAAACATTACACTCCATTTAAATTTTTCAGTATTCATTTACCAGAAGTTTTCTAAATTGTTGAAGGGTGAGTAAATATTTGTTGTTGATTGATGTTATATTTTATTGAACATGAATTATTTGAGTACTGACGAAGCAAAGTCTCTGTTAAAACTTGTTTTTCAGTAATGTTTTTACATATCTTGAGATTTTATAGAAAATAACGTAGTTGGATATACATTCTGTCAAGAAAGTACCGGGAATTATCGATTTAAATCTGGCGGGGAAATGAGGCAGGTAAAAATTTTTTTTCCTAGGTTGGTACCACTGTCCTTAATTACTATGCCAAGCTTGAGCGGGATCTGTCAACTAGTGTGTTTGCAACAGCTGATTAAGGCAGTCGATGTCAGAGTGCCTGCCGATTTTTTCTATGGGTGATTACGTTGAGCAAAGAATTTGTTTAAAGTTTTGTGTTGCAAATGAATTTTCGTGTGCCGATGCATTGAAAATGTTGCAAAAGGCCTTTGGTGAAAATGCTCTATCGAAAACTCGTGCATATCAGTGGTACAGAGCCTTCAAGGACGGTCGAAAATGAAGGCCAAAGCCGCTCGAAAATGAAGGTGATGCTCATTGTTTTCTTCGATATCCGTGGCGTGGTGCACTACGCATTCATTCCAGAGGGTCAGACGGTAAACAAGGAGTAGTACCTAGGCGTTATGAAACGTTTGCGAGAGCGTATCCGTAAGAAGCGGCCAAATTTGTGGGCGAACAACTCATGGATTTTGCATGACGATAACGGGCCTTCTCACCGAGCTACGTTTGTGACTGACTTTCTCGCCAAAAACTCAACAAACGTGCTTCAGCAACCACCGTATTCACCGGATTTGGCTTCCTGCGACTTTTTCCTCTTCCCAAAACTAAAATTGCCCCTTCGTGGCACCCGTTTTGAGTCGATTGAAGCCATAAAACAAAATTCGGCGCGAGAGCTAAAGTCCATCCCGAAAAACGCCTATAAAAAATGTTTCGATAATTGGAAGTGCCGTTAGCATAGATGTATTGGAGCAAATGGAGCCTATCTTGAAGGCGACCCAATAAATTTTGACGATTAAATGTGAAAATGTTTTTTTAGTTGAAAATTCCCGGTACTTTCTTGACAGAGTAGTACAATAATATTAAATATTCTAAGTAAGATAGTTTCATGATGAAATTCTTAAGATTATGTTCAACATTTTTGAAAGATATTTGTTTTCATAAGATTGATCAGCAGAAACAAAATTCTGTCTACTCAAAATATTTAATTTATGGGATTTTGGTTAACAATTTTCATTTATTAGATTTTGTTATATCATTTGGATGTTCAGATACTGAATTCTTTCAGCCGTTACTATTTGGTAGTTGATCATAATTGAAACAAATTGTAGAAATTACTACGTTTTACTACCAAAAAAGATATATTACACATTTTCTTGTGACTCGATTTTCGGGAAATGAACTATCCCATCATCAGACAACCCCAATTTATAAATATTTTGAATATTTCAATAGATTCTAGATAAAACCTAATAGTGTTACAGAGGTTTACAAGCGGAACGTGATAAAAAACCGGGTTAAAAAAGAGGGGCCTTCTAACAGATAGCGGAATGTCGACAATCGACAAAGAAGGTTGTTAAACAGATGGTACCCATTCAAATATCTCAAATAATTTTTGGGGTTACCTAGCTCTGTAACCTCAATGTATCCCCAAAAATTATTTGAGATATTTAAATAGGTACTGTTTAACAACCTTCTTCAACGATTGCCGACATTTCGATATCTGTTAGAAGGCCCCTCTTTTTAACCCGGTTTTTTATCACGTTTCTTTTGTAAACCTCTGTACCACTATCAGGTGTTATCTAAAATCTATTGAAATATTCAAAATATTTATCACTTTTGTCATTATAAGACATCCAAATGATTAAAACAAATTGTAGAAATTACTATGTTTTACTACCAAAAAAGATGTATTACACATTTTCTTGTGATTCGAGTTTCGGTAAATGAACTATTTCATTATCAGACAACTGGAAACCTATCAGTGGTATTTAAACAAAAGTGATAAATATTTTGAATATTTCAATAGATTTTAGATAACACCTAATAGTGGTTCAGAGGTTTACAAGAGAAACGTGATAAAAAATCGGGTTAAAAAAGAGGGGCCTTCTACCCTCTCCGAAATATTCAAAATATTTATCACTTTTGTTTAAATACCTCTGTACCACTGATAGGTTTCCAGTTGTCTGATAATGGGATAGTTCATTTACCGAAACTCGAATCACAAGAAAATGTGTAATACATCTTTTTTGGTAGTAAAACATAGTAATTTCTACAATTTGTTTTAATCATTTGGATGTCTTATAATGAATGTTTATTTTATATGTCGTTAGATATAAGTGGTACTTATATGACATTAATTTAATTCCTGAAGTTATAATTAATAAATATAATTTTTTGAAATCAAATATGTAGAAGGCTTATATTAAAATATTTAAATATTAATTTCTGCAAGATATACCAGACTTTTTATATAGATATAAAGTTTCTATTAGAGCCAGGAATAAAGCAGCAAAAACTCTGGGAGTGAATACACACTTGTTTTGAGCTATTTTCTAAAAAATTTCACAATTTAATGCACACGAAATAACTATTTTTCCTGTTTGACAGTGAATATAAGCAGACCTTCTGATACATTACTAAATATTAGAGGATATCCTTGAAATTACATTGAAAATAACGAAGGAACTGAAACTTGCATATCAGATATGAGGACCGGTACACCCGCATATTTCACAATGTAAAACACCTAGTTTTTATCAGATCGTGAAGTCTCTCTCTGGGCACTGGCAATATAAATCTTTTTATTTCTCTTTTATAACCACATAAATTTTTGAGCATTTTTATTGATTTTTCAATTGTGTTATACACAGGGTGTATATGAATAGTTGCGAAAAAATTTAGGAGGTGATTCCTTGTCAAAAAATAGGGTACGTCCTTCATATAAACTTCATTTGTTTGCTTAGTTACAGCCTCCTAAAGATGGCGACCGAAAAATAGTTTTTAATTTATTTCTCAAAAACCAAAAAACTGCCAATAATTGTACCTGAATCAGTTAATCAAAACAAGTCAGTTGTCATAACGAAATGACATCCTCTAACTAGATAAATTCTTGTTCGGAAATAATTCCAGCCTCTAAGACTCGCACTATCATGTTGGTAAATTATTTTTTTCTCAAAAACTTCGAAATTAAACAAGAAATTACAGGAGATCTTATTTTTTAAGAATGAATCAAGCTATCCAAAGTTAATATTTTCTTTGTAAAATAGGAATATAGGAAAAAATTTCTTGCAGAAGAAGGTGTAGGGGTGGCTTCTTTTACCCCTCGCAATCATAGAGGAACATCACCAAAAATTTTTTGAGTGCCTTCTCGCCCGCATAAAATGTCTGCTTGATTTTATTCTTGTCAGTTTTTTGGTTTTTGAGAAAAAAATTAATAGCTGTTTTTCGTGCTTTTTTTATATGAAAAACCCACTCTGTTTATGACAAGAAATCACTCCCTGAAATTTTCGCAACAATTAATATACACCCTATATAGTTGGCGCAAGAAAAGGGTAACTCCGTTGTGTAAGGCTCGTCAGCATCAAAGTCTCTATCATGGTGTCGTGCACAAGTCACATATTTTTTTACGATACCAGGACCTATCGTGAGGTATCTAATAGCAGCTGGTAAGTAGTAGAGTTGTCTTGAATCCAACACTCTCGCTTCCTGGAACGCTTAGGTCTCTTGAACATCAACTTCAAGATTCTCTTCTGCAGAATTTCACAGTAACTCCCCAACAAGTTATAGCATATCGGAGACGAAAGCGAAGTACAGCGTTTTTAACAGTGGCGTGTGTAGTACCCTGGTAAGAAACCCAAACTTGTATGACAAAAAGTGTAATTTATTGGTCAAGTTCTTTATATGTTCTGACCATTTCAGATTTGAGTCCACCATGACACCTAGATACTTAACCTTAGTTGCACCTTCAATTGTATAATTTTTCCCCATGCTCAAGATTTCGAGGTCAAAAGACAGGCGTTTCTTTGAAATGAAGCTTATTGGCAAATACTTTGTTCAAATTTATAGTTGAAAAGCTTGTAATCCATCTAAGTTTTCATGATCTCAAAATCACTTTTCGCTATTGTTTTTAATTCATACCAATCCGCCGCCTGGCAAAATATCACAGTATCGTCAGCGAATCCAATAATATCTCCTACAATATCCAAGTTGGACAGCTAAACCAACATATATGTTGAAGACTACAGGTCCAAATACCGTACCTTGGGGAACATTGTATTCCACTATTTTAGAACCGCTTGTTACCCCGTTAATTCTCACATTCTGAACCCCTTCTGTCAAATACTACTGGATAGATCCAGTAGTGTACCTCTTACCCCTATGTCTTCGAAAGAGTCCAACAAGAGTGAGATATCATTGTATCAAACGCCTTCGTCAGATTCAGTAAACATACACAAACAGACCTTTGAGGAGTTGAGCAAAGAGTACCCTTTTGATAATAAAGCAAGAATCGCAAAATGTAACTGAACATCTATCAACATCAACTCGTCATCGTTTATGAAGACTTACAAAGTTCAAAGAGTGCAAGAAACGAAGCATCGTGATCATCCCAAGCATTTCCACTTTGCCCAATGGACTTATGATCGCATGGCTGAAGATGGGAATTTTCCCAGCAAAACTTTAACCATGAAGCACATTTTCACCTCGGAAGACTATTTTTGTGGGAATACTTTAGAGATAAGTGCTATTTTAACCTCCAAAAACTATTGGTGCCTTGAAACACGAAATCTAAGTTTCCATTCATGAGATTGAATCACAAACCATCGACAATGCACCGAAAAATTGTTTTGATCGGATGGGGTACTATAGACAGTCGTGGCGATCATTTTAACGATATTGTTTTCCATATCAAGGTTCTGTTTTGATAGCGAACTCATAACTCTGAAAAAAAATGATTAATTTTTTATTTATAGCCGATCAAAAATGCAAACGGCACACTCTTTATTCTAGGAAAAATGGTGATGAAGTCAGTTTCTCATAAGGAGAGATCTGGTCGTGGAAATAAGAGGCAGTCATTCGTCATAATTTTTACAAATGAATGTCCTCTATATTGTTTTGAATAGTGCAATATACACCAAAGATTAGGCATGAAATTTGATTCAACAAAAAAAAAAGGAATAAACCATTCAATATTTTTCTTATCATTTTTCTGGTATTTATAATCTGTACACTTGCAAATGAAACGGAACCCTTAGTCTTTGATGTTACCGGCTTTGAACAATTTCATTTCCTAAAATTCTTCAAAGAGATCACCGCATTATGGCCGTTTGACTAGTGCTCAGATTTTCACTTGGGAACAATCTTCAGCCCATCCACTGTATCCTTTTCTTGCGATCGCCTTACTCTCCAGATACCCACAAATTCAGAAATCTAGGGAGTTCAAGTCCGAAAATATATATAGGATTGCTGAAATTAATGCTTGAAAATTGTTTTGAAGTCTTTGGACTGTGCTCTTTGTGCGCTGGTACAATTCATTGCTGGATCACCCAGAATTCTGATTGGAATTGTACACTTGACTTCAAGAAAGCTCTCAACACTAAATGTCTATAGAATGGTACTTCAACTTTTACTCCTTCTGATCAAAAGCAGTAGAGAACGTCCATTTTGTGTGATTACTGCCCAAACCATCACTGAAGCCCATTTTTTATTTTGATATGCCCGCAGATGATCTCCATTGAGATGAGAAAATCGAACACTCAAGTAAACACTTCGTTCGAGAATTCCAAAACTAAATTCGAGAATTACTTTTTTGACCACCCAATTCATAGACATATAAGATGCTCATGCAAATTCTCATATGTGAATATAATAAGTTATTTTAATTAATTTCAATTAATCAATTTTTTCTACGTTTTCCACCTAGCTTACTTCATTTAACAAAATGTCGAATGAACTGCTTTTTTCCAGTATCGTCAGAATATTTTCGTATAATATATTCTATTTTCAATTTAATTCACAATTATTAATAAAATCGTATTATCTGTATTAGATTGCAAAGGACTTTCACAAAAAAAACACATGTGTAACTGCCCAACTTGAGTTCATATTTACGGAAATGTTGACCGGCAAGAATAAGAACATCAATATGTGATACAAATTGGATGGCAATAGCTAGTGAAATAATAAAACTTTTTTCCATCGTTCAATTACACAGGGTGTTTTTAAATTGATGCAAAACGTTTTTGGAGCAATAATCAATGGGTGTCTTTCGTATAAGTTTTTATCCTCGGCCCCTTTCCTCCAGGTTAGTGAGTGCCCTTTGAGATTAGAGAAAAAATTCTGTTTTATGTCATTTATCATTTTTGATACATTCAATGAGGTGTAGCACCATTATGTTGGAACCAAAACACTTCTGGGTCGATACCATTCAACTTTTGAAACAAATAATCATTGATCATCGATCTGTAACGAGCACCATTCACTGTAACATTAGCTCCAGCATCGTTTTCAAAGTAATATGGACCGATGATGCCTCCAGCGTGTAAAGCACACCATACAGTGCATTTTTCAGGATGCAATGGAACCTGCAGAACTTTTTGAGGATGTTTACATAGCCGTTCAACGGGAAATGAGCTTCATCACTAAACACAATTTTACGATAAAAAAGTGGATCAACTTCAAGCTGTTCTAGGGCCCAAACAAACGACGCTTATTATGATCAAGTGTCTTTAGTTCTTGAACCAATTGGATCTTGTCTAGGTGTAGACCAAGATCTTTGCCCAAAATTTTCCATGTGGTGGATGCACAGAGTCCAACTTTTTGTGAACTTCGACGAATAGGCAAATCTGGATCATCATTTACACTGTGACTTACAGGAGCGATATTTTCTTTTGTACCTGCAGTTCTTTGACTTGTTGTTGCATCGAGTAGAGAAAATATTGCCCGAAATCTATCGATACTTCGACGAGTAAGCTGCTTTGATGGACGATTATGTAAACCATAAATTTTACGCAGTGCCTTATAAGTTTGGCGAATAGAACACTGATTTTGAAAATAAATTTCAACAATTTGTAAACTTTGTTCCGGCGTCAGTCTTTTCATGATAATTTGTCAATGCTTACTGAACAGAAATGTCAAAACAACATGGCTTCTTCCTTATGTCAAATCACAGTTATCCCTATCGAAAGTTCTATCACTCAAAAAAAAACACCCGATATATATAAATCAGAAAAGTAGTGTAGCCTTCATCAAGAGTATTTTATTAAGCTGTGTCAGTACTTAAAAAAAACTGAATGGACCTTATGAATTGAAAATCATATGCTAAAAATGATAAATGATAAAAATCATATGCTAAAAGTTAATAAATGAAAAAGCTAGATATACAGGCTGATAAACGAAAAATATTGTTGCAAATAAAATCATTTATTCTCTTATTTCAGTTATGTCAAACCAGAGACACTTGACAGATCTTCCTTCTTCTAAATCCCCTTTACCTATAATCGTATGATAACATCGCAACCAATATCTCCTAAGTGCACTGGGAATATCAGAACGTTAAATAAAAATCAACTGAATCAGATAAGAACCTGCTGAATAGAAATAATGAATAGACATTAATTCCTGAAAAGTATCATTTTGGGCATTCTACGCTCGCTGCCTTTGGGAAAATTTAGATGAGTGTAAACCATTTTTATCGACCCAAACAGCGACAGTTATGATGATAAACGAGCTTTTTCTAAAAGGGACGGCATGTCGCCGAAAAAATTATCAGTAAAGAAAACTGTTTGAATTTCGTGCTCTGAGGGCCTCTTTAGAGTGGAAATTCAGAAACAAACTGTGAAGAAACATAAATCGTTTTTATATAAGTATTTACTTTCTTTCTCTTTATGTCTTTCTCAGTTTCATGGCATAATCATTCAGGCAGAAAGAATATCCAGAATTTTAATCTTTTGTTATCCTCCAGGGCCATTCAGGGGCGTAGAATTTTTTCACTAGAAGAACTATGTTGAATAAATTAGATTCAGTGAATTCTTGATATACGTGAAAAACTGACCTCCATTTTTACATGATATAAGTGATCAAACGTCCGGTGGAGTGAATAAATTCAAGAGGCAGAGAATTTCAGATTATTAACAACGTTTTCTACAAAAGCCTTTTTAACAGTTCTCTGTTATTGTGACGTGAGCTTGATTCGAAAATTCATGAAAAGTTGAAAAAGATTGATTCAAGAAAATCGTCGGGTTTATTGATGAGCCATACTTTTGGTTAAATAACTATACAACAACCGTAACTTTTGTATTCGGATGAGGATCCACTAGAGAAACATCACTTAATTCAGAAAGAAATATTAGTCCATATGTTTTCAAGAATAATGATAATCAGAACGTAACAGCAGAGAACATCTATACGAACAACAAAGTCTAATCAAAGATTAATAACGCACTCACTACACCAATGAGATAGAAAGAGGCATACGAAAAGGAGACTCTGTGAGTTCTTTAATGTTCAACATAATAATAGACCAAATAATCAGACAAGCTCGAAAGCTACGAGGGACACAAAATGGGAAATAAACGAATAAACATCTTGTGCTATGTATATGATGCTGTACTAATAGCAGAAAATGAGGATAATCTCCAGAGTCTTCTATTCTTGTTCAATAAAGTTTCCCAAACACTAGGTATGACAATATCCGCAGCCAAAACACCTTTAATATACATTCTGTCAAGAAAGTACCGGGAATTATCGATTTAAATCTGGCGGGGCAATGAGGTAGGTAAAATTTTTTTTTGCTAGGTTGGTACCACTGTCCTTAATTACTGTGCCAAGCTTGAGCGGGATCTGTCAACTAGTGTGTTTGCAACAGCTGATTAAGTCAGTCGATGTCAGAGTGCGTGCCGATTTTTACTATGGTTGATTACGTTGAGCAAAGTTTTTGTTTAAAGTTTTGTGTTGCAAATGAATTTTCGTGTGCCGATGCATTGAAAATGTTGCAAAAGGCCTTTGGTGATAATGCTCTATCGAAAACTCGTGCATATCAGTGGTACAGAGCCTTCAAGGACGGTCGTGAAGTGGTCGCCCATCGACGGCTTCGATCGAAGATAACGTCGATAAAATTAAGAAAAGGGTGCTGGAAAACCGTCGTACCAGCTTGAGAGAGATAGCACATGATCTTAAGATATCCCACGAGTCCGCACGTACGATTTTGATTGATATTTTGGGCATGAGAAAGGTGGCCGCACGACTCGTACCGAAAGACCTGAATTTTCTTCAAAAACGTCATCGCGAACAGGTTGCTTCAGACATGCTGGATCGCTGTAATTCCGATTCTATATTCATGGAACGCATTATAACTGGTGATGAGACCTGAGTCTACGAGTACGATATGCAAACAAGCCAGCAATCATCGGAATGGGTGGCAAAAAATAAGCCGAAACCGAAAAAACCACGCCAAAGCCGCTCGAAAATGAAGGTGATGCTCATTGTTTTCTTCGATATCCGTGGCGTGGTGCACTACGAATTCGTTCCAGAGGGTCAGACGGTAAACAAGGAGTATTACCTAGGCGTTATGAAACGTTTGCGTGAGCGTATCCGTAAGAGGCGGCCAAATTTGTGGGCGAACAACTCATGGATTTTGCATGACGATAACGCGCCTTCTCACCGAGCTACGATTGTGACTGACTTTCTCGCCAAAAACTCAATAAACGTGCTTCAGCAACCACCGTATTCGCCGGATTTGGCTCCCTGTGACTTTTTCCTCTTCCCAAAACTAAAATTGCCCCTTCGTTGCACCCGTTTTGAGTCGATTGAAGCCATAAAACAAAATTCGGCGCGAGAGCTAAAGTCCATCCCGGAAAGCGCATATAAAAAATGTTTCGATAATTGGAAGTGCCGTTGGCATAGATGTATTGGAGCAAATGGAGTCTATTTTGAAGGCGACCCAATAAATTTTGACGATTAAATGTAAAAATGTTGTTTTAATTGAAAATTCCCGGTACTTTCTTGACAGAGTAGTATAAGCTTATGGTAGACGACATTATAATACATCAGGATATAAAATTTGCCTACCCAGGCATAAAAATATCAAGCTATGGTGAAGTAGAACCAGAAGTACGAGAACAAGCAATAAAACCAACAAAAACAGCTGCTCAATTCAACGATACCATTTTCTGAAATATACATCTTGGAATAGAAACAAAAGCCGGAATTTATCAAACTACAATAAGCCTTATTCTCATTTATGCGGCGAAAATCAGACCTGAAACCTGAAGAATATGGCAAATAATGGAAACAACAAAGATGAAAATAGTTCCAAGAATACCATGGAAATCATTGTGGAACAGAGAGAGAAGCAAAGAACTCAGACGAACGTGTAAAATAGACATTATTGTAACGATTAAAAACACTCCACTATTGTTTTCAATTTCAATCGCTAAAAAAACGCTCCAATAATGTGATTAAACTAAGACCATTAAGAGGTTTGGAGTTTTCGCAATGAAAGTCGACGTTGTTATCGCACGCGCTGTAGAGTTGCATTATTTTCAAGGAGTGTAGAAATTCCCAGACTTCTTTCTTTCGTACTGTTAGGTTGCACGAAGTATTAATAAAAATACCACAATTTTTATTAAGGTACCTAATCTATGAAAATCGTGGAATATTGAATTGTTATTGTATCTTATAAGACGTCTACTCAGAAGGCGTCTTAGTACCGGATAATTTTAGTCCAGAGATTTTAGTACCGGATAATCTTAGAACTGAGCAATCTTGCTGGAGTGCCTTTTTGCTTGAATTATCTTAATACCATACAATCTTCCCTGTGTCAGATTTAGAGTATCTTATTACCGAACCATCTCAGTTCCGGAACCTCTACTGGTCATTTGGAACAATTTGAAATTGAAGACCTACTGATAATATGCAGAATAGGAACTATTCTTGGAGAACGCACTATCATTTCGACACCTTGGGAAACAATATTCCAGGAGAACCTCAAAGGTAAGTCCTTATATGAACTCGGATCTCAAGCTTACTATAAAACTGTCTTATATTGTAAATAGGAGGCACTTTTTCAATTGTAAAGTTGAAATAATTGTATAGGAAGCTAGAGTTTGCATTTTCACTATCAGTTTGACAATTTCGGATTCATTCGGGAAACACTCATCTCTTCATTGGCGTACTATGAGGCATTTTATTGTTTCATGTTTTAGTTTCACTTTCATTTATCTTTTTATCATAGCCTTCGCTGTGATGTGTTAGCGATTTGGTTTCAACAAAAACGAATGGGTTCTGGGAAGAAAGAATGGATTGAACATATAGTCGAATTAATTAAATTGAATATGAATATGCTAATTATGAGCAAAAAGTATGTGTCTTGTATGTATGTTTGCATACTCTAGATGGCACTAGTGTATGAATAATGTCTTAGTGTATAGCGAATAAAGATACTTGACAGATTTGTAGTACCTGGCATACATTGCACTGATGATTGCAGAAACGTGCAAATGTCTGCAATTTGCCTCTGTGATCTACAAAACCTTGTCGAGTTTGTTTGAGTACAGAATTGTTATACAGATGTATATTATACTGTCTCGATTTGTAGAACTTCCTGTTACCATAACTCACACTCCTTTTTAATGAAATTTAGTACAGATCAGCCGAATTAATTTATCTGCACATTCCCTTTCATGAACTGTTATTATGTTAAAACCTAGCTGTCTAACTTCTCAGTACATAAAAAAAAACGTAAGACTATATAATCAAGATCTGTTAGAATTAATCAACCCTACTGAATTTTTATCATATTCCCTTCGAAATTTGACCGAAAATAATTAATTTTAATACACATATATGTTGGTTTTTGACAAATATCAATATTTCTGTGTATTATTCAATTAAGTGCAACGTATTTCTATAAAGTAAAGATCAACACAAATCTAACAATATTATATTTTCAACAAGAACTATGTGAGAAGATTATAAAAAGGATCAGATCACATGGATTTTATCACGAAACTCAGAATTTCTGAGCGATTGGTGGAAAAAATTATAATACAATTTTCAATCAACCGACCTCAACTATCGCTTATTCAACGAACACCGTACAAAAAACCATTAATCAAGGAACATCCCTATAATCCGGAGTTCGTTTTTATTCCCAATCCACCAGATATCAGGGAGGAGAAATGAAGAGCATTGCGTCTACAGTGCTTCTTGCTTAGGAATGATGGATGGTTTTCAGAATAAACGGAGTAGATTGAGCATACCATGAGCCCTGAACGCACAGTGTTTCCTTCTGTATCGGTTTCCCTGGAGACTTAAAAAAGATTTCTGAGAAATGCACGTGAATGTTCAACAGTCCGAATAAATGTTTGATTTCATATTTCGACTTTCTTGTTTTATTTTCTAGTTCCTGGCAAACAAATGTAAGCAGCCTAGTGGAAGTTATGAACAATGAAATATCTCTTCCACGAATTCCATAGAGAATTTCATCGTCCAATAGGGGTCACTTTATATGTTACAAAATACCGAAATATATCCCATGTCCCTATGGATTACACTGTTCCAAGGTTTGTAATTAGAAGTAGTAATATAACATCATCATGTATATATTTAAATGTATTATCGAGGACCTTAATTTACCAAATACAGGGTCAAAGAATTTGAGTAACCAACTCGGAATATATAATTTTTACTCGTGGTTAATATCACATAATAAAATTATTTTTTCAATTGATTATCACTGACTGCGTATTTAGCCAATAAAATAAGGATTTTAGTTGCAACCGCGTGTTATCGATCAACAAATTGAAAATAATGATTGACTCTGTCCAATCTTCAAGCAAGATGTTCAGACTGACAAGCGTTCAAATCTCAATAGTTATAGATTCCTGATTCAACATATTCTCTTACATGCAGTAACACACTTTTCCAGAGGATCATCCGTATAGCATGAAATAAGACCTGAAATGTTACAGAATGTAGGAGAAAATGTTGAACGAAAACGTTTAGAAATGAACAGTAGGCAATTTGAAAATCTGATTAATTGAAATTTGTTCAGAAATTCTATGCACTGAATGCATTTCACTCATCACTTCGCAAGAGTTTCTTTCGCCTTAACGATCGCCAAACAGAAATATTATATATTATATATTATATATTATAAACTGCAAGAATTTTAATATTCAAAATGATTTGTCACCATTTAATATTCTTGAGGAAGTCATCACCCCTCTCAAGATCTTGATTGTAAACACACGAATTTTCATGTTTATTCATACTAAGTGCAACAGATTCCAGAGAAATTTCTTCATCGATATTTTTAGATTCGAATGAATGGAAAATGTATCGTTCGTGTACGAACTAAATTAAATCTTAAATGCTTAATCTGAATATTCAATACTCACGATACTTTCATCGAAGCTCAATCATAGTGAATTTTACTGATGAAGAAAATTTTTCAAGTGTTCTTGTGATGTCAATACTATTGAACATAACATGCTTTGTCATTATAAAATAAAACACTTGTTTACATTTTCTACTTTATTTTTGGTATTGACGTACGTTTCGTCTTTGCTAGAAAGACTTCATCAGGTATTCTGATGAAGTCTTTCTAGCAAAGACGAAACGTACGTCAATACCAAAAATAAAGTAGAAAATGTAAACAAGTGTTTTATTTTATAATGACAATTACAACTGATTTCTACCAAGCAACGGCCCAATCTATCATAAATTTGAGAAATGCTGATACCAGCTTTTTGGCCCAGAAGTACTACAGTTATTTACTGAAATCATCTACATGTACACAAGATTTATGGTTCTTGAAGAAATGCCTCACGGTATTCTGATGAAGTCTTTCTAGCAAAGACGAAACGTACGTCAATACCAAAAATAAAGTAGAAAATGTAAACAAGTGTTTTATTTTATAATGACAATTACAACTGATTTCTACCAAGCAACGGCCCAATCTATCATAAATATAACATGCTTTCTTTATTTTACATGAAACATACTATATGCTTCAATAACGCATAATATTGCTCCACATTACTCGTTTTTTCAAAAAGGACGACCTCTTTAGAATGTTTAAAGAATTCTTTCATGTTTGATATCCTTGCATAAGATTTTTATTAAATGATACAGTGGCTTTAACCTAAACATCTGCGGTTAATTTTCGCGAATTATAATGGAATGTGAACTGAAATGAAGGAAAAATCAGATTCAATACTCAACGAAGCTAAAGCATTTAAGCATTGTTTCGAGGAAATATACTTTTGCATAAAATTTGCAGCTAAATCCTGATATGCAGATAGAATAATCAACGAAGAGATGCGTGTATTAACTATTCAATATCTACACGAAAATAGTTTCAGGGACCTTCACCGCAAGGGCGATTAAAATTGAAATATCTTAATACAACGCTCGTGTTTAAAATATTTTCATTACTTATTCACAAAAAGCTCCCTTATGGTGGAATGTCAAATTGAAAAAGTTTAGCAATTAGAACAAGTGGGGGTAATGGAGGCAGATGCTTTGATGCACCTGGAATGAAAACTTTCCACATAATGTTTAAATATTAAATTAACTTCGAACATTACTCTACTAGAACTGCTCTCAGAAATTCAGTAAACATCGAATGAAACTTCCAGGTATTTCAATATGGATTGGATTTTCCTCTTCTGTATGGAAAAGTCGATAAAGTAATATTTTGAATTAAGTTTTCAAATGAAGTTTTCTTGATTGTATTTGAATTGCAGTTCAATCTACACCATTATATCGGGTGTTTTTTTTAGAGTGATAGAACTTTCGATAAGAATAACTGTGATTTGACAGAAGGTAGAAGCCATGTTGTTTTGATATTTCTGTTCAGTAAGCGTTGAAAAATTATCATGGAAAGACTCACGCCACAACAAAGTTTACAAATTGTTCTATTCGTCGACGTTCACAATAAGTTGGACACTGTGCATCCACCACATGAAAAATTTTGCGTAAAGATCTTGGTCTACACCCATACAAGATCCAAGAACTAAGCGTCGTTTGTTTGCTGATTGGGCCCTAGAACAGCTTGAACTTGCTCCACTTTTTTATCTTAAAATTGTGTTTAGTGATAAAGCTCATTTCTGGTTGAACAGCTATGTAAACAAGCAAAATTATCGTATATGGAGTGAAAACAATCCTCAAGAAGTTCTGCAGGTTCCATTACATCCTGAAAAATGCATTGTAAAGTGTGCTTTACACGCTGGAGACATCATCGGTCCATATTTCATGTTAATGATGAAATAACGCCTGAATTACTCGAAAAAGTGGTCTGATCGAATGCGGTTCCTCAGAGCTAGTCGTGGTGGATATTATTTTTTATACATAAATCTCATAAAATTATCTTTCAAATAAAAAAAAATTGGCTTCAATTGTAATTTGAATGTGTTTTATTTCAATTTAAAGTTCTATCACTCTAAACAAAACACTCGGTACAAGGAAACAGTCCTCAAGAGTTATAACGGTAGTGATGTTCCAATTCAAATTATCAATGAAATGATTTATTAATTGTTTCATACCAACAAAAAATGATTTTTTGCGCTTCTTTTTGGGAACAGCGTGCTATCATTTTGCCCAAATGTCTGTAATCTGCGAATTTCAAGCCAAAAATGGTCTCAAACGACTACTACTGGACTCGCTAATAAAGAATCCGAGATTAAAAGTAATTATGTCTGACCAGTCCGGTGTGTACGTACAAACTTTAACTTTCGAACGGCGAAAGCTACAGAATTGAAACTCTCATCTAGTTTCATTAAATCGATCTAATAATGAGGCAACTATTCACATTTGAAACTTTTCATTATTTCCCCATAACTTCCGAAACTACTAATCCACTCGAAACCAAATTTGGTATTTAGGTGTGATTTTTTTGTTTAAGAAGGATTTTATAGTCCTTATGTATTTATTTATTCATTTATTTACCACACAAGAACACAAACAGAACAAAGTCTCAGAGGCAGTGTTCACTTAGTTACAAATAAAACCACATTGTTTACATAAATTATCTACGAATTTAAAAATCATAATTGATAAAATATGTATGCATATAGTGCAAATACAAAGAAACAAAAAAATTTTATACAATTATTCCGGAGAAACTGAGAACAAAAGTCAATGCTTCAGATGTTTTTTGAAAATTACCAGCGAACAGAAAAAGAAATCGATATGAGGACAGAGGACGTCGTCATTCTGATGAGTGGGGAATTTGCGGTGTAGTTCTTTTTTCTAAAGGCAACTTGAATCATATCATTTGACCTAAGTCTTAGATCAGGAATCTTGAAACGAATCTCCTCCAAAAGACCAGAAGCAATAATTAAACCATCGTAATCGTGGTTTTCAATTGCAATTCCATTCTTGTAGGACAGAAACCGAATAAATTTATTCTGAACAGACTCAAAGCGTCGAATGTAGCAGTTGTACCTCTGGTTCTATGTGACCGAGGCAAAGTTCAACCGACTGAAGACAAATACATGGTAGAGTGTTAAAATAGTCTCATTTTTCTGGAAGGATTTTCCATGCCTCAGCACGAAGCCAAGCATTCTGAAGCAGGATGTGACAACCTCACCAACGTGATTATCAAAGAGCAATCTGAAGTCCTGCGAAATCCCCAGATCTCTGACAATACTTGATTCCTTCAACTCATGGTTGTTAAGTGTGTACCGAAGGGAAATTTTAGAGGTGAGACATTTTCAGACATTCATTTATATTTTCACTATGACTACTATGCCACCACCTATTCTTTTATGTCTGTCTGTTCTGTAAACTTTGTAGTTCCTTATTTTCAAGCTTTCCTAGCAGAATTCTATCAATATTATTTTGTTACAGAAGGAATATTAGTTCCATCTTTTGGGAATAACCTAGTTTGGGTTCCAATGTTCAGAGTGTTAGTTTTGCTCTTCATTTTTTTTGAAGGAATAAGCAATTATCCTCACAATATTCAGTTTTCATAAGTTTCAGGAATGTTTTGTATTCGGTTCCTCAGGGGAACTGTCCTTTTCAACTTGTACCCGAATGACCTTTTCGAATAGGATTTGAAGGGAAAAATGGTAAGATTTACGAATGAGACGGCTGTGTTTTATCAGAAAGGTGACTGGGAATCACTAATATCTACAGTTGAAGCCGACTTTGAACAGATCATACAATTCTTCAATGACAGATTAAAATTATTTCATATTAAGATTTAAAAATTTCATCTTACAAGGAATTAACTATCTCTGGTGTTGCATGAAATAAGAGGAGCGTTAAATCTGTTGGTCAGATAAGATGTTTTGGAGTATATACAGATTCACACTTGAGATGGACAAATAAATATAGTTATTCAAATATTTTATTAGTAGCCTTCTACATATTTAATTTCAAAAAATTATATTTAATAATTATAACTTCAGAAATTGAATAAAAATAATATCATATAAGTACCACTTATATCAAACAACATATAAAATAAACATTCATTATAAGACATCCAAATGATATAACGAAATCCAATGAATAAAAATTGTTAACCAAAATCCTATAAATTAAATATTTTGAATAGAAAAAATTTTGTTTCTGCTGATCAATCTTATGAAAACAAATATCTTTCAAAAATGTTAAACATAATCTTAAGAATTTCATCATAAAACTATCTTACTTAGAAAATTCAATATTATTGGATATCTAACTAAATTACTTTCAATAAAATCTCAAGATTTGTAGAAACATTACTGAAAAACAAGTTTCAAGAGAGACTTTGCTTCGTCAGTATTAAAATAATTCATACTCAATAAAATATAACATCAATAAACAACAAACATTTACTCACCCTCCAACAATTTAGAAAACTTATGGTAAATGAATACTGAAAAATTTAAATGGAGTAAGGTTAACTACAAATAAATAATTCTGTGGTTTACCCTTGATCTAAAAGATTGAAAGACAATTTAACGG
The DNA here is from genome assembly GCA_034642435.1 of Megalocaria dilatata. Lineage (NCBI taxonomy): Eukaryota > Metazoa > Arthropoda > Insecta > Coleoptera > Coccinellidae > Megalocaria > Megalocaria dilatata. The sequence continues at coordinate 44,488,222 of CM067856.1, forward strand.
CCTCTGTTATAGCACAAGGACTATCTGTATAAAGAATGTTAAGGAAACCAAATAAATATATATTATGAATAAAATAACATAAATGGAGGTTAGAACTTGATAAAAGGTATATAAAATTATTTAAATATTTCAATATTATCGTTCTGCGTATTTTATTTCAAGAAATTATATGTAATAATTATAACTTCAGGAATTAAATGAAAATATAATGTCATATAAGTACCACTTATATCAAACGACATATAAAATTAACATTTATTATAAGACATCCAACTGATATAACAAAATCAAATGAATAAAAAATTTTAACCAAAATCCTATAAATTAAATATTTTGAGTAGACAAAATTTTGTTTCTGCTGATCAATCTTATGAAAAGAAATATCTTTCAAAAATGTTCAACATAATCTTAAGAATTTCATCATAAAACTATCTTACTTAGAATATTCAATATTATTGGATATCTAACTAAGTTACTTTCAATAAAATCTCAAGATTTGTAGAAACATTACTGAAAAACAAGTTTCAAGAGAGACTTTGCTTCGTCAGTATTAAAATAATTCATATTCAATAAAATATAACATCAATGAACAACAAATATTTACTCACCCTTCAACAATTTAGAAAACTTCTGGTAAATGAATACTGAAAAATTTAAATGGAGTAAGGTTAAATACAAATAAATATATGATTGTTTCGGTCTTTACTTGACGGAAATTCATTTTGAAAATATGAATAAAAACAATATTCTCATTTCCGCTAATATTTTATTGACACTACGATCGTTACGTCATACCATGACTTCTTCAGGTGAGTATTACAAGATACTGAGTATACCGTGAACAAGAACTTCATTTTATAGTACATGGATATAACAAAAATAGAAGAGGGGGTGAAGAGAGTTTTACAATACTTTTGGGAAACTGAAAAATGGTTCAAAAAAGATTCAACAAAGGGGAGTTACTTAATTCAGTTTGGTCATTCAATAATATTTTTCTTTTGTGATATCTATTAATTTCTAAAGTTTCTAATAAGTTTAATCTAAAACTTTTGTTTTCTAAGTGTAAAATTTCAAAGTTACTATTAAAACTATGTCCTGTGTCTAGAAGGTGCTCTGCGTAGGTTGAATTTCCCTTTTTGTTACAATAGCATTTTTCATGTTCCCTGAGTCTCGTCTGGAACGATCTTCCTGTCTGACCAACATATACGAAATGGCAAGTACCGCAAGTTAACTTATAAACACCTGATTTCTTGTTCTTAGATGATTTATCTTTATTATTTTTTATTAATTTTCCTAGGGAGTTATTCGTTTTATAAGAAATTCTAAAATTGTGATTCTTCATTAAATATCTAGCTACCTTTTCTGTTTTTGGTCCCAAGTATGTCAACGAAATGTATTTACTTTCAATTGGATCATTATTAATGGGATATACTAATTTCAAGGCCAGCTTTAATTGTATTTTTAAGAAAAGATTCTCAATAATCGGGACGTTGAAACCGTTGTTCAACGCAATCTGTTTGATGATGTTATATTCTTTGTCAAAATTCTCACGTGACATGGGTATGTTGGCTAATCTATATAACATGCTATTGTATGCTGCTAATTTTTGTGAGTATGGGTGGTTTGATGTGAAGTGAATTGTGCTATCTCTATGGGTTGGTTTCCGGTATATTGAAAAAACGTGTTTATTATTAATTTTTGTGATGGTTAAGTCTAAAAAGTTTATACTATTGTTTTTTCCCCTTCATAAGTGAATTGTATGGTTGGGGATAATTTGTTTATGAAATCCACAAACAAAGAAAATTGTCTCTCAGTGCCATTGAATAAACATATTACTTATTTTAAATGTTTCATTTATTGGTATAGATATGTCGACGACGTTCTATGTTTATTCAATGGCACTGAGAGACAATTTTCTTTGTTTGTGGATTTCATAAACAAATTATCCCCAACCATACAATAGTCGATAAATTCTTTTGGATTGTTCAAAAAAAGAATAAAACTTTGGTTGAAATTAATTTTGGAAAGGTCTCTCCAAGGATTCGTTAAAGAAAATGCGGTGTGTTTCAGAGTGGATAATTCTTGATCTTCTGGGGATTTCGTCTGTAGGTGTTAGTTTAAATGTCGATTGAGGGATTGTTCAGTGTTTCAGATGCGACTGATTATCTGAATTTTCACATATTGAAAATTGATAAGATGAATAAAGGTCAGTTATTTTAATTATTGTATTATTATATTATTCTAAGTTTTTACTTTTGTGGGATATATTTTCATTAAAAAATATATAAGAAACAGTATTTCAATTTCCACAAAAAAATTTAATAATACAATTGTTCCACGTGACAAAATAATGGAAGAACAAGTCATAAAAACTTAAGGTGTTTATTGGAGTTTGCCACTAAAAAATGCTATTAGGGAAAAATATTCAGTAATGGAGACTTGACAACATCTGTTTGTTCATTCAAAAGGATTTTACAGGCGTTATACCTGTTGATTTCAAGAAATTCTAAAAGGGTTAATCTAGAGCTTTTACTTCCGACGTGGTTAATTTCCTAGTTATTGTTGAAATTATGCATGAATTTCATGAGATGATTAGCATTTGTCGAATGTACAGAATCCAATATGTAACTCCTTTGGTATTCTTGGAGTCTTTTTCTGAATGATCTACCTGTCTGGCCAATATATACTAAAGGGCAATCGTTGCGAGTCAACTTGTAGACTCCAGATTTATTTTCTTTATTCGTTCGATCCCTTTTGTTTTTTATATAAGTACTCAGATTATTAATGATTTTAGAAGCTGCGTTGTAATTGAAACTATTTTTGAGATATTTAGCAATATTTTCAGATAATCCATTAATATAAGAGGAAAATCATTTATGTGTAATGCTCTCTTTTATGATTGGGTACACAAGATTTAATGCCGTGTTTTTTGTTTATTGTGTACCATTTTGTTCTTTAAGAAAGGTGTTGTAGCCGTTGTTTGAAGCTACCGTTCTTAATTCTGTCAAAAAGTTATCTGAATTCAGAGGGACATTCAATAGTCTATGGATAAAACTATTATATGCTGACATCTTTTGGTTGGTGGGGTAATTTGAAGTTGTATGTATTGTAATATATGTTTGTGTGGCTTTGTGAAAAATTCTAAAATCATGTAAATTATCTAGTCTTGTTATTGTGAGGTCAAAAAATTAATGCTGTGCTCCTTTTCTTCTTCGATATATTTTCTTTAACTTGTGGAACGTACTTTTTGATGATATTTCGATGTTATATACTTTGTTGATATTATTTTGTATTTTTAAGCCAATTAACTTATTATATTATATTATTATTATATCAAATCGGCCTGAATTATTTGTCTGGGAAGTCGGTGAATATCTCTGCTTTTCTGCGTTTGCTGCTGCCCTTTTACTTCAATATGTCAGGATCGTGAATTTTGTTTTAGTTTTTTGTTTCGGTTATTGCTGACGTGATCCTCGATTGTGATCGATTTTTGTTTCCTGTCCTATTTTTTCATGAATAATTGTCGAATCCTGGTTTTGACTCCGTTCGTTATTCTATTCAGTAAGTTTTGTCATCGGGATGAAATGTCCTCCTATACTAGTTCTTGGCTTTGTTTTCTTCTCCTCTAGTAGTATCATTTTTTATCTGGTAGAGGTTTTCGTTCTGATACATTTTTCTCTTTTGTTAATTTTTCCTGGGTTTCGATCATTTTTTCTTCGAAATTCTCGACTGCCTTGTGTATTTAGTTTCTGGTAATGATTTTTACCTCCTTTGTTTGGCAATGTTTCCTGAATGACATTCCAATTAAACTTTTTTGTTGTTGGTGTTCTATTTATTTCCATTTCTGTTTTCAAAATTACTGAACAGTGATGCCTGTCTGCTATTTCCATTAGTTTTGTCCCTGAAATTTTTCCTTTTTCCTGTTTCAGTGGAGGTGTTTTGCGTTTAAGTTTCCTACGATTATGGTTGGCTTTTTGTTTCGAATAAAAGCAGTTATTTCTTTTTCGTTCGTGATATTTCTCTGTTGTTTATAGACAGACAATATACTGATTTCTCCTTCTGTTGTTTTTATGCTTATTTTTTTTTATAATATCAGATTTATCAAAACTGCTGGAAGTTCAACAGTGTGGCTTATTTATCTTTTCACTATGACTACTGTGCCACCACCTATTCTTGTATGTCTGTCTGTTCTGTAAACTTTTTAGTTCCTTATTTTCATGCTTTCCTAGCAGAATTCTATCAATATCATTTTGTTACAGAAGGAATATTAGTTCCATCTTTTGGGAATAACCTAGTTTGGGTTCCAATGTTCAGAGTGTTAGTTTCGCTCTTCTTTTTTGTTTTGAATAGCTTAATCATTTTGTTTAATTCTTCAATATTTTGTGGTGGCATTCATTTCGCATAATGTTAGCGACACTCTTCCTAGGATGATGGTTAGATCACTTATAAATTCTAGACGCGGTTCAACCCGGAATCTTCATATTCCTAATAGGACCAGCGGCGGAATATTAACCGAACATATATCGGGTGTTTTTTTTTTTTTGGAGTGATAGAACTTTAAATTGAAATGAAATACATCTAAATTAAGATTGAAGCCAAGTTTTTTTTTATTTGAGAGATAATTTTATGACATTTATGTTTTAAAATAATTTCTGACATATGTCCACCACGATTAGCTCTGAGGAACCGCATTGGATAAGAACAATTTTGGACCACTTTTCCGAGTAATTCAGGCCTTATTTCATCAATAACAGGAGTTATGTTGGCTTCCAAAGCGTCTATTGTTTCTGGTTTATCAGCATAAAGCCATGACTTGACATACTCCCAAAGAAACTAATCCATTGGATTTAGGTCGTATGATCTTGGAGGTCAATTAATTGGACCATTTCTCGAAATAATGTTATCGCCAAATTTTTCTTTCAATGAATCAATTGCAAAAATTGCTGCTACCGTAACGGCATGAGGTGTAGCACCATCTTGTTGGAACCAAAACACTTCTGGGTCGATACCATTCTAATCTTGAAACACATAATCATTGACTTTTCATCTCTAACGAGCACTATTCACTGTAATATTAGCTCCAACATCGTTTTTAAAGAAGACCGATGATACCTCCAGCGTGTAAAACACACATACAGTGCATTTTTCAGGATGCAGATTTTCTTGAGGATTATTTTCACTCCATATACGGCAATTTTACTTGTTACATAGCTGTTCAACCTGAAATGAGCTTCATTACTAAAAACAATTTTACGATAAAGAAGTGGATCAACTTCAAGCTGTTCTAGGGCCCAATCAGCAAATAAACGACGCTTATTATGGTCAAGTGGCTTTAGTTCTTGAAACAGTTGTATCTTGTATGGGTGTTGACCAAGATCTTTACGCAAAAATTTTCCATGTGGTGGATGCACAGAGTCCAACTTGTTGTGAACGTGGACGAATAGGCAAATCTGAATCATCATTAACACTATGACTTACAGCAGGGATATTTTCTTCTGTACGTACAGTTCTTTATCTTGTTGTTGTTGTTGCATCGAGTAGAGAAAATGTTGTCCGAAATCTTTCGATTGTTTGACGAATAAGCTGCTCTGATGGACGATTATGTGAACTATAAATTTCACGAAGTGCTTTATAAGTTTGGCGAATGGAACACTGATTTTGAAAATAAATTTCATTAATTTGTAAACGTTGTTGCGGCGTGGGTCTTTCCATGATAATTTGTCTATGCTTACTGAACGTCAAGATAACATGGCTTTTACCTTCTGTCAAATCACAGTTATCCCTATCGAAAGTTCTATCACTCTAAAAAAACACCCGATATATAAATATATGAGCCATATAAGTGAAATATGGTGGTCACTCGATGAGATTTGTAGATTTATTGAGTGTCTGGCAAGAAATTCGTTCACAATGATATCCTCATGATTTGCCATTAGACAGAAACATTGTTAAAATCCCAAAATATACAGGAGATGCCTCAAAGCAAGCTTTTTATATGAACAATTCATGGTTTTTACTTGAAATATTTCATCATCCTCTATATTTCTAACAGATCTCAAATTAGAATCACTGATCTATTTGGTACATGAAGAGGAAGTAATAGAAGAAGACATAAAAATTTCTTTTGACAATATCTCAAAGTAAGCGTATACGTGCATTCAGAAATGGGGCCTCAGATGTTCACTCCTCAACTTGAAGCTTTACCAGCGACATTCATCTTTTCATTCACGTACAAATGCTCCGATTCTAGGCAGTTTTAATTTCAAGGCTTGTGTGCTCTGTCTAAATCCATTCCACAACATTCCAAATGTTCGGAGTAAAGCCTTCGTGATATGTAGCACACCTGGCTCGTATCATAAAGAAGTTGATGTTTCAATGCAACGAATAAACAAACCATGTTCTCTAGGAAATAAGGAGTTGAGCACCTGGATGCATTTTCGTCCGACTATTTATTGTGTTGGGAAAAGACGAGTTATTAGGTAGATTTTTGTAAACAGGTCTTTTCAAGATGGGTGTCTACTAGATTTCTGGGCGAACTGGAAAACGGATAAGTTTGAAAAGTAAATAGTATGCGTAGAAACACTTAATTCAAAAATATATATTGAAAATTCACGATGAAGAAGTTTTTTGAATTTAACAGATAATATCTGGATTGATTCTACGGAACCCCTACAGATTTCAATCTAAATAAATCTCTTAAAAACATATAGACTCAAATTTTAAACAAGCCCTAGATAACACTGTATCATATTTAAATGATTCGGTCTTTATTTGGTGGAAACTCATTATTTTTTTCAAATATATATGAGATAGTAATTTATTTCCACAAAAATGTTTGTACCACTACAACAATTGTTTCACCACGATGTGGGTTCTTCAGGTATTACTTTGTAATGTATTAAAAATCATCAACATTTGTTTGTTCGTTCAAAAGGATTTTAAGAGCATTACAACCTATTGATTTCAAGAAGTTCTCAAAGTATTAATCTTGAACTTTTGCTTTCAACGTGGATAACTTCATAATTAATGCTGAAATTATGCCTGAATTCCTTAAGATGATTAGCATATGTCGAATGTACAGAATCGGATATACATTCTGTCAAGAAAGTACCGGGAATTATCGATTTAGATCTGGCGGGGCAATGAGGCAGGTGAAAATTTTTTTTCCTAGGTTGGTACCACTGTCCTTAGTTACTATGCCAAGCTTGAGCGGGATCTGTCAACTAGTGTGTTTGCAACAGCTGATTAAGTCAGTCGATGTCAGAGTGCGTGCCGATTTTTACTATGGGTGATTAAATTGAGCAAAGAATTTGTTTAAAGTTTTATGTTGCAAATGAATTTTCGTGTGCCGATGCATTGAAAATGTTGCAAAAGGCCTTTGGTGATAATGCTCTATCGAAAACTCGTGCATATCAGTGGTACAGAGCCTTCAAGGACGGTCGTGAAGTGGACGCCCATCGACGGCTTCGATCGAAGATAACGTCGATAAAATTAAGGAAAGGGTGCTGGAAAACCGTCGTACCAGCTTGAGAGAGATAGCACATGATCTTAAGATATCCCACGAGTCCGCACGTACGATTTTGATGGATATTTTGGGCATGAGAAAGGTGGCCGCACGACTCGTACTGAAAGACCTGAATTTTCTTCAGAAACGTCATCGCGAACAGGTTGCTTCAGACATGCTGGATCGCTGCAATTCCGATTCTACATTCATGGAACGCATTATAACTGGTGATGAGACCTGGATCTATGAGTACGATATGCAAACAAGCCAGCAATCATCGGAATGGGGGGCAAAAAATGAGCCGAAACCGAAAAAACCACGCCAAAGCCGCTCGAAAATGAAGGTCATGCTCATTGTTTTCTTCGATATCCGTGGCGTGGTGCACTACGAATTCGTTCCAGAGGGTCAGACGGTAAACAAGGAGTATTACCTAGGCGTTACGAAACGTTTGCGTGAGCGTATCCGTAAGAAGCGGCCAAATTTGTGGGCGAACAACTCATGGATTTTGTATGACGATAACGCGCCTTCTCATCGAGCTATGATTGTGACTGACTTTCTCGCCAAAAACTCAACAAACGTGCTTCAGCAACCACCGTATTCGCCGGATTTGGCTCCCTGCGACTTTTTCCTCTTCCCAAAACTAAAATTGCCCCTTCGTGGCACCCGTTTTGAGTCGATTGAAGCCATAAAACAAAATTCGGCGCGAGAGCTAAAGTCCATCCCGGAAAGCGCCTATAAAAAATGTTTCGATAATTGGAAGTGCCGTTGGCATAGATGTATTGGAGCAAATGGAGCCTATTTTGAAGGCGACCCAATAAATTTTGACGATTAAATGTAAAAATGTTGTTTTAATTGAAAATTCCCGGTACTTTCTTGACAGAGTAGTATGTGTATTCTTTGTAGCACACCGCTAGGTAACTTTATGTGTGTGTCACAAAATTTTTAGTATTTGAACTGGGGGAAAATTTTATAATCTTGAGAAAATAGAAATTTGAAATGGAATTCGCGCTTGAATTGTGACTGAACTCAAAAGATGATACTAGCAAAAAAAATTGAACGACCTTTTCATGAACTCAGACTTTGAAGAAATTCTAAATGGGCCAAAGGTGTTCTTGCTCTTTACAAAGATATAAACTGCAGAAAGTTACTAATATATAATATATACTAGAAACTCTACTTATAGTGAACTGACTACACAGAATTCTTATAAATGCAAATATTTAAAGCAAGGTTGGTGTTTAGTCTTGTACAAATCAAAGACTGAAATTTTATCCACGCAAAACGCCATGCAGATATGAGGTTCTTCGTGCCTGTTAAAACCTTACGGCTGTCATAAATTTTGAGTCCTAAAACACAATTCTAAATGAAAACACTTGGGGAAATAAGATCATGCTCTAAATGAAGATACTAATACAATTAATTCTTACCAAAAGAAATAGGTCATGAAATTTCAGTACTACGTGGAAATATTAAGTCGTAAACTGATACCAAAGAGTTTAGGATATTATATATTTTGCTCCGAAATTATTTAATTGTGAAAGTTATTACTTTTTCGGTTCGACCAGGTGATGAAGAATGCTGCGCTTGTAACGAACGTGCATTGTTTCATTCGAATGTACTTTTATAGATATTCATATTTCAAATTTTATTCATAATATTTCATACTCACAATTGATTCTAAAATGTTCCTCAATAAAAACTTTTTACCTTAAGCTGTAAAGTTGGTAGTTGAATTCAAATCTTTTCGATGCTTCCGACGGAAAAGGATTTTCTTTTGGAACGCTTCAATTGAAGTTGCATATTAGCTGCACAAGATATGCTTCAAAGATAAAACAGTCACTAACTTGCTCCCGAAACACCTAAAACTGAACAGATTGTTAGATATTTGAGAAAAAACAGAAATTATAAAATCTCACACAAAACCACTCGGAAAATTAATAAAAAAAAACAACAAAGACAAAGTTTCTAAGAACAGGAAATTAGGAGTTTACAACTTCATAGTTGATTTGCGGTACATGTCCCTACGTACGTGTTTACCACACAGGAAGATCATTCCAGAAAAGATTAAGAACACGAAAAATGTTCTAGGAACAGATGTATAGTAACAAAATTTAACCTTAGCAAATAATTTATCAGAAACTGGCCATAAGTTTGATAACAATTTTGAAATTTTACATATTGAAAAGAACACAAACCTAATCTACTTGAAACATCAGAAATTAAAAGAAACAATAAGAACAAATTTTATTAAATGACCATGCAGATTCCCCCTACTCAACCTTTTTGTATAATATTCAAGTATTTCCCAATTATTGTCAAAATACCTCTCACCCCACCATTCTATTTGCATATTCTATTAAACGGATATATTTACTCTACCGTGTCTATCATAAGGTAGATAGATACTCCTAACAGTCCAATATAAATCAAATTATAGAATCTCTGGCCGAACGTAAGTCTTACACCGGTTTCAATCAATCTTTGGCAGAGTCGGTTCATTTCTCATCAGTTCGCACGTTGCCGGTTAAAACTCGACCGGAAACCTCCTCTCTCCGACAAATTGACATATCGACAATTGAGAGTTGGCTATATTACTTTGTACGTAGTTACCATCGCGATTTATCATCACGCCATTATAATTCAATTCAAATAGATCATAGGTCATGTATAATTCAGATATTCATCAGGGTTTCATACGATTTCTGACTAACTGGAGGGTGAAATCATGTGGTTGATAGTGTTGGCTATTTGTTTCGTCGATGATGATTGAAGCAGATTGCAAGGATGATGGGTTGGTTGAACTATATTTTCTCATTTCGGCAAAATATGCAAGTAACGGGTTGGCCATTTAAAATTTTCATATTTGATAATCTATAAATAAAAAACTAATTAATATTTTTTTGAAGTTGTGAGTTCATTAGAAAGGTTAAACCTTGACATTTACGACCGAAAAACAATATAATTCAAGTGAGCGCTACAACTGGCTACAATCGACCCATTCAGTAACCCGTTGATTGTTTGGGGCTCAATCTCATGAAGGCAACTTTGTGCATCCAGGCATCATCGTGAATTCAACCGGTTACGTTATTAGCATGTGAGCTCGGATCTTTACCCAGGTGACTACTCAGTAGTCTCCATCCGCCCAGGAATCAGATAGTGTGTAAGTATACGCCTTATCGTCGTGCATTAGCGAGAAACACAAGAATTGAACCCAACAAGCTTCCATTTTCGGCTTCTGTCCGAAAACCTATACCTGATTGGTAAGAGCGAAGCACTATCCAACCTCTACTGGCTCTGCAGTATCAGTACCCGAGCTGTTTTGGGACGCAACTCAGACGCCGAAGGGGCTTCTTATCTGTCCACCCGAATACATTTCCATGAACCAAGATAGTCTCAATTGATCCGTCAACCCGGCGTGTACGTCAAGACTCACGAACCCCCATGTAAAAACTTTCAATTGAAACTGGCTTCAAGCACCAACGGTCTAAACCATATCTTCGAGATCCACAAACCCCAGAAATGTCTTGCAAACGATCCTGGTTCAGGACGAGGCCCGTCGAACCATCAAGTCCCGCTGAACCCTAAATTCTAGCAGTAAGTGTATTGGCATGTGACCGTAGCTCTTTCATCAACTGCCTAGTTAGCAGTCTCCACAGTCTGCCCCAACAGACAGAAAGTGTAATAAGAGTTACGCCTTATCATCGCGCGTGGCGAGAACCTATCCGAAATGAACCCACCAGCTTCCAGTTTGGGATTCAGTTCGAAAACCTACTCCGTCTGACTGGTAGTAGCGAAGCACTATCCAACCTCTACTGGCTCTGCATGGTCAGTACCCGAGTTGTTTTGGGCGCAACTCACACGACAAAGGGGCTTCTTATCCATCCACCCGAACGCAGTCTCATGAACTAAGATAATCTCAAGATTGATGCCTCAATTGATCCTAGGACGAGTACCGTCAATCCGGCCTGTACGTCAAGACCGACGAACCCCTGCTAGGTATTTAAATTGATCCTGGCGTCAAGCACCAACGGACTAGCCGTTTCGTCGAGATCCAAAAACCCAGAAACGTTTCACGATCGATCCAGGTTCAGGACGAGGCCGGTCGAACCGTCAAGGCCCGCTAAGGCTTCAAGGCATGAATCGTTTCTGGATGATTATAGCAACCATTGTCTTTAACGGATCTCCACATAACATATAAATCCGAGGTAAAAATGAGCTTCATCACTGAAGATGATTTTTTCGGGGAAAATGCTCAACTTCGATCATGGGATCATCAGCGAATTGAGCGAAGTGAAAACACATCTGATGGTCAAATAGCTTAGTTTCTTGCACTAGTAGAAGTTTATAAGCCTTCATACCGAGGTGTTTATGCGAAATTCTCCCCAGAGAAGTGCGAGAAATGTTCAGTTCTTGGCACTTTGACAATTTCATGTTCATGGATGTTCTGCCACATTTTGGGCTAAAGTACAATTTTTTCAGGTGTGCTCAATGGACAAAAATCTGAACGGTTTGTTTTATCAAATGGCGATTCACTTTTAACGAACAAATTGATCCATAAATTACCGTGAGAGCACTTAATTCCTATTGAATTTTTCAAATGAATTCATAACAAATTGGAATTTTTTTTATCTACCATTTTTGAAATGAGTTTTCACTTTTTTCCATTTTTACTTAGATGTAAATGGACTCATTTCGATAATCTCAAATATTAAACTAACTTTCTGTCGAAACACGAATGACAGAAGTATTGCCAGACTCTAAATAATCACCACTTCGATACTCTAGATGGCCCTCCCTTTCGTGGAAAAGCCTGGCAACCGCAAAGCTGAAAAAATCAATGTTGCCAATATTTTAAAATGAAATTTACCTTAGTGGATTTCAAGAATTCCTTAATTCATGTAATTTACAGCTAGAATTCCCTGCTCTCCCAATGGTGCTAACATTGTCGAATAATCTCTTATGAACAAAAACAATGAACACACTGTGTTTTTTATATATTTTATTATATTTATTTCATGCCAAAATGAGAAAAAGTGTGATAATAAAGAAATTATTTTTTATATAAAAAAAGATTTTCAATATATAGTATAAAATATATTCTCCAGAAAGCATTAAAAAGAGTATAAGCAGAAAAAGAAGTAGAGAAATAAAACATATTTCAGCAAAATATCGAAACGATGAAAATATCCCAGAAAAACTTTTCATTTTTCTTTAAAAAAAATACATGTTTACATTGTGGCCACAGATGATCTTCTGTCATTTAATGCTGCCATACGTTATTTTTCATGGTTTGCAAACTACTGAATCGACTCTTCTTTCTAGTATCTCGCTAGTGTTGCAAACTTTTTCTCATTTTTGTTTTACGAAAAAACAATTGAACTCTTTGAGATAAATGAACGACTTTCGAGGGAACGAGAAAATCATAACTTGAATTTCCGTTAAATAAGAACATTTTGAACAACATCTGAATCTAAACAGTGCTTATACTAGATTTTTCATATTATACATCTCTAATAAAAAAATATATAATAATATATAGTCCTTCTAGAAAGTATCCGGAATGTATCATTCTCCATAATTTTAATATCCTTCTTTTCTGTGACATTCTGAGATGAAAGTAACGTATATTATAGGTTGTGCAGATAATCGGCTATGACAACACTATTTGTCAAATATTGTTGATTCTCCACAGGTATACAGTTAATGAAATAATGTCGCCACTTGAAGAAAGAAAACAGGTAGAATATTTCTATAGAAAAGGTTTTGCAAATGTTAAAAAATTAGTAAAATTGACTGAACTGGAAAAAAGTGCTGTGTATTTGATACAATAATAATATGGCATGGATATGAGGAATATACCAGTTTTAGGAAAACGTCGTAAGATTAAAGGAAATAATTTAAACGCTCTTTTGGCCTTAGGACGACACAGTCTGCGCCTTGGATTTCGCAAATTGGCTAACCGATTTGGAAATCAACGAAATATAAAAGTATGTCCAGAAATCGTCCGTATGTCAGTGAAAAGACAGAACTACATATCAAGGAAACCAAAAAAATCCCTATAATGACGCCTCTACAAAAGGAACGAAGGATATAATTTGTCAAGGTTTTCAAGAAGATAATTTTAATAATGTCTTTATATCTGATGGAAGTTGTTTCCAACTTGGTGGAATTCGCTTAAAAATCCTATCGAAACAACCTCTTACCGTTCAAATTTCCAAATTTTCTGCCAAAATAATAGTTTGGGGGGCAATATCTTAACGTGGTGCTACGCCTCTCTGTAAAGTTGATGGCACCATTAATAGTGAACAGTATTGTGGCATTATGAACGATTTTGTTTTTGAAACGGCGCATGCTTTATATATATCCAGAGGGGTGGCGTTTTCAGCAGGATGACGCAAGATGCCATACTTCGACCTGTACTCAAGCTTGGATGCAAGAACACCAAGTGACAACCATTTCATGGCCAGCAGCTTCACCAGGTCTTAGTCCTATTGACGACTAATGAAGATTAAAGTTGAACGAGCAGAGCAAATAATGATTTCATGAGTTTTACAGTCCTGGACTACCATCACCGAAAATTATGGGGGCGATCTGGTTTCGGGTGTACCTCAACGTTTAGTCAACTGTTTACAGTTAAATGGGGCTTATATAAGTAAATAAGATTAATATTTTGTTATAATTTTCTAATTTAAGAATTAAAAATATATACTAATTACTTACAATTGAGCTTCGTTTTTTCTGAATACTTTCTAGACGGACTATATTATCTCAAAATATCCCTAAAATGGGAAAATTCATTGCAGTTGAGAACACCACATCAAATCCAAGCTACTACAGACTGCTACGTCGGTCACTGGCTGATAATCCGGCAGGAAAATTAAATTTACGATGATTTGGATGATGACCGGTGACCAATCATGAAGCTTAAATTGCTTTAACAGTAACTTCTCAACCTATGGAATCGGCAGTTTGCCAAGCAACTGGGAAGCAAAAATTGAATAAGTTTATCAGTATGCTCCGGAATGAACAGCAGGTTTATGCTGGCAATTTTCGATTCCCCTTTCATAATAAAATTTTAAAGAGTAAAAGTAACGATAATTTGTGTTAAAGTGTTTTTCGGGAAAAAATCAATTTAGAAAACTATTCCGTTGTATATTTTTATCAGTTGTAACTTTGAAAAACTATAAATTTCAACAATTGTATTAGATCGTAACTCATTTTGAGAAACATCCAATACTGCAATCTCCTGTCACTTCAGTAATGCCAACGAGATAACGCATTCAGGCAAACAAATGGAACGTCTAAGAAATTATCCGGTTCAAGCTCAGCTAAATAATTCGATTAAAAGGAACACTGTCGAAAGGGTAATTGACTCATGAGTTATCACAAATCCTTGACAATAAACATGTTCGTTTCATTACGGAGGTTTTTGTGCGCTAACTTTCGTTTGCACCGTCACGTTTATCCACAAGCGTTCAATAAGAGTTTTTTCTTCGACCACCAATTGAACTCAGTTCGCAAGTGAAGAACTAATCCAAGTTTGGTTAGCGGAAACGATATAGATTATTTCGCTCATTTCCGTTTCGTAACCGGTCCGATTGACCGAAAATTTCAACAATATGAAGTGGCTTTACGTAAGGAATTGGAAATTTGAAAGTAATTCTAATAGAAGTTTTTTGTTAAAAAAAATGCTTATAGTGGATAATTTTATATCATTCCGTTTTATTTTCTATTATTATTAAGTCCAGTGTAGAAACTTGTGGAAGAAATTTTGGAACATAACCCATTTCCTGATGAATGTGTCAACTTCAAGAAATATAAGGAAACTGTTTGAGTCGAAATTTTCTGGAATATTGTGAAGAATGAGTTATGCTAGTCATTGTCAAATATACTACATATTCAGTTATGTACATCATGATAAGTGCTACGAGTATAAAAATCAACTAAGGAATTTCGAAATAATTTCGTATCCTTTCTACAACTAGAATAATTGAACTAATTTGATAAGTCATATAATAAAAAGCGGTTTTTTCTTGATAGAAAGGATATTACAAAATTTTAAGACAGTATGCTATTTAAAATAATGTAATTTGATTAGGCTGCAGTCAACACTACTTTTCCCAAGGAAAATTTTCGACAGGATTATTATGTATTTTATAGTTTTCTCGAACGATTAACAAATTTCTTCTTTTTAATCCACTTTCAAATCTTTTGGATTACTTAAAAGAAGGCTTGACTAATTGATAATTCTGTGCAGAAAAATAGGGGAGAATAATTCCACTTCTTAATGAGTATTAAGAAAGTACATCCAACTACAAAATCTCGGTTGAATTATCAGTAATACACCTTTTTATATTTTTCCAAATATATTTACTATAGAAAAATTTCCAATATTATATCTATTCTTCATTTAAAAAATCCGGGTTTTAGCTCTGCATCTTCGTCCATCTGGGATTGCATATGAATTTAATAAAGATCTCCATCTGTTCTTGGAAAATAAAAACCCAACAGGTAGCTATGATATTTCCTTCTTTGTTGGAGATATCAATATAAATAATTTAAATCAGACAGTAGATAGAGGGGGTTATCTAAATATTATTATTCGAATATTTTTTTATTAAGAATTGACCTAAAAAAACAGGAAATTAGCAAATCTTCTGTGTTTCGTTGTTGTAATGAAATAACAACAAATTTTTCTGAACATTGTAGGAATAATAATCATTTCATCGATTTCAGTAAAACTGAGATCTTGCTCGAAAGTAATAAAAGTAGAAGAATGGACCTTTTAGAAAGTCTGGAAATTTCTTTAGCACACAAAGGGAAGTTACCAATAACAAATGACCAACTGAAATTTTATTCATCAGCATTGCTTTTATCTGTAAAAAAGTAAAACCGACCCAATATCTAGTTTCGACCTTCCTCAAAATTCTCCGTTTTACTATTATGAATATGATTTTAAAATCAGTTAATGAAACATACATTCTGTCAAGAAAGTACCAGGAATTATCGATTTAAATCTGGCGGGGCAATGAGGCAGGTAAATTTTTTTTTTCCTAGGTTGGTACCACTGTCCTTAATTACTATGCCAAGCTTGAGCGGGATCTGTCAACTAGTGTGTTTGCAACTGCTGATTGAGTCAGTCGATGTCAGAGTGCGTGCCGATTTTTATTTACAATGGGTGATTACGTTGAGCAAAGAATTTGTTTAAAGTTTTGTGTTGCAAATGAATTTTCGTGTGCCGATGCATCGAAAATGATGCAAAAGGCCTTTGGTGATAATGCTCTATCGAAAACTCGTGCATATCAGTGGTACAGAGCCTTCAAAAAAACCACGCCAAAGCCGCTCGAAAATGAAGGTGATGCTCATTGTTTTCTTCGATATCCGTGGCGTGGTGCAGTACGAATTCGTTCCAGAGGGTCAGACGGTAAACAAGGAGTATTACCTAGGCGTTATGAAACGTTTGCGTGAGCCTATCCGTAAGAAGCGGCCAAATTTGTGGGCGAACAACTCATGGATTTTGTATGACGATAACGCGCCTTCTCATCGAGCTACGATTGTGACTGACTTTCTCGCCAAAAACTTAACAAACGTGCTTCAGCAACCACCGTATTCGCCGGATTTGGCTCCCTGCGACTTTTTCCTCTTCCCAAAACTAAAATTGCCCCTTCGTGGCACCCGTTTTGAGTCGATTGAAGCCATAAAACAAAATTCGGCGCGAGAGCTAAAGTCCATCCCGGAAAGCGCCTATAAAAAATGTTTCGATAATTGGAAGTGCCGTTGGCATAGATGTATTGGAGCAAATGGAGCCTATTTTGAAGGCGACCCAATAAATTTTGACGATTAAATGTAAAAATGTTGTTTTAATTGAAAATTCCCGGTACTTTCTTGACAGAGTAGTATATGTCAACAGACATGAAATAAACAGCAAAATTTAAGGGAAGTATTTTGATTTACCTTATTAATTTTTACGAATATTCAGAATCAGGAAAGTTTTGTTTCGATATCAATGTTTTAAATGATGAAGCACAGAAAATTACTTTTTTCCTGGATGATAAAGAAGTATAAACATATGTTTTTGTAGAATTCAAAGTCAAAGAGACATTCCTGGAAAATCAAGATTGGGAATATTTTGTGAGAAGTAGAGAAAAGAGACGTAACTGAGCAATTAAAATTATGTGAAGTCATTCATTTATTTGAAAGAATTTGAATATCCAAATAGATTTGATATGTCAATCTTCTACAATTTTAATTTCAAAAGAAATTTTTTATTCAAAATCCCTTTAGAATTAAATTAATGTCTTATATTTAACGGCTTATATTTAATGGACGTATAAAATCAAAACTCAATATACAATATCAAATGGAATAAATAAACCAACAAATAAAAATTGTCAATTAAAATTAATGAATAAATATTTGAAGAAGACAAAATTTTGTTTCTGATCTTTTCATTATGAACATCAATTCCTTCACAAAAATATAAAACACAATTTAAGGACTTCTCAAAAAATATAATTCATTAAATATATTTGAATAAGATAATTCAAAAATCTCTTAAAACATGCACTATATCTTCAAAAAACAATAAGACTTCCGATAATCTCTTCATCGGCCCAAAAATGTATTTGAAAATCAAAATCAACTAACAATAAATATAAATTACCTAAAAGTGGTGACTGAATCATTGCTTAAACAACTAACATTAAAATCAAGATATTCTATGTTCGTCAAAAAAATCTCATAGAAAACTGTAAGGTATTATAAGGTTTTCTTCAAACCATTGATATTCAACAATGAGAATTTATTCAAGCCTAAATATAATTATATATTATGTATAAAATAAAATGAAAAAAGGCTTTTCACTTGATAGAAGGGATACAACTAAATTTGAATATCAAAACAGATTTAATCTTTCAGTCTTCTACAATTTTAATTTCAAAAGAAATTTTTATTCAAAATACTTTCAGGATTAAATTGATATCTTATAAGCACGGCTTATATTTAATAGACGTATGAAATCAGAACTCAATATACAATATCAAATGGTAAGATCAGAAACAAAATTCTGTCTCCTCCAAATATTCATTCATTAATTTTAAATGACATTTTATATTCGTTGGTTAATTTATTCCATTATATACGTCTATTAAATATAAGCCGTGCTTATAAGACATTTATTTGATTCTAGTAGTTTTTTGAATAAAAATTTTTTTTGAAATTAAAATTGTAGAAGACTGACAGATTAAATCTGTTTCGATATTCAAATTTTGTTATATCCCTTTCTATTTTATTTCATTAAATTTTTTGATTTATACATGGTGTAACTGAAACTGTTTTGAAATAAAGGATTTTTATAACTATTATTGAAATTTCTGAAAACTGAATTAACTTCTCCCAAAATATTCTCATTTCGATGCTATGTTCTAAGATTTGGGGCGATTGAATTCTAATTTTCAATTCCTTTCCTCAAAAGTCACGCTGAAATGGTACTTATTACTTGTTCCCTATTCACAGGAATTCATATAAGGAATGTGAGGTTGGAAAATAGAAAGCTCTTCGAATTGGAACAGTAGTCCAAGTTTTGGCGTTTCTATGTGATGTGAGTTTAGGTGTGCTACTTTGCATTCATTTTATGGATTCCGAGAAGCGAAGTCGACACAGGATGTTATTGCTCTATTAAAATCTACCATTCACAATCATCTTGATGATAATATACCAAGCCTTTGTATCTTTGCGGATCTAGAGAAGATCGATTAGAGAAATCGTAATTAGGGAAAATGTTTTGAAAGTATTTGAAAGTTACATAGAAGGCAGGCAACAATGTATTACTATAGACAATATCAAAAGTGGAATGAAAAATGTTGATCTTGGAGTTCCCCACGGAACAGTATTGGGACCAGTTTTGTTCACGATATATCTGAACAATTTATTCCACCAGAAAAGTACATGTATTATAATCAGTTTTGCCGACGACACTGCTTTCTTGTATACCGCAAAAACCTGGAACTTACTTTTCGAAAAGGTTCAAACTGATATCAACAACAACAAAAAATAGTTTAAATTCTCGTCCCCTAACAATGAATATAGGAAAAACTAAATATATTCCATTCTCTTCCAGACAACTGCAAGATTGGCCCAGTTTATTTATCGCTGAACAGACCACTCCTATAGGACCTGTGGAACATATTAAATACTTTGGGTTGATGAATGATTCCAGATTTAAATGGAACATTCAAGTACAGAATTAAATCAAGAAGATGAGAATTTAACTATTTAAACACCTTAGACAATTTCTCAATAGAAAACAATCGATGACAGTATATTATGCACTAGTGGAATCTCAACTGCGATATGGTATAGTTTCATGGGGAGGTGCCAACAACAATCAAATAAAATCATCGATGACTGTTCGAAAGTGGATCTTAAAAGTATATACGAAAGAGAAAGAACGTATCCATCTAATTTGCTGTATGCAGGAACAAATGTATTGGATATTTGTCAAATTTATTGTCTCTTTATTCTTGTGGAACAGAAGAAAGTTAAGAGTTAGAAACTTTTGAGCCATGATTATAAAACATGATCTGATGATAGTTGCCTCTCTATACCTCAAGTGAATACAACTCTAATACGAAGATGTTATACATATCTGGGTCCTCGAACGTACAGTGATTTACCGTCTGCAACAAAATAGATAAATTCAATTAATTTGTCCAAGAAATATGCCAAAAATTGTATTTTAAACTTACCCCGATCCATGCTTCATGCTTTAATTGATCTGAAGAACAACTACACTTTCCTTATACATATTTTCAAATAGCTGTTTCCTCCTACTTGAATTTTTTCTGACTATATACTGCTTCATTGTAATATTTTCACCTTCATCTTTAATATAATATTTTTGTAGGCATTATTGCAAACAACACTCTAACTTACGCGGTTTTGTCTGTAAAATTGTTTCTTCTCTGTTGACACTTCATTTCATGTTCAGATGTATGTCTACTAAAGTTTATTATTATTATTATTATCATTATTACTGGGCAATTGAGCATTGCACTGATGAGATGCCAATATGTACACGCGTTCTTTATATCCCGACGATCTATGAAACCTATTTGTTACCCAGAAATAAGTTTCCTACATTTCCTACATATTTGGAGTAAGAGGAATAATAGATAATTTTTGGATAATATTATATATGTATGTGTTAGCATTCGATATTAAATCATAATGCATATCGATTTTTACCATATGATTCACATCACGTATTATCATGAAGTTTATTCGAATATTCGTGTATAAAAAAAAACACTCATGCAAATTATTACATAAAGATTTCCGCATCAAAAAGTATGCAGTATTAAAGGAAATCAAATTAGTTACAAAAATACTCACTCAAAGTGAATACTTTGCCCTCTAATTGTCTTCATTAAGTCCAATATCTTGATTTTTTCTAGGTTCCACCAGATTTACAAATCGGTCATCTGCCAAATAGAGAAAAAGCACGTTGATATTAAGGTACTGAGCGTCGTCAAATGGTAAAAGTTAAAATTACTCCTCTAAACTGCCAGAATTACCTACCCCGACGAGAACTCCTTACCAGAGGCTTTCGGAAAAGACTCCAAAAAAGCCACTATCAAATTCTTCGATATCA
Source organism: Megalocaria dilatata (assembly GCA_034642435.1). Taxonomy (NCBI): domain Eukaryota; kingdom Metazoa; phylum Arthropoda; class Insecta; order Coleoptera; family Coccinellidae; genus Megalocaria; species Megalocaria dilatata. The sequence goes on from CM067856.1 coordinate 44,509,377, forward strand.
CCAATCTAATCGATCTCATCTGCTTATTTTCTTTAAAAATTCACTCATAGAGGGTATTTCACGAATGATTGTAAAGGCTTTCAGGACAGGTGCAGGACATTTTGGTGAGTCTGAATCAGTGCTCGAAATATATCCTAACTACATTAGTTTAAGAGATACAGGATCTTTTATGTATTTTATCAAAAATTTTCAATCGGCATAACTCTTGATGCCTGCATGAATCTTCATGAGAATTTGAGGAAATGAGCCAATGCCTAATATTTGCATCTAATCACTTGTCGGTATCGCTGGTCCGGAATGAGAAAATTATATTCTTTTTCCCACATCTTGTAAAACATCCTGTGCATCGAATTTTCGAAAAGTGAAATTCTCCTCAGAATCTACAATGAATACTTTTTCAGACAAGCTTATTTGAAATAATGGCACACTTCGCATCAGTATTTTATAAGCTATTGAATATCTGGAATTTTCGATTCATAAGCACGCGCATACAAAACGAAATATTTTCGACATCTTATTTACACTTTCGCAAGTAAATTCTTTAATACCCCTTCCCCCATCACTTTTTGTATGCGATTTGTTCTCGAAAATTTCCCTATTTCTTTTTGACACCTGCTAGCTCTTGTATTGAATGTTCGGCAGCTTTCATTAGCCTTTTTTTCTGGTCCACTATTTAACTTCTCACATGCTGCTTGAATCGATCTGAAGCTTAAGTTATCATTTATTTTTAATGCTATGTGAAAGATCACAGACGATATTCGTTCACTCTGAATTCAACCGATTTCAAAATCTAAGTGGCTCGTGCTAAGAATTTTGACATTTCAAACCATTGTCGGGTAATTATTGAAATATTATAGGAAAAATACGCAAGTGGTAGACTGTTGTGTTTTCATAAAATTTTCATTAAGAGAATTATCGAAATGCCGTCATTTACGAATACTGAGTATACTGATATGTTGTTAGTTTATGGATTTTGTAAGTGCAACGGTCGTGAAGCTGCTAGGGAATATCGAAGGCTATATCCAGATCGTCGAATTCCTAACCACCAAACATTCGAATATGTTAATCGCTCACTTCGTGAAACTCGATACTTCCCATCAGTAAGTAAACGAGAAAGAGCAAGTTCGATGGTAAACCATTAAAAGGTAATAGAAGCTGTCCAAGAAAATCCCTCAACCAGCACTCGGCGTCTTGGTTCAGTTTAAGGTTTGCCCCATTGCAGGTCTGGCGAGTTCTGCACCGTAAAAAGTGGCATCCAGTTAATTTATAATCCGTCCGAACCTTGGAGCCAGGCGATGAACTAGCGAGGATGAGATTTTGCAGATGGGTTTTGCGGAACCAGCGAGCTAACTTCAGAACGCTCTTTACTGATGAAGCGACCTTCACAAAAGATGGCATTTTGAATGTTCGCAATGCATATATTTGGTCCAGAGTAAATCCGAAAGTGACTAGGAAACGAAATCCACAACATCGTCTTTCAGTCAATATTTGGTACGCAATTTACAATAATCGACTAGTTTGACCATATATTCTTCCACACAGGCTGAATCTATATCTACAGTTTTTAATCAATGGGCTCTTGAATGATGGAAGAAATATTCCAAGAGGAATGTACTTCCAACATGATGGAGCTCCGGCACATTTTACCCGTGAAATTGTAGCGCATTTGAATAAAGTTTATCCAGATCATTGTTTTGGTAGAGGAGGGCCTCATGACTGGCCTGCAAGATCCCCAGATCTTACATGCTTGGATTATTTTCTCTGGGGGGCACTTAAAAAATGAAGTTTGCTCTGAAGAAATCATAGGCAGGGAGCATCTGATTAATCGTATTCAAGCTGCATAAGAAGCAACACGAAATCGACTGGAAATTTTGAAGACAGCTGTAGCTCAGTTGATCACAAGAGCAAGAAAATGTTTGAAAGAGAGACAGGGTATTTTCGAGAACAAGTTATAATTTTTTCTCTTATTTATTGTCAATTTTTTCAGTTCCACACATGTTTATAAGATACATTTCATATTTTTATTATCAAGTCCATTTTATAATAGTCAAATTAAATGTTCAATGTTAATTCGAGTTTTCGGTTGAATTTAGTTTTGCAAAAAATATTTGATGTTGCCCCTACATTTATGTATTGGATGGAATAAGAAGCAGCACAAGACCAAAGTCATGTTACTGAGAATTTCAGTCGATTCAATATGAATAGATGCATTATTTGGAGATTCGAAGGTCCGTGTTTTCTACAAATTGAAAATTCCTAATATTCAATGGTTCATAAAATGATGATGCGAAGTGTGCCATTGATCCTGATAGGCTTGTTTGGAAGAGTGTTTATTGTAGATTCTGAAGAGAATTTCGCTTTTTGAAAATTGGATGTACAGGGTATTTTACAAGATGTGGAATAAAGAATGTAATTTTCTCAGTCCGGACCTGTGCTATCGATAAGTCAATATAAGCAAATATTTGGCATTGGCCTTTACTCATTCCCTCAAGTTTTCATAAAGATCCATGCGTTCAAGAAGTATGTCGATTGAAAGGTTTCTACAAAATACATAAAACATCCTGTATCTTTTAAACTTATATATTTAGGACATATTTCGAGCACTGATTCAGACTACCAAAATGTCCTGCATCTGCCCTGAAAGCCTGTACACTCATTCGTGAAACACCCGGTATAAACATACAATTTTAGATATATGAAATGACAGTAATTCTAATGATCTGTGAAATCGTAGCACAATAATATTTGAAGCTGAACTAACTCTACTGCTCAATAACTAATACTAATTCACAACATAAATACCACGCGCCAATCGATTAGATACAAGTTGGATCTCGATCTATTTCAATTGCAAAATCATGAGAATGTAAAATCTCCCAACCAAAATAAAATAACTATTCCTATTTTTTATGAATTCATTGCAAGATTATCACAAAACCGTGAAATTGAATATGTAGAATTAGAGTCAAATTGCATATTCTCATGGTATTACATATGCAACCTGTAGTCTGAAATTATTTTTTCCTCAGACTTAATGAGAGCATTTGCAACTATATTGGCATGAAACCTTGTTAATAAATCATTATTCAGTACATAAGAGTGTAATCAAGCAATGGTAAATCGTTGATTGACGGCATTAACCTTGGTGAAATACCGACGATGGCATTTTCTTAAAACTTGGATTTCACTATAAGTTAAATTTGAATATCAAAGAAAAAATTTTATTCAAAAAACTTTTAGAATTAAATTAGTGTCTTATAAGCACAGCTTATACTTAATAGACGTATAAAATCAAAATTTAATTCTGAAAGTTTTTTGAATAAAAAATTTTTTTTAATTAAAATTGTAGAAGACTGACAGATTAAATCTGTTTTGATAATCAAATTTTGTTATATCCCTTTATCAGGTGAAAAGCCTTTTGTTATTTATTTTCACTATGAGCTGTTTATACTACATACATTTTATTGAGATGAATGAATGAATGCAGGTAGGTAACTTAAGTTTCCAAAAAGTTAATCTGAATATACAATATTGACATTTTTTTTTCTATCGAACTTTAAATTGAACAAAGAGAAACTGAAAGTTACTTTGACGGGTTTTTAATATTCCAGACAAACACTGGATCAATTCTCTGATACCTCTACAAATTTAAAAAAACTCTTGAATTTTTTTAGAATTGAATGAAATAAAATGTCTTAGAAACACTGGTTCACTTTATAGACATATAAAATTGTCAATACATATGTGCGGCAGTTTACCATTAAAGAATCGAATGAAAATATAAAATATTGATCGTGGACATCCAATAACCATCATCCAAGAGAGCCTGTTTCGATTGGATATTCATAAGTAGCAAATTCCATCACCAAAATATGCTCCACATGAAAGTTAAAAAGTTCATTTTCATTACCTTTTGAGAACATATATATATATATATATATATATATATATATATATATATATATATATATATATATGTAACGATGAAGATGAGGACGATACATCGGAACCTTTGGCAGAGGTGTCAGTTAAGGAAGCAAGATCCTCATTTGATACCTTACAAAGCTTCTGTCTACAAAACGAAAGTGATGAAAGAGCATTTCAGGCACTTTTTCTCTTAAAAAAAGTTATTGAGCAGTGTGGGCAGCAGAATTGTGCTTTAAAGCAAACCAGTATAACAAAGTTCTTTCGAAATATTAATTAATTCACATTACGAATACATGTATGTACACGAATGTACCTCTTAATTCTTGTCATTTTTATATAAATAAATAAAAATGAACCAACACTTAATAATTCGAAGTTTTATTTATTTTCTCTCACAAATTTCAAACCATTTGATATTTCAAACACTCGATAATTCGTAATATTTCAAGAGTCCCTCGAGTTTCGAATTAACGAGAGTCGACTGTAGTGCTAAATCTGTCATTGTTTCCCAATTACCTTCAAGTGTCTCTTAGTGCCCTCTAGTCATCAATAAACATAATTTTTTTAGTCATTTCAATTCAGCTATAATCATAATAGCAAATACGAAATATAATCCTCGACATTGTAATGCTAAATCAATCGGGAGTCGAAATTATCGTCGATGGAAAACGTCAGATCATCCCAGCGATGATAAATCCCACGAAACCGTAAAATAAGCAATAAAGGCCATCATTTAGGGTTTCGAATAAAAGAGGAGACCGATGGAAACTCCAGAATTTCAGTAGACGATTCCGGCTATAAAACGCCTCTCGAATGCAATTTCGACACAGTCAATTGCAGGCACAGGAAGACCGGCGTTCCATAATGTTTTCAGAAAAAACCTACTTTCAAAAGAAAAGCACAGGATTCATCCAGGGATGAATCAAAGGTTGTTCTTAGCCGGGAGCCTAGTAGCTGAAATATTCATTCATTAATGAATGCGAATTTTCTTTGAAAATCTCCGCATTACTAATGAGAGATTTGGAATTTTGAAGCTTAGTAAACGAATCGCTCGTTAAAATGCTTGATTGCGGAACTGTTCATTTCTAGTTGGTTTTTAGAATTTCGTTTTTAACCTGAGATCTTGCAAATAAATTGGTTTGGGTGATTTCAGGAATAAAAAGAAAGCGCTTCAACTTCATTTCTGTTTTTTCAACAATTCTTCATATCTTCTACCAGAATCACCTTAATTAGATTTCCTATGAATTCAGCAAGATATAGTTGGATCAAGTAGAATAAAGTTGATCAAAAGTGTGTGTTTTCTTTCAAGGAGTTAGGACTCATCAAAATATAGCGTTTATGTAAAAGTTGTACAATAAGGGAGTTTTAGCCATCGAATTATACAGGATGCACGTATCCGTACCTGACCCATAAATGTCTCAACAGGCGGTTTAGCAGCTATTCGGATGGTGCATATTTTACTGTGTTTTTTTTATTTTATTATGGCAGAAGAAGCATGAAATGCAACATAAAAATGTTGGTTTTTTTATTCTAGTGCATATTCATCACTACTTCAATTACTTGTTTCCATTTGGTGAGCAGACGTGTGATTCCAAGGGAGAACTAGTCTTTTTGCGAGCCATTGACGTGGTTGTCGCTGAGAGCTTTGATTGGTGAATATTGCAGATGTGGTACCAAATCTCAGCCCTTATTGCATCATGTGTAATCATGAATTCTACCAGTTAATGTATTGGCACGTGAGCATAGCTCTTTCGCCAAGTGACTTTTAGCTGTCTTCACAATCCTCCTCTAGAAGCAGAAAGTGTGATAAGGGTTACGCCTTATCGTCGCGCATAGCGAGAACCACTCCAAAGAGCTGAACCCACCAGCTTCCAGTTCCGGCTTCAGTTCCAAAACCTACACCGTGACTGGTAGCAGCGAAGCACTATCCAACCTCTACTGGCTCTACAGTGTCAATACCCGAGTTGTTTGGGATGCAACTCACACGCCGAATGGACTTCCTGTCCTACCATCCGAACGCAGTCCCATGAACCAAGATAGACTCAAGATTATTGCCTTAATTGATCCTGGTACGAGCACCGTCAATTCGGCCTTTACGCAAGACCCACGAACCCATGTGAAGTCTTTCAATTGATCTTGGTTCAGGACGAGGAGGGTCGAACCGTCAAGTCCCGCTAAACCCTGAAGCATTTCTCGAGATTTCCTGAACATGGGTTGCTAGGAACAGATAGAAGGAATACCCTCCTAGTCCAGCATGCGGACTGTCAACCACTGCCCCCTCGATTCCAATACCAATTGGGTGGCCAGGTCATACGAATACTTCCCCAGGGCCTCCACCCACCCGAGGTAACGCAGTATGCTACATAACGCACTCGGACAGAAAAATCCGGAGATTTATTACAATAGTGTAGAGTACGTTAGTTTTAAGGGAGGGGCCCCGTGCTACGACGGACTCTCTTGTCACTGAGTTGATCAACATTCCAACATTCCTTTCGATTTTGGGAAGTAACTAAGATTCATCAACAATAACAATATTCTTCGATGAAGCTGTTCGAACTGGAAGAAAATTCGGACATTATCGTCTTTGTTGTTGTCAGAAATTCTGATTAGGGACTCATCCAGCAAGTATACCTACTTTTCCGATGCTACCTACTTTTGAGTGCTTCACTTCTGTCAGCCATCATTCAAGTAGTCACTTTCGTCTTCCTATATGATCCCTACTAGGGCCTGGATGTTCAAATCCGATAGTCCTGTATTGATAACTAGCCGGTTTGAAACGCGTAAAGAACTCCACATTTTGTGTTTGGCTTATTATTTCAAAGGACTCAATGGCGTGGAGTGACTGTGCAGTCTTTAAACCTTTCTGGAAGTGGTATATCAGAATATGACCACTTTGAATATTATTTTTGACACGCACTTTCGGAAAGGAATGATTATTAAAATATCACTAACGAAAAACGTGCCCAATATAAATGGCAGATAATGGTGATCCAAACCAGTATTTTAGCATCAACTATACACGGTGTACTGATTCGTTATTTAGAGGGTTTCTGAAAACCCTTACCTTTCTATCGTGATTATCTAATGTAGGGAGAGAAGAACCCAATGTTGTGTAAAAGAACCCGAATAGCTGCTGAAGGAGGACAAGAAAATAGTGATAGGAAATTAAAATATTCAAAACACAGCAAGATTCAAATAATATACTAATTCTGATAACGAAAATAGAAGAAAAAACCCTCGATGAACTGGAGCTAACATTTATCAACCTGCAGGTATATGAACTTTACTTCAATAATTTGTGAGGACACAGAATGAACCTAGCAACACCTCGGGTGTTGACTATATTATATATAATGACTATATTATATATAATCTTGGTAGGTCGGTAGCTATCATTTATAGGATACTATTCTTACACAGCGAAGAGGATCTTATAGCCAGTGCTTAACCTTCAGCAAAAAGGACACGCAGGAGAGAGACTGGATGGACAGGAGAGGAGTCTTAAACCCAGTGCTCAACCTTCAACTGTAACTTCTTTTAGCCAGTGATGCAACCTTCGCCTAAATGGACGCACAGGCGGGGTTAAGAAACCTCAAGAGCTTCTTCAAAATCAACTTACTCAGAATAAGTTCCCTCAAACAAGCTCCTAAAACATCTTCAAAAAGCAATTTAGGATTATTACAACGGAAACTCATCAGCCGTACTTCACATTCAAAAAATAAAAATAATTAACAAAATATATCTCAAAACACAGACTGAATGCATTTGAACAAACACTAGAATGAAGTGAACTTTTTAAAATCCTACGTATTCTATGTTCGCCAACGGAACTATACAAAGTTTGCAAGGTATTTTATGGACTCCCTTAAAACCAAATGATAATATGTTATGAGTGTAAATCAAAATAAATAATTATTATCTATACAATAAAATATTAAAACTAGGTTTTTTACTTGATGGAAGAATTATTTAAAAATATTTAAATATCATGCAGATTTATATTGTTAACCATCTACAAATTTTAATTTCAAAAAATTTTTCGGTTACAGATCCAGTACTCTTGGTAGGTATTTATCATTATATTTTGTCCCCCGGAAAGCTTCTAGACATAAATGAAAATCTCTCATTTCCACTACTTTGTAGTGAAAACTGGTTACAAGGAGAGATTCTTTGGATATATATTTGTTGAACTTTTTGCGCAGTTGTTCTAGGAAACAAATGTCTGTTATCTCGAAATTTTGAGCTAAAATGGTCTCAAACGACTAGGTTGGACTCACTGATGAAGACTACGAGGTCCGAATTAATTATGTCCAGTAAGTCGGAAAGAGCTGGAGACTTGAAAGAAGGAAAAATTTGAAGTCTAGTTACCTCAAATAACTTCCTTAAAAAATGTTCCACTAAACTCTGCAAATAGAATGGTGGGGTGAGAGGTATTTTGACAATAATTGGGAAATACTTGAATATTATACAAAAAGGTTGGGTAGGGGGAATCTGCATGGTCATTTAATAAAATTTGTTCTTATTGTTTCTTTTAATTTCTGATGTTTCAAGTAGATTAGGTTTGTGTTCTTTTAAATATGTAAAATTTCAAAATTGTTATCAAACTTATGGCCAGTTTCTGATAAATTATTTGCTAAGGTTAAATTTTGTTACTATAGATATGTTCCTAGAACATTTTTCGTGTTCTTAATCTTTTCTGGAATGATCTTCCTGTGTGGTAAACACGTACGTAGGGACATGCACCGCAAATCAACTATGAAGTTGTAAACTAATGATTTCCTGTTCTTAGAAACTTTGTCTTTGTTGTTTTTTTTATTAATTTTCCGAGTGGTTTTGTGTGAGATTTTATAATTTCTGTTTTTTCTCAAATATCTAACAATCTGTTCAGTTTTTGGTGTTTCGGGAGCAAGTTAGTGTTTTATCTTTGAAGCATATCTTGTGCAGCTAATATGCAACTTCAATTGAAGCGTTCCAAAAGAAAATCCTTTTCCGTCGGAAGCATCGAAAAGATTTGAATTCAACTACCAACTTTACAGCTTAAGGTAAAAATTTTTTATTGAGGAACATTTTAGAATCAATTGTGAGTATGAAATGTTATGAATAAAATATGAAATATGAATATCTATAAAAGTACATTCGAATGAAACGATGCACGTTCGTTACAAGCGCAGCATTCTTCATCACCTGGTCGAACCGAAAAAGTACTAACTTTCACAATTAAATAAATTCGGAGCAAAAGATATAATATCCTAAACTCTTTGGTATCAGTTTACGACTTAATATTTCCACGTAGTACTGAAATTTCATGACCTATTTCTTTTGGTAAGAATTAATTGTATTAGTATCTTCATTTAGAGCATGATCTTATTTCCCCAAGTGTTTTCATTTAGAATTGTTTTTTAGGACTCAAGGTTTATGACTGCCGTAAGGTTTTAATGGGCACGAAGAACCTCATATCTGCATGGCGTTTTGCGTGGATAAAATTTCAGTCTTTGATTTGTACAAGACTAAACACCAAACTTACTTTAAATATTTGCATTTCTAAGAATTCTGTGTAGTCAGTTCACTATAAGTAGAGTTTTTAGTATATATTATATATTAGTATCTTTCTGCAGTTTATATCTTTGTAAAGAGCAAGAACACCTTTGGCCCATTTAGAATTTCTTCAAAGTCTCAGTTCATGAAAAGGTCGTTCAATTTCTTTTGCTAGTATCATCTTTTGAGTTCAGTCACAATTCAAGCGCGAATTCCATTTCAAATTTCTATTTTCTCAAGATTATTAAATTTTCCCCCAGTTCAAATACTAAAAATTTTGTGGCACACACATAAAGTTACCTAGCGTTGTGCTACAAATAATGCACATAAACAAATGAAATAATTCGGCTGGTCTGTACTAAATATAATTAATAAGTAGTGTGAGCTATGGTAATAGAAAGTTCGGCCAATCGAGACAGTGTAACATACATCTGTATAAAAATTCCATACTCGAGCAAACTCAATAAGATTTTGTTGATCACAGGGGCAAATTGCAGACATGTGCACGTTTCAAACTTGCTAATTTTCATGCAATGAATACCAGCGACTACAAATCTTTCAGATAGTATATTCGCTATACATAGGGACACTAAGGTTTTGATAATACACTAGCGCCATCTAGAATAGGCAAACATACATTCAAGCATACCTATGCGAGCTAATTCAAGTAAAGAAATGTATTCCCGACATTTTCACGTTACAAACGCAGAAAAAACTGTCCTCATGCTCAAGTCAGACCATAATATGCCGTAATGCCTATAATTATTATATTCGTATTTAAATAAATTAATTCAGCTGATCTGTACCAAATATCTTTAGTAAGGAGTATGAGCTATGGTAAAAGAAAGTTCTACAAATCGAAACAGTGTAACATACATCTGTACAATAATTCTATAGTCAAACAAACTTCATAAGGTTTTGCGTGAGCATATCACGTCATGATTAGCAGACAACTAGATTTAATTGGAGGCAGCGTGACAACTGAACTCGACGTTCAGGAGGTAACCGAACCAAATGAAATTTTGTACTTTCACACCATCCAAAACGAACATTTCGTTAAGATAGTGACAGAGCGCAGAAAAAACAGCCTTCAAGGAGCGACATCACGTCAATCGTTCACTTTGTCCCCCAAGATGACGGCATCTGTCATGATTTTGAAGTATCTTGTAACGAGATACTCAAAGAAAACAGACAATCTCATAGGAACCAAAACGTATAAATGAACGCGTAAGAAATCGTAGATGGTCAACACACTATTGAATCATTTTTCTAGTTAGATGTCCACTGAAGCCCAAATTATAATCATTCAGTAATTAAAAGATCAAGGAATTGGTGCACCAAAAATTATAAATATCAAATAAGCATAGATGGGTGTTTACTTTTTTTTTGTCAGTCGGTATATAAACCTGTGATTTATAGGGTTGTTCGGAACGTAATTTCCTTTCTTCCCCGACAAAGGATTTAATTGTATTTTTTCGAACTCAACTTTACACTTAAGCCGTATGATCATGATATGTTTTAAGAACTGCTATAGCAAGGCACTTATGTGTGAAAAAGTTCAATTAATTCAACGCAGTAGTTTTTGGTTGGTGCCCTTTTAAATGTGAGAAGCAATAAGCAGCATTTTCCTTATTTTACTTTTTTACTGTATAAAAAGTAAAAATGCTGTTCAAACCAGAAAGAAATTAACCAATGTGTATGGAGAAGATGTGTTGTACGCCAGTGCCAGAACTGGTTTGCAAAATTAGCCGGTTGAAGCTGATAACTGCATTAGTTGATACATTTCGGCGAAAAACAACACGTGAGATCGGTGAGAGATTGAATTTATCGATTTCAAGTGTTTATGACCACTTGAAAGAACTCTGTTTAACCTTGAAGCTCGATATATGGGTTCCCTATGTTCTCACGAAGAGAAGTTTGTGTCGTTGTTGTTTGTCGTCTCGTTGACGTCTATGATTCGCTTCTAAAACGTCAACAACCTGACGGGGATAAAGGACTGACAACGATAAGATTTTTATCAAATAAAAGAATGTTCTACGCGTCATCTATGGAATGAAAAAACGGGAAGTTCTAGAGAATACTTTTCTAACGAAAATATCCTCACACTGACCTCTTAATATGTACTCTTCTGCGTTATGCATGTATAAGATTTAGCACATGAGATGGCAAGAAAAATCGAGTACCAGCTAGATCAAACAAGAAACGCAAATAATCTCATGACATCCTATCACAGGGTAGCAGCATCCCAAACAAGTGTCAATCATGAATCAATGTTGATTTATAACAGCTTACCAGAACACTTCAAAAAAATGAGAAAGGAAAAACTAAAAAGGAACTCAACACTTTTCTTCTGAAGAAGGCCTAATATAGTAGGAAAGAATTCTGAAAATTCAAATTGATAATGTTTGTCGATAATGTTTTGTGAATAATTGTTGTGTTCCATATTCATACTGTCATTTGTTAACATTTTAATATATTATTATTATTATTATTATATTATTAGATAATGCAAGGCCTCATACAAGTTTGGTCCTTCGCCAAAAGCTTTTACAGCTTGAATGGGATACATCAACACACCCACCATATTCTCCAGATTTGGTGCCTTCGGCTCATTATTTGTTCCAGTAATTTCAAAATTTTTTGGACGGTAGAACCTTTACTTCAAATGAAAAGATCAAAAATCACCGGGATCAGTATTTGGCCACCAAAGACCAAAAGTTTCATGAGCGTGGAATCATGCTACTACGAGAAAGATGGCAAAAGGTGTTGGACCATAATGGTCAATATATAATTCAATGAAATATTTACTCACTATATGAAAATTGTCTTTCTTTGTCACAAAAAAAAAACAAAATAACTTTTCGAACAACCCAATATTATATATTAACTAACAAAGAAACTGCAACACCCAGAAGGAGCTTTAAATTTCAATTTTTTTTTTGGTAAAACATAGATTAGCAAGGAGTCAATGCTTGAAATTTGAAGAAAAAAACGGAAGGTTTACAATTATGTTTAATAAATTTGTTAATAATGTGTTTGTCCACCGCGATTGTCTATACACTCCCCAACACGTCTTGGCATTGATACAATAAGATGGTCTATTTCTTCTTGAGGGATACTATCCCAAGCTACCTGTAGTTCATGTCTCAGAGCCGCTAAAGTCCGTGGGGGCTGGGGTAAATTTCCAAGCCTTCTACCCATGATGTCCCAAACATGCTCTATGCGTGAAAGATCGGGGGATCTGGGCGGCCATGGCAAAAGATTCACATGGGTCGCTTCAAAAAAGTTTAAACTAACTCTGGCAACATGAGGTCGAGCATTATCTTGCTGAAATATTGGATTCTCGAATCGGTTAAGGTAAGGGAGAACATGTAGCTCCACTATTTATTGAAGGTAACGCGCTGTCATGTTACCTCGTATAAAGACTAAAGGTGACCTACTTGCATGTGAAATAGCACCCCATACCACGCTCAATATCAAACTGAGGTTCACGTCTTTCTCCCCGACTTCGTCTAACCCTTCTTCGGCCATCATGTGCACCCAAGGAGAATCGAGATTCATCAAAAAAGACGACCTGATGCCATTCCACATTCCAATGTTGACGTTCTCTGCACCACTATAATCGTTGCCGGCGATGCTCCACCGTCAGAGGTAACACAAGATGGGGTCGATAATGGTGCAGTCCAAAAGACCTTTTCCGGCGGTAAACCGTTCGGACAGTTACATGATGGCCTTGTTCTCCTAACCACTCATCAGCAAAGATCGAGTTGTCGCAAATCGCTCTCTAATAGCCATAAGTCTTAGACGATCTTGTACTTCATTCGCGCCCCTTCTACTTCCGGTGCCTACTCTTCTTAGATTTTTGGCATTATCAAAACACGCTTGACAACATCTCATAACAGTAGTGGGATTTCTGTTTATACACTAAGCGATTTTTCGAAATGACAACCCCGTCTCCCGTAGACCACTAATTGGACCTCTTTCAAATTACCTTAGCTGGCGATAAATTCCGCGTACAAGTGCTCTAGGCATTTTAACAAGAACTAAACATCGACTTTGGATCTCCTCGAACAGCTGATTTGTTGTAAAATTTAAAAAATTTGCAAAAAATGAATACATATTTAAGTAACAAAAATCCATGTTCTACAAAAAAATTTTAAATTTAAACAGCTCCTTCTGGGTGTTCCTGTTTCTTTGTCAGTTAGTATATGTCCTCCCATCTTTGCAGCGGCGAAAAAGTTTCAGTGGTTCTGTTCATCATGGTTTTTCTAGAAACATGGAAAGTCCGAGCAAATTCTACTTACATCTACTGACCACCTTCATTAGAATAATGGAATATCCTCATTGTTCTTCTCATTCAATGAGATTTACAATGAACAGAATCCCTTACAAATGACCATATACTTATAGTTTTCGGAATTAAATTTCTAATGGGATTATTGCAAGGCTTGATGGCATTAAATAGCATTTGGTCCTCTATCCGAGTTCTAAATTAATTCTGAAGGCAATATGCAAAGCAGTTCGCCAATTCTGGACTTCCCATCTCTTTTACTGGCTAATTATTAATTCGGTTTTCAGGTGAATAATCGAAGTTAATCTAAGTTCTGGAACCGAGAATACGAGAGTGAATACACTTTTTCGTATTCCATATTAATTTCGTTTTCTCAAAAAACTCAGTTTTCCTTAATTAACGTCGAAATCAATAAATCAATTACGAACTTAGATGGTACAGCTAGAATTTTTCTGTGTAGATTGATGAATCGCACATTCGAAATGTTTCAGTATCATCAATTTTAATTTAGGTTATTTTCAATTTTACATTACTCAATTATAACGATTTATGCATTTCTTCTGAAAAGCCCTTAACAAAAAAAAGGATACAGATTACTTCATTAAATATAATAATAAAATACAAAAAACAATTATCTACTTCAGATTCATCAATAAATCAAATATCGGGTGTTTTTTAGAGTGATCGAACTTTCAAATAAAATAAAACACATTTAAATTAAGATTGAAGCCAATTTTTTTTTTTATATGAAAGATAATTTTATGACATTTATGTTTTAAAAATAATTTCCGGCATATGTCCACCACATTCTGAGAAACCGCATTCGACCAGGCTTTTGGAGCACTTTTTCGAATAATTCAGACCTTATTTCATCAATAACATGAGTTATGTTGGCTTCCAAGGCATCTAATGTTTCTGGTTTATCAGCATAAACCAATGACTTGACATAACCCCAAAGAAAATAATTCAGTGGAGTTATGTCGCATAATCTTAAAGCCCAATTAATTGGACCATTTCTCGAAATAATGTTATCGTCCAATCTTTCTTTCAATAAATCAAATGTTACGGCAGCAACATAAAGTGTAGCACCATCTTGTTGAAACCAAAACACTTCTGGGTCGAAACCATTCAAATTTTGAAAAAAATAGTCATTGATCATCGATCTGTAACGAGCACCAGTCACTATAACATTAGCTTCTGCATCGTTTTTAAAGAAATATGGACCGATGATGCCTCCAGCGTGTAAAGCACACCATACGGTGCATTTTTCAGGATGCAATGGAATCTGCAATAGAATCCACATACGGCAACTTTTCTTGTTTACATAGCCGTTCAACCAGAAATGAGCTTCATCACTTAACACAATTTTACGATAAAAAAGTGGATCAACTTTAAGCTGTTCTAGGGCCCAATTACCAAACAAACGACGCTTATCATGGTTAAGTAGCGTTAGTTCTTGAACCAGTTGGATCTTGTATGGGTGAAGACCAAGATCTTTAGGTAAAATTTTCCATGTGGTGGATGCACAGAGTTTAAATTGTTGTGAACGTCGACAGATATACAAATCTGGATCATCATTAACACTATGACTTACAGCAGCGATATGTTCTTCTGTACGTACAGTTTTTTGTCTCGTTGTTGTTGCATCGAGTAGAAAAAATGTTGTCCGAAATCTGTCGATAGTTCGACGAATAAGCTGCTATGATGGACGATTATGTGAACCATAAATTTCAAGACGTGCTCTATGAGTTTGGCGAATAGAACATTGATTTTGAAAATATATTTCAACAATTTGTAAACGTTGTTGCGGCGTGAGTCTTTTCATGAAAATTTTTCAATGCTTACTGAACACAAATGTCAAAACAACATGGCTTCTACCTTCTGTCAAATCACAGTTATCCCTATAGAAAGTTCTATCACTCTAAAAAATAACTTCCGATATAATAAAATAGATTATTTTCACAATATAAATTGTAGGCCATTTAAAATTTGCATTTTTTGTCGGCTATAGATATTTATTTTCATTATCCTGATACTCCTAGATCTCTCAGAAGCTTTTCCAACTTGTGCAAGTTAGGAGTTCAGTTGTGTTCTGTGTATGCTTCGTTACTGCGATCTTACGCCACTTTAGGTGAATAAAAACAAATGATTTTTTTACTGAGTAATAAGTTTTTCAGAAAGATTAAACCTTGACATTTACGAGAAAGAACAATATCATTCAAATGACCGCCACGACTGCCCATACATTACACCATTCGAACAACCCAATTTTTCAGTACATTATCGATTGTTTGAGGCTCAATCTCATGAATGACAACTTCGATTTCGTATTTCAAGGCATCAATCATTTCTGGATAATCACCGTAACACTTATTTTCAACGAATTGCCACAAAAAAAGTGCTCCGAGATGAAAATCAGATTCATGGTTAAAAATTATTCTCTGGAGAAAAACTCATCTTCAGGCAAGCGATCATCAGCCCATTGAGAGAAGTGGAAACGCATCACGAGGATCCACTTCTTGCACCAATTTAGCTTTCTAAGTTTTCATACCCAGTTTTTATGCAAAATTTTCCCCATAAAAGTACAAGAAGTTCATAAGCACGATGGAGGGTTGGTGTTGATGGATGTTCAGCCATATTGTGGACTACAGCAGCAATGTGTTCAGGTGTGCTAAATGGACGAAAACGTTAACGGGTTGTCAAATACATAAAATACCGTGGGGGCATTTAATTTCTATTGAATTCTCCACATAAATTTCTAACAGTTTGGATATAAGATTCACCACTTTGGTAATAAGATTTTAATATTTCCCAGTTTTGTTCAAGCTTTGATCGACCATTTCGTGAATGTTAAATATTGAACTTACTTCCTATCAGATCACGAATCAAAGAAGCATTGCCAGGATAGAAATAACTACAATTTCAAAATAACTCTAGATGGCCACCTTTTATGTGGGAGCACAAACTGAAATTAAATATTAACGGACAAACAATTTCTGTTATAACAGTTAAACAATTATGAGGATTTAATGTACACTATAGGTGTAGTATTTTCTATATTTTTATTTCTACCAAATCATAATATTCAATCAGATACAAATTATCTCAACCACAGTTGTCCCCTGTTTGAAATTTTGAGACCAATGGTTGAGTTTATTGAGTACAAAAAAGTGAAAACTAGAGAAAATGCATCTATCACTATTTTTTCGATAAAAATCCTGTTGTGAAGGTATCTTATATAATAATTTTTCAACATAGAGTTGAAATTGTTGGTATATGAAAAATATAATATCCAATGTGGTCGAATTATACAATTCTTATGCAGTAATATGATATATAGTCCATCTAGAAAGTATTCGGAATTTATTATTTTTCATAATTTTAATATACTTCATTTTTGTAACATTCTAAGACAAAAGAAATGTATAAATGATGTTATGCAGATAGTCGGTTTTGGCCAAAGTTGCATGGCAACATTATTCGTCAAATATTGTTGATATGAGACAATAAATAGGATAAAAATGGCATGAATATCAGGCATAGACCAGTTTCAGGGAGACCACGTAAGATTAAAGGAAATAATTTAAACAATTGGCCTTAGGACGACACAATCTGCGCCTGGGTTGAATTCTACCATCATAGTTGTATTGGCATTTGAGCGTGGCTCTTTCAGCAAAAGAATAGTCGGCAGTCTCCACAGTCTGCCCCCAGAGGCAGAAAGTGTGATAAGGATTACACCATATCATCGCGCGAAGCGAGAACCCCTCCGAAGAGATGAACCCACCAGCTTTCAGTTTGGACTTCAGTTCGAGAACCTACAACCGTATGACGTATCCATCCAAACGCCACCTCATGAACTAAATAGTCTCAAGATTGATGCCTCAATTGATCCGGGTACGAGCACCGTCAATCCGGCCTATATGTCAAGACACACGAACACTTGTGAAGTCTTTCAATTGATCCTGGCGTCAAGCCCCAATGGACTAGATGTATCGTTGAGATTCACAAACCCCAGAAACGTCTCATAATTAAACCAGGTTCAAGACGAGGCCAGTCAAACCATCAAGTCCCGCTAAACCCTGAAGTATTTCTCGAGATATCCTGAACATAAGTGTCTGCAAACAGATAAGAGGACTACTCTCCTAGTCCAACATGCGGTCTATCAACCACTGCCTCCTCGAGTCCAACACCAGTTAGGTGGTCAGGTCGTACGAATACTTCTCGAATGCCTCCACCCTCCCGAGGTTACGCAATATGCTACATAACGCTCACGGCCATTGGACAGAAAAATCCGGAGATTTACTGCAATAGGGTAGGGTACGTTACTTTTAAGGGAGAGGCCCCTATGTCAACACAGCCTGTACGTCAAGACCCACGAACCCATGTGAAGTCTTTCGATTGATCCTTGTGTCAATCACCAAATCGTCGAGATCCACAATCGCTGAAATGTTACGCATTAGAACGAGGTTCAGCACAAGGCCGATCGAACCGTGAAGTCCCGCTAAACATCAGAATATCCTGAATATGGGGTCTGCGAACAGATAAAAGAAATGCCGCCTAGTCCATCATGCGGACTTTCAACCACTACCCCCTCGAATCCAACACCAATCGGGTGGCCAGGTGATACAAGTACCACCTGTGGACATCTACCCACCCGAGGTAACGTAGTATGCGACATAACGCACTCGGCCATTGTACAGAAAAATCCGGAGATTTACTTCAATAGGGTAGATTACGGTAGTTTGAAGGGAGAGGCCCTGTGCTGCGACGGACTCCATGTCACAGAGTTAATCAATCGACTCAGCCCTACATTCCACCGTAACGAAAAAACAAGGGCTCCATTCGAAAGATTTTCCACCACATAGGTTCAGTGACTGGCGCGAATGGCATTACTTTAGGCATCGAGGCCTAATCTTCCATTCCACCGGGATGAAACTAGGGCCCTAGTCATGACAAGCGCCCCCACCACGTTAAGATATAATGCCACGGGGGGCGGCGCCTGGGGTTTCGCAAACTAGCTAACAGATTCGGAAACTAACAAAATATAAAAATATGTCCAGAAGCCGTCCGTATGTTACTAAAAAGACAAGGCTACATATCAAGGAAACCAAAAAAAAATCCCTATAAACAACACCTTTAGGAAAGGAATGAAGGATAGAATTTTGTCAACGTTTTCAAGAAGATAATTTCTGATGAAAGTTGTTTCCAACTTGGTGGACATAATATAAAAATCCTATCAAAACAAGCTGTTACCGTTCAAATTTTCCACCAAAATAATGCTTTGGGAAGCAATATCTCAACGTGGTGCTACGCCTCTCTGTATAGTTGATGGTTCCATTAATGGTGAAAAGTATTGTGGCATTCTGAATAATTTTCTCTTTGAAACGGCGCACACTTTATATCCAGAGGGGTGGCGTTTTCAGCAGGATAATAAAAGATGCCATACTTCGGCCTATACTCAAGCTTGGGTGCAAGAACATCAAGTGACAACCACTTCGTGGCCAGCAGCTTTACCAGATCTTACTGCCATTGAAACAGATGGGGACTAATGAAGATTGAAGTTGAATGAGCAGCGCCATGAAGTAAAGATGATTTCATTCAGTCAGTTTTACAGTCCTGGTAGTCCAGGAAAGTTATGGAGGTGATCTAGTTTCGGGTGTACCTCGACGTTTAGTTAAGTGTTTATAGTTAAATGGAGGTTTCATAAGTGAATAAGATGAATATTTTGTTATAATTTTCTAATTCAGGAATTAAAAATATTTACTAAATAATTACAATTGAGCTTTGTTTTTTTCGGATACTTTCAAGGCGGACGATATTGCTGGGTTTTTGATTTTTGATTGGGTTGACTGTATGAAGAATGTGAAATAATTGAAGGTAATCGAATAAATTCGACATTTTATTTCTCGGGTAGAAGTTTTTGTTCATTAGTGTGTACAACGGTAACAAATACGCCCAGGCTCTCCTTTCACTCTAACCGTACAGTTTAATTTAATTTGGCGCATAACAAAACCCCAAGTTTTTGCGGTAGACGCTGAATCTTAATCAGCAATAATAATTAATCATATAAATGACAACAGTAAACTTCAAAAGTTTAACGACGAAAGTAAAAGAGGAATGTGCGGTCTTTCTACAAGGTTGGCAATTTCGTGTCACTCAGTCTATTGCTAACTTTCGGTTAGAAATGTCTTGGGTACCGCCAGATCTATCGCAGGCATGTCTGGTGCACAATACTTTGACAACGTGCCAGCCGTCTACTTTTCTCTTCTTGCAGTTAGTTGCCACTCTGTTCGGCCGATCTAAAGATTCTACAGATAATGGATTCGAACGCGATTTTTCCGAGTTTGTTTTCAACAATGCTCACGATAATTTTTTCAACGAGAAGAGGCAAAGTGGTGCACCGAAAAAAGAGGATATGTACGATTTTATAGTGATCGGAGCTGGAAGTGCTGGTTGCGTGGTGGCAAATAGGCTGACTGAGATCTCTAGCTGGAGGGTAAGTTATATTATATTACTAGTAATACAGTGAAACAATATATAACATCTGAAATCCTTCAGCTTATTGAATTTTCGAATGCAGAAAAAATATACAGGATGTCCGGTGCTGATATATCTCCAGACAAGTACTTCGTAAAGCTTGAAACCAGATGTGCTTTTTTTCTGTAAATTGTTTGAAGATCAGAATTTTCTGATTAAAATTCCAATCAGAAAAACACCTCAGAAATGAAGTTGTTTCCCGGAATTATCCCGTCACAGGTGAAAATAAGTATTTTGTTGTCACCAAAGAAGTTGGCTTGTTCAAAAACTTCTGCATACTGAATTTCATATGTATTTGTCAAATTTTGACAATTTTTGCAATTAAATTTTTCAAAATTTGACGACTGCATATAAAACTACGTACGTAAAAGTACGTGGGAGTTTTTGGATAAGCATAATTGTTTGGTGATAAAATTTACTAATTTCTCCGAATGACGGAGGTAATTGAGAATATTATATGAAATTACTGCTATTTCCTGAGCTGATGATCTGATTAAATTTTTAATCAACATTTAGATTCTCCCGTTTTTTCTCCAGACTAGTACTTCGTGAAGCTTGCAACCAGTTGTCCTTTTTTCCTAGAAAATGTTTGAAGATCCTAATTTTCTGATTAAAATTCCAATAAGAACACCACCTCAGGAATAAAGTTATTTCACGAAGGTTCCCCGAACTATCCCGTCACTGGTATAAATTAGTTTTTTTAATGTCACCAAAGAAGTTGGCTCATTCAAAATCTTCTTCATACTGAATTTCATATGTATTCGTCAAATTTTGACAATTTTTGCAATTAAAGTTTTCAAAATTTGGCAACTACATATTAAAATAAGTATGAGGTAGTTTTTGGATAAACAAAATTGTTTGGTGATAAAATAATCTGATTTGTCCGAATGGCGGAGGTAAGTAGGGAAATTCTATAAAATTACTGCTAATTTCTGAGCTGATGATCTGATTAAATTTTTAATTAACATTTATATTCTACCCGTTTTTTCTCCAAACAGTACTTCGTAGAGCTTGCAACCAGTAGTGCTTTTTTTTCTGTAAAATGTTTGAAGATTCAAATTTTTTGATTGAAATTCCAATCAGAACACCACCTCAGGAATAAAATGATTTCACAAAGAATTATCCCGTTATTGGTAGAAATAAGTATTTTTTGTCGTCACCAAAGAAGTTGGCTTATTCAAAAAATTCGGCATACCGAATTTCATATGTATTCGTCAAATTGTGACAAACTAAAAAAAAAGTTACAGGTTTTAGGGGACCATGATTAATGATATCTAACTCCCCAAGAATGTTGATATGAAGTTTTTTTCATATTCTAGATCAGATCCACTGGAATCGCAGAATCCGGACACTCGGTATAAATTATTTTATTTCTGATACAGACGCTTTTGATACTTATCAAATGGACCCGAAATATCCATGATTAGATTCACAAAAAATACAATCATAGTAGGCTATTGATAAAGATAATATGTTGGAAAAAATCTATTACAAAATTTGAATATCAAAACAGCTTTAATCTGTCTCTTCAATGGTCTCCTTTAATTTTAATTTCAAAAAAATTTTATTCAAGAATTTTTAGAATTGAATTAATGTCTTATAAGCACAGCTTATATTTAATAGACGTATAAAATCAAAACTCAATATACAATATCAACTGGAATAAATAACCCAATAAATATAAATTGTCAATTGAAATTAATAAATGAATACTTGAAGAAGACAACATTTTAATTCTGATCTTACAATTATCAAAACTAATTCCTTTTCAAAAATAGAAAACATAATTTAAGGACTTCTCAGAAAATATAATTTGATCGAAATATTTAGACTTTATTTACGTGTTTCGGGTTGTCCGATTAGTAAAGTGTGCACCATTGGGCTTTCACAATCTTCTCAGGAAGTTTTGCAATGCATGAAGAAGAATATAATCGCTTGGCGCGAGGTGCGGACTATATTTTGAATGCATTAAAACTTCCCAACCAAGCCCCCGAAGTTTCTGACGAGTCACTAAAGACGTGTGTGGCTTGGCGTTGTCATGACGGAACACAACACCTTTTCTGTTGGTCAATTCTGGCCGCTTCTGGTAAATCGCTAGCTTCAAAAGGTCCAGTTGATGACAGTAGAGATACGAATTTTTTGGCCTTATTGAAGCAACTCATAATCAATGATTCCTTTCCACTCCCATCAAATGTATTACAATTTGGGATTTAGGGGTAGTTTTTGTTTTTGCTAAAAAGTTAAACATCAAATAGCACTACTATGTCTGTTAGAGCAGATGAATCTCGCTCGGATGAGTATGGAGTGGACCTGGGGGTTCCTCAGAGCTCAGTTCTGGGAACACTTCTGTTCTTATTATTTACTAATGATTCACCTGATTATTGGCAGCACTGTTAATTGCACTTTTTGCGGATGATACTTCAAATAATGGTCGCAGCGCAGAGCCTTGAGGAGCTAACAGCGTTGAATATATCAGTCATTGGTATGTTCGCTAGTTAGTGCAGTCGGAATGGACTGATTTTCAATCTTGACAAGATTGTATTATTTCAGTCTGAAAATTGAAAATAGGAATCGGTTTGTGGTGTCTCACTCAGATTTCTCTTCAAAATCTTAGAACTCCGTTGAGTCCTAGTATATAGATATAGTTTGCAAAAAAATGAATTGCTCCTATTTTGTTATCAATGAAATCAAAATTTTTGTTCTTCAAGATCACTACTGGATATTTATTATAATTCAAGTTACTCCCGTTTAGTCTAAAATATTATGATAAGGATGAGTTCATCAGATCAAGAGAAGGTTTTCTTATGTCAAAACACTGTAATTGGTCGATATTTTGGGTATGTCCTGGAGCCTCACATTATTAATAATAGATCATATTTCATATATATATATATATATGGGGTGTTTTTTTTAGAGTGATTGAACTTTAAATTGAAATAAATCACATTTGAAATAAGATTGAGGCCAAATTTTTTTTTCATTTGAAAGATAATTTTATGACATTTATGTTTTGAAAATAATTTCCGGCCTATGTTCACCATGACTAGCTCTGAGGAACCGCATTCGATCAGACTAATTTTGGACCACTTTTTCGAGTAATTCAGGCCTTATTTCATCAATAACACGAGTTATGTTGGCTTCCAAATCATCTATTGTTTCTAGTTTATCAGCATAAACCAATGACTTGATATAACCCCAAAGAAGATAATCCAGTGGAGTTATGTCGCATGATCTTGGAGGCCAATTAGTTAGACCATTTCTCGAAATAATGTTATCGCCAAATCTTTCTTTCAATAAATCAATTGTTACGGTAGCAGCATGAGGTGTAGCACCATATTGTTGGAACCAAAACACTTCTGGGCCGATACCATTCAAATTTTCAACAAATTCAACAAATAATCATTGATCTGTAACGAGCACCATTCACTGTAACATTAGCTTCAGCATGGTTTTCAAAGAAATATGGACCGATGATGCCTCCAGCGTGCAGAGCACACCATATAGCGCATTTTTCAGGATACAATGGAACCTGCAGAACTTCTTGAGGATTGTTTTCATCAATATATGGCAATTTTGCTTGTTTACATAGCCTTTCAACCAGAAATAAGCTTCACCGCTAAACACAATTCTACGATGAAAAAGTGGATCAACTTTAAGCTGTTCTAGGGCCTAATCAGCAAACAAACAACGCTTATTATGGTCAAGTGGCTTTAGTTCTTGAACCAATTGGATCGTGTATGGGTGTAGACCAGGATCTTTACGCAAAATTTTATTTTCCATGTGGTGGATGCACAGAGTCCAACTTGCTGTGAATGTCTTCGAATAGACTAATCTAGGTCATCATTAACACTATGACTTACAGCAGTGATATTTTCTTCTGTACGTACAGTTCTTTGTCTTATTGTTGTTGTTGTATCGATAGAGAAAATGTTGTCCGAAATCTATCGATTGTTCAAAGATTAAGCTGCTCTGATAGTTGATTATGTAAACCATAAATTTCACGAAGTGCTTTATAAGTTTGGAGAATAGGACACTTATTTATTTTGAAATTAAATTTCAACAATTTGTAAACGTTGTTGCAGCGTGAGTCTTTCCATGATAATTTGTCAATACGGACTGAACAGAAATGTCAAAACAACATGGCTTCTACCTTCTGTCAAATCACAGTTATCCCTATCGAAAGTTCTATCAGTCTAAAAAAACACCCAATATCTACACGTCATACTTTTTCAACAGAAATGAAAAAAGGATATTTCAAATATTTGTGGAGCATGTTTTGGAAATAAAATTTGCTATTCATAGATATCTAACCGAAACTGCTCTCTGCGATGATATTTGCTAATGAATCGCGGTATATATTTCATATTTTCTTTTGATTCTGTATCGGTTGACTACATACATATGTGTTGATAATTCTTAAGGTCTATAAAAAGAAACAGTACTCCTAAGATATTCAATTTAATCTAAAAAATTTTTGAGAAAATTTTTTAGATTAAATTTTTAGAGGTTTTCAAAAAAAATTCTAATTAACGTTTGAAATATTCTTTAAAAAACCCTTCGAAGTATTATTCACTTCATATTTATCTATACAGTCAATAATTGTCTAAAGAAATAGTTATTTCTCATTCATAACATGTACAGGAAAATTTATCCAATAGTGTAAAAACTCAAGAAAGACTACAGAAATGTTAAAATACTCACTTCAAAATATAATTCATTATCATCTATTATTATTTATTAGTATTATATTATTATGTTCCATTTGATAATTTTTTTGTAATTTCCATAGGGATATGAAATTTTTCCTTGATATCAACCTCTGAATGTTTGCGTCTTATCTGCTCACTTCTGTATTCCTTAAGAAAAATACAACCGTTTTTCATAACGAAATAACAGTTTATTTTTCGTAATAAAAAAAATTGTTTATTTTATGATTCGACCCTTTCCGGTTGATAACACGGGTCAACATGAAATTTGATTTTGATTGCAAAGCATTAAATTTCGGTAGTTTAGGTCGTAATAAGACGGAAAAAAATATATGGCATGAAAAACTTTGCTTTTGTGCTTAGAAGTCTAATTGAACGAAATTTTTAAAAATCTCGGATTTTAATTTTTGATTGAAAATAAAACTATTGAAATAAAAATGTTTATTATTTTTATTAAGTTTTATATCAAATTAGCTTACAGAAAAGTGGAAAATAACTTAAAAGTGCACACTTTTACTTTTTCTTTTATGTTCATAGCTACTTTCTCTCAATAAACCCCAAATATAGTCGCCCATCATGTTTTCATTGTATTGGCCTTGATAGCGTTGTTCAAAATTCATGATGTCCTGATGGAAACGTTCTCCTTGCTCTTCGGAATAGGCTCCCATATTGTTTTTAAATTTATCCAAATGAGCATGCAGCATATGTACTTTTAATGACATCCTGCAGCCCATGGCCTTAAAATTTGTAAGCATATCCTCAACCAACTTTTCGTAGTTTTCAGCTTTATTATTTCCTAAAAATCCAGAAACTACTGCTTTAAAACTGTTCCAACTTGCTTTTTGAGTACGATTCAGCAACGTTGGAAATTTTTCATCGGCGAAAATCTGTCTTATTTTGCGGACCAACAAAAACCCCAGCTTTAACCTTTGCTTCCGATAACTTCGGAAAAATTTTTTTTGAGTATCCAAAAGCTTCTGAAGTTTCATCCAGTTTTTTAACAAATTGTTTCATCAACCCTAACTTAATGTGCAAAGGCGGCATTAACACTTTTTCCGCTTCAACAATCGGCTCAAATTTGACGTTCTGTTTTCCGACACACAATTCTGTTCTTACAGGCCATGACCGTTGATTATAGTGTTTAGAATCCGCTCTGCTATCCCACAAGCACAAATAACACGGATACCTTGTATATCCACCCTGTAGCCTCATTAAAAATCCCACCATTTTAAAATCTCCAATCAGCTCCCAGTTATACTCACGATACTTTACAGATTCAAGCAAAATTTTGACACTTTCATAATTTTCTTTAAGATGTAGTGAGTGAGCAATTGGAAGAGACGGAAATTTATTTCCGTTGGGCAATAGAACTGCTTTTAAACTTTTTGTAGAGCTGTCAATGAATAAACGCCATTCGCTAGGGACACAGGGTATGCCAATTGCTTCAAACATACCTTTAATGTCATTACAAAAACAAAGTCCATCCTCCTTCGTGAAAAACGTTGCAAACATTTCATGCCTAGTCCGCTGATCCGTGATCTTAACATCATCAATCAAATTCCACTGTTTTAACCGAGAGCCTAGAAGCTCTGCTTTATTTTTTGGCAAATTTAAATCTCTAATTAGATCGTTAAAATCTTCTGAAGTAATGAGATAGTGTTTTGGTTGTTCAGGTGTAGGCAAAAACTCCTTATCGGAATTACTTTTATAAGAACTAAAAGATGAGATACTTTTCTACGATAATTTTTTTGGTGGCTCAGGTACTGGTCATGTCAGGTCGTGAGCAATTGGAGCAGAAGAAGATTCGAGGTCAGGATATTCAATAGGTTTTGCATTTTTACCTCTACGTCTTTTACTCGGATTCACCATACAAAAGTAGCAGTCAGTAATATGGTCTTTTGGTTCTCGCCAAATCCTTGGTATTGCAAATTTCATAGACCTTTTCTCACCTCGATACCAACCTAAAAATATAAAAATAAAAATTAATATGTCTATTATTTTGGATTCATCGCTTGATTAAATAAAAATTGCTTACCTTCCAAACACCTTTTACAATAACTACAAGCAACATGTGGAGCCCATGGCTTATCTTGATTCCGTACAGGACAGTCAAAATATGCTTCATAGGCTTCACAGAGAACGTGAGATGTCTTTAGTTCATATTTCACGTCTCGAACTTTAATAAATTGACCACATATAAAACAAAAAGCATCAGCATCGTATTTGCACTTTCGTGACGACATTTTAAGTTATTCTGGGCTTGTAAACAACACCTGATGGTTGTTTATCACTCGGGTGCCATCTAGCGGCACAGTGTTAACGTTAATACCCCACTCTCACCGCGCGGTCTTTTCAAAAATATTAAAATCAATTAAAATTTATGAAAAAATTGAAAAATGAGTATTATTATTATAACTATCACAAAAGCAAACTTTATACCGAAAAAAGGTATTTTCTTTTCGTTTTTGTGCATAACTAACTGGAAAATAATAGTATAAACTTTAGGACAAAAAACGAAAATTTTTTTGTAGTCGTGTAATTTGTATGCAAAAAAACTTTGTGAGTTTCCTTGATGAAAAACTTCATATCAAGCTAGAAAATCGGGTCATTGAGAAAACTGCTGAATAATTGAGTGTATATTTGTATCTGATTTATATCGCAAGGAAAATATTCGATTAATTTTCTCACGAAAAAATCAGACAACTTTTGAAACGTGCTGAACTGTACAGTATAATTTATGAAGCCGTTTTGATGCTTTTTTGTGTCATCAGAAAAAGATATTATCCTTTTTGTGAAAAATGATAAAAAATGTTCCTTCCATCAGGGTATTTAAACTGGCCACTTATTATTTCTAAACTCTGAATATACCGTTTGTTTGCTACTAATGGAAGAATTATAATTTTCCACGAATTAAGTCCCCTAAACTTTATATGATTTATAACTGATGAAGAGATTGACAAAAGTTTTTCTGAGATACAAATTACCAATATAAATTATATGCACTAATTAGTGCTTATAATGTTTTCCGAAAGTGTCCCACTTAATTCACTTAGATGACGCAACCCGTCTATTAGATTCCGAGATATATTCATTTTGAATCAAATTATTCTTTTTGCTGGTTAGGAATAGTATGACTGTGTATTCGGTCAATTCATTCATGTTCTACAGTCTCTCATTCTGAATAGTCAGGGTGGATTTTAGAATTTATTAATTTCAAAAATATTGATCGAAAATCAATCCATACTTCAGAATAACATCCATAAATATTACTACTAATGAATTAGGTTCATAGTACTCAAATTGCGTTATATTATTTCATTCATTAATGATCAAATCTGTTATGGTTCATTGCTGTTTAAGAGTTCATCATATTTCGTCCATTTTCCACTCAACTGAGCAAACGTTCTCGTTTTCTCTCTTTGTGGTCGGAAGAAATTAGTTCCACTTACAACGTTTTTACTGAGTAGATGAACGCTAGAAGGGCCGTGTTCTTGTCAATATACCAATCACAGTGGTAAATCTTTGCAATAACTAATAGTCTATATTGAATAAAATTATTTTGAATGTGTTGGTCTGATGACTGTTCAACTATCAGGTAACTGAGTAATATTTCACCATAAACGCTCTCTCTGAAGAGAACTACCGAAAACACACCGTAGCAGTAAATTGACTGATGACTTATAAATTTCACTTTCTGGTTAATCCATCATGAATTTTGAGATGGGACTAATATTGAGACTTTTAAAATTTCATTTTAATGGAGACGAATATTCAAATATTGAAAGGAGATGATGCAAATATGAGCTAAGTACTAAGCAATTTTATTTAAAATAATTCACACAGTTTTTATGTTTCATAATTTATTCAGAATCTTGACACGTGTTTCGGTCTTTCGACCATGTTCAAAGAAGAACAAAAAGGAACTAAACTTTAAAATTAAAGAGGTTCTTTCATTACACTTAGGACATTTGTGTATTTTTATGGCTCGGGGAAATAACAGCATCCAATATAGGGGTGTTGCCGAATCGTATTTGGGAATTTGTTAAATTCTGATTTTTCTCAAAGGCTTTTTTGATTGAAAGAATTTCCGAATAGTCTATCAATTTACCCTTATTAACATTATATAGTAAAGTGACATCTTTTCCATTGAAAAAATGATTATTTTTTATACAATGTTCTGCAAAACCGGTTGATTCCTGATTTTTTCAAACCAGAAATCAACCGGTTTATAATAATAATAACAATAATAATATTAGGTATTTATTTCCAGAATTATAAAGAACAAAATGGAAACAAGTCACAAAATCTTTATGAACTAAAACAACCAGAGAAAAAAGAATCTATCCCAAAATTACTTTGAATGAATCTTTAAATTCGAGCACTGAGTATGGTTCAGTATCAATCAAAAGGGCAAATATTTCTTTCCTGAATAATTTTAGATTTCTAATATCTCTCATTATTCTTGGTAGATAATTAAATGATGATAGGCTCATATAAAGTGCTCCCCGCTCAGTAATTGAAAGCTTGTGAGCAGGAATAAGTATTCATTATATCTTCTTGTGTTAACTGAATTTCTATAAACTTGAAAATAAAATTTGTTTTCGAAAAAAAATAATAAAACTTTATATATACACAGTCCTGGAGGAGTCGAAATATCATATCTCTTGAATATGCCTCTACATGATAGTCTATATTTCATACCAAGTATCGTTCTAACAGCCAGTTTCGAATAAAATACACACTCTCAGGATGAGAACTCCCATACCAGAAAATAATCCCGTATGACATCAGAGACTGGAAATTTGCATAATATACAATTTTTAAGGTGCTTGTATCAACATGATTCTTTATTACCTTAAACGTATATATTATGGAATTCAGCCGTTTCATAAGCGAATTGATATTAAAAGCCATTAAAGATATATGGGGTGATCCATTTAAAAAATCACCGAGTTGTTGAATTTTTTAAGAACACCTGTATATCAGAAAATAATTTCCTGAGATGGAGAAATTGAGGTAAAGGAGTCTGCTTTCGAACGAAATTTCTGAGAATTCTGGTTCGGCAGCTATGGGAGTGCAACGCACTATTGCAGGACCTGTATATATGTGTTGCCTACCTGCTAGACGACACGTTGGTAATGTATGAAAATAATTTGAAAAAAGTCATTCCAACTTTTAGTCACCATTCCTTTCACATATGTTAGGATATATATCTATGAAAAATTTTCAATAATCTGCTTATATAATACATATTTTATGAATTCATCCGAGAATTCAGTATTACGCTTGCTAGATCACCG
This sequence comes from Megalocaria dilatata, assembly GCA_034642435.1. Classification (NCBI taxonomy): domain Eukaryota; kingdom Metazoa; phylum Arthropoda; class Insecta; order Coleoptera; family Coccinellidae; genus Megalocaria; species Megalocaria dilatata. The sequence continues at coordinate 44,539,673 of CM067856.1, forward strand.
TAGAATTCGTCGAATTCCAGAATATTTTCCACATGCATAATATTTCTGGATTTCTCCAAACACGTAGGTGACTCAGAAGTTTAATTGATTTTTACTAGAATTCACATAATCAATTGTAGTTATTCATTTCAGAAGGCAGAAAAGCAATAGATTTTGTATTATAGAATAATAGCTGGAATTAATTCACCAGTACCTTGACAGATTTGAATCTGAATAAATCTCATGAAAACATTTAGAATTGGATTATAAAACATGTCCCAAATACACTGTATCATTTTATAGACATATATTATCATCACTTGTGGTGGAAATTAACTAACAAAGAATCAACAGAAATATAAAATAATGATAAAATTATTTAGACATCACCTCATACATATGTATGCTTCGATTAGATATTAAAGAATCACAAGTTTCATCACCAAAAAATGTTCAACATATAATTCAAAGAAGGGGGCTCTCTTATTTTCCTTTCTTAAAGAATATTCTCCAGAGAAAGAACCTGGTATATTCGGACCCAAAATATCATCAGTAAGGAATTATTTGAATAAACAAAATAATCATTTAAAAAATAAATAACAATACCTTCTTTAATACAACACATTTCTGCAACAACTAACCAATTTTGGTGTAGGCATGCCCTAACCGAAATTAGATTATATCACAGAAATATACAATGAAAGAGGATACGACTTAGACTCTACATCGGAACTTGTGATTCTTTAATATATCCAAGCGAAATATATATATATATATATATATTTCGCTTGGATATATTAAAGAATCACAAGTTCCGATGTATATGTATATATATATATAATATATATATATATATATATAATATATATATATATATATATATATATATATATATATATATATATATATATATATATTGCGTAGTATAGGTTATCGACCAGACTAACAATAAATCTATTACCTTGTTTTCGGGAATGTGGTCTGTATATCAAGAAAACTCCAATTTTCTTCAAATATCTCAATATTTCGTTGATATAATTTTCAACATCATCAGGAGATAAACTGAAAACAGCAAACAAAAAAGGGCAACATCATTTACAGGAAACAAACAAAGATTTTTTTATACAGCACTTACAAGATCAGAGCTTCACTTCCAAAACACAGAATCAAACATTACAAAATTCTTTACTCGAAAAATCAAACATCAAAAAACCAGCAACTATATTACAATTCAAAAGAGAAACTTCTAATATCCCAAATATTCCAGGTGTTTTAAATTGCTCTCCAATAACCGATATGAAACAAAGAAACAATATGGGAAATATGTGACATCTACAGTATATGTACTAAAGTTTACTTAGAATATTACAGTAAATTGTATTGAGGCCTTCTGTATCTGATTTAGGCCTCAATACAATTTACTGTAATATTCTAAGTAAACTTTAGTACATATACTGTAGATGTCACATATTTCCCATATTGTTTCTTTGTTTCATATCGGTTATTGGAGAGCAATTTAAAACACCTGGAATATTTGGGATATTAGAAGTTTCTCTTTTGAATTGTAATATAGTTGCTGGTTTTTTGATGTTTGATTTTTCGAGTAAAGAATTTTGTAATGTTTGATTCTGTGTTTTGGAAGTGAAGCTCTGATCTTGTAAGTGCTGTATAAAAAAATCTTTGTTTGTTTCCTGTAAATGATGTTGCCCTTTTTTGTTTGCTGTTTTCAGTTTATCTCCTGATGATGTTGAAAATTATATCAACGAAATATTGAGATATTTGAAGAAAATTGGAGTTTTCTTGATATACAGACCACATTCCCGAAAACAAGGTAATAGATTTATATATATATATATATATATATATATATATATATATATATATATATATATATATATATATATATATTATATATATATATACATATACATCGGAACTTGTGATTCTTTAATATATCCAAGCGAAATATATATATATATATATATATTTCGACATCCAAATGGTATAACAAAATCCAATAAATAAAAATTATTAACTAAAATCCTATAAATTAAACATTTTGAATAGACAAAATTTTGTTTCTGCTTATCAATCCTATGAAAACCAATATCCTTCAAGAATATCCAACATAATCTTAAGAATTTTATCACAAAACTATCTTACTTAGACTATTCAATATTATTGGATATCTAACCAAGGTACTTTATACAAAAACTCAAGATATGCAAAACATTACTGAAAAACAAGTTTTAAAATCGACTTTGCTCATCAGTATTCAAATATTCATATTCAATAAATATAAAATCAATTAATAACACATATTCAAACTCACCCTTCGTCTTCGAGAAAAAGTTCTATTTAAAAATGAGAACCTTAAATAGGTATTGAATAGTCTAAGTAAGATAGTTTTGTGATAAAATTCTTAAGATTATGTTGGATATTCTTGAAAGATATTGGTTTTCATAGGATTGATAAGCAGAAACAAAATTTTGTCTATTCAAAATGTTTAATTTATAGGATTTTAGTTAATAATTTTTATTTATTGGATTTTGTTATACCATTTGGATGTCTTATAATGAATGTTTATTTTATGTCATGATATAAGTGGTACTTATACGACATTATTTTAATTTATTTTCAGAAGTTATAATCATTGAATATAAGCTTTTGGAATTAAATATGTAGAAGGCTAATTTTTTAAAATTGTTTAAAATTTTTTAAAATATTTATATTATTTTATATACCTTCTATCAAGAATGACCTCTATTTACGTTACATTATTATTTTGATGTCTTACAATCTCGATTATCGCCCTGCACTCTAATGACTTACTTAAGTCTATTTGGTAGTACATTTATTATGTTTTGAATATCCAACGGGTAGATATTGTGGCATTCTTCTTCCTCGGTTGCTTTGAGGCGCCTCTATCTCATCTTTTGCGACTCTTCAATATGTTTTCTATGATATTTATTTATGATGGGAACTACGAGGTAGCCATGGTGAAGTTCGAATTCCGATCTGATATGGATAATCGGTGACTAATTTGCAGACATGGTAACCTGCATTATCATGCATTAACTTGAAATTTTTACCAATAAGTGGACACCATTAGAGGGTGAACACCCAGGAATTTCCCAGATTATAGAAAATAATATGACTCACAAAAGAACTGGATGTTCAATCAAAAGGTATAATGGTGTTCTGAACATGAGTATTTTCTCAAGCATAGGTCCAAATATTTAAATATTTATATTGATGAACACCTAAAATGGTACCAACATATGCTCTACCTCGGTTGAAGGTATTCTGTATATTTTAAATTATACATATTATATTATATCGAATCGTATTATTTCATATCATATCATATGTCACAATATGAGTATGAGTGTGGATAGCTCCGCGGGAGAGCATCGGACTCGTGACCGGGAGGTCCAGGTTCGAATCCTGCTCAGGTAGAAATTTTCTAGTTGGACGGGTATCTGCCACCATTTCACTGTTCGGTCAAAAATTAACGGTGCTGAGACCTAAAGTGGCGCAAGATCGCAGTAACAAAGCCGACACAGAACACAACTGAACTCCTAACTCGCACAAGCTGAAAAAGCTTCTGAGGGATCTTCACAGAAGATCTAGGAGTATCGGGATAATAATAATATATCATATCATATTATATCATATCATATCACATCATATAAAATTAAATCACATCACATCAAATCACATCACATCAAATCACATCAAATCACATCATATCACATCATATCAAATCGCATCATATCGCATCACTTCGCATCACATCGCATCACATCGCATCATATCACATCATATCACTTCATATCACCTCATATCACATCATATCATATAAAATCATATAATATTATATCATATCATAACATATCATATCATAACATATCATATCATATCATATCATGTCATATCATATCACTTTATATCATATTATATCATATCATATCATATTATATTATATTATGTTATATCATATTATATTTTATACACTGCCGAGAGTAAAATCAAGATATTTCTGTAATTTGCATTTATCTTATAATTCTATTTTTTTCGACTGCATCATGCAAATCGGCGATTAAGAACAGGTGAGATCGGTGAGAGTTTAAATTTATCGAATTCAACTGTTCATGTCCACTTGAAAGGCCTGGGTTTAACTTCGAAAGTCGATATATGGGTTCCTTGTGTTCTCACGCAGAGAAATTTGTGTCTTCGTGTTGACGTCTGTGATTATCTTTTCAAAAGTCTCGAAAATGATCCATTTTTGAAGCGCATCATTACTGCGGACGAAATATGGGTTGTATTTGATAACGTCAAGTGCAAAAGATCATGGAGCAAAAAAATATGAACCAGCTCAAAGCATTTCGAAAGCCAATATCCATAAAAAAGTTATACTGTCTGTTCGAATTTTAATGCAATCTTTTTTTTCAACTTTTATCGGATCAAATAACAATAAAGTCGGAAGACTACTGTCATCAGCTGGACAAACTAAATGATGCACTCCAAAAGAAAACGCCAGAATTAATCAACGAAAAAGGTGTAGTGTTCCACCAGAATAATGCGGACCTTATACAAGTTTGGTCACTCGCCAAAAGCTTTTACAGCTTGAATGGGATACACTGTCATACCCACCATATTCTCCAGATTTGGGGCCTTTGGATTAATATTTATACCAGTCACTGCCAAATTTTTTGGACGGTAAAGCCTTTACTTTCAATGAAGAAGTCAAAAATAACCAGGATCGCTTTTTTGCCAGCAAAGACCAAAAATTTTATTGAATCGTTGTGGAATCATGGGACTACCAGAAAGATGGCAAAAGATGTTGGACCAGAATAGCTAATATATAATTTAATAAAATATTTATTCATTATACAAAAATTGTCTTTTATTTTTCCAAAGAAAACGAAGTTATTTTCCGAACAATCCAATAAGATAAGAAAATTGTTTAAATAATGATCAACCGACAAATTTCAATTTTCATAAAAATAACAATAAAGTATCCTTAGCGTTCTTGGAGCATAACCTGTCAAAATCTTAATGGTGAGAGTCTTTTTTCTGTTAAAAAGAATGAGAAAATAGGAATTCTTTTGATAATTTCATAAAAATTTTCGATATTATGATTCAGGAAAATATAGTATTCTAGTCAGGTGCTTCTTTCGATTATTTGTTAGTCAACGCAGGTTATGAACCAAAATAGGATGTTTTATGTAATCCCCGCGGTATCCATGCTGCACAAAACTTGATTTATGTGAGTATGCATCAAGAGTTTCTCGATCTGTTCCGGATTCAAATCGCTGCATGAGCAACAATCCTACTTATTGATCCACAGATATAAAGTGCATCGCTGAACAGAATTTCACGAATAAACAATGGATCGACTTCACTACTCTCATGATGCAAACTATAGTTTTGCAGCTTTGAAAGATTATTTTATGACATTCATGTTTTTAAAATAATTTCCGGCATACGTCCACCACGACTAGCTCTGAGGAACCGCATTCGACCAGACCAATTTTGGACCACTTTTTCGAGTAATTTAGGCCTTATTTCATCAAAAACACGAGTTATGTTGGCTTCCAAAGCGTCTGTTGTTTCTGGTTTATCAGCATAAATCAATGATTTGACATAATCCCAAAGATAATAATCCAGAGAAGTCATGTCCAATGATTTTTGAGGCCAATGAATTGGACCATTTCTCGAAATAATGTTATCGCCAAATCTTTCTTTCAATAAATCAATTATTACGGTAGTAGCATGAAGTGTAGCACCATCTTCTTGGAACCAAAACACTTCTGGGTACGATACCATTCAAATTTTGAAACAAATAATCTTTGATCATCGATCTGTAACGAGCACCATTCACTTAGCTCCAGCATCGTTTTTAAAGAAATATGGACCGATGGTGTATCCAGCGTGTAAAGCACACCATACATTGCATTTTTCAGGATGCAATGGAACCTGCAGAACTTCTTGAGGATTGTTTTCACTCCCTATATGGCAATTTTGCGTGTTTACATAGTTGTTCAACCAGAAATGAGCTTCATCACTAAACACAAATTTACGATAAGAAAGTGGATCAACTTCAAGCTGTTCTAGGGCCCAATCAGCAAATAAACGACGCTTATTATGGTCAAGTGACTTTAGTTCTTGAACCAATTGGATCTTGCATGGACGTAGACCAAGATCTTTAAGCATAATTTTCCATGTGGTAGATGCACAGAATCCAACTTGTTGTGAACGTCGACGAATAGACAAATCTGGATCATCATTAACACTTACAGCAGAGATATTTTCTTCCCTACATACAATTCTTTGTTTATTGTTGTTGTTGCATCGAGTAGAGAAAATATTGTCCGAAATCTATCGTTAGTTCGTCGAATGAGCTGCTCTGATGGAAGATTATGTAAACCATAAATTTCAACAATTTGTAAACGTTGTTGCGGCGTAAGTCTTTCCATGATAATTTGTCAATGCTCACTGAACAGAAGTGTCAAAACAACATGGCTTCTACCTCCTGTCAAATCACAGTTATCCCTATCAAAATTTCTGTAACTCTAAAAAAAAGACCCGATATTTATCGCTGAATATTAGGTGCTGTTCACGATACATTCGATTTCAAAGTTTTTTCTCAATAACGTGTAATATTTGTCAGTTTCGATTGATATTTTCTTGTAGTTCTTCGATTACAAGTTCAATCATGAGGCACCATTTACTGAAGTCGTGAATTTTGATCTCTCGTATCAGACCACCCAAAATGGTTCAGATTAATCTCTTTCATGCCAACCATCAAAGTACATTCGTTACGTCGTATAGTTCATCCCTTTGATGGGGCCAAAATTCATTCAATTTCATTGTCATAATTACAAATAACTAATCAGTGATTTTAAGCCATTTCAACTAATTTAAAAATTTGTCATTTTATCTCATAATATTATATGATTGTAGGTTGTAAGTTATCTATCTGTACATGAGTTATTATTTCATAATTTTTAAGCAATTTGTGGATATTATTTTTGGGATTTTTTTCTGTTGATATCCCTAAATTTTAATAAATTAATGAATACATTTTTGTTTTATCCTTGTTATTACTTGTATAAATTCACACATCATTAACCGTTCTCAAAGATACATTCGAGGAAAATTTTAATTCAAGATATCTGTCAAATTATCCGATATTCTATTTACGTGAATAATGAAAATGTATTTTTCTGTCGAATCATTCAGGACAAACTGAATTCAATGCAATTTTATTTGTTTTAAATTTTGCTAATCATAATTGAACTATAGCTGTTATAACATGCAATTTGCTTACTAATATTCAATATTACAAAAACATTTTCTCAATTCTTAGATAAACCAATCTATGCGTCATACATTTTTTGAATAATATTCATCACATCGAACCATCCTACAAGCAGAAAATGACGGCATATCACAGTATGATCCAAAAATTGATAAACGTACCTTTAAATCACGATAATTGTTCTATTATATATAATTAAACATTATAAGGCAAATTGCCTAACAACGGCTACAGTTCAATTATTAGAAACAAAAAAAAGAAATTTTATTGAATTGAGTTTACAAGAGATTTGATTAAATGTTGCATATATATATATATATATATATATATATATATATATATATATATATATATATATTTCTTACGTGAAAAATATATCATATAATATGCCCAAGTATTTTAAAATTAAATTTGACTCGAATGTAGCTTTCAGAATATTCAATAATTCAGGACTTAATATACAAAATAACAAAGATCAAACAAATGAAGATAAATCTGTGGTCTTTGAGTTGATTGCCCTAAAGTATATATTGGGCAGACAAATAGATATTTTAGGAAAAGAATTCACAAACACGAGCGGCATTACAAGTCAGAGATCTCGTACTCGTCATATTCCAGTTATTCGAAAGAATTTGGATATAATTTCAGCAATAACTATGAAGTTGAAAGTACCAGAATAACACCTTTGGAAGCAGTAGAAATGATTAGATATTAGAAACTTAAAATTATTTTCAAATACAACACAGAAAACTCTAGATCTCCTGTTTTGAACATTTTCACTAAGTAAGGTATATCCGATAATTGGTCCCAATATATTTTAGGGTTATTTAAATCTATTTTTCGCAAACGGCTCTAAAGAGGCTCCGTATGCATAACAGAATTACTTTCGTTTGGATACCAAGCCACTCAAACTATTTGAATATAGAAGAGGCAGATCGGCTAGCGTTTGCTGGAGCCATGCTGGCTCTGGTAGGCTAACAACCATTCCTAGGAATATCACAGGACTTGGTTAAGCGGAAGATAACAAGCAGAATGAACTCAAGTTTAGAGTCTTTCTGGCTGAGCCATCCTCGCCTGAAGCATTCGAAGGCGTTCCTTGGAACGGCTTCTTACCAGCGCTAGGCCTGGACAAGGCAGAAAACTTATCAGAATTATGACAGGTCACTGCAGGCTGGAAGCGTATTTACACAAAATCGGTGTGGCTGAAGACGACAAATGCAGGCTGCGCCTTGAGCACACTGAAACAGCCATGCACATCGTCCTAGAGTACCCAGCGGTGAATCACATCAGATTGACGTCTTTGGTCAGGCTATTGTAGTCCACTGCGATCTGAAAGCATTACCCTCGAACAAAATTATCGGTTTTATCCAAAAACTGGATCTCGTCGGGGCAATATGAATCAGGGATGAACCACAATTACTTGAATAATCTCTCTTGGTTAAATCATAACCTCAAATGTCAATCCACTTATGATTTATACAAACAAGCTAAAACTTCTCATCATTCTCTAATTAGAAGAACGAAATTCCAGTTCCATAGTTGTATTATTGAGAAATCTGACAACAAGGACAAGACAGTATAGGACATGATCATTACAATGACATGACGAAAAAATATGACTAGACATTGAGGGAGTCTCGCATGACAATCCTAAAGTATTAGGGGATATTTTCGCTAAACACTTCACCTCGGTAGCACAGACCTTCCTCACCCGTTTTTATAAGTGTTCATTATCCCCTTCATGTACCACCTTTTCTATGCTGGGTATTACTTTTTTCTTTCATCCAGTTCTGCAGCATGAGATGATCGATGTTATAAGATCTCTCAAAAAAAAAAGAGTTCGGGAGTTGATTGGATCTCTGCGAAGATTCTAAAGTCGATAAACGAGGAAATAAGTGGACATTTTGCGCATATCATGGATCTGTCAATTAGCACGGGTTCACAAAAAAATAGTATAAGCGATATTTCGAATTACCGACCAATTTCCATCCTAAGTGTTTTTTCTAAAGTTTTCGAAAAAAATAGTGCAGGGTAGAATGATGGAATTCCTCGACAAATTTCAAATTCTTGATACCGCACAGCACGGTTTCAGATCTGGTCGCTCAATTCAATCCGGAGCTTTACATTTTGTTGAGTTTGTCTATGAAAGTCTAGACAATAGCTCACATACTGCTGGTTTATTTTATTCTTATCAAGAGCATTCGATAGTCTTGCGCATCAGTTCATAATAGACAAGCTGTATAACTTGGGATTCAGGGGAACTAAATCCGAAGTTATCTCGAAGGTTGGCTAGCGATTGTTAAAGTTAGCGGCTTTTTCACAGTCAACAAGACCTCAAGTTAGGTGTGCCCCAGGCTCTGTTCTGGGGCCACCCCCTTGTTTTGTTATTTATTAACGACCTTCCCGTCAATTTGAGGAAATTATTCGTCAAATTGGTAAATTGCAATAACTTATCAGCCAACTTACTCAGATTTATTTTATTTGCTGATGACTCCTCTATAGGGATCACTGCAGAGACCTTGGAGGAGTTACAGAGGTTGTGTGAACTGCTTGTACGGAGCTTTAAAGAATGGTGCTATTTAAATAGGATCATATTAAACATCGATAAAACGGTGTGCGTTTACTTTTCCTTGTTAGACGACAATAAGAATACATTGACTATTCGGCATTTGGATACAATAATTCCATGTAAACCAACTACAAGGTTCCTAGGAATCTATATCGATCAACGACAAGTGGGATTCACCTATTGATAATGTCTGTAAAAAACTCAATAGCTCCTACTATGCTTTGAATAGGATTGAGAATTCACTTCTTTTAATATCTCTTATTAATGTCTATTATAGTTTGGTATTCAGTCACTTAGTCCTCTTACATAAACACAGCTTTCATAATTCAGAAAGGAATAATTCGCTCAATTTTCGACTGCACCCCACGATCCTCTTAAAGGCCTGTGTTCTTGGAAAATGGGATTCTTACTGTTGTCTCTATATTCATGTTGAGATGCTTTGAGTATGTAGAGGAGAATGAGGGCAGTTTTGTAAAACTCTTGTATTTTCCTGTATATAGGACCTCAAAGTTTGAATCGTAGCCATTGTATGAAGGCATCAGACTTTCTAATCATTCTCCGCAGGGCATGCAATCACCGAGTGTAAGTAAGTAGATTTAAGAAAGTAGTTAAGGAATTATTGTTAAAAAATGTTTCTATTCATTTAGTGAGTATTTAAGCGATAAGCTTGAGAATTAGCGAATTTTTCTGTCTTGAACTGTGATATACATATTCTGTTGTGTCTTAAAGGATTAATAAATTATTATTCTTATTATTATTATAGTGCATGCGGACGCAGTGGTGGGGTGGACAGGCTCACTTAAAAAAAAATTCGCCTATTTTTCCTTATCCATATTCCTAAAAATTAATGGTTATTTGTATCCTTCTTTTGCATATGTTTTTTATCTATGTTTCCGCAAATTGGTGGTTATTTGTACCCTTTCTTTTCTTGCAGGTTTTATCAGCTATATAATAAGTGAAGGTGTAATTTTCATACTTAGTTCGAAATGCAAATATGACGAAATAACAATATTGGTGAAACAATTGCTGTTAATAAATAAATTGTGGAAATATTATTTTATTTAATTGAAATTAACTTCCAGCAAATAAGGACCGATGTAATTAAATTCATACTGTAGTAAATGAACGTTTGGTTGAGTGTGAGCCATTTATTGCTTAGTACCTCTTCTTCACTCAATTTCCATACATTTTTCGAACGCTCGCCCTAATGGGCATCGCTAAACTTTTATTCGCCTACACTCGAAACCCTTGATTGTTTCGGTCTCTACTTAACGGAAATTCATCGTAAATGATTTGAAGTAAGTTACCATACTCACCTGACGAAGTCAATATGTAATTGGCGAAACAATTTTCGTTGAAAACGAAAAATAAGCGAAAATAAAGTATTTTACTTCAAATCATTTTCAGTTGAAATCCATTAGGCATTCAGTTTCAAAGGTGGTAGTATACAAACTAAATGAGGCTGTCTGATGAAAATTTGACAGAATTCTAATGGCAGATGCTAGTTCACAATAACAGTATTTCATTTGGAGTTACCAGACTGAAAAATGAAAAGTCGGCGATTTACGTATCTGGTATATTCAAATTTATTTCATGGAATAATCCATATTTGATTTTGTTTCATGTTCATCCCACTCATAAGAGTACTATGGAATTTAGAAAATCTATTCCCTAAAACCAACTCACATAACCCGTTTCCAATATACAAATGAACAAAGAAATTCCAAAATAAAGGTATTGGTGCAATTATTCACAATACATCATTTTATTGGGAATCGTTGTTTACCGGTGAATAGAATAAAAATTTCAATTGAAGGCAATACCAATCAGAATTCCAATTAGTTTGTCGATATATAAAAATGATCCAAATTCCCGTTATTCACCGGGTACAACACACACCTAAATTTTTCACAACGCGTTATTCGTTTGTAAAACGAATCGAATCCAGTGTGCATGATATAATTCATATAAAACTGCAGCAATTATCAAAATCAGCGCGAACAAATCCCGCCTAATTAACCCCGATCGTTATTGCAATGACTTCAGTAATTGGGAAAACAATTACCTGCACAGAATGGCATGGGATATGGAACATTGAAAATAAACGAATAAATATCGGAGATTAAATTCATGAACCATTGAATCAGGTGTGAATACCGAATACGGAAGTATGTGAATGTGACACAGCATAAGCAGGTAATGAATATAAATCGTTCAGGCGACGTTCGTTGTAGAAATGGATTCAAGTAACATTGCACTTCTATCAGATGCGGAAAACTGTCTCAACTGGTTACACCTCCAAGCGTTCGTCATCTTAAACAAGTAGGCGACCCACATAAAGAATGGGCCATCTAGAGTTTTCACTTGTCTGGAAACACTTCTTTCATTGGTGTTTTGGACAAAAAGTCAGTTCAATATTTGACATTAACGACATGGATCGATCTACGCTTGAACAAAACTAGGAAATATTAAAAACTTATTTCCAAATTGATGACTCTTCTTTTCAAACTGTTAGATATTAATGTGAAAATTCAAAAGAAATGAAATGCGCTCACGGCAATTTGTGGATTAATTTGTCCGTTATGAAGCAGTACCCGGCAACGCATAACGCTTTTTGCGTAGGAGCGTATAATCGCAACGGTGATTCAATAGTGGCTTCTCAACGTTTGTATCGTGCGGAAAATCGTACACGCCATGCACCAAGTGATTGATCCGAGAATACAGGTGCGACGGTAAAAATTCAACACTCTGGCCGCCGCCGTTCAGTCCACGACGAAGAAACGATTCGAGAAGTGGAGGCGTCAGTTCGTCAAAATTCGTATTTACCCGTCCGAAAGCGAGGCCAATCTTTAAACATCAAAAATTGTCCTTGCATTTGAGTTTAAACGAATATTTGCATGCAACATCCTATAAAATTCAATTGGTTCAAGAAGGATACAGAATATGCACATCGATTCAATTTTGACAACGAACTGTCACGGTGGTTCAAAAATTTTTATGAAATACTCTTCAGTGATGAAGTGAATTTTATCGACGAACTGTCAACTGACAACGAACTGTCACGGTGGTTCAAAAATTTTTATGAAATACTCTTCAGTGATGAAGTGAATTTTATCGGAATGGTAATGTCAATAAACAGAATTGTCGGTACTGGGCAGAGGAAAATCCGAAATTAAAGCAAGAACGACCCCTGCACAGCCCCAAGGTCGTTGTTTGAACCACTATGTCTTTTAGAGGCATAATTGGTCGTTATTTTCATGAAGTTCGACGAGGCCAACCACTCAATGTGAATAATGACCGTTATTGCAATATGCTGCGAAACTTTTTGGGTCCAGAGTTACAGGAATTTCAAGGTTTAAACTCAAGAATATAGTTTAAACAAGATGAGGTCACATACCATACATCAAATCAAGCAATGAAAGCTGTTAACGAAATAATAAAATGAATAATAACAACTGGCTTAAGTTTCACTGTTTATTTGATGTCTGTTGACATATATGTTTTGGGGTTTGAGCTCATTTTCAAAACTGAACAGAACAGAACTTAAAATCCTATCTATAATGATAGGGTAGATCACAGGCACAAGTTTGAACAGTGTAAAAATATGGTGTATTTATCTTTTATTGATAAGAGTTAGAATTTATATTGTTGTTCATTTGTAATTTCAATTTAATTTATCACCATTGCTCTCATCTGTAAAAGATTAGGACCCAACTCACACCATATTTTCACAATGTTCAAAATTGTTCCTGTGATCTACCCTAACATTATAAACAGGATTTTAAGGTTTTTTCTCTTCAGTTTTGAAAATGGGCTAAAAAATCGAAACATATATGTCAACAAAAATCAAATAACCAGTGAAACTTAAGCCAAGTTGTTTTAATTTAATTTATTAATTTAAAAATGCTTCACCAAGTTATATGCGAGAAATCGGTATCATTTGTTAACGAATTATTTCCGAATTAGGTCATTTGACTATTTTGCATGGAAATACCTTAACAGTAAGGTCTCTGAGAATAATTCGACGAACCTGATGCAATTGAAACAAAACATCAGGTCAAAAATGGCAGCATTATCGAGAAGTAGGTGTCAGCGTGTGATCGCCATTCTTCGTTTCCGATTAGAAGAGTGCCAGCAACGTGAACGGTCACCATTTAGATAACATAACATTTTCCAAATAATTTTCCACTCGATATTGTAATAATAAATAATTAACTCTTTTTTTATTTCAAGTAGTTTTTGTTTTATCGAAATAACAAACACCCGATACACTTTTTTGACAATTGTATTTTTTTCTTTACTATGTAACTTATTATCATATTATTATGCATCAATAAATTCGATTTCTTATTATTATTCCACAGTATATGATACAAGAACTGATCCAAAGCATGCGTCATTATCAATGTTGTAGAAGGAAGTGCACGCTACTCTAATTTTTACATATATCGGGTATTTTGTTAGAGTGATAGAGGTTTCGATAGAGATAACTGTGATTTGACAGAAGGTAGAAGCCATGTTGTTTTGATATTTCTATTCAGTAAGCATTGACAAATTATCACGAAATGACTCACGCCGCAACAACGTTCACAAATTGTTGAAATATATATTCAAAATCAGTGTTCTACTTGCCAGACTTATAGAGCACTTCGTGAAATTTATGGTTTACATAATCGTCCATCAGAGCAGCTTATTCGTCGAACTATCGATAGATTTCGGACAACATTTTCTCTACTCGATGCAACAACAACAGCAAGACAAAGAACTGTATGTACAAAAAAAATATCGCTGCTGTAAGTCATAGTGTTAATGATGATCCAGATTTGTCTATTCGTCGACGTTCACAACAAGTTGGGCTCTGTGCATCCACCACATGGAAAATTTCGCGTGAAGATCTTGGTTTACACCCATACAAGATCCAACTGGTTCAAAAACTAAAGCCACTTAACCGTAATAAGCGTCGTTCGTTTGCTGATTGGGCCCTAGAACAGCTTGAAGTTGATCCACTTTTTTATCGTAAAATTGTGTTTAGTGATGAAGCTCATTTTTGGTTGAACGGCTATATAAACGAGTCAAATTGCCGTATATGGAGTGAATACAATCCTCAAGAAGTTCTGCAGGTTCCATTGCATCTTGAAAAATGCACTGTATGGTGTGCTTTACACTCTGGGGCATCATCCGTCCATATTTTTTCAAAAACTATGCTGAAGCTAATGTTACACTTAATGGTGCTCGTTACAGATCGATGATCAATGATTATCTGTTTCAAAATTTGAATAGTATCGACCCAGAAGTGTTTTGATTCCAACAAGATGGTGCTGCTCATGCTGCTACCGTAACAATTGATTCATTGAAGGAAAGATATGGCGATAACATTATTTCGAGAAATGGTCCTATTAATTGGCCTCCAAGATCATGCGTCGTAACTCCACTGGTTTATTTTTTTTTTGGGTTATGTCATTGGTATATGCTGATAAACCAGAAACAATAGACGCTTTGGGAGCCAAAATAACTCGTGTTATTGATGAAAGGCCTGAATTACTCAAAAAAGTGGTCCAAAATTGGTCTGGTCGAATGCGGTTTCTCAGAGCTAGTCGTGATGGACATATACCGAAAATTATTTTTAAAACATAAATGTCATAAAATTATATTTCCAATAGGAAAAAATTTGACTTCAACCTTAATTTAGATGTGTTTTATTTCAATTTAAAGTTCTATTACTCTAAAAAAAAAACCGATACTATGCAGTATATCAAACATGCAACAACGCATTCATGAAAACATAAAAAAAATATACAAATGGTGACTGAATAATCAAATCTCTCAGAAATATGGAAAACCATTATTCTAATAGCAAAACCTAACAAAGATCACAATTGTCCGATTTGAGTGAAATATGCACCGTTTTGTTCTATAATTTTTTGCCATTAAAAGTAGCTCCATATTGCCTCTCATAGATTTTAAAAATTTTCTCTTGATGCCAATTTCTTATTACAATGCAAAAAAAGGTTCATGGCCGAAGATGACTATTTTCCTAAAAAAATTATCTTTTGCCATGAAGCTCATTTTTACCTCAGAGGACTATTTTTTGTGGAGATTCGTTAAGGATAAGTGTTACACTAACCATCCAGAGACGATTGATGTCTTTAAACAGGAAATCGAAGTATCTATTCTTAAGATTGAGCCACAAACAATCGACAATATACTGAAAAATTGGATTGATCGGATGAGTTACTATAGCCAGTGGTTAAAGTCATTTGAATGATACTGTTTTCCCTTCGTAAACGTAAAGGTTTAATTTATCTGGTAAACACATCTCTATTTAATTATAAATATCTTCAATAACATATAATAAATAGACAAAATTTCTAGGGACTGGCTAAAATCTGCTTTTGTTCTTTTTCTGCCTAAAACTAAAATCGACAAAAAATGCTCCGACTTTCGACTCATTAGTCTTATGTCGCATGTTTTGAAAATATATTTGAAAATTATATAATACATAATTGAATATACAAGAAATGCCAAGAGGGCAATGGTCATTAACAGTTTGGCTTCAGAAATGGCTTAGGGACCCGATAGGTATTATTTAGTTTAAATTTACATAACGTCGGGACCAACAAAAGACGTCTTCATTTGTTTCATTGATTATAAGAAAGCTGTCGACAGAGTTAAACTCGATAAACTGATGAAATGCTTACAGAAAAAAGGTCTGGATCCAAATGATATCAGAATAGTACAGAACCTTTACTGGGAACAGGATCCTTTTGTAAGGACCCATATCGGCAATACTGAACTCATAAATATTCCATATTATTTAAAGGAATCGAAAACGCTCTATGATCTGTAAGCAAAAAATTTATCAGTGCATTCGGATGGTTTGAAAAGTTGGGTATAGTTGTATCTGTCGTTCTGGGTTTTCTGAATATATCAAAGTAAATTTCATCATTAAGATGATCAAGTATGTTTTCTAAGTCTGAATGTGTTCCACAGAAGCACGCCTATAAATCGGATGTTTTTTTTTAGAGCGATAGAGCTTTAAATTGAAATACAACACATTTAAATTAAGATTGAAGCCAATATTTTTTTTATTTGAAAGATAATTTTATGACATTTATGTTTTAAAAATAATTTCCGGTATTTGTCCACCACGACTAGCTCTGAGGAACCGCATTCGGCCAGGCCAATTTTGGACTACTTTTTGGAGTACTTTAGGCGTTATTTCATCAATAACATGAGTTATGTTGGCTTCCAAAGCGTCTACTGTTTCTGGTTTATCGGCATAAACCAATGATTTGACATAACCCCAAAGAAACTAATCCAGTGGAGTTATGTCGCATAATCTTAGAGGCCAAGTAATTGGACCATTTCTCGAAATAATGTTATCGCCAAATCTTTCTTTCAATAAATCAATTGTTACGGTAGCAGCATGAGGTGTAAACACCATCTTGTTGGAACCAAAACACTTCTGGGTCGATACCATTCAAATTTTGAAACAAATAATCATTGATCATCGATCTGTCACGAGCACCTTTTACTTTAACATTAGCTCCAGCATCGTCTTTAAATAAATACCGACCGATGATGCCTCCAGTGTGTAAAGCACACTATACGGTGCATTTTTTAGGATGCAATGTAACCTGCAGAACTTCTTGAGGATTGTATTCAGACCATATACGGCAATTTTGCTTGATTACATAGCCGTTCAACCAGAAATGAGCTTCGTAACTAAACACAATTTTAAGATAAGAAAGTGGATCAACTTCAAGCTGTTCTAGAGCCCAATCAGCAAACAAACGACGCTTATTATGGTTAAGTGACTTTAGTTCTTGAATCAGCTGGATTTTGTATGGGTGTAGACCAAGGTCTTTACGCAAAATTGTCCATGTGGTGGATGCACAGAGTCCAACTTGTTGTGAACGTCGACGAATAGACAAATCTGGATCATCATTAACACTATGAATTACAGCGGCGATATTTTCTTCTGTACGTACAGTTCTTTGCCTTGCTGTTG
Organism: Megalocaria dilatata; assembly: GCA_034642435.1. Taxonomy (NCBI): domain Eukaryota; kingdom Metazoa; phylum Arthropoda; class Insecta; order Coleoptera; family Coccinellidae; genus Megalocaria; species Megalocaria dilatata. Next base: position 44,557,559 of record CM067856.1, read on the forward strand.
TTGCATCGAGTAGAGAAAATGTTGTCGGAAATGTATTGATAGTTCAACGAATAAGCTCTGATGGACGATTATGTAAACCATAAATTTGACGAAGTGCTCTATGAATTTGTCGAATAGAACACTGATTTTGAAAATAAATTTCAACAGTTTTTAAACGTTGTTGCGGCGTGAGTCTTTCAGATATAATTTATCAATGCTTACTGAACAGAAATGTCAAAACTACATGGCTTCTCCCTTCTGTCAAATTACAGTTATCCCTATCGTAAGTTCTATCACTCTAAAAAAAACAACCGATATTTACCAAAAAATAATATACTTTGCGTGTGTGGATTTTAGTCTTTTCTTTTCGAAAAAGGGCATAAAGATTTCAGCGAGTAGTGGGCTGAGATGCGAAACCATAGCAAGTCCATCTTTCTGTTTGTAAAATTACTATCTTATCGAAAGTAATTTTCGTCTACGCAAAGTTCCAAGAGAGTTAAAATTTCGTTTTTGATGACGGATTGATGTTATTTTTGTTAGGATAATTTCGACTATATTCATACATTCTTCATTTGGAACATATTAACTACATCAAACTATACTAGACTACTAGATACTGAAGTAATGTCAAAAGTCACCAGCTAAGAACGCCGTTTCAATGTAATCGTCTCCAGGCAGGACGAATGGACCCAGCGTGCTGAGGTCTATTAAGAAACGACCTTGTTCACAGATGGAACAGGAGCAAACCGACAATCAACATCTCATTGAGTTTCGGTGAATACGCAACCATATTCCACGCAGAAGTATTTGGCATTGAGACCGCGGCAGATCTGCTGATAAAACGGCATATCCACCACAGCAAAATCAAAAGATTTACCGATAGTCAGTCAGTACTAAAAGCTCTAGAATCCAGCTGTTGTACATCGAAAATAGTCGAGTTGCCGCATGGCTTTAAACGAGCTCCGTATATACATTCTGTCAAGAAAGTACCGGGAATTATCGATTTAAATCTGGCGGGGCAATGAGGCAGGTAAAATTTTTTTTTCCTAGGTTGGTACCACTGTCCTTAATTACTATGCCAAGCTTGAGCGGGATCTGTCAACTAGTGGGTTTGCAACAGCTGATTAAGTCAGTCGATGTCAGAGTGCGTGCCAATTTTTACTATGGGTGATTACGTTGAGCAAAGCATTTGTTTAAAATTTTGTGTTGCAAATGAATTTTCTTGTGCCGATGCATTGAAAATGTTGCAAAAGGCCTTTGGTGATAATGCTCTATCGAAAACTCGTGCATATCAGTGGTACAGAGCCTTCAAGGACGGTCGTGAAGTGGACGCCCATCGACGGCTTCGATCGATGATAACGTCGATAAAATTAAGGAAAGGGTGCTGGAAAACCGTCGTACCAGCTTGAGAGAGATAGCATATGATCTTAAGATATCCCACGAGTCCGCACGTACGATTCTGATTGATATTTTGGGCATGAGAAAGATGGCCGCACGACTCGTACCGAAAGACTTGAATTTTCTTCAAAAACGTTATCGCGAACAGGTTGCTTTAGACATGCTGGATCGCTGTAATTCCGATTCTACATTCATGGAACGCATTATAACTGGTGATGAGACCTGGGTCTACGAGTACGATATGCAAACAAGCCAGCAATCATCGGAATGGGTGGCAAAAAATGAGCCGAAACCGAAAAAACCACGCCAAAGCCGCTCGAAAATGAAGGTGATGCTCATTTTTTTCTTCGATATCCGTGGCGTGGTGCACTACGAATTCGTTCCAGAGGGTCAGACGGTAAACAAGGAATATTACCTAGGCGTTATGAAACGTTTGCGTGAGCGTATCCGTAAGAAGCGGCCAAATTTGTGGGCGAACAACTCATGGATTTTGCATGACGATAAGGCGCCTTCTCACCGAGCTACGATTGTGACTGACTTTCTCGCCAAAAACTCAACAAACGTGCTTCAGCAACCACCGTATTCGCCGGATTTGGCTCCCTGCGACTTTTTCCTCTTCCCAAAACTAAAATTGCCCCTTCGTGGCACCCGTTTTGAGTCGATTGAAGCCATAAAACAAAATTCGGCGCGAGAGCTAAAGTCCATCCCGGAAAGCGTCTATAAAAAATGTTTCGATAATTGGAAGTGCCGTTGGCATAGATGTATTGGAGCAAATGCAGCCTATTTTGAAGGCGACCCAATAAATTTTGACGATTAAATGTAAAAATGTTGTTTTAATTGAAAATTCCCGGTACTTTCTTGACAGAGTAGTATAACAGAAACACTGTTGTTTGGATACCGAGCCACTCAAACTATTGGGCTTACGAAGAGGCAGATCGGCCGGCATTTGCTGGAGCCACGCTGCTTCTGGTAGGCCTGAAACCATTCCTGGGAATACCACATGACGTGGCTACGCGGACGATAACAAGCAAAATAAACTCAAGAGTAGATTCTTTCTGGCTGAGCCATCCTAGCCTGAAATATTCGAAAGCGTTGCAGAAGACTTGTCGGAAGTACGACAGGTCACTGCAGACTGAAAGCGCATTTGCGCAAAATCTCTCTGGCTGAAGACGATGAATGCAGGCTGGGCCTTGAGGTTGTCTGAAACAACCATCAGAGTGCCCAGATATAAATCGCATACAATTATAGCCCACTGCGATCTAAAAATTTATCCCCGAACAAGAGTATTGTCATCGGTTTAATCCAAAAACCGGATCTCATCGGGAAAATATAAATTAGGGGTGAGGGGTGAACCATAATAGTCCGTGCGGACGCAGTGTTATGTTGGACAGTTGCCCGCACACTATAGAATAATGATAATAATAATCTATCAAGGAAAAACCTCTTTTTATTACATACAGTTATATTGGTTCGCTGGTTGAGAGATAAATACAAGTTAATTTTGATTTACCCGTTGTTGCTAATTGTATAGTTGTTTCAGTTAATCATTACTGATAATTCATATGAATAAGTCTGCGTGTTTTCGTTTTCAGTTTTTCATCTATCTCTTTTAAAGTTTTCTCTGTTTTGGTTTTTTGCTGTATGTTTTTGATTGTTTGATGAGGTTTTGTTGTCTGTTTTGGAAGTTTTCTATTCATTGTTTCTATTGGCGTACCCGAAGCACTCTGTGGTTTTTCTGTGGTATTGTTTCTAGCTTCCTCTTGACTTTCCAACTCCTCCGCTGTGTATGTTTTACCATCCACGTGTAATCGGTTTCCTTTTATATAGCAATTACCCTCTCTGTTTACCTTTGCTATGTTTAGATGTTTCCTCAAGATGCTGTTCTCGTGTCTTTGTTTGATTGTTAGATCACTAGCAATGGAGATCCCGGTGCCTCTCAAGTTTCTTGCGTTTTCAAATATTGCGGTTTTTTTTAGAAATTATGTGAATTTGATTTTAACAGGCGGACTTTTTTGTTTTTCCAAGTGGATAAAAGTTGTTGAGGTCACTTTCAGCGATGTTCACAACAACCAATTTCTTTATGTCCTTTCTGATGTAGTCTACTGTATTTTTCTTCTGGTTCTGTGTTGAGTCCGAAAATGATAATGTTATTTTCCTTAGATTTCTCTAGATTCTCGATTTTATTTATTATTTGCTCATTTTGTATTTATAGTTTATTTAAATCTTTGATTTTCAAAGTTAATCTCACCTCTATAACTTCCACTAGGGCTTTAAGTTCTTGTTTGCTTCTCATTATCTCTTCTAGGATGTTTTCATTAGTAATGGACATCTTTGTTCTCTGATACATATTTATGGTAGTGTGTGTTTCCCTTTAGAATTGCTCTATCTATCACCAACAAAAGTAATGTACTCATTGAGTGACTAACTCGCTCCTTCAGGCATCTGTTCAATCATTTAGCATTTCCCTCACTTTTTTATGTAGAATATTTTCTCCTTTCAGGTTATTTGAAAATGAGATAAATGTATCAACATGCGAACCTCACAATTTTGATTTTATATTTAGGTAGAGTATTCTCTATACTTCGTCCTGATATCAAAAACGTTTTTCAAATTTACTTTCTACCATTTATTTTCACGGTTAACTAAGAGCTCACACTTACATTCATATCCTGGAAGCCACCCTTTTCTACTATTTACTATTCGTTTTCTATTATAGTAAAAGCAGTACTCGAATCTTCTACTGATATAACTGAAACGGAATGAGCAGCCAGTATTGTCAGGAAAACGGAAATGTCCTCTCCCTACTCAACGATAAGACGGGCTTTTTATCTCTCTACATTTGACCGTCCTGGCTTTATGCCTATAAATGAAAAATCGTTCGAACTTGATGAGCCCAATAAATTTCCATTTCCAATATCGTTCGTACACGCTCCTATATCCATCTGTTTCTACGGACAGGCCCAGCGAAATTGCATTTTAAATGTTATCAATTTACGTTTGATAAATTGCAGACTACACTGGAATGGAAGTCACGTTTTGAATGAAGAAACAATGCGCGTGAATCCCTCCTTAATCCGTTCGTTATCAGTTTCTCTTTTTCATGCAGCAAACAATTCTTTGCATTTTGGTTTCAGTCAGCAGACGAGAAGGTTTTAAGGGATCAGCGTCACACTGTGAGAACCCGGTGGATGGTATTTATCGTTCGAGAATTTGTTTTTGCTAAATTGGAATGGATTCTGTGGAATTTCTGGGAAAAAAGTGTCTGACTTCATCTCCTTCGATTTCTACGGATGGAGGAAGGAATTTTGTTGCTTTTCATCCGCGCGGCTAGAAAATAGAATATTTTACTGAGACAAACAAAAAGCTCATTTTCTGAGGAATAATTTCAGGCTTAGTATTATTTACAAGGTTTGTTTCTCAATCATCAAGAATCGATTTTTATATTCTTGTTGTGCAAGCTGGAGCAGAGTAACTTGCCCAGTTCAATTGTGTGGGAAGGCAGTAATTATGAACCTACCCTAGCAGAGTCATTTTATGTTCTATGGTCACAGTGCTGTCAATTCCTGTACAACTGTCTATCAAAAAGAGAAGTATAACGAGAACAGAGTGTCTGAACGTATCCTGTACAGGAATATTAATGAAACGGTTCATCAGATTCAATTACGCATTATTTCATTTCATCAAACCTACAGGTTATGTGACCAGAATAAACTTGTGCTGAAATAACTGTTGAAATTAATATATTCCGGATACTTATAACTTTGCTGATTTTAACCCACAAAATACAGCATGGCTTCTGCAAGTGGTTTCCAGGATAAGTTCACTGTACCGTTGTTCGATGGTAGAAACTATACGAACTAGAAATTCAGAATGGAGGCACTGTTAGAAGAGTTGGAAATAAAAGATGTAATCGAAAAAAACTTTGAATTTAAATTATCTTTGCCCGACACACCAGATGAAGTCAGTGGTAAGGAAAAGCAAATAAAACCGTGGAAGAAAAGAGACAATAAATGTGAGTCGCAGATAATTCAAAGAATAGCCGACAGTCATTTGGATAATGTCAAAGTCTTCAACACGGCATTCGATATGTGGAAATCTCTCAACGAGCAATATTTTAATCAGAAAAAAGCTTCTATAACTGAAACACAAAACTGTTTTAGATAATATGGAAGAAATGTTAACCCATAAATCTGAACTTGTACGATTTAACGATATATTTCATTGTTCGGGGAGTAATTTCATTTTGTTGGGAAAATGAAAGAAAATTTCGGATAATAAATCAATATTTTATTAAATTATATATTGGCCATTCTGCTCCAATACCCTTCAGCATCTTTCTGGTATTAGCATAATTCCACGCTCATACAATACCAATATAAAAAGTATTTCCTAAGGGGATTTTGGTGAATTTTAGTTTCAATATTGTCCATGAATATTTCTGCTAATAAAGGACTTAAGGGATTTCCCATAATCAAACCGTTTTCAGATTTATAAATTTTTTTTTTAAATTGAAAATGATTTTATTTAGTGCAAATATCTAGACATTCTAAAATATCTTCTTTGATAATTGTATTGCATCTGTTGTTGATTAATAGATTATCTACTAGTTTAATTATTAAATAATTAAACAATTAAACTAGTAGATAATCTATTAATAAACAACAGATGCAATACAATTATCAAAGAAGATATTTTAGAATGTCTAGATATTTGCACTAAACAAAATTATTTTCAATTTAAAAATAAAATTTATAAATCTGAAAACGGTTTGATTATGGGAAATCCCTTAAGTCCTTTATTAGCAGAAATATTCATGGACAATATTGAAACTAAAATTCACCAAAATCCCCTTAAGAAATACTTTTTATATTGGTATAGATATGTAGACGATATTTTCTGTTGCTTCACAGGTACAGACAGACTTTTGAAAAAATTCTTTTTATTCATCAATGAAATACATCCTTCAATTAAATTCCCTATGGAAACCGAACTTAATAATTCTATTAATTTTCTTGATTTAACTGTTACTCGAATAAATAATTTACATGATTTTTCAATATTTCACAAACCAACCTATACGGATTCTATTATACACAATAAATCAAATCATCCTCTAAATCAAAAATTATCAGCATTTAATTGTATGATCCATAGATTAGTTAATATTCCCATGAATCGAGAAAATTATATTTCAGAACTTAACATAATTAATCAAATAGCTATCAATAATGACTATGATCCAAATTTGATAGACAAATTATTGATGAATAAAAATAATAAAATAGCTTTAAATATGGTGTTTCCTAATATAAAAGAAAATTTTAAATACATTTCCTTAAAATACACTAAAGGTATTTCTGAAAAAATTGCTACATACCTCAAAAATAAATATAATTTGAGAACTTCATTTAAAACTAATTCAAACTTGAGTAAATTTATTAAAAATAATAAAGACTACACACATAAAGATGATAATTCTGGGGTTTATAAGTTAACCTGCGGTGATTGCCCTAAAGTTTACATAGGTCAGACTGGAAGAACTTTCTGTCATAGGATGTGTGAACATTTGAAGAGTTTCCTCAATAATAAAAGCAATTCTACATATTCCAACCATTTGTTAGAAACAGGACATACTTTCAACCATAACTTTGAAATTCTACATATAGAAAGCAAAAGTTATGCCTTAAATCTGTTAGAATCCCTAGAGATAAATAAACATAATAAAATCGGAATATTACTTAACGAACAAATAGATTTAAATAACTTACCTATGTTAAATATATTCAGATAAGCTGGAATTTGCAGGGACCCTTTTTTTGGGTTTTAGTGCCCAATAAAAATTTATTGTACTTACTGTAATATAAATAGCAACGGATTTCGGAAACAAGCTCAGTTATTCAAAATGTGATCTTGCCTGATGATGCTACTGTGATGGCGAAACAATTGTTGTGAGTTTAACAATAAAAATTTGTGAAAATCAGAATAACCTTATTTCAATATCATTACATTTTCATGACGTTTGAGAAGCAAATCACAGACGTCAACGCGACGACACAAATTCTTTCCGCAAGAACATGGAAATCCATATATCGAACGTTGAGGTTAAACCCAGTCCTCTCAAGTGGTCATAAACAGTTTGATTCAATAAATTTCACCTCTCACCGAGCTCACGTGTTGTTATTCGCCGATTTGCGTCAACTAATGCCTTTACCAGCTTCAGCCGGCCTTCCAGAACGTGGTACATCGTTGACATCAAAATTACCGGATTGAAATTTTGCGAACCAGTTCTGGTACTGGCGTACTGTAAACACATCTTCTCCATACACATCGGTTAATTTTTTTCTGATTTGAACAGTATTTTTACCTTTTCTATTGTAAAAAAGTGAAAAATGCTGCTTATTGCCCTCCCTATTTAAAAGGACACCAACCAAAACTACAGAATTAATCAAACTTTTTCAGACACAAGCCTTGTTATATGAGCTTTCAAAACATTTAAGGATTAGGCGGCTTTATTGTGAAGTTGGGATCGAAAAAATACATTAAATACTTTGTCGTGAAAAAACGGAATTACTTTCCGAACAGAATTATGTTTGATCAGATGATTCAGGTGGAAGTAAATGCACAAAAAATGGATTTTATTTCTCGGGGTCCAAGACCATATGCACTCATTTTTGTCGACTAAGAAAAGTGCGAGATCCCACAATAGTTTTCAATAATACCTCAATAGAAACGAAGAATGAAATGAAAATACTTGGACTGCTATCTGACAATAAATTTTATTGGAAAAATCAGATGGAGATGTATATCTAGCATTATATGGGGAGCAGATCGAGATGTGTTAATAAGGCACCATCAGTGTCTATCTACTTTGAGGCTGAATTCCCTCCACTTATGTTCTCGAAACAGATTGCATGGACTAACTACATCTCAAAAATATGGGCAGAGAAATCTCATCCCAACTATCTCCAGATATTTGATGGAAATATACCAAACTTATCATCACGCGACCACTGGAAGTGAGAGTACAAGAATTCATAATGAGAAATCGACTAAATTTACCCACAGTTTATAACCTTTTACGTCCGGAATTACCATCCTGCTTGCTTAAACGTCCCAAAATACACCTTGAACGTATTAGATACAAAAAGAATCAACTTTTTCCAGGCAATACATAAACGTCATATGTAGTATATTTGACTTATACCAAACAAATTATTATTTACCGATGGTTGCCGAACTGACGAGGAAGTAGGTATAGGAGTGTTTTCTGAATCAGAAAAATGCCACCTGAACCCATGAATATACAGCGGAATTAACGGCAATTCTAAAAGCTCTCCAACTAGTGGGAAATTTGGCAATGCAGTACTCACCTCTGATTCCTTGAGTTCCCTGAAATCTACTCTCGATATCTTCAATACAGATCCTCTTGTACAAAAGATACTCTTGATATGAATCAAACTGATTACTGAACATAAGGATATAGTTAGTTTTTTCTTGGTATCCAGGATTTGAAGGTAATGATGCTGCTGATGCAGCCACGCAAGAATCAGTAACACTTAACCCAGAAGAGGAAGTGCCAAGTCGGTTTGAAGATCTGAGGATGTTTCTGAGGGATGTTACCATGCAAGTGTGCCGTGTTTGATAAATTTGCTGAAGTGTTTGGTTCTTTCAAGCATCTCAATGATCACCCTCTCTTCCGCTGGCAATGATTGGACCGAATCCATCTGATTAACCCTATTAGACCCCACCTGCCCTCATTATCGAATTTACTTCTTTAAATCATTAATAAATTTAAATATTTTTCGGGATATGGTGAAGGCTCAGCTCACATTCAGCATATAAGTATTTTATTCTTCTCCTGGTATTCGATCGAGGTTCGAAACACTTCAACTCAGCATCTAAGAGCTCAGAACATGAGCTCTCTCTGGTCTTTCATAGCCATCACACTTTGTAATATTATTGGTGCCCTTCATAGTAATACTCCATTCGATGCAAGGCATAATAGATATTTATATTACCCAGAAAATGAATTGGTTTAACCAATGAAAAATCGAGGAAAAATCTTCATAACGGCTGGACTGATTGCCGATAACTTGCAGACAAACAAGGGGGTCGCAGGAAACCAAAAATTATAGAGGACGGAATACTCCAAAAAAGCAACGAATGTTGTCATCATCCTCAAATTCAAGAAATTTTACTATTGAATATATCCCGTACACATAACAACGATGAGACGCGAATATCTACACGTGACACAAGAACTCCAATAAGCGTACTGGATTACCAAATAAATAAAGAATTTCCAAGTAGACCAACACAAAAATGGAATATTAACAGAAAATTAAATGGGAGAAAGTAAAATGCAGTTAACTTGCCACTCTTCTTAGAGGATAAATATTACCAGAATAAATCACCAGGTCCCAAATACGCAACTAAAGTGGAAGCACTCAACAACACAACTATATGGGATTAAAAATATTGTTTTATGAGGGTATATAATGCTCATTAAACTTATAATATGCAATAAATTGACTCCAAATCACAGATGCAAACTATGTAAGCAACAGGTATGAGGTATTCACCAGTTGTGAATGTCGAAAAATAAATGTAAAATTTAATTCTTCACATTTATAGTTATAAATCAACATTAACCGAAGTAGATCATCATTTCATCTGATTTCTTTGAGATGTAGCAATGATGTGTATACATCGTAGATTAACTTGAGAATGATTCTAAATTATACATAACTGTTACAGACTGCCGCACAACTCTTCTAGGAATCCATTCCAAATGCTTATATTTGTGAAACTAATGTTCGAAGACATGTATCAAAACTTATTGAAACAGGATCATGTGCAACCTCAAGCCTAAACGCAAAGGTTTAATGAATAATGAATAAATAAATTGAACACTCTCAGACATGAGGTTGAAACAAGAACCAGAGTAGTTTTTGTCCGACACAAAACACAGGAATGTCAAGTAGAACTCTATATCCCAAGCGAATATACCATCCCTTCCGCCTCAAGTTAGTTCATTAACTAACGATGGGGATAGATGTCCTCAGATCTGCGAGATTATGAGCCATCGATTGCACAACATCTCAGATTTGCTCAGTGAAGAGTGCACTTTTAAATGGAATGAACTGCTTTTTTTTGAGGAACTGTATATCGCCAAACTCTCACCTCTGCTTTTTTGGAAATTATATTTGGGATGTAAATACACAATATCCAGAAGAAATTAATATTTGGTTAGGCATGTACAGCAATCACATTTTGGGACTTTCTGTGTTATCTGTTAATTTCAATGGAAATTCGTATTTGAACTTACTTCGGGACACTGTTAATCCACTCATTATTGAGTGGGAAGCGAAAGCACGCTTGATGAGGATTTATTGAAAATAATGAGATGAATGTTTTCCCCTTGAATCACAAACAGTGCCATAAGATTTTGAGAGCATTATCCAGATACACTGTTTATTTTCGAACCCCTGTACTCTGAAAAAAAATTAATGAGAAAATTGACGTTTAGCGCCAAATTCAAGAACGACTTCGGTAAACAATACCCATATATCAAAGGAATGCCGAATAGGCCAAGAACGTTCCCGCGGTGCGTGAAAGTGGGTATGAGAACCTAAGGTGATCGCAGACTTGCACTTGGTAAATATTGGCGTCAGGTTTTGTGGTTATACCCGTACAAGATCCACCTGATCTAGAAGCTCTAAGATAGAGTGCCGCATTTTTTGTCGAGAAATAATCTTTTCTAACGAGGCATATTTTTGGATGAATGGCTAGGTTAACATGCACAATATGGGACTACGCCAACCCATACAAATTTCACCAGGTGGCTATACATCGATACAAAGTTACTTTTTTGTGCTGGTTTTGGTCTGGAGGCATTATTTCTGTACTTTTTTCGAACATGCACTAATGAGGCCATCAACTTCAAGCGTTACAGAGCAAGGATAGCTCATTTCTTTCAAATTGAATGATGGGCGTAGACGATATGTGGTTTTAGCAGAACGAACCTACAACACGGCAAAAATTCTAAATGAACGAATTTGAGCGTATGCTCGCAGAGGTGATGCGAATTGACCACTAAGATTGTATAATTTACTCCTTCTAGACTTCTTATAGGATTTTCTCTAATCACTGGTCTATATCAATAAGCTGCAGATGACAAATGTCATTAAAGTCAGCATAACCAATTCCATTCAGCTGAATCTATGTGGTAGAGCCATTGAAAATTGGACCACTCGGATACGTGCCACATGAGATATTGGGGTAAAAATTTGGAAGGTGTTATTTTCCATATATAATCAAACGTATCTTTCAAGAAAAATTATTTCTTCAATACGTCACACAACAGCTTGTTATAATCCAAATACCTGTCCTCATTGAAAAACTCTGCTGAACAGGGACTAAATTTGAACGCAGATGAAAGCTACTTTGTAAAGTATACCTCCACAATTTGTTTGAAAGCTTTGTTCTATGACAGTGATATCTTAAAAAAATTCTCGAAAAAATTTTTCGGAATGTGGTTAATAAGAAAGAATTTTTTGGAATTATCAACTATTCAAATTAATAACTAAGCAATTGTTATCATAACAGTATATATCCCATAGAAAAAGGATTCATATTGAGATAGATAACAGATAACAAACAGGCGTTATCGATATACTATTCTGGAAATATTCAGTCACTCCTGTATACAAAAACCGCAAGAGTGTTTTCGATTTTTTGATATATTAGCTAACCAACTTAATATTCGTCGAAAAATCTGGCCAATTTTAACCCCCAGAGATTCACTGTTCTTCTCATGGGATAAAAATAATTGAAGAATTAAAGGGTGAGCTATCTAAAGTTTAAATTTTTGAGAAATTATGATGATTATTGATTTCAGTCAATGCTTGGGCATGTGCGACGTTTAGGACAGCGTATGCTCATCAACGCTCTCGAACCTTTTCTATTGGAAATGGACTTCAGTGACTGAATTTGTTCTTTAAAATTTTGCACTTCATGTTGTGTACCTATGTAACTGATCGGTAGCTTTCAGGTTTGGTTCGAATGTGGGATATACGAGGATTTTGCTCATCTGTATTGCGCTTAATTGCACTGCTCGACATGGGTGACGAACAACTATCAACCCACTACTAGTTCTTCAACTTTAACTTTATCTATTTAATTTTGATCTCTCTTTGTTTGACTTCATATTTATTCGTGCAGCAGTTATGCTGTTTGACCTGTCAGATTAACTTATCTTTCAACTATTTTGCATTTTACGTAAAAAAAATTTTTGTCATAATAATTTTTCTCTTTTTCAAAATTTATCAAGAATTTTTGGCATTACAATTCTGCTGGAGTGCCTTTTTTCTTGGATTATCTTAATACCAGATAACATTTCCTGTGTCGGATTTAGAGTATTTTATTACCGCAACATCTTTGTTTCGGACGCTTTACTGGTCATTTGGAACAATTTGAAACTGAACACCTGCTGATTATATGCAGAATAGGAACTATTCTTGGAGAAAGCACTATCATTCCGAAACCTTGGAATACAATATTCCAGGAGAACCTCAAAGATAAGTCCTTATGTAAATCTCGGATCTCAAGCTAACTGAAAAACTGTATTATATTGTAAATAAGTCACTTTTTTAATTGTAAAGTTGAACAAAATAGATAGGGAGTAAGATTTTGCATTTTCACTATCAGGTTGACATTTTGGAATTCATTCAGGAAAGACAAATTGTATATACTTTTGCATTGGCGAACTATGAGGCATTTAACGAAGTAAGGTGTTTCATGTGCGGACAGACAAAATTGCTAACGCAAGCTAGAGCGTTTTAGTATCACTTTCTTTCATCTTTTTATCATAGTCTTCGCTGTAGTGGGTTAGCGATATTGGTTTCATCTGGTCTAGCGAATACACCTGAAAACATTTCTGCTGTAGCTCAGAATGTGGCTGAGCATCCACCTAGATCAACTAGTCATCGTACTGAAGAACTGAACATCTCTCGCACTTCTCTGAGGAGAATTTTGCATAAAGAACTTACTATGAAGGCTTACGAAATTCAACTAGTGCAAGAAATGAACCTCGTGATCGTCCGATGTGTTTCCACTACGATCAATGGCCAAAGGATGAGAATTTTTCCAGAAAACTCTCTAACTATGAAGCCAGTCGTGGTGGTCATTTAAATGATATTGTTTTTCATTCGTAAATATGAAGGTTCAAGTTTTCTAATAAACTCAATTTAGTTTCTTATTTAAAGATGGATTTTTTTTGCCACTCATTTGCATTATTTGTTAGAATAGCCTACCAGAAATGACTTCTCCTAACCACCTGTATACGACGCAATTAAATGGAAAAGTATGCAATTATAGGCACGGAACAGAAGGAGCTGAAAAGCCAACAAACTTAATACGTGGGTTATTTTCAGATACTCAAACCAAATTGCTTACTGTAATTTTACGATTCGAAATAGTCAATAAACAATGAACACTGAAAGTTTATTTACGATTATATCTACGGTTCAGCGAATGGCTCTCTTAATACATACATATTTACTTTTAGCCGAATATGGTATGCCCAATTTTTTTCCGAAATCTAATAATAACTTCCTTATTATCGTTTTGTTAGATATCGTGAAATCTACCAAACGTTATTGCGTAATTCCAATTCAATCGCTACCGATTACGAGTTGTCTCTTTCAGACTGAATTCCATGAATAATGTGCCTATCAATCTGATTAGAAACGCAAGAGTCATTTCAAAGTCCGTCATGATATTACGAAATTCTAGCATGGGTCGATTAGGATTGGACAATTGCCAAAATTATGCAGATACCTCGATAACTAATGGACCGATCAAGTGAAAAACTTGGTTAATTTCACCCAATTTTTCAACAGTGAAAGAAATTATTCTCGATTACGTTTAAGAATTTCAAATACCGTTCAAATTTTATGGAATATGTCCATTGGTGCAGTCTGAGTTTTTGGTACAAAGCATACAAATTAGAAACGCTACATTATATGAATATACAGGTATGGAAAAGAAAAAGAAATTCGAAAACAAAAACAAATTCTACAAAATGCCAAATCGAAGGTCTACTAATTTAAATTAAATGTTCAAATAATCCACTTTGTTGATCCAAACAATAGCCAAAAATTATAAAGCGATAATCTCATAACTCTGGGCAGATTTGGCATAGTTGCTATTTTGGAAAGAATCTCCAAATAGTCGATCAATTTACCCTTATTAACATTATACAGTAAAGTGTCATCTCTCTCATTAAAAAAATTATTATTTTCTGCACAATGTTCTGCAAAACTGGTTGATTTCTGGTTTTTCAAAATAGACATCCTACGTTATTTGATTCTATGTTGTAAACATCGGCCTGTCTGTCCTATATATGTAGCATTAAAATCATCACAATTAGTTTGATAAATTCCCGATTCGGAAAAGTTTGAGTTCTTTTCTCAAATAAATTAATTCGGTTGGTCTCTCCATAAATAAGGAGTATGAGCTTTGGTAATAGTTCTAGAAATCGAGGCAGTGTAACCCACATCTGTATAACAATTTTGTACTCAAACAAACTCGCCAAGGTTTTGTAGATCACAGAGGAATATTGCAGACAAGCGCACGTTTCAAACTGATTGGTTTTCGTCAATGCAATGCATACTGGTGACTCCAAATCTGTCAAGTATCTATATTCGCTATACGCAGAGACTCTGAAGCATTAATAATTCACTAGCGCCACTTAGAGTATGCAAAATACATACAAGACATACCTTTGCGTGTTAATTAAAGTTAAGAAATGTTTTCTCGTTATTTTCATGTTTCTTATGCAGAAAAAACTTTCCTCAGGCTCAAATCAGACCATAATTTGCCGTAATGCTAATAATTAGTATATTCATAATCAATTAAATTAATTCAGCTGATCTGTACCAAAAATCATTAAAACGAAGTATGAGCTATGGTAATAGAAAGATTAGTATAGAATTGTTATACAGATGTATATTACACTATAGTGATTTCTAGAACTTTCTGTTACCATAGCCATACTCATTATTAATGATTTTTGGTACAGATCAGCCGAAATAATTCATTTGAATATGAATATGCTAATTATTAAAATTACGACAAATAATAGTCTGATTTGAGCATGAGGAAAGTTTTTTCTGCGTTAGTAACGTGAAAATATCGAGAATACATTTATTTACTTGAATTCACACGCAAAGGTATGTCTTGTATGTATTTTGCATACTCTAGATGGCGCTAATGTATTATTAATATCTTAGAGTCTCTGCGTATAGCGAATATAGATACTTGACAGATTTGAAGTCATACATTGCACTGACGAAAACCAAACACTTTGAAACGTTCGCATGTCTGCAATTTGCCTCTGTGGTCAACAAAACCTTGTCGAGTTTGTTTGAGTATGGAATTGTTATACAGATGTTTGTTACGCTGTCTCGATTTATAGAACTATCTATTACCATATCTAATACTCCTTATAGATGAAATCTTAGCTTAATTATTTATATATACTGCTGCAGAATTAATTCCCTTTTAATGAAGACCATTAGAGATCCCACTGCTGAAACCTTTTATATAAGCCATTCAAAACCCTATTTTTTTTTCGTCATAAGGATCACTTATGAAATTTTTTTTTTAATATTGTGGGTAGTTTTTTTATTAATCATTTTGTCAATGATTTCAGTTCTATAGCCATTGTTCACCGCTATAGTTTTAATTATATCGACTTCTTTTCGGAAATTGACTTCGTTCAACGGGATGGTCAAAAGTCTATGAATGAAACTATGGATGGTTGTCATTTTAATTTTTCGCCATGACTGAATGGATATTGAATGTGTTATGGTGTCAATGGTGGTAGGTTTTTCTGAAAATGTCGAATTCGAACTTATTATTTTAACTATGACTTATATGATATCAAAATCTGAGCAGTTGATTGAAGAATTTTTTTCCATTTCTATTGTGAATTTGATATTTTCATTCAGATAATTTGAAAATTGCGATAGCAGCCTGTCAGTTCCAGTCGAAATGCAAAATATGTCATCTACATATCTAGCCCAAATGTGAACGAGTTTTAGCAACTTATCATTTGTACTGTTAGCGAATAATAATTTTTCAAACTAAGACAAATAATTCAGCTAAAAGTGGACTTATTGGACTTATCCTTGGTAAGCCATTAATTTGCTTTAAGGAATTTATTGTTGAATTCAAAATAATTCTATTCTAAACACATTTCTAAGGTTTTGAAATGATTTTCTTTATTATTTTGTGAATTATTTTAAATGAATTTGCTATGTTATGTTTCACCTGAAGCCAACCGCATACTCCATTCATGTAATGTGAATAATAACAAATAATAAAACTTTAAGGAATTGGCCTATCTTTAAATGCAACGATAAATAAATGTATTGTTTCTTCAATTAAGTGACCACCAAAGTAGCATTCTCTAATTTGAATTTTTTTTCTTCTACATTAAAAATTTCTATTTACGAAGAGTCTGTTTGAATTTCAACTGGTATGAACTTACACACCAACACTCCTGAGTTCTTTGCGCCAACTGAATCCGAAACGAAATGAGGTGTCCAAATGCCCACTACCCATAAGGGCTGAATGAGAGAAACGAGCATTATTCTCGAATTATACAAGAAATTCGAGATTCACCGACATGAAAATAATTCTGTCAGTTCCAGAGACTCACATGAAATATTCTAGATAAAGTTCAATCCCAATTTCAACTGGATTTCTTTTATTGGCTCTTTCAAGTGTGAAACAACGATGGACAAAAGATTTTCGTTACTCAGTGTTACATACGTGAAGGAAATATTTTTTTAATATCAGGTGTTTTTTTAGAGTAATAGAACTTTCGATAAACATAACTGTGATTTGACAGAAGGTAGACGCCATGTTGTTTTGACATTTCTGTTCAATAAGCATTGACAAATTATCATGGAAAGACTCACGCCGCAACAAATTGTTTAAATTTATTTTCAAAATCAGTGTTCTATTCGCAAACTTATAGAGCACTTCGTCAAATTCATGGTTTACATAATCGTCCATCAGATCAGCTTATTCGTCGAACTATCGATAGATTTCGGACAACATTTTCTCTACTCGATGCAACAACAACAAGACATAATATTTTAACAGAAATGGAGAAAGGTATGAAACTGGAAGACTGAAATAAATTGATCACATATGATTACGAGAATTGCATCTAAATTACGATTTGCAACTGAAAGATCACTCAAATTGAATATATGAATTAGCTCCAAAATCGAATTCATAATTCTTTTCTCACTCAATTCAGAGACATTTTGTCACATACTATGAAAATATCATAAGAATTGATACATTATATACGAATTTACTATAATGAGAAATATTATCAATATAAATGATAAAGAAGAGGAATTTCAATTTCATCTAAATAGACGAAACTACGTAATGCTTACTATTCAATCGTATTTAGGTAAAAATTGTTGTATATTCAGAACCAAATTTAAATTTTGAAAGGAACAGTTATTCAGTGTAATACAACAAAATCAAAGGAAAAATGTGAAGATTTGCAGTTTACGAAAACTTGTCACGGTGTGTCATTATTCTCCATTATTTATTTTTATTGCCTGTTCTTTTCTCTGTACTATACAACAGAATTTTCACAAAAAATCTGGTCAGAATAAATTTACTTTTTCAAGATCCAAACAGTACGGACGAGTTGAAAACAAGTTAACTCCAAAACAAATCATATTTAAAGAGAACGACACAGAATTACACTCAATCAATTCTGATACAGATAGAACAGGGAATCTATCTGCTGTCTTTCGTTTTGTGCCATTTTCTTCAACATCACCGGTATATCATTCCTCGAAATGATGCTTTTTACATATTTCTCTCAATTAACGATCCAGACAGAGAACAAGCCATCTCAAATTCAATGGAGGAATTAACTTTCTCTGCCTACAGAGCATTGAAGTGAATAGGGCTCATTAAATGAATAACACAAGTCAATAGTGACATTGATAAATTGAATTAAGGATGCCTTATGAGGACAAAATAAAACCCATTTCTTGAACACCGAGTTTGAATTCGGATCCAGTCGAGTCAATAAGCAAGTTTCTGGCTATCTCAGAAAGTCAGAAGTCGTGTCCACGTTTACATTTCTCTCCTCGTCATTGTAAACAATGTTAGACTCTTCTAAATTATGTTAAATTCACTTCACTTCTTTATCTACATTTACAAATTCGTTTATGATTGATCAAGTAGATTTTTACATAATAATAAGAATTCTACTTGAAAGGAGAAAATCGTAAAGACATTAAATAAATTCCTAAATTTTCCTTTGAGACGATTTTTCGTCACAATCCTATAACTTGCTAAAAATATACGAAGTGTATATTTCCCTACTTAATTCATTTGTGAATTCATCTTCTTTGAACTGATTTGGCCGATTTTCAGTTGAAAATTTTTTTGATTGACTCATTAATGAAAGATATTTTTTCATTATATTTATTGGTACTGATTTCACTAAACAAAATGTAATAGTTCTTGGCCAGGAACTGATATCAGCTTTTTTCTTGACGAAGTCCGTTCTAGTATGAACGAAACGTTAGTACCATCAAAAATTGTGTAGAAATAGGAACATGTGTTTCATTAATGAGTCAAATCATCTATCGGGTGTTTTTTTAGAGTGACAAAACTTTCGATAGGGACAGGTGAATTCTACCAGAATAGTTATTGGCTATTTGAGGAAGGCCTCTTTTCCAAGTGACTACCAAGCAGTCTCCACAGTCCACCCAGAGGTAGAAAGTGTGATAAGGATTACGCCATATCATCGCGCTCGGCGAGAACCCCTCCGAAGAGATGAACCCACCAACTTCCAGTTTGGGCCCCGACTCGAAAGCCAGAACCGTCTGACTGGTAGCAGCGAAGCACTATCCAACCTTTACTGGCTCAGCAGGTCAGTACCCGAGTTGGTTTGAGACGCAACTCACCCGCCGGAGGGAATTCTTATCCATCCACCCGAACGCAGTCCCATAAACTAAGATAAACTCAAGATTGACGACTACAATTGATCCTGGTACGAGCACCGTCTAGCGGACTATACGTCCTGACCCACCGAACCCATGTGAAGTTGGGTCCTGGCGTCAAGCACTAATGGCGGAGCCATTTCGTCGAGATCCACAAACCCTAAATTGTTACGCACAGATCCAGGGGCCAGGACAGGCCGGTCGAACCGTCAAGTCCCGTTAAACCCCGAGTCGTTTCATGAGAATATCCCGAAAATGGGGGTCTGCGAACAGATAAATGAAATACCCCCCTAGTCCAGCATGCGGACTTTCAACCACTGCCCCCTCGAGTCCAACACCAATTGGGGTGGCCAGGTGGTACAAGTAACACCTGAGGGCAAGACCACCCCCCCGAGGTAACGCAGTATGCTACATAACGCACTCGGCCATTACACAGAATCCGGAGATTTATACTGCGATAGGGTAGAGTACGCCAGTTTTAAGGGAGAAGCCCTGTGCTGCGACAGACTCCCTTGTCACTGAGTTAATCAACCGGCTCAGCCCTCCATTTCACCTGAGTAAAACTAGGGCCCCATTCGGAGATCTTCCACCATACAGGTCCAGTGACTGGCGCGAAATGGCATTACGTTAGACACCAAGACTTAACCCTCCAATTCGCCGGGACGAATCTAGGGTCCTAGTCAAGAGAGCGCCCCCATCACGTCAAGATCTAATGCCTGGGGGGCGTTTCGATAGGAACAACTGTGATTTGACAGAGGGTAGAAGCCATGTTGTTTTGACATTTCTGTTCAGTAAGCATTGACAAATTATCATGGACAGATTCACGCCGCAACAACGTTTACAAATTGTTGAAATTTATTTTCACAATCAGTGTTTTATTCGCCAAACTTATAGAATACTTCGCGAAATTTATAGTTTACATAATCGTCCATCAGAGCAGCTTATTCGTCGAACTAGCGAAAGATTCCAGATAACATTTTCTCTACTCGATGCAGCAACAACAACAAGACAAAAAACTTTACGTAAAGAAGAAAATATCGCTGCTGTAAGTCATAGTGTTTATGATGATCTAGATTTGTCTATTCGTCGATATCCACAACAAGTTGGACTCTGTGCATCCACCACATGAAAAATTTTGCGTAAAGATCTTGGTCTACACCCATACAAGATCCAACTGGTTCAAGAACTAAAGCCACTTGACCATAATGAGCGTCGTGTGTTTGCTGATTGGGCCCTAGAAAAGCTTGAAGTTGATCCACTTTTTTATCGTAAAATTGTGTTTAGTGATAAAGCTCATTTCTGCTCGAACGGCTATGTAAACAAGCAAAATTATTATCATTCAATACAAAAAGAATTGAGGCATAAACCTATAAACTCATAAACAAAAGTAAGCAAAAGTTGCCATATATGGAGTGAAAACAATCCTCAAGAAGTTCTGCAGGTTCTATTGCATCCTGAAAAATGCACTGTATGGTGTCCTTTACACGCTGGAGAAATCATCGGTCCATATTTCTTTAAAAACGATGCTGGAGCTAATGTTACAGTGAATGGTGCTCATTACAGATCGAGGATCCATGATTATTTGTTTCAAAATTTGAGTGGTATCGACCCAGAATTGTTTTAGTTCCAACAAAATGGAGCTACACCTCATGCTGCTACCGTAACAACTGATTTATTGAAAGAAAGATTTGGCGATTACGTTATTTCGAGAAATGGTCCAATTAATTGGCCTTCAAGATCATGAGACCTATCTCCACTGGATTATTTTCTTTGGGGTTATCTCAAGTGATTGGTTTATGCTGATAAACCAGAAACAAAAGATGCTTTGGAAGCCAACATAACCCATGTTATTAATGAAATAAGGCCTGAATTACTCGAAAAAGTGGTCCAAAATTGGTCTTATCGAATGCGGTTCCTCAGAGCTAGTCGTGATGAACATATGCCGGAAATTATTCTTAAAACATAAATGTCATAAAATTATCTTTCAAATAACATGAAAATTTGGCTTCAATCTTAATTTAAATATGTTTTATTTCAATTTAAATTTCTGTCACTCCAGAAAGAACAAATTATACTTGATTGTTCAATTATTGATTTCATTTTTGGCTAATGAAATCAATTTTAAAAATGATTTCCATATCTATTCTAACAAATTCGAACTTGACATTGTTCGAATTTGGCTTCAATCTTAATTTAAATGTGTTTTATTTCAATTTAAATTTCTGTCACTCCAGAAAGAACAAATGATACTTGATTGTTCAATTATTGATTTCATTTTTGGCTAATGAAATCAATTTAAAAAATGATTTCCATATCTATTCTAACAAATTCGAACAATGTCAAACTTTTCGTTATTTATAGGCGAAAATGAATAGAATGAATGAATTGAAATGAATATCATGGCATTTTTTAATTACAAAGAAAATATTATATGTTATTCTATAAATCGAAATTACAGAAAAGTTGTCTTCCTGATGATTTTAAATATAGAAACGAAAACATTTATTTAAATATTTCAATGTTAGCCTTCGACATATTTAATTTCAAAATATTATATTTAATAATTATAACTTCAGGAATTAAATTGAAATAATGTCATATAAGTACCACTTATATCAAACGACATATAAAATAAACCTTCATTATAAGACATCTATATAAGTGATACTGATATGACATTATTTCAATTTAATTCCTGAAGTTATATTTATTAAATATAATTTTTTGAAATTAAATATGTAGAAGGCTAATATTAAAATATTTAAATATTGTTATACACCTTCTATTAAGTATTAACCTCTATTTATGTTACAAAAACATTTCGTAAAACTTTTTCCTAATTTATTCAACTGTAAAAATCAGAATGCCTTAGGAAAATTAAGTTAAATTAGGTCGGTTCTAAGACATTTTGATTTAATTTTTTTAAATTGAATATATTTTAGATTCTTCGGAATATTCCTGTTTTCATATTTTTATTTACAATTAAATAGTAACCTTTATAAAATTCAAATTAAATAACTGTATCCTTATAAGAAAGTAAATCTAGAAATCGAATTGAAAATTTGTATAACCTTAGTTCTAAATGTTTATTGTATAGGCGAAAATACCAAGGATTTCATAAATACTTACAAAAATCTTGAAATCGAAAAATGTATGTCATTGTAAAATTCAATTTGTGATGAAGTAGGAAATACAAAATTATATGATAGATACAATATCCGAAATATATTTATCTGGTTAATTGCATTCCAGTTACTATTTTTATAGTATTTATATATATATATATTTATATTAAAAATAACACTCGGTTTATATTTCACAGTTTATTCAGAAATCTGACACGTGTTTCGGTATTTCAACCATCTTCAGAGGAGTACAAAAAGTAACTAAACTTAAAATCACAGAGGTTCATTTTTATTACAATTACAACATCTGTTGCTTTTTATGGCACATTTTTACAACAGAATCCAATACAGGCGTACTAGGAAAGAGTATTTGGGAATTGGTCAAATTTTCTTTATTCTCTAAAGGTTTTTTTTATTGAAAGAATCTCCAAATAGTCCATCACTTTACCCTTATTAACATTGTATAATAAACTAACATCCTTTTCGTTGAAAAAGTGATTATTCTCTATACAATGTTCTGCAAAACCGGTTGATTTATGGTTTTTTAGAATTGATACCCTATGTTCTTTCACTCGATGTTGTAAACACCGACCTGTTTGTCCAATATATATAGCATCACAATCATCACATTTTAGTTGGTAAATTCCCGTATTAGTCATATTAGGGTTCCTTTCTTTATTATTCCCTAAGAGTTTGGCTAGATTATTTTTATTGACTGTTATCGAACTAATTCCCATTTTCCGGAAACCATTACAAATTTTGTAACTAATACCTTTTATATACGGTATAGAGTACCACATTAAATCTCGGTTATAATCCTTTGAATTTATATAAAAATTTTTTAAAATATATTTAAATGCTTTCTTTTTAATCATTTTGTCAATAAGGTCCGTTCTATAGCCATTATTCAAAGCTATGGTTTTAATTATATTAACTTCTTTTTTGTAATTAGTTTCATTCAACGGGATATTCAAGAGTCTATGTATGAAGCTATGGAATGATGACATTTTAATCTGCCATGACTGATTGGATTTGGAATGTATGGTGGTGTCTGTCGTAGTCGGTTTTCTGAAAATATCGAATTCAAATTTGTTATCTAAATGAGAAATTTTGAGATCTAAAAAGCTAATCGACGAGTTTTGTTCAATTTCTATGGTAAATTCGATATTTTCATTCAAGTCATTGAGAAAATTCAAGAATTGTTTCAGCTGTCTGTCGGTTCCGGTCCAAATGCAAAAGACATCATCTACATATCTAGCCCAAAAATGGATATACTTAATTAGTTTATTTGTTTTATTCGTGAATAATAAATTTTCCAAATATGCCATGAATATTTCTAGCCAAACTCTTAGGGAATAATAAAGAAAGGAACCCTAATATGACTAATACGGGAATTTACCAACTAAAATGTGATGATTGTGATGCTATATATATTGGACAAACAGGTCGGTGTTTACAACATCGAGTGAAAGAACATAGGGTATCAATTCTAAAAAACCATAAATCAACCGGTTTTGCAGAACATTGTATAGAGAATAATCACTTTTTCAACGAAAAGGATGTTAGTTTATTATACAATGTTAATAAGGGTAAAGTGATGGACTATTTGGAGATTCTTTCAATAAAAAAAACCTTTAGAGAATAAAGAAAATTTGACCAATTCCCAAATACTCTTTCCTAGTACGCCTGTATTGGATTCTGTTGTAAAAATGTGCCATAAAAAGCAACAGATGTTGTAATTGTAATAAAAATGAACCTCTGTGATTTTAAGTTTAGTTACTTTTTGTACTCCTCTGAAGATGGTTGAAATACCGAAACACGTGTCAGATTTCTGAATAAACTGTGAAATATAAACCGAGTGTTATTTTTAATATAAATATTATAATGTTTCACCTAGAACCAACCGCAAACTCAATTCTTCTTATTAATAGTGCTAGTACGGCAAAACTCGCGGTTATGTACAAAAAGACTATCCTGAAAATTAGAAAGTGTTCTAACCATTTATGGTTCAACAAACAGTGCATCAAAGAAGATATCCATCCGAAGTATATGAAAATCACATGTGATCATTACTCAGCTGAAGCTAAAAGGACAGTAAAAATAGCCTATAGCAATTGGCTGAATGAGGAAGTTCACAAATGGTATCAGCGACGAAACTTCTTACAACTTCACTTGAAATTGATTCATGATGAATTAGCCCACAAATTAATATACGATGAATTCCAAGCCATTGACAGAGCAACCAGGGAAGAAGTTCAGCTAGAAGTCCACCAACAATATATTAATCAATTAAAAAAATTGAACAAACTCAGAAGAATGAAAGAAGTAAGCTCTAATTGTACTACTCAAAAACAAAATTTAACTTGCGAATTTACATTTTATGATAGAGTCAAAAACCTTACAGATGTTAAATTTGATAAAACAGAATTAAATGTACTGGAAAAAGGACTAAAATATTGTCCGGATAATTTTAATTTTAAAGATGTAGAAATGTTAGCTTCAAAAACTGAAACCATATTAGATATGTCCAAAAAACCATTATCAGAAAAATATTCAATAGCAAAAAATTTTAATACTAAAAACATTTCCAAATTTAACAACTCCGAAAGAAAAATTATAAAGCAACTCAAACGTAAAATTCAGTTGAATGATCTAATTATAAAAAAAGCAGATAAAGGAAATACATTAACTATCATGACGAACACTGAGTATAAAATTAAAATGGAAAATTTATTAAAATCTGAAGATTTCAGAGAAATAAAATCAGATCCAACAAACTCGTTCCAGAAGTCGGTGAGGAAACTAACTATTGAATATAAGAATATTTTTAGTGACAGAAATCTAAAAACTTTATGTGTTATGAACCCTACTGCTCCTGTTCTATATGGAATGCCTAAATTACACAAGGAAGATATTCCAATGAGACCAGTGGTTTCATATATAAACGCACCAGCATATATTTTATGTAAAGATTTGGCAAAAAATCTACCATCTGTAGTAAATTGCACTTCTCCGTATAGTGTCAAAAATTCCCTTGAACTCATTAAAAAATTAGAACAGACTACCGTACCGAACAAATGTAAATTCATCTCTTTTGACGTAAAAAGCCTATTTACTTCGATACCAACAAACGAGCTCAAGCCACTCTTGAAATCTATGATAAATAACAGCCATCTAACACCAACAAACAAAGATAATCTATACAAAATTCTAGAAATGTGTTTAGACCAAAATTATTTTAAATTCAATAACAAATTTTTTAATCAATTTAATGGCCTACCAATGGGTAGCCCTATAAGTCCACTTTTGGCTGAAATATTCATGGCATATTTGGAAAATTTATTATTCACGAATAAAACAAATAAACTAATTAAGTATATCCATTTTTGGGCTAGATATGTAGATGATGTCTTTTGCATTTGGACCGGAACCGACAGACAGCTGAAACAATTCTTGAATTTTCTCAATGACTTGAATGAAAATATCGAATTTACCATAGAAATTGAACAAAACTCGTCGATTAGCTTTTTAGATCTCAAAATTTCTCATTTAGATAACAAATTTGAATTCGATATTTTCAGAAAACCGACTACGACAGACACCACCATACATTCCAAATCCAATCAGTCATGGCAGATTAAAATGTCATCATTCCATAGCTTCATACATAGACTCTTGAATATCCCGTTGAATGAAACTAATTACAAAAAAGAAGTTAATATAATTAAAACCATAGCTTTGAATAATGGCTATAGAACGGACCTTATTGACAAAATGATTAAAAAGAAAGCATTTAAATATATTTTAAAAAATTTTTATATAAATTCAAAGGATTATAACCGAGATTTAATGTGGTACTCTATACCGTATATAAAAGGTATTAGTTACAAAATTTGTAATGGTTTCCGGAAAATGGGAATTAGTTCGATAACAGTCAATAAAAATAATCTAGCCAAACTCTTAGGGAATAATAAAGAAAGGAACCCTAATATGACTAATACGGGAATTTACCAACTAAAATGTGATGATTGTGATGCTATATATATTGGACAAACAGGTCGGTGTTTACAACATCGAGTGAAAGAACATAGGGTATCAATTCTAAAAAACCATAAATCAACCGGTTTTGCAGAACATTGTATAGAGAATAATCACTTTTTCAACGAAAAGGATGTTAGTTTATTATACAATGTTAATAAGGGTAAAGTGATGGACTATTTGGAGATTCTTTCAATCAAAAAATCTTTAGAGAATAAAGAAAATTTGACCAATTCCCAAATACTCTTTCCTAGTACGCCTGTATTGGATTCTGTTGTAAAAATGTGCCATAAAAAGCAACAGATGTTGTAATTGTAATAAAAATGAACCTCTGTGATTTTAAGTTTAGTTACTTTTTGTACTCCTCTGAAGATGGTTGAAATACCGAAACACGTGTCAGATTTCTGAATAAACTGTGAAATATAAACCGAGTGTTATTTTTAATATAAATATTATAATGTTTCACCTAGAACCAACCGCAAACTCAATTCTTCTTATATATATATATATATATATATATATATATATATATTTTTTTTTTATTTATTTATTTTCATCTTCCTAATGAGGGTCTTAAGGGTATTTTGTAAGAGGGGATACATCTGAGATGAATGATTTTGAATATTTTCATTTCCAAAATAATAATATTTTAGTTATATAATTACTTTTATTCAGATGTTGACTGGGATTTTAATTTTAAGTTCATTATTTTTTTAATGCTCATGGTACGAGATTATGATTCTACTGAAACATAACATACTATGTATCCGGGGATTCTCAGATTAAGTGAGATATAGATTTATTATTTTTAATGAATATTTTACTGTTGAAACTTTAGAAATAAAAATAAATAAATAAAAAAAAAAATATATTCTCCCTCACATTTCCACAATTCATCAGAAAGTTTTATCAACTTTCAAGCGAACAAGTACCTGTGCTCCATTTCAAATAAAATACCTAATATATATTCTGAAACATTGTTCATTTTATTATTCTGAAGAAGACTTATGGAATTCCAGAAAATTATATATTTTATGATTCATTCTCAAGGTTCTTTAGATGGACGAAAACTATTCCCAAAATTTCTTACTTCTTCCATCAGAAGTTATTCTAAAGCTAGTCACATGTTTTTCAGTGTTGCAAAGGTTATGTTCTTAAATATTAAATTGGGGTAAATTCAAAATTTCGACCAAAAAATTCAAAGAAACATTCAGATTTCTTTTACAATATTGTCTCCAATCTGGCAACTTCAATTCTCACAGTTTTTTATTTTTTCTATTATATCGTCACACAATTAGTTCACCGGGAGTTTTTGATAAATCTTTACTGTTGATCTTTGTGACCCGTTAAAATGGTCGCAATTTTTTGTTCTTTGGTGTTGTACGTGAAAACCAAATCAAAGTGGAGAAAGTGATATAATCGTTGTTTGTTGATCTAATTAGATAACCGATCGATGAAATGAATAGGTTGTAAATCTAAATAATTTCGTAGAAATAACAACGTATATTTTTTTGATGGAATGTTGAACGAGTAGTCAACCGAATCTTACGAACCATTAGCTAATCGAAAATTTGAGCCATTAGCGAGGATACAGATATAACACAGATACAATTATATTCAAACATGCTGACTTGGACTTACTTTTGAAAGTGGGAAATCCTTAAATTTGATTATGGCCGATGAATGTGCATTAGACTTCCGAGAAACGTGAAAAGGTAGAAAAACTTCAACAACATAAACTCTTCTAAAACGGTCGGAAGAGGGTTGTAAGGCCTTCATTAATCTTGGGTCGTAAAATATACCTGTTCATAATTCTAGATTCATAAATAACTAAGACAAAAACAAATGTTGGGATCGTAATTCCGAAAAGATCGATCAGAGATACCCTTCCTCGAAAACTAATTACTCGGAACTTGTAAGGAAGATAAGTATGTCCCCATTCAGATTGTCGTATGTCAAATCAATATAGATTCTCTTCAAATGGTACAATTCTGAAAACTAGTCATAAATTTGAATGGACCACTAAATAATGTTGTGACGCAACACCTATAAAAAACCCACACTTTAAAGGTCCATTTGTATTTGAAAACTAAATTACATTAATTATGGTGTTTTCTGCATGCGACCAATATTAACTAATAGTTGCACAATCACAAATTATTAGAATTACTTACCAGCAAATTATCGCTTCGAATTAGGCATTTCATGAATATATTCAGGACAAATGCCGAATGTGAAAAAATAAAATAAGTTTTTATTTCAACAGAATTTCTTATTATTAAAACTTTTACAATGTATCCACAGTTGCAAAAATTGATTATAAAAAGCATAAAAATGTATAGATGAATTAATATTTTCATTAAAAATTCATACAGGCAACTATACAACTATTTTGTGAATACTCAAAATGAAAAGCTCTTGAGACGAAATTTTGCATATAAATTTTTTTTTTCGACGTCCACCTGACAGCTCGTAAATTTTTCATGAAATGCAAATTATGTTCTGGCAAGTTTTTCGTGCTACGGCCTTATTTATAAATATTGGAGGAAGTCCATTCGTAGAATATAAATGGATTGATTCTTATTTTTTTCCAGGTACTTCTTCTGGAAGCTGGCGATGAAGAACCAGACGTCACATCAGTTCCTGGCTTTTCTCCCATGCTACAAAGATCTAGTATCGATTGGGGCTACATGACACAACCACAAGCTCATAGTTGCTTAGCAAGAAGAAATCAACAGTGCGCCTGGCCTAGAGGTAAAGTTATGGGTGGATCGTCTGCAATAAACTATATGATTTACATAAGAGGTAACCCTGCCGACTACGATGAATGGGAATCACTGGGAAACAACGGATGGTCTTATGAAGAAGTCCTACCTTACTTTAAGAAGTCGGAGAACAATCACGATGAAGAAGCTCATAACGGATATCATGGTACAGGAGGATATCTCAATGTAGAAAGATTCCCTTACCAAGACGAAAACGTGAACATTGGTTTTGAAGCTTACAAAGAATTAGGTATGAAAGTTATTGATCAAAACTCCGATCAACAAATTGGAGTCATGGTACTTCAACATACAGTAAAACATGGCGTGAGACAAAGCGCTAATGTAGCCTTCATAAGGCCTATAAGGACAAAGAGGGCAAACTTGAGGATAGAAACAAGAGCACATGTTGTGAGGATTCTCATTGATCCCAAGACTAAGGTAGCGTATGGAGCTGAATATTTGAAGGACAATCAATTAGTCAGAGTTTTCGCGAAAAAAGAAGTGATTGTATCAACAGGTACACTAAACTCACCAAAGGTTCTTATGTTAAGTGGTATTGGGCCTGCAGATCATTTAAATGAAATGGGAATAGAAGTACTGAAAGATCTACAAGTAGGGCAGAATCTTCAAGATCATCCAACTCCAGATGGAGTTATATTTGCATTAACCAACAAAACTGCAACTTCAGTTACTGATGAAGAACGGGAGAGAGACGTTTATAGATACAAAGAGAACCACGATGGTCCTTTATCAGCTACAGCCACAGTTCAACTCAACGCCTTCGTACAAACCAAATATGAGCAATCACATAACAGACCAGATATCCAAATGACCCTAGATGTGGTCAACGTGAGGAATTTCATTAGTGATCCAATATTAACTGCTGAAACGAACGTACTTCCACTAGCTTACTATGATGGTTTGGTTCTTAGACCAATCCTTCTTAATCCGAAAAGTAGGGGATTCATAAAATTGAACCAGTCAGATCCTGTGTATGGTGCGCCACTGTTTTATGCGAATACTTTCTATGAAAGAATTGATCTGTTGAGAATTGTTGAGGGTATAAAACAAGGTTTGAATCTGTTGCGTACTCATGCCTTCCGTAAAGTTGGTGCTAGATTGGTGTCGAATCCTCTGCCAGGATGTGAAAAATATGATTTTGGTACAGACGACTATTGGGAATGCGTTATCACTCTTTACACTAACACCATTTATCATCAAGTAGGTACGTGCAAAATGGGTCCGAAAAATGACATTAATGCTGTAGTAGACCCTGAGCTTAGAGTGTATGGTATTAAAAATTTGAGAGTGATTGACGCTTCGATAATGCCTAAGGTTATTAGAGGAAATACGAATGCTCCTACAATCATGATAGCTGAGAAGGGAAGCGATATGATTAAGCATTCATGGTTGCATAACACTAATAAGGAGCAGGGACATATAGAGATTGGAGTGGATGAAATTTTGAAGGACATAAACTTCGATATTAATTTTAAACGAAAATGAATACAACATATTTAGTGAAAACAAAGTGTAAAAATAGCTGTCTAAGTAAAATTCATGCTGAAAACCGAAGTAACCTATTAGATGATTAGTTTTTGCAATTGATATAGCGCTCATCTTGATTTCAACCATTTCAAATTTTATTGAATTTAAAGTAATATTCATTTGAAATCTTCATTGTTAGAAACACACTAGTAGTTTTCAAATTGAAAATTAAAAAGTCTGCATTCAACAATTAATTCAGTAGAATTTACCTTTTCTTCTTCTTTTTCAAGAAGAAACTGTAGAAATACAAAAAAACTACAATTGATTATGGAAAGCGTTCATTGAAATTGGAATTAATGAAATCAGAATCCTATAGAATAAGATTAGAATATAGCATACATTATTTTGAATGTTAATTAGTATTAATGTTTGAGACGAAGTGAAAAAAAAAGAAGAAAAGAGACCAGAGAGAAAGCATCTGAAAAACACGAACAACAACTAAATAATATCAAATCTAGCTAATTATATGATTTTTTGTTTGAATGAGAAATTCTATGCTAGTCAAAACCTTGAGATAAAATCAAACATTCAATGCATATTAATTCTTAACATAGTTATGTTATTCAAATGTTCTTTTGTGTATAATTTATGAAACTTTTGTACCTACGTAGCCTTGGTAATAAAAAACTTAGGATTAAATATTTTCTTCATTATTTATGAAATATAAATATAACTATAATTTTCAAATTCATTCAATGTTTTCAGATTTGCAATGACTAACGACAATTTATTATCAAGAAAATTCCAGAAGCATCATGTATTTGTTAATTACGTATCGCAAAATAGAAATTTTTTCATTCCAAATTAAAATTCTGACTCAACATGTTCTACAAATTTTATCCGTGATTTTTCTGTTCATTAAGTGTTCTAGCGAAAAGTAACCTGAAGATTTGATTGACTTTTAACGAATGAACAGCTGCAGAAATCTTGTTTCTTTTTTGTAGGATTTCGTATATTTATTAGACCTTCGAGTACCATCTTTTTATTAATTAGCACTTGTTAAGGAGCGTCTCAATTGTAAGTTTTCGTATTTTTGTCTAAAGTAGGTGATTCCACACAGATAAAATTCAATAATTCGTAATTACAATAAAACTTTTTCATATGAACAGACAACGTAACAAATTACCACCATGGGGTTAAAAACAAATTCAATTTATAAAATTAAATTTAGCCTTATTTTCAATTGAGGAATCGGCCTAAAACTCCTAGAATATACCACCCAAATCTTCAACTTTTCTGTGATTTGAATTCATACAGATGTCATCAAAATTATTCGAAGTGAAAATATTAATAATAAGAGGAATTTGATATTTAGAAAAGGGGTTCGAACATTGAAAACAACCCGCCATAATTCAATCCAATTTTGAATTTCTGGGCATGTGCTCTTTACATGCATACGGATATTTGTAAGGAAAAAACCATCTGCTCCGTACATGATTGTAGTAAATTAGAAACTATATACACCTTTTCACGGATAAACTGAAAGATTTATCATAAGAGAGAAAACACGAGAAAAATTATCTTTCATAGGTCAATTAAAACTTCCTCATTTGCTTCAATTTTTCATCAGCTTTTAATTGAACCTAAGAAACAGGTATACTTAGAAATCTATTGCTTCACATAGTCTCAGGGTGAATAGATTAATTCATAAATATTAAATATTCATTTCTCGAATTGCAATGAGTGTGCCTGATTTATTCCCCCAAAGGAACTTCAATAATGACCTACATACAATGTTAATTGAACAGTTTTTGTTGATTTGGAACTCAGTTTGGAAAGTAGCATAAACGTTTCGAAGGTTAGCATTTATGACATTCCTTGCTTTCAATAACAATTGTTTCAATTAAAATATGACTATTCAACCACATTACATTCAAAATAAGAATTATAAACGAACAGAGTTGTAATTAATGTGTCGCTATACTGGTATATATAGTTAGAGTCTGGCGCACTAAGAGAAAATTTAGTGAGTATCACATGATATTTACTTCCTCAATAATTAATTCTTAAATATTAATAGCGAAACATGAAAGAACAGTTATTGAACAATTCTTAACCCCATATAAAACAGCCAAAACTTAGATTTTAAAGAACCAGTGCACCTCCATTCCATCGATTGTTGTCTTTTTCAAATTCATAGGAATCCATTTTGCAGAAATATTTCTCATGTCTAAATCAATGCGAATCTTATGATGGATGTGTTTATATGAAACACGGAGCACCTCAATTATTCGTTTTAGTCCAACAAACGGTCTGATAAAATAATGTCTTGAACTGATCGATTTTTTCGGGTAAGGGTACCGAAACTGGACTTCTCGATCAGTCATCATTTTCAATGAAGAATTTCACCCTTACAATCCAATTTTTCAAAGTGAGATGGCATATTTTCGTAAATCTAGTTCCAATTTAACCTCTTCAAATACAGGTACTGTATGTTGACAATGTATTCCAATTTCTTGATTTTCAGTATTTCGGTCCACATTTTTTCCAAATTTTTTGTGTATCTTCGTATTTACCTAAGATATGGGGATTATAGAGATATACAGGCAAATAAGGATCATTAAAAAATATATGAGACAGTAATTTATTTCCACCAAAATGTTTGTACTACTACAACAATTGTTTCACTAAAATGTGGCTTCTTCAGGTATTACATTGTACTGTCTGATGGTATTCAGTGTAATCGAGTTTTAATACATTGTTAGGTACGTGACCAAATAATGGAAGCAGCAGTCATAAAAACTCTGGGTGTTTATTGGTGTTTGCCGCTAAAAATGTCATTAAGGGAATATATTCAGTAATGGAGAGTTATCAACATCTGTTTGTTCGTTCAAAAGGATTTTACGGGCATTATACCTGTTGATTTCAAGAAATTCCAAAAGTGTTAATTTAGAAATTTTGATTTCAACGTGGATAATTTCATAATTATTGTTAAAATTATGCCTGAATTCCTTAAGATGATTAGCATATGTCGAATGTACAGAATCTGATATATAACCCCTTTGTTGTTCTTGGACACGTTTCTTGAATGATCTACCAGTCTGGCCAATGTATACTAAAGGGCAATCTTTGCAAGTCAACTTGTAGACTCCGGATTTATTTTCTTTATTTGTTCGATCTTTATTGTTTTTTATGTAGGTAGTGAGTTTCTTATAGACAAACTGGTATCCAATAAACAAAAGAAAACGGCATTAAATCTCGTGTACCCAATCATAAAAGTGGACAATACACAGGAATATTTTTCGTTATCTTATGTCAATGGATTATCTGAAAATATTGATAAATACTTCAAATGTTGTTTCAATTGTAACGCGGCTTTTGGGACAATTAATATTAGTACCTACATAAAAAACAATAAAGATTTTTTATTTTAATCGAAGAAATATCAAAAATTTGTTGAATTATATTTCATAGTGATCCTCACGAAGTTCTTTATAAACTTTGAAATCGTAATACTTGATCCTATTATAAGATTCAAAATATAATTAAATGCATATCTTTCGAGATATTTCTACTATTCTTGAATTTAGTTAGGTGATGTAACCATTCACTTAATTGAAAATTCAATTTGAGTCCAAGTTCAAATCAGCAAATATCAAGTGTCTCAATTATAGTTTTATTCATCAAGCCTTAAGACTATAAGGAAAGAAATGAAAAGAACCAACAACTTTTCATCTGTTGACCAATTGTAGTCCACTGAAATAGAGACTTAGTACTTGCACGAGCATGCAGAATAGGATTGAATTAATGTTTATTCCTAACTATGTATAAGTTATTGATTCAAGCACTAATTTTGTTAAGTTAGTGTCTAGCTTTTCAGCAGTTTTTTTGCTTTATAAGTTACATTTGGGTTTCCTGGTGAATCAATATGAAAAGATCATATTGTAACATTTGAAGTATAATATATATAGATTTGATCTCACAAAATAATTTACATTGGCTGACTTGTAAGCTGTAAGAAAATTGATAACAAATGAATTTTATTTAAAATAATTCACACAATTTTTATGTTTCACAATTTATTCAGAATCCTGAAAAGTATTTCGGTTTTTCGACCACTCGACCATCTTCAAACGAGTACAGAAAAGAACTGAACATAAAATTGAAAAAGGTTATTTCATTACACTTAGAATATCTGCATCAGCATCCATTATAGGGGCGTTGCCGAATAGTATTTGAGAATTTGTTAAATTCTTCTTTTCTCAACGGCTTTTTTGATTGAAAGAATCTCCAAATAGTCCATCAATTTACCCCTACTAATATTATATAGTAAAGTGACATCTTTCTCGTTAAAAATGATTATTTTCTATACAATGGTCTGCAAAACCGGTAGATTTCTGTTTTTTAAAAATAGGCATCCTATGTTCTTTGATTCTATGCTGTAAACATCGGTCTGTCTGTCCTATACATGTTACAGTACAATCATTACAATTAATTTGATAAATCCCCGATTCGGAAAATTCGGAGTTCCTTTCCTTGTTGTTCACCAATGAACAATAAAGAAAGGAACCCCAAGTAGAAAAACTGGTACTTGAAGTTAATAAGAATAAAAATCAAGATGTAGAGATGATAAACCTATCCCTGGGTACCATACGTGCTATCCTTCATGACTATCTGAACCTCCTAAAGGTCAGTGCAAGATGAGTGCCAAGAATTTTCAACGCACCTCAGAAGCAAGTGCCAGTCGAGTGTTGTAAGGAGTTTTTAGAGATTCGTGGAAAAGACCCATCGACTATTTTCAACCAGCTGATTACTGGGGATGAGAGGCGGATTCATCACTATGATCCTGATAGAAAACAAGAGTCCATGCAGTGGATTGAAAAGGGTGCACAGCCCCAAAACAAATTTGAAGTCTGCTGAAAAAATAATGGTATTTTAATGGTAGAATACACTAAAAAGAGTTAAAGCATCACAGTAGCCTCATATGCAACAACATTTCGTAATTTAAGAGAAGCAATTAAAATAAAAAGGCGAGGAAAACTCACAGCGGGGGTGTGCGGGAATGTGGCTTTGAAGGCATGACTAATCCTCCGTATAATACAGACTTAGCCCCCAGTAACTACTACTCATTCGCAAATGTGAAAAAATATCTTCGTGGAAAGCTATTTTCCGACTATGAAGAACTGTAGGTAGTAGTTAATACCTATTTTGAGGAGAAGCCAGAAAAATATTTTCTAGAAGGTTTAGAGAAGCTTTTTTCTCGATCTAACAAATGTATTGAAGTTCTAGGAGACTACATTGAAAAATAGAATTTTTTCAAAATTTTCTTCCATGTCAATACCAAGAGTACATTGAACACCCCTCTTATATTTTGGTTTATAAACTCTATGAGTGTTTTCTGTTGAATCGACATTAAAGATCATATCGAAACACTTGAAGTTCAATATGGTATTTAGATCCTACAAAGTAATATTCAGTGGCTTCCTTGGGAGCTCACTTGTATGAAAATTGATAACAAATGTACTTAGCTTCAATGAAACCGACGACATTTACAGGTTCAATTTCCCGATCCTCTGGGAACCTCGATGTATTGCTTGTTGCGGGCAAATAGTGTCAAATCCCTAACAGGCGCCTACACCGTTCAGAGAGTCGACCACGAGAAAGTTTTTCGGTTCCACCTAAATTTCCGTCCAAGTCAAAATATTCAGATTGAATCCAAATCTTGATCGAAGTAATAATCAAAGGAAAAAACACCTCCAGGTAAAAAAGTGCTCCAGAAAAATACGAATTCGAAGATGTTTTTCAGATTCTAAAACACTATGAAACATTCTTCACACTATGGTTACTCCAACAGATCTTCAGAGCAATCCATCTCAAACGACAAATAAAACGAATTTGGTTTTCATTACGTGTTATATTTTCAATCAGTAAGAAGTTCCTGAAGGTTAACCAACACTTTATACTTTGCTGATTTCGATTTTATTTTCAATTTAGGGAAAGCAGATAGAAAACGCATTTTCGATTCTGAACTGTCTAAGGAAATTAATGGTGAGCATATCAGATGTTGATAAAATATGTTACCTTTTAAATATTTACATTGAAGAAAGTTTTTATGTGGAACTCATAACTTAAAACAGTCAAATGAAATATCGAAACATTCAATCTGCATTTTCTGTTGATGACTATACAAACTCTGAAACTTTGTTGAAATATTTTCCAGGAAACCCTGACGTCAATATATTAATGTATTTTGCACTCTTATTTGTTTTTATGGTTAATCTCATGTTATCATTATAGAATGTTATATCAGAAAATTTTTCCAAAACAGAGGTACTAAACAGCTGATATATTGGGATTAGTAAAAAATTATATAATCCTCCTTTTTACCGGTTAATTTTTTTAATATTAACACCAGATTTAATATATATTTCAAGTATCCTGAAGAAGGACCAATACTAGATCTTAAATAAGATGAAACAGTTATATAATGAATAATATTTAAATGAGGTTATTCTGATTTTCACAAATTTTTATGGTTGTGTTTACAACAATCGTTTCGCTATCACAGAAGCATCATCAGGCAAGATTACATTTTGAATAACTAAACTTGTTTCCGAAATCCGTTGCTATTTATATTACAGTAAGGACAATAAATTTTTATTGAGCACTAAAACACAAAAAAGGGTCTCTGCAAATTCCAGCTTATCTGAATATATTTAACAGAAGTGAGTTATTTGAATCTATTTGTTCGTTAAGTAATATTCCAATTTTATTATGTTCATTTATCTCTAGGGTTTCTAACAGATTTAAGGCATAACTTTTACTTTCTATATGCAGATTTCAAAATTATGGGGTTTAAAGTATGTCCTGTTTCTAACAAATGGCTAGAATATGTAGAATTACTTTTATTATTGAGGAAACTCTTCAATTGTTCACAAATTCTATGTCGGAAAGTTCAGTCTGTCCCATGTAAACTTTAGAGCAATCACAGCAGGTTAACTTATAAACCCCCGATTTATCATCTTTATGTGTACAGTCGTTATTATTTTTAATAAATTTACTCAAGTTTGAATTGGTTTTAAATAAAGTTCGTAAATTATATTTATTTTTGAGGTATGTAGCAATTTTCTCAGAAATACCTTTAGAGTATTTCAAGGAAATGTATTTAAAATTTTCTTTTATATTAGGAAACACCATATTTAAAGCTATTTTATTATTTTTATTCATCAACAATTTGTCCATCAACTTAGGATCATAGTCATTATTAGTAGCTATTTGTTTAATTATGTTAAGGTCTGAAATATAATTTTCTCGATTTATGGGAATATTAACAATATCTATGGATCATACAATTAAATGCTGATATTTTTTGATTTAAAGGATGATTTGATTTATTGTGTATAATAGAATCCGTATAGATTGGTTTGTGAAATATTGAAAAATCATGTGAATTATTTATTCGAGTAACCGTTAAATCAAGAAAATTAATAGAATTATTATGTTCGGTTTCCATAGTGAATTTAATTGAAGGATGTATTTCATTGATGAATAAAAAGAATTGTTTTAAAAGTCTGTCTGTACCTGTGAAGCAACAGAAAATATAGTCTACATATCTATACCAATATAAAAATTATTTATTAAGGGGATTTTGGTGAATTTTAGTTTCAATGTTGTCCATGAATATTTCTGCTAATAAAGGACTTAAGGAATTTCCCATAATCAAACCGTTTTCATAAAATAGAAATGAATTTAAATAGCCTTAAAAATAACCTACACTGTTCTGTGATTTTGGTAGAACATAGATCAATCTTGAATTCTAAAGTTGGTCTGGTTTCGAAGCATTCATTCTTAGCACGTGTGCGTTGTGATATAGGTTAGTTTTTTGATTTTGATATTTGGAATATTATCTAGGACCGATGAAGGGATTACTTAGAATTTTATTTCTTTTTTGAAGATATAGTGCATGTTTTGAGAGATTTCTGAATTAACTTATTCGAATATTTAAATATATCAAATATTTCAAATAAATTATATTCTTTGAGAAGTCCTTAAGGTGTGTTCATGTTTTTAAAAGGCAATTGGTGTTCTTAAAGGTAAGATCAGATACACAATTTTGTCTCCTTTAAATATTTATTTATTAATTTTAATGACTTTCGTATATCTGTTGGTTTATTTATTCCATTTGACATTATATATTGATTTTTGATTATATACGTCTATTAAACGTAAGCGGTGCTTATTTTAGACATTAATTTAATTCTACAATTTTTTTGAATAAAATTTTTTTTTAAATTAAAATTGCAGAAGACAAACATATTTAAATTTGTTTTGATATTCAAACCGTTTTCAGATTTATAAATTTAATTTTTGAATTGAAAATTGTGATTGCCCTAAAGTTTACATAGGACAGACTGGAAGAACTTTCCGACATAGAATTTGTGAACATTTGAAGAGTTTCCTCAATAATAAAAGTAATTCTACATATTTCAACCATTTGTTAGAAACAGGACATAATTTTGAAATTCTATATATAGAAAGTAAAAGTTATGCCTTAAATCTGTTAGAATCCCTAGAGATAAATAAACATAATATAATTGGAATATTACTCAGCGAACAAATAGATTTAAATAACTCACCTATGTTAAATATATTCAGATAAGCTAGAATTTGCAGAGACCCTTTTTTGGGTTTTAGTGCTCAATAAAAATTTATTGTACTTACTGTAATATAAATAGTAACGGATTTCGGAAACAAGTTTAGTTATTCAAAATGTAATCTTGCCTGATGATGCTACTGTGATAGCGAAACGATTGTTGTAAACATAAAAAATAGAAATTTGTGAAAATCAGAATAACCTTATTTAAATATTATTCAATATGGATTTTCACCAAGTAAGGACTTATTCAATTCAATATGAAACAGTTATGTTTTTTTATAATAAAGCCTACAAGTACCTATATTAAAAGATATCAGTTTTTAAAATGGGCTAAAAAACCGAAACAAATATGTCAACAGACATAAAATAAACAGTGAAACTTAAGTCACGTTGTTTTTATTTACTTCATTAATTTAAAAATATTTCACCAAGTGATATGTGAGAAATCAATATCACTAGTTCTATATATTTTCACTTGCAATTTCAAGATCGTCAGTTATCCAAGAGGTCCTTCATCCTTCACGAATGTTTGAGATACTCTGCTTAAAAATATAATCTTTTATGTACGCAATATTTTTATGAACTCGTGCGTAATTCATTGTTTGAAAAAAGATTAGCGGATTAAATAGAACTGCATATAATTGCATACTGCTTCGAAAATTCATAAACACCTACATATTTATTAAAAATTTCATCTGTGTCATAATGAAGACAGTTTTAGTGTTCCTACTGTTGACTGTATTGTGCATCAGTGCTTCAACTGGTGCCTATTGTCCTCGTCATAATTACGCCTGTTTGGACAACAAAGGAAACCAAAATGGAATTGTCTGCGGAGGAACCTGTTATACATGGTACAAATTTTCTTGTGAACCATGTTACCACTGGCCCATTGGTGCTTGTCGAGGAAGATTTGGCGTTAATATTGTTAGTGCCTCAATGTTGGACTCAACATGTTAGAGAACTGAAAGAATGAGAATAAAGTCATCGAATTCGAATATTCAGTTAATATAAGCAACATATCACTTCCTCATTGCTTCGAATTATACAATATTGCTAATAAAGTAATTACCGATTTTATATGAAGATATGTCTGTTATTAACTATAGCTTTAAGCGAAATATGAAATATATTTATTGTAATATTGAGTTATGATATGAAAATCAAAAGAGTACAATTTTGTATATTTTTTTTATTTAAATTCGAAAAAAAAACAGAATTGGAGCTGCTTAAAAGTTGAGGGGCGTGTGTGATAATGAAACTCTACCAGAATAAATCTTTCATAATTAGTTTGATATCGATTGAATCATCCAAAGAAGTCAAAATGTAATTGACGAAATGATATTTGTATTATTCAATGAATTTTGGCGGAAATCAAGCGTTTAATAGACATCAATATTTCGTTTCAGCAAATGTTAAAGTAATCAGAAATCAGTGATTTCCATTTCAAACACTTACAAACTGGTGATACAATATCGATTACTTCTCACAGCAACTAACTAAAGGAAATGTAATCTACGAGTTGAAAAAGACACTGAAAGGAGAGTATGCTCATCTGTTGGGTGGGGTTACAGAGTTATTGTGTATTTTGAACAGCTTCCTAGGAGCCCAAGTGAAAAAAAAATAAGACTTAGAAAAGTGTGAAAGTGACATGACAATGCTGAAAGGCCGAAAATAAGTAACAATTATTTCTCAATATAATATCATAATTAATTACATTACATTAATATATATATATATATATATATATATATATATATATATATATATATATATATATGCTCTAAATATGTCCTAACTATATTCGTTTAAGAGATACAGGATGTTTTATGTTTTTTATCAAAAACTTTCAATCGCCATACCTCTTGATCGCCTGCATGGATCTTTATGAAAACTTGAGGGAATGGCTTATCGATAGCACAGGTCCGAACTGAGAAAATTACATTCTCTATCCCACATCTTGTAAAACACTTTGTACATCCAATTTTCAAAAAGCGAAATTCTCTTCAGAACCTACAATAAATACTCTTTCAAACAAGTCTATTAGGATCAATGGCACACTTCGCATCATCATTTTATGTACCATTGAATATTAGGAATTTTCAATTTATAGTAAACACGGACCTGTGAATCTCCGAATAATGCGTCTATTCATATTGAATCGATTGAAATTCTCAGTAGCATGACTTAGGTATCGTGCTGCATCTGATTTCATCCAATACATGAATGTAGGGACAACATAGTTTTTTGTAAAACTAAATTTAACCGAAAACTCGAATTAAAATTGAACATTTAATTGGACTATTACAAAATGGACTTAATAATAAAAATAGAAAATGTATATTATAAACATGTGGAAACTGCAAAAAATTGACAATAAATAAGAGAAAAAATTATAACTTGTTTTCGAAAATACCCCCTCTCTCTTCTAAACATTTTCTAGCTCTTGTGATCAAATGAGCTACAGCTTTCTTCAAAATTTCCGGTCGATTTCGTATTGCTCCACATGCAGTTTGAATACGATTAATCCGATGCTCCCTGCCTATGATTGCTTCAGAGTAAACTTCATTTTTAAGTGCCCCCAGAGAGAATAATCCAAGCATGTAAGATCTGGGGATCTTGCAGGCCAGTCATGAGGCCCCTCTCTACCAAACCAATGATCTGGATTAACTTCAAATGCGCTACAATTTCACGGGTAAAATGT
This sequence comes from Megalocaria dilatata, assembly GCA_034642435.1. Taxonomy (NCBI): domain Eukaryota; kingdom Metazoa; phylum Arthropoda; class Insecta; order Coleoptera; family Coccinellidae; genus Megalocaria; species Megalocaria dilatata. Next base: position 44,599,765 of record CM067856.1, read on the forward strand.
GCCGGAGCTCCATCATGTTGAAAGAACATTCCTCTAGGAATATTGCTTCCATCATTCAAGAGCCCTAGCAAGTAGTCGATTAAAAATTGTAGATATGTCACTCCATTCAGCCTGTGTGGAAGAATATATGGTCCAATTAGGCGATTATTGTAAATTCCAAACCAAATATTGACTGAAAAACGATGTTGTGAATCGCGTTTCCTAGTCACTTTCGGGTTTACTCTGGACCAATTATGTGCATTGCGAATATTCAAAATCATCTTTTGTGAAGGTCGCTTTATCAGTAAAAAGCGTTCTGAAGATAGCTCACTGGTTCCGCAAAACCCATCTGCGAAATCGCATCCTCGGTAGTTCATCGCCTGGCTCCAAGGTTTGGACGGATTGTAAATGTAATGGATGCCACTTTTCACGGTGCAGAACTAGCCAGACCTGACAATGTGGCAAATCTAAAACTGAACCAAGACGCCGAGTGCTGGTTGAGGGATTTTCTTGGACAGCTTCTATTATCTCTTCATGGTTTACCATCCAACTTTCTCTTTTTCGTTTACTCACTGACGGAAAGTGTCCAGTTTCACGAAGTGAGCGATTAACATGTTCGAATGTTTGGTGGTTAGGAATTCGACTATCCGGATATAGCCTTTGATATTCCCTGGCAGCTTCGCGACCATTGCACTTACAAAATCCATAAACTATTATAACAACATATCAGTATACTCAGTATAAGTAAATAACGGCATTTCGATAATTCTCCTAATGAAAATTTTATGGAAACACAACAATCTACCACTTGCGTATTTTTCTATTTCAATAATTACTCGAAAATGGTTTGAAATGTGGAAATTCTTAGCATGAGCCACTTAGATTTTGAAATGGGTTGAATTCAGAGTAAACGAATGTCTTCGGTGATCTTTCACATAGAATTGAAAATAAATGATATCTTAAGCTTCAGATCGATTCAAGCGGCATGTGAGAAGATAAATAGTGGACCAGAAAGAAAGGCTAATGAAATCTGCAGAACATTCAATACAAGAGCTAGCAGGTGTCAAAAAGAAATAGTGAGATTTTCGAGAACAAATCACATACGAAAATTGATGAGGGAAAAGGTATAAAAGAATTTATTTGCGAAAGTGTAAATAAGATGTCGAAAAGTATTTCGTTTTGTATGCGTGTGTCTATTTATCGAAAATTCCAGATATTAAATAGCTCATAAAATATTGATGCGAAGTGTGCCATTATTTTGAATAGGCTTGTTCGAAAGAGTATTCATTGTAGATTCTGAGGAGAATTTCACCTTCCAAAATTCGATATACAGGGTGTTTTACAAGATGAAGAAGAAGAAGAAGAAGAAATCATTGATTAAATCATTTACCATACAGGTGTTGATCCAGTCGATGATACAAATGTAAATGTATAACAAAAAAAAAATAAAGTAAATAATTCCACTCACAAACTCTCGAAATTATTATCCTGTAAAAACTCTCCTATGCCATAATAACATTTGTTGATCAAGAAACATTTGAGTTTTCGCTTTTGAACTTTCATAGTTGATGTCTTGAACCTTTCGGGTAACTTATTCCACACAGTCAACAAGCTATATGTCACATTTTTCTGAATATATGTACAATTTGGCCTATCATCTTGAAGAATATTTTTTCCTCTTGTATTATAGGGATGTTGAAGTTGTAGGTCTTTGAATGCATCATAGTTATTTAAAATGAACATCACTGACTCATATATATATAGACTATGCAGTGTTAAGATGTTGAAATTTTTGAATATGTTCTTGCATGTTTCTTGTTGTTTCATACCGAAGATGATTCTTAGGCATCTTTTTTGTAGAATAAATATCCGCTCTGCTTCGGTAGATCTTCCCCAGAACACAATTCCATATCTAATCCTAGACTGAACATAAGCATGATAGGCAGTCAGAGCAGCATCCAGCCCCATTTCCCGCATAGTCCTCAATGCGTAGCCATAGCGTGCTATCATTGGTGAAATTTTCTCAACGTGACTGCTCCAGTTGAGATTCCGATCAAAGACCACTCCCAGGAATGGCAGGCTTTCAACTACCTCAACTGCAATGTCTTGGTATCTCAGATTTAGTTGTTCATTTTTTTCTCTGAATATTAAAAGTTTTGTCTTTTTCAAATTTAGCATCAGGTTATTACTAAGGAACCATTCACTCATATTCTCAATATCAACTCCAAGGCTTTTCATACACTCATTCTGATTCTCAGCTTTACATATTATTGAGGCATCATCTGCAAACATTATGACATCGTTGTTAGTAGTCTGAACTAGATCGTTGGTATATATTATGTAAAGTAATGGTCCCAATATGGAACCCTGTGGTACACCATTTAATACCAGGTTGGAATCAGATAGTATGGTATTTCCATTTCTTCCCCCACTTATTACCCTTTGAGTTCTCTTGGATAAATAGGATTCAATAAGCTTCAATGCTACCCCTCTTACACCATATTTTTCCATCTTTGCCAGCAATCTCATATGATTGACCCTATCAAAGGCTTTTGACAGGTCCAAACAAAGGGCCACTGTAGTATTATTGTTATTTAGTGACTTGATGATAGAAGAAAGTGCTTGATATATTGCATTCAGAGTTGACAGTCCCTGTCTGAAGCCAAATTGTTGTTTCACAAGTATGTTGTTTTTCTCAAGGAACTGCATTAATTTATCAAAAATGATACGTTCAAAAATTTTATTCACATTGGATAATAATGATATTGGCCTATAATTATCCATATTTCCTCTATTTCCCTTCTTATAAATAGGTTCTACCATTGCTTCCTTCAATCTTCGCGGATATTTCCCTGTTTGTAGAATTTGGTTAATAATGTGTGTTAGTGGTGTTTTTATGATGAATGCACACTTCTTAAGCAGTCCAACTGGTATACCGTCACTTCCTACTGAACTTTTATTTTTTAATTGGAGGATATATCGGTATGTTTCTTGTTCCACAAGTGGAGTGAAATATAAGCTATTGTCGCATGATTTGAAGTTGATGTTCTTGAGATCAATACTGCAGTTGCTCACATTTGAATTAAGAAAATGTTTGTTGATTTCATTAAGTAGTTTCTTTTGATCTTGATGGGGAAATGAATTAAAAATTGAATCGTTGCTACCATTCTTTTTGTTTGTGATGGTATTGACTAAATTCCATGTAGCTTTTGTTTTGTTCTCAGATTGAGATATGTAGTTCCTATAGCTCATCAGTTTTGCCTGTTTTACAACCTGTTTGAGTATACTGCAGTAGCTTCTATAATAGTATAGTGATATGGCTCCGACTTGTATTTTTTCCCACATTGATCGTTTTCTGCTACTTGAAGTCTTTATCCCAGTTGTTATCCATGTGTGTTTCGTTCTAGACGTTGAGCACTTTCTTTCTGGAAAAATCAGATTCAAATATATTAGCATTATTTCAGAGAAACAGTTGTATGCCTCGTCTGGATCTGATCGCTCTAATACGCCCTGCCAGGATATACCCTCCAAGATTTCCAAAAACTGTTGCATCTTAGAATCGGTGAAAATTCTCTTTTTGATAATAGTATTTTCATTGGAAACATTAGTACCTCCAATTGATATAAACTGGGCCATATGATCTGACAAAAGTGAATTTATATTATAATTATTTTTATATGTTAAAGTGTTAGTAAATATATTATCTATTAACGTTTTTGTTGTTCGTGAAACTCTTGTTGGTTGGAATATTGTTTGCTGTAGATCATATGTGCAAAGGATATCAAAAAAATTACTTTTAACTGGGCTATCTTCCTTTAAGTTTATATTAAGATCACCACAGAGTACCACATCATATTTTTTATATTTATTGCCTATTTCATTGAGAATTTCGTCCAGTTTTCGAAGAAATACCTGAACATTGCCCAGACAGGTTCTATAGACTGATAAAATGATCAATTTTCTGTTGTAACTGATTGCACATGATAGCTCTATCTCCTTTTCCACACTCATGTCATTGAGCCACTGTAAGTCCACAAAGTCAGTAATAATTTCACGTATTAAGATAGTTGTTCCTCCATGTATATAATTCTCTCTTGTGTAAGTTGATATTACCTTGTAATTTGGAATATTCAAAAATTGTATTTCATCTTTATTCATCCAATGTTCACTGAAACAAATTATATCTGGAACTGTTGTAAGAGTACTGATAAAAAGTTCTATTTCTGGAAGTTTATTTTTGATACATTGAATATTCTGATGTAAAATATTTAGATAGTTGCTTGTTTCGCTTCTCTGTTGAAGTCTCGTCTGATGCGAAGAAAATGGTTGATTATTACACCCTTTCCCCACATATTTTCATCCAAAACACGTTGTTTCAAATTGTTTGGAACATATATTTTAAACGAACTTTTGAATCTATCTGTTTTAGTTTTCATCTTCTCACATTTGCTATTTGTTTTGAATGTTTCATCTAAATATCCCTTAACTTCTTCAGGCTCAATATTAGGATTCAAGCCTGATAAAAATAGGCAACAGTGTTGTTCAGCTATCGTCAGACTGAAGTTTTCCATGGCTCCTTTAATTGGGTCTGGCCTTGATTGTCTGAAATTCCGTTTCTTATAGGTAACTTCTCTCCAATTTTCCTCTTCCTGAATCATTTTCCTCTCTGGTAACTGTTTTTCATCTAAGGATTTTCGCACTTCAACTTGGATTTTCTCTACTTTTTGGTTTGTTATTGTTCCAGCGGGCATCAATTGTTGATTTGATTGTATTTTGAGGTTCTGTTTATTACTTGTTGTTACTTCTGTCAATTTGTTCGATGGTCCAGGTTGTTTTACCGCGCAATTAACGTCAGATTTCAAGGTTGACGTCTGAAAATCCTGAGGAATGTCAACTTTGTTTTGATTAAATTTTTCCGTTTTTTTATCCGTAATTTTTTCCGTCTGTTTGGATTTTAACTGCGTAATTTTTTCAGTTAGAAGTTTGTTATTTTCCTTTAGAATAATGTTTTTATCACTAATTTCGTTGATTATAAATTCTTTATTCTTTTGGCATTCTGTTAGTACATATTTGAGATGTTCAATCTCCTTTTGTAGTAACTGATTTTCATATATTATTCTTGCGTTTTCCTCTTTGAGTTCCATATTGGATTTTTGAGATTCGTTATCTGTTTCACCCTCTGGTCTATCACAGCACTGGACGTAGATTTCATCCAGAAATGGGAACACTTTTTTTTCCACTAATCTTCTTGCACAGGAGTCGTGGTACATACCGCCACAATTTTTACATACATACGATGTATACGACTTTTTTGCACAACATTTAAAGTATTTGTGTTTTTTCTGCGTATTTTTCACTTCAGAATCAGTACCCTCTTCAGAGTACTGGTCTAACGCGTCATTCTCATTTTCCGCCATATCAATACGATGTGGGATAAAGAATATAATTTTCTCAGTCCGGACCTGTGCTATCAAAAAGTGATTAGGTGCAAATATTAGGCATTGGCCTATACTCATTCTCTCAAATTTTCATGAAGATCGATGCAGGCGTTCAAGAGGTATGTCGATTGAAAATTTTTGATAAAATACATAAAACATCCTGTGTCTCTTAGACTAATATAGTTAGGACATATTTCGAGCACTGATTCAGACTCACCAAAATGTCCTGCATCTACCCTGAGATCCTTCCTAAGAAGCAAAGAAATTATGCTTGTTATGGTCAAGTGGCTTTAGTTCTTGAACCAGTTGGAACTTGTATGGGTGTAGACCAAGATCTTTACGCACTTATGTTCTGGATTTTCTATAATTTGATACGGAAGGGCATTTTTTTGTTTACTTAATTTCCTTGAAATAATTTTATTCATCAAATGTGAAGAAAACTGGTCATTTATTGATATTTGGTTAGTCGAATGAAAATAAGCAAGCAGGTTAATGCTCTTTTATAACCAAGTACAGAATATTGCCACCATAAATATATATATATATATATATATATATATATATATATATATATATATATATATATATATATATATATTTATTTATGGTGGCCATATTCTGTAATTGGTTATAAAAGAGCATTAACCTGCTTGCTTATTTTCATTCGACTAACCAAATATCAATAAATGACCAGTTTTCTTCACATTTGATGAATAAAATTATTTCAAGGAAATTAAGTAAACAAAAAAATGCCCTTCCGTATCAAATTATAGAAAATCCAGAACATAAGTGCGTAAAGATCTTGGTCTACACCCATACAAGTTCCAACTGGTTCAAGAACTAAAGCCACTTGACCATAACAAGCATAATTTCTTTGCTTCTTAGGCCTAGAACAGTTTGAAGTTGATCCAATTGTGTTTAGTGATGAAGCTCATTTCTGGTTGAACGGCTATGTAAACAAGCAAAATTGCTATATATGAAGTGAAAACAATCCTCAAGAAGTTCTGCAGCTGTATGGTGTGCTTTACACGCAGTAGGCATCATCGGTCCATACTTCTTCCGAACGATGCTGGAGCTAATGTTACAATGAATGGTGCTCGTTACATATCGACGATCAATGATTATTTGTCCCAAAATTTGAATGGTATCGACCCAGAAGTGTTTTGGTTCCAGCAAGATGGTGCTACACCTCATGCTGCTTCCGTAACAATTGATTTGTTGAAAGAAGATTTGGCGATAATATTATTTCGAGAAATGGTCCAACTAATTGGCCTCCAAGATCATACGACATAACTCCACTGGATTATTTTCTTTGGCGTTATCTCAAGTCATTGGTCTATGCTGATGAACTAGAAACAATAGACGCTTTGGAAGCCAACATTACTCGTGTTATTGATGAAATAAGGTCTGAATTACTCGAAAAAGTGGTCCAAAATTGGTCTGGTCGAATGCGGTTCCTCAGATCTAGTCGTGGTGAATATATGCCGGAAATTATTTTTAAATTGTAAATGTCATAAAATTATCTTTCAAAGAAAAAAAATTTGGCTTCAATCTTAATTTAAATGTGTTTTATTTCAATTTAAAGTTCTGTCACTCTAAAAAAAAACACCCGATATAAAACACGTTTCATTATTCACATTCAACGATAGTTCTAGTATCCTTAATGTGCATCAATTTGTAGTTAACAAACATTGCATTTGATTCAGTAAAAACGATATATATTCAAACTTTCTGAACTCTTTGTTAATCCAGTGTAAATTATTGCTTCTTTCGAGTCATTAATTTATAGGCATAATTGTTCAGGTCAATGATAGAAAATAATTTTTTAATAATGGCAATAGTGATTGACCTTGATTCGACTTTTGAACAATTTATGCAATTGGGAATATTTTACACTCAAAAAACTAATAGCTACTACATATGCAGTGAAACTTATGTAAAATTATAATAAATGGTATATTTTAATTGTCGGTTATTTATACAAAACAAATATATTTTTGTAGAAATGTAATCAATAATACATACTAGAAGTTTTCAATATATTTGAATTAATTAAAGGCTCATTATGCTGAATGACTGGTCTCTCAATATTCTGTAACATTGTTGCAATCCATTTCTGTTAATATGTTGTCTGATAATCGCAGTACCAGAGTATCTAAGATGTTATTGGTTCTTGCATCTCTCAATTTAGAAGAATGAATTGAAGAGGCACTAAAAATTACATTTTGCAAAATATAAATATAGAAATAGTAAAATGATTTTCTGTACAAGTGTCCCTCCCTATTTGTTACGCTTTTATTTCGTAGGTGATTCAACTTAATCAAATAAACTCAAATTTAAACTGCAAATACCATCTGGTGTATCTAAAATCAAAAATCCGTCGAAATCGATGCGAGTTGTCCAAATTTTTTCTGGATTATCCGATGTTTTGCTATAATTTATTTTCATATAGGGAAAAATTTCGAGAACTCATATTCAAATTCGTTGAGTTTCAATTTATATTTTGGATTTTTCGCTATTTGCTTCGTGAATATTTCAAGTCTTCACCTCGAAGTCATGAAAAGTTTCCTGGTAGAAGGAAATTTAGACCTTTTTGATGTTCTTGCAGTAAGTTTTACATATATCCTGAGAAATTTAAAAAACAAACAATTTCAACTGAAGTCGTTGTTTTCACAACAATAGTTTCGTCAAACCATGACTTACAATGGTGAATATTTAAGCTGAGTACACAATTGCAGAAATGTTCTTAAGTACTTAACTCTTTTCACAAAAATTATAGAGATTCTAGTAGTTAAAAATCATCAGGGGAATTTCAACATTTTCTTCGAAAATATTAAACAGTGGAAATTTGTTTAGGTCTGTTCGTTCGTTCAGTATGTTGTTTTTAATGTACCTTCTGATTTCTACAGTTTCCAAGGGATTAAGTCAGTGACTTTCATTTTCCATGTTTGTTATTTTGTAGTCATTATTCAAATTATGACCTGTTTTTTAGCAGATTGTTTGAATATGTTCAAATTTGTGTTAAATAAATAAAACAATTTTTTTGTTCCCTACTTCTTGTGTGGCATTATCATCCAGTCTGTCCACTATATGAAGTCATGGTATGACTAGACAATTGTTGTGTAAACAATCAAATTTAGCGGAAGTTAAAGTTGTTTTTATTTGGTACTGCATTGTTTCAGCCGTTACTATTTGGTAGTTGATCATAATTAAAACAAATTGTAGAAATTATAATGTTTTAACGCGAAGGACCCTACTCAAAACATACACAAATCAGGAGTTTATGAGTTATCTTGTTCTACGTGCAGTAATAAATATATAGGACAAACAGGACGTTCCTTCAAGACGAGGTTCAACGAACATAAAATGAGTTTCATGAAAAATAAACAAAATTCCACTTTTGCCACTCATTGTCTAGAAAACGGTCATTCCTTTCTCACAATAGATAATCTTTAAATTTTACATGTAGAATCAAAAGGGACAAAAGTCGATTATCTAGAATCTCTTGAAATTTTCAAATTATAATAGTTTACAATAACAATAATGTAAAAATAATGAATGACTGTACGGAGCTATGTAAATCGAAAATATTTGAGATATTTAAGAAGTAACATCTGTTTAAAACCTTTTTCAACGAACAAAAAATGAATTAAATGAAAAGTAAACAAAAATTCAACTTCTGCCACGCATTCTTCAGAAAACAGTAATTCCTTTCGACAAAAAAAAATCTTAAGAAAATTTTACATGTAGATTCAAAAGAAAAGAAACTTGATTATTGAAATTTTCAAATTCGTTCACAATAAAAATAATGTAAAAAATAATTAATGACTGTACGGAGCTATGTAAATCCAAATATTTGAGATATACAACAAAATAATGTAAAAATAATGAATGACTGTACAGAGCTATGTAATCCCAAAAATTATTTGAGATATTTAAATGGATACCACTGTTTAACAACCTTCTTTGTCGATTGCCGACATTCCGATATCTTTCAGAAGGCCCCTCTTTTTTTAACCCGGCTTTTTTTATCACGTTCCGCTTACAAACCTCTGTACCACTATTAGGTGTTACCTAGAATCAATTGAAATATTCAAAATATTCATCACTTTTGTTTAAATACCTCTGTAACACTGTTAGGACTTCAGTTGTCTGATGATGGGATAGTTCATTTCCCGAAACTCGAGTCACAAGAAAATGTGTAATATATCTTTTTATTGGTAGTAAAACATAGTAATTTCTACAATTTGTTTTAATTGTTTTTTTTGTAAATTCAAAGCGTCATTTCAATGCACTTTCCTGCTGTTCTTGATCTTCCTTTGTCATTTTATATTTTTGTAAAATTTTTCGATAAGATTCATATATGAAAGGATTTTCTATGACTACAGTGATAGTTTTCCTCAAAAGAGAACATTTTAACGTATTCAGAAAAATTTCAAATTCCATATAATTTGATATATTGATGTACAAATCCCTGTACAAAATAACGTATACAGGAAGGCTATTTTGCAAACGCATAAAAGCTAATATGAAGTTTGACGTTACATTCCTACTTAACATCAATTGAAATTTTGTGAGAATAAAACTATTATATTGGTACGAAATGTTATTAGCGTGTAATACAAGCAAAATTAATGATATGTTTGGCAACCCCATAGCTGAATACACTCCTCCCTAATTACGTATAGACAACGACAAAATCGAATACCTATTTTTGACATTTTGTTCCAAGCAACCTGAAGTTGGTGGATTAACTGTGTCACAGTCTATAAAGGATGATGCAAAATAAATAATCTCCTCCTCACCATATCCCAAACGTGTTGGATAGGATTTAGATCCTGTGAAAGAGGTGGCTGCGACCAAACCTGCTACGATAGACAAGAGTCCTCCAAATTAATATTCCGACAATTATGTATACTCAATACTACGTTGGTCTCCATAGCGTGTTAGTCTTTTACGGCCAGTCTTTATTTCTAGACAGAGGAAGAGTGTGGTTATCTTATGAGATGGAACAGCACCGCTTAGGGCGAAAATTTATTATAAATCTCAATATTAAAATTAAATGAAATATAATTATAAAAACGTAAATTTTTTTTTCAATTTTGATTTAAACTGTCTGTCCAAATTTTGTACTGCTGATATTCTTTTTATATTAGGGATGATTCTTAATTACTGAATAAATTTCTGGGTTTTTTATAGAAGAAATTGAAATATCGATAGATTCATTTCTGCACATTTCTCCTATAATATGAAATCGATTTTGAAATGTAATGTTCCACAAAAGTTTATTGAGCACTAACATAAATTATAAACGATAAACTAACCTAGTGCTAATACTTTATGGTTAACCTTAATTGAACACCATGTTCAGAATAATAAAATTCCAGTTTTGAAATTTAACATTTGAATTATCCTTTCTTGCAAGGATTTTCATCAGAGTACGTGATTTTAATAACTCACTTGATTTCTTCCTGGTTCTCTTGTTTTGAATTGGATGGATTCACCAGATAACTTGATATTTTTTTCTTTTCCAAAAGTCTTCCAGTTGTTCAGAATAACTGTTCTGCTTATATTTAGAAAGTTTGCTCCTTGAATGTTCACTAAGCTAGTTGATTCTTTTCTTATTTCCCATGATTTTTACAACTTAAAATATATTCAAGTTTATATATATAAATTGGAGATTTTAAACAGGAACTATACGTCCAATGTGGAGAAAAATTTGACACTAACTACTGCTTTTCTGGGCAGTTGTATTTGTAGCTTACTTTTCTTCAAAATATTTTACCTAGTCCCCGAAATTTTGACATTTCTCTGGGAAAATCATTTTCCAGTAATTACCCTCCGCAGAGTCATTGTCCAAGCTTTTTACTTGATCAAATTCTGTCATCTAATTTTTTTTTCATTTTTATGTCTTCCATTTAGAACAATCAATTGTGCATCTGTATCTTTTGGCTCAACAAAAAATTCTTCCGTGAGATTCTTAGGGGCCTAGGTTGGTTTTATTTTTTAGTTACCTTTTTTGTGATTTCTATTTGGATTATAAATTGGAAACCTGATCATTATCTTCAATTACATTTCATTTTTAAACTTTTAATTCAGAGGGATGACTCAAATATATATTTTAAAGAGAAATTTGAAAAATAGTTGACATTTTTTTGCTTTTTCTAGTAATTTCTCTAATGAAATGTTCTCTTTAAGTGTTATTTCATGAAAATCTGATCCTCCTTTCTACAGTTCCACTTAAATTTTCCGAAATTGATTTCTATTAATAACTGCTCATCGAGAGTTTCTATTTATGCCAATTCAGTTTATTTTATTGTTTTGAATTTTTCTTAAATTGTTCCATCTAAATCAATTTTATTTTAATGATATATGTAGAAGTAGATTTCAATAAGTAATAAGAAATGAAATGGTAGGTTGTTTTTTAACTGATTATTGTTTATCATTAGGAATCTTCTTACTGGTCACTAATATCATTTAATTTTAATGGTTTAATGTGTAAAATTCGTAATGGTAATAACTTCTTTCCCAAATAATTGATCATCGATTTGAGACGTAGTAGCAAAACGGTTTGGTGGAGTACCTATGTTCTTCCTCTATAATTCGCGTCTGTTAATCAGTTGGTTTGCTCCGTATTTCTATACCTTATTGTGTCCACTAACGAAACAGATTTTTCGTCATTGCGGTAGTCAATTTCTCCATATGCAACAATTCTACCTCTGTCAAGGCCGCCAACTGTTAAATTTAATACTATCAAACAGAGATACAATAACTAAAAATAGTCATACTAGTACTAGGGTTTCTTCACAAAAAAATTAAGGAGAAAATTTTATCTTGACACAAAATTATGTAAGATAAAAAATTGCCATATATATCATAGCATACTTCAAATGAAATCAATTTATTGTACCAGTCAGCTTTCATGAACTAGTTTCTCCACAAAAAAAACTGAGAAAGAAAAGTTTTTTGCCACAAAATTATCAAAACTAAAACGTTGACATATCTACCTTAACATGTTTCAAATGAAGTTAATTCGTTGCAAAATAATCAAGAAATTATTCATTCTGGGGTGCAACATTTCTACTGTTGCTGAGTATCAATCCTGCAGATATTTTCTAAAACTAGATCGTTACTGAACGCATACTAATTAATAGAAATAGATCGCCTAACAGATAATCAGAACCCTTGAAACCGTATCATATTGAAATTCAAGAGCATATTCATATATTCACACAATTTTAATCGTTCTTCTTTATGCTCCTTTTCTTGTAATAACTGCTTTTGCGTTTTTGTTCCCCCTCATTTCATAACCATTTAATTTTCTCGCAGCATTTGAATATATCTCAATTCTGCACTGGTTTCTGCAGAGATAATTGTCTTTTCAGTTCTAGTCATTTGCATAACGTGCCAATTAGTTGAAACACAATCATTTTACAAGATTTAATTCGAATTTATTTCGTCCGTATAGCCGAAATCTGGGGTCAGTTTCATGCATTTGTCATACACCTAGACTATATAGTTAGTTATGCACCAAGGGCAAAAAATCTGGGTTTTTAACCCGCGGCCTGAATCAAGTAACTCGCAATGCTGAATAACACATTTTACGTTAATAATTGTGAGAGACTTGAGATTTGCAGTATATATTTTAATTCTAATTGATAATATCTAGTACATAAATGGACAAAATGTGTTCCACAAATATAGCTGGTAGAGATTTTGTTTTTCAATATCTCGAAGAATAAATATGCAACTGAGTTGAAATCGAGAAGTTAGATGGAAAATATCGCTTTTAATGTTTCTCTCAAGTTTCAAAATCAGAGTATATTACGAACAGTCAAATGAAGATCTATAACTCCTCCGACTACCTACCAAAAAACGGCATCAGAATAGATAACCAATTGAGAAGCAACTTCAATCTTGACTACAATACGCGAAATTCAAATAACTTCTCCATCCAACACCCTAGGATTAATGCCGTCCAACCACATTCTGTCAAGAAAGTACCGGGAATTATCGATTTAAATCTGGCGGGGCAATGAGGCAGGTAAAATTTTTTTTTCCTAGGTTGGTACTACTGTCCTTAATTACTATGCCAAGCTTGAGCGGGATCTGTCAACTAGTGTGTTTGCAACAGCTGATTAAGTCAGTCGATGTCAGAGTGCGTGCCGATTTTTACTATGGGTGATTACGTTGAGCAAAGAATTTGTTTAAAGTTTTGTGTTGCAAATGAATTTTCGTGTGCCGATGCATTGAAAATGTTGCAAAAGGCCTTTGGTGATAATGCTCTATCGAAAACTCGTGCATATCAGTGGTACAGAGCCTTCAAGGACGGTCGTGAAGTGGTCGCCCATCGACGGCTTCGATCGAAGATAACGTCGATAAAATTAAGGAAAGGGTGCTGAAAAACCGTCGTACCAGCTTGAAAGAGATAGCACACGATCTTAAGATATCCCACGAGTCCGCACGTACGATTTTGATTGATATTTTGGGCATGAGAAAGTTGGCCACGACTCGTACCGAAAGACCTGAATTTTCTTCAAAAACGTCATCGCGAACAGGTTGCTTCAGACATTCTGGATCGCTGTAATTCCGATTCTACATTCATGGAACGCATTATAACTGGTGATGAGACCTGGGTCTACGAGTACGATATGCAAACAAGCCAGCAATCATCAGAATGGGTGGCAAAAAATGAACCGAAACCGAAAAAACCACGCCAAAGCCGCTCGAAAATGAAGGTGATGCTCATTGTTTTCTTCGATATCCGTGGCGTGGTGCACTACGAATTCGTTCCAGAGGGTCAGACGGTAAACAAGGAGTATTACCTAGGCGCTATGAAACGTTTGCGTGAGCGTATCCGTAAGAAGCGGCCAAATTTGTGGGCGAACAACTCATGGATTTTGCATGACGATAACGCGCCTTCTCACCGAGTTACGATTGTGACTGACTTTCTCGCCAAAAACTCAACAAACGTGCTTCAGCAACCACCGTATTCGCCGGATTTGGCTCCCTGCGACTTTTTCCTCTTCCCAAAACTAAAATTGCCCCTTCGTGGCACCCGTTTTGAGTCGATTGAAGGCATAAAACAAAATTCGGCGTGAGAGCTAAAGTCCATCCCGGAAAGCGCCTATAAAAAATATTTCGATAATTGGAAGTGCCGTTGGCATAGATGTATTGGAGCAAATGGAGCCTATTTTGAAGGCGACCCAATAAATTTTGACGATTAAATGTAAAAATGTTGTTTTAATTGAAAATTCCCGGTACTTTCTTGACAGAGTAGTAGATCACACTGCAATCAATGTATGCTCGTACAACAAAATGTCACCCTATATTAAAGAAATAACAAGAACAAAATTAAAGGGAGAACTCAATAAAATGTTAATGAAGAAAATGTAGAGGAATATTTGTGCGATATAATTGAACAGTTTAACCTTTGTTTATTATGATGTTTGTCTATATTTTATTTTATCAGGCCACTTGAAACTGATTTTGACTCGGAATTAATTAATGGTTTAATTTTTCTGCTTGTATCAAAATATTTTTGTTATTATCACTTGTGAAAATATTGGTATGAATGAACGATATAAATAAATAAAGAACGAAACGAATGAATGAATCAATTAATCAATAAATGAATGAATGAATAAATAATCATCATTTTGAAGGTTTTCCAATTCTATTTTTGAATATGCTAAAAACTTTCTGTTTGGCGTTGACTTCATTGTGAAAAACTCGTTCGAATTGATGGCTGAAGTACATAAAAGGGTCATATTTTTAATAAATAGGATGTCCAGATTGCCTATTGTTCATTTTTCAATAGAGAAGATTCAGTATTTTGCATAAAGGACATAAAAGAGAATTGTCAAGGTCTAATTATGACATATGAAAACATCGATAAAGTTCAAAATCGTAATCAAAATGCACTAATAAACAGTTGCAAATTAAATCTTTTCTTCTGTTATAAGTGCAAATATATATCTTACATTCACTGGATGAATAAATTTCTTATCTATAATAATTGAACTTTTTTCCAGGCGTAGATAAAGCCCTGACCGGATTATTATTTCACGGTGGAATTTTCCGAAACTTCGGTCCTAAGATCCAATCCGGTATTTCATTCTGAGCAATTTGAATATATGCAAATACCACTCATCAATTCACCCCTACCGTGGTTTCATTGTGATGATAAACGAACTCTTCAAGCCCTGCCTGTTATAAACTGATGTAATAAATTTGAATTGATAATTTAAACTCTTTACAAGTTTATCGTTTCAATACAACTAACCGAGAAGGAGCTTTTTTGCCGGAGAATTGCCAGTAAGGTTTATGAAATTTAGAATCTACATCGGTGAGCTCTAGTGCTCGTTTTCTTGCAGGACTCAGAAGCAGCAAATAGAGGATTTCCGAGGACAAGAAAGAATTTCCGTGGTAGTCTTCAACGAATTATAAAATCAATCTCAATTGAGAAACGATTTTATGGAGTGAAATCAATCATAGCAGAAATATTGAGATTGAAAATGTTTTTCAATTTACTTTATATTTTAGACCTAAAATTCTAAAAAAGCACTGACGTGAAGTCAGATGTTTTTGTTCAACAGTCCAATGTCTCTGAATATTTCGATTCTTTGAATGACTTCTTGAGGAAGCTACATTTGATGAATAAGAATTAAAAATTCTTGGTTCTGTCGTCCGAAAGTCAAATAAACGTAAAGTTTTGTAATTTAAGAACTGTACTCTTGAAGAAACGAAAAATCTCATGAAAGTAAAAATAGATACATACTCGTTCATACAAGACTCCAATTCTGTCTGTCAATTTAGTTTTATTTTGTATATAATAGTCATAATTTTTTCTGTACACGTACATACAACACCTTTCTGATTTAATTCAGTCTGTGATCATGCCTTTCCTTATGTTATTTTCTGTAGAAGAAAATAGAATTTGATGAATGTTTTAGGTTACTTCAAATATTTAGTCGGAATTATATTTTTCTATATGATGTGAGAGCAAGGTCATATATTTTTATTTTGTTATATGTTATGAACCCTTTCAATTTGATCATAGCATTGACTAGTTGGTCATAGATATACATGAATAGAATTAACTGATTAAAAGCTGCATTTGGATTAAAAAGCTCTGAGTAACGTTTAGAATGAAGTTCTCTAATGGTGATTATTTTAAATGAATGTTCAAAATTGGTACTGCAAATCACAGAAACGTACCAGCGCATTGCCTTCGGAGGCAAAGTGAGCAATTACTCTTACGAATTTTTATATGTAAAAGTTAAAGCAACCCATTCAAGCTGAAATATGCTTTTGCAAAATCATTCCTAGTCGTTCTGTTTATTATCCACCTAAGCTGAAGAACCGTTCTCGTTGATTTTTATTGCCAATCTTTCAGAAACTCGTTCAATTAAATCTCCTCGTTCAGCGTTCAGCATTCGGTGTAGGCCTTTCCGCCTCGCAAAATCAATAGAACAGTACGATATGCAAATATTGAGTATCAGCGTAATATTAATTCAGATTGATCGCTGGCCATTTTTGTTGATTGATGCTAATTCCGATGAAACTGAAAAGAAACGGTTTCAATGAGTCATTAATCATGCAATTACTGCACGAAGTCAGTTGAATGTATACAGATCGAAAACAGTGAGATAAATGCTACAGTTTTTCTATGTCATGGTTATCTGAGGTTGGTGCTAGGAATTTTAATAATATCGAAACTTCCATTTTCTGCAAAGATAATTTTTTTCTGCAAAGATAATTTTTTTCTCCACGACAAGACATTATCAGACAAATGAAATTAAGTGTCAGGAAAGCTAGTCAAAAACAGTAATGCCATCAGAGCAATTGCATTTTTGCTTCCAAAATGGCCGTGCGTAAATACTCTAACTTTCGAATGAAAAGAGATAGAGACTTGAAATTTTCAGGTTTACAGTCTGAATATTCTGAACGAGTTCGTTAATAGGCAAACTCGGTTGAAGGAGTCTGCAGTTTTTCACATTTTAAACTTTTTCGTATATTCCCAGTAGTTCGGAAACTGGTGATTTCATCGAAATTAAATTTATTTTTAAGTGAAAAATAATAAGACGCATGTTTTTGCGGAATTTTATTTTAAACTTCTCTGTTTGCAAAATGAAATTTCTTTATCCTGTGCCTCCGGTTTCACTAGTCACTGAATATTTCTGTTTATAGGAATTAGCACGTTCTTCAGCTTGTTTCTGTTGAACTTGTGTTAATTTATGTGCCTGGGATATTTAGCTTATCCATACCGATTAACCATATGTGCATGCCTCTCAGAAAACATGGAACAAAGATCCTTTACTTGTTGAGCTATTGACTGTCAGAGCTAAGCTTACAAAGGGACGAACAAAACAAGGTTCATTCTTTCCTTATCTATAACCAATCAGGAACTTCAATTCATTCAATTATTTAACCAACAAATGTCACTTCCAACGAATTGCGTTATTTTTTCTCTTTCGTTAAAAGAGGTGCATTCAGACGCACCAATTTATATATTTTCAAATACCGTGTAATACATGTGCGATTATTATTCACACACGTATCTTTAGATATTTACGACCAAGAATTATCGAGATTATTATTATTGAACTAGTTATACACATAAAATGATAAAAAGCTTGATACTACTTGAAAGAAGGCTTATTACAATATCTTTTTAGAATTAAATTAAATAAATGTTTTACAAAACACAGATTGAGTTGAGTACACATACCTCTCATAATACACTCATTTCACAGCACCAAAAGAATACAGAAAAATATGAATTATTAATTAACAATATTAAATAAATACTTAAAGGATACAGAATTTTGTTTCGTTTCTATGTATCATGAAAACAAAATTCCTTTCCAGAAATGCACATCATAACCTCAAGAATTTCTTCAAAAATAACTCCCCTTAAACAAGTTCCTTCAAAAAAATTCCAAAGACATGCAGCACATCTTCAAAAATGCCATTTGGAATTACCACATCATAACTCGTCAATCCAACTTTTTCTGATCATAAAAAGTAATTATTGAATACATACTTCTTTTATCAGATTATTTCATTCTTTGAAAATCGATTAATCCTCTCCTTGACGTAACATGGTATTTGAGATGATTCACAGAACAAATAATGTTTTCATATAATTTTCATCTTCTATTCTGTCATGATGACTTTGAATAAACTGCTCATCTGTTGAAACTTCTACAGTTAGCCAGATTTGCCTACAGGAAATCCTCACATAAACGGGAAATCTAAACGCCATGGAGGAAATCTAAATGACGTTCATTAAATTTCTGAATGTCCAACAATTTCAAACAGTTGAAACGTCTATTCTATGTTGTTTGCAGTAACATAGTCTGAAATTCAGTCCACATAATTCACGATGCAGGTCAATTGAGCAATGGAACTTAAGTTTTCGTTTTACTGAAGGAGAAAGTTGAATTTTATGTATTATCGCACACTATAAATGTAATGATAAAAATAGAATGAAGATTTTCATAACCTTGTGTCTTGACCATGTTTCCCTTAGAAAAATTCATTATTTTCTGAAGAAATTGTCAATTACAAAGATTATCTCTAAATTCACTCTCCCAGCGGTCAGATATGTATTTTACAGTTGAAAAAAGACAAAAATAAGAAACACCAAAATCCCGAAAATGAGGTTATGTTCGGGGCATATTGAAAATAAGAAGTCGCATTTTGAATTTTTCATTTGATCTGAACAAACACGAATACACTAACAGCTAGTAGAAATATCTATCCTGGTATTTCATTTATATTTAACCTTTTAAAAAACTAGTTGGAAATTATGGGTTAATTGCATTTAGCGGTCGAGTTATTGCACGAATTTTAATGGATAATATGTTCAAATTGATGACCGTACCTGTCTTAACAGTAATAGTGTCTTTGTTCGAATTTTTTCTCACATATTGTGATATTTCATGTGTCATTTTATTACAAACTAACACTATTCTCTGAAGAAGAACTTCTAAAGAGATAAGTTATAAAATTGATGAGAAAATGCTGCTTAGAAATCAACGGTAGGCAATTTCATAAACTTATTAATTGAAATTCGTTCAAAAATTCAAACACTTAATGCACTTCATCCTTAGCTTCTCACGGGATTTTCACAATTAAACGAATACCAAACGGAATTTTTTTTAGCATATTCATAAATAGAAATGCAAAACCTTCAAAGTGATATGTTACTGGGTCCCTATTTCTATTTTAGTTTCTTGAATGGATTAGCACCCTGCTTGGGGGGATGATCATACACCCCCACGAATATACAAAGATGTACCCCACCAAATAAAAATTGATGTATTTCTGAAAAACTCATACTGACGGAAATATCCTGCTGACCTGTTTCATGTGAACCACCCGGTGTAATATAATAATATATGATCGGAGCTTAAACGTCAACTGTTTTTATGCACAAGTTACAGAGAACAGCGTGCTATTGTTCCTCTGAATGTCTGTTCTTTTCAAATATGCCGAAAATGGACTGTTCCGTCTCATTAGAGACGGCCCTGTCGTTCGAAATTAGTGTGTCATTCGATACTTATGTCTTTTACGTTGATATCCGATCTAGCAGTTTTGAGATTTGTTTCGAACTGTTAATTTCCCTCTTTTTCTTAGAAGTGATGCATCGAGAACCTCTAACGTTCAGTCTTTGAAAAGACTGTGAAATCATTATTATTCGTAATAGTCAAACTGGTCGCATGTAGCCTTCGCTACATCATGCATTATTATTCGTAAGGGTCAATGTGTTCGCATGTAGTCGTTGCTGCATCATGCATTATTATTCGAGTAATACTCAAAGTTGTCGCATGTAGCCGAAGCACATTAAGCACTTTCATTCGGATAGTCAAATGTTGTACGTAGCTTGTGACATTTCGGTCCAAGCTATCGCGGTTATTATTGTTAGTATAGTAATCCAGTCGATTGCCATAGCATTGGCAAATTCAAAACA
This sequence comes from Megalocaria dilatata, assembly GCA_034642435.1. Classification (NCBI taxonomy): domain Eukaryota; kingdom Metazoa; phylum Arthropoda; class Insecta; order Coleoptera; family Coccinellidae; genus Megalocaria; species Megalocaria dilatata. Next base: position 44,620,162 of record CM067856.1, read on the forward strand.
TTTGGTTTTTGTGAAATAATCATTCCTTTAACTTGGTTTATATACAATAAACCAAGAATTATAGTTCGTTGTTGTCATACTCTAATACGAGTGTTTTACTTCAATTCTTTATCATTTTCGTTGGTTTGTCTCATTGGATAAACAAGGCTGGTTGATCATTGAGATAACTACATGCAAATGCCCTTGAAGTAAAACTATTCGCTAACTACATCAAAAATACAGTCCACTAAACCTTTCGAAATTAAACATCGAGATTAATTAATTTGCAATTATCTATTATTTCAAAATACTGCAATAATAAGCAAAATACTGCGGTAAACTAACCGCGGTAAACTAACCATGGACTAAAACGACTAGATTTGACTCATTAATGAAGAATTTGAGGTCCAAAGTAGTTCTGTATGGCCGCTTAGAACGTAAAGAATTAGAGTCTTGTAATTTTCACAGAAAATAAGGAGCCTAAAAGCCGCGGTAATGAGAAAAATCGGTTCAATAGTTTCACAGTTATTCACGTTTCTGAATTTTTAATATTTTTTCAATATCTACAAATCAAATCGATCTAAAATTGAATATAAGAAGTGTACCTGTAGTATTAGCGTGCATTTTTGGGAAATTTCGTGAGTTTAAAAAAAAATTTTTGAGGGAATCAGCGTTGAGCATTACCTTGAACACTATAACTTTCGAACAGAAAAGACTTAAACCTTTCGAGAGAGGTTTGGGGTCTGAATGTCTCGTTATTGGGCAAAATCAGTGCAGTGCTTTCGCAATTATTCACATTTGAAATTATCTCTCACATTTATCAATATTTTCCAAACTACAGATCCGATCAATGTTAAACGGGGGGTTTAAAAGAACAATGATTACAAGATCAAACATGAAATGGGCAAGGACCGACCAAGAAAAGGCACAAATATTTGTTGCACGTCTGGTTGAAGTATTTACTCCAAATGATAACATAATTATGACGATCTGGAAAGAAGCTGTTAGAAAAATAAAATACTTGAATATTACAAAAGCTGCAGGAAATAATAAGAAACACACAGGAAGGACTGCTGGTAATTACTTATAAATTCATTGCCTTCCCAACACTGAACTGAAAGTTCTATCAAAAATCCTAGAAAGAGTGATGCTTCGAAGAATAAACTCTGACCCAAATACAAAGTAATGGATACTAGATCAACAGTTTGGATGCCGGTCAAATCACTCCACAATACATCAACTTCATAGAATCACTCACGAAATAAGGAAAGCGCTTGAACACAGGCAATACTATACATCAGCATTCTTGGACGTGAGTCAAGCTTTTGAAAAAGTCTGATATCCCGGTTTTGCTCTGTAAAATCAAGACTTTTTTGCCTGGATGTTATTATAAATTATTGAAATCTTATCTTAGTGAAAAGGGGATGCCTTTAGGTAGGAAACATACATGGAAGAAACACATAATTAAGAAAAGGAAGCAAATAGACTTGAAAACACGAGAACCAAATTGGCTTATGGGTAGGAAATCTGAATTGGTACTGGAGAACATGATACTCATCTATAAAACAGTGATAAAGCCTATATAGGTATATGGTATCGAGCTCTGGGAATGTATCTACAAGAAAATGAAATATATTAGTAATTCATAGAAGCTTATCAAAAATATTTCCAATGATAGCAAACGCTCCATGATACGTCACAAATTAATTCTTACACGAAGACTTAGGTAGAGAAGACTTATGTAGAGAATGTCCTTGAAGAGAACAGCGAGAAACTGAATGTTGAACTGGAAAGCCGTACCAACCATCTATTGTATCCACTGATACTGCCTCAATATGAAAGACTAAAAAGGAAATAAGCTGATGACTTGTGATATAGTTGAAGGGGTCTTTCCACTGGAAAAGGTCTCTTAATGTCATGTGAGAGCATCAAGCATCATAGTTAGCAAATTAGCTTATAGAATGTGTATATTATTATTGTTAATAAATGAACTATAATATAAAAAACACGTTAAATGATTTCCAAATAAATTAAATTATATAGAGGTTTAACAGAATGATTTTTTTGATATTTAGAATCAAATGTTAGCAATTGAGAAGAAATTTACCCTTCGAGTTCCAGAACCTTGCTTCTCACAAAATGCTTTCGCTCTTCGAAGTAATTCAAGAAATAACTTTGACCGTTCAACTTCCTACAAAATTCATTGAATCCTTCGTTCTGCCCAATTGACATAGGCCCTACGCAACTTGAAATTATTACCGAACGCGAGAAAGGCGTATAACTGTCTGAATAGTTTTTGCTGTATTTAGTGTACTGCAATATGCAAATTAAGGCGAAGCTAAATGTTCTCGACCATACATACCCCTCTATTTATTGGATCTGGGTACATATCCTGATACAAGGCAGATACCGGAAGGTTACTGATTGCAAATGTAAAAGGAAACGGCCGTTCCGTGTGTCGTTACTAACATCCAGCGAGTAGGAATTGTGGGTTTTCGATATGTAGATTCGATCGTAAAAATAACATAGGTGTTTATCGCCTTGTCGACTGTTCTCTTCCTTTTGAAACTGTCACTCTGGGTGGAATAATGTTAGACGGATATATTAGATAAGTAATATCGGATTGGTCTTCATTTATTTTCTGTCGACTGGAAAATTTCTGTTTTCTGTCGAAGTCTACATAATGACATACAACTCAGTCGAATTAATAAAGCTAAAGGAGATCAAATTCGATTTGTTGATGAAATATATGAATGAATTAACTTTTTTGAGCGTAAACATTGAGCTTCTACTTTGTAAATAATTTATAGGTAAAACGTTACGTGTATGGGTTACTTTGGTCAAAGGGTTATGGAAATACCAGGGATGGTCAATTGTTGGGATACCGTTTCCCTCATAGCTACTAGATCGAAAGCACTTCCAGTCCTTTAGGCCATGACGATGTGTTACCCTACAAATTTTAGTGGTTATCAAGAGTAGAGATGTATTGCAGAACCAAAAATTTCAACACTTTCTTGGTATAGTATCTAAGAATTGTTGAATAAGGGCAAGTCAAGCGTGGTTGAGTACGCCATCGACTTAAGTATAGATGGGGATCGTCAGGGTTAGAGATGGAAGCGCAAATCTGAGGACAGTTCGCAGCAGTTGACGACAGTTAGGAAGAGGGCAGTTCGGCGAAAAGATTTGAGAGAGGGACATTTAGACTAGAGTTAGAAAACGTATTAGTCGAGAAGTTCAGACACTCAGTAACTATTTTTGCGTTAAGTATTGTTAATGTTGTATTTCAATCTTGTTAATAAGCTGTTTATAGTACAGTCTGCATGTTTCACACTAAAGGAGAGAAAGGCCGAATTATCAATTAATACCTCTAGACATTGATATAAAATAGCCTTTATATATGTTTTTATTCCTATTTTATTTTAATGGTAGGTACAAACGTAAGTTTTGCTCATCTCGAAAAACTTCCTCGAATTATTATAAAAAGTTAGTTTTTCTTTTGAATTTATAATTTTTGAAGAAAGTGCTCTAATGTTATTTTCTTCGATTTTTAATTAAAAATTCACAAAAATAATTCTATGATCAAAGCAGTGTCGGGCTCTACCTTTAGAACGGAATATAGATTACATGATATTGACTTGAAACTTTCAGGATATGTTTCGAGCTTGAATATTTTGGTCACGTTCATCAATGGACAGAATCTGTTCAATGGTTTCACAGTTGAAGGATTTAGAGTTTGCATTTTGAAGTAGAGATTATTTCGAGTCTGACAACACTTCTGTCATTCGTGTTTTGACAGAAAGTTTGTTTAGTATTCGACATTAACGAAATGGGTCTATTTACTTTTGAACAAAACTAGTAAGTATTTAAACCTTATCTCCAAAGTGGTGAATCTTCTATCCAAACTGTTAGAAATTTACATGGAAAATTCAATAGAAATGAACTGCCGTCACGGCAAGTTGTAGATCAAACAGTTCGTTAAACTGGATCGTTTCTTGATGAAACAGTTTCTCGTAACACAGGGGAAGGGATACCACTGCAACAGTTCGGATTCAAAATAGAACATTTCACTATGGTGAAATGTTCTATTTAGCACAACCATAGAATAATATATCAGATCAGCCAAGCCTTAAAACGCAAAGAGTACTGCCCATCTTTATTCTTCGACTTAACTCAGACATTCGATATGGTCTGACATCCAGGATTGCTGTTCAAAATGAAAAAGTTCCTTCCCATTGCCTTTTTTCAACTTCTGAGGTAGTAGTTGATTGATAGACAGTTAATAACCATAATAAATGACAAAGTGTCTGAAAAATACCCGATGGCATCTGGAGTGCCACAGGGTGGTGTGTTGGATCCATTTATCTATCTGCTTTACACAGCAGATCTGCCTTCAAACAGACACACCATTATGGGAACATTGCAGATGATTCAGCTGTTCTTGCTAGACATGAAGATCCAGCATTGGGAAATAGCCATCTAAAAGATCATCTAACTGAAATTGAAAAATGGCGATATCAAAATTAATGAGACTAAGTCTACAAAATTGGGCACTTGTTTTCATTAAAAGTTCACAGATACTGGAGTGCACATCTACCAAATACTTGGGAATACATTTGGACAAGAGACTCCACCTGAGAAGAAGATGTTTGCAAAAAGCGGAAATCAATTGATTTGAGAGTAGAAGATCTATAATGAATGAAGGTCCAATTTATCGCTGGAGAGCAAAATTTTAATATACAAAACTGTCATCAGATCAATATAGAATTGTGGGGATACACAAGCAAGTCAAACATGGCTGTCATACAGAGAACCATTCAGAGGTACTACGTATGATAGCAAATGCTCCATGGTATTTTACTAATCAGACCTTACACGAAGACTGGAAAGTGTATAGGACATTATCAAAGAAGAAAGTATTAATCACCATAAAAAATTACATGATCACAAAAATACTTCGCTCCAACCATTTCTAGATCAACGATATGGCAGGCTCAAAACAAACTGACCAGCAGCTCTGATGGAGGATTGAAGAGGACAACTACTCACCGAAGAAACCCCTATCATGCAGCTCGTAAGCCATCCGCATTAGCCTATAATAGAATAAATGTATTCTTGTTACTAATAAAGCGATAAATTTTAAAAAAAGTTCTTGTCCAGTGAGCATACCTGGAAACATTGCTGCTGTAGAACTGAACATTTGTCGCACTTCTCTGAGGAAAATTTTGCATGAAGACCTTAGTATCAAGGCTCACAAAGTTCAACATGACGTGAAGCCTCATCACCATCCGATGCGTTGCCACTTCGCTCAATGGGATAATGATCGATGGTGGAACATGAGCATTTTCCCAGAATGAACATCTTTTTTCGGTTTTAACTAGACTCTAATTCATCTTGAAATTTATAGAACAAACAATTTCAACTTCCGCTGAATTTGCTTGTTTTCACAACAATTATTTCGTACTACCATGACCGTGAATATACAAGGACAGAAATGTTCCTAAATACTCTGTTTATATTTACAAAAAAATGGAGAGGAGCGAGTAACAAATAGAAGGGTGCACTAAATAGATTACATTCATGAGGGTTATTTTGAAATCTCATTCCAAAATATTGAGCTGTGGGTTTTATTTAAGTTTGTTTGCTCGTTCAATAGAATCTGTTTTTGATGACTTTCATTTTCAATATGTAATATTTTGTAGTCAGTATTCAAATTATGGCCTGTTTTTAGCAAATTTTTCACACATATTCAAATTTGTGTTTAATAAATATAACATTTTTCTGGTTCCCTAGTTCTTGTTTAGAATGATCGTCCAATCTGTCCACTATATAAAGTCATGCTATGTTTCATAGTTTGCGGAGGATGATGCACAGTAGATAGTCTCCTCGCCATCATATCTCAAACATGTTCGATGGTATATGCATCCTGTGATATGGGTGGCTGCGGTAAAATCGGCTACGATAAAGTTCTCCAAATCATTCTTCCGACACTCTTGTGTACTCAATATCACATCACTATTCACGACAGCATCTTATTAGCCTTTTATGGCCCCTTTTTATTTCAGGACCGAGGAGGACTCTTTTGTATTACCTTATGAAATATAGCAACACAGCTTAGGGCGAAAATTTGTTATGAATTTTAATGGAATATAATTTTTGAACATCAAATTTTGTTTTAATTTTTATTTGAAATGCTTGGTGAAATTTTGTACAGCTGGGAGTTTTTTGTATCAGGAAGGGTTCTACATTGCTGAATAAGGTTCTACTTTTTTTATTGAAGAAATTGAAATTTCGATAGATTCATTTCTGAAATTAACTTTCATAATATGAAATCCATTTTGAATTCCAATCCAATTTTTCACAAAATTTCATTAAGGACTAACAGAAATTCAAACGACTATAACTTTCAACATTTATAGAGATAGAGCATTGATACTTTCGGAGTAGGTTTGGGGCCTGAATATCTCGGATGATTACTGTGCAAAATCAATTCAATTGTTTCGCAGTTATTCAGATTTTAAATTTTTCTTTATTCGTACTCACATTTTCCAAACACCAAATACGATTGATCTGAAATTTGGGTTTTAGAAGAATGATAACGAACACATTCCTGCAGAATCTCATTGGGATCGTATGATTAGAAGGTTCAAAACAAAAACGAAAATTTTGTAAGTGTTAATTATTTTTATTTTTTTAGAGTGATAGAACTTTAGATTGAAATAAAACGCATTTGTTAAGACTGAAGCCAATTTTTTTTTATTTAAAGGATAATTTTATGAAATTCATGTTTTGAAAATAATTTCCGGCATATATCCACCACGACTAGCTCTGAGTAACCGCATTCGACTTGAGCAATTTTGAACCACTTTTCCGAGTAATTCAGGCCTTATTTCATCAATAACACGAGTTATGTTGGCTTCTAAGGTGTCTATTGTTTCTTGTTTATCAGCATAAACTAATGCCTTGACATAACTCCAAAGAAAATAATCCAGTGAAGTTATGTTGCATGATCTTGGAGGCCAATTAATTGGACCATTTCTCGAAATAATCTTAATATCGCCAAATCTTTCTTTCAATAAATCAATTGTTACGGTAGTAGCATGAGGTGAAGCACCATCTTGTTGAAATCAGACGATTTTGGGTCGATATCATTCAAATTTTGAAACAAATAATCATTGATCATCGATCTGTAAAGAGCATTCACTGTTACATTAGCTCCAGCATCGTTTTGAAAGAAATATGGACCAATGATGCCTCCAGCGTGTGATGCACACCATACAGTGCATTTTTTCAGGATGCAATGGAACCTGCTGAACTTCTTGAGGATTGTTTTCACTCCATATACGGCAATTTTGCTTGTTTACATAGCCATTCAATCAGAAATGAGTTTCATCACTAAACACAATTTTGCGATGAAAAAGTGGATCAACTTCAAGCTGTTCTACGGACCAATCAGCAAACAAACGACGCTTATTAGGGACGCGTTTCTTTAGTTCTTGAACCAGTTCGATCTTGTATGGGTGTGAACCAACATCTTTACGCAAAATTTTCCATGTGGTGGATGCACAGAGTCCAACTTGTCCATTCTCGACGAATAGACAAATCTGGATCATCAGTAACACTATGACTTACATCACCGATATTCTCTTCTGTACATACAGTTCTTTATCTTCTTATTGTTGTTGCACTGAGTAGAGAATATGTTGTCAGAAATCTATCGATATTTCGTCGAATAAGCTGCTCTGATGAATGATTATATAAACCATAAATTTCACAAAGTGCTCTATAAGTTTGGCGAATAGAACACCGATTTTGAAAATAAATGTCAACAATTTGTAAACGTTGTTGCGGCGTGAGTCTTTCCATGATAATTTGTCAATGCTTACTGAAGAGAAATGTCAAAACAGCATGGCTTCTTCCTTCTGTCAAATCACAGTTATCCCTATCGAAAGTTCTATCACTCTAAAAAAATATCACCCTATATATTAGCGATAAAAAAGATAATGCAAAATTTCATGAAGACCGTTTAATTTGAAGACTAGACAAAAATTGTTTTGTGAGCATCACAGCGTCAAGCAGAAACAGTCCTACGATTGAGTTTATATTAAGCATTTAGATGCAAAATAACGACAAGAAGACTAGTGTAAAATGACAACAAGATGGCTAATGCAAAAAATTGTGAGGATCGTGAGTGAGCTATGCATTTAAGAATATTCGGTAGAAAATAAAATAGAGAGGCCTTTTACTTGATAGAAGAAATATAACAAAATTTGAATATTAAAACAAATTGAAATATGTTTATCTTCTACAATTTTAATTTAAAAAAAAATTTTATTCAAAAAACTTTTAGAATTAAATTTTTGTCTACAACAAGCACCGCTTACATTTAATAGACGTATATAATCAAAACTCAATATATAATGTCAAATGGAATAAATAACCCAACAGATATACGAAAGTAATTAAAATTAATAAATAAATATTTAAAGGAGTCAAAATTTTGTTTCTGGTCTTACCTTTAAGAACACCAATTGCCTTTTAAAAACATGAACACACTTAAAGGACTTCTCAAAGAATATAATTCATTTGAAATATTTAATATATTTAAATATTCGAATAAATTATTTCAAAAATCTCTAAAAAAATGTGAACTATATCTTCAAAAAACAAATATAATTCTAGACAATCCCGTCTTCAGTCCTCTTTCAACATTCCAAATATCAAAATCAAAAACATAACCTATATCACTCACGTCAAAACTTATATATTGAGTTTTGATTATATACGTCTATTAAATGTAAGCGGTGCTTGTTAGACATAAATTTATTTCTAAAAGTTTTTGGAATAAAAATTTTTTTGAAATTAAAATTGGAGAAGATAAACATATTTCAATTTGTTTTAATATTCAAATTTTGTTATATCCTTTAAGTGTGTTCATGTTTTTAAAGGGCAATTGGTGTTCTTAACGGTAAGACCAGAAACAAAATTTTGTCTCCTTTAAATAATTATTTAATAATTTTAATTACTTTTGTATATCTGTTGGGTTATTTATTCCATTTGACATTATATATTGAGTTTTGATTATATACGTCTATTAAATGTAAGCGGTGCTTGTTAGACATAAATTTATTTCTAAAAGTTTTTTGAATAAAAATTTTTTCGGAATTAAAATTGTAGAAGATAAACATATTTCAATTTGTTTTAATATTCAAATATTCGGTAGTATATGGTATTTTTTGGGGTAAAACTCATGAAACATATATGGAAAATTTTGAACACAATTTCGGTTGTATTGAAGTAGTAATATACCAGTTTAAAAACTATTGAAACATCTATAATGTATTTCACTTCCATATTCAAGAATACAAAATTTAGTTTTTCGATTAGTCTATTGGCAAATATTAAAAATGAATATTTCAATTTGAACTAAGCCCATACATAATGAATATGCCGTTTAGAATGAAAAAATAAAATGAATATTTCTGTTCACAATTGTACGCTACATTGGAAGTTGTTTAATTATAACTTCCAATTTTATTGACTTTCGATTTCATCGCATTGTGAAGCAAACAATTATGTTATAGCATTCAGTTTCCTGCAATATTTCGAATCTGCAATGAAATCATACACCAATTATTCGCCCAATAATTTTTATTTACTGCCGAAGGTAATATCGGTTTTTAATATCTTTGCCCCCTATATACCGTACAGGTTATAATTTCATTATATACCTCAGCGATGTATTCAGTTTATTTAGCCAAATAAACTTTATTATTATTATTATTATTATTATATATTGTTTCTAATTGCTCGGAACGGAGTTATATCCATATACGTGCACCATTTAATTCATTGTTATTGATGTTGATATATAAATGCTTGCCGTAAAAAATTATTGAATTGATTTATTTATTACACATGTATGAAAATGGCTGAATAACAGATTCATTTAAAAAGAAGAACTGTTCTTTTGGTGATGGGAAATATAAATAGCATTGGAGACTATTTTGAATGAAATATTTTGTATAATTTTCAACCAGAAAACGTGTAAATTTCACGAGAAAATTGGGTTTCATACTTCCCCACCTGGTAGGTGAAGATTAAAGATTCACATACTCAAATTGTTTTTAAAAAACTTGGCTTGAATTTCTGGTCAAGCTGAAAAACAAGATTACCTATTTTGTCTCAAGCCAAGCCAAGTTTTTTCAAAATGAATATTGATATTTCAAGCTTCTTTCAATCAAGTTCCAAACCTTTTTCAGATTTTCTTATCAAGGTGCAAGTTTCCTCGATTTACTGGATCGTTTTTCTGTTCCTTTGAATTCAATTAGCTCATGACTATTAGATAATTTAGTTCATGGTTTTCCATAAATAAAATATATCTAAAAATATAATAACAAGGGGAATACGAAACGTCTTCAGGACTCTTTAATTAAAAGACTCTCGTCAGGCTCAACTTACCAATATTAACATGAAAAAATGAAATTGAATTTTTCTTTATCACTAGATTAGTGCATATCATCGTCATAAATATCAATAAGTATCAAGAATTCTCCAAATCTTCGACTGCGAAATTCAAAATATAGGCGAAACAAACAAAATGCATTTTCCTACAAAAATCGTTGATCAATCAACCATAATCCTGGGTGCATTTGTGAAATTGGCTTCTGCAGCCAGAATACCTAGTAGCCATCCTTGAATTTAATCTTTAATTTCTCGAGACGCAATATAACCCAACCCAAAGAAGTCCAACTTCATCATACTCCACCACACCATAGGGAACTACTCTCCAAGTATCTAAATTGGCAATGAAACAATCAGACCAACTACTAAGTGCAAATTTCTGGGAATACTGATAGACAACAAATTGACTTTCAAACATCACATAGGAACCCAGAAAAAACAGCCATCACACGACCTGGACACTTAAGATCGCTCACATTCAGAAATCTAGACATCAAGACCAAAACATCCACCGCTATTTACAAAATGATCTGCTGACCACTGCTAGAGTATGGCCACATAATATTCTCAAATGTAACAAAAACTGCACTAAACAACCTCGAAAAAGCGGAAAGCACTTGTCTTAGAAAAATAACGAAGTTGAGACACCCAAACAATACTTTGCACAATCCTTCTAACATCATGCTATACGACACTACAAAAGAGGAGCCAATACTAAGCATACTGCATAGGCTAAGCATGAAATTCATTGGGAACCAGAACAACAGGACCATCATGGAAACGCTAATAAATAATTTCGATAGAGCAATAAAAAAGGCAAAACTACCAACACTCCCACTATTTGAACATTTGATGTCCCTAAAATAACATATGTGTATCAAGTTTTCTTTTCTCTCTCTCTCTCTCTCTCTAATAATAATAATGTTATCCAAAAATCGATTAATAATCAAGTAGTTGTTCTTCAGTTCTCAAAGTTATTTCTGAAAACAATAAATTAGATTTAATTTTGAAAAAAAATGATATGATTAATATGATTTTCATGTTGGGACAGTGCCACAGAAACTGTTTATTACCGAATTTAACAGCAGAATATCCCGAAAGAATCGGGAAGCTTTTAAACAGATATGTATTTGTATTGTATTTATTGTAGTACACTGAAATTACAATATATATATATGTATATATATATATATATATATATATATATATACTACTCTGTCCAGAAAGTACCGGGAATTTTCAATTAAAACAACATTTTTACATTTAATTGTCAAAATTTATTGGGTCGCCTTCAAAATAGGCTCCATTTGCTCCAATACATCTATGCCAACGGCACTTCCAATTATCGAAACATTTTTTATAAGCGCTTTCCGGGATGGACTTTAGCTCTCGCGCCGAATTTTGTTTTATGACTTCAATCGACTCAAAACGGGTGCCACGAAGGGGCAATTTTAGTTTTGGGAAGAGGAAAAAGTCGCAGGGAGCCAAATCCGGCGACTACGGTGGTTGCTGAAGCACGTTTGTTGAGTTTTTGGCGAAAAAGTCAGTCACAATCGTAGCTCGGTGAGAAGGCGCGTTATCGTCATGCAAAATCCATGAGGTGTTCGCCCACAAATTTGGCCGCTTCTTACGGATACGCTCACGCAAACGTTTCATAACGCCTAGGTAATACACCTTGTTTACCGTCTGACCCTCTGGAACGAATTCGTAGTGCACCACGCCACGGATATCGAAGAAAACAATGAGCATCACCTTCATTTTCGAGCGGCTTTGGCGTGGTTTTTTCGGTTTCGGCTCATTTTTTGCCACCCATTCCGATGATTGCTGGCTTGTTTGCATATCGTACTCGTAGACCCAGGTCTCATCACCAGTTATAATGCGTTCCATGAATGTAGAACCGGAATTACAGCGATCCAGCATGTCTGAAGCAACCTGTTCGCGATGACGTTTTTGAAGAAAATTCAGGTCTTTCGGTACGAGTCGTGCGGCCACCTTTCTCATGCCCAAAATATCAATCAAAATCGTACGTGCGGACTCGTGGGATATCTTAAGATCATGTGCTATCTCTCTCAAGCTGGTACGACGGTTTTCCAGCACCCTTTCCTTAATTTTATCGACGTTATCTTCGATCGAAGCCGTCGATGGGCGACCACTTCACGACCGTCCTTAAAGGCTCTGTACCACTGATATGCACGAGTTTTCGATAGAGCATTATCACCAAAGGCCTTTTGCAACTTTTTCAATGCATCGGCACACGAAAATTCATTTGCAACACAAAACTTTAAACAAATTCTTTTCTCAACGTAATCACCCATAGTAAAAATCGGCACGCACTCTGACATCGACTGACTTAATCAGCTGTTGCAAACACACTAGTGGACAGATCCCGCTCAAGCTTGTGGTATGAGAACTTGTATTTCTAGGAATTTAAGATACTTTGTCTCAGGGTCTCTCGGTGAGAAACATAGTGACTGGCTTTTTTCCGGGTTCATCCTCATTTTATTGGCACTAAACCATTCTTGAGCTTCTGCCAACGCTTTTTTAGTGCTGCTCCCTGGTTCTGCCTGGTTGAGTGCCATATTGAGGAAGCTGGTGTCGTCCAGAAACATAACTATGTCCACCTGCTCCATGTTAGCTGGAAGATCATTAACATACACCAGGAAGGGTATTGTTCCCAAAATTGAACCTTGCGGCATTCCGCATGTAACCAATTCCCAGTTGGAGGGTTTTTCGCCAATGTGAACCTGTTGGTATCTGTTTTCAAGGAAGCTGGTTATCAGCCTATGAGAAACTCCCCTTAATCCATAAAACTGAGATCGCATGAAGATAATTCACATTTCCTTCCCTCGTCAATGGCATCAGCGATCTTCTTCGAAATCTCTGACAGGGCTGTTGTGTTAGATTTTCCCTTCAGGTAACCGTGTTGTTATTTGCTCCAAATGTCTTGTTTTTTGAAGAAGCTGATAAATCTATCCCTCATCGCACTCCCCAGAATCTTTGATATGGCTGGTTGTATGGTTATCGGCCGGAAGTTATTCATCTCTCCTGGGTCCCCACTTTTGTTTACCGGAATTACTCGGCCCTTTTTGAGTTGTTCGGGAAAGTGTCAAACAATCTTGTGAATATGTCACTTAAAGGAAGGGCTATTTTGGGGATGATCTCTCTCAAAACTTTCATAGATAGTACATAAATATCTTTTGTGTTTTTACCCTTCAAATTTCTTGTCATTCTTTCTACTTCATCCGAAGTTATGTCTGGCATGTATATAGAGTAACTTGGTTGCTTTCTACATTTTTCAATAGTTCTTTTAGTGTTGGGTTAACGCTGTTACAACTCCTTGCTGTTTCTTTTCCAATAATGACGAAGAATTTATTCAACACATTAATAGCGTTCTTCGATTCCACTACTTTGTGCTTGGATTCTGTACCATCTTTGATTAGAGACCAAATCACCCTTGGCTTGTTATCTACCTTTTTTATCCTTTCTAGGTTGATTTTACGGGTAATCTCTGTAAACTTTTTTCTGCATTTTGCCTTTTATAAATTGTATGCCGTCCTGCTAATATCGTCCTTCTTCACTTCACAGATCGTAACCAGTGCATCTAATTTTTTCTTCAATTCGACAGTTTCTTTGTTCATTTTGGCTTTTTTATATTAGTATTAAGAGTTATAGCTCTTTCTTACGTATTATCGAAGGCTACCATAAACTTTTTCCAGAACGCCTCGAAAGCTAGTCCAGCTAATTCAGCCCTTGTTACATCCAACCAATTTGTTTCATCAAGTTTCGCTCTTTAGCTGTTCAATAATAATAATAATAATAATAAGTTGATATATTTCCCAGATTAACAGCATTACATCGTTTATACAAAAAAGATCATATAATATAGGTAGAAGATGAAACAATAGTTATATTTTGATCCATGAGAAATACACCACAGAAAAAGACTCACAAAGGTATACACCTGTGGTGAGTACTATATATAAACATACAAATAAATTCAAATTTCCCCTCTCAAAATGCACTACATGAACTCAAAACCAATACACTCAAAAGCAACGAAAACTAACGACGAGGGCAAAAGTAGCAATTTTTCCTATCAATCAACTGCACGATGTAGGTTCTGTCTACTGTATATATCCATTTCTTTAATCTTTTTTTGAAAATTTTTACACTTACAGCCGTTCTTATCTCCAATGGAAGCTCATTGAATATTAGTGGTCCCAAATAAACGAAACATCTCTGAGTTAGGGTCTTATTCATCTTTGGCACGGTAAGTACAAACGCATTGTATCTGGTATCAATATTACGGGTCACCAATTGACTTGAGCTCAGATTAGCCTTTGTGAAAAGAAGAACGGCAGAACAATACAGTTTATATATATCCAATACACCTGATAATTTATACAGTTCCTCGGTGGGAAAAGTGATATTCTTTTTGAAAATTATCTTCAGGATCCACTTCTGTTGAACAACAAGCCTGTTGATTTCTTTTTTATATGCGGCCCCCCAAGCTATAATGCCATATCCGAGCTGAGATTCCACAAGAGAACGATACAAAATCAACATATGCCTAATATCCAAAATCCCAGCCAAATACTTGAATCTAGGAACCAGGCCCCTCAATTTTCCAACCAAGTAATTTATGTGTCCATTCCACCTAAGAAATGAATCCAGCACAACACCCAAGTATTTGCACTGATATGCAGGTTGTATTCGAGTATTGTTTCCTTCGTCCTGTATCAGAAGTGGTCCAAAATCAGGTAATGTCCTTCCGTCACATACAAAAGGGATGAAATGAGTCTTGTCGAAATTTATTGTGAGTCTATTTTGCTCCATCCATTGTTTGACCTGGAGAAAACCTCTCTCGGCCTGCACCTTCATACCTGCCCAATTCTCTGCGCTATAAAGAATTGCCATATCATCCGCATAACCAAAAATCTGTCCATTCATGTTCAACTGCAATAAGTCATTGATGTACACCGTAAAAAGAATGGGTCCGAGTATGGTCCCTTGCGGGACACCATATCTTAAATACTCTGTGTCACTATATTCATTCTGGACCCTCACAACCTGCCTTCTGTTAGTTAGATAGCTCTCGAACAAACTGAAACCTGACCCAATCACTCCAACTTCAGCCAATCGATACAACAGGACCTCGTGATCCACCGAATCAAAGGCTTTCGCCAAATCAAGAAATATACAAAGGGAGGCATGATTCTTATTAAGTGTTTCATAAATGGCCCCCGTCAGACGTGCCAAGGCTCCTTGCGTTGACCTGCCCTCTCTAAAGCCATACTGACCACTGGACAAAAGTCCATTTCCCTCCAGGTAAGATGTGAGTCTAGTTTTAATAACTTTCTCTATCACTTTGGAAATAGTCGAAATTAACGAGATAGGTCTATAATTGGAACATAACTTCCTGTCTCCTCCTTTGTGCAAGGGTACCACAACAGCAGTTTTAAGAATATCCGGAAATATTCCTGTTTGAAAGATTTTATTACACAGGTGTGTTATCGGTCGTGCATACCCTTCAATGCCCGCCTTCAAAACCTCAGCAGATATACCGTCGATACCAGCGCTCTTTCTCGATTTCAAGTTATTTATAATATTTTTTGTTTCCTCTGGATTGGTTGGTGTTAGGTAAAAACTGCTCCTTGCAATATTCTTTATAGGGTTTCGAAGGTTTCCGCTACAATTGATTTTTTTTGCCAACTTTTGTCCGATGCTCACGAAATGCTCATTAAAGGTTGTAGCTATTTTTGTCGGATCCTGAATTATTCCATCCTTCGTTTCTATTCTATCTATGGAAACCTTTGAGATTTCTTTAGAACATAACTGATTTACAGTCTTCCACAAACTGTTGGCGTTGTTTCCGCTAGCTGTAATTTGCTTCCTGTAGTAGTCCCTTTTTGTATTTCTTATCAAACAATTTAATTTGTTTCTATAGTTTCTGAATATATTCCAACTTACTTCTTGTTTGTCCTTCTCCCAAATTTTGTATAGCCTATCCCTCTCCTGTATAGATTTTACAAGTGCACTCGTAATCCAATTTTTTCTCTTGATGTTTTTGGTCAAAATCTTTTGCTGACAGCTTTTCACTTGGAGTTGAATGATCTCAATGAGTTTTTCCGCGATAAGATTCGTCTCCTGAACTTTATAGTAAGGTCCCCAGTCGAAAGTACAAGACTTCTCAGCCAATCCGTCATAATCCACTCTGAGACATTGCCTTTCAACCCTATCCCCCACCAAGTTTCGCCTAATGTGGAGCAAAGTCGAAAAATGATCAGTTACAGTTGTTTTCAATACTATTGGAACACAATCAACACAATCAATGTTCTTCACCCAAATATGATCAATGCAGCTTGAACTAGCTCCCTGTACCCTCGTCGGTTTATTTATAACAGATTTGAAATTTTCCTCATTTAATATATTGATATACATGTCACTGATATCATTATTATCTAAAATATTCACATTCAAATCGCCCAAGACAACATGGTAATCCGCACTTCGACAATGAGCACCTAAATATGAATGAAAGTCAGGCAAAAAACTATGGTCTGAAACTCGTGGTGACTTATATACTGCAGTTATGTGTAATAATCTGTCATGCAATTTTATCGACACCTTAAGAACATCAACCTCATCGACAGCGATCAAACATGATTCATACTGAAATCTTTTACTTATGTAAACAATGACCCCATCATTTTTATTATATCTACTCCCATTATATACTATATCATAACCCCTCATACAGAATAGATTTAAATCAAAAATTCTATGAGTTTCAGTCAAAACTATACAATCAAAATCATCTTCGAGCCCATGCAATACTAGTTCTAACTGATCCCGATTTTTACGCAAACTCCTGATGTTATTATGAAATATCTTAAAGCTAGAGCGACAACCGTTTTCCGCAGTGAGCTGTCGATAGTGTTCAAAATCCTCACAAACATAAGTTTCAGAAATTTCACATTCATAATCTCTGAGATATTGATCCATAATTCCAACAACAAAAAAAAAAAAAAAATTTTTCAGATACAGATTTACTCCAACTCACTGTCCGTAATCTGTTCTTTCCCTGATGTTGTGTAGATTCCTCAAATAAACAGGACATTGTCTGTCCAGGCAGCCATGGGTGGTTTCATAACTGGTTCCATATTTTCCATTTGCCTCGACACAAATACCGCACACTTTAGGACCACCTGTACACTCACTGGTTACGTGATTTCCCGCACAATTGGCACACAACACATCCTTCGTGCAGTCCTCCCTTCGGTGGTAAAATCCATAACAGTTCATACACCTCGGAAGATAAAGATTTTCATAAACAGGGCATCTATTATAAGCTAAATTGATTCTTCCTGCGGACATTATTTTGAAAAAGGTCGAAGCACTGCAATCCACGACTGCCCAACTCGAACCTCCCCGTCTGGCCTCACGAAGGATTTTTACTTCTAGTTGATCCTCCTCATCCATAAAGTGATTCTGTTGTTTTATACTATTTGCTATTTCTCCTATTTTTAATTTTCGATCGATGTTAGCAATTATAATAGAAGGTTTTCTTAATTTGGTTTCTTTAATTTCATAGTGCTCTTTCAACTTTTTTTGCAATTCCTTCTGCAGTATTTCCTTGGATTTCATACCATCACACTTTATAATGATTGCTCCATTTTTCAGATTTTTCACTGTATTCACTCCAACTCTAATGCTGGATGGATCAACCGTATTTTCCATATCTAGTTTTGTTTTAATACATGATTGTTTATTGTTATTCGGCGCGACAATGATACCTGGTATATTTATTTTCTGTCCGATAATATTCTCTCTTTTAGTTGAGACGACACTTGCATATGAGGCCGCCTGTCTTTGTTCTGCTCTATCAATTTTCTCTTTACACTCATTTAGATTTCCTTCCAATAGATTAATGATTTTATTTTTATCCTCTATAGTTTGCTTCAATAATCTTAATGTGTTCAGCTCCAGACAGTTTTTACAATGAAATTGCAAGATTCTTTTGGTTTGTGACATTATTTTAACTTCATCGGCACATAAACCACTGCAACCACTGCAGTAAGGTTTGTTGCATCCATCACAAGTTACCAACTTTTTGTTCTTCGATGCGGAAGAATTACAAACTGCGCACTCCATAGTTGCAGCCACATAATCCTCCACGGGAATTCCAAAAATACCGCAGTACTTCACCTCTCACCATAAACATACACACATACGACAACCAAATGCCGCAGTACTTCGCCTCAGCGCCGTACACCGACTTCACCAGATGATCAACTTTTTCAACTTCTTGATAATTTCATAAACAATTCCACAGTTATTCACAGGTAAATCTAAATTAGGTAATACTCCACAACCAACAATTGACAGAATAAGGTATGGACTGTCCGAACCTTCCGAGAGTGGAAATTTTCTAATTCAATAGTCCTTTCCTGACGGAAATAAGCAATTTCACGGAGCACTCGAAATACGTGTTCTTCCGATGAAATAACATATAAGTGAACATGATCAATGTTTCCATTCCTCATGTTTCTGACCCTTCTTATTGTAATGGAGTTTGTGCTCTTATCTCATAGCCCAAAAGTTGTCCTTTGTAATCCGACAAATGAAGTTTGAATGTCTTTGTCTCTACTTCAGCACAGTTGGAGAAGATGTTGTCAATCCGTGATTGTGATGTGCTGGTCACTCTTGACGGTTGCAAAAATTTTTCTTGTAGACCAAACTCATCAAACAGCTCCTTCAATTTTCTTGAGTCTGCAGAAACTTTGAACATGTCTTTGTTAGTCACCCGATTTGTAGAGACAGGAGATGTCAAATACAAAAAGAAGAAAGCATCAAATCGGCCACTAACGAAAACAAGTAGCTTGAGGTTTTAGTGAATGTAACCTAAGATCCACACACAAGCCAAAAGAAACTTAATGGAGCCTGCAGTATAAGTGAGCGTTCAGTTCGAAGAATCCTCAAAAAACACCAGTTTCATGCCCAACACATTCAGATGCGTCAACCGCATGCCGATAATGATTTTAAAAACCTTCTGAATTTTTGGTACTTTTTTGCAAGTTTTAAAATTGAACAGGACCATACATTTTTCGATATTGACTTTTCGCACATCTGGTTTTGAGAAAAGACACAATTTTCATTATTATTTTGATTATATAACTCATGTTTCAGACAACCAATAAAATCCATGCATTTCCCATGGTTACGGCGTATTGATAAGTGAATATACCCTTGACGATGTGGTATAATCACGCCTCCTGTCATATTGTGATCATTTCCATAGTAACGTTCTTGGACGTTCGCCGAATAAAATAAAAGTCGAGTTTAAAGAAATGTCATTGAATTCTTCAACTTACAACTTTTTGGTTATAGTACTAGTCTTGAAATATTA
The DNA here is from genome assembly GCA_034642435.1 of Megalocaria dilatata. Lineage (NCBI taxonomy): Eukaryota > Metazoa > Arthropoda > Insecta > Coleoptera > Coccinellidae > Megalocaria > Megalocaria dilatata. The sequence continues at coordinate 44,640,011 of CM067856.1, forward strand.
TTCGTTATATAAGCATAATGAATACCAACTCGAGCTTAGACAATATATTTCGATTATACGAACCTCTTCACTCGACGTATTTCGCGAAACACCACTCGAGCTACGTCTCATGACTCGGTATATAATCGAATATTGTCTATGCTCTTGTGATATTATGACTGAAAATCGAAAAATGACCTGCTCCATGTTTATGCATAAATTAGGGTATAACTACTTATTCAAGTTTATTACTTATTTACTTTCCAGATGGTAACATGTGATTATAAAAATTTTTATATAATAGTCATAGTTTAGATTGGATATTTCTGATGAGTTTCATAAAGAACGAAATATGTACATATAATATATTGTATTCGGATAACATTTGTTACGTTGAACTACTTGGCCAATTTTTTATTATTATACATTCTGTCAAAAAAGTACCGGGAATTATCGATTTAAATCTGGCGGGGCAATGAGGCAGGTAAATTTTTTTTTCCTAGGTTGGTACCACTGTCCTTAATTACTATGCCAAGCTTGAGCGGGATCTGTCAACTAGTGTGCTTGCAACAGCTGATTAAGTCAGTCGATGTCAGAGTGCGTGCCGATTTTTACTATGGGTGAATACGTTGAGCAAAGAATTTGTTTAAAGTTTTGTGTTGCAAATGAATTTTCGTGTGCCGATGCATTGAAAATGTTGCAAAAGGCCTTTGATGATAATGCTCTATCGAAAACTCGTGCATATCAGTGGTACAGAGCCTTCAAGGACGGTCGTGAAGTGGTCGCCCATCGACGGCTTCGATCGAAGATAACGTAGATAAAATTAAGGAAAGGGTGCTGGAAAACCGTCGTACCAGCTTGAGAGAGATAGCACATGATCTTAAGATATCCCACGAGTCCGCACGTATGATTTTGATTGATATTTTGGGCATGAGAAAGGTGGCCGCACGACTCGTACCGAAAGACCTGAATTTTCTTCAAAAACGTCATCGCGAACAGGTTGCTTCAGACATGCTGGATCGCTGTAATTCCGATTCTACATTCATGGAACGCATTATAACTGGTGATGAGACCTGGGTCTACGAGTACGATATGCAAACAAGCCAGCAATCATCGGAATGGGTGGCAAAAAATGAGCCGAAACCGAAAAAACCACGCCAAAGCCGCTCGAAAATGAAGGTGATGCTTATTGTTTTCTTCGATATCCGTGGCGTGGTGCACTACGAATTCGTTTCAGAGGGTCAGACGGTAAACAAGGAGTATTACCTAGGCGTAATGAAACGTTTGCGTGAGCGTATCCGTAAGAAGCGGCCAAATTTGTGGGCGAACAACTCATGGATTTTGCATGACGATAACGCGCCTTCTCACCGAGCTACGATTGTGACTGACTTTCTCGCCAAAAACTCAACAAACGTGCTTCAGCAACCACCGTATTCGCCGGATTTGGCTCCCTGCGACTTTTTCCTCTTCCCAAAACTAAAATTGCCCCTTCGTGGCACCCGTTTTGAGTCGATTGAAGTCATAAAACAAAATTCGGCGCGAGAGCTAAAGTCCATCCCGGAAAGCGCCTATAAAAAATGTTTCGATAATTGGAAGTGCCGTTGGCATAGATGTATTGGAGCAAATGGAGCCTATTTTGAAGGCGACCCAATAAATTTTGACGATTAAATGTAAAAATGTTGTTTTAATTGAAAATTCCCGGTACTTTCTTGACTGAGTAGTATATTGAATTGTATCAATCCTTACTTGGTGAAAATCCATATTAAATAATTTGAAATAAGGTTATTCTGATTTTCACAAATTTTTATTGTTAAACTCACAACAATTGTTTCGCTATCACAGTAGCATCATCAGGCAAGATCACATTTTGAATAAATTTTCAAAATTTTTTATTTCAAATTATCTATTATTATATGTGTCAGTTGATAAAATTCAAATTTTGTCATCTATGAAACAATATTCATAGACAATAATGTGTGTCCTAAGATATAAAAATAACAAGATATTTACTGAAGGTATTACGTAGTATTTCATTTTATTTCAATGTTAATAAAAATCTTCAGTAATATAGTAAGACTAATTTCACTTCAATATTGAAAAAACAGTGTTTTAGGACATTTTTATAAGTTTAATTTCGACAATAACGAAGAGATTCTTTGAATTAAAATTTGTAGTTTCAGAGAATTATTCTAATTAATATTTAATTTAAACTGATGTAGATTTTAAGCAAGAAGGGGGTGCATGTGCCATCTGTACGTGAAGTGGCAAAACCTACCTAACATCGTCAATTAATGAAGTCAACATCATACAGATGACCCTATACATGACAGATTGCTCTAAATCGAAAAAGTAAAGAATTCTCCCAATTTCTCAGAAAAATTGTGAAAATTGCAGAAATAAATACAAACAAAAATTGACTGCAGTAGTTCTGAGTATTATCTAATTATATTCCTGATAATAGGAACATAATAGTTGACAAGCCATCCGACCTCAGATCAATCCGTAATCCGCAAACTTTACGTAGGATTCTACTACGTAGTTTGCAGTTTTCTTTACTCGTGGCGCCACCTCCTGAGGATGACTCCCACTGACGTGAACTTAATATTGATTAGTTTGAGTTTCCTTAGATTACAGGTAGAGTTACTACAGTTTTCTGTATTTGCTCCTTGTCGTGGTTATAGAACTTGATGCATGGAGGATGAAAATGTTTCCGGGTCAAATTGGAAACAACCGGTACCTTATGTAGAATTAATAATACATTGCGGTGTTAATACAAAGGAAAACATCTCTTCATAGAATCGTTAACATACCGGTAAAAATTGTAGAATCAATATCTTGAATTCGAAAATATTACTGAATCGATATATGAATTTAAATTGAATTTGAGAAGACCGAAATTATAGTAATAAAAATTAGTGGTTTAGTAAAGTAAGACGTCCCAAATCCATCAACTAAATTTAACTAAATTATCCGCCATTTGTTAAAGTAAGAAATTCTTGAAACTGTAACAACCGTTGAAATTTTTTTCATAACAGAATTTGTGATAAGCCGTCTCTATACTTGAAATCTACAGCGTAGATTCTGAGATAAGGAAGGTGAAAATCATGAATAGCGCAATCTGTCATGGCCAATTAAAAGAAATTTTTCAAGAAATTGAAAATTTTCAATGAATTAACCAATATACAAATATAATTGAGAAATCTACGGAAGTCATGTATAAAAATGTATCTCCAGTTTTGTTGGGACCATTTAATTCTCATTAAGTTATTTCTTTTTATTCACCACTTACCATTCTACAGTTATAGTAGTGTAAAAAAGGAAAACACCATATACATTCTGTCAAGAAAGTACCGGGAATTATCGATTTAATTCTGGCGGGGCAATGAGGCAGGTAAAAATTTTTTTTCCTAGGTTGGTACCACTGTCCTTAATTACTATGCCAAGCTTGAGCGGGATCTGTCAACTAGTGTGTTTGCAACAGCTGATTAAGTCAGTCGATGTCAGAGTGCGTGCCGATTTTTTCTATGGGTGATTACGTTGAGCAAAGAATTTGTTTAAAGTTTTGTGTTGCAAATGAATTTTCGTGTGCCGATGCATTCAAAATGTTGAAAAAAGGCCTTTGGTGATAATGCTCTATCGAAAACTCGTGCATATCAGTGGTACAGAGCCTTCAAGGACGGTCGTGAAGTGGTCGCCCATCGACGGCTTCGATCGAAGAAAACGTCGATAAAATTAAGGAGAGGGTGCTGGAAAACCGTCGTACCAGCTTGAGAGAGATAGCACATGATCGTAAGCTATCCCACGAGTCCGCACGTACGATTTTGATTGATATTTTGGGCATGAGAAAGGTGGCCGCACGACTCGTACCGAAAGACCTGAATTTTCTTCGAAAACGTCATCGCGAACAGGTTGCTTCAGACATGCTGGATGGCTGTAATTCCGATTCTACATTCATGGAACGCATTATAACTGGTGATGATACCTGGATCTACGAGTACGATATGCAAACAAGCCAGCAATCATCGGAATGGGTGGCAAAAAATGAGCCGAAACCGAAAAAACCACGCCAAAGCCGCTCGAAAATGAAGGTGATGCTCATTGTTTTCTTCGATATCCGTGGCGTGGTGCACTACGAATTCGTTCCATAGGGTCAGACGGTAAACAAGGAGTATTACCTAGGCGTTATGAAACGTTTGCGTGAGCGTATCCGTAAGAAGCGGCCAAATTTGTGGGCGAACACCTCATGGATTTTGCATGACGATAACGCGCCTTCTCACCGAGCTACGATTGTGACCGACTTTCTCGCCAAAAACTCAACAAACGTGCTTCAGCAACCACCGTATTCGCCGGATTTGGCTCCCTGCGACTTTTTCCTCTTCCCAAAACTAAAATTGCCCCTTCGTGGCACCCGTTTTGAGTCGATTGAAGTCATAAAACAAAATTCGGCGCGAGAGCTTAAGTCCATCCCGGAAAGCGCCTATAAAAAATGTTTCGATAATTGGAAGTGCCGTTGGCATAGATGTATTGGTGCAAATGGAGCCTATTTTGAAGGCGACCCAATAAATTTTGACGATTAAATGTAAAAATGTTGTTTTAATTGAAAATTCCCGGTACTTTGTTGACAGAGTAGTACATCGAATATATAAATATTGATAGTTTCAACCATATATTCTGAGCTTTTCACGATGGTAACTAGACATCGGAAATGAACAAAAAATGTCTACTTTCTCACAACTCTAGTGATTCAAATTCAAATTAAGTTTTTCTTCCGAGATTTATTTTGAGTTAATTTTTCAACGATTTTTGTCGCATGCCACTTAATTCATCAATTAATTACCTCACTAGTATTCTTTGATACTAAATATATTGTTTACTCATTGATATCAAATTAACCTGTTAAATGGTCTAAATTTTAGAAAAAATAGTCAAATTTAAATTAGCGTCATTCTGGAATCAGTAATAATTTATTGCTAGTTTTCAGAAATTTGGGTGAAATTTATGGTAATTCATAATGATGCCCACTTAAGTGCACAATGTATAAATTACTATTTCACCTATTATATGTTGAAAGGGGAGAATAAATAAATACTTCAAAATTTAACGGTTCTATTTTACATATTATTATACCACAATTTATTCAAATAAGAAAATAACAGAAAGTTTCATCAATAAACAATAATTTGATTATTTGCAGTTACTACATTGAAATAGGGGGCATTTTGATAGAAAATTATATCACAAGATAAATAACATTTCGGGATCCCATAGATCTAATTACACAAATTATTCAATAATTTAAAATAATTCACAGTGTTGACGTTGAAGTACGTACGTATTCTAAATATTTATATCAAGTCCATTGAAATATCCTTGACTAAAAAGTCTAGTCTACTCATGACATTTAAACGTAACACATCACACCCAATATATTCAGCTTCAAATTCACATAACTTCCTCATTTTTTGTACAGTTCTGTTGTATAATTTACATCGTATACTTTTATTTCACATTTATTGTATGTATGAATGCATGTCCTCTTTGCTGCTGCAAGTTTTGATCACGAATCTTATTCGTAATTGATTGATTTTTAATACATTGCAGAAATTTTTTGAAAAATTATTGCAACACGTTGTCGATATCAAAATGTGTTTGCAAATTTTTAATTTCGTTTTATTTTTCAAAATATTCAGTATAAGTGATTGTTGGGCACAGTGAACATATAACAATATATTTTGTTGTGCCACAAAATTTCCTGGTAGTAGTATACGTAATATTTTATAATTGTATACTCAGATTCTTTAATTCAAATGCGTATACAGTTTGATTTGAGTATTTAATTCGTGTCAACGACGAAATATTTTTGTCCATTCTGAAAATTGATCACTGCAATCGCCTAAAAAAATAAAAGAACTACGTACTAGTTTTTTCCTTCATTTATAAGACCATAAGTTAAGTCCATTTTTCTCTCAATCTCTATGGATATATTATTATTTCATGAATTGTTTCCAGGTCAGCTAAAAGTAATCATAAAGGAACTTTTGTATTTCTTGCTTGAAATATTTCTAATGGTTATCTTATGCTGCTTCTAGAAGAGAGTCAATCCTTCATTGATTCAATAGAGCCAGTCCATTTTACGGAACAGATATTGAATTATTTGTTCCTGTTATATCTGCTGTTTTCGAACTTCTGCTAATCATCAGAACAAATACTAAATCAAGAGTCCTTTTATTTTATTTAATGTGAATGTTGCTTAATAACGCATTGAATTTTTTGGACATTATATTTCAGTAGCTCAGTCAGGGCAGGTATATCATCAAATTTTCTGAATAGGAGTGTTTTTATACGAAGGACATTTTCTTAAGTTCAATATAGTGTTACCGATCAATATTTTGCTAACTTCAGAAGTTAGTATCCATTGAGAATATTGGTGATTCAATATTGAAAAAGATGTAAGTGTCCTATCAAATCATACTTCAATATTTGAACAAAAATCCCTCTTCTTTTGAATAAGCATATATTTATATATCTCGAGGGTGAAATCATCTTGTATTCTTGAGATTAAAATCAATTGCAATTCGCCTGACCTTTCATATCAGACGAATAACCTGTTTTTAACAGCTTCCTGGTCTTTATTTTGAATAGAGTTAGAACTTACTCATTAAAATTAACTATTTCACAAATTCTCAAATATCAAACAGATTATATCTGCCATACTTCGCGACAAATTTTGATTTTATACAATTTCTTAGGAACTATTCAAAATCAATTTAAATGAATGCCTTAGAAGACATTATTTCGATATATTCAATTTAATTTTGAGAAGTTTTTGAGGAATTTTATAAAATGAAAATTTGTAGCGGGGTATAGCAACATTATTGTGTTTGATATTGAAAAAGCCTTCTATCAAGTAAAATCCTTTTTCTCATTATTTCCCAAAAATATCCACACAGAAAGTGCGAAATTACAAAGTTCAAGAACGATGAAATCGATCTTAATACGGTGCTGGATGATTACAACATTTGATATTATTCTGATACTCTTAGATCTTCTGTGAAGATCCCTCAGAAGCTTTTAGGAGCTTCTATGAGTAAAAAGTTTATTGTGTTCTGTTTAGGCTTTGTGTCCTTACAGGCTCAGCAATGTTAATTTTTGTTTCAACAACGAAACCGTCAGATCAGAAAATTTCTCTTCTATTCAGGGTGGACCTGAACACGGACCTTTTCAGTTCTTAGTAGGGCGTTCTTCCACTTGGCTATCGCCACACATACTCTCTATTTACTGAAAGCAAAAGTCAGTCATTTAATTACATGAAAATATATCTATATCTGTAACCAGAATAGATTCAGCCTATCATCCATTATTCTGGAACGATTCATAATACACTGGCGAGCAAAAAAACGGGTCACTAAGATTTAACACTGTTTTTTCCAGTAGACTCACGTGTTGAAATTGTAGACATATGGGCTAAAAAACTTGATAAAAAAAACCATCTTCGAATAATTCTTCATCGTTCAAAGTTTGTTTTTCACTCTCTGAGAGAAACAATTTCATAAAATGAGTTTACCAATTGAAAATTGTGCGAAAATAGTGGCTCTTATTGAAAATGGGCTGAGCCAGAGATCTGTTACTAGAAGAATGAATGTTATCCTGTCTAGAGTCCAAAGAACATTAACAAGATATCAAGAGACAAGCCATCTTACTGCTGTAGAAGTTCGAAGTCGATTGATGGAGGTACGTTAGATTAACGTAAATGAGTGGACCGTGAGACGACGTCTCTCAGAATCTACAACTATACAGACCTGCGACAGGTACATAACTTCGAGAGCATCGAATTGTGCGTCTTCAATTTCCCCGAGATCATATAAACTGGTTAGAAGCTCAGTGGGCCCAGGTATTTTCCTCTGATAAATCCAGATTTAGCATTCGGGGAGCTGATGGTAGTAGACGCGTTTATAGACGTCCAGGAGAAAGATACGCTGATGCCTGTATAGAGGAGAGAGTTCCATTCGGTGGAGGATCTGTTATGGTTTGGAGAGGTGTGTCTTTAGATGGCCGCATAGAGTTGGTTTTTATAAATGGATCTTTCACAGCAGTAAGGTACATAGAGGAAATTCTTATGGACCATGTTGTAGCTTATATATCATTTCCTGGAGAGCAGGAAATTTTTATGCATGACATTGCACGCCCATATACTGCTCGAATAGTGACAGGGTACTTGAATGAGGTTCGAATTGCAAAGTTCAACTGGCCAGCTCGAAGTCCTGACTTGAATCCCATCGAACATCTATGGGACCAACTGGTAAGGCGACTCAGAACTATGGTTCTATCACTCAATAATTTACAAGAGCTCCGTGAAGCCCTTCGTCATGAATGGAAGAATATTCGAAGGCTCATCACGAGCATGCGAAGACGTTTGGAAGCTGTAATCAGAGCTAGGGGAGGTCACACGTCATACTGATACTGAAATTTTTACCGTTACGTTTTTTTTTCAATTTCGAATTCTTTGATTATTTCAAAGAAAGCTTATTTTTATACAAATCGAATAAAAAGTATAATTATTCTTTGGGCAATTCTCATTTCCCTAGAATTTCAGTAATTTCATGAATCTCGTAAAAATTTTAACTAAGAAACGTATTTGAACAGTAATGATCAAGTGACCCATTTTTTCTGCTCGCCAGTGTATTTTAACAAATTTCTTTCGCTGAAAGATGACCTCTTTGTTAGTAATGTTGAATTTATCTTAATTCATTTCCGAAAAAATTCATAATGTTTTTCCGTTATTATGTACGGATCTGTTTTCAAAATAAATGTTTTGGTACTGTTTTCATCCAACCCGAAAGTTAAGTGACGATTCCTGAAATTTTCAACGTATTTCAAGAGACAACGGTAATTTTTTGACGTTTGCCCTTTTGATTATATATTTATATGAAATTGTTTACTCAGATATATCTTCGAAATAATTCGTTTATACCTTCCAATTTTATGATGATTTCTCACATTTTTTACCTTACAAGTTGCTTGTGAGAGCCTTTTTGATGATACATTAATTTACATGAAAAGGACAAGTAGTGCATTCTGATAAGTTCTACTCATATATTCAAAAAAACGTCCATATCTTTCAACATTATTAACAGGTTTCGAATTTAATTTTCATTACGCAATCTCACCAAAATGTTGAATCTACAATACTCGACTCAAAAATATAAAATTTATCATCTATTTTCATTTCGATTCCTGTGGGCCTTTATTTGATAGAAATCCATTGTAAAATTTGATTAATAAACATATATCAGTTGATTTTCATTATTGTGAGTGCTCACATGACACATTTCATTCACATAGTAATTTATTCAAATAATTATAAGCAACTGGTCTCAAATTTTGTAAGTAGATTTTTTACATTATTTTCTGGCTATCATACTGTCTATTATTGATGGCGAATAACCGTTATTTTTTTCTTATGGTTCAATTCAATTCAATTCTTGATTGAAATTATTCAGAGATGAGGCAATACAAAATTACTCTCATTTGATGCAGTAAATTTGTTTCTTGATGTAACACCTGAATTATATAACCCTTATTGAAGAAATTCTATTCAAAAATAAAGTGAATTTGGTAATAAAATCAGATATCATCTATTTACGAAGATTTGCTCAAATCAAAATTATTTCCGTTTTAATAGTGAACCATAGCAGTATAGAAGGCTTCATTACGAGGGGTCCCTTGAGCCACCTTTCATAGATATTTTGTAAAAAAGCTATTCATGAATTTAAAATGATTCGCTGATAAGATGGCCAATTGGTGCAGATATGTAGATGGCATCATCGTATGCTTTAAAGGTACTAATAGATAACTTGAAGATTTTCTCCTTTAGTTGAATTCATCTCATAAAGTTCACAATGGAACTAGAAATTGAGAATTCATTGAATTATTTGGATTTGACAATAACTAGACAATACCAAACATTCAATCCAACCAAACAATTTTTCTATTTTTTTTAAAAACCTTCTGAAACAAAAATAACAATTCCCAAGAACTCGTTTCGTTCAATCCAACATAAATTATCAGCATATCATAGTATGACGCATAGATTACTAAAAATTTATTTTCATCTCCGAATTAATTTTATCAAGAATTGAATTAAATTAAATAGAAACTAATAACGGTTATTCGTCGTCGATCATAGATTGTATGATAGTCGGAAAACAATATAAAGAATCTACTTACGAAATATACCGTAGGCTAAAAACCGAAAAAATATATAATTCCCTCCCTACTGTGGTAAACCATCTCCAGAAATTAAAAAAATTCCTCAATAACATAGACATAAAGATATCTTTTATTATAAGAAACCTGAACCTAAAATGAACAAAACTCAATAATCATGTCTTAGCTGCCCAAAAACTCCTATTGGACAAACCGGAAGATCCTTTGTCATTAGAATGAAGGAGCTCAATAGTGAGTTGCATTCTAGGTATGCGGAAAATCTGATGAAAGAAAAACATGTTTTTGATGAAAGTAAAATAACTTAATTTCCGCTAATTTATTTAATTTCACAACAATTGTTTCGTGATGACAACATGACTTCTTCATGTATAGTATAGTACCATACTGAACCTGGTAGGGAGTTAAGAATTAAATCGATGAGAAATTTGGGGAATTTATTGAATGAAAAAACTGAGTTATCGAATTCAATTCTATAGAATCTATTCATCTAGAGACTCGGTGTTTAATCGAAAGTAATAATAATCTTTATTGTACCCTTATCTCATTCAAACAGTACGTTACCAAATTTTAGACCAGTTGTTCACAACAATCTGACGAAGTTACTATGTGAACGAAACGCGTCATGTGAGCAACTCACAATAACAAATAGAAATCAACATATATATGTGTATCATTTAAATATCCATTTTTCATAATTTACGTTTCCATTTTGTGGTTAATGTTTAACCTGTCGAATTCCATCTATAATATGTATGTGAATAGTTGTAAAAAAAATTTAAGGAGTGATTCCTAATCGAAAAATAGGGTGGACCTTTTATATGAACTTTATTTTTTTGAGCCCCCCTGCCTATTTACAGCCGCCTAAAGATGGCGGCCGAAAAACAGTTTTAATTTTTTTCTTAAAAACTAAAAAACTTACAAGAATATAATTAGGCAGACATTTTATGCGGGCGAGAAGACACTGGAAAAAATGTTTGGTGGTGCTTCTCTATGATTGCAAGGGGTAGAAAAAGCCACCCCTAAACATTCTTTCGCAAGAAACTTTTTTCCATATTCCTATTTTACAATAAAAAAATTTATTTTTGATCAATTCTTAACAAATAAGGTCTCCTGTAATTTCTTGCTGAAATTAAAGATTTTGGGAAAAAAATAAGTAGAACTTGTCTAGTAAACGGATGTCATTTTGTTATGATAACTGACTTGTTTTGATTAACTTTGATTCAGTTACAATTATTGTCAATTTCTTGGATTTTAAGAAAAAAATTAAAAACTCTTTTTCGGGTGCCATCTTTAGGGGTCTATAACTAAACAGGGGGACTCAAAAAATAAAGTTTATATGAAAGACCCACTCTACTTGTTGACAAGGGATCATTCCCTAAATGTTTTCGCAACTATTCATATACACCCTGCTCATTATCTTTTACATTATCTGGTAGATGATGAACAACGTAAGTTTATATCGTATTTTCATTCTGCTCCAAAAGCATGAATTCAGTGCTTTTGGTAAATCTTTTGGACTTCTCGATGAAAAATAGAATATTTGGCCGAAGAAGTAATTTTTCATTTTGTACAAAATATTGATCGAAACAAATTGCCAAGATACAAATTAAATTGAATGTCAACCAAAAAATAAATTATTAACTTTCAGTTCCTACTACAGATCTAAAAATCATCTCAATAAATCGACCAAATCGACCTCAAAACTTGAACCAACAGCCCCTGGCCAAACTAAACGATAAAAAATCGATCGAGGCGACGGAACTAATACACAGAAGCGTTATTGTGAGTATCGTAATTGATTTGGAGGTACGACGGTATGGCGGCGTTCAACTCCGACGCTCGCCGTCGGAGCGCCGCTATGCTGTGCCCCCTCCAGATGTCTTCCTCCTGGTCCGTCGACGAGGCGACGGACGCCACTGGCGGGGTTGCAGCGCTCGAGCACGAAATCTGCGGGGGCGGAGAGTTGCCGTTGCCGCTGCCGGAGCTTCCGTTGCCGCCCCCACCGCCTCCAATGGCACTTCCCCCCGCTGTTGCTCCGTTGTTGCAATATGTCATCATGGTATCACCTGTAAGGGATAAATCTGAATTAGTGCTGACAGATCACCGATATATAATGTCTCTGAATTATAACGGTCCAGTTATGTGGACTTATATCTCTGCAGCGTTCTGACCGTAGTAGCATGCGTCTGCATGTTAAGAGCCAATAGTTGCACGAAATCAAATTGGACCAAATTTACAACTAGAAGTCGATTTCTTCTGTTACAAATTGCTGCCTCAGAAATTTTGGTAACAATGCATTATTCTGTAATACGAAGAATTAATTAGGAAGGTTGAACATTTACGAATGAAAACCATGTGCGTTGAAGAAGAACCATGGAGGAGCTATAAAGATTGTGTGAACAGCTAATACAGGATTTTGTGAAGTCTCGCTTCCTAAATAGAATTATGATGAATATCCATTAGACGGGATGCATTCACTTCACATTATCAAAACATGATCTGCACTATAATGAATCTGATAAATGTGAAAATCACTGAATTTAGGGATTTTTATCCCCTAAATTGTTATGTTTTGAAGAATTAAAAAATTACAATTATTCTTATCATCAAGATGAAGTGAAAAAAACTCTATAAAGATATTGAAACTTCATTTAAAAATTGTACACGAGACTTAACATTCCATACAAGGAAAAATATTCCATTAAAATTAGCAGTATTGTAATATAGGCAACACTCTACGGCAAAAGGTTGCAAAAAGTTCCGTTGCTCAAAACTAGATATTTGCCAGTATTTACATCGTCAAATATTGATTTTAAAGCCATCCATTCATTCGAAACTTTCCTATTGTTCTGTTTCAAACATACAGACAAATATCCGCATTTGGAATGAGTAGCAGCAGCATTATATCATACAGCAACAGTAAATGGTGTGTGGAAACAACGCTGCCAACTTAAAAAGTGTGTGCCGAAGCAATTAGATTTATTGACGTGTATTTCGGTAGCATGTAACGAGACTGTTTCTAATCACCGCTAATTGTTGCGTTTTGTTACGTCGACTGGGTGCCCCATGGCTCCCCCCTAGGGCAGACGGTCTATGCCCGGGAGCTGAATACCACACCGAGTTGTTACTTTGGAGCGAAGGTGTCAAAACGTCGTGGGTTTGTTTGCTTTTGTTTTATTTCATTTCTGTCTCCGAGAGACGGACAGAGATGGATTAGACTGGTACAGATAGATTACATGTGTTGATTCTTGTCTATGTACATATCCTACTTGACTTCTAATTGGCATTGAGTGGAAGAAGACAAAAAATTTCCGATTTGACAATGCGAGCAGTTATTGAAAAGTGAGGGTACCTTACCTAAAATATAATTTAATTTTTGTCTAAATGTTTGGATATATATGTTACAGGCCAAGTGATTAAATAGGACATTGTCCATAATTTCCGGTCCGAATAAATAAGGAACATTTGAATCGGATAAAGTGATTATCATTAAAACTTCATTACTCATCAAAATGCCTGGGCGTCATGAATGGAGTATGCAATTGGCTCTAGGTCATTATAACAATTTTATTCTAAATAATTCACACAGTTTTTATGTTTCACAATTTATTCAGAATCCTGACACGTGTTTCGGTCTTTCGATCATCTTAGTATCAATGAAAATGGGATGTCTATTTTGAAAAACCAGAAATCAACCGGTTTTACAGAGCATTGTATAGAGAATAATGACTTTTTTAATGAGAAAGATGTAACTTTATTATATAATATTATTAAGGTTAAATTGACGGACTATTTGGAGATTCTTTCAATCAAAACAGTCGTTGAGAAAAATGAGAATTTAACAAATTCCTAAATACTATTCGATAACAGCCCTGTATTGGATGCTGTTATTTTCATGCGCCATAAAAACACACAGAGGTCCTAGTGTAATAAGAGAACCTTCTTCAATTTTAAGTTTAGTTCTTTTTTGTACTCCTTTGAAGATGGTAGAAAGACCGAAATAAGTGTCAGGATTCTGAATAAATCGTGAAACATAAAAACTGTGTGAATTATTTTAAATAAAATTGCCTGGGCATAAGCGAAGAAGATACATTTATCGTCATGACATATTTACAATTTTTGGTACACTGACAGTGGATTCCACAAAACTCAAGTCATCAGATTAAGCCTGTTGATCACGGAGTCCTTCTACAATTTATCTAGTTCTATGTTCCCAAAATGTTGATTACGGATTTAGTCACTGTGTCAAACTATAACAGATTAACCTCTGTTAATCATCGATCAAGTACAAATTGGGTTCCACAAAACATTTTATGTTCTGATCTAACCAAGAATCACTGCTGAATCACAGATCAAATTGATTTATCGATATTGAGGAATCAAGATCTTCGTATTGCTCGTTAAATAGTTTGAGTAAAATGTATTGTTAATTGTTTACCTTTTTGAGCGATATAATTGCAAAATGCTTTTCGAAATCAGTTCATCGTCATCATCAGAAGAAGATTTAAGTGAAATTCGAAGACCCCGAATTGTTAGAGACAGGAGTGATCCTTTTGCAAAATATGATGATCTTGATTTGAAAATACGTTTTCGTTTCAGAAAAATGTCGTAATGGAATTAATACATAAAACTGGACCAGAAATTAACCCACGCAGTAAAATTAATAATTGGATCCATGCCAGATTACAATTATTAGTTTGTCTACAATTTTATCCAACTGGTTTCCAGATGATAAGAGATCATATCAACATTGCAAAATCATTGATATGCAGAATTGTTAAAAGGGTATCAGTTGAAATCACCCGTCTGGAATCACCTTCCATTTTGTATACACACAAGTAATACTAATAACGTAATTCGTAGTAACATGATATGACAAGCATATAAACAATAACAAAAGTGACGGACTACTCCACCCAATATTTGAATAACAATTCGTTTCTGAATTTTAACCCCACATTAACAGCGCTACCTCAGAAATATATACATTTTTATTCTCCTTATTTCTATATCTATTTCTAATAACTGAAATTGAATTCGATCGGATTTGAACTTTCAACTCGAATAACTGCAGATCGATTTTGCCCATTAACGAACTCAGCCGAAATATTTAGGCCCAAGACCTCCTCTGAAAATTTCGAAACTTCAGCTCTTTTCGTTCAAAGTTAAAGTGTTTAAGGACAGACCGGACCATCAGGACAGAATAACTCTTGACCTCGAATACTTCATGAGTGAATACAATCAAGTAGTTGTACAACATATTCAGCCCAAAAATAGAAAATTACCAACATTTGGCCAAAACAATAGCACGCTGTTTCCTAGAACAAGCGCATAAAAATGGTACCCTAAATGAATTTCATCCAAAAAATCAATTTATAGTGTGCAAAGAAAAATTCATTTCCATGGAGGATATATATGGGTTAAGAATTTTTCTGTGAAAGTGCGTAATTACTCTCTCTCAACTTTTTTGAGCATGTTTCCTAGTTTCATTGCATATTTATGAAAAAATTTAAAAAACAAGAAATGAATTATTCTGACCAATAAGTTATCTATTTTCATATTGATCTCTTATATATGGTAATTTTTTGAAATGCTTGGACATTACGAATAATCAATGACCTTTCAATCACTTGCTCCATAACATCCATGATGTGAATTTGTCACATTTAATAGATTAAAATGAGAAAAGTTTCAAGTTTACTGTTTGTCAATAGTGTTAGATAAATATATCATAACTTTCAAAATCTCTATTATTTAAATTTTTTCATTCTGAGGGCTATGCAAATACTAAACCAAACTAATTTTGAATAACCTATTTACTTTTTCCATTGATAAAATTGTGCAATTCTTGCACAATTATATTTTATATTATATTCATTATATGCTAGCATATAACTGTAGCATTTTTTGGATCAATTGAAAATTTTAACCTAGTTTCCGTTTCAAAGATCAAATGAAGCACGCGGTACCGAAAATTGATCATTTAAAGAGCCTTCCTGAAGTGATTTAAAAAATATGTGTATGTCATTTAGTTTCTTTACAGTGGTCCACTTGTCAGTTCATCCCAATTCTGTAGGGATTTATAGAATGAATAAAAATATCGAACAAAGAATCTATTTTAAATTATGCATTATAAATGGTATTTCTTGTGCGAAAGCTCTGAAAATGTTGTAAAAGGTTTTCCAATAAGAGGTTTCATTTTGAATAGTCGCGCTATCTGGGCAACTGTTATCTTTTGACATTTGACAAGTAAAAACTCCGCTGTTACTAAAATTGGAACGATACACGCTTCAACAATGCATTGAAATTGTTCAAATTCACTATAAAATGGTGAAAATTTTGCATTCAATACTAAAGTGCTTTTGGTTAGTCATGAAGCACCTTTCAATAGTGAAACTGGTGGAAAAATTTGAACTGTTTGGACAAGTTAGTGGTTGAAGAATCGAAGCCATGTGCGTCGCTCAAGAACAACTGAGAATATTGCTGCTGTAGCCTGTAGTGTTGACGAAAACCCAAGCTTGTCGATTCCACAACAGACATTACACCGTATTTTGCATGAAAACTTAGGTCTTAAGGCTTTTAAAGTTCAGTTAACACAAGAACTCAAGCCGGTCGATCACCAACAACTTCGTATTTTCTGACGAAGAATTCGAGGTCAAAAGTGATTCTGCTCGGTTGATCCGTACGTAAACACTCTGATTTTCGAACGAGAATGGCTAGTGACTTGAGACTTTCAGGGTAGGTTTGATGCCTGAAAATCTAGGATAATGGTTCCGCAGTTAATCACATTTGAAATTTTCCCCAATTTCTCCTAATATTTTCGAATTTACAGACTTGATCTGGAATTTAATATTTCGAAGTATAATGATGACACGCGAATGATCGTGCAAAATTACGTCAGGATCCTATGATGAGATGAAAAACAATATTTTATGAGTAGAGCAGCAAGAAGGGTAATGCAGAATTTCATAGGGATTGTGTGTGTTATAACCAAGCTCGCAAAATCTCCTGACTTCACGTCAGTGCTTTTCACGATTTTTCCCATAAAAATGCACTCTGTACTTCAGTTATGTCAAATAATTATTCCATATATCATATGGAACTTATGCAACTTAATAAATTATTTTTTAATTTACGCGTGAAATAACATTCATAGAACCAAAAGTAGATCTATTTTTTACATTATGCAACTTAATAAATTATTTTTTAATTTACGCGTGAAATAACATTCATAGGACCAAAAATAGATCTATTTTTTACATTATTCCTATTTTATCATCATCCAGGTGATTTTAGTGCCAAAAAATATCTTTACCAACCTTTAAACATTATTATAAAAGTTGATAATGTGAATAGAAACATCTTACACTCAATACGCCCCTGAATATAATAATGTTAGGAGATTACGGTCCCAGCGATTTTTTCTTTCTTACTATGATGGTAAGATTAATGTTTGCTTTTAGAAATAAATACATGTCCATACATGCTGCTCGACATAAAGAGTGGTGATTGAATCTTGACTTGCGCTAGCAAATTTTATGCGTTTTTTGATTGGCATGTTTTATATTCTAGGAATGTTAAACCACTAGTAGTGGACAGAAAGAGTCAACAAGAAACTTTTAGCCTTGTGAAAGAGCCGAAGTACTATGTATTTATGTGATATTTACCAATCAATTTTAGAATTTGAAAGAATTATTCTTGATTCAGTTTCAATACAAAGAGAGTAATATTTTGCTGAGCATTTTCTTGGAACATTTTTGAACCTTATAGGCCGTAGCAAAAAATTGAACGAACCTAGTAAAAAATATTTTCACCGATTTTGTTCTCTTAGAATTTGAAATATGGAATAATAAGTATAACATATTGAATTGCCAGTTGCCCTTCAATAGACAGATTGTTCAATATATTATTTTTCCATTATTTTTTGCCAACACATAGAGATGCAGCTCAAAGGTGGAAGGATAAAGCATTTCAAACATGTAATTTTCATTTTCATAAGTTTTCTCTTAAGAGTTCTAAAACTCTTAAAGATTACGTTTATTTGACTACAGAATTCTGTATTTTTTCAACATATGTAGCTTTTTCAAGAATTAATTCAGACTGAAATTTTTCAGATGAAACGGTCTTAACAAGGATTGTTGAACAAGAGCACAAAGCTTTTCGTTCAGTACTTTTCACCATTTCATTTAAATATTGAGTTAAAATATAATAAATGGTCATTTGAACATGATTTTATATGCAATAAACTTCATTCAATAACATAATTTTTATTTTAATCAATTCATTTTGCCATCTACACGTCAACTCTCTCATTTAAGCTCAAAGAATTTCTGATCATTATCAGCAAAAAATTGATATAAGAAAATTTTCACAGCGTTATTATCATTGAGTATTTTAGCATTCAATGCTTTAAGGCTGGTAATTTGCTGTGTCAAACCATGATTGTTGTAACATAACTTCCCAAATTGATTCAATAATATTTAATGAGTGGCGAAGCGCTGTTATGTTGTCACCTTTACGATTCATCAACTCTGGTCGTCTTTCTATTGCAGAATTTAATATCCAATTGTCAACTAACCACACATCTGAAATGATCGTTTAGTACCTTGGAAGCAGCTTGAAATAGACCTACTAGTAATGCAATTCCATCCAACTGATATAGCATAATCTCATTTTGTTGTCTTTCAGTTTTCGATGTTGTGTACGCTGATTCATTTCCATCAAATCATAACAGCTTTCATTCGGTGTTATCATAAACTTTCGAACGGAGTGAAGGATTTCAAATTTTCATAGTGTGTTTGGCGCCTAAATATCTCGTTTAAGTACATTAATGGGCAAAATCGGTCAAATGAATTTGCAGTTTTACACATTTGGAATGTTTTTCTTATTTTCCTAGTATTTTCGAAACTACAATTTCGATAGATTTGAAATTTAGTATTCAGACGAAGAGTAGTAACGCGCATCTTCGTGGGAAAAACTTTTTATGAGCGGATAAGCGTTGTGCGCTATCTTAATCATTATAACATTCTAACGGAATGAAATAAAGACCTGATACTTTCGGAGCACGTTTGGGGCCGGAATAACTCAGTTGAGTTCGTAAATGAGCCAAATAGTTCCCAAATAATTGTTATTCGGTATTTTTTCTTATTTTAGATAAAGGATATTTTAATTTTCTCAATCCAAAGGAAAATATGCCAGAAAATAAAAATGTATAAATAATTTTCTAAACAAAGAACTGAAAGAATCACAAAAGTTCAGCTCAAACTTATAACAACTTTCAAAGATAATTAAGTTATTTCAAAAAATTATGATAAATTCAAAATTATCGATATGAATCCTTTCCCTCCTAAAATATTTAACCTTATTAATATAGATCCGTCACCAACATGCCCCGTTGCATCATATATCAACAGTCCCCTTATAAAACTAGCATCTAGATTAAATACAATTATTGTCCAAATATAAGTCCAAACTAATTTTAACTCACTTCAATGAATAAAAAACTTGACTGAGCTCACAAAATTATTGAAAAATGTTTAGCCTTCCACATAACAGTATTCAGGTATATACCTGAAATTTAATGTTGTTGATATGTTCCCGTGTATACTGAATGCCGAATATATGAATATAGTCGAAAATATGGTAACAAAAATCGTTAAAAATGAAATTTCAATTTTTTTAAATCTTTGCGTGGAAAGAAATGACTTTCAATGTAATAAGAGTTTTTATACACAAGAAAATGAACTAGCAGTGTGCTCACCCATTTATTTAAATGATAAATAATTTGAATAAATTTCAAAAATTCTTACAAGCAACTTATATTTTGGTACAGACATGCAGATGTTTTACTGATTTTCTTTTGTGCAACATATTCAGAACTAAAAAACATACGAAAAAATCTTGATGCTTTACACCAGAATTACATTATGGAGCTACAATTTAATAATGAAATAACTTTTCTGGACATAGTATTGCTTAATAATAAGGCTTCGAAGGAGTCCAAACTCTCATAATCTCGCTGCGTATACATAAATGATTCACAAAGCATTTTCGTGTTTCAAGTCATCAATTGTTTCTGTATGGTAAGCGTAATACTTATCCTTAACGGATACCAACAAAGAATAGTACTCCAAGGTGAAAATGAGCTTCATCGCTAAGATGATTTTTCTGGGAAAATACCCATCTTCGACCATACGATCGTTAGCCCATTGAGAGAAGTGGAAACGCATCGGATGATCACGAGACTTCACTTCTTGCACTAGTTGAAATTTGTTAGCCTTCATACCGAAGTCTTTATGCAAAAGTCTCCTCAGAGAAGTGTAAGAAACGTTCAGTTCTTGAGCACAATGACGAGTTCATGTTGATGAATCTTCAGCCGTATTCTGGGTTACAGCAGCAATGTTTTCAGATGTGCTCACTAGATGAAAACGTGAATGGGTTTTTTATCAAATAATGATCCAGTTTCAAAAACTCACTTCACAATCTGCCTCATCATTTCTATTGCATTTTCCACGTGAATTTCTAACAGTTCAGATAGAAGATTCACCACTTTGGAAATAAGTTTTTGATATTTCCTAGTTTTATTCAAGCGTAAATCACCCCTTTTCGTAAATCTCAAATATTAAACTATCTTTCTGTCAGAACACCAATGACAGAAGTGTTGCCAGACTCGAAATAACCACTTATACAAAATGCAAACTATAGATAATCCCTTCATAATCATTGGGTAAGTAATTCGGAAAGTAATTTCGTTTTATATTGAATTATTTTTTGGCCATTCTGGCCAACCCCCTTTTGCCATCTTTCTGGTTGTAGCATGACTACACGCTCATAAATTTTTTGGTGTTTGCTGGAAAAAACTAATCTGGGTGATTTTTGACCTCTTCATTTGAAGTAAAGTTCCTACCGTCCAAAAAATTTTGCAATAACCGAAAAAAATAAAAATCCGAAGGCGCCAGATCTGGAGAATATATTGGGTATGGCAGTGTATCCCGTTCAAGTTGCAAAAGCTTTTGGAGAGTGACCAAACTTGTATGAGGTCTCGCATTATCTTGGTGGAAAACTACATCTTTTCTGTTGATTAATTCTGGCCTTTTCTGTTGAAGTGCATAATTCGGTTTGTCCAGCTGATGACAGTAGACTTCCGAATTAATTGTTGTGTTATCCGGTGAAAGTTAAAAAAAAAGCGATTCCTTCAACATCTCACCAAAGAGACAGCATCACCCTTTTTTGATGGATATTGGCTTTCGAAATGCTTTGAGCCGGATCACATTATTTGCTCCATGATCTCTTACGTTTGAAATCGTTATATAACGAGGGTTGCCCTTTATATTTCGGGATTAGAGAACAAAAACAAATATTAAATCATCGAAAATGGCTTTATTGTTTTTCAAAATATTCCCCATGAAGATATATACACTTGTGCATGCGTTTGAACCAATTGTCGAAGCACGTTGGCCACTCTGATTGATATCTCCAAAACATGCATTCTGAACGCATCAACCGCTTCTTCAGGTGTCAAAGAACGTTGACCTCTAAGTTTATTATTTTTTCGTGCGGGAATAAAATAAAGTCAATGGACGTTTTGAGTGCTCAAAAATGCAGTTGTTTGAGCCGATGTGTGAGAGCTCGCTTTGTCTTGGTGAAGAGTGATTCGTCTTCGGCGGTTGGTTTTCCTCATTTCTTGGAGGACAACTGACCAACAAATGGATGTTTACCAATCAGAATTGACTGTTCTGCGTTGTTCTAGTAGTACGGTTTGCGACATGTCCAGTTTTTTTAAAAAAACAGGTGATTATTTGCTTGGAAGTGCTTCGTGCGCGAACAACTTTTGTTGGATTTGGCTTACCTTGAAACACCCATATAGTCAACTGCTTTTTACTTTCGGGCTTATACGCGTAAATCTACTATTACCTGTCACGATGTCATAGACGTGTTTCTAAACACCGCGATCCTATTTTTTGAGCATTTCTTTCGGCCAATTCACACGATTCTTTTTTTGATCGGTTGACAAATTGTGTGGGATCCAACGCGAACAAATTTTTTTGACAGTCAAATGTTCATGCAATATTGAATGTATGCTGGTCCCTTTAATGCCTAAGGTTGTTTGAATCTCACGATAGTTACATGACGATCTTTCAATGTCAGTTCGGGCACAGCATCAATAGTTTCCGGAACAACAACTGATTTTGGACGACCTTCACGAAATTGGTCTTGGAGCGAACTACGACCTCGATTGAATTCACCATACCATCGATAAACACTGGTCCTGGATGCAGTTACTTCGCAAAAAATTGAATTAAGTTCATCGATGCACTGTTGCTGAGTTAATCCACGTCGAAAGTTGTAAAAAAATAATAGCACGAAAATGTTCACGATATAATCCCATTTTTTGGCCGAGATGAAACTTTCAAGCTAATGTAAACAACACAAAATAACGCTCGTATGTCAAAACGTTCTGAGTAAGCAAAACCTGAAAAATGTTAAACTTTACGATAGAGCTGTCAGTTGCCAGATTGCAACATGGGTTGTCCAATCCCGGAATATAAAAGGCAACCCTCGTACAACCCATTTTCGTCCTCAGTAATGATGCGCTTCAAAAATGGATCATTTTCGTGACGTTTGAAAATCGAATCACAGACGCCATCGCGACGATACAAATGTCAGCACATGTCCTTCAAACATGTCGGTTAATTTCTTTCTGGCTTGAACAGCATTTTTACCTTTTTTATAGTAAGAAAGTAAAATATGACGAAAACGCTGCTTAAAGCTCTCCATATTTAAAAGGGCACCAACCAAAATCTACCGTGTAAAATCAATTGAACTTTTTCACACACAAGCCTCGCTATATCAGCTTTCAAAACATTAAATGATTATGAGGCTTAAGTGTGAAGTTGGGTTGAAAAAAATACAATCAAATCCTCTGTCGAGAAAAAACGAAATTACTTTCCCAACAACCTTATAGAAGACCGAGAAAAATATTTTTGAGGATCTTGAGTAATACGAACTAGCGCGCAAAAGCTCCTGAGTTCACGTCATTGCTTTTCACTTTTTCTACTTTTTATTTTTCATGAAAATTCGTGAGGCAAAGTAGGGACTAATACACGAAATTAATCAAGTCAATTAGAACATCATTAATTAGAACTTACCTAACGAATTGAGACCATAATGGGCTTGATAAACGGTATTAGCCGTGCTGATGGGAAGAGCAGATCCGAGACCAGAAGTTTGATTAAGTTGGCCGAGGGACTGCCCGAATCCACCCATGGGCACCGAACTTTGTCCGAGCTGACCCAGACCTGCAACAAAATTCACACTTTTAGAGGAACGAGAATATAGACCGACTTATCAAATATTGGTAGGCGCTTTCGTATTTTTCGGAATGTGTTGGAGTTTTTACGATTATGACTCCGGCTGGACATTGTTTGTTTAGGACCGAAAAATATTATCGCTATCCGGTCAAACAATCGTTAAAAATCATGTTTGGACAAGTATCTCCAGTTTTGAGGAAAGGCGACACGGTGAGTAATCGTGTTTTTTTCGGTTACGATATGTTTGCTTTTAGTACTTCTGTTCCGCACAACTTTGAGGGAGATTAGGGGAGTTGATGAAAAAATTTTTAGCTGTTATCGCTAAATATCATGTTCGTTTTCCTGGGAATTATTTCATGGTGATTCACAATGAGTTTCTCAGACTACAGACTATAGAAATCACTAGAAAAATCTGTTCTACCCAGACAGGACCTTAATTGGGAGCTTCCAGTTCCTACCAGTGCTCTACCACTGCGCTATTTGCACTCATAATTAAAACAAGTTTTTAGAAATGAGTGCTTTTTTCATTTTAAATATCCTCGAGGTTTATTCTTTTTGTCTTCTACAAATTTTAATTTAAACAAATTTTTATTCGAAAACTTTAAATTCAGAATTATACATTATAACCTCTATAATACATATTGAAACTATTTACAAAAACTATCAAATTGATATCCTTATATATAATTAATATAATATATTCTTCAATGTCTCGAAAAAAACCTTTTTACATACCGACATGAAATGTATTAATACAAATGAATTAACAAAAACTATATAAGTATGTATTTTAACATACAAATAGAAGAAAATCCACTATTCCAAAATTATCTAAAATTATCAAAATAAACAATCAAATAAAAATAATTGAACGAGAACTCGAACATTTGATAGCTATTTCGGCCTATCTGACCTCATCAGAAATGTATTGAATTCAGATTCAAATATATAACAAGATCAAAATTCAACTTACCAAAATAAGATAAAACCTGGAACGAATAAACTTGCAGTAAGCTTTAAAGTATCCAAAATAAAACAGAAATGATCAACGTATTGTTACGTATAACCTATAACTATTTGTACTTGGTATTTGTATGTTAATATACATACTTATATAGCTTTTGTTAATACATTTGTATTAATACATTTGAAGTCGGGATGTGAAAAGTTTTTTTCCGAGACATTGAAAAATATTTTATATTGATTATATGTAAGGATATCAATTTGATAATCATTATATATAGTTTCAATATTGTAGAGGTTAGAATACATAATTCTGAATTTAAAGTCATTTAAATTTTACTTCTATCAAGTATTGATACTCAAATTGAATTTTAAATTATAAAATAATTTCATATAGAATCTTTATATCCACAATATATTCCTCAATTATTTATTATTTTTGAAATTCTAGTTATTTTTCTTATCATGGGACAATATTTGGGGTGAATAAGTTTTGTTATTGTTTTTCTGTGTTCCGAGTACAAATAGTTATAGGTTATACGTAACAATACATTGATTATTTCTGTTTTATTTTGGATACTTTAAAGCTTACTACAAGTTTATTCGTTCTAGGTTTTATCTTATTTTGGTAAGTTGAATTTTGATCTTGTTATATATTTGAATCTGAATTCAATACATTTCTGATGAGGTCAGATAGGCCGAAATAGCTATCAAATGTTGGAGTTCTCGTTCAATTATTTTTATTTGATCCCTTATTTCGATAATTTTAGATAATTTTGGAATAGTAGATTTTCTTGTATTTGTATTTTAATAAACATACTTATATAGTTTTTGTTAATACATTTGTATTAATACATTTCAAGTCGGTATGTAAAAAGGTTTTTACCGAGACATTGAAAAATATTTTATATTGATTATATAAGAATATCAATTGGATAGTTTTTGTATATACTTTCAATATATATTGTAGAGGTTAGAATATATGATTCTGAATTTGAAGTTACTTAAATTTCACTTCTATGAAGTATTAACTCACATTCAAAATGATTTTTAGAATCAAATAAAATAAATGTCTTCAGAACACATTGTGTCACTTTAGTAGACATAGAGAATTAACACTTATTTCACAGTACCAAAGAGAATTAAAGAATTCAAAGAAAAATTAATTGTCAATAAAAAAATTAATAAATAAATACTTAAAGAGTACAATATTTAATTTCGTTCCTTGTTTCATGAAAACTAAATCCTATTTCAAACATAACCTCAAGAACTTCTTCAAGAACAACTTGCTCAAAATAAGTTCCTTTCAAAAAAATTCTCAAAACATGCAGAACATCTTCAAAAAGCAATTCAGAATTATTACAACGGAAACACATCCCTCATATTTAAAAAATAAAAATAATCAACAACACACATCTTAAAATACAAAACCGAAAGCAGATTCTAGTCAGACCCTAGAATGAAGTGAAATTTTAAAAATCCTACGTATTCTATGTTCGTCACAGAAACTACATAAAGTTTGCAATGTATTCTATGGACTCCTTTGAAACCAAATGATAATATGCAATAAGTGTGAACCAAAATATATAATTATTATATATACAATAAAATAATAAAGAGAGGTTTTTTCTTGATAGAAGGATTATTACAACATTTTAAATATCATATAGATTTATTCTGTTAACCTCCTAAAAATTTTAATTTCAAAAACTTTTGGAATTAAATTAAACAAATGGTTTTAGAACACACTGTGTCAATTTAGTTGACATATAGAATTAACACTTATTATACTTTACCAAAGGGAATGAAAGAAATTCAAAGAAATATAAATTGTCAATTGAAAAATTATTGAATGAATACCTGAAGAGTACAAAATTTCATTTCGTTCCTTGATTTATGGAAACCAAATTCCTTTCCAAAAAATGCAAAACATAACCTCAAAAACAATTTGCTCAAAACAAGTTCCTTTCAAAAAAATTCTTAAAAGATACAGAACATCTTCAAAAAGCAATTCAGAATTATTACAACGGAAACACATACTACATATTTAAAAAATGAAAATAATCAACAAAACATATCTTAAAATACAAAACTGAGTGTAGATATCTAGACAGACACTAGAATGAAATGAACTTTTAAAAATCCTACGTATTCTATGGTCGTCACAGAAACTACATAAAGTTTGCAAGGTATTTTATGAACTCCTTTAAAACTAAATGATAATATGCAATAAATGTGAACTAAAACAAATAATTATTAGATACACAATAAAATAATGAGGGGAGGTTTCTTCTTGTTCGAAGGATTATTACAAAATTTTAAATATCATATAGATTTATTCTGTTAACCTCCTACAAATTTTGATTTCAGAAACTTTTATTCAAAAACTTTTAGAATCAAATTGAAGTTTTCAATTTTTTAATTATTTTTCAAAAGTTCACTTCATTCTAGTGTTTGTATAGATATCTGCATTCAGTTTTATAGGGTTAGATATGTTTGGTTAATTATCTTCATTTTTTAAATATGAAGTAGAGCTGATGAGTTTCCGTTTAATAATTCTTAATTGCTTTCTGAAGATGTTCTGCATGTTTTAGGAATGTTTTTGAAAGGAACTTATTTCGAGCAAGTTGTGTTTGAAGAAGTTTTTTAGGTTATGTTTTGCATTTTTGGAAGGGAATTTAGTTTTCATAACACAAGGAACAGAACAAAATTTTGTACTCTTCAAGTATTTATTTATTTATTTTTTAATTGACAATTTATATTTTTTTGAATTTCTTTTATTCTCTTTGATTCCGTGTAATAAGTGTTAATTCAATACTACTCTGTCAAGAAAGTACCGGGAATTTTCAATTAAAACAACATTTTTACATTTAATCGTCAAAATTTATTGGATCGTCTTCAAAATAGGCTCCATTTGCTCCAATACATCTATGCCAACGGCACTTCCAATTATCGAAACATTTTTTATAGGCGCTTTCCGGGATGGACTTTAGCTCTCGCGCCGAATTTTGTTTTATGGCTTCAATCGACTCAAAACGGGTGCCACGAAGGGGCAATTTTAGTTTTGGGAAGAGGAAAAAGTCGCAGGGAGCCAAATCCGGCGAATACGGTGGTTGCTGAAGCACGTTTGTTGAGTTTTTGGCGAGAAAGTCAGTCACAATCGTAGCTCGGTGAGAAGGCGCGTTATCGTCATGCAAAATCCATGAGTTGTTCGCCAACAAATTTGGCCGCTTCTTACGGATACGCTCATGCAAACGTTTCATAACGCCTAGGTAATACTCCTTGTTTACCGTCTGACCCTCTGGAACGAATTCGTAGTGAACCACGCCACGGATATCGAAGAAAACAATGAGCATCACCTTCATTTTCGAGCGGCTTTGGCGTGGTTTTTTCGGTTTCGGCTCATTTTTTGCCACCCATTCCGATGATTGCTGGCTTGTTTGCATATCGTACTCGTAGACCCAGGTCTCATCACCAGGTATAATGCGTTCCATGAATGTAGAATCGGAATTACAGCGATCCAGCATGTCTGAAGCAACCTGTTCGCGATGACGTTTTTGAAGAAAATTCAGGTTTTTCGGTATGAGTCGTGCGGCCACCTTTCTCTGCCCAAAATATCAATCAAAATCGTACGTGCGGACTCGTGGGATATCTTAAGATCATGTGCTATCTCTCTCAAGCTAGTACGACGGTTTTCCAGCACCCTTTCTTTAATTTTATCGACGTTATCTTCGATCGAAGCCGTCGATGGGCGACCACTTCACGACCGTCCTTGAAGGCTCTGTACCACTGATATGCACGAGTTTTCGATAGAGCATTATCGCCAAAGGCCTTTTGCAACATTTTCAATGCATCGGCACACGAAAATTCATTTGCAACACAAAACTTTAAACAAATTCTTTGCTCAACGTAATCACCCATAGTAAAAATCGGCACGCACTCTGACATCGACTGGCTTAATCAGCTGTTGCAAACACACTAGTTGACAGATCCCGCTCAAGCTTGGCATAGTAATTAAGGACAGTGGGACCAACCTAGGAAAAAAAATTTTTACCTGCCTCATTGCCCCGCCAGATTTAAATCGATAATTCCCGGTACTTTCTTGACAGAATGTATGTCTACTAAATTGACAAAGTGTGTTCTAAAGATATTCTTTTAATTCAAATCTTGAAGTTTTCGAATAAAAGTTTATTTAAATTAAAATTTGTAGGAGGTTAACAGAGTAAATCTGTATGATATTTAAAATTTCTAATAATTCTTATATAGAGAAAAAACCACCTTTTCATTATTTTATAAGAAATAAGTGTGTTTTACTACTAAAAATCCCAAAGTTTGGACATATTTTTCTGACTGCAGTTTCCAGTTATAACCCGATCTTCAGACAACTGAAAACTTAATAAGAGGTACAGAGTATTTAACCCTTAACTATAGGGTGGGCCATTTAGAATTTGTTGTTTTGTTCGGCTATAAATGAAAAACTAATGAACTGTATTTTGAAGTTATGAGCGTATTGAAATGGTTGAACCTTGACATTTACGAATAAAATACAATATCATTCAAATGACCGCCACGAATGGCCTTACGGTACCCCATCCGATCCACCCAATTTTTCAGTGCATTATCATCGTAACACTTATCCTCGACGGATCCCCACAAAAAATAGTCCTCTGAGGTGAAAATGGGCTGCGTCGCTAAAGATGACTTTTCTGGGAAAATGCTCATCTTCGGCCACCATAAGCCCATTGGGCGAAGTGGATACGAATCAAATGGTGATTTACTTCTTGCAGTAGTGGAACTTTGTGAGCCTTCATAGCGTGGTCATAATTCTCTTCGGAGAAAGGTGAGAAATGTTCAGTTCTTAAGCACGATGACGTGTCGATGTTGAGCCATATTGTGGGCTCCAGCAGCAGCAAACTGATCCACAAATTGTCTCGTGGGCTTTTCATTTCAATTGAATTTCCCACTTGAAACTCTAACAAATTAATTTTGTTCAAGCGTAAATCGACCCATTTCGTTAATGTCAAATATTAAACTTTCTGTCAAAAGAGAAATGACAGGAGTGTTGTGAGGCTCGTAATAACAAAAATGCAAACTCTAGATGGTCCACCGTTTGCAAAGGCCTGGAATCGTCAAACTTACACCATAGCAAGACAAATATATTATTTTTCGCTTATATCAAATATAAACGAAAATAAAATTAACAAACAATATTGTCTTTGTGAACAAATAAGCGAAATTTCATTCCCTTTGGTCCACTTGGGCATATATAGGTTTTGACTATAAGATTACTTCAACGAGCAGCAGTACAACAATAAAAGCCATAATGAAATCCATATAAAGAAACTGACAGACCTATTCTCATCCTCACTTTTCGTGGCATGTATGGCATTTTTATATAATTTCCAAGCAAAGTTGCGTTTTACAAACTTCATATACATCTGATTTTCTGGGTGTACCGGATGTAGGAATAGGAAACCAGATTCTTTTTGAATTATAATAACATTATTTACAGTGAGCGGGCGTCTATCCACACTACCACTGCGTCCGTACGGACTGTTGTGGTTCACGCCTAATTTATATTTTCCCGACGAGATCCAGTTTTTGGATAAAACCGATAATCTTGTTCGGGGGTAATTTTTTCAGTTTGCAGTGGGCTATAAGAGCCTCACCAAAGACCTCGCATTTGATGCGACTCACCGCTGAGTACTCTGAGACGATAAGCATGGCTGTTTCAGTGTCCTCAAGACACAGCCTACATTCATCGTCTTCAGCCAGACTGATTTTGTGCAAATGCGCTTTCAGCCTGCAGTGACCTGTCATAATTCCGACAAGCGTTCTGAGTTTGTTCCTATCCAGACCTAGCGCTAGGTCCGCCATCTTTCGGTTCGAAGTTGTTTCAAGGAACGCCTTCGAAAGTTTCAGGCCAGGATGGCTCAGCCAAGGAGACTCTAGTCTTGAGTTCATTCTGCCTGTTATCGTGCGATTAGCCACGTCATGTGGTATTCCCAGGAATGGTTCCGGGCCTACCGGAGGCAGCGTGGCTTTAGCAAACGCCAGTCGATCTGCCTCTTCGCTAAGCAAATAGTTGGAGTGCCTTGGTATCCAAACAAGAGTAATACTGTTATACATACTAAGCCTGTTTAAAGCCGTGCAAATGCAAATGCAAATGCAGACTGTTTTCATTGTACAACAGCTGTATTCCAGAGCTTTTAGTACCGACTGACTATCTGTAAATATTTTGATTTTGCCGTGGTGGATCTGCCGTTTTATCAGCCGATCCGTCGCGTTCTCAATGACCAATAGTTCTGCCTGGAATATGGTTTCGAATTGACTGAGATGTTGATTCTCAGTTTGCTTCCATAGACTCCCGCTCCCGTTCAGTTCGTTGTTTGCAAGCCGTCTGTGAACAAGCCAAGGTCGGTCCTCAATAAAACCTCGGCATGCTGTGTCCATTCGTCTCGGCTGGAGACGATTACATTGAAATACCGTTTTGGCTCGTGACTTTTGGCATCGATATGGTGCTGTTTGTCAAAAGCTCGTCCAGCAGTCTTGAGCCACCCATCACTATTGCCTCTGGCCTGTCGATCGCCAGTTGATAAAGTCTGTATGTGGTCCGTTTCGCCTCCTTCTGCACGAGCAGGTGCAGGGGTGTTAGATTTAGTCCATGGCTGCCGTGGATGTGGTACGAAACGCGAAATACTTGAAAATGATGAAATATTTGAAAATGATGAAATTAATCCTATTCAAAATAATCTCCATTGCTATTTATTCATCGTTTCCACCTCTTCGGCAGTTTATGAATGACACTACAAAACAAAAGCAATAATAAATTCAATCACCACAAAAAAATGTGATGGAATTTGTATTCCTTAACATTCACTCAAAACAAATTTGATTTGGGTGATGGATTTATATAATTTTGTTTCATACTTTATGGTTCCTTTCGATTCTTTATTGTTATTATTATAAGTTGGATAATACCCACATGTGTTGATAATATATATGTCTATAAAGTGATACAGTGTTGTCTAAGGCATGTTATGAAATTTAATTCTGAAAGTTTTCAAGAGATTTTTGAGATTGAATCTAGAGGTGAATTAATACAGCTCTTATCTGTAATAACATAGCTTTACTCTAAAAACTGTTATTGATGGCCCAACAACATATTGGGCTTTATTGAGAAATAAGCAATGAATCATATTGTTTTTTTATGAACTATCAAAAGTTAGTTCCGTGTGATGAAAACTGAATATGTGATAAAAGTAACAATAGTTTTACTGACCTGAACAAAGAAGATATGGCGTATGCACTTAAATGCATTGTCGAATTGAAAATGTATGAATCTTCATGATTGCATTTGATGAAAAATTTTTAAGGCAGGGAAACATTAATAAGTAATATATGGCTACTTTGAGGATAGAGGATGGTTAAATGGATAAAATATCGAATGATTTAATTGAAAATAATAAGAAAAATAGTGCTTTACACAATAAAATTAAGGAGCAGAACTAAAATAGGGTAAAACCGAAGGTAGGCAAGAGAGTTATACCATAGCGGAACTTAATATGGAAAAATAGGAAGAAAAATTAATAACTGCTCTCACCAGTAGCTACTCCAGCAACGCCCCAACGTGCCTCCGTGCTACCAAACATGCCAGAACCACACAAACCATCTCCCATAGCCCCGAAAGGAGGTAGACCGTGCGACGGCAGAAGGGCACCGGGCGTCCTGAATACATTAGTCGTCTTCTTCCTCTTCTTCCATTTGGCACGTCTGTTTTGAAACCAAACCTTGAATAGAATTAACTTTTTGTAAATTTTGATAGTGTGCTATTTTAGCACACAGATATAACAAGATGAGATAAAGTACTCCAATTACATCATTAACGTGTGACAGTGAGCTGTTGTTTTAGCACACTGAGGTATAATAAGACAATGTTTCTGAAAAATCTCATCGTTAACATTTTTCATTATTGAAAATAAAGATCAGAATTCTGAAAAAATTTCACTATATATATTTCAAATAAATATATACTGGATTAATATAAAATTAAAACTTGTCTAGAAAACATTTATTTTTAAGTTTTGATATTGTACCGAGTTTTTCCCTATAATTTGACCCCCTCTTCAACTTTGTTACAAATGAAGATACAAAAAAACTTATGCACGAAAGTTGTACGAAATCAACTGAATTTTTTCAAAATGATTCCACAAAATGGATTACATACGGGTGGACAAGATATTGAGAACAACTTCATTTTTTCAAATGTATTACCCTGTATATTTTCCTACTATTGGCCCAGCTACGTCTCTCCTAATTACGAATGCATGTGTTGCTTATTTTGAGAACTACAGAATCTCCAATTCGAAGAACCACCTGGAGGCTCATGTATGGGTTGTCAAGTGGTAGGCTGTGATAAATCAACAAACGAAATCGCTGACAATATGATACACGTTGATATGCAATAAAATCATTTCTGAAACATGCATTACATAGGAACAGAAAATTTTGAAATATTTTCACCTTATTTGAAGAACAATAGGAGCAGGAAAGCTGCAAAAAGGAATTACATGGCATTACATCCAGTTCACAACTTCATAAAAATTATTTAAGAAAATGGAGAAAATGGGTTAAAGGAAGCATCACGTGAACTTTCAATGAGCTGTTCGAAGATTCATAGAGTTTTAAAAAAGAACGATGCAATTTATTTCCAGCACAACTCCTCACAGAATACCAAGAACGGAAACGCTTAGAACTCTGCAAAATATGCTGCAAAGACTGGAGGAAGATCCTAATTTATTAAATTTTTAATGTGAACGTATGAATCATCGTTTTCCACAGAAGGCGTGTTCAATAGAAAAAATAGACATTCTTGGGAAAACAAAGGTCGAGAACAAAGCAAAGTATTTCAAATTAGAAAACTTGTTAACGTCTGTTAACGTTTAGTGTGTTTTAGTTGTAACTGTTCATTTCATACCACCATAAACACTCAACAATGTGGAGTTCTTGATTCTCATTCCATACGCCTGTCTCCTTCTCTAAAAACTTTTCGAATCTTTCACAAAGTTGTAAGTATTAATAAATGTATATTCACATGGAATTGGATGATCTGCAAATAACTCCATATATTCTCCTCTTCTAGTTTTCTTCTTTTAATTGTTCTCCAAATAAAATATAAGACAGATTTATTGTATTAGTAATAATATCTTTGTATATATTAATTTGTTGAAATATATTTGATTTATTTTAGATTTTTCTTTTCGCTTCTGTGTAATGCATGTTTCAGAAATAATTTCATGGTTTATCAACGTATGTCATATTGTTAGCAATGTCGTTTGTTGATCTATCACAGCCTACTACTTGACAACCGATTAATGAGCCTGCCAGTTGATTCGTCGAATTTGAGACTCTGTAGTTCTCAAAATAAGAAAGCTAGGCCGTCCTTCCTGTATTTATTCCATTTTGTGAAATCATTTTGAACAAATTCAGTTGATTTCGTACAACTTTTGTGGAGAACTTTTCTTTATATCTCCATTTGTAACGAAGTTGAAGGTGGGGTCAAATTATAGTGAAAAACCAGGTAAACATACAGGTACACGTGAATTTATTCATAGGTATTATATAAAAACCCAAAAAAGACTACATACATAATGAAGAATTTTATTCGAAATGAAATATATAACACGTATTTCATGACTATACTCAATTTTCAGACAGCTCTAACATTTGAATTGAACATAATAATAAGATTTGAAATTTACTCATTCACGAGAGTTCGGAACAAAAATTCAGACACGGCCCAGCAATGAGCACGTTTACCACCTGACAATAACTTTGAAATAAAAAATGTTATCATCATACATGTCAAAAGTCATAGAAGCATCTGAATTCTTCTTCTTAAAGATATCTACGCAAATTTGAAATATTTCTTCAATGTTTAAAAGGTCTGAATAGATAAAATCAGAAAACGATTACACACTTAGTAAAATAATTATGAATATTTTGAATTTTCAGTCTATTTGGTGAAAGCTCTAATTTACTGAAACAGTTTAAAATTTTGTTTGGGCATGAGACGCGTTGCCGCTCTTCTAGTGCCGAAAGATCTGAGTGTCCGGGATCTTTTTGAACAAATTTTGGGCCAAAAGCTCAATAAATCATATCGAAGAATCGCAATATTGCCCTGATATGGATCTGATCGACATTTTCCTCTTTTCAAAACTGAAATTACCACTTCGAGGCATCCGTTTTGGCTCAAAAAAAGACGTTAAAGAGCTTTTGCAGTCAAATCATGAAAGTGCGTATAAGGTTTTTTATGCTTAGATTAAACGTTGGTATAAGTGTATTATTTTGGAAAAGGCCTACTATGAAGGCGATGTGAATAAATTTGGTTACTTTAAATTCGGAATAATATCTTAAAACTTTTACAAAATAAATTGAAGATTGCACATTAAATATCAAGATAATATCAGAGCATACATAATCAATAGGAAAAAACTTTTTTCGCTTTAAGATTTAAAAACGTAGTAATACTAATGTATTAACACAACATATATAGGTATGTATATAAACATACATATACAGAAAAATAAACTATTCCAAAACTATATAAAAATCCCAAATGAAGGATAGATAAATGATTGAACAGAAATTTGAAAATATGACGGGGGCAAGACTTTTGACGATGTGTGTATATATGTTGTGTTAATACATTTGTATTAACTCGTTTTTATGACGTAAAGCGAAATATGTTTTTCCGGGACATTGAAAAATATTTCATATAAATCAAGTATCTTTTGATATTATTTTGATCTTCAATATATTTTGTAGAAACTTTAAGATATTATTCTGCATTTGCTTTCAATTACTTCTATCGAGTATCGACTAGCATGTTGATTTACTCTGTAATAAGTATATATGAGTAATACATATTTTGTATTTCTAGATGGTTAGCGTAACACTTATCCTCAAAGGATCCTCGCAAAAAATAATCCTCCGAGGTGAAAATGAGCTTCATCGCTAAAGATTATTTTTCTACTATGCTATCATAAGCCAAATGAGCGAAATGAAAACTCATCGGATGGTCACGAGACTGGTAGAACTTTGTAAGCCTTCATACCGAGGGTTCCTTGCAAAATTCTCCTCAAAGAAGTGCGAGAAATGTTTAATTCTTGAGCACGATAATAAGTGGATCATTATGGATGTTCAGCCACATTCTGGGCTGCAGAGCAATGTTTTCAGGTATGCTCACTGAACGAGAACGCGAACGGATTGTTTCATCGAATATCGATCCAGTTTTCACTGAGAAATTGATCCACAAATTGCCGTGAGCGTATTTAATTTCTAGTGAATTCTCTACGTAAATTTCTAACGGTTTGGATCGACCAGTAAGGGGAATCACATTTTAATATTTTTACATTATTACTTTAGAGAAATTAGACGCAAACATACATATGAGACATATGAGTGTCAGTGTGAGCTCTTAGTTAACCGTGAAAATAAGTGGTAGAAAGTAAATTTAAAAAACGTTTTTGATATCAGAGGAAAGTATAAAGAATACTCTACCTAAATATGAAAACAAAATTGTGAGGTTCGCATGTTGATACATTTATCTCATTTTCAAATAACCTTAAAGGGTAAAACATTATACATAAAAAGGAGGGAAGTGCTAAATGATTGAACAGATGCCTGAAGAAGCGAGTTAGTCATTCAATGAGTACATTACTATTGTTGGTGATAGATGTTAATAATATTCCTTATCAGGAAACTCCACATTCTAAAAGGAAACACACACTACCATAAATATATACCATAAAACAGAAGTAAAGATGTCTATTACTAATGAAAACATCCTAGAGGGGATAATAAAAGCCAAACAAGAACTTAAAGCCCTAGTGAAACCTACAGAGGTGAGATTAACTTTGAAAATCGAAAATTTAAATAGGAGGACTAATAAACTAGAAATACAAAATGAGCAAATAATAAATAAAATCGAGAAACTAGAGAGGAAATCTAAGGAAAATAACATTATCATTTTCGGACTCAACACAGAGCAGAAGGAATTACAGTAGACTACATCAGAAAGGAAATAAAGAATTTGGTTGATGTGAACATCGCTGAAAGTAACCTCAACAACTTTTATCCACTTGAAAAAACAAACAATTCGCCTGTTAAAATCGAATTCACATCATTTCTAAAAAAAGCCGCAATAGTTAAAAACGCAAGAAACTTGAGAGGCACCAGGATCTCCATTGCTAGGGATCTAACAATCAAAGACATTTTGAGGAAACATCTAAACCTAGCAAAGGTAAACAGAGAGGGTAATTGCTATGTAAAAGGAAATCGATTTCACGTGGATGGTAGAACATACACAGCGGAGGAGTTGGAAAGTCAAGACGAAGCTGGAAACAATACCACAGAAAAACAACAGAGTTCTCCAGGTATGCCAATAGCAACAACGAATAGAGAACTTCCAAAACAGACAACAAAATCTCAGCAAACAATCAAAAACATACAGTAAAAAACCAACACTCCAACAGAAAGAACTTTAAAAGAGGTAGGTGAAAAACTGAAAATGCAAACACGCAGTTTAGCCGGGAAATAATATTCTTGTTATGGTTGTTTTGTTGTTGTTCGTGATTGATTTAAAATAATTATACTGTTGTTATATCGTATTTAAAAATGCATCAATATCTTAGAGATATAAATTATATGCCAATAAATACCAGAGAATTATTCTCTGGCGAGCTAGATTTCATGAACACACATGAATTTGAATTTATGAATGTAATCCATATGAACATTAGAAGCATGGCTAAAAATTTTGATGAGTTGAAGTTATTTCTTCAACAATTCAGCACGAAATTTGACTGTATCATACTGACGGAAACATGGAACATTGGGAACATTGCGTTGTATAATTTAGATGGTTTTGGTATATTTTATAATTATGGCTCCGTAAATCAAAATGATGGTTTAGTTATTTATATTCGAGATTCACTGAACCATAGGTGTTATAAACATAGATGAATGCAAAATAATCCAAACAGAAATATATATGAACAAAAAATCATTCTTAATTACATCTTTGTATAGGCCACCCTCAACATCAAAAATAAACTTCCTGTATGGCCTTAGGAACTATATGAACATATATGGAACAGGAAATTTTGACTATAACCTTTGTGTTGGAGACATTAATATAAACATAAAACTAGGCAATGAAATAACCAACGAATACCTTGACCTAATGGGTGAGTTTGATTTCATACCTATGATTACTTCATATACAAGAAAATGTAACAATTCAAAATCCTGCATAGACCATATGTTCTATGAAACACAGTATTGAAGAATGCCTTCCTATAGTTCTTAAAACTTGCATAACTGATCATTTTCCAATAACACTGAAAATACCCTCAGAAGTAACCGATCCTCTTGATTCATTCAAAAAACACACAAATACACACACAGATTTATCAGCTAGAGAAACTAAGAGTCCTACTCAGGATCGCGAAAAAACAGTATTACACTAACAGGGTTGTACAATGTGAAGGTAATTCAAAACAACTATGGAACGTAATAAATGAAATAAGTAATAACGAAAAGAAAAAGACTATAATTAACGAGGTAAAACTAGGAGATAACTAGGTGATAGTAACAGATCCCGCCATTATGAGCAATTAATTCAACAAATATTATGGAAATGTAGGAGAGAGTCTCGCTAACAAAATAAGAAAACCCTCGACGCATTCACTACGGCACATTAATCAAAATACAATGTTCATGGAATCAACGAATAAACATGAAGTAGAGGCAATTATAAAAACATTAAAAAATAATGAAACACCTGGATTGGACGGGCTGAGGGCAGAAACCTTAAAATGTATCTCTTGCAACATCTGTGACCCACTTGCCTACCTCATTAATCAAACCATCTCAATGGGAGAATGGCCTAAAAGTCTCAAAGAAGCAATAATAAAGCCTCTATTCAAAAGCGAAGATAAGACTAAAATGGTGAACTATAGACCCGTATCAGTAATTTCAAACGTGGCAAATATTTTCGAAAAAATTATCAAACAGAGATTGGAGAAATATGTGTTAGATAAAAATATTACCTCAAATAGACGATTTGGATATGAGCCAAACAAGTCCACTGAGGATGCGATTTCTCTGCTTGTATCACACATTTATGAGGCTTTAGATAGCCAACTCTGTGCGTTTTTTTAGACCTAGTAAAAGCCTTCGACCCTGTAAGCCACCCACAATTATTGGAGGCCTTGGAAGACATTGGTTTAAGGGGCAATGTGCTTAATCTGATAAAGATATATATCTATCATACAACAATAATATGTCAAAATAGGGAACAGTATAAGTGACGCTTTCGAGGTTCAATTCGGAGACCCACAAGGAACCGTACTGGGACCTATATTATTCACTATTTATATGAATGATCTACTTAAATTGGATAGCCGTGGAAAGATAATTAGATATACTGACAATGATGGTTACTGTAATTCGTATATAGCTTGCGCATCTACTGGTAAAGCTGCTGTGGCAATTGATGGTACGACGGTTCATACTGCTCTTAAAATTTCGATTTCTAAACTATTACCATTATCATCTGAAATGTTACATTTGTACAGATCTCTTTTTAGATACGTCAAAGTATTAATTATTGATGAAATCAGCATGATCAGTGCAGAACTGTTAGCCAAAATTGATTTACGCTTAAAACAAATTACTGCAAATCATAATGTTGATTTTGGCGGCATTGACGTCCTTTTAATTGGTGATTCACGCCAGGCGCCACCAGAAAGGGCAACATTGATATTTAAACCTATTAAAACGACAATGGTTGTTCCACATTTATGGCGAAGTCTTAAATTTTTTGAACTAACGCAAGTCATGAGACAGGCTAATGCTGCATTTTCATTGATACTTACAAAGATTGGCAATGGTGAAGTTTTGGAACCGTTTCAATTAGAAATTATCGAATCAAGATTTTTCAAAAAAGAAGAAACTCAACAATTAAGTCCTCATAGTGTTCGTTTATTTTATACTAATGTCGCTATAGACAGTTACAACAATTGAATTTTGCAAGAAGCTCCAGATAAAGTCATCTGAATAGCACAGAATATAATAACGTGATCTAAAAATCAAGAACAAGAAGCTTCTTTTAGATTACAACTACACAAAAATTCTGTCATCGATACTGGGGGATTACCTTACCAAATCACTTTTGTAAAAGAAAAGTATTACCTTATCACAACAAACATCGATGCAAGTGATAGATTAGTTAATAGTGCCGTTGGTAAATTAATTCACCTAGACTTCAATGAGGACAATGTAGTTTGCAGAATTTGGCTCGAATTCTGTGGATCACCAAAGGTTGGGCAAAAGCAAGAAAAAAGCTGCTTCACTAACTGTTCAAAGCAAAGTACGTACTGCTGCTGTACCTATTGAATGGCGAACATCCAACATTACCATGACAAGGAATAAAGCATAAGTCACTAGGTGAAACATTTGATCAAATTGTTTACGAGTATGACAAAATACACCCACAACAACTTGTTTATGTTACTCTCTTTCTCGTGTAACAAGCATCGATGGTTTATTTATCGTTATATTTGATGATGATTAAACTAAATTTCGATTTCATCATAATCGAGCACAAGCTTCATCAACAATATCTCTAGTACAAGAGTTTCAGAGATTGTCATTAAATAAGCATGAAACGAAGGCAAAATCAGTCATTGATTTCATTACTAGAGATAAAGGCATTTCATTGTGTACGTTCAATGTCTTCCTAAACATTCGGTTGATTTAATCGACTCTGTTACAGAAAAAACGAACATTTTGTTATTATCAGAGACAGGGTTGTATAATCAAGAAGAATGTGATATACCAAATTTTAATTGTATAGCTCACTTTAAACGTGATTTTGTTCGTTCAGTTGGAGTTGCGATTTATCACAACACAAATGATACGACCAATCTTGTAACACCAAATATGTCGGTAATTATGAACAATATATATATATATATATATATATATATATATATATATATATATATATATATATATATATATATATATACATATATATATATATATATATCGTTAAGCCAGTACACAAATTGTTCAATATATCTTTGAGAGAGGGTTGCTTTCCACAATGGAAAACTGCATTGGTTGTTCCAGTACATAAATCAGGCAACAAACAACTATTAGAGAACTACAGACCTATATCTAAACTATGCATTATTGCCAAAGTTTTTGAATCGATTATTTTCGATTTTTTATACAATGAGGTTAAAGGCATTTTAAACGTTGAGCAGCATGGGTTCATGCGGGGGCGATCTGTTGAAACCAACTTATTTTTGTACACTCAGTTTCTGCCTGAGCAGATGGACGTGGGTTCCCAGGTTGATGCCGTTTATACTGATTTCAGCAAGGCTTTCGACAAAATTGATCATGCTATCTTGATACGGAAGCTTGCTGGTGTTGGTGTGCACGGTGCTTTGCTTGATTGGTTTGCTTCTTACTTGATGGGTCGGCGTCAGTCAGTTGTGATCAGTGGATGTTACTCCTCTTATGGGGATCTCACTTCTGGTGTGCCACAGGGGTCACATTTGGGTCCTCTGCTTTTCAACCTTTATATTAATGATATCGCAGGCTGCTTCAGATTTGCCAAATTTTTAATGTACGCTGATGATTTGAAGATCTTTGCTGCTGTTTTTTGCCTACGAGATTTGATCGAGTTTCAGGAGGATTTAAATAGACTACTCCATGAATATTGTCACGAAAACTTTCTGTATCTCAACCTCAGTAAATGTCACCACATAACTTTTTCACGAAATAAAAACATTTTTAGTACTCAATTTAACATCAACAATTGTGTTCTGACTAAGGTATCGCTGGTGAAGGATTTGGGAATAATTTTTGACTCAAAGCTTATCTTTGACAGCCACATCGCTTATATTTCGAAAAAGGCTCACGGTATGCTGGGTTTCATCATTAGGGTTTGTGAGCATTTTCGTAGGCATCAATCCCTTAGAGCATTATACATAGCTTATGTCCAGAGTGTGTTGAGCTACGGATCGATAATTTGGAATCCTTATTACAATATTTATATTAATCGACTGGAAAACATTCAGAAAAAGTTTATTAATCATGTCAACAAAAAATGTTATAAACATATTACTGATGATCGGGATCGAGTTATGAGGGAGTTAGGGTTAACTACTTTGGCTGACCAGAGAATGTTGAGGGACGCAAAGTTTATTTACAAGATTATTAATTCTCTCGATTCCACTGAAATTGTGAATATGCTCAGTTTCAATGTACCTAAATATTGCACAAGAAATAAGTTTTTGTTCCATATAGATCAAAGTTCTTCCAATTATCACCTGAATTCACCATTGATGAGATGCTGCAAAACTTATAATACACTATCTAATCTCGCTGCCGTTGACGTTTTTTCTGATTCTTTATTGGCCTTCTCTTGCACTTTGAAACGATTTCTGGGAAATTACTGAATTTTGTTTCATATTTGTATATTTTTTTAAATTTATGGTTCAGATGAATTTACTGTTTTCGTTGTTATTGGTTTTTAAGTAACATTGTGATTGGATTATTAGTGAATACATAATTTTGGGTTCGTCCCGTCTTGTATTCCTTTAAATAAATAAATAAATAAATAAATAAATAAATAAATATTCAGGACTTGCACGTAAGACGTACGAGTGTTGCAGATTTATGTGCAGCAGAGTGTGTAATGGGAAACGGCGTTATTTTAATCATTGCAGTCATATATGCCTCACCAAATAACAAATTAATAGATATTCAGGAGTTCATTAATCGAGCACTGCTAGAGTATTCTAAAGATGTATCATCTCAAACGCTTAGCAGATACAACAGAAATTTAGATGAACGTCCACTCATTTTGGCCGGTGATTTTAACATCAACTTCAGTAATGAAGAATTTGATTTAAGAATAACCAATAATCCAGCAGAATCAACAAGAAAATATAAAACTACCATCGATGCAGTTTTTTCAAGACATTCAAATGAAATAGAGTCCCAAACATACGTTTCCTACTTCAATTACCACAAGCCAATTATTACTAAAATTCAG
Source organism: Megalocaria dilatata (assembly GCA_034642435.1). Taxonomy (NCBI): domain Eukaryota; kingdom Metazoa; phylum Arthropoda; class Insecta; order Coleoptera; family Coccinellidae; genus Megalocaria; species Megalocaria dilatata. The sequence continues at coordinate 44,682,626 of CM067856.1, forward strand.
CCTACTAATTAAGTTTATATTAAATTATATTTGTTAATAATAAAAAAATATTAATATAACTTAAAAAAAATAAAATTTTATTACAATTCCTTCACTAATTAATCGAAAGGAACCTCGTTCCATCCGGGTTTCTCTTGACACCTCTCAATTTTCTATAAATTTTATTTGTTTATATAACTAGTATTTGTACATTTTTTATCTACATTTATCTATACCTTTAAGATAAAATAAGTATTAGTATAACAAACCAATATCCTAAATCTTAACAACTCACGCGCAGGCAATATGCTTAGTTAGTTTTGCGGTTTATTGAAACTATATTTCTGAATATGTATTGATTGATTTTTATACAAACTGTACTTTTTCAATAAACTATATATTATTATTAGAATAATCGCAGGATATTCAACGCATTTTAGACAACGATGCCACCCGACAATCTCTCTTTGGTCCCTTGTAGTCACTTTGAAGCACTCACTATCTCCACTCAGTCAAACAATAGAACATTTCCTACAGTACCAAGGGAATTTCGCGGTCTCCAGAGTCACATGATGCCAAAAATCCATCGTGCGAAGATATATGATTGTTAAATAATCCAACATCATTAATGCCGCTACCCTAATAGGGGGAGCAGATCGGGCATCTGGCGTGGTGTCGATGTGCCCTATTCCTCACGTCCTTTGAGATTTATTTCGTTCAAAGATTGAGTGATGGACAACCGTTTTGCTGACCGACGGAAACGTTTATCGGGAGATCGGACGCATTTTATATGGATTTTGCTCGTAAGGATCTTATTTGTCAGTTTCACGCACTTTACCGAAACGAATTTATATAAAGAAGGGCTTTGGAATCACTTAATCATTCTGAAATAAAAATAATAACAAATTTAAATTTTTCACAAAAAATTATATTGTATAAAACAAAAATTTTTTCGCTTTTAAAGAGTACATTTGAACTGACATAATGTAATCTTGAACATACCTCTGTGTAAATGAACAAACACAGAATATGGCAAATGTTTTAGGTTAACCTTTATCATTGCAGTTCTTTGTTCTAACCTCGTGGAATATATAATGGTTGGGGAAAAATCCATAATTTTTGCACAATCTTCGTTTGATTCCAATTTTTCATTACTCAGGAAGTTTTGCAATGCGGGAAAAAGATAGTAATCGCTTGGCACCGGGTTCGGACTATATGGTGAATCCATTAAAACTTCCCATACAGGCTCCTGGAATTTCTGGCGCAGACGTGTGCGACCTGGCGTTGTCCTCATGGATTACAACACCTCTTCTGTTAGTCAATTATGGCTGTCTCTGGTCAATCGCTAGCTTCAAACGGTCTAGTTGTTAACAGTAGAGATATAAATTTAGTGTTTGGCCATATAATGAATGATTCCTTTCCAGTCCCACCCAACTCACAGTAGAACCTTCCTGACCGCTTCAGCTGCTTCATCGCGCTTTAACCACGATCTTATTCGTACAATATTGTCGTATGTGATCAATTTCTCATCCCCATTCATCATCAGTTTAAGAAATGGGTCGATTCATTCCGTTTGGCCAAGGCTTCGCAGATGGAAATTCGAAATCGTGTGTTTTGGTGTTTATTCGTGTCGCACCCAAACATCCAGTTTATTTTTGAACCCAACTTTGTGAAAATGATTTAAAACTGCTTTATGGTCGATCTTTACTCTGGACTGAACTCCTAACTCGCACAAGCTGAAAAAGCTTTTGAGGGAACTTCACAGAAGATCTAGAAGTATCAGGATAAAATAATATAATAATAATAAAAATGATATAATAATTGACTTCCACGTAAATTTCTAACAGTTTGGGTAGAATATTCACGACTTTGGAGAAATATTTTATTACAATAGTATTTCAAAGCGTAGATCGACCCATTTCGTTAATGTCAAATTTTCAACTAAGTGTCTGTCAAAACACGAATAAAAGAAGTGATACCAGACTGGAAATAACCACTACTTCAAAATGCAAACTCTAGATGGCTCACCCTTTAGATCTAAAATAATGACAAAAAGACTATACAAAATTTCGTAAGGATCGAGGTGATATGAACAAGCGTGCAAAAGCTCTTGTCTTCCACTCGGTACACTCTAGAATATTTTCCAAGGTTATCACGCTCAAAAAAATACAGATAATCGATGTGGATAACAGATTTTTCAATCAGATGTTATTGTTTGCAACTATTTCCGTTCCAGAAACACCCAAATACAGCATTTGGATGAAATCAAGAAGGCGGGCAGAAACAAGTTAATTTATAAAATTTAAATATCAAAACAGATTTATTCTGTTGGCCTACTACAAATTTTAGATTTAAAAATGTTATTCAAAAACTTTTAAAATTAAATTAATGTCTTCTAAGTACTCCTTAAATTCTGTAGACATATGAAATCAAATGGAATAAAACCCCAATGAAATATAAATTATCAATGAAAATTACTAAATAAATACTTGAAGAAGATAAAATTTTGTTTCTGATCTTATATTTATGAAAATTTAATCTTTTTGAAAAGTGCAAAACATAATTTTAAGAACTTCTCCAAAATTAATTTATTGGAAATATTTAATATATTTGAATATTTGAATAAGTTACATAAAATATCTCTCAAAACATGTAGTACATCCTCAAAACACAATTTGAAATTAAATAAGATCTTCGTCAGTCCTACTTCAGATTTAAAAAATAAAATCAATTACCAAAAAATATCTTACTAGACAGACCTCGTGGTATTCTTGTTGAGCAAACACTAAAATTAGAGAACTTAGTTAAAACAAAATGACATTTATAAAATGATTCAGGAAACCAAAATATAATTATATATTGTATATACAGTAAAATAATGAGAGATTTTTCACTTGATATTGATTATATATATAATATATATTTTGATTTTACTCACTCATTATATAAATGTTATTTGGTTTTAACTAAGGCTATAAAATACCCTACATATTTTGTGTAATTTTTGTGATGAATATGTAGGATTTTTTTAGTTCTCTAATTTTAGTGTTTGTTCAACAAGGATACTTCAAGGACTGTATGGTAAGATATTTTTTGTTAATTGATTTTAGTTTTTAAATGTGAAGTAGGACTGACGAAGATCTTATTTAACTTCAAATTGTTTTTTGAGGATGTACTACATGTTTTAAGAGATCTTTGAAGTACCTTATTTAAATATTTAAATATATTAAATATTTCCAATAAATCAGTTTTCAAGTATTGTAATTTTAATTGATAATTTATATTTCGTTGGGTTTTTTTTATTCCATTTTCTTTTTTATTATTATTATTATTAATCTGATACTCCTCGATCTGTGAAGAGCTTTGTTACTGCGATCTTGCGCCACTTTTAGTGTCACTGCACTGTTAATTTGTGACCCAATAGTGGAATGGTGGCAAACACCTGTCCAACTAGAAAATTTATTTTCTGTCTGAACAGGATTCGAACCCGGACCTCCCTGTCACGAGCCCTATGCTCTCCACTGAGCTATCCACGCATTTGATATCATATAATGAGTTTTGATTTTATATGTTTACTGAATTTAAGCAGTGCTTATAAGACATTAATTTGATTCTAAAAGTTTTTGAATAAAACTTTTTGAAATTAAAATTTGTAGATAGCTAACAGAATAGTCCTGTTTTGATATTTAAATTTTGTTATAATCTTTCTATCAAGTAAAAAACCTCTTCTTATTCTTTTAAGTTAATTTATGTTCTAGTAAAGAGCTGAATCCTCATTTATCTTCAATTCCAGTAGCTTGTATACATTTTTATTGTAGGTTTCAGAGGTGCGTCCTCAATAATCCACATGATTTACATCAGCACTTTATTAGCATTCTTTACAATTCCTCCGCACAAAGAACTCCAGACCTGAACGACGTAGGAGTCTCCGTCGGTGCCTAAACAAGCTAGGGCGAGCGAGAGTATATTGCTCTTGTAACAAATAGTTAATATGTCGGCGTTATAGCTCCGCGGTAAGCCAACAGGGAGTTAATTTCGGTGGTGCTGGCATCATTAATCCCTAATGGGGCGTGGTGATGTATGACTTCACAATGTTCTGCTCTATTCTGTTGCGTGCCCAGCAGAAGCTGTTCGCTCGTAGCGTCCGAAACGTGAGGGTGATATCGCAACATTGTTTTTATTCTTGATTAAGGTGCAGGGTTGAAGCTTTTCCTTTCGTCCTTGAAAGACTGAAATATTCTCTTTTCATTTTGGTTTTCACAAAGGAGTCGATTAGAAATCGATAAGGAAAAGCGCTGCAAATTATATATGGATTCAATATAAGAAATTTATTGAGTTGGCCCTTAATAGATGGAAATTAATTTCAATTAAATAAAATAGTAAACAATAATTCCACAATTTGAAATTTGAAACAAGGGGAGGTAAAAATATGTAACTAAAAATTTTCGGAAATATAGATAAGAAAATATGCAAAAACGTATTACAATTAACCATTTATTTTCAGAAATACGGATATAATTACTCATAAAATATATTGTAGCCAATTATCGACCTCTGTTTGATCATTAAGAAGAGTTTTAAGGTAATTATGTCCAAATTCTTTCGAATGACTGGCCTATCTTTGGTGCGAGATGTCTGACCTATAACTCCCTTGGTGTTCGTGAAATCTTTTCTTCAAGGATCTATATACACCATAGGGCAAACATCGCAACTTATGGCCTCTAGATTTATTGTATTCATTCGTTTCATCATTTTTTTTAAGTGAAATTCCAAATTGTTAACCGTTCTAGATTTAATTTTAGAATACTTGCCAATATTATCTGATATTTTATTTACTAAGGAAATTAAGGAAAATAAATGTATTTTTCAATCAGATCTTATGTAACAGGGTAAACAAGATTCACTGCAATGCATAATTGGACTACAGCCGTTATTGGCTGCAATTTGCCTAATAATATTCAAAAATAAGAAAAGATTTTTCACTTGATAGAAGGATCATTTAAAAATTTCAAATATCATTCAGATTTATTCTGCTAACCTCCTACAAAGTTCAATTTGAAAAAATTCAATTCGAAAACTTTTAGAATTAAATTGAATAAATGTCTTAGAACACACCGTGTCAATTTAGTAGAATCATCACAACGGAAACTCATCAGCTCTACTTCACATTCAAAAAATAAAAATAATTAACAAAAAATATATTACCAGACAAAGTGAATGTAGTTATCTGAACAAATACTAGAATGATTTTGATTTCGGACATCCATTGCCTGAATTCTTTACATGCACAATATATTTTAACCAGAAAAACAGAAAACTTCCTGAAAATTAATACAAAAATAATTGTAACAAATGTCTGACATATACTGTGAAACAGAGACAATAATCATGGATTGAATCTGAATTAACAATTTCTTAATATACACAATATTTACGAACGTGAAGTGATCTTAGAAAGCAGAAAACTTCACGAAATGAATACTTGTCTCTTTAAAAATGAAGTTGAATTAAATTTAGAAATACATAGACAATTACAAATCTCGTCAAAAAATAAAGTTAAAAAAAATTATGTGGTGTATAACACGACGTTTCAGTCAGTAAAGTATCTCTGACCGTTATCAAGTTTACTGACCGAAGTTTTACACCACATAATTTTTTTTAACTTTATTTTTTGACGAGATTTGTAATTGTCTATGTATTTTTAAATTTAATTCAACTTGATTTTTAAAGAGACAAGTATTCATTTCGTGAAGTTTTCTGTTTTCTAAGATCATTTCACGTTCGAATATATTGTGTATATGAAGAAATTGTGAATTCAGATTCAATCCATGATTATTGTCTCTGTTTCACAGTATATGTCGGACCTTTGTAACAATTATTTTTGTATTAATTTTCAGGAAGTTTTCTGTTTTTCAGGTTAGAATATATTGTGCATGTACAGAATTCAGACAATGGACGTCCGAAATCAAAAATTATCAAAATACTTTACCTTCAACATTTAAATCAAATACTAGGATTAAAAATCCTACGTATTCTATGTTCGCCACGGAAATTATACAAAGTTTACAAGGTATTTTATGGACTCCTTCAAAACCAAATGATAAAATGTTACAAGTGTAAACCAAAATATATACTTATTATATATACGATAAAAAATAGAGGTTTTTTTACTTGATAGAAGGATTATTTAAAAATTGTAAATATCATACAGGTATATTCTGTTAACCTCCTACACCATTTTTATTCAAAAACTTTTATAATTAAATGACATAAATGTCTTAAAACACACCGTGACAATTTAGTAGACATATAGAATAAAACAATTATTACACAGTACCAAAGGGATAAAAAAAGAATTCAAAGAAATATAAATTATCAATTAAATCTACTTAATAAATACCTGAGGGTACAGAATTTTGTTTCGTACCTTGTTTTATTAAAACCAAATTCCTTTCCAAAAATGCAAAATCAAGAACTACTTCAAAAATAACTCGCTCAAAATAAGTTCCCTCAAAAAAATGGCTGAAACATGCAGAACAGTTTCGAAAAGCAATTTAGAATTCTCAAAACGGAAACTCATCAGCCCTACTTCACATTTAAGAAATAAATAACAAAAAATATCTTACCAGACAAACTGAATGTAGTTATCTGAACAAACACTAGAATGAAGTGAACTTTTAAAAATCCTATGTATTCTATGTTCGTCACAGAAATTACACAACGTTTGCAAGGTATTTGATAGATTCGGTCTTTACTTGGTGGAAACTCATTTTAATTAAAAAAATGTATATGAGACAGTAATTTATTTCCACAAAAATGTTTGTACTACTACAACAATTGTTTCACCACGATGTGGCAGACAGTACAATGTAATACCTGAAGAAGCCACATCGTGGTGAAACAATTGTTGTAGTAGTACACACATTTTTGTGGAAATAAATTACTGTCTCATATACATTTTTTTAATCGTTTGCAAGGTATTTCATGGACTCCTTTAAACCCAAACGATAATATGTTATAAGTATAAACCAAAATATATAATTTTTATATATACAATAAAATAATGAGAAGAGGTTTTCTTTACATGATAGAAGGATTATTCAAAAAAGTATGTTGTAAGATATTCATTTACTTTAATTCTAAAAGTTTTTGAATGAAAATCTTTTGAAATTAAAATTTGCAGGAGGTTGACGGAATAAATCTGTAGGAATATTCAATTCTATAAAAAAAGTTAACAAGATTCTTAGGTATTGTAACCAATCTATGGATGTGATATACCTTTTTCTAGTTAATAGGAGATGGTTCGATGTGTGATGAATTGTGATATATGTATACGTAGGTTTACGAGAAATACTGAAGCTATGCATCATCTTTTCTCGAAATTTTAAGGCAAAGGAAATTTTTACTACAACTCTTGTTCTTCGCTTAAATGAATTCAATGTTTGGATGGATGTTATTAATAAATATATAAGAAAATCAAATGTTAAGTAAAGATCGAGACAATCAAAAAAAGTTATTAATAAACTCATTAAAATTGCATAGTTGTTTACCTGTTCCCTTAAAGCAATAAGAAAAACAAATGTTAAGTAAAGACCCAGACAATCAAAAAAATTTATTAATGAACTCATTAAAATTGCATAGTTGTTTATCTGTTTCCTTAAAGCAACAAATGATATCATCTACATATCTAAACCAATAAAGGAAACATTCGCCCAAGTAAATTAACTGAATTTTTCTTGAATTAAAAATAAGTAATTTCATTATTGAATCTTTCTTCCTAAATGATCCATAAAAATTTCTCCTAAATGAGCCTAATTGTATTTATCGTAATTGGTCCTTCATCAGAACTGTAAATAGTAGTATCATTTAAGTGAAAATAATTTTGTTCTAAACTATTTAAAATATTATTCCTTCTTATTGGATCACTGTTATTTTCAATCACAAGTTTTTCAATAATATGTATCGTTTCTCTATTTAGAATGCGAAAATGAATTCTGTACATAAAATAAAATGAATTTAGAATTTCTTGGTATATTGATATTTTCAATATTGTCTGTAAGTTCTAAACTATTTTTAATTGAATACTTAGGCAGAAATCAGATACAAAATTTCTTGCTGAATTTTCAATAAAACAAAATGTTTTGAACTTTTATGTTTTTGTTACAATTGTCGAATTGGCTGTTATTTCTTTAGGCTGTTTTGTTTAATCATCATGGACAGACATAGTTCTCAAAAATACGTGCTTTTTGATGAAAATGACAACGTTCCGCGCTTCGCTCATTGTACAGTAATAATCACCCTACCGAGATCACTATTCGTCGTGTTGTGGTTCAGTAAACAATGACAACCGTATGATGACGAAACGCAAGATCTGCCGAAAATATCACCGCTCTCCGTGAAAGTGTGGAGGAGAATCCGAGGCAGTCAATTTCACGTCGTTTACAAAAACTTGACCTTCGCACACCACCCCTTGGCGAATTTTGCGTCGTGACTGGAGCCTTCACCCGTACAAAATTCAAAAGAAGCTGAAGGTACACGATCAGAGATAACGACGTGTGTTTACTAAATGAGCCCTAGAGCGTTAGGAAACTGATACTAATTTTCATTAAAAATCATCTTCAGCAATGAGGATGTCGATAAACAAAATTGTTGAATTTGGAACAAGATCAATCCTTACGAGATCCAAGAGCGTCCAATACAGCCCACTAAAGTCACTATTGTCAGGCTTTTGACCTGAATTGGATGATATGGGATGACGTTTGAGCACTGAGTGATTTGTAGGCTTTTAATAGTTCATTAACTAACTGTTGGTGTGCTCAAAAATCCTCTTACTGCACTAACAAAAAAGTTCCATGCTCTGAGTTCCTGCCTGGTAAGCTTCGTCCAGCAATTTTCTGATTTGTGGTCGAATAAAAATGCCTTCCTTCAATTTGGCGTCAGTCAAAATGGGAAAGACTTGTTTTAAGTATTTGAATCCATCACCAACGTTATCCATAGCGTACACAAATTTTTTCATCAGCCCAAATTTAATTTGAAGAGGAGGCAGAAGGACTTAACTCAACATTTTGGGATCCTGGCTGAAATACACTTTTTTCTGACCAAATTTTTGTTATATAATGCTGATTCACTGCACCATTCTCCCATGGACAAAAAAAACAGCAACATTTTGTAGAGCCTTCCTGAAGCCCAATAAAATTCCTTTAACTTTAAAATACCCAAATTTTTGCCATTTATACGTGTTGTAGTTTATTTTATCCAAAAGATTGTGCATATTTTCATAACTTTTTTTCATCGTCACTGAATGGGCAACTGGTATAGAGGGTTTTAAATTTCATTATGCAGTAACACAGCTTTTAAACTATATTTAAACGAATATATAATTAAATGCCATTCAGAGGCAAAATGCTCAATACCAAGTTCCTGCATTAAACCATCACTATCAATACACGCACACAAGGAATTTTGAATACTGTAGAATGCAGAAAACGGAGCATTTCTGTTTCTGAAACTCGCAATTTTCGTTTCGTTGCCTCATAAGTTCCATTCCTTAAGACGGCAACCAAGAAGTTCTGACTGTAGCTTTGATAACCCCAAATCACGTACTGAAACATTTAACTCACTTTGATCAATTCAATGTGGCTCGCCGGAACTGGGACTTGGAGTAAAGGTAGGGTCGGTGCACTGTTAACCTAACCTAACCTTCGGAGCTGCCTGATGATCTTAATGTGCTATAAGCACTAGAAGGTCTGCATTATGAGGTCGTATTGCAGAGTGCAAATTTGGTTAGTAGATCTTGTGCTTTCCCTTTTTAGAGAACCTTCAGTCTTTGTCAGGCAAAAATAGCAATCGTCTAAATGATTAGTGAGTTCTCGCCATACCATAGGGACTAAAAGAGGAATGCATTTTCTCTTCCCACCCATCCACTGCACCAATGATACGCTACAACTAACACAGCACTCATGGGGAGCCCACTGCTGGTCTCAATCTCCAATTAAAACACCAAAATTTTGAAAGTAGGCTTTCTTATCATTCTCAGAACATGGCCTGGCTTGTGATTTCACCATAAATTCTCCACAAATTTGACAGGAGAGATTTTGCAACTGTCTCGACATTTTCGTCCTTAAAATAGTTTCTTATCTACACACAGGGAACCACTCACTTCGAAACTCAACAAAAGACTGATTTCTAATCGTAATTTTATGCCTAATATTGTAAACTACACAGTTTAGTTATTTTTCCTGCTAAAGAATGCATCCATTTTAACCGTCCCCTCATAAAATTGACTACTTGCCAATGTAAAATGATCTTATTGAGCTATTGAAAAGTAGTATATGTTAGAGCTTTAGTACTATCTTTCCTATTATTTGAAGGGCATTTCCATCAAAAAAATAAGGATCTTCTTTGTGTTACAAAAATATTGTCGACCAGTGTAATTGGACCAAGTCTATAGGAACTTTTCTGTTGCTAATCACCTGTAAAATCACCCTGTGAAATCTGACCAGAGATAACTTGATCACCCTGTATAAATTTTAAGTATATAAATTATTATTTAAATTGAAGTTATTAGCATAAGAAATCTAGAATACTACGATGAATTTTAACTTGTAGGTAGTTTTGCATATCACCCGAATTTTTTCGTTTAATCACGCTCTGACCTGAAGAAAGGGTATCTGTGATTTTACAATATGTAATAAATGTTTTCAATATCTCAGGTATATCTACGATCCATTTTCTAAATAGCTGATAACGAACCGATCGATCGACCCCACAATGGGTGAGGTCGACTTAAATAGGGTTAATCGGCGGCCAACAGAATTTCTATTCGATCAGAAAACAATACGGCACTCAAAGTATCGGTCAGATGGAATCCTTGCCGGCCACACGAATTAGGCATATGGATTAGCGCGAAATCACCTGGTTCTCAATCTGTTTCATCTAGCGGTCAATTAGTCCGTGATTCATGGCCTCGCGGGGTGCTGACTGATGATAGTTCGGGTAGGGTGGATCCAGCTTTACACTCGCAGGGACGGACTTAACCCTTTCGGTCACTGCGTCGTTATTGGACGACACGAAAATCAAATTCGTTTAATGTGGAATTCGTGAACTCTTTGCCGTTCAGTAATGATGTGGGTAGTTGTAGACACCTTATCCAATGCGCTCGAATACTGAGCGCCCTGTGAACTGTAAGTTCATGTGTTTCCAACTAGTGTTATGGATATTTGCATGTTGACGGATTAGAAGTCAGAATATTGTAAATTATTCAAGTGTTACAAGTTGAATTTGAGAGTGTTAATAAACAGATTTTGTTATATGCGTGTGATATAAAATATATGAATGACGACAACGAGCATAACCTAAATGAAGATATTGAAGGTAAAATTTCCAAATGTTCACAGTTTTTTTTCTAATTAAAAGTGTTTCAGAAATTCTACATAAGAATGATGTAGGTGAGATGCACGACTTAGATGATTTGGAAGATCATTCAGAGAATCAGGTCACACAGGAAGAAGTTCATCGGGTATCAGGAGAATCTTCGGTCAATGATCGGGTCAAATGGAAAAAAAACAAGAAAATAGACCCATCGATAAAAATAGGGGCATAATCCTATTCATGGGGACAAACATTCAGCGTTAAATGTAAATTGCCTGGTTTTAAAGGTTCTTCCAGAATCTTTTGTGAAAAACGCAAGGTTCAGTTATGCGTAACAAAAACTGTTTTGTAACAATGAAGTTCACTTTTATTGATCATTGAAACTGGTTTCAATTTTATCCTGAAGACACTTATTTGTATCCATTAACGTTGTCGTCAAATGATGACATCAACAATTTCGGAAATTATGTATATACAGGGTGTCTACTTTTAAATGATCAAACTTCAAGAGGGGATCATACAAGTATTTGAAACAAAAAATTTCATATAACACATGGTCGAAATGTTAACGGTTATTCTTCAATTCAACATTTCTTGATTTCACAAAATATGTCAAGTACTTCCTTAAAATCAATTATATTTCAGTTATCCTTGTAGCTTCATCAAATTTGACCACATATGTGGAAACGGCATTAAATTTTCTACAAAATAAGAAGTTCTGTGTGCCAAAAAATTCTTATTGGGGACGTGGTAAGGATATGAATATCACGATTGTGAAGTAAACATCAGTCATATTCATCCAATGGTTTCATCGATGAAATTATGGACATGTTTTCTTTTCAGCAAGAAATACCTCATTTAGTATGCTTCCGAATTATATATCATCTTTAGTGCTTACTGCTTGTCCTCTTCCATAATATCATGGTTAAGAAGATAAAAATGAGAAATTGAAATATTCCAAACCTTAATTTGCTCTATCTTGAAGCTTCTTTTGATTGAATATCAAAGTAAACATTGATTTTAAAATCTGACAGTTTCTGTCGTTTAATAATTTTAGATATTAGTACGTTTTCTCGAATCTAATGAATTAACTCAATTTATAATAAGTATTGTAGAAAAAATCGTGAAAATTATGCCTGTTTTTCAAACATCGAATATCGCGATATGTTGTTCATTAGAATAATTTTCAGTAATATTGAAACTGTTATTGAATAAAATAATTGTGAATTGTATCATTCACTATATTGTTTATCATAATTGGCAGAAAATGTAGATATTGCAAATCAAAGTAAATTCCATTTACGTAACAGATACAAGTTTAAGTGCTGAGGATGCAGCAGTTTTGAATTTGTAAGGGGATCCTCAAATACAACATGTTTTCTAAGGGATTCCAACTTATTATAAAGTCATACAGTGTTCACTTTATAGACTATTATCATCAAATGTTGGGGAAATTAACTGATAAAGGATCAAAAGATACATAAAATAATAAACAAATTATTTAGACATCACCTTATACATATATATGTTTCGATTGGATGTTAAAGAATCACAAGTTCCATCACCAAAATATGCTCAACATATAATTCAAAAAGTCCTTTTTTATTTTTTTTTAAGAATATAATGCGCATTCTCCAGAGAAAGAACCTAATAAATTCGGACCCAATATCTCTTCGGTGAGGAGTTATTTGAATAAACTAAATAATCATTTGAAAATATATAAAAATACCTTTTTTCACAAGACATTTCTGCAACAACTAACCAATTTTGGTATAAACATGGCCTATACGAAAATAAGGTTATATCACAGAAATATATACAATGAAAGAAGATACGACTTAGACTCTTCATTAGATAACCGCCACGTGCATGTGATGTAATACTAAGAAATTTCTCAATTATTAAAATGTATAAATTGAAAATTGCTATGAAGAAGTATTTGCATATTACAGAATAATACTTGGAATTAATTCTCCAGAACACCTTCAGATTTTAATCTAAATAAATCTTATCTCAACATTCAGAATTAAATTTTAAGTTTCAAAAGAATAAGTGTTGAAGCATTCGATTTTACAAGAAAATTTTTTATTGGGTGTCGAAAGGCTTTTTTCCGGCGAGACCACCGAAAAAACTGTAGATAAGGGTCGAATATCGAAAGACTGATTGATCTAACTGAAAAACGCATGTAAATTTCAATACCATTTTCCATCCATTTGCTCTGAATGAAAAAAATGTGATATATCTAAAATTTTCCCGATTTTAGGAGATTACAGACCACAAATAGAAACGCCCTCTCGCTGTAAATGTCGTACCGGTTCATTTCATCTATCAACTCATTGAACTACCCGAATTGATCGATTATATTGATATCGATTGATTATATTGATCGATGGACTGCACAAAAATGTATGATTATTATAACTTATGTTCAAATATTTAGCTAAATCAAGTTATTAAGATAATAAAAATTTATTGAAGTAAGCTTTCTCATGCTTTCATTGAAATTACCATCATATAAAAAATAAAAAACACCTGTAGGCATATTTCTACACTTAATGAGCATAATCGTTTATGATTGTTTTCAACTCTCATTTTCACATCGGTTTGTAGAAAATGACAGACAATCTAAGAGCGAACATCATAAAAGTAATGTCTTATTGTAAAGAAATTTTCCTTGGGCTTCAACGTTAGTAATGGAAAAAAGCATTGCTGTCAGATATGAAATTGGATTTTTATGATAACTCATATATTCTTTACATATTATTTAAGTACAAATTCTCAGCTATATTCAGCGAAGTGTCATTAATATAGGGAAAATTTATTGAAATCGATTTTTCTGTATTATCTGTGCTACCATCCACGTGAAATTTTGCATGACTCATCTCCTCATTTCAAAACTAATTACTTCATTTCAAATTGTTCATCTCCTTATTTGATTCTGATAAATCAATATTTCAAATAGGCAACTTCCCAGATTCAATGAGCTCTTTTTTCTATTCAAGACTTTTTCCATCGTTTGGTCCGAAAAAAATCATTTGATCTTATGTTCTGTTCAAAATTCACAGAATATAGATATTTGGCCCGAATAATATTCCATTTTATGGATTTTTTAAACGCCTATATTCGTGCTTTCAAAAAAGCTGGAGATAACTGTAACCACCTAGCCCATTGTCCGTTTTTGGCTTGAAGATACTTTTCCAAATACCCTATATCCTCTGAATCTCTTGATTGACTCTCCAGAAATGTTTAAACTTCATTTCCAATTTTAACTACATAAATTTAACGAGCCTTTCAGAGAACTTTCTAAGTTAAGTCAATTGCTGTATTGTAGCTAAAAACAAACCTTCTAAAGGAATTTATTTGTAATCATCGAAACAATTCTCATGACTGAACTAGAAATGTAACCGTTAAATAATGTCTCCCCTTCTTATGAATATTCAGCGTCAAGTAAAATTTTCATTACAGTCCTGTTCTATTCGATAGGGGTGCTAACATGATCGGTTTTAGTCCCTTAATACCCAGACTTGATATATTGACTTTTATTAACCTTATCCTGATGTTTGAGTATGAACTACAACAGGGGGAACATTGCTCTGCTAATTCCCATTTAATCTTCTAATAACGTGCATGAAATTGAAACTATGATTCGTTTGGTAAAGAAGATTTGATGAATACGTAATGTAGTCGTAGGACACGTGTACACTTTTATAGTTCCCTCTATATGCTGATATTTTGGTGCAAGGGGTACCTTCTACATGATATTTGCAATAAAAAATTGACGTTATTCTAAAGAGTTTGATCACATCTTGGTACCATACATTTTTCTATGATAATGTACCTGTGGAATTTCTATCACCAACTCATTTGACATTAATTAATTGTTTCTATTCAACTTGGAAATGGAGATATTGGATGAACAAAATTATAAAATTTGTATTTAATCATAATAATTTGCTGACTGTATCGCAAATAAAGGGTGTATATAAATAGTTGCGAAAAAATTTAGGGGATGATTCCTTGTCAAAAATAGGGTGGGTCTTCCATATAAACTTAATTTTTTTGAGCCCCCCCTGCTTAGTTGCATCCCTCTAAAGATGGCGCCCGAAAAACAGTTTCTAATTTTTTTCTTAAAAACCAAAAATCTGATATTAATTGTAATCAAAACTAGTCAGTTATCATAACAAAATGACATCCGCTTACTAGACAAATTCTAGTTCGGAAATAATTCCAGCCTCCACGATATTTATAAATTAGGAACTTATTTGTTGAGAATAGATCAGGCTATCCAAAATAATTTTTTTTATTGTAAAATAGGAATATGGAAAAGATCTCGTTTTTGGGATTTTTGTGTTCTTTCTTCATCTTATTTTTAACTGAAAAATAGATATTCGATCGCTGCAAAGTGAATTACGAAACACCCTGTAAAATATTCGAAGGAGTTGATTAATAAATTATTAGGAAATTTCATCTCACAAAATATCTATTAAGAATGAAGAAAAATAACTGATTCATAAACACTTTTAGAAAATATTCCTTTATTGGATTCATCATAAACATTACACAGTTATTGAAAATGCAAATAACAAATAAGTATAACGCAGGCTGATAAGTTAACGGTCACACAAAAGGTACCACAAATACAAATACAACAATGGAAAAATAAGAATTTAGTTTATGGATATAATATTGTTTTTGGGTGAGAAAAACGCGGTTGGAATGAAAACTTGGCTTGCTGAGTGTTAGCCGAGCAACAACGAGTTGATGATTCAGGCTGTTATTTGGGGCTATTTGAGCGGATTTTTTGCTTTGGTGCTATATTAAACATGGATCGATAACTACACGTCAGCTGAGTGGACAGGAGCTGGTGAGCAGTACACTTACCCCTTGGTAAGGTTATGACATCTCCATTTTTGTCCATTGCGGCTTTAGTTTTAAGGAATCTTCTCATCCTAGGGCATATGTTCACTGCCCCAACGGGCGTGGAATTCAGATACGACGAATTAGCGCGCAAAAGAAAGTCCTCCTTTGCTTCCAGAAAGCTTCGACCCTTTCAAACCTATGCGTGACTGGTTGTAGCGCAGCTTTATCAATCTTCTCCTGTCTCTGCAGTATCAGAGCCCATGTTATGTATCATAAGATTCCATCATAAGATCAAGATCTCGAGGTCGCCGCTGGAAACCCCAGTCAATCCTAGCTCGAGTCCAACAGATCCCCAAACACCCTGAAATCATACCGGTCAATCTAGTCCCAGGGGCCACATAAAGGAATCAGGTTCCAGGGTGCTCAAGATCCTCAAATCGCCGCAGACAACTCCGGCAACGTCGTGCAGCCAAGACACACAAACAGCCGAGAATCAGCTCGGATAGCCCAGTCATGCGAAAAGGACCTCAGGTGAATGACATAGCCTTCTGGCCCATCATTCAGGCTTTCGACCCTGCCGTTCTTAAGAGTCTAAGCTCTGTTGGGTGGATAGTACTACGAATATCCTAGGGCGATTGCCTCACCGTGGTAACTTTGTTACCATACGGAATTTTCAAAGGCTCACTGTGGTCAAGAAGAGTTCTCCAACACGTCATAATCTCCCTTCCTTTTAGCTTGCATTGATCCAATACTGACGCATTCGCCTATTTGACAGATTGCCTATAATTGAGCGGAATCACGTCTGTTGCTCCTCAAGAAAAGTATAGAAAGGTTAAGAAAGTGCTGAAAGGATTATATCAGTCATGAAGGAGACTTTGTTGACGAATGAATTGTGAAACATATTTAAGTTATTGAAGTGAGTTTCATAAATAGAAGAACCACGAAAATAGACAAAATATCCCTCTAAGAATAGAATGGTAGAACTTAGTTGTAACCATAAGATCAAATTGTTTACAAAACTGTAACGGAAACTCATCGCTTTGATCGATTCTGCACATCCTTTCTAGGATAAGATTTTTCAATCAGCAAGAACATAATAAAAGTCACTCTAATATTTATCCATAAGATCACATGTTTACTAGGCGCCGAAAAAATTCTCTCACGAAACCCTTGACAAATGTAAATTTTTTCAGTTCCATTTCTAAAATCTCTGCTGTGGTGAATGTGTTCTATCAATGGAAGGATCGCCGGTTCACAGCTTCCTAAAGAATTGAAAAAATAGAAAACCATAGAAACACACCGAAAAAAACAGAATCTTCTTTTTCTAGAGTTGGTTGAAAATTGTACTTCAGGCCAAGATATTCACAAAAAAATCGACTTTTTTCAACTTCCAGTGGAAATACAAATCGATTATTTGGTGGGAGCGGCGTTCTCTTATTGAGAAGGAGAAGAGAAAAAGGGCAAGGGGCAATAGGGAAGAGACTAGGCCATGAATTTCTATGGCAGATTAGGGTTTACGACTTTCGATTACCTTTACTGCACTTCTAAAGCCCGATCAGAGCTGTATGTCATAAAATATTACGATTACACCAAAGCTGTGAATCTACGACTACTGTCTGCTTCCGGCGTTTTTTTTTGTCGGTTCATTCACGGATTGCAACAAAATGAGGTGCTAATTTAGTTTTTTATTATGAATTCACACAGAATTGGGCACCAAGGGGATGAGTATTTTTTATGGCTATAAAATGATTCCGTTTCTGACTCTATAACAAAAGATATTTTAACATGTTCAATCTTGCACAAGAATACATTGAGAAATAACAATTGATACCATAAATCTCTGATAAAAAAAATTCAAAATAACGTGAAATAAAGTATGCCTAAGAGAAAGTCTATTCTGCAGTGATTTATCAAAAAATAATTAATATATAATTTATAATAATAAAATAATTTTACTTACTTAGGAATTATCATTATACAATTAAAAAACTACTCTCAAAATAATATATTGAAGAAGCCTTCAAAACCAACACAAATATTAATAGATTCATCGAAAAAAATTCTGAAAAATGAATAAATTTCGATTTCCAGTTATGTATGAACTCAATTGCTTAAATTGCTTGAAAATCTAATTCAAAATAAAATTCAAATATCTCATTCCGGACAAACAATAGCTTGGCAAAATTCATCAAGAATAATAATGCAGAAAGCAATAAAGGAGGTAATCCAGTTATTCTCTATTAGTTTATTCCATTCACGGAGTAGTATATTTTGAATAACTATTGAAAATTTACTACGCAGAGTTTTTTTGAATATTACAGATAATAGCTGAAAGGAAGATACGAAATGGACACTTAATGTAATATTCAAAAAACTCTAATTGAAATGAAATGAGAAATTATTTTGTTCTTTATCACTTTTATTTACTGATTATACAGTGACGTTCAATCAAGTTTTTAGACGATTGAGGGAAACTGGTTCTTAAAAAATACGCTTGTAATATTGGACCTCCAAGATCTGTAAGTACTCTAGAAGTTGAAGAACAAATTTTAACTGAAAATCTCGGTACAAGTGTAAGAAGAATTTCAAAGGAGTAGAAATAAGTGGCCCCCTTGTCTGGAGGACTATACATCAACAACTTCTCTATCCGTTCCATATTCAACGCGTACAAGCTTTTAATCCTCCTGATCATCAAACCAGAAGGACATTCTGTCAATGAGTTTTAAACCATCTGAACGTCCGCATTTCACTTCTAATAGCCTTTTCACTAATGAAGCCAGAATACCAAAGATGGAATTTTTAACTTTCATAATAGCCATATTTGGGCGAATGAAAATCTACACGCCATTCATGAATCCAGGCGTCAACAGCGTTTCAGTATAAATATCTGACTAGGTATTTTAGGAGATCGTTTGTTAGAACCAGAAGTTTTACCACGGAATTTAACAGGATCCGCATACCCTAACTTTCTTCAAAATACCTTTCCCAATTTTCTAGACGTGGTACCTTTAAATCAGTGGTTTTGGTTTATGCAAGATGGAGCGCCCCCACATTATACACTTGCTGTTAGGGAATATTTACATCGAACATTTCCCATAAGATGGATAGAACGAGGAGGCCCGCTAGATCTCCCGATTTGAGTACTTCGGACTTTTGTATTTGGAGTTATTTGAAATATTTCCTGTCAAACGATCCGCACACAACCAGGTCTTTTCGAAAGAGTACGTAATTCCTTCATGGAACGATGTAATTCCTGCATTGAACTGGATGGTGGTCATATGGAACATCTTTTGTAAAATACTAGAAGTCAAAAATGAATCGAATATCTTTTGTAATTTATCGTATTTGGTTGCGTCAGTAGTTGATATTTTGAAAACCGAAAATCGCTCATATTTCCAAATTGGCTCATTTGCGAACACATGTTTATAGAAACTTTTTACTTAATTTGAGGTCTGGAATTAGCTCCCAAAATATTGAAACATTGTTTTTTAACACCCGGTATATTGTTAGAATCACACATGCGCGTGGGAGTTTCTTTATTTAAAGTCTATATCGTATTTTCTTTTATTATATTTCTGTGAAACAGCCTAATTTTTGCATGGTTCTCAAACATGATCTTGAAATTATCCTCCTAAACAGAATAGTTGATGAATGAAGGTTTGTATGTATCTATATTTTATTGATTGATTTTATTTAACAGCTAAATAACTCCCAACTAATGGGAAGATGGGTTAGAATTTTAAATTCCTTTCTTAGAGAATATGCTATCAATTTTTTGAAGGGAAATAAAAAGTTTTTTAAAATCTACATGAAATATTTTTTGTTGATTGAATTTTTTATTCCTTAATATCCACTCGAAACAAATTTGTATTGGGTGTTTTCTAATGCATGTTATTAAATTTAATTCTAAAAATGTTTCAAGAGACTCTTTTGTTAAATCTGTAGAGATACTGAATTGTTTCAGCCGTTACTATTTGGTAGTTGATCATTATTAAAACAAATTATAGGAAATTCTATGTTTTACTACCAATAAAAATATATATATTACACATTTTCTTGTGACTCGAGTTTCGGGAAATGAACTATCCCATCATCAGACAAGTCAAGTTGTCTGATGATGGGATCATTTCCCGAAACTCGAGTCACAAGAAAATGTGTAAAATATATATTTTTATTGGTAGTAAAACAGTAATTTCTACAATTTGTTTAAATCTGTAGAGGTTTCGGAGAATTAATCCAGCTATTATCTGCAATATTTTCAATAAATCAAAGTATGTTGTTGCAGAAAATTAACTTTCAAAATAGTATTTGCATGTTTTTACTAAATATTCCAACTATATACTTATTCAACTCCTCTAAGCCAATAACATGCATAAGTCTCACGGAGGCTTGCACAAACTAAAGTCGAAAAACTTCCACCCCTAAAAAATCTACTGCTATTAATCCAAATTAAGTGCCGAGAATCAAATCATCGTTCTTCATTAAACATTTACACCCATATTTGACTGCGAAATGATGCTTGTTTCCAGAAGGAGGGTCGAAACTGCGGTGGCGATGCTCTTAGGAGGGTGTGATATAAACTAACCCCCAGATATAAATCACTCAAGGAAAAATATACGTGGAATATTTTCAGGATGTTGTCCCGAGTCGTTTACGGCCGAAATATGCCATAAAATTTCATCATATATCGGTTTATGTGCTCCTAGACTACGTGTGTTTCGAAGCTTGATGGTTGTGAAGATGGTTTGTGGTAACGAGATTTACTCATTTGGCGTAGAAATATAGTGAAAGTTAAACTCAGTGTGGATAACTCAATAAAAATATATACTTAACATCAATTTTTCAATATGATTTAAACAATATATATTGAAAATTTACAATTTTGAAAAAAGCTGGATTAATTCTTCAATAACCAACCGAAACAATTTGTATTAGGTGATGAATTAAAGTAACTTGGTCAATACTTTATATTTCCTTTGATTTTTCATTAGTTAATTACCACCACATGGGTTGATAATGAATATGTCTATAAAATATAGTTAAAACCTAAAACATTTATTCCTTCGATCAAAAAATCTACATTGAGTTCATTCACAAAGATTCACCCCTGTTTAGAATTCAATTAGTTTGAAATAATCACATTTTTGGAGAATTTTTGAGTCCAAATTAAATTAATTTAATGCTTCATATTCAAGATGAACTGAATTTCGGTATTTTTTAATGCAATTAAGTGATAATTTATTAATTATCCTATGATGATCAATTTGAAGCCACTTGATTTCATTCAATATACAGGCTGTCTACAAGTTATTTGCAACAAAAAATGGCATATAACACATGCTCTTAATGGTCATGGTTATTCTTCAAATATTTCTTGATTTCACGAAATATTTCAAGTTTTTCCATAAAATCAATTATATTTCAGTTATTCTTGTAACCTCATAAAATTTGATTACATATTTGGAAACGGCATTAAATTTGCCAGAAGATAAGAAGTTCTGTGAGCCAAAAAATTCTTATTGCGGGCGTGGTAAGAAGATGAATATCACGCTTCTGAAGTGAACAAAATCAGTCATATTTTTCCAGTTGGTTTTATCGCTGAAAAATTATAAATTATGGACATGATTTCTTTTCAGCCAAAAATAGATCATTTTGTGTGCTTTTGAATGACTTATCATTTTTGTGCTAGCTGCTTGTCCTCTGCCATAATATCATGGCTATAACGATAACAACGAAAAGTTGAAATATTTCAAACCTATATTTACTCTAACAAATAACAATAGTATTGTTTCAACACATTCAGTTTTCACAAAACATTAGTCATCAGATCAAACCTTTTGATCACGGAGTCCTTCTACAATGTATCTAGTTCTGTATTACCAAAGTGCTGAACACAGATTTAGTCGTTGTGTCAAAATATGACAGATTAATCTCTGTTGATCATCGATCAAAGACAAAACATTTTGTCTTCTGATCTAACCCAAAATCGCTGCTAAATCACAGATCCAGTTGATTTGTCGATTTTGTTGAATCAAGATCTTCGTATTCTTCGTTGTTCACTTTTTTCAAGTGATATAATTATAAAATGCTTTTCGAAATCATTTCATCGTCATCACCAGAAGAAGATTCAAGAGAAATTTGAAGATCCCGAAAGACAGGATTGATCCTTTTGTAAATTATGATGATCCTGTTTCCAAAATACGTTTTCGTTTCAACAAAAATGTCGTGATTGTAGTATTACAAAATATTGGACCAGAAATTTAACCACGCAGTAAACGGAATAAATCGATTGATGTGAGATTACAGTTATTAATTTGTCCATGATTTTATGCAACTAATGGTTTCCAAATGACGATAGGAGATCATATCAATATTGCAAAATTATTGGTATGCAGAATTATTAAAACGGGTTCACTTCAAATTACCCGTTTGAAACCGCTTCCATTTTGCACACATAAACAAGTAATACTTATAACGTAGTTATAATAATGATCAGTAATAATAGTAGGTTAGGACAAGCATATAAACAATAACAATCCGTTCTAACCCTTCTTTAACAACGCTACCACAGAAATATATGTATATACTTATATTCCTATTTTCCTTCTTTCTATTTCTATGATATAGCATTCAGATTTTAGTGAGTGCTACGTATTTAGATTGTTTTCTCGGATCAACTGGTCTAAGTGATCAATAACCTGAACTTGTTTTGTGAAACCCAAATTCGTTGATCTGTTTGTTAAATTTGGCAAGAGTGTCAGCGGATCCAGTGATCACCGAAACTGTATGAAATCCAGCTTCAACGTTCAATTAATCATAGGTATTCACTATTGTAAGCGTTCCACGTGTTGAATAGCCTAAGATGTCGAGCAACGTTCATTTGAACAAATAAAAATATAAGTTCGATAAATATGGTTGCAAATTTTCCAAAAATATCGATATGATCCATTTGTTCTATTCCAACTTGTCATCAAAAGGAAAAAAGATAATTTCACATATCCCGCCTCCATATTTATCTACGGCCAGATAAACAAAAAACGAGATGGATTGGAACGGCGTACCGAATTTCCGTTTTAACGAAACTTGTTGACTCGTCACAACTAATGAAAAACTGGCATGGAGACCCGGGAAATGCATTTACCGTTTTGAATTCGAGCCGTCCCTAAATGGGAAACTCTTGCTCCCCTTAGATTTCGTAGCCATTTTCATTAAACTTCATATTGTCAATGTAATCCATCAGAACAAATTACAGATGTTGTTTGGGGCTAATGGAGTTACACAACAGGGTGGAATTTCTTATGAACGAATATAGGAACACATGAAGGCATTAAATATTGTTCGTGAAGATCTAAAATAACTAAAGTACTGAACCATTTTTCAATTGAATCGGTCCTTACTTGATGGAAATTCATTTTAATTAAATAAAATAGTGAGAAATGTTGAATATCATACAGATTTATTCAGTTAACCTCCTACAAATTTTAATTTCAAACAAATCTTATTGAAAAACTATTAGAATTATATTAACTTAATGTTTTAAGAATACACTGTGTCAATTTAGTAGACATATAGAATTAACTTTTATTGCATAATACCAAAGGGGATAAAAGAATTCAAAGAAATGTAAAATTTCATTAAGAAATCATTAAATAAATACTTGAAGATTTTTTCTAAATGAGAAGTAGAGCTGATGAATTGTCGTTATGATAATTCTAAATTGCTTCTTGAAGATGCTCTGCATGTTTTAGGAATTTTTTTTTAAGGAACCTATTTTGAGTTGTTCTTGAAGAAGTTCTTGAGGTTATGTTTATCATTTTCAGAAAGGAATTTGGTTTTCATAAAACAAGGTACGAAACAAAATTTTGTACTGTTCAAGTATTTATTTAATGATCTTTAATTGACATTTTAAATCAATTTGAATTCTTTCATTCCCTTTGGTATTATGTAGTGAGTGTTAATTATATATGTGTATTAAATTGACACAATGTGTTCTAAAGTTATTTATTTTATTTAATTCTGAAAGTTTTTGAATGAAAATTTTTTGGCATTAAAATTTGTAGGAGTTTAACAGAAAAAATCTGTATGATATTTAAAATTTTATAATAATCCTTCTATCACGAAAAATCCTCTTTATTATTTGAATAAAATAGTATAGATGATTTCTACAATTTATAAAGTTACGATAATTGTTTCGCCAACACTGTGGCTTTGTCAAGTTAATATTTTGAACTAACTCTTAACATTACACATTCACTTCTTATATAGCTAAAAACTTGAAAAAAGTGGCGGTAAATCTAACTAACAATTTGCTGAAATAAAGATAAGAAAAACATTGCAAAAAATGATATAAAAAACCATCATTTCACAGAAATAACGATCAAGAAAAATATGCGGAAAAAAGGGGTATAAATCAGGGTCAATTATCTTGCTACATTTGTTTTGTCGTTGAGAATAATTTTGAGGTTCTTAAACCTATTTATTTCTACTGCTTCCAAAAGCGTGAATCTTTTACTTTTATTTTCAATATGGATAATTTCATAGTGATTGTTGAAATTATGTCCAAATTCTTTCAAATGACTACCAAATGTTGAATGCGAGATGCCTGACATGTAGCTCTGCTGATGTTCTTGAATTATTTTCTTAAAAGATCTTTCTGTTAGACCAATAGGTATTATACCATAAGGTAATGACCACCATCTGTAACGACCACCATTTACTGTAACATTTGCTCCAGCATCGTTTTTAAATAAATATGGACTGATGATGCCTACAGCGTGTAAAGCACACCATACAGTGCATTTTTCAGGATGCAATGGAACCTGCAGAACTTCTTGAGGGTTGTTTTCACTCCATATACTGCAATTTTGCTTGTTTATATAACCGTTCAACCAGAAATGAGCTTCATCACTAAACACAATTTTATGATAAAAAACTGGATCAACTTCAAGCTGTTCTAGGGGCCAATCAGCAAAAAACGACGCTTATTATGGCAAGTGGCTTTAGTTCTTGAACCAGTTGGATCTTGTATGGGTGTAAACCAAGATCCTTGCGCAAAATGCAACTTGTTGTGAACGTCGACGAATAGACAAACCTGGATCATCATTAACATTATGAGTTACAGCAGCGATATTTTCTTCTGTACGTACAGTTCTTTGTCTTGTTGTTGTTGTTGCATAGAGTAGATAAAATTTGTTCCGAAATCTAACGATAGTTCGACGAATAAGCTGCTCTGATGGACGATTATATAAACCATAAATTTTAAAAACTGGTCTATAAGTTGGGCGAATAGAACACCGATTTTGAAAATAAATTTAACAATTAGTAAACGTTGTTGCATCGTGAGTCTTTCCATGATAATTTGCCAATGCTTACTGAACAGAAATGTCAAAACAACATGGCTTCTACCTTCGAATCACAGTTATTCCTATCGAAAGTTTTACCACTCTAAAAATAACACCCGATAGATATGCCGCAAGATCCTCATTGTTGAATATTTTTACTTATTTTTAAATAGTGACGTATTTCCCATAATTGGCCCTAATATATTTTATGATTATTTATATCTCTTTTTTTGCATATTTATCTTTATCGGTATTTCTGTGAATTGATGGTTATTTGTATCCGTTTTTGCAATGTTTTCCTCATCTTTATTTCGGATCATTGTTCGTTCGTTGTACCGCCTCTTTTCTCATGTTTTAGCCACAGAAAAAGTGAATGGTGTAGTGTTAAGAGTTAGTTCAAAATGTGAACTTGACAACTTAATAACTTAATAAATTGTGGTAATAATCTATACTATTTTATTTGAGTGAAAGCCATTATGTCACATTGGTCTCAAGTTTAGGGCGAAAAATAGTTTTTCGCATATTTTTCTTCGTCCTTATTTTTTGTATATTGATGGTTATTTGTATCCCTTTTTGCATATCTTCTTCTTATCTTCAAGTGAATGTGTTATTTTGAAAGTTATTTCAACATGTGAATTCGACGAAGCCACAGTGTTGTCGTTAGCTTAATAAATTGTAGAAATAATCTATATTACATTATTTCATTTAATTGGGTGAATTCCACCCAGTGTATCAAAAAATACACCTATATCTACACAAATGAGTATTTATCCCGATAACTCAATATAGTGTATAAGACTTTTATGTGTTCTAACAAGCCTGATAAGAGGAAAAAGTTGTATAAGTGTACAATTTTTTTCTAATTCCATTTTCTAATCGTAAATTACAAAAGACAATGAATTAATAAATTAAACTAAATTAGAAAAATACTTTTTCTAATTTTGACATACTTTTCAAAACCTTTTACTCTTCGTTACTAGTTGCGAAAAGGAAACCATTTTGCAACTCTAAGTGAAAAGTATATTTCATTACTGATTGCGAAAAATACAGAAAAAGTGTACGACTAAACTATTTTTTCTTGTCATTTAATTTGATGTACCACATATCATGAAGATCCATAATTTTATTCAATTTCAACAAGTCAATAACAAAATTATTTATAAATATTAATAACACAATTTGAGCAATTAGTAATATGGACCCCAGCTGACAACAAAGTGTTCTGCATCATCTCGCGTATTTTCCATATAATTTTTTCAAGAATGTTTATTGCAATCTTCTGTTTATTAATTATGAAATTCTCAACATAACCCTCAGCACTCTGATCAGAATGCAGAGCCTTGTTTCGATCGGAGCATCACCCCCACTTCGCACTAGCACTGAGAGAGAACAATCGTTTATTCGTCATCGCATCGCGCTGAGGTTTTGATTCTTCCTCTGCTCCACTGGACCCTGCTTATCCTCTAGATTAATATTGAATTTCCTATGTCTTTTACATACCTATATATATATATATATATATATATATATATATATATATATAAAAATATCTCTGACGAGTCAACAAGTTTCGTTAAAACGGAAATTCGGTACGCCATTCCATTCCATATATATATATTCTTCAACTTTGAAAAACCGTGACACATGACACTTGCTTCCATACAAACGAAGTAACAAATAAATATGGCCGAATCACTAGATGATTTGAAAGTAATCTACGATGGGCGTCCGAATTTGAATTCAAAAAGTCACATTCATTTCAACTTCAGCCGAAGTAATTGCAGTCTGTAACAATCACCTTTGAAGGAATCAACAGGTTTTAGCAGCTAGTAATATCGGGTGTTAGAGTGATAGAATTTTCGATAGGGATAACTGTGATTTGAGAGAAGTTAGAAGCCATGTTGTTTTGACATTTCTGTTCAGTAAGCATTGATAAATTATCATGGAAAGATTCACGCTGCAACAAAGTTCACAAATTGTTGAAATTAATTTTCAAAAACAGTGTTCTATTCGCCTAACTTATAAAACACTTCGTGAAATTTATGGTTCACATAATCATCCATCAGAGGACCTTATTCGTCGAGCTATCGATAGATTTCGGAAAACATTTTCTCTACTCGATGCAACAACAACAAGACAAAGAACTGTACGTACAGAAGAAAATATCGCTGCTGTAAGTCAAAGGGTTAATGATGATCCAGATTTGTCTATTCGTCGAGGTCATAACAAGTTGGAATCTGTGGATCCACCACATGGAAAATTTTGCTTAAATATTTTGGTCTACAACCATACAAGATCCAACTGGTTCAAGAACTAAAGCCACTTGACCATAATGAGCGTCGTTTGTTTGCTGATTTGATTTGGCCTTAGAACAGCTTGAAGTTGATCCACTTTTTTTTATCGTAAAACTGTGTTTAGTGATGAAGCCCATTTCTGGTTGAACGGCTATGTAAACAAGCAAAATTGCCGGAGTGAAAACAATTCTCAGGAAGTTCTGCAGGTTCCATTGCATCCTGAAAAATGCACTGTATGATGTGCTTTACAGGCTGGAGGCATCATCGGTCCATATTTCTTTAAAAACGATGCTGGAGCTAATGTTACAGTGAATGGTGCTCGTATGAATGGTATCGACCCAGAAGTGTTTTTGTTCCAACAAGATGGTGCTACAACTCATGCTGCTACCTTAACAATTTATTTATTGAAAGAAATATTTGGCGATAACATTATTTCGATAAATGGTCCAATTAATTGACCTCCAAGATCATGCGACATAACTCCACTGGATTATTTTCTTTGAAGAAGATCCACTTTTCGCCACCAGTAACTAGCCAATGTCAAACCTTTTCTTTTTTGCCGTTGAAGCAGCTGCTCACAAGAAAATAATCGCTCCAGATCTCTTGACTTCAATTCATTCCAATAGTCTTTCTTTTGAATCAGGCCTATATATTTCAAATGTACAGACACTGCTTGTTGGGTCACCCCTAACAACTCGTCTTACGTTAGACTCGCATCTTTATCAAGTAATATCTTTATTTCATCGTCTCCGATTTTTTTTGGCTGTCCCTAGCGAGGTCTATCTTCATCGCTGAAATCACCAATTTTGAAGCCCGGAAACAAGATTGTTAAAACTTTTTTCAAATGAGTGATAAAAGTGTTTATTTAATATAATTTCCATCGGACATTTTGTATAGTAAATTATTCGTGGTAATTTTCAACTGGGGTTATTATCGAAATTTACCCATCAATTTAAGAGTATTGTTCCTAGGTATTTCTATTGGGTAAATAAAATGAAAAACAAATCCAAAAATAAAAAAAATTAGATTCGGTACTTCAGTTTATACCACATATCTGATATGTATCCTCTTGGCTGATTCATCGATTCATCATAATCTTCTGACAGATGAAGCAACTCTTCGCCTCTTGAATTATTATCAACTGAGTATTTTGTTCTGTCGACTTTCATCTAAATCCATCTTCGAGAAGTCAGCAGCTAATGGAACGAAAGAAGCATCCAGCCATTCGACAATTTATGGTGAATAGCTAGCAAGAAATTTTCATTAACGTGAAACAGTGGGATGAATTCAATTAATATTAATCAAAGGGAGATTCAGCGAGAACTTGGAAGACGCATCAACAAAGGATTAGATCCCGTAGCACATCGCAAAACGGAATGAGAAAGCAACTCCGTAGTTTCTCCACTAATAACTCGCCAAAGTTTCTGACTCTCGCAAGAACGTTTCTAATTACGAAAGATAACACGTTTTTCAAAATAATATCGGGTATTCGAACAAGAGGTTTTATTTCGAAATTCCCGCCATTTTTAAAGTGTCAAAATAAATCTATTGTGTTGTTCGGAAAGTAATTTCGTCTTTTTTGGGGAAACTGAAAGACAATTTTCGAATAATGAATAAATATTTTAATAAGTTATATATTAGCCATTCTGGTCCAACACCTTTTGCCATCTTTCTGGTAGTAGCATGATTCCACGCTCATCAAATTTTTGGTCCTTGCTGGCTAAAAACTGATCCAGATGATTTTTGACCTCTTCATTTGAAGTAAACGTTTTACAGTCCAAACAATTTTGGAATGACCGGAACAAATAATAATCCAAAAGCGCCAGATCTGGAGAATATGGTGGATGTGGCAGTGTATCCCTTTCAAGCTGTGAAATCTTTTGGCGAGTAACCAAACTTGTATGAGGTCTCGTATTATCTTGGTGGAACACTACACCTTTTCTGTTGATTAATTCTGGCCTTTTCTGTTGAAGTGCATCATTCAGTTTGTCCAGCTGATGAGAGTTGACTTCCGAATTAATTGTTGTGTTATCCGGTAAAAGCTGAAAATGTTACATTGGACAGGTGCATTTAAAAGTGGTTACTTTGGCTGTCCATCAACGTAAAGTAAACTTCACACCGCTTAAGTAGAGGAAATGGTGACTGAAAATAGTCGTTCAAAAGTCTTAGAGGATAACCACTAAGATATATGTGTTTTCGCTGAACTAGTGCCGACAAACTCTTCGAGGGAATATGGTGGATCTATGTATACGAAGAATCGTCTGTAGGTAAAAGAGTTGAAAATATCGGAATTCTCTGAAGAAATGCATGTGAAAATCTGCGGTATTGTTGTTTCGGTTGGTGGTGCAAGGTACTGCGTTTCGAGTGTTTATAGACCTTAATCAGGAGAAATTGATCAGTTCTTTACAATACTGTATTTTGAATGTTGACATTATTTTCTTATGTGATGATCTGACCAACGACTCGCTAAAGTCAAATTGCAACAGAACTCAACTTCTTAACAATTTGTTAGATTGCTTTGATCTCTTAAAAACGTCCCAATTTGTAACTATAGACAACACTAATTTAATGTAACATACCACGGTTAGTTTATAATAATAATAATAATGTTCATTCACATCAGAAAGATACAGTACAATGCATGATAATTTAATAGTAACGTAATTTGTGTATAAACGAATAATCACTGAAGTTGCAAGAGCAACTTGTGCGTGATGAAAAAAAAATAATGAATATATACACATACATATATATACACATATACATATATAATAACAATAATATGACACCAATAATAATGTTTACTCAGCAACAATGATACACCAAAAGCGGAAAAAAAATGGAGATATGTACCACCATCCCACGAATAAACAGGGACAATCACTATTTGCTGTAAATACAGCTGTGCGTGGTAAACAATTTAATTTTATAAGCGGTTTATGACAATATAAAATAATATATAAAAATTAGAACAACCCAACACTCCAGAACACAATATATGGTATAAAAGTTTAGATAAAAGTAGATGGGTATGAGCATGAAAAAGTAATGTAATGAGCAGGAATAATAGAACTTATACAGTTACAAAAAAAAAATCATCAGAGTTAATAACTGTCACAGGCTAAGACTGAGGTATCAAAAGATCTCTGCAACAGTGGAATAAGTATGTCGTTTGAGATACTTATGACGAGCGGTGAACTGTATAACAATCGCAAGCATAATCAAATTTTAGTTTTCGATCATCTCGTGTATATACGCACGGGAAGTATGCTGAACATGAAGTCTGAGCTTATTCAGAAATTTTCTCGGGTTTGGCTCGCATTTTAGTGCTTCTGGTAGACAGCTGAAGAGTTTTGGGCCCAAATAATGATAGTTCCTTTGACCGACCGACTTGTGCATGACAGGTATTAGTCATCTCGTGTATATCCGCACGGGAAGTATGCTGAACATGAAGTCTGAGCTTATTCAGAAATTTTCTCGGGTTTGGCTCGCATTTTAGTGCTTTTGGTAGACAGCTGAAGAGTTTTGGGCCCAAATAATGATAGTTCCTTTGACCGACCGACTTGTGCATGACAGGTATTAGAATACTTCTTTTGTGGCGGGTCTTATAGCCATGGCTACAGGCGATCAACTCATTCTTGTTCTTATATTGGACTGCAGTTATATTTATGAAAAATAGTTGCCTTGGGTCGAATATTGAAGTTTCCGAGTAGAGGAGGTTGCTAGGATAGTTATATGGTTTTTGCAGAATACATCTTAAAAAGCGTCTTTGAATTACTTCAAGTGAGTGCAGATGTGTTTTAGAGACTCCTCCCCAACCAATTATGCCGTAGTTCAAGTGAGATTCTACCAAACTCCTGTACAAAATTATTTTCTGTTTATGGTTCAGTATGCTTATTATCCTTTTGAATTTGTACAGAATGGATCGTAGTTTCTTTACAAGATGTAGTACTTGTTGGTCCCATCTTAGATGGTTATCTAGAATTATGCAGAGGTATTTAATTTTTTTGACAGGTCTGATGGTAGCCATGTCGGATATCATTATGTCATATTCTGGCAGGGATGTATCATAGCTACTGAATGGTAGGTAGTAAGTTTTGTTGAAATTTATTGATAATAATCTATAGTCGAACCATTCCTTTATTTTTGTTAGGTCGTTCTCTAGCTTAAGTTTCAAATTAAACCAGTCATCGTCCTCGCAAAACACGACTGTGTCATCCGCAAAGCTGATAATTTTCGAGTGGATATTCAATAAGAAGAGATTATTAAGGTAAATATTGAATAATATTGGTCCTAGGACCGTTCCTTGGGGTACACCACATAAAATAGTTTTTTTATCACTCACACTGTTATCAATTTTCACTCTTTGCCGCCTATTTAGTAGATAGCTTCTGAAAAGTTCATGTGGAATGCCTCTTATCCCCAGATCTTCTAGAGTTTTGAGTAATATAAAGTGGTCCACGGTATCGAAGGCTTTTCTCAAGTCTATGAAGATACCAATTGATGGTTTCGACTCATCTAAACACCGATATATATTTTGTGTCAATATTTTAATCGGATCTTGAGTAGACATTTTTTCTCTGAATCCGTACTGAGACTTCGACAATAGATTGTACTTTTCGAGGAATTTATGCAACCTCTTCTGAATAATCTTCTCCAATATTTTGGCTAGGCATGTTATCAGGGTAATAGGCCTATAATTTGAGACATCGGTCTTAATTCCACTCTTATGAATCGGTGTCACCACGGCCGTCTTGAATGCTGTTTACCGCAGTATTTTGCCTATTATTTCAATATTTTGAAAGTAACAGGCAATTTCAATTTAATTAATCTCGATGTTTAATTTCGATGGGTTCAGTGGACTGTATTTTGGCGTAGATTAGCGTAGAGTTTTACTTCAAGGGCACTTGTTTGTAGTTATCTCGATGATGAACTAGCTTTGTTTATCCAATAAGATAAACCAACGAAGATTGTAAGGAATTATAGTAAAGCACTCGTAATAACAACGAACTATAATTCTTGGTTTACTGTATATAAACCAAGTCAGAGTATATAATTATTTCTCTAAAAACAAATGTAATGAATTTACCAATAGTTTGGCAATCGACTGAATTACTATATTAACAATAATAACCGCGATAGCTTGGACCAAAATGTCACAAGCTACGTAGAACAAATTGACTTTCCGAATGATAGTACATACTGTAGCAAAGGCTACATGCGACAGGTTTGACTGTTACTAAAATAATAATTTTACAGTCTTTTCAAAGACTGAACGTTAGAGGTGCTCGATGCATTCCTTCTAACAAAAAGGGGGAAATTAACATAATTGATTGGAAGGTCCATTTGGATGTGGACTGAACGAAGAAAATAAATATTTTTATTGGTCACAGACAAAATATGAGATTAATGCAAGTAAAGAAGGAGGATAGAATCAGTTTATAATTCCGAATGCTGTGTCATGTGAAATTAACAGGCATAAATATATCAAAATCTCTAAATTACTTTCCATATTTTCTAAGGCCATATATAATTATTAGAATACAAATAATGCAAACATTTAAAACGACAATTCCCGAAACTACTAGATCGAAATATCAATGTGAAAGACTCAAGTATCAATGACGAAATAATTTCGAACGACAGGGCCATCTCCAATGAGACGGAACAGATGTCACTTCCTCTTCTTAGGTTGATTATATATTCTCCAGTTCTACAATATTGTTAAGTCTGCATTTTCAGTCTATATCTATTCTAAAATCTCAAATGCTCATTAGACATGTTAATCCAAACAACATTCACAATTGCCCGTTTATCAGAGAGTAGTTTTGATCAGCTCTACGAGAGTGATGTTGACCTGTGCTTTGAAGCATTCAGTAATGAAATCCTATACTATTTATTGTCGATATATGTAATATTCTTGCACCCTCATTTTCGTAACAACGAATTAACGGACTAAATAAAACGGAGTAAACAAAGTTCGCACAATCTATACTGGATTTAATCGAGTGTACGTTCACTATTTCAATCAAGTAAAAGAGTGCAAAACTACAGCACAAAGAAGTAATTAGTGTAGATGGAGTAAAATACGACAATCCTACAGAACTCGCTAACATGTTTGCCATTCATTTCACCATAATGGCTTAATCAATGCTAAAGATTTATTTTTTCGATAATTCATCTTTTTCCTGTATAACTACAACTTTTGTTGAAAATACTTTATTTTTCCATCCATGACTAAGTTTCAGGTCTTGGATACTATTTCAAAAATAAGAAATGCATAAGGGTTACATTCCATTTCAACCAAATTTTGGAAAACAGACAGTTAGCGAACATTCTGCTCATATCATAAATCTTTCAATATCGCTTAGTAAATTTCCCAATACTCTCAAGGAATCCTTTGAGCTCACAAACTATCGTCCCATTTCAATGTTGAGCATTTTGTCGAAAGTTTTCGAAAGAATCGTAAAATAAAAAGTACTGAATTCAGCTCAGCATGGCTTTAAAAGTGGTCGACCAACACTGACGGCTGTACTCGATTTCATAGAATCCGTTTACAAATGTATGACTACAACTTACATGTTGCTGGCTTGTTTTTTGATTCATCTTGTGCCTTCGATACACTTTCAGTTAAATTCATTTTCAGGAAACGCTACAGCTTAGGGATCAGGATAATATGTTGCAATTGGCTGCGTAACTATCTTAACGAGAGAACTATGCGTGTAAAGGTTTATTGGCTCAATTTCATATCGACTGTGAGGTTATTCAAGACTCTAAGCTGGGTCCACTATTATTTTTACTATTGATAAATGATATACCCAATCACGTGGACTCCTCGGTTGTGTTCAAGACTCGGAGTTGCGAGGAACTTCTCTACTCTTGATAGGCAATTATAAGCCAGTTAGTGAGTTGCAAATAATTTGCTACCATTGCATGGTATTTACATATATCAATATTTACTTTATGCTGAAGGAAAGAAATTTAAATAGACCTGGTTAAGTAACAATCAGGAATATAAAACTGGAAATTAAGATATATTACTTGCACCTAGACAAAAAATTCATAAGTTTGAGATTGAGATCATGCATTCTGAACGCATCAACCGCTTCTTCAGGTGTTGAAAAACGTTGATCTCTCAGTTTATTGTTTACGTACCGAAATAAAAAGAAGTCATTCGGTGTCAGGTCAAGAC
The DNA here is from genome assembly GCA_034642435.1 of Megalocaria dilatata. NCBI lineage: Eukaryota > Metazoa > Arthropoda > Insecta > Coleoptera > Coccinellidae > Megalocaria > Megalocaria dilatata. Next base: position 44,717,662 of record CM067856.1, read on the forward strand.
TATACGGCGGATGACTCATCAAATCGACGCTTTGAGTGCTCAAAAATGCAGTTGTTTGAGCCGATGTGTGAGAGCTCGCATTGTCGTGGTGAAGAGTGATTCATCATCGGCGGTTGGTTTTCCTCATTTCTTGGAAGACAACTGGCAAATAAAAGGTTGTGTACCACTCAGAATTGACTGTTCTGCGTTGTTCTAGAGGTACGGTTACGACATATCCAGTTTTTCCGAAAAAACAGGCGACCATTTTCTTGGAAGTGCTTCGTGCGCGAACAAGTTTTGTTGGATTTGGCTCATCTTGAAACACCCATACAGTCGATTGCTTTTTACTTTCGGGCTCATACGCGTAAATCGACGATTCGTCACCTGTCACGATGTTATAGACACTAGCCTTTTTTTGAACGATTGACGCGAACAAATTTTTTTGACAGTCAAATGTTCATGCAATAGAATGTATGCTGGTCCCACTAATGCCTAAAGTTGTCTAAATCTCACATAGGTCACATGACGATCTGTCAATATCAGTTCGCGCACAGGATCGATGGTTTCCGGAACAACAACTGACCTTCACGAAATTTGTCTTGGGGCGAATTAAGACCTCGATTGAATTCACCATACCATCGATTAACACTGATCCTTGATGGAGCTTCATCTCCAAAAATTGAATTAAGTTCATCAATGCATTGTTGCTGAGTTAATCCACGTCGAAAGTTGTAAAAAATAATCGCGCGAAAATGTTCACGATTTAATTCCATTTTTTGGCCGAAATTAATCTTTTAAGTTACTGTAAACAACACAAATAGCGCTCGTAGATCAAACACTTCTAAGTACGCATAATCTCAAAAATGTCATACTTTACGATCGAGCTGTCAGTTGCCAGATTGGAACATATAAAAGGCAACCCTCGTACCAGAGTGTAAAAATGTATAATTTATATAATCAAATTAGCTCTTAGGCTTATTCGCCTAACATGAAAGTCTACTAATACTACTTCTTGAACTAAATATCTCCACGAATTTTGTGGCGCACTTGACCCTTTTGTTCGAAAGAAACTTTCGTCTTTGCTCAAAACTCTGTAAATGTATAATTGTCCTCCTGATTTTATTAAATCTCCCGATCTCATAGAGTTTAAGAAAAAAGTTAAACATATTCTGTTAACTATGTGTTTTTGTTATCCAACAGAATCATATGGGGATTGCCCTTTAATTATTGATGATGATTGATATGCTTTTGTTCACTAGACTTGTTATATGCACTGAGGTGTTTAATGGGATTAAATAAATTATTATTATTATATTATGATGAATTGTAAATGTAACTTAAATCTTATGTACCAGTGCTTGATTAAGAGTATAAATCACCCTAATGAAAATTATTTCGGCATGTTTATTTTTGTCCAGTATCACTCATAGTTGAAAATTTCGGGATTGTCCAAATCATTATTGACTTCATTCCCTTATTGATCGTTTTGGTTCGTCTAGATTAATTAGCTCTCAAAGATGAATGAGCGAATTCTGATTGCATAAATTCTCTCATCGACGTGATCATTCCAGATTGAAAAAATTTACCAAAACCCTTTTCTTTATCGCCCGTGCTTCCAATGCCTTTCCTTTCGTCGTTTTACGACTTGCGTGTTCCTATGTGGTCATATCCAGGTAGGTAAACACGGGGAAAAACGGAACGCAGCTTATGTGGTCTCAACGCCATAAAACTAAATGGCTAAAACGTGTGAGTCGCTCAGCCCTTCCGGAAGGACTGCTTTAAGTTTGCCGACGGTAGTTTTATATAGTTTAGGCCGAAACTATTCCGGAATATATGAGAGCTGGAAACAGAATTCAGAAGCTGGTCGAATGGTTTTCGGATTTAACACAAGTTATGTTATTACCTGTCAATAGAACAATTTCAACTCGCCTCAAAAATAGTCAATAGTACAAATATAAATGAAAAATTACTTTGAAGAGATTTGTTTTATTTATTACAGACAATAACTGGATCAATTCTCCGAAACATCTACAAATTTTATCTAAAAACTCTCTTAAAAATTTTTTAAAATTAAATTGAATAAAATGTCTCAGAAACACTGTTTCATTTTATAAACATAGAATTATCAATACATATGTGCTGTAATTAACCAATAAAGAATCAAAAATAAAAAAAAATGGACCGTGATCAAGCAGCAAACATCATAAAGGGTCTTTCAATGGAAACTCCCCATTTTTAAATTGACAGTATTCACGCATGGCAGCCATTGTTTATTTGTGACATTGACAGTTGTATTTGTCAATATCTACAATTTAGTCATGAAAAGGTAGACACTCCAGCAACGTTTACAAATAATCCCAGTTATCTGTTACTCTAACTTTACGTGCTTTAACTCCAAATTTTGGTCTTTATTATCGTCCGGATAAAAGAACCGTTGAACGTTTAGTAAAGAAGTTTGAACCAAATTTTACACTTCATGATGTTACTGTGCTAGTGAGACAAAGAAATCCAAGAAGTGAAGAGAATATCGCTGCCCTAAGTGAAAGCTTTCCTGAAGACCAAAATTTATCGATTTCTCGACGTTCACTAGAACTAAGTATCTTCCAGACGCCTGTGTGGCGAATATTCAGAAAAGACCTTGGTTTACATCCATACAAAATTGTTTTAACCCAAGAACTCAAACCAACAGGTCATTATTGAAAACAAAATTCGGTGATTCGATTATTTTAAGGAATGGACCGGTAAATTATCCCCTCGTTTCTGCGATTTAACTCCATTGGACTTCTTTCTTTGGGGTTACAAGTCATTGGTTTACAGCAATCATCCAGCAAATTTAGATGATTTACATATCAGTATTGAACGAGTAATTGCTAACATACGACCTGATTTGAATGAGAGAGTCATGGAAATTTGGGTTCAACGACTTCATTCCTGCCAGCGTTTTCGTGGTGTTCATTTAAATGATGTTTCGTTCCATATCTAATGATATCCATTGTACTTCATAATGAAATAAAAATTTTCAATCATTTTCAAATAAATAATGTGTTTCATTCACAAAACAAAATGGGGGGGCTCTGTCAATGAAAGGCCCTTTACAAGACAGCCTGTTTCGATTGGATATTCAGAAATAACAAACTACATCACCCAAAAAATGCTCCACATAAAATTTGAAAAGGTATCTTTTATTTCCTTTTTTTTTAAATATATAGCACATTCTCCAGAAAAATGATTTGAAATTCTCATCCATATTCTTACCAGTTGGATGCTAGATGAAAAAATCATCGTGAAGCAAGTTTTACACAAGTTTAATCATTTAATCATTTTCTGCCCATATTTGTCAGAAAATCACATTTTAATAATTTTCTTTTCAGTCTATATTTCGTTTTCAATAAGATCAAACAGTTCTACGTAACTAAAACTCGAATTTTCATCATGCCAATACAAGTTTTATCCTAGGACTATGCCAGGTCTTGGAATGCTTCAGGCCGATCGAACACAAATGCAAGGGGCCAATTTATTCAATAATAGTCAGAGTGTGATATCACATTAACTGGCACGGTATTTTACTAATGGAAATATTCCTCAAAGACCCAGAAGTGGTAGACCACGTGCTACAACGCCAGCAGAAGACCTCTTTTTTACTATTTTACTGAGAAGAAAGCATCGCAGCACTTGCAGAATGGCAAGTCAACGTCAAGTAGTTCATAGGTAGTGTAATTTCCCTAAGCACAGTCGGAAGATATCTCCATGAAGTCATTGTAATATCGAGACGCTAGTTAGGAAAAGTTTCACTTATTCGCGAACATAAACTTTAAAGATTAGAGTGGGCAAAGGAGTGGGTACACTGGCAAGATGAATAGCGATACGTACTCTTTGCTGACGAGGCCAGATATGGACAGTTTTCAGATAGTCAACCAGGACGAGTGTGGACACGTCCATTCATACGAAGAAACCACCACTCTGTTCAAGAAGTCCATCCTTTTCGAGAAGGCACAATCTTAGTTAAGAGTGGAGTTTGTTTCGATGGCAGAACTGAGTTAGAAGTAGGTCCCAGAATCATTACTTCTCAGATATATGTTGATGAAGTTATCAACGGAATAGTCCAACAATTTCACTTAGCTATTAGCGGAAATTTGTTTTTTCTGGATACTGCTAGAGAAAGTTAAGTTATTCCATGTCCAGAATTAAGTCCAAAATCCCCTGAAACTTAGGTTTTAGGGGATTTAGATCAAATCGCTTGGAACCATTACAAAGAACCTTGATGTCCACAGATCACAACCAGAAAGGCTTCAACAGCTCCGAGATCTTTCACCAGAACTTTAGTAACAAATTGAGATATTGAGGGATATTCTCACTTTACCATTTTTAAATTGTCACACTTTAATTCTGCCGTCTGAATCTAGGCGTTTTGAAATATTGACGTATAGATCCACCTATGGTACAGTTTATCAAGTATCAACTGTAAGTACCCCTAGTCTATACAAAGGGTCTTCCAATAAAAGGTTTCATTTTGAATAGACCGCTAATTGGTCAGCGGTCATCTTTTGACATTTGACAAGTTGTAACTACGCCATTACTAAAAATGCAAGAATAGACGCTGCAACAACGCACTGAAATTGTTAAAATTCACTACAAATGGTGAAAATTTCGCACTCACAGTTCGCAAAACTAAAGCACTTTTGGATCGTCGTGAAGCAGCTTCTCGGTCGACAATAGTGAAACTGGTAGAAAAATTTAGAGCGCTGGAACAAGTTAGCGATGTGAATAATCGCAACCTTGTGTGTCGCTCTAGAACAACTGAGAATATTGCTGCTGTAGAGTTGACAAAAGCCCAGGTTTGTCAATTCCTCGTCCATTTTTGGAATTAGGCATTCTCGTCGATCTTTGAAACGGCATAACACCGTATGTTGCATAAAGACTTGGGTCTTAAAACTTTTAAAATTCAGTTTACACAAGAACTCAAACCGGTCGCTCACAACCAACGTCGTATCTTTGCTGCTTGAGTCTTTGAAATGCATCCTAGTGATCCGGATTTTCATCGAAAAATCATCTTTTGTGATAAGGCCAATTTTCACCTCGCAGCCTTTATTAATAATTGTGGCATTTGGGGCTCGGAAAATTCAAGAATGGTTGTTGAAATCTCTCTCCATTCTCAACGTCTCACTGTTTAGTGCGGTTTTTGGGCTGGCGGTGTGACCGGACCTTACTTATTTGAAAATGAGGCTGAAGCAACTGTTACGATAAATGTATTGCGCTACCGAGCTATGATTAATGATTTTTTATGGCCGGAATTGGAAGATATTGAAGTGAGCGACCTTTATTCTTAACAAGATGACGCTAAGTGCACACAAGCCACTAAACAATCGCAATTTTGCAAGATAAGCTTCTTGGCCGTGTTATTTTCCGAAGAGGTGATCACAATTGGCCACAGTGATCTTGTGATTCAACACCTTTAGACTTTTTTCTTTGGGACTACGTGAAAGATAAGGTCTATGCTAATGCTCCACAATCAATTGAATACCTTAAAGATGGAATTTGTGAGGTAATCGAGGAAATACAGCCGCAAATGTGGGAATTGGTCATGGAAAATTTCATGAAAAGGTTATGGTGCTGCAATTGCAGCCGTAGCGGCCATTTGGATGATATCGTTTTTCATTGTTAATGGCATACCTTCCTCTTCACAATAAAATAAACATCTATTGAGTTCTCTTTAAATATACTAGTTTTTTTTTATAATCTAAATGAAACCTCTTATTAAAAAACCCCTTAGTTCCGTGCTTCAAAGCTAGGAGCGCTGGCTGCGTAATTAGGTTTTTCTTATCGACGATATCGACAACCATTTTGAACACCTCAGTTGCATCTGACTGATTGATATATTGGTTGAATTGAACTAGTTAAAAGTTGAATTACCGGACTCTCTTTCGGAGAATATAGTATCAATTAATTTAGAATTATTCGCATGATTGTTTATATCTGGAGAAATTAATGCCGCCTCAGATTTTGGTTTTCGGAGTTATATTGGACCAAAAAAAATCAGCATTTTTTCGGTTAACCAGAAGGCCATCTTCTTTTACTTCTTTATTTGAAGTCGGAGTTTCGTATCATCGGCTCTAACATTTGATCCAATTTGAAAACATAATTCGTAACATTTCCAATGAAGAAATTGGAAACTGGTACTCATTTGATGAACAAATGGAGGTTTAGAATTTCAAGATACAGCTTTGGGCCCACATCGGTGGAAGGATCCGAACACATCGTTTATAAGTTTGATCATTTGACTATTTAATAACAAGGACAGCACAAGGAGGCTATATTTTCCACTTTCGACCAGTACATTGATATATAACAGCTACAGGATATTTGACAGATATCTGGGATCTTTTTTTAAATATTTGCGTACTGTATATTTTCAATAGATCGTCTGGTCTCAAATAATTAAATACCATCATTATTATGGTCTAGCTTGCGATAGTGAACCTACTCTAAAAAATACTAAGTCATTCCCTCTTTCCCATTCAATTGCCATACAGTTGGTAACAATTTAATAAATCATTTAAGTGGTTATATTTCCTTCTTTGAATTATAAATCTTTCACACCCTGAGTTCAGTATATTATCTTGACATCCTGCTTGAAGAAGGTGGCAACCATTTTTAACTAGCTAGCCGGTGATACTGAAAACTCTAAAACTGTGTGTAACAAAATGTTAGAACATATTCATTGATTAAAGTTTTCAAATATATTATTTTCAATGACATTCATATTTCTGTCGCAAACGTCAACATCTCTTGGATAACTTGTTAGTGAACATCAATCAATGACTTTTTCAAAAATCATTGAAAAATTATAACCAAGAGAAAAATCACTAACCTGCACTCTTGATTCGGTCAATCCTATCCTCATGGCAATCTCTTCCCTCATGAAAATATCAGGGTAGTGTGTCTTGGAGAAACACCTCTCCAACTCGTTCAACTGTGCCGGAGTGAACCTCGTCCTATGCCTCTTTTGCTTGGACGGCTTGTCGCCATCGCTCCCGGAGTTGCTTCCCATGCCATTCAACGACGACAGGCTGCCGTCGCACAAGTTCAACCTCGGCTGGTCCAAGATCTTTAGATCGCTTTGGTGGCGTTTCAAGTCTTCCCCACACATGTCTTTGAGTCCTGGAATAGTGCAATTACTGATTTTTCAAGTAGAACATTAAATAGGTCATAAAAAATGAAGTTGGGCTTCAATGTTGGTCTGAAGGTTGGGACATTCAAAATTTGCATTTTCGGTCGGTTATAAATAAGAAAATATTGAATATTTTTTCGAAGTTATGAGTTTATTAGAAAGGTTGAACCTTGACATTCACCAATGAGAAACAATATATTTTTTAAAAAGATGATATCCATAGTGTAACTTACTATAGATCTATTTCTATTTTGAATATATTGTCTAAGGTCTTCGAGAGAATTATATTCAATAGAATGATGAAGAATCTTGATAAATTCAATATACTAAATAAAGCCCAGCATGGGTTTAGATCTGGTCGCTCAACCCTTACAGCGGTAACCTACTTGGTTCAGTTCGTTTATGATTGCTATGACAACGGGCTGTATGTTGCGGGTTTATTTTTTGACCTCTCTAGAGCATTCGATAGTCTGTACCTTCAATTTATAATTGATAAGTGTTACAACCTAAGTTTTCGGGATGTGTTTCTGAATTGGCTATGCAGCTATCTCCATATCAAAAAGAGTAAAAAACTCGTTATCTAATGAGTACGGTATTAATATGGGAGCGCCACAAGGTTCAGTCCTTGGGCCACTTCTATTTTTAATTCTTATAAATGATATTCCTGTTGATTTGTGAAATATGCTTATTTATGTGCATACCCGTCAGGATCTTTCATCGCCGATGGAAAAGTGCAGAATTAGCTTGTTCGCTAAGGATGCTTCCGTGGTAATCGCGACGCTGACTTTTGAGGAACTGCAATTGCTTTGTGAACGTCTTTTGCGGAGCTTTGTATATTGGTGTCATGAAAATAATTTGATGATCAACTTTTTGAAACAGATTGCATTGAATTGGACACACGGAACATATGTTGGTCATTCGTCATTTAGATATTATCATCCCATCTAGCGATAGTACTAAATTTCTTGGTATTTATGTGGACAAAAATTTGAAGTGGATTACATATGTAGAATACTTATGGAAATAACTTAATAGTTCTTATTATGCCTCAAGTATGATGAAAAGTTTACTTCCCATAGAATCTCTTATAAGAGTCTATTATAGTTTGGTATATAGCCACTTGTTATATAATGTCTTTGTCGTCCATATACATTTTCAGATGTCCAATATGTAGGAAAGAGAACGAAGGTAACATGATTAAGTTAACATAGCTACAGTATAAGAAGTAAGGGAACATTATATATTCCCAAACATAAAACTTTTAAGTTTGAGATGTCTCCTTTATACCAGGGTAACTCTTCAACCATCTGCCGCATTGTATTCGTTCTCTCAATTTAAAAGCATTCAAGATGGCTGTAAAAGGCTTATTGTTGAAATGTTATTACACAGCGAAACATTACCTCTGTGATGTATTAGTCAATGATTGATTATGTATTTTCACTCATTGAGTGAAGTGTAAATGAATCTGATGGTCACGAGATTTCACTTCTTACACTAGTTGAACTTGTAAGTCCTCATGCCGAGGTCTTTATGCAAAATAATCCTCAGAGAAGTGTGAGAAATGCTCAGTTCTTGAGTACGATGATGAGTTGATGTTTATAGATGTTCAGCCACATTGTGGGCGACAGCAGCAATGATCTTAGGTGTGCTCACTGGACGAGAACGTAAACGGATTAATTTATCAAACAACGATCCAGATTTCACGAAAAAAATTGATCCACAAATTTCATTCTTATTGAATTTTTCATGTATATTTCTAACAATTTTCATAAAAGATTCACCACTCTGGTAATAAGTTTTCAATATTTCCCAGTTTCTTTCAAGCGTAAATCGATCCATTTCGTATATTTCAAATATTAAACTGAGTTTTGTTCAAAACACCAATACAGAAATGCTGCCAGACTCAAAACAACAACTTCTTCACAATAAGTCTAGATGTCTCACCCTTTAGATCGTAATAAAAGATACCATCCGTTTTGGAGTTCGCGTCTTCGTAAAGAAAAAAATCTTCTTGTAGGACAACCAATCTTCATTTTAGTTTTGGAATCAAAAATTAACTCAGAATATTGTGTCAACCACGATCTATTGCTCACAAAGGATTTCACAGATCTAGGAGTATCAGGAAATATATCAAAACGAGTTGGAAGGCCATAAGCTTCAATGGATTATCCATCATTTCATGAGAACACAAATCTTGCAACAATTCTGTTTCCGCTTTTTTTCAAGTTTTCTTTAACCTTGAAGTTTTTTAGCTCAACAAATGCATTCATTAGATATTGAATTAATCAATTGATCAGAATATTGTCCATCACTGCTTACTACTTTTTCTCACCTCTCGGGTAGTTTCGGAATATCCAGTTTCGAAAAAACTTTTTGTCTTTTGGGGCAATCCGATTTTGAAGCCTATTTTCGATTTCTTCGAAAGAAGTGAAGCGGTGACTTGCCAAATCGTGTTTCATCCGTCGGAACAGTCAATAGTCAGAAGGAGTCATGTCTAGACAGTACGGCGGATGTGGTAAGATATCCCATTTGATCATTTTTAAATATTTTTTGACAAATTTTACTGCGTGAGGCCGAGTGTAGTCATGCAAGAGAATAACTCATCATGTTTGTCTTTATATTCCGGCCGTTTTTCCTGTAATACACGGATCAAAGGAGATCAGTAGCGATCACCCGTAATGGAATCACCAGGTTTTTAGCAGCTCATAGTACACAACGCCCCCTTGGTCCCAGCATAAACTCTATTCTCATAATCAATGAAATCATACAAATGAAAAGAGGAAACCTTCAAAAAATATCACAACTTCAACAAGATCTGAAAGAATATTCCATAAATTTCCTAATCAAGTATGGTTCTACATCTCTAATAGTCTTAGTTATTTCGATTTTGAATTTTCTTATATTAGTACATTGATGAACTACTTAGGTAGTACATTGAACAATCTTATACACATATATTCTGTGTTTCTTTCAGTAAGCGTCAAGGAATGCCTCGGAAAGTGGTATGGAACAGTACGTCTTGTGTTGTTTTTATTCAACAGATCATTAAAATATCGGGAATATTTTCTCACAAATAGCAGACATTCCAAAACATATAGTACGTATTTATGCAGATTTAATGATCTATTTATATCACTGCTTCTACCCTATATGACAAGCCCCTACCTCAGAAGTGAAACAAAATTTGCATGATAAATTGTTTCTAAAAGTTCCATGTCCACTCTCCGTGCCAATATCCTGATCATGTACAAAACTTTATTGAGTTTTTTGCTGACCTGACTCACATGATCATTCCATTTCAGCTAACAGTCAAACGAAACTCCAAGACATTCTGTCGACGACAAAAATCTGACCTGGGTGTTATCCAGAGTTATTGACTGAGGATACATATTTTTTTGACTGAAGCGTTCTAAAAATCAGACAGTCAGTCTTACTGACATTGAGAAGTAGCTCATTTTGAATGCTCCAATGCTATACTGAATCGAAGGCTAATCTAGCTTGTTCAATACTCGAATTAAGATTCCTGCTACGCAAAAAAGCACTCGCATTGTCAACAACCAACAAGAGCTCGAGTTCATTGATGTATTTCTGGAATAAAAAGGGTCCAGATTACTTCCTTGGGGAAATCCTACGTTGACATTACATCTTTTGACATAAAAAGTATTCCTTCACTATCAATACAAACTGAACTCAATCAGACCAGTAGCTCCTGAGCAACTCCAGTTGACAATCGCAAATACCACACAAAGAGAGTTTCATCAAAAGGCATTCATGATTTACGCTATCGAATGCCTTAGATAAACCTAAGAAGCCCAACAGGCACTTCATCATTCTCTAAAGCCTCAACAATATCACATACTGATTCATACATCGCTGTAGTAGTATTTCTGTTTTTAGATAACCATGTTTTTGAAGTTTTACATGAATGAGCAAAGCCTACACAGCATAACTTTCCGATCATGAATGATAGGCTTTCGTGCTGATTTTGAGGTCGATGGCAACGTTTGGCTGGGACAAACGTAGTATTTTTTTCTTTGGGTTGTCGTAGAAGTTCCACTTTTCGTCACCAGATACTACTGGGTGTAAAAAACGCCTTCTCTTTTGCCTTTGAAGTAGCAGCTCACAATAAAATAATCGCCTTTCCAGATCTCGTAGTTTCAATTCATAAGGAACCAGGCCCATAGATTTCAAACATACAGACACTGCTTATTGGGTCACCCCCAACGTGAGTTCAAAATCGTCTCGCGTTAGACTCTGATCTTCATCGAATTATGTCTGTAATCCATCGTCTTCGAATTTTTTGGCTGTCCCTAAGCAAGATATTTCTTCAACGCTAAAATCATCACTTCTGAAGCACCCATCACAGTTATCCCTATCGAAAGTTCTATCACACTAAAAAAACACCCGATATATGGTTCATTTTGATGAGTGTTACCCTCTGCTAAAAAGGTATCTACTTTGAAACACCCTATGGAGGTCAAAACGGAAAGAACATCCAAAAAAGATTAAAAAATCGGACAACTTGGGATCAATAAAGATTCTTAAGTATAGCAATTATAATACTTTACAATAAATCTCCTAAATTAAGGGATCCACATCTGCCATCCCCCACTTCTGGAAATTCGCAAGAAACTAAAACATTCCTCTACATGACTTGTCAGTTGGTGCATTATCACTGTTAACTTCCACAAGCAAAGAATGAGCTTTAGCTGCACTTGTTTCCAATTAAAACAAAAAATAAAAACTTTCTGCTGTTTAGTTATCAAAAATCTAGCATTTTCAACGGCGTTACAAAAAACTTTTTGTATGAAACTTAAGACTATTCAAACTAGATGTTATCGGCAGGTGTTCAATCTGTCAAAAACCGTGGCATCAGCTGTTATTATTCAAAAATTTAATTTTTTTAGATCCATTTTTGGAAAACGGGCCCAATTTTTTTTTTACTCTCAATAAGATTATCTAGGCACTAAATACGGGATGTTTTCAAAATTTAGACTTTTTCCTTAACAAAAAGTAAAACTCATCAAAACTGTCCAGAAAAATCGCCTATATAAAATGTTCAACAGGATACAGATAGAAGCCCGTTCAATAAAATTCAAGTCAAATATATTCACTATAGAAACTACTGATCCGATCAGAAAAAAATTAAGTATTCAAGTTTATAATAATGACACAAAGATTTATGTCAAATTTGGTAATGATCGGCCATCTTGGCGGATGACTGAAGGTAAAAATGCTAATTTCCCAATGAAAAGACCTAGAAAGGTAAGTAAGAACCTGCATATATCAATTATATTAAAAAGTGGACAGAATCTTCTAAATTGTTTCTGAGTTATTTTGTTCAATATATTCTTTTTCACTCTGTCTAGCCAATATGTAAAGATATCGATCTGGGAGAGAGGGATGAAGCCTCTCAACCATTATTCAGACAGTGAAAGCCGGCTGAAGCGTCCGAAGACATAACAGTCATCAGGACAGGTCATGACAGGAGAGGTCATGTGGGATACGCACGATATTTTGCCCACAGACTTTCTTCGGAAAAGCCAGACGAACAACAGTGACTACTACATTGTTATTGGATCAATTGGATGACGGAATGAAGCATAATATGCCTTACATGTCATAAAAAATACCGTTTTTTCGCCAAAATGAATACATCATTCCACAAATCGATGAAAACGATTCGAATTACTTTCACATTTTCCATATTCACTAGATAAGCCCTCATCTGATTTCTATCTGTTCGCAAGTTTCAAAAAAATGCTTCAAAGCAGGAGATGTTGATTATAGCCGCAACTGAAGCCTATCTAGAGGGCGAAGACTAATCGTTCTTTAATAAAGGCATCGAAATTTAATAAAAACGTTGGAATGATTTTGTCGCTGTGGAAGATGACTATTTTGATGAATAATGTCGAATTTTGCAATAAAAATGTGTTATTACCGACTCAATGACCCATATGATTCAATCGACAGTCAACTTTTTCTACCAACTTTTGTTAATTCTACGGTAGATCAGTGGATGGAAAAAGGTAAGGATAACTTCTTTTATACAGCTTTCGTTTTTGTTTATGAATTCCTAATAAAACAGAATATGTAACCGAAATGAAAGTGTTTGAAGTTTCCACCGTTTACATTATTAAGTGAGTGAAATTCGAATATAGAAGCACATAAAATAATTGGAATGAAATTGCATTGCACTACCTAAAAAAATTTTGAAAATAGAAATATGCTACAATTAAGAAGCGAAATTGAATAAATTGCAAATTTAAAAAAAAATTATTTCCCATTCGAAATGAACAAACTATTTTAGTTTTTTATCTACATGTACACATTTTTTCACATTTTAATTAACGTTCTCCCTCCTAAGTGTTGATCGTTAAATATCATGGTAAAAACATTGAATTAAACAAAAATTTCCAATCGTTCAATGAAAGACTTTATAGCCCAAATGAAATTTTTATAGTTATAGAATCTAATGAAAAAATTCATACGCCGTAGGGTGAGCGTCATTCGTATAGAGATTTTTTTATGAATTTAGGAATTCAAAAAACCTGTTACGAAAATAATGTCTTATCATAGATAGTCATCATCGGAAATTTCAAATCGGATTTACTCTCGATGAAGGTTGAAAGTTTCAAGTTTGAAATATTTTCGGATCAATTTTTAACAGATTCAGTCATTATGATTGTGTACATTAACTACCCGGCATTAATTTAAATGAATTAGTTTAGCACAAATAACTAAAAAATATCTACCTAGGTAACCACCAACCATCATGCCACAATCCAAAATCTTGAAACCCCAACCACTTCTACACTCATAGTCAACCACATCAAACACTGCGAAACACACTAACGATAAGATTTGATACCAGAATTGAAAACTAACATGTCTTCCGTCAGTTACCGAACCTCAAACAGGACAACTCACTGCCAGATTTCCTCCAGGCAGACCTAGAAGAGCCCACTCGACAAAAATCCAGACGCATCAGCAGGATCGAAATAGCATAGGGCCATTAAAAAAAATCGAGCGAATGGAAATCGACAAGAAGACGCCGGCAACTACTGAAAGTCCGAAAGAATGGCAGGCAAGACCAGCTGAAATGTCCCTAATTGAATGGCCTACCGGAGCAGCCCAGCGATATTGGCTTAATGAGGGCGAGGCAGCGCCAATTTAGCCCATTTAACTAGCCTATCGTTAGTACGCTGAATCACTAAAGACTTTAGCGTCAATTAGTGCCCCCCCAACTTACCAGGGCCCAAATTGTTCAGCATGTTTCAGTACTGTAGCTGCACACGAGGTTTGACGCACTGCACTGTTTATTTAATGAGTACTGATTTGATACTGAATTCTGAATATGTTGTTGTTGCCTGAGACGAGTCGGAGGTAGGAGGCTAGTGGGAGTCAGGCCAATAAGGGGTTCACCCCCGCGTGGGCGGAGTTTGGGATGCGTAGGCGTGTCTACCAACTTCCATTGCTGGCCTGTGAGCGTTTTTGGTCCTCTCGCTTCGGATTCACCTCTCCGCGTCATGTGCCTTGTGCGATTTCCGCATGGCAAGTCAGGAATTCTGTTTCCTTTTCGCGTCGACAGTTATCTCCGAAAGGGGAGCCTAATTAACTGTGAAACGCGAATTGATTTGTTGGCTATGTAATCAATTTCGCTGAACGTTTCGCAGTACATCCCCCAGTAAACTGGGATGAGTTCTTCGGATATAAACAAAAAATTAAGGTTAGATACGACAACGGAGAATATCTGCCTTTACAAGTTTTCCATGTGGAAACATACCTTGAAGTTGAGAAGTACAAAAACTGAACATCACGAAGTGAACAACAGTCCTAGAAGCCTCTCAATTAGACTTAATCTCTGTTTGTCTTTTTCATGTCCATGAGAGCATAGTTAGATTCAGTTATATTTTCATGCTTATATGGTAGCATGTAATATAATAAGCTATATTGGAGCGATTTTGCCTTACTATTGGTTTAATTATAATGTTTTAAATTTCTGATTGATTCAAATATTTCATAACGGATTTTTTCTGTATTGATTACTTGTTTGTAAAATTCTCTTCTGGATTGGAATAAAATTATGTGTTATCAATTTTTCACAGGTTCATTCAAGAATAATTTTCACATTATCGCTTTCGTTAGCTTCGACTCTTACAAATCAAAATCGGTCATGTAAACATACCTACTTTATGGATGAATATGTTGATATTTCATAAAATAGATTTTTTCGTTCCGATATTTTGAAACTACTAGATGTATCAACATGAGCTTTCGAAACTTCATACGCAATATTTCATCATAAATTGAGAAATGATTCAGTATTAAAAAGTGATATTGTTGATATTTATATCCCCACAAAGTATCACAAGATGGTACTGAGTGGGTATTTGATTTGGAATCACCTGACGAAAAACAGAAAAAATTTCATTCACAATAATAGGTTAATATCTATCTCTAGATATTGTATTATTGACAATTTTTTTAAATTTTATTACTGCTGACAATTCTCTGAGGATAATACCTAAACTTAAAATTACAAAGGTTCATTTATATCTAGATTTTAACATCTGTATAATTTTTATGGTGGCGTATTGTTAAAACAGCATTCAATATAGTGATATTTCCGAAAAGTATTTATGAATTTGTTAAATTCTCTTTACTTTCAATAGATTTTTTAAGTTTATTAAATCTCCGAATCAATCAATTTAACCTCTTGTATGTGAATAGCGGCGAAAATATTTAGGGGGTGCTTCCTTGTCAAAAAATAAGGCGGATCTTTCATACAAACCTTATTTTTTTGAGCCTCTCTTGCTCAGTTACAGCCCCCTAAAGATGGTGCCCGAAATACAGTTTTTAATTTTTTTCTTAAAAACCAAAAAACTGAAATGAATAAAAGTAAACATTTTATGCGGGCGAGAAGGCATTCAAAAATTTTTTTAGTGGGGTTTCCCTCTGATTGTAAGGGGAGAAAAAGCCACCCCTAAACCTTCTTTCGCAAGAATCTTTCTTCCATATTCCTATTTCACAATGAAGAATTAATTTTGGATAGCTTGATCCATTCTTAACAAATAAGGTCTCTTGTAATTTCTTGCTAAAATTCAAGGTTGTTAAGAAAATGAAATAATTTATCAACATGATAGCGTGAGTCGTAGAGGCTGGAATTATTTCCGAACTAGTATTTATCTAATGAGCGGATGTCGTTTTGTTATGACAACTGACTAGTTCTGATTAACTTTGATTCAGTTAGAGTTATTGTCCGTTTTTTGGTTTTCATGAAAAAGAATCAAAACTGTTTTTCGGGCGCCATCTTAAGGGTGCTGTAATTAAGCAGGGGGGCTCAAAAAAATAAAGTTTATATGAAAGACCCACCCCATTTTTTTACTAGAAATCACCCCCAAATTTTTTTCTCAACTATTCATATACACCCAGTATATTGATAAATAATGCCCTTTTCATTGAATAATGATTATTTTCTATAGAATTGTCTGCTTAACTGGAAAAAAATTTTTTAAATTCAAACATTGAATGATTTTGCAGAGAAATTTATGAAAAATGATTATTTTTTCAATGAAAAAGTTTTAATTTCACTATATAATGTTCAAAAGATTAAAATGCAGGATCATTTGAAGATTTAATCAATTGAAACACCATTGAGAATTCGCAA
Source organism: Megalocaria dilatata (assembly GCA_034642435.1). NCBI lineage: Eukaryota > Metazoa > Arthropoda > Insecta > Coleoptera > Coccinellidae > Megalocaria > Megalocaria dilatata. The sequence goes on from CM067856.1 coordinate 44,734,479, forward strand.
ATTTCCTTCGGAAACACCCTCATATTGACAAAATAATATTTGACATCAAAATAATTAATTGATTAGTATACTTCAATTGTTTGAGATCAATTCCACTTCAAATTTATCAAATTCCTTACCTTCATGAGAAATAATATTGGTATCAAACGGGAAATATTCCTTAATCATTTCCAGAAATATATATGGTATAATACTTCGATGCTACTCATTTACCACAAAATTAAATAAATTAAGTTTACAATTTCCACAACTGACGTTAATATTTGTAAATAATAACTAATATTAATATTAAGCACTTGCTAATTTTTGTCTTTCCAGTCAATTAACTTTCATAACGTTGTTTTTTCTTTGTCTAAGTTATATGTTTAAAACGCTTCTAGTTCAGATAAGCAATTTTGCAGTCGGGTTTTTTTCAAGTTCGTTGAAGACCGACAACAATTTTGTGGTAATATCATAATTTTTTCAATTTTTAGCCGAATATAATCTCGAAAGATTATATTGTACCTGCAGATGAAACATTCGTAGTCAAATTAATTCTCTTTTGCCTACCGACCCATTGTGAGCACGTGTAGTTTTATAAGAAAGAACTTAGAGACTAGTGTTGTACAGCATTGTTTATAAAACTAATTAGGATAATCGCGATTGATAAATAGCGTTAATGAGCTTCGTCAATATGCTCCTTTGAAATTTAATTTTTTCAATATCAAAGAAAGAACGTAATTGAAGATGAGAAAGAATATGGGACGAAATAGAGAATTTTCTTTGTTCTTTTACAGATTAGAATTTCTCTGAAATAACAGAATTTTAGATTATGACCCTTGAAAGATGATCAAAGTTATATTTATTTTACCAAATATTGAGCTATTGAGCGCTCTAAAAAAAATACAAAACAAAATGTATTTAATGCATAAATGTATATTGTTTCAAATATGTTCTTTTTTGTATTTTTTCAGAGCATCTAATAGCTCTTTGAATACATTGTTTCAGGATTATCTTAAATATCATACAGATTAATTCTGCTAACCTCACTACAAATTTTAATTTTATAAAAATTTTTTCTCAAAAACATTTTAAAATTAAATTAGATTCCGAAATATTTCAAAAAAGGTTCAATAGGGGGTATCTGCTTAATTCCGTTTGGTCATTCAATAAAAAATGTTTTTATGATACCTATTAATTCCTAACGTTCTTATAGGTTCAGTCTGAGACTTTTGTTTTCAACGTGTGAAATTTCAAAATTACTATCAAAAATATGTCCAATATGTGATCTATGTCTAATATGTGTCTTGTCTGAAAGGATCTTGCTGTTTGACCAACATATATAAACTGGCAAGTACCGCAAGTTAGCTTATAGGCGGAGTCTAGGAAATTGATACTTTAGTTCTTTCATTCTTCATAGGTGAATTTGATAGATTGTCTATCAAATTCACCTATGAAGAAGTAAAGAACGAAAGTATCAATTTCCTAGACTTGAAAATCACAAAATTAAATAACTTACATGAATTCAGCATATTTCATGAACCTATACACCCAGATATCACAATACATAAAACTTCTAATCATCCCTTCAATCAAAAAATGTCAGCCTATAGTAGCTTTATCCATGAATTATTAAAAGTACCGATGAACCTTCAAAATTCATCTAAAGAACTTAATGTAATAAAACAAATAGCATTTAACAATAGTTCCAACCCAAATCTTATAGATAAAATGATAAACAATAAACAGAAAAAGATAGCATTAACTCATGTTTATCCTTCCACAAAAGACCGCCATTCCGATAGAATTCATACAAATTTCATATAATATATAAATAGAATATCCGAAGACATTGCCAATTATTTGAAGAAAAATTTCTTTTACATAGCAGCTTTCAGAACATTGTTAAATATATTAAAAATAATAAAGATAAATCAAACAAAGATAATCATTCAGGACTCTATAAGTTGACTTGTAAGGATTGCCCAATGATTTATATTAGTCAGAGCGGTAGATCGTTCAAGAAAAGAATACACGAAGATCAAAAGAGCTATAGTTCAAATTCAACACATTCCACATATGCCAACCATCTCATAGAATTTGAACATAATTTCAATAACGAATATGAAATAATGCATATCGAGAGTAAGGGTTCTAGATTAACATTCTTAGAATCACTTGAAATAAACCGATATAATTCTCAGAAAATTCTCCTAAACGAACAAACAGACAAGAATGAGTCACTTTTATTGAATATCTTCATGTAATTTGGGGGAAAGAAATTGAAACTGTGTTTTCTAAGACATTTATTTTATTTAGAACAAGTATTTGAAAAATTTTTTTTTTATGAGATTAAAATTTGTAATGAAGTTATCAGAATAAATCTGTATGATATTTAAGACATTCTAATAAACTTTCCATCAAGTGAAAAAACCGCCTTCCTTTTATTTCATTCTATATATTAGGAGTACCAATAAGTTTCCGCCGTTTTATTGTAGATGGCGCGGCACGGAGTTTAGGTTAGCTTTCGCAGATGATAACCGGCTTAAAAAATAGTTTGGACATTCAAGAACAACAAAACCTATTAATATCATTGATTTTATATTGGTAAAATATAATTTTTATAAGTTGAAAATGTCAAAACTTGAGCCAAGTAAACGTCATTTGCGGGAAATATTAGTTTACTTCTTTAATTTAAAGAAATCTGCTGCTGAGGCGCATCAATTGCTCGTAGAAGCATATGGTGAGGGTGCTTTGAGTGAGAGAACGTGTCGAGAGTGGTTTCAAAAGTTTAAAAACGCTGATTTCGACGTACAAGACAAAGATCGCAGTGGAAGGCCAAAAATTTACGAGGATGCAGAATTGGAGGAATTATTGGAGAAAGATTCATCTCAAACACAAAACGAACTTACTCTAACATTAGAAGTCACTCAGCAAGCAGTCTCACATCGTTTAAAATCATTAGGAATGATTCATAAACAAGGAAATTGGGTTCCGTACGGCGGAAACTTATATGTACTCGTAATATAATAATTATATTTTGGTTTTTTTCACTGATATACATTCTGTCAAGAAAGTACCGAGAATTATCGATTTAAATCTGGCGAGGAAATGAGGCAGGTGAAAATTTTTTTTCCTAGGTTGGTACCACTGTCCTTAATTACTATGCTAAGCTTGAGCGGGATCTGTCAACTAGTGTGTTTGCAACAGCTGATTAAGTCAGTCGATGTCAGAGTGCGTGCCGATTTTTACTATGGGTGATTACTATGGGACGATAACGCGCCTTCTCACCGAGCTACGATTGTGACTGACTTTCTCGCCAAAAACTCAACAAACATGCTTCAGCAACCACCGTATTCGCCGGATTTGGCTCCCTGCGACTTTTTCCTCTTCCCAAAACTAAAATTGCCCCTTCGTGGCACCCGTTTTGAGTCGATTGAAGCCATAAAACAAAATTCGGCGCGAGAGCTAAAGTCCATCCCGGAAAGCGCCTATAAAAAATGTTTCGATAATTGGAAGTGCCGTTGGCATAGGTGTATTGGATCAAATGGAGCCTATTTTGAAGGCGACCCAATAAATTTTGACGATTAAATGTAAAAATGTTGTTTTAATTGAAAATTCCCGGTACTTTCTTGACATGGTATCATTTTTTGGATATAAATCCTTAAAAATACCGTACAAACTTTGTGTGATTTCTGTGGACGAACAAAAAATATGTAAGGTTTTAATATTCAGAAAAATTCACTACAATTCTAAGTTTGTGTATCAAAAGACATGTTGTTTTGGTCAGGTGAGATATAATTTTTATTAATTACTTTCATGTTTTGATACGAAGTTGGATTGATAGTTATCGATGTGGTAATTCCAAATGGCCTTCTTGAAGATGTGGTCCATGTTTTTGGAGTGAAGTTAGTAGATAAATCTGTATGACATTTAAGATATTTTAATGAGACTTCTATCAAGTAAAAAACCCCTCTTATATCATTTTTTTGTTTCAGGTTCATCTATTCATTCTGGGACACCTTGTGTATGTATATTATTTAATCAAACTTACCAGAGATTAATGACAGAGAATGCTCCTTAGGTCAAGTATTATGAATATTGAAAGAATTGGTTGGTATGTACGGATATCCTTTTGAATTTTTTGTAGTAATTGATTAACGTCATCAATTAGTATGCGAATTTTTGGATAAGCATACTTCCGAATGGGGAGTGAGACTAAGTAACTTTATTTGCGGCCTGAATAAATATGTTACAAAGATACAATTTTAGGATTGTTTTACCCAAAGGTGGAGTAGTAGTTATTATATTTTAGCTTTTTCATCGTTTTTTACTTCCACTGAGTTCACTGTTGGGTTCACTTTTTTATTCACTTCACATAATTACTATCTAATTACAAACAAATTTGGATAATATATTCACTTCCAGGCCTTTAGTGCGTTATGTGTTATCAAGTGAGGCTGGTCCTTGAAAGGTTAAAGTGAATGCGAACTTATTCAAGAGATGGGAGATATGTGGGATTATAACTTGAGAGACAAAGAGAAATGTGAGTAGAATTTACTTCTACAGAATGTGTGTGGGATCAGAACTCAATTGTTCGAAGAGTAGAGAATGTACAAGTGTCCATTTGGTCGAAAAACAGCGGGAGAGAGTGACTTGTTGTGTGTTTGTAGACGGAGTGCCAACGAGCGATTTCGAGGGATGTGTTCACCAGTGCTAAAGCTATTCTTTTCGATATTTAACGCAGGCAGGTAGAATTCCGAAACGACGTTTGGCTATTTTCGTTTCTACTGTGCCATTTAGGTTTCTAGGAGAAAATGAGACATTTTTGAGAGGCCTAGATTGCTGAACCCTGAGAACGTAGCTGTAATGTACTTGCCTAGCAAAAATTAAAAATTCCTTGTTCGATGTAGAATTCGAACAAATATGATTCTTCATCATTTTGCTAATTAGGACTACATCAGGTGTGATGAAATAATTATAAAGTGTACGTGTATTTCCCTGATCTCTTAACACAATTGTACTCAGCTCAGCGGAGTCGCAAATAGTACTCGCAAGTCGAACCCTTCCCCCCCCCCTGGTTGCGTTCGGAAATTAACAATTTCCAGCGTTTTTCCTGAAATTCGCTGGATTGCATCGGGGCAGGAAAGTGCGGCCAGTACTTGAGCCTCGCAGTTCCAATGCCGCTATGCGACGCGCCCCCATCGCCTGGCAACCGAACAGAAATTTCGTTTCCATCGCCATTCAGCACAACTTGAAACTTGAACATTCAATAAGCTCCGGTGAAGTGTGCAGGGAATGTGGAATGATGCGAAATTAAAATTTCAATTGCGATATTGTATTTATGAGTATCTACCTCGGCTTTCGACGTACGTTTGGGAGCTATTTCGACGTCGAAAAATTATTGCGAAATACTTTTAGTCTCCATGGCATGATCACATAGTCAACATTCCGATATATAATCGAAAAATTGTTTAAAATGTAATTTTCTCTTAAAAAAAATTTTTTAAAGTTTTTGTGCGTTTGTTCGATTGTCCATTTTCTCTGCAAATTTCATGTTTGTGAATTACCTCTCAAAGAAGCTGCATATATTAATAATAAAAAAGTTCATTGAACAGTTATAACCAATGCCATTAAACCCAAAAAACAGTGAACAGTGAAGTAATTCATTCTCTAGGAGGTGAAAAATATGTTTATACAAATTTACGTCTCATTCCAAACGGAAAATAAACTGAAATATTTAATTGAAATTGCAATCACTGTTCAGGTATTTAAACGTTAAAACATAACTGTCGAATAATTTTGGGTAACATCACATAGTTAACGTTCAAATACTGGTGTCCAAAAAATACAAGCCTTATTAAAATCCATGAAGATCCGTCACCAATACGCCCCCTTGTATCATACATTCTGTCAAGAAAGTACCGGGAATTATCGATTTAAATCTGGCGGGGCAATGAGGAAGGTAAATATTTTTTTTCCTAGGTTGGTACCACTGTCCTTAATTACTATGCCAAGCTTGAGCGGAATCTGTCAACTAGTGTGTTTGCAACAGCTGATTAAGTCAGTCGATGTCAGAGTGCGTGCCGATTTTTACTATGGGTGATTAGGTTGAGCAAAGAATTTGTTTAAAGTTTTGTGTTGCAAATGAATTTTCGTGTGCCGATGCATTGAAAATGTTGCAAAAGGCCTTTGGTGATAATGCTCTATCGAAAACTCGTGCATATCAGTGGTACGGAGCCTTCAAGGACGGTCGTGAAGTGGTCGCCCATCGACGGCTTCGATCGAAGATAACGTCGATAAAATTAAGGAAAGGGTGCTGGAAAACCGTCGTACCAGCTTGGGAGAGATAGCACATGATCTTAAGATATCCCACGAGTCCGCACGTACGATTTTAATTGATATTTTGGGCATGAGAAAGGTGGCCGCACGACTCGTACCCAAAGACGGAATTTTCTTCAAAAACGTCATCGCGAACAGGTTGCTTCAGACATGCTGGATCGCTGTAATTCCGATTCTACATTCATGGAACGCATTATAACTGGTGATGAGACCTGGGTCTACGAGTACGATATGCAAACAAGCCAGCAATCATCGGAATGGGTGGCAAAAAATGAGCCGAAACCGAAAAAACCACGCCAAAGCCGCTCGAAAATTAAGGTGATGCTCATTGTTTTCTTCGATATCCGTGGCGTGGTGCACTACGAATTCATTCCAGAGGGGCAGACGGTAAACAAGGAGTATTACCTAGGCGTTATGAAACGTTTGCGTGAGCGTATCCGTAAGAAGCGGCCAAATTTGTGGGCGAACAACTCATGGATTTTGCATGACGATAACGCGCCTTCTCACCGAGCTACGATTGTGACTGACTTTCTCGCCAAAAACTCAACAAACGTGCTTCAGCAACCACCGTATTCGCCGGATTTGGCTCCCTGCGACTTTTTCCTCTTCCCAAAACTAAAATTGCCCCTTCGTGGCACCCGTTTTGAGTCGATTGAAGCCATAAAACAAAATTCGGCGCGAGAGCTAAAGTCCATCCCGGAAAGCGCCTATAAAAAATGTTTCGATAATTGGAAGTGCCGTTGGCATAGATGTATTGGAGCAAATGGAGCCTATTTTGAAGGCGACCCAATAAATTTTGACGATTAAATGTAAAAATGTTATTTTAATTGAAAATTCCCGGTACTTTCTTGACAGAGTAGTATATCAATAGCCCCCTTGCAAAGCAAGCCACTAAATCAAATACTATTATTAAAGTACGAACAAATTTCCACTCACACAAATGAATAAAAAACTCGATTGAGCTCACAGAATAATTGAGAAATGTTTAGCCTTCCACTTAACAATTTCTTGTATATTTTGATGTTATTGATATATTTCCGTGAATGCCGAATGTATGAATACAGTCGATCAGTACGGACATAAAAAATTAAATTTGAGCCCTTTTCGTTCTTTGCGTTGAAAGAAATTATTTTCAGTATAATAACAGCTTTCCTATTTCGTATCGTGTTGGCCTTTGCTTGATAGAAATGCATTGTATACTCTAGATGAATAAAACACATAAACAGAGTGTCCTAGAAATCAACGTTAAGCCGGAACGGGTGACGATGCTTTCAGAATGATAGGAAACTTAAAAAATTCTACACCCTGTGACGGTCATTTTACTCCTGTTGCCACAAATTTTCACCTTTTCCAAATATTTTTTTCTGTTATGTAACTCTGGATAATGCTTCTCTGAACTGTGATCAAAATTTCAAAACCAGCTGCTCCAGCTTGAATGAAAAAGAGACACTTTTCCCAAAAAAATTTTCAAAGTAAATTTTTTGCCCAATTTAAACTGACTGTACTGAAAAAAAATTGTACTACGCGAGCTTGGCAAAATTTGGCGCATTTAGGATTCCAAAACGGTATAACACTTGGTAAATTCTTGTTGAAATTGTAGACAATTTGTTCTTTGTAAATAATCCCGTTTATTAAAAAATGTATCTAACTTAGTTTAAAATCATTCTAATGTGCTATTATAAGGTGCGTTTGAAATCAAATTCAGTGGATTCCTTATGTTTTTAATTAAATTAAGATTTACAAGAAAATTCCACTGAACATTCACGGCAGCATGTGGTACCATCAAGATGGCTGCCTAGCACATTATGCTGCCACAGTAAAATAATTCTCACAGCAAATGTTACAAAGGTTTACCATCAGCTGCAATACAAACTCTACATCTCTTTAAAAATGATCGCGTAATGAGACGAGCGTATCTTCTTGATGCGATATCTTCAGCGGCTTCTGCAACACACTTTCTCCCTTATCGTACCCCAGTAAAAGAAGTCTATTGGGTTCAAATCGGGTGAACGGGCAGGCCACGAAATCGGGCCAACTCGCCCAATCCGCCTATCGGGGTATTCTTGATTGAGGAATTCTTTCATTGTGGCAGGATAATGCGCTGGGCAGCCATCTCGTTGGTACCACATACTACCGTAAATGTTCAGTGAAACTTCCTTGTAAATCTTAATTTAATTAAAAACTTAAGGAATCCACTGAAGTTTATTTCAAACGCACCTTAAAATGGCACATTACAATAATTTTTAACTAGGGTAGATACATTTGTTAATAACAGAATTATTTCTAAAAAAAATTGTCTACAACTTCAGCAAGAAAACAGTTACCAACTGTTATAGCATTTTGCGACTAATTATGACGTCACTTGCCAAACTCACCTTGTAATTTTTTTCTCAGTACACTCAGTTAAACCGTGGCAAAATTTTTATTTAAAGTTTATTTGGGAAAAATGTCATTTCTTCATCCAAGCTGGAGCAGCTTATTTCAAAATTTTGATGATAGTTTAGATGAGCATTATTAAGGGTTACATAACAAAAGAAATATTCGGAAAAAGTGAAGATTTGTGGCAACAGAAGTGAAAAGACCGTCACAGGGTGTAAAATTTTTAGAATTTCTTTAAATGCCTATCATTTTGAAAGCATGCCACATAGATTTCTTTTATATTTTTCTGATAATCAGTACAACTTGCCCCGTCACTCAGTTCCGACATGACGTTGATTTCTGGGACAACCTGTTCATGTGTATCATTTAACTAAATTATAGCATTGATTTCTATCAAGTAGAGGCCAACACGATACGAAGTAGGAAAGTTGTTATTATATTGAAAATAATTTCTTTCAACACAAAGAACGAAAAGGGTTAAAATTTAATTTTTTACGTCCGGACTGATGTTAAGTCCGGACATAATAAATTAACCCATGGATAACTCAGAGGTTAATTGGATCAATCCGTACGCATGATATTTTATATTTAAAATTTTTGAAACTCAAAACTGTTGAAAGTAGGAAATAGGTTGAATTCCCTTTTGGAAAGAGTGAAAATTTGTTATTATAAACAGAAATTCAATTGTGCGGAAGGTGATGTTAATAAAACTTGAGCTATTTTGAGGGAAGTTTCGAATGAACCTAACACATGAGACCTAAGTCCAAATAGAATCGTAGTGGAGGGTCATGAATTAACTGATGAGAAGAAAATTGCTGATGCAATGAATATTTTCTTCACTAATATTGGCGAAACGTTGGCCTCTGAGGATCCTAAGATTCCCCAGAACGTTAAATTTAAGCGAACGTCATATCGGAACTGTATATTTCTGGAACCAACGAGTATAAAAGAAGTGTCTCGTCTAGTCGAGTATTTGAAGGATCAAAAAGCACCAGGCTACGATATGATCTCGGGAGAAATTGTGAAAACTATTGAACCTGGTATAAGTGAGCCATTCTTGAGTCTGATAAACTCTTGTTGGTCATTTGGTCTTGTTGCTTATTGCTTCAAAACGGCGCTGATAACTCCAATATATAAGGGTGGTGAAAATTTCGAAGTTGTCGGTATTCACGAAATTGTTCGAAAAGGTAATTTACATAAGATTGATAAAATATTTTTGGATCAATTCGGAATTTTTTCTGAGAATGAGTTTGGTTTCAGGCACCAGAGATCCACCACAGATGCAATTAATTGTCTAATGAAAAATTTTTATTTGATTTGAAGAAAGCTTTCGATTCTGTTAGTCATGATGCCCTTCTGGGCAAATTATTTGATATAGGAATAAGAGGCGCGGCTCACAGTCTGTTCGAAAGTTATTTAACGAGCATAATTCAAAGAACAAAGGTTGGTAATACTGTGAGAGATGGCAAAAACGTCAAATATGATGTGCCCCAAGGAACTGTTCTAGGTCCAATTCTGTTTCTGTTTCACCATTTGGATAACTTGACCTTTTCTAAATAATTTTCCACTTTATATTCTAATAATTAACAATTAACTGTCAATTTGAGCAAGACTCAATTTTTGCCTATCGGGTTGAATATTATTCAGTTGCCTGAGTTCAATAGATTGAATTTTGGTGGAGATGAAATAGAGGGTACTAAATCCGCGAGGTACTTGGAAGTATTAATCGACTATCACCTGAGATGGAATGAAAATTGTGCTGAGTTACATAAAAAACTTAGGAGAATTTTGTATAAAATTCGTATTGCCAGAGACTTATTTCCCATCGCGCAACGTTATTTATTACTCCCTGTACAATCTGTTTTACAATACGGTATAAGCGCATGGGGTGGTTTGGTGAACAAGTATTATTTACCAATTGAAAGGGTCCAGAAACGAGTGTTGAAGGTACTATTCGCTAAAGCTATTTTATTTCCTACTGATGTACTGTTCAAAGAGGTGAGAGTAATGGATCCCAGACAGCTTTATTTCAAAAACTTGGACCACCTCTGCTCTGTTTACAATATCTACACGACAGAGCGATGGTGATACATTCTGTCAAGAAAGTACCGGGAATTATCGATTTAAATCTGGCGGGGCAATGAGGAAGGTAAATATTTTTTTTCCTAGGTTGGTACCACTGTCCTTAATTACTATGCCAAGCTTGAGCGGGATCTGTCAACTAGTGTGTTTGCAACAGCTGATTAAGTCAGTCGATGTCAGAGTGCGTGCCGATTTTTACTATGGGTGATTACGTTGAGCAAAGAATTTGTTTGAAGTTTTGTGTTGCAAATGAATTTTCGTGTGCCGATGCATTGAAAATGTTGCAAAAGGCCTTTGGTGATAATGCTCTATCGAAAACTCGTGCATATCAGTGGTACGAATTCGTTCCAGAGGATTAGACGGTAAACAAAGAGTATTACCTAGGTGTTATGAAACGTTTGCGTGAGCGTATCCGTAAGAAGCGGCCAAATTTGTGGGCGAACAACTCATGGATTTTGCATGACGATAACGCGCCTTCTCACCGAGCTACGATTGTGACTGACTTTCTCCACAAAAACTCAACAAACGTGCTTCAGCAACCACCGTATTCGCCGGATTTGGCTCCCTGCGACTTTTTCCTCTTCCCAAAACTAAAATTGCCCCTTCGTGGCACCCGTTTTGAGTCGATTGAAGCCATAAAACAAAATTCGGCGCGAGAGCTAAAGTCCATCCCGGAAAGCGCCTATAAAAAATGTTTGGATAATTGGAAGTGCCTTTGGCATAGATGTATTGGAGCAAATGGAGCCTATTTTGAAGGCGACCCAATAAATTTTGACGATTAAATGCAAAATTGTTGTTTTAATTGAAAATACCCGGTACTTTCTTGACAGAGTAGTATAGTGAGGTTGTACAGACTTACAGAAGAAAAACTGCGATCTTCTCTTCTCTACAGGTTGACACAAATTTATAACGTCATGCCCTCCAACTTAAAGTCTCTTCAGAGCTCTCATTAAAGAAAAGGACCAGTTACTGGTTGCTGGATGTCTTCGGTAGGAAGGCTATCCACAAGTTATTTCAGAGTCTGTAGTTTCGCCAATGCCTGCTTACGCTGTGGATTTCTGTATTCGATGTGGCTATTTTTAATTGGATTGATAATTGATTATTTTTTGTGTAGGGTTTTATTAATTCTGGCTATTTAGGATGTATTTATATTGGAGTCATATTGCACGTGATTCTTTTGTGTATATTTCTTCTCTATTATGTGTGTATATTTATAATATTATTCGACGAACTCGAACTCAAGCTCTTAAAAGGGCTTTTTCGAGTTCGTTTCAATTTTTCGTGTAATCTCTCTACTGTGTATAAAATTGAGGCGAATAAACTTATTATTATAATAAATTGTGAAAATTGTTTGAATTTGTGGTAAGATTAAACAACTTGGTTTACCGTATCCGCAATAATCAAATAGTAATAGAAAAAGAAATAATTTGTTATTTACTCCATTTTTAAAATGAAATATCGAAAAGTAACGTCCAATTATTAATTGTAATTGTTAATAGTCGGAGTTTTTTTTACATTTTTTGATACAAACTTAAGTCATTCTACATAAAAAATTGCAGACCACCCAATGCCTAGTCGAATAAAACGTCTGCATCTCCCACATCCAGATTGGGCCTAACCAAAAATTACCCGGCCAATATCCAGCGTATAAAATACGAAAGATTACAACAGTGTCATATTTAAGCCCTTCCCTGATTGCTCGAACGCAAAAAAGGCAATTTTCATGCTGCGTAGCCGGCTCATGATCCCGGAATACTTTATTTTATTCCTGTTGGGGGAGCGGGATCAAAGAATCGTTCGGGCCATCGCCCAGCTAACTCCAACTTAGCTTTCCGACCTGAATGATATAATAAAAGGGAGGAATTTCCCAAATTAAATAAAGAATCTCAATTTGTAGAATGTTCGATACAGCGTCCGGATGCTCCCTCAACGGGATGACCCTCAAGAGCAGGTATCTACAAATTCTGCGGAACCCTTTGATGCAATTTAATAATAAAAGACGAGAATATCATAATAATTATTGCCATCAGCTGAATGCAAGTCGGAATAATCTGAGGTTTAGACGGACGAGAAAGGATAATTTTCGAAATGAAACTTATATGTATTTGGGATCAAGAAACACTTTTTATTCGGCACATAAATAAATATCTTAAATATCATAAGTAATTCTGCAAATTTTAGTTTCATAAAATTTCCTGAAAAACTTTTCGGAATTAAATTAAATAAACGCTTTACTATTTAATTTACATTATTATGTATTATTATATTAATAGTCTATTAAAAAGTAAACACTTTCTCAATGTATTTATATAATTTAATTTCAAAAAGTTTCTAAGCAATTTTATGAAATTAAAATTTGTACTGAGGTATATCAGAATTACTCTGATATTTAAGATATTGAAAAAACCTTCTATATCAAGTATGAAAACCCCCTTTTTATCACATAAATAAATAATGAAACTTTATTTATAGCGAATTTGAATCGGAACAGAAATGTTCATTATAATAATTCATATAAATCTTCCTTGACTAAGAATGTCAATTAAATGAAAATAATAAAATTAACTGCTCCACAAAAGTTAGGGATGTTCACAAATTTTCAATCTGGTGCAAACGATGTCTAGTGTGGATAACCACAATATTAATATCTGATAAATTAAATGTTTTCTTTCTTATCCGAGTTTTTCGCTTTAGGTTTGAGTTCTTTCGGAGAATCTTTTGGAGAATTTATATATAAAATAATAGAAGTGGTTTTTTACTTGATAGAAGGATTATTATTATTAGATTATTACAAACTTTGAATATCAACATAGATTTCATCTGTTTTGAATTTCAAAAGTTTGTAATAATCCTTCTATCAAGTAAAAAAACGCTTCTTATTATTCAATTTGATATATAATATATAATTGTATTAGGTTTTTAAGTTAAAAAAATTCATTATATAAATATCAAGTGGTTTAACTAAAACGATAAAGTGCCTTACAAACTTTGGGTGGTGAGTATAGTACATAAAGTACCCTGAATTTCAAATGTACCTAGTTTTAATGTTGATCAAACACAGATTCTGCGAGGTGAATTATTTATTATTAATTGATTTTATTTTTTTGAATGTGGAGTTGAATTGAACTTATCTGAATTCTAATTGTTTTTGGAGGCTGTGCTACATGTTTCGAGAGTTTTTGAAGTAACTTATTTAAATATATATTAAAAATTTCAAATAAATTAGTTTTGGAGAAGTTCTTAAAATTATGTTGTGTATTTTTGAAAAAGATTTATTTTTCATAAATATGAGATCAGAAACAAAACATTTCGTCACAGGCAGAGCTGTGCACCGCCTGTCTGAAGAGTTCTGGTGCCCATTCTTGGAACGAAACATTCAAATATTTATTTATTAATTTTAATTGACAATTTATATTTTTTGGGTTTTTTTATTCCATTTGATATTATATAATGTGTTTTGATTTTATACGTCTTAAAGACATTAATTTAATTCTAAAAGTTCTTGAATAAAAATTTTTAAATTAAAATATTAGGTGACTAACAGATTGAATATGTTTGGATATTCAAATTTTGAATTTATATATCTTGTGATTTTCATGAGCTGAGTTCACTTCACTTTTCTGCCGTCAAATCGAAATCCAGATTTATAAATTTAGTTTTCTTACGATTCCTAGATGTAATCTAAGTACGACTTGTACAGTGATTATGATGCAACCTGGGAAGTTTCTCAGGGTTTCGTGCTGAAAATTTGAGAACTTTTCCAACTTTTTTGGAGTAAGTTATTATGGAAATGTAACAAAACATTTGATATTTATTTGTTTAATTCCACGTCGAAGAATACTAAGCTCACACTTTTATTTCCATAGAATGAAAATTGTCTCCACAAACGAATAATCAACAACTTCAAAATTGTGGAAAGTGAGAACTAATATAGAAACAATCAAAATGAAAAAATTGTACTTCTTCTTACATATATTTAGCATCAGCAAGTTGTACTTCTCGAATCCTAACTATCCTTATATGTACTTACCAAAAAATTTCGTTGGATGGAACTTTCAATTATACATGTATAATTGTAATTAGTGCTAATTTTGTGAAGATTTTCACAATATTATGGTTTTCATAAAATGTTACTTTTCATAAATTGCTTCAAAATTTTAGTTGCAAAACAATTTTTTAGGGAAAAACTTATATTAAATAAAAATTTAATAATATACAATATTTCTAGTCGATTTAACATTTTGAAAATTGACTATCAAAATATGTCCAAAATTTTCAAATGTTCTTCATAACATTGACCTGATGTCTGTAGTTTCAATATTTATCTGTAAATAAAATTTCAAATAAATCTTACTGATTTGTAACTCTTTACACTTTAATCTTTATCCCATTATTCGTAAAATTAATAACTTGAATAATGAATATATCTTGAATAATAGTTTTTAATAGAAAATTTTCAATTCAAGTGACTCAAACCAATATTGAGTATAATAAAAAGAGGTTTTTTTTTTGACAGAAGGATTATTACAAAATTTTAAATATCAAACAGATTTATTCTGCTAACCTGCTACAAATTTTAATTTCAAAAAATTGTTTTATTCTAAAACTTTTAGAATTACCTTAAATAAATGTCTTAGAAAAACCCTGTTTCAATTTAGTAGGCATAAAGAATTAACACTCATAAAATACCTTACAAGCTTTATGTCATTTCTGTGACGAACATACGTAGGATTTTTAAAAGTTTACTTCATTTTAGTGTTTTGTTCAGATGGACTGGTAAGATATTTTTTGCTAATTATTTTTATTTTTTAAATATGAAATAGAGCTGATGAATTTTCTGTTGTGGTATAAAATACCTTACAAGCTTTGTGTCATTTCTGTGACGGACATAGAATACGTAGGATTTTTAAAAGTTTACTTCATTTTAGTGTTTTGTTCAGATGGACTGGTAAGATATTTTTTGCTAATTATTTTTATTTTTTAAATATGAAATAGAGCTGATGAATTTTCTGTTGTGGTAATTTTGAATTACTTTTTGAAGAGTTCTGCATGGTTTAGGAATTTTTTTTTGAGGGAACTTATTTGAATGAAATTTTTTTGAAGAAGTTCTTGAGGTAATATTTTGCATTTTGGTTTTAATAATACATGGTACAAAACAAAATTTTGTATCCTTCAGGTATTTATTTATTAATTTTAATAAATAATTTATAGTTCTTTGAATTCTTTTATTTCCTTTTGGTGTTGTGTAATGAGTGTTTATTATATATGTCTACTAAATTGAAACAGTGTTTTCGACATTTATTTTATTTCATTTTAAAAGTTTTTGAAAGAAAAAATTTTTTTTAATTGAAATTTGTAGGAGGTTAACGAATAAATCTGTATGATCTTTAAAATTTTGCAATATTGAGAATTTGAAGTTAACTGTGTTTTCTCATAATTTCCGGGCAGAAAATTGAAACAAAGTTATATTAAAAAAAATTTAACATTCACTATAGATCATATGCCATTTTTCATCACTTAAATCAATAATATTGTCTACAAAATACCAGAAAAAAAAATTTAACAAATGAAAAGAACACTAAAATCAACAAAAATGAAATTATTTGAATGCCGTTCTTAATATCGGTGGTTTAAAAGATTTATTTATATGACGTCACAATATATTGAGGGTCAACATAAGTGATTTCACTGTAATAGCTTCCGAATTATAAAATTTGAAAATTTCTTAAAATATATTTGGCATACAAGAGATAAACGCATATACTGCATGCGAATTTTCAAAATAAACTCTCTTCGATGATTACTGAGGTCTTCTGATGGATAATGTTATTTGATCACATTTTCTGTTTACACTGAATTCTCTGTCAATAGAAAAATTTTAGGAACCTTTCTGTATAAATAGATCCACAAAGTGCTCGCAATTTAGAATAATTGAATATGTAAATAAACCTGATTGGAGGTTCCTTATTTTCGAACAGAGCTCCTTCAAAACAATTATCATATTGTTTGTTAGTTGGCAACTGAATGTTTCAATAATCCAACTACTCTTCTAATTTAACTGGAAAAAAAAATATTATTCATCGTTTTCAGCTGAAGAATTATTTCATTTTATTTTTGGATAGTCTTCACTGAACGCGTTTTTAAATTTTGAGTCGAAGATTATCTCAAAAGTTATATCGAAACTATAGTAAAATAATTATATTGGACTACAAAAAAATAATTTGTGGTTATATTCAAATCCTTACATTCAATTATAATCTTGATAAATTCCGTAAGGAACAACAGCAAGGTAGCGTCACGGTATCTCCTTCAATAAACTATTATATGGATCATTTTTTCACGTAATCATACCTGAACAGAAGGACTAGAATTTTAGGCTCATCGGTGGTATTAACGAAACAGTGAGACAAGAAATATCCGAAGAAAAGTTGTAAAATTTTTCAATTTGATGTGAAAAACATTTCGTTATGAAATTTGAAAGATACTTTTGGAGATATAGAAGAATTTTATCTATTTTTGACCTATCATGCCTACTTACCTTCATATAAATGATGGGCCATCTAGTTTAACTCAACCAATTTTTTTCCCAAAATTCCAGTTTTAAACTTTCTAATGAACTCATAACTTTAAGGAAATATTTATTGGTTTTTTATTTAGAGCCCATCCAAAATGCAAATTTTAAATTGTCGCCCGCTAAAATGACGTTATCAGATTTGAAATCAACAATCATCTATCAATAAGATTTTTAAATTTAGACTTGGACTTAAAATTTTATTTATTGTTCTCTTAAGGTTCTCTCATTTATTTAACCTATCAAAAATTTAAATTTTCATTTATTTTGATGATAAATTTGACAGTTTTCCTATATTGAAAATCTTTTCAGGATGTTATATAACAATGAGGTCTTGATCCAAATTTTGAGAGAGTAAATGCTCAAATAACCTCCATTTCACAAGGTTTAGCTCCGTAGACTGCCAGTAAATTGCTCAGATTCTTCCTCTTGGTCGTACGATTGTGAATTTTGATCCAATTATGGTATGAATTGCTTATGTCACATGGATTATACAGGGTTATCCATTTTGTGCTTCCGAAAGTGAACGTAAATAAAACACTTTCTAATTTAGAATATCGACCAAATTTTTATTTCAATATAATGCTTGGACTTTGCCATTATGCCAATATCATTCAAATGTCCTCCGCGGGATCTCGTACAGGACTCGATCATTGTGATATAATTTTCGATGACTCGCCAGCACATTTCGAGCAATATCTCACCAATAACTTGACGGATAAAATAAATGGAGGTTTATACTTGATAGAAGGTATATGAAATTATTTGAATATTAACAGATATATTCTGTTAACCTTCTACATATTTAATTTCAAAAAATTATATTTAATATTATAACTTCAGGAATTAAATTAATATCATATAAGCACCGCTTATATCAAACAATATATAAAATAAACATTCATTATAAGACATCCAAATGAGATAACAAAATCCAATACATATAAGTTGTTAACAAAAATCCCATAAATTAAATATTTTGCGTAGACAAAATTTTGTTTCTGCTCATGCTTCTTATGAAAACAGATATCTTTCCTAAATGTTTCACATAATACTAAGAATTTCATCATAAAACTATTTTATTTAGAATATTCAATATTATTGAATATCAAAGTTACTCTTTAGAAAATCTCAAGATATGTGAAAACATAACTAAAAAACAAGTTTTAAGAGAGACTTTGCTCGTCAGTACCCAATCACATTTAATATATAAAAAAAAAACTGAAGGGTTACTCGGTTTAATAAATTTCTTCAACTAAATTCAGAAAAGCACGAAACAAGTTCCATGGGATTTTAGATGTACCAATGAAAAGTCTCGAATTTCAGCCAAGTCGTACAAGTTTCACCTGTGAGTGTGATAACTCAAAAACTCACCGAATTTCAGAAGTAATGATCAAATTAAAAGTTCAAAGTACATGTTTATTAAACTGAGAGACACGTGACCCTCTGACGGGTAGGCATAACAGCACCATCCCCTAGGATGCGAGGGGGGACGGCTGAATAATTCATGATGTTATTATACATATTTCACGCGGGAGCAACGTCAACTTGACGTTTTAATGCGATCTAATGGACTACCGAAGGCGCGAAACCGAATTGTTTACTGACAGAGCGTGCTCCTGGATGGGATTCGCTATTGTCTCCCTTCTTAGAACAGAAACCATACAAATCAACCGTGGTTTTTGCTGGTCGATAAACCAGAATTGAACCAGTTACTCATACAGGAAGAATTAGAAGAAATTCGACAAGGTAAAAACTTTTACACAGGTGATAGAAAGTTTAAAAATTGATTCTGAGTGCCATATAAAACGTGGGTCATTTAAAATTAGCATTTTTGATCGGCTATAAATAAAAAGCTAATTAATATTTTTTCGATGTTATGAGTTTGTTATAAAGGTTAAACCTTGCAATTAACGAATGAAACACAATATCGTTCAAATGATTGCCACGACTGGCTAAAGTATCCCATCCAATCAAACTAATTTTTCAGTACATTGTTGATTGTTTGAGGCTCAATCTCATGAATGGCAACTTTGATTTCCTGCTTCAACTCATCTAACATTTCTAGATAATAAGCGTAACACTTCCCCTTAACGAATCCCCACAAAAAATGGTCCTCAGAGGTGAAAATAAGCTTCATCGCTAAAGTAAATTTTTCTGGGAAAATGTTCATTTTCCGCCATGTAATCATTAACCCACTGAACGAAGGGGGAACGCATCGGATAGTCACTATGTTTCACTTCTTGCAGTAGTTGAACTTCGTGAGCCTTCATTCCAAATTCTTTATACCAAATTCTCCTCAGAGAAGTGCGAAAAATGTTCAGTTTTTGATCATGATGACGATTTGTTGACTAGTTTTTCCCTATCGTGTCCCACTCATGTAAAATGTGATTTAAATCCGGTGAACAGAGTGGCCACGCCAAAACATGAACGCCTGCTTCTTGGGAAAGTCGGTAGTTCAACGAGCAATATTGGGAGGTTCTTTGTTTTGCTGAAAAAGTACGTGTGGGGCAGGAAAGTGAGTTAAAGGACTTTATCAACATAAAGCGCAATTGTCATAATTATAAAGAAAAGTGATGATTGGCTAACATAGGCAATAGCATCCAAACCCTAATACTCCAATGTACATGCCTCTCAACAGCAAACTCATGTCGTCATTCTCCTCGCCCTTCTACGACTATCTTACATATAAACATAGACAAAATCTCCAAATATACACAATTATCAATTTTATAAATTTTTTGGGCTGAAATCATTAGAAATAGTTCGTTTTTTAATGATTCCTATTCATTTTGTATATTTCATTACTTAATTTTAACGCATTCCTTTACCTCTGTTATCAATAAGACCAATAAATAATGAGAACAATATTCTCTTCAATTTTGTTATTGTATTTTCACGAATCGTTTTCTCGTCTATCAACTATGTCTCAGTACAATTTTCTTCAGTAAATATCCTTGGATAAATGGTTGTCAGTTATGAACGAGTGATCCTCTTTGAAGAAATACTTAGTGAAAACATAAGCCTATATATTGAACTGAAAGATGCCGCCGACTTGGTCGCAGCTTCAAAGCATATAACTGATATGATTCAGAACGGAAAAGCACATCATATCAACCAAAAGACAAGCTAGAGACAGATGGCAGAGATCTCACAACTCAGTGGCAAGAGAGCAATCGCTTGAGTAAGGCACTCCATGAAAAACTGCAAGAATATTTCAACTTATAATTCCAACACCACATTGGAAATATAGACAACAATGGCGAACACAATTACTGCAAGGCTACAAAATAATACAAAACACCTGTACAACGAAAACCTCCGATCAAACAAATAAATGGAGACTGGGCCAAATCTGATGAGGAGAAACCAAACTTATTTGCAACAAACTTGTCACAAGTGCTCATCCCAGATAATCCTCTTACCAAGGCAATAACGATCTTGAAATTGAATCATTCTGGCATAGTGCTTTTTGGATGTTTCTTTCCATGAAACCTTTCAAACGCAAAAAAATATTTCACGAGATTGTGCAGTTGAAAAATGAAAAAATTTGATCTCATAACACCGGAGATTTTGAAAAAACTGCCACAGAAAGCTATCATATGATGAGTTCTTCTTATATTCCCACTATCAGGAAATGTGCAGAAATAATTATGATACCAAAACTAAACAAACCTGAACACAATGTAAGATCCTATAGACCGATAAGCCTATTACCAATTTTGAGAAAATTGCTTGTGAAACCTCTGTTCAAATGATTGAAGAGGGATATAGATCTACACAAACTTCTACCAAACCATCAACGAGGATTTAGAAAAAACCATTCAGCAACACATCAAATACACCGGGTAATAAACACCATTTCAACAAGCCTCCAAGAAAAAAAATAATGCACTGCTGTATTGTTAAACTCATCTCAAGCTTTTGACAAAGTTTGACATAGTGTATTACTCTTTAAATTGAATACTTTGCTGTAAATAAATTGCGAAGTATATTGAGTCCACTGCTTTATCTGATCTATACATCCGACATTCCAGAAAATCAAAACACTACACAAGCCTCTTTTGCAGATGACATAGCGCCATCCCAGAATGCAGCAACAGCTTCCAAAAACCTTCCAGAGTATCTGAATGAATTTGGGACAATGGTACCGAAAATGAAGCCTAAACATGATTTAAAATGAAATCCATACAAGTTATATTCACCAACAAAGGAGACATATGCTCGCCAGTTAAAATACATGAAAAACAAATTCTAGTTAAAAGAGAACCAAATACCTTGGTATTCACTTGGACCAACGCCTCACTTGGAAATAACACATTCAAGCTGAAGAGACACAAATAAATATCGAAACCAGACAAACGTATTGGCTAATGGACAGAAAATCGAAATCATCTCTCCAAAATAAGGTATTAATCTATTCCATTATGAAATCAATATCAATTCTGGGGATGTGCTAAGACCAATATTCAAATTATACAGTAACTTCAATCCAAAACACTACGTTCATTAACGAATGCACCTTCTAATTTGACAACACATAATGATTTGAAGATCCCCTTCGTTAGTGATGAAATCAGAAAACGTTCAAAAAATACCATAAAAATCTGGAAGGACATGAAAACAGCAGTATAGATCAGCTGGCAGAAAACCCGTTCTATATAAGAAGATTTCAGAGAACTTAACTAACTGACTTCAATTGAAGTACTGTAAAGAAGTATCAATAATGTTTGGTAACTTCTAGATGTCTTTTTACAACACATCACATTTACTTAATACTTGTAAAAAGTAGATTGTAAATTTCAATAAATGTTACAAAAAAATTAACCAATGATAGTGAAGATATAGATGAATAATTTAACGAATTTATATTTAGCAAGGGAAATGATAAAACTGCGAGAAATTTGCAACGTTTTCCACTTCCTCTCCATTCTGATTCCCCTCAAATTCAAAACAGCTTAATTTGATGCGAAAAGGATCTCATTCTTTTTCAGATCCAATTTGTTTACTAATGGCCTCATTTATAAGCAGTTGAAGCCTAAAATAGTCTAGATCAATTCATGATCCAATCCCAGGGCTTCAGCAGATTCAATTTCGTCAAGTCTCGACGCACGATTGCCAATATCCTGTAGAGTTCAATTTGCCAGAAATGTGCTTTGCTCCTGGGAGTCGGTGTTGGAAATGCGTTGCTTGGAATTGATCAATTTGTTTTTTCTCATGTACGATATCCTAGAATAAAAATTATCATGAATATGAATAATCCGCTCAAATTCAAAATAAGACAAATATCAGTAAATAGGGTAGTTTTTCATTGATCTTGTAGCGGAAACTCTTAAATGGAACGAAATATGGATGAATATACAGAATGTTCTTTAAACTCTATGACAAACTTTATTAGATGATAGATGTGCTATATTTCAACATTTTGAACATAGCTTCAACAATGAACATGGCTTCGATTCGTTTTCATTTAGAAGATACAAGCATTTAAATATATATATATATATATATATATATATATATATATATATATATATATATATATTCAAGTTACAATCAGAAATTATTAAGCGACTAGAATTCTAAGAAAAGGATCGCTAATAATGAGAGAATTCAACTGCAAGGAATAAAATGAACGAGCAGCTAGGATTCTAATAAACGAAGATCACTGATAACAAGAGATTTTAATTGCTGAGAATAAAATGAACGAACAACTAGAACTCTGCAAAAAAAGGGATAATGAAAGGGAAAGTTGGTACTGTGATCCTTATCTGTCTTCTTGGTATACTAAACAAGAAGTTTTGCACTTTACGAAGTCAAACGAACTAACAAAACTTTGTCCTCGGGTGGTTGAGCTTGAAGGTACTTTGAGTGCTTGTAGGCTTACTTGAACTTCAGGTAGTATCTTGTAACGATGAAGTCTGCTTGTGGTTGATGACGTTTTTACATTTTCGAGGAACTCAAGTTGATGTGTAGTAATTGTTGCTCAGGAGTTTTACCGCAAATCTTTCGTTCTACATGGTCTTTAGAATACTTTCGAAGGGTGAAATTGTCCGAAACTTCGAGGTTTTTCTGTCTATGACGATCGTTTTCCTGTATATAGAATAACTGACGACTTTTATAGTTTTTGTTAGTTGCACTTCATACAAACTGTAGACTTCTAAGCACTTTGTTCCTCGAATCAAAAATTAGAAAACGAAAACCCATAAAAAAATTGTAAATGAACTGAAACAAAATTTTGTTTAGATGCATAAACTCTCTGAAGTAAGAGTCTTATTTGCGTGCGTTTCTAATCGAAGAGAGTCTTATTTTCGAATTTTATTGTTTATATATCCAAGTAATCAGCGAAAATTGCGAACATTACTTGTATATTAATCTGCCTATCGCGTGTGTGTGTATGAACTATATAACTATATATTTATAACTATCTTAAAGTTCCTGGGAATACCACATGACGTGGCTAAGCAGACGAAAACAGGCAGACTAGAGTTTTTCTGGCTGAGCCATCCTAGTCTGAAACATTCGAAGGTGTTCCTTGGAACAGCTTCGAACCTAAAGATGGCAGACCTAGCGCTAGGTATGGATAGGGCCAAATTCAGAACACTTGTTGCTGAATTATGACAGGTCGCTGCAGGCTGAAAGCACAAAATCGGTCTTGCTGAAGACGATGAATGCGGGCTGTGTCTTGATGACACTGAAACAGCCATTCACATCGTCTCAGAGAGCCCAGCGGTGAGTCGCATCAGATTCGAGATCTTTGGTCAGGCTTTTATAGCCCATCGCAAACTGGAAAAATTACCCCCGAACAAGATTATCGGTTTTATCCAAAAATATAAATTAGGGGTGAACACAATATTCCCTGCTGACGCAGTGGTAGGGTGGACACTCACTATAAATAATAATAATAATAATCTTAAAATTACGTGCTTAGTGAAACTGTCCATCAATGTGCCGTTCACAACCGAACGTAGTCTCTAGTGCAATCTTTATATTAAAGAATTAATTGGACGGACTTTCCAGAACAGATTCAATAATTTAATTTTTAACTATGTGGATCTATTGAATGAACTTTACTAATGGCGCGATCACAAATAGTTTTATTGCGTAGATAAATTTTTAAGAATTCAAAAATCAAATATTGTCACAATTATGCTGCAAGCTTATTGAAATAATTGATATATTTTAAGCGCTAAAAAAGGGAATATATTGAATACATTTCTCGTGATACAATGAATATGTATCACTGTCATAATGCTTTATGAACTTTCGTTAAAGAATAACGAAGGAAGTGTGAGATAAAGCAAAAAACATAAATACTGAATACATTCAGTATTCAGTATAATAATAATTTTGAACGTAAAATTTTTGAACAGAGAATATAATAATGAGGAAGTTACAATTTTGCTGAGGAAGCATAGAAAAAAAGGGAAAAATGAAGGTCAATATTCAAATACAACCAAAAAATCATTATGTTCTCAGGATCCAAATCTTCTTGAACTTGGTGTTCTTGACCTGGTTATATTCGTGATATTATCAATTAATTGTGTTAACATTGACGCTTTGATTTTGTTTTTTTTGGAACGAAACCGTACACACCCTAATATTAGTATATTCCCCTTATCTAAATAACCCACGTTTTTTCTCACTTCCATTCTCCTATTCAAATTTGGAGTTCACATCTTGAATAACCTAAAGCCATAACTTCTACTGAAACCAGAAAGAGCAAATCTATATAACCTCTTCCTCCTGCAATACCGAAACATTAACTTATTCACGTTCTGACCGTGTTTCATCCCGTGGCAGAGAAATCTGCGCCGGGCTTACGGGAGCATTATACTTTACACATAAATCTGGAAGATACATAACTCTCCTCTGGGATCATAGAGGCTCGCTCGGCCGTCACATCTAGTTGGCCGTGGTCTTGGGAACACCATGCTACCCCACTGATATAAGCTGAAAGTGGAGGGAGCTCTCGCACAAGACGGAAAAAACAGCCTTTGATCGGGGGTCTACCTTTGTGTTATTTTTGTCATGATGATATTCTTCTTTTGAAATAAGCCTGAATTTACACTTAGAATCATTTTTATCAAGTACTAGCTGAAGTCTACCTTTGCCTCTTTTACATGTATTTTATGGTAACGTATGGATATAAAATTTAATGTAGTGCTGTTTGTACGTTGGCTCAATTATTTCGTTTGATTTTTTAATATTTAATTCATTTATGTTATGCAGCAAATGCATTAAAGAATTTTTTCTGTTATTTTTGAATGACTTTCCTTCAGGAATCAATTTCAATGAAACAAAGTCAAAATGTTTCCTTAGGCTTGTCATGATATACTTCTAAGAACTGCTTGAAAATGAGCCCAGAAATTTCTTAGCAAAGAGAACATAGATAAAAATAGAAGTATACTAGAAAATATTATCAGAAGTAAAGATAGATTAGTTCCTCTTCAATGTACTTTTCAGAAAATGAAAAACAAATGTTAACTTCCGCTATTTTATTGATTTACACGACAATTGTTTCGTCATACCATGACTTCATCAGGTGAGTATTAAAACTGAGGTATACAATGCAAAACATGACCTTAAATACACAGCTCTGGTACAAAAAATAGAGGAGTGGAAAGAGATGGTTTACAATCAATGAAAAATATTAAGTAGGGGGATCTGTTTAAATCTATTTGACCATTCAATAAAATTTGTCTTTTATTATATCTATTGATCTCAAAAAAAAATTATTTCATTAAATTACATAGGCCAAAAATCTGAAGAGTTCAAAGAAAAAAAAACTTATAACATCTCTTTCAAAACCATTAATTCTTTAGGCAGCTTAATAAAAAATAATAAAGACGTCATTCCTAAAAACAAAAAATCAGAATGATAGTGATTGCCCATGTGTTTATGTAGGACAGGCCGTTCATTCCAAACAAGGATACGTGAACATGAAAAATGTTATATTAATAATAAATCAAATTCTACTTATGCCAACCATTTGTTAGAGACTGGTCATAATTTTAATATGAACTATGAAATATTACATATCGAAAAGAAAAGTCAGAAACTAAATCTGTTAGAAACTTTAGAAATCAATAGATATAATGAAAAACAAATTTTATTGAATGATCAAATAGATTTAAACAGATCTCCCCCTACTTAATATTTTTCATTGATTGTAAACCATCTCTTTCCACCCCTCTATTTTTTGTACCGGAGCTGTGTATTTAAGGTCATGTTTTACATTGTATACCTCATTTTTAATACTCACCTGATGAAGTCATGGTATGACGAAACAATTTTCGTATAAATCAATTTTTGTTTTTCTTATATTGAAGATGAATTTCCGCAAGTAAAGACCCAGACAATCAAAAATTCAGAAAATTAATTAAAAATTCAAATAAGAATCCTCCCTATTATTTTAAATCAAAATTTACGAAATTTAAAAATTTAGTTTACAAATACAAAAATTTAAATAATTACTAAATTATCCCAACTTAGTGTAAATTCATTCAATGTTGTATTGTCCTTTCCAATTGGTTCCTCGAAGATCGACGTTATTAGTAGTTTTTCTCTTTTATTTTTGATTGTTTTGTCCAGTGTCAGCTCAGTGGTTTTATAATTTCCGTTGCTCAAATCTAGTCATGTCGTTATGTTGGTCAGTGATTTTTTCGCAAGTATTTGTAATTTCCTGTCTGTATACTAGTTACTTTTCGTTTTTAATGTGACGCCCGATTATACTATTGCTAAGTCTATGTCTTAGTCTTTGAGTTTCCTCATCATAAATAACGTTACTTCACTTCTTGTATTCACGTTAACTTGTAGTATTTTTAATCTTATTGTTTGATATATGTTTGCCCAAAGTCAACTGACAGAAGTCTATTGTCAGATTATAGTTGACTATTAAAGTTACTAGGCAAGAAACTCTAAAAGCCAATGATTTATCAATCTTGCCCTTGTCTATTATTTATTAGCCACTACAAGAAAATTTCAATATGGCCGGTCTTTTTTTGGAACTCTCCATAAAAATTCCAGTTGCACGTACATAGTCCCTCTTCATTTCTTCAAATTATTGATTTGTAGCTTCCATCAGTTGAGTCTTGCCACAAGACTTTCGTTAAAACAGGATTTTCCGATTAAATACATTGACCTAAACATTATGCAAAAAAACTGACTCATTTCTCCTCAATACTTTGATGGAATGAAAACTTATGTTTCGTATATGTACCTTCCAACTAAAAGAAGAGTAACAAGCGTTGTAGAAAAATTAGGACGAAAACTTGGACGTTTTACGTATATCGTAATATTTATGCAGCGACGGTTATTCGAAAGTTTATTTAAGGGTGGAAAATCCATTAGGAAGGTGACGTGAAAAGCTTCGGGGAGGAGCGCTTCTATATTAATTAAGGGCCACCTGTCAGTTAAAGCCTCGTCTGTGATAGATGGTCTCAGAGGCGGCACTCTATGTCTCAAATTTTCTGAATCTCATACCAAACTTTACGAATACGAAAAAAATGAAATTATAAAAATGTGCTCATTATGTTGTTTATGTCAAGTTTTTTAACCTATACGAGTATTATGTACAACATAATACATCGCATAGCTTCTGTTTTCTTTCTGAATATTAATTGGTTTTTGGATAATTATGGAGTGTGTTGCAGTAATGCTGTTTTGTGCCAATTGTTTCGAATATTGTATATCGTAGAATACACTGGTGAATTGTTGTTCGCTCTTTCATTATGATAAATATTCCAACTTTTGTTTGCATTATTCGATTTGAGAAGCTTGTGATAAAATTCATATCCTTTTTATTTGGCTAGGTGAGCACCTTCACAAAGAGCAAATTATGCTGGAGTGTCTTTGTATTTTTTACAGCTAAATGTACTATGTAGTATGGTAATAGTATATTAGATAACAAGAGTTGTAAGACGCAACTCGAGTTGTGTACTAACTATACTTTTTCGACGATCGCATTCATTACTATAAAAACTTAAGATTCTATGAGGAAACGTCAAAATGTTATTCATGATGTGACGAGACGTCAAAATGTTATAGGCTGCGCGGCCAGATATTCGTTTTCATAGCGACTATTGAAGGGTTTATCTTATTGGTTATACGCCGTGCGTTTATTTTACAGATGCTACCGTATTGGTTATTGACCGTTTTTGTTTACGGTAAAGTTAAATCTTACAGTTTTATGTTGCACAGTGAGTAAATAGACAGTTACAGAGTTGATGAGTTGTACAAATTTCGTCATTTTCTGTAGAGGGAATAGAAAAATATATTTTATGGCGATTCTAAATGCTCGTTCTTTTTTTGGCTGGTGCATGATAAACTGCCCTCCATGGCATTATAGCTTATCGCGCTGGGGGCGCTTGTCTTGGCCCTAGTTTTGTCCCGGCGAAATGAAGGGTTAAGTCTCGATGCCATTCGCGCCAGTCACTGGACCTGTGTGGTGGAAGATCTCCTGAATGAGGACCTAGTTTTGCCGTTATGATGGAATGGAGGGTTGGGCCGATTGATTAACTCAGTGACAGGGAGTCTGTCGCAGCACAAGGCTTCTCCCTTAAAACTAGCGTACTCTGCCCTATTACAGTAAATCGTAAATCGTAAATCGGGATATTCTTATGAAATGACTCAGGGTTTAGCGAGACTTGACGGTTCGGCAGGCCTTGTCTTGAACCTGGATCTAATGCGTCCGTTGGTGCTTGACGCC
Organism: Megalocaria dilatata; assembly: GCA_034642435.1. Taxonomy (NCBI): domain Eukaryota; kingdom Metazoa; phylum Arthropoda; class Insecta; order Coleoptera; family Coccinellidae; genus Megalocaria; species Megalocaria dilatata. The sequence continues at coordinate 44,763,542 of CM067856.1, forward strand.
AGGATCAATCGAAAGACTTCACATGGGTTCGTGGGTCACGACGTACAGGCCGTGTTAACGGTGCTCGTACCAGGATCAATTCAGTAATCAATCTTGGGATTATCTTCATGGGACTATGTTCGGGTGACCAGAAACCCTTCCGGAGAGTGAGTTGTCTCCCAAAACAACTCAGGTATTGACCATGTAGAGCCAGTAGAGGTTAGATAGTGCTTCGCTGCTACCAGTCAGATGGCTGTAGGCTTTCGAGCTGAAGCCCAAACTGGAAGCGGGTGGGTTAATCTCTTCGGAGAGCTTCTCACTTCGCACGATGATATGGCATAATCCTGATCACACTTTCTGCCTCTAGCGGCAAACTGTGGAGACTGCTGAGTAGTGACTTGGTAAAAGAGCCACGCTCATATGTCAATTCGAAAACTGTTAGAATTCACACATGGTGCATGATGAACCATCTTGTTCTCTTTAATATATTTGATAAGCTTTATTAAACTGAAAATTTCATTTGAATAATGAACATAATAACTAGATTTTTTAGATTGAATTTGTATATTTGCTAACTTCAAGACTTTATTTAACATGTTTCGGATTGTCCGATTTAGATCTATTATGCACCTTTTTGATCTATAATTTGTTGTTATTTTTAGAGTATCTTCTTAATGCCCCTCTCATAGAAGTCTTGGTCCTTATTGGCGAAAAATTTCTAATCACTCAGGTAGTTATGCAATACGTGAAAAAAATAGTAATCGCTTGGTACTAGGTCGGGACTATATAGTGGATGCTCCCAATCAAGTTCCTGAAGTTTCTGGTGAGTCACTACACAGATGTGTGTGGCCTGGCTATGTCCTGATGGAAACAACACCTTTTCTGTCGGTCAAATTTAGCCTTTTTTGGTCAATCGCTAGCTTCAAGCGGTTCAATGGTTAACACTATAGATACGAATTCAGTGTTTAACCATATGGAAGCTGCGGTTAAACCTGGGGTTTAAAGCACAGGCAGATGTATTGACTATACACTATGGTAATTAGACCACAGATAACGTATAGCGCTGTAGCGTGGTGAAGAAGTGCCAACAAACGACTGGCCAACAAAAGCTCATACGACTACAGAGACAGGTTTGCCTCTGAATTACAGGTGGGTTTCGCCATGGCAGCCATAGAGGTCTCACTAAATCTACCACCCCTGCACATGCTCCTAGAGAAGGTGGCGGAATAGACCACATACGAACTCATCAACCGGCGACCAATTGGCCAGAGGCAATAGTGATGGAAGACTCAGGACTGCTGGACGAGCTTCTGACGAACAGCACCATATCGATTCCCTCGGATCTAATGTCAGAAGTTAGCATTTAAATGTCGTCCCCAGCTGGGATGAATGGACCCAGCATGCTGAGGTTCTATTGAGGACCGACCTTGGCTTGTTCACAGACCTAGCGCTAGGTCTGAACAAAACTAAACTCAGAATACTTGTCGAGATTATGACTGACCACTGCAGGCTAAAAGCGCATTCGTACAAAATTGGTCTGTCTGAAGATGATGAATGCAGGCTGCCTTGAGGACACTGAAACAGCCATGCACACCGTCTCAGACTGCCCAGCGGTCAGTCGTATCAGATTCGAGGTTTTTGGTCAGGCTATTGTAGCCCACTGTGATATGGAAAAAATACCCCCGAATAAGATTATCGATTTTATCCAAAAACTGGATCTCATTGGGGAAATATAAATTAGGAGTGAATCACAATAGTCCGTGGTAGGGTGGACATACGCCTGCTCACTATAAATAATTATAATAATATGGGAGCAACTCATAATTAATGATTTCTTTCCAGTCCACCAAATGCACAGTAGAACCTTCCTGACCGTTAGACCTGGTTTGGTCATCCTTTGAGCTGCTTCACAGCGCTTTGACCATGATCACTTTTCTCACAATATTTTCGTATGTCACTCATTTATCATCCCTAGTCACTATCTATTCAAGAAATGGGTTGATTTCATTCCGGTTGGCCAAGGCTTCGCAGATGGTTTAAGACTGTTTTATGGTCGATCTTTAGCTCCTGGGCGATGCAACGAATACTGACATGCCGGTTAACTTGAATTATTTTTTGATTTTATCGACATTTTCGACGAGAGGCCTGCCTGTGCGGGGTGCATCTTCAACTTCAAAAATACCTGAACGGAATCGACGAAACCAAAATTGCACGTATATATAACAGAATCACTCTTGTTTGGATACCGAGCCACTCAAACCATTTAGGTAACGAGGAGGCAGATGGTAGGACCGGAACCATTCCTGGAAATACCACATGACGTGGCTAACGAGGCGATAACAGGCAGAATGAACTCAAGACTAGAGTCTTTCTGGCGAAGCCATTCTGGCCTGAAACATTCGAAGGTGTTCCTTGGAACAGCTTCGAACAAAAAGAAGGTGGACCTAACGCTAGGTCTGGGTAGGGCCAAACTAAGAACGCTTGTCGGAATTATGACAGGTCACTGCAGACTGAAAGCGCATTTGCACAAAATCGGTTTGGCTGAAGACGATGAATAGAGACTGTGTCTTGAGAACACTGAAACAGCCTACGTCTCAGAGTGCCCAGCGGTGAGTCGTATCAGATTCGCAGTCTTTGGTCTGGCTTCTATAGCCCACTGCGAACTGAAAAAATTACCCCTCAACAAGACTATCTCTTTTATCCAAAAACTGGATCTCGTCGGGAAGATATAAATTAGGGGTGAACCACAACAGTCCGTGCGGACGCAGTGGTAGTGTGGACAGACGCCATAAATAATTATAACAATAATAACTCAGAACTGAATGGACCGAACAGAAAACAGCAAAAGAAACTTTTTAGTGTGATATGTCACCTTGACAACCAGCATCAGTCTGAAATTCTTTGATCGATACTTTCCGAGATATAATCACTACTGAAAAAATAATAGTTTTCTTTTTGCCCAAACTATATCTTGTAATATTTATCATGTATCAACAAAATTTTTACCTATCCTATAAAATCGCTTAAATCAATTCTACGAATCGTAAGCATTAAAAAAAATTCTTCATATTCTTCAACACAGTATTGCCGTCGAATTACCATTTTACGAATGGCAACATGCAAATCCACCCGCGCTGTGGTATTCCCGAATTATTTCAATTAGTGTGAGCCTGTGGAACGGTGTCATCAGAATTACAAAAACTTGCCTGTATGGCGCCTAAATGGAAAAGCCTCCCATCCAATAGATCGAGCTGTCGTACACAGAATACCACCACTCCCACTACCCAAATTGAATTAGAAAAGTGTTTAAATGTGTGTCAGCAGGAGAGTGACAGTCCACGTAGATCGGTTTGGGGGTAGAATTTTTTGGGTCGGTCTTGTCTACCACGTGATCCGCATCCCGAAGAACTCCGTTCAACGTTTCATTTATTCTAGTCACACAGAAATGGAGAAAAAAGTATTTTTGGAGTGAACTGGATAACTAATGAAATAATAAAGTCAGTTTATATATAAAATGATTTATACAAACAATATTCTAAATATCATACAGATTTATTCTGCTAATTTTTAATTTATAAAAAAAAAATTTCTCAAAAACTTTTTGAAATTAAATTAAATAAATGTGTTAGAAAACACAGTTTCAATTGAGTAGACATATATAATTAATACTAATTAGCAAGTAACGATAAAAAATATAAGAATACAAAGAAAATAGAATTAACCATAATTACACCGTAATAAAAGGTATAAAAGAATGTGTACTGGAACAAAAGGATTTTTAGCGCAGCCAAATCATTTTCATTCTATTATTTCTTGAACTAATATGTGAATTTTCAGTTTGATATTACTTTATTTTGCAGTGTTAAAATGTCAAACTAGTGTACTGCAATTTTGGAGCTGTTTCGTCAAGATAAGCCTCAACCCGAAATTGTTTGTTTGCTCAATGTACCTCGACAAACCATTTCCGATGGAATTTACCGTTTCAGGGAGATTGGCCATAATGGTCGTCGTCCAAGAAGTGGAAGAAAATGCATTACGCGTATCAATCGCAACATCGTCAAAAAGCGAGTCAATCGAAATCCGAGGGTCTCCATGAGGAAAATAGCCCGTGAGACTGGTATCAACCGTGAATCCATTCGTCAAATGTCCAAAAAGGAGATCAACCTCAAGCCATGCAAGCTCCAAAAAGTTCAACTCCTCACGGATGAAAACAAGCGCGTACGACTCCAAAGTCTGGTTTACAGAGGCTCCCGGTACGTCAGCCATCGTCGAACATTGTCAAAATCCGCATGTTCTCGGGCGGAATTTGCGCCAACGTCAAAACACCCTTAGTTTTCGTGGGTCAAGGGGTCAAAATCAATCAGTAAGTCTACTGCTCGACTTTTTCAAGGCCGTAGTACTTCCTTGAGCCCAGCAGCAATTCGGCGACACGCGTTGGACATTTCAACAGGACTCCGCTCCGCCTCACGAAGCGAAAATGACTCAAGAATGGTGTAAGACCCATTTTCCGGGTTTCATCACATCTGCATCTCAACCCAATGGAGTACAGCGTGTGGTCGATTTTGGAGCTCAGGGCGTGTGCTAAACACCACAAGAGTTGGAAGTCGCTGAAGCAATCCCTGTGCCGGGAATGAGACCGATTAACGCCCGAAAAACTGCGGCCGAAATTTTCAAGAAGCGTCTGAAGCTATGAATCGCCGCCAAAGGAAACCATTTCGAATCCGCTTAATTATATTATTACCAAATATTTATGTTTTTATTAGTAGTTGTTGTTTTTTTTATTCCTCTTGTTTAATAAGGTTAAATGAAAAAAGGTCTTTTTATCACCCTGTATATGTCTACTAAATTGAAACTGTGTTTTTTTAAGACATGTATTTAATTCAAAAAGTTTTTCAGAAAAATTTTTCATAAAATTAAAATTAAAATTAAAATTTATAGTGAGATTAGCAGAATAAATCTGTATAATATTTAAGATATTGTAATAAGCCTTCTATCCAGTAAAAACTTGCGTTTTATTATTTTATTCTATACAAACAGTTCAAGAAATAACCTAAAGATAATGGAAGAAAGGAAAAATAGCGTACACAATAAAAATATATTACTTGAGTGTGAGGTAGATTTCTCGTTCTAACCGAGGATTACGCTGACTCAACATGAAGCAAGCACATATTAATAAGAAATTCCTATTAATACATCAATCGAGCGTGGTGATGACACGGTCACGTGGCAGTCACGCGTGGCAAGAAACATCCCTTTGAACAATCAGTCTCCCGCGCTGCTGGGACAGGTGAATTTATTGAATACACCCCGGCATTGTGAGATGGGGTGTAGCACAAAGCTCAGGGCAAATATTGTCTGACGGATATGCGTTTGATGCAAACGGAAAGGTTAATGATTTAAGTCAGAAATTATGAGGTTCATATTGAGAGTGTAAACGTGCATATACTGAAAAAGTATATACATAATGGGCTTTGAGTTGTGCATTCAATGTCTATACTCTGTTATTTTCTCTGAAAACTCTACCAAATATATTGTACAGTATGTTGGCAATTTTCTGAGATTATTCTTTTTGCGTATGATTAGCAAATCCAAAACAAAGACAAAAGTGTGGCAGCGTTAAGCGCTAATGAAACTATAGCAACAATTCCACGATCGCATTTAAATCTAGCATCTAGATGTAAAATAACAACAAGAAGGCCATTACAAAATTGAATGAAGATCATATTATTGGAACACAGAAAAAAATTAACTTCACGTAATTGCTTATCCCCTTTTTATTTCATTTTATTCTCTTTAACCAATCTTAATATCATACGGAAATTACGGAAAATATCAGATGGCTGCTAATTATAAGACGAAGAACCATAAACTCATGCACATTTCTATCAATTTTCACTAAAATCGAATAATTGTCGACGCTATTTGGGAAATGCTTCTATCAATTAAATCCGAAACCGGCGCATTCGCCATTCAGTTTCTATTTTTATTTGCTTCGGTAGTCGATGAATGTTTTTAATCTCTTAGTTATGTATTGGTTTGAATTCATGGGTTAAAATAATTTTGTACGGATGTAAACCAAGGTCTTTTCAAAAATTAGTCACAAAGACGTCTGGGAGATGCCTAGTTCTTGTGAACGTCGAGAAATCGATCAATTTTGGTCTTCACGAACTTCACGTAGGACGGCCATATTCTCTTCACTTCTTGCATTTCTTTGTCTCACTGGCACTGTAACATCATGAAGTGTAAAATTTGTTTCACACTTCTTCACTAAACGTTCAACGGTTCTTTTATCCGGACAATTATAACGACTAAAAATTGGAGTTGAAGTACGTAAAATTAGAGTAACTGATCGAGATTTTTTATAATAAATTTGGATTATTTGTAAACGTTGTTGGAGTATGTATCTTTTCATAATTAAATGGTAGACATTGACAAATACAACTGTCAACGTCGCACATAAACAGTGGCTGGCGTGCGTGAGTAATGTCAATTTAAAAATGGGGCGTTCCCATTGAAAGACCCTTTATAATATTAGCTCTCGCGGTGTTTTTCTAGAATGAATAAAATATTTTTTGAAAAATAGGTTCATTATAGTGAAGACTCACAATTAAAGGTCTGGAAAAAAAAGTATGAAATTGGAACTTTCAGGGGACTCTTTGCTGGGACCGTTATTATTTCTACTACTTTAGTCATATTTATTGATGTTACATCAGTAGCGGTCCCAGCTCGGAGTATCGAGGAGCTTTCAGAAAATTATGATGTACTTATAAATAATGTCTTGGTTTGGCGCAGATCGAATGTTTTAATACTCGATCTAGGTAAAACTGAACGTATTCATTTTAGTAATAGGTCTAATAATTGTGAAATTCTAATTTTGAAACATATGGACCCTGTAACAGTATCAAAATATATATAAAGAGTATGAGATATGTTTATTTGAAGGTGATGATGGACGCAGATTAGAATTTTGCCAATAGAATCTCAATAAGATCAAAGAAAATCAAAATTTTTTGATTTATTATTATGGACAGACGAAGCGTGTTTTACTCGTCGAAGAGTAGTGACTTACCATAACACGCATATATTGTCACACCAAAATCGACACGCTATAAGAACTTGACACTTTCGAGTCCAATTTGGTGTGAATTTTTGGCTTGAGTCTACAACGACCAACTATTTCGGCCTTATTTCCTAAAATATTGTTCGAATTGTGAATTATTTTTGCAGTTTTAAACGAAAGAGCATGACAGTATGTGGTACGAATTTCCATCGAAATTAAGGTTGAACGCTTTGTTTCAATATAATGGTTGTTCGGTTCATTTTCATAGAAATGAAATAAACTGGCGGAACAATAATTCTCCAGAGAGATGAGTATGGCGTAGGCAATCGCCTGGTGGGATTTTGGCCCTTGAGAACATTCTTCAGCTCATCCACTGTATCGCGTGTTTTGCACTTACCTGGTTGTCCACGTACTCCTAAATGTAAAAATTGAGTCTGTGAAATATGAAAGCCATTGTCTTGTTGAAATGAAGGCTGAAGCCATTGCATGTTATGCTGATTTCTCTGGGCTGATGCAGAATATGCTAAAATATCTAGCATTTTTTTTAGTGGCGTCCAAAAAACAGTTTTTAATTTTTTTTTGAAAACCAAAAAACTGACAATAATTGTATATGAGTTAAAGTTAATCAAAACCAGTCAGTTGTCATAACAAAATGACATCCGTTCACTAGATAAATTCTAGTTCGGAAATAATTCCAGCCTCTACAACTCACGCTATCATGCCAATAATTTTTTTTCTCAAAGTCCTTGAATTTTGGCAAGAAATTGCAAGAGACCTTATTTGTTGAAAATGGATCAAGCTATCCAAAGTTGATTTTTTTATTGTGAAATAAGAATATGGAAAAAAGTTTCTTACGAAAGAAGGTTTAGATGTGGTTTTTCTACTCCTTGCAATCATAGAGAAACACCACCAAAAAATTTTTCGGGTGCCTTCTCTCCCGCATAAAATGTCTGCTTAGTTTTATTCTTGTCAGTTTTTTGGTTTTTGAGAAAAAAATTAAAAAACCTTTTTTCGAGTGCCATCTTTAGGGAGCTGTAACTATACATCCTGTGTATAAATAGAATAAAATTATAAAGGGGTTTTTCATTTGATAGAAGGTTTTTCCAATATCCTAAATATCAAACACAGTAATTCTATCATACCTCGCTACAAATGTTATTTTTATAGAATATCTCAAAAACTTTTTAAAATTGAATTTAATAAATGCCTTGGAAGCACAGTTCCGCTTGTAATAAACATACAGAATCAACACTAATCCCACAGTATCAAATGAAGATAAAATAATTCAAAGCAAATATAGAATAATGATCGAACTTACCCAACAAACATTGAGTGAAGATAGAACTCTTTCATACCGGTAATATGAAAAACAAATTCCACTCTGTAAATGTCTAACATAAACTTAAGGAATTCTTCGAAACAACCTCTGTTTAAGAAAGTTATTTCAAAAAATATGTAGCACATCATTAAAAAGGGGATTTGACAAAACTCACTGATAATCTTAGGCCCATTTCAGCAAAATAGAAACAATCAATAAAAATATCTATCATACATACGATCACGTGTTATTTCGAACCAAAGACAAAACGCAAATTGTCTCTTAGTGGTTAGGCTATACAACCATTCCCATTCCATGTTTGTCCACAGAATAAACACAGATTTGACTAAAGTATTTCTCAAGAATCAACCTGTGTGTATATTCTGTGCACAAACATGGAATGTGAATAGTTGTTTAGTCTAACAACTATGAGATCATTTGTGTTCTGGCTTTGGCTCGAGATAACACGTGGTCGTATAAGTATGATAGATATTTTTATTGATGGTTTTTTTTGATGGCATGAAAGTGTACTGAGTATTATCACAGAGTTTTTTTATATGCTTTTTGAAGATGTGCTTCATGTTTTTGAAGAGTGAGTTTTTTGACAGAGATTTTCAAAGACAGGTTGTTTCGTAAAGTGTTGTAGGTTCATGATGAACATTTTAGAGTGAAATATGTTTTCCATAATACCGGTATGAAACAGCGCTGTCTTCGCTGAATGTTTTCTGGGTAAGTTTGATCCGTATTCTTTATTTTCTTTGGATACTTTTTTTTTCCTTTTGATACTGCGTGGTTAGTGTTAATTCCATATGTCTCTTGAAGAAGTAACAGTGTTTCGTAGGCATTTATTTAATTTAATTTTAATCTTTAGTTTTTGAGAAATTGTATAAAATTAAAATTTGTAGCAAGGTATAACAGAATTACTTGGTTTGATATTTAAGGTATTATTCATCCTTCTTTTATCTTGTTTTCTGAATTAATTATTGATTGTATTGTTTTATGATTGATGAACAATTTATCAGTAAAAAATTATGATATTTAACGTACTGCTGACTATGCTTACATTAATTCATACAATGGAGTAATAAGTGCTTTCATAACTTCTTTCCTCTACATTCGAACAGATCAGACCTAGATACACGGAGTCATTCAATCCCCGTTCTACCAAAACACCCTTAATGCCATACAGACAATCACGGCGATATAAACGCAAACCATCATCGAATATCGCGCGGTGTTCATCCCTCTCGCCCTATTCTACCGTTTCCATCCCTGGGGAACCTGCCCGAGTGCAGTTCCGTGTTCACATTACTCCTGATTTGCGCTCTGGGTAGGCGGTCGGCGCGCAAGGAAGCCTCCTCGACATCACCATCATGGCCCTGTTTTTGTTCGATGTTGTTCGGATGTTTATCAGGCTAGAAGTTTTGGGGCTGGAGCAATCCAGCCAAGTTCGAGAATCTTGATGGTTATTTTTTTCACTTGGGTCAATCATTTGAATCGAATGAAATATTGATGAAGAAAAATTGGAAAGAAAGACCGTGACGTGAATAGTTTTCAAGAACAATATACATTAAAAACGAAATTCCCTTTTTAAATTTGAAAACTTGATCTTTGATTATTTCGGTTTTCAGCTGACGGAAATTCACCAGAATTGACCGATAGAAGAGGTGTTATGTTCCATCAGGACAACGCCACTCCAAACACGTTCGTAGTGACTCGCCAGAAACTCCGAGAGTTTGGTTTTCCGCCAATAAGGGCCAATATATCTATGAGAGAGACATTGTGAAGTTGCCTTTAAAATGGCAACAAATTATAGAAAAAAACGATGCATATTTGACCTGAATCTTACAATCCGAAACATGTTAAATAAATTCTTGAATTTCACGCAAAAATAATTAATTTTTTCCGAACCAATCAATAACAATTTCAATTCCCTCTAAACATTTTTGTTTACACAACAATTGTTTCGTTATAACATGCATTCATCGGGTGAGTATTTTAACGGAGTTTTCAATCACAGAAATATTCTTGAGTACTATACTCTGTTCGAAAAAAAAAAGCGAGTAAAACAGTGCTGAAAAAAATTCTTTACAATCATCAGGGGAATTCCAAAATGCTATTCAAAAATATTAAACTGTAGGGATTTGAGTCGGTTCGATCATTCAAAAGAATTCATTATATCTATTGATTTCCAAAAGATAGAAGATAAAGATAAAAGATAAAGGTCTGTCACTTTTATTTTCAATTTGTAGTATTTTGTAGTAAATATTAAAATTATATATGTTTCTAGTAAATGATTTACCTATGTTAAATTATGTGTTTTAGTGATATAACATTATTTTATGTTCCCTAATTGTTGTTAGAAATAAACAAACGTACAATCTGTCCATTATTTACGTACTGGCAAATATCACAGGTTTACTGATAAACCCCAAATTTCCTGTTTCATGAAATGAGGTATTTGTTATTCTTCATAAAATTGTCTAACGAATTACTATAAGTTTTAAATGATATAATTAATATCTACAAAAAAATATTCATTCATCATTGAAAACTAATAATTCGTTATAGTTCATGTAACGTACCACGGTTAGTTTACCGCAGTTTTTTGTTTATTATTTCAGTATTTTGAAATAACAGACAATTGCAAAATAATTAACCCATTTCGATGGGTTAAGGAGACCGTATTTGGAGTAGTGTAGCAAAGAATTCAACTTCAAGAACACTTGTATGTATTTAACTCGATGATGAACTAGCACTGTTTATCTAATAAGATAAACCAACGAAGACGATGAGAAGTTGAAGCAAACACTCGAAGTCAAAAGGTACGATTATAATTGAAAACAAATATAATGAATTTTCCAATACCTTGGCGTTCGACTGGATTACTATATTTACAATAATAAACGCGATAGCTAGGAACGAAATGTCACAAGCGACTAGTTTGACTATCCGGAAACAGTATATGATGTAGCAAAGGCTACATTCGACAAGTTTGACTACCGTAATGATAATTCATAATGTAGCAGCAGCTACATACGACGAGTTTGATTACCCGAATGATTATGATTTTACAATATGTTCCAAGACTTCCTTTCTAACAAAGAGACGGAAATTAACGAAACTGATTGGAAGGCACATTTGAAGGTTGACTGAATGAATGAAATAAACCTTCTTATTGGTTATAGAGAAATAATGATATGAATGCTATTAGACAAAGATAGATAACAGTTTACAATTCTGGATACTGCGACGTCGGAATCCACAAGCAATAAATGTATCAAAATGCTCTAAAAGACTTTCCATGTTTTCTAAGGCCATATATAATCATTAAGAAACAAATAAGCTGAAGTGTCGAATACCACTTCACAGTTCGAATGACAAAACTCAAAACTGCTAGACTGAAATTGTCAACATGGAAAGACCTAAGTATAGTCAAGAAGAGAATAAATTATATCGAACGTAGAAAGGGCCGTCTCTAATGAGAGAGAAATAGTCCAGTTAAAATAGACTAAAAAAAGTTATAACTTAGTCGAAATTCACATAGAGCTGAAAATTGTTATAGACGTTAAATAAATCATGACAAATTAAATGTCCGCAGTAAGGTACATCGTATAAATAAGTCAAACAAAAGTTTTAGATCATACAATTCTCTACAAAAATTATTATATTTTTTTCTCATGAATCAACACTTGTGAGATATCGCTGTTACATTACAGTACATTACCTGGTAAGTAGTGGGGAAATGTGTGCATATTATGTAGAATATGAATTTTTGAAACCGCGATATCTCACGAATGGTGATTTGAAGGAAAATAAGTATCTGAATATTTTTTTTAGAGAATTCTATGATCTACAACTTTGGTTTGACCTAATCTTACGATGAAGCTTACCGTTTCAGAGAAAATGGGACAAACTTGAATTTTTATCTTTTATGTTGAATAATTTTTTTGCAGAATTAGGCTCGAAGAGGATTTTCGACATTTTTTTTTCATTTATAATGGTTTATTTTACTTCTATACCAATTTTCAGCTCTTTGCAAATTTTGGCTAAGTTATATGTCTGTTTTGACTGGACTATTAGGCAATCTAATGAAAAACAACAAAGACGTTGCAAACCCTGATTTCCTGTGTTTGAAATGACGTTTGTGTTGTTTTTTACAAGATTACCCAACAGGGTTTTTTGTTTTAAATGATATATTAAATATTTAGATTAAATATTTAGAAAAGAAAGCGAAACTTTGATATATCATTCAAAACTAAGAATTCGTTCGGAAATTTCATGAAAAACAACAAAGCATCGTTTCAAAATACAGGATATGAGGAGCTTATAATTTAAACTGTGGTAAAATATTATTTTTTGGACAATCATTTCAAATAAGAACATGAAAAATAAAGTGATATTAATAAAACATAAAATTCAACATATGCGGGACATCTACAAAAAACAGGACATAATTTGAATAACAACTAAATAAAGGGTGTTTCATTAACAGCGTCCCATTTTGTTTTGTGAATAAAACACATTATTTGTTTGAAAATTATTGAAATTTTCATTTCATTATAAAGAACAATGGATATTATTATTTATGAAACAAAACATCATTTAAATATCCACCACGGAAACGCTAGCGGGAATGAAGTCGTTAAACCCAATTTTCCAGGACTCTTTCCCACAAGTCAGGTCGTTAGCAATTACTCGTTCAATATTGATCTGTAAATCGTCTAAATTTGCTGGATGACTGCTGTAAACCAACGGCTTAATGTAACCTCAAAGAAAGAAATCCAATGAAGTAAAATCGCAGAAACAAGGCGGATAATTTATCGGTCCATTTCTTGAAATAATCGAATCATCGAATTTTGTTTTCACTTAAGTCATTGTGTCATTGGCAGTAGGACAAACATCTTGTTGAAACCACATGTTCTGAAAATCAAGACGAACCAATTCAAGCCATTAATAAAAAACGATAACGATTTCCATTGTCAGTTACCGCCTCATGAGCTTCGTTGAAAAAAAATAATGACAGCATAAAATCCGCACCAAACAGTAAGTCCGCCAGAATGTAATTACTTTCATATAATATAATTTAAAAAATTCAATCTTTTAGAAAATTCAAATTGAACCCTCCCTCAAATATCAAATCAGATTTGATAATATTTTAATTTAAAAATTCAAAATTATAATATTAAGAGCTAGCCGGAAGCATAGAATACATCACATACATACAAGGGTGATCTAATTAGTTTTCATTCACTAAATTTCTTTAATAAAATTCCATAACAATATATATATATATATATATATATATATATTGTTATGGAATTTTATTAAAGAAATTTAGTGAATGAAAACTAATTAGATCACCCTTGTATGTATGTGATGTATTCTATGCTTCCGGCTAGCTCTTAATATTATAATTTTGAATTTTTAAATTAAAATATTATCAAATCTGATTTGATATTTGAGGGAGGGTTCAATTTGAATTTTCTAAAAGATTGAATTTTTTAAATTATATTATATGAAAGTAATTTGAAATATTATAATCAGTGAACAATAACCTAAATCTAATTCTATGTTAACCTAACCTTATCTTAATATCCTAACGTAATTCTAATGTAAACAGTGTGTGCTATTTCTAAACTTCTTTGTGGAAAGATTAACAGGATTGAATTTTAATACCTTTGGTAAGTTTGTTCTTCAATTTTTTGATTGTTCCTTTTTACTTGTCCCTTTTTCTTCGTTTCAGGAATAAAACTGGTTTCGTTGGAAACAACACTTCTAGAACGTTCTGAAATTCACAGGCTACTTTGTTGATTTTCTTCAATATGTCCAATTCGTTTAAAACTTGATATCTATGTGATATTTTTCCATTCACATTCAGGTTATGTATTTTCTGGATTCGATTTCCATTCACAATAATCAAATAATCTTCTTTTTTCAGATGATGATATTTTTTTGGCACTTTTTTAATAACGGACCGACAAGGATTCTACTCTGCATATAATTGGAGACTGCCGACTTTTTCTGTGTCTGCCCTATTTATAGCTTTCAAGAAAAGTTGAATTTCAAAGCTTACTAGCTTCTGTCAAAATTATATAAAAATGATGCTTTTGATGATTTTACAAAATTCACAATATTTCCTGGTTTGAAATTACTTTTGAAAATTAGCTTATTTTTTTTAACTACATTTTGATGTATGTTTCATGTTAAACAGAACAGTGAAAGTCTTGCTTTTCCTTCGTAAAGTATTTCAAGTGTCAAAATTTAACAAATTTTAACTTCTAATGCTTATAACTTATAAAATACTTAATATTACTTATGAAATTGATTAAATTTCTTCAGCTTAGATGCTATTACAATACTATTGATGCCTAAACATCTTCAAGAATATCTCTTACATTAATCATTTGAAAATATCTGACGTAGATGCTATTTTTCATTGAATTAAGTGAATTTTGATCAAATTTGTCCTATTTACATCATTCTGGTGAGTTATATTTATTTAAGCTTGTTCTTTGTCAATAATTTCACTAAAGTTTATATGTGATTCATGATAATAACAAATCTTTTCAACAAATTCTTCATCAATGTCAAATTGGATATCTAAATTCAAATTACTTCTATTTATTGCAACTTTGGCTGTTTTTATATTGAATAATTGTAAATTGAAATCTCCCTGTGAATTCTATTTATAAACTGTTAACCAGAGTACTGTTTTTTGATTACCGTTCAAAGAATTTTCAATCGACTAGTCGTTATGTATCCTGAATATGCTTTTTCTTCATAATTTTCAGCTTGTGAGTATTTAAATGAATTGAATTATTAATATTAATGTCAGAATGGATATTATTTAATGAATTTTGCTCTAGTTATACTCTAACGAGTCAACAAACAGGTAGAATATTTGTATAGAAAAGGTTTTCGAAATGTTAAAAATTCAGTGTGATGGAGTGAACTGGGAAAAAGTGCTGTATATGAGACAACAAAGAAGATGGCATGGATATGAGGGATAGACCAGTTTCAGATATACCGCGTAAGATTAAAGGAAACAATTCAAATGCTTTATTGGCCTTAGGACGGCACAATCACCTGGGGTTTCGCAAATTGGCTAACAGATTTGGAAATCAAAGAAATATAAATGTATATCCAGAAACCATCCGTATGCCACTGAAAAGACAAGGCTACATATTAAGGGAACCAAACAATCCCTATAATGAAACCTTTACAAAAAAAACGAAGGGTAGAATTTTGTCAACGTTTTCAAGAGAATAATTTCAATAATTTCTTTATATCTGATGAAAGTTATTTCCAACTTGGTAGAAATCACTTAAAAATCCTATCAAAACAACCTGTTACCGTTCAAATTTCCAAATTTCCCATCAAAATAGTGGTTTGGGGAGCAATATTTCAGCGTGGTACTACGCCTCTCTGTATAGTTGACGGTACCATAAAAAGTGAAAAGTATTGTGGCGGTCTAAACGATTTTCTCTTTGAAACTGCGCAAGCTGTATATCCAGAGGGGTGGCGTTTTCAGCAGGATAATGCAAGATGCCATACTTCGGCCTATACTCAAGCTTGGATGCCAAAACACAAAATGACAACCATTTCATGGCCAGCAGCTTCACCAGATTTTAGTCTCATTGAAAACATGTGCGGACTAATGAAAATTGAAGTTGAATGAGCAGCGCCACGAAATAAAGATGATTTGATTCGGTTAGTTTTACAGTCCTGGATTACTCACCGAAAATTATGAAGGTAATTTAGTTTCGGATGTACCTCGACGTTTAGTCAAGTATTTACAGTCAAATGGAGGTTCTATAAATAAATAAGATGAATACTTTGTTATAATTTTCTAATTCAAGAATTAAAAATATATACTAAATAATTCCATTTGAGCTTTATTTTTTTATCTAGGTCCGGTTTATCTTGGTTCCACCTTCGTACTTTGAAACTGTTGACCTTTCATGCAAATGATCATTTGGTCGGTAATTTTTGGAACTCTTAAAAATTTCCCACAATTTCATAGAATTTTAATAAATTTTACCTTTTTTTGAGAAAACTGGCCCTTGAAAACATCATAATTTATCAAAAATCTTATATATAAAGCGTGCACTAGTGGAACTTTTTACAGAATGAGGTATTCAGATTATGTCTACCTCATCTAAAGGTTTGCTTACATTTTGAAAGATCTCATAATCAATTAGTCAAGCCATCTACTGAACAAACTGAAATTAGTGGAAGTTGAAAAACTGATAATTGTGATCATGAATTTGATTGAATAATAAACATGTTTGCGGAATTTTCGTACTCTTTGCTATTTATTCTTTCAATGTTACATCAGTTTTACTTTTAGTCTTTTGTGAGCGCCTCAAAATTGAAATAATTATCATTGGAGATATCAGTCACATATTATCCCTCAAATACGTTCTACTGTTCTTCTGTGTTTCTGGGAGTGTGCATGAATTCTAATTAAGTCCTAACGTCAGAATCAATAAATCAGAACTATGTTCAACTAAGCCATCCGCCACGTGCACGGCATTAGCAGGGTTGCTGGTGGTCTACCAGCCATCCCCAAGGATAAAGCTAGTCTTGTAGTTATTAGTCTGAACGGGATTCAGGAATGTGCATTACAGACTATATTGCTAATAGGAGATGAATTCCTGATACATAACTGAGTTCGATGAAGCTTAAGAAAAGGTTACCTATGTACAGGTATAAAAACAATTTTAACTTCCGCTGAATTTTAGTGTTCACATAAAAATTGGTTGGTTATACTATGGGTTCATCAAGTGAGTATTTGAACTGAGTATACAATCGCAGAAATATTCTTAAGTATTATACTAAACTCTGATAAAGAAAATTGAAGTGCGAGTAAAAATACGGAAGTGGAAAAGAACACAGTTTACAAACATGAGGGGAATTTTAAAATAAAAATCAATTTGAATGTGAGTCAATACTTGATAGAAGTAAAATTTAAATTTCCTTAAGTTCAGAATTATATTAATAAAGTAAATAAAAACAACTTGGCTTAAGTTTCACTGTTACACAACAGTGAAACTCAAGCCTAGTTGTTTTTATTCACTTTATTAATTTAAAAATGTTACACCAAGTGATATGCGAGAAATCAATATCGTTTATCAGAATTATATATTCTAATTTCTACAATATATATTAAAACTATATACAAAAACTATCAAATTGTCTCGGAAAAAACATCCCGACATGAAACGTATTAATACAAATATATTAAAAAAAACTATATGAGTATGAATATCAACGTATAAATACAAGAAAATCCACTTTTTCAAAATTGTCTAAAATTCTCTAAATAAAGGATCAAATAAAAATTGAAGGAGAATTTTAACATTTGATAGCTATATCGGTCTCTAGACATTTTCAGAAATGTATTGAATTCAGATTCAAATATATCACAAGATCAAAATTTCACTCACCAAATAAGATGAAACTGGAACGAATAAACTCGAAGTGAGCTTTAAAGCATCCAAAATAAAACAGAAATGATCAAAGTACTTGATCCTTGATTTTGAGAATTTTAGATAATTTTGGATTTTCTTGTATTTATATCGGTTGTTTTTTTAGAGTATTAGAACTTTCGATAGGAATAACTGTGATTTGACAGAAGGTAGAAGCCATGTTGTTTTGACATTTCTGTTCGGTAAGCATTGACAAATTATCATAGAAAGACTCACGCCGCAACAACGTTTACAAATTGTTCAAATTCATTTTCAAAATCAGTGTTCTATCCGCCATATTTATAGAGCACTTCGTGAAATTTATGGTTTACATAATCGTCTATCAGAGCAACTTATTCGTCGAACTATCAATAGATTTCGGACATTTTCTCTACTCGATGCAACAACAACAACAACAAGACGAGGAACTGTACGTACAGAAGAAAATATCGCTGCTGTAAGTCATAGTGTTAATGATGATCCAGGTTTGTCTATTCGTCGACGTTCACAACAAGTTGGACTCTGTGCATCCACCACATGGAAAATTTTGCGCAAAAATCTTGGTCTACACCCATACAAGATCCAACTGGTTCAAGAACTACAGCCACTTGACCATAATAAGCGAGGTTTGTTTGCTGATTGGGCCCTAGAACAGCTGAAGGTGGTCCACTTTTTTATCATAAAATTGTGTTTAGTGATGAAGCTCATTTCTGGTTGAACGGCTATGTAGACAAGCAAAATTGTCGTATATGGAGTGAAAACAATCCTCAAGACGTTTTGCAGGTTCTATTGCATCCTGAAAAATGCTCTGTATGCATCAACTGCTGGAGGCATCAACGGACCATATTTCTTTAAAAACTATGCTGGAGCTAATATTACAGAACCCAGAAGTGTTTTGGTTCCAACAATATGGTACTACACCTCATGTTGCTACCGTTACAATTGATTTATTGAAAGAAAGATTTAGCGATAACATTATTTCGAGAAATGGTCCAATTAATTGGCCTCCAAGATCATGCGACATAACTCCACTGGATTATTTTCTTTGGGGTTATGTCAAGTAATTGGTTTATGCTGATAAACCAGAAACAATAGACGCTTTGGAAGCCAACATAACTCATGTTATTGATGAAATAAGGCCTGAACTACTCGAAAAAGTGGTCCAAAATTGGTCTGGCCGAATGCGGTTCCTCAGAGCTAGTCGTGATGGACATATGCCGGAAATTATTTTTAAAACATAAATGTCATCAAATTATCTTTCAAATAAAACAAATTTGGCTTCAATCTTAATTTAAATGTGTTTCATTTCAATTTCTATCACTTAAAAAAACACTCGAGGTGTTGATATGTATATATATATATATATATATATATATATATATATATATATATATATATATATTTGGATTAATACGTTTCATGTAGAGATGAAGAAAGGCTTTTTCCGAAAGATTGAAAAATATTTTATATTGATTATATGTATATAAGGATATCAGGTTATAGTATATATTGTTCTTTTTCTCAAAACTAAATTTCAGATCAATCAGATTGGTCATTTAGAAAGTACTAATAAAGATAATATAAAATTTCGAATGTGAATATCTGTGAAATCATTTCTCTGATTTTGGCCAGTAAGGAACTTGATAGAGATATTCAGGCCATTAACGTACCCTGAAAGTTTCAAGTCTCTTCCTCTTATAGTTCGAAAGTTATTGTGTTTAAAGTAACGCTTAACGCGCTGAAAAAATTTGATTTTCAAACTTCTAGTCATACGATCCTTACGAAATGTCACGAGAACATGCGCGTTACTATTCTACTTCTAAGTACCGAATTTCAGATTAATCTAAAAATTTGGGAAAATGTCAAAAATCTTTAAATGTGAATAACTGTGAAAGTATTGGTTAGATTTCGTCCGAAAGCTTCATTCATACTTTAGCCTTTTCCATTCGAAGCTTAGCGTATTTACGCATGGATCGGCCGAACAGAATTAATATAAGTGAGTCAAACCTAGTCGTTTAAGAGCATTTTCGCATCAAAATTCGAAAATAAAAGACATTTGGGCGAAATAATAGCACGTTATTTTCTGAAACAAGAGCGCAAAAACACAAAAATTGCATTACTTTATGATTCTTCTGCTAAACAAGTAAGAGAGTGGATACTAATCTTCAGTAATCAGAAATTAATATCGCCTTTGAAAAAATTCATCCGAAGACGTTTCCAACTAGAAATTCTGACATATTTTTCACACCAAAAACTCCCCAAATTCAACCGCATAAAACAACTTCATCAAAATTTACAATAGCCGCCAGAAGCTATCATTAAACAATCAACCAAAACGAGTTATATCATTCAAGCGCGAATGAAAAATATTTATCAAGTTTAAGCAGTTTATGGAAAATGGTTAGAAATTAGCATAGGAAGCGCATCCACCAAATTAAATTCAGAACATTTTCAAGGACATTTGGAAACAGTGACAATTCTAAAAATATATCTGTAATATTATATGTCATTATGAAATCCTTTTGAATAATTTATTCATAAAAATCGTAACAAATATATCCTAAGTATGTTATTAGATGTCGTTTCGCCCTTATTTTAAACTCATCATAATGTTCAAGGTATATAAAAATTATGCAAGATCATGTTAGGATGCTCTCATGTGCTTATATTGAATGCAGGACAAAATGGTTTATATTCTTTGTCGAGTTCCACTTCAGCTGTGGACTCCTCAAACTTCTTAATCCGGACAATCTCTAAACTCAGGTACCTAAGAATTTTTTTAAATTGTCAGTATTTTTTCTTTTGAATGAGATTTTGTACGCATACAAAATTCAAACTTTATTTTATGCCATATTGCTTACGTTTCCTATGAGCATTCACTTTGTTAGTATACTAGGTTTCAAATTCCGAGTTAGTTGGTTCTATTGAAATTAAAGATGTGGTAAGGTGTCTGAAAGCGACTATATCTACTGACTTCTATGGTCCTTCTGTGAAAGTCATCAACGCAAATATTAGATTTATTTTATCACCATTGACGAAATTTAAAAACAGATGCGTCATTTCTGGTTGTCCCAAATACTCGAAAATATCCTAAGTTACCCCAGTGCAAAAGAGGGTGTTCGGATTCAACAGCGAACAAGGAATTTTTAATTTACTATGCAGGTAGATATAACAATTACATATTCAGAGTCCAACAATTTAGGCCTTTTAAATATGTCGAAAACATTTGTCCTTCACATTTTTCGTAGGAACTCATTATGAACCGACCCCGTTTAAAGACAACAGTCGAATGTCCTCTCGGAATTTACCTGACCACATTTTATTCCTAAGAGAGTCTCTCATTCTGCCAGACAGTTAGCCAAAAGGTTCACAGTTGAAGACATTCCCTGGACCAGGCGGTCACGCAATACTCACCCTGTACAAACAAGTTAGTCACAAAGCACCCTTAGAAACATCCCCAAAGAAGTCGCGTTTTGTCGCTTGCCCAAAAAGCACAAAATAAACCGCTCGCTAGTTTCACTTCTCTCTCCATAACACAGTAACACAGTAAAGGCCTGGAAGTGAATGTATTATCTACATTATTTATTTCTAATTAGATAGTAATTTGTGAAAAGTGAACCCAAAAGTAAAACCAAGAAGAGTGAATTCAGTGAAAGTGAAACGGTGAAAAAGCTCAAAGGAGAACTATTCCACGAACAAGATAGTGTTTTCGCCGCATTAAGAGTTAAAACTACATCGAAACAATTCCCTCAATAGGGTTAAACAATTCAAACTTGTAAACTTGTAAAATATATATTTAGGCTTTAAATAAACATTCCTTTTTCAACCCCATTTGAAGTATGCTTAACCAAAAAATTGCATACTATTTAACGTTTAATCAATTACAAGGAAGAATTCAAAAAGTAAACTGTACATACCTAGCAATTCTTTACGGAGGATGATGTGAACAATTAAATTATAGGTCAATTACGTTTACAACGATCATATCTTAATTATTTGAGAAAATCATTTTGAAACAGGTGCTTTATTTTTTTAGTGTTATGGTCTACAATCGGATGAACAGTTTGGTTACAGGAAGGGTAAGAGCACAACCAAGGCGGTAGCGGATTTTGTAGAATTCGTTATGGATTGCTTTGAAAAGGGATAGTACTGTTTTGCTTCATTTATTGACTTGTCAAAGGCTTTTGGTTGCGATCAATACTACATATTGCTAAAAAATCTGAGAATATTCGGAATGTAGACGGATGCGCTGATACTTTTCCATTCTTTTTTTAGTGGTAGATATCAAGCGCTATTTGTAAATGACATGTATTCCGAACTGAAATCTTTTGAAATTGGCGTACCCCAAGAATGTGTATTCTGAGCATAATCCTCTTGTTGTTAAATTCAAACTAATGCTGAAGAGCAAGGTGCAAGATCGATAAATTAAATGTGGTAAAACTTAAGTCAGGAGAGATTAGGGATCGGCTCAAACACCAAATTAACGCTAATTTGAAAAATAACACTACCCATTCTCAACAAAATGAAGAAAGTGCAGAAAAACAATGGCATTTCCTTAAAACGTCACTTATGGATCCAAGTACACAAGAACTTACAAAAGGCAAAAATAAGGATTAATATTGGATGATGGACGAAATCTTAGCATTGATGAATGAGAGGAGAAAGCACAAGGCAAAGCGGAAATAAAGTCCAGAATAGAAAAAGCACTCTCTAACTTTATAAAAATGAGGAAAGTTCTGTGTACCATCTGACGATAGGCCTCACACTGCGTTTGACAAAATGTTACGTGTACAGTGTGCTTTACTGTGGGATGGAATCATGGACGCTCAATGCGGACGTAGTGAGGCGACTCAACGTCTTCGAAATATGAACCTATAGAAAGATATTGAAAGATATGGGAAAATCATATCACTAACATCGAAGTGATCAGAAGAATAGGTAAGGAAAAGGAAGTTGAACTGACAATTGAGGAGTGAAAATTGCAATATCTGGGACATATAATGCTTGGCTAGAAATTCAGTATGATTTGACTTATAATACAAGGAAGATTGAAGGCAAAAGAATTGTAGTAAGAAGACGGATCTACTGGCTGAAAAATCTTAAAGAATGGTTTGGTTGCAGTTCAAAACAATTCTTTAGAGCGATTGCCTCAAAAGTCAGGATAGCTATGATGATTGTCGACCTCCGTCGAGGAGATAGCCATTGAAGAAGGAGAACGATCCGCATTAGAACTTTTACTTTTTCTGATATATATCAACGAATTTCCTGTCTATGTACCTAATACAAAAACGACCTTGTTTATGGACGATCTACCTTTGCAGTCGGATCCTCTGATAAAGATTAGTCATGCCGCATCTCTGATCAGGCTAGGGTGGCCTTGAACTGGTTCAGTGTCAAACAGACTATGTATGAACAATGAGAAGAAGCAGCAATTATTTCTGAGAAACTGAAGACCAAGGAAATAATTCAGTGCAATCGATAGGATTCTTGGTATGCATTTGGATGCTACGTTCACGTGGGTTTCTCATGCGGATGAATTCAGATCTGCTCTCAGCAGAAATATTTTTGCACTGAGGGTTCTGTCGCATTCTCTCTCGTGTAGTTTCAAAGAATGTTTACCACGGATTAATCAAGTTAAAGTTGAAATATTGTGTTTTTGTATGAGGAAATTGTACCAGAAGAGATGACATCTTCAGATTGCAGAGACGTACGATTAGGTTAGTAGGTGGTCTCGGATACAGAGACTGTTGTAAGGACACATTTAAGAGTTTAGGTATATTGACCATCTATCTTTATTCCCGAAAATTCAATGTATCTTCGAGATAACAGCAAAAGATATCGCCTGCAATTAGATATTCACGAAACATTTCGTGTATCAAAAAAGTCTGCCTATGGCTTTGGAGGTCACAACAGAGTCCGAACTACTGTGCAACTTGCCCATACAATAGGTTACCTAGTTGGATAAGAAAACTATCATGGATTGAATTTAAAGAAAGTTTTTTTTTCATTCATTGAATTAATTCAATGCTTTTGTAATCCATCCGAATCTAATAATATTATATCAGAGCGTTTTTATATTATACATATTTGAATTTTTTGTTATATTCACTATATTTATTGTTTCATTTATACATTATATATTTGTTTTGTCAGATACACTTCATGCCTTGCCTTGTGTAAGCAATTTTTTTGCACTAGCACCTATAAAATCTCTCTCTCTCTCTTTCTCTTATCTGTTATCGCAACTGCCGAAACCAGTGGCTTGAAGTTCCAATTACTTCCTCGTGCACATTAATATTGAAAGATATTTTGTGGTGTTTTTCTTTTTAGAGGGAATACTATCGGAAGAATATTGTTAAATTGTAAATTTGGAGTAGAATCGACGATCCTAAACACAAAACAGAAACCTCGATTTTGATGTATAAGTTGACCGATATTTAGGTAACTAACAGAATTCTTACAATCTATTGTATGGAAAGAATCAGAGCTAAAATCAAAAATAATGCTTTTATTCATGACAAAATATTTCCAAGAGTAATATTCATGTCGTTCAATCCATAGAATAAAATACTTCAATATTCAATCTTATCTATACTAGTACCATTTATTATTCAACAAAATGAAAAGGTATATATCGATATGAATCAAGGAAAAGTGACACCCCTCATAATATCTTATACCTATTTCACAAATTTCTTCTATACACATTTGATTCATTATATTATCTTCGAACATCCGCTTATAGGTCAGCTCGGGCAGAAGAAGCAATTTGAGCATTGAAAGAATCTCAAAAGGAGAACATTTCAATAATAACGCTTTCAATGCTGATCAAACATCGAATGCAAACTAAACTTCCCATTTCAGATCTGGCATGAGATGCCTTCCTAAATTATCAGACAAATGATTCTCATTATACCCTTTTCAAGGAATTGTTCTGTTTCTATTCGGACTAAATGAAATTATCTAATTTCCTTCGTAACAAGGACTGCTCCTCCCTTATCAAGTCCGCCAACAACCTCATGGCCTTATCAATTTGTTTTGGAGACGCCCTGCTGTAGGCAGCTCGTATGTAGTTACAAGCCACTGTAGGATCCGCCATAAAGGCTTGACCTGGAGCAAAGCAAACGTGTTTTTTCAATCCTCTGGTCATCAGCATCTCATAAACGTCTGGTACATTCCTCACTTTGATCCATACGAACATACCTCCAGATGGTATTGACCAGTCGCAGAGACCTTTAAGGTGCTTTTCCATTGCGGCAATGATGATATCTCGACGTACTCTGTAGAAGTTGGACACAGATGCGAAATGTTGTAGCATCTTTTCGAATCCCCAAATTCTGAAGATGTTGTGTACCATAGACTGGAAGGAAATAAATTCAATTAATATTTCGTCACTTTCTTTTTGATTAGTGATTTATTATATGTAGATCATTTTTATATGTGATTGCATGTATTGTGTTTTACAATAAACTAATTTAGAATAAAAATGGAACAAGATAAAATTTACCGAATACTACTCTGTCAAGAAAGTACCGGGAATTTTCAATTAAAACAACATTTTTACATTTAATCGCCAGATTTAAATCGATAATTCCCGATACTTCCTTGATAGAATGTATACTACGAAATTGTGTTATTAGATGGGTAATTTCATGCCATTCATTATTTGAATAGTACACCGTTCAAATGACTATCATGGATTTTTTGTGCTTTTCGATTCATCAATTTGCGTTTATTTCCTGCAGTATTGCAGCTACAGAGCTTCGAATATCGGCAACGATTTCAGCAAGACATTTAGGTTTATAAGCTATTTTTTATTACTCCCCAAATCTGGTTATTTTAAATCACATAATTCTGGTATTCAATTGAAATGTTAATTTCTTGAGATAACCATCTCGACAAATGTTTCATGCGATGAGTTTATCGTGACGCCAGCTATATGGCAAATGTCCCTGTTGAAAAGGAATATCATCTTTTAACGTTCCAGTCATAAGCTTTTATCTCCTCACAGCTTTAATTAAAAGGATTGTGGTTTCCTCGAAGGGCCAATATTGAATAGGTAATCTTACTTAAAGACTAAGGCGGAATCTTCAAAAAATACTGAACGGAGAATGAGGACATTAGAAGTCAATAAAAATCAAATGAGTAGTTGCTATACTGTTTTTAATATACAGATAGTAAAAATGGTCAAGTACGACCCTTGACACCAACAAACAAAAGTACCACTTTAGTCTCAAATGAACCTTTCAGGAATGGTTCTTCCAGCATGCATAAAAAGTCGATTTTTATTATTTTGGAAAACATTACCACATATCAGTTTTTAATTGGAACTTTTACATGGAAAACTCAGATAGGCTAGTTTAAGCTAAAGGTTAAGTTAAAACTCGTAAGCTTGAAATCATAATTTGTATAAGTTATAATCAAACAAGTTTTGACGGAGCCTATGATATCTCTCACCTGTGATAGAGAACTGCTGTGCAGGTATGCACTCTGTATATGAAGCTCAATATTATTGATTAGTTGTTTTGGTCCAGTCACCCAACCGAGTCTCAGTCCTGAAGCCAACACCTTGGAAAGAGAATCAAATCTAAGAACCCTTCCTTCCACATCTAAGGACAGGAAAGATACAGGCTTGGCGTCTTGAAAATCCATGAAATAATAAGCATCATCTTCCAGGATCAAAATATTATAATCGCAGCATATCCTGTAAATTTCTTTCTTCCTATCTAAGGGAATGGTTACTCCTGTTGGATTGGCAGCAGTTGGATTTATGTAGAATATTTTTGGCATTTTTTTCGTAGGATCGACTTCACATTGAGATTTCCATTCCTCAAGAGTAGCTATGAGATGGTCGGGAATCACACCAAATTCATCCTGTTCTATTGGAAGTAACTTGGGACGGTAGGGTTTCATCTGGAATAATGTTGACTATGTTAACAGGTGATACCTCGAGTATGGTTGTCATTCCATGAAAACAGGTGAAAAGAGTTTACTTCTTATCACATAAGACTATAGAATAAAACCTATCATCCTGGTTTTATTCTATGATGTTCATTAATCATCACAGCAAAAAATGGAGAAATATTTTGTTTTGTTTTATAAGTATAAAAACAAATTTACCACTATCTCTGTCCCAGTATACAGCGGATTTTGGACTAAAATTGGTATTCCTTCATCCATACACATTTCTATCGATTTACTAATACCACACTGTGATCCATTTGTTATAATTATTTCCGTGTGCGGCCAATTGGGAGGTTCATGTATAAAATAAGTGAATTCTTTAAGGGTTTTGAGTAAAGGAGGGTAGCCCTGACTAGGGAGATACTGAAGAGAAGCAGCAAGTTCGCCCCCTTGAAGTGTGTAGCTGGAACCATCCTTCAGAACAACGTTTATGGATTCAAAAGGAAATGATCCGTCGTTCGGCATGCCCTCAGCAAGAGAGATGGTTTCTTTCGGTGCGTTGTAGAGTTTTTTAGCTGAAAGAAGGATTCTATAGAATTTCATTTCTCAACTGAATAAAAGATTATTCACGAAAATTCATGAACTCATATGACTAACATTATAAAAATATTACAATTGAATAGATAAGTTGTTTTACGGAATAAATAACTATCAAATTATAAAAGAGAACACTTTGTATGTTAGGTTGAATTATTCAGCAAAAAATTTCATGTCTACTGGTATATCATGAAATTTTGGAAATATCATCTTCGTTATGTGAATTGAATACAATTCTGCCCATATCCTCCAAAGTTTCCAAATTTCTGCCTCTGGTGAAAATTCTTGACTTGTCTACAGTATAAACATACATATTGAATCTCACCTTGGAAAATAATGAATCTCATTGGTAGCTAAATCGGACTCATCCAGTTGGATTGAAAATTAACAAATGTGCAGACAGTTGCATAATGATTCTTCAATGTTCTTAGACATCTCATTAATTCATCTTTTCACAGAACTATTGCTCAAAGGAATTGTTCAAATAATATCTGCAGCTCGTTCTAGGAGCACAGCGGTTATAACTTCTTTTACTGTTGGTAAAATTGAATCTTCTCCAATAGTGTGTGGTTTCCCTGTTTAGCTATCAACAATGATATATTGTACCAAGCTCGAAGTCCGTAATCTACTTGCTTAGAAGTTGATACGAAATTTAAATTCGAAAGCACTAACGTGGAGTCATCCATTCAGGTATCAGTAGCGCTCCACGCTGCTCTACTAACAAAATATATATTTTTATCTTCTACTTATACAATCCTCAAGAAATTTTACACGAATAGGCTTATTATCATTCTACTTCTAAATGCCAAATTTTAAATCGATTGGATCATCAAATTTTAAAATACGGAAAAAATGAATTTTCAACTGTTCTGGAACTACTCGACCGGTTTTGCCCACTGATGAATTTAACCTTAGATTTTTCCTTTGAAGTTACTGTGACAGGCTGGACAGAACCACTTTTGAGCACTAATTCTTCATCAGTTAGTCCAACCCAGTCATTCGGGACCCTTTTTTGCTGAAAATTTTAAAATTACAGCTATTTGGACATAAACATTACGCTGTTTCGTGGAGCATGTGCCCAAAATCAATGGAAATGAGAAATTTTAATGAAATAAATATGGAATTTTTTGGTTGGGGTTAACTACGCTCCCAAATCTGTTTACTTGCTAGTTCGGACTATAAATATATATACAACACGGATAAAAATATTTTTTTAAATTTATATACATTTCATTATAATTCCAACAAATATTGAATATCGTTCGAAAAAAAAAACTAAATATAATCTCAAACTAAAAAAATGTATATGAGACAGTAATTTATTTCCACAAAAATGTTTGTACTACTACAACAATTGTTTTACCACGATGTGGCTTCTTCAGGTATTACATTGTAGTGTCTGATGGTATTCAGTGTAACCGAGTTTAAATACATTTTTAGATACGTGACCAAATAATGGAAGCATAAGTCATAAAAACTCTAGGTGTTTATTGGAGTTTGCCGCTAAAAATGCCATTAAGGAAAAATATTCAGTAATGGAGAATGATCGACATCTGTTTGTTCGTTCAAAAGGATTTTACGGGCATTATACCTGTTGATTTCAAGAAATTCTAAAAGTGTTAATCTAGAACTTTTGCTTTCAACGTGGATAATTTCATAATTATTGTTGAAATTATGCCTGAACTCCTTAAGATGATTAGCATATGTCGAATGTACAGAATTGGATATATAACCCCTTTGGTGTTCTTGGACACGTTTCTTGAATGATCTACCAGTCTGGCCAATGTATACTAAAAGGGCAATCTTTGCAAGTCAACTTGTAGACTCTGGATTTATTTTCTTTATTTGTACGATCTTTGTTTTGTTTTTTTTTTGTAGGTACTAATATTTATTTATCCATACTTTAAGGGGCTGAGTCTTCAAACGTTCGAAGAATTTTTTTTCTCGTTCTACGGAAAAGTCTAAATACATAATTGCGCGGGAAAAATTAAACCTTTTCAAACGCTAGTACGAAAAATAATTAATGCTTCGATACTTTACGCAAATTTTTTTGGGAACTTGCCAAATTTTTCGACCTTGAACCATAATCATTTTCGATAAAAACGAATTTCGAAAATCATTCGTAGGTTTCAAAATCGTCAATGACTTGCAAAACAGAAAACCTAAGTTCATCTCTTAATCAGCTGATGAACTCAAATTTTGGGTTTGAATTTGAAAATAACCAGATCAATCCAGAATCCGTTGTTTGCGCTGCGTTAAACTCTGAACTTTTCGGAGATATGGAGGTAATTAGCAACTGCCTCTGTTACACTTTTCGAATCAATGAATCTTGTTTATTCATATCTCTTAATTGCACTTTTAATGATGATGATTAATTGCTCTCGATATTCCTCTAAGCAACTTAAACAACATTCGATTTCGGAGATTTATCGAGTATTCTATGTTGTTCGGAAAAGATAAAAATCTATAAGAAATCGTCGTTCATAATATTTACTTATCATTAGTTTTTCAGTCAGTTGGAAAATATTAGTACAGTTTTTCATCATAACTATTGATTGGTCATTGAGTTAAGGTCATTAAACTGTTGTCATCAATTCAATTTTAATCTTGCGAAAGAGGATTGATGTCCTTTCTGGAGAGATAAAGATTGTTTTTCTAGTTTTGGCGAAATCTTTCGAAAAACCATTACGGTACTAAAGATTAGCAAAGAAATATTGATAGGGATATTTCTGTTGTTACCTTCAAAAAAAATTGCGGAGAATTTTCAATAGGGTTTTGACTTGGCTGCCTAAACTGAGATAGTGTTTTTCGAGTTTATGTTATATATCTCCGTGTGTATCAATATCAATTCTTTGACTCGTTCTGTAGTTTGAATGGATTTCAACAAATGAGATGCCGATGATTCAGGCTTCTTTTAAGAAATCTTGCAAAAGGTTTCAGAGGACTTGACCAACTGACTTCAATTGAAATACTGTAAAGAAGTATTAATAATGTTTGATAACTTCTACTTGTCTTTATTTAACACAACACATTCACTTAATACTTGCAAAAGGTAGATTGTAAATTTCAATAAATGTTACAAAAAAAAAAAGAAAGTTTTAGTGTTTAAGGTAGCGCTAGATGCTGATCTGCTCAAAAAAAATTTTTGTCTAAAACTTCTAATCATCCAATCCTCACCAAATTACGTACGAATATGCGTGTTATGATTCTACTTCTAAAAACTTAATTTCAGATCGATCGAATCTGTAGTTTTTGAAATATTCGGAAAAAATGTGACATTTTTTCAAACGTGAATACGAAAACTATCAAACCAATTTTCATATTAAAACAACTTATTCGAGATTAATCATTTCATCCTTAAATTTTTCCTGCCGGGCTGACCGCCCAGAACAGAATTACTTTTGTCTTAACAGTGTGTCAATTCTAGTCGTTTACAACCATTTTCTGCTCAAAATTCAAAAGTTACAGACATTTCGGCGAAACGATAGTACACTCAGACAAGGGCGCAAAAATGTGAACATTGAAATACGAGTACATTATTTAATAAAGCTTTCATTTATGGAAGACTGATTCATGAATTCACATGGAAATTTAAATATGTATTACGATTTAATGTTTAATCGGAATCTCTACATTTTTCTATGATCGGTAGTGCTAAAACCATTCAGAAAAAATGAATAATCAGTATGAAAAAAGAGAATCTATGGAGTAGTACATAATAAGATTGGTGTTAAAGTTTACCACGATTAATGATGTAAACAAAATAAATAATAGGATTGGGAATGTGAGACATCTAGGTTTCAGTGTTTAGTGATATAAATTATAAAAACAAATCAGCGTATTATATTTTTTATGCTAGTTGTTCAACTTTTGAGTTATTTGGATCAGATATTGATTGTCATTAAACAACAACATACTGTTGAAAATTTTATGGTGAATGCCAATTCTGTCTACAGATAACCTATAGCATTAATGGATTTTCCAAGAAATCAGTCTAATGTATAGTCCCTCTAGGAAGTATCCGGAATTTATTATTTTTCATAATTTTAATGTTCTTCTTTTTTGTAACGTTCTAAGACAAGAGCAATGTAAAAAAATAGGTTGTCCAGATAGTCAGCTATTTCCAAAGTTGAATGGCAACACCATTTTTCAAATACTGTTGATTGTCAACAGGTATACAATTTATGAAATAATGTCGCAACTGGAAAAAAGAAAACAGGTAGATAATTTATATAGAAAAGTTTTTCGAAACGTTAAAAAACTAGTGCAATTGACTGAACTGGGAAAAGTGATGTATATGAGACAATAAAGAGGATAAAAAAAGGCATGTATATGAGACCGCGTAAGATTAAAGGGAACAATTTAAACGCTTTATTGGTCTTAGGAAGGCACAATTCGCGCCTGGGGTTTCGCAAATTGGCTAACAGATTTGGAATTCAATGAAATATAAAGGTATGTCCAGAAACCGTCCGTATGTCACTGAAAAAACAAGGCTACATATCCAAGAAACCAAAAATATCACTATAATGACACCTTTACAAAAGGAACGATGGATAGAATTTTGTCAACGTTTTCAAGAAGATAATTTTAATAATGCCTTTCCATCTGATGAAAATTGTTTACAACTTGTTGGATATCACTTAAAAATCCTATCAAAACAAGCTGTAACCGTTCAATTTTCCAAATTTCCCACCAAAATAATGGTTTAGGGAGCAATATACCAGCGTGGTGCTACTCCTCTTTGCATATTGATGGTACTATTAATAATGAAAAGTATTGTTACATTCTAAAAAATTTTCTCCTTGAAACGGTGCATGCTTTATATCCAGAGTGGTGGCGTTTCGATTAGGATAATGCAAGATGCCATACTTCGGCCTATACTCGAGCTTGGATGCAAGAACACCAAGTGACAACCATGGCCAGCAGCTTCACCAGATCTTAGTCCCATTGAAATCATATGAGACTAATGAAGATTGTAGTTGAACGAGCAGCGCCACGAAATAAAGACGATTAGTTCAGTCAGTTTAACAGTCCTAAACTACCATAACCGAAAATTATGGAGGTGATCTAGTTTCGGGTGTGCCTCGACGTTTAGTCAAGTGTTTACAGTTAAATGTAGATTGTATAAGTAAATGAGATGAGTATTTTGCTATAATTTTCTAATTAAAGAATTGAAAATTTATACTAAATAATTACAATTGAGCTTTGTTTTTTCCGGATACTTTCTAGACGGACTATACTTAAAGCTTCTCACCAGAATACTGAAACTCCATATTTTTCCACTTTTCGAATGTTCATTCTAGAAGACAATAGACTCCTTAATATTTTTAACTGGTCTATCTAAGCATTATCTTTGACTTTTATCAGCTTCTATTCAGGCAAAAACTTTTGATGTTACGGAATTTCAGGATTCAGAAGTTTCAAAAAGTGCATTGATTTCAGGTTCAAAACCAATCTGATGCTCATATGCAATATTTTAAAACTATTCTCCATTTACCTCAATCGAAAACACTGAATAAAAATAATTACCGCAGAAAACTGAAGCCAATTGAAAAATCGCGTATGTGAAAACGGACATACTAAATTAAAACTGCGTAACTTGTACAATTTCATCTGAATAGTCATCCTTTTTTTTTCTGTTTGATACCTTACTCAGGTAAAAATCAAAGTATTAGAATCGGTTAAGGAAGGAAATGACGACACATATTTGTTTAGAAACTTCATTTTGACTTATCATCTGCAAACATATTTTGTTTTTTATTTTACAGAATTTTTCTTTATTATATTCAGGTGGTATTAATATTATAGTATTCTACTGTTTACGCTAATAAAAAGTTAATTACTCAAATGAACTTCATAGGTTATAGTGCTGGTTTTTTCTTGACTAATTTTATTTTGAGCTGTATTATAAATGTAATGTGGTTTTTTCACATAAACGATTTTGTGTTTTTTCTGAAAATATTTTTCATTTTACTTTTATAACTTACAAAAATATACAGGAGCTCTGAAAGAAACAGTTGTGAAAAATACACTAGTACCCATTAATTTTCCTGATTTTTGATGGAAAATACTTTTTGAATATTTCTAGGGATTGCTGTTAATAAATGTTCTGTCTGAGAGACTTTCTCATAAATTTTTTACTTTTCTGTAGTAAAAAAAATTTGAATATTAAAACAAATTGAAATATGTTTATCTTCTACAATTTTAATTTCAAAAACATTTTTATTCAAAAAACTTTTAGAAATAAATTTATGTCTAACAAGCACCGCTTACATTTAATAGACGTATATAATCAAAACTCAATATATAATGTCAAATGGAATAAATAACCCAACAGATATACGAAAGTAATTAAAATTAATAAATAAATATTCAAAGGAGACAAAATTTTTTTGTATATCTGTTGGGTTATTTATTCCATTTGACATTATATATTGAGTTTTGATTATATACGTCTATTAAATGTAAGCGGTGCTTGTTAGACATAAATTTATTTCTAAAAGTTTTTTGAATAGAAATTTTTTTGAAATTAAAATTGTAGAAGTTAAACATATTTCAATTTGTTTTAATATTCAAATTTTGTTATATTTCTTCTATCAAGTAAAAGGCCTTTCTATTCTATTTTAAATATAATATATAATTATATTTTGACTTCAATAAATCTCATTATAGAATGTCAATGAATTTAAATAAACCTTAAAATAACTCACACTGTTCTTTGATTTTGTTAGAACATAGATCAATCTTGAATTATATAGTTGATCTGTATTTCGAAGCTTAAGTCTTTTAACACGTGAGTGATATAGGTTATGTTTTTGATTTTGATATTTGGAATATTAAAAGAGGACTGAAGACGGGATTGTCTAGAATTATATTTGTTTTTTGAAGATATAGTGCACATTTTTTTAGAGATTTTTGAAATAATTTATTCGAATATTTAAATATATTAAATATTTCAAATAAATTATATTCTTTGAGAAGTCCTTTAAGTGTGTTCATTTTTTAAGAGGCAATTGTGTGTTCTTAAAGGTAAGACCAGAAACAAAATTTTGTCTCCTTTGAATATTTATTTATTAATTTTAATTACTTTCGTATATCTGTTGGGTTATTTATTCCATTTGACATTATATATTGAGTTTTGATTATATACGTCTATTAAATGTAAGCGGTGCTTGTTAGACATAAATTTATTTCTAAAAGTTTTTTGAAAAAAAATTTTTTTGAAATTAAAATTGTAGAAGATGAACATATTTCAATTTGTTTTAATATTCAAATTTTGTTATATTTCTTCTATCAAGTAAAAGGCCTTTCTATTTTATTTTCTGTAGTATTTTAACATTTTTAGCAATTTCCTCAGATACGGTAATTGAATAACAAAAAACACACCCCTAGAAATTCTGCAATCAAAAAAGTTATAATTAAAGTGGAGACGATAACATCGATATATAAACCTATTAATTAAGGAATGAATATAATGAATTTTTTTTTGCTGGACCCAATGATTGTTTTTTAATCATGTCCCCATTTTACTCGTATCGTAGAAATTTGTTATTTTTCTATTAAATTTCTATAATTTTTCGTCTTTGCGATCATCGAGCGGTTCTGGGAATTTTCTCATTTCACTAGATATTAGTATGATTTTAGTAAACTTACTCAGCTCTCTAGTTATCCCAGGTCTTCTTCTTGAGGAGAGTTCACTTATGAAATAACTGTAATCCAGCATTATCTTAGGGTTATTTGGTTTAACGGACATGGCTTCCATTTAAACAAATATTTTTTTAATAAAGAAAATATTATCAACGATAATTTGAATAGAGTTTACTTCACCCAACTACAGTTAGAACTGAGTAAAACTTTAAATTCACGTATCTTTCAAAGAATGATAACTGAGAAAATATCGAACGGCTTTATAGAAATTTGAAAGATTGTGGTGGGGTGCTCCATTCATGATTGTGCAGTAAGCGTTCTCAAAGGAGGTAACAGGCTGACGTAACTTTGACTAGGCAATTGGAGATTCTGGACAGGTGTCGTCTGTCTGAACAAAAACTGATGAAATATCCATATGATAATAATCATTTCTTCGAACTCATCAATTATTATTGTTTTGCCGTATTTTACTACTTAATTAGTAATTTATTATTCTTTTAATCGAGACACGTGTTGGATTTTATGGTTGATTGTTCGGAGAAGTCATGTAAAACGTTTTAAAAAATTTGATCTTTTTGCTTCAATGTTAACAACCATTACTCAATCGGGTAATTTTTGTTAATTGTATAAAATTAATTAAATAATTTTAACTTAGAACAACGAATGAGATTTTACCTTGTAATTGAAATTTTTATGATACTTGTCGAAAAAATTATAGAAAAAAATTTTTATGCAAAATCAGAAACATGTTACACAATTATAACTTATACGATCGTATTTTCATTAAATTCAGAAAAAAAAAAACTAATAACAAATACTTGAAATTACCTCATAGTCCAGGAGGAATCGGCGCATGAGTACCGAAAACTATTCCACCTCAATTTTTTTATGCGATGCCCTTAAAATTACCCTACTAATTATATAAATGCATGTTGCCATGGGGCAACCCCGTGCCATATTGTTTAAACCGAAATTGTTTAAACAATTACAAGGAATTGTTATTTTTCAACCGGACAAATTTTTTTTGTATTCTTTGTTGAAATACAATTAAAAAAAGTCCTATGGCTTGTTACGATAAAGTTATTATTTTTCGAGATATGAATTTTTAAAGGTCGATGAAATCTCAAATTTGGATACTTTTGACCCATGAAAAATATATTAAAAAAAAAAATAAAATATAAATTATATTTTTTTTTATTCTTTATATAATAGTTAACAATATCCTTAATTACGATTTCAAGAAATTTAATTGTTTACAACTGTTTTTTAATCGTTAATTCCGCGCGCTCAAAAGTTTACTGGCTTACCTATAAGTATCGCCGTCTCTCTCTGACTCATACGCTGCGTCGGCCTCTCGGTGTCCTGAATTATTATTTATCATTTATCTTTTAAACTATAAATTTTATAAGAATATTTTAAGAGAGCAATATTATCAATAATTAAATGCTCTACAATTTGTTATCAATAAATTTTTTTCTAAAATCAGATTTTAAAAAGTTATTTAAGGATGAAGGGGAACAGATAATTAAAATTTCTTTTTATGGGTTTATATTGCTTTTTGTCATTAAAATAGAAAGTACTTACCTTCTATAACTTCTTCAAACAAAGGTTATACATGCAGAAGTATAAAATAATGTAAGAAGATTTAAAAACAAGTATTTATTTATTTTCTATATAATATTTTCACATTCTACTGAATCACAACCACATAAAAGCCTTGTTTGTGAAGTAGTATTTCTCTTCGTCTGATTTTTTCTTCACTTGTATAACTGGCATAACAAGTTCTATGCCATGAGAACGTTTGTTTGTCAAGAGAAGAATTAAACAAATTTGCAAAACGGATAGCGGTGTCATCGTTTCGTCGATGAGAGCTGCACGTTGTACAGTTATATATGTATCAGGCTTCGGATTCTTCACTGTATTGTTTGGATCATCACAAAAAATACAGGGTAGAGTATCTTCAGAATATTTTCTTTTCTTGGGAATAACTAAAAATGACATGGCACTCACGATAATTGCAACGAAAAATCACTAATATTGAAAGTATATTCATTTAACACCGAGAGGCCGACGCAGCGTATGAGTCAGAGAGAGACGGCGATACTTATAGGTAAGCGAGTAAACTTTTGAGCGCGCGGAATTAACGATTAAAAAACAGTTGTAAACAATTAAATTTCTTGAAATCGTAATTAAGGATATTGTTAACTATCATATAAAGAATTAAAAAAAATATAATTTATATTTTATTTTTTTTTTTAATATATTTTTCATGGGTCAAAAGTATCCAAATTTGAGATTTCATCGACCTTTAAAAATTCATATCTCGAAAAATAATAACTTTATCGTAATAAGCCATAGGACTTTTTTTAATTGTATTTCAACAAAGAATACAAAAAAAATTTGTCCGGTTGAAAAATAACAATTCCTTGTAACTGTTTAAACAATTTCGGTTTAAACAATATGGCACGGGGTTGCCCCATGGCAACATGCATTTATATAATTAGTAGGGTAATTTGAAGGGCATCGCCTTTACTCGATAGAAATTCATTGTACACTTTACTTAAATGAAACACATATATACAGAGTGAATATGAATACTTGCGAAAAAATTTAGGGGGTGATTCCTTGTCAAAAAATAGAATGGATCTCCCATATAAACTTTATTTTTTTGAGCCCCCCCCTCTAAAGATGGCGCACAAAAACAGTTTTTGATTTTTTTCTTAAAAACCAAAAAACTGACAAGAATAAAATCAAACAAACAATTTATGCGGGCCAGAAGCCACTCAAAAAAATGTTTGGTGGTGTTCCTTTATCATTTCAAGGGGTAGAAAAAGCCACCCCTAAACCTTCTTCAGCAAGAAACTTTTTTCCACATTCCTATTTTGCAATAAAAAAATTAATTTTGGATAGCTTGAACCATTCTTAACAAATAAGATCTATTGTAATTTCTTACTAGAATTCAAGATTTTTGAGAAAAAAAATAATTTATCGAGTGTCGTAGAGACAAGAATTATTTCCGAACCTGAATTTATCTAGTGAGCGAATGTCATTTTGTTATGATAACTGACTAGTTTTCATTAACTTTGATTCAGTTACAATTATTGTCAGTTTTTTGGTTTTTAAGAAAAAAATTAAAAACTGTTTTTTCGGGAGCCATCTTTAGGGGGCTGTAACTAAAGAGGGGGCCCAAAAAAATTAAGTTTAAATGAAAGATCCACCTTATTTTTTTGACAAGGAATCACCCCCTAAATTTTTTCGCAACTATTCATATACACCTTATGTTGATTCCTATTTATTATCTTGGGTTTTTACGTGACGCGTTTCGTTTCCATAGTTAACTTTTTTGAATACTTACAACCAACTATTTTGAAATTTGGTAACCTACAGTATATAAATATTTTGGGTTTTGAGATAAGGAAACAATAAAATATTTTTCTTACTTTTGGTAAAACCACCGGGTCCCTAGTTGAAAAGATCTAATAAAGGTGAAATTTATAGCTCAGTTTGTTAATTTAATAAATTCCCGGAATTTATAAATCGGTTTATTTCCATACTTTCCAAAAATTTTAGTTTTAGACCCCAAAATTTTGAGCAGGCACCGCATGTTAATTGATAAACGCCTAACAAATGTGATTCGTTTCTCTTAGGTTAAATTTAAATAATTTAATGAGTATTCTGAAAACTCACTGAATTATTTATTTACCTACATAAAAATATTGAGTTTACAATGGAAGTAGAAACCGAAAACTCAATCAATTATTTAGATTCAACAATAACCAGAGTCAATAATGAACATAATTTTTATATTTTTCATAAATCTTCTCATATGGATATAGCAATTCCTAAAAACTCATTTCATCCAATTCAACATAAATAATTATCAGCATATCAAAGCATGACACATAGATTATTAGCCACTTCTTTATCTCCAAATAATTTTAATCAAGAATTGAAATTATTCAAACAAATAGCAAGTAATAACGGTTATTCCCCATTAATAATATATAGTATGAAGAATATAAAAATGCTATTAATGAATTATACCATATGCTAAAAACTTGTGAAATAACATACTCACTAATTATGGAAAATCGTCATCACAAATGAAAAAATTCCTCAATAATACAGATATCAATATATCTTATAGAACCAAAAATTTATTAGGAATTTTTCTAAAATACGCAAAACCTAAAAAGAACAAGTCACATTTAATAAAAAAGAAGTTTTTTCTTGATAGAAAGATTATCACAAAATTTAAAATATCATACAGATTTCTTCTGTAAACCTTCTACAAATTTTAATTTCAAAAAATTTTTATTCGAAAATTTTTAGAATTAAACTAAATGAATGGTCTTCAGAACACACCGTGTCAATTTAGTAGACATATAGAATTAATACTTATTACACAGTACCAAAGGGAATGAAAGAAATACAAATTGTCAACTAAAAATTATCAAACAAATACTTGAATAACAAAGTTTTCAAAGTATTTTATGGACTCCTTTAAAACCAAATGATAATATGCGTAACCAAAATATATAATTAGTATATATATAATAAGTTGATAAAAAAGAGGTAAAACAAAATATATAATTAGTATATATACAATAAATTAATAAAAAAGAGGTTTTTTCTTGATAGAATGATCATTACAAAATTCAAAATATCATACAGATTTCTTCTGTGGACCCTCTACAAATTTAAAGACATCTGAAGACATTTATTTAATTTAATTCTAAAAATTTTTGAATGAAATTTTTTTTCAAATTAAAATTTGTAGAAGGCTTACAGAATAAATCTGTATGATATTTTAAATCAAGTCACATTTGTCAGGTTTTTACCCAATATCATGTGGTAACTGCTCAAAAATTTATATTGGACAAACTGGAAGATGTTATGGAAGTAGAATAAAGGAACATGGACGTTCCTTCCTCAATAATAAGTTGGATTCTACGTATGCGGAATATCTAATAAAAGAGAAACATGAAAAGTTTTAGGATTTTGCATAAAGAAAATAAAGGTGTAAAATTAAACCTGTTAGAAAGTATGGAAAACCGATTTAGAAATTCGGGGAATTAATTGAATGAACAAACTGAGTTATCTAATTCACCTTTATTGGATCTATTCAACTAGGGACCCGGTGGTTTTACCAAAAGTAATAAAAATATCTTATTTTACCTTAATCTCGAAAATATTTATATACTGCATGTTATCAAATTTCAGACTAGTTGTTGGTGCATATGAAGAAGTTAACTATGTTAACGAAACGCGTCATGTGCACAACTCAAGATAATAAATAGAAGTAAAAGTATATTTGCGTTTCATTTTATTGAATTGAAAATTACTTGGAAGGGTTTTTTTCAGACATTAACGGGACATTTCTTCAAAACTTCTGGAAATTTAATCTAAGAAAAATTTTAAGATGAAATAAAATATCTGAAAACACTGTTTCTCTCATGAACATATAGAATTATCAACACATGATTTTATAAAAAAAAAATTTTATAAATTCTGCTCAGTTAGCTGAACACGTTTATTTAAGTTCGCTTCTAATTAGTATATTTGGTGAATGAAAGTATATAGATTTATTTTTTCTGGATTATTGTTATCAAGCATCCAAATAAGTTCCGATTGATGAGAATACGGGTAAAAATTTCAAGTGTTTTTTTCTGGAGAATATGCTTTATTTTTAAAAAAAGAAGGCCTTTTTAAATTCTATGAGTAGCATTTTTTGGGATTGTATAATAATTTGTTATGTATGAATATCTAATCCAAACAGGATGTCTCAAATGATGTTTGCTGGATGATTCCGGTCAATATTTTATATTTTCTTTTGAATCCTTATCGGTTGAGTGCTGCTGCTTTTTCCAATATCCAAATGGAACCTCTTATTGAGGGACATTTTATTTGTCTTTATTCAGATCAAATGAAAAATTCATAATGCGAGATTTTCTCTTCAACACCAAAATTCCCAGAACGAAGTCGTTTCATTCTTTGGTTTTTTTGTCATATTTTCGATTATAGAATATATCCGACCGCTGGGGAGTAAATTTTAAGACACCCTGTCGGATCTTTCATGTTCAAAAGTTGGAAAACATTTCAATATCAATTCTATAATCGAACAATCTTAAGGACCGATTCATACAATATCACAAAAATTGATAAGATTTAACATAAAGCATCAGATCTATTCTCTAGATCATTCATCTGATATTTTGCTACAATGTAAGCAATTATATTCCCGATATACGGAATACGTTTACTGATTTCATTTTAGGGAGCTATTTCTTACTATTTTATAATCGGTTAATTATAGGAAATATAGAAAACTACAATGTAACAGTGTTCGGTATACGTCATGTATCTTTAATGGGCGATAAATTAACGTTACGATTGATGAAGCTTCTGTATATTAAACAACGATAACATTCCACTGGATGGCAACCGAAAGGTATATAAAAATCGTAAAAGAAAACTCCACGTAATACAAGAATAAGGACTTAAAAAAGACAGTGAATGATGCAATAAAAATTCAAAATGAGACAGACATTCACACCATTGGAAGCAGTAAAGGCTCGTCAGATGACGAAATCCAATATTGATAAGGATCATTTCGACTCGTGATGTTTCCTAGCATTCAAGATTTGTTTACCAAAACTCTAGCGTGCAAATAGTGAAGAATTTCCCATCAATGTTTTCGTCAACTCTGACGTTATTCACTACAATTGTTTTTGCACACCTTCCACTCAAACATTGGATTGGACGATTTAACTATTTTTGGACGAAAACAGAAAGATCACACGGTTTTTAATTCCAATCTTGGAATGATAGATCACTAAATTCTCTCAAAACTATCTGAAATCTTGATGGGTTGAAATATTTTTTAATCTCAATAATAAGACAATCAAAATATACTAATTGCAAATCATCCATACCGATTTCAGTTCAATAAAACTTGCTCGAATTGTTGTTTAAAAGAGCGGTAATCATCCTGTTCAATGGACTTGGAAGCAGACAACATTATAAAAATGGTATTCACTAAATATACCCTATGCCTAAGAACCAAAGAAAAAATAATAAAAAGGGTTTTTTTCTTTATGAAAGGATTATTACAATATTTTAACTATCGTAGTGATTTATTCTGTTGAAATATTATCAAATTAGTTACTCCCCGGAAATAAAATATGAATGTATTGGAACGTTTATCGCCCTATATCTTTGAGTAGATAATTTATTTCCAAGAAAAATGATACATTTATTTTTTTTCAGATGATAAATAAGCCTGTGGGTTCGAAACCCCCTTTTATGTTCACAATGTGTGTTTCTTCAAGAACTTCTTTGAAAACAGCTTGCTCAAAATAAGTTCTTTCAAAAAAATTCCTAGAAAATGTAGAACATCTTCAAAAAGTAATTTAAAATTATTAGAACGAAAACTCATCAGCCCTTCACATTAAAAAAATAAAAATAATTAACAAAACATATCTTACCAGACAATACTGAACAATCTGAACAAACACTAGAATTAAGTGAACTTTTAAAAATCCTACGTATTCTACGTTCGCCACAGAAACTACACAAAGTTTGCAAGATATTTTATGGACTCAAATAATCTACAAATTTCTTCTGTTAACCTCCTAAAAACTTTAATTTCAAAAAAAATTTCATTCAAAACTTTCAAATTATAATAAATCAAATAAATCTTTAAGAACACTCCGTGTTAATTTAGTAAACATATTGAATTAAACACTTATCACACACCACCAAAGGGAATAAAAGAATTATAAATTATCAATTGAATCCACTAAATAAATACTTGAAGGGTACAAAATTTTGTTTTGTTCCTTGTTTTATTAAAACCAAATTCCTATCCAAAAAATGCAAAACATGAACTCTTAAGGGAAAAAATTGTACCCTTCAAGTATTTATTCAGTGGATTTAATTGATAATTTATATTTTTTTGAATTATTTGATTCCCTTTTGTACTGTGTGATAAGTGTTTAATTCTATATGTCTACTAAATTGAACGGATGTGTTCTTAGACATTTATTTTATTTTATTCTAATAAAGAAAATTTATCAAAATTAAAATTTG
The DNA here is from genome assembly GCA_034642435.1 of Megalocaria dilatata. NCBI lineage: Eukaryota > Metazoa > Arthropoda > Insecta > Coleoptera > Coccinellidae > Megalocaria > Megalocaria dilatata. The sequence continues at coordinate 44,806,611 of CM067856.1, forward strand.
TAGGAGGTTAACTGAATAAATCTGTATAATATTCGAAATTTTTTTAATAATCCTTCTATTTAGTAAAAAACCTTTTTTTATTTTGTGTGTTTTGGAGTTCAGAGATTCAGATAAAAAAATCCGTATGTCCTGATAATTTTTTCCTGATTTTTTTGTAATAAACTTTCCGTAAAAGAAAAGTTAAAAGCACTGACGTGAAGTCAAAACATTTTGCGCTCTTGTTTTACAGTCCGTTTCCCCTGAAAATTTTGAAACTTGAAATCAGTTATTTGAAAACAGTCAAAGATTTCTAACTGACCGAAACATCGTCAAACACATAATACAATTTTTTTTTTTGACAACTTCTGTGACTAACTTACCGAAACAGTAATTTTATTATTTTAAAAAAAATGTATATAAAAAAATGGTTATATAATAAAATAATAATAAAAAAGTCTATTCAAACTATTTCTGTGATCACATTTAATCCAAATAATTGTTCATATCTTAGGATATATTTTAACATTTTTTGGTGTATTCCATTTCGTTTTTTTTATAATCCTTCTCATCTTAATAATTGTTCACGTCTTAGGATATTTTTTATCTATATTTCCATACCAATTCATATTCTTGTAACATTTTTTTGTCTCTGAAGATTTTGGTTCAAGTTTCTTGTCAGCATTAACGAACATTGTTTGCGGAAATAATACAAGTAATGGAAGTCCGAAATCATAATAATTGGTACACTTTGCCATTAACATTTAAATCAACATTAGTTGAAATATACCTGAGTTTACGGAATTATTATTCCTGGTTAACAACTTCAGAAAAAACATACCTTCGCAATTTTGTGAAACTTTCAAAACCAGTTTCAGATGAAATATCCAATTCAGAAATTCAGTATTTGATCATGTCTATTGTATGACAATATTAGTTCAAGGTTATTATGGAAAGGATTCAATTATCTTCTTATTTTTTGAGCTATTCGTAATATGGGAGTTTTAGCTTGAAATTTGTAAAATAAAGTAGAAGGGTAAGAGAGGTGTAATCATGGTTAACGGTTCAAATCTTCAAAAATCATGTATTGTAATAATTATCATTGAAAAATATTCTGAAAAACAAAGAGCGTTCATGCAAATTCGGAGTAAAAATATGCTCAGACTATCTGTCGTTATTGGACATAATGAATTTTAATTGGTTCGGCTAGTTATTATTCGACGAATGAAATAACTTAATCTTAGGAAATACCAACATCAAAAATATGATGTAAAATTCCTTTCAATACGTATAAATTTAATAACACTATAAGAATCATTTTCACTTGAATTCAAATTGTATTTTCGAAAAAAAAAATTCAAATTATAGGCGGATTTATGGTAGTGAAGTATAATTACCACTAGAAATATTAGTAATAAACTATTATTCAGATCCTGAATATACCGAGATTTATGAGAACTGAATTAATTAGAAAGATTTTTTTATGCACGATTTCTTTATACTTCGAGAAAAGAACGTTAACAATACGACTAAGTCATATTTATCCTCAGAGCATCCACCACTTTTGTGTTCCAAGTAAGAAGTGAAGCTATATTACTTAACTTATTATTATCAAGTTGAATTAACTGCATTAATATAATTGAGATAATAATATAATAATTATGAAGTGACAATATAGAAATAAAGAGAAGCACTATCAAATCAGTACACAAATTAAACATTAAATAACAAACTAAGTAAAGAAGTGAGACTACCAATATCGCACAATAAAAGTTTGTGAAATACCCCGGCATTTAAAACGGTAGGCAACTCTTATTTCCTTTTCTGTATTGTGGATTGCTTCTCCTTTCACAATATTATTTATATACACAGAAACGGAATAGAGTGCGCAAGCCCTTTTGCCGATTGTTTGCTATCACTTTTTATTAACTGAATATACAGTGACTCGAGTTTGGTAGTGTTTACTACATTTTCAAACTGAATAAAAACAAATTGTATCTCAACTATTATATTGAAGAGATCCATAGATTCATACGAGTGATAGAATCCCTCATAGATTATATAAATTACATCATTACATTCTGTCAGGAAAGTACCGGGAATTATCGATTTAAATCTGGCGGGGCAATGAGGCAGGTAAAAATTTTTTTTCCTAGGTTGGTACCACTGTCCTTAATTACTATGCCAAGCTAGAACGGGATCTGTAAACTAGTGTGTTTGCAACAGCTGATTAAGTCAGTCGATGTCAAAGTGCGTGCCGATTTTTACTATGGGTGATTACGTTGAGCAAAGAATTTGTTTAAAGTTTTGTGTTGCAAATAAATTTTCGTGTGCCGATGCATTGAAAATGTTGCAAAACGCCTTTGGTGATAATGCTCTATCGAAAACTCCTTGTAAATCTTATTTTAATTAAAAACTCATGAAATCCACTGAATTTTATTTCAAAAGCACATTAAAATTACACATTAGAATAAGTTTTAACTAAGGTAGATAAATTTGTTAAAAACGGTATTATTTCCAAAGAAAAAAATGTCTACAATTTCAGAAATTACCATTTTGGAATTCTTACTAAATGCGCCAAATTTTGACGTTACTTGCCAAACTCGTGAAGTACAATTTTATTTCAGTACAGTCCGTTTAAACTGGGCAAAATTTTTTTGGTAAAAATGTCTCTTCTTCATCCAAGCTGGAGCAGCTGGTGTTAAAATTTGGATAACAGTTTAGAGAAGCATTACTCAGGGTTACATAACAAAAAAAATATTTAGTAAAAGTGAATATTTGTGGCAACAGGAGTAAAAAGACCGTCACAGATTGTAGAATTTTCAGAATTTTTTTTAAATGTCTATCATTTTGAAAGCATACCACATACATTTTTTTATATTTTTCTGATAACCAGTTCAACTTGCCTTGTCACCCAGTTCGGGCTTGACATTGATTTCTGGGACAACATGTATACATACTACTCTGTCAAGAAAGTACCGGGAATTTTCAATTAAAACAACATTTTTACATTTAATCGTCAAAATTTATTGGGTCGTCTTCAAAATAGGCTCCATTTGCTCCAATACATCTATGCCAACGGCACTTCCAATTATCGAAACATTTTTTATAGGCGCTTACCGGGATGGACTTTAGCTCTCGCGCCGAATTTTGTTTTATGGCTTAAATCGACTCAAAACGGGTGCCACGAAGGGGCAATTTTAGTTTTGGGAAGAGGAAAAAGTCGCAGGGAGCCAAATCCGGCGAATACGGTGGTTGCTGAAGCACGTTTGTTGAGTTTTTGGCGAGAAAGTCAGTCACAATCGTAGCTCGGTGAGAAGGCGTGTTATCGTCATGCAAAATGCATGAGTTGTTCGCCCACAAATTTGGCCGCTTCTTACGGGTACGCTCACGCAAACGTTTCTTAACGCCTAGGTAATACTCCTTGTTTACCGTCTGACCCTCTGGAACGAATTCGTAGTGCACCACGCCACGGATATCGAAGAAAACAATGAGCATCACCTTCATTTTCGAGCGGCTTTGGCGTGGTTTTTTCGGTTTCGGCTCATTTTTTGCCACCCATTCCGATGATTGCTGGCTTGTTTGCATATCGTACTCGTAGACCCAGGTCTCATCACCAGTTATAATGCGTTCCATGAATGTAGAATCGGAATTACAGCGACCCAGCATGTCTGAAGCAACCTGTTCGCGATGACGTTTTTGAAGAAAATTCAGGTCTTTCGGTAAGAGTCGTGCGGCCACCTTTCTCATGCCCAAAATATCAATCAAAATCGTACGTGCGGACTCGTGGGATATCTTAAGATCATGTGCTATCTCTCTCAAGCTGGTACGACGGTTTTCCAGCACCCTTTCCTTAGTTTTATCGACGTTATCTTCGATCGAAGCCTTCGATGGGCGACCACTTCACGACCGTCCTTGAAGGCTCTGTACCACTGATATGCACGAGTTTTCGATAGAGCATTATCACCAAAGGCCTTTTGCAACATTTTCAATGCATCGGCACACGAAAATTCATTTGCAACACAAAACTTTAAACAAATTCTTTGCTCAACGTAATCACCCATAGTAAAAATCGGCACGCACTCTGACATCGACTGACTTAATCAGCTGTTGCAAACACACTAGTTGACAGATCCCGCTCAAGCTTGGCATAGTAATTAAGGACAGTGGTACCAACCTAGGAAAAAAAATTTTACCTGCCTCATTGCCCCACCAGATTTAAATCCATAATTCCCGGTACTTTCTTGACAGAATGTATATAAGTAATCTAGTTCAAATTTGTTTTTTGAATGTAAAATAACTGCACGAAAAATAATGCAATATTTTATGGGGAGAAATTACAAGAATTTTTTTACTTTTAAATCAAAGAAATCTGCAAATAATAAATTTATGTAACACACTTAGGGTCGTTTACCCTTGATATAATAATAATATAATAATAATAATAATAATAATAATTTAATCACATAATAATAAAGATACAGATTATGAATAAAATACAGATTGTGAATAAAATAATACCACAGAAGCAGTTAGTGCTACTTGTGTGTGGAAATGAAACATATAAGATTAATAAAAGTCTCATAGATGGGCGATGACAATATAAAATAAAAGTATTGATAAAAATGAATACGAATGAATCGGTGTGGTGAAAAATTTGGTGATTACAGGATAATGATAATTTCAAAATCATGAAATACATGTATGCTATACAAAATATATGTATGCATGTATGTTCTTCCGCGCATCATATTCATGTCATATAGGCACATATAAATGAACACACATGTAAAAAAAACACCACGAAATTAGTGAAGACTACTTGTATGTGGTGTACTGTTTTCATCATGATAGTCACAGCACCGTCTGCCTATATTATTCGACCAAAGTCTTGAAATATTTAGAACATGATACGAATCAAGTTGCAGTGGAGATGAGGAATGCACGATAAAATGTATACAATGTAAAAAACTTACTCAAAACGATCATCATTTGAATGTATATAAAAAAAAACAACAAAACATTGGTATATGGAAGACAAGGAGCAATAGATGCACAGAAAAAAACAATGCACCATAAAATGCATACAAAACTTACTCAAAGCAATCATCATATAAACGTATACAAATAAAAATTAAAATCATTGGTACATACAAGACGAAGAACAATAGATTCATTAAAAAACAAATTAAAATAATAGTGTAGATACAGATCAGAGTTCTAAAAATATATATAAAAAATAACGCACAATGAGATATATAGATATCACTCCCATTGTGGGAAAATAAAAATATTTGTATTAGTAAAACGCAGAGCACAATTATTGATACACGAATCATATTCGTACCGCATTGAATAATAATATCCTAGGTTAGGTTAGGTTAGGTTAGGTTAGGTTAGGCACCGCATTGAATAATAATATCCTAGGTTGAAAGGAGCTGCGAAATAACTGTATTCGCTTGCAGCCAGTTCTTAATTTTTTTCTTGAACATTATAGGTGAATTTATTTCACGGATTTCTAATGGTATTCTGTTATATACTCTTGGACCGAGAAACACATGGCTTCTCAGGGTAAGGGTTCTGTTTACTTTTGGAATATATACGGCAAGAGGCTGATTTCTTGTAGAGTACTTATTCTTTGTAGGGTTTTTGTTTTTTGTGCATTTTTCATTATTTATTACGCACTGAAAATAAAGTTCTCTGATATCCAGGACTCGGACAGGTCAAATAGTTCCACTGTGGAAAATGTTCTTTCTTTTCCATAAATTATTTTTAAAATCCATTTTTGAAGAATTATGATTGGGGATAGATTATGATTATATGCACCGCCCCATGCTATCAAACCATATCTGAGTTGGGATTCCACCAAGGCACAGTAGATAGACTTCAACTGGTCAACATTCACCATCGTTTTAAAATGCTTGAATAAGTAGAGCAAACTTCGTAGTTTCCCTGATAGTTTTGTTATATGATGCTCCCATCTCAAGTTGCAGTCAATAGTCAAACCCAGGTAATTGGTTGAAGTGGCCGGTAGTATAGAAAAAGTCATTGGTGGGGTCGTTTGAGAAATTGGGAGAAAGTTATCTAAATTCATTTTCTGTATGCTGAAGGACACGTAATGTGTCTTATCAAAGTTGATGGTCAGAAGCCTGGAGTCGAACCATTCTTTTATTTTTGAAAAATCTGCTTGGGCCTTATTGAATAAGTTTGTCCAGTTATTCGCATTATAGAAAACAGCAGTATCATGTGCAAAGCTTACAATCTGGCCTTCGATATCAAGGAAAAACAAATTATTCAGATAAATATTGAAGAGACAAGGACCTAACACAGTGCCCTGTGGTACACCATATTTGACGGTTTTGAATTCACTGAAAGTTCCTTGAATATCGACACATTGACTTCTTTCTGCCAAATAACTTTTTAATAATAATATTTTTTCCTCAATTATGAAAAGGGTAATTGGGTGTGAAACTTTTTATATTTCCTACTTTCAAAAAAAATATAGTTAATTTCACATTCCTCTCTAAGGAAATGCGGTGTTGTGAGGGAGCTTCCTTCCACCTCTTGATTCGGGAGACGGCGTTTCGTTTCCGAGTCTGCGCATCTGAAAATCATCAGACAGGCGTGATGCGCAGGCTCTGCCTGTGACGCCGGTGACCATATGTTCCGCTTGGAAACGCTGTGCCTTGCCCTACTTGAACTCGGCTGGGACGGTTAGTCATGAATCTTTAGACTGGTCGGGTCCTCTATTGGTACGACGGTCAAGCTGCGATAGAGCAAGGCAGGTTTCTGGACGAGGAGCGAAGAAGTTGTTCGCTACACACTCCCCCTCCAGTGAGCGTCTATAAAGGTCACGGAATAGGGCGTTGGGGGCAGACAGGAGACAGTCCGCCGCTGGGCTGGTCGCGGTGCCATCTCCAGCGGGGATCTGCAGAACGAAAGGAAAGGCAGTCTCGGAATTATGGATGGGGGTAATTGGGGCCCCCAAATGAATGGGTTGGTTCGCTCTTAAAGCAACCCCCCGAATCATGTCGGGATCACCAATAAAGCTCTCAGTGGATATGCGGTATTGTGAAGAAGCTTCCACTTCTTAGTTAGAGAGACGGCATTTCGTTTCCGAGTCCGCGCATCTGAAACTCATCAGACAGGTGTGATGCGCAGGCTCTGCCTCTGATGCCGGTGACCATGCGTTCCGCTTGGAACGGTGATCGTCAAACGCTGTGCCTTGCCCCACTTGAACTCGGCTGTGACGGTTAGTCACGAATCTTTAGACTGGTCGGGGTCCTCTATTGGTACGCCGGCCAAACTGCGACAGAGCAAGGCAGGTTTCTGAACGAGGAGCGAAGAAGTTGTTTGGCTACACCGGAACACCTATAAACGAAACCAAATACCATGTTCAAAAGCTGAACCCTCTACACGTGGGTATTGGCCTTCAACACAAAGGCACAACACCCCTTCAAGAACAAACATTATTATATAAATATTTTTAAAAATTTTAAAAAATTAGCCTTCTACATATTTAATTCCAAAAGATTATATTTAATGATTATAACTTCTGAAAATAAATTAAAATAATGTCGTATAAGTACCACTTATATCATGACATAAAATAAACATTCATTATAAGACATCCGAATGGTATAACAAAATCCAATAAATAAAAATTATTAACCAAAATCATATAAATGAAACATTTTGAATAGACAAAATTTTGTTTCTGCTTATCAATCTTATGAAAACCAATATCTTTCAAGAATATCCAACATAATCTTAAGAATTTCATCACAAAATTATCTTACTTAGACTATACAATATTATTGGATATCTAACCAAGGTACTTTATATAAAAACTCAAGATATGCAAAACATTACTGAAAAACAAGCTTTAAGTTCGACTTTGCTCATCAGTATTCAAATATTCATATTCAATAAATATAACATTAATCAATAATAAATATTCAACTCACCTTTCATCTCCTAGAAAAAGTTCTACTGAAATGAACCTTTAAATATGATATTCACTACACACAGAAATATATCTGTGGTTTACCCTTGATCTAGAAGATTGAAAGACAAATTTAACGGCCTTTGCTATAGCACAAGGACTATCTGTATAAGAATGTTAAGGAAACCAAATAATTATATATTATGAATAAAATAACATAAATAGAGGTTAATTCTTGATAGAAGGTATATAAAATTATATAAATATTTTTAAAAATTTTTAAAAAATTTTAATTTTATTTTATTTATTGAATATGAATATTTGAATACTGATGAGCAAAGTCGAACTTAAAGCTTGTTTTTCAGTAATGTTTTGCATATCTTGAGTTTTTATATAAAGTACCTTGGTTAGATATCCAATAATATTGAATAGTCTAAGTAAGATAGTTTTGTGATAAAATTCTTAAGATTATGTTGGATATTCTTGAAAGATATTGGTTTTCATAAGATTGATAAGCAGAAACAAAATTTTGTCTATTCAAAATGTTTAATTTATAGGATTTTGGTTAATAATTTTTATTTATTGGATTTTGTTATACCATTCGGATGTCTTATAATGAATGTTTATTTTATGTGATGATATAAGTGGTACTTATACGACATTATTTTAATTTATTTTCAGAAGTTATAATCATTAAATATAATCTTTTGGAATTAAATATGTAGAAGGCTAATTTTTCAAAATTTTTTAAAAATTTTTTAAAATATTTATATAATTTTATATACCTTCTATCAAGAATTAACCTCTATTTATGTTATTTTAACAAACATTATATTTTAGCCCTCTACTTTTCAAACCTAATTAAACTAAACTATTCCGACCACGAACCGATTAGTGACTGTCTGTCACTAGTGTTCAACGACGACTCCCCCTTTTTTCGAACTTCCAAAACGTTGGTTTTTTCCTCCTACTCAAAATTTTCCTACGTCGGCTTTTTTGAAGTTCCCATCGCTTAAAACGCCTTCACACGTCTAGACCATCCAGATCTTTTGACTTCGATTTCTTATCTCGACTTTACTGAGAATTCCCAAACTTAGTGTCGAAGTCCTTTGTGTCATCTGCACTAAAATCATAATCGCGAATTTCCGTTCCCAAGACCTCCTGTTAAATTCAAATGATTTAATTAATACATTGTTGCTTTAAAATTCTCGCCCGTTGTTTTTGCTAACTTTCAACTTCAATCATTAACGCCACATGTCGGCTGCGATCTTAAATCTTCGAGCTCTATGTAATAGATTTCTTTAGATGAAAATTTATTTCTCTATTCCTAATTAAAACCCTTTATTACATGTAGAAGAAAACCGACAAAGCTACCAACTGCCTCGGTTACCGCGCAAGTAAAGACGTAGGACTGTAATATGTGCTAATGCAATGCATCTCTAAGCTATAGGTTCGAACCCGAAAGCTGAGTAATGATAGTATTTTTTAAATTTTTTCGCAAAATAATTGGTCTGCATATCAAGTCGTAATGAATGGTTTTAAATGTATTCTTATTTTTTCCAATCTTCTCGAGACTACAGATCCGATCGACATAAAATTTGGTTTTTAGACTTATAGTAATAATACGCATTTTATTGCTAAAGTTCCTGAGAATCGTATAATAAATCAGAAAATCTCAAAAAAAAATTGTTAAGAGAACAGCGTTGAGGACTATCGGAACTGTAGCAACAGCCCAACGACCGAGTTTAAATTAAAGATGTAGATTTAAAATAACGACAAGGAGGGGGATAATGCAAAATTTCCTAAGAATCGTGGGTCATAATAAAAAGCGCGCAAAATCTCCTGACTTCATGTCAGTGCTTTTCTTGAATTTTTTAAAATTGTAGTATTTTTAAATATAAACTGTCTTCTCACTTAAAAACAACGATCTAGTATTCATTAGGTTAGAAATAAAACTAATAACAAAACTCAACAAATTAACCGGAAGTAATTCATTAACAGCATGTCTTGCCTTGATTGATATTTCACCTTGGTACCCAAGTTACAGAATTTATTTCGACGTGATAGTTGTAAACTTGTAAAACTCATTTACCGTATCCATCACTTAAATTTTTTGATGTACTCTCCTTGGATGCGTATCATCGCCACATATTCGAATCTATGCAATTATTCTATTCCATGTACATCGATTTTTTCACAAATTTACCATAATCAATTTCAGCTGATAAGCTGAACAATACTCGAGTAAAACTGTAGAAATGAGATTCATTTTCATTTGAAGACTTAGAGGAGTAAGACTTGTGAAATAATTTTAAGAAATGTTTGCTGGAGTTTTTCATTTCTTACTTGTGGTATTACTGGCGTTTAATTTTCTATATTGTGGTAAGTATATGTATTTTATATGACTATTTATACATTGCTCAAATGATTTATTACGAAACAGGAAATATTATTGCAGAATATAAATTCGTTTCTAATCATGTATATCATATAAATACGGTTTTAATTATTTTTTTTAACTGAAATTAATTTTTGAATAAAAATACTTGAACATGGTGAATCATAACTGTTAGGACAGAGATTAAGGACCAAAATATGGCAATTGGACAAAATATGCCTTTATAAAATATTGCTGTAGAAAAAGATACAGTGCATTAAAGTTGATTTTTTTTTTCGTTTTTGCTAATAATTTCACTGTTTATTTCTCACTTGTTATCAAAATAGCCACAAGATAATAATATTATTTTATATTACTTTTCGTTAAAAGGGGTGCCACGTGAATCTTTTCTGATAACAAAATTAAGTATCGCGTAGAGTCAATATGACATATCGGGTGTTTTTTTTTTAGAGTGATAGAATTTTCGATAGGGATAACTGTGATTTGACAAAAGGTAGAAGCCATGTTGTTTTGACATTTCTGTTCAGTAAGCATCGGCAAATTATCATGGAAAGAACCGCGCTGCAACAACGTTTGCAAATTGTTGAAATTTATTTTCAAAATCAGTGATCCATTCGACAAACTTATAGAGCACTTCGTGAAATTTATGGTTTACATAAACGTTCATCAGAGCAGCTTATACATCGAATTATGGATAGATTTCGGACAACATTTTCTCTACTCGATGCAACAACAACAAGAAAAAGAACTGTACGTACAGAAGAAAATATCGCTGCTGTAAGTCATAGTCTCAATGATGATCAAGATTTGTCTTTTCGTCGACGTTCATAACAAGTTGGTCTCTGTGCATCCACCACATGGAAAATTTTGCGTAAAGATCTTGGTCTACACCCATACAAGATCCAACTGGTTCAAGAACTATGCCTCTCGACCATAATAAGCGTTGTTTGTTTGCTGATTAGGCCCTAGAACAGCTTGAAGTTGATGGACTTTTTTACCGTAAAATTGTGTTTAGTGATGAAGCTCATTTCTGGTTGAACGGCTATGTAAACAAGCAAATTTGCCGTATATGGAGTGAAAACCATCCTCAAGAAGTTCTGTAGGTTCCATTACATCCTGAAAAATACACTGTATGGTGTGCTTCACACGCTGGAGCCATCATCAGTCCATATTTCTTTAAAAACGATGCTGGAGCTAATGTTACACTGAATAGTGCTCGTTACAAATCGATAATCAATGATTATTTATTTTAAAATTTGAATTGTATCGACCCAGAAGTGTTTTGGTTCCAACAAGATGGTGCTACATCCCATGCTACTACCGTAACAATTTATTTATTGAAAGAAAGATTAGGCGATAACATTATTTCGAGAAATAGTCCAATTAATTGGCCTCCAAGATCATGCGACATAACTCCACTAGATTATTTTCTTTGGGATTATGTTAAGTCATTGGTTTATGCTGATAAACCAGAAACAAAAGACGCTTTGGAAGCCAACATAACTCGTGTTATTGATTAAATAAGGCCTGAATTACTCGAAAAAGTGGTCCAAAATAATCTGGTCGAATGCGGTTCCTCAGAGCTAGTAGTAGCGGTGGACATATCCGGAAATTATTTTTAAAACATAAATGTCAACATTATCTTTCAAATAAGAAAAAAAATTGGCTTCAATCTTAATTTAAATGTGTTTTATTTCAATTTAAAGTTCTATCACTTTCAAAAAAACACCCGATAGTAGCTTCTTTCGATTCGATTAGAAAATACGATCTAAAAATCATTTTTACGTAATATTGTTACCATTATTTAAACAGGATAATTTCACTCGTTTTCAAGAAAACTGAATTTTATTTATTTTATTGTTTATTGTCTCAGAAAAGGATTTCAAATATTATTTAATTTATGAAATATATGATTTGGACTGTCATAAAAATTTTTCTGGTTAATGTCATTTCTTCTCAGTGAATTATTTTTGCTGTTAGATTATAGTTTACTGTTCCATTTTTCAAAGCTTCTTTGATTGAAATGCATCTTCACAATCATTTTAGGAATGAAGAAATGAAGTTTGAATATTAAAACAAATTGAAATATGTTTATCTTCTACAATTTTAATTTCAAAAAAATTTATATTCAAAAAACTTTTAGAATTGAATTAATGTCTAAAACAAGCACCGCTTACATTTAATAGACGTAAATAATCAAAACTCAATATATAATGTCAAATGGAATAAATAAACCCAACAGATATACGAAAGTCATTAAAATTAATAAATAAATATTTAAAGGAGACAAAATTTTGTTTCTGGTCTTACCTTTAAGAACACCAATTGCCTTTTAAAAACATGAACACACTTAAAGGACTTCTCAAAGAATATAATTTATTTGAAATATTTAATATATTTAAATATTCGAATAAGTTACTTCAGAAATCTCTAAAAACATGCACTATATCTTCAAAACACAAATATAATTCTAAGCAATTCCGTCTTCAGTCCTCAATAATATTCCAAATATCAAAATCAAAAAACTGACCTATATCACAAACCCTCAGCACGTGTAAAAGGACTAATGCTTCGAAACACAGATCAACTTTATAAATCAAGATTGATCTATGTTCTAACAAAATCAAAGAACAGTGTGAGTTATTTTTAAGGCTTATTTAAATTCATTGACATTCCATAATGAGATTTATTGAAGCCAAAATATAATTATATATTATATATAATAGAAAGGCTTTTTACTTGATAGGAGAAATATAACAAAATTTGAATATTAAAACAAATTGAAATATGTTTATCTTCTACAATTATAATTTCAAAAAAAATGTTTATTCAAAAAACTTTTAGAATTGAATTAATGTCTAAAACAAGCACCGCTTACATTTAATAGACGTATACTACTTTGTCAAGAAAGTACCGGGAATTTTCAATTAAAGCAACATTTTTACATTTAATCGTCAAAATTTATTGGGTCGCCTTCAAAATAGGCTCCATTTGCTCCAATACATCTATGCCAACGGCACTTCCAATTATCGAAACATGGATGGACTTTAGCTCTCGCGCCGAATTTTGTTTTAAGGCTTCAATCGACTCAAAACGGGTGCCACGAAGGGGCAATTTTAGTTTTTGGAAGAGGAAAAAGTCGCAGGGAGCCAAATCCGGCGAATACGGTGGTTGCTGAAGCACGTTTGTTGAGTTTTTGGCGAGAAAATCAGTCACAATCGTAGCTCGGTGAGAAGGCGCGTTATCGTCATGCAAAATCCATGAGTTGTTCGCCCACCAATTTGGCCGCTTCTTACGGATACGCTCACGCAAACGTTTCATAACGCCTAGGTAATACTCCTTGTTTACCGTCTGACCCTCTGGAACGAATTCGTAGTGCACCACGCCACGGATATCGAAGAAAACAATGAGCATCACCTTCATTTTCGAGCGGCTTTGGCGTGGTTTTTTCGGTTTCGGCTCATTTTTTGCCACCCATTCCGATGATTGCTGGCTTGTTTGCATATCGTACTCGTAGACCCAGGTCTCATCACCAGTTATAATGCGTTCCATGAATGTAGAATCGGAATTACAGCGATCCAGCATGTCTGAAGCAACCTGTTCGCAATGACGTTTTTGAAGAAAATTCAGGTCTTTCGGTACGAGTCGTGCGGCCACCTTTCTCATGCCCAAAATATCAATCAAAATCGTACGTGCGGACTCGTGGGATAGCTTAAGATCATGTGCTATCTCTCTCAAGCTGGTACGACGGTTTTCCAGCACCCTTTTCTTAATTTTATCGACGTTATCTTCGATCACTTCACGACCGTCCTTGAAGGCTCTGTACCACTGATATGCACGAGTTTTCGATAGAGCATTATCACCAAAGGCCTTTTGCAACATTTTCAATGCATCGGCACACGAAAATTCATTTGCAACACAAAACTTTAAACAAATTCTTTGCTCAAGGTAATCACCCATAGTAAAAATCGGCACGCACTCTGACATCGACTGACTTAATCAGCTGTTGCAAACACACTCGTTGACAGATCCCGCTCAAGCTTGGCATAGTAATTAAGGACAGTGGTACCAACCTAGGAAAAAATTTTACCTGCCTCATTGCCCCGCCAGATTTAAATCCATAATTCCCGGTACTTTCTTGACAGAATGTATAATCAAAACTCATGAAATGAAGGACATGATTTGTGTATATGCACATTTGCGGTCGCTCTGCGGTTAGAAGATATACATTTTTATATTCAGACAGGAGGCGACTGAATCATAAAACTTTCGCTAATTTATTTCATCGCTACAGTGAAACTGGGTCATTTCGTAGTAAAAATCTGGGTCTGATATCTGGCATCTAATAAAGAAAATAAAATTTTGTTTCCAGTAGATTAAAATCCTGAAGTGAGTTCACGTTTCCAAGAGATCTGCCACGTATTCTCAACAAGGATAGTGGCGAAATTTTATTGAGAATATTATGTTCACCGATCAAGTGACTTTAACTAAAGGTTGGGTATTCAATTGGGGAAACAGTCATTACTGGAAGGATGAAAAACCCGAATGCTGTTAAAGAAAGCAAGAGTTCAATAATTGGTGTTGCACGAAAGACGACCAACTGATAGGGCTATAAGTTCTCCCGCCAAATTTAAATGGAGATTCTTATTTATTTTTTTGGAAAATACTTTAAGTTGAATAAATTGTCCCTTGATGTAAGAAGAAATGGAAAGAGGTCCATCCAATTCCTATTAATTGTTAAAAATCATCTAAGTTACATATTTCCTCACCGATGTATTAGCAGAGAAAGTGATTTTGAATGGCCAGCAAGAAGTCTTGATTATAAACCTATCGATTTTTATGTTTGGGGACATATGAAGTCCTTAATTCGGACATTCGGAAGTCTTTTATTGCAGAATTAGTAAAGACATAAAATTCAGAGGAGGTCAGGTAGAACATTCACTTTAAGTTTGCGTTTTCATGTTAAATTGTTTTTAATTTTTCTTTACTGTTGAAACAGAAGCCTTACGTTACAAGTTTCTTTATTGTCTGTTCTTCAATTGCGTTTTTCTCAAAAACGAGTGAAATTGTTGTATTCAAACAAGAATACTGATATTACGTAAAAATGATTTTTGCACGGTATTTTCTAATCAAAATCACTATCAAGTTTAGTCAAAAAAACTACCACTTAATTTCATCATCAGGAATGTTTCACGTGAATCCCCCTATAACAAAAAGTGAAGTAATACATAAAATAATATTTCTTGTCCAAATTTGTGCCTCTTTGCTGATTTTCATAACAATTGAGAAATGAACAGTGAAATTATTGGCAAAAAAGGAGAAAAATACAACTTTAACGCACTGTATATTTTTTCACAGCAATATTTAATTGAGGCATATTTGATCCAAACGCCATATTTTGATCCAAACAACCTGTCCTTAAACTTTGTTCCAATAGTAATGATTCACGCTGTATACACTTTCGAGCAAAAAATTAAGGTCATCCTTTAATTTGCATTCGTTTTAGAAATCTTTCTTTTTTTGGGATATTTTTCGGTTGTAGCATATTGACCAACTTTGTGCCATGACTTTGTCGTGATGGCTTAAATAAAAGGTTTGTTTCATCATTAAAAATGATTAAAACTAAAATTTTAAGTTGATATGCTTACAGGTCGAACAAAAACAAATATAAGATCTTCAGTGGAGAATATTTCCTCTTCTGGCAGTGATAATTGATTGCAAACAACGAGACATGTGTTGGAGGAAATTTTGGATCACATAGTGAGAAATATTGGCCAATTCTATACCATTATGTCGCGAAAATCTCTAGAACTTCTGAAAGCCGACACATGTCTCCGTAAACATCTTTCCTATCTCAATCCAAACATGTTCTATGTGAGCAGACCAAATAAATCTCGTGATTTGAACTTCATCAAGATAAGCAGTGTGAGGCCATGCATTGTCATGCATAAAGTTTGCGACTTCTCCAAGAATAACCATGAATGATACAACATGTCTTCTAGAACCTCAGTCAGACACCTTTAACCAGTCAAAGACTCATTCTAACTCCGTGCAAGCTTCAAAAGATATGCCTCCCCATGCCATAACTGAGCCTTCACGCTTGGGCGTCTTGTCTTGTGGTCGCCAAATACTTACATGTCTGTCCGATCCCATAACACGAAATCACGATGCATCGGAAAACAATACATGACCATAATCCTCTATTGTCCAGGTCAAGTGTTCTCGAGCAAAATGCAATCCGTTGTTCTCGTCAAAGGGACGGTTCAGTAGCCCTAGTTCGAGAGCTTGAAGTCGTAACTCGCTTACATTTACGTTTCTGACTTCTTGCAGATGATTTCGAAGAAAAACTGCAGTAGCCATTCGGTTTCCCAACTCACTAGAAAGGAGAAAGCGGTCGTTTCTAAATGTTGTAGTCCTTCTTCGTCTGTAATCAGATCTTAAGTAAGCAGACAAATTTACAATCGAAAAAAGATTTCTAAAATGAATAGAAATTGCGAGATAGTCCTTTTTTTATACTCGTCACTGTATATTACACCCTTGCCATTGTTCCTTTGTTGGCAGTTGAGAATGAAACCTGATTAAACTGGCGCAACAGTTGTTATACAATGGAAATTGAAGTTTAATATAAATTCGAAAATGTATAATAACTTATTTTTAATTTCAGATGCAACTAGAGAAGCTCATGATGCTGTAATGATGGTAATGAAAAAATTCAAAAATATATATAAAATAAATTCCCCGACAATATGTTTGTGTTGATTATTTCATTTTCGGCAGACAAATGACGATTATTCCTTGAGTGATGTAAATCAATTATATAATCTTGAACAGAGTAAACAGGACGAATCTTCAATGGAATATGGACAAAATATCTTTTTTACTGAAGAAAAATACACATTTTATGATAAGGTGTTGTGGTAAGTTTTAACTATAACAAACTAACTACATACATTCTTTTTACCATATTTCACAAATTAATTATAAAATCATGGAATAAAATACGTGATCATTCAAAGTCAAGAGTTTTAGCGGATTCATTTCGGTAGGTAGCAATTTATTAAACTTTCTACAAAGAGCTAAGTGTTCCAACTTAAAGAAGGAAATAAAATAGAAAGGCCTTTTACTTGATAGAAGAAATATAACAAAATTGAATATTAAAACAAATTGAAATATGTTTATCTTCTACAATTTTAATTTCAAAAAAATTTTTATTCAAAAAACTTTTAGAATTAAATTTTTGTTTACAACAAGCACCGCTTACATTTAATAAACGTATATAATCAAAACTCAATATATAATGTCAAATGGAATAAATAACCCAACAGATATACGAAAGTAATTAAAATTAATAAATAAATATTTAAAGGAGACAAAATTTTGTTTCTGGTCTTACCTTTAAGAACACCAATTGCCTTTTGAAAACATGAACACACTTAAAGGACTTCTCAAAGAATATAATTTATTTGAAATATTTAATATATTTAAATATTCGAATAAGTTATTTCAAAAATCTCTAAGAAATGTATACTATATCTTCAAAAAACAAATATAATTCTAGACAATCCCGTCTTCAGTCCTCATTTAATATTCCAAATATCAAAATCAAAAAACTAACCTATATCTCTCCACGTGTTAAAAGACTAAAGCTTCGAAGTACAGATCAACTATATAATTCAAGATTGATCTATGTTCTAACAAAATCAAAGAACAGTGTGAGTTATTTTAAGGTTTATTTAAATTCATTGACATTCCATAATGAGATTTATTGAAGCCAAAATATAATTATATATTATATATAAAATAAAATAGGAAGGCCTTTTGCTTGATAGAAGAAATATAACAAAATTGAATATTAAAACAAATTGAAATATGTTTATCTTCTACAATTTTAATTTCAAATAAATTTTTATTCAAAAAACTTTTAGAATTAAATTTTTGTCTACAACAAGCACCGCTTACATTTAATAGACGTATATAATCAAAACTCAATATATAATGTCAAATGGAATAATTATAATATATATATATATATATATATATATATATATATATATATATATATATATATATATATATATATATATATATATATATATATATATATATATATTTATATATAATTATATTATATATATATATATATATAATTATAATTAATTAATTGATTTTGATATTTGGAATATTAAATGAGGACTGGAGACGGGATTGTCTAGAATTATATTTGTTTTTTGAAGATATAGTACACATTTTTTAGAGATTTTTGAAATAACTTATCCGAATATTTAAATATATTAAATATTTCAAATAAATTATATTCTTTGAGAAGTCCTTTAAGTGTGTTCATGTTTTTAAAAGGCAATTGGTGTTCTTAAAGGTAAGACAGAAACAAAATTTTGTCTCCTTTAAATATTTATTTATTTATTTTAATTACTTTCGTATATCTGTTGGGTTATTTATTCCATTTGACATTATATATTGAGTTTTGATTATATACGTCTATTAAATGTAAGCGGTGCTTGTTGTAGACAAAAATTTAATTCTAAAAGTTTTTTGAATAAAAATTTTTTTGAAATTAAAATTGTAGAAGATAAACATATTTCAATTTGTTTTAATATTCAATTTTGTTAAAGAAGGAAATTGAAGAAATATATTTTCCGACTATATGCCAACCAGAAAATATCTCACGAGATCCACGGTTGTCAATAAAAAAGGTGAAAGTGGAAATGTTTCATTTTTATTTGGATAAGAAATCACAGCGATTTTGCAATTCAATTCATGATTATGCTTTAAACTTTTCATTTGAAGTTTCCTAGGAGACACCTTTTGATTGCATATTCTTGGGTGTACTATCACAGGGTAGCAACCTCCTCGAGGACCTAGTGGGCTCTCTCACCTTTGATATACTGTCAGTTAGGTCACGTCTCTGCAGACTGAAGACTTGACTCGCAAAGGAGAATCGCCTCAATAAAAATCACCAACCTAAGGGCGTGTAGGTTGCCGATGGATGCATGGCTGGGGGTGCTCGGTCCCAAGACTAACTCACCGCGAAGCACCTTACGAACTGAAATGTAGCCTTCCCTCCAGTAAGGATGCACTGCTGGAGGGTGACCTTCACTTCGTCCCGGCTCGTAAGAACTGCAATGGAAAGATTCGAAACTAAAAGGGAAAATAAGGAAAGGATATATCTGATAAGACGGAAAGTGTGAGGAGTTTGATTGGGGAAAAAAGTTCTGAAGAATGCGAAAGTAGCAACTGAGGTAAATGTGAGGGTGACTGCTGTTAGTAAGTGTATGAAAGGAGGGATTGTTATTGAAACAAAAAGTGAAAAAGATTTGAATGTGGAAAGTTCTCGTCTTTCACGTGCCATCCAATAAAACGGAGGGTGCGTTGATGGTCTTTTTATCTAAGAGAAACTAGTGAGAAAGGCTTAGAATTACCGGCGGCGTTGAAGAATGCAGGGCTGGGTAAGAGACGAGTCTACATTTCCTTTGATACTTGCAGAGAAAAGGGTTCGATTTGGTTGAAAGGTGACATAGATGCATGGGTTCATACGGTGCACAAATGCAAGTTGAAGACGAATGTGTGTAAGAAGTGTGGAGAAGAGGAGCATTTGATGAAGGAGTGTAAGAAAGTAGATGTGTGCAGGATTGATGAGGGAGAGAATGCGTGAACAAGTGTAAGTGGAGCGTATGAAAATCCTGCAACTGAATGCGTCTAGGTGCGCACTATGAATGAAATTGGTGTGTGCATGATGCATGGAAGCATTTGTGTGGTGTTTTTACAGGAGCTATACGTGAAGGATGGAAGTGTGCGTGGTTTGCCCAGTTCCATGAGATCTGTCTGGGGTAGATGGGGCTCCCATTGTTATCAATGATGACGTTGAGGACGTCGTGCCTGTCCCGCAGCGGGTAAATGATGATGAATCTGGGCCATATTTGAAGTATATGGGAAGATTTTTCTCCGTACTGGGGAATAGTCCGGTTTTAATCGGGCAAGAAGTGAATTCGGTGTCCTCTTTGTGGCATAGCAAGAGGATGAGTACGTATGGTAACAGATTTGAAAGAGGAGTTAGGTTGGAAAAGTTTATTTCTGAAAGGGAACTCTTTGTATTGAATGAATATTTTATAAGCTTTATACCTGGTCCTCGGAGTGAGTAGATATTGACGTCACCTTGATAAGTAGGATCAATATGGATGTACAGTATGTAACTAATTAGTGTATGATGCTGGAATGATATACTAATCACTCTAGGAAGGCGGAATAAGAGAGGTTGAGTAAGTGCAAGGAGAACCACGTAAAGGGTTAATGAAGTGGTCCGGTAAAAATATGAAAATCTTATAATGATGAAGTGTGAAAATTTTGAGTTCGTCCAGTACGACAGATTCCAAGATGAGGAGTAGGTAAAATGATTAATGAATGTTGGGCTCCTACTGTGTACTTGAACGAATGGCGAATTACTCGATTTCGTTTTAAGCATAAAAGCGAGGTATTAGAAGTATTACATAATTACACTCATTAATCGCAGCCATTAATGATAATTCAGACGATTGAGTTGATGTAATTGAAGTTGGCCTATTAAATATAAATCTTTTTTTGTAGCTTGCCTGTTGCAATCGCTGCGCGGCACTCACGAACAAAGCGTTGTACTGTCAGCAGGGTCGTCAATTTGTACGTAACGACTCTGTCGCCCTATTTACGTATGTCATCGTGTTCTGGTTGTAATTTGTAAATTAGTTTGATTGAAATGCTTTCTACCAAAATTTTTACTGTGGAAGAAGGTATATTTCTAAAAACCCTGATCTTACAGCGCTGAATACTTACTTCACGGTTCAAGTAAGTTAGACTACAAAAATTGCCGAAAACATATATATTGCATCTTAATGGAATAATGAGTGTGGACAGCTCAGTGGTAGAACATCGGGCTCGTGACCGGAAGGTCCGGATTCTAATCCTGTTCAGGTGGAAAAGAGATTTTCTAGTTGGACGAGTGTCGGCCACCATTTCACTTTTGGGTCAAAAATTAACAGTGCTGTGACCTAAAGTGGCGCAAGATCGCAGTAACAAAGCCTACCCAGAACACAAATGAACTCCTAACTAGCACAAGCTGAAAAAGCTTCTGAGGAATCTTCACAGAAGATCTAGGAGTATCAGGATAATAATAATAATAATGCAGGGTGATCCACATTTTTATTTTTTGTAGAATTACTTTAACAACTGATATGAAAGAATGTTAAGAGAAAAATGTCCTATAAACACAGGTCCACAAGGTCTTCATAACCCAGCTTTTTCTTGGTACCTCTTGTGGTTTCCGAAATATTCATATCAAAATATTGAGGTTTGAATGAAATGGTGATCACAATTATTGTGAGAATTTACAGAGTGATACTTTTTTCAAGGTTTTTCCTATTTTCTACCCAAAAACGCTTGTTCCAGGGAACACCATATTATCGTTTCGCCCAAATGTTGCAGATATTTGGAGATATTTTCGAATTTTGAGCCGAAAATGATCTTGAACGACTAGGTTTGCATTTAGATGTGAAACAATGACACAAAGGCTAATGCAGAATTTTTATTCATAATATGTAGCTTCTTCAAGAAGATATTCAGAGATATTAAATTTTTAGGGTAAACTGACTGTTAAACAAGCGCGCAAAAGGTTTTGACTTCACATCGGTGCTTCTCTAGATTTGTGTAGTTCCGACTATCCTGCGTGTTAACTGTTCATGTTGAGAAATTTAATAAGACGCAATCTTTATTAAAAGAATTATAAAAATGCGATAATAACTTTTTGAAAACTCTTTCTTCAACTTCAACCCTTAGAATAAGTCGATTTCACTTTAAAACTTGATCAATGCCAGATAGAATCGCATTTTGTACCAAATTTCCTAAAAATAGGGTTAATAAGTTTTTGGGAACCTCAGTTTACAATTCTCCGAATAATTAATCTTTGTTGAAAAGTTTAAACGAATTTTTTATGAATTTTCCAAAATCCGTCAATAAATTTTCAAATTTCTTTTCGTTCCAATCCTTGTTTTCGAACGCTTCAAATTTTTGTCGAATAGTTTTCACAAAAAGCTCTAGAGGTCACAAATCAAAAACATTAATATTACCTCTTACCTAAGTGATTTGGATTTTTATTTTTGCGAGAACTAACCCTTCGCCTGATTACTACTAGATTTTGAGTTTCGGTACATTTTGTATGTATATTTATTTCATTTAATATTAATACAATCCAAAATATCTATCGTCAGAAGTTTTTTAATTTTTCACAGGGTATTCTTGTTAGTATTTATTGCTTACGTAATGTACATCAGAGCAAAAACACATTTCAGAATAGATTATCCAGGTAATAATCGATGGCTTCAAAGAATATCCAGAATATAATCACTCATCTTTTAGATGAAAGTGAAACGCCCTTTTTGTCTGTAATAATGAGCTATAGAAAGATGGTAGCTCCTGATCCATATCTCGATACTGAGATGAGGAAACTAAATCAAATGAGCTCTTTTGAAAATGGGCCACTTATAGCATTTTGGATATTATGGTATGCCTTAAACTTTTTCAGCTTGGATGAAGTATTTGGAGTGAATGACAAACACATACAGAGTAAGTATTTTAATTGCTGTTAATAAATTCGTAATAGAAATTTTATCGTGAACAGTATGATGAATATTTATTGTCATATAGGCGTAGATTGGGCATTACAAATTTGATCATAACATAGACCATAGTGTCTATTTATAACATAAACCACCATATCCTTTCCATATTTTAGACATTTTTCGAAATTATTCGGAAGACCATATTAAAATAAGTTTCATTCTATTTCGAACTCTAAAATTGAAACACAATTGGACATGGAGTAAATAAATACTTTTTTAAACAGAAGTGTCTTTACACATATGAATCGCCAGTATCTCCTGAAGGCCACATGTATGAGAATCAAATAGATTTAATACTGATAGACAGTTGTTTGATGGAGTTTGTTAAAACACAGACAACATACCTAAGTGCTGACATCAGTAACAACCGCAGTCGCGATGAATATTCAAGCTTCATAATGGATACACAAATTAATGATATAGGACAGGGTAGGCGAACCTTTATGCATCAACGTGCCATTTTTTCTGAAAGAAAGTTTAATGGGGTCATTCGCGTGCCATCAAATAATTTTGACTTTCTGATTATTTGGAAAATAATAATTATAAATACTATCAAAACTCTTTATTAAATAAAGTAAACAAAAGAGGTACATTTTGGTATGTTTATATTAAATTTCAGTAAAATTAGTGTGACTTCTGTTGCTGCAGGTTAGATGACAAATAATTTATGTTAGTGTTGTAAGATGTTACTTTTAGCAAAATGCATGCTGAACTAGATTCATCTGTCAAACGGTTTCTAACCGAGTTTTTAATGTTATTCATCTCTGAAAATAATGACTCGCAGGCATATGTAGATGAAAACATGGTTAAAATAGCATGAGCCAGCTTCTTCAAACAGTTAAATGTGTCTGGTAACGCATTCCATGTTTCCAGAAGTTTATTATTAGCATTTTTACTTAAATTACTTGTCGATCTTTCAGTTTCAATTAATTCCAACTCTTTCCTTGTTTCAATAAATTTTTGAATCCATATTGAACTAGATTGGAAATCAATCAGCTGCATTTCAAATTCTTCAATTTCCAACCAATCAAATTGAGAGAAGTTCAGTTTATGAAATGACGTCACATCTGGGTACATAATGAACTTGAGTATTTCCGACAATTCTTTGAACTGAGAAAATCTCCCTAAAAATTCCTTGATTAAAGAATCGATCACAGAAATAAATTCTTCAGTCATTTTTTCTTTGTCTGCTGTCTCGTGAATATCTAAATCATTCATATATTTTTTCAAGTTTGGAAAATACTTGTAGTTTCTTGTGATAATATCGTTTCTAAAAACTTGCAGTTTTGCCTCAAAAGCGCGAACGAGATCTATCATGACAATAATTGTTTTGTTTGTCCCTTGAAGCTTTACGTTTAATGTGTTTAAATGTTGGCATATGTCTGTAAAAAACATCAATTTTGAAAGCCACATAACGTCCAATAACTGTGGGTGTTGTGCAATTTTTCCCTCATTTTGCAAAAACAGTCTGATTTCTTCCAAGCAATCAACAAATCTTTCAAGTACATTCCCGCGACTCAACCAGCGAACACTATTATACATCAGTAAGCCATTATACACCGAGTTGACTTCGTCCAACAAAGCATTGAATTTTCGCTTGTTTAAAGCCTGTGACGAGATAAGGTTGACTATTTTTGTAACTACCGCCATTACATTATCAAGGGATATTAAACCACTCTTAGCACACGAGACTTGTTGGTGAATGATGCAGTGGAATTCAAGAATCGAATGTCCTACGTCAGCTTGAAATAAACTTATGAAACCGTTTTTTTTTTACCCACCATACTTGGAGCACCATCAGTTGTTACAGAAACAATTTTTTTTATATCAATTTCTTTTTCAGCAAGTGAATTTTTAACTGCCGTACTTATATCTGTTCCCTTTGTAGTTGTTAGCAACGATTTTATTGCAATTAATTCTTCCTTAATGACGTTTTCTACGCAATACCGAGCAAAAACAGCTAAACGTGCAGATTTAGTGACGTCCGTGCTTTCGTCAAGATATAGCGATATAAAAGAAGCATCTTTAATGTCAATTTTTTGTTGATCTGTTATATTTTCGGCCAGTTTTAAGATTCTTTCTTTTATTGTGTTTCTTGATAGAGGAGTATCTTTGATGCGCTGAATTATCTTATCTTTATTGTAGAAATCTTCAAAAAGAGAGGGCGCGCATGCTAACCAGGCTTCCTTCAAAAACTCACCTTCTTGAAAAGGTTTACCATGCCGAGCAATGACATTTGCAGCCGCGTAACTTGCCGCGCTTGTATTACAATTTTTGCCAACAAATTTAATCATAGACGTTGACTGTTTATTTCTGTCATTCAATGCACTTGCAATAAATTCTTTTTGCAACACTCCGCAGCGTAGGAGCATCGCGTTCGATCGTCTTAAAATACCTAATTCTGCGACGTGCCCAAAATATTGTGTCGCGTGCCATCAATGGCACGCGTGCCATTGGTTCGCCTACCCTGATATAGGATATGCAATAAATACTTCCCAGAAGCAACAGTATATGATGGATGGTGTCCTACAAATTATGGCCGAGAGAAGAATGCAGAACGGAAGAGATGCCAGATATAGGGAGCATAGCAGGGCTGTGATAACCCTTTGGTCTGAACGAAAGGATCGAGAACACAACATTCTAGTGAGTGTCGAAGAATTACTTCACAGGGATTTGAATCCACAATCTCCAGCACTGCAGCCAAGTTCATCGGCTGACTGCGCTACCGCGGCTCCGCAGAGACACGAATGTCGATATACAGGATGTTTCACAAATGATTGCTTTCAGGGCAGATGCAGAACATTTGGGTGAGTCTGAATCAGTGCTCGAAATATGTCCTAACTATATTAGTTTAAGAGATACAGGATGTTTTATGTATTTTATCAAAAACTTTCAATCGGCATAACTCTTGAACGCCTGCATGGATCTTCATGAAAATTTGAGGGAATGAGTATAAGCCAATGCCTAATATTCGCACCTAATCACTTGTCGATAGCACAAGTCCGGACTGAGAAAATTATACTCTTTATCCCACATCTTTTAAAACACCCTGTACATCGAATTTTCGAAAAGTGAAATTCTCCTCAGAATCTAAAATGAATACTCTTTCAAACAAGCTCATTTGACATAATGGCACACTTCGCATCAATATTTTATGAGCTATTGAATATCTGGAATTTTCGATTCATAGACACACGCATACAAAACGAAATACTTTTAGACATCTTATTTACACTTTCGCAAATAAATCTTTTATACCCCTTCCCCCATCAATTTTCATATGTGATTTGTTCTCGAAAATTTCCCTATTTCTTTTTGACACCTGGTAGATCTTGTATTGAATGTTCTGCAGCTTTCATTGGCCTTTCTTTCTGATCCACCATGCTGCTTGGATCGATCTGAAGCTTAAGATATCATTTATTTTCAATGCTATGTGAAAGATTGCAGAAGAAATTCGTTTACTCTGAATTCAACCCATTTCAAAATCTAAGTGGCTCATACTAAAAATATTGACATTTCAAACCATTGTCGGGTAATTATTGAAATAGAAAAATACGCAAGTTATAGATTGTTGTGCTCTTATAATATTTTCATTAAGAAAATTATCGAAATGCCGTCATTTACGAATACTGAGTATACTGATATGTTGTTAGTTTATGGATTTTGTAAGTGCAATGGTCGTGAAGCTGCTAGGGAATATCGAAGGCTATATCCGGATCGTCGAATTCCTAACCACCAAACATTCGAACATGTTAATCACTCACTTCGTGAAACTGGACACTTTCCGTCAGTAAGTAAACGAGAAAAAACAAGTTCGATGGTAAACCATGAAGAGATAATAGAAGCTGTCCAAAAACATCCCTCAACCAGTACTCGGCATCTTGGTTCAGTTTTAGGTTTGCCACATTTTCAGGTCTGGCGAGTTCTGCACCGTGAGAATGCGATTTTGCAGATGAGTTTTGCGAAACCAGCGAGCTATCTTCAGAACGCTTTTTACTGATGAAGCGACCTTCATAAAAGATGGCATTTTGAATGTTCGCAATGCATATATTTGGTCCAGAATAAATCCGAAAGTGACTAGGAAACGCAATTCACAACATCGTCTTTCAGTCAATATTTGGTGCGGAATTTACAATAATCGCCTAATTGGACCATATATTCTTCCACACAGGCTGAATGGAGTGACATATCTACAATTTTTAATCGAGCATTTGCCAGGGCTCTTGAATGATGGAAGCAATATTCTAAGAGGAATGTACTTCCAACATGATGGAACTCCGGCACATTTTACCCGTGAAATTGTAGCACATTTGAATGAAGTTTATCCAGATCATTGGTTTGGTAGAGCAGGACCTCATGACTGGCCTGCAAGATCTTCAGATCTTACATGCTTACATGTTGCCCCTACATTCATGTATTGGATGGAATAAGATGCAGCCACAATACCTAAGTCATGTTACTGAGAATTTCAATCGATTCAATATGAATAGACGCATTATTCGGAGATTCACAGGTCCGTGTTTACTATAAATTGAAAATTCCTAATATCCAATAGTTCATAAAATGATGATACGAAGTGTGCCATTGATCCTAGTAGGCTTGTTTGAAAAAATATTTTTTGTAGATTCTGAAGAGAATTTCGTTTTTTGAAAATTGGATGTACAGGGTTTTACAAGATGTGGCATAAAGAATGTAATTTTCTCAGTCCAGACCTGTGCTATCGATAAATCATTATGGGCAAATATTTGGCATTGGCCTATACTCATTTCCTCAAATTTTCATGAAGATCCATGCAGGCGTTTAAGAGTTATGCCGTTTGAAAGTTTTTGATAAAATACATAAAACATCCTGTAACTTCTTAAACGAATTTAGTTAGGACATATTTCGAGCACTGATTCAGACTCACCAAAATGTCCTGCATCTGCTCTGAAAGCCTGTACAATCATTCGTGAAACACCCTGTATACAAGTGACTTACGATTAAAAAGGACGTTCGACTATTTCATATAACAGAAATTTGACAAGATTCTCAAGAATTTTTAAAGGGAAGGAAGTATTATCTTTTTTCCTCTTCAACATCTTTTTTGAAGTGATGTATTTTAGAGTATCTAACGGAACACCGCCTCAGAATAGAGGTTTAAGAGAAAGAAATGTTGTTAAATAATTTGAAATAAGGTTATTCTGATTTTCACAAATTTTTATTGTTAAACTCACAACAATTGTTTCGCTATCACAGTAGCATCATCAGGCAAGATCACATTTTGAATAACTAGTTATTCAAAATGTGATCTTGCCTGATGATGCTACTGTGATAGCGAAACAATTGTTGTGAGTTTAACAATAAAAATTTGTGAAAATCAGAATAACCTTATTTCAAATTATTTAATATGGATTTTCACCAAGTAAGGACTGATACAATTCAATAGAAATGTTGTTGATGAAAATTCAGGTGATCTCTGCATCATCA
Organism: Megalocaria dilatata; assembly: GCA_034642435.1. NCBI lineage: Eukaryota > Metazoa > Arthropoda > Insecta > Coleoptera > Coccinellidae > Megalocaria > Megalocaria dilatata. The sequence goes on from CM067856.1 coordinate 44,835,058, forward strand.
CCCAGTTATAGTGAAATTAACTAGGAGTAGTCAGAGTGGAGGACAAAAAATCATAAAAAGTGAAAATTCTGAGAGATGTCAGACAAGGATGCGTCTTTCTTCCTCTTCAACATCTATTCTGAAGCGGTATAATTTAAAGTATCTAACACCAGCCCAGAATAAATGTTAAAGAGGAAGAACGATAATACGCAGACAATGTCCTTTAGAGTTGTGAATAGTGGAGTCCTGTCCATGCATATCCTCTATTAACAGTGGATCCAATAGGAGGTACTCAAGCGAGTGAATAAGAATAGAAATCCATTTTAAGTATGGTCTTCCAGAAAAAGTTATTTGTTTCAGAAATTTGCAGAATTTTGATTCAATAAAAAAGCAATAAAATACATGACCATCAGAAAAATCTTTTATTGTATTTAGTTGAAACATCTAGATAGCTGATTAAAGTTATAAGTGAAACGCCTTTCTATATTTCTGCTATATTTTACTCGTTTCATCCATACTGATCGACACTTCATTAAAGTTCTTTTCTCGTTTGCGTACATGTTCACACAAATTTGCAGCTAAATCTAGTACTTTTATTAGTTAATCAAAATGAGTTTTTCTTTCTGCAGTGCTATTATTTTAAGAAATGTCTGCCTTCATTCATATCTTTATTTTACGTAAACTGCTTTATTTCAACTTGGTGAAATCATATTGTTGAATAATCAGAAAAAAAGATGAATTTTGCCTATTCACAAACTCAGTCTTCCCATTTGTATTTACCTTATCTCTTAACCTACGGCTTTTAAATCAGTAGTTTACTTCCTTCAAATATTATCATCGGAGGAATGCATCGAATTAAATTTTTAGAGTAAATGCTCAGTACCATTTAGACTATACATATTCTGATAACAATGGTGGTAAAGTGATTAAAAAGTACATTACAACGTTTCCTATTTCAGATTTGGGAGAGTTGATAATTGCCATATTCATATATTTCATCAATATTGTAGGTTGTTGTATAGTATTTGATATTTGTGTAACAGCACCAATGAGATATTATGAAGAATGAATAAATTTGCAGAAATAGACTCCATTGATTATTATGTGAATAATATTGACATTTCAGGTCTAAAATTATTGATTTTGAACAACAGGCTTTAAAATAAGTTGTAGGAAGCTGGGATGAAAAACTTCGAAAGATTTTTTCATTTTTATTCCCAATCATTATAATGATAATTATCAGACTATGAATCGTGAAATAAATTCTAAGTATAGAATATTCAATATACAGGTGTCCCAGAAGTCGACGTCAAGCCGGAATCAGGTAACAGGTTAAATCATAATAGTCATCAGAAAAATATAAAAGAAGATCCAAGTCCTGTATCTTTCAATTTATTTCTTTTATTCAATAAAATGCACACCCTGTGATGATTTTCTAACTCCTGTTGCTGCAATTTTTTACTTTTTTCAAATTTTATTTTTCCTATGTTATCCCGAATAGTGCTTCTGTAACCTATTATTTTCAATTCTAAGCCAATTGCTCCAGCTTGGAGAATAATGTCACTTTTTGCCGAACCAAGTATTCAAAATTAAAATTTCGCACTTCAACTGACTGTACTGAAAAAAACTGTACTACATCAGTTTGGCAAACCACTTTAAAATATAGCGCATTTATTAGGTATTCCAAAATGGTATAACACTTACTATATTATTTGTTAGATCTATAAAAAAAATCAAAGGGATTCAAATCAGGTGATCGGGCTGGCCACGAGATTGTACCAGATCGCCCTATCAATCGGCCCGGATATTCTTCATTCTCTAATTGAAAGGCCATCTTGCTGAAACCATATTTCTCTGAAAATACTAAACGGCACGTCTTCAAGTAAATTTAGCACCTGATAATTCTAAATAAATTTCAGCATTCAAAACCTCTGGCTACTCAAAAGATCCTATGACTCTTTTGATCAAAATTCCAGTCCACATGTTCTCTTCAAAACGATACTGACATCGAACTTGTCTCATTAAATTCGGATTTTCTACGTGCCACTCGTGTAAATTGTGTAGGTTCATGTAACCATCTTTTTTAAACGTTGATTCATCCGACCACAAAATTTTTTCTAAGAATTGTCGGTCTTCCCGGTTCTTTTGTAGCATAGTTTGGCAAAACGCAACCCGAGGTTCATAATCCCGAGGTAACAGAGCTTGTACTTATTGTACATGATATGGGTGGAGCTTATGTTTTTTCAACATTCAGTGAGCTATACTTTTGGGCACTCCTGTGCTTCGCTGAATTTCACGTAGCGAAGTACTTAGATCTTCCTCAACTGCTTGAAATACAATATCATCGTAAGGTAAGGAAATCTTTTCTTCACCTTGCACTTTGTTTGGAAGTCGGCTCGCTGTGAAGAGTAGACGGTGCACATTCGTAAAAACTCGATGATCTGGATAACAATCAGCATATCTCTCGTGATACATTCTTGAAGCTGTACTAGCGTTACATCTACATTCTCCATAAATGAGGTGCACGTTGGCATATTCCTGTGTGGTATACACAGACATGATGGCAATACACAATCATAGGTTAGTCCAGGTAAAATCAAAGCTCGTAAAGAGATCAAAACTATCCAAATAACAAGCAATCGAATCTAATAAACGAAGCCAAAAGTCGTAAGTACACAAATAACACGATCAAATACGGAAAGATGCGCAGTAGACCAAGAGGCGTAGCGTACTGATCTGTATTGCGTTTACGTGTGCCAATACCAAATAGTGGCGTCACTATCTGTCTCACTCATACTTTATGGAAGGACTCACCTCATCTCATTCAAACCAGATTATTAAAGTATTGGATGCACTAGAATCATTTTTAGAAAGTTCGAAGAAATTGTTCGAAACTGTGTTTCTTTAAAAAATAGCGTTTTTTTAATAGATCTAACAAATAATATAGTAAGTGTTATACCATTTTGGAATACCTAATAAATGCGCTATATTTTAAAGTGGTTTGCCAAACTGATGTAGTACAGTTTTTTTCAGTACAGTCAGTTGAAGTGCGAAATATTAATTTTGAATACTTGGTTCGGCAAAAAGTGACATTATTTTCCAAACTGGAGTAATTGGCTTAGAATTGAAGATCACAGGTGGCAGAAGCACTATTCGGGATAACATAGGAAAAATAAAATTTGAAGAAAGTAAAAAATTGTAGCAACATGAGTTCAAAAATCATCACAGGGTGTGCATTTTCTCGAATAATAAAAAATACAATATAATTTGAAAAGTACACAACTCAGATTTTTCTAAATATTTCTGATGACTAGTATGACTCAGCCTGTTACCCGATTTCGGCTTGACGTCGACTTCTGGGACATCCTCTATAATAAAAAAAAAGTTGATAGAAATTCAGGTCAAAACATAATACCGTCGTCATTTTTGTAAGGCGCCATAAACTGAAGAGAAAAATAAATTCTAGTGATAGAGATATGCTGTTAACGCAAAAATTATAAACAAAATCGAATTGCTGATACACCAGAACTGCGACCGTCTCATTACAAATTGTAATTATTGAGACAATGATATTCAATCACATGCACCACTGCTGTAAGCTGTTTCACTGAACTTTAGAATATTTGTGCCACGATACAGGCTAGAAACTGACACTATTGACATTGGTACAACTATTTCCATACAATGACATACATATTGGGAGTTGTTAAAGTATATACTCATATTGATGGCAGTATTGACTGTCAATATGTCATAGTAATAATTTTTTATGCTTGGTTCGTAATAAAATTAATCCCCAGCAAAACTTCTAGATAAGCTACGACAAAGATAGAATTTAAAGTTGTCAGATGTGGATACATTACAGATATCCTAGATACTTAATCATGGAAAAACTTTACCCAGAAATTCGAATACAATAGATAATTAAAAAAATTTATTTTATGAACAATGAAAAATTAAAACACATTTAACCAAAAACAAATACTTAAATCACAACCTAGGAGAAACACTATGGGCATTTTCCTTAGAGTTGGCTATTCTAGAGCCGAACTGGATAGCTCGCTTTTTGAGAACTGCTGCATTTTTTAACTGTAAGTGGAATGCTAAACCTCGAAGGAGAAACTTTGGCCCCGTATCATCGGTTGATGGAAATGTTCTGAAATAAGTGATTCTAATTAAAGTGACAAGAGACTTATGAATAAGATGAATATTTATTCATTCATCGCATTAATGTAGTTAGTTCGCATTGGATCTTTTGGCATGCCCCCGTGTGCCAAGAATAATGTACGCCCGCATTCATCCTTTTTAAATCATATTCATCTGAACATATGCGGGACTGCATGTGTGATACATCAGAATCCGTTATCTGCAGAATTTAAATCTAAACGCACGTGCTTCTTTAATAAGTTTAATTTTTGTTACTTTTCGCCAAATTTTTTCATTTTAATCAATTTTTTCATTTTTATCAATTATACAACTATTGCGTTATTGTTACTTATTTTTTGGTATATTGCAGAACTGAAAATGTTATTTAATGAATAGGTTCTCAAAAGTAACCAGGAGATCGCATCAATTGCTGTGAGAAGGAAGTAGCATAATCTCCTATAACATTCACCTAAAACTAAGTTAATTTTGAAAAACAACTCTATTCAGCGAAGTCGTCTCCAGTCAATTTGGAACGTCTCAGTTTATTTTCTTGATTTGTTTCATCTAAATTATTTCGGAAATATTGTTTAATCTATTTTTAATTCATAAATATTGGGGTAAATTTTCATCTAATTGATATACAATTCAATAAAACTTCATACTCCTGAGAAGGATATTGTTTTCATGATTGTTAATTTATACTGAAGTATGAAGAAAAAAATAATTTCGTTTGTGTAAATTGTATTACTCACTTTTCCCAAGAGTTTAAGTTGTGTACAAACTGAACAACATCTTCATCAAGGTAAGGGGTTCTGAGTTGACGTCCATGATCGGAAACCACCCTATCGTCTCTTCCAAGATTTCTATAAGGTAAATTTTCCCAATCTTCCTTCAGTACCCTATGTAAACCTACCCAACTTTCATTTCTGAAAGCCGCCCTATGACGACTATATCCTCCAAACAGTTCATCGGCTCCTGTTCCAACTAGCAAAATCTAAAATTAAAAACAAAACTGTTGATTTATTTCAAATGGTGAAGACTTACTAAATGCAAATCCATATGAAATTGAGTAAAACAAAATATGCTGATTTATTTCAATTTACTTTAAATTTAAATTTTAAAGACAATGAATAATGCGAAATTTGTAACACAAACTGTCTATGAATAAAATATAAAACAGTACTGTCTTCTGAACTCCTTCCCTTATTTTGAAATACTCGTGTTTTAGAGAATGATTAAGACTAAATAAAACTAATGGCTCAACAATTCGGCAGAATTTCTGATGGGGTAATTTTCTGCTAGAGGTCGGATACTATGTAATTGTCAATTGGTTGTTCTACCATCTGTAATATGTGATTCATATTCCAAGCAAATCGTAAATAGCAGTGAACTATTGGCTCATTTGTTAAAAAGCCTTTTAATTAAAACATCTGAAGCCTACATAAAATCAGGTGTTAGAATACGTGGTTAATTTCATAAAACATTATCCACTGGTAGCATGAATTTTCAAAAAACTGTTTGAAGATTTCGCAGCTGAACACTGGCCTTTGTTGTCAAAGTCAATTCTGTTGCACCCAACCACTTTTAAGAATGATAACTTTCGAAAAAAATTATTTTAAACTTGAAATTTGTAGGGTAGATTTTGAACGAAAATTATATATTATATATAAGAGCAAATCTGTTCATAGGCTTCATTAATAATTCTATTAGAAACTGTATTATTTCAAAATCTCAAAAAATAAACACGTCAAAATAATCTGGAGAACAAAAAATAAATTTCTTTCAACTCCTTAGATACCTCCTGTGTAAACACCGTCAATTTATGTGACTAATACTGATATCTTTCTCGTTAACCACTACCAAAAAAAAACAGATTTGTTAATAAATCTCAGTGAAAAAAAGGAAAGTCAATCACTTCATAGGTCTTATGCAATGTTAAAAAAAATATATATAATTACATAATCCGAACCCCATATTCTAGACATTGGCCCATAATCTTATCCTCATATACCATGAATATAACTCTGTTACTTTTTGCTTACTTTGTAAATTCTGCTACGTAGTTGCACCGCCACGTGCGCTGAGTAATATTTTATTGAGATAAGACAATATTATAAATAGTTGATTCATTGTATCTAACAGGGATTTTTGCATTAGAATTGAAGCTCATAGTTACTGTATGATTTTCCTAATAAATAGTTTTATTTTTTAAAAACAAGGTTTCCTAATCAAAATACATATTTATATATTGAGTAAGTTGGTACTATGTTAGTAGGTCATATGGCCCCCTCATAATTATTCAGAATGGCATCCGTTAGAAGTGCTTAAAATGATGTGGTCGATTTCCAGTTGATCTGTAGTATTTCATAAATTATAAAGACAAAATAAAATAGTTGTTCTCTTCTTTGAAATTGCTCTTCTTTACTTTTTACTTCTTTACTAAAGTCATCCCATTAAATTCCAAAGATGTATGATCGGATTTAGATTTGAGGACTGCGCAGACCATGGCAAAATATTGATACACTCAATTTCCAAAAATTTACCTATCAACCGTGCTATGTGTGGCGGGCATTATAATGCATAGGCTGGAAATTCGGTTCGATTTCTGTAGCATTTGGAAGCACAAAATGTTACAAAATACTGTCATGGTGAGTGGCAGCATTCAAAAAAACGAGATTAGTTCTTCCTTCAACATGAGTACCACCCCACACCATAACTGCACCATCTGGTAGCTGTGCACCTCCTGGACTGCAACAAGACGTTCCAGATTTTCCGTTAGCCTCCACACACGAGGAATAGGATAGTTATAATAACATCTAAACTGGGGATATCAAGATTAGCGTACTATACTCTTCACGATTTGATACAGGTCGACTGATTTGTATCAAAATCCAAAATTTATCCGAGAAGAGTATAGTACGCCATTCTTGATGTCTCCAGTTTATATGTTAGTGTGGCCATCCTAGCCGCCTGTGGTTAAAGTAATTGTCAAAAGATTTACCTTATAAAATTCTACTCAAGTTACAAGTAAGGCTCAAAAAGTAGGACAAACAGTAGAGAGACAAAATAAATTTTATGGTATTAAGAGAATTGCCTTTCAAAAACGTCTTTTATCTTTTCACTGTGCAAACAATTCAAATAAAGAACTTATAGCTCATTTAAAATTCTCGTAATCTGAAACTCCCATAAAAAATGTCATAAACAAATAAACAAACACGTATAGCAAAACATAATCTTCACTATATAATATGAATAAAAACAATGTTCTAATTTCCGCTAATATATTTTATTTCACTACAATTGTGACGTCATACCATGACTTCTTCAGGTGAGTATTACTAGATACTAATCAAGAAGGCATCATGTCATATCACTAATATATATTTTTCCTTTGTTGAATACTTATTATACAGAAATGCAGAAACAAATTTTCACTTTCTCTCCAAGAATGTAGATCATTACTCACCAGTAGTGAGTAACATGTATTCAACATGTAATTTGCGTTTCCAGATGGAAATAAAAGGTGAAACGTAAAGGAGTTTTTGCGGGTTAGTTCATATCCTCAAAAAATAATCAGTTTTGGTCTTCTAACTATGCGAATATCACGAAAGTTTGCCTTATTATTCTACTTATGAATGCTGAATTTCAGATCGATAATGTTTCGAAAATATTGGGGAAATTATGAAAAATTTTCAAACGTGAATAACTGAAATTATAAAACCGATTTTGCCCATAAATGAACTTAGTCGCGGCATTCGGACCACAAACCTTCCTAAAATTTTCAAGCTAGCTCTTTCGTTCGAAAGTTGACGTGCTTACGACCGACCGGATGGAATCATTTTTGAACTCGGATTCTTCATCATTGAGTCCTATCTAATTGTTTAAGATCATTTTTTCTCAAAATTAGAAAATTGCAGACATTTGGGCGAAACCATAGCACGCTGTTCCCCGGAACTAGCGCGCAAAAAGAGGAATAATATTGGATTGAGTCGGTCGTTACTTAATGGAAACTGATTTTCAATATGTAGGGGATCAATCCAAATTTTAATTTCTAGGTTTGGAGAATTTCAATTAATGGACTAATATAAAAGACGAAATTTGGGCTTGACACAGTGAGAGAATTAAAGCATCTAACAGTACTAAATTCCTTAAACTTAGAAAATCTGAAAAATCGGTTACCACCATCAATGGCGTGAGGACACTTTATCGTACCGTTCCTTATCCTAAGCTGTTGTTTTTTACGCGCTAGCTCCAGGGAAGAGAACTATCCTTTCGCCCAAATGACTGTAATTTTCGAATTTTGAGCCGAAAATGGTCTTAAACGAATAGATTGGACTCACTGATGAAGAATCCGAGGTCAAAAGTATTCTACCCGGCTAAACTCCGTAAACTTCTTAACGGAAAGAGCTAGAGCATTGAAACTTTCAGGGAAGATTGGAGGTCTAAATATTTCGGCCAGTGGGAACAACCGGTTCGCTCAAACGTCCGGAGGGTGGTTTCACTGGTTCCAGAAAAGAAACATTGGAGCTCCTTGCGAACAAACACTTCCCTGGATGTCAAATCTTGGAAGATACAAACGCCAGATCTAACCCTGACCATTTAATCTGGCCTGGGAAGGGCAACTGGCGAATATCCAAAAATATAGTCACTGCACAAGCGGTCAGAGACGCAATAAGGTCTTTTAAATCTTTCAAAACACCGGGAGTAGACGGAATCCTTCCCGCCCTTCTTCAAAAGGGCGTGGATGTGTTGATTCCGCATCTGCTAAAATTATTTAGAACAAGTCTGGCTTGGGGGGTTATCCCTACAAGCTGGACACTAACTGAAGTGGTATATATACCAAAGGTGGGGCGAACAGAACCGGAACCCTCTTCGTTCAGACCAATAAGCTTGACATCGTTCCTGCTGAAGAGTCTGGAAAAGGTGATTGATGTCCATATCAGGGGGAAGGTGCTAATTGACAGTCTCCCTAGCCCTCATCAAAGCGCCTACCAGGCTGGCAAATCGGCAGAACTTGCATTGCATAATCTGGTCGGAAAATTAAACCAATCTCTCGATAATCCAGAGATAGCACTAACAGCGTTTCTGTACATTGAAGTTGCTTTTAACAATACGCTGCCGGCTTCTCTCGCTGAGGCTATCGCTGCGAGAGGAATCGCCCCACTAATCTGTAGATGGATAGAGGTAATGCTATGCGGCAGAACAATAACGACCTCATACCAGGATGAGGTCTTCGAGTTCAAGGCTGCGAAGGGCTGTCCGCAGGGAGGTATTCTCTCACCCTTACTGTGGACCCTTCTCGTTGATAACCTGCTAGCGATCATTTCGCTGTGGGGAGTCGACGTTCAAGCATTTGCTGATGACCTGGCAATCATAGTGAAAGGTAAATCGGAGGTGACGATATCGGCCGTCCTTCAAGAGATACTGAACACTATTGACAAATGGTGTATAAGGGAAGACATGTCTCTCAACCCGCAAAAGGCAGTTATAGTACCATTCACTAAAAAACGGAAGTTGAATGGTTTAGAACCGCCGACGATCCGTGGTGAAATAATACAATTCTCATTTGAGGCAAAATACCTGGGAATAGTCCTGGACAAGACCCTCAGCTGGGGTGCACACCTAGATAAAGTGTGTCATAAAGCCAGAATGGGTTTCTGGACGGATCTGTGGTAAAACCTGGGGCCTAAAGCCCAGGCAGATGTACTGGCTATACACTATGGTAATTAGACCACGGATAGTGTATGGCGCTGTAGCGTGGTGGAAGAAAGGCCAACAAACGTTTGGCGAACAAAAGCTCACCCGACTACAGAGACAGGCTTGCCTTGCAATTACAGGTGCGTTTCGCACCACACCCACGGCAGCCATGGAGGTCCTACTAAATCTACCACCCCTACACCTACTCGTGCAGAAAGAGGCGGAACGGACCACATACAAACTATATCAACTGGCGATTGATAGACCAGAGGGAATAGTGATGGGAGGCTCAGGATTGCTGGACGAGCTTTTAACGAACAGTATCCTATCGATGCCCTCGGATCTAATGTCAAAAATCACGAGCCAGTAACGGAATTTCAATGTAATCGTCCCCAGCCGGGACGAATGGACCCAGCATGCTGAGATTCTATTAAGAACCGACCTTGGCTTGTTCACAGACGGCTCGCGAACGACGAACGGAACAGGAGCGGGAGTCTATGGAAGCAAACCGAGATTTAACATCTCATTGAGTCTCGGTGAAAACGCAACCCTATTCCAGGCAGAAATATTTGCCATTGAGACCGCGGAGGAACTGCTGATAAAACGGCAAATCCACCACGGTAAAATCAAAATATTTACTGATAGTCAGTCAGTACTAAAAGCTCTGGAATCCAGCTGTTTTACATCCAAAACAGTCTGGAATTGCCGCACGGCTTTAAACAGGCTCGGTATGCATAACGTAGTCATTCTGGTTTGGATACCGAGCCACTCAAACTATTTGGGTAACGAGGAGGCAGATCGGCTGGCATTTGCTGGAGCTGTGCTGCCTGGTAGGACCGGAACCATTCCTGGGAATACCACATGACGTGGCTAACGAGGCGATAACAGGCAGAATGAACTCAAAGCTAGAGTCTTTCTGGCGGAGCCATTCTGGCCTGAAACATTCGAAGTTGTTCCTTGGAACAGCTGGAACAGTCTGGCTGAAGACAATGAATGCAGGCTGTGTCTTGAAGACACTGAAACAGCCATGCACATCGTCTCAGAGTGCCCAGCGGTGAGTCGTATCAGATTCTAGGTCTTTGGCCAGGCTTTTATAGCCCACAGCGAACTGAAAAAATTACCCCTGAACAAGATTATCGGTTTTATCCAAAAACTGGATCTCGTCGGGGAGATATAAATTAGCGGTGAACCACAATAGTCCGTGCGGACGCAGTGGTAGGGTGGACAGACGCCCGCTCGCCATAAATAACAAATAACATAACTAAATTCCTTAAACTTAGAAAATTTGAAAAATCGGTTACCACCATCAATAGCGTGAGGACACTTTATCGTACCGTTCCTTATCCTAAGCTATTGTTTTTTACGCGCTAGCTCCAGGGAACAGAACTATGGCCTAATGACTGTAATTTTCGAATTTTGAGCCGAAAATGGTCTTAAACGACTAGGCTGGACTCACTGATGAAAAATCCGAGGTCAAAAGTATTCTACCCGGCTAAACTCAGTAAACTTCTTAACGGAAAGAGCTAGAGCATTGAAACTTTCAGGGAAGGTTGGGGGTCTAGATATCTCGGCTAAATTCCTTAATGGGCAAAATCCGTTGAATAGTTATTCACGTTTGAAAATATTTTATATTTTCCATTTTAGAAAGTACGGATTCGATCGATGAGAAATTCGGCATTTGGAAGTAAAATAATACCCACTTTCGTGCGAAATTTTGTGAGGATTGTACAAGTAGAAGTTTAAAAATAATTGTGTGCAGATCAGCATTGAACGCTACCTTAAACTCTATAACTTTTGAACAGAAAGAGATGGAAACATGAAACTTTCAGGGTAAGTTTGAAGCCTGAATGTTTTGATTGAGTTCGTTATTAAGAGAAATCACTCCAATGGTTCCGCAGTTATTCACATTGTTGAAATGTTTTCTTATTTCTCCCAATGTTCTGCAAACTACAGATCCGATCAATCTGAAATTTAGTATGTATTAATAAGCAAACTGCTGCTATCGAAACCACAGTAACAGTCCTAGGATCGAGTTCAAATTTACCATTTAGATGTAAATTGGCGAGACAAAGGCCAATGCAGAATTTTGTGAGTATCGTATAATTATTAGATGAAAAAAAAATATTTTAGCACCAGCGTTAAGTGCTAACGAAACCACAACAACAGTAGGGTTTAAATTTAACATGTGTAAAATAACGACAAAAAAACTAACGCAAAATTTCGTGATCACGCAAAAGCTCCTGACTCAAACGTAGGTGCTTTTCATATTTTTTCTATTCATTATTAGGAGTACAAATTAATTCGGCCTGATCTCAAATGATGGCTCTAAAAACATTAAATTTTTAATAGCTGATTGCCGTGGTTTTGATCAGATTGGACATCTGCCGATAACATCCAATTTGAATTGTTTTAAGTTTAATACAAAACGTTTTTTGTTACGCTGTTGAAAATGTCAGATTTTTTTTATAACAAAACAGCATTTGCAGGAAGTTTTAATTGGAGAAAAACTGCAGCTTAAACTCATTGTATGCTTGTTTACAGTGACAAAGCTTCAACTGATAAACCATGTAGAGAATGGTTTCGGCACTTCCAATACGATGAATTACAGACATTACTCAATAAAGATCCGAGCCTAACACAAGACAAGTTTGCACTCACGTTGGGAGTGATCAACAAGCAGTGTCTGTATGTTTGAAATCTATGGGCCTGATTCAAAATAAAAACAATTGACTGTTTCTACGGATGCAACACGGTTGGACAGGCCACCGCTTCATTTCTTTCTAAGGAATCGAAAATTGACTTCAAAATTGCAAAATGGTCGATCGACTTGAAAATTCTAGTTAACAATAACTCACCCGACATGGAGATGTATAACCATCAGTCTTTCCTCTACTTGCAAACCAAAGAGCACATCCCAAGCTATCATCCAAAATAGTGTTCAACGGATATATAAGATCTGCTATCCTATTTGCCCTCTCTCTATCCAGCTCTTCATCAGTGACATTTACCTCTACAAATTTCCATTTTCTCTGAGGACACAACTTCTCTAATTCTCTCAAGGTTTGTAATCCAGTTGTACGATCAGGGGTATTGAAATCATACTTTGAAAATGCCACGTTTAATAAATCTATAGGTTTATCGATTGGAACAAATTTATGAGCCAGTAGAGCAATTACAGCACAATCTACGCCTCCAGAAAATAACACACCAACAGTAGCATGATAACAGTTACTCTGGTCTTTAATACAGTTCTGACAAAATTTAGGTTGTCCGGTGATTCTCCTCTTAATCGAATTTTCTAATCTTATTTTCAGTTCTTGGACATCATTAGAAAATTTATTGTACGAAAATGCATAACTCAGAATGTCAGTACCTTTAATGGAGCTATCAAGAGACTTAAAAATGGTCAACTCTTTTTCGGTTGGTTCAATGAAAGTTTTTATTGGTAATGCATCAGAAACCGATTTTTCAATAGTCAACTTCTTATCTAGAAATGCCTCAATTTCTTGGATTTTTGAAGATAAGTTGTTATTTTGACCATACCAAGGCATTACAGTTAATACTTGAGTTTTTAAGTGAAAAGAAAACAAGCCAATAGATGGAAGTTCAATGAATTTATAACCGGATGTTCTCTTGGCGACACTGGTTAAAATTATTTCACCATATTTTGATTTTCCTATTAAAAGACTCCTTCTCCCATATTTATCTCTTCCAAAAAAGAGGATAGATTTTTCTTTGTCCAAACAAACAAATGCAAAAGGACCATTTGTATTAAATAATGCACATGACGTATTATCCCTTTTGAAATATTCCACAAATAATTTCGTATCACCGAACGTGTTTCTTTCATTTTCATTTTTATCATCAAATATGTCTCCATTATAAAGAAGGATATGATCATTTTCAATTATGGGCTGTTTTGTGAGTTTTGAGCCTTGAAGCCACAATACGCTGGAGGCAAAAAAAAATAGGTTGTTCTCATGGTGGCATATTTCAGTTTTAATTCGATCAGGACCCCTCCTAGATACATTTAAACGGAATTTTTGAAACTGTAAAGAAAAAATGCGTATACAATTATTGGTTTAAGAATAAGAAGTTAATGAGTTTTATTCATCTTTATATTAAACTTACAATTTTCGATAATCTCTCAGTAGTATTCAAATCCGATTCTGAAAAAACACAAAATATACCACACATATCGAAAAATATTTTTGTAATCAGATCTAGTTGGATGAAATTCAAAGCTTACTGAAAATCTAAATTAATATTTCCAAAGAAATCATAAGTATAAGGAAGTTTAATAGGGTATTTTCAGATAACCTGTAACATAAACAAATCAACAAATAAAACTCCTAGCTACAATTGTGTTGAAATTGCATCATCAAAGAAAGCTACATTTATTATGTGATATTAGTACGTATTACATAAACTAGATGTCGCCTGAAGTATCAGCCCACAATTACAGTAATCTGTAAATAGTTCTAGCCCGTTACAAAAATCTTGTTCATGTAGTACATGAAAAGTTAACGAGTTATATTCATAAATTGGATACGATTATTATCCGTAATATGTGGTTATATATCTTGTATGCCAGAAAAATACCATTATAAAAGATATTGAAAATAACCTAGAACATGATTTATCCTCTTTAATTCATCTATTTTCTTACTCGATTATTCTCCATTTTCAAGATTTATTGCATGAGCTTTCAAATGAAAGTTTTCTGTGTATAATGTGTTTTTGAATTGAAAGATCACATGATGAGTTAAAATAGTATAATAATTAATAACGTAACAAGCTTATTAGAAAATTTTTTCATACAAAATCAATAAGTTTACTACGATAAAGTAACAAAACATTATGCAATTTGCCAGAAAATAAATAGAAATTTTTTAACTTTGACAATTTTAGAAATAGCACATAACAAAACCTGAGAAGAGTATATATTAATATTCTATTGCAGTTTTGAAATGTCTATTTCAGGCTTAACTTTATCGTATAAGTGAGGAAAAGCATTTTCTGCATGATACTTTTTCCTCACTTCGTTATAAAGTTTTAAATCAAACATTAATTCAAAATCTTCCTTTGACAGTGCTATATCTGCATATAAAAATGGAAAGCCTCGTAAGTTCTTAGTGTATTCTTCCATTTTCCTCATGGATAGCACAGTACTGTATGTAGAGTCTTTGCCTTTTACATACTGTGGTATGCCATAGATACCTAAGTCGTTATATATTGCATAGTCGGTACCTTCAACCAAATATTCTTCTTTTGGTGGTTTCAATTGTCCTGAGTATCCCCTGTTGAATACCTTACAGGGATAAACAAGAAGAGGATAGATGTTGAATAATTCTTCAGTTTTGCATATTTGATCCTCTAATGTTCGAATAGGAAGAACAATATCTTGAAATACTTGCTTTGTAATTGTATATTTTCTTATCGCAGGTGTTGTTGAATATTTCAAGAAAGCAGGTTTTGGTGGTAACAACCATCCAAAGAGAAGTCTGAACAAGTAGCTATTACCAAAAGGAAGCATGGATTCAACCACCCAAAATATTGAACGATTATGTCTTGATAGATAATGTTCCAAAGGAATCAGTTCTGTGTATTTCCCTTGTTTCAAAATTTTTTCAGTGTACTTGTAATACCAAGGCTTATACCACCTACAACAATGATTAATTGGTATATTCGGATCATAAAAAGAATAATTGCCTATCATTATAACAGCCTTATCTTTAGCATATATAGTAGCTTCTAGGAAATCGGGTACTGATGGTCCATTGCAGTCATCTCCTACAAATAAATTCTTTATTTTATGGTGATGTTTCTGCATAAATCAAACCAAATGATATCAATTTATAAAAATACCTGATAATAAACGAATCATAGTGCAGTAATCATCTAGATCTTTCACGGGTATATAATCAACTTTCACATAAGGTTTTATTCTTTCAATTTTCAATGTTAACGCTACAAGAAACCCAAGACTTCCATGTGACCAAGGCAAGGTCCTGAATAAATCAACATTTTCATCTTCAGAAGCAGTAACAAAAGATCCATCTCCTAATACCAACTCATATGATACCACATTATCATGGTAGAAACCAACTTTATGAGAATGTATACTCATACCAGCAGCCAATGCTACTCCTCCCAAAGTTGCATCTTTAATTTCTATAGTAACAGCTAATGCATATCCCCTTGGAATAAGATACTGTAATATTTCACCAAATGTTACCATTGGTTCTACTCTAATAGTTAAATTTATTTCATCCAATTCCAAAATATTATACATATCCACAGAAATCTGATGCCATTCATCTTTTCTGGGAAACTTTGTGGATAAACTCAACCAGTTAGCTCTAGAAGTGCAAAGTGGTTTACGTTCTGACTTAGGTAGCTCGTTCCACTCCCGTACTTGCTGTTGTATAAGTTTCACTCGTTCTATATGTTTTTCTTCCATACAAGTACTTATATTAATCATTTTTTTCACATTAAAAAACATGTCAAATAAAAAGCTTGCTGGTAAACATAATAGAACAACCAGTCCCCTATTACATTCTAAAAATTGAATTAATTTTTCCTTTATAAAACTCATTTTGTATAATGATTAACTCAATGCAGAAAATTTAGTTCTTAAAATGCATTCATTTACAATATATATTCATTTTTCATTGAAATATACAATTAATTCTCCCGTATTTTGTAAGAAAATTATTGATTTTATTCGAATCAAAACTTGGCAACATAGATAAACGCATAGATCAACAAGACTATATATATTATTGTTAATCTATGGACAAACGAGTCTCGTTTATACATGCTTGGCAACCTAGAGAATCCAATTTGTCTAACCCCCTATGGTTTAACCATAGAAGTATAAAATAGAATAATAGGAGCAACACCACCTAAACTGTTTAAGTGGAGTTGATAGGACCACCTAAACGGGTCTTTCAACCATAGACGTATTAAATTATGTCTATGGGTCCAACCAACACCCGTAAACCTTCTACAAATTTTGTAAAAATTCCTCTATCAACCTCTGATGATTTACCGTTGTAATAATTCTAAATTGTTTTTTAAAGATGTTCTAAATGTTGAGCTATCCCGTACTTTACAGAATACTCTAAGATATCCAGGATTTTATGAAGTACATTAAGATATCCGGGATTTTACGGAGTACTCTAAGATATCATGGATCATACGGAGTACTCTAAGATATCTGGGATTATACGGAATACTCTAATGGAAGCTAATATTTTTATCGTGATCATCTAGTGGCGGGAGAATAGGACGTTATATTGTGTAGATAACATAAATTACACTTGAACGAGAACAAGGAAACAATGACAGGAAATTCCGATTACAAAGTTAAGTAAATATACAATATTTGTTTGCGGAAAGGCAGGGTCATCTGACTCTGTGTATGAGAGCGAGGTTCGGCTTTAGGGAAAAAGAGTTAGGGAGAAAAACCCGTGCCCTCTCTTCAACTCCCATACATTCTTCAACCCTGTCCTTTCCTTTATGCATAAAATTATGGTTCCAGAGATCGACAACATTTCTAATGTCCTAAAACATATTTAGTGTGCAAGCAAAGGTAAATACAGCAATCAATTGAGCGAACACACAGATAACCTGGCAATAGGAACATGTAACAAAGATTTTCGAGGTAGTTTAGCAATAACCCTTTGGTCAGGAATTCCTCATTCACACACCTGCTATCTAATTAGATTATTATAATCTGGGCGCATAATATCATTGCTCATGTCTTGTTGCGGCATTCTGAAGACACAGGGGTTGTGGTGTCTATTATTTAACTACCTATTCATTATAATATTTATATCTAATAATAGTTGTTCAGGAAGGCCTTTTGCGGCTCTCTCAAAGACACAGGGTTGTTGTGTCAGTATATAATTGTGGATCCACATTTCATTCACTCTAAACACTCTGAAACAGACGCTTCCTCTATGGGCTATGTTTACATTTTCACCGCGTGCGTCTACGAAGCGACCATAGACTCTTACGCATAACATCGACAGTAACAAGTAGGCATAAAATTCCCTAGGTAGTTCTTCCCGCCTAATCTTCCTTTATAAAAATATGTGGATCTCTTCAATGTTTTAGGCATTTTTTTAAAGGAACTTATTTTGAGCAAGTTATTTTTGGAGAAATTCTTGAGGTGATCCTTCTTCTTCCTTCTCAAACAGACCGATCCACAACCAGTGTTGCCCTTGATTGAAGAGTTTGAATTTGGGCTCAACCTGGGAGACTATGTACTGGTTCCCTCCGAAGTTTCCCTCATGATAGCTGGCGCTCGGTGCGTACGAGTCTCATCCGGTAAAGCGAATGATTAGAGGCATTGGGGTCGAAACGACCTCAACCTATTCTCAAACTTTAAATGGGTGAGATCTCCGGCTTGCTTGAATGTGAAGCCGCGAGATTACGGATCAGAGTGCCAAGTGGACCATTTTTGGTAAGCAGAACTGGCGCTGTGGAATGAGCAAACGCCGAGTTAAAACGCCTAAATCGACGATTATCGGATATCATGAAAGGCGTTGGTAACTTAAGCCCCAGGGGTCTTGAAGTTTCAATCTCAGGTCTAGTTCAGTAGAAATCAAACTTATTAAACAATGAAAGTACTGCATCTCTTGCGAGCAATCTAGCAGAATTGTCACATTCAAAGGAGCTCATATAACAGTCGTTCCATGCAAAGTAACCTACATTCGGGAGGAGTAAGGGAAATACGCCAAGGGCCAAGCAACAAAGGTCAAAAACATAGGGAGAATTAAGTCCAAGCTGATCAGGGATATCCAGGGTGTAGTGGGAAAAGTGGAAAAAGTGTTTAGTAAACGCCGCATAGATACGTACATGTATCAAAAAATTCTGAAACCCAAAATTGCCTGGGTTCAGTACGAAATCGAGGCCACAGTTCCCTAGGTCCAGCCGGGAGGACTTTCCTGATATCTTCCCTCATTCGCCAGTCGGTCGGCAATATCATTACCATGGATATATGAGTGACTTGGGACCCAGAGCAACTGATTCAAATGCTGAAGCTCTATAAAACATTTTCACAGTTTCAGCGTTCTTGAGGTTATGTTTTGCATTTTTGAAAGGGTATTTAGTTATCATAAATCAAGGAATGACACAAAATTTTGTACTCTTCAAATATTTATTTAATCATTTTTAGTTGACAATTTATATTTCTTTGAATTTCTTTCATTCCCTTTGGTACTGTGTAATAAGTATTAATTCTATGAGTCTACTAAATTGACACGATGTGTTCCGAAGATATTTATTTTATTTTATTCTAAAAATTTTTTAACAAAAATTTTTTTGAAATCAAAATTTGTAGAAGGTTTACAGAAGAAATATGTATGATATTGTAAAATTTACTTAATATTTAGTTTTAGTCATAGAAGTATAAGGATAATAAGTCTATGGTATTAGTATTCAGTTTATCTATCAATCAAAATAATTTGTTGGTTAGCCTAGATCAACAATTGTTATTGTTAATCTATGTTGCTTAGTTGTTGATACGTACCGGATATTTGATACTGTATGTTGGAATATAACAAGTGAAAAAAGATTTATTACATATTAAACAAAAATTACTTGGAATTTAATTATTAAATTAATAGAAGAAAATTGACTGAAATATGTCTACCAAAAAAAGAGATAACCAAGTTCCCGCGGAAGAAAGTGACCAATTATTAATTAGACCTTTGTAAGTTATTTTATTCATAATATAGGTAAACGTTTTAACATTGCAATTTTTTAGAGGAGCTGGACAAGAGGTGGGCAGATCCTGCATAATGGTTGAATTTAAAGGCAAAAAAATTATGGTGAGTTTTCAACATATCAAATGAAAATTGTAACTTTCAGATTAGTCACAATTCCGAATATGATAAATGAGTGATGCTAAAGAATTTTTCTTGTTACAGCTTGATTGTGGAATTCATCCTGGCCTTTCGGGAATGGATGCGTTACCTTTCGTAGATTTGATTGAAGCAGATGAAATTGACTTACTTTTGATATCACAGTAAGTATATTTTTTGATTTAGTGGCGTCCTTATCAATGACATGGAAGATATTATTTGAAATCAAGATTATCCCTCTGAAACAATAGAAGTGTTAGTATTTATTTGCTAATGATGGAAAATTTCTCAGGACTACTCAATTTCTCTATGTACTGCAAACAGCTTCAGAACTGAAATACATTTTCCAAGTATTTTTTTAATTCTTGCATGTAATACTGCATTAAGATCGAACTTCTTGTTATTATAATCATTATTAATAACCTGATACTCCTAGATCTTCTGTGAAGATCCCTTAGAAACTTTTTCAGCTTGTACAAGTTAGGAATTCAGGTGTGTTCTGGGTAGGCTTTGTTACTGCGATCTTGCGCCACTTTAGGTCACAGCACTGTTAATTTTCGACCCAAGTGTGAAATGGTGACTGAAACCCGTACAACTAGAAAATTTCTTTCATACCTGAACAGGATTCGAACCCACGAGCCCTAAGCTCTATCACTGAGCTGCCTGCCTACATTGTGCCATCAACTTCACAATTCAAGAACTATTCCAGCCAATTTTGAGTTTGTACATATTTGACATTCAGGTCTTATTGTCAGAAATGCAAATACTCGTTTGAGATGAAGTAGTTGATTCAAAAAAAATGTATTTCCTCATTCAACTTATGTTAGATTTAAGAACCAATGGAGTTTCAGTGTCATCTGCCATTTAGTTTGTTTACAGTACTTCATTTTGTCAGTTTATCTCAAATGTGCTTTGTGATTGTTATAATGGATAAAAAAACCAAGCACACAATATATCTAAAATCCTGCACAGCAAGTGGAATTTCGTATGTACATGTGCTGAAAACATATTCAAAGATTAAATTTATTGCTTAGCTTGGTAGTTTTTGGACTTCCAATTATGCTATCCATTATTTTGCTTTCTTAACTATATACTTTTTATAACTTCATTATACGCTAGTCATTACTTTTGTTTGTCAAAATTTAATTAGTAAGTATTATTATGACAGTTTCCACTTGGACCACTGTGGAGCCTTGCCATGGTTTTTACTCAAAACCAATTTTAAAGGACGTTGCTTTATGACTCATGCTACGAAAGCTATCTATCGGTGGTTATTATCTGATTACATTAAAGTTAGGTAAGTTAATTCAGTAGTATTTAATTGAACGTATTCAACAGAATTGTAAATTTTACAGCAACATAGCAACAGAACAAATGCTCTATACTGAAGCAGACTTGGAAGCTAGTATGGATAAAATTGAAACGATAAATTTTCATGAAGAAAAGGAGATTTTGGGTATCAAATTTTGGGCATACAATGCAGGTCATGTTTTGGGAGCAGCAATGTTTATGCTTGAAATTGCTGGAATAAAAGTAAGTTTTTTCATTCTTTGAAAAATAGTAGTGTCTAATCAAAGATAGCAAATTAAGCAGTGGTTTTTAGGCAAACTACTTTGTAATGCATTACTTTTATTAGCTTGTAATTTATATAATATTTCAGTTGGAAATAATTCACAGCAAAATAGGTTAATAATGTTATTAAATTGTTTTCATTTATTCAACTTTCTCTTTGAAAATCCAATAATCTAATTTTGTTCATATTTAGAGTAAACTACTGAGAGTGAGTTTTTAATACCTTTGAACTTGATGCATAGTTTACTGTGCACATTTTTGCTTAATATTTTCCCAGTGGAAAAAAATAATTCATATTGAAGTATCCATTTAATGAAGTATCTAAAAAATTATTGAAATAGCTCTTTTATTCCAAATGAAAATACGGTTAGATTTCCCTCAATAATAAAAGGCTTGGTGGTCATAGATATATAGTGAAACCTCTATGTGGAGTCATCAATGTTGTCTTTATTATCTTTAGCTTTTTCCTGTTCACTGAAGTGAGCGATTAATAAGATCTAAGAGGATTTTTTCTAATACGACTTGTTCGAACAGCAACTGCATGCTGTTTGAGTTTTTAATGGTTACCACAAATGAACAAAGGTTGTCGATTAGGTTAGTTTAACCAGTATTCAATTTATATCTCAACTACACCACCTAGAAAGGTGTCGAGGTGGTATTGTCCCAACCCAAGATTTTTTAAATACTGATTTGTAATCTACACCCCAAGATCAGTATGTACTGAAATTAATTTTCAATATTAGTACTTGATGTGAAGTTCTCAACATTTACCGTAGTGTTGGAACAAATATTTTCTTTCTCAAAATTTCATCAATGTAAATGGTTTTTCAGATTTTATATACTGGAGATTTTTCAAGACAAGAAGACAGACATTTGATGGCTGCTGAAATACCAACTGTTCATCCAGATGTTCTTATAACTGTGAGTAGACGTACAATAAAAAAATTTACCTTTTCTTACAATTTGGTGCATACTAATAGGTATTTAACTTGTAGGAATCTACATATGGAACACATATTCATGAAAAAAGAGAGGAACGGGAAGGTAGATTCACAAATTTGGTCCATGATATTGTAAATAGAGGTGGACGTTGTTTGATTCCAGTATTTGCTTTGGGTAGAGCACAAGAATTATTACTAATATTAGGTGAGTCATTAGTTTTGACCATTATGATTTAGATAAAAGTTTTTTTCATTTGATTATTATTATTATTATATTAAGGAACATTTTATACAAAAACAGTTATTCTTTTTAATATCAGATGTACTAACACCACACCTGCTAGTACTGTAACACTGACACTACTATTAAATTTTCACAATATCTCTTCTTTTTTTGGCTAGAGTCAATGTTTTCTTTGCCTTTTTTGTTGCCATGTTGATCCAAATTGATTTAGAGATATCCCTTTTCGTGTTCCACACTTAGTTGAAGATTTTCTGTGCTATTTTACGGTAAGAAATATATAATGGAAACATACGACTTGCTATTCAAATTAAGGTGCTTGTAGTCATATGAGTTACAAGGTACATATGAGAATATATTAAAAAATTCTTAACCTATCAGGTGTAGAAGTATGAAATTAACTACAGATAGATACTTAATATCAATTAAGTAATTCTAAGACTTATTCTGCAGCACCATCATCTCTCTCTAATAACCGACAGAGATTTTCAACATACAACAACCAAAGTTGCATACACTGTTACATTTTTTTATTACCTTAAACATGTGATGTTTTGTGCTGAGAAACTACGATTTGGGACAGCTTTGGTTACGTGTTATCATTTGAAAAAAGCTGCTGCAGAATCGCATCCAATGCTTGTTGAAGCTTACGATGAACATGCTCTTGGTAAAAACAGTGTTTCGAGTGATTACAAATTTTACTAATGGATTACTGTTGGACGAAAAATGTATTGTTATTATTATTATTACATTTCAGTTTTTTTACTAAGAACGTTTTCAGATGAATATTGGACACAACATCCAGAACTTCACGATATTCCAATTTATTATGCCTCTTCTCTAGCAAAAAAGTGTATGGCTGTGTATCAAACTTACGTCAATGCTATGAATGACAAAATCAAACGACAAATAGCTGTCAATAATCCATTTGTCTTCAAACATATCTCTAATTTGAAAGTAAGTAGTCTGACTATAGAAAAAATTTGTGTTATTAATTTTTCACCTATTCACAGGGTATTGACCACTTTGAGGATGTCGGACCTTGCGTTATAATGGCATCACCAGGTATGATGCAAAGTGGATTATCTAGAGAACTCTTCGAGTCATGGTGTACAGACCCTAAAAATGGTGTTATAATTGCTGGGTACTGTGTTGAAGGTACTTTGGCAAAAACTATCCTTTCAGAACCAGAAGAAATCACAACAATGTTAGGCCAGAAACTGCCATTGAAAATGTCCGTTGATTACATATCATTCTCAGCACATACTGATTATCAGCAAACTAGTGAATTCATAAGGATATTGAAACCCCTTCATGTGGTAAGTATCATTTTTCAATACAACTTTTTTTAATTATACAGGGACATTTTGTTAGACATTTACGGAGAATAAGATGTAGGATTATATCGAAAATTTGGTTACTGGGGTAATAACCAACAACTTTATATATTATTTCATTTTTCACTTCTTATTGCTTTCTGATTATACTTTCAAAATATTTCTCTATACAAGCGATTTTTGAGGAATGAAATAATATTCTTAGGTTGACAGATACAAAAGAAGGTAATTTTTCCATCGAATTGTGATGAAAAATGGATATATTTTGAGAATCCTGAGTGTTTTAAATCATTTGTGAATTCAGGCGAACCATCAACATCCACTGCAAGACCAAATCGCTTTGGAGAGAAGACAATGCTCTGTGTTTGATGGGATCAGAACGGTGTAATTTTATGAGCTGCTAAAGACTAGTGTTAACACCGATCGCTAAGAATAGCAAATGATCGATTAAAATCGAGCATAGTGAAAAATGACCGGAATATGGAAAAAGGCAACACAAATACATTTTGCGCTATGACAATGAATCATTACACACAACAAAACAGGCCAAGGAAATGATCAAGCCGTCCAGTTAGAAAATACTAGTGCATTTGGCTTATTCTCCAGACTTGGTTCAGTCTGACTATCATTTATTCACATCACTGAAACACACTCTCTGAACATGTACTGAACATGTATCGGTACGAAAATGCCTCCATATCTGGTTCTCTTCAAAAGAAGAACTGTTTTTTTGGAGTGCAATCATGAACTCCCGGAGAGGTGGGAAAAATGTATAAATAGCCATAGAGCTTATTGTGAATGAAATATTTTTTATCATTTTCGAATAATAGATGTATAATTTTAACAAAAACATTCCGGTTTCATACTTCTACAGCAGGTTAATAGATTTTCCGAAATAAAAGCAAGTTTCTATAATAATCGCATTAATTTTTCATATTTGGTATAAGGGTACTATGGAATGTCATAAAACATGGAATTTGCCTGCGTGATCACTTGACATAACACTTGACTTATATTTGTGGAGTGATTTGAAAAAGAAAGTTTACATAACATTAGGAGACACCAAACAAAATCTGCTTCAACAAGTGCTCAATTGCTAGAGGCCGATGTGATTAGGAGGGCTAAAAATTTCTATAAGTATCCGGCTTCTAAAATTTGAAGAAAACAACGGTGGTCATTCTGAATAATTATTGTGAACATTCTAAATATTTATACATATTATGTCATCATTGTTTGTTGTTGAATTACTGTTTTGGCATTTTTTGCATGTCCTTGTTATTATTTAGTTACATTTACCATGAAAAATGATCAATTTCATCACAAATTTTAATAGTTCTTTTTAGTTTATTGTCAAATTTTTATAAAGACATGTTCTATGATATTCGATAGATACGTAATACAAAATATGTCAAATTAATCTGATATAAAAATTTTACTTTTTTTTTCATAAATCCGACTATTTAGGCATTGGCATGATAACATAATTTAAAAAAAAAATTTCAATTTCTGTTTGGGTTATTCAAGAATATACGGGTATTCCATTTGAAAAAAAACGTACTTCGCACCATTTTTGGATCTATCATTAAAATCACAAATTTTGGACGACATTGTATGATGGGAAATGAATTCCCTTTGCGTAACTTGTACACACGACATTAATAAACTATCCCCAAAAGTTCCACTTTTACAAATTCAAATATCCCACTAATAATCATTATTTTCATTTAAAAAATAATTCAGACAGTTTTTATGTTTCACAATTTATTCAGAATCCTGACACATGTTTCTGTCTTTCAACCATCTTTACAGAAGTACAAAAAGGAACTTCTTTTTTGTACTCCTTTCGACCGTCTTCAAAGGAGTACAAAAAGGAAGTTCCCTTTTGTACTCTTTTGAAGATGGTCGAAAGAACGAAACACATGTCAGGATTCTGAATAAATTGTGAAATATAAAAACTGAGAATGTTTTTTTGAATAAAATTGTTATAATGTTTCACCTAGAGCCAACTGCATACTTCATTCATTTAATTAATAATCATTATATTGAATATATGTGCTATGAAGTATATTTTGCACAAAAAATCAAAATGGCGATATATTAATCAAACATAATCAGAAAGCAATAGCGAAGTTCAAAAATAATATACAGTATCGAAGTTACTATTTTTCAATATAAGCGGCAACACTACAGCTCTGAAAATAATTTAGATCAATAGAGCAGAAGGTATTACTCAAGAAAACAATTTTTCCATATAATCCTACGTTATCCGTAAACATCTAACAGACCATGAATGTGACTCCATGTATACTGATCAGATAAAATATTATCAGATTAGATAAATCTTCAGAACACAATCGTTGTACACGTATGTCCAGGTTTTCCCCTCATAATTTATTGAATTTTGCAGGTGTTAGTGCATGGTGAACAAAACGAAATGAGCAGACTTAAAGCTGCTTTAATCAGAGAATATGAAGATGATCCAAATACAACGATTCATATACACAATCCTAGGAATACTCATTCTGTGGAATTGTCATTTAGAGGAGAAAAAACTGCTAAAGTTATGGGATCACTTGCTATAGAAGAGCCGGAAGTAGGCAGAACATTGTCTGGTATTCTTGTGAAAAGAAATTTCAACTACCATATATTGTCCTCAGAGGATCTACCACGTAAATATACTTATTATAATTTTTTTTAATACATCTGGTTTTCCAATAAGAACATAACAATTTTGTTTTAAATATGAATGCACTCTTGAACTTTTTTCATGATATCATCAATATATAAACATTCGTCAAGATTTACATTTTTATCATGGAGAAATTCAAAAATTATGAAAAGCGTTGATGTGAAGACGGAAGCTTTTGCTTCAGCTTTGTTTAATAGTCCATTTCCTGTGAAAATTTCCAAATTGGTGAATTACTTCTCAAAGAAGCTACATATGATGATTAAAAGCACAGAATTTTATGTTTTATCATACAAAAGTCAGTCAATAAAAATCACTGTCATCCCATGTTGGAAGACTATTTCTGGTTAGAATTTGATAGACATGATATCAGTGATATGGCGTTCCAATAAGATGGCGCCAGTATTGATGATTTTGAATGGATATTTTCTGGCTGCTTGGGTGATCTATTCGCGGTTAAAGATGTCATGTGATTCTTTTAGAGGTATAGAAACATTTTCATTGAGCTTTTTGAGTCGTTCTTCTATTGGTTGTACTTTCCTTAAACGCTTCAATAATTCATTGGATGGATTGTGAAGTCTCTTTTCGGGATGTCTAATTTTTATAATTGTATGAGGGGATGTAGTTTCTGCAGTTTTCAAGTTGTTTAGGGCTGGATGTCAATAATTGACGAAGATTGGATGTGCATAATCCAGGATAGGTCTGCATATTATCGTGTATATTATGACTGCGTTCTTTATGCTTTTTCCTGATAGTAAGTTTGGTAAAAGTTTTAGTTTTTGCCTTTAGCATCATCATAAAAAACAAGATAATCGGTTCTTTTCAGAGCAACTATCAAACTGCTCATATAGTTCTCTTTTTAATTAACATAGTATATATGTGGAAGTTAATTTTGTTGTCAACTTCGACTCCTAGGTATTTTATTTCTACTGTTGGTTTTTTGACGATTCCTTTTATTGTTTGGTAGGCGAAGTTGGACAAATTTTATGATGGAAAATTATGTGATTTTTTAGGGTTATGTTTCAGTTGTCATTTGCTGAACCACATTTATAATAAAATAATAAGGAACGGTTTTTTACTTGATAGAAGGATTATTACAAAATTTGAATGTCAAAACAGATTTAATCTGTTAGTCTTCTACAATTTTAATTTCAAAAAATTTACTTAAGAGACTTTAATAATTAAATTAATGTCTTTATAAGCACTGCTCATATTTAATAGACATATAAAATTTGTTTTATATTTTTGAGAAAGAGTTATTTTTCATAAATATAGGATCAGAAAACAATACATTTTGTAACAAACAGGGCTTCGTACGTTTGTCTGAATAGTTCAGTACGCATGCCTGGAACGAAACAAAAATGTTTGTTTATTTATTTATTAATTTTAATTGACAATTTATATTCGTTGGTTTTTCTTAATTCCATTTGATATTGTATGATGAATTTCGATTTTATACGTCTATTAAATATGAGCAGTGCTTATAAAGACATTAATTTAATTCTTAAAGTTTCTTAAGTAAAAAAAAAAAGAAAGTTTTTGAAATTAAAATTGTAGAAGACTAACAGTTTTGATATTCAACTTTCACATTTATAATTTATTCATCACATATTGTAATCCACTCAAGCAGCCTGTTAGTGAATTGTCTTGTGATATAATGAAGGTGTCAGCTGCGTACTGTAGTAAATATTTTTGATTGTTTCTTCCCTTTGGGATACCATAGCAGTACAAGACATAGAGCAGAGGAGGCAGGCTCGACCTTTGTGGAGTTCCTTGTTGGGTAGAAAATGGTTCTGACAGAGTATCTTTAATTCTCACTAATATCATAATTATTTTGTGTTTTATTTAAATACGAAATTGTCTTGTCATTTTCAAAGAATGCTTTACATCCTATTATATCTCATTTAATATTAAATTTTTCAGAATATACGGATATGAGTATGAGCCAAATTCTACAAAGACAGAGTATACATTACTCAGGAAATATTACTGTGCTTAGACACTTCATTTCACAGGTGGCAGGTCTTTTGGAATCTATTGATGACAAAAAATTCAAAGCATTTGGAGCTGTAGATATCATTTTCGAAGGAAAAATTGTTACTTTAGAGGTAAGAAAAAAATTGCAATAACAAAGTATTACCTTTGCATAATTTGAATATCGAAAGTTTTTTATTAGTAAGACATAATAATTACAGAATCTAGTTTTAATAAATTTTGCTACAACAGTGTACGAGGGTGGATCAAATATGAACTTGACTTAAGTAAAAAAATAACTGATTTATTATAAAAACATTTTATATATTCCATTTTTCTACATAGTCTCAGCTTCTATCAATACATTTTTTCCAAGGAATAGGAAGTTTATTTATGACAATATCGAAGTATATAGTCGGTCGTGTATTCAGATTTACTCATGAATAATTCCACTCCTTTGTCATCGTGAAAAAGGCGTCCTACCGTTCTTCTTTGACTGGACCAAGCATGTGATAGTCACACAGGGATAAGTTTGGGCTATAGGGAGAATGCTAGAGATTTCCTCGATTAAATTTATCCAATTTTTTTCCGGTCAATGTTGCTGTGTGTAGTTGTGTGTAGTTACTTAACTGTGACCGGCCCACGCCAAAAAAGTTTATAAGCATAAATTATAACTAATCGAAATCCTAAATTTTGAATTCCAAGTAAGTTTTTAAAATTTATGTTTCAGTGGCTTGCAAACCCAATTAATGATATGTATGCTGATGCAATAGTAGCTGCAATATTGCAAGCAGATCTTCTAGAAGCACCTATAAAAAATTTAGCCACAAATGTCAAGGTGGATAGGATGCACTTCAAGGTATGTATTAATCTTATATTTCAATGAATTAAATATAACTAAATTACAAAAATTCGGTAGATTAGAACACACTACCACATAAGAACATTATAGCGGCAATGCCAAAAGCGCAGTTAATAAATTAACTGAATAAGTAGAAGAAAGATGAACTTATTGAATAAACAATCAATAAAAGGATACTAAATAGTGTAAAAACAAATAGTGCTGCACTTGATTTGGAAAATAGGGAAAATATCAAAGAATCTTAAAAGAAGGTGAATGCAACAACACATTCTGTGAAACCTTAAGATTCAGATTATAAATAAGATTTTTCCCTGATTTTTCCAAACAAATCTTGGTGTATAATTCAGAATTGACAGTTCAAAATTACTTTAACGGAACTGAGGTGACATGTCCAGTTATTGCGGAAAACCAGCAACTATTTGCTTCAAAGTGCACAAACAACTTTTGTTGGATTGAAAAATCTTGAAAGACCCATACAGTCAATTGTTGTTTAGTTTCAGGTTCATATGCATAGGTCGATGATTCGTGGTCTCTCAGTATCTTATAGACGTCTTTTAAGACACTGTAATTGAATTTTTTCAACATTTCTTTGCACCAATTGACACGAATTTTTTTTTTGAGTGATTGTCAAATAATATGATATTCAACGCAAACAAATCTTTTTGACGGCAAAACGTACATGCAATATTGAATGTGGAAATAATGTTCAATCTCATGGTATGTCATATGACAATCTTGCAATATCAGTTCACGATGTTTTCTGACATAACATCCAATTTTGAACGAAATGCCACCACGATAAAATTCGGAAAATCATCAAAACACAGTGGTTGGAGATGGTGCTTCATCAGTAAAAGTCGAAACGAGTTGATTGGCATACACCTTTTGGATTAATCCATGTCAAAAGTCATAGAAAATCATGATCAAATCAAAGATTAATATACTTTAATATTTCAAGTATCTGTAAACTACGCAAATAACACTTGTATTACAACATGTTGTATGTTCACTATTAAAAGTGTTAAGCTTTACGAAGACAATGTAAAATTTGACGTATTCACATAAGTGTTCCCATATCTCAAAACTTAAGTAGCAATCCTTGTATTAACACATTGATGAGAGTGAGTGAATCTGAATTTAAACGCAATAATACACTTTTTGTTCCTTTTTTTTTTAGGAATGTCTAATCGAGATGTTACAAGATATGTTTGGGGAAGATTCTGTTCCAAAAATTTTCAAAGGAGAAAAATTATATGTTGCTGTAAATGATAGACGAGCAGATATCGATCTTTCAACTTTGGTGAGTATTTCGTTTAGATTCCCTTATCAATAATTTTGAATGAATTCTGTTCGTAAGTATCACAAAAATTTCAGTAACCTAACGTTAAACTTTTTTTTTCAGAAAGTTGAATGTGCAGAAGATGAAACATTCCAACAGATAGTACAAACAGCTGTGTCTAAGCTGTATCAGTCACTTGCTCCGCCGCAAGTTGAATGAATTTTTCTGCATACTAAATGCTTAATATGCATTGTTTAGCAGAAATAATAATGTATTTGGAATTCCCTTTACATTGACTGCAGAACTCCTAAATTCATTGTAATAGAATAATTTTTCACATTCATTTTTTATTTTGAGATGACGTAAGTAACATACTCAAATTGTTATGGAAGACTTATTTGTTCTGGAACTATTGACTATTTTCAGAGGTGAAGAAAAGTTAAGACATAAATGAAACACAAAGCAAAATAATTTAATTGAACTGTCAAATTTAATGTGCAAATTTTTGTTCTGTTATCCACTCTAGTAAATCCATAAAAGGCTCAAAACTGTAAAT
Organism: Megalocaria dilatata; assembly: GCA_034642435.1. NCBI lineage: Eukaryota > Metazoa > Arthropoda > Insecta > Coleoptera > Coccinellidae > Megalocaria > Megalocaria dilatata. The sequence goes on from CM067856.1 coordinate 44,866,203, forward strand.
ATTTTACTGAAACTTGTACATATAAAAAATATTCCATTATAATATTTTGTACTTATATCTTTTTCAAGGCATAAATAAAGATTGTAAAATTTTTCTTTAGAATTATTCCTGTATACGATATATAAAAAAACAATTATAATACAAAGGCAGACAAATTTATAGTGCTTCGATCACAATAGCAATACCTTGTCCTCCTCCAATACATGCAGCTCCAACTCCAAACTTAGCGTTCTTCCTCCTAAAAAGTAATACAATTTTAAGATTGAATATGAGTGAATCTTCTCAGTAAAAAAATGCATTTTTGTTGCATCAAACCTAAAAATAATTTGATTTTTCCTGATACTGCTAGATCCTCTGTAAAGGATAGTAAAGAAATTTTCTAAGATGACGGGCTACCATTTCATTTATGGATCAAAAATTAACTGTCTATAAACACAAGCTAAGCTTGGAGAGTTGTTGTGTTCTAGTTAGCCTCCTTAGTTTATATGTCTTTGAACCACCTTAGGAACAGCACTGTTAATTTTTGACCCAACAATGACGTAGCTAGAAAATTCCTTCCCTAATTAGAACCTGAACTTGAAACAGAAAAGAAACTTTGATGATGATTTGACTACCACACCACCTTATATTTTTTTTTTATATTTATTATTGATACTCCTAGATCTTCTGTGAAGATCCCTCAGAAGCTTTTTCAGCTTGTGCGAGTTAGGAGTTCAGTTATGTTCTGGGTAGGCTTTGTTACTGCGATCTTGTGCCACTTTGTTGTCAATGTACAATGCGTTAGATATATCAGAAAAGATAAACGTATAAGTTTTCTCTAATTAGTGTATTGGTGAGAAGAAATTTATCAGGGGAGCAACATCCCATTGCCGTCCATGCAGAAGCCGCCACTGTTGGGCTGCTACTGTGTACTTAATTTTTTATTACTTTTTGATTTTGGTGTTTGCATCAATCTTCATGCTGAGAACCAAAAGTTGTTCTCGATACATAAATAAAAAAATTTCTAATTTTCCTACAAATTCCTTTACAGGAATACAACATATGTGTATAAAAACACACAAAAATAATTTTTTTTTAAAAATAGTGACGCTAAAATTCGACTATTTGGATGAATGACACAAAGATCTAGATTATTTTCATATTAACCTCAATTCATGAACTAAATGTGCTGTTATTCTGGAACCAGATGCTGCTAGAGGGTGTCCAAGAGCAATAGCACCACCACAGGTATTTAGCTTATTCATATCAAGTTTGAGATCTTTAGCGCAGGCTAAAACTTGGGCAGCAAAAGCTTCGTTTATCTGAAAAATAATTTGTAATTTTAAATAAGCTTTTCCAAAAATTATTTAATAAACACTAGTTTTTAAAAAGATATAAAAACAATGTGTACCTCAATGAGATCCATGTCACTGAGACTTTTTCCTGCAGCTTTGAGAGCTGCATTGATAGCTGGTACTGGTCCAATTCCCATAATAGTTGGATCTACACCTACACTAGCATAAGCCAATACTCTAGCCAAGGGCTTAAGATTATTCTTGTTAGCAGCGTCTTCACTAGCCAGGACAAGTGCACCAGCTCCATCACATATTCCCTACAAAATTTTGACAAGTGCTATATTCAAAAATATATGCAAGATCTTGTTTAAATCTTACAGAAGCAGAACCCGCTGTAACAAGTCCATTTTCTTTGAACAATGGTTTGAGTTTCTTCAGTCCCTCAAGAGTAGTTTGTGTCCTTGGATGTTCATCTACTTCGAAATTAACCATTTCTTTTTTTACTTTTACAGGATATGGAACAATTTCTTCTTTGAAGGCTCCAGATTCTTGAGCTATATAAAAAATTAATGAGATTATAAATATTTCCAAAATAATATGAATAAAGCAAAACAGAAACTTTATAAATGACCTCTTACCAGCTTTCCAAAGTTGTTGTGACCTGAGAGAAAATTCATCAACCTCCTCTCTTGTTACTTGCTTTTGGGCTCCTAATTTTTCAGCAGTCAATGCCATAGGTAACTTACAATATGAATCTGTTAGTCCAAGCCATAAGGAGTCCTCTAAAACAATATTTTGTCCTAGGGGAACTCCAAACCTTACGTTACGAGCAGAATAAGGAACAGAAGACATATTATCTACACCCCCTGCCAAAGAAATCTGTGCGTTGCCAGTTGCAATATCTTGGCAACTATTAACAATTGACTGGAATCCTGAACCACACAACCTGTTGACTGTAAGTGCTGGTTTATCAATTGGAATTCCGCTTTTTAACGCTGCATGACGAGAAACAAAGGCACCATCGGAATTGGAATTCTAATTGAAAAATATTTTAATGATTATAATGCAGATATAAACATTTTGAAAAAGAGTGTAAGAGAACTGTTTCAATACTCACCGAAAGAACATTACCAACAATAACAGTATCAACCAGTTCTGGTTTTACGCCACCTGATGTGAGAGCAGCTTTCGCAGCTGCAGCTTGAAGATCACTTATAGTAGCATTAGCTAACTTTCCTCCAAAAGTACCAAAGGCAGTTCTTTTAGCCCCAACAATAAAGATTCCTACAAGTGAAACATTCAAAGTTTCGTTGCATATATTTCACAAAAAAATATTAATTGAAATATTTGTTTTAAGGGTTATTGAATTTGTATATATATTTACTAAAGTGGGCCTATTAACAAAGTTATAATTAGATAAAGATGATGCATTCATGAAACTCAATAAAATAATGTCAAGAAAAATCGCATATTTCATAGCTTTTTTCTAGTTTTCCTTACCTTTTACGGCAGAAGACATAATATTTAAAGAAAAATCGTGATGTTCCTACAAGAAAAGCACAGACACTGAAATGCAGTTATCACTATACACCAATAACACCTCAGGTAATCAGAATTCAGAATAAAGTCCAAAGTCTAGCTCAGACTTTGGTAAGTATTAATTCAGAAAGTATAAACAAATACAAAATCAAAGATATGATATCTCTGAAAATAATATCGTGTACTCTGAAGTGTTTTTTTGAAAAATATTTTTTAATTGTATTAGGTTAAAACAATGTTCTTCACTTATACCATACTTATAATTCTTGGAAGTTTAGGTTAGTACTTAATACTATAAATAATATGATTTATTTTCCTGATAAATAAAATCTAATTTCTACATGGAATATTTAGAGAATTGAGAATTAATTAATGATTAAATATTCAGTGAAATCATGTCATCAATTGAATTTTTATAAATTTGGTCGTCCAAATTATATTTTTGAAAAGTTTACTTCTTCATAAAATCAACCAAAACCAAATTCTATAAAATATCAGGAATTAATATATACTTTAAAGTAGGCATTCCATGAAACTTGATTTTGTAATGTGTGTTGCGTATGTCCTACTGTCTACTTCTACCCTCTAGGAGAAATTGCTATAACCACATGTGTAATTTCAACAACCTCGGTGTACGTGAAGAATTTAATTAAATGGTATAATGATACTTCCTTCCACCCAATATCATCCAATACTCGCCTAGTTCTCCACACGATTACAAATATACTATAATGAACAATGTGATGAATTCAAGGAGTAAGTCTTACTTTTTCAGTAAATAAATAATCAATATATTTTGAAGAAGTATAGGGAACGACATGGAGGAAACAATACAGTACTTTATATTATCGAAACTAAAAATATTTTGAAAATTATTAATTAGGGATCAAAATCAAATAAAATCCGGGAGAGAAATACTCTTTTATCCTTGCTCCTTTCGAAGAGCGTATTCACAGCGAATGCAAAAACATCCTTCATGAAAAGAATTTTTTCTGTGGATGCCGAATTATAACCAGAAAACGCAAATTTTACTAAACATAAATTGGATACAATGTTTCATTCACAATAAACATAAAGCATTATTTTCTTAACATCCACGTTTGAACAAATAAAAATTCTGAGGGTGACAAACATTAAGTATTGTGGCGTGTCCGCTTCTTGCCAGAATTCCGCGTTGCTCTGCTACAGCTTCCCGGCGTATCTCATAGATAGAGGATACCGTCCTCGCCGGCTTCAAGTAGAGCAGAGCCCGAGCGTTCTTACAACCGACGTTCCAAACAAGTTCACGTGGAACAAGGTCACAGGCGTCTATGGCAGACTCCATCGCCAATATGATGAGTTCAGGGGCTGCAAGTTGGAACTAAACGCCTTACCTCCCGAAACTGAGAGGTTAGAAGCTCTCTCAAAATACCGCTTTCCTAAAGAGTATCATTGGTGACCCCGATGATCCCATTCATTGGTGACCATCGACTATCCCATCCGATTTATCCGAGGTTACTTTCCTATTTCGTCCCACAGTATCCCCCGCTTGAGATTGTGCCGCGTCCAGCTCAGTGGAGGACTGTTTCATGCCAAATCTCAACGCCCTATGTCGTGATCCTACAGACGCTCACTGGTAAGGGAGTGTATGGCGTGCCCATTCCTTGCCCAGAATTCCGCTTTGCTTGCTACAGCTTCCCGGCGTATCTCATAGAGGACGCTACTGCTGTCCGATTGTTAGTTCACTGCCCTCGCCGGCTTCAAGTAGAGCAGAGAGCGAGCGTTTTGACAACCGACGGTCCAAACTAGGTCACAGGCATTCACAGACTTGCACCCCATCGCCAATCTGATGAGTTCAGGGGCTGCAATTTGGAACGAACGCCTTACCCTCCGAAACTAAGAGGTTAGAAGCTCCCTCATAACACCGCTTTCCTAAAGAACTTCAGTATAATAAGAAAGGTACAGAAGAATCACTTGAAAATCAATTATTTCGTCTAAAACAGGAAGGTGCTTTTGGTATATTGTGTGCAGGTGTGTAACTAGAAGTTATATCATTGTTGAAACAAGGGTTATATAATCATACAATCATTCAATCTAAAATATTTAAGGCTGATTTTCTCGGAACTGGTGAGGTTTGAAGCTCTCCACCAAGAGTACCATTTATAAAGAAAAATCTTGAAGAATTCAATTTCGTCAAAAAATTTGCTAAAATGTTAGTTCCGTTCAAGTTGGGGACGTTGTAATTTCAATTAATCTTTTTATCTACGCCACTGAAAGTGTTTGAAACATGCAAAAAATATTAGAAACAACAAGTATTGTGGGTGTTTTAAGTCGTATCGAAATATCTTCAGCTATTTTGGAATTATTGTGAAAAAACGAGTTATTTTTTCCAATTTCACCACCCTGTGTCTCGGAAGTGAAGAGAGTTAAGACCAATGTTTGCAGGAAATGTGTTCTTATTTTTATTAGTACTATCTACATCTGTTTGTTACACATTGTATTGAGTTGACTCAGCAATATTTTGCGATAACTACAAATGGTGTAGCATGCAATTTTTTTATGGTTACTTTCGGTCTTTTATTTGACAGTCACTTTGGTAAAGAAAAAAAAGTAATTTTTCACATTCTGGGCTATAGCAGTAATATTTTCAGGTGTACTCACTGGACGACAACGCGAACACGTTTTATCAAATAACGATCCAGTTTTCACGAATAAATTGATCCACAAATTGCCGTTAGGGAATTTCATTTCTATTGAATTTTCCACGTGAATTTCTAAGAGTTTGGATAGAAAATTTACCATTTTGGAAATAAGTTTTTAATATTTCCCAGTTTTGTTCAAGCGTAAATCGACCCATTTGGTTAATGTCAAATATTAAACTAATTTTCTATCATAACACGAATGATAGAAGTATTATCAGACTCGATATAACCAGTACTTAAAAATGCAAACTCTAGATCTTTACAAAAAATTTCATCAAAATTGGTTCAGCCGCTTAGGATTAATTCAGTGACATACTACTCTGTCAAGAAAGTACCGAGAATTTTCAATTAAAACAACATTTTTACATTTAATCGTCAAAATTTATTGGGTCGCCTTCAAAGTAGGCTCCATTTGCTTCAATACATCTATGCCAACGGCACTTCCAATTATCGAAACATTTTTTATAGGCGCTTTCCGGAATGGACTTTAGCTCTCGCGCCGAATTTTGTTTTCTGGCTTCAATCGACTCAAAACGAAGGGGCAATTTTAGTTTTGGGAAGAGGAAAAAGTCGCAGGGAGCCAAATCCGGCTAATACGGTGGTTGCTGAAGCACGTTTGTTGAGTTTTTGGCAAGAAAGTCAGTCACAATCGTAGCTCGGTGAGAAGGCGCGTATCGTCATGCAAAATCCATGAGTTGTTCGCCCACAAATTTGGCCGCTTCTTACGGATACGCTCACGCAAACGTTTCATAACGCCTAGGTAATACTCCTTGTTTACCGTCTGACCCTCTGGAATGAATTCGTAGTGCACCACGCCACGGATATCGAAGAAAACAATGAGCATCACCTTCATTTTCGAGCGGCTTTGGCGTGGTTTTTTCGGTTTCGGCTCATTTTTTGCCACCCATTCCGATGATTGCTGGCTTGTTTGCATATCGTACTCGTAGACCCAGGTCTCATCACCAGTTATAATGCGTTCCATGAATGTAGAATCGGAATTACAGCGATCCAGCATGTCTGAAGCAACCTGTTCGCGATGACGTTTTTGAAGAAAATTCAGGTCTTTCGGTACGAGTCGTGCAGCCACCTTTCTCATGCCCAAAATATCAATCAAAATCGTACGTGCGGACTCGTGGGATAGCTTAAGATCATGTGCTATCTCTCTCAAGCTGGTACGACGGTTTTCCAGCACCCTTTCCTTAATTTTATCGACGTTATCTTCGATCGAAACCGTCGATGGGCGACCACTTCACGACCGTCCTTGAAGGCTCTGTACCACTGATATGCACGAGTTTTCGATAGAGCATTATCACCAAAGGCCTTTTGCAACATTTTCAATGCATCGGCACACGAAAATTCATTTGCAACACAAAACTTTAAACAAATTCTTTGCTCAACGTAATCACCTATAGTAAAAATCGGCACGCACTCTGACATCGACTGACTTAATCAGCTGTTGCAAACACACTAGTTGACAGATCCCGCTCAAGCTTGGCATAGTAATTAAGGACAGTGGTACCAACCTAGGAAACAAAAATTTTATCTGCGTCATTGCCCCGCCAGATTTAAATCGATAATTCCCGGTACTTTCTTGACAGAATGTATTCTAAATCATAATAAATAACATAGGGAATGGAAAAAATTAAGATCCAAACTCACCAAAACTGTTCTATTTTATTGAATGAGGACACTATAATGAAAATGGTGTAAATATGCATTAAATAATAACTTCATTTTCAAGTTCATGTATTGAAAAATATGTATATACATGGTGTTTTCCAATAAATTCACTACACCTACTGAATATACAACATATTAACAATTTTGTGATTAACGACGATTAAAATTAATCAGTATTCTGGTTGTGGGGTACAATAAATAAAATAATCCAATGAGTGCGGACAGCTTAGTGGTAAAGCATTGGGCTCGTGACCGGTAGGTCCGGGTTCGAATCCTGTTCTGGTGGAAAATAAATTTTCTAGTTAGACGGGTGTCGGCCACCATTTCACTGTTGGGTCAAAAATTAACAGTGCTGTGACCTTAAGTGGCGCAAGATCGCAGTAACAAAGCCTACCCAGAACACAACTAACTCGCACAAGCTGAAAAAGCTTCTGAGGGATCTTCACAGAAGATATAGGAGTGTTAGGGTAATAATAATTATTATTCCAATTATCTATATAAAGGTAGCTGGATACTTTAGTAAATTGGAAAAAATTATAGGTGCTTGATTTGTCATTAATTTGTATCACAACACCTTTCAAAAGTAATATAAGGTGTTCTTGGTGCCTTTTATCCATTGTCTTTGTGTTCCTTCATATAAATAAAATAATCTCAGTACCTTGAGGAATTGTATTCTCATTAATAATTAAGTACTTTAGGAAATACAATTCTTATAAGGGATTAGATTATCGTCACAAGAAAAGTACTATTGGGTTGTTCGGAAGTTTTTTTTCTGGAGAAAATGAAAGAAAACCTCTTGTCATCTTTCTGGTAGTAGCATGATTCTACGCTCATAAAATTTCTGGTATTACGTCTTGTTATTCGCCGATTTGCATCAACTAATCCCTTTATCCTCTCTTTATCAGCTTCAACCGGTCTTCTGGAACGTGGTGCATCTTCGACATCAAAATTGCCGGATCGAAATTTTGCAAACCGGTTTTGGCTTGAGCAGTATTTTTACCTTCTATATAGTAAAATATGACGAAAATACTGCTTATTGCTCCCCATATTTAAAAGGACACCAACCAAAAACTACTGCGTAGAATGAATTAAACTTTTTCGCACACAAGCTTGTTATATCAGCTCTCAAGACATAATGATAATGTGGCCTGAGTGTGAAGTTGGGTTCGAAAAAATACAATTAAATTAAATCCTGTCGGGAAAAAACAAAATCACTTTCCGAACAACGTTATACATGCTGACTCCTCAAATGTAAAAAGCAAGCTTATTTGCAGGAAACTAGAGATATGTTGGTTTAACGCTTATACAATCAGCATACCTAAATAAATTCTGGTTTTAAAAAGTGCCCTTGTTCCATGAAGTAGAAATTTGTTTCAAGAGAAGGTGGTGTATTTTAAAACCGCTGAACTAGATTAAGGTTAATTAAAATTCTTCATTGAGACATCCAGAAACCAGTGGAAAGTATTGGATTTACCTCACAACATCAAAAAAGGAATGCTAAGTACTGACCCGAGTTCTTTTAATGTGACAATATGACCGAGAGATTGTCCAAGTATATTACCCATGCCTTTGCTAGTGGTACCAACCTAGGAAAAAAAAATTTTACCTGCCTCATTTCCGCGCCAGATTTAAATCGATAATTCCCGGTACTTTCTTGACAGAATGTACACACGTACAGTTTAGAGCGAATCGTTTCCCTCGGTACCTTAAAGTTCATAATAAACGAAATGCATGTGTGTACGTTCTATTTATAGTCACTAGAAATGAATTAGATCGATTGGAAATGTAAGGGAATAAACATTTTTCCAACAATTTAATATTTCACTAATTTTCAAATAGTATAGAACATGTTAGCAAGAAAATATTGTCAAACATCAGCACCCGTACTAAAATTTCAACTCCTAGTTCCAATTCTAAAGTATGAAAAATGTTCTTCAGACATAATTTCTCTCAGAATATGAGTTCAAAATAAATCAAGTTTTTTAAAAGTTCCCTCAACTCCAAAAATTTCAGAAACGTTCTTTGGTTTGCCTGGTCTTTTTGATTCATCTACCATCTGCTTATCTTGATGTTCAAAAAATTCCTCGTTCTGAACAAGTAATCTCTTCGTTTGTTCTGTAATAAGAAATATTTATTTCGTTTTCAAAAATTACTACAAAACTTACCATAAAGTGATGCGGTGGAATCACATTTACCACCATAATCACCCGGTAAGCACTCCAGAGGAATATACTTGTCCACTTCCTTCACGGATTGATGAACTGTTAGCTAGAAATTGATATATCCATTTTTTGTGATTTTAGATATGCCCTTAAGAAGATTTTTTACTAACCACTTCGATAACTTCTTTTTTCAGAAAGGGTTTAATCATGGTCAACGCTTTATCTAAAGCTGAATTGGCATTGAAATAATGAATTCCTTTCAATCTAACAGGCATCGCTTCCTAGAATGAAGTTTTTATTCTTATACAAAGAGAATCATAACTATTGGGACATAGGCTATGGACAGGTTATTTGGATCAAAATATGCTGATTGCATCAGATATGCTTTAATAAAATATTGCTGTTAAAGTTGAATTCTTTTTAGTTTTTTGACGTGACAACGTCTTATAAATTGGTTTGCCGGGTGACACTTCAAGAAACTGCGTTACGCTCCGCTCACGTTATGCGCTCACAATGAGAGCGAGTGAGAGGCACGCGTCCCTTCCACTCGGGCATGGTTAGCCCGCCTAAGAGCGAGAGAGACAGACATAAAAAGTGAAAGGCACGCGTCCCTTCCACTCGAGCACAGTTAGCCCGCCTAAGAGCAAGAGAGACAGAGCGAGAGAGAGAGAGAGTGAGAGAGATAGGCATACACACCGGTTCATGTCTTGCGCTTCTATTTCGCTTAGGCGCCTGCATACAAGTTTACACGTTGCCAGTTAGTTGTAAAACGATTGTGTAGTGATAATGTGAAGGTAGTTTCGTCCATCGCAACAATTCAAACAGCAAAGGTAAATAATTTCAGACTGATAATATAACATGATGAAATAAATTACTAAGACATAAGTGAATAGGTTATGTTGTAGTAATCACAATGTTGTGGTAGTTTTCAATCAAAAAAGTAGTAGAAATCGTTTCTCAACCAATATTAATTTGTTTAACTTGAAAAAATGAGCGCGACTTGCTATGTAAAAAATTGAAATAACAATGTTTAACAGCTCCAACCTGTCAAATCGAAACTTTCAAACATTCAAACCGAGACGACTAATCACTGCGCAAGGTCGTAAGCGCGCGATTTACAAATTCAAAGATCAAATGTGAATTAGTTTTCTCCTTTTAGAAAATACACTTTGAATTAAAATCGATTGATATTAACAATTAATGTGATTTAAATAAATGTTCTAACTTTTAAATTTAGTTTTTATATTTATAACAATGTAAAACAAGTTAAATTTATTAATAACTTATAACAACTGATTGATAAATAAAATTTTGTTAATATGAAATTCAGTGCGAGATTCTTTGTATAAATTAATGTTTTAAATATAATTCTTTGTATAAATAAATGTTTTGAATTGTTACTATTATTTCATCCTTCTTCCTACTATACGAATGAATATTCACATTAAAATTATTTTACCACTCAAAGTCGTTGTCACGTAAAACTTTCGCCCGTATACCGACTTTACAGGCAACAAATTTTTTTTGCCAATAATTTCAGTGTTTATTTCTCAATTGTTATCAAAATCGGCACAAAGGCATAACTTCGGATAAGGAATATTATTTTATGTATTACTCCACTCTTTGTTCTAGGGGGCGCCACGTGAATCATTCCTGATGGTGAAATTAAGTGGTAGCTTTTTTGATGAAACTAGAAAATACGATGTGAAAATCATTTTCGCATCAGATTTCAAATAATAAGAACAACAATAAGAAACTTGTAGTGCAAGGCTTATGTTTCAACAGTAAAGAAACATTAAAAACAATTTAACATAAAAAAGGCAAACTTAAAATAAATGTGCTATGTGGCCTCCTCTGACTTCTATGCCTTTTTTAATTCTTGTGATAAAAGACTCTCGGATGTCAAAATAAAAACATTATTCTGTCACCTTATAAAATTAGCCGCATTTTGTATTCTTCTCCAGAGTTCATCTCGCGAATTACCTTCAAACTAAGGATTTCACATGCGTGCAAACATAAAAATCGAGTGGGTTATTATCAGCACTTCTTGGTGACCTTTCAAAATCACTTCCACTGCCAATCCATCGATGAGGAAATATGTCACTTAAATGATTTCTAACAATTAATGGGAAATGGAGTGGAGCTCCATCCTGCATAAACCACATTTTCCTTCTTACATCTAGTGACAATTTTTCCAAAATATCACTTAAAGTACTTTGCCAAAAATTTAAATAAGAATACTCAATTTGAACTCGATCGGATTTGTACTTTCGGAATTATTTGAAAAATAAAATTTTAAATGGGAATAACTCAGAAACCAAAAAACCGATTTTGTTCTTTCTTGAACATAACATATATATTTTGTTTGCAAATGTATCCTGAAAATTTCAAATCTTTAGGCCCTTTCATTTGGAAGTTAGCATTTTCAACTCCAACGTTCCTCTTAGATCGTAAGACCCACACGAAATTTGGCATACATTTTCCGGTACTCATTATACAAGGGACGTTCAATGTATTCTCGGTATTGAGGTGATCTGCTAATAATGTGAGTAACCTATTGATCTCATTTACTAATGACACTATCTGAGGATATAAATATAAAATTTGAGTAATTTACGATCATTAGTTTTCTAGGTATTCTCAGTGAAAGACGACCAGAATGACTGACGCCATAATGATAAATATTTTTACCATTAAATTTTATATGGCCTGTCAAAATTCTAATAGAATATAATATATACAGTATATAACGCGTAGACAGAATATGACATATCGGGTGTTTTTTTTTTAAGTGATAGAACTTTCGATAGCGATAACAGTGATTTGACAGAAGTTAGAAGCCATGTTGTTTTGACATTTCTGTTCAGTAAGCATTGACAAATTATAATGGAAAGACTCACACCGCAACAACGTTTACAAATTGTTGAAATTAATTTTCAAAATCAGTGTTCTATTCGCCAAACTTATAGAGCACTTCGTGAAATTTATGGTTTACATAATTGTCCATCAGAGCAGCTTATTCGTCGAACTATCGATAGATTGCGGACAACATTTTCTCTACTCGATGCAACAACTACAACAAGACAATGAACTGTACGTACAGAAGAAAATATCGCTGTTGTAAATCATAGTGTTGATGATGATCCAGATTTGTCTTATCGTCGACGATCACAGCAAGTTGGATTCTGTGCATCAACCGCATGGAAAATTTTGCGTAAAGATCTTGGTCTACACCCATACAAGATCCAACTGGTTTAAGAACTAATGCCACTTGACCATAATAAGCGTCGTTTGTTTGCTGATTGGGCACTAGAACAGCTTTAACTTGATCCACTTTTTTATCGTAAAATTGTGTTTAGTGATGAAGCTCATTTCTGGTTGAACGGCTATGTAAACAAGCGAAATTGCCGTATATGGAGTGAAAACAATCCTGAAGAAGTTCTGCAGGTTCCATTGCACCCTGAAAAATGCAATGCTTTACACGCTGAAGGCATCATCGGTCCATATTTCTTAAAAAACGATGCTGGAGCTAATGTTACAGTAAATGGTGCTCGTTACAGATCGATGATCAATGATTATTTGTTTCAAAATTTGAATGGTATCGACCTTGGTTCCAACAAGATGGTGCTACACCTCATGCTATCGTAACAATTGATTCATTGAAAGAAATATTTGGCGATAACATTATTTCGAGAAATGGTCCAATTAATTGGCCTCCAAGATCATGCGACATAACTCGACTGGATTATTTTCTTTAGGGTTATGTCAAGTCATTGATTTATGCTGATAAACCCGAAACAATAGACGCTTTGGAAGTCAACATACTCGTGTTATTGATGAAATAAGGCCTGAATTACTTGAAAAAGTGGTCCAAAATTGGTCTGGTCGAATTCGGTTCCTCAGGGCTAGTCGTGGTGGACATATGCCGGAAATTATTTCTAAAACATAAATGTCATAAAATTATCTTTCAAATAAAAAAAAATTGGCTTCAATCTTAATTTAAATTTGTTTATTTCAATTTAAAGTTCTATCACTCTAAAAAACACCCGATATATACAGTATATAAACGCGTAGACACAATATGACATACAACACTCAAAGACAAACTATTAGGTTAAAAACTCATTCAAATATAAATAATATATAGTTTTTTCCAATAGCAAATCTTTGACTTTTCTGCTGAATATCGGTAAACTTAACTCTTTTACATGACTTGGCAGGTTATTATATAATTTAAGACAAGTGTAGTTAGGTCCTTGTTGTGTCTTGCATGGGGACGGACAGAGAAGTTGTATTTTTCTCGAGTATTTTAACTGTGGTAGTGAGAGTTCCTTGGAAATCTATCCTGATGTTTGTGAACATATTTGACCCAGGTAAGTATAAACGCAGATGTAGTTGTTAGTATCCTTTCCCTCTTAAAAACTTCTCTACAACTATCGTTCCTTTTCATGTTAAACATAACTCTTATTTGCTTTAGGAGGACTTTTTGAGCATCTGCGGATTATCCCCACAAGATAATACCATATGTGACAAGACTATGAAAACTAGAATAGTAGGTCACTAAAAAGTATGTAAACATCAGCATCATATGCAACCACTTTGCGTAATTTGAGAGAAGCAGTTAGAGGAAAACTCACAACGGGGGTTTTGCTGCTTCACGACAACGCGCTGGTTCACAAGGACCGCGTGGCGAAGGCTGCTGTGCGAGAATGTGGTTTCGAAGAAATTACTCATCCTTCGTACAGTCAAGACTTGGTCCCCAATGACTTCTACCTATTCTCAAATGTGAAGAAATATCTTCGTGGAAAGCGATTTTCCGACGATGAAGAACAGAAGGTATCAATCAATACCTATTTTGAGGAGAAGCCGAAAGAATATTTTTCACAAGGTTAAGAGAAGCTTATTTTTCGATCTAACAAATGTATTGTTCTAGGAGACTACATTGAAAAATTGAATTTTTCCAAAATTTTCTAAGTTTTCTTTCATGCCTATACCGAGAATATATTGAACGCCTAAATACCAAACGCGTACACTTAAATACCAAACTTGGGGAAAAATAAATTAATTATTTTTTCAATATATGTGATTGATATCTCGTAAAGTATCGATCAAGAAATGGATGTCAACAAATAGAACATTCGGTTCATTTTACAGGTTTTCTTTGATAAAGGCGAAAATGCAAACCAAGCGTCTAAAATTATGAATGGTTCATGGCTGTTTTGTCGATTCCGTTTAGGTATTTTTGATGTTAAAGACGTACCGCAAAGGCAGGTCCATCGTCGAAAATGTCGATAAAATTACAGAAATAATCAAAGTTGACCAGCATAGTTAGTAGTCGTAGCATCGCCCAGGAGATAAAGATCGATCATAAAACAGTTTTAAACCATTTGCGCAAAGCTGGATTCAAAAAGAAGCTCGATGTTTGGGTGCTACATCAACTAAACACCAAAAAACATGGTGGATAGAATTTCCAGCTGCGAAGCCAAACGGAATGAAATTGACCCATTTCTTAAACGGATGGTGAAGCGCTTTGAAGCAACTCAAACGGTGGCCAAACCAGGACTAACGGCCAGGTGCATTTGGAGGGACTGGAAAGGAATAATTTATTATGAGTTACTTTCATATGGCCCAACACTAAATTCGTGTCTCTACTGTCAACTTCTGGACCGTTTGAAGCTAGCTATTGACCAGAAACGCCGATAATGGATCAACAGAAAAGGTGTTTTGTTCCATCAGGATAACGCCAGGCCACATACTCCTGTAGTGCTCGCCAGAAACTCCTGAAGCTTGGGTGGGAAGTTTCAATGCATCCACCATATAGTCCGGACCTGGCATCAAACGATTACCTTCTTTTCCTCGCTTTGCAAAACTCCCTGAGTGATAAGAAACTGGCACCAATAGAAGATTGTGAAAATCGATTACTGAAGATTTTCGCCAATAAGGACCAAGACTTTTATGAGAGAGGCATTGTGAAGCTTCCTTTAAAATAGCAACAAATTATAGAACAAAATGTGCATATTTAACCCAAATCAGACAATCCGAAACATGTTGAATAAAGTCTTGAAATTCAGGCAAAAATAATGGATTTTTTCCTCAAACTATTATTTAATAGCAGATTGTGTGCTATGTGAAATATGGACAGATGGGACATAATATCATTCTCGGTGATTAATAAATAATATCCATCAAAAGATTATTTGCTCGCACCACTATCCAATCTTATGACAAGAGCAGGAAGGCTGTATAATGAATCCATCAGTCGGACAAGGAATTGCATTGAAAGGAGTTTTGGAATATGGAAAATATGTGTGGAGTGGTATTGTCCTACAAAAACAAAACTCCTTTGGATAACTTTCCGTGTCTTCTCTCCCTAATTATTTCTCATAGACTGGTCAGTAACATAAATTAGTAATTTCTTGTTAGTATTCCACCCTTATCCAGATAATCAATCATCATTACTCTATGACAACACTAAAAAGCGAAGCAGAAATTTTTCTAGCAGATTTTCGAACATGAAACTTCTTAGGCCTTGGAGCACCATAGTGTCTCCATTCCATCGAATGCTGCATTATTTTATGGGTCGCAAGTTTTAACCATAGTAACACCACGATTCAAGAAGTCTGCATCTTTTTCATACCGAACACAGATCGAACACGATGCTTCTCTTCTGTTGGACTCTTCTGCTCAGCATTCAGACGTATACTCAAATATCTATTTTGCAGAAATTTTTCTCATATACAAGTAGACGAAAACTACATGATGCACCCGTTCTCATGAAATATTAAGTGCCTGTCATGAAGTACATTAATATTTTCGAGGACGAATACACAACTGAAATTCCAGGTGTGTCTTCATCTTCAGTATGAAATTTACATCTTTTGAAGCTTGCATTTTTCACGGTCGCATACGAAGAACATTGATCGTCAAGAATATCATGCATATTTTTATAAATCTGCTGAGCTTATAAACTTTTCAAATATAGCTACTTGATGATAGTTCCGTATCACAATTTTTCGATTTTAACAATTTCGGTCGGCATCCTTTCCTCCAATTTTATTTTGCAACTCTGGTTTGACTTTTTGACATGAAACTATACAAATATTGCTATGATACGGCAATATTTTCTTTATGGGGCCGATTTAGTCAAATTCCATATCAATACATTCTCGTAGATAGAAGGAATGGCGAACAAATCAAAGAATCGTTACATCAATAATAAGATAGGAAAAATAAAGCTAAAGAAGAATATTCTCACCTGCAAGTAGAGGAAAAACTTCTTCAACGAAACCAAGTGTAGTTTAGCTACGTGTCCTAGAGTTATATTCTTAACATCCATACAAAATCTTAAACCCTCATGAGTTCCATTCAAGAAGATATCCAGCAAAACCACCATGTCGACAATTTTCATGAATTCGTTTATAGCAAAGTGATCAGCATTTGGATTCCAGAATTTGATTAAACAAACTGTATGTCCTTCATGTGTTTTCTTGGGCATTATTATGAAACACCTAGAAATGATTAAAATTGTATTTTTTATTTGAAGTGTTTCACATTTAAGTTTAGTACAGACTCTTAATGTTCGCTAATTAGGAAACAAGTTTCGAGAGAAAAGTTCGAATTGACAATATCTCCGTTTATTGAATTGATATTACGGACCAAGTGATTAAAAGGAAATTTATTCATAATACTGTAATTACACTGGACTGGTGGTGTTCAACTTGAAGAAGCACTTTGGATGTAGTTATCTGTATGATGAAGTAGCTTCGTTTATCTAATAAGATAAACCAAAACGACGATGGGGAAGTCAAGAAAACTCGATCACTTTAACGATAACAAATATACTTCTTGGTTTACTGTATATTAACCAAGCTGAAAAAGTATGATTATTACAATAAGAATAAATGTAATGAATTTGCCAATACTTTGACAATCGACAATATAAGGATTACTATGTTAATAATAATCGGGATAATCTTGGGCCGGGACCACAAGCGACAAAGTTGAGTATTAGGAGATTAATAATGAATGGGATAATCTTGGGTCACACGTGCCTACAAACGACAAAGGGAATTATTACGCGAATAATGATGGTTTTACATGTGTTACAGTGTATTTAAAAACTGAAGACTAGGTGTGTCTGAAATGCATTCCTTCCAACAAAAAGAGGGAAATAACAAAATTGATATTTCCGTGTTGACTAAATGAATGAAAGTTTCTTTTTGCTTATACTAAGTATTTTGAGGCCAATGCATAGATAAGAAGAGAATGAACGTTGTTATATTTGTCTCCTCTTGAGCTTAGCTCTCTGACAATAAATGTCATTCACACGTTCTCTTAAAGGTTTCTATGCATATGTGGTTATAGATATAGTCAACCTACGACCTGGATCTTATTTTTTTTTACTCTACTTCAGTTAGACAATTTCAACCTGAATAATATAACAACATTTTTAGATACTTCTCACCCCTAGACTCTAAGACCATAAATTCAAACCAAAACTGAGCAAACGCGATTTTCTTCGAGAAACGGCCTATTTCACAAGAACAATAACGATAAAAAACGATTACCTCTTAATTCCTTGGTCCCGGAACTTAGCACTATCTGTTCAATTTCTCTAATTCTTCTGACTCAATTCTTACACTTTAAAAAAATTACTAATATCTCTCAATATAATTATGATAATGATAAATTCTGAGACCAATTCGAGCCTCGCACAACGATCTTTCCTCGACGATCTTACTATTTTTTCCGGCTTATCAAGACTCCCCGACAAACTCTCTTTTAGTCCTCTTAATACCTCGTACGAGTCGGTTTTCTCCTTCCAAATTTTTAAGTCGTTCACTCGCTCAAAATTCCTACTTAGCATTTTTCAAAAGCTTCGGCTCCTTGACGACTCACACGTGTTAATTCCGACGTCAGCGTTTTTCGCTTAAACTTTCAGTTCAGTAACTCATCTGAAGGAATATATTTACGTTTTGCACAAGCAGCTCTTATGAACTTTTCAATCGGAATTTCTTCCATGAAGCCGTTCGTTCGTGCCTCGAAAGCGAATTCCTAAGTTTAACATTAACTGGTCTAGAGATTAGAATAAACAAATTAATTCAGGGGATTGAACCTTGATTTCAATTTGCTATTTTCCACTGGATTAACCCTTGTATCCTTACAGCCCTTTCATGAATTCTATATCTTGTTGGTTTACCACAATGGTTCCCTGTAACTCACAACTGAATGGATCGAACAAAAACCAGCAAAAGAATTTTTTTAGTGTGAAATATCTACCTTGATAATGAACATTAATCTGAAATTGTTCGATCCACACTTTACGAGAACATGTTAGAATTGAAATACACAAGGAAAATCATAAGGTTTTTCTCTCACTGGAGAAAAAGCGCTACAAAATGTTGTTTTTTTTAACAAAATTGGTAATATTCAACTCACCCTAATTTCAAATTGGCTTGGAAAATATCTGAAGCCAAGTTCCTTTTCTTGAATATCTCTGGACTCATTGTTTTAATAGTAAAATAGTCATCGATTGCTATTTTCGCAATTTCATTATTAAAATAGCAACTCTGTAGAAACCAGATGACTTCCTGCTCTGAAAAACAATTTATAGAAACGGCCATAAATATAGGGTAGATCATCTAGAGTTTGCATTTTGACAGAAAATTAGATCAATATTTGACATTAACGAAATGGTTCGATTACGCAATACTGGAAAATATTAAAAACTTATTTCCAAAATGCTGAATCTTCTATCCTAATTGTTAGAAATTTACGTGGAAAATTCAATAGAAATCAAATGCTCCCACTGCAATTTGTGAAGCGAGTTCGTGAAAATAGATTGTTATTTGATAAAACAACGTCTTCAGGTTGTCTTCCAGTGAGCATACCTGAAAATATTACTGTTATAGCCAAGAATATCGCTTCACATCTATCAACATCAACTCATCATCGTGCACAGGAACTGAACATTTTTCGCACTTCTCTGGGGAGAATTTTGCATAAAGACCTCGGTATGAAGGTTTACAAAGTTCAATTAGTGCAAGAAGTGAAGCCTCGTTACAATCCGATGCGTTTCCACTTCGCTCAGTGAACTAATGATAAATGATCGCATGGCCAAAGAAGAAACATATTCCCAGAAAAATCATCTTTAGTGAATAAGCTTATTTTCACCTCGGAGGACTATTTTTTATGTGGATCCATTAACGATAAGTGTTACGCTAACCATCCAGAAACGGGTACTGTAGCCAGTCGTGGTGGTCATTTGAATGTTATTTTTTTTCATTCATACATGTCAAGGTTCAACTTTGACAACTCCGGGAGCTTAGTTGAAAAGTTTTAATGCATCCATCATATAGTCCGGACCTTGCATTGAAAAGCTTCCTGGCTGATAAGAAATTGACATTAAAAGAAGATTGTGAAAATCGATTACTAGAGTTTTTTCCAATAAGGATCAAGACTTATTTAAGAGAGGCATTATGAAGCTACCTTCAAAATGACAACAAATTATAGAATAAAACGGTGTGCATATTTCACCTAAATTCGACAATCCGAAACGTATAATCAATAATTGAGTTTCACACAAAAATAATGGATTTTTTCACCAACCTATTAGATTGACCTAACCATCTATTTTTTTCTAGAAAATTTAATGTATGTTCGGGATAATAGAGAATGATATGGTATGCAATCAGATATTCACGATTACAACACGCGAAATACTTCGGGCATCAGAAAAGGTTACCTAAGGCTTTGAATATCACAGCAGAATACTGTGTAACTTTCCTATACAAAAGTTTACCTGGTTGGATAAGAAAATTATTAAGGACTGAATTCAAAGCAAGGTTGAAAAATATTTTGATAGATAATGCCTTTTATTCATTGAATGAATTCAATGCTTTTGTAATCCATCGGAATTAAATAATATTATATGTGAGGTTAGTATACATATTTTTAGTTTTTATTATATTCTCTACATTCATAATTTTATTTATGCGTTATACGTTTGTTTTGTCAGATATACTTCATTCTTCAACTTGTGTAAAGCAATTTGTATTGATGTGATGAGGATCTCACCATCTAAAAATCTTTAATCTTAAGCACTCACAAATTCCTGATTCTTCGTAGAAATCTTAATGGAATAATAGTCACCTCAGAAAGAAATTATACTGTCGCTCCGACATTAGGCAGTAAAATTTTTACCTGTCTCGCTAATATGAATCGAGTCAGTCTTGAAGCCCACAGTATCTTCTTGCCATCCGCTCTAGTCACATCCCTACATTCGATCGTTGAGCTTCAACCAAGTGTCCACGGCAACATTCTTACTCACTCTTTTGCTCTTTGAACAAGTCTACATTCACAGTTAACGCATTAATCCGCTTCCATTCACTCAACCCTCAGTGAAGAACTAACACGCTTCCCGTGGCTCACGTCTCATGTCTCTCGCTACACTAAGAGTTTAGACGAGTTCAAAGAAAACGCTCTATTCGCTTTCATTTGAAACTTCACAATTTCAATCTTAAAGAATTTTTTCGTTCACCCTCTCGTGATATTTTTAAAACATAAATGTCATAAAATTATCTTTCAAATAAAAAAAAATTAGCTTCAATCTTAATTTAAATGTGTTTTATTTCAATTTATCACTCTAAAAAAATACCCGATAGTCTACCATACATCTCTGAAATCCTCTTGAAGTATGCTTATCCTAATTGGTTAACGTTTAATCAATTACTACAGAAGAACTCAAAAAGGTATATCAAGATACCAAGCAATTCTTTCACAATTAAACATGCTGATGATTATGAACTATCCAAATGAAATAATCATTAAATTCTCAATATTTTCAAAATATAGAATATTTGGCTCAAGATTAATATGCTTCATTTACAGGTATCTCCTCTTATTGCTTCGTGATTAGTTGTAACAAAAAAGCTTACCAGTCATCATTGGTAAATGGGGTTGACTATCACACCATTCTTTAAGCATTCTCACATCTTCCTTTCTCAATTTAGCATCCTTTTCATACTCTTTTTGGACAATATTCATTTTTCCCAATGTTAATAATATTAAATATCAGACTGAATCACAACTTTTTTTGAAGGTGTTCTAGAGCAGTAGTGCAAGATTAATATTTCAATAGAAAGAAACTTCCGTTCAGAGTAACTATTACGTACTATTGTACGTTTCAGCAAAACTATATTTTGACTTATAATCTTTTTGTCCCATTCTCATAAAACCGCTATCCTAATTATAAAAATTTCATAACAGGTTTTCAGCCCGTTTTCAATGTCAAAGGAGGTTCGTTTCTCATCACATAACAGGATGTATTTCATGTAAATTATGTGCTATTTAAATTCATATAATCATTTAAACTCATATATTTAAAATATCAACTTCCCTCATGTATAGCCGGGCATAAAGTTAGGATCAACCTATAATTCACTTTACAGATTCTTTAGGTTGTAACATTATGCGATGGTTTTGTTGCAATTGCTTGAATAAAAAATGTTTTATTCGAAGTTCATCGAAAATTATGAAAACAATCAATTTTATTTGATATATATCTAGGTCAAACAAAAAAAAATTGAGAACTTCAGTTCGTCTTCTAGAAGTGAAAATACCTTGCAAACCATACTGCATGCTTTGGATCAGATTTCATATCACTGTGGGATATTGTCCCATTGCAGCTCCCCATCTCATCGCAAACATGTTCTATCTGATTTAATTCTGGACAACAAGTAGGCCAAACAATTCTCGTGATTTGAGTCTCGTCGATATTATATGTATCTATAGATGCAGTGCTGGATCGTGCACTATCATGTGTAAGAGTTGCCTCAATAACCATGAGTGGTACAACATCGTCTTGTAGAACCTCTGTCATGTACCTATTGGTAATCAAATTCAAACTTCGTGCGAGATTAAAAATATGTGCCTTTCCATGCCATAACTAAGCCTTCACCAAATGGAAGTCGCTTAGTAATACACGCTTGCGCATATCCCTCGCCTTATCGTAGTCACGCTCTCACACGTCTGTCTGAGTCCTAGAACATAGATATCGAGACAGTGTAACATTCATCTGTATAATAATTCTATACTCAATGAAACTCGACAAGGTTTTGTTGATCACAGAGGCAAATTGCAGACATGCGCACGTTTCAAACTGATTGGTTTTCGTCAGTGCAATGCATAGATCAACAAGACTATATTATTGTTAATCTATGGTGCAATGAACGCTAGTGTATTTTAATCTGTCAAATATCTATATTCGCTTTACATAGAGACACTAAGGTATTAATAATACACTAGCGCCATCTAGAGTAAGAAAAATATATATAGAAGACGTACCTTTGCGAGTTAATTCAAGTAAAGAAATGTATTCTCGATATTTTCACGTTACTATCCCAGAAAACACTTTTCTCATGCTCAAGTCAGACCATAATTTTCCGTAATGCTCATAATTAGCATATTCATATTCCAATAAATTAATTCGGCTGATCTGTACCAAAAATCATTAATAAGGTGTATGAGCTATGGTAATAGAAAGTTCTAGAAATCGAGACAGTGTAACATACATCTGTATGACAATTCTATACTCAAAGAAACTCGACAAGGTTTTGTTGATCACAAAGACAAATTTTAAACATGCGCACGTATCAAACTGATTGGTTTTCGTCAGTGCAAGGTATGCTAGTCTCCTAATCTGCTAAGTATCTATATTCGTTATACACAGAGACACTAAGGTATTAATAATACACTAGCGCCATCTAGAGTGAGAAAAATATATAGAAGACATACCTTTGCGAGTTAATTCAAATAAATAAATGTATTTTCGATATTTTCACGTTACTAACGCAGAAAAAACTTTCCTCATGCTCAAATCAGACCATAATTTGCCGTAATGCATATTCATATTCAAATAAATTAATTCGGCGGACCTGTACCAAAAATCATTGAACTTTCTATTACCATAGCTCATACTCCTTATTAATGATTTTTGATACAGATCAGCCGAATTAATTTATTTGAAAAGTAAATAAAATATTGAGTTCTTTTACTTTGAATGCTGTTGGTATTGATGAAATATTCGTCAGGATATTGAGACTGTTTAGTCTATTATATAATAAAACAGAACAGATTTTCGGTTTAATGTGTTTTGAACGAGGTATAAGAACTGAAATTCGGGAACTTGGTTTGCTGAATATGAAGAAAATGCGCATCCACCACTTCATAGTATTTGTACACTTTCAACTAGAAACAGATGTCTTTTTTCTTACGAAAATAGATTTACAATGCTATTTCTTCATAAAATCATCTTTCACCGGAACTGAGATAAAAGATAAGCACTAAAATTTTTGAATTTGCGTTCACTTGAATCTTCTTAGATCCTCAAATACATAAAATTGATAACTTACATCTAAACGTGTTCGACTCTAACAATCGGTTGCATTTTTCAAATATCGTAATTTTTCGATTCTTTGTTTTCTAGGTTTTTCTTGAAATTGATAATTTAAAATACTCATTTGCCATTTGTTAAGATAAAATTGATCAGCATTTCTGTTAGACTTCGCTTTTTTGATATGTTCGATGGAAGTTTTCTGATATAAAATTTACCTGAAATTTAAGATATAATATATTCTTCACTACAAAATAAAGTTGATTTTTTTTTAAATTATAATTTATACAATGTGATGACACTTTGTTCCATTATATAAATTCAACAAATGCTACATCTCTAACAGGTTAAGTTCATTTAGCTTTTTTGGCAATGCCATATTAACTAACTTACAAGTTGATACCTGTAGCTACTGCCTCTATCAAAAATATAGGGTCGCAGAGCTGAAGGGGTCCCGAATGTGTATAAGCAAAAATTCGTTTAATGTTATCCACAATATCACTTAAAATTTTAGATCGTAGGCGAAACTACCCAGAAAAAATTATATCAGACTTGTCATTACTGTCTATAGAGGCAGAAAATCCTGTAGCTCCTAGAAGTATTTATTGTAAATAATAATGTATAATTAATATATATTTCTTTTTTTCAGTGCAAACTTTATTGTTTCTTTAGTAAAAATCTTTAGCCTTCATTGGAGCTTCGCCGCAGTCTGGAAGAAGGGATTCTCCAATAAATTTTCTTAAAGCCTGTTAAGGGCAACCTACGCCACTGAACCCTTAAAAAGTGATAGAGATTATTTTTGTGGGGAATTCTCAAATAAGATATTTTTAGTAACTAAATAAAACGAGATTTTACTATCAATACAACTGAGGTGACAACGTTTTATGTTTTTTTTTATGAAAGGGTACATTCCTTGTAAGAGGGT
Organism: Megalocaria dilatata; assembly: GCA_034642435.1. Classification (NCBI taxonomy): domain Eukaryota; kingdom Metazoa; phylum Arthropoda; class Insecta; order Coleoptera; family Coccinellidae; genus Megalocaria; species Megalocaria dilatata. The sequence goes on from CM067856.1 coordinate 44,890,856, forward strand.
TTAAAAAAAAATTAATATTAAACTGAAGGTTTGGCAGAATTAATATTTTTAATATTTGAAAAATTTTCCACAAAAAGGCTTGAATAATTGTCAGAACCAGTATTAGAGATTGTTCTGTGGCACAACTCTTTTGGTGTTTTCAAAAGGTTGGCTATCATGAACTCTCTATTTATTCAAGGGATGAATTTCGCTTTATTCTTGATACATTTGGTATATTGTTAATTTTTAGAGGTAAAAACGAATTATAATAAATAATTTTCTTTAAAAATTACAATGAAATTTGCAAATTTTAAAATTTAAAATTATTACTAGATTCTTTGGTTTTAACCTACCACTGAAAAAAGTGAAAACAAACTAACCAAAATTTTCCACCGCCAGAAGTTTTCATAGGTGTTTTTAAAATATATTTGTGATCAATTTAAAACTTAATTCACATTTTCAATCATCTAGATATTATTATTTAGATGCATCTGTTTATTCTACAGGATGTTTGAGGCACAAGAAATAAATGCAGAGCATAAGGACTTAATACATGATGTTGCGTATGATTTTTATGGTCATCGTATGGCAACATGTTCTAGTGATCAGTATGTAAAAGTAGGTGATATTAAGTAAAATAAGAGGACAACGAATTGAGGAAATATTTTCGATTTTTGTAGGTTTGGGATCAAACTCCTGACGGTAAATGGGTACTCACATCCAGTTGGAAAGCCCACAGTGGTTCTGTTTGGAAAGTAACTTGGGCACACCCTGAATTTGGTCAGGTTTTGGCGACATGTTCATTTGATAGAACAGCTGCAGTTTGGGAGGAAATAAGTAAGTTTGAGGATGAAATATTTGACATATCGGCTGACGAGAATTTTATTCAGTTGGAGAAACAAGTGGTCCTGGTGATAGAGGTACCAGACACTGGATACGAAGAACTAATTTGGTAGATTCCAGAACTTCAGTCACAGATGTTAAATTTGGTCCAAAATCTCAAGGACTTCAGCTAGCTACATCCTCAGCGGAAGGTATAATTAGGATATATGAAGCTCCTGATGTTATGAACTTAACTCAATGGACTTTACAGCATGAGGTTCCGTGTAAATTACCATGTAGTTCACTCAGTTGGAATTCAACTCTTTCCAAGTAAGTTTTTAGTATAAATTTTGTGTTTACTCTGAAAAAAGAACAATTTCTCTTTTTATTTCGGGTTATGCCTTTTTCTGCTGGTAAATATTATATTTTCTTTTTTCTTCCTTCAGAAATCATCCTCAAATGTTAGCTGTAGGAAGCGATGATCCTAATCCAGCAAATGGTGGTAAAGTATTTATCTATGAATACAGTGAAAATAGTAGAAGATGGATCAAATTGGAAATAATACAAGCAGTAACAGATGCTGTGCACGATCTTGCTTTCTCACCTAATCTGGGAAGAAGTTTTCATGTATTAGCTGTAGCTACCAAAGATGTTAGAGTTTATAATCTGATACCTGATATGTAAGTACCATTTATATGAAAAAAAAAACTACTTTTGTTCTACAAATCTACAGAAACAATCACTAAACAATAAATAAGTTTGCTCTTCAGATGTTACCTATTGTTCAACTTGTGTTAGCTACATTTCATATAAAACTTACTTTAATTCCTGTATTTTATTGAAAAATATTTTGAAATAGTAATTACAGTTGATAGTTTTAATTCTCTCATAATGAAGTCATAAAAAATATTTTATAATAGAAGTTATTTTATTTGAAGACAGATTTATCTTGTTCGCATCTTTCAAATTTTTTTTTAACTTTAAATAAAAGAAGTTTATCTCACCTAAGCCAATATTAATAAATCAAATTTCATTTTTCTTTAGTTCTGATGCAAGTGGAGTCACCAAACTCGATGTGCAAACAGTAGCTCAATTTGATACTCATGGCTGCACTGTGTGGAGAGTTTGCTGGAATATTACAGGAACTGTTCTTGCTTCCAGTGGAGATGATGGAACTGTTAGAATGTTCAAAAGTATGTGGATATATTAGAAATTCTTTTTGTTAAAATTCAAGAAATAATTGTGGGTCATACTATATATTTCGATTTTCAGTGACTTATGGTAACTTATGGAAGCCAGTAGCAGTATTGAAAGGAGATGGCTCCCAAGTTCCATCTGATGCAAACAAAAGTGTTCAATCATCAAATACTTCTACTCTTTCTTCAATCTCTCAAACTGCTAGGTACATTAAGCTGGGAAGTATAACAAATCCTAGAGAAGTTGCTTGGCATTGAAATAAATCCACCGTCAAATTGGAGTTCCTGTTTAAAAACTTACTCGGACAAACGCATTAATATTTTTGTAAAATAGAATATAATAATTACTTTGTGGTCATTAGTTCTGTGTCATTTCAATATATCTTAATTGTTCTTGATTTGACTCAATTCATCTCTACATTACTTCATTAATATGGGCGTTCTTAATTAAAGAATTTTCTTATTATTGCGTTTTATTCTGCTTCTAATAAATCGGGAGATTTTGAAAATGTACAAAAATTGCAAATTACGCGCAAACCATCTTTTAATTTGAATTTGCGAATTAACGGTATCTATGTTTATTTGGATCATAGAAAAATATCTAGGGAAACTCGTTTTCATAGATATTATAATCAGTGAATTTCATTATCCCGATTGTTACAACTGAATCGATTTTCAACTGTTTTTAAAATATATAAAATTGGAAAATTTAATCTATTGTATTTTGAAGAAGCAAAGCTGTTTTGATATAATAAAAATAGATTGTGCATCAAGTAGTTTAGCATGAGAAACTCGGATAATCTTATTTTTAAAGTATATAAGATCAACCAGAATGGAATTATTTCAGCAGTGGAATATGAACAAGATTTTTATACTCGCGAAGTTCTATCTAAAAGGCATATTTCAACTCAAGAACCATCTCCAAATTTACTTTTTGATTCAGAAAAGTTAAAATTGAGCTTCAGTAACTTCGAATGTGAAGATGAGGATAATCCCTTAGTAAGTTTTGTGAAAATCGAAAATATTAGCGATGTTAGTTTAATACAGAACAGCGGATATTCATGTCCAACAAATTTCATTTTTCGCGGTAAAAGGAGTGTTTCACCATGTTATTTACACCACCAGATGAGGATATCTCTTAATATTCCCACCATGATAAGATGCCAAAATTGTGAAACCAATTTTCCAACAAAATATCAGTATCAGAGGCATCAGTGTGAATTTAATGCAGAAAAAGTAGTTTTAAAAGCAAATGCTGATTTGAAAGATATAAATAAAGGTATGAGAATAAAGTATGATTGTGACAGATGTGGGAAACAGTTCGTAAGTAAAAATAATTTGGAGAGGCATCAAATTTGTCATGATAATTCTAGAGAAAATATTTGTGAACATTGTAATAAACAGTTTGTTAGTGAAAATAGATTAAGAATTCATAAGGAAAATCACTGTAAAAAAGTTGGAGATATATCAAAGTTTTATCGCAGTGATGTTGCTGTATGGAAATGTAAAAAATGTCATGAAGTATTTTCTTCCTTGAATTCTGCAAACACTCATGTTGAATCTTGTGAAGAAGCTATATTTCAATTTGATCAGAATAATGCCAAGACAGATGCTGATTGCCAAAAAGAGAAATTGTCTAGCATGACATCTGTATCTGCTATTAATGATGAGACAAATGCAAAGTTATTAGATGAAAGCCAAATTGAGAAAATTCTCACAGAAATTCTATTACAATGTGAATTTTGCAATCGAACATATGCAGATAAAAGTTTACTTCTGTTACATCAAAGAAAACATTCAACCACTAAGAACTATGAATGTGTTAATTGTAATAGTAACTTTGAATCATATGCTATTGCTGCTCAGCATTGGTTAAAAATATGTTCCGAAACTTCAAATATGTTTTATCTTCCCAAATTAACTTATTGTGAGTACTGCGACCGTACCTTCAAATCACACGAATTATTATATGCACATAAAATCAAGAAGAAACATTATACGGTTAAACTACATAAAAATGATTTATCTTCAAATAAGGATAAAGAAAAACAAATTGACAGTAGTGAAGCTATCAATAAACTCATTGAAGATGTTTTAATAACATTAGATAGGCCAATAGGTAAAATCTGCCAGCTATCGAAACTTAATTATGAAAATTCAAGTAAGGAAAATATTGAAAGAGAGGAAACTTATACGGCGAGTAATTTCAACGATGTAGTTGAAGAATCTAGTCATAATAAGATTTTAGATAAAGCTGATAAAAGGAAAAGGGGACGGAAGCGTAAATGCACCAAGCCAGGAATAAGGAGTAAGAAGATACATAATTTAATTAATGAAGGATACAAATATCAGTGTGAACGTTGCCCGCTTGTATGGGATAATGTAACTGATTTAGAAAAGCACAGGGATGAAGAGCATGCTGCAAGTTTTAGCTGTGAAGACTGTGGGCAGGTCAGTTTCTACGACTGAGTACATATATTTATCTTTTTATTTCATGCTGAAATTAATTCAATTATCAACTGAAATGTTACATAATTTTTCCTATAGTTTATTTATTACTGGTTGTAGAATTAGCAATTTCTAAAAACTGGTTTTAATTATGAACAGTAACTGCTGAAACAATTCAATATTTGAAATATTTACATAGTGATCATTACAAGATATTTTAAAATCTTTAAATTTTTTTAAAATGTTATTTAATTTATGGTTTTTAGATATTACACAGTGCTAAAGCTTTGCTTATACATTGTCGGGCTCATAAATGTTTGAAGCCATACGTTTGTGATACTTGTGGAAGAAGTTATTCGCAAACGTCTCATTTATGGCAACATATGAGATTCCATCAAGGTGAGTTTCTCGAATGATATGAACTCATTGCTAAATATTTATTTTTATCACTGAAAGTATTGGATAATTAGTCTGCATCTCATTCATTACAGAAAATACAGAAATTTTCATATCATAAGGCGAAAATTTTGGCGCCACATGTAAACAGGTCAATTTAAATAATAGGCAAAAACCACCAAAACTACCAAAAAATTTCATTCGAATACTAAACTATAAGAATGGCTATCTTTTTAGGTTTCCTGTGTAAACTGAAATAGTATTAGTCCAAAAATTATTTTGAAATTTTTTATTCTGATATCATTTATCAAAAGTTTGTTATGATCTATGGTTCTTACAAACATAAAAATTCTTCAAACTCTTAAAAGCTTTAACTGGACTGAAAGAAAAATTTTGAATCAGTTAGGTTTTGTTCATTCAGCTTCAGTTTAAATGTTTTTTGGTCACATTAGATCAGCTTTCAATGAATTCGAGAAGAGCATACTTAAATTGAAACGCTTTTGTGATCTTGTTCATATGAGCTAGGAACCTCACAAAATTTTGAATTACCATTCTTGTCGTTATTTCACATCTAAATGCTTAATTTAAACTTAATCGTAGTACTGTTGCTATGGTTCCAATAGCGCTCAACGCTGGTCTGCTCACAAAATATATATTTTTTTAATCTTCCAATTATATGATCGTCACGAAATTTTACAAGAACATGAACGTTATTATTTTACTCTCAATATTGGGAAAAATATGAAAAATTTTCAAATGTGAATAACTGCGAAACTATTGAACTGGTTTTGCCCATTACCGAACTCATCCGAGATATTTAGTTCCCAAGTTAGAGTGTCTACGGACGGACCACCGGCATTTGTTTGAAACGATAGCACGCTGTTCACTAAAACAAGTGTGCAAAAAGATCATTTTGTCTTTGACCATCTAACAATGGTTGAACCATAGAGTTATTATCCTAATAATTAATATGTTTATGATTTGAACACAGTTAAATCGAGGAGAACTTTAATAACTTTAATAGAGAAAACCGAAAAAATATTTTCCGAATTTCGACCATTAAATCTGACAAAAAATTGTTTGCAAAAATATTTAAAATTTTTTATGACTTCAGGAAATATTACGTTTACTTCTAATAAAATGGGTTTTTTTTACCTGATAGAAGGCATTTTCAATATACATTCTGTCAAGAAAGTACCGGGAATTATCGATTTAAATCTGGCGGGGCAATGAGGCAGGTAAATTTTTTTTTCCTAGGTTGGTACCACTGTCCTCAATTACTATGCCAAGCTTGAGCGGGATCTGTCAACTAGTGTGTTTGCAACAGCTGATTAAGTCAGTCGATGTCAGAGTGCGTGCCGATTTTTACTATGGGTGATTACGTTGAGCAAAGAATTTGTTTAAAGTTTTGTGTTGCAAATGAATTTTCGTGTGCCGATGCATTGAAAATGTTGCAAAAGGCCTTTGGTGATAATGCTCTATGGAAAACTCGTGCATATCAGTGGTACAGAGCCTTCAAGGACGGTCGTGAAGTGATCGAAGATAACGTCGATAAAATTAAAGAAAGGGTGCTGGAAAACCGTCGTACCAGCTTGAGAGAGATAGCACATGATCTTAAGCTATCCCACGAGTCCGCACGTACGATTTTGATTGATATTTTGGGCATGAGAAAGGTGGCCGCACGACTCGTACCGAAAGACCTGAATTTTCTTCAAAAACGTCATCGCGAACAGGTTGCTTCAGACATGCTGGATCGCTGTAATTCCGATTCTACATTCATGGAACGCATTATAACTGGTGATGAGACCTGGGTCTACGAGTACGATATGCAAACAAACCAGCAATCATCGGAATGGGTGGCAAAAAATGAGCCGAAACCGAAAAAACCACGCCAAAGCCGCTCGAAAATGAAGGTGATGCTCATTGTTTTCTTCGATATCCGTGGCGTGGTGCACTACGAATTCGTTCCAGAGGGTCAGACGGTAAACAAGGAGTATTACCTAGGCGTTATGAAACGTTTGCGTGAGCGTATCCGTAAGAAGCGGCCAAATTTGTGGGCGAACAACTCATGGATTTTGCATGACGATAACGCGCCTTCTCACCGAGCTACGATTGTGACTGACTTTCTCGCCAAAAACTCAACAAACGTGCTTCAGCAACCACCGTATTCGCTGGATTTGGCTCCCTGCGACTTTTTCCTCTTCCCAAAACTAAAATTGCCCCTTCGTGGCACCCCTTTTGAGTCGATTGAAGCCATAAAACAAAATTCGGCGCGAGAGCTAAAGTCCATCCCGGAAAGCGCCTATAAAAAATGTTTCGATAATTGGAAGTGCCGTTGGCATAGATGTATTGGAGCAAATGGAGCCTATTTTGAAGGCGACCCAATAAATTTTGACGATTAAATGTAAAAATGTTGTTTTGATTGAAAATTCCCAGTACTTTATTGACAGAGTAGTACATATCAAACAGATTAATTCTTGCTATAAATTTTAATTTTATAAAATTTCTTAAAAACTTTTTGAAATTAAATTAAATAAATGCCTTATAGAGCAAGAGCCCGTGAACCCCAGACCTTCGTTATTTTATAAAAGCTGAAAGTTTGTCAGCGCATGCTCCCAACACAGGTAAGAACGAAGGCCCATTATGAAATTCGGGTTGTAGTGGCTTTGGCAGGTAAACGGTACTAAAGGTGTGTAAAATACTAATATAGTTTCGTCAAATTATAAAGAGCGATTTTTTGGTATTACCTTTAGAATACTATTAAAAATCACATTATCCATTGCCAGACACTTAACATCGTGGTAACCCCTTGCCAGACACCCTTAATGTTCAGGTCATAATAATTCTACTTACGTTATAGTATAAAGGCTGGTTTTTATACATGATACTTGGGTAATGAGTAGATGATGTTTTCTCAATAGCCAGACATTTTTGATAGTTGCAACCCCTTGCCAGACAAGCATATAGGGTAGCTGTAGAAACGAGCCCGAGGTACTATACGTATGTGAGTGCGAGTGAGATGGCGAGTTAGGTCTATTGCGATCCCTTAACGCGCAGCTATTATTTCTACTGCGCATGTATTGTTTAGTGCTCAGTATATGTTTTCATCAACAAAAATAACATTATATGTTATCTTGAAGTTTTATTAATTTAATGTTTATTATTAATTAATAACATTGGATATTCCGAATATATCAAAAGAATTAAGTGAATTCAATATTATTAGTAGATGATACGTAGTATATGATAAGTAAAATATATGTTTACGATTTGTTTATGTGACTAATTAAATAAAAGTGAATTTGTATTAAAAAAAAATCATGGGTGATACATTAATTTGTGTTTTTTGCAACAAAAGTAGCGAAAAAATAATATTATTTTCTGACGAGACATTGAAAAAATGTGAATTAATTTTAAAATTGCGAAAAAAACATAACCTGAAATATAATAATATCATTCTTCCACGTGAATATACAGAGGGTGGCTATCATAGGGAATGGTACAAATCATTTACAGGGTTAATGAAAAAATATTTTACCGCAGAACCAAAAAATTCTGAAAAGAATGTGAAAACAAACCAGGAAAAAGAAACATCTGCAGTCGCAGTAAATCCATCAACAGATGATTCAATACCAGGTTCATCGCATTTGTCGGAGTTACTTGTGTCACACGTACCTTTAGCTTCTCAATCAACAGAACTTGAAGCTTCCCATGTAGCTGCGGATATTTGTGAACTTGAAGAAGTGACTGAAAATGTTAATGCATCCACTGAAATAAATAGTTCATTTCAAACTGATACAACCAGAGTTGATATAAGTAAAAATATTTGTATATTTTGTAATAAAAAAAAGAAACAAGTAAAATCAAAAATGCTTCCACTCCATGAAGGCGATAAAAATCAATTTCAGTCTCGTATATTACCTTACATCGAAAATAAGGAAGATTATAATGAGTTTTTAAATAAATTAAAAAGTATTGCAGGTCCGAAAATATACTATCATACTCCTTGTAGGGTTCACTTTGATAATGAAATATCTTCATTGGTGAAAGTATCCGTTAAAAATGATTGGCATTATCATCGAGAATATCACCAGGAAGCTTTCAATGACATTAGTAGTATCATAGAAAAAGATATTATTAACAATGGTCTTTGTCATTTATTGATTCATTTACATGAATTATATACTGATTCGTTGGAAAGAATATATTCTGATAAGTCCATTGAGATAGATGCTACTTTTACTGCGCACCACCTAGAAGAAAAAATTGATAAGAAGTTTTCTAAAGATATTAAGTTCTTTACGATCCGGAATAAAAAGATAATAGCACCCAACTATATGAAGACAATCGACGAAACGGTATTAGACAACTTAAAATCCGAAAATATTCTACAGAAAGCAGCATTAATCTTACGTAAAACTGTTTTAACAATGGACAATAAAATTTCTTATACATTATAATACTATGTCATATTACCGATCTATTTTTTACCCTTCATTATAACTTATAGTGTCACTAATCTATCTTTAATAAAATTTTTGAAAAATATTTCTATTTGGCTTTTCTATTTAACCAGTTACTGACAGATTAAATTGAACTTTTTAACAATTTCGAGTAGTTGTAGCAAGGAATGTCATTTGTGCAGATATTTTTAAAATTTACATCAATTATTAGTCACATAAATTGGCCAAAAAGTTTATTTGGATAAGTCATTCTAATCACGAATCTCCTTTTAACATTTACATAGATTGTGCGGCCAAGAGGTTGAAAATAGCAAAAAAATATCTGACTAAGGAGAAAACATCATCTAATAACTACCTAAGTATCATATAAAAAATCAACGATTTCATTATAACGTAAGTAATAGTATTATTAATATTTTTCTCATAATTAATAATGAATACTAAATTTATCGTTAAAAATAGCATATATTATTTTTACTGATATACGCATGTACAAAGTACTAAACAATACAAGCGCATCTCACTCGCACTCACATACGTATAGTACCTCGGGCTCGTTTCTACAGCTACCCTATATGCTTGTCTGGCAAGGGGTTGGAACTATCAAAAATGTCTGGCTATTGAGAAAACATCATCTACTCATTACCCAAGTATCATGTATAAAAACCAGCCTTTATACTATAACGTAAGTAGAATTATTATGACCTGAACATTAAGGGTGTCTGGCAAGGGGTTACCACGATGTTAAGTGTCTGGCAATGGATAATGTGATTTTTAATAGTATTCTAAAGGTAATACCAAAAAATCGCTCTTTATAATTTGACGAAACTATATTAGTATTTTACACACCTTTAGTACCGTTTACCTGCCAAAGCCACTACAACCCGAATTTCATAATGGGCCTTCGTTCTTACCTGTGTTGGGAGCATGCGCTGACAAACTTTCAGCTTTTATAAAATAACGAAGGTCTGGGGTTCACGGGCTCTTAGACTATTAGAAAACACTATTTTAATTTTGATAGACATATAGAATTAACACTCACTACACAGTACTAAAAAGAGATAAAAGAATCCAAAGAAAATATATTGTAGAATATTGATTGAACTTTCATTGTACTGGCTAGCGTTATCTTTTATAATTTTAACTAGAAGATTTAATTTTTTATTGTCCATTTCTCACAAAATGAATGGCTCTTATTTAAACAATGAAACTATCATTTCTGTTTTTACTACACTAATGTTAGGAATAGTTACCCGATTCAGCTGAGGGTAAGTGATCAGTGACTAGAATATAATGGTTCAAAACTTCAGAAGGCTTTTAACATAAAATTATCGTCACCTACACTTACCATCAGTTAACATAACAACAACGAATTTCTCGAAATATGAAAGAAGACTATTCAATGAAGTATGTTTTCATAATAAATAAAATTAAAAATAAAATAAGAAGGAACGGTTTTTTACTTGATAGAAGGATTATTACAAAATTTGAATATCAAAACAGATTTAATCTGTTTTGATATTCAAATAAAATTAAAATTACATGGCATCAATGTAGTCGATACCAAAGAGGGTATACTTCTTGTATTCTATTACCTAATAGAACAAATACTAAAAAGCTCCATCTAAAAGAGTCCCCATATATATTTTGTGTTATACCTTGTATGTTCAACATTTCATAATTTGTTCAGGTATAAAACCTTTCGCGTGTCCACACGAAGGTTGTGAAGCTAGATATACTATTCGTCCAGACCTGAAAGACCATATAAGGAAAGTGCATACAAGAGAAAGGCCCTTCAAATGCGCTGTATGCAATAAATGCTTCTTGACGGGTTCCGTGTATTATCAACATCGTTTAATACACACTAATGATAGAAGATATGGTTGTGAAGTAAGTATCGTATTTTTCCTAAAAAACGTATTTACAAGTGAAATAATGCATGCGTATTTTGAAAATTTCAATTTTGGAAAAGTGAAAATAACATATTATAGCATATAACTGTATTGAATTTATATTGTACATATTCATGTTCATTCACAAATCAACACAAAGTGCTCTCGAAGTTTTTTTTCAAAATTGATTCAGAAGTGAAATTTTTGATGGATCATAAGAAATACAAAAATTTATAGCTTTATGAATATTACGATTTCCACATTCACCTACCTTGATTGTTAGTACTTTTAGATTGTTTAGTTTTAGGTGAAGTAAGAGTAAAAAATATTATTTCCCTTTTTCTTATAAGAATAGTCCCAGACCAAAATAAAATTATGAAGTTCCTTACTCACTCTTTATTGTATCAATATTTTCCAGTGATGTTCAAGATTCTGCTTCCAAGTTCATAAGAATTGTTAAGGTTCTGAAAGCATCTATCAACCGCAGGCTCTATCGCTGCATTATTGGCAAATTTTTAACTATCATCTCTTTTCAAGTTTGGAAGTAGAAAAAGAGGGTCAAATCTTTAGAACAGGATACATCAAGATGTAGTTTGAACTTATGAAGTGAATTCTCTTGATGAAACAAAACTTTTTTCCAAATGTGGCGATATTGTGATTCAATGCAATAAATTCACATAGCCTGTGATTGCCTGGTTTGGAGCAGATTCTCTCTCTTTTGAAGCATTTATTTTCACCTTCTTCTCAGGTGGTAATAAAAACTTTACCATAAACTCGACTGAATCTCCCAATATTTTTGTTTCAATAAATTATGCTGGAGCACAGCTTTCTCCTGTTCTCACTTCATTTGACAGGTCATTGTGATGTTCGTCTTCACAAAGAAAAGAATATATCTGCGGTTTGATATTGTTTGTTGGATTAAGGCTATTTTATTGAATTATTTGATTACAAATGATTGAAAAAGTTTCTCATATTTATAAATTCACTATTGATGGCTTGGAAACAAATGCTAAATTACATATCTTCAAAATTTTGTTTATAAGATATGTTCCTTCTTCCTCATTTTTTTAAACAACGTTCTAGACTTTACTATTATATCCATTTTCATTGAGACTGATACTAACTTGTATAAAATATAAATTAAAGTAATTTATTTTAACTTCATTATGTTGATGCTAATTGTTTGACATATTTCAGGTATGCCATAAGAGATTTTTCAGGGCTGATGCCTTGAATAATCATAAGAGAATTCACACTGATGAGCGTCCATATCCCTGCACAGTGTGTGGGAGAGAATTCAGGCAGAAGGGAGACCGTAATAAGCATATGCGTACTCAACATCCTGAAGCTGTTATTCAGTGAAATACATTTAAAATATCCTACTGAGGATTATTTTAAGGAAGTTTCTTATTAGATGATATCTGTTATAATATGTATGTTATGTGCATTGGTATTTCGAGTTCACAATAAATATGATGAATTATTTTGAGTGGAATACATATATCTTCATGAAATAATCATCTATGCATTAATTAACCAAAGGAACAATCTTTTTCAAAAGATGAAAATTTCAATAGAAAAAGTTGATGTTTTAAAATTTTATTTACTAAAAGAATAAATTTTTCTCATATAATTGTGAAAATATTCAACACAAAAGGAAGGCATCTTGTATCTACCATAGTACAGCCAGCATTTTTTATAATATGAAATCATATCAGATGATTTTTCCATAATAAAATGCATTCTCATGATACAAAACTTAACATATAAACAAATGTACAAATAGTTATCACATAATCACTATTCCTCTTCTTTAGGTGGTGGTGAAGTTATCTGTCTTTTGAATAATAATATATGAGGTTCTGAAAAAAAAATTCAATTTCAAAAATTACCAAAAATCATTATATTCAGCTTAGTAGATATAGAATGAGCATAAACTATTTTTGTTCAGTAAACCCCAAACTAATGTTCGTGGTTTAAATCCAATCAATGCATTCATTACCTTGTCATATTAAACTCTTGTTTTTTGTTTAAAATTCTTTATAGACATCTTGTCATTCTTAATTTCCTTCCCAAATAAGATATTTACTGAATAAGTTGAACAATAATAACATAGTACTTTCGCTTTTTCCCAAATGTTTTATCTTAAAGTCCTACAGTAACAATTTTTGGTATAATACAGCCCATGAGTCAGTATGCAAAACATAACCATAACAATAATCAACATCAGCATTCACAAATCAGATGAATAAATAATCTTAAAATGAAACCGAAAAACATTCAACAGCTTTTTCCAGAAACATAAAGTGAAATAAAGTACTGCTAAACTGTGTTTGCGATACAATGAAATCTAACTATATAGAATATTCTTATTAAATATATTAAATTATATAAGGCTATTTCAAAAAATGTTTTCCTTTAACATCAGGTAAAACTCATCGAAAGTCATTTTATAAAAAATCACTCGTATGAAAGCAATTGAATAAGATTCAGACACTGAAATTAGCTTTCATTTAGCTTCTCTGTCTCTGAAATAGTCCCAAAATGGAGTCTTTACTACATGACTCAGCTTGTATGAGTACATATACAAATTGTTAATTTGTATTCATTTTATCCACCAGATTGAATCATTTGTTTCTACTGATAATTACGCTTTCTAAGTGGTATTTCTGTTGATTTTTCGAAGGATGACATTAAGCTTCATAACTTTAGATGAAATCAAATAAAATTTAGCTATATAAAGTTGTTAATATTTAATGGAATCGGTCTTTACTCGATGGAAATCCATGATATTTCAAAATGAGGTTATCCTGATGTCCACATATTTATTATAAGTAAGACAATTGTTTAGGTATCACAGTAGCATCATCAGTTTTTTCATTTTGAATAACTGAGCTTATTTCGGAAACACATTCTTTTTATACTGCTACAGGTACATTATTCAAATTAGGTCTATACTAATTCTTAAATTAAGGTTTACTAGCAAATTAGGAAAAAAATATTTAAAAGTGGCGAACTGTTCACATCTCTTTGTTCTTCGAGTAAAATTTCTGATTTTATTATGTCTATTTTTTATGTTTCTAACAAAGTGAGGGTCTAACAATTATTTTTAATGTGCAAAATTCCTGGTTAATGTCACGTTTCGCTTCCGATAAATGGTTTGAATGAGCGAAATCATTTTTTCAGGAGGAAACTTTTTAAATATTTCTGAATCCTTTATTGAGAAGTTCTACCAGTTTACCTTATATAAACTTTTGCAATCACAACAAACCAACTTATAAGTTTCTGATCATTCTTGGATACAATATTTTTATTATTTGATGGATTCAGTTTTACTTGTTGGAAATTCATTTTCAACTAGTAATAAATAAAATTCAATTTCCACAAGCTTTTTATTGTTGAATGACAATTGTTTGGCCACACTGTGGCTTAATCATATTCTACATTTGAACTGAATGACAATCGTCATTCAACAATAAAAAGTTTGTGGAAATTGAATTTTATTTATTACTAGTTAATATTTTTATTGATTTTAATGAATTTTACTCAATTAACAAACAGATGTAAAGAGTTGAGTACTTTTTTAATATTTTTTGTTGATCTCAATTCCTCATAAACTCTAATTTTAGAATATACATAGACCTCATTTAAATAATATAACTGTTACAATATAAAATGAATGCATTTTCGAAATAAATTTAGTTATTCAAAATGTAAAAAATGTACCTTTTTCCACTGCAAAATACATAGAAAGAAGTTCAAGAAATGAATTTTTCGTTAAGATCAGTGTTTGAACAAATCTATTGTGGTAGAGACCAGACTTTCATTAAAATTTGAACAATTTGTAAGTGAATCCACTCTTTTTTTAATAGTGTTTCTCTTATGAACTCTACATATGACAAATAAACCTCAACCTTGTATCGCTGGACGCTGACCAATTCCATGTCACAGCAGAATATAAACACTCAGTGCTATATTTCTGACATGAAGATTTAACCAGGGAAATGTAATGTGTAGTGTTTCTTTGGCTTTCTCAAATTGCTTGAAAGCAGAAATGAATGAAAATAATTGAAAATGGCAGAGCTCATTAAATCAGAATGCAAAGTTTGTCAAGTTGTCAGATGTTAAAATGAAAGAATATTCACTAGTATATAACAAATTCCTAAATAATTATTGTTTAAAATCGGAACTTTTCTCCATCAGCAATTGGAAGACGGATTTCAATAACCTTCAACATCATTATGAATTGTCTTACCTGGTGTATGCATCATGTAATGCACCCATCCTTTACTTTGTTGTACTCCTATACTTCTCCATTCATCTTCCGACATCAAGTGCGTTTTAGGAACTAATTTCACCATTTCTTTCGGCAAAACTACGTGTCTGCAGAGAAATATAGAAATCAGTAAACAAAAGAAGCTTCCATGGTCTCTAACATTTAACCAAAAAAGAGTCTAATTCGGACTGTAATAAAATGTATTTCACCTGTATTCATATTCATCATCATAATATTTATCAGAATAATATATATTTCTTTGATATTCTTCGAGTTTTTCACGATTCATTTTTAAGCACTGAAAACAGCAAACTTTCAAAAATTTCAAGGTTCACGAATCGGTTAAACACACAGTTTATTTTCTATTCCAGAAGCAGATGCGTGACTGGTACGTTCCACAGGCAAGGATGAAGTGGGTTCCATAGATTTCAACGAATTGTATACAAAACATATTATGATATATAAGTTTAGGAATCCACTTTTCTTTCATAAAAGCATTATAAAAATAGAAAATTCAAGTTCCATTTTTTCAGATATAATATAAAATTTTCATTTCTCAATTTCCACTTTACAGGTTTCTTTGTTTGGAACAAATACACTGAAGGCTTACTGAAGAGGTCACCACGAGTATATAAAAGGTCGAGGAATTCTTTATTTCTTCGGTAGATGGCTGTAGTGATCGATATCTCATAAAGTATCGAACAAACCATTTATGTTGACCGCACAGATTACCAATTATTATTTTATATAGTCTTGTTGACCGATGGCTGACCGGCATAGATCAACAAGACTATATTATTGTTAATCTATGCGACCGGCAAGTTAGCAGTGGTAGCGTTGCCCAGGATCTAAAGGTCGACCATAAAACACTTTTAAATCATTTGCGCCATAAAAAAACTACATATATTAATAGTTCGTCTATGATTTGCACAAAGCCGGAGCAAAAAAGCTCGACATTTGGGTGCCCCACCAATTAACATGATGGATCGAATTTTCATATGTAATCTAGACCAAGCGAGCAAATAATAGGCAAAGATATGTCTCAATAATGATGACTTTTAATAGATGTAAAGAGACCGAAGAAAGAAGAGCATGTGAAATATACAAGATATTCTATTGAAAATTTTTTGACAATTCTAACTACCAACTTTTGCCATTTTGTGTCATATGAAAGAATTTCACCCAATCATGTCAACATTATGCTGATAATTGCATTTAGTGCAATTGTCAATCACTATGACAACACGATTGATTGTCAAAAAAAATTTCCGCCGAAAATCTCTGGGACAATGAAAAGTGTGTCATAATTTTATGACAAATTTCTGGAGCTCGTTGCTTGGTAGTAAGAAACGAGCTTTCGATTGTCATAAAATTATCCCTTCTATTATCAATGTCCTTGGAATATTACTACTAAAAATGTTTTTACCGTTCTAACAACATTCAAATTTTATCATTTTATGTCATATGAATTTGAAACAATTTCACCCAATCATGTCAATATTACACCGATCACTAAGACAACACGTTTGAGTTTGTCAAAACATTTTCCGCCGAATATCCCTCGAACATTGAAAAATGCCTCATAATATTATGACAAATTTCTCAAGCTCGTTACTTGGTAACAGTTACCAAGGAACCAGCTTCGATTGTCATAAAGTTATCCCGTCTACTATCAGTGTCCTAGGGATACTACTACTGAAAACAGTACAGATGAGTTATTAAAAATGCATTAACAAAATGAGGATTTTCATTGTGGTAGTTCTCTACCTCATGTTAAAATTTTTTAATATTTTTCAACTCTTAGTTTTGTGAAAATATAAATAAGAAGATTAATTAATGTTTTTGATTTATTTTATTATCAAATAATAATTGTGACTGAATAAAAAAAATTATATATAATAATATATATATAAATTTTTCTTACTTAAGTAACAGCCAAGACAAAAGTGCAACCTTACTTAAACAATACAATACTAAAGAACCTGCATTACTTTTCCAAATACTTGTTGTATATTTTTTTAAGTTTAATATTCCACTTAGATGAATGTATATCTAGGATCACATCGATTTGACTCTTTGAATAGTGAAGTTTTGGTCCTAAAATTTCAATGACTTTTAATAACAATTTTCCATAATCTTGATCTTTTTTATATTCTACAGCATGAGTGGACAATAAATTGATAACTATTTTAATTGAATCATATTCATTTTCCTTATGAATTAAATTATCTAATACCAATATATGCTTTTTTAATAAAGACTGTTCTTCAAATTCACCCAAAAATTCCCTGTAATATAAAAATTGAGAATAGAATCACTCAAGAATTCATTTCATTTCACATACCTTAATAAAAGATCCTCTAATGAAGACTTAGAATTCAAGTATAAGAAAAAAAATTCCAATTTATCATGAGCTTTGAGAAAATGTACCATTTCCTTGATTACAAGATTCTTATAATGACCACAGAATTCTTGAAAAAGAAATTTCAAATCATCTCTAAATATCTGGGACATCTAGAAAAAATTGATGAAAATATTTGTTAGAGGTAGCTGACACAATAATTTTAAATTCGGACAGTCTAAATTTATATTTCAATATCTTACCAATTGAAATAATAATTCTCTACAGTATATATTTCACTATGATGTTATTGGCTCCCTTGTCTATTATTGATTGCCCAATTTTAATTAGGTCTGGAAGATTAATATGTGGTAATGAATTCTTGTATGTTTCTTGTATTCTCTCTTCTGGCGCATTTTGCAGAGTATCAATATAAAAATTTAGCATATCTTCTTCATCTGAGAAATCATTTTTTATAATACATAATTGACTCGGTTCTATAGGACGTTCACATTTTTTTATATCTTCAGGTTCATTACTAATATATTTATTTTCCATAACAGACTGACTACTGTGAGCGACTTCATATTGAGCTGAAATGCTAACATTCAGTAAATACATAAATAGTGCAACTTTTCAATACCCAAATTTTTTATTACTGGTTTCCATATCTTAATATATTCATCCTTGGGTTCATGATACTCCTTGAGCTTTTTACAGGTCTCTATAAACTCATTCAGCGCTTCCTCAGATTCTTTACTAAATTCATGTTCATAAAGCATATTGAATAAAAAATGAACAAAACACTTTTTAAGGTTAAACTTGTTGATTATTTCAACTGTTCAACACTTATTTATGAAGTTTAAACCTGAGACATTCTTCGAACAGAATGTATCCGGTTCTGGTAAAAAATTCGAACTTAGAAAATTAGTTTTTTGTGAACACAGGGTACTTTGTTTACTATATTGGAAAAATAATATTAAAAATTTTTGATTATAATTTTTCTGCATGTGTCATGCGCAGAGTAATGAGACATACGGCGAAGTTTCGGTAGAAGGCGTAGATAAATCACAGATTACTAAATTAGTAATAGACTTCTGTAATCTGTGTAGATAAACTACAAAATAATGTATATAAATTGAAAATTACAATGAAGAAGTATTTGCATATTACAGAATAATAGCTGGAATTAATTCACCAGAACTTCTACAGATTTTAATCTAAATAAATCTTATGAAAACTGTTAACGTAAGCAAGACATATATGTTAAAACCAGGTGTTATCAGTTCAGATCCTTACAAAAACATTTAGAATTAAATTTTAAAACATATCCTAAATACACTGTATCACTTTATATATATAAATACATATTATCATCACATGTGGTGGAAATTAACTAATAAAGAATCAAAATAACTATAAAATAATGAACAAATTATTTAGATATCACCTTAGACATATATATGTATCGATTGGATGTTAAAGAATCACAAGTTTCATCACCAAAAAATGTTCAACATATAATTCATAAAAACCTTTTTTTTATTTTCCTTTTTAAAGAATATGGGTACAGCACATTCTCCAGAGAAAGAACCGGATACATTCGGAATGTATCAAAATGAAACCTCTAATTGGAAAACCCTTTATTTACTTTGTGGTATTAACGGATGCTTCGTTTATACTTGAATGGACTTCATAAGAGTATAAGGTACACAGTTTTTAGTATCCCTTCAAGTATGGATGAAATTATGTATACTAACATAATCATCATTGTTCAACTAATGATATTACTATAACAAAAGAAGAAAAAGTTACCTGCAGGAACCATATAATATGGGCATGTAAATTAGTTATATACTATAACCGCGAATCGGATGATAACCAAAAATAAGTAAACATTATTAATCAATATAACAAATAAGGAAGTAGACACCTAGAGAAAGTATACAATATGTACAGAGTGTACTGTACTACCTTGGTTAAATACAAAACACCACATAATTCTGCATTTTGATTCGGTCAATATGGATAATGAATAGAACAAATGAATGAACAGACGAATATAAAATCTATGATTTTAATCGTCCTCCTTTGAATCAAAATTGCAAGTACATTTTAATTGGTCTTAAATCAGAGATGTTTATAACTATCTGTATCTTGAACTCGCCTTTACTTTTTGCTAAGTCCATTCTTTAATTCGTGAAATCAGTTGTCGTCGGATCTACTACTTTGAACTACTAGTAAGAATACTGAAGTAGTGTGTTGAATCGAATGAAAATGTAAATGTCATAATAGTTTTTTAGGTTAAACTGGTGAATGCAAAGTTTATAAAATTTTCTTACGAAATTACTCAAATAAGTAATTATTTATACTCCTTATAATGAAAACAAGATTCAGTACATTTGATATTCTGTGTGTTGTTGGAGAGCTCCAACAGTAAGTTCTGACAGAGAAAAAAAATCATCTCTGTGTGGTGATTTTTACATAATTTTCATTTTTATCTGTATTTGATATTGCAGATACATTGGAATGCGAGTGAATAATATTTACGATATCGATAATAAAACATTTTTAATAAAATTGCAAAGAACGGAAGAAAAAGCTGTAATACTTCTGGAGTCTGGAATCAGAATTCATTCAACAGCTTTTGAATGGCCCAAAAATATGGCTCCATCAGGATTCAGTATGAAGGTGCAATTAAGTTAAATATGTGCTAAATAGTTTTATAACCATTTTCATTTCAGATGAGAAAACATTTAAGAAATAAGCGACTCGAAAGTCTAACTCAACTCGGAATGGACAGAATTATTGATTTGCAATTTGGCAGCGGTGAAGCTGCTTATCATGTGATATTAGAACTCTATGATAGGGGAAATTTGATATTAACTGACCATGAATTGAGAATCTTGTATATTTTGAGACCTCATACTGAAGGTGAAAGTGTAAAGTTTTTTGTTAAGGAAATATATCCCCAAAATAGAGGAAGAGAGTACAAATCAATTGTAAAGGAAGATTTGGAAAAGATTTTAGAAGAAAGTAAAACTGGTGATCAACTCAAAAAGGTTTTGGTTTCAAAATTAGGCAAGTATATGTTAATTACTTAGGTGAATGATTTCATAATGAAATATATTTTGTATCATCTCCCACTGTCAATATATACAGAATTAATTATTCACATTGAAAATATTTCAAATAATTAATATTTTTAATAGCATTGTCATTCCAAAATATTAAAGTCAATTGAAATATTGTTTAATGTTTTATTTTTGTTGATATATATTAGTTAAAATCTGAGTTTCATTTCAATCCATTTTCCAGATTATGGACCTGCACTAATTGAACATGTCCTCAATGGAAAGGGTTTTAAGAATAATTGCAAAATTGGAAAAACCTTCAACATATCTACAGATTTTGAAGAATTGTTTGAAGCATTAAAGGAAGCAGATGACATCTTCAGATTGGCTAAGAAAACTGAAACCAAAGTGTGTACATTAAGGAATTTCATTTTTTGCCAAATTATACTCGGTGCAACCTGTGCTTGGTAAAATCTGGAATAATTTATATCTACAGTTCATAAAGATTTACTAAAAAGATTTGTAGCCTACTATAGAAGGAAACAAAATTTGAAATTTAAAATATTTTATTATATCCTCTTAATTAGATACATTTATTATTACAAATCTGCAACGCCTCTAGACGTGTCAAAAATAAATTTTTTATCTTACTCTGCAAATCGGGCCTCCACAGCTTCAATCACCTCTTCTTTGGAAGAAAATTTATAACCTTTTAAGTTTTGTGATGATTGAGGAAAGAGATGAGAGTCGGACGGAATCAGATCAGATGAATAAGGAAATAAGGAGATATCTTTTCTTCATAATTATTTCTCGTAGAGTGGTCAGTAATCTTATATAGTAAATCACTGTTGTTGTTTTATCCTTATCCAGATGATGAATCATGATTACCCCATGGCAATTCCAAAAAACTAAAAGAAGAATTTTTCCTTTATATTTCTGGACACGAAATTTCTTAAACCTTGAGAACAAGAGTGACTTCTTTCCTGGTTTCTAGGTCGTAGAAATGCACCCAAATTTCATTCATACACTGTTTAAGAAGACTACACCTTTTTCAAAATTCATCACAGATTGAACACAATGCTTCCTTACTTGCCCACTTCTGATCAATATTCAGACATTTAGGGAACCATTTCGCAGAAATTTGTACCATAAAAATTATATTACAACAAATGTCATATGCACTGAAATATACATCTGAACAAATGACTAAGCTGAAAACAACACATAACAAAAATATAACAAAATACTGATTTTGCCAGTAAATCTTTACCACTCTAGTGCAGTAATAATTTAATATGATTTATAACAGCACATTTGAATATTCTGGAAATTATATCTCCAACAATCAAGACCAAAAAGCGTGATTTTCTCATTGAATAAAAAATAAATGTAATAATTTGTAAGGTTTATGTAAATCTAATTTCTACTGAATTATTCTCGAGATAACTTAGAATTTATCGAAATGGGTTTTCCTATCATTGTCTAATTGTGACGAAATTTTGCATACACTCATTTATTTCTTTCAAAAGTTATCGTTCTTACTATCGGACAGTCAGCTGTGCCGTCAAATGAAAACAAATAATCTAAAGAACAGAACTAGTTTCTACAAAAATTTAAGTTATCATTTGAACCATAATATTATGATCCATAAGATAATGTTCAAATACAATCGCAAAGCAGATGAATGAAATGAACCTAGCTAATCAACTTCAGGTTAGCTAGTGGTCTCTTCATTGTGAGAGTCATTATAATTAAATATGTTATATATGACCCCTCCACCATCTAATTTTTATAGAATTGTATTATTTCAAATATAAATGAACATATTGTGAACAAAAAGATTAATAATACCTCCTTTCAGGGTTATATTATTCAGAAAAAAGAAGACAAAATGTCAAAAACGGAAGAGGATAAAATGGATTATTTTTTGTCAAACCAAGAATTCCATCCATATCTCTATCGGCAGCATGAGAAATCTCCTTATAAAGAATTCGACTGCTTTAATACTGCTATTGATGAATTTTTTTCATCTATGGAGTATCAGAAAATTGAGCTGAGAGCTTTACAACAAGAAAAAGAAGCATTAAAAAAACTTGAGAATGTCAGAAAAGATCACCAGCAAAGGTTGGTTGCTTTGGAAAAGACTCAGGAATTAGATAAACAAAAAGCAGAATTAATTACCAGGAATCAGGATACTGTTGAAAAAGCAATATTGGCAGTCCAGAGTGCCCTGGCTAATCAGGTAAACTTATCTTAAGAGATAAATTCTTTAAATTTATTGATGTATGATGAATTTGAAGAAGGTAAAAAGATAATTTTTAAATTTATTCTCATTAGAAATATTAAGACTGCCTACAATTGTACTATATTATTATTACTATTATTAATTCTCATTATTTAAAACTTCTCTTTCAGCTTCCATGGGATGCGATAAAAGATTTAGTAAAGGAAGCCACTTCCCAAGGGGATCCGATAGCTCAAACGATAAAAGAACTTAAACTCGAAACAAATCATATAACACTGTATCTCACAGATCCTTATGACAGTGATGATATGAGTGATGAAGAAAGTGAGGGTCTGGAAGAGAGCAATAAAATTAAACCGATGACTGTAGATGTGGATTTAGCATTATCGGCATTTGCAAATGCTACTAGATACTATAATCAGAAAAGGCATGCTGCAAAAAAACAAGAAAAAACTATAAAGTCTCAGACTGTAGCTCTTAAATCAGCAGAAAAGAAGACAAAGCAGACTTTAAAAGAGGTATGTGTGTGAATTTTTTCGGGAAGCATTGAATTTTTTTATAGAGGTATTCCAAAACTCAAATTCAAGTGGATATCAAGCATTCTGACAAAATAAGAAATAAATAATAGTTGGGAAAACCTAAAAAAACACTTTTACCTCTAGGTTGAACTAAAACGAAAATAATTTTCAAAAAAAGTTGTTATACCAATAGTGATATGCAGTCAAATCACTCAATAAAATTAAATAATTTTCAGAGAGTGTATAATATTGAGTAACAAAAAATTTTCTTAAATATAAAACGTACTTCTTTTATACTAAATCATAAAACATCAGAAATGGCTATTAATGAATATCTGTGGTAATTTGATGTCAAGCATCCGACACCTTTTGTAAGAGGAATTTTTTTGTTAATCCTTTAATATTATGTTCTCTCTGAAAACTATTTGATTTTATCGAATGAGTTAATTGCTTATTACTGTTGAGATAGCAGCTTCTTTTTTGAAAATTATTTTTTACTTTTTCATCTGTTATTTGTGTAGTAGTCTTGTTTTTTTTAACTATCATTTATTTTTGAATTTTTAGTCTTTAAACTAACTTAAATTTAAAAATGGAATAAATTAGAAATTACAAGCTTATAAAAACATCCCAGCAGCTGTTTTCCTTATTTAATACAAAAAATCCAAAAACAAATTATTCACAAAACCAACTTAATTTATTCAAAATAATGATTCTGTTATTATTATTATACTCCACTGTCCATTTAATGAAATTAAAAGATTGACAAGTTCCAACAACTGCGATAATAGCACAGTTATTTGGAATTAAATTCAAATTAGAACAATTTGTCATTATCACTCCCAAAGATTTGGCAAAAATATCTTTCAAAATATGACTTATGATTTAACTAGATGATATGGACTTTTTCTTTATTTTTGCCAGAAATGGTATAACCTGACTCCTTTCTAGCTGTATGCTTGACGTAGATTTTTGGGACAAGATGTAGGATGAAATATAATATTTAAAGTATGCAGTTTTATACCATTCCATTGATATTTTTAGGTTGAAACGATTACGAATATTCAAAAAGCAAGAAAAGTATACTGGTTCGAGAAGTTTTTTTGGTTTATAAGTTCTGAAAATTACCTTGTTATTGCTGGAAGGGATCAACAACAGAATGAATTGCTAGTCAAAAGGTAGGAAAAGTTTGTGCTGCTGATTGATAAATTAAAGTTAGCAAACATTTGGATAAAGGTGTTATATTAAAGCATAATGTTTAAGTAACACTTTTAATGCCAATTGGATGTGTAGGAAGATTAATAGTGTGTTCCATAAAAAATTCTTCGATTCGAATGATTAAAAAACTCCATTATCAGATGTTCTTATTTTAATATCACTTAGTTTACTATTATAGTTATTCTTTTTGAAACAACATTCGTCATATATGCGTTACGTCCGGTACTTCTGCTAATTTGCTTTATACTGATTAGAAACACTAATATCACTTATTCTTCCTAGATACTTGAAACCTACTGATATATATGTACACGCTGATATTCATGGTGCTAGTAGCATAGTCATAAAAAATCCAACAAACCAACCTGTACCTCCAAAAACCTTGAATGAAGCTGGCACAATGGCTATATGTTACAGGTATAGTATTAATAAATCGTTTTTTTAATGAAGAGCCTTTTTCCATATGAATAATCAATGATCACTTCCCAGCACGAAATTAGAATCATCCCATAATTTCGGTTTATTTTAGAAATGATTTGTTGTTTAAAATTTTTTCGGTTGTAGTATAGTTTACTAACATCATGTGATGATTTTGTTGTGATCGAAAAAAAAAAAGATTTGTTTGCTTTGTTCAAAGTTTATTGAAATTATGAAAACTTTCAATTTAATATATGCTTTTAAAAATAAAATAATTGAATCGGTCTTTATTTGATGGAAATTCATTTTAATTAAATAAAATAATAAAAGTTAATTCCAGAATTTATTAATTTAAGGACAATTGTTTTGCCATTACTGCGACTTCTTCAAGTTTACTTTATTTCAAAATGTAAACTTGAAGCAACCACAGTGTTGGCGAAACAATTGTTCTTTAATTAATAAATTGTGGAAGTAAATAATCTTTATTATTTTAATTCATTGATATGCTTTGAGGTCAAACAAAAAAATTTAAGGGCTTCAGTAGCAAATATTCTCTCTAGTAATAATAACAGCTTGCAAATGATGAAGCAGGCTTTGGATAACATACTGTGGAAAATTGTCACATTCCTGCACCAGTATATCATGGAGCTGTCTAGAATATCTGGAAGCCAGCACATGTTCCCCATTTCATTCTTAACATGTTCTATCGGATTCAAATTTAAATTTTGAGTAGGCCAAACACAACTCATGATTCGAACCTCATCAGGATAGGCTGTACAAGCAGTGTGGGATCATCATGCATTATCCAAGAATAACCATGAATGGTACAACACAGTCTTCTAGAACTTCTGTAAGATACCTGTAAGCAGTTGAGATCCCATATAAGATAAATATTAATTTCTTTAGAAGATATGCCATAACTGAGCTTCTACCAAATGGAGGTAGCTCGACAATACAAGCTTGAGCATATTTCTTGCCTTGTCGTCGCCACACTTTTACACATCGGACAAAATCGCGATTCATTGGAAAACAATAAGCGGCTCCAATCCTCCATTGCTCAAGCCAAGTGTTCTCATGCAAAATTCAATCTAGTAATCCGATGTTTACGCGAAAGCGGCAGTCCAGTAGCCCTAGTTCGAGAAGATAATCTAACGACATGAAGTCGCCTTCTAATCCACACACATTCACATGTTTCACTTCTTGCAGGTGATTGAAAAGGAAAACTGAAGTGATCAATAGGTTTCTCTAGCTGTCTATAAACGAGAAAGCAGTTGTCTCTAGCTGTTGTAACCCTTTCTCCTCTTGAACCATCTCTTCTATTGAGCGGATTAGTCTCTTTATAACATCGAATTACTCGTTGCACACTTGAGTGACTTGCACCAAAGTTTCGCTCTGACCGCAGCCATCTTCTATAGCTAGCATAACAACAAGTAACAACAACAGTATTTAAAGCCATTTCAACACTTACAAAAGCCACACTACTCGATCAAACAATTTGCTATAGATAAAACCACTCAAACAAAATAAGGGTTTATAGGAGTGAGAGATATTTTTTGTAAAACACTTATCATAGAAACAACAATAACTTTTTTTATTCAAGTATAACCATAAAATCATCACAGATTACAGATAGTAAACTATTTACAATTGAAAAAATCCAAAAAACAAAAGATTTATAAAATGAATGCAAACTACAGAATGCACCGGCAGTGTATTAAGTTTTATTTGGTATTGAAAATTAGCTT
Source organism: Megalocaria dilatata (assembly GCA_034642435.1). Taxonomy (NCBI): domain Eukaryota; kingdom Metazoa; phylum Arthropoda; class Insecta; order Coleoptera; family Coccinellidae; genus Megalocaria; species Megalocaria dilatata. Next base: position 44,917,883 of record CM067856.1, read on the forward strand.
TTTTTAATATCATGTTTTACAAATATGCATACAGATTAAATAATTTTCCAATATACCAGTTTTGTAGTGTGATCGACAGAGAACATACCAAAAATGATGAAGTTTACATTTTTGTGTAAATTAAGTATTACTTCACCTTCAGGCAACTGAACACTAAAAACAGGCAACAAATACGAAAGACCGATGGAAAATAGTTGGTGGTTGTATTGGCGTGGCGGTTTTACAGAGAAAATTAGTTCATAGTAAATGAATCGTTCGTTAAAACAGACCTCATTGTATCCAAGCTCGAAATGTTTTGAATCAAATGATTCCTAATACAGAAAATAGTTTATTAAATTCGCTCGCTGTAAGTTATACTTTCTGTTACATGAGCTAATACTTTTTATCATATTTGGAAAAAATATCCGCCGTTTTGATTAATTTCATAAATGCTAATTGTTAGCATTACCATGTAATTTGATATGACTTTAGCATAAGGAAGCTTTTCTATATTAGTAACTCTTGAAGTAATTAGGAATACAGTTCATTGCTTGAATCATCTGAGTGGGTTATGCTGTCTATGTATATTCGCAGGTATTAGGTGGCGGTAGTCTTTGGTAATATTTTAGCGTTTTCTATGCGGGGCGAATGTAGGTCTGTAGATGTGTTGCATTTGTTGGGCATTACAGCTGGTACTGATGTTTGAAGAAAATAAGCTTCCAAAGATATGCATGTCTGCTGTCAATGTCCCGACGATAAACAAAACCTGTTTGGATGTATTTGAGCCTTCCAACTGTTACACAGAGTGTTGCACTGTCCCGATTCAAAGTTCGGGAAAGGAATATAGCTCATTCTCCTTATAATATTACATAAAAATGTAAACTTCACAATTTTTGGTAGTAACACGCTAATTTCTAAAATCGCCTTTTAATTTAAAAGCAAAACTATATGCATGTAATCATATTTGGAATTTTTTGTGATATCTAAAAAATTTGTCAATGGATTTTTAAATGAACACTGAATTTTTAGTGTTGCCTGGGAAGCAAAAGTTGTTACAAATGCCTATTGGGTATGGGGAGAACAAGTCAGTAAAAGTGCTCCAACTGGAGAATATTTGACAACTGGTAGTTTCATGATTAGGGGAAAAAAAAATTTTCTTCCTCCATCACATCTCATATTAGGATTCAGCTTCTTGTTTAGGCTGGAAGATAGTTTTATTGAAAAACATTCAGGAGAAAGGAAAGTTTTAACAGAAGGTACCGATAGCAATTTAAATGATCCCCAAGATGTGGAACAAAGAGATGAAGTTGAAATCCATATTCCAGATGAAGATGAAGGTAACTTTTAGTTTATCAATTGTTAAGTACTCATATTTGAAAAAGGACGGTTTTGCTGAGGGAAACTGACATATGCATTATGTAATGCTATCTGTCAAATGACACCAGACTAAATTTCAGACTGATTTCTAGTGTTACGTTTTCATTGAATTATTATTACCATTACAAAAAGACAAGGGCTAAGAACAATCTTTTTAACTCTTGAGAAGTACATCAGCAAGTACAGAAAATAGTACTGATAAGAGAAAAATGAATTAAGGCAATCTGAAATATTAGGAGAGAAAATATGACAAGAAAACATCACATATGTATAACTTATTGTTCATAGAATCTATCCAGATGTTCTTTGAAAAAATGTTGTCCAATAAAACGACATCCTAGGGCAACAAATTCCACTTGTGAAAAATGTAGTTTGGCAAAAAATATTATCTTTTCGTGAATTAGTTTGCCTATTTTAACTACACAATTTATTTTGGTCTAACATACAACTATATACAGTAATATTCAGAAGAATTTTTTATTCCACTACTTACCTCTCTCTTGTTGGTACAGCAACTGAATGTAGAATTGATTATCTGTACTGGATTAATTGTATTAGAAACCTACCAGCAATTATAGAAGAGTTTTCAGGTTTCCGAATTAAGTAAATAGAAAGGCTTAATCGTTACAGTTGGTTAGTTTTATTTAGCAGCTTGTTTATCACACATGTTTTGAGTTTCATAATAAAAAAAAGCAATACCAATACGTTATTTGCTTTTTACCTTTCAAAGGAGAATTATAAAAAAAGATAAAAGCAAAAACGTTCACAATCTTTAGCAAACTTTCAATATCGGTTAGAAAATAATTAGAAAGATTCACAAAACGATACTAGCTGGTCGTAGAAATAAAGAAGGAAAATAGCAAATAATATTTTACATTATTAGTTAAGTTGAGAAAGAAATTTTTTGGTAAATTTTGCAATTGGTCATGTTGGACAACAGTGGAATACAAATGTCAATATTGTAGCAACCTTTGAACCTTTTAAAGCAAAATTTGTGGAGTTTCTATCTCCAGCCATCATGGTATATAAAATCTGGGTTTAGTATTATACGTCAGAGACCAACTTAGAGTATTATACATCAGATACCATAGGAAAGTGAATACAATGGATTTGAATCTATACCCATATTGTCCAGAAAGGTCATGACTACGAATAATCCTCCTACTTTCTGCAAAAAAAATATGTATGAACTGTAGAATAGATAGATAGAATTATATTGCCCATTTTGTCACAGCAAAATTTGCTTGGCACTACAAATTACTACCATATTCATCCCGCCATTTCTTTGTGGTCCTCACTATAATTATTGTAAGAATAATTTTTTTTTTTGATTAATTAAAGACATAAAAAAATCATAGAGATGTGTGTTGATCGAAAATTTGAGAGAAAATGCATCTAATTAGTAACATAGTTACTTGCTGCTTAACTTGTATATTTTATTCTGAGACTCCTAGATCTTCTGGGAAGATTCCATTGAAGCCGTAGCTGGTGCGAGTTTGGAGATCGGTTGTGTTCTAGTTAGGGTTTGTTGTTGTGTCCTTACGCAACTTTAATGGTGACCATTCTAGAGAGAGAATTTTTTCCCTCGCTAACATGCCAACCTGTAACGAAGACGAATATACGCATACAAGTCTAATGTGTTAACCACTACGTTTACCGGCGCTCATATTATTTATTATTAAATGAGTTGCCTAACCTTTTTCTTCCTTCAAATAAAAGTTGAAAAATCAAAATGAAATTAAAGGAAATAAAAGAAATATCTAGATTATATTGGAATACATGAACTAGTATAATATTTGTTACCTTAAGTATTGTATATTTATGTTTTCAGTTTTTCACACTATTAGTTTAAAAAATTTACTGAATAAATTGTTATGGCAGATGTTGCTACTAGAGATGTGAAAATATAATTCATACAAATAGAAAACTTTATAAAGAAATATGAACTAAGAATGATCACCAGGCAAAAAAATATTGAATTTATAAAGAATATTGTAAAATATAATGCTTGATATTCCAGATTCTCTTCAGGAGTTAATTTCATTCTGCTGATATATTTCTTGAATCTGCCTAGTTGATCTCTCTTGCTATGTTTTTTATATATTTTTATATGGAAGTAATTATTAGTATGGGTTACACCATTGTATAAAAAGTATCCAGAAATTAGGCTAGTTATTGCAATTTGAAATACAGTGCTGTCAAAATCCAGTAAATGTAGGTCTATGAATATCCAGACTTCAACAAGCAGATCTAATATGCAATTACCCAACAATAAAGCTTTGAATACTACATGTTTATCAACTTTAGCGAAAAATTCATTCATAAGCTGCATTGTATTTCAAGTTTGACAGAAATTGACAAATGTTAATTTGATTATATTTTCTGACATACTTAATTTTCTGTGTTTTTAAATTTCCAAATATTTTTTGCAATTTTATAATTCCATTAACAAATAATACCGGGTGGTCGGATAAGTAACATTCAAAGGTAAAATTAAGGTGCTTGAAACAGTGTGTTTGTCATAATCTCAAATTCAAAAACATTGATTTATGTGGGCCTATTTATAAACAGTAATAAATTATTGATACTGTATTTGAGGCGCTTGACATAAATATAATGATTTCAGAAGTAATAGAAGGCATATACACTTTACCTTTGGATATCAGTTCTTTGATTAACCTGTTAGTACAATTATTTGGAAAATTTTTAGGAAGTTTTGAAAATAGTAATTTTATATTTCTCCTTTGCCATCTCCTATTTTTGTCGCTCGCGTCGTCATGTAAGAAAATGGCGCCTAAAAGCGGTTTTTTGTCAATATTTCCTTTCTACAATTTATGTAATAATCCTTTTTTTTCCGTAAAATAAATAGTTATGGCGTTCAAGCGCTGCAAAGTGTACTTCAACATGTTTTTTGGCCAAAAAATTCATTTCGACATAACCTTGAAAGAGTAAGCGGTAAGATCATTGTCTCGTCTGACTGAAGCAGTTTTTTGTGATTGTTGCAGGTTGAAGTACACTTTGCGGCACTTGTATGCCAAAACTATTGTTTTTACAAAAAAAGGTCTAGTTTAATTTTGTGTCTGAATGTTTTATCTTAAAATGAGTAGGAAAGGAAATAATGTCAAAAAACTGTTTTTATGCGCCATTTTTCCAATAAGACATTCCCCATTTTCAAAACTACCTGAAAACTAACCTCTGTTGTTTCAGTAGATGATACACCCAAAAATGATCTTAATGATGATGTAACTACAGTTGAAAAATTAGAAACATTGAAGGAGGAAGATTCAGATTCATCTGAATCTGAGGAGAACATCGTTAAATATCCTGATACACAGTTGAAGATTGAACATAAAACAGATACAACGTATGTTATGTTATATTATATGAATAGTTTGAAATCTGAAATTATCTGGTTTTCGAAAGGCTCATCTTCTGTATATTGTTTCTCGCAATGATAAAGAATATAAAATATTTTATTGATGGACAACAACGTTACATTCTGCTACTACATTGAAAAATGTGTATTTCTTCTGAATCTCTCACCATCTTTGCATATTTGAAAAATTATATATATATAATATAATAATATATTATTATATTCGATTCAGTTAATTCATAGAAAATGAGCCTTCCGAAATCCAAACATTGAAAAATGTTCTCATATATTTACATTTTGTAGGATAAATATACTTCCACAGCTAATAACACCAATTGAAAAAGAACATGCATCAGAATTTCTAGCAAACCTGAAGCCTTTGGTTTCAAAGAGGAATGAGAAGAATAATGCAATTAATAAGCAAAAATCTAAACAAACCAAAGAGAATAACCTAGCCAGTAAATATTTCCACAATTTTCTAACCTTTTTTTGATTACACATATTTTAGAAAGTAACGAAGACACTAATGTCAATAAACAGCAGATGAAGCGAGGACAAAGAAGTAAACTGAAGAAAATTAAAGAAAAATATAAGGATCAAGATGAGGAAGAAAGGCAATTACGTATGGAAATTTTGCAGGTGAGTTCGAATCAGAATTATTTCTTGTAAACTAAATTATTTAACAGCAATATTTCTAATTTATATATTTTTTTAGTCTTCGGGCAATAACAAGGAAACCAAGAAGAATAAAAAAAATAAAGATTCAAATAAAAATAACACGAAAAAAGTGCAGTCTCAGATTTCTAAGGTACCTAAATTATCCAAAAAAGAGGAAGATGCTGTTGAAGAAGAAGAAATTGTAGTTCAAGTGGATGTGGATATAATAAATGCTCTGACTGGTATACCAACTACAGAAGACGAACTTCTCTTTGCCATACCTGTTGTTGCCCCATATAGCACTTTAACAAATTATAAGTAAGCAAACTTGTTAAATGAATAAATTTAAATATTTTTTTATTATTTAAATATCTATTATTCAATTTTTGATTAAATGAATGAATATAAACCATTAAATATTTTCAGGTTCAAAGTCAAACTTACACCTGGTACAGGTAAGAAAGGAAAGGCAGCTAAAACTGCTGTAGCTATCTTCATGAAAGATAGGGCGATTACCCAACGTGAAAAAGACTTACTTAAAGCTGTGAAGGATGATCAATTACCCAGAAACTTCCCTGGAAAAGTTAAATTGTCAGCTCCTAAGCTACAGACTCTGAAGAAATAATTGTTTTTTTCGACTGTTAAATTGTGAAATAATTTTTTGTAAAGAATAGTTAATATATAATTTTTACATATTTTTTGTTATATTGTAGTCAGCATACATACTTAACATCTAATATTTTTGGTATCTGATGCGCATTTTGAAAACTATGTGCTGATATGCAAGTTTTGAAAGCAATCTTTCCTTTTTCAAGAAGCATTTACGTTATTGTAGTAATATATTGATGGACAATAATCTAGTTAATCACTGTTAACTCCTGTTGAAAATTTCAGTGTATATTTTGAGGTGCATAGATTTAAAAAATACTGATGCAAATTCAGAAGCTTTTGTGCTCTTGCTTAACAGTACATTTCCCCTGAAAATTTCAAATCTTTGAATTACTTCTTAAAGAAGCTACATAAGATGTAGAGAAACACAGAATTCTGTGTTTTGTCATCCGTAAGTCAAATCTAATTTTTTGCTATTATAAAATTCCTGAATAAACGGAAAAACTCATGAAAATGAAAAATACATATTTAAAAGGCTCTATCTTTCTTTCTTCGATCTGCATCATTAGATATTGGCAACAAAAAGTGAAGAAGAATTGAATAAAATGTCTTGCTTTTCATACTATTTCGTGTCATTATTTCACATATTAAATTTGAACCTTCGAAAATATTTCAAAAATTAAATTTCAAATGGGAATAATTCAGTAACCATTGTGTCATGTCTGTTTATTTCTGACCATAACATATATATTCAGAATCCAAACCTTACCTGGAAGTTTCAAGTCTTTAGGTCTTTTTGTTCATAAATGGGCATTTTCATGTCCAGTCGTCACCAATGAGTGACCCCTCATGAAAGTTGGCATAAATTTAAGTGTCGTTATTGTACTCCTAATGGCAAGTTTTATTTTGTTGGGATCAATGGTTTCGGAATTATTGGGAAAATTAACAAAAAGTTCTAAATGTGAATAACTGTGAAACTATTGTACCGATTTTGCATATTGATGAACATAACTGAGATATTTAGTCTTTAAACCTACCTTGAAAGTTTAGAGTCTCTAACTTTTTCTGTTGGAAAGTTAAGAACGTTTTCAGCTAAAAATTCAATGTACAGGTTGAAAATTAAACATGGCAAAAGGTACTTAATCAAAATAGAATATATATTAATGGATAAAGTTTAATAATTACAAAAATCATCTTTAATTTGTATGAAAAAAAAATCAGCAATTACATTGTTACCAACTCCAATATACAGGCGTTTTCAAAGATGAGATTTCTTTTTAGCAGGAGGTAAAACTCAAATCATTTCACCAAAAATTGCAAAATTTCAAGGGAACAGTCATTTGATACCTTGAAATTTCAATTCTAGTTCTGTTACAGCGGTTACTTCGTTTTCCATGACTATGGAAGCAATTGTGATTTGACATAGTCATATGTCAGTTCGATGTAAACAAATTATTCTATGGTAATTAGAACTGTTAATTGCTCGGAATCGAATTTGAATTAAAGGGCTTCTATCTCTTTCCCCTTGAACATTTTATATAGGCGATTTTTGTTGAAAGGTTAATTTAGATGAGTTTACCTTCCCTTATAAAAAAATATCAACTTTGAAAACAACCTGTATAGGTACTGAAACTACAGAACTGAATAAATTACTTTATTCAACACAATTATGAATACATCGGAGGTAAAAAAAAATGTCATAAAATTATAAAGAATATCACAATCAGAATATCAATTGCTACTTAAAAAATAATGAATAAAATAAATTATGTGCGTTCTGTTATGAATTTGAAGTTCATTTTAGAAATTACAGAGTTCACACAGCATGAAATGACTAGTAAACCACTGCTATCCATAAAGACAGAAAGCAATAAATTTTAAGAACAGATATACTTCATTGTTTATACATTTAATTTGTTCAACAAAAATATGATTTTCATGATCCTTAAATGAGAATTCATTATGTACATTGTAACATCCATTTCTGACATATTCTAGTTTGGAAATAGTTGAATAATTATGTTAAGTTTGGTTATTAAATATAAGGATATAATCTATTTTGTATGGATTCTCTCAAATATTGTTTGTGTTTTAAGTAATCAAGTTCTTTGATCTAATCACCATTATTTGACATTTTAATAAAATTTGAATCAATCAGTCTATATTTTTCAACTATCCAATTTTTTTAATACTAAATATCAATATTTTTAACTTTCAATATATCATTATTATTCTTAATTTAACTATTTGGTATATAAAGCAATATGCACTTTTTCGCAGATCATAATGAGTATCTCACAAAAGGAAGTTCTAAAGTAAAATGTTTGAAATATATACAGGATATTTTTAAAGGCGAGGCTATTTTAGGAGGATGTAGAACTCGTTGATATATACCATTAGCCCAAATGACGCCTACTAGAAAGTTAAAGAATAACGGAGTTGAATCATCATGAATGCCATTCAAGAACTTGGTATCCATTATGATTAATTAAAAAGTGAAATGAACGCATAGTAGTTATTAGATTATTATGGCGGGTACTACTTTCTTTAAGAAAAACTCACCTCTGAAAACATCTTGTATTATCCCTCATATGTTATACTCATTATTTTCACTTAGAAATTATAACTCTGTAGATACAGTTTTTGGGGGTTATGCTAATCTGATAGTAATTCAAGAAACCAACATTTGATTAACACAGAGTTCTTGAAATTGATCATATTCTATCAATTAACTGTTTTTAGTTTTTTTTTTAATACAAAAAAATTGAAACTTATTATTTTGATAACAAACAGCATTTAACAAATCAGAATATCTTATTATTCAATTAATTGAAAATTGGTGAAAAAGTTTAATTTTTTAAATGTTATAGTGTGCATTCTTACAATCAATTTAATTCAATTGTAGAAGTTATGAATTTTGAGTCAACTTGGTAAAGGTTTTAATTTAAAATTAGAATTCTGATTATACATATATCTGTGTTCAATGTTGAAATTGATATTTGTCCAGAAAACTGTATTTTTCATTGTATGACATGGGAAAATATGTACAGTGTATATGTATACATAAATTATAATAATCATCCACTGCAGTATAATTAGAATAAAATCAAAATCACTTGAGAAATTATAAAATATCTAATTCAAAATATACCCTTATACCGATATTTCATGACTGTTCAATTGTAATTGGATTTTTGCTTTGTGAACTTTTTCAACTAAGTACGGTTTAAATCTTGTTATTGTGTTTACTTGTCATCTGAGAGCAAGAAGAATCATGAAATATGACTATAATGGTTTATATTTTGAGTTAGGTATTATATAATTGCTATAGTTTTTTGGGTTTTATTCTAACTACTTTAATTGATAAATTTTTGTATACACATACATAAAATGAAGAATAAAGTCTTTTTAAACAAATATTAATTTAATATAATATACAGTGAAGGTTTTCAGAATTCTAATTTTATTTCAATGTTTAATCAGGGATCATTTTTGTTCCATAATCGAATTGATTCTTCAATGAACTGTTTTGTTATGTTCCATTGAACATATGTTCAAAGAAAAAAAATACGTACTTTTCTTCCCAACTCCACTTAGAGAGAGACATCAAGTAATTGATCACTGTTTTTCCAAATTACATACGAAAATACTGTTTGGGTATAATATTTAGTTATACTTAATTTAATCTAGACGATTTCTCGAATTGCTATATTCAATTAATTTGGATAACCATAGTAAGTGGGTTATAAAAGAACAATCTCCAACTATGAAAATCTGTATCAAAGAATTAATAATTATTAGCGAATACCTGATCTGCGAAAGTAACCCTCTTCTAGCTGGGCTGGTGTGGTATCAATGGTATACTTGACCGTAAGCAACTTGCAGGCCTGTCATTTCTGTTAGCAGCAGGTGCTGTTTTAGTCTCTACACTTTCCCCATACAATTCACTCATGTACTCTCTTATGAGTGTGGCTATCTGGAATGCTTGAGAAGTTGTCAAAATAACCTTACTCTGTTTTCTGTCGCTTCCTGTTATAATCATCAGACAGTTCAGAGCAGGGGAATAACTTAAAATACTTCCATATTCGTAAGTGCATAGAGTGTTCCGTGATCTATGTTCCAAAAGATGGAGTCCAGTTTGATCTACTGCAAGCCACAAAACTCTTGGCCAATTTGAGGTGAAAGATTGCTGTAAAAATTCATTTAATGTGAACTTGGGACTCATCAATGTTAGTTTCTTAAAAATAAACATATCTGAGCATGTTTTTCTGCTTGGTTCTTAAGATTTGCCAACAATGAAAATGCAACTCGAAGGTGAAAAAAAGCTTGGAGATGGAAAAGCAGATCAAGCTTAGATAAAACTAGAGAAATAAAGGAATTTTTCATGTTTTCTTCGTTACTTCAAGACTTCTAGGATGATTTTTGTAAAATAGTGTATATTACTTTGTTATTTTATTTGACCCAGTAGAATTCATGATGAAGTTTTTCGTCATAGTTGAACTTTTTTTAGAAAAGAATTGAATCCTGTTCTTTAACAGGAATCAATTCTTTTCTAAAAATTTCTACTTTATCAAAATGTATTCATTCTGTAGTTACTCTCCCAAAATGAACACATTCATTGTTTTTTTTTTTTTTGATCAATCACTTTATTGAACGAGATATTCTTTATGTATATCTGTACTCAACTATAGAAAAAATATCGTTTCTAAGAGCTTTGAATCATTAAAAATTTTAAACTCACCATAACATCAAATATCGTTGCTTTGTGCAGTGGCCAACTCTGAATGAGATTCAAAAATGCTTGTTTTGCTTCTGCTGATGTCATTCCTTTCAAGGATTGATGATGCATAGTGACACCTTCTTGTGGAAGCGATGGTACAAGTCGAGCAGGTAAGCAATGTGCCGCAATCCTCCTGTAATCGTGAAGTATATCTTCCAAATCGCCGAGTTCAAGCTGTGCTTGAAGAGCCGTGAGCATCATCTGTGTAAAAATCAGCATGTAATGTTGATTCAGTTAAAACTGAAGCTAATTGTTGTGAAGTTTATTCAAAGGTTATATTTTGTTAAAGAAAAGACCCACAAACTTAATATACTAAAAGTATTACTTACAGCTTCTTTATCAGTGATGGGGAATCTATCCGTCCTCAGATCATGTAATACTTGGTGGTATAATAGTTCTTTTTCAACAGGATCATTCAAATTAATGAATTGGTCCATAAATAGATGTTTTTTGAATAAAAAGAAGTGATTCTGTGGTCTTGCACGCTTTGAGCCAGGAGCATTGGTCAAGGTATTTGCAGCAGAAGCAGCCCTATATCTTTCCCATTTAGCCATAACGTCTGTTACTTTTTCTTCTCCTGCCAGACTCCTTTCTGAATTACCAAGAACTTCATAGATGGCATAACCTATAATATGATTAAGAATATGAACAACTAATCAAATGCTCAATAGATGAAAACTAATGTGAAATCATTGATTTTTAAACAATAGGTATAGATTTATACACTGTTGATTTAGAGAATATGATTTGTTTAATATGACAAAATTCAGCAAGAAAATATTTTGAACAGACAAAGAATAAAACAATAAATATAGAGTAAGAACCAAGTATAAGTAGGTATTTTCAAAGCAAAGCCAACAAACAATATTTTGCTCCAAAATCTATTACTGAAATTTTACTTCTGTAGGATAATCTTATGAACGAAAATTTGAATGTTTTATTGTTAACTTGCGATGAAGTTTTTGACCTTGTCGAATACTCTTAACTTGTCATGTTCATTAATCAAGTTGAAACTTCGAATTAATTGTAGACTCATTTATATTGATTTCTATTAATTATTATGAGTTGAACACATGATGTGTGTTTCGCTACATTGTAGCTTCTTCAAATGCTTTTAAACAACTAATTAAAAGTTTTGTAACATTGTACTTAAATGGAACAGAATCTGTATATAGTAATTATAATGTTACGATTGTAATATATATTATTTGTACATACACCCTTTTGCACTTTCATTTCCCAAATAACTGTTCATTACTTTTACTGTTTAGTGAAAGAAAATAACACCATTTAATCTCGAACATCTTAAACAGAACCCTTTCCCACCTGCTTAAATATTACTCAGGGAAGGGGTGAACGACTGAAACAATGATGCAACCTTGAATAAAAATTTTTTTTAAATTAAAATTGTAGAAGACAAACATATTTTAATTTGTTTTGATATTCAAATTTTGTTATATTTCTTCTATAAAGTAAAAAGCCTTTCTTTTTTTTTTTTTTATTAAACACACATATTCAATTTTAAATAATTTCATAGATTTACCTCTAGCATTCCCCTGTAACCCCACTTTATCCTTCACAATTTCAAGAACATCTTTGGCCGTAGAGGAAGGATGAAATTCTACTGAATGATACTGTCCATCCATGAAATGGAAGCGTGCATAAACAGGTCTACGATTGATGGTACACAAAATCTCCTCCTTTGAAGGGGGCCACTGTCTTCTCCTAGTTCCCTGTGTTTTAAGTAAACATTTTTCGGCGAACCTCGCATATTTTCCTTCTTCAGTAACATTATCTGCGCTACATTTTTTTAGGTGAGCTATGAGGTAACGCCTAATTGCCTTGTTTGGCGGTAGAATAACAGAGCACGCTAGACAGAGCAGGGCCCAATGACGTAAGTTTACGCGAGAATTTGGATCTGGATGATCTGTCGTTTGTTTGATGAGTTGTAAGAAAAGTTCACAAAGTAGCGAGTCTTTTCTCATACATCTGTCAAGTATTGTTTGTAGAAGGCTTACATGTTCATCTTCTACACGTTTTATGGATTCACCTGGAATAATTTATGTCTCATCAATTAATTCTTCACCATTTGCAACTAATAGTAAAAATATTTATAATTACTTTACTTATCTAAAAATTTTAATAATCTCAGGATTTTTAAATATATAGCAAATTATCAAAAGAGAAAATAATCAGAGGTAGAACAAAACTCACCATTTTGACCAAGCCCTGCGTAAGTCAACATGATCTGGAATACTTGAAGCATTATTTGTTCCTCAGGTTCTGGTAATCTACTAATGCTCTGCTGGATCATTTGCCTAGTGAAAGCCCAAAAACCATAATGAAAACCTTTGTATGTTTCATTTGTATCTCCACCATGCTCCTGCCTCAATTTATCAAGTTTGTTCTTACTCAGGCGACGTAAGGTATTCTTCAGGAAACTACCACCCGATTCCACTGGTTTACGAAGGATATCATGGTCAATCATAGCTCTTCGACAGTTGACCAAGTTGTGATATATTCGAATTCTATCCTCATTTGTGATAGCTTGAAAAAGGTATACATTTCAATGATAAAAGAAGTTCAGTATTATGAATTTTTGAACAAACTAATGTAGTTTGATCAACTGCGAGATTACCTTTCATTTTCTTTGTGGGCTGATCATTTTCTATTATCCATCCAGCTAAATTAGGATAATAACTTGCAATAAGAGAACCAATTTCATTCTTCTGTTTCGTCTCGAAAACGAAACATCTATGGTTGTTGTCATTCATATGTCTCTGTAGTGTTATCGTTATAAAGAAATCGCTTGGATCTAACATAATACTTTCAATCTCTTGGTAATGATATTCATGTAGTACAAATTTATCATCTTTTTTTATTAGCATTATTCCATCACAGTTAATACCAAGTATTAGATTATTATTATGCAACCAATAACCTTTATAAGTAACTGAGAACATGGTGGTGCCATACAGAGGATATTGCATCACGCACGAAAGGTATAGTGCTTTAGCGGTGAGTTCAGATCTATTTGAACCATACTGCTTATGTGCCTGAGCGATGATGGGTACCTGTAAATAACTCCATTATAATAAATCGTTCAGATTTAGACAAAATTTTAGGAGGATTCATTAATATGAGTGAAATGAGTTCCCTTTCATCAACTCATCTTTTGGACAATTTTGAAACTTCCGCTATTAAATTTGAAAACTGTTTAATTGAAAAAAAAGATTCACATTTTTCCATGCTTGTATTAGACCATGTATCATTTCACATGTTGGCAAATAAGGCCATATGCTGGCCCTGATTATTACTAGCATCACCAGAAATAACAGACCAGAATTAAACTATACGGAATCAAATTATAATTAAAGGGCTTTTATCTCTATTCCAGTGAATATTTTATGAAGGAGATTTTTATTGGAATAGTTTATTTTGATGAGTTACACATAAAAACATGAGTTTATGACAATTAAATTTTTGAAGAGATTATGGAATCACATATAAGGGAAGATATTAATTCAAAAAGATATCATACCCAAACATCTGCACTTCGAGTCCTACTTATCCTATATGGTAAGAATGTGTCTATGTCAGTATAATATTCCAATTTACTGTTGTCTTTAGGGTTACCGAGGGCTACTTGCGCCTGTAGTCCAGCCAACTGAAGCGCTACCTTCTCAGTGACAGGAAAATCATCACACTGTGAAGAAAGAGGAAAACACTTAGTTTCAAAAAAACATAGTTTGTAAACTAAGTTATAAGTTTCGTCAGAATTAGGAATATCAAAATATTATCAGTATCAAAATATTGAAACTCACTTTTACAACACTATGTACAGCCTGGGCATACAACAAATTTACTTCCACAGGATCTTGACTGAGCTCTCGATTCGATCTGAATAGTCTCTTTTTGAAAATGAATCTATTTTCTCCTCCACTTAAGCCTACATTTGTACTTCTCCTTCCTAATGTTGATAAGCCAGATGGTGCGGTCACTTTCTGTTGCAACCTATGAACATTATTACTTTATATGTAAGAAAAACTAATTAGTTAAATAACATGTTCAACCTAAGATCAGTTGTCAAAATTTTGTCTGATTGTCAAAACAAATAATTATTTACCCAGTTAACTAATTCAGAAAAAAAGTGTACAATGGATGTGCATTACTACGTAGAAATGTGAATTCCATGAGAATTCAGTTTTATTATGAAGCTTCATGGCAAGTATTTGAAAATTATATAAATCTTCATTATTCGTCATGGCTGAAGATTTTTAAGCAAGGTTTTATTCAGAAATTTAATACTGAGAGTACCAAGTGATACACAGGTGATAAACACAGAAATAAATGATGAAGTCTTGAATGTTCTGCTTGTTGAGATTGCAAGGTTTGCTTGCTCAAGCTGCCAACTTTCTTTTATGCAAAACAATTAAGAATAACATAGCTATTCCATAGCAATAAATGTTTATTAAGTACTTCAGAATGTATTCAAATGTAGAATCGATCAAAAATGGGAAACACGAAGCTAAACCATAGTTTTTATCCAGACAAAAACTTGTACAACAAAACTACATTTCTTAATCTTTTTCTTATATGACAGAAGGTATCCTTCTTACACTATCAATGGAATTCAACAGACTGTTAGAGTTACAGAGTGGTACTCTTCGTTCATTCTATAGATTATCGATAAAAACAAATAAATTCTATATTCAATAATTGAATTTGAAATCCATAATTTGCAAAATTTTTGTAAAAATATGTTCCATGCAACTCTACGACAAAGAGATATCTATAATACTCACATTTCCCATTTAGCTATGACATCATACAAATAATGATGGTGTCTAACATGCTCTTCACCTTCAGAAGTGCTTTGATAAATTGCCCAACCGTCCAAATTCTTTAATCCTAGTCGTTCTGCCAATTTTCTAGCAGCTTCCCCAGCTGTGTCTGTGGGATGTACGTCAATAGCTTTAGTTCTTCCATCCAAGAAAAAAAATCTGCATACTATCGTTCCCAATCTTTTCATTGCCTAAAAACCATAAGAGAATTTATCCAGAATGGTTGTTTAGTCATAAAAAAAATTATCAATTTTTTTTGAGTGCTTGTTCTAGAGAACATACTGTTATCAATTTGACCAAATGGTTGTAATTTTCGAATTTTGAGCCTAAGATGGTCTTTAACGAGTAGGTTGGACCTATTGATAAAGAATATAAGGTCAAAACTAATACTGACCGGCGGTCCGTCCGAAACTCTAACTTTAGAACGGAAAGAGTTAGAAAATTGAAATTCTCAGGGTAGGTTTGGATCCTAAATATTTCGGATCAGTTTGTTGATTAGACAAATCGATCCAATGGTTCCAGAATAATCTCATTTTATATTTTTTCTCATTTTTCCCGGTATTTGCCAAACTACAGATCCAATCGATCTAAAATTTGGTATTTACAAGTAGTGATACGCGTGTTCGTGCGAAATTTGGTGAGGATTGTTCAATTGGAAAAATTAAAAAAATTGCGTGATAAAGTGGCTTTGAGCACTTCCATAGCAAAAGAGCTACAATCGAGATTAAATTTTTCATTTGATTGTAAAATAATGACAGAAAGGCTAATAAAATAAAATTTCGTGAGGATCGTAGGTTATATATTTATATGTCAAAACTCCCAATGCTTCCTAGGTGCAGGTAAAGCTATCAGGACAGTGGAGAAAAGGCAAGCTTGTTCCCATTTTTAATATTAATATTATATACCCATATCTTTTTTGAGTTCAGAAAATTTTTAGACCAAGATTTCATAACTAAGATCATCAATACAGATGGACTCTGTTTATACAGACATGGCTAAAGCCTTTGATGAATACAAAATTGACAGTATAAATGAAAAACATGTTTTAATTTTTTACTATATTTTATTGGTAGTGTTGATTATGAATATTACTATATTTTGCGACCAATTAAACATGAGAAATTTTAAAATGATGTTTAAAACAAGTGAAAATTCTTTAATCATATGGCAGTGCAAGTAAAACGATATATAGCAACTATTACTAAAAACTCCAAACTGAAATTCTGTCAGTAGAAAGTTGTGCTAAGGTTTGCCTTTTCAGGCAGTACAAAGAGCAATAATTTGCATGGTTTCAGATAGCTAGATGACTCACCTCATCCTATCATTGTAAAAAAAAACTAGGATTATTTATTGTAGTTCTCACTGGTACCATGTGAGATATTACCACTGAGATTCTGCCATTTGTAGGTTATGGGAAACTATCATACTTTACCAAACAAAATGAGACTCTACTGGCAGACTTTATCCTGCCTCACAGACAGATATCATAGGCATGACTACTCCTCATCTATTATAGTCAACACTTGAACTGACAAGGGGAGGATGACATCTATACAAACTGTATGTTTCTACTCTGATAATTACATAAGATGAAGAAACAGATCATAAATAGAGTCAGAATTGAGGAAGTGAATATGCTGCATAAAAAAATTTAGTAGCAAAATGATATAAATAGTTGATAGAATTCATATAATTCAATTCCTAATAATTGTATCATAAAGAAACTGATTGTTATTTTATATTTTTAGAATTCCCTAAACTGCTTTGATACTGAATACTCCACTTAATTAATCAATAAATACATATTTTATCAAAAAGGTAATATAAAAATGCGGTAGTTTTGTAAACATTGAAAACACTGATAAACTATTATATTCTAAGGTAAAAAATAATTCGGAACACATAGTTCCAAATATTTCCAAAAGCTATAGAAAACACTTAATATTATTTCAATGACGAAAAACACTTTCAATTTTGTCTCTGTATATTCTTTTAATGAGGTTCACATGAAACCCAGGTGCAGAAAGTTAGGAAAAGTTTCATTAAATAATCACTTACCGCAACTTCAACAGATGACGGAGGTAGTTCCCTGACAGTAACTTTGATATTATTGCAGTTATCTAAACACCATTGCACATACTGAGATATTTTTCCCCCTTGCATTGCATTTTTCTTCAGGAAAGATATAAAATACTTAGATAACAATTTAGATGGTTTGAATGACACCACACAAAGACATAGTATCAACCAAACTCGCTCTGTAGAGTCCATACTAGGGTTATTTGTAGCTTGACGCATGAGTTGTACCAAAATCTCATCTCTCAATTCCTCTCTTTCTATTGCATGGCCTATCATCGATTGAATAGCTTGTAGTTCTTTTTCAGCACTCAGTTCTCCACGTAAATACCTTGAGAGATCCCTAAATATGACACAGGCTATATTGATATTATCTGGATCATACATATGGATGTGAGAGCAAGGTATCGTAGTTCCCTTATAGAAAGTTACCATATCTTCAACTGGAATCATTTCACAACTTGGTCTCTTTCTTGTTAAGGTAGCTATTATAGTACCCTCTGGACTTCTTTCGTGAGCATTAAAGTGTGCCTTGGCGAAATCGAGTAGATCGAAGAATTGGTCTTCAATATGAGTATCTTTCTCGTGATTTTCTGCAAACTCCTGTAATTTCTTTTCAACTCTGAGTTTTCTCCTTTGTTCTCTCTCCACATTGAATGTCTGTTCAGATTCAGATGGATACCGCCAAGAATGTGGCTGGAAAAATAAGGAAGCAAATTATAAAAGCACAGAACTGACGTTGGGAACTGTATCTCACTACACACATCAATTAACAATATTTGAAATTGAATAAATCAGAAATTCAAGAGAATATATATTCAAAAACTTTGACATATATGCAAATTCTTTATTTTTGTTTCAAAATCACATATTTTTAATCCAACTGTACGTATTTTATCTGGCAGAAAGAAGGGAGTCATTAGCCATTTACAAGAGCAATAAATATCTTTTCTCTCCTTTTTTTTTGATAGTGAAACGAGATCAAGTGGATAAAAAGCAAGTAAAAGGATAAAAATCTTGGAACTTACTCTAGAAGAGATAATAGTACTGTTTGACCTTGACATAAGTGGTGTTGATTTGGGAGACTCAGAACTCATCTTAGGAGGTGCTGGTAACGGTGGAGGAGAAATGGCTACTGGAACCTCCCTTGGCAAGACAGCTTCGTATATGTGTTCACCTTCACTCTTATTATTTATCTCTTCAACAGGACTCTCCGCAATAGGTGCCATTTGTGGCGGAGGACATGGCGGAGGTGGAGGAGGTCCAGAAGGTTCCGGTAATGTAGGATGTCCCAAACGTGGAGGAGTTGGCTGAGGTTGTTCTTGGTTAAGACCTTCTAATTCCTGTTGAATAACAGTTTCAAGTTCTACATCCAGATCTTCAACAAGTTCGTTCATTTTTTCGCCAATTTCATCTATGATGTGATTCCTGTTTGGTTGGACATCCGATAGAAAAGCGAATAAATTGTCGAGGTCCACAGATTCCGTAACAGTTTCCACAAGCTTTGGCTTTAGCTGTTGCGCAATGTGTGAAAGAGCAGCAATTTCCTGTTCAGCAGCTCTGCAATTATGAGGAATACCAAATAAAGTAATGAACGGAAATCAGACAATATATGGATTTCAGTCTTTTTTTTTAGAAAAAATTTTTCCTTCCAATTAGTAAAATGAAAATATTTTTTCTCTTAAATTTTACACAAATTCTAATTAGCTAACTGATGAGGAAGATAGTACAAAAAAAAGATTATCTATCAGAAAAATACTTTTATCACTGGCTTTTGAATTACCACTAAATCAGATAATGAAAAACTTATGGCAGTTACCAAGTGAAATTTATAGGCAATGATGTATATGATTTCTAATACCATTTGTTTGTTAGAAAAATATCTTCGAATTATGTTAAACATATATTTCTAGCAAAAAAATTTGTGTTGTCCATTGAGCCATCCAAAGTACAAAATTATTTATAAAGGGTGCTTAAGAGCTGATTACCTCTTCCTTTAACAGGAGGTAATCATTCACTCAGTCACCTTATAAGAGTTGAATCTAACAAAGTTCATATATTCACTGATAAAAAGAATCCCAATCATCTGGTCTGAAAAAGTATAAAAGAGGACCTTTACGTTATACACTTCTATAATTTTCAATTTTTTTTGTCCATTCATCCATTTTGGTTGATATAGGCTAGTAGTCTCAAGTACTACTACTACCTTTATTTTTTTTTTTACACACATTTGCGAAATTTGTCATATTTCGGAATTGTTCAATAATTCAAGAAGTTATGCCGAATTCAGTGAATCTCTCGATGAAAATCATTAATAAATTTCATTACCATTCACCCAAACTCATGAAATTTCACAGAAAAATTGCATAAATATTACAAGTGAAAAAATATTCCATTTTTCATCTAAATATTATTGAGAAAAAATTCAACCTTGAAAACAATATGAATGAAAAAATTTTAGTGAAATGCTACTATATGTTCATAAATTTCCCTCTCTTAAAACATACTTAAATCTGAATTTCTCATAGGCATTCATGCAAGGCAACAAAAATATTTTTGTTAATTTACTTACTTTTCACTTTCATGTAATTCCTTGTATGATTCTCTATCCTCCTCTATTTCCTCTTCTTTTTCATTTTCATTAGATTCTTCCTCCTTCTGTTTCTTGAGAAGTTCTTCTGCTTCTTTTGCTTCCCTTATCCTACGTTCTTCTTCCAGCCTCTCCCGTTTTTTCATTTCTTCGTCAACTCTCTTCATTTCTTTCAATGCAGCTGCAACTTCTCTCGCAAATACTCCACGTAAATGACTTTGTATCACTATAACAGCTCTACGCTTCCTTAAAAATTCGATTCTTTGTTTCCATCCACGGTAGGAATGCTGAATTCTCAAAACAGCATTTCTTATTCTCAGGTACGATTTTCGAGCAACATAACCACGAAACATTTTTTGAACAAGTACAGCTCGGGAAAACAAGATATTGAATCTACTATCTTCTAAAGTTTCATGGACATAAGATCTTAGAAACACTTTGGATTTTCCTAATTGCCAGTTTGTATTTGGTAAGTTATGACTAGAGAGAATTGCATGACAGGCTTTTTGTGCATCAGGTGGTAATCTACCATTAGCTAAGCAATAATACCGCTCAACGAAATCTTCAAAGTTCATGTGCACTGGGAAGCCATCTTTCCTGATTCTTATAATATCTAGCATACCTAAATATTTCAATTGGTCTAAGACTAATTTTTTATCATATTTATTTGGGACTTTTTCAGAATTAGGCTTTATACACCTAACATACCAAGGTGTGGTGGATTGTAAAACATCCACAAGAGATTGTAATTGAAAACGAAAAGTATCACAAACTGTGGGTTTCCCTTTGCAAGTTCCTCGAGAAACCGTAGATATACCATTAGCAATATTTTTAGCAGCTAGAGAGTTCGAAACATCTTGATATGTTGAAAGTACTTGCAAAAAATCGTTATTACTTCTAGATATCATGTCGAAAAATACATCTTGTTGAACATCTCTATTTTTATCGACAAAACCTTTTACATTGTAAGTAACACAACCTGCATAATGTTTCACGCCAAATTCTCTTTCCCATCTTCTCTTGTCATCTCCTAAAATTACAAAAGTAATTGTAGAATTATATCTATGAGAACTTATAGTGCAAGTCAAAATATATCGAATAAATTCTCTAGAAACAAGTTGAAGACACACTAGCCATGATAAATTCTTTCAAATAATTTTAAATAACTAGTTTTCTGTAAAGTTCAGATGCTTGTTCTACTAAATCAGGAAATAATATATATACTGATGGCTCTTTAATGTTTCGAAAATGAAGCCAGAGTTATGATTGGTTCAGTCCATGCCATATCCAGTCAAGAAGAAAGGAGGACGTTCACAAAATATTTCTTAGGCTATTAATATTGGCGTTATTGGGAAAAAAGAGGTAAAAGTGGCATGTAATATTCTAATCAGATTGGGGCATAGTGTTTTTTGTTGATGAAAAGGTTTCTAGAAATTAATGAACAAGTAGACAAATAGAAAAAACACAATTTGAGAAAGGTTATCTAGTGAAAGTTTTTCAAATAAAAAAGAAAAAAGAGTCCTTCACAAATACATATATACATTTCTATGGAGAAAATTTATTTGCTACATAGTTGAGGTTATACTTAATTGAACAATTCTTAGTGGTTCTAGAAAACTTGTTATATAGTAATTTTAGCATTTTGATGCAGTATTGTAGAGAAAACTATGTTGCACTTAACTGTAGAAGCTGCAGTTTAAATACCAATGTGTAAAATAACAGACTTTGTATCGTGTTGGCCTTTACTTGATAAAAATACATTGCACACTTTAGTTAAATGAAACACATATCCCAGAAGTAGAAGTCAAGCCGGAATCGGGTAACAGGCCGAGTCAATAGTAGTCTATATTTAAAAAAATCTAAGTCGTGTACTTTTCAAATTATATTGCATAATTTATTATTCGAGAAAATGCACACCCTGTGATGATTTTTGAACTCCTGTTGCTACAATTTTTTACTTTCTTCAAATTTTATTTTTCCTATGTTATCTCGAATAGTGCTTCTGTGACCTGTGATCTTTAATTCTAAGCCAATTACTCCAGCTTGGAAAATAATGACACTTTTTGCCGAACCAAGCATTCAAAATTAATATTTCGCACAACTTTAACTGACTGTACTGAAACTAAACTGTACTATATCAGTTTGGCAAATTACTTTGAAAGTTAGCGCAGACGTGTTTCGTTAATATAGTTAACTTCTTCAGATGTTTACAAACAGTTTGGTGGCATATGAAGAAGTTGACTATGTTAACGAAATGCATCATGTGAACAACTCAAAATAATAAATATAAATCTACATATATATGTGTTTCATTTAACGAAAGTGTGAAATAACAATTTTACCAAAAAAAAAATATGGATAATATAAAAACATACCTTTCACATATCTTTCATGATTCTCAAATTCACTATGTAGTGTAAGAATGTAAGAAGCATCACAACCTTTAGGTAAGTGGCATTGCTCGGTTAGAAGCCTGAGTACACAACGAGGTGGTTTTTCAAGTAATTCCAAACAGGAGCTGTTATCTTTGAAATCTATATGATTGAACATTATAGATTCTTCTTGATACTAAAATCGAATAATTAAACATACATTTATAAGAATAATAAAATACTACTCACAATTTCTTGTTCTAAGGCAAAAACATAATGGTTGAAGAATTTATGTAATTTTTCATTTGTATAATTTATGCAGAGTTGCTCAAAAGAGTTCACTGCAAAATTTTCAAAACCAAAAATATCTAAAACACCCAAAAATCTTGAAGAATCCTGTCCAGGGTTAGTACATGTGTTGATATGATTTATCAACCAGGCAAATGTTCTTGAATATAAAGCTTTAGCCATAGCATGTCTATTTTCTCTGGCCTTAAAGTAGAAAAGGTAAATATGGCAAATTGTAAAACGACTCCAAGATGACAAACCTCTTGTAACTTAAGCGGTATTTCAGTAATATTCCCTCTTACATTGATTTGTCGAATCAATACAACCTGTCTCAAATCTTCCTTATCTAAACTCAACAATGTCGATAGAATATTCAAAATCTCTTCATCTTGTCCCGTCAATCTACATTTTTCTCCATCTATATCTTCAAAAGTTAAATTTCCCAGCCATAGTATTGCACTCAACGTCTGAAATATTCCATTACACATGTTACCAGGCACCTGCAGGACGTTGAAGGCTAACATTAGCCTATCTAGGGTTCTTTCTTCATCTTCAATTTTAATGCAATCAGACTGATTTAGATAATTGTAAAACCCAACATCCCTAAGGTTCAAATTGGTGGCTAGATCATTATTTCTCTACAAATAAACAATATTGTAAGTGAAGTTAGTATAAAAGTGAAATAATTAATCTATTAAATAAATAGCATGATATATAGGGAAAAATGTATCTACATTTTTGCATGCCTTATTGTATTGTGACATGAGAACATGTTTTAAGTGAAATAAATTCAATGATAAATAAATATTAACAAACTCAATATTAAACAGAAAATACCATTTTAGATTTATCAGTTTTGGAAATAATTATATATATAATATGTTCTCAAGCTAAAAACAATTTCTTGCTAAAATTGGACCAGCAAAAAAACACAATATGATCATCCATTGCAATTCTCCTTTCTAATAAGATATTTACAAAATTTCAATTGTTGAAGTAACCTAAATAAAATACATATCTGCTTTACCTTTGCTGCTTCCACCAACATATAAAATACATGGTAATTCCTTTCACCAGGCCCTTGAAATGTTATTCTAGACTGTTCTAATAAATAATCTTGAACTATACAGCCTGCAATCATCCATTTGGCATCAAAACAGAGTTGCATAAATTTACCAAATCTACTCGAATTATCATTTCTCACAGTTTTTGCATTTCCTAAAAAGTTATAAAAATATTTATATTTTCAATAGAAACAATATTTTTCTGGTTCTTGAATTAGAACATAATTTCTGAGCTTACCGAATGCTTCTAACACAGTGTTAGCTTCTAAAATCTGCTGCTCCACCCATGTCGATACCTGACTAGTAACTGAACACAAATACTGCAAAATGAATCTTGTCGTTTCAGTCTTTCCAGCTCCACTCTCTCCACTTATTACTAAACTTTGGTTCTTACGGATTCCATTAGGGTTATCTGATTGTAAGGAAGCATAAGAAGCTTCGGCCAATGCAAAGACATGTGGTTCTTGTGTTCCTAATTTTCTGCCTCTGTATTTGTTCACGAAATTCTGTAGGATGAAATTATTTTTTGAATACAAAGAATAAATCAAAATGAAACATTAATTTTACAGATGGAACTTCAGTGAAAAATATAATGGAAAACTATTGTTATAGATAACTGATGTTTACAGGACTTTTGAAATATAAGACATTGTCAAAACGAACACAGATTATAATTCATACGCGAATTAATAAGTTATGCTTGATTTTCTATATGCTTTAAATTAAGATTTATAAAATAATATACAGCTACAGAAAAACAAAAAAAAACTAAATTTTACCTGGGAATAAATATCCAGTTCTTTATAAGGGTTGACTGCTACTAATATGGATCCTGTAAATGTCTAGTTTAGGAATCAAGGAAATGTTACAGGTATTAATCAAATGTTCACTATTTATATAACAGCAAAGTAATATTTTAAAAACACTGGAATTTGCCTTTCAGTAAAAGAATAATATACTTTCAAGAAATCACTCAAAAATAACTTCTGTAAGGGTCTCTTGATAAGTTAGTACAACTTACAATAATAATCAAAATTTAAAATGGTTGAAATTTTTTTTACCATATAAGTAGAGAAGTTTCTTTATGTTCTAATAAATATTGCTCAAATCACCTGATACATATAAAATGATTCGATTAATACACAGTAATTTTTTAATTGTGGTAAAAATATCTGTATTTAGGCAAAAAGAAAGACAATAAACTTAAATATTTTAATTAAATACAGTTATCTATTGAGTTCTTTCTTTATTACCACATATTTTTCAAATGACAGTGATAGCCATATTTAGTCAATTGACTATTGTACTCTGCATTTAATTGAGCAAGAATTATTGCTTTATACGAAGCAGGACCTTCTAATCATCAGATATCGGAAATCTTAAGGATTCCTATATTATTTATTGAGCGCATAGTAGATAGATATCAAGAATTTAATACAGAGGAAAAGAGACCAAGTAGTGGTCATCCTTGATTGTTTAAAGAAAAAGAAGGTCTGGTGTAATTATTCTCAGACACTGTCGCAATAAAAAATAAACTGAATAGGCTTATCGTAATGACTATTTTAGAAGGGGTGCATGAGGAAATTTGAGTCATGAGTAAAAAAAGGTATGGGCACGAAAATTGATCAACAGAAGAGTTGAAGTGGGGCTAATAATTGTCTTCTGAAGGAGTATTAAAAAACCCCAAAGAATATTTGATAGTTTAAAGAATGTCCGAAAGTTGTGCAAATTTTCTGTTAATGTAAATATAGTCCGAAATTCAGAGTAAAGACACGCATTAGAATCACAGTAAATTACTCCCTACTCCACTACAGTCCAAACAAGCATATTTTCAACGTTTCTGCACTCGAAATACGATTTCCAACGTAAAATTTTACACAAATTCTTTATTCGATTTTTATACACTGTAAAAATTGCAAAACTGACTTGAGATCGGGTGAAAATGGAGTATTATAAACAAATTATATAACAGATGACGCTCAAACTCCGCGTGAATATAGGGGACAGTATCAACTTAGCGATAATATGAATTTCGATATTCCCTATAAACGGGCTTTGTTAATGATCAATTCCATATAATTTCTTGATATAATAAATATCAAAAAGAATAGTTACACTACAGTCATACAATATTTTTTCAGAAAAAATCTGTGGAAGTTTGTTGAAAGTATAGTCTGACTCTGATTATTTAAAATATATTTTCACAAAAGAGTCATCAAAGATCAGCTTTGCGGATTTCCCTATTGCATGAACTTATGAAAGCACTCCAAGAGCAGCAAATATTCCAAGCCAACTTAGGGTGAAATGTAAAGACGTCGAGTAGAAGCTCAAATATTGAAACAGGTCAATATTTACCTATTCCCCATGAGTTCAAGCGATTCATTCATATCGATGGATATCCACAATTTGACGAATGTTATTCATTTGAGTATTTAATTCAAAAATTGAAAATTTAACATTTCAATAAAAATAAGGATACATAAATTTGATCCCTTTCATATCTTAATTTCAGGTTTCCATTGATCACATCTTCATTCAGGACGGAAAGCCATGTCATATCCTGCACTCCGCCTTCGGGAAGACCTGGAAATGAAAATTATCATATACTTAATGATTTAACAACATATTAGTCCTCAAAAGACAATTGTTTATAACCAAAAGTCATGATAAACATATGAGATTCATAGTCAAAATAATATTTAAATAAGCTTATTCTGTTTTTCACCAATTGTTATTGTTATGTTTACAACAATCGTTTCGCTATCACAGTAGCATCATCAGGTAGGTTTACATTTTAAATAACTTAATAAGTTATTCAGGTTATCAGGTAGGTTTACATTTTAAATAACTTAATAAGTTATTCAAAATGTAAACTGATGATGCTACTGTGATAGCGAAACGATTGTTGTAAACATAACAATACAAATTTGTGAAAATCAGAATAACCTTATTAAAATATTAGTTTATATGGATTTTCACCAAGTAAGGACTGATTCAATTCAATATTGTCAAAATAAGTTCAAATTAGTTGGAATGAACGTAGCCCCAACTTGTTTTGAGCCATAAAACGCATTATTTTCAAAAAAAGAAATCTTTTACCACATGGCATCTTAAGAATGGAAGAGAATTATATTTGGGTGTTATAACACCGAAAAATCGATGGATTCAATTTATGTGGTACACATAAAAGCAAAGTAATGTAAAAAAAAATGTGACAGCTCAAGTACTGCATGGAAAATATTTTTTCTGTGTTTTAATAGGTTGGGGAAATGGAAATTCATTACTATTTCAATAGATGGCTGTAGTGATCGATATCACTATCAGTATCAATCAAATAATTTCATATTTATGCTCGTTTTCAAGGTGACATTTCACACTAAAAAAAATCTATTGCTGTTTTTTGTTTGGTCTCTTCCGCAGTGAGTTACAGGGTGTTGAAAATGGAAGTCAACAAAGAGAAAATTCGGTACATTTTAGTTTTTCTTTGATGAACTTGAAAATGCAAGCCAGGCGACTGAAATCGTGAATGGTGTTTAGAGTACTGTAACAGCTAATTACGTGCAATTTTGGTTTCGTCGATTCTGTTCAGGTGTTTTTGATATTAAAGATGCACTTCGCACAGGCAAGCCCGTCGTCGAAAATGTCGATAAAAGCACAGAAATAATAGAAGTTGACCGGCATGTTAGTAATGTTAGCAACGCCCAGGAACTAAAGATCGACCATGAAAACAGTTTAAACCATTTGCTAATTTGGATTCAAAAAGCAGCTCGACGTTTGGATCCCACACCAACTAACATAAAAAAAATATTATGGATCGAATTTCCATCTAGGAAACCTTGGCCAAAAGGAATGGATCACATACGACAATATTGTGCGAAAACGATCGTGGTCAAGCGCGGTGAAGCAGCTCAAACGATGGCCAGGTCTAACAGGAAGGTCCACCAACCAAAAGATGTCAGCATATAATAGTTTTATTCATAGATTATTGAATGTCCCTTTAAATTCAGAAAACTTCATGAAAGAATTAAATATTATTAAACAAATAGCGTCAAACAACGGTTACAATCCCTTTCTTATAGACAAAATGGTATCCAATAAACAAAAGAAAATGGCATTAAATCTCGTGTACCCAATCATAAAAGAGGACAATACACAGAAATATTTTTCGTTATCTTATGTCAATGGATTATCTGAAAATATTGCTAAATATTTCAAAAGTTGTTTCCATTATAACGCGGCTTTTAAGACAATTAATAACCTTAGTACCTACATAAAAAACAATAAAGATCGTACAAATAAAGAAAATAAATCCGGAGTCTACAAGTTGACTTGCAAAGATTGCCCTTTAGTATACATTGGCCAGACTGATAGATCATTCAAGAAACGTGTCCAAGAACACCCAAGGGGTTATTTATCCAATTCTGTACATTCGACATATTCTAATCATCTTAAGGAATTCCGGCATAATTTCAACAATAATTATAAAATTATCCACGTTGAAAGCAAAAGTTCTAGATTAACACTTTTAGAATTTCTTGAAATCAACAGGTATAATGCCCGTAAAATCCTTTTGAACGAACAAACAGATGTTGATCATTCTCCATTACTGAATATTTTTCCTTAATGGCATTTTTAGCGGCAAACTCCAATAAACACTTAGAGTTTTTATGACTTGTGCTTCCATTATTTGGTCACGTACCTAAAAATGTATTTAAACTCGGTTACACTGAATACCATCAGACAGTACAATGTAATACCTGAAGAAGCCACATCATGGTGAAACAATTGTTGTAGTAGTACAAACATTTTTGTGGAAATAAATTACTGTCTCATATACATTTTTTTAATTAAATATAGAAGTATAATTGATTTAATGGAAAAACTTGAAATATTTTGTGAAATCAAGAAATGTTAAATTGAAGAATAACCATCAACATTTCGACCATATGTTATATGACATTTTTTGTTGCAAATAACTTGTATGATCTTCCCTTGAAGTTTGGCCCTTTTAAAACTAGACAACTTTTATAATCCGGAACTGGCACCAAGTGATTACCATATTTTTCTCGCATTTCAAAACTTCCTAAGTGATAAGAATGAGATGAGAGAAGCGTTAGAAAGCTACCAAATTAGCAACAAATTATAGAACAAAACATGTAAGACTCAAATAGAACAATCCGAAACATGTTAGATAAAGTCTTGAAGCGCTTCTATAAGGTGTCTTAGAATTATTCATTCTTTCTGGGAGAACCTTTATATTTATTTCAGAGATATTCTTATAAAACATTGTTTGCAAAAGGACGAAGAAAACTCTTTATATCTTCTTCCTCTATTCTTTCTAATTAAGTTCGTTGTATGAGATTTTGAGAATGAATACTCTGATGCGCATGTTTCCAGAGAAGGTGCATGGATTTTGCCTATTCACAGAGCTATTTTGGATTGAGACCTACCCTGAAAATTTCTAAGTTGTTTCTTTCGAAATTTACTTTCAAACGGCCGGAAAAAAACACTGGAGTGCGCCATATCTCAAATATTTTGGATTTTATTCAGTGTTAAAATCATCCTTAATGAGAAACCAACCCTTCACGACAGTTCTTCAGTGGAAAATACTCCGATTTGTGGATTATGTTGATGATAAGCAGGCGGACGAAGCAACTGGCGAAAGCTATTAGTCAATAAATCGGATTGTTCAACTCGCGACTAGAAGTGTATTCGTCTCGGTCCTATTTGTAGAGACTACCACTTTGCATATCTCTTTTGGTGATAACGTGACACCCAACGAACAGAGCGCCGATTGAACGGAATGCGAATTAGGAAAGACCGTCACCGAAATGATTAACTCGGATGGCATTTCCTATCTTCCTGTATCCGTATTTTTTTCTTTATCGTCCTCGAAATGAGTTACTATGTTGCAAGATATGAATACAAAATTATAAAAGCACTCGGGAATTGTCAAGGGGCATTAGCGTGTTCGTAAATTCACGATTGTCACTGATTTGTAACAAGTAGAACTAACGGGTCTTCCAATAGCGACTTTGATAATTTGACAGTTGATAGCGAGCATATTGTTGAAGCTACACCTATCGAATTGGCTGTCATTTATTCAGTCTGTTTTGCTAAATTACCATGGAGAGATGTAGCCTTTCAATAACTGCAAATGATAAAATTGTTTCATCAAAATGGGTGTCCTGTTTGGGTAACTTTTCGCGCGCTTCATCCATTTTACGGTGACCATAATCGCCCTACCTAGAGGACAATTCGCCTTGTAGTGGATAAATGAGTCCACTCCTAGAATCCATGATTTCACGAAATATTTCAAGTTTTTCCATAAAATCAATTATACTTGTTTTCCTTGTTAGCCTCTTAAAGTTTGGCCACTTATCTGGAAACGGCATTAAATTTGCTACAAGATAAGAAGTTCTGTGTACCATTAAAAAATATTTCTAGAAATCAAGAAATTTTAAATTCAAGAATAACCATCAGCATTTCGACCATGTGTTATATGACATTTTTTGTTGGAAATAACTTGTATGATCAACCCTTAAAGTTTGACCCTTTTAAAAGAACACACCCTGTATATAATGGTTTTGACTCGAAATTTATGAATTAGTTTTATTTATATATTATGACATTAGAGAATTTTTCTTGTTATTTTTGAATGACTGTATCCTTTTTTCCTGTCATTGAATTTCGATGGAACTCCAGTCATCTCACGATATATCTTTCAAAATCGCGTCGAGAAATTTCTACGATTAGCTGTAACAAACAGACACACAAAATTTTAAAAATAATTTTTTCTCCTTATTCCTACACATGATTGGAAATCATGTTTGTGAGTTAAATATATGGGGAATGAATTCTTATTGGTTATAGTTCTCTTATAATAGGAATTTTGAGATCGGCTTGTTAGTAGATAAGGACAGAATGAAAGTTATTATATTTTTTTCTCTGAGCTTAGCGCTCTGGCGCTAGAATCTGTAAGTCCACCGACGCTTTTTTTATAATAAATAAGCTTAATAATTGAAAAAAAATTAATGAAAACAATGTGTTCTCAATAGTTCAGTTGTACTAAAATTAAAATAAAAATATGCCAGGACTGTACCGAATGTAATTTATATAGATGAATATAATAAAATGAATCGATCAAGATCCTGTATAAAAGTACCCACAGGTATCATATTAGAATAATTACTGAAAAAATATATATCCACAGTTTAATATTCTGTCATCAAATAATTTCAAAAGTCGAGGGTGAGATGTACAAAAACGATTTCAAAGTTTATTCAAAATTTCGTAAGAATTGAATAACTAGAAGCATAGAGAGATTCATTTTTTATAAGTTTTGAATATACCGAACGACGAAAAAATTTATGTGTACATGTTTATCTTATTTGAACATATTTTCACATGTCACGAACAATAAGTTATTAAATGTTCAGATTCATGTGTTACGTGTTTGAGGTGGGTGCAAAGTCGTTTAATGATAAAAGAGAGTTGAGTTATCGGGAGTGTAAATCTGTGTACAGCTGTCGCTAAGTTCTTTTTTACGTGATCCACAATTTAACAGAGGGCGCAATGTTCATCACCCATGCGTATGGTATGGGTGTTCTACTGCCTAGGTAGTGAATCATCAATAGTTTTTATTAGAGGCAAAATGAGAGCCTAGCGATATACTCAGGAAGTACTCGAAGTATATGTGATTCCATACTTTCACATCATCCAAAATACCACGTTTCAACAAGGTAATGCCAGATAAAGGATAGCCGTCGTGGATTGACATCGACCGTTTACCTTGGCCCCCAAGATCACCTTAGCTGTCTTCAGTCGAACATATCTGATATATGATTGATTTAAGGCTGTTGACTTTGTCGTACCTTCCGCAGACTTGAGCAACTTTTTGTCATGAAGTTATATTACCCTAGAATGAGATACTACAAAAAGGCATCATCTTAACGGAGGTAAGTTTATCGACGAGTGCATAAGAAATATCGGGTGGTCAACACACTATTGAACAAGTTGTTTAAAGAAGCCCAAATTCTAATTATTTCATGAGTAATATGTTCCAAATTGAATAGGCATATATGGATGTTTCTTTTTTTTTGCCAGCCAGTATACTACTATAATAATTCAGATTCCTATCCCACGGCAGTGTCTATTAACGTTGCAATCGAAGTTTGTTGTCTTTATTATTTTGTTAAAGAATTGAGGTCATGGGAATTGTTCTACAACTTCCGGCGTCCTGGTATTCCTAATCGTAGCTGATATATAAACCGCTACTTTATCCAGGTTTGGCCTTAACCGAGTGTTTTAACACTCATGAATTTTCCAAGACCGCATTCAACATTCGCAATAAATCGCACAAGATGTGCGAGCTTCAATGTTTATGCGATTTGTCGGTTAATACTTTACCAAATAATTGAGACGGAATGTTAGATCTTATTATTTCAAAAATTAAAACCAGGGACCACAGATTATTGCTGAATTGATTCGTTACTTGACAATCGAGTATTAGTATCGTTCGATATCTTGATAAACTTTTTCATGGCGATTCTGAAGTGAATCAAAAAGGCAAGCACCAAATTAATTATTTCATTTTATGTATTGAATGCAAAAATAATCAATATTTTCGTTCAAGTGTAACATAATACCGTCGCAATCTATTCCATATTGTACCTATGTTTCTGTAAAGAAACGAAGGATCGGAAATAATCCCGATCCTTGGACCCTGTATAAACAGGGTTATGCTTCCGAAAGTAAACGTAAATAAAACACTTTCATTTAGAATATCGATCAAATTTTTACTTCAATATAATGCTTGGACCTTGCCATTATGTGTGGAATACAACGTCATTTAAATGTCTTCCGCGTGATCTCTTACAGGACTCGATCCTTGTGAGGTAATTTTCGATGACTTGCCGGTACATTTCGGGTAATATCTCGCCAATAACTCTACAGATGTTGGTTTTCAGATCGTCAATAGCCTGAGGATTATAGGCATAAACACGATCCTTCGCATATCCCCACAAAAAAATCAATAGGAGATAAATCACAAGATCTAGGTGGCCAATTCACATCGCTGAAACGAAAAATTACGCTTCCTGGAAATTTTTCTTGCAATAAACCAAAAAGGGTCGTGTTGTGTGGCTTGTTGTACCATCTTGCTGGAACCTAGCCGCGGCAATCAGGCACCGAACCTTCCTGAAAGTTGAAGGTTCTAGCTCATCTTGTTCGACCGGGCCGAAAATGACCTAAAACGTCTAGGTTGCAATTACTGATGAAGAATCCGAGGTCAAAAATAATGTCCAGCTTGACCTTCCGTAAACAGTTTTACTTTCCAACGAAAACAGCTAGAGACCTGATAAATTCAGAGTAGGTTTGGAGCCCAAATGTCTGTTAAGTTTATTAATGGGCAAAATAGGTCGAGTGGTTTCGTAGTATTCACATTTGACGCTTTTTTAATTTTCCGAAGATTTGATGTAATCTCTAAAAGAGAACAGGTTGAATAGTTTTCTATAAAATCAGGTGTAAAATAATAAACTGTGAAAAAATAAGGAACTTATGACGGTAATGCTCAAGACATTTGCGTTGTGGTAAACTTTATATTTAGGCAACCCTTAACAAATTTATTCATCTTCGACTTTTCTTGGAGTAACTAGGTTCCATAAGTGAAAAAATCATGAAGCGATTAGTACGTATATCGTACGTAAAAACATACATCTTGATATGAAGTGTTAGTTGCACTACTTTATTACTGAATACTTGCAGTTTGGTTTGTCTAGTCTTATTTGTTGTTTTATACTTTCACAAACTACTTTTCTTCTATCTTATGATTCTTTATTCAATACCATAATACCATGTTTTTTCTGAAAATTACTTGAAATTTCCAATTTTCTGGATTTCACTTCTTCAAATTCGAATTTTTGAAAATATTATAGTTGTCCTTGAGGTAATATATGTGAATTGAGTTTCCCTATAGAATTGCTTTATAGCCCTGAACTCTTAAGGATTTTCACCAAAACTTCCGTATCAAATACGGAACTTATTTTTTGTAGCGTCCCCCCAATCAAATTGTTTTTTTCACTGTTTTGTTTTACGTACCTTTTTCAATAGTTCACCATAGAACATAATCTAGAATTACGTTATACAGTGTCCACTGACAAAACTCTGATCTTTCAGATGTCTATGATCTATCACTATTTCTCACAAATTAAAACCAAAAATTAGTATGGATTCTTAACTAAAATTTGGTATCCTTCCTTCTAAATGTAACGAATTTTTCATAAGAGAAACACTTTTTCTTGAATTAATAATTTTAGAATACATTCTGTCAAGAAAGTACTGGGAATTATCGATTTAAATCTGGCGGGGCAATGAGGCAGGTAAATTTTTTTTTTCCTAGGTTGGTACCACTGTCCTTAATTACTATACCAAGCTTGAGCGGGATCTGTCAACTAGTGTGTTTGCAACAGCTGATTAAGTCAGTCGATGTCAGAGTGCGTGCCGATTTTTACTATGGGTGATTACGTTGGGCAAAGAATTTGTTTAAAGTTTTGTGTTGCAAATGAATTTTCGTGTGCCGATGAATGCATCGGCATTATCACCAAAGGCCTCTTGCAACATTTTCAATGGAAAATGTTGCAAAAGGCCTTTGGTGATAATGCTTTATCGAAAACAAGTGCATATCAGTGGTACAGAGCCTTCAAGGACGGTAAGAAGATAACATCGATAAAATTAAGGAAAGGGTGCTGGAAAACCGTCGTACCAGCTTGAGAGAGATAGCACATGATCTCAAGATATCCCACGAGTCCGCACGTACGATTTTGATTGATATTTTGGGCATGAGAAAGGTGGCCGCACGACTCGTACCGAAAGACCTGAATTTTCTTCAAAAACGTCATCGCGAACAGGTTGCTTCAGACATGCTGGATCGCTGTAATTCCGATTCTACATTCATGGAACGCATTATAACTGGTGATGAGACCTGGGTCTACGAGTACGATATGCAAACAAGCCAGCAATCATCGGAATGGGTGGCAAAAAATGAGCCGAAACCGAAAAAACCACGCCTAAGCCGCTCGAAAATGAAGGTGATGCTCATTGTTTTCTTCGATATCCGTGGCGTGGTGCACTACGAATTCGTTCCAGAGGGTCAGACGGTAAACAAGGAGTATTACCTAGGCGTTATGAAACGTTTGCGTGAGCGTATCCGTAAGAAGCGGCCAAATTTGTGGGCGAACAACTCATGGATTTTGCATGACGATAACGCGCCTTCTCACCGAGCTACTATTGTGACTGACTTTCTCGCCAAAAACTCAACAAACGTGCTACAGCAACCACCGTATTCGCCGGATTTGGCTCCCTGCGACTTTTTCCTCTTCCCAAAACTAAAATTGCCCCTTCGTGGCACCCGTTTTGAGTCGATTAAAGCCATAAAACAAAATTCGGCGCGAGAGCTAAAGTCCATCCCAGAAAGCGCCTATAAAAAATGTTTCGATAATTGGAAGTGCCGTTGGCATAGATGTATTGGAGCAAATCGAGCCTATTTTGAAGGCGACCCAATAAATTTTGACGATTAAATGTAAAAATGTTGTTTTAATTGAAAATTCCCGGTACTTTCTTGACAGAGTAATAAGTTATTTTTCTTCAATCTTTTATCAATATGTGATCTATTTGAATATCCAATCGTATTAAATCGACTAACTCCGTGCTTAATATCCCTATTTCAAATTTTGGAAAATTTCTTGTCGAACAATTAATATTTACTACATACAGACTATTTCTTCAAATTTGTTTACTGTTAATGTTTTTTAAAGTTAAATTTCAAATTGCCTAGTCTCAAACAATTTAATTCTGATGAAAATTTAATAGAATCAGTCCTTTTTTGATGGAAATTCATTTTAATGAAATACAATGATAGAGATTATTTCCACAATTAATTTATTCAACGATTATAACTCAAACTATAAACTTGAACAAGCCACAGTGTTGGCGAAATAATTTTCGTTAAATTAATGAATTGTGGAAATTATCTTTATTATTTAATTTAATCATTCTAATGATATGTGAAATTTCTTTTCAATTAATACATTTTAACGGTAGGCTTTTTCTTTTCTATAAATAATTTTTCTAAATATTAATTTATATGTAAAACAACAGCCTGTACATAGAAACGAAAACAGAACAGCCCTTTTTGAAGTAGGTGAAAGATAAAACCGGTTTATTGCCACATATAAGGAAATGCGGGAGTAAAATAATTCTACAAGTAACTTCCTTATCTACTATAATAAATCGGCAGCTGATTCTCCCGTATGTCAACCTTTCTTCTTCAGACAATATCTTATGACTCAGGTATATCCGGCTCAAAGCACACGTGATTATGTTTATTTTTTCGATACCTGCTATCGTACTCCTCAAGTGGTAGAAAGTTCTATTTAATAAAATAAATACCAGTATTCAAGTGATCATTATATTCCATTAATTTCGAAATATTTCTTGGCAAAAATTCCTGCATAATGATTTAAATTCAGGTGTGCAATGTTATTTCTAGTAATTCATGAGAAGCTCCGAAGTGATATCATCTAAAGATGATTAACCGAAACCAATTAAGAATTTTTTCCTGATTCATCTGAAATCGGAATCACCTATTATATCAAACAAGAATGTATGACATTATTTTTTCAGAGAAATCGTTTAGGAAATCGATCTGAAAATTTTGTCATAAATCAAACAAATACATTTCGTTGATATCCGTTAATCCGAATATTTTCTGATGATTCATTCAAGAGATGTGTTTGTTTAGGTTTAGGAGAATGAAAAGAAATACAGCAAGCCCCTTTCAATAGAATAACATTTTGAAATGAATGTTATTATCAATACATATAAGTGGAAGAGCTCTACGTTAGTGTCTGAACAGAAACTGAGAAACGACTTAATAGATTTCGATATAATTTTTACTGCTAGACTGTCCAAAGAGTGCTCAAAGTTTAAAGACGAAGATATGAGTTTTGCTATCTACATTTACGTTTGTTAAAATAGATATTTAATTTCAAAAAATTAGATTTAATATTATAACTTCAGGAATTAAATTAATAGAATATTTACTCACCTTTTTGTCGATTGATGTTATATTTTATTGAATACGATTGAATACTGACGAAGCAGTCTCTCTTAAAACTTGTTTTTTAGTAATGAGATATCTTGAGATTTTCTAAAAAGTAACTCAGTTAGATATCCAATAATATTGAATATTATAAGTAAGATAGTTTTATGAAGAAATCTTAAGATTATGTTAAACATTTTTGAAAGATATTTGATTTCATAAGAGGGATGAGCAGAAACAAAATTTTGTCTACTCAAAATATTTAATTTATAGGAATTTTGTTAACAATTTATATTTATTGGATTTTGTTATCTCATTTGGATGTCTTATAATGAATGTTTATTTTATAGGTCGTTTGATATGAGCAGTGCTTATATGAGATTAATTTAATTCCTGAAGTTATAATACTAAATATAATTTTTTGAAATTAAATATGTAGAAGGCTAACCGAATATATCTGTAAAATATTTAAATAATTTTATATACCTTCTATCAAGTATAAACCTCCATTTATTTGAATTTTTTTAATTTTTAATAAGTATAGAAGGTATACTGAATTTGCAGATGGAACACACAACAATTTTTAGCACAAATGCATCATACATTAATTATCCTAAAACACAAAATGATTGTTAGGATATTTGATTGTTTTTATGGTTAGAACATAGGTTAAATATGTGTTCAATGTTGTTCTTTGTTTATGAATCCAAATAGCATACACTTTAAATTCGTTCTTTCATTCCGAACAAAGTGTTTTGTGAGTTTTGTAGTGGATATAATTTTAAAATATGGAGATATTACTAAAGTATTCTCACAAGCACACCTAATGTATTCAATTAATCATTCACGGAAATTTTGTCTAAGACATAGTTATTCGTAAATATTGAAGAATATTTTGTCTTTTCAAATATTTTCAATTTTATCATATATATTATGTATATGAATAGTTGCGAAAAATTTTAGGGGGCGATTCCTTATCAAAAAATAGGGTGGGTCTTTCATATAAACTTTATTTGTTTGAGCGCCCCCCTGCTTAGTTACGCTGGCGCCCGAAAAACAGTTTTCAATTATTTTCTTACGAACCAAAAAAACTGTCAAATATAGAATTAAGCAGACATTTTATGCGGGCGAAAAGGCACTAAAAAATTTTTTTTGGTGGTGTTCCTCTATGACTACAAGGGGTAGAAAAAGCCACCCCTAAATCTTCTTTCGCAGGAAACTTTTTTCCATATTCCTATTTTACAATAAAAAAATAAATTTTGGATAGCTTGATTCATTCTTAACAAATAAGGTCTCTTGTAATTTCTTGCTGAAATTCAAGGTTTTTGAGAAGAAAAATAAATTAGCAACATGATAGCGTGAGTCGTAGAGGCTGGAATTATTTCCGAACTCGAATTTAACTAGTAAGCGGATGTCATTTTATTATGACAACTGACTAGTTTTGATTAACTCTGATTCAGTTACAATTATTGTCAGTTTTTTGGTTTTTAAGAAAAAAAAATAAAAACGGTTTTCCGGACGCCATCTTTAGGGGCCTGTAACTAAGCAGGGGGGCTCAAAAAAATTAAGTTTATATAAAAGACCCACTCTATTTTTTGACAAGGAATCATCCCCTAAATTTTTTCGCAACTTTTCATAAACACCCTGTATAGATATCATATAAATGACAAAAAAAACATACTTTCTCGAAAAGCAGTACCATATTTTCCAAACAAATAATCTCCTAGATCTTTCTGCTACTTTCAAAATTGAAGAGGACAAATTTTCACTTGATTGTTTGATATAAGGTAACAAGTTGATTATCGAAAAATATTCTTATTTTTTTATTATGGGGGCACCCTTATTTCCCAAAAGGAATCTGAGCTATCGACTACAATATTATATTTAGAAGGCCAATAAGTATATATGAACTTTTTGGAAGATCCATGATTCAAATCCATCTTTGCATAACTGGCCAGCATGGAAATATCAAAATAATGAAATGAACAGTATTGGAAATTGTAATTGTGAAACTACGGAAACGATACTTCCTCCTTTATAGTTTATCAGTTATTCATAATGAAGATAAAAATAATGCAAAAATAAAATTCCGCAAACATTTAAAATGTCCCAAAGCATTTAAAGTAATTCGCTTCTTGCATGCTCGTACCAAGGCGACCAATCGGAATATTACATACTGCGAATTTTGAGTTGAGCCTAAAACTATTACATAAGATCAACAGAGTTGTGATCGAATGCTGACTCAAAGGAGCAAAACTCAGCCTTAATTAAAAAAAATTGAGCTGAAGTGATACTGAAACAGATATCAAATGAAACTATTTTGTTTTGCTTGAAAATATTCATGAACTTTCATAATATGGATTCCTCACTTCAAAAATTCGGATTGTTCAAATATTCATTCTAAGATGTCTTTAATTCCAGTGTGTCCACTTACACCTGTAAATGTTTGGGACCAAATAAAGTATATCCACAGGTTAGATTAAGAGAAGTTCAGATGACATCTACATGGTTACTACCCCTCGCATCGCTTTCACCGAATATCTGCAACATTGGAGGAAACATCATCATATTTTAATATAACATCTACGCTGAAAACATAATTTTGTTTTCATTTTTCAACAGCTGCCATCTAAAGAAGAAACAAGAACTACTTGAGATATCCCTTCTATAGTCCCAAAAACAAAATTAAATCAGTGATCTTTTTGCACATCTTATTTATACAGAATGAACAACAATTTTTACGAGTATGTCTTAAGACTTTCTGATGAAATTTTTATGAAAAGAATACAGATCAATTCTATTTATGTTTACTGAAAATAAGTATGGTAGGTTATAATTTGACATACGCCATGTTTGATACGAAAAAATTATACAAATTCTTCACTTTTGTTAATAGATCCTACACGTTATTTCATATTCAACTACTTGATTCATATTTTATTGATATAATGTTAGAGATGAGAACCCAAAATTTCAAATGGACATGTTTCCAGACCTAGTTGACAGATTTTGTAATTTTCAATACTTTGATCTTTCCTTTCGAAATTTACTCTACAAATTTCAAGCTTTTGATGTCTTTCCAAGTACACCTTTCAAACCCAAAGAAGTTTTTCACGAGATCAAGAAGCTGAAAAATAAAAAGCACCCGGTTTTGATCTGATAATAGCAGATTTGAAAAAACTGCCACAGAAAGCCATAATATGACTCCATACAATATATAACCGAATGATGAGTATATCTTATTTTCCCACTACCTAAAAAAATGCAAAAAAATATGATATCAAAACCAAAGAAACCTGAACACGATGTAAGATCATATAGGCCGATAAACTTATTATCAATTTAAGGAAAAGTTTGTTTGAGAATCTTCTGTTCAAAAGATTGAAAGAGGATTTCGATCTACACAAACTTCTACCAAAGATCAACTAAGATTTAGAGAAGATCATTAAGTAACACATTAAATATAACTGGTAATAAACACGATTTCATTAAGCCTCAAAGAAAAAAAAATACTGCTATATTTTTAGACTCATCTCAAGCTTTTGATAAAGTTTGGCATAATGGATTACCTTCAAATTGAAAAAACTTCTTCCACAGGCCCACTATCTGATTCTGAAATCATATCTATCCGATTGATACTTTGCTGTAATATATGTCGATGCTCTATCTAACAACCCAATTTAATTTAAAGCAGGGGTCCAACAGGGAAATATATTGGGTCCACTGATTCATCTGATTTATACACTCGACTTTCCAGTAAAGCAGAACACTACTCTAGCAACTTTTGCAGACGGCATAGCCACACTGACATGAGAATTCAGCAACAACTTGCACAAACCTTCAAGAGCATCTGAAAAAATTGGGACAATGGTACTGAAAAATCCGCCTTACTACCAACGAAACAAAATAATTAAAACTAGACAAATGTATTGGCTAATGTGCAGGGAATCGAAACTATCTCTCCGAAATAAGGTATTGATCTATAAAGCCATAATTAAACCAATACGGTATCCAATTCTGGGGATGTGCTTAGACTTCCAATATTCAAATTATACAGCGACATTAATCCAAAATATCCAAAATCATTAACAAATGCACCATGGTATGTTTCTAACTTAACAATGATTTGAAGATTGCCTTAGTTAATGATGAAGTCAGGAAAGTTCAAGAAAATAAAATTTCTTTCTAGGTTATTGTGCTTACGAACAGACAAAAGGACCGAATTTTTTTTAAATATTTATCCTGATACTAGATCTTCTGTGAAGATCCCTCAGAAGCTTTTCCAGCTTGTGCGAGTTAGGGAGTTCAGTTGTGCTCTGGTTAGGCTTTGTTACTGCGATCTTACGTCACTTTAGGTTACAGCACTGTTAATTTTCGACCCAACAGTGAAATGGTGGCCGCCGATACCCGTCCAACTAGAAAATTTATTTCCCACCTGAATAGGATTTGAACCCGCGATCTTTCGGTTACGACCACTATGCTCTTACCACTGAGCTGTCGACACTCCTTGAATTGAATTTGACGATGGATTCTCTCTGTAATAACTAAAATGTTTGATACCATTTCTAGTGAAAATTTGTCAAATGCAGGCATTTGTACCAAATTATAACGGCTTGGCATGAGAGCGAAAAAACGTCAACTGTGTTAATGATGAGCAAGTGGGGAATCCATCAGTAAATTAACATTTATTATTTCCTTCAAAAGTCCACATATACATACGCTTTTCAGAGAAGCTCAGTTTAATTCAATTAATTAATATTTTACATCAGACACTCGCCCGTGAGCCAAGCAAATCTTGAACTTGCTACCGCTAGGGCAGTCAAAGTTAGTGCATAGGTACATATTTAATATTTTCTGAACGTCTTTCAAAATATAAATTTAACATTCAACAGATACGAACATCACGCTATTCAAGCTTATCGCATTAACATGACCATATTCCTTTCACACTCAATAGAAAAGCATCAAATTGAGTGTCAGTCAGTTTCCTTTTTTCCTATCAAATACCATTTATCACGGTTTCTCAACCACAATGGTCAAGAATGGATGTAACAACTACAAAAATAGTCCGCAATAATTACACTTTATAATTGTGTAATATCCTGAGTTGAACGAATGTGAATAATATTCATCTAAAAGTTCATTCCACAACTCTTTCGGGAGAAAAACCTCAGCCAATTTTTGTACTAAGATTTCTTGCACAAAATATGAAAATTGCTTCTTTTTCAAATCGACTAATAGAAAAAAATATAAACCAGATGAAAAGAATAATAAAAAGAGGGTTTTTACTTAATAGAAGGCTTTTACAATATCTTAAATATCACAAAGATTAATTTTGAAAACCTCACTAAAAGCCTTCTATCAAGTAAAAATGTCTTTTTTATCATTTTATTTTATATATACTAATTATATTTTGGTTTTTAACTTAAACACATGGTATCATTTGGATATAACCGAGTCCTTAAAAATAGTTTACAAACTAAAATAGAAAAAGGCTTTTTACTTGATAGAAGAAATATAACAAAATTTGAATATCAAAACAAATTTAATCTGTTAGTCTTGTAATGTCTACAATAAGCACCCCTTATATTTAATAGACGTATATAATCAAAACTCAATATATAATGTCAAATGGAATAAATAAACCAACAGATATAAAAAAGTCATTAAAATTAATAAATAAATATTTAAAGGAGACAAAATTTTGTTTCTGATCTTTTGTTAAGAAGATAGACTATCTTGAATTTTAAAGTTAGTCTGTTTAAAGCAATTTATCCTGTTAAACACGTTGGAGATGAGATATAGTGATAGTTATTTGATTTTGATATTTGGAATATTATTTAGGGCCGATGAAGAGATTACCAGAATTATAATTGTTTTTTGAAGATATAGTGCATGTTTTGAGAGATTTCTGAATTAACTTATTTGAATATTTAAATATATTAAATATTTTAAATAAATTATATTTTTTGAGAAGTCCTTAAGTTGTGTTTATGTTTTTGAAAGGCAATTGGTGTTCTTAATGGTAAGATCAGAAATAAAATTTCGTCTCCTTTAAATATTTCTTTATTAATTTCAATGAATTTTTTTATATCTGTTGGTTTATTTATTCCATTTGACATTATATATTGAGTTTTGATTATATACGTCTATTAAATATAAGCGGTGCTTATTGTAGACATTAATTTAATTCTAAAAGTTTTTTGAAATTAAAATTGTAGAAGACTAGCAGATTAAATCTGTTTTGATATTCAAATTTAGTTTACAAACATTGTTCTATGGACGAACATGGAATACGTAGGGTTTAATATTTAGAAAAAATTACTACAGCTCTATGTTTGTTTGTCGAATAACACGTGGTGGGTAGGGTGAGATATAATTTTAGTAATTATTTTTTGGTTACGAAGTTGGACTGAAGAGTTATCGACGTGGTAATTCTGAATGGCCTTTTTGAAGATGTACTGCATGTTTTTGGAGTTTTTTTGAACGAATAAATTATTCAACAAGTTTTTATTTTTAATCAATAACGTAATCACCTTTGTTATCAACTGCCTTTTGCCATCTATTAGGAGTACAAATAAGTTTCCGCCGTTTTATTATAGATGGCGCGGCACGGAGTTCCGGTTAGCTTTCGCAGATGATAACCGGCTTAAAAAATAGTTTGGACATTCAAGAACAACATAACCTATTAATATCATTGATTTTATATTGGTAATATATAATTTTTATAAGTTGAAAATGTCAAAATTTGAGCCAAGTAAGCGTCATTTGCGGAAAATATTAGTTTACTTTTTCAATTTAAAGAAATCTGCTGCTGAGGCGCATCAATTGCTCGTAGAAGCATATGGTGAGGGTGCTTTGAGTGAGAGAACGTGTCGAGAGTGGTTTCAAAAGTTTAAAAACGGTGATTTCGACGTAGAAGATAAAGATCGCAGTGGAAGGCCAAAAATTTACGAGGATGCAGAATTGGAGGAATTATTGGAGGAAGATTCATCTCAAACACAAAAAGAACTTGCTCTAAC
This sequence comes from Megalocaria dilatata, assembly GCA_034642435.1. NCBI lineage: Eukaryota > Metazoa > Arthropoda > Insecta > Coleoptera > Coccinellidae > Megalocaria > Megalocaria dilatata. The sequence goes on from CM067856.1 coordinate 44,962,016, forward strand.
ATTAGAAGTCACTCAGCAAGCAGTCTCACATCGTTTAAAATCATCTTCTATAATGAATATTTAATTTGTGTTAAAAAACGTCGGAAACTTATTTGTACTCCTAATAGTATATAAAGTTTTTTCGGACCGATAAAAATCAATTGGTTTTTGAGTAAAATATCTCGAGATGGCATTTTGGACATCATCCAAATTTTCAATTTTTTGCCACTAACAAAATGTTGTAGCGATCGGAATAAATAGAAATCTGAGGGTGCGATATCGGTTGAGTATGGTGGCTGAGGCAGTACCTCCCAGCCCAATTAATTATTTTTTTTCCAAGATTCGTGTTGCACAGTGCGGTCTTGCATTTTCGTGTTCAGAATAACATTGGAAAAAATTAATGAATTAGGGTGGGAGGTACTTCCTCCCAACATACTTCCTCCAACATACGCGCCCGATATCGCTCCCTCCGATTTTCATTTTCTTAGTGGCAAAAAATTTGAAAATTTTCATGATGTCCTAAATAGCATCTCGAGATATTTTACTCAAAAATCAATTGACTTTTATCGGTCCTGCATTGAAAATTTGCACACTAGATGACAAAAGGTTGTTGATAACGAAGGTGATTGATTACATTATTGATTAAAAATAAAAACTTTATAATAAGTTATTCGTTTGAATTTAATTTTAAAAAGCAATATTACTTTCCGCCTATTATTATTGTAAAATAATAAACCCTTAAGTGAAAATTCCGATGAAATAATATATATATATATATATATATATATATATATATATATATATATATATATATATATATATATATATATATATATATATATATATATATATACGTTGATTCTTATTTATTATTGTGATTTGCTAACATGACGCGTTTCGATACATCGTTATTTTTTCAAATGTTTATAAACAACTGGTCTAACTAGTCAATAATATTTAAATGTTTTGAGATTTTGAGAGGGTATAATACAGTATTTTTTATTACTTTTTGTAAAACCACCGGGTCCCTAGGAGAATAGATCCAATATAGGTAAAGTATTAGGTGTTTTTTTTAGAGTGATAGAACTTTAAATTGAAATAAAACACATTTAAATTAAGATTAAAGCCAAATTTTTTTTAATTGAAAGATAGTTTGATGACATTTGTGTTTTAAAAATAATTTCCGGGGTCTGTCCACCAAGACTAGCTCTGAGGAACCGCATTCGACCAGACCAATTTTGGACCACTTTTTCGAGTAACTCAGGCCTTATTTCATCAATAACACGAGTTATGTTGGCTTCCAAAGCGTTTATTGTTTCTGGTTTATCAGCATAAACCAATGACTTGACATAACCCCAAAGAAAATAATCCAGTGAAGTAATATCGCATGATCTTGGAGGCCAATTAATTGAACCATTTCTCAAAATAATGTTATCGCCAAATCTTTCTTTCAATAAATCAATTGTTACGGTAACAGCATGAGGTGTAGCACCATCTTGTTGGAACCAAAACACTTCTGGGTCGATACCATTCAAATTTTGAAACAAATAATCATTGATCGTCGATCTCTAACGAGCACCATTCACTGTAACATTAGCTCCAGCATCGTTTTTAAAGAAATATGGACCGATGATGCCTACAGCGTGTAAATGTAAACTTTTGAAACCACTCTCGACACGTTCTCTCACTCAAAGCACCCTCACCATATGCTTCTACGAGCAATTGATGTGCATTTTGACATTTTCAACTTATAAAAATTATATTTTACCAATATAAAATCAATGATATTAATAGGTTATGTTGTTCTTGAATGTCCAAACTATTTTTTAAGCCGGTTATCATCTGCGAAAGCTAACCGAAACTCCGTGCCGCGCCATCTACAATAAAACGGCGGAAACTTATTTGTACTCCTAATAGTTGTTAGTTGAACCTTGTATTTTTAAATTTAATTTAAAATTCCAGTCCTTAAAATATACTAAAGCGTACTATGGAGGCTTGATATTTCGAAGTTATAAACAATTCAATGTGAACTGAAGATGAATTCATTTCTGAGATTTATTTATGAAACCAGTCAAGTAAAAAGTTGATCACAATAAAATATTCAAATAAATACGGATTAAGTGTCATCAATTATGATCAAAAATTGTAAATATAAACATCGTTAAGAATTATTAACCCTTGATCGAAGATCTATTTATTCATTTATTGCCTGTCAATAAATAAAGCTATGCATTATCTTCTTATAAGCAAGAGGAAATAGAAATGTAAATATTGCTCCTTCTTTCCTTTGAGAGCATTCACCCAAAACAATATAGTTCTGTTTGATATTTAAAACACTTGATTTGAAAATTTGTCTCCTTTGTTCAATGTTTCATCACTATAAAAATAAAACACATTAAAGTACATTCATGTGACATTTATTTTCAGACAATTCATAAGAGTTGATTATAAGAACACATTATTGTAATTGAACTATCAATTCTTCTTGTCTACATATTTTTTATCAACTATAAATAATGCCTTCAGAAATATTTCAACCTATAAATTTATACTGAAAAATTAAACAACCTTATGTGATACTGAACGTAAATTTTTTATCCTTTCAATATTAATATTGTTGAAAATCTTTTTCACATTGCTATTAATATTTTATATCAGTATATTCGGCAAAAAGCCATAAAAATATTTATCAGTAAAAAAATCGATAGTGCAACCACGGCCTCTAAATCTCCTTTTGTATATATGGGAAATGTAAACATATTTATTGAAGTATAATTGAATATAATGTTTTCATAATATTCATTGTCAAAACTAAAAAAATACAGAATGTGTATATAAACCGCCCTAACCAATGGTGCAAAAATGGAATACGAAAAAATTACATATTTACGAACTTACCCAAAGCGGACAGTTCTGATTGTGCCATTGTTAACACTTAAAAATACATTCAACACTTTTTAAACATCATTTCATTCATAACATCCAGAATTTCTTTCAAAAATAATGCAGCAGGATACCCCCAACACATGAATCACTCATTGTCACAGTAGCATTCATGTCAGAATTTTCAATTCGACACTTCGGTTTACTTTGAATCACTAGAAGCATAGCTACCAAACTATAAATATTACATTTCCCTAGGAATTGGAGCATAGAATACAAAATTTGACTATATATATATATATTTATTCATTTAACAAGAACTTTCTTATGATTAGGAAAATACATAGTGCAATTGAAAGATTATTTATTTATATTCTATCAAAAAAGTGACACAATCATTCATCAGATATTTTAAATCTCCATTATTATTGTTCCATTTCCGGAATATCGGTAGCTCAACAAATGTGTAGGTTAAATAATGCATCACATCAACTTCTAATATCGTATTTGTCCCTCCGCTAATTTATTCTGGGTAAAAATATAATTTGCCAATCTATTCTCAATTTCATTTGAATTGTTGATTTCATAGGTAATTTCGTAAAATATTTAGATAATTTTATTGTTTAGTAGTCTTTCAATATTTCTTGATGACATAATTAACCTCAAATTCATTTAAGAAAGGACTGATATGGCTGGATCTCTTTCACCCTTTTTTAAGTCACCCATCACTGACTTAACTGGAGTTACAATAACCCACCAGTGGTTTGGACGATGTCAAAAAATGGAAGAAAGAGCTCTCGACTGTATGGAAGCATATGGTTTGACAAGGGGTGTCAGAGAATGCCGAACATTGATCGATGACTATCTGGAGTGTAACATGCGGCATAAACAGATTGCTAGATTTGAAATAATGATTAAAGAAAGAGAGCGACAAATTAAATCAGGAGAAAGAACAGAAGAAGAACTACTCGCAAAGTCACCACTTATTGATAGTTTCTGATTAACTTAATTTCTGTAGTATACACATGGTTAATGGTCAATATCCGTTGCATAGTAATAAAGTGTATGTCATAACTTTACTCATTGGTTTTTCTGCATTAATCTAACCTGACACTTGGAAAATTTGTTCGTAATTATGACAGGTCAATGCAGGCTCAAAGCGAAATCGGTCTGGCTGAAGCAATGAATGCAGGCTGTGTCTTGAGGATACTGAAACAGCCATGCACATCATCTTAGGGTGCCCAGCGGTGAGTCGCATCAGATTCGAGGCAAGATTTTCCAAAAACTGGATCTCATTGGGGAAATATAAATCAGGGGTGAACCACAATAGTCTGCGCAGACGCAGTGATAGGGTGGACAGACTCACTATAAATAATAATAACAACCTGACTCCTATTTTTCAATCTGAATAATATGAAGATATGTGTGCAATTTAAAATTACATATTTTTCAGGAAACTCGAGCATGAAGGATCATTTAAGCGGCTAAGTGGTAGAATAATTTCAGTTAATCTTTGCCACCAAAGTCTTAAAAGTTTACTTAGGTCATGTAGTCTATGAAGATAATGACAATTATTATTGTTATTATTTAGTTTTGACTGGTATCAATTTTCATATTTGAAAACAGAATTCTTTGTTCTGTTAATAAGTGAAAAATTAATTTTTTTCAAACTAACTCTTAAAGTAAAAGTGATTTCTTCAATACGAGAACTTGCAGAAAATTTTTTCACATCATTAATGTTTGAACAATTAAAAAAGTATGTATAGTGTATTAAATAAAAAAAATAATAATAAATTGGTTTGCAATTCAAGTTTATCTATATCAAGTTGAAGAATATGAATATTTTCCTGGGATAATGTAACTGTAGAAGATTAAGGTTCTCATACGCATTAGTGAAATCAATTTATGACACAATTAATAGTTAAAGGTAACCTAAAACTGAACCAAAACGTTCAGAAAATTATTCATTCATTTTATAAAAATAAATAAGTGAATCTGAGAGATTTTTTTATGACATAAATTGGCTGTGTTTTGATACAAATTTGTAATTAATTACATATTATTTTGCCTAATTCATATATTAATTTTCTTAGCACTTGAAACCTTTGACATCAGATTTTCTCTTCTGATGAAATAGCGATAAAGATGATTTTTCATATAATTCATTTTACCGATACCTCATATTTATTTAAAAATATTCAGTCGAATTTAGTGAAATGCTTTTCAGATATTTCGATTTTTTTGAACATTTTCATATTTAACCATTATATTTTTGAGAGAAATGGGGAAATAAAATTTGACGTGAGTGTTTCCGGAATCAATGGGCGGATTTTGCCAATCATGAACTTCTCCTACATATTTGAAGCTTGAAATTAATATATTTGTGCCTTCGTGATAAGGAGTTTATTATTTTTTTTTGAATGGTTCGAGTTTTTCGCGCAAACTGTTGCAGATGAATCAATTGTGGTCAAATTCAATTCTATCCATCTATTCGCTCTTTTTGAAGCACGATAAATTTCTAAGCAAATCCATGGGCTGCTAGAATATGCCCTATAGCAATTTTTTTCATATATCGAAAAATAGAACTTCAACCAGTCGAGAAGTTAGATGTAGGATTACGATTTGAGAGTTTATTATTCAAAATTTTGTTGCAACAGAATTCGCATTTCAATAAGTTTTGAATATCTATATAACCAATTATCAGGTTCAGTTAAAATTTTATATATACCATTATAAGTTTCCATTTAAAAATTATTTATTTTATTTGGAATTTAGAATAATTTTAGGGATATGCAACCCATGATTACCTATAATGTTATTTTCAATTACCTAGGTCAAATATTAATATCTAGTTACGTTATAATTTAATGTTTTCTTCATTATACATGAAATTACCCAGGGGAATTTTAAATTAGTTTTTTTTATTTTTCGGAAAGAATACCGAATGAAGTGATACATATAACGAACACTTCCGGAACATGAACTTTTTCTCTACTAGTAGTTATATGTAATAAAATTCAATTTTGGCAATTGAATTTGTTCTTGTTTTGGGCTTTTTTTTTATCAATAAGACGAAAGTTAGTTGCAGTTAGTTGCACTATATTATTTAATCAGTTGCAGCTGATTTATTTTTGGGTTTGTCCAGTCCTGTTTCTTGGTTTCTGCTTTCAGCAACTGCTTGTCTTCTATCCTGTGATTCTTCGTTCATTATCCTGCAGTTTTCTGAAAATGATTTAAACTTTCCCATTTTCTGAATTTTACTTCTTCTTCAATTCTAATCGTTAAAAATATTATAGTTGTTTAGGTAATGAATATGAATAAAGTGTGGCGACGTGCCCCTGTCCTTCCGTAGAAATCTGCTTTGCTATGCTACAGCTTCCTGGCGTATCCCATAAAGGACGCTACCGCTTTACGATAATACCTAGCTCACCGTTCTCACCAGAACAAGGTGACATGCGTATTGGCAGACTTGCACCCATAGACTTACTATCCTAATTAATACGTCTATGCTTGCACCCCATGCCAATCTGTTCAGGGTGGCAAGTTGGAGCGAAAGGCCTACCTCCCGAAATTAAGATGTTAGAAGTTCCCCTCATAACACCACATTCCTAAAGAGCTTCAAAAGTTTTTGCGCGCTTCTTCCAGGGAATACCGTTTCGCCCAAGTGTATGTAATACCCTGCGTAGGAACATTGCTTGAATTAGCTTGCTGGGGTATGTCGTGTATGTATATATTCGCGTGAATTAGGAGGCGGTAGTGTCGGATAAAGATTAGCGTTCTTATGCAGGGCGAATATAGGTGCTTGTATTCGTTGGACAGCGGACTGATGATTGAAGACAATAAACTTCGAAATATGTGCATTTTTTCTGCTTATGTCCCAGCGATCAACAAAACCTATTTCGGCTTATTCGAATTTTGAACTTATATACAAATGTATGCTGCACTGTCCCGATTCGAAAAACTTCTTGTTATCCTAGTTCATTACTACTAATTATTTACGAAATATGGATATTTTAATGAATTCGTAATAAGTATTAGATATCAGAACTTCATTCAACTGCTAATACAGGAGCATACTAAAACTTCTGTCCTTGGGTAGATGCCTTTTAAACTTTTATTTTATTAAATATTATGTAACAATCATCTAGATTAGCAACTTTCTATTAAGAAAGTACCAAGCTAATTAAAAGTTATTTCCTGACTTCAGTTATCTGCGTAACAAGGGTTATTCCTAATCACAGCCGACTATCACCCTCACCATTAAAAGAAATACTGATTCCAGATATAGCAGAGGAATGAAAGCTCATTTGTTCTCTTTTTCTTCCAAGTCATTGGTTCTTTCTTGGTTAATTTCATGGTTCTCTAATTTCCTAAAAATTTTAAGAGATCTTTCAATACTAAGGAGTTATTTGATGAGATAGCAGCAGACATGCATGATTCATTGGTTTTTGGCTACTCATCTGTGCATTGCCCTAATTCCAACGAATGCAACACAGCCACGCTCCTATATTCGCCCTGCATAGCGACCCTATTGTTTTTCCAAACAAGGCTAAGTCAAGAAGCAAACTGTACTCCCAATAATATCTAGAGTCAATTTTTCCTCATGCTCGAGTAATATCCAATTAAGCAATTAAACTTCCTATTTACCATTCTCAAATTCATGTTAATATATTCGCAATGAAGATCCGCCGATTCAATTAATTCATTTGGAGAGACATGTTAATATTGGCATAGCGGCTTAATTGGATGGGGAAGATTTCTTCGTTTGTGACGCTGGATTTAATTGGGAGTACAGTTTGCTTCTTGATTTAGCCTTGGGTTATATGCTGCGAACGTGTATTCTCGTGCATTAGATGGCGCTGTTGTTTTGATAAACAGTAGGGTCACTATGCAGGGCGAATATAGGAGTATGGCTGTGCTGCATTCGTTGGCATTCGAGCAATCCACTGATGAGTAGCCAAAAAGCTATTAAACATGCATGTCTGCTGCTTACGCATGAAATCAACAAAACCTATTCGGCTTTATTTAAGTTTCAAACTGTAACACAGATGTAAGTTGTGCCGATTCGAAAAACTCCCTATTTGCCGTTCTCAAATTCGTGTTAACATCTCGTCTTCGAGTTGTTGAATGGTGGTTGGCTTGTTGAAATACACGTACTATTCAAATGTCTCCAAAGATAGAAGTCAAACGGTTCAAAACCACAAGATCTCTGTAGTAAAGTGATTTCACTGTTTCCGAAGATTATGTGCCCAGGAAACTTCTGCAAGAAAGCCTTTATATATTATTATCTGGATCGAAATGAAACAGCATTCAATCATTTCGCTCAAATGTCTATAATTTTCGAGTTTTGAGCCGAAAATGTCCAACTAGGTTGGGCTCACTGATGGAGAATCCGAGGTCAAAAGTAATTCTGTCTGGCAGGCCGTAAACATGCCAAATTTCGAACGAAGAGAGCTAGAGCCTTGAAATTTTCAGAGAAGGTATGGAGTCTGAATGCGGCGGCTAAGTTGGTTACTGGAGAAAATCAGTTTCATGGTTTTACGATTATTCACGTTGGGAAGTTTTTCATATTTTCCGAATATTTCGGTCTTTACTTGATGGAAATTCATTTTCATATATATATATATCATTCATTTCAGATGAAAAAGAATATATCGAACTCAGAGTATCGAACAAAACTTCATAAACTTTTCATATTTTATGCCGAAATCAGATAATGAACTGATGTGAAGTAAGAGCTTATGTGCGCTTGTTTATATCACATTATATATTATTTTACATCTAAATGCTAAAGTTTAACTCAGTCTTAAGACTGTTGCTATGGTTTCGGTAGTACTCGCTGCTCTGCTCACAAAATATAGTTTTTTTTGATTCTTCAATAAAATAATATGAAAACCTGTTGAAATTTGTTCTGGAACAGATACAGTAATTACTATGGATTTTATCTGAAACCAGAAAATTTTATTAAAAATAATTAAGATATAATTTATATAAGTTCGTAATGAAAATTGTCAAAAAAGGTTGTATTGTCTGTTTCACGACGTTTTCGTGAACACTAAAATTACAGACATTTATTTATGCAGAATGCTGTTCCCTTAAATAACTGCAATTGACTAACTTAATAAGAGACTAAAATTTTTATAAAATAATATTAATAATAATAGAAAGAAGTTTTTTACTTGATAGAAGGATTATTTAAACATTTTAAACATCACACAGATTTATTCAAAATTTGAATATTAAAACAAATTAATATATGTTTATCTTCTACAATTTTAATTTAAAAAATTTTTCATTCAAAAAACTTTTAGAATTAAATTAATGTCTAAAACAAGCACCGCTTATATACGTCTATTAAATATAAGCGGTGCTTGTTTTAGACATTAATTTAATTCTAAAAGTTTTTTGAATAAAAAATTTTTTAAATTAAAATTGTAGAAGATAAACATATATTAATTTGTTTTAATATTCAAATTTTGTTATATTTCTTCTATCAAGTAAAAGGCCTTTCTATTTTACAGATTTATTCTGTTAACCTCCTAAAACTTTTAATTTCAAAGAATTTTTATTCGAAAACTTTTAGAGGAGTCCATAAAATACTAATTACTAACTTTGTGTGGTGTCTGTGGCGAACATATTATAGAATACGTAGGATTTTTAAAAGTTCACTTTATTCTAGTGTTTGTTCAGAAATCGGCATTCAGTTGGTATGGTAAGATATATTTTGTTAATTATTTTTTTTATTTAAATGAGGGCTGATGAGTTTCCGTTAAAATCATTCTAAATTGCATTTTGAAGATGTTCTGCATTTTTTAGGAATTTTTTTTGAAGGAACTTATTTTGAGCAAGTTGTTTTTCAAGAATTTCTTGAGGTTATGTTCTGCATTTTTAGAAAGTAATTTGGTTTTAATAAAACAAGGGACTAAACAAAATGTTGTCCCCTTCAAGTATTTATTCAGTGGATTTAATTGATAATTAATATTTCTTTGAATTCTTTTATTCCCTCTGGTAATGTGGGATAAGTGTTTAATTCTATATGTCTACTAAATTGAGACAGTTTGTTCTTAGACAAGTTTTTGAATAAAAATTTTTGAAATTAACATTTGTAGGAGTTTTACGGAATAAATCTGTATGATATATAAAAATTTTTATTATTACTATTAGGAGAACAAATAAGTTTCCGCCGTTTTTTAACACAAATTAAATATTTATTATAGAATATGCTTGCTGAGTGACTTCTAATGTTAGAGCAAGTTCTTTTTGTGTTTGAGATGAATCTTTCTCTAATAATTCCTCCAATTCTGCATCCTCGTAAATTTTTGGCCTTCCACTGCGATCTTTGTCTTTTACGTCGAAATCACCGTTCTTAAACTTTTGAAACCACTCTCGACACGTTCTCTCACTCAAAGCACCCTCACCATATGCTTCTACGAGCAACTGATGCGCCTCAGCAGCAGATTTCTTTAAATTAAAGAAGTAAACTAATATTTCTCGTAAATGACGCTTACTTGGCTCAAATTTTGACATTTTCAACTTATAAAAATTATATTTCACCAATATAAAATCAATGATATTAATAGGTTATGTTGTTCTTGAATGTCCAAACTATTTTTTAAGCCGGTTATCATCTGCGAAAGCTAACCGAAACTCCGTGCCGCGCCATCTACAATAAAACGGCGGAAACTTATTTGTACTCCTAATATTATATCAAATCATAAAATATTACCACTACAAAATTTGAATAAGATAAAAGAGAAATTGTAAGTCTTACGCAAGAAAAAATATTTGTTGTGTAATACATCTCCATTCTCTAGTATTCCATATATCCTAATTTCCATATTAGTTCTTGTTCATGAGTATTGTGCCATCCTTGGTATATCATTCTAAAAAGATACAGCGTGATACAACTTTCACTCTGGATTCCAAAAAGAAACCTATTTCAATTTCGAAGATCAACTTCAAGGCAATACGTTTATACATCCAAGAAATGTACTGCACCAAAAAATTGAGTTCCTATCTCAACATATTACATCAAGTGGAACTCCGATGATTAAACGATCTTTGTTTACTTCTCCTCTCAGGAGCACGCTACAATCGGAGTTATTTAATTTCAAAACCATTCGATCAAGACAGATTCAATTGGATTTGAGTAATTTTAATAATTAACGCAATAAATAAATCTAGAAACAATCTAATAAGAAAAACTGTTCATGGCGAAGGACAAGGTTACTCTGTTCTTTGAAAGAAACTATAAAGCTTTTCCCAACTGAAACAAACCATTCACCGATTATCGAATCTGCCGCGCGCTATTTGATCGTTGCAGAAGCGGACGAAGCGTGGATCTCGAAGAATCGGTCAAGATGATTCTTGGGGTTGTTGCGGTCTTGTATTTTTGTGCGTTTTGCGTCGCTCACGATCAAATTAATGAGTTTATGCCGAATTTGCCAATTGGAGTGCCCCATAGCGTCAACCCCACGTGTAAATATCACAGTGACTTATATGTGAAAAATCTGAGGAACTTATCGTTATGGGCCTATGAAAGTGAGTAGACTTTAAACAAATTTTATTTCCGTTGTTCCGTTTTCGAGTGCACATCCGAAAAAAATTTCTTATATCTTTGGATTTTGAAATTTCAGTTCAAAATAAAATTGAGCGGGCTGAAAATATAAAATGTTTTCAGTGATTGTTCAGGTTTAACTGAATGATTAAATTTTATCACTATTTAGTAATCATCGATAACAGTGAGCTGAAAGTGTTTTCCATTTCTTGGTTCAGATAGACAAGAAGCATTAAATCTTGAAAAAGAGTAAAGTTTCATATTGCTAAGTTGGGAATTATGCTGTATTGAAAATTGTTGCATTGATGGTAATAGAAAATATTTCTATTTTCTTCATATTGTGGGGGAACATTTATGAATGAAATGAAATAAGAAATTACTTAGTTTTCTATAACTTTTTATTAACTGAATATAAAGTGACTCGAGTTTAATAGTTTTATTTCTAAAACGTGCTTGTACTTAAATATTTCTATGGTTTCCAAGATGTCTAGTTTTGTTTTCTTTCGCTCCCAGGTGTAATATTTGAAGATAGCCCAATTCTGGGAAGATATTATTGTTTTCGAAAAATGTTTTGCAAAGTTAGAGTTACCTTTCTGGTTCCTAAATGAAGATTGGTGTGTTCTTCGAACCTTTTTAGGAAAGATCTCCCGGTTTGTCGTATATATACGCTACTGCACTCTTGACAACTTAATTTATAAACTCCTGAATTATTCAGCAGGTTGTTTTTGTCTTTTGCATTAAAAAAGAGATTGGAAATTTTATGTGAGGGTGTGAAAGCTGGTTTTATGTTAGTTTTGGAAAATATTTCTTGTCATTATTTTCTCTTTTGGAAGTGGGGTATATTTGTTATAGAATGAGTTGTTTTTGTTTATGACAGACTTTATGGTTTTTGTTTCGAATTGATTATTTGTGGCTATTTAATTGGTTGTGTTCAGTTCCCTCTTAAAAGTTAATATTATTTGAAGTAATTCAAAATGTTCTATATATCATTGATATGTAAGCGGCGAGTTTATGAGTTTTCGGATGGTTTGAAAAGTTGGGTATAGTTGTATCTCTTGTTGTGGGTTTTTTGAATATATCAACGGAAATTTCCACCAACTTGAAATTGAATTTTATTTATTATTAGTTGAAAATGAATTTCCATCAAGTCGAAATCGAATCCATCAAATACTAGCTACAAACAATAAATTCGAAAGAAAAAGCATAAATTTTCTCATAAACAAAAAAGAAAAACAACTCATTCTGAAACAAATATACCAAAACAGAAAATGATGACAAAAAATTTATGAAACTAACATATATCGCAAAAAATTAATCAAATATTTTTAAAAACTAACACAAAACAGCTTTTACACCCTCTCATAAAATTTCCAACCTCTTTTTAAATGTAAAAGACAAAAACAACCAGCTGAATAATTCTGGAGTTTATAAATTGAGTTGTTAACAGTGCAGTAGCGTATATATTAGACAAACCAGGAGATCTTTCCAAAAGAGGTTCAAAGAACATCAATCTTCCAATAGGACCCGGAAAGATAACTCTAATTTTGTGAAACATTTTTCCGAAGCCAATCATATCTTCCCAGAATTGGACAATCTTCAAATATTACACCTGGAAGCGAAAGGAAAAAACTAGACATCCTGGAATCTACAGAAATATCTAAACACAAGCACGTTTTAGAAATAAAACTATTAAATGAGCAGACGGACCTTTGGCATATCTCACTTCTCCTTGAAGTTTTGCACAGGCTGAAGCATTCAACGAATATATATAAACATTGAGATACAATTTTTTTTATTCGGTTTGAAAAACTTGTAAATACTACGAAACTCGAGTCACTGTATATTCAGTAAATAAAAAGTGATAGAGAACTAATTTCTTAATTCATTCTATTTTAAAATGAACTATCACAAAGTAAGGGTCTATCGCATCCAATATTATAACATTTATGAGATTGTGGTTATATCGCGATAATACAAGTATTAACGACGGGCCAAAATTCTGCAATTTTGCGCGTTTCTTCTAGGGAACAGCGTGTGACCATTTTATTCAAATGTCTCTAATTGTCAAATTTTGGGCCAAAAATGGCCTCTAATAACTACGCTGGGCTCAGTGATGTAGAATACGAGGTCAAAAGTAATTCTGTTCAGCCGTCCGTAACAACTTTAACCTTTGAACGGAAACAACTAAAGACGTGAAACTTTCAGAGTGGGCTTATGGCTTGAAGATTTTGATTGAGTTCATCAATGATGGCTCGCAGTTATTCACATTTGAGATTTTTTCTTACTTCTTAAAATAGTTCCGAAAATACTGATCGGCTCGAAGTCATATTTGGTATTTCGCTATATAATGACAACATTAAGTTTTTTGTTAAATTTCGTGAAGATCACCTGTCTTGGAGGTACAACTGCTTATTTCCGAACGAAAAGACCTAGTGACTAGAAATTTTCAGGGTAGGTTTGGAGTCTAAATTAATCAGTTATAAAAAATCGGACAGAATCGCCTCTATGGTTCCCGAGTAATCCTTATTGGAAATTTTATTCTTGAAATATTTTCGTCCATATCCGATCGAATTCAAATTGAAATAACATGAAATAACGACACGTTTATGGATAATTCCGTGAAAATAAATTACGAAAATGTTTTAAAATTTTTTCTTAACTGATTTCGGCAAAAACTAAATGAAAACTGTATGAAAATTTATTCAATATATTACTTTTCCACTCCTTCTTGCCAATATGTAACGATGCAGCTTGAAGGATGTAGAATGGAGCCTATTTACCATGTACCATGTTTCATTTTCAGAAAATTTTTCGTTTCTTCAGGAGAAGAGTTCGAAATCTGCAAAAAATGATGTTTATTTAACTTCCGAATGACAAAATACTAAATTATTTGTTTTTATTAATCATTAGAGAAGAGATTTTTAGAGGAAATGAAACAATTGCGCAAAAGCTTCCGACTTAAGGTTGGTGTTTTTCACAATTTTTTTATCATTGATTTCGCTCCTTTCAATATTTTCTTCAAATATGTATGTCTAACTGTTAAAGGAAAAGATCTTTTTGTGAATGATCATCCCCATCTCAGGAATAAATAATCGTGCATAGGAACATAATTGTAGAAAATATAAAACAACTTCTTATAGTGTTTTAGTCTTCACCAATATTCAGTTGAAGAAACTGACACTGATAAGTTTTTTATGCACCCCTATGAAACACTCTTATAACCAGGTTAAGTGGATTAATGCACCTGTTTCAGAACAGTTTTTACAGATCATTACTCAAACTTTAACAAAAATCAGAAAATATATTTATAATAAGATATAAGAATAGTTTTTTGTCTTTCCAGTAAACATTTTACTATATTTCACAAAAATTATTGGGAAGGTTTAATGGTAACATGGATTTTTAAAGCTTAATTAATTAAAAAATTAATTCAATGGGTTAATAATACGACATGGGTGAAAAAGTGGAAAAAAATTATTACCAATCAAATAATATACTTATAGGTATGTCATTCATTATAAATTGGAACATAATGCGTTCGCGTTATTTTCGCTTCTTCAGATGCTTTCAAACAAGTAGCTCCAAAATTAAGTTGCACATAATATTGAAGGAAGGTTAAAATTTTGAAATGAGGGTGTAATAAATTTTTTATTACTTCAAAAAAACCACTGAAATCCTATCAGAATAAATCCAGCAGAGGTGAAGTTGATAATTCTGTCTGGTCATTCAAGAATTTTCTTAACACAGAACTTTCTGTAACCTATACAGGATTAATTAATAGAAAAAAGATTAATAATACTGTTAGTAACACAATTTGTATTTTATGGACATATTGGAATCCAGGTACTGTACATTATTCTGAAACAAAAAACTCTATAGAAATAAAGAAACTAATGAAAAATAATATAAATTTTTTTGGTTGGAAAATTTCAAAATTAAAAATCACTTAGCAACAAGAGAAAGGCAAACATGCATTGCAGAACTTCAGTATATATGAATACAATTAATTCACTAACATAGAAAAAAGTCGAACACAGATGAAATATATGCCCCATAAGTAAAATTGAAGTTATATTACAGAAATATAACATAATATATTAAAAAAAACAGAATATTGTTTTTTATTCATAATTTTAAGATAAATTTCCGTCAAGTAAAGACCGAAACAATCATGAATATAATAAATTTCAAAAAATTGTACCAAGTTGGAAAACAAAAAACATCTTAATTAAATATACTTTAACTATATGATTGGATGAGTAAAAACTAACGAGTTTATATTTGACAAGGTTAATATTTATTTAATTCAAATATAAAAACAGAACATTCTGCCACCTTCATAAAATTAATAAAATAAAAAAAAGAATGATAATCTCTCAGAATCACAGTTTCTGTTTTATTGATATATTGGAATCAAACTACTGTACTTCTTAAACATCAAAAACTCTAGAAATATAGAAATTGATTTAAAATATAACTCACCTTTGTGGTCCAGACAATGTTGTTTCTATTGGAAAATTTTGACCCTCAAACTCTGTCAGCTATCTCGAAACTATAAAATATTTTCTCAATAGAAGTTGCATTACAAGTATGCATGAAAACACGATTTTGCTTAGCGTTTTAAGATTTTGCATGAAACAAATGAAGGTCTGCAGCTGAACTTATTAGAATGTTTAGAAGTAAATCGCTTAAGAAATTCTGAATGACCAGACAGAATTCCCACAACTTCCCCTCTGTTGGAGTTATTCTGGTAGGTGCTCAGTGGTTTTTTCGAAGTAATAAAATACATTAGAAAGTTAAGAAATCCATCGGTTAAGTACTTCTGGGAATCTACTGAAAGACCAGAAGAATTATCATGTGTTAGGAACCAAGTGGTTTTTCTACAGTAATAAAAACTGTGTTGTACCTTTTATTACAAAACTTTAACTCACTTCAAATATTGTGTATAACCAATTTTTGAACTAGTTGTTTGAAAGCATCCGAAAAAGCTACAATTTAGCGAAACACGTTATATTTCAATTTATAATAAATGGAAATCAAAACACATGAATATTTTTCAATAAGTAATTAGTAACTTTTCAATATACTATAATAACATTAAGCTTTAAAAATCCTGACACTATTAGACCTTCCCAATTATGTTTATGAAGTATAATAGGAGTAGAAGTTTATGAAGTATAGCAGAAAATTTACTGAAAAGTATCTATTTTGCTAGACAAGATAAAATATTTTATATTATTACATATATTATGATACTATTTCAATATCTAATTTAGACGTTTCCAGCAATTATTCTGAATATAAATGTATTTCTTGTCCTTCTTCCTACTTCAGATAGATCTTGAATCTATTTAAGATTTCCAAATTTTTCAACACTGTCCCTAAACATGCCGAGTTATCATTGGCTGATATATCGAGGATAAAAAAATTAAAAGGATCCTATTTCTTTAAAAGTCGGATGGTTGGAAAGCATTGAATTAAACTGAATTAATGTAGTTACAACTTGAATAATCGTTTATATGTACGTTAACATTTCTTTGTTTTAATTGAAAAAAAATGGAAATCTTGTTAAACCACTAAATAAGTAGTTCACAAAATATTATGCTAAAAGATCTCTCTTCAAAATAATATTTTTCATACGATGCAGTCCTTGAAAAAACACCAGGAAGATTATTTGACTCCTCAATATTTTTAGGCAGGGAACATGGAATACAACTGTGTCCGCAATAATAACCTCTACTAAAATGAAAAAGGATCTTAGTTTTTTTTGATATGGACTATACTGGACAGTACATAGAACCAAAGAAATATATTTTCATCATTTTATGTTTCAAACAATAAACTTTCCGTTCAGCATTGTCTTTGGTAGAGGTATAAAAACTTTTCCCCTCAACAATTCACACCTACACCTCAAAAAATCAGCCCTTACCACAAGAAAAAATATATTTAATTCTAGGATGCATATCCAGGTATCAGTCTTCTCATTATATTCAAGTCAATCTTAATAACGTGATTTATGTTAACATTTTCGAATATTGTGGAAGTCTTCAAACTGAAACTACTAAAATTCACATATTACCCCCTTTATTATGCTCTGATTAAAACTTCAGATGTGTCCACGATAGACTATTACGATAACATGGATATACATAATATAGCCTGCAAACTTCCTATTTGCGATATAAAGCTTAGATGAAGTGTGCTGATGTCCAAATAAATATATAGTTTCATAACACTGAGTGAAAGAAACATATGGATACTTGTCCCATATTATTGTTTATTTTAATTGGGAGCACTCCAACAATTAATTATTTACCCTATGGGATATTATAGAGAATTGTTTATTTGTTAGTAACAAAATATATTCATCAGTGAAGGAATCATTTGAAACTTTTGAATCATAGTATTATTTTAATTATGCTTAAAATACTAAGTATCGAATTGAAAGAAAATTCAATGTATTAATCACTTTATCACTATTCCTGTTGATATATGTGACTTTAAAATCAGTCTGACTTTATATTAATGAAAACCTTGATGCACGCTCATACCAATATAATCTGATATGTTGCATTTTGATGGCGTTCCACCACTGAAAGACAATCCATTTAGATATTTTTTGAATATAGCACATTTTTAAAAGGGCCTTTTTTATTCTTAAGACATTTCAATTAATAAAACAGGCTCTTTATTCCAGAAGGCAAATGTAGCTTTCGAAAAGAAAATCAATTTATATGTGTGGAATACGTCTACTGGTTGACCATTTTGTATGTTTCGAAAGATTTAATGACGTTTGTTTTTTTGAAGTATATTTCCTTGCATTTACAGTCAATATTTGTTAGTAAAATTCTCCATTCCGGATTGCTATACGAACCCTAAGCTGCCTGAAACATATTTCATTTATTCACTTGGTGATAACAATTATCCATGAGCTAACCGTGACGTTCCGGATATAAATTATATGTGTTCATCGTCTAGGTACATTGGAAGGAAATGGAGGATATGAAAATTATTAAAAGGGAAGAAATGGAAGACAGTATACTGGATATGATAGAGAAAGATCAAAGCAGAAAAAATTGCGATTACTTTGAATGCAAGGATAGGGACTGTTTGGTACTATTTATTGAATCTACAACACATACAACATGTTCAGGAATTTTCTTCTGATGATATTTCTCCACGTATTCTTCTGACTATCGCTTTTGTATAAGTTGTTTAAAATCCCTCAAGTAATTGAATTAAATTTCTCAAGTAGTGCAATGATGAATTTTCACAATAACTGTAGCACTCGAAACTACCGAGCCACAAGGTATCTGCAGAAATCTTGTCTTATCCTGAAAGAGCAAAAATACGAATCAACCCGAACTGGATCAACATTTGTTATCCTCAAAGATTGCCTATAAGAGCTTGGAGATAGCAACTCAAGCACAATTATAATGTTTATATCCTAGGCCAAAAAATAAGTAACCTATTTTTATTCTTATATCTTACATAATAGAGTACACTAAAAAAATAAGATATTAAAATTGACTCACCAATAGATGCTCGAAATCTATGGATCGGAAATCAACAGTTTGAATTTTAAACACAGTTGAGCATGATCTCTATGTATTGAAGAACAATTTCAGAAGGTCTCCAAATGCTGTTGATAAGAAAAACCTAACGATGCAGAAAAAATACGATTCCTTAAATGAAATGAAAGATGATAAATTGTAAAACTGATGTGTTACCATTTGGTGTTCAACTGTTGCGCAGTGCAAGTATTAAAATTAAAATTAAAAATATATAAGAATGGAATTTTCCAGTTGTTCTTAAGGAATTTCAATCCAAGATTGCTGATGTGGTTAGAAAAGTGTTTCTCGATTTTGAAATTGGTTTTGATCCATACAAACATATCTCACACATGCTCTATTGGACTTACATCCAGCGATTGAGGGGGCCAGTCTGAAACTTGGATATTATGTCTCTCGTGATTCATTGTCGTGTAAAGGTATTATCATGCATGAGACAATTATCTGACTAACAAAATTTCTTTATGGAAGCGAAGAGCATTCCTTATATAAACATTGGCCGTCAAAAAGCGATTTATCAAAATGATTTCAGTTCTGCGATCAAGCGAAATTCCTCCCGAAATCATGATCGTGCCTATCTAGGATAAACTGAGATTAGCGGAAAATAAAATGTTGAACGAATTTTTCAGTTGAAATACAGTCGGAATGTTATTTCTTCATGATTCTATTTGAAGATATCGGTCTATTCAAAGTGTTGTCATCTTTGATCTCTTATGCTACCACTTTCACGTTATAATTGCCAGAGGCGAAAATATAACCCTTTGAGTAGTCTTCAAACGGTCGCAACATTTACTTAATGCATACTTGACTCTATTATTCCTGAGTCTCGTAACAGGTTGTCTTCTTCTAAGTGACGTGTTTTAATGACGATTTGTAAACAGTGTAAAACAGTTAAATAACCAGTGATAACACATCCGTTCATTAATTTCTTATCTTACACTTCATGTCAGGATTTGCATTCTTCCTGCGTTATTATGTTTTTCTTTAGATATCAGAATCCTTGAGTTTTCACCCCGATGGATAATATAGGTATACATGTTTGATACAATGTCACAAAAAGAAAAATAAATGATCATCTAGCCAACCATTAATTTTATATTGAACTTATATATATTTTCAATATATAGCAAGGGCGTACCCAGGATCAAATCTAGGGGAGGGGGGGGGCTAACCATGATCGGGGTTATCACTTTATCAACTAAGTTATTATAATTATTTGATGAAAAAAAAATTATTCTGATTAAATGCCTTATACTATTATCATTTTTCTTGGATTTGTAGAAAACTTGTTCAAAACTCTCGTTTCAATCCAGTCCTGATATTCCTTAAAAAGTTTACGATGGACGCTCATCAAACTCAACCCAGTCAATCTGTCCTCTCCCATTGTACTTCTCAGCCAGGTCTTTCTTTACCCTTCGAAGGGTACTGAAAGATCGTTCAACAGTAGCCGTAGTGGATGGGAAAGCACTTAAAATGAGGAGTGCATGCCTTGTTGCAGGGAAAAAATATTAGCCTCCTCCAAAAGTGCATCCACTTCAATATCCTTTAATTTGTCCCTAGCTTAATCTTTTTTTCCCATAAATTATACCACAAATCTAATTCTGCACAGATAGCACCCAACTCAAAAAATTCCATGAAAGATTTTGCATTTTTTTCCAAATCTTTTGAAGTACTTTTTAGCATGTATGAAGGATGAAAATGGGATAAGGCAAAAGCAGGTGTATTCTCGTGTGGGAATCTAACGTTCAATGA
Source organism: Megalocaria dilatata (assembly GCA_034642435.1). Lineage (NCBI taxonomy): Eukaryota > Metazoa > Arthropoda > Insecta > Coleoptera > Coccinellidae > Megalocaria > Megalocaria dilatata. The sequence continues at coordinate 44,982,758 of CM067856.1, forward strand.
TAAGGTTAAAGAGACAAGATAACGGCTAATCAACGATCGTCTCCAGTATTCAATCGCAGTCTAGGATGGCGGAATACTTCTGTGTATTTGCTTTTTAACAATTCGTGGAACTGTTAACTCAACGCCGATTTTCTCCGCGATATCATGTGATTTTTGAAGTAATTCCTCAGAAACATGTTCAATTTCTTCTCGATCCTTCTTGATGACATCAAGGATTTCACCAAAGTGTTTCCTCATCATAATCAAATTCATATTTTACCTTGTAGAACATTCACAACGGGTTCCAAAATCGCAGAGTACTTTGCAATCATGACTAAATCTATAATGAAATCTGGTTTAGTTACTACACAGTGCAATTGATAGGGAAATTTTCTTGTAGCATAGTTTCCTTCGATCGAGAGATGTTCTAGCGCATTAACGATTTCATTAAAGCTGTTTGAAAACTTTCTGATGCTCTTGTATTTCTAAGAACATCTGGTCTCACAGAGTTTTGATAAATTAGGAGCCGAAGTCCTGCGGGTTGGCAACTCACGAAAGAATGAAATTGTATTCTTTACAGTTCCAATCAAGTTTCTTATTTGCGGTAGTTTGCTAGCATCATTGACCACAAGATTTAGTTTGTGGCTTGAGCAATGAAAAAATAAAGATTTATTGTACTTTTTCTCTCAAAATGACCTGTACACCACTTTCTTTTCCAGCCATCGTAGAACAGCCGTCATATCCAACACAATTCTCTGCTGAAATATTTTGATCGACTAAAAAACTCTGAATTGTGCTAGCGATTGTAGGGGTATCTTGAGATTTCAGCTCAAGAAAGCCTATAAATTCCTCTCAGATTTTTTGTTGATTCTCATCATAAAACCGCAATCCGATTGGAAGCTGTTCTTTTCCAGCGATATCTGCTGTTCAATCGGCCATTACAGCCCAAGTTTCTGCTTGTTTACAGTCATCAATAATTCTTTCTTTGAAAAATTCATCACATATTCCTACGATTTTATTCTGAATTTTTGGTGAAGTGTAGACTGCATTTTTTCGAAATCTATCCAAGTGATGCTTTAGCTTCAGATCACCACAGTCAATTCTCAAATTTAAAAGGTCAAAGAAAATCTCTCATCCCGTTCCCTTCCTCTAAGTGGCAAATCATGAGTTCCACAAAATATGATACAAGAAATAATTGATGACAATATTTGTTTGTTTTCTTCAATTATGTGTTCACTTTGCAACTGTACATCAACTGGAACATTTTCAAGGAATGCTTTTGCAGCAGCTGTTAAAGGTTTTTGGTAGTGACTGCCGACTACACTACACTTCGTGTATGACCTTAACATGAATGACCTCAAAACTCCTTTAATTGTAGCAATACTATAAGGAAAAAGAACACAGTGCATACTCAAAGCACCTTTCAAACGTCTTGAGTAGACCAACCAAGGAGTATATTGATCTAACCAGCGGCGGTTAAATTTTCTTTTCAAATGGATGGCGCTGGCTGAGAATCAGGATTTTCGACCAATGAAACTACTGAACTAGGATATAATATGTTTCGAGTGGTCGAAATCTTAATGCGAAATATAAAAAAATCTCGAATTTGATACTTTAAAAATAGATATCGAATATAGTCTGTCGAGAGTATTGGTATTGAAAATATTGAATATCGATTGTATCGGAATTGAAAATATCGACGATAGTTATTGATTATTTTCTGAAAAATATCGATAATTCGATATATGAGTAGTATTATTTTTCTGTTTTATTATAGATAATTACAGAGTACAATTGTACGATAATTTCGATCGACATTAAAATAACGATAAATCACCCTAACTCCAGAATTTCCAATATTGTAAGTAATTCTTTTTATAGAAGTATTGAAACCAGATACAAGATACAGCCGCTTTTAAATACAGGAGAGACGAGTCCAATTTTGAAGCCATTTCTTTGAAGTAACCCATACATTCCCTGAACTAGAAGATATAAAAATTCTACATCTAGCGACAAAGGGCAATAAAATGAATATTTTCGAAGCTCTACAAATTCATAAATATCATAATGACCCGCCAATAAATCTATTGAACGAGCAGACGGACCTGTAGAACTCCCCACTATTCGATGCCCTGTATTGATCAACATCTTGCGACAAAGGGCAATAAAATGAATATTTTCGAAGTTCTAGAAATTCATAAACACCAAAATGACCGGGCAATAAATCTATTGAACGTGCAGACTATAACCTATAAAGAAAAAAATACGCAACTGAATCTTTCAGTTTGAAAATTTAGTAATACTACGAAACTCGAGTAACTGTAATTAAATAAAGCTGGTGATAATAAACAAGGTAATTTCGTTTTTCTAACTAAAATGATCTATTACAAAGTAACGGACCACTCTATCCAATATTTTTTTTATTATTAAAAAAGTTATTTCAAAAATTGTAATGTATTCCAGCAACAAAATTTAATAACAATTAAATTTTTTGCCCCTCGCTGGGTACGCCCATGATATATAGCGTGAAAGTTTTTCACATTTCTTATATAAATTTTCAATTCTAAAGTAGTTGAAATTTAATGATGATTATAGAAAACCTCACGATGCATTCAAAGCCAGTCGAAAGAAATAATTCCATTTCATTAAAGCCCTGAACGAATGTCACCATTTTCCTTTTAAGGCTGGCTAGTGATCATATTACGCAGGAACCAACTAGTAATGGCACGAAGGAGGAAACATCGGACCTGCAGAGTACATATCAGAAGAACTCTTCGGTATAAAACAAACCGAATTGAAATTTTTCGAAAAACTCGAGAAAGAACAACATTTCAAATATCTATCTGAAAAGGAAATTATTATTCAATTGTAGTAAAGATGACGAAAATTGCGATAATTTGAAAAAAACAGCCTTGTGCAATAACATTAAATTTTATAGAAGAACATTTACCGCAATTATGCATGTTCAGCATACTGGATGATCTATTCGTGTAGTATTGGCTACATAAAACAAACGATTAATTATCAGAAAATATTTATGCAGGTGAATTATTTCAAAACTAGTAGGTAATGATTTAATCATGTATAAAGTTGCATTTCCTTCGAATTTATTTTATTACAAGATATAATTTTCCATCTACAACATTATCATGAACTTATTACAGAATCTATCAAAAGACTTGAGGTTAAATTTAAATTAGGAGAATCGTGAATTAAGTAATAATGTGAGAATCTACCAATTCTTTCTGTAAGAAACATGTCATAATGAGCCTCTTCCTATCAAATTAGTTTATCTTGAGAGAAACTTCCAAAATGAATATTCAATAGTAGCGAATAATATTACCGATACAATTAAATCATATTAAATAAGGTTATTCCAATTTTCACACATTTTTGTTGTTATTTAATACAACAATTGTTTCTCCAGCACAGTAGCATCTTCAGGTAGGTTTATATTTTGATATTTGAAGTTATTAAAATGTAAATCTACCTGCAGATGCTATTGTGCTAGAGAAACAATTTTTGTATTAAATAAAAATAAAATTTGGTGATAATCAGAATAACAATATTTAATATTATTTAATTCCATCAAATAAAGACTTATTCAATTAAATGAATATACCGATGCAATTCCTCTTATTTGAACAGTCGAGTTAAATATGAAAGAAACTCAAGGTGATATTATTGATAGAAATTCTGAAAATTTAATTTTAAATGAACCCTAATAATAGTTGGAATATTTAAACATTTTTTTGTATGAATGTTTCTTAGGCTAAGTAAAGTAAACGGTCAAACATCCGGCAATCAGATTATAAGATTAATCTAAGAAAAACTAAAAATATTTTAGAAGTTTACGATAACATTGCACTTTTTTCTACTTCTATAGTATTTAATGATTTTGCCTTGTGTGTAGTATTTTATCAGTCTTTACGAAGCTAACAATTGACAGTCTCATCAACTGAGCGAGTTAGAAACTAGTTTATTAATCGGTGAGATGATGATACTGTATGTTGAAACAATTGTCAGCTTCATAAAGACAGATTTTATCAAATATATAGTGTAAGTTGGAAATTATATTTTATTTTTCCCTTATTTATTATATCAAATTAAATTGATATTCAAGAATTATCAAATAGACCATTTCTAACTTGATATAATTGTTATTATTAAAATACCCTGACTGACACAATTTAATTTTGACTAATAATTGATAAGCGTATATTGATGTACTTACCACTAAATTTTCTTGTAGAAAGATCATTTTGCCTTGATTGATCGAATAAATCAGTTTCATTATGACGATTTCAAACTATCTTAAATGAATAAAAATAATTTTTTTGTAAATGACACTAGAAACTTTCACAATATATTTGAAGCATTTCCAAGAATTTCAGAATACTCTCTGAAATTAATAAAAACATATTCAAAATTATTCTATAAATGTTATAATGACAACTTAATATTCCAATGTTACAAATCAAAGTATAAGAAATTATAATCACTTTTAATTAGTACGAAACGATATAAATTCATATAAATTCCAAACAATTATCTATAAACAGAATTCCAAGGGAAGTCAATACATCCATCAGTTTTGCAAGACTTCATTAATTTCGTGATACTATTTTGCATTTGAATATATTTTATGATTTTTATGAGCAATGTATTGTATATGTAAAAAGTAACTTTTTTTTAAATAACATCACAAACTTCGACATAAATAAGGTTTAATCAATGTAGGTAGTGCCCATTTGTATCAAAGAATTAATTGAGCTAGTAATGTATTAGGAGTACAAATAAGTTTCCGCCGTTTTATTGTAGATGGCGCGGCACGGAGTTTTGGTTAGCTTTCGCAGATGATAACCGGCTTAAAAAATAGTTTGGACATTCAAGAACAACATAACCTATTAATATCATTGATTTTATATTGGTAAAATATAATTTTTATAAGTTGAAAATGTCAAAATTTGAGCCAAGTAAGCGTTTACTTCTTTAATTTAAAGAAATCTGCTGCTGAGGCGCATCAATTGCTCGTAGAAGCATATGGTGAGGGTGCTTTGAGTGAGAGAACGTGTCGAGAGTGGTTTTAAAAGTTTAAAAACGGTGATTTCGACGTAGAAGACAAAGATCACAGTGGAAAGCCAAAAATTTACGAGGATGCAGAATTGGAGGAATTATTGGAGGAAGATTCATCTCAAACACAGAAAGAAATTGCTCTAACATTGGAAGTCACTCAGCAAGCAGTCTCACAATTATATATTACCGCTCTTCTATAATAAATATTTAATTTGTGTTAAAAAGCGGCGGAAACTTATTTGTACTCCTAATATATTTTTTTTATCGCTTTGTAATGCTCAAATAGCTGAATAGTACAGTGAAATGCCAAATACTACAAACCGATCGGAATATACCTGATACAATGGAATTTAACTCTAATTTCTAATAATTTCGAATATTTCTATAATGATTGAATTTCAACAATACTCCATTATATAATTCTTCCTAATATAGAATCAGAAATCATTGATAATATGATTATTGCAAATTCAATATTCGATAATGAATTTACTATGCAAGATGGAGTTTTCAATTGGTACTTTCATCCAAATCATGAACATCTTCTCTATTTCACGTTGAACCTGATTATAATCAGCGTGATAGTCTATTTACCGTATGAGATTTTTATTGCTCAATTCACACGTGTATGTAAGAATCATAAAAATGATTCTGCCTCCAATGCTGAAATTATTTCCTGAAAACGATTCCAGTTATTATGTAGAATATCCGTAGCAGGCTTCACTTGAGATATACAGGGTTAGGCACGGAATTTGTCCCAAATTTTACTCCATTTCCACTTTTGACAGACATAAGATAAGACGCTAGACCTCCGTCAGTTTGTTAGTTCAATATTACATTATTTCGTGAATAATGAAACAATTTTGAAAATTTTAACTGCGCTGCGAGCAGAACATAAATAACTTTCAAACTAATCAACACTCGACGTAACTTCCCTATTTAAAAAATGTTTGAGGTTGTTGCCACCTTCATGGGGGTGTTTTTTTCGGAACAAACTCATGATGGAAATTCGTCCCCCTCAAAACAGAAGTTCACCAGTTTTTTTAAATCTTCGAAAATTCTTCGTTCCCGAGTTCTGGGGGGTCAAAATTTCGTTGGAACACCCTGTATAATATTACAATTATATATAAATTTCTACCTTGATGCAGTGAAGAGTTATCAAAAGTTCATTCGAATTTTCTATGCTCATTGTAGTGATCTTCACCAAAGTAACTAACTTTGAGGTTTCAACTTGATTGGGTTTCTGTTTATTGTAATACTTTAAGACCTAATAAGTGGAATTATCTGATTATAACCCTCCTTTTTCTTTAGGTCCGAAGCGGTCTGGAACCATTTTCTGGAGAAAATTCGCAGTTTCAACATTCATCTCAAATTGAATTTCTTTTAACATTAGAATATTTAAAGAATTATCCGCTCGCATTAATTTTAATCTTCCAGAAAATATTATCTCTCTTGAAAAAGCATAATTAAACTAAGTTTTCAGAAATTATTATATTTTACAACCAAAAAATTCAAAAGTTCATACATTTTCATGATTATAGTCACAATGAGGTATTGCCTCATACTCGGAAAACAATTTCTAAAAACCTGTTTTAATTATAACACAAAAAATGTTCATGCGGTTTTTTCGAAAAAAACAATTCAATATTTGAAAAATATATAGTTTCACAACGCAATGTTGTGACTGCAGCAATATAATTATATCTAATATTATCACATTATTGACAATCTAATGTTTCTTATATCAAAGTCTAGAATTAAAAAAATCTTCGTGCGATGTAGAGCTTGATAGTAAAAAAAAGATGAGGAAATTTAATTTTGTTTGAATTTTCTAGCTTAAGTCTAAGAGTATCATCGATGTTCTGAACTCTTCTGAAATATTTGAATGTCGATGGCTCCAGACACTCAGGACAAAGAAAATAATAATAACAGTTCTTCTTTGTTAACAAGTTATCAACAGTCTATAGACCAAAGTCCCCCAGCTCATAATAACAACAATTCAAAAAACAGTTTGACGAACGATAATAATAATTACAAAAAAATATTTCCTGCGTGCCTTCTACTGGTTCATTGTGCATAAGATCATTTATATCTTCTAATTCAATATTATTAAAAAAAAAATTACACAGTTTATATGTTTCACAATTTATTCGGAATCCTGACACGTGTTTGGGTCTTTCGACCAACTTCAAAGGGGTACAAAAAGGAACTAAACTTAAAATTGAGAAGGTTCTTTTATTACACTTAAGACATTTGTGTATTTTTATGGCGCATGGAAATAACAGCGTCCAATATAGGGGAGTTGCCAAAGAGTAGTAGGGAATTTGATAAAATCTCAATGGCTTTTTTGATTGAAAGAATCTCCAAATAGTCCATCAATTTAACCTTATTACCATTATATAGTAAAGTGACATCTTTTTCTTTAAGAAAATGATTATTTTCTATACAATGTTCTGCAAAACCGGTTGATTTTTGGTTTTTTTAAAATAGACATCCCATATTCTTTGATTCCATGTTGTAAACATCTGTCCTATATATGTAGCATGACAATCATCACATTTAATTTGATGAATCCCTGATTCGGAAAAGTTGGGGTTCCTTTCTTTATTGTTCACCAACATCTTAGCTGAATTATTTCTATTTACTGCTAAAGAATTAAATCCCATTTTATGAAAACCATTAGAGATCCTTCATAAAATCTTAATGTTTTTTTTTGAAGTATGATGTTTCAGCTACCTCCAGAATTTTCATCACCTACTCTCTGCAATTTCCATACTCAATTATTGGTCTACGAATATATCGGGTGTATTTTTTAGAGTGATAGAACTTTAGACAGGAATAACTGTGATTTGACAGAAAGTAGAAGCCATATTGTTTTGACATTTCTGTTCAGTAGGCATTAACAAATCATCATGGAAAGACTCACGCAGCAACAACGTTAACAAATCGTTGAAATTTATTTTCAAAATCAGTGTTCAATTCGCCAAATTTATAGAGCACTTCGTGAAATTTATGGTTTACATAAACGTTCATCAGAGCAGCTTATACATCGAATTATGGATAGATTTCGGACAACATTTTCTCTACTCGATGCAACAACAAGAAAAAGAACTGTACGTACAGAAGAAAATATCGCTGCTGTAAGTCATAGTCTCAATGATGATCAAGATTTGTCTTTTCGTCGACGTTCATAACAAGTTGGTCTCTGTGCATCCACCACATGGAAAATTTTGCGTAAAGATCTTGGTCTACACCCATACAAGATCCAACTGGTTCAAGAACTAAAGCCTCTCGACCATAATAAGCGTTGTTTGTTTGCTGATTAGGCCCTAGAACAGCTTGAAGTTGATGGACTTTTTTACCGTAAAATTGTGTTTAGTGATGAAGCTCATTTCTGGTTGAACGGCTATGTAAACAAGCAAAATCGCCGTATATGGAGTGAAAACAATCCTCAAGGAATTCTGCAGGTTTCATTGCATCCTGAAAAATGCACTGGTTGCTGTGCTTTACACGCTGGAGGCATTTTCGGTCCATATTTCTTTAAAAACGATGCTGGAGATAATGTTACAGTGAATGGTACTCGTTACATATGGATGATCAATGATTATTTGTTTCAAAATTTGAATAGTATCGACCCAGAAGTGTTTTGGTTCCAACAAGATGGTGCTGCACCTCATGCTGCTACCGTAACAATTGATTTATTGAAAGAAAGATTTGGAGATAACCTTAATTAGGGAAATGGTCCAATTAATTGGCCTCCAAGATCATGCAACATAACTCCACTGGATTATTTTCTTTGAGGTTATGTCAAGTCATTGGTTTATGCTGATAAATCTGAAACAATAGGGGGGCGTCCATAAATTACGTGAGGTGTTTTTTTAAATTTTCTGTTTTTGTATCTGAAACATTTGAAATGTTTTGCTCTAGTGATACATTTTTCTTCATATTGTTCGCGTATTGTTTCAGGCTGGCTTTGAATTTCTAGTTATTTGTTTGACGGAGTTGGTTACACTATTTTCTTGTTTTTTGAAATAGTTGGGGATGATTAATGTTGGAGTTGAATATTATTACCTGTGACTTTTCTGGATTAATGTTGTGATATTATTTATGTTGTTTATCTATACAATTTCTCGTTTGAAATTGCTTTTGTGTCATCCGCGTATTGTAGAGTCCATACAGGATGTATCAACGGAAATTTGCACCCCTAGAACTCAAAAACAAAAAATTTTCGAAGATATTGAAAAAACAGGTCAACTTCTGTTTTGAGGGGGACGAATTTCCATCAGGAGTTTGCTGCGAAAAAATCAGCCCCATGAAGGTGGCATCGACCCCCAACTTTTTTTGAATAGGGAAGAGATGTCGAGTATTAGTTAGTTTAAAAGTTATTTATGTTCTGTGCACAACCCAGTTAAAATTTTCAAAATCCGTTCATTATTCACGAAATAATGTAATATTGAACTTACCGTCAAAAGGTGATGTTGAACAGACAATGTCGCCATAGGAATTCTTTGTCTCTGATACAGAACTTGAAAATTATTTTTGGATTCTTCAAAACTCTTAGGTTCTTGAGTTTGGGCGGTTCAACTGTCTGTTCAACATCACCTTTTGACAGTAAGTCAATAATATTACATTATTTTGTGCATAATCAACCAATTTTCAAAATTTTAACTGGGTTGTGTAAGAACATGAATAACTTACAAACTAACCAACACTCGACATCTCTTCCCTATTAAAAAAATATTGGGGGTTGATGCCACATGGGCGTATTTTTTTCGGAACAAACTCATGATGGAAATTGGTCCCCCTCAAAGCAGAAGTTGACCTGTTTTTCAACATCTTCGAAAATTCTTCGCTTCTGAGTTCTAGGGGGTAAAATTTTCATTGGGATACCCTGTATATTGTTTTGCATTATTGATTGTGGGGGTGTCACTGCAAAAGACGTTATAGAAACGGAAATAATGGTGAGGTGTACCCTGCATAGGAGTGAAGAAGCTGTATTGTGACTCATTAATTTTTATTTTCAATTTTCTATCTTATAAACATGATCTAATTATTAAGGTATGAAGGTGTGTCTTTTTTGAACAATTTGTACAGTAGCCTGCTTTATTATTATAATAACATAATGACTGCTGTCGTTTTCCTATTATTTAATTATACATATTGAATTGAATCAGTCCTTACTTGGTGAACACCCATATTAAATAATATTTAAACAAGGTTATTCTAATTTTCATAATTTTTATTGTTATGTTTACGACAATTGCAGGTTTACATTTTGAATAACAATAATAATATATAAAGTTATTCAAAATTTAAACCTGCCTGATGATGCTACTGTGATAGCGAAACAATTGTTGTAAACATAAAAATAAAAATTGTGAAAATTGGAATAACCTCTACAGGCCCATGTTGAAAAAATTATGGGTCATTTGAACCACCCGGTGACCTATCTAGAACGATATAAGAGCTTAAAATAATAAGATTCAGCACTATGCCGTCACTTGTAAGCTGTCCAACTGAGTGCAGGTGAGAATTCGAAAGTACAGGTAGAGTGAGTACATTTTGGTCACATAGTTCTGTACGGCATTCTTACCACCGATAGATTCATGAAAAATAATAAGAAAACGCGAAATGCCGTAAAAAAATGGTGCGCCACAAAGTCGGAATTTTTTTTTATTTTCCGACAATTACCAGAGTAAATTTGGTCATTTGATTTTGTACGGCATCTGTGTCATACTATTTCAATACTGCTTCTAATCCATTATTCCGCAACGCCGTACAAAAATCATGCGACAAGGGGAAAAAATCGAGAGTTGCAATCCCCTCTCTTTCCGTGGTCCAGGGGGTGATTTGACACAACATGAAATAAATTTAATTTGAAAGTATTTTATGCATAGATAATATTTTTTCATATGCCGTACATTTTCGTTGGTCCAAAGGGGAAAAAAACTGAAAAAGAAAAAATCAAAAAGGAAAAACCCATATAACGAAATGTAAGGTGAAATTTTTTTATACGGCATTTAGATAGTTTATTTGTACTAATTTTCATAGTCTTTTCGTGATTCTATGTTCCTAGTTAGAAACTATGTTAAATATGGGTTTGTATACTATCGATTTATACCAAAATATAGACATGTTGTCACTGATAATTCCAAAATACAACATATTTTTGAGAAGTACTCATGACATTAAAGTTAGCAGGTACCTGTAAAATTTAAGCTTTTATTTCAGAAATGAACAAGTGGAAAAAAAATATTTAAAAAATTTGTACTTACAGTCCACTACTGAAACAAACTTTCAATGTTCTGCAAGAATATGTATGCGTTTTATACAACGTAAGGGCAAGAAAAACAGTCAACGAAGCAAGGTGTATCATATTTGAGACATTTATATGCCGAAAAGTAGTAATAAAGCTTTCAAAAAGACAGCTATGAAATTGGAAGCAACGTCGTTTCCCCCTTGTTTCCGGGAGTTGGAGCAACATCTGAAGAGAAGTACCTAAATAGCACAGATTTGGTGTAATGCCTACAAACAAGTACCGTCGATCTTGTTTCCAATAAACTATGGATGGGTTGTTAATGACGATCGGTACGATTTCGATTGGTTTCACGGCGAGGAATGCCCCCAAAAAGTCTGTGACATAACGGAATCTGATGAGGAATCAGGTGAAGAATGTAATGACGTCATAGGTAAATGAATAAATCTTTACATACATATAAATACATATTTATGTTTCAGAAAATAATAGAGAAGATAATTCGGACGTCGATGAAGACGTTGATTCCGATAACAACTCAGCAACTGATTCCGATACTGAATAATTTAAAGAAAAACTATATTTTTTATTATCATCATTAAATTTATCGAATTTTTCTGAAAAATTACCATTTTTTTTATTATTATCATTAAATATATCGAATTTTTCTAAAAAATTATTGTTTTATTCATTCACATCATTACAATGAAACAAATCAATTATATGTATGTATCAATAATGTTTGAAGTATATATTAAACCAAAAAGTATAGAAAACTGTTAATAATGTGATTGACAGTTTCAATTCTTGGACATAATATACACACCGTTTCAGTTCAGTTATACGTCATAGTGATTTTATCATATTATCAATTGTTCTCTTCAAAAATATGTTAATACCGTATTGTATCAGATGGCCATAAAGTACCCTTAAAATTGTAGCGTCACTTTCATCAGCCTAAAAGATATGGTCTGCATAAAAATGTACGGCATCATTTTTTCCTAATTTATCTATGTTAATACTATTTAAAACAAGGGATAAAATGTAGAAAACTGCTATATTTCATTAATCTATGATATTTAAACTTTTACAATAATTGACAAAATTTCAGTTTTTGTATTTCTCGTTAATTTTTTTAGAACGGTTTCTTTTGAACGGCAATACTATATAACAATTGTATTTTACAATATCATGTTAAAAAAAAAGTTCCCGTACAGGATAAAATGATTTTATAGCTCTATAAATCAAGGATACGATGAAATTAAGATAATTATTGATATGCACTCAAATGAACAATCATTTTTTGACGGCATTATTTTTAATAGTACTTTTGAGTGCTAGATAATGTTTTGGAAACGAAGCCGTACTTTTTCAAATCACCCCCTGGACCACGGAAAGAGAGGGGATTGCAACCCTCGATTTTTTCCCCTTGTCGCATGATTTTTGTACGGCGTTGCGGAATAATGGATTAGAAGCAGTATTGAAATAGTATGACACAGATGCCGTACAAAATCAAATGACCAAATTTACTCTGGTAATTGTCGGAAAATAAAAAAAAAATTCCGACTTTGTGGCGCACCATTTTTTTACGGCATTGCGCGTTTTCTTATTATTTTTCATGGATCTATCGGTGGTAAGAATGCCGTACAAAAATATGTGACCAAAATGTACTCACTCTACTTGTACTTTCGAATTCTCACCTGCACTCAGTTGGACAGCTTACAAGTGGCGGCATAGTGCTGAATCTTAATATTTTAAGCTCTAATATCGTTCTAGATAGGTCACCTGGTGGTTCAAATGACCCATAATTTTTTCAACATGGGCCTGTAGTCATAAATCATGAAACTGTTTTTCATATTTGAATTTAATTCTTTTCTCTTATAGTTTACTTAGTACTCTCAAGAGTGTTATGGGCATTTAGTTTTCTGAGAAGATTTGATTATTGAGACACTATTCGTACATCTTCACTATGTGTTCATGTATGTGTTATTGCAATTGTTTGGTGACACCCCATGGCATGCTCCTGATGCACTGTTTTTGGTGTTATATAAGATTTCCTTATATAAGGCTTTCTCTATATCCACTGAGTCTTTGCCCCCCCCCCCCTCCTCCCCTCAGAATTGGTGTAGTAATTCTTATGACAATTTTCTATTATTGTTTCTGTTTCCATATCAAAATTAATGTCATTGTCGTATTGGAACGCCTGTTTAAAGTGTTGTGCAAATATTTCGGGTTTTTCTTTTTCAGTTTTGTATTCTTTACTGTTGACTTGGGAAATTTTTTGTACTTACCAAATATACGCTACATACTGATGTAACATATGTAAATGTTACATGAATTATTATCTTGAATATCATGCAGCTCATCTTCAAAAAGGCAATTTAGAATTCTGGCGGATAATCTTCGGTCCTACTTCGTGTCCAAAAAATTAAAAAGATCAATAAAAAATGATCATGTCCTTTTCCAAACTAAAATAGATTCGTATCATGTATTTTTCATTAATTATTTTTATTTTTTAGACATGAAGTGGAACTGAAGATTATCGGCTAGAATTCCAATTGGCCTTCTTGAAGATGTGTTGCAACTTTTTAAAGAGAGTTATTCTCCAAGAAATTCTTGAGGCATTGTTGTGTATTTTTGGAGAAGACTTTCGTTTTCATAATACCGTTATGTATCCTTCAAATGTTTTATAATTATTATTCTATATTTTCTTTGGATTCTTTTATTCCTTTCGAGAGTGTGTAATGAGTGTTCATTATTTATATCTACTAAATTGAATTTGTATTTTCGTATTCAATTTTGAAAAGTTTTTGAGAATTTTTTTTTTATAAAATCAAGATTTGTAGTTTTATTTTACATATACTATTTTACAGTTTTTACAGTTTGAGTACAATCGTGACGTTGACTTATTTCCGATATATAAGTTCAAAATGTACGACTTCTCTTTGAATTTCAGTAAGTTTCAACATTGGTTCATTCAAATAAATGGAGGATGTATATAGATTACCCGAATGAAAGTGAAATCTGTACTTTATAGTTAGATTTCGGCGGATACGGAAACGTCATTATTAAATGTTCACACGCACAAGTTACATCAGGAGGATTGTAGGTAGCGTAGTCAACAGGAATGAATGAGAAAATAATCCAGCCATTATCAACTTTAAAAATGCACAACATACAGTATTGGACTTAGGATCAGAAGAACAAATGTTGATATTTCCATCAAGAGCCTATATTTCATTTTTAATTCCGGTTTTGATAGCAGATGTGGCTACTAGTTTATTATTCCATTGTTTTATCTGGCAACACTTTCATTGCGAAGCGTCCTCATTAGGCTTTCTCTTCAGTATCTATCATTTCGTTGAAGTATAATCAACATTGTTTCTGTGTGCTCTGAATGTGTCCACTTTTGTACCGAGTAATGTGATTTTAGGGAAGTTTGACTTCATTACTTCAATATGAAGAAAAACGGCTACAATACGCCGACAGACACGATAAAGGTATTGACAATATATGACAATGCACAGCCACATAATGCGTCGCTCAAATGGGAAGTCCTACCCCAACCGCCATACAGCCTAGACATTGCTCCTTCTGATTACCATCTTTTCCGTAACATGGCCTGGCTGACCAGCACCTCTCCAATTACGATGAAGTCAAAAAATGGATCGATGCATAAATAGTGGCCAAAGAGCCGGTTTTTTTTTGAGGATGTGATCCGCAAAGTGCTAGAAAGGTGCGTAAAAGTAGTGACTAGCAACGGACAATACTTTGAATGTATAACCAATTTTTCACAATTAAACACAAAAAATTTATTACTCCTAACAGATATGAGATGTATTCTATATTCAAATTGGGAAAATATCCTCCATTTTTTGGCAAAAAATTTAATGTCCAATAAGTAAATAACCAACATTTTTAAAATAATTGAGACAGCAATATTACGAGTAACTAACTTCGGACACGTTTCGGTCTATTCATAATAAATTCATTGAATGAAATTCGATATTCTAAACTAGGAAAAAATGTTTTTTCAGAAATTTCAAACTCAATCAAAATAATTTTATCAAAGTTAGTAGCTAGTTTTGAAAAAAATGTCTAGTTTGCAGTGTACTGGGTATTTTTTGTCCGGTTGCATAATGTTGCAGTCCACCACTGCAATAATATAATAACTTCATTCGTATCCTTTACTTGAGGTGATATGAATTATGTAAGAGAAAAATATACCGGCAATATCCGATGCTCTTTGTGTCCAAAATTTTTTTTTCTCAATTGAGAAAGAAGCTCTCGAATGAATGCGGATGTTGTGAGAGAGCTTCCACCTCTTAGTTCGGGAGACGGCGTTTCGTTTCCGAGCATGCGCATCTGAAACTCGTCAGACAGACTTGATGCGCAGGCTCTACCTGTGACGCCGGTGACCATGCGTCCGCTTGGAACGCTGATCGTCAAACGCATTGCCTTGCACTATTTGAACCTGACGGGGACGGTTAGTCACGACTCTTATGACTGGTCGGGTCCTCTATCGGTACGCCGGTCAAACTACGATAGAGCAAGGCAGGTTTCTGGACGGGGAGCGAAGAAGTTGTTCGCTACACACTCCCCCTCCAGTGAGCGTCGATAAGGTCACGGGATAGGACGTTGGGTGCAGGCAAGGATACAATCCGCCGCTGGGCTGGTCGTGGTGCCATCTCCAGCGGAGATCTGCGGAACGATAGGAAAGAGCCATCTCGGAAATATGGATAGGGGGCAATTGGGGCCACCTAATGAATGGGTTGGTTCGTTCTTAAAGCAAACCCTCCCAATCACGTCGGGGTCACCAATGAAGCTCTCGAATGAATGCGGATGTTGTGAGGGAGCTTCCACCTCTTAGTTCGGGAGACGGCGTTTCGTTTCCGAGCATGCGCATCTGAAACTCGTCAGACAGACCTGACGCGCAGGCTCTGCCTGTGACGCCGGTGACCATGCGTCCGCTTGGAACGCTGATCGTCAAACTATTTGAACCTGGCGGGGACGGTTAGTCAGGATTCTTATGACTGGTCGGGTCCTCTATCGGTACGCCGATCAAACTACGATAGAGCAAGGCAGGTTTCTGGACGGGGAGCGAAGGAGTCGTTCGCTACAAGAACATTTATACATGCGAAATAATCGAAAATGCAAAATTTCGTGAGAACCAAGGCTTTTAAAGAAGTATGACAACGCGTTTGAATGGGTTCTGAACAATATCTTAAATACCACACAGATTAATTTTGCTAACCTCATTAATAAGGAGTATGAGCTATGGTAAAAGAAAGTACTAGAAATCTAGACAGTGTAAGATATATCTGTATAACAATTCCATACTCAAACAAACTCGACAAAATTTTGTTGATCACAAAGACAAGCTGCAGACATGTGCACGTTTCAAATTAATTGGTTTTCGTCAATGCAATGTATACTAGTGACTTCAAATCTATCTCAAGTATCAAGTATCTATATTCGCTATATACAGAGATACTTAGGTATTGATAATACACTAGGGCCATCTAGAGTATGCGAAATACATACATTATATACCTTTGCGAAATTCATGTAAAGAAATGTATGCTCGATATTTTCGCGTTACGAATGCAGAAAACACTTTCCTCATGCTTAAATCAGACCATAATTTGCCGTAATGCTTATAATTTGCATATTCATATTCAAATAAATTAATTCGGCTGATCTATACCAAAAATCATTAATAAGGAGTAGGAGTTATGGTAATGGAAAGTTTTGAGCATGAGGAAATTTTTTTCTGCCTTCGTAACGTGTAAATATCGAATATACATTTCTTTATTTGAATTAACTCGCAAAGGTATGTCTTGATTTTCACAAATTTTTATTGCTATTCAATGCAACAATTGTTTCGCTATCACAGTTCAACCACCTATCTGAAGATGCTACTGTGATAGCGAAACAATTGTTGTATTAAATAAGAATAACTATTAGTGAAAATCAGAATAACCTTATTTAATATTATTCATTTGTTAATAATTTTGTTTTTATTTTTCTCATGAATCAAACTAAAAATCTAAACGGAAATCTTGCGAAACAAATTGCAGACATGTATTTCTCAAACATTAGAGAAGAGGTAGGATCATTCTTTCTACACATTGATGAGTAGTTCTATTGTTCTATTATTAGCACACCGTTAATTTTGAAATATATCGCAATAGTCTATAACATAAAAGAACCTTTCGAAATTATTACTCTATTCTATCAATTCGGTAGAAACTATGCTAATGTATCTTGTCTCTTCAAGGAAGTCCATCCAAATGTAAATGTGTGCAATATTTAAGTTAGAAGACTTGTCATGGAGTGTAGCGAAACAGGATCAGTTTGCAAGCGGAAGCATGAACGTCATAATTCTGTGACGAATGAAGCAGCAGAGGTTGGCAGTTCTGGGAAAGATTGAACTGAAAAATATACGAAATGATCGAACATGTTTTCAAAATACTGGATTTTTTATGAATATTATGAATATTCGGCAATCATATTTTGGGACGCAAATATGGGCGAAGAATCTTTCTTCGAGTTATTACGAGGGTGGATAATATTTAAACCGGATTTAGGTGAAAAATACATCTGTATTATTATGAAACAATTTAATATATTTTATTTATCTACATAGTCTCCGCTTCTATCAATATATTTTTCTCAACGAATAGGAAGTCTCTTGATGCTTTTATCGAAGAATGTAGCCCATTGTTTCTTCAGCCAATTGCTCACGAAGAATTCCACTCCTTCGTGAAAACGGTGTCCTCCCAATTCTGCTTTGAATGAATCAAACCTGTGATAGTTACACAGGGTCAAATCTGTGAGGTAGGGAGGATGGTCGAGTATTTCCGAATGCAATGTTTGCAAGTTTTCTCAACTCAAAGCCTTGTTGTCATGAAGAAGAATAACACAGAATGTCTCGTTTTTTTCTTCGATGAGCCAGCACCACCTCATCAAGAAGCTTGCAATAATATTCAACAGTGATCGTACGTTGTTTATGAAGGAAACCAGTAAGCTTTGCTATCCCAAAAAACAGCTTCAAGAACTTTATTCGCTGACAGACCGGTTTTGGCCTTCCGAAGTAAGGTTTCTTTATGTTGTCGATACTCTATGCTTGCTTGTTTAGTTTCTGGAGTGTTACGATGCACCCGTGCTGTGAAGGTGAGGATAACACTGAAGGTGATCTAAATAACTTTTACCTGCTCGGAAAAAAGAACAACCCTCCAATAAAAGTGGAGTTCACGTGTTTCCTGAAGAGAGTAGCGGTGCTAAAAAACGCGAAAAACTTAAGGGGAAAGAAAATATCAATAGCTCGAGACCTCACGCTCAAGCAACGCCAAGAATATAATATCCTGCGAAAACATTTGAAGATTGCTAGAGGAAACAAGGAAGAAGAATGTTATATAAGAGGAAATCGGTTGTATGTGAACGGTAGAATATAAAATCAAGAAGATGTTGAAAACAAATTTCTAGGAAAACCCCATAGTGCCGCTGGATCACTGATACAAATAGAAGCCAGAGTCGAATCCAGCGTCGAATAACCAAAAAACCCCTAGAAACATTCAACCCAACTTACTGGCTGAGGTACAAACAGAAAATGAGAATCCGCAGCGTCACTGGAAAATAAATTTTCATGCAATGGCGACTAATGATTTAATATAAGGTAAAATAAGATGCTCAACCATATCCAGTCAATTAGTCATTTTTAAAATTATAAATTGTACCTAACTTAAAAATAATTTAAAATAATAAAAAGCGGTTTTTTACTTGATAGAAGGATTATTACAAACTTTGAATATCAAAACAGATTTAATCTGTTAGTCTTCTACAATTGTTTGGAACGAAACATTCAATATTACTTATTTTTTAATTTTAATTAACAATTTATTTTTGAATTTATGATAGATTGGGCCGTTGCTTGGTAGAAATCAGTTGTAATTGTCATTATAAAATAAAACACTTGTTTAGTGTTTTATTTTATAATGACAATTTATTTTTGTTGGGTTCTTTTATTTCATTTGATATTTTGAAATGCATTTTGATTTTATACGTCGATTAAATAAAAGCAGAGCTTATAAGACATTAATTTAATTCCAAAAGTTTAAAAACGAATTTTTTTTGATTAAAATTGTAGAAGACTAACAGATAAAATCTGTTTTGATATTCAAAGTTTAAAAATAATGGATCCATTCATTAGAGATTATAGCTGTTCAGAATTTCCTTCCAAGTTTTTAAGAGATGTATTCCAATATAATGAAATCATAAAATATACCAACTGTATGTTTAAGTTGATCCATCAGAATATTAGAAACATTTCAAAAAATCTAGATTCGAGATAATGCTAAATCAGTTCGACGATCCTTTTGAATGCATAATTCTAACCGAAACTCGGGATAATTTTGACATAAAATTCATGCAGGGGTGAGTGTACGATTTATTACATAACTTCGATGACATCAATAAATATGATGGAACCGTTGTTGTTTATGTAAAAAATACTATTAACTATGTATCCAGGATTGTAACAATCTCAGAATGTAAAGCAATTGAAATAACCTGTAAGAAAGAATAGAAAATCATAAAAATTACATCCTTATATAGATCACCTGCAACCAATGATAGATAATAATAGACTATACGATTACCTTTGCAATGATGATATGGAGATGTACATGATGTAATTATAGGCGATATAAACATCGACTTACTCTCTAAGGACAACATAAGTGTGTCCGAGTATTTGGACATACTGAGCATGTTTAACTTCATATCAATTATTAACATATATACCATAATCCAAGAAGACTCTAAAAGCTGCTTGGATCATATTTTTGTACGAATAAAAAAAGATGATGTCAACGACTTACTTTTCAAGTTTTATTTTGGATCGTCTTGTAACGGATCATAGAGCTACGATATTGAATACAGTAATTTTCGAGGATATCGTATCCAACTATAGGAATAACATGTTGAATAGGATAAATTTCACGAAGTCAAAAAACGATAAGAACAACTTGAACTGGTATTTATTATATAACATTAAAGACGCACAAAAAGTTACAACATACTTTATTGCTACATTTAAACGAAATATTAAAAAACATACCAAAACTTATAAGGGAAAACAAAACTAAAAAAAGAAGAAAGATTGGATTACAATGGGGCTAATAAAGTCCATAAAAAGCGCGACAAACTGAACAAGAAGTGGTGAAAAATTAAGAAAATAGATTGTGCAGATTTTGGCCTATAGCCAAAATTGCATAGCAACACTATTGGTCAAATATTGTTGATTGTCAACAGGTATACAATTTATGAAATAATGGCGCAATTAGAAAAAATGAAAACAGGTAGAATATTTGAATAGAAAAGGTTTTCGATACGTTAAAAAATTAGTGCAGTTGACTGAACTGGGAAAAAGTGCTGTATATGATGTCTCATAAAGAGGATAAAAAATGGCATGGATATGAGGCATAGACAAGTTTCAGGAATACTGCGTAAGATTAAAGGAAACAATTTAAACGCTTTATTGGCCTTAGGACGACAAAATCCACGCCTAGGATTTCGCTAATTGGCTAACAGATTTGGAAATCAGTAAAATATGAAAGTATGTCCAGAAATCGTCCGTATGTCACTGAAAAGATAAGGATACGTATCAAGGAAGCCAAAAAAAAAATCCCTATCATTACACCTTTACAAAAGGAACGAAGAATAGAATTTTGTCAACGTTTTCAAGAAGATAAGTTTAATAATATTTATATCTGATGAAAGTTGTTCCCAACTTGGTGGAAATCACATAATAATCCTATAAACCAATCTGTTACCGTTCAAATTTCCAAATTTCCCACCAAAATAATGGTTTGGAAAGCAATATCTCAGAGTGGTCCTACGCCTCTCTGTAGAGTTGATGGTACGTACCATTAATAATGAAAAGTATTGTGGCGTTCTAAATGATTTTCTTCTTAAAAGGGGCATGCTTTATATCCAGAGGGGTGGCGTTTTCATCAGGATAATGCAAGATGCCATACTTCTGCCTATACTCAAGCTTGGATGCAAGAACACAAAATGACAACCTTTTCATGGCCAGCAGCTTCACCAGATTTTAGTCCCATTGAAAACATATGGGGACCAATGAAGATTGAAGTTGAACAAGCAGCGTCACGAAATAAAGATGATTTAATAATAAAGTGTGGATAGCTCAGTATGAGAGCATCGGACACGTGACTGGGAGGTCCGGGTTCGAATCCTGTTCAGGTGGAAAAGAAATTTTTCAGTTGGACGGCCATCATTTCACTGTTGGATCAAAAATTAACAGTGCTGTGACCTAATGTGCGCAAGATCGCAGTAACAAAGCCTACACAGAACACAACTGAACTCCTAACTCGCACAAGCTGAAAAAACTTCTGAGGCGGACTATATCACATACTAGGCGGACTATATCACATACAGAAATTATTTGAATGAACTCATTGATATTACTGAACTCGACCATTTTAAAAATCAAATTGAACAGAATAAAGATAATAAAGTTTACAAGAGTAAAACTGCTTGAATCAAAAGATGGCAAGTACGTTGACTCCAATAAAGAAATCGCCAATACCTTCTTTTTCAACATAGGACAAGAACTAGCACAAAACCAAAAACAAAGCCTTCAGTGTCACCCAATCAAGAATGACAAATCGCTGCTTATTCAGTGAAAGTTTTGTGTTCCTTCTCCTTATTTGTTTGTCAGACTACTATGTTCAAATTATTATTGTGTTTACCATATCTATTGTATGTATTCCTGGTGCAAATAAGTTATTATTATTATTCTTAATTCACGTTATCAATAACCCTAAAATTCAACGAATATGCTCAAACAGGATCGATCCCAAACGAGATCCCTCGTTATTTTGATGAATGGCTTGAATCGCTTTTTCCATAAAAATTTTCCAATTGTTTATCTACGCAGTTAGGATTAATCTTTGCAATGTTTTTCTTCCATTCTGTTCTGTAGTTTTATGTTGATGAAATTCATTTTTTGAGATGCAAATACTATGAAGTAATCTAGATCAGGAAATAATGAGTATTGTTATCATAGCTTTAGTATATGTTTTATTCATGTTATGTGACATTGAATATATGGTAATATTTTTCTTACTGATTTATTTCCATATTATTCGTCAAATTTTCAATAGGTTATAAATCAACAGAGTAGTAAAAATCTTATAGGAATATTTTCACTCAATTTTACGATGTTTCAAGATAAAGCTATTGTATTCTATTCCTTCTGTAATAAGATATGGGAGAATATTATTATTATATTGCTTGTATCATTTCTGGAAAATAACATTGAATATAAATGTCATAAATATTTATCATCCTTCTTTTTAAGTCGCAGTGAGATTTCGAGAAAAAAATTTATAATAACTGTACAAAGGCCATACATTGTGTATACTGTGTGGACAAGCTACAGTAGTTAATAACACTATATAATTTCACTTCTTCCAAATGTAACAGACAATGCGAAATCAAAATGAGAAAGAATAAAAACAGTTATTTACAATATTTCACTTTCGAAATGTCCAGAAATCACTGCCTGCATGCCACTGATTAAAATAATATTGCCGTTCTTAGCGTAAAAACGCATAACTAACTCTCGAATTATTATTATTATCCTGATATAGTACGGTCAATTTAGAAATTCGAAGGTACATAAATTCCCAACAAGCTGAAAATGAGTAAAATTGTTCAAAACATAATTATAAACAATATATGAAAGTTCCCCATCATTCTCGTGTAAGGAAAAAATTATTTCAAGGTCAAAGGTAAAAAAATTAGTTTTTCGCGATTTTCAGCAAAACGGTGAGTTTTATCATAAAAGTATAAAAATTGTAGATTATAAAATTATCTATAAAAAATTTATCAATAGTTTTTTTCCTACGAGCCACCGTTTCTGAGATATACCGCTTCAAAAAGTTATAAAAGTTGTTATCCTCATAATATGTACACGTTTCCACGCCACTAGGTAGTGTACTTAGCGCGTTTTTTTAAATGTGGTTTCCCCATAAGGCCTACTCCACTGGTCAGTTGTGATCCTATTTAATGTGAAACTATTGCAAACTATTGGAAATTTTCAAAGATTGGATAAAAGCGGTGTAAATTAAAAAAAAGTGATGATGTTCATTCGCATGATTCGTAATTTTCAAATTCTTGTTCTTCTTCTTGATCTCCTTCTTGTTCTTGTTCTTCTTCTCCTGCTTCTTCTTCATCTTCACTTTGGAGGCAAGTAAATTGCGTCAATATCGATGTATCGCATGACACTTCGTCGAAATCAAACGAATCCTCCATCGTTTGTGGTTGAACATTAGAGCACAACCGGCTTTGACAATTTGTGCATGCTAGAGAACAAAACAGTCCAACTTTTTTGCAACTACATTTAGCACTGCATCCCTTTTTGTAGATGCAAAAACATTGTCTTCAGCAGTTTTTCTGGTGCAACTTTTTGAACTGAGGTTGGAGGAAGACAAGCTAATTGAACTTGTTTTTTATTTTTATTATTTTTAACAAACATGCATATCGATGATTATCTAAACAGGTCGTTTTTTTAGGACCTCCGTACATAGAAAGAAGAAAATGTCTAGAGAGGTTATGGAAATATCGAAAAATTGTACTTTAATCGTAGTCAAGCATTTTTGAGGCATAGTTCATGTATCACAGTCACCTTTATTTTAAACAGCGGAATACGCTCCAGAAGTTATGTACCGTACTAAGAAAACATCCTGTGTATCGGTATTGTTAAGGAACTGGAATGGAGTAAGCGGTTGGCACTAGGTGAAACATTATAACAATTTTATTTAAAATATTTCAAATAGTTTTAATGATTAACATTTTATTAAGAATCCAGATACGTGTTTGGGTCGATGGTCGAAAGACACGTTGATATCTTATCTTTCGAAGAAGCCTTTTTTTAAATAGGATAAATATGCAATCTACCGATAGAAGTTATTCTTTTCGGCAATTGGTTATCACTCTCTCCGCTAAGGGTAACATTCACTTATATCAGATATTAAATACCAGAAGAAGTAGGTTTTGTTATGTTAATTCCTATTGCTGTTTATGTTCAATTCAAGACAGAATCTTTGTTTTATCTCCGTTTGACTACAGAGGACAGCTATACAAACTAACCAACAGAAATAATTTCGACAATCCCTGTAAGCAGACTTGACCAATTCTTGATACTGTCTTGATGGTTTATATACAAAAAATTAATAATCGTTGTTGTTTCCAAACAAATGAAATGCTTCTTCATCAAATGAAGGGTTATCCAATAAGAGGTTTCATTTTTATATTAAAAAAAACGAATATATTTTAAGAGGAATCAATGGATGTTTATTTCTTTGTGAAAGGGAAGTATGCCATTATTAATGGAAAACAATATCAGCCAAATGGTTGCCACGGTTACGGTTAGAGAACCATATCCTTTGTATGAAATTTTCCATGAACAATTCGCACATTCGTGGCTATCACAAATTTCATTTTAGAAATCAAAAGTGGTCACACGGTTTCGATTTTTCCCATCACTAACTTATCCAAACAGCTTAAATTTTTCAAGCAGTTTCACTATTGCCGGCCGAGAAGGTGCTTCATAACGACCCAAAAGTGCCTGCAAATTTTTCACCATTTTTGTAGTGAGTTCTAACAATTTCAGAGCGTTGTTGGAGCGTGTATCGTTCCATTTTCAATAATAGCGCAGTTTTCACTTGTCAAATGTCAAAATATGACAGTTTCAAAAGTGAAAGCTGGCCAGATAGCGGGCAATTCAAAATGCAACCTCTTTCTGGAAAACTCTTTATGAAAAAAACTTATATTATTGTAGAATGATAAGCTTTTGTGTTAAATCCGCAACCGTACTACTATTCAGTCTCAATTTGCGTGTTTGGAAATAATAAACCAACATTTCCATTAAATACGAGTAGGTCCTAAAAATTTCAATTTTCTGGATGCCTAGTTATTAACTTTAACCCTCGCTATTTCTTTATATTAAATGTTTATTTTGATATTAAGTTGTCCTCAAGCAATTATTAATCGAACTCTAGCGTTTCAGATTTGTTTTGATTAGGCAGTGCTTCATTAAGTTGTTGAAGATACCAAGGGTATCTTCAAGATTAATTTCATTAATTGATTCTAACATACTCTTTTTTTTCACAGGGTATTAATACACTTCAAGGTAATTGACGGTTGTGTGTCAATAACCCAATAAAATCAACAAGATTCTGAGTTTGAAAGAATTGCTATTTCAATAACAAGTTTTGATCATTGAGAACTGAAAGTAGGTTATTCAACTGCCAAATTTACTAAAAATTCAAATTAAAGTTCAGTTGGTTCCAGCATTCGTGATCTTCTAATTTGATACGTCCTC
The DNA here is from genome assembly GCA_034642435.1 of Megalocaria dilatata. NCBI lineage: Eukaryota > Metazoa > Arthropoda > Insecta > Coleoptera > Coccinellidae > Megalocaria > Megalocaria dilatata. The sequence continues at coordinate 45,008,482 of CM067856.1, forward strand.
TCAATTTAAATATTTTTAATCGTCCTTCAACAAGAAGAAAGGTGGGTAATTTTCTTAGGCGAATTTGTTACCTCGGACATAACTATCACTTGATTCTTTTCCTTGAAAATGATGAATGATGGTTTATTCCGCTTTTTCATCTTTAAACCGAAAATATCGTCCCTAACAATAACATCAGTTGGGAGTCTCGATTTAACCTTCCATTTATAACGATATTTAGAATTTAGTATTTTTGAAAGAATGAATTTATTAGTTTATTATTTTTTTGGACATCCAATTTGAATTGAATTATGGTCAGATATTCATATAAAGGGTCCTTCTTCAAAAATTTCAATTTGAAATGAAACAACAAAGGTTTGATATATCAACTCAATTCTTGGTTTATTTCGAAGCTTGTACAATGCAGTTATGCTCAAAATAAGATATCGTTCAAATGTCCACCACAGGCAGCTTTGTTGACATTGACGCACCCGATCGCTTCAATTTTGTATCACTCTGTGTAAGACTTCCGGCTGTACTTTGCCAATAAATTGACGAATATTCTCTTCCAAGTGATGCAGAGTCTGTGGCTTAGTGACATAGACTTGTGCTTTCTCATAGCCACAAAAATAATCCAGAGGTGTCAAATCTTGGCAGCTCATTCTCAAATCCTCGTTGTGATATTATCCTATCGTCAAACCTATCCCTTAATCTAAGTCTCATGTGTTATATCGTTCACCTGTACTTTCTCGATAACCTGTTTATTTCTGTTTCGTAGCATATTCCATACTTTCTTCCGACCACTGTAAAGATCTCCCGCTAATTCGATTGAGAATCTGTCCCAGCATTCCTTTTTTAGTTATCTTCATTGTTTACTTGGTTCCTCATGGTTTTGATATTTGTCTCAGGTTCAGTCATTGATATATTTGATGTACACTTCTTTCTTGTTTTTCAAGTTCCTTATCTTGACAACTTCGTTTGAGAACTGAACTTCAATCCTTGTATTTCTGAAGAATACTTCAACAGACGAAGTCAGAAAGTATTGAAAAAAATCAACGATTTGAATGCTTCACGCGTTGTTAAAAAATCATAAGTTAAAATGGGATACCTACCTATAATAAGCAGGGTATCCAAATCTTGAGAAAACTATTTGAGACCATTAAATGATGTTTATTGAGTTGAAAATACTAAGAAAATAATGAAAAAAATTTTAAGGCTTGATGAGATGTTCGAAGTGATGTCCGCCTACTATCGAACATAAAGCAATCCGATCCTGAAACGATCTACTAACCCTCGTTAGCATGGCTAGATTAATGCTTCGAAAAGCATTAACCATTCTCTCCCGCATATTGAGACCTCAGATGCTTCCTTCTCACACTGAAGTGGCCAATTGTGGAACATGCTTCCAGCTGATGTGTTTCCTTCAGTTTATGATCTTCAACAGTTTAAGACAAGAATGAACAGGATAAAACTTTCAGCCCTGGCGCAATCTAGGTGACATTGGTTTCTCTTACCCCAAGCGGTCAAACAAACTTGAAAAATCACCTCATGATTTCGTAAGAAAATAATTTTTATCAACCTAAATATTGATTTAGAAATCTATAATACAAAAGATACTAGTCCTATTCTCTTCATTTAATTAATCTCCACTTTATAAATATTCAAGTGGACATTAATGTTAACAAGTTTTTTTGAAGCATTCAAAGAATTGCAAATTATCATATTGATCTGTCGATCCTTGCAGCTAGTGGGTCAAACTTGACACATTGAAGAAACAAGTATATCGATGCCAAAGATTATCATCCTATTTACGGTACTGGATGGTCCATTTTTTGTAGAATAACCTTAACAGTCGAAAGAATGTTCAATTTCAAGAAAAAAGGTTCCTATAAGTGTAGGTCCGCAAACGCTTCACATAACACGGTGTTCAAGTTTCCAAAGTTTCATTAGAAGACTGTACACCAGAATGATTCAAATTTCAAACATTTTCTTTAATTTTGTCGTTGAGTTCATAGAGTTAAGCAAAATTTTCTGAACAGTTCTAAGTCATACCGAAATAATTTTTCGACTTTTTCGTGTGAAAGATCGCTAGCACGAAAAAAACACAGGAAATCAAAAACAAAAGAAACGAAAAACGAAATCATGGTATGAAGAATTGTCAGTGACGTACGACGAAAAAGTTTGAAGGTTAAATGGTGAGAATTAGATTGCAAAAAGTATCACTGTAGATTCTCACAACAATCTCATCATCAATCCATTTAAACTCTACAAAGTACCTCATCCTTCAAGTTTAATATCTCAGAAATTACAAGAGTTATAAAAAAAATCGAGAAAAAAATTGAAGCTTGAACATCCTGTAGCTGAGATATGAAGCATTAGCGTTTGTTTACAAGACATTTTTGTCTTGAAATTGAACATTCTATCGACTGTTAAAGCTATCCTACAAAAAAGGACCTGTGACAATTGCGCAATAATGACAAATAAGTTTTCTTTTCAACGGCTCGGGAATTTCCTTCAATCGAGTCGGTAAATCAAATATGTCAGTAATTCGGTTTATTCAGCCCACTTTCATTTATTTTTCAGCCTTTGGGCAGCAAGTTTTCAATAAAAATTGGTTTTTGAATGCAACTCCAAAATTTCATTTTTAGGTTCTCAACAGATAAGCATCAGAAAATGTATAATGTATATTATATTAATAAACATATAATACAATGCAAATAATCTGAAGAAAATGAAGAATATTTTTTTGAAATTTATTTAATAATGTAGTTAATATTCTATATTTTCTTTGGATTATTTTTTTCCTCTTGATGCTGTGTAATACATGTTAATTCTATATGTCCACCTAATTGAAACTGTGTTTTCTAAGACATTTATTTAATTCAATTTTAAAAAGTTTTTGAGAAATTATTCTTATAAAATTAACATCTGTAGTGAAGTTAGCAGAATGGATCTGTGTGACATTTAAGACATATAAAATTCAAAGTATACCAGAAAGGAGTTATAGTGAAGAAACATTTCTTCCCAACACAGACTACTGGAAAATTCTAAGATCGATACAGTGTTAAAATCATGATTGATATGTGCGTCAAAATTGGATGAAAGATCAAAAATAATCCAATCACATGTGATCACCATCCAGACTTTCATAAATAGATTCGACGAAATTGAATCGTACATAAAATATCTTATGAATTAATATGCAGTGGTAGTATGTTGTCTCATTCAGGTTGCTGTTTTGTAATACTGAAATTATTACTTATTTTTAAACAACGTTCTAAAACTCGCCCATCATAATAAAAATGTTAATAAGTGAATAAAATGCCCACTCAAATAGCATTTGCCTTAAATATTTTCGATGAGACAGAAACAACTCCAACGCTCTTCTTGTTTTTTCTCTCCTCTAATGGTTTCCCTTATCTCCGAGAGAGGATAAAAAATATATTATGGACTAAAGGTCCAAATGATACAATGTAGGATTCTGATAAATCGTAACAATAACAAGAATTTAATTTTAATTTGAGATAGTGACAAAATCTTTGGCAGCTGATTGTTCGAAGTCACCGAATATAATTCCTTTTACATCAATAGCCACACATTTACGAACTTTATTCATGGTTTTCTATAAGCTCTTCGACAAACACTGGCATATGATAGCTGTGACAATTCTGAACATTTTTTTTCTATGAAAATAGGTTCGATTCGTTTTCGTTCAGAAGATACAATCATGTAGAATATATATTTTCTCATTTAAAGAAATATATTTTTTTCAAAACAATGCATGAATTTTTAACATTTTATCAATCTTTTTCAATAATGAACGATAAAAATTATGATGAATGTTAACCTTTGATTATTAAGAGTGAGTGGAAGCTCCCACTCATTCACTTCATCAGAAATTTAGGAAAATATGAAAATTTCAGTATTCAAATATATTTAGTACTCTTTATTCTCACATTTTTTTATATATTCTGAAAATAGTAACGATGCGTAATATAAGTTAATGGAAATTATCTTTTTATCCAGTGTAGTATTTATTATACGTCTAACACAAAAGTTATGTTTTTATTGAGGATCTCCTCATACGAATCATGAAGATTTTATTTTTTTTATCAATATATCTATTTGTAAGATACTCTGTGTTCTTATACATAATGTAGAGAGTATATAGGTCTTCTTTGTTTACAAACATTTTATTTCATGTAGATATGCCTTTTTTTTTCAAAAAGCGTATTTATGTTTTTTTTTTTGGAATTTTGTGAACGGGTTCATGAACGTATATTATGGATGTATATACTAATTTGCTAGCACAGTGTGAATTTTCCAATTAGGATAATGAAGATTTGTCAACTGGGCGGATATATTCGCTAGATGGATTGACCCGTCAGGTAGATTCATTCGCTAGATATATCTACTCATTAAATTAATCTACCGGTTTAATTCATCTACCGATTAATTGATCCACCGATTGGTAAATCTACCCGCTCACTACTTATTTTAGTAAAAGACGTTTTGGTCCAGTTTCATCTAATGTAAGAACTATTTTTAACGATGAGGAATTTTTTAAACAAGATAAACAAATCTAAACCAATTTGGAGTTAAGTGTCTCATGACCAAATATTCATACAAAACATAAATAATCCGTTTTTTTACATTGTCTGCATTAACTACTTCATTATCAGACCCTAATTATACCGCATCGTTCCTATGTTTGCGAGCATTGAAATTCAACAATCCTTTATGTGTGATTTGCTCAAGGATTATAAACAAAATAATAAGCATGTAAAATTCTGGTTTGCTTCATATCAAACAAGATCTAGTTTATGCAAGTAGCTTAATTAAAAAACTGTCAAAAACGTCAGTTTCATTCACTGTCACCAATTCCAGGTAACATTCAAGGTATCCAAAAAGAGTATCTAGTATTTGTTACTTCGATAAAACGAAAACTACTTAAAAAAAAAGTTTATTGTTAAATATTACAATATAAAGTGGAAAATTATTTGGAAAAGATGATATTATCTAATTGGTGACTTTTACGCTGCTGGCACTCTTCTAATCGGGAACCAAGATTGGGAATCACACGTTGACATATAGTTCTCGATAATTCTTCGAAATTTTTCGAAATGCCAATGGTCAATTTTCGGATAAAACCTCTCAGATTTTCAACCAATAGAATCATTCTGAGAAACGTCAGAATAAGTTGATGTTAACCTTTGATTATTGAGAGTGAGTGGACGATCCCACTCGTTCACTTCATCGCAAAATTTAGAAAAATATGGAAATTTTAGTATTCAAATATATTTGGTACACCTTATTCTCACATTTTTTATCTATTCTGAAAATAGTAATGGTTTAAAATATAGTATAAGTTAATGAAAATATTCATCTTTTGATCCAGAGTAATATTTATTATACGTTTAAAACAAATTTTAAGTTTCTAGTGAGGATCTTCTCATCCGAATCATGAAGATTTCCTTTTCTTCATCAATATATTCTTATCAAATATTATTTGTAAGATACTCTGAGTTCTTATACATGATGAAGAGTGTATATATATGTATTCTTTGTTTACTAACATTTTATTTCATGTTGATATGCTTTTTGCTACTTCAAAAAGCGTATTTATGTTTTGTTTTTTTGGAATTTTGTGAACGGGTTCATAAACGTATGTTATGGATGTATGTACTAATTTGTTAGCACAGTGTGAATTTTCCAATTAGGATGATGAAGATTTGTCAACAATATTTGCTAGATGGATCTACACGTTAGGTAGATTCATTCGCTAGATATATCTACCCATTTAATTAATCTACCGGTTTAATTCATCTACCGATTCATTGATCTACCGACTGGTAGATCTACCCGCTCACTACTCATTTAGTAAATGACGTTTTGGTTCAGTTTCATCTAATGTAAGAACTATTTTTAACGATGAGGAATTTTTTAAACAAGGATACAAATCAAAACCAACTTCAAGTGGAGTCTTCTCATACCCAAATATTCATATAAAACATATTGTTTCCGTTTTTTTACATTGTCTGTATTAAATACATCATTAACAAATCCTAATTATACAGTATCGTTCCTATGTTTGCGAATGCATTTAAATTCAACAATCCTCTGTGTATGATCTGCTCAAGGATTATAAACAAAATAATAAGCATGTGAAGTTCTGGTTTGGTTCATATCGAACAAGATACTATTTTATCCAAGTAGAATAATTAAAAACCTGTCAAAAACGTCAGTTTTATTCAGTGTCGTCAATTCCAGGTAACCTATTTGTATGTCAGGGAGTATAAATGCAACAACTGTTTCAACACATCATATCAAACCCTCCCTGTATTTATGAATTTAGATTGAGCAATTTGATAGGATTTTGTGTATGTCTCTGCTACAGATTCAGACTCGTGTCCATTTTACTGACAAAATCTTTTTACGGACGAACGTACATAATGGAATGTTTGTCTTCTCAAATCCTCTTTTATCTCTGTTATGAATCACATCTCTTCATAAATGTAAGTGTGATTAGCAATGTTATTTTAACCAGGAAATATAGCCCAAAATGGATTGTTCATGTTCATTTTCCTAATAGGTTTTTGTGCGATAATCAGGATAGCCGAGGGGAATTGCTAATGAGTGGGCCATAAAGAAAAACTAATCAATAATTTTTCGAAGTTATGAGTTTATTAGAACGGTTGAAACTTGCAATAACGAACGAAAAACAATAGCATTCAAATGGCCATAAAATATCCAATCCGATCAACCAAATTTTTCAGTACATTATCGATTTTTTGGGGCTCAATCTCATAAATGGCAATTTCTTGTACTTGTTGAACTTTGTAAGCCTTCATACCGAGGCCTTTATGTAAAATTATCCTTAGAGACGGGCGAGACATGTTCACTTCTTGCGCACAATGACGAATTGATGTTGATGGATGTTCAGCCACATTCTAGGCTACAGCAGCTACTGTTTTCAGATGTGCTCACTGGACGAGAACATGAACGGATTGTTTTATCAAATAATCATCCAGTTTCACGAATGCGTATCACAAATTGATCCACAAATTGCCGTAAAGGCATTTCATTTCTATTGAATTTTCCACGTAAATTTCTATCAGTTTGAAGGTTCACCACTTTGGAAATGAGTTTTTATTATTGCCAAGTTTTATTCAAGCGTTAATAGACGCATTTCGTCAATGTCAAATAATAAATTAACTTTCTGTCAAAACCCAAATGACAGAATTATTGTCAGACTGAGATGTTGTTAACACTTCAGTGAAATGACACATACTGAAACGAATGATGGCACTTCAAAATGAAGATGTTGCCAGATGAAACAATGGAATGATAAACTAGTAGCGACATCTGTTATTTAAACCGCTCGAACTTATTTCTACTACTTATATTTGTCTTTTTTATCCCAAATGATTTATACTTTTTTTATTTCAGTGTTAGATGCTACGGCCAGGTCCTCTGTTGGAGTTCTAAGAGGCAGCGTGTTTCACATGGGAAATTTTGATCAGTGTTTGTCTTCAAGAGCCCCATTTGAGACTAAATATTGTTTGGCTACATTTATGGCTAATATACCGAGTCCAGAAAAACCTAGAGAGGATCCGATTTCTCTTTATTTCAAGCCGAATGAAAACATTCTTCAAAGGTTGTATGTGAGTAAGATATTTAAAATTATAATTATTGACCCGCTTTCTAATAGAGACGATCAGATATTGATATTTCATGGTGGCTCATGTTTGTTTTTAGTTATTTCAAATGTGAAGCATAGTCCGTCTAGAAAGTATCCGGAATTTATTATTTTCATAATTTCAATAAACTTCTCTTTTGTTGTGCAGATAGTCAGCTATGGCCAAAGTTGCGTGACAGTACTATTTTTCAAATATTGTTCATTGTATACAATTCATGAAATAATGTGGCAACTAGAAAAAAGAAAACAAGTAGAATATTTGTATAGGAAAGGTTTTCGAAACGTTAAAAAATTAGTTCAATTGACTGAACTGGGAACAGGTGCTTTAATGAAACAATAAAGAAGATAAAAAATGGCATGGATATGGGGCATAGACCAGTTTCAGGAAGACCACGTAATATTAAAAGAATTAATACTTTATTGGCCTTAGGACGACACAATCCGCCCTTGGGGTTCCACAAATCAGCTAACAGATTTGGAAATCAACGAAATATAAAAGTATGTCCAGAAACCGTCACTGAAAAAACAAAGCTTCATATCGAGGAAACCAAAAAAAGTCCCTATAATGACACCTTTATAAAAGGAACGAAGGAAAGAATTTGTCAACGTTTTCAAGAAGATAATTTCAATAATGTCTTTATATCTGATGAAAGTTGTTTCCAACTTTGTGGAAATCATTTAAAAATCCTATCAAAACAACCTGTTACCGTCCAAATTTCCAAATTTCCCACCAAACCAATGGTAAGGGGAGCAATATCTCAGGGTGGTGCTACGCCCATCTGTAAAGTTGATGGTACCATTAATAGTGAAAAGTATTGTGGCACTCTGAACGATTTTCTCCTTGAAATGGCGCATGCTTCATATCCAGAGGGGTGAGTTTGGTGTTTTCAGCAGGATAATGCAAGATGCAATACTTCGGCCTTTACTCTAGCTTGGATGCAAGAATACATAGTGGCCACCATTTTATGGCCAGCAGCTTCACCAGATCTTTGACCCAGTGAAAACATATGGGAACTAATGAAGATTGAAGTTGAACTAGCAGCGCCATGAAATAAAGATATTTTAATTCAGTCAGTTTTACAGTTCTAGACTACCATCACCGAAAATGATGGTGGTGATCTAGTTTTGGGTGTTCCTCGACTTTTTTTTAAGTGTTTACAGTTAAATGGAGGTTGTAAAAGTTAATAAAATTAATATTTTATTATAATTTTCTAATTCAAGAATTAAAAATATATACTCAATTATTACAATTCTGCTTTTTTTTCCGGATACTTCCAAGATGGTTTCACGTTACCACAGCATTCGGAGATTGTCCAAACTTTTCAGCAAAATTGAAGAAGTTTATTATTTGTCAAAGATAATTTTATAAATTATAGTTATCCTTTCGGTTCCTAAATAAAGGTTGATGTGCTTTGTGGCTTTTTGTGGAAAGATCTCCCGGTTTGCCCTATACATAGGCTACTTCATTGTTGACAATTCAGTGGATTGTTTTTTAATGCAAAAGGCAAAAACAACCGGCTGAATAATTCTGTAAAAAATTTCAGATGACAGAACACAGAATTTTGTGTTTTCATTCATCATATGTAGATCCTTCAAGAATTTGAAAATTTCAAGGGAAATGGACTGTCGAACAAGCCTGAAGCCTGAAGAATCTTCAGACTTTATCTCAGTGGAAAATAAAGCGTAATGAAAGATACATTAATACGAGCGCAAAAACAAAATGCTTTTCAGCAGTTGTAAATTTGCAATGAGTTTATTGCAAATGGAATTTCTGTGTAATCGAAATTGCCTAAGATTTGTCGCTGGTAGAAATATTGGCAGTATATCAAAATAGCCTTCGTATTTCAGAATCAACGTAAGATTTGATTCCATAAGATATACTCAATATAAGTGGTGTGTGTGTTCAGAATTGATGTTGGAATTATTATTAGATATAACTAATAATATAGAGCAACGAACTAGATGAGAGATAAGTGGACTGTATTAAATTAATGAACCTGGTTTCAGGGATTAAAGGAATACTACAAGTATAGAAAATATATTGAAGTATAAAACATGTGTCATAAATGTCAATGTACACAAGATTAGCTTACTGAACTTCTTCTGCTGGAGCCACCGCCTTCGTGGAACCCTTTGGGAATGCTGCTGCTGGTGTCTGGTTGTCTTCAGATCTCTTCTAGAATAGGATCATTGCTTGTTTTCGACTTGGTACATTAACAGTTATACGAAATTTCGTCTATGGTTTCTATGGTTGTTCTTCTTTCATAGAGAAATTAGGCGCAACCACTGTGTAAGATTATGCTTCATACAACAATATTGGGTGACTATAGAATGTACATGCGCAAACACTTTGCGCATGAGATTTGCGCCTTAACAGCAGTTTTACCATTGTTTACCTAAACATTTTTCATATTTTAAGTAATCTTATTAGAAGATATTATTAGTGGTCATTTTTAAATAGAAAATACTTAATTATTCTACATCAGCATTAATAAAAAATATTTCAGAAATATAAGGATAAAACTCAGCAATCAAGAAACGTCATGAATTTGGGATGGTGTATACCCTCTTCATGTTCTAATGATGATCTCGAAGGTTCCCTCAATCTATACCTAGATAATGAAACAACAGCTCTGAGCGATTATAACGTAACTTATTCCGCAAAAATTAATGACTTGTTTTGCCAGTCCGAATCTGACTTGACATACTTCGATGGGCTAGATATCTCTTTCTGGTGAGTAAATAGTAGAGCGGTCAAATTACCTATAATTATTAAATCAATTTCAGTGTACTATGTGTTGTAATTGTGCTATTGGTAGTTGGGGGAAGTTCGTATGATTTCACCAAGGTGAAAACCCCCGAAGCAAAAGTAAAAAAAAGTAAGTTGAATTTCTCAATATGATGTGTCAATTTATATTTTGTCCGAAGTACACACAACCAAACTTTTAGATGGAACCACTGAGTATTTCATTGAAATAAAACTACTCATGCTGGAAATATCCTTGAACCTACAAATATACAGGGTTATCCATTTTGTGCATCCGAAATTAAACGTAAATAAAACACCCTTTCATTTTGAATATCGATAAAATTTTTATTTCAAAATAATTCTTGGATCTTACAATGATGTGTGGAATATATCATTATTTAAATGTTCTCCTCGTGCTCGCCTACAGGACTCGATACTAGCGAAGTAATTCTCGATGACTCGCTGGCACATTTTGGGTTATATCTCGCCAATAACTTTACAGATGGTTTTCAGATCGTCAATAGCCTGAGGATTATCGGCATAAACACGATCCTCTGCAGAGCCCCCAAAAAAAATCCAAAGGCGATAAAACACAAGACAAACACAAGATCTAGGTGGCCAATTCACATCGCCGAAACGAGAAATTACGCGTCCTGAGAATTTTTCTTGCAATAAAGCCAAAACGGGTCCTGTTGTGTGGCCTGTTGGACCATCTTGCTGGAACCGCATCTCTTCCAATTCCATATAATTAATTTCAAGCCAAAAAAAATCGATAATCATTTGGCTATAGCAATGAGAATTAACGGTTTGAGTGACATATTCTTCGTTTTCAAAGAAGTACGGGTCAATCACTCCACTAGATCAAATTGCACACAGTGACTTTTTGTGGATGTAATGGTCTCTCAGCAGTTACATGAGCATTTTCACTGCCCCAGATGCGACAATTCTGCTTGTTTACATAGTTACCGAGTGAAAAATGTGCTTCGTCGCTAAAGAAAATTGTATGCAAAAAATTATCATCCAAACGTTGCTGTTCAAGCACCCAGGCATATGTTCTACGCATTCTATGGCCAGCTGGCTTCACTTCTTGTGTTAAGTGAACTATATATAAAGATGGAGATGCAACTCCAGATGCAAAATACGCCATAGCGTGCCGTTACAGAGGCCCAAATGGTGTGCACGCTGATGAATTGATAAATTTCAATCTTCTTCAACACTTTAACTTACAATAGAAATATTTTCGGTCTAGTGTGCATTCCGATGATGTATGGGCCTTAAGACATCAGGGACAAATCCAGCCTCTTCGAATTTTTTCACTGTGTTACCAATTGTATTCTCACATATACGATTATGTCGGCCATAATCTGCCAGTAATGCACGAAACGTGCTTACTACAGAATCATTGTTTTTGTAATAAGTTTTCACACGTTCAGCAGTAAATAAACGATCCATATTGTTAAATAGCTAACCTTCAACTAAACATGTAAGGCTTCGGATCACAGTTCTGTTCGACATATGTCATTGAAACAGAGCTGTTAAATCCGGACCATGAAATGGATAACCAGATATATCCTTGGATCATTTCAACATAATTTATGTACAATAATTGGTATGATAAAATTTTTCAACTAATGTGTCTAATTTTATACAAGTAACTATAATGAATTGAGAATTTTAAGTGAAATATAGAAGGGTTCCTGAAACTTTTAATAATCTATTTTTCGACATCTTGTTCCAATGCAAGAACAAAGAAGCTGGAGTACGCCCTTCATATTACTGTCGATTTTTTCCTGAAGGAAGAAATTCTTCATTCTTCAAATAGTGCTTGAATTTTTTTTTTTGTTTTGCTAGTTATTTTGAAAAATGTTAACCTTTCTTTTCACTATCCCGCAAATGTTCAATAAAAGGAATGACCAATATAACACTCACACAACATCTGTCTCCAAGCCATTCAAGATGACTTTGTCAGTATGTGGAGACCCATTATCCTCTATTTTTATGACCAATATAGGTTGTTACAATATGACAGATTGATGTTGAATGTTATTTGTTTTGTCTTTTTTCGTATATCCAATAGGCAAATTTAAACGCTTTAAATGATCCTCTTGAGTTTTTTCGTTAATTGAATTTTGTATGCGTGCAACGACAAATATTTCGTCAATATCCGGTGCAAAATGTTTGGACCATCCCGGCGATAATGTTTTCAGCTGAATGAGCAGGTACTAGCTTCTTCACATCTGCCACAGGCCTACTTTTTTGGAAAATTTTCAAAATTTTTTCATTACGTGACAAAAACTCACGAAGAGGGCGAAAACATTTTTAAAATAGGCTTCAAATATAAGGTTGATCGGAAAGTAATTTCGGTTTTTCTCTGCGGAAGATTCAATTGTATTTTTTCGAACCTAACTCCACACTTAAGCCGCATAATCATTATATATTTTGAGAATTGATATAGCAAAACTGGTGTGCGAAAAAGTTGAATTAATTCTACGCAGTAGTTTTGGTTGGTGGCTTTTTAGATATGGAAAGCAATATGCAGCATTTTCGTCATATTTTACTATTTTAGTATAGAAAAGGTAATAATGCTGTTCATGCCAGAAAGAATGAACCAGTGTGTATGGAAAAAATGTATTGACAGTACGCCAGTGCCAGAACTGGTTTGAAAAGTTTTTATCCGGCAATTTTGATGTCGAAGATGCATCACGTTCCGGAAGGCCGGTTGAAGCTGATAAAGACACGATAAAGGCATAAGTTGACGAAAATCAGCGAATTACAACACGTGAGATCGGTGAGGGGTTAAATTTATCGAATTCAACTGTTTATGAGCACTTGAAAGGCCTGGGTTTAAACTTATCTAGTTCCTCATGTTCTCACGAAGAGAAATGTGTGTCGTTGCGTTAACGTCACCATATTCTTCAGATCTGGCGTCTTGGAATTATCATTTAATTCGGTTATTGCAAAATTTTTTGGACGGTAAAACCTTTACTTCAAATGAAGAGGTCAAAAATCACTTGGATCAGTTTTTGGCTAGCAAAGACCAAAAATTTTAGAAATTTTAGAATGGCCAATATATAATTTAATAAAATACTAATTCATTATACGAAAATGGTCCTCCATTTTCCCAAAAAAAAAACGAAATTACTTTCCCAACAACCCAATACTTTACACGTTTTTCAATACTCTACGATTCAATTTGTGATTGACTGAAAATGTTAAAACAAAATATCAACCTCGGAAAAAATTATGTTGCACTTTCCGTTGATCGATTATGGGGGCAGAAAAATCATGAAGAGCGCGAACTTCAATTTTTTCAATAGGCTTCAATACGTCTATCAATTCTCAACTTATCCAAGATTCAATTTATGACCGACTGAAAATGTCAAGACATGTTTGAGTTGCCAAACTCAAAATAATTTTACAGGATATCGCCATATTGAACTTTTTCGAATTAAGATCAAGTAATTCTTTTCTATGCCATAATACTACCCCAATGCATTTTTCTCCATTTATACACTCACTTTAAAAAGTCCGGAACCTTTTCTAAACATGTAAGTAGAAAAAACAGTTTTGAAACATTGATTGGGTTTAGAAATTAACAAAGAGTAAAACAAAAACATGAATCGAATATATTCACATTACTAAACAAATAAAAAATTGAGAATGAAAAATTTGTAAAATTATGAAAAATATAAATTTTTCCAGATTTTTATGATGAAAAATGAAAAAACCGCATTTTCAATGGAATGCCGGTATGTTAGTCAATTTATAGAATCTATTGATTTTCCCCTTTCCAAAACTATAATGATTATTTTACTTCCAAATACCAAATTTCAGATCGATCATACTTGTACTTTGGAAAATATTAAGAAAAATGAGGGAAAATTTCAAATACGAATGACTGCGAAACTATTAGGTTTATTCTGCCATTAACAAACTTAATTGGGATATTTAGATCCCAAACTCACCCTGAAAATTTCAAATGTCTATCTCTTTTCGGTGGAAAGTTAGAATGATCAAGTAGTTCACAATGTATAGAAGGGATGGGCCATTCAAAACTTACATTTTTTATCGGCTATAAATGAGAAATTAATGAATAATTTTCGAAGTTATGAGTTAATTAGAAAACTTGAACCTTAGCATTTACGAATGAAAAATAATATTTATGATAGATTGGGCCGTTGCTTGGTAGATTGTACAACAACTGTTACTTCGTATTCTGATGAAGTCTTTCTAGCAAAGACGAAACGTACGTCAATACCAAAAATAAAGTAGAAAATGTAAACAAGTGTTTTATTTTATAATGACAAAAATAATATTATTCAAATGACCGTCGCGACTGACTACAGTCGCGACCATCCGGTCAACCCCAAGCCAATTTTTCAGTACATTGTCGATTGTTTGGGGCTTGATCTAATGAATGGCAACTTCGATTTCGTGTCTCAGGCCATCAATCGTTTCTGGATGGTTAATGTAATACTCATCTTCAGCGAATTCCCACAAAAAAGTCCTCCGAGGTGAAAATGAGTTTCATCACTAGACATAATTTTTCTGGGAAAATACTCATTTTTGGGTATGCGATCATTGGCCTATTTAGCGTCTTAATGCGAAAAATACTCAGTTCTTCAGTACGATGATGAGCCGATGTAGATAGATGCTCTGCCACATACTGCGCTTCAGCAGCAATATTTTCAGGTGTGATCACTGAACGAGAATGTGAATGAGTTGTTTTATCAAATAACGATACAGTTTCACGAACTCGCTTCACAAATTGCTGTTCCATTTCTATTGAATTTTCCACGTAAATTTTTAACAGTTTGGATAGAAGATTCACCACTTTGGAAATGGGTTTTTGATGTTTCCTAGTTTTGTTCAAGCATTAATGTACCTAAACTTAAATATTTTCCACAAATCTTTCAAAAAATAACTCGAATATTTTAAAAACTAACATAAAAATAGCTTTTCCACCCTTTCATAAAATTTCCGACCTTTTTTTTTAATGCCTAAGGCAAAAACAACCGGCTTGATGAAAAAATAATGAAATTCAGAAGTTTATAAATTAAGTTGTCATCAGTGCAATAGCGTATATGTAGAACAAACAAAAAAAAGGAAGAAAGAACATTATTTACGTGCCAGAAAGATAACCCCAATTTTGCGAAACATTTTTTCGAAACAAATAATGTCTTTCCAGAATTAGACAATCTTGAAATCTATACATATTCATAAACGAAAGAGAAAAAACTAGACATTCTGGAATCGATAGAAATATTCAAGAATAAGCACGTATTGGAAATAAAACTGTTAAAGGGACAGACAGAACTTTGGCACACACTACTTCTTGATATATTGTACAAGCCAAAGCATTCAATGAATATTAAAGCGTTGAAAAACAATTTGTTTATTTATTTTAAAAATGAAGTAATCACTACGAATCTCGAGTCCCTGTATTTTCAGTATTAAAGAGTGATTGAAAACAAAGTCATTTTTCATTTCATTCCATTCTATCAATGAACTAATATACGGATCATTTCAATGAAAAAAAGGTAGTTTATTAAATTTTTCACTTTCCGGAGGTCTTCGATCTTATCCATTCATTAGATCCTAAAACTTTTCAATGAACCTTTTTTCTGTATAAATGAAGGTTTTAAGGAGGTGGCAAATTATACAAGGGGAATTCATGCAAGTGATATTTTATTAATAAATAATAATAATAATAAATAATAATAAAAATAAAGGTTTTTAAAGATATTGGGGAACCAAATAATTTTGGTTGTGTGTATTTCATGGAACAAATTTTCCTACCTGAAATGAAGAATAGTTAATTTTATTCACAGCCTCGTTTACCGAAAAAATGATTCTGGCATTTTCTGTGAAGAAGAACTTTTTGGATCTGCCAAAAGTGGATGAAAGAAATAATGCGCTGAAAATTCTCTATGGGATAAAAACATTCTCAATCTTACTGATCATTATGGATCATCGATTCGGGACGTTTGTCTCATCAGCCATCTTCAATTTCGATTACGTAGAGGAGGTAGGGATCAAATTGACTATAATTGTTTACTTTTCTATTAATCAGGTTTTTTAACTTACTTTTTCTGAAGTATAAAATATGTAAGACAAAATAGAAACTTAACTTACACATTGAATACAGACATTCAACTCAGAATTTTAATTCAGAATTTTTTTTGGAATTTATTTGCCATGTATTTATTGATTGAGTCTTTGCATATCAAACTAATTAACCATATGCAAGCTTTCACTTTGTCAACAAAAGCCAACAACGTAATATTTCTGAATTAATTAAAAATGTTTTTTTAAACAAATGCTTATGATGAGGTGAATAATAAGTTAATAACGTTAAATTCCGATCAAATTAGTATATGAGTGGCAGGTTGGTTAGTTTTACTTCATATTTCAATCGGTTCAATAATAACAACGCCTACACATTTTAAATTCACTTTTAATTATCTCATTCCCTACTATTCCTATGTTCTTGTTCTCTAATGTGATTATTTTTCCAATTCTGTGGAATAATAAAGGATTGTTACAATCTTGAAAATATCTGATGAAATTCGGTGTCCTTTCGAAATAATCCCTTATCCTTTGTCTTATAATTTATTAATTTTGAATATAAAACACCTGAAATTCTCCTAATTACTTTTATACTTTCAAATATTTTCCAACAATAATTCCTTTTGATGTTAAAAATTATATATCTACTTGTATGGCGTCAAGAACTTCAGGGCGGCGCTCGTCCATCAATAACACAGAGTAACAGTCATTTTGGACTCTGAAAGCAATTTTATGTCTTTACTTATGCCTTTTAACGTAACTGAAATCAGTTACCTTGTATTCCTAGAACTAGATTTGATAGAAGAAATCTGAAAAAAAAATCAGCGCGTTAAAAATATCTTGATTCAGTTCTTTGTTTTCCACATAAAACATTCCATTTTACTTGTAACACCTATAACTCTCCTTGAAATTATATCTACCTTGACTGAGTACTATACATATAATTCGTTCATTATTGTGTACAGTTTTTCATTCAGAGATGCGGATGAAACAAATGCAGTCAGTCTGACCTGAACGAGTTTCTTGGTGGGATAGAAGGTAAATTTGATCATACTACGATATTTGCATGGGAAAATTTGACAAAGACCGAAATTTCGAGAATATATCTCCTGGAATTCACTGGACGATAATACGCCATAACCAAAAATTCTCAGAGTAACGAACAAGTTTCTATGTTTATGTTTCTATGTTTATCTGAGATCCCACCATATTCACCGATTTAGCACCGCGTCATTTTTTCCTATTCACCGTACTCACATCTCCACCTATTAGTATCCGTTTTAACTATCGGGTGTTTTTTTCAGAGTGATAGAACTTTAAATTGAAATAAAACACATTTAAATTAAGATTGAAGCCAATTTTTTTTTATTCGAAAGATAATTTTATGAAATTTATCTTTTGAAAATAATTTCCGGCATACGTCCGCCACGACTAGCATTCGACCAGACCAAATTTTGGACCACTTTTTCGAGTATTTCAGGCCTTATTCCATCAATAACACGAGTTATGTTGGCTTTCAAAGCGTCTATTGTTTCTGGTTTATCAGCATAAACCAATGACTTGAATAACCCCAAAGAAAATAATCCAGTGGAGTTATGTTGCATGATCTTGGAGGCCAATTAATTGAACCATTTCTTGAAATAATGTTATCGCCAAATCTTTCTTTCAATAAATCAATTGTTACGGTAGCAGCATGAAGTGTAGCACCATCTTGTTGTAACCAAAACACTTCTGGGTCGATACCATTCAAATTTTGAAACAAATAATCATTGATCATCGATCTGTAACGAGCACCATTCACTGTTACTTTAGCTCCAGCTAAAGTACTGTATGGTGTGTAAAGCACACCATACAGTGCATTTTTCAGGATGCAATGAAACCTGCAGAACTTCTTGAGGATTGTTTTCACTCCATATACGGCAATTCTGCTTGTTAACATAGCCATTCAACCAGAAATGATCTTCATCACTAAACACAATTACACGTTAAAAAAATGGATCAAATTCAAGCTGTTTTAGGACCCAATCAGCAAACAGCTTTAGTTCTTGAACCAGTTGGATCTTGTTTAGGTGTAGACCAAGATCTTTAAGCAAAATTCACCATGTGGTGGATGCACAGAGTCCAACTTGTTGTGAACGTCGACGAATAGACAAATCTGGATCATTATTAACACTATAACTTACAACAGCGATATTTTTTTCTGTAAGAACAGTTACAGGCATAAATATAACAATTAAATCAGTTATCAAATAAAAATCCGTTATTTAATAAATAATAATAATTTTCTATTAAAGTTATGGAAACATGAAAACCCTGTAGCTGGCATATGAAACGTTTGTGAACCTATTATTATAGGACTTTTCGCCTGCCTTCATCGTTAAAGATGATTATTCTGGAAAATGCTTATCTAACCAATTGAGCGAAGTGGAAACGCATCGACACTTCTTGCACTAGTTGAAGTTTGTAAGCCTTCGTACCGAGGTCTTTATGCAAAATTCTCCTCAGAGAAGTGCGAGAATTATTCAGTTCTCAAGTATGATGACAAGTTGATGTCGATGGATGATCAGCCACATTTTAGGCTACAGCAGAAATGTTTTTAGGTGTGCTCAAAGAAGGAGAACACGAACGGGTTGTTTTATCAAGTAACGATACAGTTTTCACGAAAAAATTCATCCACAAATTGACGTGAGGGCATTTCATTTCAATTGAATTTTCCACGTTAATTTCTGAGAGTTTAGATGAAAGATTCACCATTTCCTAAAATATAATTTAAATAAGGAACAAACAGTTCAATATTTGAAATGCCTACATTATTCATTTCTTCCGTTTTTATGAACATATATGTTGTTTTGGAAACTATAAATTGAAAATTACTATGAAGAAGTATTTGCATGTTACAGAATAATATCTGGAATTAATTCTCCAGAACCTCTATAGATTTCAATCTGAACAAATCTCATGAAAACATTTAGAATTAAATTTTAAAACATGTCCTAAATACACAGTATCACTTTATAGACATATATATTATCATCACATGTGGTGGAAATTAACTAATGAAGAATCAAAAGAAATATAAAATCATGAACAAATTATTTAGAAATCACCTTATACATATATATGTTTCGATTGGATGTTAAAGAATTACAAGTTCCATCACCAAAAATGTTCAACATATAATTCAAAAAGGCCTTTTTTTATTTTCCTTTTTTTAAAGAATATATAGCACATTCTCCAGAGAAAGAACCTGATAAATTCGGACCCAAAATCTCTTCAGTAAGGAGTTGTTTGAATAAACAAAATAATCATTCAAAAATATATAAAAATACCTTTTTGTCACAAGACATTTCTGCAACAACTAACCAATTTTGGTATAAGCATGGCCTATACGAAAATTAGGTTATATCACAGAAATATATATAAATATTTTGTTCATTATTTTATATTTCTTTTGATTCTTTATTAGTTAATTTCCACCACATGTGATGATAATATATATGTCTATAAAGTGATACTGTGTATTCAGGACATGTTTTAAAATTTAATTCTAAATGTTTTCATGAGATTTTTTTAGATTAAAATCTGTAGAGGTTCTGGAGAATTAATTCCAGCTACCATTCTGTAATATTTTGGAATCGATAAAGTTTCAGAGAATGTCAAATTAAATCTGTTGTCAATTTTTACATATAGTTTATATCATTTTCACCAAATTATGTCAAATTTAACTTTTCAGATTAAAACAAAATTATAACATGTATTATTATTCCGAAGATATCTAATTTCAACAGTCATTATTTTTCATGAAAATCATTTTCATTGTTTTATTACTCTTTCAATCATTACTAAGTAGGTTATGAAGTTGAAATAAAACGCTTGTTAAATGTTACGGATATTGGTATTTTCCGAAGCATATTTTCCGTATCCTCTTGATATTTTTTTTAACTAGATAAATTTCTAACGATTATGGAAACTTTTTTTGGTTCATCATGAAGCAAGTTTTTATCAAGTTGAATCATTTTTGGTCCGTGTGTGTATTTTAATGATTTTTTCTTCAGTCTGTGTTTCGCTTTCAATAAGATCAAACGGTTTCACGCAATTAAAAATAGTAGTTTCATTATATTAAGATGAGTTTTATTCGAGGGCGATGCCAACAGAGCCCTTTTAATGCTTCAGGCTGGTCGAACATATGTGCAAGTGGCCAATTTCCTCAATGTTAGCCAAAAGGTGATATCACGTTTACTGTGGCACGATACTTGTGTACTGGAATTGTTCGTCAAAGACTCAGAAGGAGTAGACCACGTGTCGCAACGCCAGTAGAAGACGTTATTTTAAATCTTTCGTTGAGATAACAGCCTTTCAGCACTAGAAGAATGGCAAGTCAGCTTCTTCGAGATGCCACAAGTACTTCAGTTTCCCCAAGTACAGTCAGAAGTCAATCTAACATTGGGGCGCTTGTTGAGAAGAGTTCCACTCAGTAGCGAATACAAGCCTCATAGATTAAAGTGGGCAATGGAGCGGGTACACTGGCGATATGAATGGCGGGCGATACGCACTATCTATTGACAGATATGGATGTTTTTCTGATAGTCGAAGAACAAAAACCGCCGATCTGTTCAAGAATTCTTACAAGGAGGCACAGTTATTATTTGGAATGCTGTTTGTTTCGATGGCAAAACTGAACCATGACATCTCAAACGTATCTACATCTACAGGGTAGTCCCCACATTACACGATGGTATTGGCAAAAATTTCGTTTTTATGTATGATAATGCATATCCCACAAGGTGATCACTGCCTGGGAAAACCAGGGTATACTACAGCTAGATTACCTGCAAGATCTCCTAACCTAAATCCCATCGAGCACGCTTGAGACCAATTACAAAGAACCCTTGATGCCCAAAGACTACATGCGGAAACTCTTCAACAACTCTAAGATCTTTTACCACAACTTTGTCAACAAATTGAGCAAGATGTTCTCAATAGCTTGGTGGTAAGCATGAAGAGAATTTGCCAAGCAGTTATTAATGCACGTGGTGGTCATACTTTTTATCGAGGGTGAATAAAAGTATGAATATTTAAAATTTTCAGAATTTCGGTTGTTCGTAAAGTTTTATACTTTTTCAGATATCAAATTTTTATCGTGACAGTATCATTTCTTTGAAAATTTATTATTCTATACTATCTTTTTTTTTCTGAAGAGAATACAAAAATTGATTCAATGTCTTTAAATTCTGACGAGCAGTTAAATTTCAAAGTGTACAATTTAAAATACACACTAGAAAAATTTGAAAATCTTCGAGAAATCATATTCATCAGTTCAAACATAACAAATAAGAGGAATCGCCAGAAACCAACTTGAAGTCAAAAAATAATTATTTTCGCCAAGGAAAATTGCAATTACTACACCAGGGTTATAATTAACAACGAACGCTGATAAATTAATGAAACATTCCATTTTTTTATTTATGCTCTATTCACCTCTCATTGACTACTAAATTAGAAATAAAAATGTATTAAGAATTTTAATTCCCACCACAGGAGTCCAAATAAACGATTCACATTTTTTATTTTAGTTTCGTTTAGTTTTTCTGTAGAAAAAAGAATCAATCTTTTGAATCAGTCTTAAAAACTCGCGAATAACATCATATTATAAAAATATCAATTTCAATATCGAAACACTTTATTTTTTACTAATTTACATTTTTTTTATTTTCAAAAGGGATACACCTAAAAAAAAATTATATTTTACAGCAATATAGATCGCCATTGGCATGTTTCATTTTTCATGGAGACCTTTTCGTGGATACTTTCTTTATGTTCAGTGGCTTACTGGTAGCGTATGGTTTATTGGGCCAATTCGAAAAAAGGACGATCAATCCTGGCTTCCTTATCATCCTCAGATATATAAGGTAAATTGAATTCATGTTTCCGTACGTATATTGTAGACATTTCTGCATTTACATGAACTGAACTTTTGGTGATATTTCCACAGACTCACCCCAGTCTATGCCTTTGTTATTTTTTATTACGCAACCCTTTTTAATCATACCGGAAGTGGCCCCTTGTGGAAACTCATCGCGGGGGCTGATTCTAAGGATTGCAGGACAAATTGGTGGACGAATTTGCTTTATATCAGCAATTATGTTAACGCAGATCATATGGTGAGTATCATTCATATCTAATCTGAAACAAATGGTAAATTTTTGCAGTTTAATTTATAGATGACTTGTGTTTGTACTTGTTATGTCTTAATAAAAAAAATGGTGCTATAACAATAAGAATATGATATATCTATGTAGTATAAACCATATACGCCGGTACTTCACTTAATTTGAATATGATATAGATTTTGGTTTTTTTGGGAAAGCTTGATGGTTTCTGTAATTATTGTTTATACAAATATTTGAAAAATGAATTGGATAAATTCTCCAAAACCTCCACAAATTTTTAAAAGTCTCATAAAAGCTTTTTGAAATTAAATTAAATTAAATGTCTAGGAAACAGTGTTCTTTTTATAGACATATATCAGGTGTTTTTTTAGAGTGATAGAACTTTCGATAGGGATAACTGTGATTTGACAAAAGGTAGAAGCCTTGTTGTTTTGACATTTCTGTTCAGTAAGCATTGAAAAATCATCATGGGAAGACACACGCCGCAACAACGTTTACAAATTGTTGAAATTTATTTTCAAAATCAGTGTTCTATTCGCCAAACTTATAGAGCACTTTGTGAAAGTTATGGTTTACATAATCGTCCATCAGAGCAGCTTATTCGTCGAACTATCGATAGATTTCGGACAACATTTTCTCTACTTGATGCATCAACAACAACAAGACAAAGAACTGTACGTACAGAAGAAAATATCGCTGCTGTAAGTCATAGTGTTACTGATGATCCAGATTTGTCTATTCGTCTGTTCACAACAAGTTGGACTCTGTGGATTTTCAATACTGGAGAAAACAACAAGACAAAGAACTGTACGTACTGAAGAAAATATCGCTGCCGTAAGTCATAGTGTTAATGATGATCCAGATTTGTGTGATAAGTCAACGTTCACAAGTTGGACTCTGTGCGTCCACCACTTGGAAAATTTTGCGTAAAGATCTTGGTCTACACCCATACATCGTTCTTTTGCTGATTGGGTCCTAGTGTTTGGTGATGAAACTCATTTCTGGTTGAACGGCTGTCAACAAGCAAAATTGCCGTATATGGAGTGAAAACAATCCTCAAGAAGTTCTGCAGGTTCCATTGCATCCTGAAAAATGCACTGTATGGTGGGCTTTACACACTGGAGGCATCATCGGTCCATATTTCTTTAAAAACAATGCTGGAGCTAATGTTACAGTGAATGGTGCTCGTTACAGATCGATGATCAATGATTATTTGTTTCAAAATTTGAATGGTATCGACCTAGAAGTGTTTTGGTTCCAACAAGATGGTGCTAGACCTCATGCTGCTACCGTTACAATTGATTTATTGAAAGAAAGATTTGGCGATAACATTATTTCGAGAAATGTTCCGATTAATTGGTTTCCAAGATTATGCGACATAACTCCACTGGATTATTTTATTTGTGGTTATGTCAACTCATTGGTTTATGCTGATAAACCAGAAACAATAGACGCTTTGGAAGCCAACATAACTCGTGTTGTTGATGAAATAAAGCCTGAATTACTCGAAAAAGTGGTCCAAAATTGGTCTGGTCAAATGCTGTTCCTCAGAGCTAGTCGTGGTGGACACATGCCGGAAATTATTTTTGAAACATAAATGTCATATTTAAAGTTCTATCACTCTAAAAAGAACACGCGATACATCAAAAACATCCTGATCTTAAATAGTGTTTACATGTGTATTTAGGAGTTCAATTAGCTCAATTTATTTTCTGAGAATTTTGTCGGCTTCAATGGTCCGGGGACATCTAGGGTTGTTTAAGTGAGATTAATTATGATAGGCCAATTTTACAAATCTACATGATATTTTAGAACGCGATTTTTATCTTCATTTAAATATTGGCTAATTTGTAGCGATTCCAATATATTTATTTTCAAACCTTTAGATTGGATATTCAAAATTTACGGTTTTTATGTGAATTTATGATTATGTTCGATAAGATGGTTTGAAAAATTTGAATCACGTATATTCAACCAATAACTTCTCAAATTCTCTTCGAATCTCTGACTGAAATTGCAGCCGGTCTAGCCTATATATGAGGCTAGCTTCTGTTAGTCGAATGCGGTTCCTCAGAGCTAGTCGTGGTGGACATTTGCCGGAAATTATTCTCAAAACATCAATGTCATAAAATTATCTTTCAAATAAAAAAAAATTGGCTTCAATCTTAATTTGAATGTGTTTTATTTCAATTTAAAATTCTATCACTCTAAAAAAGACACCCGATAGTATTATCAACACATGTGCGACAGTTAACCAATAAAGAATCAAAAGAAAATATTGACAATAATCATCTAGCAAACACTATTGGATATTGGATTGGATACTCATAAATAACAACTTCCATTCCCAAAAAATGCACTACATAAAATTTAAAAGGATCTTTGTAATTTTTTTTTTTTTAAATATATAGCACAATATCCAGAAAAAGGATTTGTGTTTCTCACCCATTTTCTCATCAGTCGAAAGTTGATTATGTTTGCTAGTTGATCGCGGTCAATATTTTCGCTTTTCTTTCGATTTTTTTAGAATATATATGGGAAGTTCACTACGAAGAGTTTTTTGAATATTAAAGATAATAGCTAGATTAATTCTCCGAAACTTCTAAAGATTTTACCTAAATAAATAAATTGAAAACATTTATAGTTAAATTTTAAACGTGCCTTAAATAACACTGATCACTTTATATAAAACATAAACTCTCTTAAGGTCAGTAACAGATTTTCTGTTTTCCTTAAAAGTATATTTTGCACCTATGTGAAAAAACACATCAGGACTGTTTGCACGACTTCTTCCACTTGAACTCATTTTATCTACAGGGTGTATATTAATAGTTGCGAAAATATTTAGGGGTGATTCCTTGTCAAAAAAAATACTGGGTCTTTCATATAAACTTTTTTTTTTGAGCCCCCCCTTCTTAGTTACAGCCCCCTATAGATGGCGCTCGAAAAAAATTTTTTTTTTTAAACTAAAAAGAATAAAATTGAGCAGACATTTTATGCGGGCGAGAAGGCACTCAAAAATATTTTTGGTGGTGTTCTTCTATGATTGCAAGGGGTAGAAAAAGCCACTCCTAAACCTTCTTTCGCAAGAAACTTTTTTCTATATTCCTATTTTGCAATAAAAAAATTAATTTTGGATATCTTGATCTATTCTTAACAAATAAGGTCTCCTGTAATTTCTTGCTAAAATTCCAGGTTTTTGAGAAAAAAAAATTCATTATCATGATAGCGTGAGTCGTAAAGGGTGGAACTGTTTCCGAACTAGAATTTATCTAGTAAGCTGATGTCAATTTGTTATGACAACTGACTAATTTTTATTACCTTTGATTCAGTTACAGTTGTTTTTTGATCTGGTTTATCATTTTGAGATTTTTGTCACATACTCATTAAGATGGCGGTGTACACAAACACAGAAATGACCGATATACATTTTGTTTACGGTCTTTCTGGTGGTAATTCTCTGAAAGCATCCAGAAGATATGCAGAAATGTTCCCTGAACGTGTGACTCTACATCACACTCTATTTGCACGAATTCGCCAACGACTACGTAAAAGTGGTATATTTAAAATAAATAAAAATGATTGTGGTCGCCAGCAAAAGAACAAGTAGGACTAAATCTTGTCGACGAGCAAACTGACATTAATACTAGGAAAATTGCTCAGCAATTACTAATTCACCATATGACGGTATTTGCGATATTAAAGGAACAACTTTTTTTATCCATATCACATTTAACGTGTGAAGATTCTCTTACCACGGGATTTTCCGAATCGCCTCGAATTCTCTACTTGGGTGTTGGAAATGATTGAACAATATCCACAATTTTTGAAAATGGTCCTATTCACAGACGGGGCTAATGTGGTTTATGCATGATGGGACACCCCTACATTTCAGTATTGGAGAACGTCAGTATTGGAGAACGCATTTAAATCATATATATTCAAATCGATGGATAGGGCGACGTGGACCTCAGTTCTGGCCTGCCCGATCACCAGATTTAAATCCTCTGGATTTAACTTTTTGGGGTCATTTAAAAACGTTGGTTTACAAGACTCCTGTCCAAGATATGAAAGACTTAATAACCGCATTGTTCCTTCATGTAGGGGTTTTCAAAATACCCCCAGATTTTTTGACCGGGTAACCCAATCTATGCGCCGACGTCTAAACTCATGTGTAACGGCTGAAGGTGGTCACTTTGAATATTTAATATGATCACAAATAGCAAGAAAGAAATATTCATCGATAGAAATCAACAAATTTTTCAGTTACAATCGATGAATATTTCTTTTTTGCTATTTATGATGTATTGCATTCGGCCTTTCGGCATGTACTTTCTATCTATTTAATATAATATTTAATTTGTGAAAACTTCAGAATTGTTTGTTTTGTTACATTTATTTAATATTTTACCAGTTCTCAATAAAAATGTCAACTTGACATTCGCCTAATGGATAAATTTAAGGTCAAAAATAATTCCAGCCTCTACGACTCAGGCCTATTATCTGTTGATAAATTATTTTTTTCTCAAAAGCTGTGGATTTTAGCGTGAAATGACAAGAGACCTCATATATTAAAAATGGATCAAGCTATCCGAAATACATTTTTTTATTGCGAAATAGGAATATGGAAAAAAAATTCTTGCGAAACAAGGTTTAGGGGTTGGTTTTTCCACCTCTTGCAATCATAGAGAAACACCACCAAAAAATTTTTTGAGTGCCTTCTTGCTCGCATAAAATGTCTGGTTAATTTTATTATTGCCAGATTTTTGGTTTTTAAGAAAAAAAATTATAAACTGTTTTTCGGGCGCCATCTGTAGAGGACTGTAACTAAGCAGGGGGGCTCAAAAAATAAAGTTTATATGAAAGACCCCTTAAAATTTTTCGCAACTATTCATATACACCCTGTATATTTAAAAACAGAACACTTTCCATTTTATTTCAGCTCTGCCTGTAAAGAGGGTAGATTTGGCGTGTTTTATTGCTTGGAAGATAATTAGATATTCATTGCAGTAGCAAGGTCAGCGCAGCGCCATATCTTGATAATTTCTGAACACCCATACTTGAATAAGTATTAATCGAAAAAGCATTAATAGAGGAGTGCATGTATCTAAAAAAGTAGAGCTAATAGAGAAAAATTGATATCATATTTCATATCTGGATTGAGCTCTTCAAGTTTAACGTGAATCAGTCTAGCATCTTCGGCACCAATAAGAAAATTGTATAATTCAAGAACCATTCAGAATTTAAAAACCAACAGCCTAAATGAGTGAAAACGTCAAGAAAGTCGTGAAACATATTTGAATGATATAATTCTTGAGGCATAATTGTATTTATTTTTTTGAATATTTGATTGATTCGGTCTTTACTTGGTGGAAACTCATTTTAATTAGAAAAATGTATATGAGACAGTAATTTATTTCCACAAAAATGTTTGTACTACTACAACAATTGTTTCACCACGATGCGGCTTCTTCAGATATTACATTGTACTGTCTGATGGTATTCAGTGTAACCGAGTTTAAATACATTGTTAGGTACGTGACCAAATAATGGAAACACAAGTTTGCCGCTAAAAATGCCATTAAGGAAAGATATTCAGTAATGGAGACTTATCAACATCTGTTTGTTCGTTCAAAAGGATTTTATGGGCATTATACCTGTTGACATCAAGAAATTCTAAAAGTGTTAATCTAGAACTTTTGCTTATTATTATTATTTTCAGATAATCCATTGACATAAGATAACAAAAAAATATTTCTGTGTATTGTCCTCTTTTATGATTGGGTACACGAGATTTAATGCCATTTTCTTTTGTTTATTGGATACCATTTTGCCTATAAGAAAGGGATTGTAACCGTTGTTTGACGCTATCTGTTTAATACTATTTAATTCTTTCAAAAAATTATCTGGATTCAAAGGGACAAAATATTGTGAAATATTTTTCCCACACATACAGACATAAAACTTAAAATCACCCCACCAACCAAAAGATGTCAGCATATAATAGTTTTGTTCATAGATTATTGAATATCCTTTTGAATTCAGATAACTTTTTAAAAGAATTGAATATTATTAAACAAATAGTGTCAAACAACGGTTACAACCCCTTTCTTATAGACAAAATGGTATCCAATAAACAAAAGCAAATGGCATTAAATCTCGTATACCCAATCATAAAAGAGGACAATACACAGAAATATTTTTCGTTATCTTATGTCAATGGATTATCTGAAAATATTGCTAAATATTTCAAAATTTGTTTCAGTTATAACGCGGTTTTTAAGACAATTAATAACCCTAGTACCTACATAAAAACAATAAAGATCGAACAAATAAAGAAAATAAATCCGGAGTGTACAAGTTGACTTGCAAAGATTGCCCTTTAGTATAAAATGGCCAGAGTGGTAGATCATTCAAGAAACGTGTCCAAGAACACCAAAAGAGTTATATATCCGATTCTGTACATTCGATATATGCTAATCATCTTAAGGAATTCAGGCATAATTTCAACAAAAATTATGAAATTATCCACGTTAAAACAAAAGTTCCGAATTAACACTTTCAGAATTTCTTGATATCTACAGGTATAATGGCCGTAAAATCCTTTTGAACGAACAAACAGATGTTGATAAGTCTCCATTACTGAATATCTTTCCTTAATGGCATTTTTAGCGGCAAACTCCTAGAGTTTTTATGACTTTCGCTTCCATTATTTGGTCACGTACCTAACAATGTATTTAAACTCGGTTACACTGAATACCATCAGACAGTACAATGTAATACCTAAAGAAGCCACATCGTGGTGAAACAATTGTTGTAGTAGTACACCATGTTTGTGGAAATAAATTACTGTCTCATATATTTTTTTTTAATAATTGTATTTACTTGGTCTTCTCACTAAAGTGAAAACCTGGCTAAGCAGCAATGTTTCTATTTTTGAAATCCTGAAGCACCAATTGGATCGCACTTTTCATGAACGCCAAGCGTTGATATTGATGAATGATAGCTCTAAATCCCCTTCCCACGAGCAAGTGGTTGCATTTTTGAATATGATGTATTTGCTGAGCGTAGTCAATTTCGTATCACTTCCTAGTTTTGTGAATGAAAAATTTATGGATTCGAAAATATTATTCTTATTATTATAATTTTTTACAGTGTATGGCCCATAGTTGGTATTTGCCGTGCGACTTCCATTTTTTCATCATAGCTATTGGAATATGCCTACTGATCCACCAGAATAAAAAAGTGGGATTATATAGTTTGTTGGCAGTTGTAATAGCCTCCCTGATAATTCCATTCTTGATAACGCTGCTGTATCAGAGGCCTGCCATGCTCTTTTTCTACCCCGATTTTCTGACCAGTCCTAAGAATCATCCCGATTTTCTGATGACGTACAGTAAATCACACACAAGAGCTACGCCGTATTTTATTGGCATGTTTTCCGGATACGTTTACCATAAGTTAAAAGGGACCAACTACCACATTCCAATGGTGAGTAATAAAGATAAGCGAATAAGAAAGTATGAATTTTTTACCTTGAGTACATGAGAGTTTTTTGCAACTGCGAATTAGATAGCGATACCTTAAACCCACATATTGCGTGGAAAAATTTACAGGGTTATCAATTTTTTGCTTCCGAAAGTAAACGTAAATAAAAGTCCCTTTCATTTAGAATATCGATAACATTTTTATTTCAAAATAATGCTTGGACCTCGCCATAATGTGTGTAATACATCATCATTTAAATGTCCTCCGCGTGACAGCTCACAGATCTCGATACTTGCGAGGTATTTTTTGATGACTCGCCGGCACATTTCGGGCAATATCTCATCAATAACTTGACGGATAACAGATCGTCAATAGTCTGAGAATCATCGGTATAAACACGATCGTTCACATAACCCCCCAAAAAAATCCAAAGGCGATAAATCACAAGATCTTGGTGGCCAATTCACATAACCGTAACAAGGAATTACGCGTCCTGAAAATTTTTCTTGCAATAAAGCCAAAATGGGTCCTGTTGTGTGGCTTGTTGCATCATCTTGTTGGAAACACATCTCTTCAAATTCCATATCATTAATTTCAGGCTAAAAAATAGGTAATCATATGTTGATTTCTATTTGTTGCTCAGAGCACGCGTTTACTTACTTAGTAACTTCTTCAAATATTTATGGACAATTTACGGCCAGTTTCATAAACATAACATGATAAAGTTCCTTTATGAAAAAGGATCCTTTAAATGTGACCATCAGTTTCATAAACGCACATCGACTGTCCTTTACTTACAGCTTCCTTTAATGCGCCGGTCATATGTTTCCGACTGTTGGCTATCCTGAGAACTAGTGATTTTACGAATATAGTTGATGATATGTATTTTGTGAAAATTATGAGCTATGCGTCGGAACTTGTAAAAAGAAAAAGAAAAGAAACATAAAACAGTCTCTGCATAAACATGGTTATGTGTAGAAGACAGTATATTGGAATTTATATCATTATTACGTGCGGATTGCTATATTTTATTGAACGTGAGTTATATTAATGAATACGGAAGAAAAGAAAAAAAATATTACTTTAAAACCAGAGGAGCAACTACGTCTCTTGGAATTGATTGAAAAAGAGAAATTTAATGTTATAGGATAAAGTCTGGCAGAGAATAGCAACTGCTTTCAATGCAACAGTTCTCCATTGGAGAGATGGAGACCAGCTCAAATACAAATATGGCAATATAAAAACTCAAACTAGAAAGGTGGTAGCTGATCAACGCAGTCATATTAAACTCCTGTGAACTTATCCACGCATTTCCAGCCACGGTTTATGACGCGCGGTGGGTGGAACGTGGGATAGAGGCGAATCGGCAGGCGGCGTTACCAAACCTTCTTTTATTCGGGAAATTGTGTTATTCACTGATTTTTTGATGTGTTTAGCTACTGAATCGCTAAAGAATAGGATTTATAACTTTCGAACGGTCTCGTACAAAGCTGCATAGCGAAAATTAAAAATTTCTTGAAATAAATCATTTAATTCCCGTGAGTCATTCTCTCACAAGAGTGAAAAATCATAACTCCGAAACTAGACACCGCTCTCAGAACATTTTTTCATCGTAATATTCTCATTGAAATGCTGAAATTTAATAGACCTTCAGATAATTCCAGACTAGCGACCGAAATTCGTGATAGCGAAAAAACCGTCCAGTCAAGGATAACTCAAAACTCGAAAAAAATTCATAACTCCGAAACTAGACACCGCTCTCAGAAAATTTTTTCATCCTAATATTCTCATTGAAATGCTGTAATTTAATCAACCTTCAGGTAATTCCAGACTAGCAACCGAAATTCGTGACAACGAAAAAACCGTCCAGTCAAGGATATCTCAAAACTGGAAAAAATTCATAACTCCGAAACTAGACACCGCTCTCAGAAAATCTTTTCATCGTAATATTCTCATTGAAATGCTGCAATTTAATAAACCTTCAGATAATTCCAGACTAGCGACCGAAATTCGTCATAGCGAAAAAACCGTCCAGCCAAGGATATCCAATACTCGAAAAAAATTCATAACTCCGAAACTAGACACCGCTCTCAGAAAATCTTTTCATCGTAATATTCTCATTGAAATGCTGCAATTTAATAAACCTTCAGATAATTCCAGACTAGCGACCGAAATTCGTCATAGTGAAAAAACCGTTCAGTCAAGGATATCTCAAAACTCGAGAGACTTTCGGAGTTATGAATTTTTTTCGAGTATTGAGATATCCTTGGCTGGACGGTTTTTTCGTTGTCACGAATTTCGGTCGCTAGTCTGAAATTATCTGAAGGTTGATTAAATTGCAGCATTTCAATGAGAATATTAGAATGAAAAAATTTTCTGAGAGCGGTGTCTAGTTTCGGAGTTATGATTTTTCACTCTTGTGAGAGAATGACTCACGGGAATTAAATGATTTATTTCAAGAAATTTTTAATTTTTGCTATGCAGCTTTGTACGAGACAATTCGAAAGTTATAAATCCTATTCTTTAGCGATTCAGTAGCTAAACACATCAAAAAATCAGTGAATAACACAATTTCCCGAATAAAAGAAGGTTTGGCAACGCCGCCTGCCGATTCGCCTCTATCCCACGTTCGACCCACCGCGCGTCATAAACCGTGGCTGGAAATGCGTGGATAAGTTCACAGGAGTTCATATTAAAGGGACTGGTGGTGGGGCTCCATTGAAATTGAGGGAGCCAATTTCCAAACAGTTGAGCCCAACTGTTACGAACCCCCTTGCCGAAGCGAAAGATACGTATTATAAAAAAAACAGCTCTAGTAGAAGCTCAGATAGTGGCTATCAAGGAAGAGAATAGAAGAAAAGAAGAGGAGCATTCAAAGCTTAGAAATATTAGATTTGCAAATTATGGAGATGAAGAGAAAATTAAATAATAATAATTAAATCTTTTTTTTATTTTGAATGCACTTTCTGGAAAAAGCGGTATTATAATTTTATCAGCATTGCTGCAGACTATGAAATCCCCTCAAATTTGAATTAGAAACAGAAATTTCAATAACACATAATATTTTTATTTCTTTATTCTCACTTGAAACTTTTTCAGATGTTACCTAAAGTAAAACAATGAATCAGAAATACAAACATAGAAACCTATCTAAATACATACCTTGTAAAATTTCATAAAAATTATATGAAATCTTGTCATGTTGAAGATACAAATTGAATATGAAGAATAGTTTCACAAGTGACAAGCAAATTTATTTTCAATTATCACACAAATATAAATTTTAAATTAGCAAAATGTTTATTAATAATAGACTCTCACATTTGGAAGTGAACTTAATTAAGTTCGCATAGATTTTAGTCTTTTATCAAAATTATTTTATATTAATATTTATAAAATTTCAGAAGAGATCCTTGATAATTCTGGGAGTATCCATCATCCTCATTTTAGGATCAATATTATCTGGTGCTGTATTCTACAACCCATACCATCCTTACAACGCTGTTGAGTCTGGAGTATATTCTTCTTTGCATAGACTCGCTTGGGCACTTGGTTCAATTGGTCTCTTATATGTTGCAAGTTTTGGACATGCCATTCCACTGAAGAAAATACTAACATGGTCCCCATGGATTCCACTCAGTAAACTGATCTACTCAGCATATCTTATCCATATGCAGTATCAGCTCAGAGCAGCTGCTCAATTTAGGAATCCTCAGAGGATGGGGTACTTCGACACGGTAAGTTCATTGATTTACCAAGACTTAAGGATAGTTCAAAACTTGAATATCAAAACACGTTTCGTAACAATTATTGATTCTAACCGAAAATTTATTTTGAGACATATTTATCAGTCTATGTAGCATAGCATGATATGCTGCTAATTTTTGTGAGGGTGCGTGCATTGATTGTTGGTGTATTATAGTGTCTGTATACGTAGGTTGAAGATGTATGGATAAAAGAGGTGTGTTATTCGCGGGAAATTGTAATATCGAAGAAGTTTAGTGATGGGAATATTATCGTTTTCTATTTTTGATGTGAATTCGTCGGTAATAAATCACTAAACAAAATCTAACAATCTCCCGGGAGAATAACACAACTGTTTTTCCATATATAATAAATCTACGTATACAGACACAACAATACATAAACAATCAATACAGCTACACCCACAAAAATGAGCAGCATATCATTCTGTTCGAATTCTACATCAAACAAGGAGTTTTTTATATTTACTACGCAGGTACATTACAACTGCGTTTAGCAATCTGAGCCTCTCAAAAATGTCTCATTTTTTCCTAGAAACCTAAATGGAACAGTTGAAACGAAAATAGCCAAATGCAGTTTCGGAATTCTCTCTAGTCGCGCCAAGTATTGAAAAGAATCGCTTTAGCACTGTTGAAGACACATCCCTCGAAGTCTCTCGTTGGTACTCGGCCTACAAAGACACAGAAAGACACTCTCTTCCGCCGTTTCTCGACCAAACCACACAAATTCTCTAGAAGTAAGTTCTAATCACATTTTCTCTCTGTTTGAACTCTTAAGTTACAATCACAAATTCTCTCTCTGCTCTTGAATAAGTTTATATTCTCATTCACTTTAACCTTCCAAGGAATACCCTCTCTTAATAACCCATAGCGTAATAAAAAAGGCCTGGAAGTGAATGTATTATCTACATTATTTATTTGTTATTAGATAGTAATTGTGTAAAGTGAATCGAAAAATGAACCTAGTGAAAGTGAACAACGGTGAAAAATTTCAGCGGTATACTCCTCTACGAACAATATAGTTTTTCACCGCAATTAAAGTTGAATACTACACTGAAACAATTCCATCAACATTGGCTAACGTAAACGAATTATACATCATAATATATGTATTTACACTGCGAAACCAATTAAAGTCTAATATACTCGTACATCTCTCTCAATCCCCATTGGAAGTATGCTTATCCTAGAATTTGCATATTAATTGATTGACGTTAATCAATTACTACGAAGAATTCATAAAGGTATATCGACATACCAAGCAATTCTTTCACATTATATGATACAAGACTGACAAATATAACTCGAAATAAATCGAATTTTCAATTAGAATTGCACAGAATTAAACAAATTGGTATCAATAGTGGTTACGAAACATCTTTCATGGACAATATATAACAAAAACTAAACAGAAGCTAGCCTCATATATAGGCTAGACCGGCTGCAATTTCTGTCAGAGATTCGAAGAGAATTTGAGAAGTTATTGGTTGAATATACGTGATTCAAATTTTTCAAACCATCTTATCGAACATAATCATAAATTCACATAAAAACCGTAAATTTTGAATATCCAATCTAAAGGTTTGAAATTAAATATATTGGAATCGCTACAAATTAGCCAATATTTAAATGAAGATAAAAATCGCGTTCTAAAATATCATGTAGATTTGTAAAATTGGCCTATCATAATTAATCTACTTAAACAACCCTAGATGTCCCCGGACCATTGATGCCGACAAAATTCTCAGAAAATAAATTAAGCTAATTGAACTCCTAAATACACATGTGACACTATTTAAGATCAGGATGTTTTTGATGTATCGGGTGTTCTTTTTAGAGTGATAGAACTTTAAATTGAATTAAAACACATTTAAATTAAGATTGAAGCCAAATTTTTTTTTAATTCGAAAGATAATTTTATGACATTTATGTTTCAAAAATAATTTCCGGCATGTGTCCACCACGACTAGCTCTGAAGAACAGCATTCGACCAGACCGATTTTGGACCACTTTTTCGAGTAATTCAGGCCTTATTTCATCAATAACACGAGTTATGTTGGATTCCAAAGCGTCTATTGTTTCTGGTTTATCAGCATAAACCAATGACTTGACATAACCACAAATAAAATAATCCAGTGGAGTTATGTCGCATATTCTTTGAGGCCAATTAATCAGACCATTTCTCGAAATAATGTTATCGCCAAATCTTTCTTTCCATAAATCAATTATTACGGTAGCAGCATGAGGTGTAGCAACATCTTGTTGGAACCAAAACACTTCTGGGTCGATACCATTCAAATTTTGAAACAAATAATCCTTGTTCATCGATCTCTAACGAGCACCATTCAATGTAACATTAGCTCCAGCATCTTTTTTAAAGGAATATGGACTGATGATGCTTCAAGCGTGTCAAGCACACCATACAGTGCACTTTCAGGATTCAATGGAACCTGCAGAACTTTTTGAGGATTGTTTTCAATCCATAACGGCAATTTTGCTTGTTTACATAGCCGTTCAACCAGAAATGAGCTTCATTACTAAACACAATTTTACGATAAAAAATGGATCAACTTCAAGTTGTTCTAGGGCCAAATCAGCAAACAAACGACGCTTATTATGGTAAAATGGCTTCAGTTCTTGAACCATTTGGATCTTGTATGGCTGTAGACCAAGATCTTCACGCAAAATTTTCCATGTGGTGGATGCACAGAGTTCAACTTGTTGTGAACGTGGACGAATAGACAAATCTGAATCATCATTAACACTATGACTTACAGCAGCGATATTTTCTTCTGTACATACAGTTCTTTGTCTTGTTGTTATTGTTGCATCGAGTACAGAGAATGTTGTCCGAAATCTATCGATAGTTCGACGAATAAGCTGCTCTGATGGACGATTATGTAAACCATAAATTTCAAGTTTGACGAATAGAACAGTGATTTTGAAAATAAATTTCAACAATCTGTAAACGTTATTGCGGCGTGAGTCTTTCCATGATAATTTGTCAATACTTACTGAACAGAAATGTCAGAACAACATGACTTCTACATTCTGTCAAATCATCCCTGTCGAAAGTTCTATCACTCTAAAAAAAGCACCTGATAGTTCACTTTATAACTCGCTTAATTGATGGCAGCCTATGTTGAAACAATTGTCAGCTTCATGAAGACTGATTATATTAAATATATATTGTAAATTGAAAATTATACCTTATTTTTTCCCTTTCTATCATCTACGATGTATTTACGTGTTTTAAATTCCAAAACTATAGAATATACAAACTTTTCCTCATAATTTGTTTGTATGTTATAGATAAGCCTGGCTCTTTCCGATATGGTTTTGTCCTTTATATCTGCATTAGTACTCTACTTGTGCATTGAAGCTCCATTGAGAAACATATTTAAAGAACTACTTATGCCCGCCAAATCTCCACCACCGTCAATTAAATCTCCCAAGGAAATGATCGAGGAAGAACCAGTAATGGAGAACAATATCGTAAGAAATATGGTTCATTACGAAAAGGAAACTACGAGCAGGCTTTGAATATTTTGTTGAAAAAAAATTGTAAATAAATCTTCTGATAAATCTCGAGATAGAAAATATCTAATAGGTACTGATTTAGGTGTTACTGCAATTAGATAGGTATGTAGAATATATTTCCTAATGAATTATGAGTACCAAATAAATTTGAAAGATTATGTACGTTAAATCGAGTGTGAGCTAGCGTAAATTTTGGGATAAAAATTATGATATTATTGAATTCCTTTGGAATAATTCTTTCTACTTTCTCAATATTTGATTAAGGTATTTTTGTAAGATCGATTTTACGTAGACATAGCTTAGATGTATGTTAAATTTAAATTAATTAATTAACTCATAATACCGTGTTTGATTTTGTACACTTCCTTTCTTACACACTTCCTGAATACTCAATTAGTGAGTATTCCGATTTTTACAATAAAATTAAACAGATATTCTGAATATGGCGAACTCAAAGCTTTGGGAATGCAAATGTACAAACAATTCAAGAAACTGCAGATATCTACCAAAAATATAGGATCTAGAGATAAAGGACGTCATGGCTTCAACCCTTAGCTGGGGTTTGTCATGAAAGCAGACGTCCAAGAAAAGTTTCTTTCACTGATAATTAAAAGCACCTCGGTCGAGGATGCATTTCAACTAAAAACTAGAACATTAAAAAAGGAGAAATAAAAAACTAATAGGAAAATTAAATTGTCAAACAGGAAGGATTTAATTTTTCTGATTCCCAATCCCTAGCAGAGGAAGACTGTGCCAACAACGACGATGATATCAATTCAGATGAAATATATTTGGTATAATTTGCAGTGAAGTAGAGATAGATGATGAATGTTGGTTCCATTGTTTAAAATGTCTGGGCTAAACCCATAAAGTTGATTCACAAAAAGGCTTAATTTAAAATATAGATTTGTTACTTTTGAAAGTGTTTCAATCATTATAAGATGTTATTTTGTAAATCTAATTGATTTATTCTATTCTTAAGGTTCCTTAATTTTTTAAAACATTTCAGTTACCTCATAAGGTTTAACTCAAAATCTTAATTTGATACAAACTCTCTTTTTTTAAGTAACTTTATTGCCCAAAAAGTCTTGGGTTCGTTAACTTACCTCTTTACCTCTACATTTTGGATTTCAAAAAATTCAATTAGAAGAATACAATAAGAAGAAATAAAATGAATGGACTCTGCGGTTTGCTCTAGGTGAAACATTACAACAACTTTATTTAAAAAGTTCAAACAGTTTTTTCATTTCACAGTTTATTCAGAATCCTGACATGTGTTTCGGTCTTTCGACCATCTTCAAAGGAGTATCAAAAGCAACTTAACTTAACAAAAGGTCACACTTTGGATATATCTGCATTTTTATAGCGCATGGAAATAACAAAATTAATATAGGGATATTTCCAAAGAGTATTTGTTAAATTATCCATTGAGAAAAAGGAGAATTTAACAAATTCCCGAATACTCTTTGGGAGCACCCCTATATTGAATGCTGTTTCCATGCGCCATAAAAATGCACAGATGTCTAAAGTGTAATAAAAGAACCTTTTTTCAATTTTAAGTTTAGTTACTTTTTGTACGCCTTCGAAGATGGTCGAAAGACCGAAACACGTGTCAGGATTCTGAATAAACTGTGAATATAAAAACTGTATGAATTTTTCAAATAGAAAAATAAGAAATTGTAAAAAGGTTTTCGGGTGCATTTTCGAACAGAGTCCAAAAATAATGGAATTAATTCAGATTCTAACCATTTATTGATTATAAGAAAATATTAGGCACATTTCAATATGCTAATCAGTTAATTGTTACGTCAGTAAATTGATACGATACATATTATCACATAGTAAGAAATGTTTATTCACTAACTGACTAACGATAGATACTATGTATGTATGTAATCTAATCTGCTCAATTTTTTTAACCCATTTTGAAGGTACATGGAACAAACAAGCCCTTTGTTTACACCCAAAATACCTAAGTAGAGTGAACACAGTAAAAGGTATTGAAAATTGAACAAATCAGGAAACCATCACGATTTCTTCCTATAATAAAAATAAAATATACTCTTATATGACCTCGAAATTGAGCACAAAAATATAAATCTTGTGTAATAATAACAAATTCGACAGCACAAATATTAATCCTCACAATTAGTTCCATGATACCCAAAAATGTTTATGCGTTAGAATTCAAGTTCTGCTGCATAACAGATTTGAAAATTGTGGACAACTCATCTACTAGGGTTTCATATCTGAAGGCAACCCTAATATCTGGTACGTTAGTACGGGAAATATCATTTCCAGGTACACCTTCTCTTGTATAATTGGGACCAAGCCAAAATTTCTTCACTCTATGGGGGAATCCAGACATTAACACACTATTTCTAGCCAATTCGCACATATCGCAGCTGGACAATTTCCATACTTGGGCTGCAATACTATATTCTTCCATCAAGGGTTCTTTGGTAAAGTGGAATTGGAGGGGATCATCAGTGGATAGGGAAACAACTAATCCTCTGGCAAGGTATTCAGGGAGCGGATTTCTATGGTAGTTCAAGAATAAGCTGTTGTTGGAGAGAGGGCTCATTGCAATCCCAATTTGCGCCAGGTAATATAAATACTGCAATACTGGTACTTTCCTGAGTAGCAACCCATGGGAAATATTTTCAGAGAGCATATAACCGCAAATAAGATGTTGGATAGGTCCAGCTTCACCACAGTGAGGCCTCAAGTTCAAAGGATGTAAGCCTTTCTGTACCCTGAGATGATTAAGAGTTGATAGATTGGCGAAAAGGTAATAAAGGTAGTAAGCGTAGTTTGGATTTTCATCGTCTTTCCATTCTGAAGGTGTAGGAGCATTGGCATCGAAGACAGGGTTTTCAGGTTTACTTTCGTCGTCCACGCAGTCGAATCCTATTACATATTGAAGGAAAAGATGCAACTCAGGATGGGAACTGGGCCTGGCTGTAACTTCCAACAGCGGTATGAATATATTGTCCATGATTTCTTGGAAATTTTCCAAGATTTTGTTCAGCTTGAAGATATCACTGGAATATAATTAGTGAAGTTAATAAACGCACGTAGCCCAGAAGTATGGCAAACAAGTATGAAACGAAGTTAAGCAATTTCATCTTAGTTTTAATCTATTAAGGAATTAACGAATTCAAAGACCAATTAATAAGGTAAATAAATACACTTGGCTTAAGTTTCACAAGAGTTTAATTTATGTTATTGTCATATATGTTTCGGATTTCAACTGTTCTTTGGAAATTAATTTATTTATTATATTTTCGTTATAACCCTTAGTTGATGCTTATGTGTTCATAACTTTAATTTATTTTTTCAAATTATACATTGAGATTGGGATGGAGAGCAACAAATGAGTGGAAAGCGGACATATTGATATTTCGTGGATGGGAGCTACTATTAAATTAAGGTGCCTGTGAAGGTTGGTTTTCGAAATATGCCGAATTCCAGTAATTTGTAATTTTATTATTCATGAAATTTAGTGAATTGTCCGGGTTTTCTGTTTCCATGGTGAATTGAATTGTGTTAACAATTGAATTCAGAGAGTTCAAATATTTGTTTAGTTCCCTCACCATATACAAAAAACATTATCGACATATCTCTGCCAATAAAGAACTATTTTAATCAAATTGTTTTTGTTGGAAAAATTTTGTTTTCGAGGTAAAAATTTCACTTAACATTGGTGATATGGGCGAACCCATAGTTATTGAATTTGAAATAACTTTGTTTCAGACATATTTCCAGTACAACCATTGTTTCACGTATAATTTGAGTGGTGACAGATAAATTTTTTGTAAAAGGTCTTCAATTTTGTTTTCCATTTCTGTTTTTCGTATGGAGGGAAATAAATTGACAACATCGAAGGAAATAAGTTTTACGTTAGGGGGGATTTTGAGAGACTTAAATTCCTCAGTAAGTTGAACGGTGTTTTTGATAGAATATTTTGGGGTGTGTTGGATTGAATCTGGTAAAATCATGTTAAGGTGTTTGCAGAATTTCGTTGCAGGTGTACTTATATATGAGTCAATGGGTCTCATTGGACAATCTGTTTTATGTATTTTAGGAAGTGTGTATTTTCCTTATTAATATATTGCCATATCTTAAATCCAATGTACGATTATGAATTCAGAGACGTGAAACACCGACTCTGACAGTCCAGCTGCCATCAGTTCTAAATTCATCAAGGATGGTAAGAAAATAACCAAAAAAAAATTGATGAACTAGATAAGGACTGTGTCTTAGAGTAACACCCTTCAAAGAAGAGTTCGGGAAGAACGGGGAAACCAACAGAGAAGCACTCTGTTGAACGACTCCACCAGAGGAAGACTCTGGTAGAATCTTTCAGGTTTGGAGCACTCCAAAAAGTTTCATCAGAACTTTAGTACTGAAAAATCAAGAACCTACATTGATCTTCGCAAAATAATAATATATTGTCTCAAGAGATTTCTTAAATAAAAAGCCTTTTGTGAATTTGGGTTCAGCTTAATATGACGATTGGACATTTACATAAAGTGTGCTTGGGTCATGAAATCATGAAAGGTGGTGACATATGAAGCTGTTTCTGCTATTGGTGTTCATTAAGACTCTGGAACTAGAATGAGAGCTGTAGCTTGAGTTATGGCATGGTCAGACCAAAAAAGGAAGACACATTACCATAAGATGAGTTCATGACCATTTTTTAATGTGAATTTCCACTCTTTCAATGTGATGTACTTCAAAAATGGCGCTACAGTCAATACTCTTGTTATAAGACCCTACATACTTTTTCTTCGAAGTCAAAAGAAAGGTTCCTAGTATTTTATTTCTGAGTTCTAAAATCAAATTGGATGACATTTTAGTCACTTCAAAGGTGATGTTAAACTCTTTATAAATTTTCTATGAAAATGTAGATTTTTATATGAACTGTTAAGGAGTTTCCATGATATTCTTCCAAAATACTCACAATAATCTCGGAACTTGAATCAACCATCTCACATTGTCAGAATACACATTAGATTCGATTGCCCATTTGGCTAGTTTGTCCCATTCGTCCTTATTTTTTCCGTATATACTCAGTCTCAATTCCGCGTTTTGGTATTTGGATTCTTCCAAATCGCTAGCTACTTCTTTGATGATCCTAGCAAAGTACTTTCCGTTGATATAATTATCAGTTTTCAGAAAGACCTCTCTCAGTCTGCTCTCGCCAATTGGGTTGTATTTAGCATTAAATTTATCGAATCTATGGAAGGTGTTGCGATCAGCATGCACATCCAGCATGTCCACTGTCAGATCGTACGTTGTTAGATTCATTGACTGAAAATAAAAAGTCATTTGAAATATTCGAAAATATACAAAAATCTTTAATCTGATTATTAAATAATCAAGGCTGAAACTGATTATTATAGTAAGGAAGGTGAAAAATCAAGAGGTTCTACTGCCGTAATATAAGAAATATAAGAAATGATAGTACAAATTCAACAGGGAAGAAACATCCTGTTAAGAAATGGGTTTTTCTAACTACGTGAAAGATTCTGAAAAATTTTTGATTGTTTCAGCTTTTGATTCGGATTGTGAATATAAATACCTATTTAAAAAAAACTAGTCATAATAATCAATAAAAGCATTAATGAGGTCTAGTGATTTTTGTTGATCTGGGGGACTAATTTTAATATTTCCCTTTGATTTTCAGTTTCAACATTAATATCTGCAAATTCCCCTCGGTATTCTGAATAAAATATCACAGTTTTCCCTTGACGTCTATTGTCTATAAAATCATCCCAATAAGCCAACGAAAACTTTGAAATGCCGCACCAGCACATTTTATTTAGGCAATTTGTTGTAAAATAATTTATTTTAGCGCATTCTACATTCTTCTGAACAAAAAAACTGTTACGTTTTACACCATATTATTGGTAACATTAACTGTTCCACTTCAATAATTATATATTTTACAGAATAATATACACTTATTGAACAAAATTCAGCCCATTTTCATAACGTTTCAAATTTTTGCAAAATGCTATGTAGTGATAATAATACAGACTTGATTTATTCCATATCATTCATAACTGAAAAATATTCAGGTTTAATCATTTTGTATAATAGATAAAATTATCTTTAGGTTTTTTTCGTGCTTGTTTTATATAAATAAATATCAGGAGTTTTTTTTAGAGTGATACAACATTTCTGTTCAGTAAGCATTGACAAATTATCATGGAAAGACTCATGTCGCAACAACGTTTACAAATTGTTGAAACTTATTTTCAAAATCAAGTGTTCTATTCGCCAAACTATAGAGTACTTCGTGAAATTTATGGTTTACATAATCGTCCATCAGAGCAGCTTATTCGTCAAATTATCGATAGATTTCGGACAACATTTTCTCTACTCGATGCAACAACAACAACAAGACAAAGAACTGTATGTACAGAAGAAAATATCGCTGCTGTAAGTCATAGTGTTAATGATCCAGATTTGTATATTCCTCGACGTTCATAACTAGTTGGACGATGTGCATCCACCACATGGAAAATTTTGCGTAAAGACCTTGGTCTACACCCATACAACTGTTTCAAGAACTAAAGCAACTTGACAATAATAAGCGTCGTTTGTTTGCTGATTGGGCCCTAGAACAGCTTGAAGTTGATCCACTTTTTTATCGTAAAATTGTGTTTAGTGATGAAGCTCATTTCTGCTTGAACAGCTACGTAAACAATCAAAATTGCCGTATATGGAGTAAAAACAATCCTCAAAAAGTTCTGCTGGTTCCATTGCATCCGGATAAATGCACTGTATGGTGTGCTTTACACGCTGGAGGCATCATCGGTCCATATTTCTTTTAAAACGATGCTGGAGCTAATGTTACAGTGAATTGTGCTGGTTACAGATCGATGATCAATGATTATGTTTCCAAATTTGAATAGTATCGACAATAACTCGTTTTATTGATGAAATAAGGCCTGAATTACTCGAAATAGTGGTCCAAAATTGGTCTGTTCCAATGCGGTCCCTCAGATCTAGTTGAGGTGGACATACGCCGGAAATTATTTTTAGTACATAAATGTCACAAAATTATCTTTAAAACAAAAATAAAATT
Source organism: Megalocaria dilatata (assembly GCA_034642435.1). Lineage (NCBI taxonomy): Eukaryota > Metazoa > Arthropoda > Insecta > Coleoptera > Coccinellidae > Megalocaria > Megalocaria dilatata. The sequence continues at coordinate 45,053,039 of CM067856.1, forward strand.
TGGCTTCAATCTTAATTTAAATATGTTTTATTTCAATTTAAAGTTCTATCACTCTAAAAAAACACCCGATATAACACCACAATCGCCGTGAAATTTTCCATTTTCAAGTAAATTATGCGGCAGTAAAAATCATTTCTCTGATAATCGACATGTTGTACGCACCATACGCATATATTATGTTTATCCACAATATCGATCGCGAGGAGTAACAGTTGACGTCAGATTGTTGCAACTCCTTGTTCGCCAATGCGTACGCGCCGTAACATGTCCATTCTTGAGACCACAAGCTTTATTCGGAGCACTTGATGAAACTAATGAAAGAAAAGTTTAATTACCTGAAAGACTTGTTTCAAAGTCATGGGATTCCCGCTACTAAGTGTAACCACTTCGTCTTCATGGTTCTTCAAAGTTTTCTTGATGAAACGTAGGAGATGTTTTTGATTCATACAAGAAGCAGCGTGAATGTGCGTGTCTACTTTCCTTATGTTATAAAAATCTCTGTGAGGAACAGCCTTTTGAGAGGCTAATTCTCTGAGTTCGTTCAGTAGAACGTGAAGCTGGAATTTGGATGATAAATAACTCAGACGACGGTAACAGAAAGATTTCCTGGAAAATAAAGGTTAAAATTAGTTAAATTCTTTAATAGGATAAATTTTTCTAGTAAGTAAAGATGGTAACTATTACTCACATCTTTTTTTTTTGATATTGTAAAGTTGAATTTAATTACCATATTTTTTATGAGAGCCTAAGGTAATACAATAGTTCGTTCGATATAAACATTAACCTAAGGAGCTTAAAGCCGGTCGATAATTAATATATATGTGGTTGTGGTATCATTAGCTACTCTCTGACTTTTCTCGGAAATTTGCTGTTGGCTAAATAGGTAGTAAATGGAAATAAACTGTTACTAAGACTGCCAAATATAATATATAACTTCAATCGGGACGCTGGAATTTTTATTTTATTAATTTCAGACCAAAACCAAAAAACCTTTTTAAAGAAATTCTAATATGTATTTGACATCATGATAGGTGAAAGATAATAAATATTTTTAACGATAGGATCATCTCACGACTAGGAATTTTGAAGTGAACCCCTAAAATTATGCGATTTGACACCTTTGGAATTTCTTTAGGAACTATGTGAATTCGTCATGTTACTGGCGAAATACAGACGGAATTGTTGCACAGAGCGATCGGGTGCGTCAGTGTTAACGAAGCCGTGATATGGACCTATAAACGATATCTTTTTACGAACAAAGTGCATTGATGAAGCTTAAAAACAAATTAAGAATTAAATTAAAACGTCGAAACTTTGTTGTTTTATTTAAAATTGAAATACTATTATTCTTAATGAAAAACCCATTAGAAACAGTAATATTTTTGATTCCCTACGTAACACATTTGCTTTGCTTTCTTTTATGCTTTTCGCATTCCGTAATCTGAGTATAAGCTTGTAATATTGAACATTGCCCAGCATAGAAATCTCATAAATATACGATTGAAACAATTTTGACAAATACAACATCCATAGTCAAACACAGCACTCGAACCCACAACCTTCGGCACCGCGCTCAAGTTCTCACCTAACCGCGTCACCGAGGTTCCCCTCTTACATATTTCACTTTGTTCCTCAGTGAGTTGATGAACGGTAAAAAGTCATTATTTCTTGAAAAACTGAAGCTAATTCTTCGCAATTATGAGTTAGTTCTTGGCCAGCAATCATTGAAAGAAAACATTTCCGATAAGTTTGGCGATCTGGAGGTACACACTGCATTTTCCAATAATTATTATAACATTACAGAAACTTACAGGGGACCATCAGCAATGAGACTGCACATAATATTCATATCTTTAACAAAGGTTTCCATGTCGGGATACGGAAAATCACAAGGTTTGTTATTTTTTACATCTTCTTCGTTTTCGAAAATTTCGAATACACCTTTATTCGATTTGAAAACGTGTGTGGTATCAGGTACGTCTTGAGCTTTCCAGGGATGATGCTCTGGAGGGTGGATGCCATGTTCTGGAAATTAAAAAAATCATAACGGTATCTTCAAATTTATTTTCCAACGGTTATTTTCGTTTTCATATAATTTGGTGAGTTAAACTTAAGCATGATGATTCATGTCTATAAAATTTATATTAAAAATTAGTTAACAACATTGAATAGATGAAAGTATATGTTTAATTAAAATACTTCGACTAGAATCAATGCGACAAGAGTCCCTTTCCAAATGAAACGTTAAATCATGAAAATGTTTTTTATATCCAGAAAAATTTTATTTGAATAAAGAATGGAAATGATTTAAAGTTGATGTATTCGTTAGTTGAACGAGTTCAATGTAACATTAGTAAATTTCTGGAGAATAATAATGATATATTTCGAAATTTTAAATATTAGATTTTCTATAACATTTTGATATTTTGTATCTAACAATCTTTATTTTTAGAGTATTCAACTAAGAATAATTTTTCGATGGCTATTATTATTCATAATGCCCGGGCATTTTCACAATACGCAATATTAGGAATCAATATGAAAATAATGAAATATTCAAATTGACCGGACATAGGATCATGAATAATATCCTTCCTACTGGAGAGGAATTATAGAATGTTATCTAAGCTAACCTAAGCACTTAATCTTTTTCACCGGTGCCAAGTATCGAGGTTTGAGCAGCCCCTGATTCAGGAAGCTCTGAATAGTCAGTACGTGAAATTGTTAGCGTATGCATCCTGCACTTGTACCCAATTTATCAAATTGCCCAACTACCATGTAACAATATTCATAATGTTCAGACACTGTGATGAATAATAAAGTTTTAAAATGTTTAATAATCACTTTGTCCAATTTGAATGAATAATGATGAATAATGATCTATTAAATCACTTGGCCCAGAACATATACAGGCTGGCCTCATTTCGATACTAAGTGACGAGAGCTAGGGAAAATAAAAAAAGGATAGAGTTTCGGAGAAAAGCTGCGAATCGTAGACGAAAATTCTTTTATTCTTCTGCTGAAATGAATGTATTTCAAGGAGCAAATTATGAAACTTATTTTTATTCATTTTCTTCAATAATGTTACAAATAAAATTTCGACGTTCATTCATTTTTCTAGTTTCAACTATGTAATAGATATATTTAACATTGAATTAATGATTGTTTCAAAAATTTGTAATCTTTCGGAGGTATTATTGAAAATATAAATTTTAAATTCATTTTCATAAATACTATTTTGGCTCTAGAAGAAATAATGCCAAAATTCATACCGAAATAGAATGTATAAATACTAAATATAGTTCAGTCAAGTTAGTCCTAAAAATAGGTATATGATTACAAAAATTCCTATAGAGCTAAAAATTGGTATAAATTTTAAAAATACATTGATCGGCCCCTTGTGCAAAAAATTTTATTGATGGTGAAAGTTTACAAAAATGGGTTTTTTGAGTATAACAGCAAGAATAGTTCAGACAATAATTGAAGATCATCCAATTCTCTACAAAAAATGTCTCCACATTTTTTTTTTGGTCAGTACCGCCATTTCCGTGATATGGCGATTCAAAGAATTGAAAAAATCATTTTGATCAACGTTGAATCGATACTAGATGAGGATTGTTATGATATAAGTGAGGAGATATATGATGCATCATTTCTAGAACAGAATATAATTTGTATCTAGGAGGAAGAAGATGGAGAAGAAGAAGGAGAAGAAGAAGAAGCAGAGGAAGAAGAAGGAGAGGAAGAAGAAGAAGGAGAAGAAGAAAAATGAAGACATTACATTAGAAGTTCCATTTGATAATTATGCATCCGACAAATAATTTTTGCTGATTATTTTTTCATTAGTAAACTACATAACTACGCAGCTCTCATCATTTTCGATACTCCATTTGTATTTCATAGAATACTTTTAAATTCAATAAGATCACAATAGACCGTGGAATAGGCCTACCGCGAAAACCACTTTAAAAAGAAGCCAAGAACACACTATCTCATACGTGGTGTGGAAACGTGCATATTACAAAAAAAGTAATTTTTTCAATTCTTTGAATCGCCATATCACGAAAATGGCAATACTTACGAAAAAAAGTGTTGAAATATTTTTTGTAGAGAATTGGATGATCTATAATTATTGCCCGAACTATTTTTGCTGCAAAAATCACCGTTGAACTGGAAAATGCTAAAAACTTATTTTTGCAAACTTTCTCCATCAGTAAAATATTTTTCACAAGGAGGATCGATGGGGACTTTTCACAATTAATTTATGATGGTATTCTGAACATTCATACTAATTTTTCGCTCTATGGGAATTTTTGTAACCTTCAATGTCTTATTTGACTGGACTGATAAAAGAAATTTGTAATTGAAATCTCAAAACATTAGAGAATCACTGTACATTGAAACAAAAGCCAAAATCGAATTGATACCTTTTTGAAATATTTTTTACATATCCATAGAAAAATACGATCGACAATTTTTCAATTAATTCAAGATAAAATTTAAAAAATGTCATGTCAGTGAATACTATACAGCAAAAAACAAAATATGGACAAAACACAGAGCACATAAAATATTTTAGTAGCACTGAAGTGGACGTATATACTTCAGTAAAAAAGAGATGATGTATCTGCTGCTGCGAAGAAATTAGTAGCTGATACGATTCTGCAAAAAAATTCACATCTTCATTACCTTCAGGTTTATCTTCGGAAAAATAACTCTTCTGCAATGATTCAGTTGAGCTATGTACAACATCTTCATCAAACGAAGATTGCGCTGACACCAAAGACCAATCTTAAAATGTAACGTCTTTAAGGTCATGTTTATAAAAGAAACATTTTCTAACACGAAAAAAATAGAATAACTAAAATATACACAGAATTTTTCAAACAACACATTCTCCTATTAGTATAACATTGATATATATTTAAGATTAAAATGAAAATGTAGGTGAGTTTACCTTCTATAGTTTGTTTATCGCCATGTTTTCTTTCGACTCTCGTAGGATCTAAAAATCTAGCAGCTGTCTGACAAAAATTTTGGTGCGACATGGCCATATAACACTGTCTTATGCGCAGCGCATCTACTAGCATTCTGGAAGCCCTTTCCAAATCTTCTAGTGGTACCTTTGAAAGAAACATATCTTGAATTTAAAGCTTTTCTTAAGTCTCTACATATACAGGTATGGAAAAGAAAGTCGGAAACTTAAGAAATTAAATGTTAACCTAGAGGACCACGAAGCTCAAGTGGAACAGTGGAAGAATCAAAACTTTAGCGCGATGCGATGATGAATAAACGATTGTTCTCTCTCAGTGACGAGTGAGGGGAATACTTCGATCAAAACGAGGCTCTGCTCTCTGCTTTCAGCAATCAGAATCATTCGCACTTCGAACGTGAGATGCGTTAGACCATATCGGTTGAAAATAAATAAAACAATCTTATTTCTTGTATGCGAGAAATTTATTTGCCACGATTAATGACACAAATAATTTCCTCTGTGGAAATGAGTACTTCTTTTTCGCCATAACTGACTTGGAAATAAAATAAATTCTACGAAAATAAGAAATTCGAAAACAAAAATAAATTCTAAAAAATGCGAAATCGAAGGTCGACAAATTTGAATTAAACTTTCAAATAATTCACCCTGTTGAGCCATTTCTTTTCAAAATATTCCGTACGCTTTTATCGCTCATATCGACAGCAATTTGTTTACTCGAACAAAGTACACTGGTTTCAACAGCAGCACACACATCTACTTCTTTTTTCAAACGATTTTCACTAATGGTTTTTGGTGGTTTATCAATCTTGCAAAGCCTGCATGTTCGTAAACACCCACACTTCTCAAATTTTTTAATTATTTTAGAAATAGCCGAACTTGAAGGAATCGGCCTATCTTCAAAGACAACCATAAATGAATTTATTGTCTCTTGAAATGATTGACCACCAAAATACCATTTCATGATCTGATTTTTTTCTTCTACACTGAACATTTCGATTTATTTTATTTTCGAACGATATGGACTAACGCATCCCTTTTAAGTGTGAGTGATTCTGATTGCTGAAAGCAGAGTGCAGAGCCTCCTTTCGATCAAAGCATCCCTCCACTGTTATTGAGAGAGAACAGTCGTTTATTCGTTATCGCATCGCGCTGAGGTTTTGATTCTTCTCCTCTGGATCCCTCATGGTCCTCTAGATTAACATTGAATTTCCTATGTTTCCGACTGCCTTGTCCATACCTGTATGTGAAAGATATACTAGGGTTAAATGATGCTCATTTTATTAACTCTTCAACAAATTGCTTGTACCAATATCAACTCTGTAATTTTTATGATACAATCGTGAATTTCTTGGACGAATGAATCATTTGATTTAAATATTCCATACAAGTGAATCAAATGGAAATCTTCAGAAAATATAGCAACATTTATACTGAAAGTGTAAGAGGATCGCAGGATACAGAAAAATTCCTAATCCTACAAATATAAGAAATATCCTATGGAATTTATCGTATCATCTACAGTATAAAATTTGAAATAGGTAGAATATAAAATGAAAACATCTAAATATCAGACTACAAAACTATATAAGGAAGATTTTTTTTCATTATCCAATATTTAATTGTATTCCATAAATCTAGATCATTATTTGTCAAACTTACCAATGATATAAAAGGAAAAAATAAATTTGTTCACTGAAATAATTCAAGTACATACTTATTTAATAATTTTTAGTTGACAATTTATATTTCTTTATCTATTAATTCTATATGTCTACTAAATTGTCACAGTGTGTTCTTAAGAGATTTATTCAATTTAATTCTAAGAATTTTTGAATAAAAATTTTTGAAATTAAATTTGGTGGAGGTTAACAGAATAAATCTGTATGATATTTAAAATTTTGATATTATTTTTTTCATTCGTATTCTAAATTTTTCTGTTGATTTTGTCCTGATTCAGTATTATTACATACTCAAAAACTTGCTTCACTTAACCTGTTTTCGTAAGGACAAAATGTTCATTACGAAAATGAATTTTTTCTATATGAACTACTAGAAAAGAAATATTGTATAACATCCAAATTATATGATATAAAATGGTTTACTTTATATTAAGCTGTTCTCATTCTGATAAGGAATGGGTTATTTTTTTTAGTACGGCGACTATAAATATGCCCAACAGAATGAACGAACAAAAAAAAAATAATATTTGCTATGAATGAATTTAATTCAAATATCAACTTTTTCTGCAATAAAAATCAATTACTTTGTGTATGATTGTGATTTCCATTTATTCGAACCTAACTACTGAATATCAAGACAAACAATGAAAGTCATACCACGTTCATAACGGCGTTGAATATAATTTTAACTTGAACATTCACTGAGACTCTACAAATATCTTAAATTGTCGCATTATCTTTAAAGACTATACATCAAGTTCAAGAGTAAAAGGGCGATTGAATTAGGTTTATATTTCTAAAGTACGGCTTCTTTACTTCCACAACAAGCTATTGTGAATATAATTATATATATGTTTTGAGAGAAAATCAATAATTAGAATACATGAACTTGAATTACTTCTCATTAGATCAAAATAAAAAAACTTTTTTTCGTTTATTTCACCTTGTTATTGTATACATACATGGCGTCCTAGAATAGATGTAACAAACTAATAGAGGATAGTAGATAAAAAGGGTTATTTGATATTACAACGTCCTGAATTTGAACACCATTGAAAATTTTCTAAATTCTTTGACTGAATTGAAATTAGTGCAGTTTTTTCTTCAACAATGGTACCCTACTCCATCCTGCGTCTTATTTCCGTATATCACATATATTTTTTTTGAAGATCCAAATGAACATATTCATCCAAATATTTTATGTGATGGAGCTCCTCGGTTAAGAAGAACAACAATGTGAAGACTATAAGCTGTTCTGCAATTTCCGTTTGCACGACCATAAAAAAATACGTATCTGCTAATTCCGCTTATGTGTATAGTTCCATAATTTTCTTTGGAGCGAAACAAATCAAAATCACAAGATCAAAATAATACATCAAGTAAAAGGAATTTGTTACCAAGTCACGTAAACATAACTTGACATTTTCATTTGTTTGAAGAAATTAAACAAGACCCCCTCTGTACATTTCAATTCCCAATAACAACAAATTTTCAAAGAGTTCGTAAAATTTGAGGCAAAGGGTGGCTGCTTCTTACTTTCAGAACAACCTGCCTATATAGTAGGTACTAACCTACTATACAGGGTGTCCCAACGAAAATTTGACCCCCCCACAGTATTCAGAAACGAAGTTTTAAAGAAACTTCTGTTTTGAGGGGGACGAGTTTCCTTCATGAGTTTGTCCGAAAAAACCAGCCCCAACATTTTTTGAATAGGGAAGAGATGTCGAGTCTTAGTTAGTTTGAAATTTATTTATATTCTGTGCACAATCCAGTTAAAATTTTCAAAATCGGTTCAGTATTGACGAAATAATATAATATTGAACCTACCGTCAAAAGGTGATGTCGAACAAACAGTTGAACTGCCCAAACTCATAAACCTAAGAGTTTTGAAGAATCCAAAATAATTTTCAAGTTCTGTATTAGGGAGAAAGAATTGTTCCGAAAAAAACACCAGATTTTAAATGTCCGCCCAAAAAAATATAATGTATCAAATTATTCAATAAATAAATTTGAAAATTTCAACTGTAATGTTTAGAGAAAAGAAAAACTTCTCAACTAAACCACATCAACATCTCCACCCTATTCAAAAAATGTTGGGGGTTGTTGCCATCCTCAGGTGGTTTTTTCGGTTTTTCCCTAATACAGAACTTGAAAATTATATTCGGATTCTTCAAAACTCTTAGGTTCTTGAGTTTGAGCGGTTCAAATGTCTGTTCAAAATCACCTTTTGACGGTAAGTTCAATATTACATTATTTGTGAACCGAATTTGAAAATTTTAATTGAGTTGTGTGCAGAACATAAATTACTTTTAAACTAATCAATACTCGACATCTCTCCTCTATTCAAAAATTGTTCCCCAAAAAGGGGAGTTGCCATTTTTTTTAAATCTTCGAAAATTCTACGCTTCTGAGGTCTTGGGAGGTATACACCCTGTATACCCAGTGCATTGCATCTATTACGGAAGGCATGTATAAACCATTGTTCTTTGTACTCAAATTTCACTTCTATAATCTAATGTGCATGCATTATCCGAAGAAAAACTTACACCACTTGTATCTTCTCCAGAAATAGACACCCTTTGGAAGTGGGGTACAAAGTCATGTTCATCGATATTCAGTTGGTCTCGATCTTCAGCAGCAATTGACGGTTCGTAATGACTTCTCTTTCCCTCTTCTAAAGCTCTGAAATTTTTTGTGAATAAATACAATAAAACGAAAGGTTATTTTTCGCATTCAAAATTGTTTTTGCATGTTTTTCTAGGCCTGGGTCGACTAGGACTACAAACGATACTAAAATTCATCAACAGTGGAATTATTCAATTCAATTGAATGTTAACAACTACTGTAAGATAATTTAGTCATATTCATTTTGTTATTTGGGGAGTGTTACGCCTAGAAGGAATAACTGCTTCAACTTTTTTTTTTGTAATAAAACGACTACATTTGAAGCATGTTATGGTAACAATATCAACCTTTCACCTTTGGCAATTTTTCCGAAAACAAAATTTTATCTCTGAGTTTTTGTGCACAAACCAGTTTGTTACATCTCATTTGCTTACATTATAACTATTTTCTTTACCCTGTGCCTCTGGAGTCAGCGGCATTCGAATCTTGGTGTTTATAAGAATTACATGAATCTGCCAAACTTTTGTACGAACTTATGTTTATGTATTGGTTTTGGTATACTTAGATTATACGCATTTCTTAAGCGTATGTGCATGCCTTTCAGAAAATATAGAAGGAAATTGGGACAAAGACTACTTGCGTGTTGAAATATTGACTTTCAGAGCAAAGGGATAAATATGACAACGATCATTATCTCCTTATCTATTGACATTTGATCTCAAAATTGCTTAGTCAATCAATCAGAAACTTCGTTTCACTCGTTTAGTCAACGCACAAATAACATTTCAAATCAAATTATTCAAATATTTTAATATTAGCCTTCTACATATTTTATTTCAAAAAATTATATTTAATGATTATAACTTCATGAATTAAATTAATGTGATATAAGTTCCACTTATATCAAACGACATATAAAATAAACATTCATTATAAGACATCCAAATGATATAACAAAATCCAATAAATAAAAATTGTTAACCAAAATCCTATAAATGAAATATTTTGAGTGGACAAAATTTCGATTCTGCTCATCAATCTTATGATAAACAGATTTCTTTCAAAAATGTTCAACATAATCTTAAGAATTTCATCATAAAACTATCTTACTTAGAATATTTAATATTATTGGATATCTAAGTTACTTATAAAATCTCAAGATATGTAAAAACATTACTAAAAAAAGTTTTTTAGACTTTGCTTCGTCAGTACTCAATTATATTCATATTCAATAAAATATAACATTAAACAACAAGAATATTTTCTCACCTTCTAACAATTCAGAAAGCTTCTGGTAAATGAATACTGAAAATTTAAATGGAGTGTAATGTTAACTCAAATGAATAATTCTGTGGTTTACCATTGATCTAAAAGATTGAAAGGCAATTTAAAGGCCTCTGTTTTTTTTACTTGATTGAAGGATTATTGGAAAATTTTAACAACAAGGTATGAAACCAAATTTTGTACCCTACAACTATTTATTTTGTAGATTTAAATGATAACTTATATTTCTTTTAGTACTGTGTAATAAGTGTTTATTTATATATGTCTACTGAATTGACACAGTCTGTTCTAAGACATTTATTTAATTTAATTCTAAAAGTTTCTGAATGAATTTTGTAGAAATATCAGTATTTGCATATAGAGCTACAAAGTAATGAATGAAAAAATACTGTAATAAAAAATGAGAGGTATTATGTTACTGATGATAAAATTAAATTACCACACAAACATTGAAATACACACCTCGTCAAAATAGTCTTGCCCCCCCCCCTATGAAATTTCAACTTGTTGTATGTAACATGACCATTTTTTGTGTGCAGAATCTTCACTATCATATCACTTAAATGAAATAAACCAGCAAAAAATGTTTCTTGTTCGGGAGAATCCAGGTGTATTCGAAGTTAATCGGTTTTCAGCGAATAGCAGGAGCTGTAATATTCAGAATATTCCATGGAAAATGCCGGGACATCCAATTTCTCAGTTTGACCGGGCAAGAATAGTAGCCCTACATCAAGAAGCTTTGTTGAAATTTCAGATTGCGCAACGTTTGAATATTCCACGGACTTCAGTTAGGCGAATAGTGGCCCTTTTCCTGGAAACTGGCAGCATTGTCCGAAGACCGGAGTCTGGTTGACCCAGAGTCTCATTTGCAAGGGAAAACCATTATATCGCTAATTTTACTCGAAGGAATAGAACGGTATCTGTAACAGCCCTTCGAAGTAATTTTTTGAGGACCTATAGACGGGTAGTCTCAATCAGTACCATAAGGAGACGGTTGAATTCCTCAAATTTAATGGCAAGAAGACCTTTAAGAGCACCTCGGCTATCACCTGGACGTACAGCTACCCGTCGGCAGTGGGTAGAACACCACCAAGACTGGCTTTTACCACAATGGCGCTTTTACCACTGGCTTTTACCGCAATGACGGACGAGTCACGATTCGATTTACAAAATGATAGTCGACGAGGAAGGGTTTGGAGAGGTCCAAGCAGACTTGAGCGACAATTCCACCCGGGAAGTTGTGCCCTTTCAAGGCGGATCAATAATGTACTGGGGGGTATAATGTTCGGTCACCGTACCCCTCTTATTATCGTTGAACGAACAATTACTGGTGCCATCTACGTAGAAAACATCTTGAACCAATAATTGTTCCTCTGCGCAACGAATTTGGGGATAATTTCATTTATATGATGATAACGCCCCACCACACGAAGGGTTCAAAACATTCTGCAAGAGAACAATATCCAGATAATGAACTGGCCAGCAAACTCACCAGACATGAATCCAATTGAGCACGTATGGGATTACCTAGAGAGAGCAATATCCAATCGCAAAAACCCACCCTCAGCTTTTCAGGAATTGAGTTTAGCCCTTCAGAAAGAATGGAACGATATGCCTGATAGTTAATCAAAAATAAATAATCGATAATTTTTTCCTATTTCGTCTCATCTTGCATAAAGCAAAGAGTAACAAACAAAGATTTTCTATCAAATATATTCATCTCATTTCCAGAACGTAGATTGTTTATTTCTTGAGAAACTTAGGGGAAGTGGCAAGACTTTTGACGATGTGTGTATGTATCTCAAAAATAATCCCAAAGTGTATCATCTTATTGAAACCATAAGAATCCGAAGAAAAATTGCCAATTTTCGGATGAAAGTAGCTTTAATTTCCCAAAAATCTCTTCCGTTATTTCAGTTCATAGATATAAATATTTTGTCACTGGTTTGCACTCACCAGTTCGTTTTGTTTTGATTGGAAATAAAATCAAGGAAAGCGCCAGTACAAGGTTAATATCCGAATTGAAATTTCGTATAGTAAACACTTGGCATAATGAAACGATTATTTTTAGCCGGTAACCTTTGAAAACAGCAATGAACTCCCAAAAAGTTTTAATTTGGAAACCAAATTCGTTGTACCCAGCATCATCATTTTGTTACCTCTGGTTTGAAAAAAACATAGATTTTCGACTTACTTGACATTCAACTGTCTCTGTATGGCCAATTTCTTCTCGATCTGTTCAATAGGGAACTGCGGAACTTCATAAGGGGCAGATATCTCATTGGGTAATTCGGGTTCATTCTGAGCAAATTGTGGGCTATGGTTGAATGAAGGGCTCTCGTTGCCTGTAAAAATAAAGAAAAACCATTGTTAAACTTATTATATTTTGAACTTTCAATGAATTCTTCTTAAGAGTCTTAAGAGTCTCTTAAGAGTTATTGTTTCAATTTTCATATACCACAGGGAGAAGAAGGCCTTTCCACACTGTTCAAAAATTCAAAGGGATATTCGAGGGATTGACTTCAGGTGTTACTTGTACCACTTGGGCACCCCACTGGTGTTGGACTCGAGGGGGTAATGGTTGAAAGTCCGCATGCTGAAATAGGGAGGTATTTCATTTATCTGTTCACAGATCCCCATGTTCGGGATATTCTCATAAAATGTTTTTAGGGTTTAGCAGGACTTGACGGTTCGACCGGCCTTGTCCTAGCCTTTTTAGGGTTTGTGGATCTCGACGAAATGGCTTAGCCGTTAGTGCTTGACGTACAGGCCGGTTGAAGGTGCTCGTACCAGGATCAATAGAAGTCATCAATCTTGAGATTATCTTAGTTCATGGGACTGCGTTCGGGTACTTGGATAAGAATTCTTTCCGGCGGGTGAGTTGCGTCACAAGCCAACTCGGGTACTGACCTGCAGAGCCAGAAGAGGTTAGACAGTGCTGGGGGCGTTTCTGTTGACTAGGACCCTAGTTTCATCCCGGTTAAATGGAGTTTTAAGTCTTGATGCCTAAAGTAATGCCATTTGTGCCAGTCACTGGAACCATGTGGTAGAAGATCGAACGAATGGGACCCTAGTTTCACTGTAAATGTGGAATGGAGGGTTGAGCCGCGTTGATCAACTCAGTAACCAGGGAGTCTGTCACAGCACGGGGCATTTCTATTAAAACTTACGTACTCTACCCTATTGCAGTATTTTTGCGGATTTTTCTGTTCAATGACCGAGTGCGTTCTGGAGGCGTGGAGGCCCTCGAGAAGTATTCGTATTACCTGGCCACCCAATTGGACACGAGGGGGCAGTGGTTGGCAATCTGCATGCTGGACTAGGAGGGTATTCCATCAATCTGTGCGCAGCAACTCATGTTCAGGATATCTCGAGAAATGCTTCAGGGTTTTGCGGCACATGACGACTTGACCGGCCTTGTCCTCAACCAGGATCGATTGCGAGACGTTTCTGGGGTTTGTGGATCTCGACTATACGGCTAGACCGTTGGTGCTTGAAGCCAGACTCAATTGAAACCCCACAAGAGTTCGTGGGCTTTGACGTACAGGCCAGATTGACGGTGCTCGTACTAGGATCATTTGAGGTTTCACTCTTGAGACTATCTTGGTTCATGGGACTGCATTCGGGGCTTATAATAAAATAAACATGCCCCTGAAGTCGTATTACACTTGACAAGACGGTACATTATGTAAGTTCTCGAGTTTTTGAACAATGCTGCGAATAAAAAAAAATTGGTGTAAAAGGACTATCAATCAACACGTCTATTTAAAAACCCCAGAATACTAAAAATTCCTCACCAGCTGCAACTTTCATAGGATTAATTTACTCGATATGATTTCAAATTCAGTTATTTTGTAATGCACATCTAAGCGTTTTTGGTTGAATTGTTTATGTCGATAATTTATACTTCCTGTCATGACTTCGAATATATCATGATTAATTAATTTAAAATCCATATATATCCTCCAAATCTATTTATATTTTCTGTATCTATTATGAGGGTGGATCAAAAATAAACCGGACATAGGCAGAAGGAAATACATATATATTTTTATGAAAAATTTTGATAAATTTTATTTTTCTGCATAGTCTCCCCTTCTATCGCCACATGTTTCCAACGAATACAAAGTTTTTTTATGCTATTATCGAATATTTAGTCGGTCGTGCCTTCAGTAATAGCTCACAAACAATAATACTTTGGTCATCATGAATACGACGTCCTCCCAATTCTTATTTGAGTGGACCAAACATGTGATAGTCACACGGGGACAACTCTGGGCTGTAGGGCGGATGTTTGAGTATTTCCTAATGAAATTTCTCCAATTTTTCTCGGGTCAAAACTTCTGTATGTTGTCATGAAGAAGAATCACACTTCGTATTTTTCTTTGATAAGCCAGCGTCACCTCATCAAGGAGCTTGCAATCATTCGTCTTAGGTTATTCACTACTTTACGTAGATATAGTTTTTTAGATTGTAACAATGTGCCTTATAATTTAACTCATACCGATGAATATCCTCCATATGTACATGAAACTTTTCCATCAAATAACGTAAGATATGTTAAAAATATCCGTATACTCGAACGGCGTAAACATTCCTGATAATGTCACCGTGACCTTAGAAACCAAAACTTACTCAAGAGAGATAACTAAATGGAATAAACATACTGGAATTCTCATAACGCTTATCATATAATATTAGTAATAATTGCAATGACAATATTTACTTATTTCAAATTCACGAATTGTTTTTTGAGAATCAATCTATCAGAATAAGAGATTACGATCATTCTGAATTAATATACTCGTAACATGGAAAAAATCTAAAATAACTCCATTAATATTTGTAAACAAACTCTACCGAGAAAAATATAGGGAGAACTGGACTATCATGTAATTTTTGTGTTGTAATTTCTAAGAAAACGAATGAGGATTGAAGAAGAACATTTACTACCGATGGTGCCATAAAGTATTTTAACGTGAATTAATTATTTCAATAACAGTTGAGTTTAATAATTTTCGAATAAAAATTCAAATTATCTCACATGAACTTCAACTGATATAGAAATATAATTTTCACAGTATTACTGATTATACTAAGAAAATAATATACAGAACAAACTTTTATTGTCTACTGTATGTGTTGTGTGCCAAGTGATTAAATAGGGCATTATTCATAATGCCCTTCATATATAAATAATGATGATGATGATCAGTGGAATCCGGCAAAGTGATTAATAATGATTTACACTTCATTATTCATCACAGTGTCTGTCAATTAAGAATGCTCCGTCATGACAGTTGGGCATTTTGATAATTTGTGCTGCCCAATCAAAGCTAATGATTCAGATGTTGCTCAAGATTTCATATAGAAAGCCATTTAAGAATTTCAGTACCATTATCCTACCCAATAGGTGAAGGACATTATCCATAATGCCCAGCCATTTTGATTACACACATCGTCAAAATAGTCTTGGCCCCCCCTATCAAATTTCAACTTGTTGAATGTAACATGACAATTTTTTGTGTGTGGAATCTTCACTATCTCATCACTTAAATTAAAACAATAAACCAGCAAAAAATGTTTCTTGTTCGGGAGAATACAGGTGTATTCGAAGTTAATCAGTTTTCAGCGAATAACGAGAGTTGTAATATTGAGAATATTCCGTGAAAAATGCCGAGATATCCAATTTCTCAGTTTGACCGGGCAAGAATAGTAGCCCTACATCAAGAAGCTCTGTCGAACCACCAGATTGCGCAACGTTTGAATATTCCACGGACTCCAGTGAGGCGCATAGTGGCCCTTTTCCTGGAAATAGACAGCGTTGCCCGGAGACCGGTGCCTGGTCGACCCAGAGTAACATCTGCAAGGGAAGAACATTATATCGCAAATTTTACTCGAAGGAATCGAACGGTATCTGTAACAGCCCTTCGAAGTCATTTTTTGAGGAACTATAGACGAGTAGTACCATAAGGAGACTGGTTGCATTCCTCAAATTTAAGGGCAAGAAGACCTTTAAGAGTACCTCGGCTATCACCTGGACATAGAGCTTCCCTTCGGCAATGGGCAGAACACCACCAAGACTGGCTTTTACCAGAATTACGCAACGTACTTTTTTCGGGCGAGTCAAGATTCGGTTTACAAAGTGATAGTCGACGAGAAAGGGTTTGGAGAGGTCCAGACAGACCAGAGCGACTCAATTTCGCCCAAGAAGTTGTGCTCTTTCAAGGCGGATCAATAATGGGCTAGGGGGTATAATGTTCGGTCGTCGTACACTTATTATCATTGAACGAACAATGACTGGTGCCATCTACGTAGAAAACATCATTGAACCAATCATTGTTACTCTGCGCAACGAATTTGGGGATAATATAATTTATCAGGACGATAACTCTCCACCACACCGCACCCCAAGGGTTCAAAACACTCTTCAAGAGAACAATATCCAGAGAATGAACTGGCCAGCAAACTTACCAGACATGAATTCAATTGGTCACGTGTGGGATTTCCTAGGGAGAGCAATGATATGCCTGAAAATTTCATTAATGACTTAATTCGTGGGATGCCTAGGCGTATTGGGCACTTGATTGAAAAAAGAGGTGGTAACATGGACTTTTGAATTTGCATCAATTGTGGAATAATTATAATAAATCAAAAATAAATAATTGATAAATCTAGATTTTTTTCTCATTTTCCCTATTTTGTCTCATCCTGCATAAAGGAAAGAGTAACAAATAAAGATTTTCTATGAAATATTTTGCAGTTAAAATAAAGGAAAATATTCATCTCCTTTCCAGAACAAAGATTGTTTATTTCTTGCGAAACCTAAGGGGGACTTTTGGCGATGTGTGTATTTCAATAGTTATGTTGACGCTTATATTCGGCATTTCTCAAAAATACCTGAATATTATGAATATTTTCCTATTAATCACTTAATTATTATTAATTACACTGCCAAGCATAAAATTAGGGTTATCTCATGAATTACGAACGATCGTACTGAGAAATTTCTGCTGTTTCGAACAAGTGTTCGAATACAAGCACAGCGTGATAGAAAACATAAAAGAGATTTCGCGGTGACTGTATTATTTCGGAAAGTGCCTACTTTGAAGGCTATAGTGTGAATTTGGATGAAAAAACATATTTTGTGTTTCAATGACTGATTCCTGGTACTTTTTCGAACTTGTATTATACAGAAAGTTATAATCATCTTAATTATTTCTTTCGAACCTTAATAAAGGGTTTTCCAATGAGAGGTTTCATTTTGAAAAGCCCACTATCTGGGCAGCTGTTACTTTTGAAGCTGTCATCTTTTGACACTCGACAAGTAAAAACTACGCCATTATTAAAAATGGATCGATACACGCTTCAACAACGCATTGAAATTGTTAAAATTTACTACAAGAATGATGAAAATTTTGCAGTCACAGTAGCCAAAACTTTTAGGTCGTCGTGAAGCCTCTTCTCGGCCTGTAATAGTGAAACTGGTGGAAAAATGTGAGCTGTTGGGACAAGTAAGTGATATGAAGAATCGAAACTGTGTGTGTCGCTCAAGAACAACTGAGTATATTGCTGGTGTAGCCCGTAGAGTTGATGAAAATCCAGCTTTGTCGATTCCTCGTCGATCTTTAGAATTAGACATTCCACAAATGACTTTACCGTACTTTGGATGAAGACTTAGGTTTTAGGCACTACGTGCCGCACAAGCAACAAAACTATCGCAATTTTGCAAGAAAATCTTATTATTTAACACCTTTAGACTTTTTGGGTGGAAGATAAGGTCTATGCCAATGCTTCACAATCGATTCAAGACCTTAAAGATGGAATTCGTGAAGTAATCGAGGCTATTTGGCTGATATCGTTCATTGTTATTTACAATGAAATAAACATCCATTGATATCTCTTAAAATATGCTCGTTTTTTTTTCAATATCAAAATTAAACCCATTATTGAAAAACCTTTTATGTTTTCAAATGACATACGAGTGGAATTACATTTTACAACAAATTTAAAATCTGTAGATTGAATGTAGTAGATTAAGAGCATTTTTGGATCAGAATTCCCAACATAGAGAAAATGAACGAAATGATATTTGCCCTGATACGGGATGGCTGATAATAGTTACAAATAAAGAGATTTAGTATATTCTTAGTACGAAATAATAAATTTAACTCGATCAAATCGTGTTAAATTTGCTTCTTATATAAATAATTCATTATTTCTGGGGAGTTGAATGCAATTGTTTCATAAAAATAAGTTTTAAAATTTTAAATGTACAAATTCATTCTGTTCACTTCCTACAAATTTTAATTTCAAGAAATTTTTTATTACAAAAGTTAGAATTAAATAAAATAAATGTCTTAGAAAAACACTCTTTCAATTTAGAAGACATATAGAATTAAGACTTATTACACAGTACCAAAAGAGAATAAAAGAATTCAAAGAAATATGAATTATCAATTAAAATTACTAAATAAATACTTGAAGGGTACAAAATATCGTACCTTGTTTTATGAAAACCAAATCCCTTACCAAAAATGCAAAACATCTTGCTCAAAATAAGTTCCTTCAAAAAAATACCTAATTATTTCATAGAAATAAGTTTTTCGAAATCCATTTGAAGGCAAATAAGAAAAATATTGAAAATATTGAAATATGAGTTCAATTATATCAAGGATAATTCGAGTAGTGGACAAGCGCTTGCGCTTGTTGATTTTACAGAGAAATTTGGAAAAAAGTCAAAATCTGTTATTAATTTTTTTATTGCTAGCATCTGATGAAGATGTCATTCATTATACTCACTATCATTACTATCATCCAAACTGCTGTTGTTTTTTTCGTTTTCCTTAATGATTCTGTCTATGACTTCTTGAATTTCATCATCTACGCAATTATTATCGAAAGAAAATTTATATTTTCGCGGCATACGTTGCGCACACATGTTAATTATGGAAATAATCCTTCCAGGTAAAAACAAATCAACGTGAAACTGAAACAATCAGTAAAAGCGGAACCACATTCTCGACAACCACGTCACAAGCGTTCACTGTTATTCTCAAAGTCAAACTACCAATTAAGAATTCAAAATATGAAGTTTTAGTAGATCCTGATAAATACGTAACGAATTATCAAACAAACGCGCTGAGTTAATTATCATAAACTGACCTGTTTGCACACAAATGAAGATGCCATCAGAAATGAACTTTTCACCAGTACTGGACCTGTTCTAGATGCAATTAATAAGTTTCACTTTCTGATAACACCAGAATCGAGTTAACAAGCGCAACCATTGAGTCGTAAAACTGAACAGGAGACTTATGTGGGTATAATAACGACTGAATATTTGGAGTTCTACGTCTAACTGACGAACAGAAAAGGCTTTGTTAGTCTATTGACGTTGATAAATGAAGAACGAAGAGAAAGTTGACTTTAATATATTAAGTACACGTTGGAATCATTTAAGTATAAGCCGTTTTATTAGGGAGATACCTGAATTGACTGATTTGTAACATAAAATTGTTCAACTTTTACATATACGAAGAAGATAACGCCCCGCAGCACTTTTCATAATTTTGTTGTTGGAAATACTAAGCCCCTTCGAAAGACAGGTACAATCCCCAATTTTTCAAAGAGGAAGTATGTTCTTGTGATACATCGTTTGAAACATCGCGTCATTCTCATTAAGAAATGTTATCATTTTTATTTTTATTGCAAAAATCAAAATAGAAAAAAAATCAAATCATGTAATTACCGAAAAACATTATAATATTCCCTCGAATATTCCGAAATCTTATTACAATAATACTAAACTTATATACCTTCAAGATGTGATAGAAAAGAAATGAAAAAAAGCCATATCATTGTGTTTTCCAGATGGTACCATGAAAACTACGTAAAACACTTTCTGTGGTAATGTTAGTTTCTTTAAAACGCCTTCGCAAATTGTTTTGTGCTGATAAGTTGTAGTTTATGAATTGTTTAATTTGTGTTTGAATTTCAATTACTTCAATTTTGAATTATGGTTGGATTAACGGAAATGCACAAAATAACAATTTTACAAATGATTGGTTACGGAGATAAAACCTGAACATAAAAAGAAGTAAGTCGCTTGTTTCATGAAAAATTTCCGGATTTGCCGCCTATATCCCAAGGGACAATAAGTAAAATAGAGAAGCAGTTTCGCGAGTTTGTGCATGTAAGGCAGATTAAAAAAGCAGCTGCTATTACACTGTGAGAGGATTTGAAATTAGATGTGATGCTTGAGTTTGAAGAAAATTCACATAAATCGAGTAGAGATGCCTCCACAACATTCCATGTCAGCCATACATCGATTCTAAACATATTAAAACAAAATAAAATGCATCCCTATAAAATGTAACCTACCCAGGAGCTCTTGGAAGACGATTCCGATAGGAGAATTTATTTTTGTCAATAATAACAATATTATCATCCAATAAGTAGACGTTTTGTTTTATGATGGACAGAAAATGTTCGAAACCAAATGAAGATGGAGCATACCACATTACCAACGCAATGTCCGACAGTACTTCGACACAATATTTCCAAATTGGTGAATAGGAAGGTGAGGAACGATCGTATGGCCAGCGCGATCCCCTGATCTTAACCCTCAGATTTCTTTTTATGGGTAATAGTGTACAAAATTGAACACCTTGATTTCAATGACCCAAAAGTTCACGGTGAACACTTTGAACATCTACTTAATTAACATTAATCTTTTTTTTGCTACATTTCGTATTACATTTTAGTTTTTGATATTGTAGCAAATTTTGCTAATCACTTGATTTGATATTTTCATATTTTGATTTTTGCAATAAACATGAAAATGTTAACATTTCTGAATAGAGAATGACGCGACCTGTCAAACGATGTATCACAAGCCCATACTTCCTATTTGAAAAATTAGGGATTGTACCTGTCTTTCGAAAGGGGTTGAAGCTAAGGTTCGCATTTTTAAGAGGAAGAATGACCATTTAAAATTGAAATTTGACATGTTTTAGGATTTTCCATAAATATGTACAGTAACCAAGATGATGAATTTGGTTTTTCCACACTGTATAATAATCACACAAGGTACGTGGAGCTTTAACTTATTAGTAAACAACTATTATTATTCCACATACCTAGTGCAATTATTGTATATTTCCTTGAGTTAAATATTTCTTCAATGTATGTTGAAACCATTTTGTTACAATAAGGATATACCTTTTGCTTTATGATTTCCAACGAATAAATTATAAAAACACCAACATGAGAGATGAATATATTTGAAACAAATTTAAAGTATTTCAATATAGATTGCTATATAGCAGAACATATTTTTCTGTTATTATTCCAAACAAAAAAGTTATGAAAGAATCGACATGGCGTCAGTCTATTTATAGTGCTTTTAATTAATATGTAATTGGCCCAATATCTGAAGGGGAATTGTTAGTAAGAAGAACTAAGGGAAATTCTAAATACAATTTAATAAATTTCATAGAGAAGTTTAAACCAAAAAGAAATCGGCAAATACCATCAAACACAGAAATAAATAAATGCAAAAGTCAGCTAGATATTTTACTATTGATGAGCAGGTGTAACGTCAAATATAGAGAACTTTATAACAAAACAAAAAAGGACTATGACCAATTAATTTGGAAATACAAAACCCAAACATTTGAAGAAAGAATCAGGAAATCAGATAATAAGAACAAGACAATGTGGTCAGTATGTAATGAAATCAGGGGAAGGCAGAAGAACACAGAGGAATGTGGTGTAGAAGGTGATCCCAAGGAAATAGCACAAAAATTCAATAATTATTTCAATAACATCAGCTCACGGACACATCATCAACCAAAATGCAACCTTACACCAAACGACAGATCTATCTATCTTAAAATAACAAATCCTACAGAGATTTTGGAAATAGGGAAAATACTCAAGAATAAACACACCAGTGGAATAGACGAAATACCTACAAGTCTTATTAAACTAGCCCTACCTGAAATAAATGGAGTCCTAGCACACCTGGTAAACCAGTCGTTCAAAGAAGGCAAGTTCCCGGAACAATTGAAAACAGCGATTATCAGACCCATATTAAAAAAAAAAGGAAATCCTCAAGAACTACAGACCTATCAGTATTCTACCAAGTTTTTCAAAAATATTCGAACTGATAATGTGCTCCAGAATCACAGAATTCCTGAATATATGTGATTTTTTCAGTAACACACAACACGGATTTCTGAAAGGAAAATCTACCCAGACAGCCATATTTGAATTAACAAAGAACATATTGGAACTGTTGGAAGGAGACAACTTAGCACTGACCATATTTTTGGATATGTCAAAAGCATATGATTCAATAAACCAGGAACACCTGCTCAAGAAACTTCAGGCTTATGGAATAAGAGGAAATGCATACAAGTGGATTGAATCATATATATGCAAACGAAAACAAAAAGTGAAAATCATCAAGGAAGGAGAAAATGCTGAATCCACTGAGCTTATAAATAAAAGAGGGATAGTACAAGGAGGTGTATTGGGACCGCTTCTATTCCTAATATTCCTGAATGATTTGGAAGATATAGCAGAAGAAGATGAAAAACTAATCAATTATGTGGACGACACCAACCTATTGGTAGGAGCAAAAGATGAGTATACATTGATTCGTGCAGGTACCAACTTCTTCGATAGGACACATGAATGGCTACAGAAGAACGAATTGACCTTTAATGTGGAAAAAACCAACCTTATAGTTTTCAGTACTAACAGAACTAATAAAAGCAAACCAACCAGCATTACTTTAGAAAATAAGGTTATAAATATTGTAGACAGTACTAAATTTTTGGGTGTATTCATAGACTCGTTCATGAATTTTAGAGAATTGTTTGAGCAAAATAACATCTTCACAGTCTATGGGTTATACATTTACGAATGTGCTGTATTCTTACATAAGAACAAAGAAAAATTCATTCAATATAATCACAGTAATAGTTACAACACAAGAACACAAAATTTAAATTTTCCAATTCATAGATTGACTTTAAGTGAAAAACACCCGACATATAGTTGTATAAGAATATTTAATCATTTGCCAAATAAAATTAAGAACATAAATAATATAAGAATCTTCAAAAACAGAGTGAAGTCTTTGATTATAAAACTTGAGCCTTATGAGCTAGGAGATTTTTTTAATGTCACATTAGAGAGCTAACCTATTAATTTTATTTAGACACTATTTCACTTCAGGTGAGCATCTTATCTGTAAGTCTTATTTGAAATAAAGAAGTATTATTATTATTATTATTATTATCATTCGATAATTTGTGGCAAGTTTCTAGAAAACTTCGTTTTTTTCTGTTTCATTCGAATATTTGAAATCTGATCTGTCATCTAGTCCTAACAAATTCTGATGGAAATTGGATAAGTTGATAAAGGCATATCTGAATTTTTCCTTTGATCATTTTATTCGTAGTACTATAACTCTTGAATTATATATTTTGTCTACTGGCGATGTGTGAATCAAATGGTATCTAATGTTTCTGAGTATTTTTATCGTGATTTATCTTGACGAAATTATGTGAGCCTTGTCATTATTTTACATCTAAATACAATATATTATTACTCGATCGGTTCTCTACTTTAGAAAACATATGAAAACTAATATTTCAAATGAGAATAACTTAGGCACCATTGAGCCGATATGGTCCAATTTCGAGAAAAACTGATGTATTTTTTTCATAACCCAAAGAAAGATTGCTTGTGTTGATAGTAACTGACGAGTACATTTTATTCTTCGTCCTACTTGCGTTTCATGTAAGTGTAACACACAGTCGTTTACCCTTTATATATAAGGGTTCTTATCTCAATATAAGGTTTTTTATACTTGATAGAAGGTATATAAAATTTTTTAAATATTTTTATATTTACAGACATATTCTGATAGCCTTCTACATATTCAATTTCAAAAAATTATATTTAATATTAAAACTTCAGGAATTAAAATAATGTGATATAAGCACCGCTTATATCAAACGACATATAAAATAAACATTAATTATAAGACATCCAAATGGGATAACAAAATCCAATAAATATAAATTGTCAACAAGAATCCTATAAATTAAATATTTTGAATAGACAATTTTTTTTTCCTGCTCATTCCTCTTATGAAAACAGATATCTTTCAAAAATGTTTAACATAATCCTAAGAATTTCATAATAAAACTATCTTACTTAGAATATTCAATATTATTGAATATCTAACTAAGTTACTTGTTTGGAAAATCTCAAGATATGTAAAAGCATTACTAAAAAAATTTAATGTGTTTGGGTACTGACGAGCAGTCTCTCTTAAAACTTGTTTTTTAGTAATGTTTTTACATATCTTAAGACTTTCTAAAAAGTAATTAGATATTCAATAATATTGAATATTCTAAGTAAGATAGTTTTCTGATGAAATTCTTAGGATTATGTTAAACATTTTTAAAAGATATCTGTTTTCATAAGAGGGATGAGCAGAAACAAAATTTTGTCTACTCAAAATATTTAATTTATCGGATTTTTGTTAAAAATTTATATTTATTGGATTTTGTTATCTCATTTGGATGTCTAATAATTAATGTTTATTTTATATATCGTTTGCGGTGCTTATATGACATTAATTTAATGTCTGAAGTTATAATATTAAATATAATTTTCTGAAATTAAATATGTAGAAGGCTAACAGAATATATCTGTAAATATTAAAATAAAAAAAAAACAATATAATAAGGATTACTGTATGAAACTTTTATATTTCCTACTTTCAGTTTATTTCACTTTTTAAATAATGAAACAAAATTCTCCATAAAAATTCAAAGCTGTGTATGTATGTGTATATGTATCAATACGCATATTAACGAAACTTGGAGGCGTACTCTCTACTCTCTACTTCCTTCCCATTTGAATTTGAAACCTACCCTGAAAAGATATATAACTGCAGAAAACGTTTGAGATAATTTTCGGTTCAAAATTTAATGAGTAATTTTCCAATAATGTATTGTTATTAATTCCAATCCTTAAAGTGGTTCCATCAGGCTGAAAATCCAGAAATTTCGTCGAGTTCTCTACCAGTTTACGACAAATATCTAAGAGTTACGGTTGCCAGGCTTTTCTATTCAATTTTCGAATTGAAATTTACGTAATCTGAAAATAAAACAGACTAAAGGAGAAGTCGTAAAAAATTTCAAAAACAGAATTCCAAATTTTTTCATTTGCGGAACTGAAAAAATTATTAAAGTCTGCTCTTTATGAATTATTCCAAGAATTTTTGAATGCACCTTAGCGCTTAACGACTCTTCTGAGGTTATGTCTAATAGAAAAAATCATAAAAAATCGTTTCAAGCGATAATACTTAATACTTTTATGTGCTTGCTCTAACGAATCGTTTTTTCACGAATCGATAATTTTATAAATACAATTTTAAGCTGGTTGCTATAATAACGAATTCATAATCACCTTGAAAGAATGAACTCTCCAGCGAGTACATCAAACTACTTAACTACTTCCGAGTTCTCGAATCATTTATAACAAAATTGTGAAATTATCACACGCCATGATTGAGAGAATATAGCAGATCAGATACTATTATTTTCAATTGAGTCTAAAGTTTTTATAACTATTTTGTTTATGAAATAAGCAACTTTCTTGTACCTTATTCTCAAAATAGAAACTAAAATTACCATCTACAGAAGATTTGAGTAATATATGGTTGGACTTTCGATGTTTAAAACATTGGAGGGTTATCTAACGAATTTAATATAGTATCATGAGTACATGAGCGCGGACAGCTCATTGGTAGAGCATCGGGCTCGTGACCGGAAGGTCCAGGTTCGAATCCTGTTCAGGTGGAAAATGAATTTTCTAGTTGGAAGGGTGTCGGCCACCATTTCACTGTTGGGTCAAAAATTAACAGTGCTGTGACCTAAAGTGGCGCAAGATCGCAGTAACAAAGCTTACCCAGAACACAACTGAACACTTACCTCGCACAAGCTGAAAAAGCTTATGAGGTATGTTCACAGAAGATCTAGGAGTATCAGAATAATAATAGTAAATGAAAAAAATAATATTTAAATGAGGTTATTCTAATTTTCACAAATTTTTATTGTTATGTTTACAACAATCGTTTCGGTATCACAGTAGCATCATCAGACAGGTTTACATTTTGAATAACTAAGCTTATTTCCGAAATCCGTTGCTATTTATATTATAGTAAGTACAACAAATTTTTATTGAGCACTAAAACCCAAAAAAGGCTCCCTGCAAATTCCAGCATATCTGAATATATTTAATAGAGGTGAGTTATTTAAATCTAATTGTTCGTTGAGTAATATTCCAATTTCATGGTGTTTATTTATCTCTAGGGATTCTAACAGATTTAAGACATAACTTTTACTTTCTATATGTAGAATTTCAAAATTATGGTTGAAAGTATGTCCTGTTTCCAACAAATGGTTAGAATATGTGGAATTACTTTTATCATTGAGGAAACTCTTCAAATGTTCACAAATTCTATGTTGGAAAATTCTTCCAGTCGGTCCTATGTAAACTCAGAAATACCTTGAGTGTATTTCAAGGAAATGTATTAAAAATTTTCTTTTATATTAGGATATACCATATTCAAAGTTATTTCATTATTTTTATTCGTCAACAATTTGTCTATCAACTTAGGATCATAGTCATTATTAGTAGCTTTTTGTTTAATTATGTTAAGTTCTGAAATATAATTTTCTCGATTCATGGGAATATTAACTAATCTATGGATCGTACAATTGAATACTGATAATTTTTGATTCAGAGGATGGTTTGATTTATTGCGTATAATAGAATCCGTATAGGTTGGTTTGTGAAATATTGGAAAATCATGTGAATTATTTATTCGAGTAAAAGTTAAATCAAGAAAATTAATATAATTATTATGTTCGGTTTCCATACTGAATGTTATTGAAGGATTTATTTCATTGATAAATAAAAAGAATTTTTTTAAAAGTGTGCTGTACCTGTGAAGTTTACATAGGACAGACTGGTAGAACTTTCCGATGTAGAATTTGTGAACATTTGAAGAGTTTCCTCAATAATGAAAGTAATTCCACTTATTCTAACCATTTGTTAGAAACAGGACATACTTTCAACCATAATTTTGAAATTCTACATATAGAAAGTAAAAGTTATGCCTTAAATCTGTTAGAATCCCTAGAGATGAATAAACATAAAAAATTGGAATATTCCTAAACGAACAATTAGGTTTAAATAACTCACCTCTGTAAATATATTCAGATAAGCTGGAATTTGCAGAGACCCTTTTTTGGGTTTTAGTGCTCAATAAAAATTTATTGTACTTACTGTAATATAAATAGCAACGGATTTCGGAAACAAGCTTAGTTATTCAAAATGTAAACCTGCCTGATGATGCTACTGTGATATCGAAACGACTGTTGTAAACATAACAATAAAAATTTGTGAAAATCAGAATATCCTTATTAAAATATTATTTATTATGGATTTTCACCAAGTAAGGACTGATTCAATTCAATATAAAAAAATAAAATAATCCAAATTGGTCCTTCATGTTTTGGAAACAAGTTTCAGTTCATTCGGTTGAACACCATTTGTTATATCCTCTGACCAAATTTCTTCTTCTCAAAATTGGTGAATGCACTTCGATTTAAAATGGTAAAATTTCAAAATAACAAGATCAGACATGGAAAAATTTTTCGAATTTGCATCTCTTAGGGTGGATCAATAAAGATCTTTGGTAATAATCGATTTTTTGTATCCAGGTTCATAAGTTTTCATTCAAAGTACAATTTTTTAATATTGAATGAATGAATAATTATGAAAAAACTAACAAAATTAGTTTTTCTGTACAATATATTTTTTAATTTCCACGGACATTTCTAGCAAACTAGGCAATTTGGTGGAGGATATGTCAACATATACGAGTACTCTTCTCGACTGAAATATTTTCGCTTATGCGCTGTTGTCACTTCTACCAGAAATTAATCTGTCTAATTACTTCAAATGGATAAAATATCTTTTTTCAAATTCTCCATCAGTTTCCTGATAACTTTTAAAAATATTTTCGATTATCTGTAACCATTTTCAACACATAATTCTGCGTAGAAAGTATTACTTTGAAAACTACTGATATGAGGTCAGTGATACTATAAAACACAAACTTAGTTCGGAGTTAGGTGATACTAAGCGGCCTTTACTACTCTAGATAAATCCAACAAATTCCAATGAAGAAGTTTTCGGAAATGTGTTGTCATTAGATCTTCTTGAAAAGTGACTAAAAATGAATTATTTGGATATAGCATAGGACACCATGTTTACTATTAATAATTCGAAACACTGCTGAAGCCTGTTGTTTAAATACGAATAACATACTTTTACCGAACTAGTAGAGTTTATGTCTTATAAGCAAGCATTCATTTGTCTCTTAAAAATTCAACCTTGAGTTTTAATAGGTCATGATTATAATTTGAAATGAACGTTTCGTCATTCTGAAAATGAAATTCACATAATTCAGATCACTTGTTTTAAATACCTACCTCAATCAACGATAGGGTTATTCAAAGAATATTTCAATAAAAAAATAAAAAGGGTTTTTTTTCACTTAATAGAAGGCTTATTACAAAATCTTAAATATCATACAAATTTATTCAGCTAATCTCACTAGATATTTTATGAAATAT
Source organism: Megalocaria dilatata (assembly GCA_034642435.1). Lineage (NCBI taxonomy): Eukaryota > Metazoa > Arthropoda > Insecta > Coleoptera > Coccinellidae > Megalocaria > Megalocaria dilatata. The sequence continues at coordinate 45,082,360 of CM067856.1, forward strand.
TTTCTCGAAAACTTTTTAAAATTAAATAAAATGAATGTCTTAGAAATTATAATTTTATAGACATAGAAATACACTCATAACACAGCACCAAAAGGAATAAAAGGATACAAAGAACATATAAAATATTAAATGAATACTTGAAGGATGGATACAATCTTTATTTCGTACCAACGTATTATGAAAACCAAATTTCTTTCCAAAAGAGCACAACATAATCTCAAGAATTTCTTCGAAATTTATCGAAAGTGGTTTTGGTCGGGTGAGATATATTTTTATTGATTATTTTCATTTTTCGATACGAAGTTGGACTGAGTTATCGATGTGGTTATTTCAAATGGGCCTTTTGAAGGTGTATTCTACATGTTTTTGGATTTTTTTTTAAGGAACTTAAAATTTATTTTAGAAGACATTTTTGGGGTTATTTAGTGCATTTTTGGAAAGGAATTTGTTTTCCATACTACATTTGTACGAAACAAAGTTTGTATCCTTCCAGTTTTTATTTAATAATTTTAATTAACATTAAATATTTTCTTTGTATTCTTTTATTCCTTTTAGTGCTGTATGATAAGTGTTAATTCCGTATTTTGACACAAAGTTAAAACAAAATGAATAAGAAACTAGGGCAAAGAAACCTATAGAAATTCGAAAGAATTCAAAACAATTTCAACATGCTCGTAAATGAAAATTTCATGGGAATTAAAAAAATGCCTCTACTCACGAATCCACAGAGTTGTAATTTGGGAAAAAACAAATGAAAATAGTTAATCCAATAGCAATCCGCTCAAGTTTTCCAGGATATTTTCAATTAACTTTTGAAGATGACCAAACTATAGAGTATTTTCAGAATATTCACAAATTTTAATGATCCTCTTAAAATTCTGGCTTTTCATGAATATCAGAATGGAAAATGTAATTCTGACATACCTGAACGCGCGCTCCTAGCATCGTCCTCTACAAAAGAATCGATCCTTAAATATATTCCAGAAAATCCTATGGGAACGACATCGTCATCATCGGCTGCAAGATAAACACCACGAGAACACATATTGAAATTTTCACTAAACACGTATTAACTTGTCCTTCCCTCAACTTCGATACAAACGGAGGTCCCAATTTAGAATTGGGAAAATCAAGTCGTTACGTAGACACCTATTTATTATTATACACGATGTTTGAACAGTACACTGCTTGACACGATTTTAACGTTAGGTTTTTCCTGTCGAATTTTCTGCGACAAACTAACGCGTCAAGTTAACTTGGTAATGAAAACTCCGTTGCAGGTAATAAAATCGAATTTAAGGTAACTCATCTAATTCGACAACAATACAACGGATATATTCGCGAATTTTTCATGTAAATATTTTGGTCTAAATCAAGTTGGTTGGAGATCACGCGATTTTCATGTTAATCGTCAGAAAAAGTTCACAAGAACAGATTGAGCTATGCATGTCTGAATTGGCAAGCTAGATATAAATTTTTAAAATATAAATTATTCAGAATTCAATGAAATTTTATTGATCCAAAAATCCGATTACGAAATCACTTATATGAAAAAAGTAGTTTATAAAAAAGTAAGTTAATAATTAATAATAATTAAACTAATGACTTAAATAATAAGAAAAACTTTAAATTCAATGAAAACCCATTGACAGATCAAATTATTATTTAAAAGTCTGACTGAAAAAATATTTATGTGAAAGAAGTCATTCAAAATAATATAAATTACTGAATAATAATGAGTTTAAATTATTTTGAATTCAATGACATCACTCACCTGAAATAAAGAGATAGAATTGTATAATTTGTGTTAATAATAAAAGCGATAATACAGCAATTTTGAATTAAAAATATTAAAATAATAATACAAAAATTTATGAAAATCAGGAAAACAAAATAATTTGTTTCTGGTAGAAACAGAATTTTGTCTCCTTTAAATATTTATTTATTAATTTTAATGCCCTTTTTATATCTGTTGGTTTATTTATTCCATTGCCATTATATATTGAGTTTTGATTTTATACTTAAGCAGTGCTTATTGTAGACATTAATTTAATTCTAAAAGTTTTTTGAATAAAAAAATTTTTTTTTAAATCAAAATTGTAGAAGACTAACAGATTAAATCTGTTTTGATATTCAAATTTTAATCAGGAAAACCTTATTTAATGTGGATTTTCATGAGGTAAAGACCGATTCAGTTAAACAATTTACATTTTGAATAACAATTTACTTTCAACTACTCAATGCTAGTCGATCTGATGTGTCCTGCAATAGTGCATTGCGCTTTCATAGCTGCCGAACCAGACATCTTAAAAATTTCGTTGGAAAACACTTTTCTTGTAATTTCATTTCTGCATCTCAAGGAATCATTTTCTATTATACAGGCTGTTCTCAAAAAAAAATCAACAAGCGAGGGATTTTTTAACGCATCACCTCGTATATTTTCAATGGCCCCCAGACATTTAATGATCACTTGTGCCTATTCACATAGTCATAAATGTGAAATGTCGCTTCATCGTTGAATGAAATAAAATCGAAAAATATATGGTTCTGATCAATTTAAAAACTTGCCCAGTTACAAAATTCAGACGGTTTCCAAAATCATTATCGGTAAGTGTCTGGTGCATCTGACTGTGGTAGACGTGAAACTAGTGCTTTTTGAGGATTTTCAAAATGAATGCTCACTTATACCGTAGGATACACTAACCTTCATTTAGCTTGTCTTCGTTAGTAACCGATTGTATCCTTTCTTCTTTTTATACCTTATATCTCCTGTCTCTATAAACCTGTTCAAAAGCCTCAGAAAACTCTATTCTTTTAGATGTCTTCTCTCGGGATATTCTGGGCGTAAGTTTGACTCGCTTATAAACAATTTCTGCTGCACTGTCCCAACATGAAAATCATATTAATCATTTAATTTTTTCCAAATTCAACTTGATTTATTGTATTCAAAAGTACTTTGAGCTCTAAAGAACAATAACTTGATTGCTAATCGATTTTTGCAATGCCAATAAAATACTGATATATTGGTTCAATACACATATGGTCAATATGTGATACTTATTCGAAAGCTGTTGATGCTCAAGGATTATGATTTCGAAAATGTTCTAAAGTTTCGTAACTTGATCAATGAAAATAATTTAATGGTTTGTGAAATAGTTTTCTCTAAATTTTGAATGATATTTGAGCAGAATTTCCTAGAATAAGTAGTATAAATTCCGAGAAATCATTCACTGAGCGAGTAATGCTGTATGAATATTACCGCAGGTTTCACTGCTTGAACTTTTAATGAAATTTTGAGTAATATTTAAATAAGGTTATTCTGATTTTCACAAATTTTTATTGATATGTTCACAACAATTGTTTCGCTATCACAGTAGCATCATCAGGCAAGATCACATTTTGAATAACTAGTTATTAAATATTATTTAATATGGATTTTCACCAAGTAAGGACTGATACAATTCAATATAGAAATTTTGAGTTGTGATGTCATTTTTTGTGTCTGGCAAACGAAATAGTCCTAAGGTTACGTCTGAAGAAATGTGAGACATTCAATTCTCTACATTATCGTGAAAAAATACAAGGTGTTACATTTGAAAAAATCGAAAAATAACAATTTGAAGTTCTTCTTATATGACTATCAATAACGGACACCCTGTATATGACAGGTTGATCATTTAGAAATGATGACTAGGCAAATCTTTCAGTTAAAAAAATTTATGATCGAATTTGTGTTAAGATTCTTTCTAGCAATCGGTAGAGGACTTTTAACGAACTACTGTTCCCACAACTTTTTGCAAGTTTCTCTCAATTAGATCTGTACCGTTGGTTATATATCTCTAATATTTTGCGACATAAAAGGGGTATTGAAGGTCATTGAAAATATATGATGGGGCGATCCATTTAAAAAATCATCCATTTGTTGAATATTTTTGTGATCATCTGTATGTTATAAAATAATTTACTGAGATGCAGAAATAAAAGTATAAGGATCATGCTTTCGAACGAAATTTTTAGGATATCTGGTTGGGTAGCTAATACGGTAGCACTATTGCAGAACTCTGTATGATGAAGCATACATCAGATCGGCTAGCATTGAGTAGTTGAGTGTAAATTGTATAATTGAATCAGTATATACTTGATGAAAATCCATATAAAATAATATTGAATAATATTATTCCGATTATCACGAATTTTATTGTTATTATAATACAACAAATTTGTTTCGCTAACACAGAAGCATCTTCAAGTAGATGGTGTCTCACATTGAATTAATAAATGTTTTATTATAATAACAATAAAAATTTGTAAAAATCAGAATAACCGTATTAAATATTATTTAATGTAATTTAAAAATATCAATATTAATGTAGAAATTCATTACGATAATATTTCTAGAAACCTGAAGAACTAAAATGATAAAAAGAGGTTTTTTACTTGATAGCAGGATTATTACAAAATTTGAATATCAAAACAGATTTAATCTGTTAGTCTCCTATAATTTTAATTTCAAAAAATTTTATTCAAAAACTTTTAGAATTAAATTAATGTCTCATAAGCACAGCTTTTATTTAATAGACATATAAAATAAAAACTCATTATATAATATCAAATCAAACAAATAAACCCAACAAATAATATTTGTCAATTAAAATTAATAAATAAATATTTGAAGGAATTTTAATTGACAATTTATATTTGTTGGGTTTTTTATTCCATTTGATATTATATAATGAGTTTTGATTTTATATGTCTATTAAATATAAGCTGTGCTTATAAGACATTTATTTTATTCTGAAAGTTTTTGAATAAAATTTTTTGAAACTAAAATAAAATTATAAGAGACTAACAAATTAAATCTGTTTTGATATTCAAATTTTGTAATAACCCTTTTATCAAGTAAAAAACCCCTTCTTATTATTTTATTTTATATATGATATATAATTATATTTGGGTTTTAAAAAAGTTCATTATATGAATATCGTGTGGTTTAACTAAGACCATAAAATACCTCACAAGCTTTGTGTGATTTTTGTGATGAACATAGAACATAGAATACCTTAGATTTTAAAGTTAGTATGTTCAAACGAGGATACCACGAGGTTTTAGAGGTAAGTTATTTGTTATAAATTGATTTTATTTTTTGAATGTGAAGTTGGACTGAAGAAGACCTTAGCTGAATTCTAATTGTTTTTTGATGATGTGATACATGTTTTGAAAGATTTTTGAAGTTATTAATTTGAATATTTAAATATATTGTTATATATTATTTCAAATAAATTATTTTTTTGAGGAGTTCTTAAAAATATGTTTTGTATCTTTGAAAAGGATTTAGTTCTCATAAATATAAGATCAGAAACAAAAAAATTGTCTCTCTCAAATATTTATTTATTAATTTTAATTGACAATTTATATTCGTTGGGTTTTTCATTCCTTTTGATATTATATCATGAGTTTTGATTTTATATTATTATTATTATTATTATTATCCTGATACTCCTAGATCTTCTGTGAAGATCCCTCAGAAGATGTTTATTGAATATAAGCTGTGCTTATAAAACATTAATTTAATTCTACAAGTTTTCGAAAAAAATTTTTTGAAATTAAAATTATAGCAGACTAAAAGATTAAATATGTTTTGATATTCAAATTTTGTGAAGAACTAGTTTTTTCAAATTTTTTGATATCTCAAGTACCCTTCATACACCACATTCCGCAGGAAATTAGTTTGAACAAATGATTCAGTTCTAAATGTATAAAATAAAATGTATATCAGGTAAAAATAAAATGAGATTTTAATACGAAATATAATATTTTCTGGTCATCATTCGATGATTTCGACTATGTATATATATTATATATTGCAAGAAATTTGCTTCCTATGTCTATTTGAAATTTTAATTCTCTCATGTGATATTTCTCTAATGAAACGGTAAAATAATGAAGTCGCAAAATTGCATTGAAATGCTATAGCTGATATTTACTCAGAAGATATATTATGATATGGAGATTAATCTGTGTATAATGATTTTGGATTCTTAATATACCTGGTGACTCAAATAAAACAGTCCAGCCCAATATTTCCGTATGTCCTTCAAAACGCCAAGGCAGGTCAATTTTTATTTGGAGGGGGTCATCTTTTGATTGGAACTTCGTGGGTGTATCATCGTCCACTTAAGCGGGGTGGCAACCCCTCAATGCTACTAGAGATCTAGTGATACACCATTTTGAAGATTTTGTAATTTTCTTTATGGATATGATGAAAAACTTTTGTTTAGCATTCGTTTAGATGTAAGAAACTAGTTGGAAGTGATTGGTGAAGTGCATTAATTTGCGAAGGTTCTGGAGGAATTTAAATCAATTAGATTTTTTAAATTGCCTGCCGTTAATTCTAGTTTTTTCGTTCAACATTTTCCCTTACATTTTAACTTATTTCTGTAGGAAATATTAAACGGAGAGCAGTGTAAGTATGTAAAGAAACCTGAAATGTTATAGAATATAATAGAAAATGTTGAACAAAGGCACTATTATTGTGTAGGCAATTTTAAAATCTTGTCATTTAAGATCCCGCTTAGGGGGATGATCGTACAACCAGGAACTTCCAATTAAAAGATATCCCGCACCAAATAAAAATTGACATATCTAGGCGTTTTCCTGGAAAACTTATTTCAGGAAATTTCCTTCGAATGAAGGTTTGTAGTCTTCAATCTGAAGAAATGAATATCTTCATTATTACGTCGGAATATTTTGAGCGATATGATGAAAAAAAAAGAATATTTTAAGCAATTCCTTGAAATAAATTTAATACTGATATTTGTTTTTTTTTTTCATTCCTTGTTATTAAAAACAAAAATAGATTTTCATTAAAGCACTACCATTTTATGAAATGGTAGTTAGGTCTATAAAACCTCATTTCCAGACTAGGAAAAGAAAAACCCAAGTATCATGAATGGCGAACAGACAAATTTTTTTATTGGATATTTGATGTACTTTAAAACGTAAACTTTGAAAATTCAGCGACGGTCCATTGTTTTAGAAGATAATAAACCAAAGCAATCATCAACAATAGGACTATGGGCAGATATTTCTGTAATACGTTCAAGATAAACATCCAAATGACCTTGACATTCGACTGAGCACTTGAGTTACTCTGAAATTATCTAATAAGCGAAAGAATTAGATCGGAAGTTATTAATTAAATTTTGTGAGTATGAAGACGATAGCATACCCAAAAAGAAATATCCGGAAGGCATTTTTGAAATGCTCTTCAATGGTATTATTTACCATATTTTGGATTTTCGGATCTTAAAGCACACAGAAACTATGTTGTTTACACTTCAGCGAAATGACAAATACTGAAAAGAAAGATGACGCTTCAAAATGAAAGTATTGCCACATGAACCAATGAAAGAATAAACTAGTAGCGAATCCTGTTATCAAAACCGCACTAACTGTTTTCTAATCCTAATATTTATTTCATATAATCAAATTATTCTTTTGTCATTTAATTATCTTTATTCTCATCAAAACATCATGGCTATATGTCATTGATATTTTTTCAATATTTGAATAAAATATTTAAAGCTCAGCAATGAAATATAAGGAATCTGTATAAGATGAAATATTTATGATTAAATTATTCAGATAATTTTTTTCACTATAAATATTTAGACCTCTTTTTATTTTATTGTTGAATACAAAAATATGAATAAATTATTCTTATTTATATCTTCCTGTCTTTACAAATGGCAAGAGATTGAGCCAGTTCAAAAATTGAGTGTTTATTATCTATTCACACAATTGAAACTGGCTGTAACTCTTAGCCGAAGTCTACATTCTGTTAAATATCATTAGATATCAAAACAGATTTATTCTGTTAGCCTCCTATAAATTTTAATTTAAAAATTTTTTATTCAAAACAGAATTAAATAAATTTTTTATAAGCTTAAATTTAGTAGACCTATTAAATCAAAACTCATTATGTAATATGAAATGGAATAAAAAAAATTTCATTATATAAATGACGTGTGGTTTTAACTAAGGCCCTAAAATACATAACAAGCTTTGTGTGATTTTTGTGATGAACATTTTCAAAGTTCTCTAATTTTTTCAAATTGTTTTTTGAGGATGTGCTATATATTTGAGAAATTTTTGAAGTAACTTAGATGAATATTTGGATATATTATCAATTTCAAATAAATTAGTTTTGGAGAAGTTCTTAAAATTATGTTTTGCATTTTTGAAAAAGATTTAGTTTTCATAAATATAAGATCAGAAACAAAATTTTGTCTCCTTCAAAGAGTTATTTATTAAAATTTGAATATTAAAACAAATTGAAATATGTTTATCTTCTACAATTTTACTTTCAAAAAAATTTTTATTCAAAAAACTTTTAGAAATAAATTTATGTCTAACAAGCACCGCTTACATTTAATAGACGTATATAATCAAAACTCAATATATAATGTCAAATGGAATAAATAATCCAACAGATATACGAAAGTAATTAAAATTAATAAATAAATATTTAAGGAAGACAAAATTTTGTTTCTGGTCTTACCTTTAAGAACACCAATTGCCTTTTAAAAACATGAACACACTTAAAGGACTTCTCAAAGAATATAATTTATTTGAAATATTTAATATATTTAAATATTCGAATAAATTATTTCAAAAATCTCTATATCTTCAAAAAACAAATATAATTCTAGACAATCCCGTCTTCAGTCCTCTTTCAATATTCCAAATATCGAAATCAAAAACATAACCTATATCTCTCACGTGTTAAAAGACTTAAGCTTCGAAATACAGATCAACTATATAATTCAAGATTGATCTATGTTCTAACAAAATCAAAGAACAGTGTGAGTTATTTTAAGGTTATTTTTAGAGATTTTTGAAATAATTTATTCGAATATTTAAAAATATTAAATATTTCAAATAAATTATATTCTTTGAGAAGTCCTTTAAGTGTGTTCATGTTTTTAAAAGGCAATTGGTGTTCTTAAAGGTAAGACCAGAAACAAAATTTTGTCTTCCTTAAATATTTATTTATTAATTTTAATTACTTTCGTATATCTGTTGGATTATTTATTCCATTTGACATTATATATTGAGTTTTGATTATATACGTCTATTAAATGTAAGCGGTGCTTGTTAGACATAAATTTATTTCTAAAAGTTTTTTGAATAAAAATTTTTTTGAAAGTAAAATTGTAGAAGATAAACATATTTCAATTTGTTTTAATATTCAAATTTTTTTATTTTTCTTCTATCAAGTAAAAGGCCTTTCTATTTTATATTAGTTATTTATTAATTTTAATTGACAATTTATATTTATTGGGTTTTTTTATTCCATTTGATATAATATAATGAGTTTTGATTTTATATGTCAACTAAATTTAAGCAGTGACATTAATTTAATTCTTAAAGCTTTTGAATAAAATTGTTTGAAATTAAAATTTATAGGAGGCTGACAAAATAAATCTGTTTTGATATTTAAATTTAGTAATAAACCTTTTATCAAGTAAAAAAAAACCTCTTCTTATCATTTTATTGTAATTATCACTAGGATCCTATTTGAATTTCGCGCCATATAACAAGTAGTTCAGAATTCAAACACGGGCGTCTCTGATTAATAACACATCCTTAGTAAGAAAGTTGGGCATTTACATTTAGAGAATGAAGTTTTCTTATGGTTTTAATCCATTTGGCTCCTTTCAAGCGATCGGTTAGGAAACGTTAGCTTAGAGTGAACCGTATGAGTCGCATGTCGTATCGTGGAGTTAATTTTTTGAGTATCCCAGCAAAGGCAACATTAATTAATAAATATAATGAATAATATAATTAAAAAGTTTCTGAAATACCTCCTTATTTAAATTTATGAAGTTATGCATGAGCCTTGGTGTTACTTCAAATTGAAATAAAATTTTGAATGAGAATAACTCAGAAACCATTGAGTCTATTATGTCCATTTTTGAACATAACAGATATATTTAGACTTCAAACTCAGCCTGAAAATTATATTCTTGTCATTTTTATACATCTAAGTACCAAATATGGTTTCGATGGAATTACTAATTCAGGAACTAGATGAGAAATAAGAAAACGTTTAAAATTTGAATAACTGCAGAACAATTAGACTGATTTCACCCATTAACAAAATTAAGCGAAATATTTAGGCTCCAAAGCTACTCTGAAAGTTTTAAGTCTCTAGCTCTTTCTGTTCGAAAGTAAGTGTTAACTCTTACAGAATCACATTGAACTCGGATTCTGCATCAGTGTGTCTAATTTAGGCATTTGAGACCATTTTTGGCTTAACACTCGAAAATTATAGACATTTGAGCGAAACGATTGCACGCTGTTCCTTAGAAGAAAAACACAAAAAATATTTTAAAGGGGTAAAAAATGTTGAAAGATATAAAGAGAAAAAATATTTATTATACATTGAATCTGATGCGAGAAAATATCAATTTACTGAAAAAAAAATGGTTGAATCAATAGAAGTGAAAAAAAACGAAAAAAGAAAATATAACAGAATATTTGGGAAATTATTGAAGTGAGGTTTGTGATGAAAATTTTCAAAACAAATTTGAATTATATCGTATATTTCACGACGAGTGAATAACTGACCGAAAAGTTATATAATATATAATATAATTTTAATTTATTTCTATTATACAATGTGAAATTGTTTAATCATTTTTAAAATTTTCTGGGATCCAATCAAGAGTTATCTATTTCAGGATTAATTCAACACGTTTTTGTTATTTTTATTCGTTTAATTGATATTTTCCCAATGAAATAATTTTTTTTAAGATTGAAAGAATCATTCTATTTAATATTCAAGATATTTAAATAAACCTTCTTCGAAATAATGAACCCTTTCAATTTATTCAACTTCTTTGTCAAAACAATGAATCATGTGTCGCATCCGCCATATTTTATTAAATCAAATTGGATATTGTAGAGATTCTAATTAATTTTAACATGTAATATAATGCTGCGACAGCACCTTTTCATTTAACAAATTATATAGTTCAAACCTAGCAAAGTATTCTTGTATTATCGATGTACAGCATTAACGATAATAGCAAATATACGGGTATTGAATGAATGGATGAATAAATTGGATAAATGATGAATAAATAAATTGATTGTTTGATGAGTCCATTTCTGAAACTTTCTTTATGATTAAATTAATGGAGTATGGGGTTGGCTCTAGGTGAAACATCACAACAATTACAATATTTTATGTTGTACAGTTTATAAACTGTGAAACAAAAAAACTGTGTGAATTTTTTTAAATAAAATATCTTTGTAATTTTTTATATTTATTCACATAATCCTCACGTAATGCATCGATAAATAGGCTGATATTCTTACTTCTATTTCCAGGGAAGATGCAATAAAATTAGATAATCGCTAAAAGGAGTATTTTTATTACAAATTCTTTTTTCTTAAGTTTCAAAGTTGAGTGACGCCTTAAAAATGTATGAAAATACTAACGAAACAATTTTTATTTTGGAATGGTTTGGTAAAATCCTCATTATAGAGTTCATTAACATTTCCTCTAAAGTTCCATTATCTCTCAAGTTATTTGATTTCTTGTTTATTTTTCAATAATGGAAAATTTCTTTATCAGTTATATCACAAGATTCTTTTGAAGAGGTGAAAAATCCTAATACGAATATACCTACCGAATAGCACCTATTACATGTGGTTTGATTACATTCCTCAAATATTTAGTTGAACGATTTCAGTAATCACCGAGACCGAAAAAAGATGCCCATCCAAATGACAATTATCTTCAGAATGCAATGTAGATGTAACAAAACAAATAAGAGATAATGAGGTATTCGATAAAATATTAGACTTTCTTTTCGGATTTTCTCATTAGAACTTTTGGAAATTTTCCACATTTTTGAAGATTTTTTGGCGGAAGCGCAAAAAGAAAATAGAAATTGCGGAATAATATTTCAGATTAATTTAGAAAATTATATCATGTTCATATTTTGTATTGTTTTGATTCAATTTTTGGTTCGATTCAGAGAGAATATCTTTTGAGTTATGAAGATTAACTTAAAAACATTGAAATATCTGTTATTATGTGAACAATGTTTTATTTGATTTTTTACTTAATTCAACATATTATTTTGAAATGAAATAGGTACCTTGATATAAGATGATAATTATGATATAAAGAATATTCTTTATACAATGTTGAACAAATAATTCTGGGAAAACTGGGAAAACTGTACTAAAAAAAGAGCAATCGATAAATTGTTTGATTTTTTGGACATCAAAATATAACCGAAGTTCAGTGACATTTTATTCAAACCTATTCTAAATATTCTTTCAATATTATAACACTCGGGTATAACACAACGATATTAACATTATTGAACAAAGAAAATTTGTATTTTATGATATATTATATATACATACATACTTTGATAAGAAGAAAAATAATGTAACGAAAGAAAATTTCAAAAGAACGTGACAAATTAATTTCCAAGTAAGTTGCTAAGGCCCTTTCAGAACTTTCAACAAAGCATTCATCAGTATACAGATGGATGTGACGTGACATTGTTGACAAACATAACCTAAACAACACAAAGAAATCGTTGTCCGCAACTTACCGACTCTATTCTCTATTAAATTATCCATGTTTTCCTGATCTTCACTGTAAAATGAAACAGCGGGCTTGTTTTCAATGTAAGGTAGTACTTTCTCCATCTTCACTAAGGGAACAACGAATGCATACGTCTTATCACCACTGTCTACCAACTCATTCTACTACCGGGTGAGACATAGGTGTAGCTGTTTGTGTGTACAGCTGAGGTAAATGAAATTGAACCGAGATGTTTTAATTTAATTAAAGCATATACGACTACTTTTCCTATTCGTTTCACACGATTCGATATACCCGCAGTGTCTGAAACGCCCGGCAGGCCGATACAAAATTATTGATTTTGTCGCTCTTGGCTTAATGCGTGGCAGAAATAAAACTGCTGGAAACTAAGTGAAATAGAGATAGAGCGAAAGAATGCATAAATATTGGGGACATTTAATTTTGATTCGGCAGTAGGCGTTTGGATCAAAACTAGATGAAATTATGTTCATTAATTTTTTTAAAATAAGTTGCTAGGTGTAATTTAAATTCACTACTGGTGCCACTTTTCGAATGGTCTTCGATGCTAATTTGTGACTGTATTTTGAAGTAGCTTCATTTAATCTGGAGACGAATAATTTGAAGTAGTGAATGTTCCTTGTTATCTATGTATATTATGTTTTATTAGTATTTATTTTATCAATGTATACGTGACAATTTTTTTTCGATTACCCCCTCCAAGAAAAAATTATCTACGCCCTTGTCTGGAAGGGAAAATTATTTCAATTAATATGTACTGGTAATAAATTACTGTAGTTATTGGGTGGTTCGGAAGGTAATTTCAGTTTTTTTTTGGGGAAATGAAAGACAATTTTCGTATAATGAATAAATGTTTTATTGAATTATATATTGGCCATTCCGGCCAAACACCTTTTGGTATCTTTCTGGTACTAGCATGATTTCACGCTCATAAAATTTTTGGTCTTTGCAGGCAAAAAACTGATCCAGGTGAGTTTTGACCTCTTCATTTGAAGTAAAGGTTTTACAGTCCAAAAAGTTTTGCAGTGACCGGAACAAATAATAATCTGAAGGCGCCAGATCTGGAGAATATGTTGGGTGTTGTAGTATATCCGATTCAAGCTGTAAAAGCTTTTGGCGAGTGACGAAACTTGTATGAGGTCTTGTTTTATCTTGGTGGAACACTACACTTTTTCTGTTGATTAATTCTAGCCTTTTCTGTTGAAGTGCATCATTCAGTTCGTCCAGCTGATGACAGAAGACTTCCGAAATTGTGTTATCCGGTAAAAGCTCAAAAAAAACGATTTCTTTCAAATTTCACCAAACAGACAGCATCACTTTTTCATGGATATTGGCTTTCGAAATGCGTTGAGTCGGTTCATCTTTTTTGCTCCATGATCTCTTGCGTTCGACATTGTTATCTACAGCCAATTTGTCGTCGCCAGTAATGATGCGCTTCAAAAATGAATCATTTTTGTGAAATCGAATCACAGACGTCAACGCGACGACACAAATTTCTCTCCGTGAAAACATGGGAAACCCATATATCGCGCTTCGAGGTTAAACCCAGGTCTTTCAAGTGTTCATAAACAGTTGTATTCGATAAATTTAACCTCTCACCGATCTAACTAGTTGTTAATCGGTGATTTGTATCAACTTAATGCCTTCATCGTGTCTTTATCAGCTTCAACCAGCCTTCCGGAACGTGGTGCATCTTCGACATCAAAATTGCCGGATCGAAATTTTGCAAACCAGTTCTGGTACTTGCGTTCTGTCAATACATCTTCTCCGTACACATCGGTTGATTTCTTTCTGGCTTAAATATCATTTTTACCTTTTCTATGTTAAAAAAATAAAAAATGACTAAAATGCTGCTTATTGCTCTCCAAATTTAAAAGTGCACCAACCAAAAACTAGTGCGTTGATTTAATTGAACTTTTTCACACACCTGACTTGCTATATCAGCTCTTAAAACATATAATGATTATATATATGATCATTAAGTGTGATATAGGGTTCGAAAAAATACAATTAAATCCTCTGGCAGGAAAACACAAAATAACTTTCCGAAGAACCTTACATTTAACCTTCGAATGATTGTAGACTCTGATACTTTCATAGAAATTTAAAGAAACTAATATAAGAATTGACTATGTTTCGATGATTTATTTTCACACATATAATAAATTTCAGCACAAGGCTACTTCATTTGAGACATTAATGTCGATAGAATGAAAACATTGCTTCTTCCAGCGAGATCTATTTTCATTGAGTCGAAAATATTACTAAGATCAAAAGCTTATCCCTGATTATAGACAATAATAAAAAGACAAACTGGAAAGAAATAGTGAACAGTATTAATATTAAGCAATGGAAAAAAATATGTAATTGAATTTGCCTCATGCTTTTTTTTGTGACATGAAATGAAATAAGAAATACCTTAGTTCTCTATCTTTTTTAATTACTGAGACTCTAGAGTGTCGTAATGTTTACTATATATTTCAAACTGCATAAAACAAATTGTATCTCAACGATTACGCAGGTTACGAAAATCAGGTCGAAAAATGTAAGTTTTACGAATTTTTTGCCATTGTTTTCTGTTTTGGAAGTTGAATTTTATGTACAGAATTATCTTCAATTAATGCTTTCTACCTCCTAGAAAACTGACTTTCGAAAATACCATGTTATCTAAGATAACTCATCTTTAAAGCATTGTATTTTATTGCAAAAGGTTTGATTTCATGTTTATCATTAATCCATTCTATTACTTTAATTTCAGTGAGCCATTCACTTTTTAATGCAAAGAGATTCAAATGAATGGAGTATGCGGTTGGCTATAGGTGAAACATTATAGCAATTTTATTTTAAAGAAATTCATACAGTTTTTATGTTTGCACAGTTTATTCAGAATCCTGACACGTGCTTCGGTCTTTCGACCATCTTCAAAGGAGTACAAAAAGTAACTAAACTTGAAATTGAGAAGGTTCTTTTATTACACTTAGGACATCTGCGTATTTTTATGGCGCATGGAAATAACAGCATCCAAAGAGTATTTGGGAATTTGTTGAATTCTCAATGGCTTTTTTGATTGAAAGAATCTCCAAATAGTTCATCAATTTTTCCTTTTTAAACATTATATAGCAAAGTGACATCTTTCTCATTGAAAAAATGATTATTTTCTTTACAATACTCTGCAAAACCGGTTTATTTCAGTTTTTTCAAAATAGACATCCTTTGTTCTTTGATTCCATGTTGTAAACATAGGCCTGTCTGTTAATTTGATAAATTCTGGATTCGGAAAAGTTGGGCTTCCTTTCTTTATTGTTCACCAACATCTTCGCTAAATTATTTCTATTTACTGCTAAAGAATTAATTCCCATTTTATGAACATTAGAGATCCTACTCCTGAAACCTTATATATGAGCCATTGAAAACCATATTTTCTTTTCTTCATAAGGATCATTTATATTGTTATAAAATTGTTTTAAAATATTGTAATAAGTTTTCTTTTTAATCATTTTGTCAATGATTTGAGTTCTATAGCCATTGTTCACCGCTAAAGTTTTAATTATATTGACTTATTTTCGGAAATTGACTTCGTTCAACGGCATGCTCAAGTCTATAAATGAATCTAAGGAATGTTGACATTTTAATTTGCCATGACTGATTGGATTTTGAATGGATTATGCTATCAGTAGTGGTAGGGTTTCTAAAAATGTCGAATTCGAACTTATTATTACTATGACTTATATTAAGATCTAAGAAGTTGATTGAAGAATTTTTTCTAGTTCTATTGTGAAGAGAAAAAAAGGTCGATGTTTACAGCATATAATCAAAGAATATAGGATGTCGATTTTTAAAAACCAGAAAACAATCGGTTTTGCAGAACATTGTTATAGAAAATAATAATTTTTTCAATAATTAAGATGTCACTTTACTATATAATGTTTAAAAAGGGTCGATTGATGGACTATTTGGAGATTTTTCAATCAAAAAAGCCATTGAAAAAAAGGAGAATTTAACAAATTCCCAAGTACTCTTTGGGAACACTTCTATATTGGATGCTGTTATTTCCATAGGCCATAAAAATACACAGATATCAGTGTAATAAATAAATAGAAGAACCTTTTTAATTTTTAATTTCATTACTTTTTGTACTCCTTTGAAAATGGTCGAAAGACCAAAACACGTGTTAGGATTCTTAATGAACTGTAAAACATAAAAACTGTGTGAATTTTTTTTTAAATAAGATTGCAAAGAGATTCTGAATAATTTCATTCACCACGGGCACAGGATTTCCTGGTTCATGGTGTACGTTTCTAAACTTGTCAAAACTAATCAAATTGATATAAATTAGGAAAATAGAAATTTTTGGAACAAATTTATTTTGGGGGTCCATGTGCCTGCATTCGACTATAATATATAATATACTACACACAGAAAGTACAACACATTTGTTGTACTTAAATTAGTTGTTTTTAAATAAAACACGGAAGTTCATTTTTTAAATCCATCAAGTAGCGACTGACAGAATCCAAGAAGAAGAATTTTCAAAATCAGAGAAATTATAATGAATTCATGCAAAATATTCATCTTAATATAACAGAAGGACGTATCGTTAAAATGAAGATAACATTGTAGAGAAAAAGTGTTCGATAATTTACAATCTAGAACAATATTTCAGATTTTCATTGAATGAAATTAACGGGTTATCCATTTCGTGGTCCGGATTTCACAGCCCTGTTTCAATGCCATATGTCATAAAACTATGATCCGAAGCCTCATATGTTTAGTTGAAGGTTAGCCATTTAACAATACGGATCGTTTATCTACTGCTGAAAGTGTGAAATTTGTGAAAACTCTCTACAAAAACAATGATTCAGTAGTAAGTACGTAGTAGAACTAAAGCCAGCTGACCGCAGAATGCCGATTGGCTGCTTGAACAACGTTTGTATAACGATTTTTCGCATCGAATTTTCTTCAGCGACGAAGCACATTTTTCACTCGGTGGCTATGTAAACAAGCAAAATTGTCGCATCTGGGGCAGTGAAAAACCTCATGTAACTGCTGAGAGACCATTACATCCAGAAAAAGTCACTATTTTGTGTGCAGTTTGGTCTTGTGGAGTGATTGGCCTGTACTTCTTTGAAAATGAAGAAGGAGATACTCAAACCGTCAATTCTCATCACTATAGCCAAGTGATTACCGATCTTTCTTTGGCATGAAATTAATGAAATGGAATGTGGTTCCAGCAAGATGGTGCAACAAGCCACACAACACGATCTGTTTTGGCTTTATTGCAAGAAAAATTCCCAGAACGCGTAATTTCTCGCTTCGGCGATGTGAATTGGCCACCAAGATCTTTTAATTTATCGCCTTTGGATTTTTTTAGGGTTATGCAAAATATCGTGTTCAGGCCGATAATCCTCAAACTACTGACGATCTGAAAACCAATATTCGACAAGTTATTGGTGAGATATTGTCCGAAAAGTGCCGGCGAGTCATTGAAAATTATCTCACAAGGATCAAATCCTGTGAGAGATCAGAGGATATTTAAATGATGTTGTATTCCACAGATAATGGCAAAGTCCAAGCATTATATTGAAATAAAAATTTGATCGATATTCTAAATGAAAGAGTGCTTTATTTAAGTTTACTTTCGGAAACACAAAATGGATAACCCTGTATAATCCACTACAAAATTTTCTGTTTCATCTGCGTCAAATTAAACTATAAAATAGCATGACAATAAAGACCAGAAAAATATATCATAATATTAATGATACACAACTTACCTCTCCTTCTGCCTTTTATTACTACACCTAACTCCATCACTGAAAAATTTGAAACAAAAACGAAAATTGATTGTTGTTCCGTAGATATATTAACGATAAAGAGCCTCAAGATTGCGACTGACTCGGTGTACTTATTCGATAACTAAAAGCTAAAATGATTAGGTTTCAATGTGTTAAATAAATAAATATAGTCTGATAAGAAAGCGAATACTTCATACTGAATGAGGTAATAGGAAATTAACATTTTTCCTATTGAAGATTCGTCTACCTGTAATGTATAGCATAAAAAATTATGAAAGCGTCTACACTTATAATAGTTGAAAAAAAAAACTTACAAAACTAAAAGCTAAACCCTGACAGGTTGCTCTTAAGGGTGGGTGATTTAGACTTTGCATTGTGTTGTAGAGGTTATTTCGGATCTGGCAACATTTATTTCATTTGTGTTCTGACAGAAAGTTAGTTTCGTATTTGACATTAACGAAATAGGTGGATTTACGCTTGAAGAAAAGTGAAACATATTAAAAAGTTATTTCCAAAGTGGTGAATCTTCTATTCAAACTATTAGAAAATTTAATACAAATGAAATGCCCTCAGGGCAATTTGTGTACCACTTTGTTCGTGAAAACTGGATCGTTATTTGATAAAACAACCCTTTCACGTTCTCGCCCAGTAAGCAGTAAGCATACCTGAAAACATTGCTGCTGTAATCCACGTCAACTCGTGAGACCTTTGACCATCCAATGTGTTTCCGCTTCGGCTGAAGATGAGCATTTTTCCAGAAAAATCATATTTAGCGATGATGCTGTGATTTGACTGCGTTGAACTATTTTTTGTTGAGATAAGAATTACCTTTTAAAAACGATTGATGCCTTGAAACACATACCCCTCCATTGTCTCTGTACCTTGACCCGCTGGGGGCGCTTGTTATGACTGAGATTCTAGTTTCATTACGATGAAATGGAGAATTAAGTCATGATGCCTAAAATAGAGACTTACTATTCCTATTTTACCTTTCTTTTTATTTTATTTATTATATACCATTCCATCATGTTGTCCCATAACCAATACCTATCCTTAAATAAAGCTTGAAATCGTACGGGGTAGTCGTGGCTTTGAGAAGATGCATGGTCACACTATTCTGCGATCGATTAGAGTTTTGTGATCAATACTTGTCGCTGGTACGTGCATATGAGCAGAGAATCGCGGTTGGGACCCGTCGTTTTCTCCTGTCTCATTGTGCCAACTGGGAGCAAACCTCTCACCTCACGGGCGAAGACCGAAGAAGAAACCTTGCTGAATCTCGGCCTGGGCTTTCCAACCTACGTCATCTATCCGACACTGCCTATCTGGGAAGACTCATCCTTTGTTCGCCCCCTACTTTATCCTCATTTTTGGATCCTTAAGCCATTCCTCTACAATGATTCGGGGCTTCGCTTTTGACAGTCGAACAGCAACAGCGGTTCTTTTTGGGAGGGGGATCCCTGCTGGAAAGCTGTCAATTGTGTTGTTTCTGAGCTTCGGTACTCATGCAGCTGAGTGCTGGGATCGACACGGCGATCCCTTCTGGAAGAGGGGGATCCCTGCTGGTTTCTCCTCGGTTTTATTGACGCAGGTTCTCTATTATTCCTTTTCAGACTTCCTTCTCTTTTTTTTCAGCTTCGGGGATCTGCTGGAATGTCAAAACTTGAACAGAAACCCGGGACAGTAATGATGACAATGGTACATCAAGGTCGGTGAAGAGCTATTCATGTACATGCCGACATGTACAATTCGGATTATGATGGCTTGAAACACGAAATCGAAGTTGTCATCCATGAGAATGAGTCCCAAACAATCGACAATGTATTGAAAAATTGGATTAATTGGATGGACTGTAGCCAGTCGTGACCATCATTTGGATGATATTGTTCATGCGTTCAACCTTTTTAAGTTTTAACTTATAACTTTGGGTAAATATTCTTTAGTTTTTTATTTATAGCCGATCAAAATACAAAGTTATTGTTCTTATGAATAGACGCATGCATTGGTTAAAATTCAACAACGATATGTTTATCAGAAAGTTAAGTGTAATCTTTTAGGACTCCTTTCAGTACAAAATTCGTAAAATATCATAATTTGGACGGAATACTGTGCGCTCTGTTGCGAGCGTGCAAAAACAAAAATTTTTCATCAAATATGAAGAGAATGAAGTGAAGATTCACTGATTTAAGAAAAATGTGGGTATACGTATAGAGGCTATCCCGGAATTCGACGTCAAGCCGGAAGTCGGTGTTCAAACTGACTAGCAGTACACGCTTGATATCTTCTTAAAATAGATCAGAGTTTCAGACGGAATCGTCCCTTATTCACAAAGTAAATAGCTTCCCTTATTTTGGGTCGTAGCTCAGCTATATTTTCATCGGTTTAATGTAGACTGTAGGAAATACATCTCCTCAATGTGGAACTAGAGAGACAGCATAACCCAACAAAAACTATGGAAAGCCTTAGAGAAAACTAATATGAGTAAGTAAAGAGAGGACAGATACTATCAAAAGGATTCATCGCGCCAAAACAAAACTTTTTCATCAAATGGGAAGAGAATAAAGTGAAGATCCACTGATTTCAGGAAAATGTGGTTATAGGTATAGAGGCTGTCCTGGAATACGACTTCAAGCCGGAAGTGAGTGTTCGAACTGACTAGGAGTACACGCTCGACACCTTCTTAAAATAGATCAGAGTATCAGATGGAATTGTCCCTTATTCACAAAGTTAATAGCTTACATTATTTTATATTGAAGCTTAGCTCGATCGATTTAATGTAGACTGTAGGAAATACATCTTCTCTATGTGGAACTAGAGTGATAGCATACCCCAACAAAAACTGTGGAAAGCCTTAGAGACAACTAATGAGTGTAACCCTCATCCAGGCGATACAAGAAGTCTATAGAAATAATTGGTGTCAAGAAGAGAGGACAGAGGCTGTCAAAAGGATTCATCGTTGACAAGGGGTACTATCTATACCCATATTGTTCAAAATATATCTGTAGTAGGCTCTCAAAACATGAAAATAGAAATGTCGTGGTATGAGCATGCCACTAGATGATTTCATTCTTTTCACATTATATTTTGCCCCTGGAGGTTAATATTAGTAAGACAGAGTATATGTGTATTCATGGAGAACAGCAGGATTTGGTACTAGAACAACAAGGGGTCATAAAGAAATGCACAAAGTACAAATATTTGGGAGTACAAGTCACAAACGACGGAAAGAAATAAAACATCGTAATAACATAGGCAGAATGGCAATCAGGCAA
Source organism: Megalocaria dilatata (assembly GCA_034642435.1). Taxonomy (NCBI): domain Eukaryota; kingdom Metazoa; phylum Arthropoda; class Insecta; order Coleoptera; family Coccinellidae; genus Megalocaria; species Megalocaria dilatata. The sequence continues at coordinate 45,104,079 of CM067856.1, forward strand.
CTAAGCATTACACTGTGGGACAAATCTTAAAAAACAACAAACATAGAGTCTATGAAGCTATAATGAAAAACATAACAACTTATGGCAGTGAAGTATGGCTTTTGAAACAGAGATCATTAAGGTTGCTTAACCTCCTATTGGAAAACTTTTTAGTAATGGGAGTTGAAACATGGTGAAGATTTTCTCGATTTTTTTTGAAATGCCTTTAAGTTTAAAAATACGTTACATAAAATTTTTTAATATTTTTCTTATGACTATTATAACTTCACTCGTCACCCGTTTGTACTACTCTGTGAAGAAAGTACCGGGAATTTTCAATTAAAACAACATTTTTACATTTAATCGTCAAAATTTATTGGGTCGCCTTCAAAATAGGCTCCATTTGCTCCAATACATCTATGCCAACGGCACTTCCAATTATCGAAACATTTTTTATAGGCGCTTTCCGGGATGGACTTTAGCTCTCGCACCGAATGGCTTCAATCGACTCAAAACGGGTGCCACGAAGGGGCAATTTTAGTTTTGGGAAGAGGAAAAAGTCGCAGGGAGCCAAATCCGGCGAATACGGTGGTTGCTGAAGCACGTTTGTTGAGTTTTTGGCGAGAAAGTCAGTCACAATCGTAGCTCGGTGAGAAGGCGCGTTATCGTCATGCAAAATCCATGAGTTGTGCGCCCACAAATTTGGCCGCTTCTTACGGATACGCTCACGCAAACGTTTCATAACGCCTAGGTAATACTCCTTGTTTACCGTCTGACCCTCTGGAACGAATTCGTAATGCACCACGCCACGGATATCGAAGAAAACAACGAGCATCTCCTTCATTTTCGAGCGGCTTTGGCGTGGTTTTTTCGGTTTTGGCTCATTTTTTGCCACCCATTCCGATGATTGCTGGCTTGTTTGCATATCGTACTCGTAGACCCAGGTCTCATCACCAGTTATAATGCGTTCCATGAATGTAGAATCGGAATTACAGCGATCCAGCATGTCTGAAGCAACCTGTTCGCGATGACGTTTTTGAAGAAAATTCAGGTCTTTCGGTACGAGTCGTGCGGCCACCTTTCTCATGCCCAAAATATCAATCAAAATCGTACGTGCGGACTCGTGGGATATCTTAAGATCATGTGCTATCTCTCTCAAGCTGGTACGACGGTTTTCCAGCACCCTTTCCTTAATTTTATCGACGTTATCTTCGATCGAAGCCGTCGATGGGCGACCACTTCACGACCGTCCTTGAAGGCTCTGTACCACTGATATGCACGAGTTTTCGATAGAGCATTATCACCAAAGGCCTTTTGCAACATTTTCAATGCATCGGCACACGAAAATTCATTTGCAACACAAAACTTTAAACAAATTCTTTGCTCAACGTAATCACCCATAGTAAAAATCGGCACGCACTCTGACATCGACTGACTTAATCAGCTGTTGCAAACACACTAGTTGATAGATCCCGCTCGAGCTTGGCATAGTAATTAAGGACAGTGGTACCAACCTAGGTTACCTGCCTCATTGCCCCGCCAGATTTAAATCGATAATTCCCGGTACTTTCTTGACAGAATGTATAAAAGAGAAAGAAAACAGAATACTATATGCATTTAAAATGTTGAAAAAATATAGATGCAGGTTTTAAACAATAAGAAAATAATATAATCGATTTTATCAAGGATTATTTTCCTGGAAATATTGAAAAATCTATCGAGGAAAAGAGAAGAGGAAAATTCGTCAATGGCATTTTGTTACAATATTCCGAGACCTGGCTTTAGTAATTTTATAAATCCAAATACGAATAGATTGAAAACAAATACAAAGTGTTTCTAATAGCTATTGTTTTCAATACATGGAAAAAATCATTGAAATAATCTATTTCACCAAAAATTTCCTAGATGAAACCTGTAGAATTCAGAAATTAAAAAATTGACATAGTGATCGATCCCACAGTAGTTCTTGTTTACCTTGATGCTTTATCCATAGATCGTATAAAAATATACTACAAAAATTTTTACATGAAAGCAAATACTGACAGCATAAAACGCGTTCATATTATAATCTATTTCTTCCAGAAATGGAACAACTAAATTGGGAAATCAAATGAAAATATGTTAATATCATTTTTCCAAACAACCTCCACGCTAAAATTATGTTTTAATTGTTTTCAATAATTTATTTACTTATTAGAATGAAGTATTCGATGTATATACTTTCTTGATTGCTTAATTAATATTGAATGGCCTTGAGCTTGAGATTCTCAACAAATTAGTACATCTGATTCATACACAATCATTTTGATCGAAGGTCAGTCGAAAACAAATAATTTGTTAATTTTTTTTCTCATACTCTATTGAAAAATGTTTGAAAATTATTGGAACGTTATTGATGGAGAAAATAGATTTATAATATTTCTTATAAACGATTCGAAAATAAACCTCATTTGAGTTGGTTTAGTTCTCAGGAATTTAAATGTAAGAAGAATAATTCTACATGAAAATATTCTTAGAGAATCCTACATACACTTACAAAAAAAGTAGGGCCTGAAATTTGACTATAATGATAAAATTGAATGAATGGAAACAACAATTTCTTACCATTGCCATAGACTTTTTCTCTTCTAACTTCCAGAGAAGCTCGGAACACACTGCATAATCACACTTTCCGTAGGGGACATAGGAAAAAGTGGATTTATTTAAAATCATCAAACAAATTCACATATAAATATCCATTTTTTTAGGAAGGTCTTCTTTACTCTATTCTTGAAAGTTTCATTTCGAAAAAAAATTCAGAAACAAAAATAAAAAAATAAAAAAGCACTGACGTGAAGTCAGAGGATGTTGGGCGCTATTTTTTTGATGAAATGTTGTATTAGCCTTTTTGTCGTTATTTTACAACTGAATGCTAAAATTAAAATCAACTGTTGCTATTGTTTTTTTAGCGCTCAACGTTGCTCCTATCACAAAATTTTTGTCCATGTTTCGAATCTTCCAATCATACGATCCTCATGAAATTTGACAGAAATATATGCGTTATCATTCTCCTTCTGACCCCCAATTTCAGATCAATCAATTTGGATCATTTGCAATATATTCATAAAAATAAGAGATCATTTCAAAGGTGAATAACTAAAAATCCATTCGACTGATTTTGCTCAATAACGAATTCAGTAGAGATTTTCAAATCCCAAACCTATCCCGAAAGTTTTAAGTCTTTATTTCTTTTTGTTCGAAAGTTATAGTGTTTAAGGAAGAGCTCAACGCTGAATCATTCACAAATATATTTTTTTGAATTTTTCAATAATATTCTCACGAAATCTCGAACGAACATGCGCGCTATTGTTCTACTTCTGAACGCTAAATTTTTAAATCGATCGATTCTGTAGTTTCGAAAATTTTGGGAAAAAAAAATTTAAACTTGAATGACTACGAAATTATAATCGATTTTCCTCATTAGTGAACTTAATCGATATATTTAGGATCCAAACATTCCCTGAAAGTTTCAAGGCTTAAGCCCTTTCCGTAAGAAAGTTAGCGTGTGTACGGTCGGCCGCGCAAAATTACTTTTGACCTCGAATTCTTCATCAGTGAGGTCAACCTAGTCATTTAAGATTATTTTTGGCTCAAAATTAGGAAATAACAGACATTTTGGCACGCTGTTTCCTAGAACTAGCGCACAAAAATTAACAAATTGACTGAATTAAACCCTAAATTTTGATTTTATATAATCCTTATATCGTTTGCAATGCAGAGGTGACTTTAACAATGAGAATACTTATTCTCATCTGAACAATTATTTCCTTTAGGCTCAGAAAATGTCTAATAAATTTATATCTATCTAAGCCAAAAAAACCGAGTGTATACTTGTTTAAAATCAAAATAAAGAAATAGCATATCTCTTAAATTTAAAATTTATTTTTTATACAATGAATAAAATTCACTTACTGGTATATTCAAATATAGTTCCGACACCCTCAGAATCCTGACCTTCTTCCCCAACTCTAGTACAATACTTCTTTCTCCTTTTCGTAGTTAATTTCCTCACTGCTTGAAACATAACAACAACCTAATTATTACTAAAATCAAAATCACTTTCTGTAGTCACTTTATTCTCTTGTCTACTACTATTTTCAGTATCACTTTCCAACATATGCATTAACTTGTTGGTCTTATCTTGTACTTCGTTTTCCTTGTGCTGTGGCTTTTGGACAGAGTCTTGCGTATCACCTTGATAAAAGGGATCTTGATCGTATTTCACTTCGTTATGATAGGTATTGTACTGGACGCTGGGATCGTAGCCTTGCTGCTGTCCGGATTCATCGTAGTTGGGCTGCTGAGCTTGATCATATCCCTCTTGATTGTATTCAGCGTACTGCTGTTGATCAGGATACTCCTGTTGATCAGGATACTGCTGCTGATCAGGATACTGCTGCTGATCGGGATACTGCTGTTGATCAGGATACTGCTGCTGATCAGGATACTGCTGCTGATCGGGATACTGCTGTTGATCAGGGTACTGCTGCTGATCGGGATACTGCTGTTGATCAGGGTACTGCTGCTGATCGGAATACTGCTGATTATCTGGATAATGCTGCTGATCAGGATATTGCTGCTGATCGGGATATTGCTGCTGATCTGAATACTGCTGCTCATTTACGTATTGCTGCTGGTCATCATACTGTTGTGCGTATTGATCGTAATTAGCGTAGTTCGGATCGTTCGCATAGTATTGTTGATCGTACTGTTGATCATACGACGTTACTAGTTCACCATTTTCGTTGTATACCGCTTCGTATCCCTGTACATATGGCTTGCCTTCCTCATCGTACTGAGGAGTCCTTGTCACTATAGGGTCATACTTTTCAGGTTGTCCATTGCTGTCATACTGTTGATTATGTTGGTCTGCAGGATAATTTTGGAGATGGTTATCATAGTACTGATATTGCTCCTGCGGGCTGTTGGTGTTTCTTTTCTTCAATTTCCTCATTTCTAAGTCTCCTTTATTTTCATTTTGTTCGTCTGGATTCAAGCATTCTTCTGTAGTTCCTTGCTGTGAATTTTGATTAGTGATTGAAATATTCTTTTCTGACGTTTCTGTTTGACAGACTTCAACTACATCTTTGTCCCGTGGTGTATTGAAATTTTCTTCAGGTGTAACTTCTAATTTATTTAAAGAGACAACTTCATTAGTACTTTGAACTTCAGGAGTAGTATTTAGATCAAGCTGAGCTAATTTTTCGTCAATACCTTCATTTACCGAATCATGTTTCTCCTGTATAGTTTTGCTTCCAACATATTCGTCCTTCGTTTGAATTTGATTTTCCTGAGTTTTAATATGCATTTCTTCTGCCACTTCTGAATTTATATTATCCGCTTCCGCTTCTGTGATATTTTCGTTGTATTTCATTTCATCGGGAATTCCACCCGAATCAGTAATTTTTGGTTCTTTATTATCTTCAGGAAACATTTCTATATTTTTTTTCGTAGATGTATCAAACGTTGATTTGTCAGAATCATTAATTATTTTTCCATAATCCTGTTGCATTCGATCGTTCTGTTGAGGTGGATTTTTGGGTTGAGTTTCTTTAGCTTCTTTGACTGTTGTGGGAAAATCAACTTTTAATTCTGCAGTTTCTGGTTCCATTGGTTTGGATAAGTGATTTTCGTCTTTTGTTTCTGAGGTTTTTATATTTTCCAAATTGGTCTTTGCATTGACTTCGAGGCTCATAGGAGAACCTTGGTGGATAATAGAAAAACTTTCATTTTCATTCATAACAGGAACAATTTCTTTATTTCTCAGATGATGTGGCGGTATCTCACTTTCAGAGCTTTTCAATACTGTTTCCATAGTTTGAATAGTTCCATCAGATTCCTTGTCTATTTCTACCTTCTGATAGGCATCTAAATTATATTTTTTTTCAAAAATAGTATCTGTCTCCTGATTACTCACGAAATTAGGCGAAGCGGAATATTTTTGGAGAGTTTTATTAACTTCTTTCTGTTCATTCAGAACCTCAATATTTCGTATTACTGGAGTAGACAACTCTAAATTAATTTTCGCGTTTGGTTGCTGATATTTCTTCAAAACCTCCTCCGGCATTCTCAAAATATCCGCATTAGAAACAATTGTGTCCTGCACAGGTGCAACTGCCGTAAAATCTTGAGAATCTACGCTTTGAGTTGCATACTTGTTGATATCAAATGTAGTTCTGTCAACAGATTCATATTTAAGATTTCCCAAGGGCAAATCGTTGCTATTATTAGCTATTTGATGACGAATGCTATCTGACTGTTCGATTTCACCTCTTCTGAATCTATCTTCGTCCTTATTTATATAGCCACTAGGACTGCGAAGTGTGTGATCAATAGACTCTTTATGAAAAACTCCACGTGCTTGGTTATCGATTTGTTCATCTACATAAATATTTTGTGGAATTTCTACTGGTATTCTCTGATATTCATAGTGTCTTGAGTTAAGATTTTCAAGCAGATATTTAGGATTTTCTTGATGGGATGAAGGGGACACCTGGTAATTATTCACATTTGGTGACTCGTATGAAGATATTCCTGTAGGTTCCTCACTAGATATCTTGACATCTTGTCTTTGTGGGTACATATAGTTTCCATTATCTTTGGAACCTCTATAATTAACCAGGGGAACAAATGTTTTATTTTGAGTATCATTTGCACTGGAATTAATCAGATTGGAATTTTTCACAGCTACATTGGGGGTATAGCTATTGTGAAGCGTAGTCTCTGAAGGTCTCGTTGGAAGTTCCACTACTCTACCACGCTGAATCCTGTTGTAGAAAACCTGGTATTTAGATCGTAAAGATTTGTATTTTTCGGTTGTTGCAGACAGAAAGGATATCCTCATTTCTAATCTTTTCAGAGATGCGAAAAGCTGCTCGTTTCTTCTTATTCGGTACTTCTCCGATTCCAGAAGATCTCTATATCTCCGTTTGTATCCCATCAGGTCAGTGTTTTGCCTGGAAGATGAAAAAAGTTTTTTTTTCGGTGTCGAATGTTGGAGTATTTATATTTTATTTAAAAATTTTTTGAAAAACGTGTAGGATGATATTTATACAGCTTATACAGCAAGGTCTTCAGACGAGTTGAGTTTCTGGTTCAGGGAGTTGAAAATGTTTGAGATTCGATGAATGGCGAATAAAAAGGCAATAGGACAAAACTTAAAAGGAATCATCTGGTTTCCGAAAGATTTCTCTGAGGATAATCAATGTACTCGAACATTCTGTTTTGCAATTTAAAAAAATTATTACGGTATTGCAACTTGTTAAATAAAAACGTTCTGAAAAAAGAAGGCATTGAATTTGGATGTCGTAGTGTTTCGCAGTAGTTTGGGCTGATGTTAAATATGAACAGAGGTTTGTCCTCAATTGTTTTCTTGGGTTAGTTTTTTGTCTTAATATCTATCTAAATCATGGAAAAGTTGAAGAATTAACAACGTGTTGAAAGTAATTCAAGCCTATTACAAAAATGGGCGTTGAAATAAAAGTGCATTTCTTGATTTTGAAGCCTTTATAGTCGACGAATTGAGAGTGTTATTTGAAAATTGTTAAGGAATACCATAAAATCAGATCTGTGGCAACTGTGCTAGATGTTCAAATGAAAACATTGCTGCCGAGAGTTCAAATACTTCTATACGTAGAACACGGGAATTGCACTTGTCCATGGCCATTTTGCATTGCATATTGATGAAATATCTGTCATTGAACGTGTACAAAATTCTTTTAACGCAAATTGAGTTGATTGTCCATTTGAAGCGCCATACGATAACATCGAGCCCTTTGTTTGAATTTGGTAATAGTTAACGCTCTCGGTGGAATGTGTAAGTATAAAGAAATTGCTATCCTATTGTAATTCTTTGATTTTTTTGAAGCAAAAATTCGATAGCAGTAATTAAAGGATGCTAAAAGTAAAAATGCTAATCAAAATAGTCCATATGGTAACCAAAAGTGTTGAAATTCTTTTATCGCAGGAAGGAATTATAATTATGAAGGAGACGTGGATTCATAAATCCAAAACAAGGGAATTTTCCCAAAAAATTCAAAGAACATCAAATATCATTCAAGCAACAAAAAGATAACTTTAATTTTGCGAAATATTTTTCCGAAACAAGTCATGTTTTCCCAGAATAAGAAGATAATCTGAAAAAATACACCTGGACCAGACGGACAAGAAATTATAGAAAAATAGAGGTTTTAAAATGTCATCATGATCCAGTAAAATAATTTAACCAGCAATGAAACGTGTTGTTTTCCGTGGAAGTTCAACATAAAGCAAAAACCTTTCCCAAATATATAAAAACCATTGAAATAAAGGTACACCAGTTTCAAAATATAATAATACTAAGAAACTCAGATCAGTGTATCCTCAATAATAAAGTCATAATAGAAAACGAAGTAATTTCTCATTCATTCCATTTTCAATTATATTTTGGAAAAATTCAAAAGTATGGTATATACATTCTGTCAAGAAAGTACCGGGAATTATCGATTTAAATCTGGCGGGGCAATGAGGCAGGTAAAAAATTTTTTTCCTGGGTTGGTACCACTGTCCTTATATACTATGCCAAGCTTGAGCGGGATCTGTCAACTAGTGTGTTTGCAACAGCTGATTAAGTCAGTCGATGTCAGAGTGCGTGCCGATTTTTACTATGGGTGATTACGTTGAGCAAAGAATTTGTTTAAAGTTTTGTGTTGCAAATGAATTTTCGTGTGCCGATGCATTGAAAATGTTGCAAAAGGCCTTTGGTGATAATGCTCTATCGAAAACTCGTGCATATCAACGGTACAGAGCCTTCAAGGACGGTCGTGAAGTGGTCGCCCATCGACGGCTTCGATCGAAGATAACGTCGATAAAATTAAGGAAAGTGTGCTGGAAAACCGTCGTACCAGCTTGAGAGAGATAGCACATGATCTTAAGATATCCCATGAGTCCGCACGTACGATTTTGATTGATATTTTGGGCATGAGAAAGGTGGCCGCACGACTCGTACCGATAGACCTGAATTTTCTTCAAAAACGTCATCGCGAACAGGTTGCTTCAGACATGCTGGATCGCTGTAATTCCGATTCTACATTCATGGAACGCATTATAACTGGTGATGAGACCTGGGTCTACGAGTACGATATGCAAACAAGCCAGCAATCATCGGAATGGGTGGCAAAAAATGAGCCGAAACCGAAAAAACCACGCCAAAGCCGCTCGAAAATGAAGGTGATGCTCATTGTTTTCTTCGATATCCGTGGCGTGGTGCACTACAAATTCGTTCCAGAGGGTCAGACGGTAAACAAGGAGTATTACCTAGGCGTTATGAAACGTTTGCGTGAGCGTATCCGTAAGAAGCGGCCAAATTTGTGGGCGAACAACTCATGGATTTTGCATGACGATAACGCGCCTTCTCACCGAGCTACGATTGTGACTGACTTTCTCGCCAAAAACTCAACAAACGTGCTTCAGCAACCACTGTATTCGCCGGATTTGGCTCCCTGCGACTTTGTCCTCTTCCCAAAACTAAAATTGCCCCTTCGTGGCACCCGTTTTGAGTCGATTGAAGCCATAAAACAAAATTCGGCGCGAGAGCTAAAGTCCATCCCGGAAAGCGCCTATAAAAAATGTTTCGATAATTGGAAGTGCCGTTGGCATAGATGTATTGGAGCAAATGGAGCTTATTTTGAAGGCGACCCAATAAATTTTGACGATTAAATGTAAAAATGTTGTTTTAATTGAAAATTCCCGGTACTTTCTTGACAGAGTAGTATAAACCCAGAAATCAGAACAATCTACAGGAATAGATGATTTCAGAATTTACGATATCTTTATATTCTATAATGAAAAGCAATTAAGGTTTTATTTCATGAAAATAATTATTATTTTGAATTTCATGAAGACTAAAAAATCCTCATTCCTGGATGCTTTTCGAAAAATTAATTTTGCATTCTCCTAAATAATAAAATATGAAGTCTCCTTGGATTCAAACTGTATTTTTGGGAGTTTGAGATATCCGTATGCAAATATATTGATGCTATCACTGTTTAATTCGTGGGCACTTTTGTATCTATTCTATCTTATGATATGTCCATTTTTCAGCTCATAAAATGAATATAAATATATAAATTCAAACAGCTCTTGAGTATATTCGTATTATAAAAAAATTTGGTGGATGAGCAAACGAATATTATTTATATCTTATAGTGCAAGGTCAAATCTTTGAATAGGATAATAATAACTTTATGAGGAATTTTTCAAAGTTTTGTCATAAAATATTTTGATTGAAACAATTGTTCTGTAGTAAAATATTGGGAACAGATATTTTGAATAATATGAAATGAATATTTTGCTCAGGAGTATATAAGAAATAATTGGTAATTTTCTGTGTAAAAGCCCAAACATCATTAGCAAAGTTCCTCAGTCAATGATGAACAAGCGCATCCGCCAAACTTTACAATTTGGTGGATAAAGACATGTTGAACCCCATCCCCTTAATTTTGAAAATAAACCTTCGACTGGATTAGACGGAACATGATTGAATTTCGCAAAGGAATATATTTTTTCGATACTTACTCTGTCCTATTTTGTTGGATCAATTCGTTGAATTCAATTTCCAATTGTGTCCGTCTCCATTCACTTAAACAAGGAAAATATAATAATATTATTGTAATCATTACTTTTTTACCACATGATTCTCAACAAGCTCGACAATTGACAATGTTACCCTTATATTTCACTTGTGACAACAATACAAACAAATGTAATTCCACTGATTATGATGTTCTCACCTTTGTCTCAGTTTTTCCTGTAGTATCAGTGAGTTTTGATGATGATTTTTGAATCTGTAATTGAATGACATTTTACGATGTGTCACTTGTTGCATTTCTTCTAGTGAAACTAAGAAATCAGTTGGAAATTCGAAGCGTAACTACGTGACGTCTCAACATAAAACTTTCACATTTCCTTCACAACAATGAATGAGGAACACGGGTAAATATTTCGGAGCATGCGCCATTAAACCACCCTTAAATTTCAAGGCAGTTCTCCAAAGTTTTCTAAATGGACAGAATAATTTATTCAATACTTCACCAAAATTGCTAATTTCTCAATATTTCAGGAATCAATACCTGCATTTTCCGAATTCCGGGATAAAATATCTATAATCTATAAGAGTATCAGAGCCGAATAAGTCTTTTTGGGTGTTCTGTTTCAGTCAGACAATCTGTTACAGTTCATTTTTGTTTTTCAGTTTTGAATGAATATTTTAGTCTCGACCACTTCAAGATTGTGTATGACTCATATTGAAATTTCCATTTCTCTCTGAAAAATGTTGAAAAAGATACAATAACTAAAACTATTCTCCGAGAACATGTTTGGAATTGTAATTATGTTTCAAAAATCGAGTTCTGATTCTGAAAGATTGGAAGCACCCAGTATACAAACGGAAAGATTTTAATTAAGGTTGTCCAAACTCCCAAGGCTACTTCATATAATTCTAAACTGCATCCAATTCTCGCAAATTGAAGGGAACCTTATAATAAAAGGGTCTTTAAATGTTGAGGAAATTCAGGATGCAATGGATAAAATTGTAGGAAATCTACAATTTTTGCATTTCTCAAGGGACATAATAGAAGTAAAGTGCGGGGAAAGTTTTTCGAATAAAAATATCTAATTTTTTTTTTTAATATTTTGATATAAACAGATATATTCTGTAAGCCCTCTACATATTTAATTTCAAAAAATTATATTTAATATTATAACTTCAAACTTCAGGAATTAAATTAATGTCATATAAGCACCGCTTATATCAAACGACATATAAAATAATCATTCATTATAAGACATCCAAATGAGATAAAAAAATCCAATAAATATAAATTGTTAACAAAAATCCTATAAATTAAATATTTTGAGTAGACAAAATTTTGTTTCTGCTCATCCCTCTTATGAAAACAGATATCTTTCAAAAATGTTTAACATAATCCTAAGAATTTCATCATAAAAATATCTTACTTGGAATATTCGATATTATTGAATATCTAACTGAGTTACTTTTTAGAAAATCTCAAGATATGTAAAAACATTACTAAAAAAACACGTTTTAAGAGAGACTTTGCTCGTCAGTATTCAAATACATTTGAAAAATATAACATCAATCAACAAAAAATATTTACTTACCTTATCAATCTACAAACATCTTGACAAATAAATACTGAACATTTAAATGGTGTCTCATGTGACCTCCAACAAATAGTTCTGTGGTTTACCATAGATCTTAAAGATTGACCGACAATTTAACGGCCTCTGTTATAGCACAAGGATATATGTATAAAGAATGTTAAGGAATATTGAATATTCCAAGTAAGATATTTTCATGAGGAAATTCTTAGGATTATGTTAAACATTTTTGAAAGATATCTGTTTTCATAAGAGGGATGAGCAGAAACAAAATTTTGTCTACTCAAAATATTCAATTTATAGTATTTTTGTTAAAAATTTATATTTATTGGATTTTGTTATCTCATTTGGGTGTCTTATAATGAATGATTATTTTATACATTCTGTCAAGAAAGTACCGGGAATTATCGATTTAAATCTGGCGGGGCAATGAGGCAGGTAAAAATTTTGTTTCCTAGGTTGGTACCACTGTCCTTAATTACTATGCCAAGCTTGAGCGGGATCTGTCAACTAGTGTGTTTGCAACAGCTGATTAAGTCAGTGGATGTCAGAGTACGTGCCGATTTTTACTATGGGTGGTTACGTTGAGCAAAGAATTTGTTTAAAGTTTTGTGTTGCAAATGAATTTTCGTGTGCCGATGCATTGAAAATGTTGCAAAAGGCCTTTGGTGATAATGTTCTATCGAAAACTCGTGCATATCAGTGGTACAGATACTTCAAGGACGGTCGTGAAGTGGTCGCCCATCGACGGCTTCGATCGAAGATAACGTCGATAAAATTAAGGAAAGGGTGCTGGAAAACCGTCGTACCAGCTTGAGAGAGAGCACATGATCTTAAGATATCCCACGAGTCCGCACGTACGATTTTGATTGATATTTTGGGCATGAGAAAGGTGGCCGCACGACTCGTATCGAAAGACCTGAATTTTCTTCAAAAACGTCATCGCGAACAGGTTGCTTCAGACATGCTGGATCGCTGTAATTCCGATTCTACATTCATGGAACGCATTATAACTGGTGATGAGACCTGGATATACGAGTACGATATGCAAACAAGCCAGCAATCATCGGAATGGGTGGCAAAAAATGAGCCGAAACCGAAAAAACCACGCCAAAGCCGCTCGAAAATGAAGGTGATGCTCATTGTTTTCTTCGATATCCGTGGCGTGGTGCACTACGAATTCGTTCCAGAGGGTCAGACGGTAAACAAGGAGTATTACCTAGGCGTTATGAAACGTTTGCGTGAGCGTATCCGTAAGAAGCGGCCAAATTTGTGGGCGAACAACTCATGGATTTTGCATGACGATAACGCGCTTTCTCACCGAGCTACGATTGTGACTTTCTCGCCAAAAACTCAACAAACGTGCTTCAGCAACCACCGTATTCGCCGGATTTGGCTCCCTGCGACTTTTTCCTCTTCCCAAAACTAAAATTGCTCCTTCGTGGCACCCGTTTTGAGTCGATTGAAGCCATAAAACAAAATTCGGCGCGAGAGCTAAAGTCCATCCCGGAAAGCGCCTATAAAAAATGTTTCGATAATTGGAAGTGCCGTTGGCATAGATGTATTGGAGCAAATGGAGCCTATTTTGAAGGCGATTCAATAAATTTTGACGATTAAATGTAAAAATGTTGTTTTAATTGAAAATTCCCGGTACTTTCTTGACAGAGTAGTATGTCGTTTGATATAAGCGGTGCTTTTATGACATTAAAATAATTCTTGAAGTTATAATATTAAATATAATTTTTTGAAATTGAATATGTAGAAGGCTTGCAGGATATATCTGTGGATATTAAAATATTAAAAAAAAAAGTTATATACATTCTATCAAGTATAAACCACCATTTATTTTATTTTAAAAATATCTAAGTCTTTAAAATCTTTTTTGAATAAAAATGATGTCTTATGTTTGCGGTTATGGATGCTTTGAAGGAAATTGTTAAGGCTATGGAGAATAGGGAATTTGTGGAGATGCTCAATTTTGACTTGAGCAAAGCGTTTGATTCAAATTCACATGCAGTGTTACTGAAGAAGCTGCACGCTTATGGTTTCAGGGGAAGTATACTCAAATTACTGGAGTCTTATCTAAGCGATAGGACTCAGAGCGTTTATTGCAATTGTGTTACTTTCTCAGAAAAAAGATGCAAGCTGCGGAGTACCTCAAGGATCCATATTGGGGCCCATACTTTTTCTGATGTACAGTCACGACTTGAATATCATAAATAGTAATTGCTTATGTATGTACTGTAATGACGTGTCCATAATTGTGCATTCGAAGTGCAAGACTGATTTCAATGAGATAATACAACTCGTCCTGGCAGAAGTTTAAAGGTGGGTTACGCTGATTACACTCAAACTGAACTCGAATAAATCTTACAAATTTACGTTTGCAGGCAGAGAGAATTCAGCGAGTGCCATGTTCCTGGAAATTATCTTAGACAATAAATTGAACTGGGTGGCACATGTCGATTGTGCCAGTGGAAAATTATCCAAAATCCTTTGGACAGATGTGGTACTGCTGAAATGGTCAAAACAGCAAAATTTTCAAATTTCCACAGTGTGCTTTTATATGGTTTACTTCTGTGGGAAAATGCATCGGACGCTACGAAAATTTCCATACAAAAAAAAGCAATGCGTATTGTGTATAGAGTGTAGACCATTTTTTTAAAGCATGGTATACTCACTTTTTCATTACATACGATCTCCTCACTCTATTATATAAAAAAAAGAACATGCAGAATATCTCCAGCTACTGGGGCATTAAAATTTTCAACAGGTTACACGTCGAACTGAGGGACTTACCAGAAAAATTTTTCGAAAGGAAAATACAAGAGGCTTTATTGAAAGGCGTTTTTTTCTTCAGAAGAATTTTTTGTTGTAATTTGGCATGAGATAAATATAAATGTGTGTAAATCGACTAACCATGTAAATATTGATGATAAATCTTTTATTATTATTATTGATATTCTCCCTTTCTCTCCATACTGTGGTGGAATTTGGGAAGAGCACCAAAAACCACCTGAACAGAAACATAGGCGATGCACATATCATATTTGAGTAACACAAATCGAGGCGATATCGAACTGTCGTCATCTTTGTTTCTAGTCTAATGACCCGAAAGATCTAGATTAGTTAACCGCTGGACAATTTCTCATTGGAAGCAGCTGGAATCAAGAGCACCAAAAACCACCTGAAAGGAAACATAAGCGATACACATCTCATATTTGAGGAACTTAATACCGCGACTTAAAACGAGACGATATCGAACTCTCATCTCCTTTGTTCTTAGTCTAATAATCCGATCGATCTAGATTATTTCACACAGATCAGTTGAGTATCTGAGTACATTGAAGATTCAAATGGATTCACCTATCGAAAAACCTGAAGGTCAAGGATTTAGTCCATTCAAAGGAAGACAATGCCTTCCTCTCGGTTGGTCAGAATAGTCGATATTTTCCAGGGTTGGATGAGAGAGTCAGAGCCTTCAAATTCGGACACTCGATAGAATACACGTACCATCACCAAAATCTGCCCCTTGCCACAGGATACTTAAATTCAGGTTAGCCAGTCATTGGTTGGATACCTCCTTTCGTCTTTCCTATTCACACTTTTTCCACTCAAATGCCAACTCGCTATAATCATACTCTGGTGTTTTGTATGAATCCGTCCAACGCGGGGGACTATATCTATTTCTTAGCAAATGAACAAGATATTATAGGCCTTTACTCAGCAGGTATAAAATACCTCGCAGTTCTGCTTTCTACGGCCTTCCTCTTTAACAATGTTCTGCCTTCCGTAGAAAGCATCTCGCCGAAACAACTTTCTAAAATATCATTAGTTTTCTGAGAAATCTTTCTTCGACAATAGTCATCCCAGAAGCAGACACACATTAAATGTTGCCCGAATCAGCAGCCTCAAGTTAGGTGAATACCCACCTATACCGGACTAACAAACACAAAACACGTCGCTACAGCCAGTACATCACTTTGAGTTTATATGTATAGCACCCAACGAAGAATACTATCTCGCATTCATTTCTAACTTCTCAAATTCAATCAAGGAACATTTTCGTCAACCTCTCGTGATAATACAAATATCGCAGCTGAAAAACCTGAAAGTAAGTATTGGATGTTTTTTTAGAGTGATGGAACTTTCAATTGAAATAAAACACATTTAAATTAAGATTGAAGCCAATTTTTTTTATTTGAAAGATAATTTCATGACATTTATGTTTTAGAAATAATATCCGGCATATGTTCACCACGACTAGCTCTGAGGAACTGCATTCGACCAGACCAATTTTGGACCACTTTTTCGAGTAATTCAGGCCTTATTTCATCAATAATACGAGTTATGTTGGCTTCCAAAGCGTCTATTGTTTCTGGTTTATCAGCATAAACCAATGACATGACATAACCCCAAAGAAAATAATCCAGTGTAGTTATGTCTCATGATCTTGGAGGCCAATTAATTACACCATTTCTCGAAATAATGTTATCGCCAAATCTCCTTTTCAATAAATCAATTGTTACGGTAGGAGCATGAGGTGTAGCACCAAAACACTTCTGGGTCGATACCATTCAAATTTTGAAACAAATAATCATTGATCATCGATCTGTTACGAGCACCATTCACTGTTACATTAGCTCCAGCATCGTTTTTAAAGAAATATGGACCGATGATGCCTCCAGCGTACAAAGCACACGTTACAGTACATTTTTCAGGATGTTATGGAACCTGCAGAACTTCTTGAGGATTGTTTTCACTCCATATGCGGCAATTTTTCTTGTTTACATAGCCGTTCAACCAGAAATAAGCTTCATCATTAAACACAATTTTTCGATAAAAAATTGGATCACCTTCAAGCTGTTCTAGGGCCCAATCAGCAAACAAACGACGCTTATTATGGTCAAGTGGCTTTAGTTCTTGAACTAGTTGGATCTTGTATGGGTGTAGACCAAGATGCACAGAGTCCAACTTGTTGTGAACGTCGACGAATAGAAGAATCTGGATCATCATTAACATATTGACTCACACCAGCGATATTTTCTTCTGTACGTGCAGTTCTTTGTCTTGTTGTTGTTGCATCGAGTAGAGAAAATGTTGTCCGAAATCTATCGATAGTTCGACGAATAAGCTGATCTGATGGACGATTATGTAAACCATAAATTTCACGAAGTGCTCTATAAGTTTAGCGAATAGAACACTAATTTTGAAAATAAATTTCAATAATTTGTAAACGTTGTTGCGGCGTGAGCCTTTCCATGATAATTTGTCAATGCTTACTGAACAGAAATGTCAAAACAACATGGCTTCTACCTTCTGTCAAATCACAGTTATCCCTATCGAAAGTTCTATCAGTCTGAAAAAACACCCGCTATATGTATGGTTTATGATTTTCACACTTGCAATTAAGGTTAGTGAATTTGAGGAGTGAACTCAGTGAACCCAACTGAATAAGACTGAAAAAGTCTATTGATTTAATCTTGTATGAACCACAATCGTTGATAAAAATTGCATCGCAATGTTTCTCTTAATTTTGGAAAAACAATCCAAAGTTGTATAATTTCCCGCGTAATAGATAGACTGTACATTAATGAGTTCTAATATATTATTACCTATCTGTTCTCGAAGTATGTTTCTCCTGGAATTTGCATACTAATTGATTTAACGTTCAGTTACTATTAAAATTCGGGAAGGTATATCAACATACCAGAGAAATCTTAAAAAGTAAACTGATTGTCATAGTCATTCTTATTCTGGAGGAATAACCGAGGCTATGTTTACAAGTGATATTTCTTTCGCCATTTATCCCTGATCTGGCACAAGGAAATTTTCTTGTATTTCGAAGTTTTCAAATCGCGTGACTCGCACTTAGGATTATCAATTGAAATTGTTCTTTCTTGAGCTTCTTCATGGTAATGAAATGAACGAAAGTAAAATCGTCAAAGGGAATAGTGAAACGTCATCAGACAAAATGAAAAAATTATAAAAGTACTGGCATTACGATGGAGTTTCTTCATTAATAACAGGTCTTTCATTAAGAGATTTTATTTTGGATTTGGCGCCATTTTTGAAGTGCTACAATAAAACTGAGAGTAGTGTCTCATTTTTATTGTCAAGTATAAATTGTGAATTTACGAAACACTGAAATAGTAAAAAGTCAGTACAGATCGGTGATAAGCACTGACATGAAATCAGGAGCTTTTGCCTACTTGTTTATATCCCACGATCCTCGGGAAACTTTATATTAGCCTTCTTGATGTTTTTTCACATCTAAATGGTATATTTAAACCCAATCGTAGGACTGTGTCTATGGTTTCGGTAGCACTCAACACTGCCTTGCTAACAACATTTTTGTTTTGAATCTTCTAGTCATACGATCCTAATAGAATGCTGCAGAAATATGTTCTTTATCATTTAAAAAACTTCAGAACAATCAGATCCGGAAAATATGAATAAAAATAAGAAAAAATTTCGAATTTGAATAACTGGAAAAACCATGGAATTTTGTCCAATAACAAACCAAACCGAGATATGCAGGCTCCAAATCTACGCCAAAAGTTTCCATTAATTATTTTTTAATGTTTGAATGTTCTAGTGTTCAAGGTAACACTCATCCGCTCACAAAATATATTTTTGTTGAACTTCTGCTCATATGATTTTCACGAAATTTCGGACAAATATGAACTTTATTATTCAAATTCTAAATGCCAAACTTTAGATCGATCGGGTTTGTAGTTCAGAAAATATTGAGAAAATATGACAAATTTTCAAACATGAGTAACTACGAAACTATTGAACCAATTTTGCCTATAAAATGAATTAGCCGAGGTATTCAAACTCTCAACTTTCTCTGATGATTTCAAGGCTCTTACTCTTTCTTTTCGAAAGTTAGCGCTTTCACGGACGGACTGGCGCACAAATTCACTTTTAACGTCGGATTCTTCATCAGTTAGTCTAACCTAGTCGTTCAAGATCATTTTCAGCTCTAAATTGAAAATACCAGACATTATCTGTATGTTCCATGATGAAAAAAAAATTTAGGCGACACGATAGTCCGCTGTTCTCTGGAACAAGCGCGCAAAAAGTACTCAGAAAATTGGTTCAAACGCTTACAAAATTGTATTGATCTTAATAGAGATCAATCTAAAATCATGCAGCGATTAAAAATATTTGTTTTTATTTGTTTATCTTAAAAATAAAGCAGCTTCCCTTATTAAAAACCAATAAGTGCTATAAACTAGCAATGAGAATTTCAAATTCATCCTGTTATGTAGATATAGATTTATTTTAACCCCCTGGATAAAAAAATATTCAATGCATTTCAAAATTCTACAAGAAGTTACTATACACTTTTCCACTTGTTCCGAATTGCAATATGAAAATTTGTATGTCCATCTGTTTTCCATAATAAATTAATCAACTCAAAATGTCTATTGCATATATTGAATCTGAAAATATTCGGTGAGAATTTTTTGAGATTATGGATAATTTTATGATTTTTGAACTTTTTTCGTATTAGTTGTCGCCTCATCTGAAAAAATTTCCCACGATTATAGGGAAAACTTTAATTTTGAGTTTGAAAATATACAGGATGAATCATAACTATTGAGATTCACGCTAAGAACAGATTATCTGGAGGAAAATATGATTAAACCAAATATGCTTCAAATATTACTGTGGAAAAAGATACAGGGCCTTAAATTTGAATGCTTTTTTCGTTTTTTGCTTTCAATTTCACTGTTTATTTCTTAATTCTTATCAAAAGGGATACAAAGGCAAAACTTTAGACGAGGAATATTATTCTATATATTACTCACTTTTTGTTATAGGGGGCGCTACGTGAATCATTTCTGATGATGAAATTAAGTGGAAGCTTTGACACTTCATAGTGGTTTAGAAAATACGATGTAAAAATAATTTTATGTAATATTGTTACTCTTGTTTGAATACGATAATACCATCAGTTTTTTAGAAAAACGCAATTAAATTGTTCATTGTCTCAGAAGGGGATTGCAAATAGTATTTCATTCATGAAAATTATGCTTAGGAATATCATAAAAATGTTGCTGGTAAATGTAATTTCTTCTCAGTAAATTATTCTTACAGCAAGGGATGTCTGTCAGTCGTCAATTGTTAGAATTCTACAAAAAGAAAAGCTTCACCCTTAGAGATCTGCTACAACGGTAGCAGTTCTGCAAACGTATTCTCAATAAGCATAGTCATGACCGAAATTTAATTGAGGTTATTATGTCCTTAGATAAAGCGTTTTTCACCAGAACAGACCAGGGTATTTAATTGGAGAAACAGTCATTACTGTTGAAAAAAATACATTTTCAGTATGATTTTGATTTAATATTTGGTGTTGCATTATAGAAAACAACAGCTAGGACCATATGTTCCTCCTCTAAATTTAAATGGAGCATCTCATTAATTTTTTTTTGCAAAATACTTCTAGTGATATTTTGGACGAATAGTCACTGAATATGTAAGAAGTAAAATTGTGGTATATGCAGGAGGAGCTGCACCCCATTTCCCATTTGTTAGAAATAATCTAAGTGACTCTTCTCATCGATGGGCTAGCAGGGGGAAGTGATTTTGAATGGCCAGCAAGAAGTTCTGATTATGACGTCTTATTTTTATGTTTGAGGACATACAAAGTCCTCAGTTTATACCGGTGAAATTAATTCGTAAATACGAACTCTGGAGGAGAATACAAAAGGCGGCTAGTTTTATAAAGGGACAGAATAATGTTTTCTTTGACATCCGGAAATCCTTTTTTTATTACTAGAACTAGAAAATGCATAGAAGACGGAGGAGGCTACGTATAACATTTACTTTAACTTTGCTCTTTTTATGTCCAATTGTTTTCAATTCTTCTTTCTGTTGAAACAGAAGCCTTACGTCACAAGTCTCTTTATGGTCTGTTATTTGGAATCCCCTTCTAAGACGATGAACTCATCAATTGCGTTTTTCTGAAAAACGGATGAAATTATAGTACAATAATACAAATATTACGTAAAAATTATTTTTACATCATGTTTTCTAATCAAAATCACTATCAATTTTCGTCAAAAAAAGTTACCACTTAATTTCATCCTCAAGATTGATTCACGTGGCCTCCTATAACAAGAAGTGAAGTTAATACATAAAATAATATTCCGCATTAGTGAATAACGTAAAAAAAATTATTAAGGCATATTTGGCCCAATCGCCATATTCTGGTCGAAATAACCTGTCCTCAACCTATTTCCTAATAGTTATGATTCTCCTTGTACAATGGGAGAGCGTACTGTCTTCTAATAATGAGTCAACATTTCAATATTGAAAAATATGGAGTAATTATAACTCGATAAAATAAAGTAAATTTCTAAACGCCGTATACACTATTGGAAATAAAATGAGCGTTTAAACTTTTCAGTGAGTCTGTAAAGATAAAAGTAAGTGTCTAACCCGTTAAAAAAGGTATATGAGTAAATATCTATCTTTAAATTAAATGTTTTATATTGAAAGGATAGAATTCTGCAACAATATTTCAGTTATTCTTTTTCTAAATGTATTGTTGAAAGAAGTATTATTAATTCTTTTTATTTGAACTGATGTACTGTTACATCCTTAGAAGGTGACAAAAATATTCGAATTAGAAGGTGACAAAAATGTTGAAATTTTATGATACAGTTAAATTTTGAGGAATCTTAGTTTACTTAATGGAAAATAATACACCTGGGTTAGAGAAAATTAAGTTAAAAAGAGGTGAGAAAACCCATAAAAATAAGTGGACAACTTAGTATTAATTCGATCTCCTCAGACTGAAGTTATTTCGAACTTACTTCTACCTACATTCTTTTGTTACGATGCCAATTGAAGAAAACAATGTCAAGACATTCAAATACTCTAGGTAATGAGATTTCTAATCATCAAATGCATTCCACGAAGAATTACGTGATCCTGAATGAACTTGCTGTAATTATAGTGAACCTACTCACCGCAAATGTAATACATTCGAAACATGTAGGTATTTCTTGCAAGGATGTCGAACAAGCAAAACTATGGATGCCCATCCCTTCCTCTTCGGTGAAAGGATGAAACTGCAGTATACATTTCCACAGGTCTGCAGCTGTCGAGGGGAAAGAAACTTCTCCTTGGGGCTATCTCACCGAATAAAATTTAACATTATCATATAAACCAAGGCCGCACGCGATGGTGAACCACCCATGTCCTGGCACAAGGTGCTTCAGACTTGACATTGCCCCATATTCTAATACCCTTTTTTCGCAGACAATACAAATATGGAAATTCCTGCAGTATTTTGTCCATGTCGTTTTAAATATAATTGTATACGATACATTTCGTATTCTTGTAGGTGGAGCGCAAGTGGTAAAGTCAAACGATTTTATGTTATGAAAAAAATTTTATCGTATTGGGCTCTATTCGTTAGAAATCCATTGTACACTTTATCCAATAATACACATATACAGTGTGTCTACTTTTAATAGGGGCAAACTTCAAGTGGAGGTCGTACAAGTTATTTGCAACAAAAAATGTCACATAACACCTGGTCGAAATGTTGATGGTAATTTTTCAATTTAACATTTCTTCATTTCACGAAATATTTCAAGTTTTTCCATAAAATCAATTATACTTCAGTTATCCTTGTAGCCTAATCAAATTTGACCACATATCTGGAAACGGCATTAAATTTCCTACAAGATATGAAGTTCTGTGTGCCAAAAAATTCTTATTGGGGGCCTGGTAAGGAGATGGATATCTCGATTCTGAAGTGAACAAAATCAGTCATATTTCTCCAATGATGAAAAATTATTAATTATGGACATGTTTACTTTTCAGCAAAAAATACCTCATTTAGTGTGCTTTCGAATGACATATCAACTGTTGTGTTAGCTGTTTGTCCTCTGCCATATCATGGCTGCGAAGATTACAACGAAAAGTTGAAATATTCCAAACCTAAATTTGCTCTATCTCGAAGCTCTTCATGATTGAATATTAAAGTAATTCTCAGGAAATCATGAATTTATGTGTCGAATCAAAATAATTCGAACGAATAAAATAAATTTTAATAATACAGGTTTTATGAAAAAATGTAAAGAAAAAAGACAACAACTACTTATAACAATTGTTCGAAGTGTTCCGCCTTGTTCAATACATTTCACACATCGTTTTCGCACTGAATCTACAACACTGGGAAGTTCATAACGTTCTGACGCATTTCTGCCCAACAAAATTTCATTCTTTCGATTAGATCCTCTCGATTCTGAACGCGAATTTGATATATTTTTTCTTTCAAGGTGTTTCAGACAAAAATCCAAAGGCGTAAGGTCGGGGCTGCTTGGTGGCCATCTTACCGGACCGTACCTTTCAATCCATTGCACCCCAAAAATTCATTCATTAAGTGCCGTACATTCCAGCTATTATGAGCTGGGCAGACATACATCTGAAAACAGACATTTGGTCTGTTAGCCATTTCATCCAATATGTTTGTTAAGCTGCTTTCGATTAATGAAATAAATTCTTCAGCGTTGAGACGATCGAAAAGTATTACTGGTCCGAAGAGTTCACCTTTCCTGACTCTCAACCACACGTTGACCCTTAACTCATTTTGAAAATGAGTAACAATAGTCTTTTCCATACATGGCTATTTTAAGTATCTGACTTTATTACCCAATTCACTTTATTTTCGAATGACATTTCATCAATAAGGGTTATTACATCTCCAACAAATTTACATCAAATGAGTCTAATTTTCTATTGGGTGCTTTAAGATTTGTCAATGAGTGTTAGTGATTTTTTAATGGAAAATTATGGGTGAAATTTACAAAAGTTTCTGATGATATTTATAAGAAATTTAGAAAGTTTGTATGCTGGTGCTGTGCAATATGAAGTTACAGGTCTTATCGGGTATTCTATTTTGTGGAAATTCTGAATCTTTAAGTTTCTAGAAATATTTCTATGAGTTTTATTCTTACAGAATCTGCTTTTCGCTTTATTATTGAAAAACTTTAGCTATAAGTGAAGTTTATTGGTTTTCTGGTTTTTGAAACTGATAAAAAAAACCTCTAATTTAAATATCCTTCGGAATCTTATCAATTATTGTTTAGTATTGCTTGCTTTTGTGAATTTGAACTTTTCGGCTATGCCTGCTTTCACTAATACTGAAACGATTAATGTAAGCATTTTATTATAATAGCCAAAAGGACAATAGCGTAGAGGCTAAAAGTACCTGATGTAGAAGTATGAAACCGGAATTTCCGTAAAGATGGTGCAAGGCCATCAGTTTGAAGACCGTAAGACTGCTCTGCAGCAACAATATTTAACAGATGACAAAGATTTTCAACACACAACAACCCAGTTTCTATACACCGGCTATATTTTTCTATAACCTCAAACATGTTGAGTTTTTTCCTACGAAGACGAACTATCGGGTGTTTTTTTAGAGTGATAGAACTTTAAATTGAAATAGAACACATTTAAATTAAGATCGAAGCCAATTTTTTTTTTATTTGAAAGATAATTTTATGACATTTATGTTTTAAAAATAATTTCCGGCATATGTTCACGACTAGCTCTGAGGAACTGCTTTCGACCAGACCAATTTTGGACCACTTTTTCGAGTAATTCAGGCCTTATTTCATCAATAACACGAGTTATGTTGGCTTCCAAAGCGTCTATTGTTTCTGGTTTATCACCATAAACCAATGACATGACATAACCCCAAAGAAAATAATCCAGTGTAGTTATGTCTTATGATCTTGGAGGCCAATTAATTGCACCATTTCTCGAAATAATGTTATCGCCAAATCTTTCTTTCAATAAATCAATTGTTACGGTGGAAGCATGAGGTGTAGCACCATCTTGTTGGAACCAAAACATTTCTGGATCGATACCATTCAAATTTTGAAACAAATAATCATTGATCATCGATCTGTAACGAGCTCCATTCACTGTAACATTAGCTCCAGCCTCGTTTTGAAGAAATATGGACCGATGATGCCTCCAGCGTGTAAAGCACACAATACAGTGCATTTTTCAGGATACAATGGAACTTGCAGAACTTCTTGAGGATTTACACTCCATATATGGCAATTTTGCTTGTTTACATAGCCGTTCAACCAGAAATGAACTTCATCACTAAACACAATTTTACGATAAAAACGTGGATCAACTTCAAGCTGTTCTAGGGCCCAATCAGCAAACAACCGACACTTATTATGGCCAAGTGCTTTAGTTCTTGAACCAGTTGTATCTTGTATGGATGTAGACCAAGATCTTTACGCAAAATTTTCTATGTGGCGGATGCACAGAGTCCAACTTGTTGTGAACGTCGACGAATAGACAAATCTGGATCATCATTAACACTATGACTTACAGAAACGGTTTTTTCTTCTCTACGTGTAGTTCTTTGTCTTGTTGTTGTTGTTGCATCGAGTAGAGAAAATGTTGTCCGAAATCTATCGATAGTTCGACAAATAAGCTGCTCTGATGGACGATTATGTAAACCATAAATAGAACACTGATTTTGAGAATAAATTTCAACAATTTATAAACTTTGTTGCGGCGTGATTTTTTCCATGATAATTTGTCAATGCTTACTGAACAGAAATGCCGAATGATCATGGCTTCTACCTTGTGTCAAATCACAGTTATCCATATCGAAAGTTCTATCACCCTAAAAAAAAAACACCCGATACTATTTGCGAGCAGTATTGTTTTTCAGCTATCAATTGAAGAAAACTGCTGCAGAATCGAATGCTTATCGAAGCTTACGGTGAACATGATTTCGGTAAAACACAATGTTTGGAATGGTTAAAAAATGGTTATTTGTACGTAAAAATGAAGAGCATGAAAAACAAACGAACAAGTTCGCAGACAACGAATTGCAAGTATTATTGGATGAAGATGATACTCAAACTCGACAAGAACTAGCGGATCAATTCAATGTGACACAGAAAGCTATCTCTATTGATTTTGACGCTTTGGTAAAAAATTTATGAAAGTGAAAAAATGGGTTCCGTTTGAACTGAATGAAAGCCAGCAAGAAAATCGAAATACCTCTTGTGAAATGCTGCTCGACAGATGCAAAAGTGGGTATTTTTCCACTGAATCGTGGCAGATGATGAAAAATTGATATATTTTGAGAATCCTAAGAGTCGTACATAACGGGTGAATCTAGTCGAATCATCGACATCCACTGCAAGATCAAATCTTTTTGAAAATAAGAACTGCTCTATGTTCGGTGGGATCAGAAGGGTATACTCTATTATGAGCTAGTTAAACCTGTTGAAATCGTTATCACTGACCGCTACCAACAGCAAATGATCGATTCAAATCGAGCATTTAAAAACGATCAGTTTTTGCAAAAAGGCAACACAAAGTTATTTTACTCGTATATGGAATTGTTAGCTGAGATTTTGTTCGATAGGGTCAAATATAATTGAAGAAATAGACCAAGTACATCTAAGTCGATTTTATCAGATAGTAGAGAGTTCGGTACCCATTTGAGAGATGACAAATAAGTAAAGAAGTAATTGATGAAGGGGTAACAAGGTACCAAGAATACTCGATACCAGTAGTTTTTTAAGCAGTGACAAAATATAATTTCGAAGTGGGTTATTGAATTTTTATGTTTCAAATAACAACATTGCAATACAAACTTTAATCACAGATTTAATTCATTTCACATACGCCTAAAAACTTATATATTTTCAGTACCTATTTTTAAAGTATTTAATCAATATCGGAAAAAATCCGAATTTTTTCTTATAGTCTACTTCCATCATTTACATTATATTTACATAAACATAAAGACCAAGCAAGTCATTCAGTCTAAGTAAGAAATTTACAGAATAAGCTATCGCAAGGATGTTGGTTATAACTCACTACTAAACTCTTTTATACTTTTCTGTTCATATTCACTATGGTTTCATTTCTGTTGCTCATCTTTTATTAACTAGAGAAAACAAAACAACTGATAATTTTTAAAAATTCTCCAAGTTCTACATTACATATGATGAATATATTTCAAACAAAAAGTACTAGTTCGCCCGCTGTCAGTCTCACTTTAGAGAGTTTATGATTTTTGCGTTAGTTACAAGCGACCTATTCGAAAAATTTGACTAATTTGAATGAAATTTTATTGAAATAGAAAAATCGAGGCTAATACTCTTTCCGAAATACTATTTTCAAACTTGACTACTCAAAAACGAGCCATGCTGTGGCGAATTTTTGTAATCGTACAAAAATAGTCCTTTCTGCACTCGTATTGGAAGATACAGATATAGTTTTATAACTATTTTAGGAAAAACTCCAAATAATATAATTTTTCTAAGCATTTATTCACCTCTAATATTTAATAGTACCTCAATTTACGAATGGTGTCTATTTAGTTCATCAACAGCCAGTAAGCGATATCTGGTAGTAATATCTATCTAATGGAGATTAGATTGTTTATTATTTTCTACCTACAAGTTTTAACGATTTTCTGTAATTATTCTACTGATTGAATAGCTTACTTGACCATTTATATATACCACTTTTAAGATCATTCGGAATAAAAATATTAACATCAAATACTGATCACATATGATGGCTGTGAAAAGCCGACATAGTACTTTTTATCCTTCTCAACTTCACTATTTTATCTCTGAATTGTCTTTTGCTGGTGTCGTGCACATTGGGCAAATTATTACCGCTGAAGGCTTTTTCTTTTTCCATCTGTACAACGGAAGAAAGATTGTACACAAAACCATTTTCGTTTACAGCGGGTACAGGACATGCTAAAGCTGTGCTGGGAGTTCTGAAGACTGCTGTTTCTATCTGATGATCCTCAGGACCACCTAGGAAGAATTTGGGCATGGAATTTTGACGAATTATGGGAATTTCCCTGCATCTGTCTCCCACACACTCAATGTTTAGGTACAGACTCCTCGACATTCTCTTTTCTATGAAAATTTTCTTGCGGAGATCGACGCTTGCCGTATCGGAGACTTCTGATAGGTCTCCTTCACTCTTCGCCACCTCTGATGTTTCTTCTTTGATAGTTATTATATCACCTTCTGATTTGCTTTCTGTTAGAATCAGTGGAATCTGTAACACAGAATTATGATCTATTATTTCTGCTCTGATCTAGTTTTCATAATGTATGATATGGAGAGTATCCAAAGTTAAAATAATTTTTTCAATAAACTAACGAAATGTCAAGTTCTTAAGTAAGCAGTAGTAGATCAAATGAACCAATAATTCAAAAAATATCAAAAAGTGAAAATTTACAGCTTCCAGGACGGACTTTAATGTAGTGAGAGAAATCAGATTAAAAACACCCAGTAACAGTAGAAATATTTAAATCATTTTTAGAATACACATTTCATATGGTAACATAATAAGAAGATCAGATTTTGTGCCATATAGATTTGGTTGGTTTTTTTCCTTATTTGAGTTTTTGTAAAATAAATATCTCCTTTCAGCATGAGATGCAGAAATATTGTGAAATATTGGTCATACATTCAAAGTTCGAAGTATTGTCCGTCGCTAGCCACTACTTTTTCATATCTTTCTGGCGCTTCTAAGTATTTTTTAACGGGCGACGCAACAAGTGGCCATCAATCGTCATGCATTGTCAATTTGAAGTGAGATTTTTAAAAAGATTTTCAGGTTTATGTTTCTTAATCCTGACATGAAAGTTGCTGTTTCCACTAACGTTTGTTGAGTAAGTTCGGTCATTATTCTATATTTTCTTCAGATTCTTTTCATCTCTATTTAATGCTGTACGATGTGCGTTAATTCTATATGTCTACTGAAAAGAAACAGTATTTCTAAGACGTTTATTTAATTTCTCGAAAATTTAAGGAGAATTTTCTAAAATTAAATTTATAGACAGGTGTAACAGAATTATATTTAATATATTGTAAAGTACAAAATACCTATTAATTATTTTACTTGGATTCTGACTATACGGTTCTTGAAAATTGACTTATTGCAACCCCATATGCATATTGAAATTTATTGAAATATTCCAACCATCATTGGGTGTTCTGATTTCAATGTCAGCTTATTTACTATCAGTATTAAAAGTCTCCCTCAAGTTTAGCTAGCCAACCAGAAGGACAATTAAAATTTTGAGTAAAACAAGAGTCAATTTGGCCGTTCAATAGTTTAAATAACAAACACGTCGTAAAATTGATATGAATTATTAAATTTTGATAGAACATTTGAAAGATTTTTCTATGCAACGATGGCTTAAGTATACCTATTCGAAATTTTGTTACGGCAGTATCTCCAAAAATAAAGTAATGATGTAGAAATCAAGTACTGAAATATTATTATTATTGAAAATTTTTTTAAATTTAAGAATTCGAGTAAATTTCATGATGTACTTGAGTTTATTCAACTGTCACTTTAAATATTTAATAGTATATTCATTTTTAAATACCTTGATGGCCAGTTAAGCCATGTTGAGTTTGGTAGCAAAACCATGTTAAGTTTGGTAGCAGGTCAGAAGCGGTAATTTTCTATTTTTATGTTTTTTTAATATTTGACCTGAATTTACATTTTATTCAACATTAACTAGTTTCTGTTATGATAAAAATCGCTGAATCCATTCAACTTCAAAGTTATAAAGCCCCCTTTCAGTAATTTTACCATGTTCTTCTGTGGTCTTTAACGGAGGGAATGGAAAAACGAAACAACATCTGCTGAGATATCAAATGCAAATTGGTTTAATCTCTCCGAAATATTTTATTGGGCAAGAACTCAACTACATAAATATGATTTCAGCGAAATAAACTGGTTCTACACAAACAGGTAGAAAAATGTATTATATCTCCGTGTCTTAAAGGCGGTATTTTGTGAAACTCAAACTATAACATTGGACATGAAAAATTCAATTCTGCCTTGCATCCGGCAATTTGTAAGAATAACAACTAAACAATAATCTAAATGAGAAGATCATGTTTTGAAAACGCTAAAATTTATCCAATTTGTCGTGAAATATTCACATTCCGAATTTTGCATAATGGCTATCTCAAAATATACAGATCTAACCAAATTGATATCGTGTAATCATATGTAAAATAATGATTTCAATGTTTATACAAAATTTCAGTAAGAACGAGGTCTAGAGGACAACTCACTGAATTTAACGGAGATTTGTATGTATGCAAGATGCATATAAAATCAGTTCTGATAAAGAATAGCTATATAGCGGTTCTCCCACGAGTGAAAAGGTTGGTTTTTCTGGATACCACATGACCCGATGGTCACTCCTTCAAAAACTTAGCTGGAGTCGCAATATTGGATTTAAAATAAAAATTATATGACGACACTTACTAAAAAGTTATACTTCAAATCGATTTATGGTGCCAAATTATGATTTTCTGGATATTTGACTGAATTTTAATCCGTAGAAAATGTTACAAATTCAAATATATATATATATATATATATATATATATATATATATATATATATATATATATATATATATATATATATATAGGCTGTCCCATAAGCAGTGGACCAACGGGCTATGGTAGGTTTAACACTAAAGTTTATTCCTAGCCTTTATAAATGAGAGTAACTAGTGGTTATTTTCAGTTTTTGCAGAATTGGGAAATATTAAAAACTCATTTCCTAATTGGCTTTTCTATCTAAACTGTTAGAAATTTACGTGGAAAATTCAATAGAAATTGAATTTCGTGAAAACATTCTTCAAATAACTAATTTTAGAATAGAAATCGATAAAAGATTTTATGTTCAATTAAAAAAAGAACATCGGTTCGTGAAATTTCATCAAAATACGAACGAATTTCAAGAATATCCTTGAAACACGATCTCCTCGATATTGCGCCAACGCAATATGCTGGAAATCTTGCTTGAAATCTCCGTTGCAGGTTAAAAAAGTGTCATGAATATAGACTTTTTTGATCATGAATAAAGATTAATATTCCTGTGACCACTTCTTTTAGAGTCTTTGAACTTCACTAACTTGAATATTAATATATTGCCTCCTCTAAAATCATCATAAAGATTAATTTAACCCTATTAAACAGGATTCACTTGGTATTCGGAAAAAATAATAATTTGGAATTGTTAATCAAGATGTGTTGCAGCTTCATCAAAATCGTCTGAGGTATAAAATTCATTTTCAGAATTTTATAAGAATAATGCAGTTAGAAATCTATTTTCGTAAACAAATATTCAATATTGGAAAAATGTAGATAAAATTTATAAATACGTTATTGATATTATGATATATATCAATTACTTTGACTCTTTTCCTAGAAAAAAATTGGATACAGCAATATTTGACACCGATTTCTATCTTGTGTCTATGTTTCATCGGCTGATAAGTTCATGGTTTAATGAAGAAAACACTATTAGATTTTACTCAATTCATTAACGATACGCTTCTCTAACCTTTCAAAACCTTTTCGAAGAATGATTTGTCTTAAGTCTCAAAATAGGCAAGTGAGATGCGATAATAAAACCCAATACGTAAAAAATTGCATTCTAGAACTATTTTCCTGCTATTTCGATCAAAGGGCATAATTTTGGAGCATAGTGGTATTTATTCTTCAGAACAAAATCGAAAAAGTGAAAAATAAAACAAAACCATAGTTGAGAATGCAAGAGCTCTTCTTTACACCAAAGACCCATCAAAGAATTTATAGCCCAAAGCCATTGGAGGATTCATTCGAAAACCCGGAATATTGGAGAATTACCTAATCCAAGATGAAGCCAATATTCTAATCTTGGTTTTCGAATGAATTCTCAAGTATTGGTCACCTGAATATTTATTGGTTTTCATATAAAAACAACTGCAAGGAAAATGGAAATTTGCACGAATCATTCATTAGCTGATTAATTAGTATTAATATCATATCCCAGTATTTTTTTTAACGTAGAAACTGAGAAATTTGTCATCGAAACTGTTGGATTTCTTCGAAAATGAACAAGATATTGTCGATTTTTAATTGGCAGGTGGTATTAGCTCTTGCAGCTCCAGTTTTTATGGTCTTTTGTCTGTTACAATAACATCACTTTTCGGACAAAGTCCAAACGGCTCTCTAAATTCAACTCTTTTAACCCGACTGAGTTGGATGTCCTTTCCAACTATCAGAACACTCAGTCAATTGAAATTGTACAATGTGTTACATGGAATGCTTTAATTTGTGAAACTGTGTAAAATAAATTGCTTGTTTTTTAAATTGCTTGTTTTTTATTGAAAAACCTATCTTGTAACATTAACTATTTCCTCTTCGTCGCAATCTTCTACAGTATTAACCAAAAAGACTTCAGCCTAGTAACACATAAAAACAGTATATTTCACGCATTAACATTTTTCATTTCGGCCCGGTAAGTTGAAGTCTTTCCACAAAACATCACAAAACATTTTATAAAGTACTCAAAGAAAGAACTCTTACTCGTACTCATTTGTAACTTCTCAAACTCAATTTCAAGGAATGTTCACTCTCTCGTGAAAATACAAATCAGCAACTAAAAAGCCTGAAAGTGATCTATAATATAGTCCGTCTTGAAAATATCCGGAATTTATTATTTTTCATAATTTTAATATACTTCCTTTTTGTAACACTATAAGACAGAAGTAATGTATGAAATAGGTCGTGCAGATAGTCGGCAATGGCCAAAATTGAATGGCACCACTATTTGTCAAATATTGTTGATTGTCAACAGGTATACAATTTATGAAATAATGTGTCTACTAAAAAAAAGAAAACAGGTAGAATATTTGTATAGAAAAAGATTTCGAAACGTTAAAAAATTAGTGCAATTGAGTGAACTGGAAAAAAGTGCTGTATATGAGACAATCAAGAGAATAAAAAATGGCATGGATATAAGGCATAGACCAGTTTCAGGAAGACCGCATAAGATTAGAGGAAACAGTTTAAACGCTTTATTGGCCTTAGGACGAAAAAATCCGCTACTGGGATTTCGCAAATTGGCTAACAGATTTGATCAATGACATATAAAAGTATGTCCAGAAACTGTCCGTATGTCACTGAAAATACAAGGCTACATATCAAGGAAACCAAAAAAAATCTCTATAATGACATCTTCACAAAAAAAACGAAAGATAGAATTTTATCAACGTTTTCAAGAAGATAATTTCAAAAATGTCTTCATATCTGATGAAAGTTGTTCCCAACTTGCTGTAAATCACCATCCTGCTACCGTTCAAATTTCCAAATTTCCCACCAAAAATAATGGTTAGGGAGCAATACCTCAGCGTGGTGCTACGCCTCATTGTATAGTTGATACCATTAAAAATGAAAAGTATTGTGGCATTCTAAACGATTTTCTCCTTGAAACGGCGTATGCCTTATATCCAGAGGGGTGGCGTTTTCAGCAGGATAATGCAAGATGCCATACTTCAGCCTATACTCAAGCTTGGATGCAAGAACACTAAGTGACAACCATTTCATGGCCAGCAGCTTCACCAGATCTTAATCCTACAGAAAATATATGGGGACTAATGAAGAATGAAGTTTAACAAGCAGCGCCTCGCAATAAAGATGATTTAATTCGGTCAGTTTTACAGTCCTGGAGTACCATCACCGAAAATTAAGGAGGTGATCTAGTTTCGGGTGTATCTGGACGTTCAGTCAAGTATTTACAGTTAAATAGAGGTTGTATAAGTATAGAATATATAAATATTTTGTATAATTTTCTAATTCAAGAATTACAAATATAAACTAAATAATTACAATTGAGCTTTATTTTTTCCAGATACTTTCTAGATTATCTATACTTATAATTAAGGTTAGTGAATCTGTGGAGCGACCTCAGTGAACCCAAGCAAACAACATAAAAAAGACTATCTATCAACTCTTCAACGAGCACGATAGTGTTTTCACCACAATTCCACTCCAATGATTCCCTTAATTTCGAGTAAAACAATCCAAAATTGTTCAATGTACTGTGTAATATATAGACTAAATAATCGAGTTCTAGACTATTATTACATCTCTATATTCTCCTCGAAGTAAGCTCAACCGAGAATTTACATTCTAACTGATTAACGTTCATTCGCTACTAAGTGAAGAGAATATTGCTGCCGTACGTGAAAGTGTTCGTGAAGACCAAAATTTATTGATTTCTTGACGTTCACAAGAACTAGGCGTCTCCCAGACGTCTTTGTGGCGAATTTTACGAAAAGACCTTGGTTTACTTCCGTACAAAATTATTTTAACGCATGAACTCAAACCAACAGATCATTTAAGGCGTCGTGTTTTCAGTAATTGGTGCTTAGCAAATATCGGAAATGATGCAGATTTTCATAAGACAATTATTTTCAGCAATTTAACTCCATTGGACTACTTTCTTTGGGGTTACGTTAAGTCATTAATTTACAGCCATCATCCAGCAAATTTCGACGATTTACAGATCAATATTGAACGAGTAATTGCTAACATATGACCTGATTTACAGATCAATATTGAACGAGTAATTGCTAACATATGACCTGATTTGTTTGAGAGAGTCATGAAAAATTTGGTTCAACGACTTCATTCCTGCCAGCGGGACCGTGGTGGACCTTTAACACGTTAAGTGCCACCATGCTTTCCGAAAAAACTGACCCAGGGGCCACAATTTTTTTATTACATATTCATCTTCCTTGATGTTCAATTGAATAAAATTTTTGTATGTAAAAACCAATTTTTTGTTTTTTGATGTACTTTTGATGCCATTTTCTTGTGGTGACACATTGGTCTCACGCGGCCCCTGGATTGTCTCAACGTTCCAACAGGCCACGGGAGACCAATGTGCCACCGCACAATTCCTGTCGAAACATGCACTTTTGCCGTCCTGTGAATAAGCGATGTCGCATAGTTTATTCAGTCTTAGTTTCTGCTGGAACTGTAAGCATATTACGCGATGTCTTATGAGAAAAATCAAGCAGAAATGCTCAAATTGTGGCAGGAGTGCATGTCTGATGAAGAATTAGATGAGGTTTTCGAAACAGATGGTTCAGCTGATGAATATCATCCAGATGATGATACGTCGGATTCCGAACTAGATACAGATTTGCCACAAGCGAAAAGGATTAGAATAAATACGCAACATATAAAGACGGCGAATGTTTCCACACAAGGAAATAACAGTGTTTCTGAAATAATAGAAGATGTGATAAGGAATACGAATGAAGTTGATGAACAATCTTTTAGATTCTGGAAGAACTCTATGCACAGACAATTATTACACATCAGTAAGTCTTGCATATTCTCTTCTACAAAGAAAAACCAACCTCATCGGGACTCTGAGATCGAACAGAAAGTATAATCCGAAGGATGTAATCTAAAAATAATTGGGAATTGGAGAATCTATTACGAATGAATGTAAACAAGGAATTGTAGTACAAAAATGGAAAGACAAGAGAGATGTTCTATTGCTGAGTACAAAATATGGAAGTGAAATGGTTACAATAATAAAAAGGGGAAAACAACCCCAAAAGCCTAAAAACGTAGTGGAATATAACAAATATGAATCATACATTGATATTTCTGACCAATTGAAAGCTTACAACACTTCCCTAAGGAAAAGCATGAAGTGATACAGGAAACTAGCATTCGAACTTCTGACCGGAACCACAATGGTGAATGCATACTTGGTTCATAAAGAAGTAACTAAAACAAATATAACGATAACACAGTTCAAAGAGTCAGTTGTAGAAGGTCTTCTCAAAATTCAAAGTAAAGAGCAATCAACCGTAAACGAGGATGACCAACATGTTATGAAAGATTTCGGACGAGCAGAAAGACGACGGTGTGCGAATTGCTACCAAAAAATTGTCGCCATATCAGGTAGAATTACTGCCAGCAAAAGAACTCCTCAAACTACAAAAAAATGTTTGAAATGTGACAAACATTTTTGCATAGACTGTTATTTTGAAGTGCATAGTGCACAGATGAAAATATGAGAGTTTATGTGTATTCTTTGTTGAACTTGTTTTTTTTTAAGTTTTTTACAATCTGTTTTGATGTATTTTTTTGAGTTTTTTATATTCTTTTTTCATTTTATTCTTAAATTATGAGTTTTTTCTATGGTTATTTAAGAAAAATAATAATAAAATAATGGTAAAAAATAAATTGAGAATATTCACTACCTAAAAAAATTCAACCTTCCTAAATAGTAACCCAATGCATCAAATCGCAGGCCAAACACAAAATTCGTCGTAGCAGGCCATGCTCTACGCTATACATTATTCTCCAGATGTGAAGGAGAGACCACAGGAGAAATACGCGAATTATATACGAGACGTAGGTCGTGAGGCAAGAGTGGTCTCAGGCGGCACACCACTCCCAAAAATGTGTGAAGCCTATGTGATCTCGCATGGCACTTAACGTGTTAAATGATGTTTTGTTTCATAACTAATGGTATCCATTGT
Source organism: Megalocaria dilatata (assembly GCA_034642435.1). Lineage (NCBI taxonomy): Eukaryota > Metazoa > Arthropoda > Insecta > Coleoptera > Coccinellidae > Megalocaria > Megalocaria dilatata. Next base: position 45,140,674 of record CM067856.1, read on the forward strand.
ACTTTATGAAATAAAAATTTCAATAATTTTCAAATAAATTATGTGTTTTATTTACAAAACAAAATGGGGCGCTGTTCATAAAAGACCCTTTGTAATAATTATTTCGCTGTTACTCTCGATCGATGCAACGTGGTCTGGCTGAGCAGCACATCTCTAATAACGATGAAGTCCAAAAAGACCGAAAGAACTTATTCACACTCCTAATATACACACATCGTCAAAAGTCTTGGCCCCCCCTAGGTTTCTCAAGAAATAAACAATCTATGTTCTGTGAATGAGATTAATATTTTCCCCTATTTCAACTGCAATATATATATATATATATATATATATAGAAAATCTTTGTTTGTTACTCTTTGCTTTATGAAGGATGAGACAAAATAGGAAAAATGTAAAGTAAATTCAACACAAAAACAGCTTGAATGCAGATGTTCAAAGTTCTTCAATAGACTGCCTAATTAAATCAAAGAAATCAGTGATTATTAACTATTTAAGAAAAAGATATTTACTTTATAGTTAAATTCAGAACCATACAATATTGAAGATTTCTGCATTTTTGGTGGCAGGTGAATGTTAATTTTGACACTATTTCTCTTCATTTGTACTTGTTTACTAGTATCTTTCACCTAATGATTTGGAAATGAAGAGTTATTATTATTATTAATAATATTTATCAACTCTGTTATGATTTTAATGAAACTGTATCTCTTACCACGTCCGTAGTACCAATGATGAGTCAGGAATTTTATCTACCTTGAACCGAAAAGTTACGAATGTTGTCATATTTGTAGAGATAGTGCTTCAAAAGAGCGAATCCCGAAATGGGGAATATCTGGCCTTAACAGACACAAGTAAACAATGTATAAGCTGGTGTTAGAAACGAGTACGAATACATGGACAACGATAACTCACAATCAATTCTTATGAGCATGAACAAGGTTATATAATAATCCACATAATTAATTCCTGTCTGTCTTATTTTAAAATTATAGAGATACAATTACTATATCAATAACACTCGTTCACAGTAATGATAAGAAAAATGTGTTTTTTCAATAATTAGTATATTTTGATTTTATTCCAGGAAAACTAGATATCTAACTAGGTTTCAATACAGATGAAAAGAATATACCTATCTCATTTTCTTCGGACTAGTCGATATGAAACTATTTCAAAATTTTCTGATAAAGTATATTGCATTATCACAAAATGACTAATATGAAGGTGGAAAACATTTCCTGTAGAACACTCGAAAACAAGGTTCCAAACAACTCATTAAACGTTTCCGTTTTCTGTGTTATTATTTGGTTCTCGAATGGAAATCCAAAGAAGGATCGAATCATTTTGAAAGGAAAATAATAACTATGTAATGATTGTTATGAATTATGGTCAATTGGCTGATACTCAGGGAATAAATAATTTTCAAATATTCCAATAGATGAAGTCATAAAAAATATTCAATAGTCGACCTTCAACAGTTTACGTTGAAGTTATCGATACTTGCAAGCATTTGAAAAGAAACGAAGGTGATAAATAACGCATAGAAATCCGAATATGCCAGAAGGAATAAAGGAAGTGTTTTAATGAATTAATGAAGAAAAATGCTATAAAAACCTGTATGGAAAGAGAGATTGGATCGGCAACAACATGAACAATATGGGAACAAATTTATAAAGGCAACAAATTTTAAATAAAGTTTTCTCTCTATTCTTTGTCTATTTCCATCATTATCCAACTATTTCATCAAAATAGTTCTAAAACTACTAACTGCACATAAAAAAGATAATCTAGAACAAGAAATCTGATATTTCTCGAGTTTGAAGTAAATCAATTGTTCTTCGTGAAATTTCAGGCTGTAATCTTAAGAGTGAATCTGACCGGAGAGCTTCTATGACATTCTTAGCAACAATTTAATTTTGGTCAATAGTTTTAGTGAAACATGGAAAGGACAATTTTTAATCATATCCATTATTAAAATCTACATCCAAAACGTGAACTGAATAAATTGGAAGAAAGTTTTAAACTAAAATAATAAGAAACGGTTTTTTACTTGATAAATGGATTATTACAAAATTTGAATATAAAAACAGATTTAATCTGTTAGTCTTCTACAATTTTAATTTAAAAAAATTTATTCAAGTAACTTTAAGAATTAAATTAATGTCTTTATAAGCACTGCTTATATTTAATAGACGTATAAAATCGAAACTCATTATACAATATCAAATGGAATTAAAAAAACCCAACGAATATAAATTGTCAATTAAAATTAATAAATAAATATTTTTTTTTGTTAAGTTCCAGGCATGCGTACTAAACTCATCAGACAAGCATACGAGCCCAGCTTGTAACAAAATGTATTGTTTCCTGATCTTATATTTATAAACTAAATCTTTCTCAAAAAATATACAACATAATTTTAAGAACTTCTCAAAAACCAATTTATTTGAAATATTTAATATATTTAAATAATATACTTCAAAAACTCTCAAAACATGTGGCACACCCTCAAAAAATAATTAGAATTCAGATCAGTCATGTTTAGCGGAATGTGAAGTTTTCGAAATACTAATAAAAGAAAGTTTCTTATAATCAGTTGAACCGTTATAAAATAGCGAATTGTTGCTTTTTAAAGTGACGCAAACTGTTTATTATATAGAGTGTATAAACATATATATTATAAACATTGAGGTGGATATTCTGATTTTTTTCTTGGATTAAATTTTCAGGATTGCTATACATATCATGTGGAGAGATGTATTTTTGGGTATTACACACACAAAATATAGTCTTCATGACGCTGAATGGCTTAATTACACATTTCGTGTAGGTGTATGATCTTCTTTTTCTGTAGTCCGTTTGTGCGATAATGTGCTATTGCAATCGATCTGCTGTTGTGTAGTATCAGTTGTGGATTAAATGTCAAGAGTTTAGAAGCCGTCTATCTTGAACAATTGGTGTGTTGGTCAAACGAAGGTTTAATTCAACAACTGGCTAACCGTCTCTGGGTTTCGCAAAATATAGTTAGTATAGCGTGGAATCGCTATCGTTTTAGGGAATACTGCATATACTTCATGGGGATGGAAGAGCAGGAGCAACAACGGTCGCACAAGATCGGCTAATACGGTTAACTGCACAACAAAATCCCTTTTTCATGATAACTAGAACGCGCGCAGATGGAGATCCTGCCTATTCACTGATGCGCCCCCCATGGCATTATAGCTTGTCGCACTGGGGGCGCTTGTCTTGACTAGGACCCTAGTTTCGTCCCGGTGAAATGAAGGGTTAAGTATTGATGCCAGTCACTGGAAGATCTCCCGAATGGGGCCCTAGTTTTGCCGTTATTATTATTATCCTGATACTCCTAGATCTTCTGTGAAGATCCCTCAGAAGCTTTATAAGCTTGTGCGAGTTAGGAGTTCAATTGTGTTCTGGGTAGGCTTTGTTACTGCGATCTTGGTGGCCGACACCCGTCCAACTAGATAATTTCTTTTTCACCTGAACAGGTTTCGAACCCGGACCTCCCGGTCTCGAGCCCGATGCTCTCCCGCTGAGGTGTCCACACTCATACGTTATGGTGGAATGGAGGGATGAGCCGGTTGATTAACTCAGTGACAGGGAGTCTGTCGCAGCACAGGGCACCTTCCTTAAAACTAGCGTAATCTACCTATTGCAGTAAATCTCCGAATTTTCCTCTCCAATGCCGAGTGCGTTATGTAGCATACTGCGTTACCTCGGGTTATTATTATTATTTATGGCGAGCGGGCGTCTGTCCACCCTACCACTGCGTCCGCACGGACTATTGTGGTTCACCCCTAATTTAAATCTACCCGACGAGATCCAGTTTTTGGATAAAACCGATAATCTTGTTCAGGGGTAATTTTTTCAGTTCACTGTGGGCTATGAAAGCCTGGGCAAAGACCTCGAATCTGATGCGACTCGCCACTGGGCACTCTGAGACGATGTGCATGGCTGTTTCAGTGTCCTCAAAACACAGCCTGCATTCATTGTCTTCAGCCAGACCGATTTTGTGTAAATGCGCTTTCAGTCTGCAGTGACCTGTCATAATTCCGACAAGTGTTCTTAGTTTGGCCCTATCCAGACCTAGCGCTAGGTTCGCCATCTTTTTGTTTAAGCTGTTCCAAGGAACAACCTCGAGTGTTTCAGGCCCGAATGGCTCCGCCAGAAAGACTCTAGCCTTGAGTTCATTCTGCCTGTTATCGCCTCGTTAGCCACGTCATGTGGTATTCGCAGGAATGGTTCCGGTCCTACCAGAGGCAGCGCAGCTCCAGCAAATGCCAGCCGACCCGCCTCCTCGTTACCCAAATAGTTTGAGTGGCTCGGTATCAAAGCCAGAGTGACTCCGTTATACATACCGAGCCTGTTTAAAGCCGTGCGGCAACTCCAGACTGTTTTGGATGTAAAACAGCTGGATTCCAGAGCTTTTAGTGCTGACTGACTATCAGTAAATATTTTGATTTTACCTCGGGTTGGGTGGATGCCCACAGTTGATACTTGTATCATCTGGCCACCCAATTGGTGTTCGAGTCGAGTGGGTGGTGGTTGAAAGTCCGCATGCTGGACTAGGGAGGTATTTCATTCATCTTTTCGCAGACTCCCATGTTCGCGATATGCTCATGAAATGGTTCAGGCTTTAGCGGGACTTGATGGTTCGACCGGCCTTGTCCTGAACCCGGATCTATTGCGTAACATTTTAGAGTTTGTGGATCTCGACGAAATGGCTAGCCGTTAGTGCTTGACGCCAGGATCAATTAAATGACTTCACATGGGTTCGGTGGATCAAGACATACAGGCCGGTTGACGGTGCTCGTACCAGGATCAATTGAGTCATCAATCTTGGGTTTATCTTAGTTCATGCGATTGCGTTCGGGTGCTTGGATAAGAAGCTCTTCCGGCGAGTGGGTTGCGTCCCAAACAACTCGGATACTGACCTGCAGAGCCAGTAGAGGTTATATGGTTCTTCGCTGCTACCAGTCAGATGATTGTAGGCTTTCGAGCTGAAGTTCAAACTGGAAGCTGGTGAGAGGTTCTAGCTCCGCGCGATGATATGGCGTAACCCTTATCATATTTTCTGCCTCTGGTGAAATGGCCACGCTCATATGCCAATTCAAAAACCTAGTAGAATTCACATGTTCACGGATGAGTCCAGATCTCGTCTGTATCACTTTGATGGGCGAATGTTGGTATGGCGAGAACAGGGTCAACGGTATAATGAACATTCAATGACGCCAATTACTCTTTTCGGTGGCGGCTTAGTGTGCGTTTGAGGAATTTGTTTTAATGGCCGCACAGATCTTATTATCTTCATTAACGCAACCATGATAGCGGTAAGGTATCGTGATTTTACTGTAGAACCAATTGTTGTTTCCTTCGCGGCAACCATCGGCGACAATTTTATGTTTATCGATAATAATACTCGTCCACACCAGGCAAAAATTATCAACTGCCGCATAGAAATGCATGCCATTAACCGAATGGATTGGCCCGCTGTATCTCCAGACCAAAATTGTATTGAACATGTCAGGTCTGCAATGTCCCACCAATAACAGCGCTTAGCTGACCTACAGCAGACATCACAACAGCTCGCTAATGCTTTGGTGGACATTTGGCAAAACATTCCTCAAGCTTTCATTGATAACCTCATTGATACAATGCTGAATAGAGTAAGACCACTATGAAGAGTTAGCAGGGCTCTACTCGATATTAAACCCTGATTTCAAGGTGCTTCTAACCGAAGGATCTTTTAAGCCTGTAAACTCCACCGGGTCGAAATCTTTATGTTGTTTATTTCTCTTCTATATTGTAGCTCTAAAGCAATCATGCTTACTGTTGCCATTCCAGTCAAGTTAACCGTATGTAGACTCCTAACCTAATACATCAGTACACATATTACATTATTTCCCTTAATACCAGAACACAACTGAGCTCCTAACTCGCACAAGCTGAAAAAGCTTCTGAGGGATCTTCACAGAAAATCTGGGAATATCACGATGATAATAATAATAATATATTATCATATATACGCAAATTATTTTCTTTTTTCAGAATGTTTGCTTTCGATTTTAATTTAACATTCTCAAAAATATAAATTTATTCATTTAAAACATATTTCACTCAATGTTCTCTTTAATGATATGAAAGGTATTGTCATGACCTAATTGCAATTGCCTACTAACGCCATATCGGCGCCAGCAGGTACCATACTACTATAGATATCATCTCATTCTTAAAGAGAAAAATATATGAGGGCGTTGGATTAAAACTTGATGAAATAAAAATCTACGTACTATACATAACTTGCAATCGGAATCGACTATCAAATATAAGTTCTTACGTATTGATATCCCTGCTATATAAAGCCTACGCCTAAATCCTTTACTATATTTTTAAGCAAATCAATTATCTAATCGTCGAACCGCTCTCAGCTTTTCCTGCAAGCTGATAACAATGTGTTTACGTTATTGCTCTGACACTGCATTTTGTAAAATATTTGAGAATAAAACTATTTTTTTTGCGATTATAACAGACGTTAATACATATGTACTTGTAACACTCTGTCGACTAACCAAAACAATTCGCATTTTAGAACCACCTAGCAGTATAGGTGAATCCCAGAAGATATATATATATATATATATATATATATATATATATATATATATATATATATATATATATATATATATATGCAGAAGTGGGTTATAAAAATCATCTTCAATAAGGAAATCAGATACCCAACTGACCAACTTTATACAGAGACCGGGATATTGGATGTAAGACAACTCTACGCACTGAACCTTCTGATGAACGTAAGTAGGAGAAAGATCAGATTAAACCGTATCAAACATCAGCACGATACGAGAACGAGGGAAGATTGTGTAGCCGTGCCGAGAACTCTCAAGACAGTCGGGCAGAGGAGCGCACAATACCTTGCGCCCAAAATATTCAACATTCTACCAGAGGAAGAGAAACGTAATCTTTATGGGAGGAATTTTAAAGCAAGAATGAAGAAGTGGCTTCAGAACACAGAACGGGGAATAATTCATAACTTGATTAACAACAAGTAAATTCCTTGATCCACGGGTATAGAAAATGTTGATCTCTTTTGTTCTTTTTCTCATGGCTGTTTGTGATGTGAAATCTGTGTATTTTGGTATCATCCGGATCGCATGTCATAGAGATGTTAGAGTTAGCACACTAGGTCACATACAAGTAGCTAGTCTACTTCAGTGACGGACGTTTATTTTTTTCTTTGATGAACATGTAGGTATATAAAATGAATTAAATTTTGTTTTTGTAAATTTTCGAAAAAATAAACTTATTATTATTATTATTATTATTATTATATATATAGTCGGGAGTGAAACCTGATCTGTAATAAAAATATAGATTCACCTGCAAATTTCGTTTATCACTCACTGTATGGTGCTCATCGATGATATTCTGCTTTTCTGCTTGACTCTCTGCAATATCAGATGTACTACGATATCGTTTTTCAGCAACTTCGTTTTGTGATATGCCCGTGGTTGAGTCTGGTTCCAACTGAATTTTTGGTAACGAGGTTCTTGATGGAATGGGCTGAGAAATTATCACTGGTGGTTCAATAATTTTGATTGGAAGAGTTTCGGGAGGTATCGTTGGAATAGATCCGTTTAGTTTTGTTGGTAATGGTTCTATAGTGACCACAGATCTGCCAGCTATCACAGAAACGCTATCGTAAAATACTGCATTCTCGAAAATGTTATTGTTTTTTTCTTGAGCCGTTTCGGGTACTTCGTATAGTGCTATTTCATCATCGAAACAGAATCTTTTCTCTATCATGTGCCACCATAATGTCTCCAAGCAACTGTAACAAAAAGTGATTCAGGATATTATGACAAAGAAAAATTCAAATAAGAAGACCGTATTGTTAGACCTATTAGGAGTTAAAGGAAGTTCGTTCGGTTTTGATAACATATGTCGCTACTAGTTAACTATTCCATTGTTTTATCAACACCTTCATTTTGAAGTGTCATCATAAGGATTTTTTTCAGCATCTGTCATTTCGCTTAAATTTATAAACAACATAGTTTCTGTGTTCTCTGAAAATGTCAACTTTTTTACCAAAAAATTCGTTTTCACGGGAAGTTTTACTTCAATATGAAGAAGAAGACTGCCGAAAATCATCGTATTTTAGTGGATGTCATGCACTAGCTGAACGAACGTGTCAGAAGTGGTTTGCCCGATATAAAAACAGTTATAATTTTTATAACTCAGATCCCTCTAACCATAAAAAGTAGCGAGGGAAAACATGGATCCAGCATATTTGTAGGTCAAATAAATTCGTAAATGATTTCGACGATGATTTTTAATTTTATACTAATTTTGCGCAATCAAGCCAGGCCGCTTATCATTTCACACAAAAGTCTTGAATTTTTCGAATTTCCATTGGAAAATGGATTACAACAATTATATTACTCATAGTAAGGTAGGTTTCTTGATAAAATTTACAATTTCCGTTCTTCTCTTCATGAGCACGATAATTATTCAAAGAAATACCTTAGATAATGCATAGGGAAAACTAAAAATATAATTTCCAATTCACACTATATATTAAATATAACCAGTCTTTATGAAGCTGACAATTGTTTCAACACACGGTGCCATCATCTGAGTGAGTTATAAACTGAACATCGTAAACACCGTCTCCTTAAATACTTTACATGTGTATTTAGGAGTTCAAAAAACTTAATTTTTTCTGAGAATTGTGTCGTGATCCATGTTCCAGGGGCATCTGGGATTGTTATAAATGAAATCATAAGTGACGACTGCAATGGCTTACAAAGGGTCTTTCAATGGGAACGCCCCATTTTTAAATTGACATTACTCACGCATGGCAGCCCCTGTTTATTTTTTGACACTGACAGTTGTATTTGTTAATGTTTAACATTTAATCCTGGAAAAGTACACACTCCAACAACGTTTACAAATAATCCAAATTTGTTATGAAAAATCGCGATCTGTTACTCTAACTCTACGTGCCTTAACTCCAATTTTTAGTCGTTATAATCGTCCGGATAAAAGGGCAGTTGAACGTTTAGTGAAGACGTTTGAAAGAAATTTTAGACTTAATGATGTTACAGTTCCAGTGAAACAAATAAATGCAGGAAGTGAAGAGAATATTGCTGCCGTGAAAGTGTTCATGAAGACCATAATTTATCGATTTCTCGGCGTTCACAAGAACTAGCCATCCCACAGAGGTCTTTGTGGCGAATTTTACGAAAAGACCTTAGTTTACATCCATACAAAATTGTTTTAACCTAAGAACTCAAACCAACAGATCATTTAAAGCGTCATGTGTTAAGTAATTGGTGCTTAGAAAAAATCGGAAAAAATGTACCGATAAATTATCTGCCTTGTTCCCGCGATTTAACTCCATTAGACTTCTTTCTTTAGGATTACATTAGGTCATTGGTTTACAGCAATCATCCAGCAAATTTAACTAATGCTATCCATTTTACTCTATAGTGAAATAAAAATTTCAACAATTTTCAAATAATGGAATGAAATAAGGAATTACTTTGTTTTCTATCACTTTTTATTATAACTGATATACAGTGACTCGAGTTTCGTAGTGTTTGTAGTAAACACTACGAAACTCGAGTCACTGTATATCAGTTATAATAAAAAGTGATAGAAAACAAAGTAATTCCTTATTTCATTCCATTAAAATGAACTATCACAAAGTAACGGACTACTCCATCCAATTTTCAAATAAATAATGTGTTTTATTTACAAAACAAAATGGCGCGCTGTTAATGAACGACCGCAGTTTCTACCATAGATTCGAGGAGCATTTGAGAAGTTATCAGTTGAATTCGTAATTCAAATTATGAAAATCCTCTTATCGAACTCAATCATAAAAAAATCACAAAAAATCCTGAAATTTGGAATATCCAACCTAAAGGTTTGAAATTAAATATATTGGATTCGCTACGAATTAGGAAACACTTAAATGAAGATAACAATCTGTTTCTAAACGATCAGGTAGATTTATATAGTTCACCTTTCATAAATTATTCCACTTAAACAATTCTCAGAAAATAAGTTAAGTTATTTATAATATATACATTTATATATATATTTGAACAAAATAATAACAAGCAGTTTTTTACTTGATAGAAGGATTATTACAAACTTTGAATATCAAAACAGATTTAATCTGTTAGTCTTGATGTTTTGATATTCAAAGTTTGTAATAATCCTTCTATCAGGTAAAAAACCACTTCTTATATTTTTATTTTATATATAATAATAAAAGGTTTTTGAATAAAGAAATTTATTATACAGTTTCCAGTGGTTTAAGGAAGGCCATAAAATGCCTTACAAACTTTGTGTGATTTCTGTGTTTAGCATTGAACATAAAGTACCTTGGATTTTAGATGTACCTACCTAGTTTGAATTTGCATTCACAGAGTTTCCAAAATTTGGTTGGTAAGTTCACAAGTTTATTTATTTTTATTTGATTTTATCTTTCAAATGTGAAGTTGAACTGACCTTATCGGATTTCTTATTGTTTTTGAGGATGTCAAAATATTTTTCTATACAAATATTCTACCTGTTTTTTTTTCTACTTACGCCATTATTTCATAAATTATATACCTGATGACAATCAAAATATTTGACAAATAGTGTTGCCATGCAACTTTGGCCATAGCCAAACTGCATGGCACAACCTATTTTATACAGTACTTTTGTCTTAGAATGTTAAAAAAAGGAAGTATCGGGTGTTTTTTTTATGATAAAACTTGGAATTGAAATAAAACACATTTAAATTAAGATTGAAGCTAATTTTTTTTATTTGAAAGATAATTTTATGACATTTATGTTTTAAAAATAATTTCCGGCATATTTCCATCACGACTTGCACTGGGGAACCTCATTCCATAAAACCAATTTTGGACCACTTTTTTGATTAATTTAATTCAGGCCTTATTTCACCAATAGCACGACATATGTTGGCTTCCAAAGCGTCTATTGTTTCTGATTTATCAGCATAAACCAATGACTTGACATAACCCCAAAGAAAAAAATCCTGTGGAGATAAGTCGCATGATCTTAGAGGCCAATTAATTGGACCATTTCTCGAAATAATGTTGTCGCCAAATCTTTCTTTCAATAAATCAATTGTTACGGTAGCAGCATGAGGTGTAGCACCATCTTGTTGGAACCAAAACACTTCTGGGTCGATACCATTCAAATTTTGAAACAAATAATCATTGATCGTCGAACTGTAACGAGCACCATTCACTGTAACATTAGCTCCAGCATCGTTTTTAAAGAAATATGGACCGATGATGCCTCCAGCGTGTAAAGCACACCAAACAGTGCATTTTTAGGATGCAATGAAACCTGCAGAACTTTGTGAGGATTGTTTTCACTCCATATACGGCAATTTCGCTTGTTTACATAGCCGTTCAACCAGAAATAAGTTTCATCACTAAACACACTTTTACGATTAAAAAGTGGATCAACTTCAAGCTGTTCTAGGGCCCAATCAGCAAACAAACGACTCTTATTTTGGTCAAGTGGCTTTAGTTCTTGAACCAATTGGATCTTGTATGGGTGTAGACCAAGATCTTTACGCAAAATTTTCCATGTGGTGGATGCACAGAGTCCAACTTGTTGTGAACGTCGACTCGACGAATAGACAAATCTGGATCATCATTAACACAATGACTTACAGCAGCGATATTTTCTTCTGTACGTACAATTCTTTGTCTTGTTGTTGTTGTTGCATCGAGTAGAGAAAATGTTGTCCGAAATATATCGATAGTTCGACAAATAAGCTGCTCTGATGAACGATTATGTAAACCATAAATTTCACGCTCTATAAATTTGGCGAATAGAACAATGATTTTGAAAATAAATTTCAACAATTTGTAAACGTTGTTGCGGCGTGAGTTTCCATGATAATTTGTCAATGCTTACTGAACAGAAATGTCAAAACAACATGGCTTTTACCTTCTGTCAAATTACAGTTATTCTTATCGAAAGTTCTATCACTCTAAAAAAAACACCCGATATATGAAAAATAATAACGTTCGGAACTTTCTGGACCGACTATACATCGAGAAGTGTATAATGGTGGATACAATATTAAAGATTCTTTTAATTACTCTACGTGTTTATACATACTTTCTCTAAAATAGTATTCTATTTTCATATTTATAAGGGAACTGATCTTGAAATAAAATTAACGTTAACGAAAGAAAATGATTTTTATTGAGCCGAATTCGCTTGGGATCTCAATACAAATGGCAGGAAATACATTAAAATATTTACTCCGAAAATGGAGACCGAGGAAATGAAAAAATACCACAATACCATAAATATTCGATAGTTTAGATTGCTGAATATGCTTGACGCTTCGATGTTCGAAAGGAATGCTGAATTTGTATTAATTACATGTACCATATATTCTGGGAGAAATGATTCGTAATTAGCAAAAATGTAGTTATTTTGAAGAAAATATTCATTACTTAACTCACGTTGTAACAGAGCGCCCATCGTTTCGTCGAAATGTCTGTATTTTGTGAAATTAGAGCTGAGAGAATTAAACGCTTACAAAGGATTTTGAGATAATCAAATTCCTTCCGTCCGTTTGAAATGAAGTACTATAACTTTCAAATTTTGTAGGTTTTCAAGTCAAAATGTAAAAATCAATGGACAAATATTGGATGGAGTAGTCCGTTACTTTGTGATAGTTTGTCATTTTAAAATTGAAATATATAAGAAATGATTTTATATCACTTTTTTATATATATAGATATATATATTTTTTACTTATAATATAATGGAAATAATAGGTCTGATTTTATCTTTTAATAGATCAAATTCAAGAGGGTGGATTTTATGAGAAAGTTCTGAATGCAGTACCTCTATTTTTATGGACAAATTTTCCATGAAAGTGACCTAATTAACTTCTTCTTTGAACTATCTGATTTATTCTTACTTCTATAGCTCTTTTAGATAAAATTTTCTTTGTTCTTCTCTTAATTTTAATAAATGTTGGAAAGACTTTGCTTCCAAGGCACGCTTGGGTAAACCAGACATTTTGGGATGCTGTTTGACGTTTGTGACATAACATAAAATATAATGTGGACTATTCAGCTATACTAGCTTTCTTCAAATATTGGATCCGTTACTTTTTGATAGTTTATTTTAAAAATAGAATAAATGAGGAAATGGTAGAAAACGAAGTATTCCTTATTTATTCCATTTTTCAATAAACCACCTTAGAACGAAAATTATTGTTGAATTGAAGTTATTGAAAAAATTTTCTGCCTAAATCCTAAATCGTTAAACTGTTATTGCAAATTGAAGCTGAATCTCATCTGTATATTTCGACAAATATAAACTAAAATATAATAAAAATCCGCAATATACATCGCTATGTATATCATATCTTAGAGCCTATGTTGTTCCCCGGTATCGATTGTTCTCTTGGAATCTCCTTTATCAGAATGAATTTTGATGCCGCCTCTGCAATATTTTGTCTAATATGTCTATGATCTGGCTATCTTAAGGAATTCTTGTGGAGAAAATCCACCAGAAAGATATGAAGAAAGTTTTCTAGTGAAAAGATTTTCGTCAAGGTATTCAAGAAAGATATATATATATAAATGTCCAGAAAAAAGATGTCCGTTACAAAGATTTTTTATTATTAGACGTTTTTCTAACAACAACAACAACTTTTATCGATTAAAAATTCAATCGATTAAAATATTACTGGTGGTATTTATGGTTTAAATTCTTACGTGGAAAGAGGTGAATTTTTCACGTCGATCATGCAAGGCATTGAAAAAGCGTTGACATTTCAGCTCACACAATCTTTCAACCTTCAGCTTGTAGAATTCAACCAGTGGAACGATTTCACCTTGTAAAGTTCGTGAGGTCCGGAAATATAACAATTGAAAATTTTTTTGTTAATATATATACTAAAATAAAGATCCAACGAAGTTGATATCGAGAATTTGTTGAATATTTATGCGAAATTTTACCAGATGAATAGCAAAATTGATCCGATTATTTCAAATACTAGGGATATATAATTTAGATGGAACTATGGCATATATATATATATATATATATATATATATATATATATATATATATATATATTTATATATATATATATATACTACTCTGTCAAGAAAGTACCGGGAATTTTCAATTAAAACAACATTTTTACATTTAATCGTCAAAATTTATTGGGTCGCCTTCAAAATAGGCTCCATTTGCTCCAATACATCTATGCCAACGGCACTTCCAATTATCGAAACATTTTTTATAGGCGCTTTCTGGGATGGACTTTAGCTCTCGCGCCGAATTTTGTTTTATGGCTTCAATCGACTCAAAACGGGTGCCACGAAGGGGCAATTTTAGTTTTGGGAAGAGGAAAAAGTCGCAGGGAGCCAAATCCGGCGAATACGGTGGTTGCTGAAGCACGTTTGTTGAGTTTTTGGCGAGAAAGTCAGTCACAATCGTAGCTCGGTGAGAAGGCGCGTTATCGTCATGCAAAATCCATGAGTTGTTCGCACACAAATTTGGCCGCTTCTTACGGATACGCTCACGCAAACGTTTCATAACGCCTAGGTAATACTCCTTGTTTACCGTCTGACCCTCTGAAACGAATTCGTAGTGCACCACGTCACGGATATCGAAGAAAACAATGAGCATCACCTTCATTTTCGAGCGGCTTTGGCGTGGTTTTTTCGGTTTCGGCTCATTTTTTGCCACCCATTCCGATGATTGCTGGCTTGTTTGCATATCGTACTCGTAGACCCAGGTCTCATCACCAGTTATAATGCGTTCCATGAATGTAGAATCGGAATTACAGCGATCCAGCATGTCTGAAGCAACCTGTTCGCGATGACGTTTTTGAAGAAAATTCAGGTCTTTCGGTACGAGTCGTGCGGCCACCTTTCTCATGCCCAAAATATCAATCAAAATCGTACGTGCGGACTCGTGGGATATCTTAAGATCATGTGCTATCTCTCTCAAGCTGGTACGACGGTTTTCCAGCACCCTTTCCTTAATTTTATCGACGTTATCTTCGATCGAAGCCGTCGATGGGCGACCACTTCACGACCGTCCTTGAAGGCTCTGTACCACTGATATGCACGAGTTTTCGATAGAGCATTATCACCAAAGGCCTTTTGCAACATTTTCAATGCATCGGCACACGAAAATTCATTTGCAACACAAAACTTTAAACAAATTCTTTGCTCAACGTAATCACCCATAGTAAAAATCGGCACGCACTCTGACATCGACTGACTTAATCAGCTGTTGCAAACACACTAGTTGACAAATCCCGCTCAAGCTTGGCATAGTAATTAAGGACAGTGGTACCATCCTAGGAAAAAAAATTTTACCTGCCTCATTGCCCCGCCAGATTTAAATCGATAATTCCCGGTACTTTCTTGACAGAATGTACATCGCCATTTTGAAAAAAATGACATCATCAGCTACTACCACGAAAACTTTCTTATATTTCATGTTGAGCGCCTAATGAGTCTATTATGAGATATTTTAGGTTACCCATTCTTTCTGGAACACCATCTGTATGAGTAGATGACATTCCTTGGAAAAATTGACGCAAATTGCCCAATATTTAAAAAATTTCTGTATTCAATAATTAATGTACGTCTGAATTCCTGACATCAAGAATCTGCTTTAATACATTTTTCCATCACGTATTGATTGTAGAAAATCCCCACAATATTTACAATTTCAACATCCCATATCGTATCAAAAACAGGTTTTGAGAGAATTCGGTGAATCAATAGATAATCGAGATATCTGAAAATAGGTCATTATTAACGTTACAATTGCTTTTATTGAATCACTGGAAACTAAAAGGACGTAGTCGATGCAAAAAATGTACGTAATCGAATAAAATAGAAAGGCTTTTTACTTGATAGAAGAAATATAACAAAATTTGAATATCAAAACAAATTGAAATATGTTTATCTTCTACAATTTTAATTTCCAAAAAAATTTTTTTATTCAAAAACTTTTAGAATTAAATTAATGTCTAAAACAAGCACCGCTTACATTTAATAGACGTATATAATCAAAACTCAATATACAATGTCAAATGAAATAAATAACCCAACAGATATACGAAAGTAATTAAAATTAATAAATAAATATTCAAACGAGACAAAATTTTGTTTCTGGTTTTATCTTAAGAAATACTACTTGCCTTATAAAAACATGAACACACTTGAAGAACTTCCCAAAGAATATAATTTATTTGAAATATTTAATACATTTAAATATTCGAACAAATTATTTCAAAAATCTCTAAAAAATGTGCACTATATTTTCAAAAAACAAATATAATTCTAGATAATCCCTTCATCAGCCGTTTTTCAATAATCCAAATATCAAAATCAAAAACATAACCTACATCACTCACGTGTTAAAAGACTTAAGCTTCGAACTACAGATCAACTATATATTCAAGATTGATCTATGTTCTAACAAAATCAAAGAACAAAGTGAGTTATTTTAAGGTTTACCTAAATTCATTGACACCCTATAATGAGATTTATTGAAGCCAAAATATAATTATATATTATATATAAAATAAAATAGAAAGGCTTTTTACTTGATAGAAGAAATATAACAAAATTTGAATATCAAAACAAATTGAAATATGTTTATCTTCTACAATTTTAATTTCCAAAAGAATTTTTTTATTCAAAAACTTTTAGAATTAAATTAATGTCTAAAACAAGCACCGCTTACATTTAATAGACGTATATAATCAAAACTCAATATACAATGTCAAATGAAATAAATAACCCAACAGATATACGAAAGTAATTAAAATTAATAAATAAATATTCAAACGAGACAAAATTTTGTTTCTGGTTTTATCTTAAGAAATACTACTTGCCTTATAAAAACATGAACACACTTGAAGAACTTCCCAAAGAATATAATTTATTTGAAATATTTAATACATTTAAATATTCGAACAAATTATTTCAAAAATCTCTAAAAAATGTGCACTATATTTTCAAAAAACAAATATAATTCTAGATAATCCCTTCATCGGCTGATGAAATATAATTCTAGATAATCCCTTCATCGGCTGATGAAGGGATTATCTAGAATTATATTTGTTTTTTGAAAATATAGTGCACATTTTTTAGAGATTTTTGAAATAATTTGTTCGAATATTTAAATGTATTAAATATTTCAAATAAATTATATTCTTTGGGAAGTTCTTCAAGTGTGTTCATGTTTTTATAAGGCAAGTAGTATTTCTTAAGATAAAACCAGAAACAAAATTTTGTCTCGTTTGAATATTTATTTATTAATTTTAATTACTTTCGTATATCTGTTGGGTTATTTATTTCATTTGACATTGTATATTGAGTTTTGATTATATACGTCTATTAAATGTAAGCGGTGCTTGTTTTAGACATTAATTTAATTCTAAAAGTTTTTGAATAAAAAAATTCTTTTGGAAATTAAAATTGTAGAAGATAAACATATTTCAATTTGTTTTGATATTCAAATTTTGTTATATTTCTTCTATCAAGTAAAAAGCCTTTCTATTTTATTTTATATATAATATATAATTATATTTTGGCTTCAATAAATCTCATTATAGGGTGTCAATGAATTTAGGTAAACCTTAAAATAACTCACTTTGTTCTTTGATTTTGTTAGAACATAGATCAATCTTGAATATATAGTTGATCTGTAGTTCGAAGCTTAAGTCTTTTAACACGTGAGTGATGTAGGTTATGTTTTTGATTTTGATATTTGGATTATTGAAAAACGGCTGATGAAGGGATTATCTAGAATTATATTTGTTTTTTGAAAATATAGTGCACATTTTTTAGAGATTTTTGAAATAATTTGTTCGAATATTTAAATGTATTAAATATTTCAAATAAATTATATTCTTTGGGAAGTTCTTCAAGTGTGTTCATGTTTTTATAAGGCAAGTAGTATTTCTTAAGATAAAACCAGAAACAAAATTTTGTCTCGTTTGAATATTTATTTATTAATTTTAATTACTTTCGTATATCTGTTGGGTTATTTATTTCATTTGACATTGTATATTGAGTTTTGATTATATACGTCTATTAAATGTAAGCGGTGCTTGTTTTAGACATTAATTTAATTCTAAAAGTTTTTGAATAAAAAAATTCTTTTGGAAATTAAAATTGTAGAAGATAAACATATTTCAATTTGTTTTGATATTCAAATTTTGTTATATTTCTTCTATCAAGTAAAAAGCCTTTCTATTTTATTTTATATATAATATATAATTATATTTTGGCTTCAATAAATCTCATTATAGGGTGTCAACGAATTTAAGTAAACCTTAAAATAACTCACTTTGTTCTTTGATTTTGTTAGAACATAGATCAATCTTGAATATATAGTTGATCTGTAGTTCGAAGCTTAAGTCTTTTAACACGTGAGTGATGTAGGTTATGTTTTTGATTTTGATATTTGGATTATTGAAAAACGGCTGATGAAGGGATTATCTAGAATTATATTTGTTTTTTGAAAATATAGTGCACATTTTTTAGAGATTTTTGAAATAATTTGTTCGAATATTTAAATGTATTAAATATTTCAAATAAATTATATTCTTTGGGAAGTTCTTCAAGTGTGTTCATGTTTTTATAAGGCAAGTAGTATTTCTTAAGATAAAACCAGAAACAAAATTTTGTCTCGTTTGAATATTTATTTATTAATTTTAATTACTTTCGTATATCTGTTGGGTTATTTATTTCATTTGACATTGTATATTGAGTTTTGATTATATACGTCTATTAAATGTAAGCGGTGCTTGTTTTAGACATTAATTTAATTCTAAAAGTTTTTGAATAAAAAAATTCTTTTGGAAATTAAAATTGTAGAAGATAAATATATTTCAATTTGTTTTGATATTCAAATTTTGTACGTAATCGATTTATTATTTTTTTTTTCGTTATTTGTCAGTTCTAGATTTCATGTGTACTTAATAATAATATTTAATATCACATTGATTAAACAGAATTATTCCTGCGAAATAGACCATTAGAAAACGATTACTTCTGGTTCTTTAATTTCTCAATAATGATACATTGCAGTAAAAATTTACAAGCAATTCAACAATGAAACTTATTCCAACTTTAACTGAATCCATTTATAAGTTTTTGAGAAATATAGTATTGTGTGAATAAACATATCTGCATTTTATTTAGATGGCGATAGAGTTATGACAAATGTGTCAGCAATTTCTTATTCTGTGTTAATTCTGAATGTCAATCATTTTTCTTTTTATTTTCATAAGTTAAGTCTGTTTTTCTTAATTGTTCTTTTGGTATTTTCTAGTATCATGGAAAAATGAAAAAAAGGCTATATTTAATGAGCATACATGAGAAACTCAGGAAAATATTGCTACGGGAAAGTTCAGTTATCTTAAGAGCTGTCAAATTTAACATTATTCATTAAAAAGAGGAAATGAATCAACTAAAGGATAAATAGAATAAAAATGGAAGCAACTCACCAGGATAAAATTTTTTTTCGAGAAATTGTAAGCTTGATCTTAAAAAGACAAGTTCTGATTTGATGAGACTTGGAGAAAGCTTGTGTAAGGATTCATGATTCACTTTAGAGGGAGAAATGAAAAGCAATCAGTTCTATAAACAACTACAGATGAAGAAAAACTTGATCCAAGAAATGCTCGTTGAACTAAAAAGAAATGTCTTCTTTCTGATGACATTTTTCGTACATGATCATTAATCAAACTGTATGCGGAAAAGTGCAAACGAAAAGTTTGTTGCAGTTCGCTGGTACATTACAAGCTGTGAAACATCCAGTGGAAAGCTTGCTCGGAAAGTAATTCGTTTTTCTCGACAGAGGATTTAATTGTATTTTTTCGGACCCAAATGCACACTTAAGCCTCATAATCATTATATGTTTTGAGAGCTGATAAAGCAAGACTTGTGTGTCAAAAAGTTCAATTAATTCTACACAGTAGTTTTTGATTGGTGCCCTTTGAAATATGGAAAGCAATGAGCAGCATATACGTCATATTTTACTTTTTTACTAGAGAAAAAGTGAAAATGTTGATCAATCCAGAAAGAAATTAAACAATGTGTATGGAGAAGATGTGTTGACAGTACCCCAGTGCCAGAACTGGTTTGCAAAGTTTAGATCCGGCAATTTTAATGTCGAAGATGCACCACGTTTCGGAAGGCCAGTTGAAGCTGATAAAGACATGATATAGGCATTAGTTGATACAAATCGGCGAATAACAACACGTGACACCGGTGAGAGGTTAAATATCAAATTCAACTGTTCATGACCACTTGGAAGGCCTGGGTTTAACCTCGAAGCTCGATATATGAGTTCACCATGTTCTCACGGAGAGAAAATGATCCATTTCTGAAGTGTATCATTACTGGAGACAAAAATTGGATTGCATATAACAATATCAAACGCACGAGATCGCGCAGCAAAAAAGATGAACCGCCTCAAACATTTCGAAAGCCAATTTCCATCAAAAAAGGGGATGCTGTCTGTTTGGTGGGATTTTGAAGGAATCGTTTTTTTTTTGAGCCATTACCGAATAACACAATTAATTTGGAAGTCTATTGTCATCAACTGGACAAACTGAATGATGCACTTCAATAGAAAAGGCCAGAATTAATCAACAGAAAATGTGAAATGTTCGACCAAGATAATACGAGACCTCACACAAGTTTGATCTCTTGCAGCTTGAATGAGATACACTGCCACACCCACCATATTCTCCAGATCTGGCGCCTTCAGAATATTATTTATTCCGGTCATAGTAAAATTTCTTAGACGGTGAAAACTTCACTTCAAATGGAGATGTCAAAAATCACCTGGATCAGTTTTTGCCAGCAAAGACAAAAATTTTTTGAGCGTGGAACCATGCTACTACCAGAAAGATGGCAAAAGGTGTTGGACCAGAATGGCCAATATATAATTTAATAAAATATTTATTCATTTTATGAAAATTGTCTTTCATTTCCTCAAAAACCGGAATTACTTTCCAAACAATAAATAATATGGATGAATGAAGGTGCCACAGAACTTTATGAAGAATTGGTAATTTAAGGTAAGTATAGACTTCTTGAAAGTTGTATGTCACAATTGCACACATGCAACAATTTGTCGCTGTTTTCAATGAGATTGTCGAGCTTTTCCTCAGGAACGTTTTTCCATTCTTCAAGAAATACCCGAATCGGTTGTTCTGCCATTTCTTTAGTTGTTTTGATGAGCTCTCAGTCTTCTTCTCACAATATCCCACAAATAGGATTAAGGTTTTAGAGAACAATATACATTCTCACATCCTTCATCTCAAAAGAATTTTTGTCAATTCAGCTAGTATTTTCGTAGGGCATTCCATATGAATAGAAAAACTTCTCCAAAAACACCTCTCCAAAGTCTTGTCATGGGATGTAGCAGCAAATCTTTATACCTCTGTACAGTTAAAATTTCAGAATTGGTCCAGTAACTTCTTCGTCTGCTTTCCAGATTTTTTTATTCTATAAATGTTCCAAAAGCTTTGGAATCGCTCCTTGTAAATCAACCACCGCCTCTAGTAAAACAATTATTTTTTCTATCTGCTTATCTGATAATTCCACCGAAGGCATTTTCCTCAAAATTGTTTAAAATATAGAACGAAACAAAACCTGCAATGTTATATATTAAATCATTAAATCAACAATACAATTTAATCATGGTATTATTCTTTTTACGACCGGAGCAATTCTTTAGTCTGTTTCGATATACAACTCGAAATTTCTGCAGGTGCCTTTTCCGTCTAGAGCACGCTTAAATAACCTTAAAGTCAATTGATCGATCTAACTCATAACCTTGTTCCTTGGAATATCTTAAAAAGCGCTTGATTTCTGAATTAATATTGATACGTCAACTGTGCAAATTTCAGGATAACGATGCTGATATAATAATGATTATTAATGTCCGAAAAGAAAATATTATCTATCGGGTGTATCGAAATAATTAAGATATCAAATAAATACAATCAATAAAAATATATGACTATTATGAATAAACAGAAATGGAACATTACTCAGAAGAGTTTCTGCAAATATCGGTTGTTTTTAGAGTGATAGAACTTTCGATAGGGATAACTGTGATTTGACAGAAGGTAGAACCATGTTGTTTTGACATTTCTGTTCAGTAAGCATTGACGAATTAACATGGAAAGACTCACGTCGCAACAACGTTTACAAATTGTTGAAATTCATTTTCAAAATCAGAGCACTTCGTGAAATTTATGGTTTGCATAATCGTCCATCAGAGCAGCTTATTCGTCGAACTATCAATAGACTGCGGACAACATTTTCTCTACTCGATGCAACAACAACAACGACAAGATAAAGAACTGTACGTACAGAAGAAAATATCGCTGCTGTAAGTCATAGTGTTAATGATGATCCAGATTTGTCTATTCGTCGAGTCGACGTTCACAACAAGTTGGACTCTGTGCATCCACCACATGGAAAATTTTGCGTAAAGATCTTTGTCTACACCCATACAAGATCCAACTGGTTCAAGAACTAAAGCCACTTGACCATAATAAGTGTCGTTTGTTTGCTAATTGGGCCCTAGAACAATTATCTTTAGTGAGGACGCTCCTTTCTGGTTGAACGGCTATGTAAACAAGCAAAATTGCCGTATATGGAGTGAAAACAATCCTCAAGAAGTTCTGCAGATTCCATTGCATCCTGAAAAATGCACTGTATGGTGTGCTTTACACGCTGGAGGCATCATCGGTCCATATTTCTTTAAAAACGATGCTGGAGCTAATGTTACAGTGAATAGTGCTCGTTACAGACGGATGATCAATGATTATTTCTTTCAAAATTTAAATGGTATCGACCCAAAAGTGTTTTGGTTCCAACAAGATGGTGCAACACCTCATGCTGCTACCGTAACAATTGATTTATTGAGAGAAAGATTTGGCGATAACATTATTTCTAGAAATGGTCCAATGAATTGGCCTGCAAGATCATGCGTCATAACTCCACTGGATTATTTTCTTTGGGGTTATGTCAAGTCTTTGGTTTATGCTGATAAACAAGAAACAAGAGACGCCTTGGAAGCCAACATATCAAAATATGTTAATTTTGAAAATTTTTTATTGCATTCAGTTAGAGTTAATACGACTAACAGTTAGATAAATAATCAACAAGCTGTACAAAATATTGCACCTAAAATTACAAATGTAAACAAGTCGGTAAATTGAAGCTATAAATAATAAAAGGTAAATAAATAAAACCAGACATTGAATGACAACTGGTTTCATCTCACTTAAAGTTCAATAACATATTTAATTAATTTCCAACTTGAAAACTAATTCTCAGTAGTGTATTAAGAAGCTTTTGGTTCTATAAATACTAACAGCATGTCTAACTTCTGAAAAAAATATCCAGATATATTATTGAATATGTTTGAATGTGTCTGATTTCTAAAAAAAACTCAAGCGTTTCATCAATACTGAATTAGATGAGTATAGAAATTACTGTTTTATTACCGGAAAAATTAAACATTCACTCATTTTTGTGACCGTGCAAAAATATTATATTATATATATACAAAAATGATATAATAATTTTTTTCATAGTAGATCATAGAAATATAAAAAACTTAAAATTAAATTGATTATATTATTAGGAGTACAAATAAGTTTCCGCCGTTTTATTGTAGATGGCGCGGCACGGAGTTTCGGTTAGCTTTCGCAGATGATAACCGGCTTAAAAAATAGTTTGGACATTCAAGCACAACATAACCTACTAATATCATTGATTTTATATTGGTAAAATATAATTTTTATAAGTTGAAAATGTCGAAATTTGAGCCAAGTAAGCGTCATTTGCGGTAAATATTAGTTTACTTCTTTAATTTAAAGAAATCTGCTGCTGAGGCGCATTAATTGCTCGTAGAAGCATATGGTGAAGGTGCTTTGAGTGAGAAAACGTGTCGAGAGTGGTTTCAAAAGTTTAAAAACGGTGATTTCGACGTAGAAGACAAAGATCGCAGTGGAAGGCCAAAAATTTACGAGGATGCAGAATTGGAGGAATTATTGAAGGAAGATTCATCCCAAACACAAAAAGAACTTGCTCTAACATTAGAAGTCACTCAGCTAGCAGTCTCACATCGTCTTCTATAATAAATATATAATTTGTGTTAAAAAACGGCGGAAACTTATTTGTACTCCTAATATATTTTTCTTGTTTCGGTTCTTAGAGCAAAAAAAATGTGATTCAAAGTTTTACATTTTACGTTTCGAAGTATGAAGTTGAGGAATCAAAATATCGAATTAAAAAAATGTTAATGTAACGATTCTATATCGGAAGCTTTAATGCGCTCATGCATTGAAAGTTAATAATAATAATTCACAATAAATTGATGAAACTTGGTGAAAAATTCGAGTATTATCCTCATATGACGTAAGTTTTTTCCGAAATTAACTTTAGAAATGAAAATAAAATTGAGAAGAAAAATATATAATATTTTTCGAGATCCATTACGAGTCTTAAAATTTCATATAATATTCATTCACCTTATTCCTAATTTTTTGAAACTAAAATCAGTAATCAGTGATTTGAAAGATATGAAAAAGTGATAAAAATGTGAAAAATTGCTATATGTAGGTAGGTATAAAATCGTAAACATTTTGATGGGGAAATAGTGAGCCTTTCCTTGTGAAGAAACACCAGCATTTATATCTCATTATCAATTGCAATTGCTACTGGAACGTCAGAAAACAATCCCTCCGACAATAAAGCAGTCAAATAGATATCTTTTGGGGATAGGTTCATATTAACTGTTTTGCTTAGAAAACGGTATGGCACCTCTCGAAGTTGTATTTATCTATTTTTTCATCATTTCTCATTTCAGCGAAAATGTGTTATTGACTCCTTGTCCAAAACGAGAAAAAAATAATGTAATCCATTATTGGATTTTAAAAATTTTAAGAAAATTGTTCGAGAAAATAAGAACATATGTATTGAATATTTCAATTTTGTTGGTACTATAAAATAGAGTAGAGAGGCTTCTTACTTGATAGAAGAAATATAACAAAATTTGAATATTAAAACAAATTGAAATATGTTTATCTTCTACAATTTTAATTTCAAAAATAATTTTTTATTCAAAAAATTTTCAGAATTAAATTAATGTCTAAAACAAAATAAGCCTTAAAAATAACCCACACTGTTCTTTGATTTTGTTAGAACATAGATAAATCTTGATTTATACAGTTGATCTGTGTTTCCAAGCATTAGTCCTTGTACACGTGTTTGTTTGTGATATAGGTTAGTCTTTTGATTTTGATATTTGGAATATTATTGAGGACTGAAGACGGAATTGCTTAGAATTATATTTGTTTTTTGAAGATATAGTGCATT
This sequence comes from Megalocaria dilatata, assembly GCA_034642435.1. Lineage (NCBI taxonomy): Eukaryota > Metazoa > Arthropoda > Insecta > Coleoptera > Coccinellidae > Megalocaria > Megalocaria dilatata. The sequence continues at coordinate 45,166,170 of CM067856.1, forward strand.
TTTTTAGAGATTTCTGAATTAACTTATTCGAATATTTAAATATATTAAATATTTCAAATAAATTATATCCTTTGAGAAGTCCTTTAAGTGTGTTCATGTTTTTAAAAGGCAATTGGTGTTCTTAAAGGTAAGACCAGAAACAAAATTTTGTCTCCTTTAAATGTTTATTTATTAATTTTAATGACTTTTGTATATCTGTGGGTTTATTTATTCCATTTGACATTATATATTGAGTTTTGATTATATACGTCTATTAAATGTAAGCGGTGCTTGTTTTAGACATTAATTTAATTCTAAAAGTTTTTTGAATAAATTTTTTTTTTTTTTAATTAAAATTGTAGAAGATAAACATATTTCAATTTGTTTTAATATTCAAATTTTGTTGGTACTTATATATTCAATTTAAAACCAATTTCTGAATTGAATAGGCATTTTAGGTTAAGGATTTTCTAAGTTTTCGAAGGAATTATTCAATCAGGTTTCAAATTTAATTGGACATTCAGATGAAAGTGGAGTTTAACTGTTTATTGCTGAGAACGAGAGTGGATATGAGATGATAGGAACGGAACATGGCATTATCACTCTTAATTTCTAAGTAGGTACATTCCACATGCATCAATTTATTCGGAATTTAATAGAAGATCGTTTAAAATTTCCCATGAAGAATTTTAAAGTTGCGACATTTCAAGCGGATCGAAAAAACCAGTTTATTCGAATATCGACCGTTTAAATTCCGGGAATTTCATAGATTGTTTTGGGATCATGTGATGTCGTTCGACGATTCAAACTACCAGATTTCACATCAAAACGCGAAGCTAATGTGATTTTGAATGCTGATCTTGAACGTATAAAATACTCAATGTCACATTCATCATTTTCCGTGCACAGAAACCGAGAGTTTCACGGATGAGAGATAATAAACAAACATTTTAAATGTGTTTCCTTGAAATAACATTCAGATTTGACGTTCGTGTGGTTAATTAAAAAACTCGGCCCGAATCAAGAATCAATTAAAATGGTACTCACGATTGACAGCATCTGCACATCGTCGCACTACGCCTATTTGGAACTACACAAACATAACCACTAATTTTCGTCCGAAAAAGTCACTTTGAGTACTAGTAGTACCTTGTCCTATCTGCGGGATATCGCAAAGTGGAAACGCACCTGAGACGATAGGCTACTAGATGCGTTCTTGAGTTTCAGTAGTGGCAGTTGGCATTTCCAAACTATGAATGACTGACTTAATTACATTTTAAAGACGGCGAGACTGGTGAAACCACATAATAGCGAATATATTGTTTCGAGCGCCTGCTTGATAACTATTGATAAATCACGTGGCGTCGTGAGTACTTTACTGAGTATAATAAACACATGATGTGATTTTATATTTCGTTGCTCTACCTGTACTATGACAATAGATGTGGAGGAATTGGCGCATGAGTGGCGTCCATCGGGGTTCTTGGTCGGATGCTGACCAGCGTGACCCAAATGGTCCATTTTCTCAGCTGGGGAGTGATTCCAGACATGGGCGTAGCCACTTATTAAGTGCATAGTAGCTCATGAAGTAATGTGGTTAAAAATTAATAATATCTCAAAAGCAACAAATAATAAACTTTTCGAATCGTGTAGCGAAAAAATTTTTGAGTGGCACTTTCATTTTCAAATACTAATTAAATTTATATCCGTTATCTATGAAAACCATTGCAGGATATTTCGGTGAGAAAAATTCGGCGGCAACATGACAGATTCAAACCATTCATCCCTAATAAATTTGTTTAATCAGTCTCACTAATTCAATTCGAACGGCTTTGTAATCTTGTAGATTACCCAAAGTAATATTTAGTGCAGCATCATTTATTTTCACATACCAAAATCGTAAAACCATGTAAAAATTAAGAGTCTACAGTTTAGAGCTTTGAAATCCTCTAAAAACTAGTCACATCTGGTTGCATACATTAGGGAGTTAGTTTCTGATAACCCTTTCATTTCCATCGTGGTCAACAAGTTGAGGGTGGACAGAGAGGCGGTTCCTTCGCACAGCCGTCTTCGGTGAATACCAGATATATGTCCATATCTGAATTCGTCAGCAAAGAGTACATGCTATTGATCTCATCAGTGTACCCACTCCATTGTCCTTCAATCTTTGACGCTTGTGTTCGCGAGTGAGTGGAACTCGTCTCAACAAGCATCTCCATGTTTGATTGACTTCATGGAGACGGCTTCTGGCTGTGCTCAGGGAAACTGAGTTACCTGTGATATTTCAAAGACGTCATTCTGCAAGGCTGTCTTCTTACCGAAAGAGTTCAAAGTAGTCTTCTGCAGGCGTAGTAGCACGTGTTCTACCACTTCTGGGTCTTTGACGAACAGTTTCAGTGACAAAGTACCGTGCCAATAAACGTCATAGCACACTAAGGCTAACATTGAAGAAATGAGTCCATTGTACTTGTGTTCGACCCTCCAGAACCATTCCTAGGGCTCTGTTGGTATCGTTCTCAAATAAAACTTGTCTTGGCATAATGAAAATTCGATTTTTAATTGCGTACAATCGTTGGATCTTATTGAAAACGAAATACGGACTAAAGAGAAAATGATCAAAATGTGTATTTCTGACATACATGGACAAAAAATGATTAAACTTGATAAAAACTTGCTTCGCGATCAACCAGAAAACGTTTCTTCAATCGTTATAAGTTTAAACTTTGAATATCAAAACAGATTAAATCGGTTAGTTTTCTACAATTTTAATTTCGAAAATTTTTTTTTTTAACTTTTAGAATTAAATTAATGTCTTATAAGCACTACTTATATTTAATAGACGTATAAAATCAAAATTCATTATACAATACAAATTATCAAATGGAATAAAAAACCCGACAAATATAAACTGTTGATTAAAATTTAAAAATAAGTAATATTGAATATTTCGTTCCAAGCATGCGCACCTGAACTCTTCAGACAGGCGTGGTGCGCATGTCTGCCTGTGACAAAATGTTTTGTTTCTGATTTTATATTTATGAAAACTAAATCTTTTTCAAGAATACACAACACAATTTTGAGAACATATCCAAAACTAATTTATTTGAAATATTTAATATATTTAAATAAGTTACTTCAAAATTTCTCAAAAACATGTAGCACATCCTCAAAAATAATCATAATTCAGATAAGGTCAGTTCAACTTTACATTTAAAAGATAAAATCAAATAACAATATATTATGTATAAAATAAAATAGAAAAAGGTTTTCTACTTGATAGGAGGGATATAACAAAATGTGAATATCAAAACAGATTTAATATGTCAATCTTCTAAAATTTTAATTTCAAAAAAATTTTTCTTCAAAAAACTTTTAGAATTAAATTATTGTCTACATAAGAACAGCTTATATTTAATAGACGTATACAATCAAAACTCAATATACAATATCAAATGGAATAAATTAACCAACAAATATAAATTGTCAATTAAAATTAATAAATAAATATTTCAAGGAGACAAAATTTTGTTTCTGATCTTATCATTATGATCACCAATTCCTTTTCAAAAACATAAAGCACAACTTAAGAACTTCTCAAAAAATATAATTTATTTGAAATATTCAATATATTCAAATAAGTTAATTCAAGAATCTCTCAAAACATGCACTTTATCTCCAAAAAAGAATTAGACTTCCGATAATATCTGATAATATCATAAAAAAATCATATTTAAAAAATCAAAATCAACTAACAATCAGTATACCTAACAGGTAACAGGTTAAATTGCTCAAACAGACTAGCTTTAAAAATCAAGATATTCTATGTCCGTCACAAAAATCACAGAAAACTGTAACAATAAATATACTTATAAACTTACCCCTACAATTTTTGGAATCTCTGTTTGATGCACATTCAAACTAAGTACATCTTATATCCAAGGTACTCTATGTTAACCACAAAAATCACACAGTTTGTAAGGCACTTTATGGCCTTGCTTAAACCACTGGAAACTCTATAATGAATTTCTTTATTCAAAAACCTAATATGATTATATATTATATATAAAATAAAATAATAAGAAGCGGTTTTTTACTTGATAGAAGGATTATTACAAACTTTAAAAATCGAAACAGATTTAATCGGTTATTTTTTAATTTTAATTAACAGCTAATATTTGTTGGATTTTTTTTATTCCATTTGATATTGTTTAATGAATTTTGATTTTATATGTTATTATATTAAATATGGGCAGTACTTATAAGACATTAATTGAATTCTAAAAGATTTAAAAATAAAATTTTTTTGAAATCAAAATTGTAGAAGACTAACAGATTAAATCTGTAATCTTTGTACTTTGTAATAATCCTTCTATAAAAAAAAACCGCTTCTTATTATTTTATGTTATAAATTTATGAAAAAAAATATATTAAGACGATACCGAAAATATGCATCTTCGGAAAACATCAATATCCTATATTTTGTATATTTTATTATTGTTTATGTTGATTTCTCATGGTGTTTAACTTCATTTTATTGCATATGACAATACTGTACTTCTTAAATGTAGAGTTTAAATTTTTACATGTTCATTAACTCTATTGTATTTTTGCGAAAAAAGTGCCACAGCACTTATCGCCAACCGACTTTATTCCCATTTATTTATATATTGTTTGTAAACGCTTTCTCTTCGAATAAAGTTATATTATTATTATTATCATCCTTAACTTTTGATGAGCAGTTTATTTAATAATTTCAATACAATTTTCAACTGATAATAATTCTGTTGAGACTTTATTAGATGAATATTTCAAATGAACGTGTACACAAAATATTCTATTCTGTGATATTTTCATAAATTATTAATATTTGATTATTCTAAATTACTAATATAAATAATTTATTTTAATAAAATGTCTTAAAAAGACCAACTTTATTCAGTAAAATACCTATTGAAAATTCAATTACGATTTGTATTCTGAATCAAAAAATTTTATCATTTCCCATTTTTTCCAAATTTTTTCAGAATCAAAATATTATATTTATAATAGAGATGATTTCCAATATGTTACTAAACGAAAATCGTATTTTACTATTTCAACACTAACAATTTTGTAAAAATTGAAGAAACTTTTACGATTTATTATTTTTTTAATTAATCACATTAGTTTTTAACTATGAAGGATTTCTAAGGATACACCTTAGAAATTCCAATGAACAGATAATATTTTTGAACGTATAGTCAGTCTAGAAAGTATCTGGAAAAAACAAAGCTCAATTGTAATTATTTAGTATATTTTTATTCTTGAATTAGCAAATTATAATAAAAGATTCATCTTATTTACTGATGGTAATCCAGGACTGTAATAGTGACTGAAATAAATCATCTTTATTTCGTGGCGCTGCTCGTTCAACTTCAATCGCCATTGGTCCCCATATGTTTTCAATTGGACTAAGATCTGGTGAAGCTGCTGGCCATGAAATGGTTGTCACTTGATGTTCTTGCATCCAAGCATGAGTGTAGGCATAAGTATGTCATTGATCAAATCTGTTAGCCAATTTGCGAAATCCCAGTAGCGGATTTTTTCGTCCTAAGGCCAATAAAGCGTTTAAATTGTTTCCTTTAATCTTATGCGGTCGTCCTGAAACTGGTCTATGATTGTCTCATATACAGCACTTTTTTCCAGTTCACTCAATTGTACTAATTTTTTAACGTTTCGAAATCTTTTTCTATATAAATATTCTACCTGTTTTCTTTTTTTTAGTAGACACATTATTTCATAAATTGTATACCTGTTGACAATCAACAATATTTGACAAATAGTGTTGCCATTCAACTTTGACTATAGCCGACTATCTGCACAGCCTATTTCATACATTACTTCAGTCTTATAGTGTTACAAAAAAGAAGTATATTAAAATTATGAAATATAATAAATTCCGGATACTTTCTAGACGGACTTTACTTTAATATTTCTTACTTATTCTCCCAAGTGTTTGATTTTCAGAAAATATTTCACAAAGACAATCCAGTTTTGTCACCAAGGAAAATTAAGCAGCAAATTTAATGATTTAGACGTTGTCATGTCAAAAATATTAATATGAATTAAATCAATGGATTATGCGGTTGGCTCTAGGTGAAACATTATTACAATTTTTTTTAAAAAGTTCATACAGTTTTTATATAAACTGTGAAACATAAAAACTGTGTGAATTTTTTATTAATGAGATTAATATATTGAAATCAATAGAATTATTCCAGTTTCTTAATTACTCTGTAATATTAAAATAGATTTCGATTCATTGAAAAGCTTGAACTCAAAAAATTCTACGGAGAAAATAATTGCAGTCAGATTTGGCATAATCAAGTTGCAGTCTACCCAAAAATTAAGAATTAAGAATAGTAGTTTTTCCTCTTAAATGCTTTCACAATTATCGATAAGTTCTATCCGCACATATTGCACCGATCTTCAACTCGTTTTACTTCACTGGAACAAGCCTATAATGTAAAGAATAATTTGAACAATTTCAAACAAGAATTTCATATATGGATATAACAAGATATTCGCTTGCACTTTCACAGCGCCTACAAGCATACTCGAGAAACAACTTTTAAATTTTGGTTTCAATGCTGGAAAAATAAATTAGGAATATTTGTCGCATTCCATTGTTCAGAGATTAGTCGTCGTCACAATAATACAATGAAATATTATTTGATTTTCATAAAGGTACAACAAGTAGTTCATCGTAACTTCCTTCAACTTTCCATATTAATTTGAATTCAAAAGAAATAGTTTCTTATTTGTTAAGATGGTTATTCATTAAATAAGTGCTTCTCATTTCGAGCATGAGTAGCTCGAAATTTTCGATAATTTTTCATGACATTAGATTGCATAAAAACTGCAGTTAATACTGTGATTTGATCTTACCTGCGTACAATTCGGACGTCTGATCAGGAGCTCTCCATCAAATGGATGATAATTTTCTTTTTTTATTTATTTATGTTCTTCAGTGTTTTCAAATATATTTGCTTTTTCTGATGTACTTTTAGAAAAAGACAATCAAGCGGGATTGAGTGTAAGAATAGTCTAATGACTAAACTCCGCCTCGACTTGGTGAGTCTAACACTAAACTTATGAAAAATAAAGTCCATTATTTCCGGGACAAACACAGGCTTCCAAAGGTGCACCGATGCACCGTAATTTGTTAGAAAATTTGTTGTATATAATTGTGGTTAAATAAAAAGATTTAAAAAATTGAAATGGTGCAAAATTATCCGCTTTCATTAAAACTGTTATATAAAAAAAGCTTTTTTGCGCTTGTTCAACAGTTCATTTGCAATGAAAATTTTAAATATGTCAAATCTGTCCTAGAGAAATTACTCCATCCTCCCTTCGGTTGGCTGCGTTACATATTGATAAGAGGGAGGGGAATAAGAATGTCTTAAACAAATTTTCGTATACTTTTCATACCTTTTGCCAAAATCTCATGAATATTTTTTTTTTGAGAAATCACGCTGCGCCTCGATTCGAACATATTGAAATAAAGTATTAAGTGCTAGCCTAGCCATCTGGTTATCTGAACTATTAGAATTTGACGAGTCTTTCACTAACAGCGCCCCATTTTGTTTTGTGAATAAAAGACATTATTTATTTGAAAATTAATGAAATTTTTATTTCATTTTAAAGAACATTGAATACCATAAGTTATGAAATAAAACATCATTTAAATGTCTACCACGGAAACGCTGGCAGGAATGAAGTCCTTGAACCCAATTTTCCATGACTCTCACACAAATCAGGTCGTATGTTAGGAATTACTCGTTCAATATTGATCTGTAAGTCGTCAAAATTTTCTGGATGATTGATGTAAACCAATGACTCAATGAAACCCCAAAGAAATGAGCCTCATCCCTGAGAATTATTTCCTTATGAAAATCTGCATCATTTCCGATTTTTTCTAAGCACCAATTACTGAATACTCAACGGTTTGAATGATCTATTGGTTTGAGTTATTGGGTTAAAACAATTTTGTATAGATGTAAACCAAGTTCTTTTCGTAAAATTCGCCACAAACACGTCTAGGAGATGCCTATTTCTTTTGAACGTCGAGAAATCGATCAATTTTGGTCTTCATGAACCCTTTCATGTACGGCAACAAATTCTCTTCACTGCTTGTATTTTTTTGTCTCACTGTTTCATAATGAAGTGTGAAATTTGTTTCAAACTTCTTCACTAAACGTTCAACTGTTCTTTTACACGGACGATTATAAGGATAAAAAATTGGAGTTAAAGCACGTAAAGTTGGAGTAACAGATCGCGATTTTTCATAATAAATTTGGATTATTTGTAAACGTTGTTGGAGTGTGTACCTCTCTATGATTAAATGGTAGACATTGACAAATACAACTGTCAATTTTACAAATAAACAAAGACTGCCATGCGTGAGTATTGTGAATTTCAAAATGGGGCGTTCCCATTGAAAAACCTTTTGAATATATTTGCAGATTTCAAGCGTCCATTATATACTATAGAGCAGTCACTGCAAGTCAACTTGACTCGAGATTTATTGTCTTTATTTGTTTGATCGTTGTTATTTTTTATATGAATTCCCAAATTATTAACCGTTCTAAAAGCTACATTACAGTCAAATTTTATTTTAAAATACTTGGAAATATTATCTAATAACGATTTATTTTAAGGTTTAATGTATGCTTTTTTCACATATTTTTCTTTATCGGTATTTCTGCAAAATGACGCTTATTTGCATCCCTTTTTGTATATGTTTTTCTTATATTTATTTCCGAAAATTTCTAATTATTTGTACCTACACTTTTTTCAAGTTTTCAGCTATATAAGAAGTGAAGGTGTAATTTTTAGAGTTGGTTTAAAATGTCTCCAGCTCCTTTCCTACCAAAGTTAGAGTTTTTGTGGGCGTACCAGACTAGATCGGCCTGACATAATTAATTTCGGGCTCGGATTCTTCATCAGTCGTTTGAGATCATTTTCAGCTCAAAATTCTAAAATTAAAGCGCAAAAAATATAACATTCAATTATTCTGGATATGCATATTCAGCATCTACTTCAACTGCTGCTTTTAATTTGTTTGGCAAAAAAGTTGCCGTTCTTAAAAGTAATCATACTGTAACATTGGTCACTAAGTCATCAAATTGTCGTAAATTTTGTTTGCCTACGTGTTTTCATCGAGCAATTCACGTGGTAGTATGTGAAAGCTTCTGTTTGTGAATATGGCGGATGTGTAATATGGCGATATATAAAACGACACAACACTCAACATACGGATGTGCATTGCCATGAAGAAGGACAATTTGGTTCTTTTTGCATGTGGACGTTCAAGTTGACATGTAGACATCGCTGTACATGTTGAATTGCCTTATGTCGTTTTTGTTTAGAATCCTCCAGTGTTGTTAACGCTCATCATGCTAATCGCAACAATAATTTAAAGTTGTTCGAAAAGTAATTGCGTTGTTTCCTGACAGAGGGTTTAGTTGTAATTTTCGAACCCAACTTCACATTTAAGCCTCATAATCTTTATATGTTTTGAGAGCTGATATAGCAAGACTTTTGTGTGAAGAAGTTCGATTAATCCTACGCCGTAGTTTTTGGTTGGTGCCCTTTTAAATATGGAGAGCAATAAGCAGCATTCACGTCATATTTTACTTTTTCACTATAGAAAATTAAAAAGGTTGATCAAGCCAGAAAGAAATTAACCTATGTGTATGGAGAAGACGTGTTGACAGTACGCCAGTGCCAGAACTAGTTTACAAAATTTCGATTCGCCAATTTTGATGTCGAAGATGCACCACGTTTCGGAAGGCCGGTTGAAGTTGATAAAGACATTAGTTGATGAAAATCCAAGAATAACAACATGTGAGATCAATGAGAGGTCAAATTTAACGAATTCAACTGTTCATGACCACTTAAAAGGACTGGGTTTAACCTCGAAGCTCGATATATGGGTTCTCTATGTTCTCACGGAGAGAAATTTGTGTCGTCGCGTTGACGTCTGTTATTCGTTTCTCCAATGTCACAGAAATAGTCCATTTTTGAAGCACATAATTACTGGGACGAAAAATGGATTGTATATAACAATGTCAAACGCAAGAGGTCTGTTTGGTGGGATTTTAAAAGAATCAACTCTGAAATCTGAATCTTTCAAGTCTCTAGCTCTGTCCGTTCGAAAGTTAGAGTGTTTACGGACGGCCAACCGAAGAGAATTACCATCAAGCTCGCATTTTTCATCAGTGTATCCAACCTAGTCGCTGTCTGTTTGGAAGTTAGAGTGTTTACGGATGGCCGACCGAAGAAAATTACTATCGAGCTCGCATTTTTCATCAGTGTGTCCAACCTATTCGTTTAAACTCATTTTCGGCACAAAATTCGAAAATTACAGATATTTTGGACGAAAAAAGCAATATTCATACAGAACATTTTGTACTTAGGGTAATTATTCCACATAATTTTCCACTCTTCACACATGAAATGCAGTAACATATATTTTTTCTAAATAATAAATAGCATCAAACTGGTGCTAAAGAGCTGTCTCAGGTATGTTATATAAACAAATTCATAAAAATTTAACAAATTCGTGTAACTTAAATCTATCCATCCACTTTTCTTCCATCGTTCATGTTTCCATGGAGGGAAATACTTTAGGAAGCAAATCTTTCACGGAATGCATTCTCAACCAAGTTTGATTTCTTGTAAAATATATTTGTCATTTTTTTTGTGAATAACCATTTTTCTTTCCATCTCGATAGCTTCAGTGTAGGTGGGAAGGCCTGTAAATAGTACAATCATAGGGACAATAAAAGTTTCGAACAATAGCAAATTATATCTGTTATGATAAAGAGTGTGCCAAGATTTATCTAACAATGGATAGATCATAAATCTTGGATTAATATTTATAAACATATTATTCTGGGTGTATTCGCGAGTGAAACTGATCAATTTAAATGACGGTAATAAAATTAAGCTGTATTAAAAATCAGGTCATGATGAACGTTTTACATCATATTACTTTTTTTCACGTCTAATGATTTCAAGTATTGGAAAAAACACATCCACCATTATTCCTTAATAAAGGGTGTTTCAATAAGAGCGCAAGATTTGCATTGCGCGCCATGTTTGACAGTCATAATATCACATGATTATGACATGATAGATCGAAAGTTAATAGATGGGAGTTAGTAAACATGGAGCATTACACGGTAGAACAACGCTTCCTGATTGTCAAAAATTATTATCAAAATGGTGAAAGTTTAATTGCCACTATTCGTAAAGTGCGTCCAATGTTCGATCGGAATAATGTGTCCAATTCATCTACTGTGAAAAGAATAATAAAAAAATTCATAAGTACTGGTTCGCAGTCTTTCTTTCAGGTACATTGCTGGGGAGGCAGAGCCCCCCCGAAGCTGTGCAGGTGCCCTCCCGGACCTGTGCAGGTGCCTCCCCGGAAGAAAATTGAGAGTGCTTAGATTCAGTTACGACGTTCTACTTCCCGAACAAAAATTCACATATTCAAAATGCTGAAAGAGGAAGTGATTTGGGTTCTAGAGTCTAGGGGAATACCGACGAATTTAACTATTTTAAAAAACTATTATAAAAACCGATTCGTGTCATAAATAATATTAAAGTCGACATAGGATTCCCTTCAATTTCTTACTTTAAGAGTTTTTCGCGATGATGGAGTTTGTCGGCATGATTGAACTTGTCGGCGTACTATGATAAAAGCGCCTGATGTTGTTTTGTAAATAGGGGCGGCTCTTTTGATATTTCAGCTTCCGATTTATTCTTCTTATTCTTGGTTATTCTTGAAACAAATCTCCTTTCGTTACGTTGTATTACTTGTGTTGTGTTTAGTGTCAGCAGTATTGCAGTTATAATAATTTATAACTGCAACTGTTGTCTGTATAATTACAGACAACAGTTACTTTTGTATTCAGTTGTTTTCTCACTTTGAATTGGTAAGTAGAAATTTAATATTTATATCAAGTAAATTCATTTATTGTTGCAGTACACACGTGATACCACAGAATGAATACGCTTTGTAATTAGTAAGTCTCAATTCAAACATCGTAAAAAGTCATTTTTGAGGGCTCGTTCCAGATACTACATAAACGAGTGCTATAAGTCACGATTATAATTTTCAAATTTTGTCCCGGGAATGGTCCCAAACGAGTTCGACTCACTGAAGACGAATCCTTGGTTCTTGGTCAAATTAAATTCTGTTCGTCCGGCACGATAACTATCGTATCGGAAAAGGGTCCTATAGAGTCTTGATATTTTCGGGGTAGGTTCGGATCACGAATACCTCGTATCGTTTAGGGGAAAATTCTACATGGTGTTCCGTAAATATTGCCGATCGAAATTTTGTTTCCTTTTCAAAACTTCTTATTTGATCGAAATATAATTTCGCATTTAGATGGACAATGACGTATTCAAGTTACGTGCGAAATTTTGTTCAGATTCTACAGAAGGGTTCCATGAATATGGCAGTTCGAATTTTTGTTTTCTAACTATCAAATTATTTTTTGGCAAATTCAAAAATTTTTCAAATCGGTTTCTCAAACTGGTAAATTCTACAATGCAAATATACCTATCTAATCATGAGGTGACTGAAATAGCGTTCAAAAGCTCTTTGTATAAGGTCAGTACTTTAATAATCTAGTTTCAAGGGTAATATGTTCAGAGCCCAATGAAGTTTACGAAAAAATATGTTCTGGATCTTTTCGAAATTTTGTGAAGTGAAGCAACATAAAACGAATGAACCCTCTCTTTCGAGGTATTTGAAATAATTGGTTATTTTCGATTATATCGAAAACTGCTATCGATTAACCGATTTTAAACGGTATAGCCTATTTATTATCAGTACAGTTCTAAGTATCCAGATTTTACGTTCATTTTTGGCGTAGCATTTTCTCCGGGAATATTGGAGGTATTTGTAATTTTTCTTTCAATCAGAGGCTTGTCAGAAACTCATTACAATGAAAAGAACAATAGACTCCTACTTTCGTGCCGTACCGAAGAAACCGAGGGGTCGAACGGAAACAGGATCTGCAATTGTATCAGAACCTGAACCTGATGCATCCGCATTGATAGAACCAAGGCCGTCCCTTCAACGTCTTGATTCGCAAGGGGAAAACCTGGCTGGTCCGTCTTCTGCTGGTCTCCACTTTGAAAAGATATTTAGCCCATCTGGTAAAGAAGATGTACGTCGACATTATAACAAAAATTGGGAGAAAAAATATAGTTGGTTGGTGTACGATGAGCAGAAAGGTGGAGCATTCTGTAAACTATGTCGAATTCATATGAAAAATGAAAAAAATATTTTTCACATCTTTCAAAAAGGCATTAGGAAAAAATGGCAGATTAGAAAAACATGAGCATTCATCTGCTAACAGTTCTAGTATTGAAATGGAAAAACTCATAAAACAGGCATTGAAAAGACCATTTCATGTCCAAATGCTGTCAGAGAGCGATAGTTAAAAGGATTCGAATAGAAGGTGCTTAAAAATATTGCTAAGAGGATTGTACTTTTTAGTAAAAGAAGAAATTGCTCATACCACAAAATATGAGAGCTTAATCGAAAATATTTTGGTGAATTTAAATGAGGACTTCAATGGACAGTGACCCTGAGTGATAGAGCAAATTATAGAAGTAAGGATACAGCTTGTGAATTGCTCACATGTATGGGTGAAGTTTTGAGGATCTTGACTCAAGGATTCCTTGAAAAATAAGATGTTTTCCGTTTTAGCGGATGAAAGTACTTCTTTGAAGAATGAAATGGAACTAAATATAATGTTCAAAGTTATCGAAAATAAAGTGCCTGTTGAAAAGTTTCTGGCTATAGTAAAAATCCCTGGATGGCAAGGCCGAGACTATTTCGAATGCTATCGACGAAGAAATGACATCTCTTGGTCTTCTTTATGATAACATTAAAGCATTTGGTTTTGATGGAGCATCCAATATGTCCGGAAATGTAGGTAGAGTAAGAAGAAAACTGTCTGAAAAAGCCAAAAAAGATGTGCTCTATATGAATTGCCGAGCGCATATATTGGCATCAGCTGCAGCTTCTTACAGGAATGAAAATAAAAAATCAAAAGGCTTTTTTATGTACTGCAAGACATGCATAAATTGTTCAGCAAGTCACCAAAAAAAGAATATTCTGCACGAAATTCAATCTGTTTTGAGTGATCCAATTCTAAAAATCCCAGAATTCATAGAAGTTAGATGGTTATCCCACTATAAAATAGTGAATGCTGTTTTCAGAAGTCTGAAGTCCATTTTGATGGCTTGCGAATACATTCATAAGGAGGGTGCAGATCTTGCATCGCTTGCAGAAGGCATTTTGCTTGAAATCAGGAATGAGAGTTTCATCATCACCTGCTATGTGATGAACGATGTGCTAAGTGCACTCTCGTATCTCAGCAATGCTTTGCAAAGAAAGGACTTGTGCCTGACCAAATTGAATCCGTTAATAACAACAACAAAATGCATCTGAAAGATATTGAAAAGCAGTGCGGAGATGAGAGAAGTCCCCTACAAAAAAAACATAAATAGAAAAATCTATGAAATCAAAAAAGAAGTCCAAATTATTCAAGATGAGAGAATTATTGAAACATTAAAGGTCTTGAAAACTTATTGTGATGCGAAGTCAATGAAATAGATGGCAGGTTCAATGATAAATCGATTGAAGTTATGACTTTTTCAAGCAAATTTGAAACATTCCAGTCTTTTATGACTCTCACAGAAAATGTAATCAATAAAATCTGTATCAAATTCCCTACTCTCAATGCAGACATTATATTAACAGACATAACATCATTTAAATTTTACATTCAGGCAATGCTCAGTTATGATTCGATGAAAATGAATGAAAATGCGATTTCGAAGATTTTGGAAGCGGATGTGGGATACAAGCTCTGTGAAATAATTCTCGTTATCCCAGTAAGGACTGAATCCGTAGAAAGATAGTTCAGTACGATGAATAGGGTACTGAATAAATCAAGAAACAGGATGTTACCAGGAACGCTAATGCATTGAAAGATCGGAGACTCCAGACGAAGGGTACCTAGATGAAGGTATAGATTTATAGATAGGAAAAAACCTAGAAGAATAATATTCTTGTAAATAAAAATGATTTGTTTCCCAAAATTGACTATTATTTATTATTTTCCTCGATAAATTCCCTTATTGATGATATTGTAAAAAGATTTCTTCAAGTATATAAGTTTCCAAAACGTTCGGATAATTTGCCTCGCCGGAACTTTGAACTGCCCCCTCGGGGAAAATTTTCTGGAAGAAACAATGCTAGTTCGGTTAGGGATGTGAAACATACGATACGAGCTCGTAGAGGTCCTTCAGAACAAAACATTACAGCAGTTCGCGAGAGTGTGACAGAAAGGCCAGAGACGTCAATTCGCCATTGGGCGCAAGAATTGGACATTTCAACAGGCACTCTTCAGCGAAATCTTACTAAAGATTTGCAGCTGCACGATCTTGTACGAGTTTGCTCCTGGTCGTGTCATTTCCCGATTTGGTGACCAGAAATGGCCTCCTCGCTTTTGTGATTTAACTCCTTTATACTTCTGGCTGTGGGGTTATCTGAAGTCACAGGTTTATGCCAATCAGCCTGTAACCATCGAAGCATTGAAAGCCGAAATTAGACGCTGTATCAATGAAATACCACCACATGTATTCAATAACTTAATTGAAAATTTCTTTATTTTTTACTAGATATTTTGTTTCATACATAATTCCCAAATGTATATTTTCTAAATCAATAAATACTTTGCTACAGAAAACCATGTTTAATTGAACACTCAAATCATGTGCTCTTTTTGAAACACCCTTCAGAAATGCATTTACCTAATACATGTCATTATTGAATAATAAATTCATCCATCTATATGTCTGCAAATTTAATGAACCAATAAGTTAATTCTTTTTAAAATTCTCAATTCAATGATACTGTTGACACCAACAGTTTATTACAGCAAAGGAGTGAATTTATGAAATTACGAGTTTATTCAGATCAACATGACAAATGGAATAAGAACGAAAATAAATCTTAGTTATCGAATATAAGTCAGTTGGCAAGAAATAATGATCAACCTCAATTCTTAAGCTGAAATATGGCATAATTTAAATAGATACAAACACAGGCTATAGCCTGTTAGTAGTTTTACACTCACCTTCATTATAACTAGGAGGTTTATCGAATTCATTCGTTTTTAATGAAGGACCTCCTTCATGGAATCCAGTAATTAATATTTCTGGAGATGCCATATTTCTTGATGCATTTCCTGTTTCGTTTCCTTGGCCAACTGTAAATGAAATGGCATTCACTCTGAGATTAGGTTATATGATTACACTGGTGGACAAGATTTTTGTAACACAAAACAGATCTTCATTTTTTTATGGAAATACCCTTCTAATAATAGGAAAAATATTCCTAAAGCCCTATCACGTACCGCTTTTCAATAGATCAGACCATTTTACATTAGCAAGTGGTCAATTTTGTGAGGGGACGGTTAAAATGGATGCATTTTATAACTGGAAAAGTACCTAAACTGTATTGTTTACAATATTAAACATTATATTAAGATTTAAAATCAGTCTTCTGTTGAGTTTTGAATTGAGTCGTTCCCTGTGTGTAGATAAGAAAGAAGAAAGTGTTTTAAGGACGAAAATGTCGAGACAGACGTGCCGCAGTTGCAAAATCTCTTCTGATAAATTTTGTTATATTTGTGGAGAATTTATCGTGAAATCACCAGTCAGGCCATTTTCAGAAAATGTTAAAAAAAAGCCTACCCTCAATATTCTGGTGTTTTAATCGGATACCAAGACAAGCAGTGGAATCCCCATGTATGGTGTGTTAGTTGTAGCGTATCATTTGTGCAGTGGATGAATGAGAAGAAAAAAACATTGCCTTTTGCAGTCCTCATAGTATGGCGAGAACTTACTGATCATTTAGACGGTTGCTTTTTTTGCCTGACAGAGACTGAATGTTCAAGGGAAAGCACAAGATCGACTATCCAAATTTGCAGTCTGCAATACGTCCAGTTCCTCATAATGCAGATTTACCAGTGCCGATCGCACCTTTAGATCCGCAAAATGTTTTGGAAGATATTGGAGACAACGCATTATCAGACGGCTCCGAAAAACAGTGCACCGACCCTACTTTTACTCCAGGTCCCAGTTCCTGAGAACCACATTAAATTGTTCAAAGTGAGTTAAATGATTTAGTATTTGCTTATAAAAGCAAAAGTTAGAATTTCTTGGTTCCTGTTTTAATGAATGGAACTTGTTAAGCAACGAAACGAAAATTACGAATTTCAGAAAAAGAAATGCTGTTTTCTGCATTCTACAGTATGGAAAATTCGTTGTGTGCGTGTATTGATGGTTTAATGCAGGAACTTGATATTGAGCATTCCCCCTCTGAGTGGCGTTTGTTTATAGATTCGTCTAAATACAGTTTGAAAGCTGTGTTATTGCATAATGGAAATTCAAAACACATATGGTTGATACAAAAATTAAACATTTCCTATATATTTGTCAAGTATAACTCGAATGTTTATTACTCATAATAATATTCACAATTAAAATTATTTCACCAAATGAACATAAACCATACTCAATAACTTCTCAATTATTATTACTTATTACACTATTCTTATCCTTATTACACTATTCACCTCGATCATGTCTGGGTGGATTGAAAGAGCTATGAAATGTTCAGCGATTCTAATTATAACCTAATTATGCGATTGGTTTTTCTGCCTTTCCAATAAATATAATTATTCTTACTTGAAGAGATATGTTTACTTCATCTTCGACTGTTTAGAAACTTACAACATATCAAAATAGTAGTTAACTTCTTACCAAT
The DNA here is from genome assembly GCA_034642435.1 of Megalocaria dilatata. Classification (NCBI taxonomy): domain Eukaryota; kingdom Metazoa; phylum Arthropoda; class Insecta; order Coleoptera; family Coccinellidae; genus Megalocaria; species Megalocaria dilatata. The sequence continues at coordinate 45,184,057 of CM067856.1, forward strand.
TTCTTCCGAAAAAGTCACTCATTTCATAATGAAAAAGCTGCAAATTATATTTTAATCTTTCAGATAGTTGAATATAGCTTATACAAGATGTCCAAAAAGAGTATCGGGTATTTGTCACTTCGATAAAACAAAAAATAATTAAAATTTAAAAAACGTTTATTGTTAATTATTACACTATAAAGTGGAAAACTATTTGGAAAAGATTATGTTATCTGAATGGTGACCGTTACGCTGCTGGCACTCTTCTAATCGTGAACCAAGATTGGCGTTCACACGCTGACACATAGCTCTCGATATTGCTGCCATTTCTGACGAGATGTTTTGCTTCAATTGCGTTAGGTTTGTCGGATTATTCTAATAGCCTTACTATTAAGATATCCCCACGCAAAATAGTCAAGTGAACTAAGGTTGGCGCTTCTGGAAGGCCAGTTGATTTTACGCCAATGCGAAATGAACTTATTGAGGGAATAATTCGTTAACAGCTTCCATTACTTGAATTGATGTATGGCAAGTGGTCCTATCTTGTTGAAACGTTCTTGAGTTGAAACCTTGAAATTCCTGTAACTCTGGACCCGAAAAGTTTCGCAGCATATCACCATGACGATTACTATTCTCATTGAGTAATCGACCTCGTCGATCTCCATGAAAATATGGACCGATTATGCCTCTAGCAGACATAGCGGCCCAAATAACGACTGTGCAGGGGTCGTTCATGTTTTTGTTTCGGATTTCACTCTGCCCAGCACCGACAATTCTGTTTATTGACATGACCATTCAGATGAAAGTTTTCTTCGTCACTGAAGAGTATGTTATTATATCAAAATCGTTGAACCGCTGTAACATTTCGTTGGCAAAATTCAATCGATTAGCATAGTCTGTATCCTCCAATTTTTAAACCAATTGAATTTATAGGCTTTTCAATGTAAATATTTCTTTAAAATCAAATGCAAGGACGATTTTTTGATGTTTAATGATTGGCCTCGCTTTCGGATGGACAAAATCGGATTTTGACGAACTGACGTCTCTCTCGAATCGTTTCTTCGTCGCGGACTGAACAAGGGCAGCCAGAGTGTTGTTACTGTATTCTCGAATATCCGGATCCATTTTCTAATGCTGTCGTCACTTGATGAATGGCGTCTACGATATTCCGCACAATACAAACGTTGAGAAGCCACTTTTGAATCACCGTTGCGATAATACGCTAGTACGTAAAAAGCGCGATGCGTTTCCGGTTACTGCTTCATTTGACTGAAACTCCACAAAATGATGGACACCACGACCCCCTCCCCTCTACCCTTCGTCGCTCAGTTTCAAATGCAGCGCCAAAACAAATACCCGATACGCTTTTTGGACACGCTGTATCTTTAAGGTTTTCCACTCAGTTTCATGCAAATTCAATATTCAGTTTTTGAGTAATTAATCAAATTAGAACCCTTAGGGTGAATTTATTTGGGTGAGAAACTTGAAAGATCATTGCTGGACATTAATCGGTTTTTATTATTATAGTTTTTCTGATATTCAAGTGCCCTTTCAACTCTTTATGTAATTGACAATTTATTTCTTGCGATAGAAATTGGGATGAAATAACCGAATAACTGAAATCAACATTCGATCAGTGCCTTGATTTTTGAAGTTCAATATACTATCAATCTTCATCGGTCCAAAATAATATTCCAAATATCAAAATCAAATAACTATCACTATATCTCAACTTACACGTGTTAAAGGATGATTGCTTCAAACAGATTAACTTTAAAATTCAAGATGGTCTATGTTCTAACAAAATCACACAACAGTGTAAGGTATTTTTAAGGTTATATTCAAAATCATTGACATTCCATAATGAGATTTATTGAAGCCTAAATATAATTATATATTATATATAAAATAAAATAGAAAAAGGCTTTTTACTTGATAGAAGAAATATAACAAAATTTGAATATCAAAACAGATTTAATCTGTTAGTCTTCTACAATTTCAATTTCAAAAAAATTCTTATTCAAAAAACTTTTAGAATTAAATTAATGTCTAAAATAAGCACCGCTTATGTTTAATAGACGTATATAATCAAAACTCAATATATAATGTCAAATGGAATAAATAAACCAAGAGATATAAGAAAGTCATTAAAATTAATAAATAAATATTTAAAGGAGATAAAATTTTGTTTCTGATCTTACCTTTAAGAACACCAATTGCCTTTTAAAAACATGAGCACAATTTGAGGACTTCTCAAAGAATATAATTTATTTGGAATATTTAATATATTTAAATATTCGAATAAGTTAATTCAGAAATCTCTCAAAACATGCACTATATCTTCAAAAAACAAATATAATTCTAGGTAATCTCTTCATCGGTCTAAAATAATATTCCAAATATCAAAATCAAATAACTATCACTATATCTCAACTTACACGTGTTGAAGGATGATTGCTTCAAACAGACAAAATTTTGTCTCCTTTAAATATTTATTTATTAATTTTAATGACTTTTTTATATCTGTTGGTTTGTTTATTCCATTTGACATTATATATTGAGTTGTGATTATATACGTCTATTAAATATAAGCGGTGCTTATTGTAGACATTAATTTAATTCTAAAAGATTTTGAATAAGAATTTTTTTCAAATTAAAATTGTAGAAGACTAACAGATTAAATCTGTTTTGATATTCAAATTTTGTTATACTTCTTTTATCAAGTAAAAAGCCTTTTTCTATTTTATTTTATATATAATATATAATTATATTTAGGCTTCAATAAATCTCATTATGGAATGTCAATGATTTTAAATATAACCTTAATAATACCTTACACTGTTCTGTGATTTTGTTAGAACATAGACCATCTTGAATTTTAAAGTTAATCTGTTTGAAGCAATCATCCTTTAACACGTGTAAGTTGAAATATAGTGATACTTATTTGATTTTGATATTTGGAATATTATTTTGAACCGATGAAGAGATTACCTAGAATTATATTTGTCTTTTGAAGATATTTTGCATGTTTTGAGAGATTTCTGAATCAACTTATTCGAATATTTAAATGTATTAAATATTTCAAATAAATTATATTTTTTGAGAAATCATTGTTTTCATGTTTTTAAAAGGCAATTGGTGTTCTTAAAGGTAAGATCAGAAACAAAATTTTGTCTCCTTTAAATATTTATTTATTAATTTTAATGACTTTTTTATATCTGTTGGTTTATTTATTCCATTTGACATTATATATTGAGTTTTGATTATATACGTCTATTAAATATAAGCGGTGCTTATTGTAGACATTAATTTAATTCTAAAAGTTTTTTGAGTAAAAATTTTTTTTTAAATTAAAATTGTTGAAGACTAATAGATTAAATCTGTTTTGATATTCAAATTTTGTTATATTTCTTTTATCAAGTAAAAAGCCTTTTTCTATTTTATTCCGATGGGATAATTCTAAATTGCTTTTTGAAGATTTTCGGCATGTTTTCAGGAATTTTTTTGAAGGAACTTATTTTGAGCAAGTTGTTTTTGAAGAAGTTATTGAGGTTATGTTTTGCAATTTTGAGAGGAATTTGGTTTTCATAAAACATTTCCTTTTGGTGTAATGAGTGTTAATTCTAAATGTATACTGAATTGTAACAGTGTTACTTAGATATTCATTTAATTTAATTCTGAAAGTAATAAAATTTTTTTCGAAATTAAAATTTATAGGAGGTTAACAGAATAAATCCGTATGATATTCAAATTTTTGTCATAATCCTTCTATCAAGAAAAAATCTCTTTTCATTACTGTATATATAATAATCATATATAATTATTGTATATATTTGTATTCGTATTTGGTTTTAAAGGAGTCCATAAAATACCTCACAAGCTTTGTGAATTTCTGTGACGAACATAGAATACATAAGATTTTTAAAAGTTCACTTCATTCTAGTGTTTTATTCATATAAATACATTCAGCTTGTCTCATAAGGTATTTTTTGTTAATTATTTTAATTTTTTATATATGAAGTAGGGCTGATGAGTTTTCCGTTGTAGGAATTCTAAATTGCTTTTTGAAGATGTTCTGCATGGTTTAGGAATTTTTTTGAAGGAAATTTGTGAGCAAGTTGTTTTTGAAGAAGTTCTTGAGGTTATGTTTTGCATTTCTGGAAAGGGATTTGGTTTTCATGAAACACGATACGAAACAAAATTTTGTATCCTTCAAGTATTTATTTAGTAATTGTATTTAATAATTCATATTTCTTTGAAATCTTTTATTCCCTTTTGGCACTGTGTAATGAGTGTTAATTCTAAATGTCTACCAAATTGAAACAGTGTTTCTAAGATATTTTTTAAATTTAATTCTAAAAGTTTTAAATAAAAATTTTTTTGAAATTAAAATTTGTAGGAGGTTAACAGAATAAATCTGAATGATATTTAAAATTAACAATAGAATAGAATTAACAATTGAATGGCTTGATGTTAGGCTAGTTCTTGATACTAATTATAAATACTTCTCAATGAAAACTTGCCATTTTCTTGGTTAATAGTAAATAATGGCGAAATTATATACACAACATTATTATTATTATAATTACATATAAATAAAGGCTAAGGACAGAGTCCTATGTAAGGCTTAAAACTAAAGATACCGACATGTTAATACAATGCAAGCAGGAAGAAAGAGAAAAAAAATTATTAATAAATGCATAGAAACAATTAAGCAAATGTCTATTTTGTTTTTAAAACTTTTCACTGAGTCAAAATTCACGACGTCGCTGGATAGGAAAATTTGAAATTTTCAACTTACAAGCTGGTGGCCTAGTATCTCCATAGACGTAATTGGTGTAAACCCTCTCTATATCTCGATAGGCACAACATCTTTGCAGCAATGAACCAAGAAGCACCAGAAGCACCCACACAATTACTATATAATAAAATGTCTTAGTCTCATCATCCATTTTATACTTATCCCGTATGGTTATTTCATTATGTGTTTTCTTTTCTGATTTCCTCATTTCAAATGTGATAAGATATCGAAATAGGAAAAAAGTAGAAGAATATACAGAGCCTTTATTTTGTGTATGTATGTACACGAATAAAAGTTATGTTCAGTAACGGCCATGCTATTCTCACTTTTAAATAATATTTTAAGAAAACTCTTTCTTAGCACACTCTCATAAGAGAGTCTTTAATTACGTTGAGCTTTCGTTCAGTTTTTGGCGAAAATTCTCAACTAATTATATTGTACGTATGAATTAATAATTCGTGTTCAAATATATTTTTGTGTCAGTTCCTTTGTACACAATAACTTCTGAAAAAAAATAAGGTGGGGACTTGAAGTTTACAAGGTGAGGTTCAACCCAAATGGAAAGATGGGAGTCATGTACCTAGAAATTCCTCCAACGGAATAAAAAAATGAGACAAAGAATTATTTTTTTCTCATTTATATTTTTCTAAGAAAATAGTGATTAAACCAAGTTGAAAACGTAAAGTCAGCTGTACCGGATTTTTCACTTTGATCTTCCTTTAACTTTGTTACAAATGGAGATACAAAAAAAAAGTTTTTCACAGAGTTGTACGAAATCAACTGAATTTTTTTAAGTGATTGTACAAAATGGAATATATACGGGTTAGACAAAATATTGAGTGCAACTCCATTTTTTCAAATGGGTCACCCTGTATATTTTCTTATTTTTGACTAGCCCTTTCTCTCCTGATTATAAATATTTATGCATGTATTGGTCTATTTCTCTTATTTTGAGAACTACAGAGTCTCAAATTGGAAGAATCATCGGGCAGGCTCATTAATCGGTAGTCAAGTGGTAGGCTGTGATAAATCAATAAACGACATTGCTAACAATATGACACAAGTTGATGTTCAATAAATATATTGCTGAAACATGCATTACACAGAAGCGGAAAAAAATTTAAATTAAATTAAATATTTCAACAAATTAATACATACAAAGATATTACTAATACAATGAATATATCCTATATTTTATGTGGAGAACAATAAAAACAAGAAAACTAAAAGGGGAGAATATATGGCGTTACATCCAGATAAGCCAATTCCAAGTGAAAATACATTTATTAATACTTACAACCTTGTAAAAAATTCGAAAAGTTTTAGAGAAAGAGGCAGGCGTACGGAATGAGAATCAAGAACTCGACATTGTTGAGTATTTATGGCGGTATGAAATGAACAGTTAAAACTGATAAAATTACTCGGAATGGCCACCATTGTTTAATATACATAGCTCATATCATTTTCTCATGTTGGTTAGACTATTTGAGATAGCATTATTATGGTTCTGATTGATTTCATGAATTAATGCTTCAATTTTGTTTTTAATGATCTCAACAATTTCATTATTAACAGAGTAAATTTTTGGAGCGACCATAAAAACGTGCCCAACGGTGTTAAATCCGGACTATTCGATGGCCATGAAAAAGGAGCACCATAATCGATCAAATTGACCACTTAAATGTTCTTGAACTTCCAAATCTCTGTGCGAGAGTGCTACATCCTGTTGCCAATTCTTCAACAGAAAACAGTTGCTTCAAAAGTTGAACTACCTCTGGCAGTATCTTTTCGGAATAAACTTCACGTGTTAATGTGTAGTCAAAAAGATAGGCCCCACAATTTTATTATAAAGAATGCCACACCAAAAACATTAACAGACTTTCCAGATTTTTTTATTTGAAATACTTTGCGTTGTCTTCGATTATTGTTTTCCCAAGAATGTCTATGTTTTCTGTTGAACGCGGAATATTGCTCTTTTCGAAAATAGTTTCACAAGAGTATGTTGTGTATGAATTTTTGCATGCACTTATTGAACCCATTTTAAGATTTATGTATATGTTCTGCTGTGCAGGGCGAATCTAGGTACGTTGCTGATTTGTTAATGTTGCATATTACAGAGAACTTTCGAAAAATCAACATAACTAAATCGGGCTACTTTTTGTTTGAAATGGTTATACGGATGTATGTTGAACTGTCCCGATATGTAGAAATATGTATTACAATAGCTTTTACTCCTAATTAATGATATACGGTACAGATCAGTCGAATAGGGATATTCAAAAATATGTGTGCTCATTATCTGAATCACGGCGTGACAGCATGAGGTAAGATATCTTGATTCGAAACGTAGAATAAAATCGAATATATGTGAGCTAATTATCAGTATCACTACGTGACAGAATCTGACTTGAACATGAATAAAGTTTTCTGCCTTCATTAGGTTATAAACAATCGGGAATACTGATCTTTTCGAAAATAGTTTCACAAGAGTATGTCGTGTATGCGTTTTTGCATGTACTGAATGAAGCGATGATACGTTCACATTATAAAATATAATGAATTAGGAATTTCCTCCAGTCTTTGCAGCATATGTTGTCAGTATTCTAAGCGTTTTCGCTTTTGGTCTTCTGTGAGGAGTTGTGCTGGCGGTAACTTGTATGGCCTATAATTTTTCTTTTTTAACACTCTGTGAACTTTAAACAGCTTATTGCAAGCTCACGTGATGCTTCCTTTAATCCATTTTCTGGATTTTCTAAAACAATTTTTATGGAGTTGTGCGGTTGATTTCAAATTCAATAATATTCAAGTTTCAGCATTTATCAACAATTAATTATAGTAACATTATCTTCAAAATAAAGCAATATGTCGAGTTCTTGATTCTCATTGAGTAAGCCGCTATGCCTCTTTCTCTTAAAACTTTTAGAATTTCTTACACAGTTGTAAGTATTAAGGAATGTGTTTTCACTTGGAATTGGATCACCTGGATGTAATGCCATCTCTCCTTGCAGCTTTCTTGCTTTGATTGTTCTTCAAATAAGATGATAATATTTCAAAATTTTCCGTTTCTGTGTAATAATGCATGTTTCAGAACTAATATTATTGAATATCACAGTGTATCATATTGTTAGCAATGTCGTTTGTTGATTTATCACAGCCTAACACTTGACAACCTATTAATGAACTTGTCAGGTAGTTCTTCGAAAGCGAGTCTGAAGCCATTAAGAAATGCAAGTGTTATGAGGAATCTTCTATCTCTTAATTTGAAGGCGGGGTTTCGTTCCGAACTTGCGCACCTAAACTCATTAGATAAGCGTGATGCACAGGTCTGCCTATGACGCCAGCGACCTTGTGTTCCATGTCGGAACGGTCGTCGAACGCTTGTACTCTGCTGTACTTAAACCGGGCGAGGACGGTGAACTCGGTATGCGAAAAGCGGTAGCGTCCTCTATATGCTACGCCGGAAAGCTGCAGTAGAGCAGAGTAGAATTCTGATCGAGGACGGGGCACGTCGCCACAGGTTGAATAGTTGTAAGCCGACAGCAAGGTAGGTGAAATAATTTACAGAGCTATTCTAGAACAAGAATAAATAATATTACATAATAATATTATATTAATTCATTACTTCTATGGTCGAAACATTATTCTTTCTTCAGTTCTCAATTAATACAATCCTAAGGGGAAAAAGAACTTCTGTCAAGTTCCCCAAAATCGAAACATTGCACACAGATCACAATTATCTGAAAAACGTCTGCTTGCGTCAATCTAGGAAAAATGTCAATATAAATATTAATGATCAAGAAATTAAAAATTTTCGTGCAAGATGGAGGAGAATAAAATCAATGGAGCACTTGTGCTAACCAGTTGTTCCTGCAAACGTCCAGTTAGTGAAGGTTCATCAATCTTGAATCTACAGGTTATTAGTATATTCATTGAATCTTTAATTTTCAGCTGATATACATACATCAGAAAATGGTGAGTTGTATGATGTAGAACTTTTAAAATGAAAGTTTCATTCAATATATTTTGCAGTTGGTGTAGAACCGAATATTTTGAACGGTAAGTACTGTACACAGTGTCAAGTAAGCACTGTACACAGTGTCAAAAGAGTACTGGGAATCGGTCAGTACATAATATATGTATTATTCATCCAAGTCAATCGCCTTCGAAGTATACAGGGTCCTGTAATAGTGTATGCGCTTCCATGGCTGCCGAACCACACATCTTAGAAATTTCGTTTGAAAGCAGGCTCCTTCTACTTTTATTTCTGTACCTCACGAAATTTTTTCTAACATACAAGGTGCTTCCAAATAAATTATTCAGCATTCAGTCATCATCCCTTAATGACCTCTCATATACAGACCGGACAATATGTGACATTTCCAATCCTTCCGCACACAAAATATTCCATTTTCAATGAGAAATTTAAGACAGTTTTCTTATTCGGACAAAATGCAGCACTATAAATAAATTAAATAACATTTGACTTTCAAACTCGGCGTAAATATAGAGAGCAGTTATGCCAACTTAGTGACAAAAATAATTCCAACAATCTTCATAATTGGATTTTTTAAATGATCAATTCCTGGTAACTTCTTGATTTGTAGTGTGTGGCTTTATATGTATATAATAGCTTTATTTCTCCTACATATTGAATAGTGAGGCAAGATGACAACCCATACTTTCAAAATAAGAGAACGGTTGTGTCCGGTGCTGTCAGCGAGTTGGGCAAGAAGTTAATTTGGGAGCTGATGAAACAAGGTGCAAAAGTTATAGCTTTGGGAGGTCAGCAGGAAGAGCTTTTGGATTTGAAGAAATCTTGCCCACACATTGAGATTATTGCAGCAGATCTAAGAGATTGGAAACAAACTGAAACGTCTCTTAGCAACATTGGTGTTGTAGATTTTCTGGTTAATTGTACAGAAGTCAATGCTGTTAGCAGTGTGGCTGATGTTACAGAAGAAGACGTGAACAATATTTTGAACACCAATTTAAGAGGTATATTTTCATAGAATTTAGTCACAAATAAGAGTAAATTACTTTGAAAGACAATTTATATACAAATATTTGTTACTATTAGTAACGGACTTTTTCTGCCTAGGCAGTAAAAATACACATTTTAAGGCGGTCAGGAGTCATGAAAAATGCACCTTTTTAACCTATCAAAGTTATTAAAGATCCGCTCTTAGTGTCATTTGGAGAAGAATACATCTTCTAGTTCTGTTCTCATTAAACTCGAAACTATATTATTATTGCGAACTTTAATATGGATTGAGATTATTCAAATATTTTAATATTTACAGATATATTCTGTTAGCCTTCTACATATTTAATTTCAAAAAATTATATTTAATATTATAACTTCAGGAATTAAATTAATGTCATATAAGTAACACTTATATCAAACGACATATAAAATAAACATTCAATATAAGAACTCCAAATGATATAACAAAATCCAATAAATATAAATTGTTAACTAAAATGCTATAAACTAAATATTTTGAGTAGAAAAAATTTTGTTTCTGCTCATCCCTCTTATGAAAACGAATATCTTCCAAACATGTTTAACATAATCTTAAGAATTTCATCATAAAACTATCTTACTTAGAATATTCAATATTATTGGATATCTAACTAAGTTACTTTTTAGGAAATCTCAAAATATGTAAAAACATTACTAAAAAAACACGTTTTAAGAGAGACTTTGCTCGTCAGCACCCAATCACATTCAAAAAATATAACATCAATCAACAAAAAATATAAATAATATGCTCGGAGTGCGATTTGCAAGGACTTTAAGTGATCTTCCAACCCGCTAGTTCTAAGGTGACTGCGGAATTGGGACACACCCAATCAGCAAGCAAACGAAGAAGTCTCCTTTTCCTTCCAGTAAAGACTGATATCTTCGAAGCACTATCTTCTATCTTAACTCTACTGGCTCTGCAGTGTCAGTGTTCGAGTTATGTGTAACTTCTCTTTATACTGAGGACCATGCTGGTTTATTGATTTATTATTTGTAAATCATAAAAGTTTTTTGATCCCAACTACTACATTCAAATGCAAGATTACTCAAATGCTATCGTCGGCAAAATGACACTCATCTGCCATAAGATATTTAGACGCTAACACCGTTTACTGTTTTCAGCTGCAATCAACGTCTCACGAATTGTTATCAAATCCTTCATTGAAAACTCTATAAGAGGTTCAATCGTCAACGTTTCTTCGCAAGCTTCGAAAATTGGACTGAGAAAACAATCGCTGTTTTGTGCCTCCAAAGCCGGCCTTGATGGTTACACCAGAGCTGCTGCGTTAGAACTGGCCTCTTTAGGTATCCGCATCAACTGCGTGAATCCCACAGTGTTAACAACAGAACTCAATGAAAATATTTGGTCAGACAAAAGAATGAGCGATGCGCTGCTATCGAGAATACCAATGAAGAAATTTTGTGAATTGCAGGATGTAGTAGATGCCATAATGTTTCTCTTGAGTGACAACGCATCATTCATCACAGGAATTTGTCTTTCCGTGGATGGAGGAATATCGACTTCTTGAAAATGCATAAAATATGTACCTGCTGCATTGAAGAATCATTTTGAAATCAATTACCTTCAATATTATAAAACATCTAATGTGAATATTTAAATATTTTCATGACCATTATACTTTGGTGTCTTTTATACCAGATATTCATTTGTGAGCAAGCTCATACCAGTTAACAGTATTGAATTATGTCGGTCTGTATTTATTTGTTATTAAGAAAAAAATAAGTGCTTTTATTTTATTGTAATAGTTTCATTATTTTTCTCACCAGTTACCACTATTGTTAGTTGCGGCAGTATATTCCGCTCTACAATATCACTTAGCTTGTTGTCTGCCAGTAATGGCTAACTCTTAAGCTTTATAATACAAATAATCCCTATAATGTTATAGAGTAAGATATCAATATTGATCTCAGAGGTAGAACTTCTATTCTGGTGAAATAGCTCCAGCTCAGATTAGACGACCAAAAAATATTTTCTATATTCCTCTTATCTAATTGGTTTATTGTAATCCAATTTATTTTTATTTTATTATTCATATACTCCCAGATCTTCTGGGAAGTTTCCTTAGAAGCTTTTTACCTTGTGCGAGTTAGATTATTATAAACTGGACGCATAATATTGTTGGGCGGGAATGTCTTGTTGTGACATACTCTACTGCAATTTGCTGTATTGTAGATTTAACTACATATTCGTTATAATCTCTATATGTAATAATATTGTTTTCATGAATATCTGCGAAATTCTGAGATACAGGGTTGTTGTGTCAGTTATCCAATTGTGGATCCACATTTCATTCACTCTAAACACTCTGGCTTATCAAAAAAAAATAGTTGAACACCTCTAAATTCAAATAAATGGAATGAAGATAAAGTTACTTTCATGTATGAAATATGTTAAATGGTCAGTTCAGATTCAAAAAAGCAGGGACCTCCAACTGGAGCATCAATATAGTAACAAAAGATAGATAGATACAAACAATACTCACATAGACATTAAATAATTCAATACAGTACAATATCCTAGACCACCTCGGGCGACTTCTCTTTGTGGTAAGTCTTAATTTACTGGACAAGGAACACTGGGGTCCTGCTTCTAACAAAGGAATACTGGTATTGACAGTGACAAGTATGCATAAAATTCCCCATTTGGTTTGTTCCGCTTAATTTTTTCTTACTAAAATATGTGGATCTCTTCAGTACTGTAGGACTTATATGGATTTCGAAATGAAACATCACCAAATTATTATTTTGCCAAAGAAGAGACGACGCCAAGGATATCGAACAAGAAGTGACTCCACCAAAATGCTAGATATCCTTAGGATCATTTTCAAAACGTGACAACTGTTATGTCGACTCTTTAACTTTCCAGTCTGACGCTCAGATGGCCCCAGAAATACAAAATTAATACGAATTTTTGTTGGATAGTAGAAATCTTTATACAATATATATTGAAAATAAAACATAAAGTATTGACCTTAAATTATCTTAATCCATCACTCAAGACAAATTTGTTTCGATGGATATTCATGAATAACAAATTCTAAAAGTAGTGTTTCCTTCTATTAACCGGGGACTTATCAGCCGATGTGTAAGGCTAGTAAACGAAACAGACCTTGTGTTAAAATTGTATTAAAGAGTTGGATGATGCTGTGTGGTAATCCATCAAGATATAGAATTCATGAAAGGGCGGTGATGATAAAGGGCTTAATTCGTGTATCCGTATCTCCAGACCAGTTACAGTTAAACTTAGAAATTCGCATTCGAGGCAAGAACCAACGGCTTCATGAAAGAAAATTATTTTACTCTGTCTTATATATTGTAATAATAAGCTATAGATTAGAAAAGTTAACAACAAGAGCTGATTGTGGAAAACGTAAATATATTCCTTCAAATGAATTACTGAATGGAAAGTTTGGTTTGAGTGAGAGAACGATGAGGTTACGAAATTGACACGTGTGTTTTGATATGGAACCGAAACTTTCGAAAATTGCCAAGTAAGAATTTTGAGCGTATAAACGAACTTTAAAATTTGGGAGGAGCAAACAGACTCGTACGAGGTATTGAAAGGGCGGCCAAAGGGGAGTTTCTTAGGGAGTCTTGACACGCCGGAAAACTAATAATATCGTCGAGAAAAGATCGTGGTGCGAGGCTCGAATTGGTCTCAGAATTTAGCATTATTATAAACATATTGAGAGATATTAGTAATCTAAGAATTGAGTCAGAAGAATTAGAGAAATTGAACAGAGAGTGCTAAGTTTCGGGACCAAGGAATTAAGAGTACAGGTAGTCGTTTATTGTTCGTGTGAAAAAGGCCGTTTCTCGTACAAAATCGCGTGTGCCCAGTTTTGGTTTGAATATATGGTCTTGGAGTCTAGGGGTAAGAAGCATCTAAGAATTTTGTATATTATTCAGGTTGAAATTATTTAACTAAAGTTGAGTTAAAAATTAAGGACTAGGTGGTAGGTTGACATATCTTTACATAACTATTGTGTGTGAAGAATGAAGAGATTAAGAATTATATAAATGATTCGTAGTGTTAAGGGGTCCGCATCGCCCTTTCCTTAATTATTCAGTGTGTCATCTTTATTGAGATTTTCTCGAAGGCCATACCCTTCCTAGAACCACTCGACTAGGATTGGTTCGCACCCCTTTCGTAAATAAGTGAATCTAGTAATATTTTCCAACCAACCATCTTCCACAGAGAGATGGCTTATTACAGTTTAATCTGTCAATTCTTATTAATCGCAAATAAGGACATTTTGTGGTAGAATTGGTTCAGCAGCTAGGTGGAGAACGAATATGGACTTCCAGAGAGAAAAATTTATTACTTTCTAAATAACCAACAATAGAACACAATCTGGAAAGTTATAATTAAAAAGTTAACCATTCTAGCTTTACTCCCGGAAACAATATTCTCTATATAATTTACATATCTTTGGAGATTTGTATAATAGGCTATGTTTCTATACACACCACATCCCTTTCCTGATGAAATTATACCAATTTGTGTGTTTTCACAGAACAATGCGCCTCCCGAGTCCCCCTGGCAGGCATCTTTCGACTCATTGCCTATGAGGGTGCAAAGTACTAACTCATTAGCTCGACCGTGAGACTGTCTCTTACAATCCTCGGCATTCATTACGTCTACATCCACACACATAAGATGGCTAGACATTTCACTCTTTGGTTTCAAATTTTTATCGGGGTCCCAGGCTCGCATTGACCCCCATCCTGTTAATTTCCCAATGGAACAACCAATATCTTTAGATTTCTTAGGTAAACTTATTAATCCTACCATGTCGAACAATATCGCAGGTCTCTCAAGTTGAATTATTGATATGTCATGATAGATTGCAGGAAAGGTGTAATATTCATGAATGTATATCTGTTGTGCTGCGATGGATTGTACTTTACTCCTCTGATACTCTGAGAGTCCTATCAAGCAAGTAATTCTTTCGGGTTCGCCCATGAATTCAAAGGTACAATGTGCAGCCGTGAGAACCCACTGTGGTTTAATTAACGAACCTCCACAAAAATGAGTGAGCGCTGTAGTTGTTCTTATTGATACCGCGAAAGGATTGTCTTCTACAGAACACTGTTGCCCCCCGATTATTTTTGGCTGAGGCTGATTAATATTCATTCCATATATTTCCCATATCAACAACTTCATAATTGTCAAGATTTTGATCATTTTGACATCTCCATTTGAGAAATTCATAGAGAAACCAGTGGATATTGTGAGGGAAAAGAAAACTGTTAGGTGTTGAATTGTCGCATGCCATTTTTGTCCAGAATCCGTCACTATTGGCGCTTATCCCCGTCAATTAACCAATAACAAATGACAATATCCATGTATCAAGGCTCAACCCCGAAACAACTTATTAAAAGATTTTTCAATGACGCTATTACGAACCTTGACTTTGGCTGAACTCTAGAAGACTGGAAATATACTGTTCATTAAAATTATCTTTACCATCTGAGTTCCAATCTCAGGTTATGAATCCATCATTTTCGCCCGAAGGTATTACGGTTAACAAGTTTTTTTTTGAAACCTCATCAACCTTTAATCAAGCCAACGTGATTTATGACTGGAACGATATCAAAAACACTGAAAATATAAAAATAAGTTGAGAATTGTACAGTTGAATGTTCAAAGCATAGTTAACAAACTTATGATTCTAGAGGTTTTTCTTGGTCTAATTTCTGCGGACGTTTGTATGGTGGAGCTCTGATGCACATTGGAAAAGAATCGGTTTTTTTTACTCAGAGTGGGTACAAAATTGCTGGCTTTTACTGCAGACCGGAGCAAGAGCATGGAGGACATAATTTGATTGTAGATTCCTATGAACCGACAGGTATTCTTATCAATAAAAATGGTATAACCTCTTCTACCAATATTTCCTACACCGTCACAAATGGTACCAAAAGTTCCACTAAGGTTTATGTTTGTGAACCTCAGATATGTGACCATAAGGCAGTTTTCCTAGATTATACAGTACCTAAGATTGTTAAGAATGATTCTTTGGAGACAAGAGTTTGTAGAATTTTTTTCTCAAAAAAATTTGAATAATCTCTAATTTTCTTTCCCAAACCAACTTTCTCTTTATCTGTCAATGTCATTCCATTGATCATAAATATTTCCTATTTCGCCTCAAATATTTGATTAATGTTGCGTGTCCCTTGAGTACAGTGCGTTCTTCTCCTGAATTGCGTCCTAGATGGGTTCATTTACAGATTGTCGAGGCAAGAGAGCATTTGAGGAACTTACATTGGCTGGTTAAAAATTTGTAAACACCTGAAGCACTCAATCTATACAAAACCGCAAAGACTAAATATTCTCGTCTTATAAAAATTACAAAGTTGAATAAAACAAATTTCGATAAATCTAACGTCAACAAATCTGTCTGGAAAAAGGAAGAACTAGGTAATTCATCCAAAAAGAAAAAATCGATATCTCTCAAAGTTAATGATTCTATTATCTCTAATCCTGAACTGGTAGTTGGAAGTTCGGTAGTTATTTTACAGAAATCAACGAGAAGTCTTTGAGGAGTTTCTATGGGCAATTTATCTCGAAATCCTGCACCACCCAGATATTGTCGGGACATACCTTCTTTTTCTTCCCTACAACACCAGATGAAATATTTTCGGTGATTCGTTCTCTGGGAAGAGTGACAGTACGGGTCCAGACTTGGTTTCAGCAGGGATCCTTAAGTCCGTTGCACCTGTCATAGTGGATTACCTATGTCATCTGTTGAACTCCTCAATTTCATCTGGGAGCTTTCCATCAATATTTAAGATAGCCAAAGTGATACCAATACCTAAGAAGGACGCAGCAGATGAAATATCAAATTACCGCCCTATTTTGATACTCAGTGTAATAGCTTTCGAGCACTTGGAACACAATCTTGATTGTGACCAAGAAATCATCTTCTCAGACAAGGCACATTTTTGTTTCAATGGCTTTGTCAATAAGCCATTATTGGTGCGAAGACAACCCAGAAGTATTACATGTAATTCTGTTGCATTCCGAAAAACTCACTGTGTAGCGCGGTTTATGGTATGGCGTCGTCAATGGACATTTTTTCCTCCAAAATGAGGACGGAACAGCCGTAACCGTGAATGGCGTTCGCTATAAAACTAGAATTTCTATGGTCAGAACTTGAGAAAATCCATATTGAAGGGATGTGGTTCCAACAAGATGGCGCTACAGGCCATACAGGTGATGTTATGCTCCCTTTGCTGAGGGAAAGGTTTGACGATAGCATCATCTCATGTCGTGGATTTGTAAATTGGCTGCCAAGATCATGTGATTCGACACTTCTGCATTGTTTTCTTTGGCGCTATGTGAAATCATAAGTCATTGCCAAGAAGTCACGGATTTTGGGTCACTTGGAAGAAAAGATTCGTCAAGTGATTGGCAAAATATAGCTGAAATTATTGCATCATGGTGGACATTTTGAAGGATATATTATTCCGAACATAACTGCAGTGTTCAAGCTTCAATATAAAGCAAAACTTAAGTTGATATGTGAACCCTTTATTGTATTATTTAAAATTAAAATCCTATCATTCTTAATGAAAGATCTTTTATTAGGAAATGGTAAACCAAATTAAAGTGAAATATTCATTATATAAATATTTATTTCATAAAATATGAAAACATACTGAATTCATTTCAGTAAATTGTTTTTATAAAAAATGTAAACAAATAATGCAATAGAAAACGTAACTACTACAAACATTAGCTAAACATTGATTCAATGTTAAATAGATATTATTCTAAATAGTTGTTTCTACTTAATTCCTTCAGAAAAAGTTAACTGTAATTATGAATATATTTTTCACAACAGCAAATTGAATAATACTGAAAGAGACTTGTTGGTTTTTCAATTTTTCTTTTACATGGTATTAACATTGATAAAATGCCAATAAAAAAATACAATAGAATTATTTTATAACAAGGGTCAACTATATGTACTAAACAGAAGTTATGGCAATATTATAAATATGTTTTTGAATTATATCTACCATACAGGTGTCGCAGAAATCAACATGAAGCCAGAAATGGGTGACGAGGCAAGTGATACTGATTATCAGAAAAATATAAGAAAAAATCTATGTAGCATGCTTTGAAAATGATAGGCATTTAAAAAGAATCTAAAAATTCTACACCCTGTGACGGTCTTTTTACTCCTGTTGCTAAAAATCTTCACTTTTTACAAATATTATTTTTGTTATGTAACCCTGAATAATGCTTCCCTAAACTGTTGTCAAAATTTCAAAACCAGCTGCTCCAGCTTGGATGAAAGAGACATTTTTCACAAAAAAATTTCCAAAATAATAAAATGATGTCAAAATTTGGCGTTTTCGGTAAGAATCCCAAAATGATATAGCGCTGGGTAAATTCTTGCTGATATTGTAGACAATTTTTGCTTTGGAAATAATCCCGTTTTTAACAAATTTATCTCAGTTAAAAATTATTCTAATGTGCCATTTAATTTCATTAAAAATATAACTTAAGAAATTCAATACTTGTGTTTCATTTCAAACGAAACTAAAAATAACAAATTAATACCTGTCTCGATCGCACTTAATAAAACGGCTCTCTCAATCTCTGTCATCTACCTACTACCTGCCCTGCCTGCACTTGGTAAGATGGCTCTCTCCGTCTCTATCATCTACCTACTACCTGCCCTGCCTGCACTTGGTAAGATGGCTCTCTTAATCTCTATCATTTACCTACTACCTGCCCTGCCTGCAATTGGTAAGATGGCTCTCTCCGTCCCGCTCATACCTGTTAAAATGACTTCTCCATTTCACTCAAGCTTAAAACAATGAGTTACGAGTCTTGGGCACATTAGAATAATTTTTAACTGAGGTAGATAAATTTATTAAAAACGGGAATATTTCCAAAGAAAAAATTGTATACAATTTCAGCAAGAATTTACCAAGTGTTATACAAACCACTTTGGAATCCTTAATAAATGCGCCAAATTTTGACGTCACTTGCCAAATTCGCGTAGTACATTTTTTTCCAGTGCAGTCAGTTTAAACTGGGCAAAATTTAAATTTTTTTTTGGAAAAATGTCTCTTTTTCATTCAAGATGAAGAAGCTGGTTTTGAAATTTTAATGACACTTTAGAAAAAGAAGCATTATTCAGGGATACATAACAAAAAAAATATTTGGACAAAGTGAAGATTGGTGGCAAAAAGAGAGGAGTAAAAATATCATCACAGGGTGTAGAATTTCAGAATTTTTTTTAAATGCCTATAATTTTTAAAGCATGCCACATAGATTTTTTTATATCTTTCTGATAACCAGTACAACTTGCCTCATCACCCAGTTCCAATTTGTCATTGATTTCTGGGACATACTGCATATAACACTTGGATTCATGGAAAAATGAGAAAAATTAAATATATGTTGAGATTGAACAGAATATTGAATTAGAGAGGTCTGCCATATTTGTTTGTTTTTTCACTTCTTCTTCGTATTAATAAGAAGCTCATGTTCACCTTAAGGTTTTCAGAAGAATATATAAAACTTTCTTCTCTAAAACAAATTCCGCATGTTGAAACAATTCTCTATATCGTCAAGGATTAAAACCACAGTCATAAAAAATGTTTTTTACTATTACTTTATGAGAAGCTGATTAAATTTATACATACATTATACAGTCCACTGTTATGAAGGAAGTTCTTATGAACTTATTATACTGTATTTAAATTTGAAATAATAAAAAATCTTTCAACAGTCTAGGAAGAGGTAATTTATTGACCATATTCTCTGGTACCCTTTGCAGAATTGCTTCTCTGCAGGCTGTTTGTAAAGATGGGACTGAAATACAAAAATAGTCAAATGGTAGCAGGGGAAAAAAATTAAAATCGCAAAAACAGACTATGTGTAAAAGGACTAAATAAACAATATATGAGGGTGGATCAACTATAAATTGGACTTTTTTCTTACCAATCGCTGCGTGAAATGACGCACGTGGTGCTATGCTATGTGTTGTCTAGAAGAGGGGAGAACGGTTCACTACAGTGGGCATCAGTTGTATCAAGTCTAAGCAAGAAGTAAATAATCTATTGAGCAACACATTATTATGAAATTTTTGTTGCAGGAAGGCGCAAAATTTCCGAAATTTTTCGTTGTTTGACTCTACAGTTCGCTAAGAAAACACTTTCAAGAAATCAAGTCTATGAATGACACAAAAAATTTTTAAGTGACAGATTGTGCGATCTGTGAGCTGGTTGAATCTGACAGCGACTTGTAGTACACGAAAATGCTGCAGAAGTAGGAATATAGTATAAGAATACTGAATCAATTATTTCTAATGAGTTAGGTTTTTGAAAACAGTCGGCAAGATGGGTTCCTCTCCTACCAAAATCACAAAGCTCTGTGTCTGAAAGGCTTTTAATGCAATATATTAGTAGAGGGTGATAATTGGGTCACATTGTCACCTGTGTGAAAGATGGCTGCATCATTACATTCCACAATAAGGATAGCAAAGGCATTCTGTTTATTGATTTCCTTAATGAACAACGAACAATCAATGCTGAATATTACTGCAAGCTCCTTGATGAGGTGAAGCTATTTTATCAAAGAAAAAGGTGAGGCACATCCTTCTGAAGTATGATTCTTCTTCATAACAATGCTCGATCGCACACAGTGGTATTGACACGAGAAAAATTTTATAAATTTATAAATACTCAAGCATCCACCCTCAAGCTAAGACATATCTTCCTGTGACTATCATATATTTGGTCAACTCAAAGAAGAATTTGGAACATGCAGTTTTCACTATGCCTAAGGAGTGGAATTATTCTTGTCTGAAGACACGACCATTCTTTGATAATGGCATTAAAAAGCTTGTTGGGAAAAATCTACTGATAGAAGTAGAGATTATGTATGAAAATTAAATAGATCAAATGTTTTTATAATAATACAAATGTATTTTTTTTTACCTATGTCTGGTTTGTATTTGATCCACCCTCATATGTTAGAACTGATTCCCCATTGACAAAATAGTTACTTCTCACAATATGATATAAAAGAATATTTGAAAACTACTTACCAAAAGACAATTGGACAACTTTAATTTTTTTTGTAGTACCATAAACATCAATTACAACATACAAAGGTGCGTCCTTATATGGTATATCTCTTGACACAGGGCCTTGATCTTCTCCATTTATGATAAAATGCATATCTGCTTTATTTTCAGATGTTGGAATGAACATTACTCCTATTCTACTACCTACATCAGTTGGGTAAAGTTCATTTGCTCTAAATTTACTTGATTTCAAACAATATCTTGGGATTATCCCTCTACAAGTTTTAATACTTTTAACATCATAACTTAATCTCTTAGAACTTATGTGACAACAGGTATCATCTTGATTCCGTCCTGAACTGAAATCTGTGGTATTATGCGCTCTGGATATACCAAATATCCATGAACGACCACTATCTGATAAATCTGGTAACGCAAACTGTGGAATTGTATTTGATGTTTGCATTTCTTGGGGATTCAGTTGTGTCAGTCCTATCCGCATATGACCGCTCCAACCTCTTTCATTCTCTTCAATTTCTACAAGAAATATTTCACCTGGTAATAATGGTTTCTCACTGAAAGTCACCGCATTGGCGAAGCTCCTTCTTCTATAGGCAGTTGTATTATCTTCTGAAAGCACAATATATTCGCCATGATATGCGTGGAATCTCCTATTTTCTTGTATTTGAGTACTATCCATTTTCTTCTTTTCTGTATGAAATTATGTCCTATACCCAAAGGATAAGGTTTGCACGAAAAACATTGATGTAACTGGAGGTCAAAATATTTGTTTACATCTTAAAAGATAGAATACAAAATTTTTAGGTTACTACACAGAATCCAATAAAATAGTTTGCCCATTATAGACAAGCTTCTGGGTCTACCTCAAAATTACTTATATCTTTTCGTAACCATTCAATTTTTACTGTAAAATTCATACCCAGACAAGTATATAATAATAATGTTTATTGCCATACATAGGTCAATTTTTTTAAAATTAC
The DNA here is from genome assembly GCA_034642435.1 of Megalocaria dilatata. Lineage (NCBI taxonomy): Eukaryota > Metazoa > Arthropoda > Insecta > Coleoptera > Coccinellidae > Megalocaria > Megalocaria dilatata. The sequence goes on from CM067856.1 coordinate 45,205,933, forward strand.
AAAGGCCTCATATTTTAGTAGTTAGTTTTTTGGAAATTCTACAATAGGCATCCAGAGAACTAAAATTTTCTATGGTAACGCAAGCGTACAAGTCCAGAATTCCCTATTTTTAATTTGAAGTTCGTTACATTTACAAAACATTTTATGCTTATGAGGTTAAAAATCAAATAATAGTTGAGAATACTTTTTCAGACTCTTTTTCAGCAGCTTGCTTTTTCCCAATATTATGTCAATTTTTTTTCCGGCTATTTCTGAAAGATAATAAATTAACTCAATTTAGGTTCTTATTATTGGAGAAGGAATCTTTTACTATTACAAGAATACAGTATGTATATTAAGAGCATAGTCTTGGATGGTTTTAAATCATACGGCCAGAGAACCGATGTTACTGGATTTGATCACCAATTCACCGCAATCACTGGTCTTAATGGAAGTGGAAAATCTAATATTTTGGATGCTATATGTTTTGTCTTGGGAATTACAAATTTGAGCCATGTAAGACTATAAAATACGATAGATGATTTATTCACCACGAATTATCTCACAGATAATAAAAATTCACTTGTTCTTAGGTCAGAGCAGCAAATCTCCAAGATCTTATTTACAAGAGTGGCCAGGCTGGAGTCAATAAAGCAACTGTTTCTATCACTTTTGATAACAGCAATCCTGCACAGCAACCACCTGGTTTTGAGAGTTTCAAGGAAATTACTGTTACAAGACAAATTATTTTGGGTGGTAAAAATAAATATCTAATCAATGGTTCTAATGTTACTAACAAAAGAGTTCAGGATCTCTTTTGTTCCATACAATTGAATGTTAATAATCCCCATTTCTTAATTATGCAAGGAAAAATAACTAAAGTTCTAAACATGAAACCACCAGAGGTAAAGAATAAATCTATATATTGAGAAATCAAAAGAATATATTAGGAGTACAAATAAGTTTCCGCCGTTTTTTAACACAAATTAAATATTTATTATAGAAGAACGGTAATATAAATTTATTTAAAATATTGCCCATCACTTACAACCACTTTTTCCCATCTCTCAGGCAGCATTCGAATCCCACGTCTGAAGAACTCCTTGTCTTTTGAGGCTATCCACGAATCAACCCAATTTTTGGTATCCTCATAAGATGTGAACCGCTGCGCCGTCAGAGCATGTGCCATGGACCGGAACAGGTGATAATCGGACGGTGCAATGTCTGGTGGGGTAACACTTCCCAATCAAGTATTTCCAAGTACTTTTTCACGGAAGCCGCAACATGTGGACGAGCATTGTTCAATATCTCTCGGCTTTAATTCGTACGGAACCCAATTTCCTTGTTTATGAATCATTCCTAATGATTTTAAACGATGTGAGGCTGCTTGCTGAGTGACTTCTAATGTTAGAGCAAGTTCTTTTTGTGTTTGAGATGAATCTTCCTCCAATAATTCCTCCAATTCTGCATCCTTGTAAATTTTTGGCCTTCCACTGCGATCTTTGTCTTCTACGTCGAAATCACCGTTTTTAAACTTTTGAAACCACTCTCGACACGTTCTCTCACTCTAAGCACCCTCACCATATGCTTCTACGAGCAATTGATGCGCCTCAGCAGCAGATTTCTTTAAATTAAAGAAGTAAACTAATATTTCCCGCAAATGACGCTTACTTGGCTCAAATTTTGACATTTTCAACTTATTAAAACTATATTTTACCAATATAAAATCAATGATATTAATAGGTTATGTTGTTCTTGAATGTCCAAACTATTTTTTAAGCCGGTTATCATCTGCGAAAGCTAACCGAAACTCCGTGCCGCGCCATCTACAATAAAACGGCGGAAACTTATTTGTACTCCTAATATTATACATGAAAGCTGTGTAAGAATACTAAAATATTAAATGTTTAGATTTTAGCAATGCTGGAAGAAGCAGCAGGTACAAGAATGTACGAAGTTAAAAGACAGGTTGCACTTAAAACTATTGAGAAGAAAGATGCAAAGCTCACAGAGTTTAGAGAAGTAAGTACTCTAAAACTAACTAATGTTATTTTTAAAGTATTATCTAGAAATCTCTGAAATGGTTTGAGGCACAGTACAATTAAAATAGAAATACATATAATAAAATTTCCAGATTGTTGCTGAGGAAATTTTGCCTAAATTAAATAAACTAAAAGAAGAGAGAGCTCAATTCTTAGAGTTTCAAAGAATGGAACGGGAACTTCAATATATGCTAGGTGTTCACAAAGGTTGGCAGTATCATGTGTCAATCAGGCTCACTAAGAAAGCAGAAGAAGCAGTAGAAGAAGCAAACACAAAGGTTCAAGCGATTGAAGAACAAATAGAGTCCAATAAGAATAATGTGCAACAATTAGAGGATAATATTAAGAATCTAATGCAGAATAATCAGTCGGTGAGATTTTATTCCTCTTTTTTTTAAATATATCTTAATATCCTTTTACAACTTATTTAAGTAACCTAAATATGTCCTATTCTTCCCTTTTCATATTAGTTTCCTATCACTTTGTCTGAATGTGTGACTAAAGAAATTTTGGGCAAAATAGTTTTAATTACACTGGACCTATGTATGAAAATATCATGGCCAAATTTGATTCACCTATCTGGCAGTATATCTGTTTGTAAGAAGCAGAATAAGTTAAAAAAAAAACTGGGAAATCCAAAACTTATAGTGCAGGTATTGGATGGAGTAGTCCGTTACTTTGTGATAGTTCATTCCATTATAGTGCAGGTTTCAACTCCTAATATTATTATTATTATCCTGATACTCCTAGATCTTCTATGAAGATCCCTCAGAAGCTCTTTCAGCTTGTGCGAGTTAGGAGTTCAGTTGTGTTACTGCGATCTTGCGCCACTTTAGGTCGCAGCACTGTTAATTTTTGACCCAACAGTGAAATGGTGGCAGACACCTGTCCAACTAGAAAATTTCTTTTCTACCTGAACAGGATTCGAACCCAGACCTCCCGGTTACAAGCACTATGCTCTCCCGCTGAGCTATCCACACTCATATAGGAAGATCACATACAACAGGAAGATCAAATTTAACGATTAGGCAAATCGTCATAGTGTGGAAATATGTCCACAAATCAGCTATTGGATGGAGAAGTTAGTTACTTTGTGATAGTTCATTTCAAATTAAATAAGGAAATTACTTCATTTTCTAACACTTTATTAAATAAGTACACAGTCTAGGTTTCATATTATTTTTTTTAGTTAAGGTTATAATAGATCAATTCTTTTGTACTGAATCTGTTATAAAAACCAAACCACGTAGTAGAAACCAATTTTATAATGAAATTTGGCCAAAGTTTATAAGGAGTCAGCACTGAAGTTGATTTTAAACGATGTCAAAAATATGGCAGTCTCCATAGACTTCCGACAGCAACAAAGCTTATACAGAAATTAACATGTCACTATATATTCCGAGATATATTGTATTCACATGTTTTAACTAAAAATGGAATACCAGATTTTCATACATGAGAAAATATTAGTACTGCTTTAAAAAAATCATGGATGAATATATTAGTAATAAAATAGAAACGGTGGTACAAGTAATGGATCAAATATCTATTCGAGAAATGCACTGACGTGAAATCATGAGCTTTTTTGTCACCGGTAGTTCTCAAAGCTGCTCTGCTCACAAAATATTTTTTATATCTTCTAATCATATGATTACTAAATTTTTGTCATCATTATTTTACTCCTAAATGCCAAATTGGATCTGTAATTCCGAAAATATTGGAAGAAATAAGAAATCATTCCAAATTAAAAATTTTCCAGAACCATTAGACTGATTTGGCCCATTAACGAACTCAATCGGTTCCAATTCTCCTCTAAATGTTTCAGTTCTCTAAATATTTCCATCTGAAAGTTAGAGTGTTTACGGATTGATCGGCTGGAATTTGGGCAAAACGATAGCATGCTGTTTCCTGGAACAAGCATGCAAAAAGCCATAAGCGAGTGTTTACAGAAAGCATCATCATCCTTGTATTGCATATTTTAAATTTGAGTGTCAAAGAGATATTAAATGGCAATATAGCAATTGCTTACTATACTGAGAAAGTGTAGAGCACGTGTGAGGCACTTGTTAGTGATGAACATCAATTCTCGGTATTTTAATACTCGATGGTAACACTACGAAACTCGTCTCAATTTACATATTTAATAAACAGTGTAAAGCAAAGTAATGTTTCTCATTTCCACTTGAAAAATTAGCTTTTTCATTATTTTACCACAATAGATAAGTTTTTTCTGGAAATCACAATAAAAATAAAGTAGTAGATATTATAAATTACTTTGCCAAAGTCACAAAATTGGTTTAACAATCTACAGATATGTTCTGTTTGACGTTCTCAAATACTGAGTTAAAAATGTTAAAAATCATCACAATTAAAAACTATTTGATTATGATTATTATTTATGAGCATGCTTAATCTTCTGAGACAAAATGAATGCTTTTATAATTTAATGATTATTTATTATTTAATGATTATTTATTATTTCATTTTAGAAGATGTTATTCTATTTGTCCTGTATTTTATATTTAGGAAGCTGCTGATAGGCTAAAAGCACTAGAAGTGGAATTGAAAGAAAAAACAGCAATAGAAGCAAAAGCAAAAGCATCAGCAAAAGGATTAAGTAATGATATTGCAAATGAAGAGAAAAAGATCAAAGCTCTAGAAAAGGTAAAATCCGATAAATTCTTAATGTATAAATATTTCTTGAATAACATTAATTAAAAAAAGTATAAGATTCAATAGAGATATAACAATATTTGATTTAAATAAAAATAAAGCAAGTTGACATACTGCTTTTAGTTTTATCCAGATCGGAAATCGTTGCATAATTAAATTGTATTTTTTGACCAAATCGAATATTTCGAGTATCTATAAACATCACAAATAACACTCATGTTCTGAGTACCTTCACCATTAAAAATGTCAAATTTTATGATGACATATTCACTTTAGTGTTGTCATATCTCAAAACTTAAGTAGCAATCCTCCTATGGTAATGCCTCTTTAATCTTACATGCTGGTTTCTACTTCTGATTTTTTTAATAACATCTTCAACTAGGGGTATTTTCAAATCTTCATGTAGTATTTGATTGGTCACATACCAAGGGTGCATTGGCTATCATTGTCAATATCTTAGACTGGTATCTTTATATAATATCTACATTTGAAATACTTGGATATCCCAAATTTCTGTACCATATGTCCTAATTGGTGTGATAATTGTTTTCAAAGACATCTTTTCATAAGCTAATAAATTTCCCTGATTTCAAGGTCTATTTGTATCCTTTTTTTAAATTTGTTATTCCATGTGAGTCTGATGTACAAATAGAATACACAGTCTCCGCTTGTGGTAATATTTTAACATTCAAGCGAATTGGTGGGTACCATTCCTTCCTTTAGCTGAAATCCATTTTTTTTGATTTGATTTTTTTTATTTATATTTGTTTACCCAAACCTCTACCAAAATTTCTGGCCCAACTCTAGAGTTGGACATAAAACACTCCCCTGAGGAATTCCAGCTGCAATAATTACTATATGTCTTCTTACTTTCGTTCTAACTATTATTTAAAAAGCTCCATATAAAATTTGGAGCGTTGAATTCTTTATTTCACTCAAGACTCAAGTAATCATATTTTAGAATCTCAATGATGATACTAAGGCTTTAACATCTAAAGAAAACGAATTGAGCAAAGTGCAGTCACTTTTTGAAACACTGAAGGAAAATGAAGCAAAAGACAAAGAAGCATTATCAGTTGCACAAATAAAATATGAAGCTGTTGCAGCAGGCATGGAAGTAAATGAAGAAGGCAAAACACAATCTCTACAAGAACAACTGATGTTGGCAAAGCAAGAAGCTGCAGAGGCCAATACCCAATGTAAGCAGGCAAGTATGGAACTTAGTTTCTGCCAAAATTCTTTGAAAGAAAAGCAGAAGACTCTTGGAACCAATGCAGCCGATTATCAGAAGGATAAATGTAATCTTGATAAAATAGTAAAAGAATGTGCTTCAATGGAACAAGCTTTGGGACAAATCAGCTATTCAGAAGAAAGCATGCATCACTGGAACACTAGACGATCTGAAATGAAAAAAGAAATTCAAAAAATTAGGGAGAGACTAGATAATTTTGAGGCCCATAGACCACACTCGCAGTTCAAATATAGAGATCCTGAGACTAATTTTAATAGGACAAGAGTGAATGGTGTTGTATGTAGGTTGATTCAAGTTAATGATAATAAGGCATGTACAGCTTTAGAAACTGCTGCAGGTGGAAGGGTAAGTGAAAACATTTTTATTAGCAAAAGTATTGAAAGTTTAAGGTCTAAGTCTAAATAGGGGAATCAAAATCATAAATGGGTAAAATCTGTCTATGTGCTCAGGAAATATGCCAATTAGAAATTTGGTTTTTTCAATCTTTCAAAAAATAAAGATCCAACCAAGTTTAAATTGATAACGAAATTATGGAAGTAGAAATGAAGTAAATCAGTTTTGAATATCTTTTTATTTATTATAATATATATTAATTATCAATCAGAATATGACAAGTGTGCTGACTTTAGAATTGTGAAGCTCTTAATGTGAAATGATGAGGTCTTCTCCAGCAAGTCCTCTTTAAATCAGATATGCTGACCATTTGCATTACAATCTTATGTTTGTTCCTGGTTCTACTAGGGGTTGGATTAAGATATTTGAATGACTGAAGTTTCTTGTGATTGTTGCTGCTTCTGTCTCTGATGACATTCTTAACATACAGTATATTTATGTCTTTGTGCAATGTTTGGTTGGATACCAGAATGCATTTTTTAGCATTCAGAGTATTTTAAATCGACTCCTTTGGATGTTGGATCTTTATTGCTCAATTCCTCAGGTCCATGTGGGTTTTATATACCAGGAGTTTATTTTTTAACGATTATCTAGATTTTCTACCTATGACCCAATAACCTTAATTTTGACGTCCATTTGCTTCTTTTCTTATCATATATTCTTTCCAAGTAAGTTTTTTATCCAGGTGTATTCCTAGGTATTTTGTTGAGGCAGATTCTGGTATCTAGATTAGGTTAGCTTGCACTGGAGGACACTGACCCTTCTTGTGTAAGGTAAAATTAATGTACACTTATTTTGTCTTATTTGTTTTAATCTTCCATTTATTTAGCCAATTACTTATGTTGTAGAGGTGATTTTGTATCAAGGGGAGGCTTCTACTGGATTTTCATGGCTTCCGAGAATATTAGCATGATTTATGTACTTCCCCCCCAAAGGGAGCTGGTACTCTCAGATTCGTAAGGTCTTACCATTTGTTTATTGATCAAAGCTATGGAGATGTGGTTATTGGAACACTGTGTTTTCTCATACAAAGGCTTCATCCGAAATAATGAGTCTGTCACGGCAGTTCAGCGTGAATTCCGTCGTCCCTTCAACATTCACCAGAATCGAAGTGTTCCCTCACGAAACACCATTCTTCATTAGGTTCAAGCATTTCATACATGAGGTCTTTTGATGAACAAAGAGCACCCAGGGGCTCCATGATCAGCTCAAATCCCAGAAAATGTTGAACAAAGTCCAACAAGCCCTTTCTGTGCAGTTTAGGTCGATCTGCTCGAAACCATTCTGCTGAACTTCGTTTGAGTACTTAGAACGTTAGGAGTATTTTACACTTTGACCTGCATTTCAATCCTTACAAATTGGCAGTTGTTCAGCAGTTACAGCTAGGTGATTACGAACAACAACTAACTGAGATGGAAACACTTTTCAATCAAAATGAGAAACTCATTATCTTCATTTCTAATAAAGCTCAGTTCCTTCTGAACGGAGTAGTGAACCAGCAGAACTGCCATTACTGGCCCAAGAAAATCCGAGGGAATTATACGAAAGATTGCTGCACAGTTTGAAACCTTACTTTTTCGAAGATTCCAATGGAAGAGCTGTAACTGTGAGCTCGCCGCACTATGTCGACATGATCAATAACTTCTTGGCTGAGTTATGACGAAGGTCCTTTGATTTCCCAGTTTGGGGACATCCGATGGCCACTTCGATCCTCTGACCTGTGGAAATGTGATTATTTTTTGTGTGGGCACCTGCAGTATGGCCACTTCGATTCTCTGACCTGTCAAAATGAGATTATTTTTTGTGGGGGAACCTGAAAGCGCGTGTATACGGGCATAAGCCTCTAACTCTATAAGATTTAAAGGAAACAATTCGCGGGGAAACCACCGCAATCGACATAGTGATGCTGGAGGGATTGGTGGCCAACTTCCAAGAATGGCTTCATTACTGGTCGTAGCCACCACATATCAGATGTTTATTTTTCACAATTGAGTTATGGAAATGCTGTGGATGGATGTTCCCGAAAATAAATAAAAAATTTTAACATGAAAATTGATAATTTTATGAATTTTTGAAAAACGTCCGTCTTCACTACCCCACCCTATAGTATATGCAATAATGGACCAAGAACACTTTCTTGTGGTACTCCTGATGTTATAGAAAAAATGTTGAAATATTTGTCATTTAGCCTGACCCTGAACTGTCTTGTACTTAGTTAGATATAATCTTATTAATTTAAGGTAGGTTAGTACAAGAAACTTATTTACCTTGTGTAGTAGACCCAAGTGTCATCAAAAATTTAAAAAAACAGGAATGCAATACTGTTTTGTTGCTGTTCTTGATTTTTTATTCTGTGAGCTTGCTTGATGGATTTAGTCTTGCACTTCTGTTGTATTGAATGACCGATTACCATCATATTTTGGGACATTTTTTGCAGTTTCCTTTCTATTTCATTGTTTATACTATTGTCATCTGATGCTTTTTGCAATTACAGTTTTTGCACTTCAATGTGGATTGTCAAAAAAGATAAACTAATAATCGTATCAAAACTATACATGAACTTTGAATATCTTGAAAATATTTCTCATATAAGATTTTTTGTTTCCGGAAATTCACCTTCGAGAATATTTTGTTTATTCTGTGAATCATATTTTTCATTATTTCTGTTTCTTAAGTTCTTGATTACAAAAACTTATTTTTATATTTATTTATATATGTATTTTATTGTATCTTATGGGAATAAAAATTATTATTATTATCATTAATTTAGTAGATTTAGCTGGAAATTTGTCTATACTTAAAATAATATATCTATCTTACTGCATTCCTAAAATTGGATAAAAAGCTCTAAATGATGTTTTGGTAGTTGTAAAATTTAAATAAATACAAAAAATCAGCAAATTCTGATGAACCTTTACTTGATTAATGATTTAACATTAATACATTATCTTGTTTAATGACATAAAACTTTATCTATCCTATAATTAATTTGAATCAATCACTTATTTTGGGACTTTTTTTAGTTATATAATGTTGTTGTTGATACTGATACAACAAGTAAACTTTTACTACAAAGAGGCAACCTGCAAACCAGAACAACTTTTGTACCTTTGAATAAAATACAATCTAATGTAATGGACCAAAGAGTCATAAAATTGGCACAAGATATGGTAAGTTTAATTCATAATTATGTTAATTATCTTTGTATTTATTTATTTAAAATACTTCTAAAAATGAGTTACCTTACATAAAAATTAGGAAAACAGTAGTTGACAACTTGAAAGTTTTCACATTCTAAACTTAATTCGAGTTTATTATTTAAATTCAAAATTTGTATGTGGTTGAATTTGTTACACAATTGAATTGTTTAATATTTATTCACACTGAACAAACTATTCAGAGTAATCACCAATATGATTAAAGGAATTGCAATAAATGAATCCATCATGTTTGAAAAAGTAGAAAAGCAGTAGATGAAACAAATGTGCAGAAATCCGAATCTCAGAGAGTGAAAAACTGTTCATTTCACTTCCCTAAAAATTTTCAATAAAATGATAAACACAATCCATCAATTGTAGGTACCTCAAAAGATATTGGCTTGTTTCTCTGTTCAGACTTCGCAGATGGAAATTTGTGTTTTTTGGTGTTAATTGGTGTGGCACCCAAACATCGAGCTTCTTTTTGAATCCAGCTTTGCGCAAATGATTCAAAACTGTTTTAAGGTCGATTTTTAGTTCCTGGGCGATTCTACGACTACTAACATGCCGGTCAACTTCGATTATTTGTGTGATTCTATGGACATTTTTGACGACAGGACTGTCTGTGCGAGGTGTATCTTTAACATAAAAAATATCTGAAAGGAATCTACGAAACCAAAATTGTATATAATTAGCTATTACGGGAGCATAAACAGCATTCACATTTTCAGACGCCTGGCTTGCATTTTCGCCTTTATCAAAGAAAAACTTTAAAATTTTTTTTTTTTTACTTCCATTTTTAACACCCTGTAACTCACAACTCAATGAACCAAACAAAAAACAGCAAAGTAATTTTTTTAGTGTGATATGTCAACTTGACGAGCACAAATCTGAAATTATTTGATCGATACTTTACAAGATATCGATCACTACAGCCATCTACCGAAAAAATAATGGATTTCTTTTTCCTCAACCTTTTATTATGTCACTATCTCTCTTTCCATATTCATCATCATCGAGACAAAAGTATCACTGATCAGCGGTGAGAAGATCATAGAATAGACAGTTTGTTATGGTAACATGTCATCAGGTTGTTTCAATGATATTGGGTTTCACCTAATTAGCTTCATAATTTTCTCATTTTAATTGTTCATTACTTAAAATTGATGAACAATAGAGGCATATTAGCCATTCACAATGATCTAGTATTCAAAGTAGATTATAAAAAAATTTAAAATGAGATGTTTCGTGTTATCTGCGTGTGATCCTGTATTTTTCAACGTTTTCTAAAATAGATCTAAACCATTATAGAAATATTTCCCATGCTTTCACAAAATATCATCAATTTAAGTGTATCAGCGATAATGTTGTAGGACCTATTGTTATTGATGGCAAGTTAAATGGAACACATTTGCAGATGTTACAAGACACCATTATATCAGCTGTATGAAACTTAATGTCACTTCAGAAGAAAATTGTTCAGCAAACTACTCGTAATGCATGTTCATTTCAGAAATTTTTGTACACATCTTTTTCTGAATTGCACTAATTATCATACCATAGGTGGCAAGGCCACTGGATTTAACTCTCCTTGGTTTTGTTTTTTGTTAGAGTCTCTTGGCTCAAAATTTTACAGGTAGCTACATGTTGTGTATGTCTTATTAATGACAGAATGTTGTGAGAACCTGTATAGCCTAGTTTTTAGGTAGGCATCATATTTAGATTAAAAAATTATGGCCAGTTAACACATATTCCTATGCATCTCTTCTATTTAAGCACATATTGAATTATGTTATTCATTACAAAAATAGGTAAAAAGTTTGTAAGTTACCATATTCTGATTGATTGAAGATCTTTTTTTCCAACAAAATAAATTATACTAAAAAATTTTTTCAATATTCAAGTTCGGAAAAGAGAATGTACAACCAGCTCTTTCTCTCATAAACTACGATAAAAAATTGAGACCAGCAATGGAGTTCATCTTTGGGAATGTTTTTATATGTAAAAATATGGATATAGCAAGACAAGTCACATTTAACGATAAAATAAGAAAGAAGTGTGTTACTTTGGATGGTGATGTAACAGACCCTTCAGGTACCTTAAGTGGTGGAGCTAGACAAAGAGGTGGATCTATTCTTCTTGAGCTGAAAGAAATCAAGGAATTGGAGGTAATTTGATATTCATCAAAATGATTTGTTTTTCCATATATCAGTGGTGTTAATACCACTTGGTAAAAAATCTGTGTATACATGTATTTACAAACATTTGAAAAATTATTAATTATAATGAATTTCAGAACAGACTTATTCAAGTAGAGCACGAACTTCAGCAGATAGATCATGAAATGAAAAAAATGATGAATTATCAAACCCAGTATAATCAGATAAAGCAGAAGTTAGAATATAAACAGCATGAGTTGAGACTTATTGAACAGAGATTGCAACAAACAGAACATCATAGACAACAAGAAGAAGTGAATAATCTCAAGAAACAAATGGGTAAGGAACATAAAATATTATCTTTTATAATTTCTTGGTTGAATCTAGTAGTAATTTCTTACTTAACTGAACTTTTATTTCAGAGGATTTGGTTGCGAAGGAGAAAAATTGTAAGGAAGTGGAACAAAGATGTAATCAGAGAGCTAAAGAGTTGGAATTGAAAATGAGGGATATCAAAGGATACAGGGACAAGCAACTTAAGCAAGCTGAAACAGAAATGCAAAAAGCAAAACAAAAAGCTGATAAAAGTCAAAAAGAATGGGAGAAACATGAGGACCAATACCAAACCCTCACTTTGGAAATTTCTGAATTGAAGAAGGCTATAGAAAATACAAATAATCAACTTCAATCCACAAATGAAATGATTGCACAGTTACAAGCAACAGCTGAAAATTCCAGTGGTGATTTTGAAGCGATCAAAAATGTTGTTAAGGAATTAGCTGAACAGGTAACAAAGGAGAAATTGGTCATTGCTGCACAAAATAAGGAGATTGAAAAAAAAGTACAACAAAAAGAAGAGATACTAGAACACAACAATGAGTTACTTTTGGATATAAGAAAGATCAATCATGAGATGAAGAAACTGGAGGATGACCTTCGTAATTGCCAAGGAAGGGTAAGCATAACATACAGGATATTTTTAAAGAAGTTAGGACTTATTTAAAAAAAAATCACCTAAAATCGTCTCTCTAGGGTATTTTCAAAGTTGACTTTTTTAACAGGAGGTAGAACTCACCAAAATAAACCATTTTACCAAAAATTGCTTATATAAAATATTCAAAGGGACAGAGTTCTTCAATCTATTAAGTTGAATTAGAAATCTTGAAATTTCAGAAAATTTCAAATCCGGTTCTGTTACTCAAGCACATTAGTTCAGAGGCTTCCATATCAGAATACGTTCTATGTCAGAATTTAAAATTGACATTCAATATAAACATAAACAATCTAGCACCTCATCCATATTTTAACTTCGGCGAATTTATTGAAATATGCCTTATAAAGTATTGAACTTGTAGACATGATTCTTGTCTATGAAGAATGTTAGCAAAATGCGACCGCAGCAAGTAGATTTTATACAGAAAAATTGTCTCAACTCTGAAAACACCCTGTATAAAGTTGTGAAGTAATAAAGCCAACAAAACAAATGCTAAAATAGGTCCTATAACATTATTTAGAATGATGCTTTCCAATATTTCTGGCAAATTGTGAGGAATAAAATTCATGAAATCTTTACCTGACGTTGGAGGTGGGAGAAAGAATAACATATCTAATTTTATTCTTGAAAATTCATTCAATATGGTTGAAATTTCCATTTATACATTATTTCAAGAAATTATTGGAAATTGATCATTTAAAAAAAAATTTCTATTCTCCAGATACTTTTAACTCTGGTTTAAGGTAGACTTGCCTTGTTGAGTTTCTAAAGTTTGTTTGTTTCAGATTTTTTTTTTTTCGTAAGGGGATTAATAACAAAATTTAGTAAAGCGGGAGCGTCCATTATTAAAAAGCATAAATTGGTGTTTAAAAATCCAAAAAAAAAACAACAAATAATGACCTATTAAAAATCTTGGAGAAATCAAGAGACGAAAATTATTTTAGTTACGATAGTAACAATTTTGAACTTGACAATGAGTCCGGTAGTGATAAGGCAGATTTATTTGCTGCCTATCAAGAAAATAAAGAATTTCTTTGCAGTCTTTATGGTTTTCTTACATACATTTTGTACCAAAGCAATAAAAATATATACTGTCACAAATACATGTCGATGAGAGTATTTCTTGACCAGTGCTTAAGGAACGGATCTGTGACACATGTAAGAATTAACAGCTAAGTAATAAATTCACATCAATTTATCCAAAAAAGACTTTTTCAATAAAGAATTTTACTTTTTGCTGAAAAAAAAATAGTTGCTTCTGGGCATGTTTTCCATAAAAATATAGCAGTGAAAGTATTGAAAAAAAAGTTTTAATACTCATCTGATGAAGTCATGGTATGACAAAACAATTGTCGTGTAAATCAATAAAATAGCGGAAGTAATAAATAAAGTATTATAATCCATAGTGATGCCCGAATGTAAATCTTGACATAAAAACATGTCAGGTTGCGGTCAAACACTGAATCTACAAAACTGCCGAAAATACTGGCTAAGGAGGCTGTACATCGAGTCTTTATTTTTTTTTGACGTTTATTTAAATAACTTAACATTGTGCTTACTGGAAAGAGCTGAAAAATTTGTATTTGAATTACTAGAAATTAATGTTTTCTTAATGTAATTTAGGAAGCAGATTTATCCAAAAAATTATCACATGAGAAACAATATTTGGAAGAAGGAGCTAAAATGAGCGATAAAGAGGGTCAACACTTAGAAAGAAGAATAAGGGAAATGCAAGAAACAAAAAATAAAATTGGCAGAAGGGTCAACACAAAAGCTCAGTCAATGTTTGAGCAAGAAGAGAAGCAGGTGAAGAACATATTTCAATGCAATATATCCAGAATTTCCGAATAAAATTTTTTCAGTTCAATGAGATGCGAAAGAAACAAAATATAGTGGAAAATGATAAAAAAAAGTTGTTGGCAGTTATGGTAGAATTAGACACACAGAAAAAACGAGCGCTTAAATTAGCATTTGATCAGGTCTCTAAGGATTTTGGATCAATTTTCAATACATTACTTCCAGGTGCTAATGCAAAACTGGCTGCTCCATTTGGTATGACTATATTGGAAGGCATAGAGGTAACTTATTAATTCATAATTAATTTATCATAACTTCATTTGATTTTGGCATCATTCCATGTTTGTTTTTTTGTTGTTATATAATGAGTTTAAGTGTACCATTGAAACTTGGTCACGTTTCGGTCAGTAAGGTACTCTGTTTTCAATATATAAATTCTAATGACCCAAACGTCATGAAACATACAATTCAATTTCTTTTTTGGGAATAAAGTATACGGTATCCACTTGAAGACACAGATACATTACTGACCGAAACGTCGCGCGACACAATAATTATTATGCATTGAATCTGAAAGCAGAAAAAAATTAAATATAATTAACATATTATAGAAGTAAGTTCCATAATAGAAATTGTAAAAAACAAATTATATTGTCGGTTTTTACATTTCAGTTAGAGATACAAATTTTCATATTTATTTTATTTTTTTCAAAATTTGTTTTGTAGTCAGATTCAATTTATAATAATTTGTTCCTGTTTCAGGATATATTCCAAATTTTTACAACAATTTTGTATTTAATTTCTTAATTTTCATCCTAATCGTCCATTTTCTTTGGAGTTTTTGTGCACATTAAAGGTATATTGTATGCAATATAGGATAATGGACATCCGAAATTGAAATAATTTTATTTAATTACTATTAAGTGACATTTAAATTTTAGAGATCTTATGTTAAGGTGTATCCAAATAACCCCTAGTTATGTTGTTATTTTTAGTAGCTTAAAATGTAATTTTTTCCTAACTTTTACCCAATATCAAGTCAAATTTTTGCGCAATTGTACCAACTCATCTATGTAAATGTATTTTAAAGATTTTGAGCTAAAAATCATATTAGACTTGACGATTTCTTGGTCGAATTCAGTTCTGTTCGTCTGATAAACTGGCCGTCGGTTTGTAAGGAAAAAACTGACTGAGGCAATTAATTACCATCAAATAAAATATTCACAAATACTATAATGGTTAAAATCACTTCTAAATTTTACTCTTCAACTATATAACCATCAAAGTGGGAAGTTATACAAAATGAAAACAATATTTCGTATTTATTGCAAAAACAATTATTTCTAATTGTAGGTTAAAGTATCTCTAGGTGGAGTATGGAAAGAAAGTTTAACGGAACTTAGTGGTGGTCAAAGATCTCTTGCGGCTCTTTCACTAATATTAGCCATGTTATTATTTAAACCAGCACCATTATATATATTAGACGAAGTTGATGCTGCTTTGGATTTATCTCATACACAAAACATTGGGAATATGTTGAAAGCACATTTCAAAAAATCACAGGTAAGATTGATCTTACTCCTAAACATCTTTTTGAAGTTTAATTTTATATTAAAAATAATGTCATACTTTCTTTCAGTTCATCATTGTATCACTAAAGGATGGTATGTTTAACAATGCCAATGTTTTGTTCAGGACAAAGTTTGTTGATGGAGTATCAACTGTTCAGAGAACAACAAATAAATCTTAATATAAATCTATTATAGTTATTATAATTAAAATAAAATATCCTACTATTTTTAGTTCTGTCCATTGATTTATACAAAGAGTTCAACAATTCAAAAAATAATCCTAAATATGAATTTCTTAATATAATTGTTCAGGGGAAAATAGGGGGAAGGCGTGGTCTCCGAAGGACATCTTGGCTGAAAAACCTTCGCCAGTGGTATGAATTGAGCACCACGACACTATTTGGGTCCGCTGTGGACAAGTCAAGATCATGCAACTAATCGTCAATGTTCAGCGAGGACACAGCTCATAAAGAAGAAGAAAATAATTGGAAATAAACATACTTTTACATTTAGAATTGATTAGATCATATCTGTAAATTTTTATTGCAATTATTTTAAACAAAAAAATATTTCAAAGACATCATTTAAACCATAACAAGAAGTTTATTTTGAATGACCATTATTTATTTTATGACCATTAATTATCATTGGGCGTTTGTGTACCAAGGCACTATTGTTCTGTTCAATTATCAAACAATAAAATCCTGATAGATATCTATTAAAATTTTGTTTCTTTATTATCTTAGAAAATATACGTCCGCTTAATTTGGAATTTCGTTAGGTTATAGGATCAAAAAATTATGAATATCCAGAATTATTCATTAAATCGACATGTAAGGTGTCGATAAAATGAGTTAATCGAAAAATCAGGTTATATAGCAGTTTTCTCCAAACAGAAAGCTGAATGCTCAATGTTTTTTGGTCACAGACCTAAGAACAATCTTTTTACAGATATGAATTCAGTATAATATTCCCTGAAAAATAACCATAGTGTAATGCTTGAGATATATTTCGATATGGAATTATTTTGGATGCATTTTGATATAGAATTATTTTTCGGTAGTATTATGAAATGAAATACCATTCTTGAGATATGAGTAACTCGGCTAAAGAAATATATTTTTTCGATTTGTTTATAAAAATCGCAATTTTAATAACCCGAAATGCCCTTTATTACTTTCGGTCAATCTTCTTATACACTGGCTGACATTAACATTTTTCACTTCCAAAAGGCAGATACCAACTTCAGTAGCCATATAAAAGCAGCCTCTCAGCACAATAATAACAAAAAACGGTATTTTCAAGCAGACATGTTTTCCTTGATATGTCCTTCTGGGGTAAGAACCAGTCTCCCTGCAACGTTTGATGGCATATGACTGATAAGCGCTACTCAAAAATAACAATTATTGCAGCACAAAATCAGGGCGAGTCATTAATTCTTAAAATTTAAATGAATTGTTCAAACTATAAGGAAGCTTAGACAGTCTTCACAAAGGTAAATATCAAATTCAAATTTTCATTTTTTGGACAGTACAGGTTTCTGAAGAATGATTAAATTAAAAACCTCATTCTTGAACCGGATCAAATCAGCTCCATCTTTTGCCAACTAAGGGCCTTACAAAAAACTGGCATTTTTTTCAATATCAAGGATAAGCACTGCCATTGTCCCATATCAGCAAAATTATGTTTAATTGGAGGATTCTCAGAAGAAAACCTATTTTAAATAATGCAAAACTTTTAATATGGGCCACTGCAGAGGTGCAATTAGAGTGAAAGACATTTTAGTATGAAATTTAATATCAATAAAATGTTCTTCTCATTCATAAAAACAGTAGAAACTTAAAACTAGTAATAATTTAATTAGAATTAAAAAACATAATATACCATAAATTCAATATTTTTCATTCGTCTATAACATCTCCATCTGCACCACCATTACCATTAACCAATGCAATAGCACCATTATCTAACTCAGAATTCAATTTTTCAGCAAATATAGAGTCGAGATCTGTAATTTGTTTTAAGAAATATTCTTTCTGTTCAACAGACCACTGAGTAAACCATTCCTTGAATAGTTTGACCTGGCACAAAAATTATATTAAGGTATTACAATAGCTAGAGAACTTTTATACTCACTCTACACTCAAACAGAGACATAGGTTTGTCTCTACATTCCACATTTGCAAGGCTATTGACAATACCATTTACAAAGACTCTATTGGCATACCTTTCTGCCATGATTGGCAAAAAATCAGATTTTTGTAAGTCGCTCCATTCCTGGAACCACTGGATCATATAACGAATTTGAGCATCTGCACTGATCATAATTGATTATCGGTATATTTTCTCAGAACACTGTAACAATATCATTTAGAAATTAAATAGATCGGAATAACAAAATCTCCAATACTTCTATTAATATTTCATTGAAATAACTTCTCCACAAAAATTTTTTGTCATGAACTATTTCGTTAAGTACAACAAAGTTTCTCATGCATTATACTTCTTTCCGATTATTTGGGGAATAAAAATTAGATAATGTTACTAGAGACAACTGTTAGTTCAATTACTGATTAAAAAACAATGGTAAAATTTGAAAAGGGAACTACAACAAAGGGCAAAACTTGAATATCATCTAGTTACAATATTGTGTCAAAACACATACTTGAAGAAGTAAGGAGTTAATTATTTCTAATAAGGTCAGCCTCCAAAATTTTGAAGATTTTAATATTTCACCCTCTATTTTACCTATTTGACAACTTCGGAATGAACTTTCTATTAGAATTGAACCAATTTATTCATTTCCATGATCCATGTTTAGCGTTCCCATTTCAATATTACAAATCACCATCACGTGATCATAATAATAAAATACTATTGGTGTGTGAAATTTGTAATAGATGACTTCCCTTAAAGTTTAATGTCATTAACAAAAGCGGAAGAATTCCATTTAAAATATAATATATTTGTTTCATATTAAAGTTTGCAGAATCGATATAAGGAAAAAATAATTCTAATAAAGCTTTTAAATAATTTAAACAAATGCCGAATAAAATATTAGATCGAATAAGAGTTTCTGTGATCTCTATCCTATAATAGACTCTATAGTCTATTACACAAGAAACAGATATTTACACCAAAGACTAGCTTAAATGAACTAAATCTGTGAATTAGCAGTTGTACTTAATCTATTTTTAGTCTTGTGTCATTATCATAAATTACCATGATGCATTCATTCACTCTTTATGTTGTCCCAGTAATTTAGGGAGACAATCTTGTTTTGTCGTTTCTCATACACACAAGAAACCCATGGGGGAAAGAGCAGGATTTGAGCCTAAAATACAATAATCTCTGGCAGCATAGACATATGCCTTTATCCACTGTGCCACCGAGATTCCGAGATAACCACGATATTCATTTATCACATGTAATCTTTGATAGTCGAAATGTGTTAATCCACAGATTAATCTGTGCTATTATGGCGACTCCTATAGATAAATCTAGTTTATACATGTCTCTAACATAGACTTATTATCCAATACGTCTATGGTCTCTACTATTGGAGGCAAAATCAGTCTCTGGTTTGCATGGCTTACAATATCTATGGTTTATGATGTATGGAATAACCTGTGTTATTGCATTTGTATATTTGTAAACAAAATTTTCTAATTTATTAGTGATTTTGAGTGAACTTGTTCAACAAAATAAAGGATGAATTTTTATCCAAAATTTCTCAATATATATTTTTGAAATAACTATATGTATTGAAATTTTTTTGTATTATTTACACCTGTTGAAAATGAGCGAAAAACGTTCAGAAAATCTGCATCCTTCATCAATTTCGGAAAATGAATGGAAATCAAATGTTGCAATCAGTTCAACACCAAAAAAGAGAAAACGGCAAAATTCTCTCGTCATGGATTCAAATGATGAGGAAATTATTAAAAAAATTGAGGAAGGATTAGAAAAATCATTATCAGAAAAAGCTGCTAAAAGCAAATTGAATAAAGTTGCTGTGAAATCTCTCTTAAAATATGTTGTTACTGATGAACATGTACTTGCTTTAATGAAAAAAAAGGAAAATGATGAAGTTAAAGATATTATACCTTATGAACCAAAAATTACAAGGTCTAGAGCAAAGTAAGAAATGTTTGTTGCTTGCAACTTTTAATTATAGTTTTTAATGTTTAAAATTATTTAAGGGAACTCTCTCATTCTGGATCGTCTCTTATTTCTATACCATGGGATAAATCTAAAACAAATTCAAATGTGCAAGAGTTATTAACTGAGGATTTACATGAAGAATCATCCGATGATGAATATGTCCCACTAAGTGATGAGGTAGTGAAATGAATCTTAATATCGTTGAGTAATCTCAAGTACGATTTCTCATTTCAGAGTGAAGAGGATTCATTTTGTTGTTCAGTGAGTAATCCACCTACCCCATCCAGAACAAATCTCAATTTGATTGATGATGAAGTATTCAAAACACCGCAGTCATTAAAAGTAAAGCATGAAAAATCTATAGATCATGATCAAACCAATGGAGATACTAATATTGCTCTTAGAACTCGATCGAAATTATCACTGAGTCAAACACCATTGGAGAAAATAGAGCAATCCTTCGTGCCTCCTGATATTCCCATTGATATGTATGAATCAGAATTCAAGGATGACGATTGGCAAAATTTTTTGAATTCATTCGCTCAACCACTGGATGAAGTTGTCAAAAATGCAGAAGATGAAGATCATGATCCTGAATATAATATCCTATCTGATGAAGAAATCACTGAAGGTGAGTTATTTTTAAAAATGAGGGATTCTTAAGATCTGGAAAAACGATTATTTTTCCTATAAAGTATAGATACTATAGATGACATTTTAGTGTTTATCAGGTTTTAAAGTAGATACAACTGTTATCATTATCATGTCATTAAGCTACAAGAATGAAATTCATGATACAGAATTTTATAGAACAGTTTATTATTTTCTTGTCCAGCTATTAAATATATTCAGACCTTCTAAACTGATGGTATTAGCAGGACTATATACATGTAGTTTTAGATGCTGGTACATCTACAAGGGAGTACTGTTTGTTAGCTTAATCTTCAATGTGTGTTAATTTTCCACAGTTTAAATGTTTTTATCTTCTAAAAATGTAAACTTTTGTGTCAGAAATTTTATTGCATTATGTCATTCACAAGGAATCTGCACAGAATTCTTGGTAAGCATGCTTTATTGAAAGCGACAGAGATAATAATTCTTGTATTTGGAGATAAAGAATGCTCTGGCGCAATGAAAAAATTTGAAAACAAAAAATTGGAGGAATTACTTACTGAATTTGCAAAAATCATTACGAGTAGATGATACTTTCAAAATATTGCAAAGCATTAGGAATGATCTAAAAGCAAAGATATTGAGTTAAAGTCAAGAGACATCAAGCCGCATTTTGTCACATTTTTTGAAAAAAAAGATTCTTTTCTAGTCTAATGCAATCGACTGCTGTGTCATTAACCATACCCCACTACCTGCATACATACACAAAAACACTCATGGGCGAAGTTGGATTTGAACCCGCAATCCCTGGCAACATAGAGTGCATCTCTGTCCACTATGCTACTGAGATCCCCAAAAATGTTTGCATTGTGTGACTGTCGATGAAAAGTGTATACATCAGTACTCCAATCTATTGTTGAAATTCTTTTTACTACTAAAGAGGCACAACTGTCGCCCTCTGCAGTCACATAGAGTTTGAGTGTCATCTCTCATTTAGTTTGTTTGCAATGATCTATTTTGTCAATTTATCTTCAAGTATGTTTTGCTACTTTTTCAGTGGATAATAATATTGAATAAGTAATATCTCTTGAATGTTGCATTGGAAAAAAGAAATTTCGTGTGTGCAAGAACTGAAAATATTACATAATGTTTATGATGAAGGCCCTTGCACCTTTGTTAGTTGAATTCACATATTGTTAAATTTTGAGGAATATTTGTTATTTGTTACATAAACTTAAATGATAATTAAAACTAATATCAACCTGATGGGAAATATGCAACTAAGGGTTTTTTTTAAATAAATGAAAATCAAATGAAAAAACCAGAAGGGTTAAATAATATTATAAATCGTATCCATTACAGGTGGATTTGATGAATAAATTCTTCTTTATTTGCCAATCTGTTATCAGCTATGCTTATCTCAATGATATAATTAGCATTTCTCTCCAAATGAATTAATCGAATCAGTGGATATTTATGATGCCTCCGCATGTAAAGCACACCATACAGTGCATTTTTCAGGATGCAATGGAACCTGCAGAACTTCTTGAGGATTGTTTTCACTCCATATACGGCAATTTTGCTTGTTTACTACTTGCCGTTCAACCAGAAATGAGCTTCATCACTAAACACAATTTCACGATAAAAAAGTGGATCAACTTCAAGCTGTTCTAGGGCCCAATCACAAACGACGCTTATTATGGTTAAGTGACTTTAGTTCTTGAACCAGTTGAGTCTTGTATGGGTGTAGACCAAGATCACAGAGTACAACTTGCGAACGTCAACGAATAGACAAATCTGGATCATCATTAACAGTATGATTTACAGCAGTGATATTTTCTTCTGTACGTACAGTTCCTTGTCTTGTTGTTGTTGCATCGAGTAGAGAAAATGTTGTCCGGAATCTATCGATAGTTCGACTAATAAGCTGCTCTGATGGACGATTATGTAAACCATAAATTTCACGAAGTGCTCTATAAGTTTGGCGAATAGAACACTGATTTTGAAAATAAATTTCAAATTTTCACAGTTATCCCTATCGAAAGTTCTATCATTCTAAAAAAAACACCCCATATGTATATATGGTTGTATTGCATCAATTTTTTATTTAAATCATTTTTGTTCCACTTTTATTTGTTTTTTTATATAGCGAATTATACATAAAGCATGGGTACATTTTGATGAGGAAACAGTAAACCTTTAATAAAAGTTGCAGAATTTTCATGATTCAACATCTATATAATGAATAATTTTCAGTTGACAAAGAAGAATTACGTGCAGATAGAGCTGTGAGAGTACCAAAAAAGGAATTGAATGATTTGATAGCAGAGCTTTTTGAATATGTGAATATTTATGAGAAGAGAAAGGATTTTCAACCTGAAAATTTGGAAATTAATATTGACCCTGATTCATATCCTTTACAACAATTAGAATTAGATAGGTACATACAAATTTTTGACGGTGCAACTCACAAACAAATTTCTCTAAATTTAGAGGATGCTACCTCCATCACTGAACATAATGTAAGTGAATTATAATTGTCTCATTCCTTCATAAAATTCAAATTTACATCTTCGGCATTCATGCTTTCATATCAATGGTAAATATACCTACATCTGAACTATACAGGTGTTCCAGAAGTTGACGTCAAGCCGGAATCAGGTAACAGGTTAAGTCATAATAGTCATCAGAAAAATATAAAAGAAAATCCAAGTCCTGTATTTTTCAAATTATATTGCGCTTTCTTTTATTCAATAAAATGCACACCCTGTGATGATTTTTGAACTTATGTTGCTACAATTTTTTTACTTTTTTCAAATTTTATTTTTCCTATGTTATCTCAGATAGTGCTTCTGTAACCTGTTATCTTCAATTCTCAGCCAATTGCTCCAGCTTGGAAAATAATGTCACTTTTTGCCAAACCAAGTATTCAAAATTAAATTTCGCCCAACTTCAATTGACTGTACTGAAAAAAATTGTACTACATCATCAGTTTGACAAGTTGCTTCAAAAGTTAGCACATTTAACAAGGATTCTAAAATGCTATAACACTAACTACATGCCACAATACATGCAAGATATCTTGTTAAAAAAGATCGGGATATCAGACGGGCGAATCTTCTGTTATTGACGAATTGCATTGCTTTCCTAATTCTCTTCCGAAGCTCACCTACATTTTCAATTTGTTTTGAATAAATTTTTTCCTTCAGTGCTTCCCAGTAAAAAAAATCTAAGGGATTCAAATCAGGTGAACGGGCTGGCCACAAGATTGTACCAGATCGCCCTATCCATCTGCCCAGATGTTCTTCATTTAGATATTTTCTAACTGAGAGGGCATAGTGCGCTGGGCAGCCATCTTGCTGAAACCATATTTCTCTGAAAATACTAAGTGACACGTCTTCAAGTAAATTTGGCAACTGTTTTCGTAAAAAATCTAAATAAATTTCAGCATTTCAAACCTCTGGCAACTCAAAAGGTCCTATGATTCTTCCATTCAAAATTCCTGTCCAAACGATATTGAGATCTATCTTGTCTCATTAAATTCGGATTTTCTACGTGCCACTCGTGTAAATTGTGTAGGTTTATGTAACCATATTTTTTAAATTTGATTCATCCGACCACAAAATTTTTTCTAAGAATTGTGGGTCTTCCCGGTTCTTTTGTAGCATGGTTTGGCAAAACGCAACCCGAGGTTCATAAGCCCGAGATAACAGAGCTTGTAATCGCTGTACATGATATGGGTGAAGCTTATGTTTTTTCAATGGTCGGTGAGCTGTACTTTTGGGCACACCTGTGCTTCGCTGAATTTCACGTAGCGAAGTACTTGGATCTTCCTCAACTGCTTGAAGCACAATATCGTCGTAAGATAAGGAAATTCTTCCTTCACCATGCACTTTGTTTGGAAGTCGGTCCAGTGTGAAGAGTAGACGGTGCACATTCGTAAAAATTCCATGATCTGGATAACGATCAGCATTAGGGTATCTCTCGCGATACATTCTCGAAGCTGCACTAGCGTTACATCTGCATTCCCCATAAATGAGGTGCATGTTGGCATATTCCTATGTGGTATACACAGACTTGATGGCAATACACAATCACAGGTTAGTCCAGGTAAAATCAAAGTTCGTCATAAAGAGATCAAAACCATCCAAATCACAAGCAAATAAATCTAATAAATGAAGCCAAAAGTCGTAAGTACACAAATAACACGATCAAATACGGAAAGATGCGCAGTAGACCAAGGGACGTAGCGTACTGATCTGTATTGCGTTTACGTGTGCCAATACCAAATAGTGGCGTCATAATCTGTCTCACTCACACTTTATGGAAGGACTCTTCCCATCTCATTCAAACCAGATTCTTAAAGTTTTGGATGCACTAGAATCATTTTCAGAAAGTCCGAAAAAATTGGTCGAAACTGTGTTTCTTTAAGAAAGACCGTTTTTTTTTACCGATATAAGAAATAATGTAGTAAGTGTTATACCATTTTAGAATCCTTAGTAAATGCGCTAACTTTTAAAGTAATTTATCAAACTGATGTAGTACAGTTTTTTTTTTCAGTACTGTCAGTTAAAGTTGTGCGAAATATTAATTTTGAATACTTGGTTCGGCAAAAAGTGGAATTATTTTCCAAACTAGAATTGAAGATCACTGGTTGCAGAAGCACTATTCTGAATAACATAGGAAAAATAAAATTTGAAGAAAATAAAAAATAGTAGCAACGGGAGTTCAAAAATCATCACATGCACATGGTGTGCATTTTCTTGAATAATAAAAAATGCCATATAATTTGAATAGTACACTACCTAGATTTTTTAAAATATTTTTTTGATGACTACTATGACTCCACCTGTTACCCGATTCCGACTTGACGTCGACTTCTGGGACACCTGTATAATTATATATAGTATTTTGGTAAATTGGGTTTTACAACTTTGAAATTTACAGAAGTCCATGACATACATTCAGTTTTGATTTATTCTTAAAAGAATTGGGTAGAAGCGATGTGAGTGCCATTCATGTGGATTGCATTTGAAGTTATAGTAATCTATCTTAATCTAGTGTTTGTACAGTCCCTGCACACTTTTTTAGACTCGTTTAAGGAATATTGGTTCTTTGGGTTTCCAGGTACTATTAGTGTAATTAATCATGTGTTATTGGCATTAAAATATAGTTTTTATTTTTCTACATATTATTGAAAAATATTTAATATATATGCAAATATATGCTATTTATGCACCTTAACGCTATTTCCTTCATTTATGATTGTGCTTCCAAAGATATATTCTTCTCTATATCAACTGCACCCTGTTTGTAATGTTTCCTTTTGCCAATTCCTCTTTGAGGCACTTCCAGACATTCTCCATTAGATTCATCTCAAGAGAGCCCATTGCCAAATAATTCGTTGATCTATAGTATCAATTTGGTCTTTTGTATTGGGCCTGCCACATGGTTCCCTCCTTAAAGCCTTCCCAAATACTTCCTACTAAATAATGACCACATAGTCACAGATGTGGGATACTTGACTCTTTTAACTACACACTCTATATGGTATTTTTTTGTGATCTAGCCTCCGAACTAATTGAGCTTCATCATCCCTTTTTTTTTTGGAAAGTTGCTTGTCACTAAAACATACCTAAGAATGTTCAATAATAGACGATTTTCCTTTTAAAGAAACATCTTCTCCCCATCTAAAAATCTAAAATTGTTGGAGGACAGAAGGCACGATTTGTAAACAATTACAAATAATGAACTATTAGTGACGTTAATACTAACCTTGAAATCCCTCTAATGGGAAATATTAAACTTGAATATAAAAAACTTGTTTGAAAGGTAATTCTCTAAAAAAAAACACAATTAGCTTCAGTAGGAAAATTTATCGAATAATATCCCTCTTCTGACATTCCAACAAAAATTCTGCATTACCAATTGAATAATCAACCCAAGTATGCAACTATAAACACTACTAATGTATCAATATTTGTATTTTCCTAAGGCTCAATATAAACTTCTTATGCACCCTCAATAGTTGAAAAACCATGTTCTATAAAGTAAGCAGGCACTATAAGTCACCCATTTCGATCCAAAGCTTTTAAAGATATAAATGTAGACACTACAGTTTTAGACACCTCAATTAAAAAGAATTTTCAAAGAACATAAAATTGAACTAAAACCCATTAGGTATTTAAACATTCACATACCATTTTTTTTTCAGCCAAAATCTCAAGAATACATTTACCAAGTATCAGATAATCCCTTATCAAATTTATTCTCTCATTCTCAGCAATTACTTTTTCAACAACAGATGTGTCAGCATGTTCAAATGTTAACACAAAATTTCATATTAACTTTCAATCATCCATCTTACAGTGATTATGCATACGAGTTAAAGGAATATTTGGTGAGTAAATGAATTAATATAAGAAGATCAAAGTGTCGGCTTGATATCAAGAGTATGAGGGGCATTCAATGTAAGCTCAGTATAGGAATGAAAGAAAACTGAGAAAACTTTGGAAAAATTCTATTTTTCAATGTAGTCCCCTAGAACTTCAGTACATTTGTTAGATGAAATAAGCTTCTCTAAACCTTTAAAAACTTATTCTTCCGGCTTCTCCTCAAAATAGGTATTAATTACTACCTTCACTTCTTAATCGTCGGAATAGGTAGTAGTCACTGGGGGCCAAGTCTGGACTGTTCGGAGGATGAGTAATTTTTTCGAAGCCACATTCCTGCACAGCAGCCTTCGCCACGCGGGTCTTGTAAACCGGCGCGTTGCGTGAAACAGCAACACACCTGCTGTGAGTTTCCTCACTCCTTCAATTGCTTCTCTTAAATTATGTTGAAGTTGGAAAGATACGGTATCAGAGACAAACAACTGCAACTTATTCGAAATTATCTACATAACAGAAAACAAACAGTCACCATACACAGAGACGGGAAAAAATATCATTCGGCTGAGAGGACCGTTGGGATGGGGGTTCCCCAAGGGAGTGTTATGGGACCTCTCCTCTTTGTCCTTTACATCACCGATCTGATCGGGTTACACAACTTGTGGCTGAGGCACAGGATGCCCTTAGGTGTGCTGATGAGTGGTGTTGTCAGAACGGGTTGAAGCTTAATGTCACTAAAACGGAGTGCGTTGCTTTCTGCACTGACAGGAGCGGCTTTCCGATACCCGGCAGTTTGCGGACCGAAAATGGACCTGTGTCTATTCGGGGAGTCGCGAAGTTTTTGGGGGTTCATGTTGACTTCAGCTTGAAATGGCACAAACACATCGATGTTCTATCCGGGAGATTAAACTCTACTATATACAGTATGAAAATTTTAAGATATCAATTAAATACGGACACATTGAAAATGATATATAACTCCTTTTTCCAACCGTTACTCACATATGGAATTGTTTTCTGGGGAAGTTCATCTCAAGTGGATAGAATATTCGTTATTCAAAAATGCGCCTTGCGGATCCTGCTGAATCTAAAGTACCGGGAGTCATGCAGAGGGCACTTTAAAAGAATGGGCTTAATGACATTGACGGGGATGTATGTGTATAGATGCATCTGTTTTATTCAGGATCATCCAGAGTTTTTTGAAAACCTTAAAAATGAAAATAATACTAGACGGGTGTGTCCCTATCATTGTCCGATGCGTTCCCTCACCTTGTCTCAGAAAGGAATGCAGTACATGTGCATCAAATTATTGAACTCACTTCCTATAGGTATTATGAAGGCGAGAGAGGGCAAACATTTTAAAAGTGTGGTGAGAAATTTTATTATTGCGTGTGAACCCTATAGTATGTTGGAATTTTATACATACTGTAGGAATCAGTCAGGGCTATGAGACCTTTATATTGTTGTTGACCTGTTGTATGTTTTGCTGTCACTTATCCTTCATACTGTGATATGTGCAATGACTCTTTGCAATAAAAACGTTTTCTATTCTATTCTATGCAAAGTGGTCGCGTATGATGCTGCTGTGATGCTTTTACCCTTTCAGTGTATTCTATCAATAAAATATCTTTAGAATTCCAAAAGACCGTAGTCATTATTTTTCCAACAGATTGGGTGACTTCTTTGGGGGCTGTACACCCTTTTCAATCCACTGCATGGACTCTTTTTTACTCTGAGGATCATAGTGATGAACCCATGTGTCATCCCCAGTAACCAGCCGGTTAAAATTATTCGATGGGTCTTCTCCACTGAGCTCCACAACTCCTTACAGCACTCGACTCACACTTGCTTCTGAGGTGCGGTGAGCATTCTCGATATCCATCTTGCACTGATCTTTGAGAGGTTAAGATGGCCATGAAGGATAACATGTATGGTACCCACGGATAGGTTCATTATCTCTGCTAACATTTTGATTTTTAATTTGGCATCTTCAAGTACCAGCTTTTCCACTTTTTTCACATTTTCTTCCGTGCTGCCGCTAACAGATCTGCCCGAGCGAGAGTCGTCTTTAATGCTTTCTCTGCCTCTTTTGAATTCACTTGACCACTTTTGAAGAGTGGATAATGACGCGGCACAGTCTTGGTAAACAGCAACCATCTTTTCATGAATGATTTTTGACTTTTTCCCTGCTTAGTGAGGGACTTTATAATAGTGCGATGCTCTATTTTCTTCTTCATTGTGGCGTCAGTCATTCTGGTCTTCTTTCACTGGGGATACCCTGAAAACTAATGATAGTAAATTAGTGAAATTTTAAATTTATACTCTCAGATAGTGTCATTTCTAAATGAGATAATTAGATTACTCACATAATTAGCAAATCACTCCTATACCGAGAGAATACATTGAACACCCCTCGTATTCAGCATAAATTGAAGCATATTGAGCTTCACAAAATATTGATTGATCTAGATTGTCAAAATTAGATCTAAAATCTAAGAATTATGATAGCTCAAAGTTTTGTCAAACCCTTTGTCTGAATGGAGTTATTCTTTGTTTTTTCTACCGAGTTTTGTATCTGCATAATAGATATTTACGTTTGAATTGCATTTGAATGATATAGTAATGAATGATCATTATTATTGAAATATTACAC
This sequence comes from Megalocaria dilatata, assembly GCA_034642435.1. Classification (NCBI taxonomy): domain Eukaryota; kingdom Metazoa; phylum Arthropoda; class Insecta; order Coleoptera; family Coccinellidae; genus Megalocaria; species Megalocaria dilatata. Next base: position 45,235,808 of record CM067856.1, read on the forward strand.
AAAATTGAAAATTTCCCAAATTTCCAGCATTCATTGAAATTTCTATGTATACTCAATGTTACTCGAACACCTAGAAGTAATAATTTCTTCAATTTGATTTTTTGACAATGTGGTAATCAACCAAAAATAAAAGGATAGCATTTACAAAAAATTTCATTAACATGTAATCCAAAACAAAAATTGATAAGATGTTTGGTAATCAAGCACCTAAATACGTTTCTGTACACGTCTAGACATCAATAAAATGACATGGTCCATCTTGGCTTATGGCATTTAATTCCAAGCAACTTGAACTCCATAAACTTCTCACATATCCCATTCTTGTTTGGTGGAATTTAAATCTAGTGAACAGGGTGGTCGGAGAAAAACATGAATGCGTGCTTGTTGAAGAGTCTATGTTTTGACGATCACTTTCTGATCAAAATTTTGTGTCAGTTTCGTTGAATGAATAAATCCTTATGCTGCAAACTTATAAAAAAGATTTTTTTGTGCATTGATGACTATTAATAATTTAAAATTACATTCTTCAATACATTGAAGAATGTTCATCTTTGAAAACACCCTGTATATTTTGAATTCCTTTTGGGATAAGTCTTTTCAGACAGGTATTGAGAAACATTTTTTGCTGTGTAGATTTAGTACTTGAGAAAACAATAAACCTAAATTGATGACTATTATATCTCCTAATTTATTACATTTTATTTAGTTAAACTTCCAATTGTTATCTGAAAATGATTGTCATTCAAGTTTCAACACAATCAACTTGAAACCTGCTTTAGAATTAATTAATAAATGGGAAGAAATATTTACAGAAGATAATGAGGAAGCCTTAGAAACTATGGAGTAAGTAACTAAATTTTCTAATCAACTTCAAAGTAATAATAATTCCATGTCCTTTTAGGCACTTTCAAGAAGTGATGAGTGAATCGTAAGTTTGTTAATTACAATTTTCTGAAATATACTGCTGAGCATAAACTTAGGGACATCACCTAATTTGTATTCAATGTGAAAATCTTTTATTTTTTTTGGTTGTAACATAATTTAATACTATGTACTTTGTACGATCATGATCAAGCAATCACGATAAAATCCTGCCCTACAGCATGATAAACTATGTTACAACTGAAAAAACAAGATATTTCTAAAATAAATGCAAATTACTAGATGACCATACTTTCAAGCTAGGCAGTGTAGTATAAGTTCATTAATTTTTGATGTTCTAACTTGACATTTTTTGCAGGATTCGTTGTTTCCAGAATAAAAAACATTACTATCTACCATTTCCTAGAAGTATTTTAAAAATAATATCAGAGAGTAATGTTTTTATCTATCCAAGGTTGTTACCAAAAATTCCGTTTAAACATCCTGAACTCCAAAAATATCAGTTTTCACCCTTTTCATTGTCAGAATACCAGTAAGTAAAAATCTTCATGTTGATTAGCTCCAACCTAAGGTTCAAAAAAATGAAGTGAAATAGAATATAAGTAGTTTTTGTTAGTTTTAGTTTTATTAAAACTAAGGTTGAAAAAATTAAGTGAAATAGAATATAAGTAGTTTTTGTAAGTTTTAGTTTTATTGGTTTTCGTAAGAGATAACGGACAGGAAGAATGCAAAAAAAATTCAGAAAAAGTAGTTCTCTTCTCTGAAATATTACTTATTTGATCATTAAGAAGTGCCATTGGTTTATTAGAAGATTTTTATTACCAAAAAAATTTCGGGTTCGTTTATATAATAATTTTCATTTGATAGTTGTATAATATGTAACACATTGGCTGATGCAATTTAATTAAGAAAACATAACTTTTTTGATATTGATTTGTCACAATTTATTTGGTGGAAAATTTTTTAAATTAATAAGGTAAAGAAAAACACTATGTTAAGTTTCATTATTTATTACTTCGATACCTTTCTTGAAGAGTGATTCATCTTTGGCCTCAAAATAAGAGTTTGTTTCAGAGATCACTTAGTCATTCAAAAATTCAATTGAATTGGTCATTAATTGATGAAAATTCATTTTAATTAAATAAAATAATATATATATATATATATATATATATATATATAAATTATTTCCAAAATTTATTAAGTTAACAACAATCATTCGAGACAATTCTCTTTCCAGTCAGCATCTTTTTCAGGTCTGTGAACAGGTAAAAAGGTCAAATTGGGAGAATAGGGTAGGCCCAGAAGCAATTTAAAGTGTAATTTATGCAATTTTGCCATTACGGCTAATGACATGTGTCTTGGTGGATTGTCTTAGTGAAAAGTTACTTTTTCCTTCGCATATATATTTTTCGAAATTTCCTCATTCATTCAATCCTGTTGGTGATAATTTTTGACTATGTTGCCCTTTTTAAGGTAAAAAAAATACTATAAGCACCCTAAAATATTCACGCCATAACTATACCAGCAGTCTGTTGCGCTTTTGACCGCTTTGGATGAAGTTCAGCGGGTGACGATCCACTCAGCTGACGATTTTTTTTTCTGACGTTTAGTAATAGATACATGTTTCATCCTTTGTCACGTATCGATACGAAAACTCCTGTCTATGCAGCTTAAACATCTCCAAACAACGCTTGGAATTATCTGTTGCTTGTTGTTAGCAAATGCAACTCCCGCTTTGAAAACAGCTTTCTCATAAACAAATGTTCATGTAAAATGAAGCCTTCTTTGATTTTTAGAGTGTCAGCTATCTCCTGCATTTACATGTTATGTTTTGCCAAAACGGTATTGTGGACTTTTTTTTAATGTTTTCCGGTTACCTCTTTTCGGAAACCGAGAGTTTTACACTATTCTTACAACCACATTTAAATCCAGAAAACCCGTTAATAATAGTCGATTTTTATGGTGCAGAGTCCAGATAATACTTATCAAGCAAAGCATTCACTTCAACGAATTTCCATCGTTTTGAAATTTACAAAAGTTATTTCACTAAAACCATCGTAACTTTTGAAGCAAACGTCAGATTGTCAGGAAATTTTTACAGCTGTCTTTAGGGTTTTGAAAGTAGTTTCTAACAAAAATATTAATTTTGTATTTTCTGTTGTGTCAAACCGGAAACTTATCAGGCGACGTGATATTTACTGTAAACAGTAAATAGTACATCGATAAATTTTGAAATATTTTTCACTATGGGATCATAGTCTTCCATACTTTACCTTTTGTCTAACTTTTATTTATGACCTTTTGGCGTACTATAACTGGTTTTTGCGCGCTAGTTCCAGGGAACAGCCTGCTAATGGTTCCCCAAAAACAGATTATTTTGTGCATATAATGATTAATATTAAAGAAGAAAAAAATTGATGAATAGTTAAATCTTTATCCTTGAGAAGAATACTTGGTTTTTATTTCAAGTCTGGTAAACTTATTTGAAGTAGTTAAAGAAAAAACTCTTAATGAATTAGTGATTTTTCTGATAAATTTTTTATTTTTTTATGTTTCGGAATATAGACTTAAAATTTCAAGAGGGTTTGAAAAAACAGCAAATAGTTCAATACATGATTTCAGTATTTTATTATTTCAGACAATAATAAACTGAAAGGGTAATGGACATTTGGTTCTTTGTTTTGAAACTTACATGGTGTGAATTAAAGTGAAAGTTGAATATTATCTTTTCAATATAAAATCGGACCCTTTCAAGAACCACTCAGGGAAGTGCTAGTGGCTTGAGGTGTATTCTTGCGTAGTCTGTTGATTTGTCAACATCCGTATTAAAAAAAATATATTGGACAACGTTATCATAACATATTACTGGTATAATTTATTTATATTTTACGGATTTTATTCAGTGTTTTCTAGATATTCCATGCAAATTTTAATGGTATAATATATTCTATGATACTATTACTATACGTAACAATATAAGTAAAATGAAATGTAATATATAAATTGATATGGATCATTGTCCTATTCTTCATTCCAGTGTATTGTTTGTTTTCTAATTTCAGATAAATATATTGTATTGTCACAGTATATTTTATTTTCTCTGTTATAGGTTGCTTGCATTGGGATTGGAGCAGTTTGTAACATTTTTAAAGGATGACAAACAATTTATCACAAAGAAAAATCAAATAAGTATGTCTAAATTATCTGAAGTTATTCATAGTTTGTTATTGCCAGGAAGGACAGTTACGTCAATCTATAAGAATATACTTGATAAGAAGAACTCGAAAGATTTGCAGAACCCAGTTGCTTATTACTTCAAATATAAAAGAGCTCCGTTTACAGTTCACCAAGTTATTGATCTTTATCAGTTTGGAATTTTGCCTCCTAAGGAAAGACCTAAGGATTTGCTTCCCAGACAATGGAAATTATACATTCATGTAAGTCAATTTTAATTTATTTCTCCATTTATTGTATTGATTAAAACCTGAAGTCATCATTATTTGTCATTTAGAAAGATTTCTAAAATAAATGGAAATAACAGGATGACCCTGATTTTATTCTCGGCGGTGTCTAATGAAATTTTCCAAGCAATATGCAACATCTCTAATACAAATTGATAGTTAACCTCCACTAAATATAGATGTCATCTGTACATTTTAGCAAATTTTGGGCTGCATTTTTTTAAGTTTACAATCTAGAACACAAACATTATTCAAGGGGACTAAATCTGTCCATTTATTATTAATTCATTAATTTTAAGTATTTCAAGAAGGAATAAGTGACCTGTCTTAATGAAATATATTTTTTTTCAATTTAATACTTTATTAGCAATCAAAATACATTTGTTCTTTGGGACATGACTACTTAAGAGTTGCGTGCTCTCAATGACATGGTAAGGGCTTCTAAACTCTATAGTAATTTGTCCTCGTTCAATCTTCCACCAGATTTTAAATATCAAGAAGATTAGTTCTGTTACACCTCTACAAATTTTAATTTTAGAAAATTTCGCAAAGAATTTTCGAAAATTAAATTGAATAAATGTCTTAAAAACACTGTTTCTTTTTAGTAGACATGTAGTACAGTCATTGATGAACAGTTCCAGTGGCAAGGACCGTGCCAGTAAAGCATCTCATGTGTTATGTTGGCACCGTTCTGTGATCTAACTTGTCTTGGCATAATGAAAATTCGATTTTCAATTGCTCAGAACCGTTTGATTTGATTGAAAACGAAATACAACTGAAGAGAAAATCATTAAAATGTGCCTTTCTGACACACATGACAAAAAATAAGTAAATTTCATAAAAACTTGCTTTACAATGAACCAGAAGACGTTTCTATAATCGTTATAAGTCTATTTAATTGAAGAAAAAAAATATTAAGGCGATAAGAAAAATATACATGTTCGGAAAACATCAATATCTTCAACTTTTAACGACCAGTTTTTTTATTTGGTGTTGTGATCCATAGTAGGATTCAACTGTTACAGCAAATTACGGTTACCTGTTAAGAAATAAGAAGCATCAAGAAAACTACATTATCAACCTCTAAAGCAGCTTTCAAATACAGAGAAGCTGGAGGAGAAAATATTCTGTGAATGACCGGTTAATTCGTATTGATCATTGTACAATTCTTGGGCAATGATTACGCTTATTTTTTCCTTTCCTCTTGAATTCGACACTTCAAAGCTATTTATTTCAGTTATAACAACTAAATATTTCGGTTCTTGACAGTTGTTTAGACAAAACCGTGTTAGTAACTTACCTTCATGGGCGTAACCTATTGTTGGAAACAGGGTGTTTATATCGAAAACGAAAAAAAAAAAACAATTTTTTCCTAGTAAGATGAGTATGATGCGCCCTACATTTTCTATAGTTTATAGTCAATAATATCTTTTGGTTCATGAAGATGTATTTTTGATACAGTTGATGAAATAGAATGAAGAATATTGGATGGAATAGTCAGTTACATTATGATAGTTCATTTTTGAATGGAATAAAATAAGAAATTACTCAAATTTTCAAACTGAAAATGTAGTAATACTACGAAACTTCAGTTACTTCAGTTAATAAAAATATGATAGAAAACTAAGTCATTTCTTATTTCATTCCATGGCCCTGTATTATTTTGATGTCGGGCTTCCATTGCTTGAATGTGGACAAAAAACTTGAAACAAAAAGTTAACAAAAAAAAAGTAGAAAAATGCGAAATGAAATACACAAAATATTAATTACAGATAATACTGGTAGTAATTCTCCAGAACCTCTACAGATTTAAATCTAAATAAATCTCATGAAAACATTTAGAATTAAAATTTAAAAACATGTCCTAGATACACTGTATCACTTTATAAACATATACAGGTATGGAAAAGACAGTTGGAAACATAGGAAATTCAGTGTTAATCAAGAATGCAGTGGAAGAATCAAAACCTCAGCGCGATGCGATGACGAATAAATGATTGTTCTCTCTCAATGGCAGTACGCAGTGTTGATGCTTCGATCGAAAGGATGTGCAGTCTGCTTTCACTCCCCACTACCATTGAGAAAGGACAGTCGTTTGTTCGTCAGCGCGTCGCGCTGAGTTTTTGATTCTATAACTGCTCCACTGCATTCTTGATTAACACTGAATTTCCTATGTTTCCGACTGCCTTTTCCATACCTGTATATTATCATCACATGTGGTGGAAATTAACTAATAGAGAATCAAAAGAAATATAAAATAATGACCAAATTATTTAGACATCAACTTCCTTAAAATTTAATTCTAAATATTTTCATGAGATTTATTTGGATTTAAATCTGTAGAGGTTCTGGAGAATAAATTCCAGTTATTATCTGTAATATAAGAAAAACTTCCGCTATTTTATTGATTTTCACAACAATTGTTTCGTCATACCATGACTTCATCAATTGAGTATTTAAACTGAGGTATACAATGCAAAACATGTACTTAAATACACAGCTCTGGTACAAAAAATAGAAGGGTGACAAGAGGTGGATTACAATCATTGAAAAATGTTATATATACATTCTGTCAAGAAAGTACCGGGAATTATGGATTTAAATCTTTCGGGGCAATGAGGCAGGTAAAATTTTTTTTTCCTAGGTTGGTACCAGTGTCCTTAATTTCTATGCCAAGCTTGAGCGGGATCTGTCAACTAGTGTGTTTGCAACAGCTGATTAAGTCAGTCGATGTCAGAGTGCGTGCCGATTTTTACTATGGGTGATTACGTTGAGCAAAGAATTTGTTTAAAGTTTTGTGTTGCAAATGAATTTTCGTGTGCCGATGCATTGAAAATGTTGCAAAAGGCCTTTGGTGATAATGCTCTATCGAAAACTCGTGCATATCAGTGGTACAGAGCCTTCAAGGACGGTCGTGAAGTGGTCGCCCATCGACGGCTTCGATCGAAGATAACGTCGATAAAATTAAGGAAAGGGTGCTGGAAAACCGTCGTACCAGCTTGAGAGAGATAGCACATGATCTTAAGATATCCCACGAGTCCGCACGTACGATTTTGATTGATATTTTGGGCATGAGAAAGGTGGCCGCACGACTCGTACCGACAGACCTGAATTTTCTTCAAAAACGTCATCGCGAACAGGTTGCTTCAGACATGCTGGATCGCTGTAATTCCGATTCTACATTCATGGAACGCATTATAACTGGTGATGAGACCTGGGTCTACGAGTACGATATGCAAACAAGCCAGCAATCATCGGAATGGGTGGCAAAAAATGAGCCGAAACCGAAAAAACCACGCCAAAGCCGCTCGAAAATGAAGGTGATGCTCATTGTTTTCTTCGATATCCGTGGCGTGGTGCACTACGAATTCGTTCCAGAGGGTCAGACGGTAAACAAGGCGTTATGAAACGTTTGCGTGAGCGTATCCGTAAGAAGCGGCCAAATTTGTGGGCGAACAACTCATGGATTTTGCATGACGATAACGCGCCTCTTCTCACCGAGATACGATTGTGACTGACTTTCTCGCCAAAAACTCAACAAACGTGCTTCAGCAACCACCGTATTCGTCGGATTTGGCTCCCTGCGACTTTTTCCTCTTCCCAAAACTAAAATTGCCCCTTCGTGGCACCCGTTTTGAGTCGATTGAAGCCATAAAACAAAATTCGGCGCGAGAGCTAAAGTCCATCCCGGAAAGCGCCTATAAAAAATGTTTCGATAATTGGAAGTGCCGTTGGTATAGATGTATTGGAGCAAATGGAGCCTATTTTGAAGGCGACCCAATAAATTTTGACGATTAAATGTAAAAATGTTGTTTTAATTGAAAATTCCCGGTACTTTCTTGACAGAGTAGTATATATATACAAAATATTGAAATATATCCTGAAATGGAAACAATTACTATGGATTGAATATGATCACAGAATAGCTAGTTTAATTGGAATTTTTTTTAAATATTATTTATTTATTTTTTTAAATATTTTTTCATGAGTTCTTTTTCAATGATGATAAAATGATACGAAATGTTGTTGGAATATGTATATATAATAATTGATACGAATTTTATTTGAAACTAAAAAATTTATTAAAATTAATTAAGATATTGTGTAAGTAACCACAGGTAGAGGTGGAGGCAGTGCTAATTATTACATTTTCCGCTTTCTGATAAAATCCGTAGTAATTATTGTAACTGTTCTGGGACGTCAACAACATTTCATATCATTTTATCAATGCTGAAAAAAAAACTAATGAAAAACTATTGAAAAAGAAATAATTAATTTAAAAAAAAATTTCAAACTATTTTTTTTAAAATTTTAATATCAAAACAGATTTAATCTGTTAGTCTTCTACAATTTTAATTTCAAAAAAAATTTTATTCAAAAAACTTTTAGAATGAAATTAATGTCTACAATAAGCACCGATTATATTTAATAGACGTATATATTCTAAACTCAATATACAATGTCAAGTGGAATAAATAAACCAACCAATATAAAAAAGGCAATTAAAATTAATAAATAAATATTTGAAGGAGACAAAATTTTGTTTCTGATCTTACCATAGTGAAACCAATTCCTTTTCAAAAACATAAAACACAACTTAAGGATTTCCCAAAAATATAATTTATTTGAAATATTTAATATATTTAAATATTCAAATAAGTTAATTCAAAAATCTCTCAAAACATGTAATATATCTTCAAAGAGATTATCCGTATTCTAATTGTTTCTTGAAGATATATTACATGTTTTGAGAGATTTTTGAATTAACTTATTTGAATATTTAAATATATAAAATATTTCAAATAAATTATATTTTTGAGAAATCCTTAAGTTGTGTTTTATGTTTTTGAAAAGGAATTGGTTTCACTATGGTAAGATCAGAAATAAAATTTTGTCTCCTTCAAATATTTATTTATTAATTTTAATTGCCTTTTTCATACTGGTTGGTTTATTTATTCCATTTGACATTGTATATTGAGTTTTGAATATATACTATTCTGTCAAGAAAGTACCGGGAATTTTCAATTAAAACAACATTTTTACATTTAATCGTCAAAATTTATTGGGTCGCCTTCAAAATAGGCTCCATTTGCTCCAATACATCTATGCCAACGGCACTTCCAATTATCGAAACATTTTTTATAGGCGCTTTCCGGGATGGACTTTAGCTCTCGCGCCGAATTTTGTTTTATGGCTTCAATCGACTCAAAACGGGTGCCACGAAGGGGCAATTTTAGTTTTGGGAAGAGGAAAAAGTCGCAGGGAGCCAAATCCGGCGAATACGGTGGTTGCTGAAGCACGTTTGTTGAGTTTTTGGCGAGAAAGTCAGTCACAATCGTAGCTCGGTGAGAAGACGCGTTATCGTCATGCAAAATCCATGAGTTGTTCGCCCACAAATTTGGCCGCCTCTTACGGATACGCTCACGCAAACGTTTCATAACGCCTAGGTAATACTCCTTGTTTACCGTCTGACCCTCTGGAACGAATTCGTAGTGCACCACGCCACGGATATCGAAGAAAACAATGAGCATCACCTTCATTTTCGAGCGGCTTTGGCGTGGTTTTTTCGGTTGCGGCTCATTTTTTGCCACCCATTCCGATGATTGCTGGCTTGTTTGCATATCGTACTCGTAGACCCAGGTCTCATCACCAGTTATAATGCGTTCCATGAATGTAGAATCGGAATTACAGCGATCCAGCATGTCTGAAGCAACCTGTTCGCGATGACGTTTTTGAAGAAAATTCAGGTCTGTCGGTACGAGTCGTGCGGCCACCTTTCTCATGCCCAAAATATCAATCAAAATCGTACGTGCGGACTCGTGGGATATCTTAAGATCATGTGCTATCTCTCTCAAGCTGGTACGACGGTTTTCCAGCACCCTTTCCTTAATTTTATCGACGTTATCTTCGATCGAAGCCGTCGATGGGCGACCACTTCACGACCGTCCTTGAAGGCTCTGTACCACTGATATGCACGAGTTTTCGATAGAGCATTTTCACCAAAGGCCTTTTGCCACATTTTTAATGCATCGGCACACGAAAATTCATTTGCAACACAAAACTTTAAACAAATTCTTTGCTCAACGTAATCACCCATAGTAAAAATCGGCACGCACTCTGACATCGACTGACTTAATCAGCTGTTGCAAACACACTAGTTGACAGATCCCGCTCAAGCTTGGCATAGTAATTAAGGACAGTGGTACCAACCTAGGAAAAAAAATTTTACCTGCCTCATTGCCCCACCAGATTTAAATCGATAATTCCCGGTACTTTCTTGACAGAATGTATGCTATACCAAAATCATAAATAGGTTAGCAACTTAGTCATAAATCAACATCTTAAGATCATGTTGGTCCCTAGGATGTCCGAATCAAAACGGCAGTAGACGTGATGATAAATCAGCGTCATATTTTCAACACTCTGTCACCTGAAATGCTAAAATATGGCACGTCTCTAATATTTGAAGTTGTGCTCAGTTCGGATGTGGATGGAGCATTATCCCAATCCATAGTAATTAAGGACAGTGGTACCAACCTAGGAAAAACAAATTTTACCTGCCTCATTGCCCCGCCAGTACTTTCTTGACAGAATGTACGTCTATTAAATATAAGCGGTGCTTATTGTAGACATTAATTTAATTCTAAAAGTTTTTTGAATAAAAATTTTTTTGAAATTAAAATTGTAGAAGACTAACAGATTAAATCTGTTTTGATATTCAAATTTTGTTATATTTCTTCTATCAAGTAAAAAGCCTTTGTCTATTTTATTTTATTCTTCTGTGATCAATTCAATCCATTCAATACATAACAATTGTTTCCATCTCAGGATATAGTTTAACATTTTTTGTATTGCATTTTGCATTTTTCTAATAATTTTTTCTTTGGAGATTTTTGTTTTTGCTCACTTTAAAGAATATAGTGTACCAAAATAATTCAGGCAATGGAAGTCCGAAATCATAATAATACAGAGCAATGTTATCCTAGGGGACACAAACACAAAGGGGACAAAATTCTCACAGTTCAGCCCTTATTTGTTATATTCAGCATATGTCAATTTTTTGAGTGAATCATCATCCAAATTTGAACTGATTGTTTGATTGAACCACAAAGAAAATATTTGAGTTCAATATTTTGGCACATTTTGATAAATGAAGATATAAAGATAAAGGGCTCTAATATGAAGGTTATTCAGACTCTTATGTCCTCTACATCAAGTTTGTTCCTCTCGTCATGAAACATCCTATATTTTAATCAAAAAAGGTAGAATTGTGTTAAAAATTTGAAAATTCTGTGTCGCACATTTCTTTCATCCTGTTTCATGATTCTGAATTTTTTCCACTTTGTCACCTTTCAATTCAGAGATACATTTGATGAAGAAAAAGAAAACATTTTAAGGTTATGTATGAAGTTGTTTGACAGTTTGATATTTACAAACAATTATGTTAAAAATTGTAAATTTGTATTTCCAGAAAATTACTGATTTAAAAGGTTTGCAAAATAAATGAAATATGAACATTTTTTCAGCTTTTATTTTACGTGCCTTTGTTCTGTTTTGCCTATTTTTATCATGATTACTCAATTGAAATGTGTTGTATATTTTTATGTTGTCTCTCACTTTGGAAAGTAATTTTTGATTTTGGCTTTTATATAGAGCGACGTAAGAGATGAAACATTGAGCACAAATTTTGGATGTAATGCTTTGTTAGCAATAGAAAGAGTTCCTGTGAAACCTACTGTTTTTAAGAAAATATTGCCTAAGGAACCTATTCCAGAAACCTCGAAACCTATAGCTATTGTTAGAAAAAATAAAGCAGTTCCAAAACAGCCAAAGAAAAGAGAAAAAAAACATAGAATCTATGATTTGAAGAGGCGTTTTAGAAGTTGTTTTCGAAATACGATTCCATATGTGAAATATGTCTATTTAAAAAAGAGCTTGAAATTTTTAACCAAGAATTTTCTAAACGAGAAATTGAATATTTATACAGACAAGTACAAACAGGACTACATGATTTCTCTAGATATGATGCCTAGTATGCCTTGTTTGGACTTTCCGACAGTTTTCCAGCAGAATGATTTAGAAATACAACAGACATCTGAGGCAATAAAAGAAAAAGGAAAATCTTCTAAACAGTGTGGGTCGGATAAAGAGCATACAAATGAAATTTCGAAAAAGGAAAATGTCAATAAGGTAAATACAGTCTTTATTTTGTTAATATTCTTTCAATAATATTTTATCATTTAGGATAATATAGAAGGAATGACTGCCAGCTCAGTTGTGAAAAGTAGGAAAAAGGAACAGTCATTTGCAGATAAAAAGAAGGCTAAAAAAAGAAAAGAATACCTGGCATGCATTGCTATGCTTACTCCACCAGATCCAGTAATTGAGAAGGAAAGAAGAGAACGTGAGTATTCAAATTCAATAATATTGTTTGCATCAAAAGCGAAAACAGTGATTTATTAAGTTCAGAATCTTTTTTTAGATTTTTCACTAGCCTATATGGAAAAATTGAAGGATACTTTAGGAAAAGGAGAATTTAACGATTTATTACAAGTTTTTATTAACACAGATGAAGAAATTCGCGATGCTGTGGATTTATACAAAAAGTTGAAACCAATCTTGATTCCCAACTATCAGGATTTAGCCGATGAATTTCTCTTGTTCCTTACTGCAGAACAAGCATGTGCAGTTGGACAACTCATTCCATTCTTCATTATGAATCACATGGCAAAATTTCTGAAAAATTTAGAGATTTATTTCAAAGATCAACCTTCCCAACTCAGAAAAGTTTATAAAAGTCTTCAAAATCTAAGTGATACTCCTGATGTTAATCTTGAAAAGATTAAAAGCACAATCATACCCCTTCTTAAGAGCAACCCTCTATTATGTGATGGTTTTCTACAGATATTCTTAGAAGAAAGTCCTACTTCTAGGTAAATGTCAATTTCACATTAATTTCTTGTGCAGTTTGTTAACGAATGATAATTAAATTAAGATTACATACTACTCTGTCAAGAAAGTACCGGGAATTTTCAATTAAAACAACATTTTTACATTTAATCGTCAAAATTTATTGGGTCGCCTTCAAAATAGGCTCCATTTGCTCCAATACATCTATGCCAACGGCACTTCCAATTATCGAAACATTTTTTATAGGCGCTTTCCGGGATGGACTTTAGCTCTCGCGCCGAATTTTGAATTTTTGGGAAGAGGAAAAAGTCGCAGGGAGCCAAATCCGGCGAATACGGTGGTTGCTGAAGCACGTTTGTTGAGTTTTTGGCGAGAAAGTCAGTCACAATCGTAGCTCGGTGAGAAGGCGCGTTATCGTCATGCAAAATCCATGAGCTGTTCGCCCACAAATTTGGCCGCTTCTTATGGATACGCCCACGCAAACGTTTCATAACGCCTAGGTAATACTCCTTGTTTACCGTCTGACCCTCTGGAACGAATTCGTAGTGCACCACGCCACGGATATCGAAGAAAACAATGAGCATCACCTTCATTTTCGAGCGGCTTTGGCGGGGTTTTTTCGGTTTCGGCTCATTTTTTGCCACCCCTTCCGATGATTGCTGGCTTGTTTGCATATCGTACTCGTAGACCCAGGTCTCATCACCAGTTATAATGCGTTCCATGAATGTAGAATCGGAATTACAGCGATCCAGCATGTCTGAAGCAACCTGTTCGCGATGACGTTTTTGAAGAAAATTCAGGTCTTTCGGTACGAGTCGTGCGGCCACCTTTCTCATGCCCAAAATATCAATCAAAATCGTACGTGCGGACTCGTGGGATATCTTAAGATCATGTGCTATCTCTCTCAAGCTGGTACGACGGTTTTCCAGCACCCTTTCCTTAATTTTATCGACGTTATCTTCGATCGAAGCCGTCGATGGGCGACCACTTCACGACCGTCCTTGAAGGCTCTGTACCACTGATATGCACGAGTTTTCGATAGAGCATTATCACCAAAGGCCTTTTGCAACATTTTCAATGCATCGGCACACGAAAATTCATTTGCAACACAAAACTTTAAACAAATTCTTTGCTCAACGTAATCACCCATAGTAAAAATCGGCACGCACTCTGACATCGACTGACTTAATCAGCTGTTGCAAACACACTAGTTGACAGATCCCGCTCAAGCTTGGCATAGAAATTAAGGACAGTGGTACCAACCTAGGAAAAAAAATTTTTACCTGCCTCATTGCCCCGAAAGATTTAAATCTATAATTCCCGGTACTTTCTTGACAGAATGTATTTAAAACAACTACTTTAATGATTTTGAAGATTATTGTTGAGATTTTATCAGTATCAGAAGTGAAATTGTCAGAAAAAAATCTTAATATTTTTTTAGTCTCCTGAATGGTGCTTGGGAAATAATAGATGTCAATAAGGAATTGATTAGAGCGAAAAACGAAGGAGCATTTGAAAGTCTCGCAGTTACAGAGGAAGATTCAACATGTACTTGTAATTGTCATAAAATTGATGGAGATCAACCATCAAAACACCACTGCGACAACTGCGGTCTAAGGGTATATATTCATATAAGTGGAGAAGTTCGAATATTTCTACAATCTGGTTTTTTTCAGTTCATGCAAGGAAAAGTGTATTGTCAGACTTCTAAAGGAATGAAACCAGTGAATGTTTCATTTCCTTTAGATCCTGATATTGACCATAATGCAAGATTAGCAGCTCCAAATAAAATTAGGCGTATGGATTTGAACTCGAATAAACTATTGAATTCTCCAAATAAAGAGATTCAAGAATATGTAAGTTATAAGGATCATGTTATCTTCTCTTTTTAATATGCATTCTTTCAGGGCCAAACATACATAGAGAACGATGTAGATGACAGAAAAAGAAAAGTAAGAGTATCTAAATCTATTAAAAAAACTAAGCCTAGGTCTAAAACATTTCTCAGAAAAGATAAATCTAATGAAAGTCCTAAAGGAAATCAAGAAAAATTAACTTCCAATAAATGTTCATCCAGAAGAAGATTAGTCCGTTTTAAATTAACAGAATCATTAAACATTAAGGAACCAGAAAAATCTTCTCCAGTTACTGAGGATCAGTGGAAGAACTTGCCCTCTCCTGAATATATTACAATATTATCTGATAGTGGTGGTGGTAAGTCTCAGAATATTGTGTAAACGTTACACAATTTCAAGAATGTACTGGTAATCGATCAATGAAACAAAATATTAAATAAGGTTATTCTGATTTTCACAAATTTTATTATAATTATTTTGATAATTTCACAAACACAGTAGCATCGTCAGGTAGGGGGTATATCTTACATTTTTGAATAACTGTCAATTAAAAAAAATGACACACAAGATATGTATTATTCATCCAAATTTATTGTATCGCCTATTCCATATTCATCATGAATTCTCTTTTATGTCATCTATAGATTGAAAATGAGTGGTAATTTGAGTTTTGGAAAGAGAAAAAAGGCACATACAGTGGTTGTTCGATAAGATTTGTTAAGTTTTTAGCCAGAAATGTTCATTCACAATTATAGTGCATATATAGATCTTTCTGCACTAGTCAAGCAGCAATTCGTTTCAAGTTCACACAATTTTTGAAATGGTAGAGGAAAAGTTGGTAATGTGAATCCGACTTTAGAGCTCATGTAAAATATACAAGACTAATAAAACTAATAGGAAAATCATAGGGTCCCTTATCTATTTGGCAACACACGCCATCCTTTGGAGTGAATGAAACTGCCACAAATTCATCAAAAATGTATATATTCAGAGAAAATGTAAATTTGACAACTGGCCAGTGAGTGAGGAATATTTGGTACCCTAAGGACCATATTATGTGTATTTAACTTAAAAGCAAAAATTACATATAATATAAATTACAGCTCTGGCTCTAGAATAACTTTATCAATAATTATAAATTTATTAAAATACATAAATCGAATTTAAGTTTTCAATTATCTCGGTTTGGCCGACATTTTTGTCATATTCGGTTGAATTGTTTTCTTCGGAACTACTGCTGGATATAAAATCTCTTTGGCGTCGATTAGCACTTCTGTTAATACATCGTCCATCATCTTGACTGCATCGAAGGTCACATCCACAAATCTCCACTAAGAGTAAAAATTCGGTTGGGTAATTTTTGCAAAGTGAAGATTTATGAGATGGGAGCCTGATAATATAGGCCTGATATTCATGAGATAGGTCTAAATTACGCGCGTGACTGTATGTCCACCTAGAATTGGCAATACCGGAGAGACATCACCTGGATTTGTTTTCTCAATTAAATATCTGAACCATGTGGTGAACAAATTGGACTGAATTCAACCAATAATGGATCCGTGTTGGATATCCTTCTTGAAAAACCGATTTTTGAATTCAATATTTCCAAAAAACTGTTTTTAGGAGGTTTTCGGGTTTTGATCAGAAAATTAGAATAGGAACAAATATTTAATTTAATTTATATAAAAAATTTCGTCACAAGCATTGGTATGAAGTCGGGAGCTTTTCCGCTTATTCTATAGTCGATTTCCCCTAAAAATTTTAAATTGGTGAATAACTTTTTATAGAAGCTGCAAATGATGAATAAAAACACAGAATTATGTGTTCTGTCATCCAAAAGTGAAAAAATGTTTTGCAATTTTAGGACTCTCCTGAAGAAAACGGAAAATCTTGTAAAAATGATAACTACAAGGTTGAAAAGACTTTATTCTTCTACCTTTGATCTGCATGGTTACATATTGGCAAGAAAGAGTGGAAAAGCATATTTTGAACAAAACTTATATACTTTTCATACATTTTGCCAAAATCAAATTGAAAAATTCTTGTAATGTATCTTCACAAAATTACGCCGAGCCTTCGTGTTATTATGTCACATCTAAATATAAAATAGAGCTCGACTGGATTTGTTTGTACATTCGAAAATATTTAAAAAGCAATATTTTAAATTAGAATAAGTCGGGAACTATCGAGTCTGTTTTGTTAGTTTTTAAATATAGCTTATATATTTAGAGTCCAAACTAACCCTAAAAATTTCAACTGTCTAGGTCTCATTATTTGGAAATTGGCATTTTTATCCTTAGGCGTTCGCCTAGACAGTACAGTAGTAATTTGGCATAAATTTTCGTATTATTATTCTTATTCAACTAAATACCAAACTTCAATTCGATTGGATCAGTAGTTTCGTAACTACTGGGAAAATTAAACAATTCCATAATTCAAGTACAATATGGAAATTGAATAATTATCGAATAATTACAAAATATAATTTTGAATTTGCTGCACATTTTTAAGATATTCACAACCATAAGGATAACAGGATTGATTAAAACAAGGCACAAATAAATATAAATCTCATTTAACTCAATTTCTCGTATCATTCATTACAAATATATAAAAAAATCAATTATTACAAGAAAAAATTCGAAAAAGATTTTAATGTACACCTGGATTCAAATCCACCGACGCCTCCCGGACTCCAGTAAACAGCTTTGTTCACTAAGCCAATGAGGCAGTTGGTAGATTGATTTCCTGCTACATATATTTATTATTATTGAACTACAATAAGAGTGGAAGTTATAAGTTAAAAGCATTCTGTCAGTTTTTGAAGTTTTGAAAACTACTTGCTCACGATCTGCACGAAATTTTGCATTAGCCTTCTTGTCATTATTTCACTTCTTCTAAATTGTTAATTTGAACTCCATTGTACGACTGTTGCTATGGTTTCAGTAGCGCTCAACAGTGCTCTACTCACAAAATATTTTTTATATCTTTAGTTCTTATAGTTCTTAACTACTCATTTTCACTTTCATAAATTTTAAAATATATGTTTGTTTTTTGAAGAAGAGATAATCATTTTGTGAACTGTTTTGAAATAATTATATTAATTGCTCGTAAATGATCCTTTGCTGCTCAACATTTCATTAGAATGATTACAGAGTGCCTTCTCTATTCTAATTTTTTGGAACTATCCAAAGACTTCGAACTTATTCATTTTGATCTCAAAATGAATATCAAAACAGATTTAATCTTTTAGTCTTCTACGATTTTAATTTAAAAAAAAATTTTTTGAATGAAATTAATGTCGTATAATAGGCACTGCTTATATTTAATAGACGTATAAAATAAAAATTTATTATACAATATCAAATGGAATAAAAAACCCAACAAAAATAAATTGTTAATTAAAATTAAAAAATAAGTGATATTGAATGTTTCGTTCCAAACATGCGCACCTGAACTCGACAGACAGGCCGTGGCTTATTATAAGACATTAATTTAATTCTAAAAATTGTTTAAAAAAATTTTTTTTAAATTAAAATCGTAGAAGACTAACAGATTAAATCTGTTTCGATATTCATTTTGTAATTATCCTTCTATCAAGAAAAAAACCACTTATTATTATTTAATTTTGATCTAAAAATAAAATTAAAATTGTCAAACGAAGTTCTTAGAGTAATTGCGAAAGTTGATAAAAGGCATCATGTTGCAATTAAATAAAATATTTAATTTATGTTGAAATGTTGTGAAAGAAAATATGGATTATTTGAACACCCCGTTTTTCATTTAAAATCTCATTAGACAGAAGCTGCAACTTTTTATTGTGCATTAATTTTTGAGATAAAGACTTCATATAATGAAATTAAAGATTTAAAATGTAAAATCAGCCTCAAACACCTCAAATTCAAGATACAAGAGAATTTGGACATAATTTCAATAACAACTATAAAATTGTCCATAATGAAAGAAAAAGTACTAAACTAACAATTATGAATAATTTCTACAAAGCATTGGCCAAATCAATCCAACATAAGAATCACTCAAAATTTACAGGTACCTTAAAATTCTCTTGAATGAGAAAACAGATGTTAACAGATCTCCCTTATTGAATATTTTTACTCAGTTTAGGAATGTCTGATAATTGTAAAAATATATTTCACCATTTTATTTGGGTGCTTTTTCAAGTTTTGTGCAAACCATACCTATTTTAGATTTTATGTTACTTTTTTAGAGTAAGTTCAAAATGAAAACCTGAAGAAGCCACAGTGTTGGCGAAATACTTGTTTTTTCATGAATTTGTGGAAATTATCCTTGATTATTTATGTTTAATCTGAATGTTGTTGTAAGCATAATACTTATCAAATATTGGAAATTGGGAATTATCAATAATAACACAAACCAGTTAATGTGATTATGATATACTCTTATCCACATATATAAAGTTGTTTTTACAGATTCCTCACAAGAAGATACTATGTCAAGTACAATGGCGGAAATTCACATAAAGAAAGAAAATATCGAGATAGACGAACCCTTACATGAAAAAACTGTTAGGATGGAAACAACTATAAAGGAAGAATTCATAGATATAAAAGAAAATCCAATAAAGGAAGAAGTGTATGATAGTTGGACTAGGGAAGAAGACAGAATTTTATTGGAGACTTTCAAACAGAATTTCCACAAGGAACCTATCAGTTTGATAAAACAACATTTGAAAAACCGTAGTGAAAATGAAATACGCTTAAGGTTTCACAAGCTTATGACTCTACTTAAAGAGATGGATAATTCTTAATACTTGCTTGACAATTATGCCTGTTAGAATTAAGAAGTTGCACGGGTTTTAAAGCTTGTAAAAAACTTTATTGTGAATTTTTGTACTATAATTGACTAGTTATTTTATTTACTTAAAATTAATTAACCTTCGGACATTGAAGAAAAATATTTAAAATAGTCTTTTATAACATTTTTCTTTGAAAATTTTGCAATTGGGACCTTGATTTTGGACACACAACACCTGGGTCATTAAAGTCCTAGGACTAACCTTCCATCCTTCCATAGTGATTCCAACTTTTGACGCCTTTCTTACAGAATTATTTATCTTAAACCTCAAAATAGCTTTCAGTTTGCGACTACAACTTCCTCATTGGAGCAATTGTCTTTCCTTGGAGCATCTTTTTGATACCTGCGTACAGGTAGAGGCAGATTGGGCGAGATAATTAACTAACAATGTTTGATTTAAACGCGAAACTCGTTTTTATCCATCATCTAAAAAAAAAAAAACAACAGTAGCGTCACTTATCCTTTAATGTCTCGACATCGACTGAACTAAATGTCATGAAATATTTATACGTATCTTTTGAAGGTTGGTTGTACCGAAAAACAAATGTGGCATTGTATTGGCGTCGCGAACTTAATGGCCCATCTGGTAGAATGTGTGTTCTATATATGGAATTCCCGTAAAATAGCAGTATCTAGTATCTTCTGCCATTTAGGGTAAATTTTTACCTCAACCTTGTCTACTTTTTCATCTCCATATCATGCAAAAAATATGGTGTCACACTCCTGATGATATTAAGTCTCACTTGTGCCAACACTTTGCATTCTTTATATATTGTATCTGCTTCATGATTTTAGATGCAGATTCACATAACTTACAAATAGCAAAATCTTTGAAAGTAAGTTGAAATAAATTTTCAAAGCTTTTTTCTCCTAGATTTTCATCCAGATTTACTTTACACATATCCTATTGCCTGTGCAACCCTTTTAATATATTTATGAAATTGTGATATACTGTAAATAGAAGTTCATAGTAAAGTTCTAAATTATGTTTCAAATTGTATCGTTAATTTTATACTCTTTACAAAGCTCAACTTGAATTGATTTATCATTCATATAATAATGTCCACTCAGAAGTATTTCTGGTCATTAAATCATTAAAATTGAAGGACATTTTTAGTTTTTTTTACCACATTTACTTGAAGACTATATTAGAACTGCTGAGATATCATTTGAAAATTTCTTTGGATTTGATCATTGATCGAATCAATGGTTCCGAGACACCAGTGGTAATAATAATACATTTATTGTATTTTCATCCAATAAATAATACATACAAATGTACAAGTTCAAGAAAGCCAGCTACAATAAGCATTGAGTGATTTCAATTATCTGGTTGTACAGAAACTGTTCATGCCTCAGTTTCAAATAAGAATTAGAAATAGGATATTGAAAATAAGTGATGAAAAGTACTGACTTAAATTCAGGGACTTTTGGGCGCTTGTTCATATTGCAAAATTTAAATTTGATCGTAGGAATGTTGCTATGGTTTAGGTATACCTTTTTCTTTCAATGTTACTTTTTCACTTAACGGATACTGGTGAAATTTTTAAATATTAATACGATAATAAATTATATCTTCATCAATCCTCAATTTAAAAAAGTCCAAAATGTCCCGGTCAAATAGACAATTAACGGAAGTCTCAAAACACATGCAAAACTCTGTAAAAGCAAAACTCATATGATCCTAGTTTTACTAAAGTGAAATGGGAGACTAAGTCGTGATGCCTAACACGAGGGTACGGGTGTTTGTTGCAGCACAGATGTCATATTCTTTAAACAAGCGTTACTCTACCCTATTGCAGATTAATATTTCAGATTGTTCTGTTCAAAGGCCAAGTGCGTTATGTAAGCTACTGCGTTATCTCGCGAGGATGGATGCCCACGGGAGTATTCGTACTTTTTACCACCCAATTGGTGTTGGACTCGAAGGGGCAGTGGTTGAAAGTCTGCATGCTGTACCAAAAGGGTATTTCATTCATCTGGTCGCGCGTAATTCAAGTATCGTGATTGCTCGAGAAGTGCTTTAGAGGTTTAGCGGGTCTTGACGATATAACCGATCTCATCTCGAACCAGGATTGTTTGCGGCACATTTATGTGGTTTTTGGATCTTGACGATACGTTCAAGATCGTTGGTGCTGGAACCAGGATCGATTGAAGGATTTCACAAAGGTTTGTGAGTCTTCATAGCACCATCGCTTGTTAGTGCTCGAACAAGAATCGATTGAAGCATGACATTTTTCTTGTTTCTTGAATTTACGGCTAGGTGGTGGAAATAAAGACCCTTTGGCGTATGAGTTGCGTCCCAAAACAATGGGTACTAACCTGCGGAGGCAGTAGCGGTTGGACAGTGATTCTCTGCTACCAGTATACCGGTATAGGTTTTCGAAAGGGAGCCAAAACTGGAATTGAGGTGGATTCAACTTCATTGAAGGAGTTCTCGCTTTGCGCGATGATGAGATGTATCCTACCACACAACCTGCTCTCAGGCTTTGTGGAGACTACTTAGTGGTTACCTTGTGAAAGAGCTATGCTCACATGCCAGTAACTACAATGCTGGTATCTACTCTATTGAACAAGCGCAGGTGGGTGTGAGCGTTGCAGGTATTCTGTTCATAAGGGCGAATACGTCTGTAATAGATCTGTACTAGCTTTAAGGGAAGGGATATGATGGTTTGTCAGAATCCTTGAGTTTATGGTTTCTGGCATCATTAGCCTTCAAAGGCTCCCCATGGAAACAAGGCTACCACGGGAGGGTGGATGTCCACAGGGATATTTGTATTCCTGGCTACTTAATTGAGGTTGAACTCGTGATGGGAGTAGTTGAAAGCCTACATGCTGGGCTAGAAGGGTATTCCATTCAACTATATTCGTGGTTCTTGGGCCTGGATTGTCCGTGACATCTCTGAGAGATTTGAGGGTCTTGACCATACAGCTAGTCAGTTGGGCTTGAAGCTACATCGACTGGGAGTGTCTACGACGGTTTCAGAGCCTCGAACCGCGACTAGGTTGTGGATAAGCCTTTTCGGCTTGTGTGTTGCGTACCACATACTCGGGTACTGACACTGCAGAGCCAGTAAAAGTAGGATAGTGTTCCGAAGCTATCAGTCTTGCCTAGGTTAGAAAGGACAGTAGTCCGAATTCCGTGCCCATGGGGACAGTTGCCGTACATCTTAGGATAGGAAGGTCACTTTAATCCAAAACTGCAATCGCAATGTTGAACAAGTGTGCAAAAGCTTCCGACTTCACATCAGTGTTCTTAGCCATTTTTTAACTCACGCAACTTCAAAAATGTAAATTTGTAAACTCCAAATACATCTATGTATTTGGACAAATTTCAATAGCTCAGGTAGCCAGATGGTTAACGCGTCGTACTTCGAAATTTCGAACCAGTGTATATAGATTCCTTAAGAAGTAATTCTCAGATTCGAAAATTCCAGGGGAAATATTCACATTAGTGCTTTTCACCATTTTATAACTTTTCAGGTGAAATCAAGTTTGGAATTTATCATGTCTTGGATTAAAGGGATGAAACAATAAAAACGTTTGTTTTTGAGTTAATTTATTTATAAGAAATTCAAGACTTTTAATGGTTTATATATTAGGAACTTTAATATTACATTATGTACATTTAAATTATACTCTAACAGAGAATCTATTCTCGAATATATATACAAGGTTTTGTAGATACAAAAACTCTACATGACAGTTCACAAATCAAAAATTTGTTATTTTCCGCCAAAATTTACATTTTGACTAAAATTTTATTGTTTTGATTTTGATGAATCTTATTGCAACCATTTTATAGCTTCTTGTTGAATGTTCGAACGAAAATGTTTATAAACTATATCAACATAGTCAAAATAAATTTTTCTCCAATATGGAGGGTCTTAAATCGTTCATTCTTTTTTTATACCACATATGGTCGATAGAGGGATTCTCCCTCGGGTAATTTTCTCAATCCATTTTGGGTGGCATGCTCCATTAAACTGGGCAAGGTGTTTTCACTAGATGTTGTTTCATGTTGAGGTGCAGGTGCAGTTTTGTTGACTTGACTAGATCCACTTTGATTGGACGGTTGTTTTGTACTGTTGTGTTCTGAGTCTTTGGTATTTTTTGATTCTTGCTGGGCTTTTTTACTTCGTTTCCATTTCATCCTTCTGTTTTGGAACCATATTTTAACCTGAAAGAAGAAAATAATTATAGATTTAGATATTTCTTTATTATCAATATTGATAAAAAGGCATATTCAAATTTGTTTATTAAGATTGTTTAGTGATATCTTATACAAATATATCAGCTGAAGCTCCAAGTGTAAAATGACAGGAATAATAAAACTAATAAAAATGATAAGATTCCAATGAAAAGACCTAGAAACTTAAAATTTTCAGGGTAGGTATGAATTTTGAAAATAAATATTGAATTGAATCAGTCCTTACTTGGTGAAAATCCATATTAAATAATATTTAAATAAGGTTATTCTGATTTTCACAAATTTTTATTGTTATTTTTACAACAATCGTTTCGCTATCACAGTAGCATCATCAGGCAAGATTACATTTTGAATAACAGGATGCATATTCAGCATTAGTAAAAGTAGACATAATCTTGTAGAAAATAGTAGGAAGATACTTTATAAATAATAGGATATTGTTGTCAACAATTCGAAAGGGTTTTCAATAATATCAAACTGACAAATAATGTCAATAAAAATTGCAGTCTATGATTATACTTGGGATCTTGATCCCTTTTGATTACACATTCACTATTTTTTATGCGGGACATTCAAAAGGATATTTATAAAAAAATCTTCTGAAACGAAACTAGTGGCTGCATTCTAACAAAAACTTTTGAGGGAATAAAGAAGTAATTTAGCAAGTTTTTAAAATAATTTTGTCATACATAAATTGTGGAATTAGAAAGTTGCAGGCAAATTGATATTAGAAATTGATTTTTCTTTTCTTCAAATACCAACTTTCAAATCATAAGTACATGAAAGTTTCAACATGTGATGTTTTCAACATCTAGTACAGGAAAGTTTGGACTTTTTCATACATATCATAAACTTTTCTGATGAAAATAATCCGACATTATAATCGAATTTGGTCAACGTAGCAAAAATTGACGAAAAATTAAGTGAATATTTTAAAAATCACAAGAACTCAAATATCTCGTAAACTATTGATTTTTGTTTATCAATAAATACGACAGCAAATGAGTCATACTAACACGTCCTCCAAGGTTCACGTCTAATTTGGAAAAACACTGTATATAGCTGATCAAAAATGCAAATTTTAAATGGCCTACCCCTGACATATTTTGTGTTTCATTGTCCATTCCCGGTACTCTTTTGACACTGCAGTAAATTATGATATTGCTCTTGGAAAAAATTTTAATGTAAGAAAAACCAGGCCTTAACGAATTTTATTCTTTCACCTTAAAATTCTAGTACGTGCAGTTATACTACTCTGTCAAGAAAGTACCGGGAATTTTCAATTAAAACAACATTTTTACATTTAATCGTCAAAATTTATTGGGTCGCCTTCAGAATAGGCTCCATTTGCTCCAATACATCTATGCCAACGGCACTTCCAATTATCGAAACATCTTTTATAGGCGCTTTCCGGGATGGACTTTAGCTCTCGCGCCGAATTTTGTTTTATAGCTTCAATCGACTCAAAACGGGTGCCACGAAGGGACAATTTTAGTTTTGGGAAGAGGAAAAAGTCGCAGGGAGCCAAATCCGGCGAATACGGTGGTTGCTGAAGCACGTTTGTTGAGTTTTTGGCGAGAAAGTCAGTTAAAATCGTAGCTCGGTGAGAAGGCGCGTTATCGTCATGCAAAAGCAATGAGTTGTTCGCCCACAAATTTGGCCGCTTCTTACGGATACGCTCACGCAAACGTTTCATAACGCCTAGGTAATACTCCTTGTTTACCGTCTGACCCTCTGGAACGAATTCGTAGTGCACCACGCCACGGATATCGAAGAAAACAATGAGCATCACCTTCATTTTCGAGCGGCTTTGGCGTGGTTTTTTCGGTTTCGGCTCATTTTTTGCCACCCATTCCGATGATTGCTGGCTTCTTTGCATATCGTACTCGTAGACCCAGGTCTCATCACCAGTTATAATGCGTTCCATGAATGTAGAATCGGAATTACAGCGATCCAGCATGTCTGAAGCAACCTGTTCGCGATGACTTTTTTGAAGAAAATTCAGGTCTTTCGGTACGAGTCGTGCGGCCACCTTTCTCATGCCCAAAATATCAATCAAAATCGTACGTGCGGACTCGTGGGATATCTTAAGATCGTGTGCTATCTCTCTCAAGCTGGTACGACGGTTTTCCAGCACCCTTTCCTTAATTTTATCGACGTTATCTTCGATCGAAGCCGTCGATGGGCGACCACTTCACGACCGTCCTTGAAGGCTCTGTACCACTGATATGCACGAGTTTTCGATAGAGCATTTTCACCAAAGGCCTTTTGCCACATTTTTAATGCATCGGCACACGAAAATTCATTTGCAACACAAAACTTTAAACAAATTCTTTGCTCAACGTAATCACCCATAGTAAAAATCGGCACGCACTCTGACATCGACTGACTTAATCAGCTGTTGCAAACACACTAGTTGACAGATCCCGCTCAAGCTTGGCATAGTAATTAAGGACAGTGGTACCAACCTAGGAAAAAAAATTTTACCTGCCTCATTGCCCCACCAGATTTAAATCGATAATTCCCGGTACTTTCTTGACAGAATGTATGCTATACCAAAATCATAAATAGGTTAGCAACTTAGTCATAAATCAACATCTTAAGATCATGTTGGTCCCTAGGATGTCCGAATCAAAACGGCAGTAGACGTGATGATAAATCAGCGTCATATTTTCAACACTCTGTCACCTGAAATGCTAAAATATGGCACGTCTCTAATATTTGAAGTTGTGCTCAGTTCGGATGTGGATGGAGCATTATCCCAATCCAAGCAAGAAATCATCATTTTTTAGCCCCTTTCGTGTCTTACGACGAGTTAAAATTTCGGTATAATCTGCTGGCTGGTGCGTATGCCGAAGGGCAATTAGGGATAATGGAAAATGGAAAGTATAATTGCCGATAAATCGGTTTAGCTGGAATCATTGTAGGAAATTATAATTTTGCGGAAGAGAAAATAAATGGAAGTGGAATTATTGTCAATTTCGGGTTGAGTGGTCTCAATTTTTTCCGATTTATCTTTTGAGCAATTGTTGGGGGTTTACGGCTCTGCAATATTCTCAAATACGAAATATCAGATATGAAAAAATCTAGAAAATCACAGAGATGAAGTCAGAAAGCTTTTGCGGATTTGTTCAACAGTCCATTTCCCCTGAAAATTTCAAATCTGTGAATCAATTCTTGAAGAAGCTATCGGGTGTTTTTTTTTTGAAGTGATAGAACTTTAAATTGAAATAAAACACATTTAAATTAAGATTGAAGCCAATTTTTTTTCATTTGAAAGATAATTTTATGATATTTATGTTTTAAAAATAATTTCCGGCATATGTCTACCTCGACTAGCTCTGAGGAACCACATTGGACCATACCAATTTTGGACCACTTTTTCGAGTAATTCAGGCCTTATTTCATCAATAACACGAGTTATGTTGGCTTTCAGAGCGTCTATTGTTTCTGGTTTATCAGCATAAACCAATGACTTGACATAACCCCAAAGAAAATAATCCAGTGGAGTTATGTCGCATGATCTTGAAGGCCAATTAATTGGACCATTTCTCGAAATAATGTTATCGCCAAATCTTTCTTTCAATAAATCAATTGTTACGGTAGCAGCATGAGGCGTAGCATCATCTTGTTGGAACCAAAACACTTCTGGGTCGATACCATTCAAATTTTGAAACATTGATCATCGATCTGTCCGCACGTACGATTTTGATTGATATTTTGGGCATGAGAAAGGTGGCCGCACGACTCGTACCGAAAGACTTGAATTTTCTTCAAAAACGTCATCGCGAACAGGTTGCTTCAGACATGCTGGATCGCTGTAATTCCGATTCTACATTCATGGAACGCATTATAACTGGTGATGAGACCTGGGTCTACGAGTACGATATGCAAACAAGCCAGCAATCATCGGAATGGGTGGCAAAAAATGAGCCAAAACCGAAAAAACCACGCCAAAGCCGCTCGAAAATGAAGGTGATTGTTTTCTTCGATATCCGTGGCGTTGTGCACTATTGGAGAAAATGGAGCCTATTTTGAAGGCGACCCAATAAATTTTGACGATTAAATGTAAAAATGTTGTTTTCATTGAAAATTCCCGGTACTTTCTTGACAGTATGTTTTAAAAATAATTTCCGACATATGTCCACCACGACTAGCTCTGAGGTACCGCATTCGACCAGACCAATTTTGGACCACTTGTTCGAGTAATTCAGGCCTCATTTCATCAATAACACGAGTTATGTTGGCTTCCAAAGCGTCTTTTGTTTCTAGTTTATCAGCATAAACCAATGACTTGACATAACCCCAAAAAAAAATCCAGTGGAGTTATGTCGCATGATCTTGGAGGCAAATTAATTGGACCATTTCTCGAAATAACGTTATCGCCAAAGCTTTCTTTCAATAAATCAATTGTTACGGTAGCAGCATGAGGTGTAGCACCATCTTGTGGGAACCAAAACTCTTCTGGATCAATATCATTCAAATTTTGAAATAAATAATCATTGATCATCGATCTGTAACGAGCAGCATTCTTTGTTACATTAGATCCAGCATCGTTTTTAAAGAAATATGGACCGATGATGCATCCAACGTGTAAAGCACACCATACAGTGCATTTTTCAGGATGCAACGGAACCTGCAGAACTTCTTGAGGATTGTTTTCACCCCATATACGGCAATTTTGCTTGTTTACATAGCCGTTCAACCAGAAACGAGCTTCATCACTAAACACAATTTAACGATAAAAAAGTGGATCAACTTCAAGCTGTTCTAGGGCCCAATCAGCAAACAAGCGACGCTTATTATGGTCAAGTGGCTTTAGTTCTTGAACCAGTTGGATCTTGTATGGGTTTAGACCAAGATCTTTGCGAAAATTTTTCCATGTGGTGGATGCACAGAGTATAACTTGTTGTGAACGTCGACGAATAGACAAATCTGGGTCATCATTAACACTATGATTTACAGCAGCGATATTTTTCCTATACGTATAGTTCTTTGTCTTGTTGTTGTTGTTGCATCGAGTAGAGAAAATGTTGTCCGAAATCTATCGATAGTTCGACGAATAAGATGCTCTGAAGGACGGTTATGTAAACCATAAATTTCACGAAGAGCTCTATAATATTGTCGAATAGAACACTGATTTTGAAAATAAATTTCAACAATTTGTAAACGTTGTTGCGGCTTGAGTCTTACCATGATAATTTGTCAATGCTTACTGAACAGAAATGTCAAAACAACATGGCTTCTACCTTCTGTCAAATAACAGTTATCCCTATCGAAAGTTTTATCATTAAAAAAAAACACCCGATACACATATGATGAATATAAACACAGGATTCTGCGTTCTCTCATCCGAAAGTCAAATAAACGTCATCTTATGTCATTTAAGGACTACTCTTCTAAACAAACGTAAAATCTCATGAAAATGAAAAATACGTGGTGAAAGGCTCCATTTTTCTCCCTTCGATCTTCATCGTTACATTTTAACAAGAAAGAATGAAGGAAAAATATATAACTAACAAAACTTCATATAATTTTCTTACTTTCTGCCGAAATCAGATGAAAAAGGGCAAAAAATTGTTGAAATTTATCTTCAAGAAATTATGCGTCAGCTTTCGTGTCGTTATTTCACATCAAACTTCTAATCTTGAACGCGATAGTATTTGTACGTTCGAAAATATTTGAAAATAAAATTTCAAATTAATAACTCGCGAACCATTAAGTCGATTCTGTCCCTTTTTGGACAAAACGGATATAATTAGATTCCAAACCTTCCCCAAAAATTTTGAGTCCTTATTATACACCTAAATAATATATTTGATTTTGATTGGATCAGTAGTTTCGGAACTATTAGGACCCAAATCTACTTTGAAAGTTTTAAATCTCTATCTCTTTTCGTTCGAAAGTTAGATTGTTTACGGACGGACCGGCCATTTTAGTTACTTTATAACTTTTGTAATTTTTTCAAGGCAGCTTTCAAATCCAATCAATATAGGATAATAGATAATAGACCCGAGTTAGTGATACCAAGAACTCTTATTTGAAAAAAATGTAACGTTTGGCAAGGTAAGTGGTATTACATCTTAAAGTAATTATATTAAATTCAGAACTTCTTGTCTTTATCCTTGTAACACACTATACTGTGTGTTTTTACAAATGAAGGTATAATTGATCATAATTCGGCTGTGGATATCTACCAACTAGGATCTATGCGCTCTGTGAACCAGACGTATCTACTGATTCAAGGAGATTCACATGTTAAATTGACTTATCAATACATTTGGTTTACCAGTTCAATCAATCTACCGATTCAATTGATCTACGGGTTCATCGATTTACTGGCTGGTAGTATTGGTTCTAATTCAGAAGTGGAAAATGGAAAATAGACTTTCGGTCCTTATCAACCATTTCAAGAACTTTTTATCTTTTTCTGCCATTTCAAATAAAATAAGCTTTCTCTAGGTTCTTTGATATTCGTCTAAACCAACCGTCGCAAAAAATTTACGAACATTCCCGAAATAATAGAACTAATTTATGAATAACGAAAAGAAATCTTATTTTTATGCAAAGTATAAATTTTACAATAATGCGAATAAAAACAATAGAAAAGAACCAAGAACAAATCAGTATTCATATAATAAGAAAATCCACTATTCCAAAATTATCTAAAATACTCAAAATAAAGGATCAAATAAAAATAAGTTCTCGTTCAATTATTTTTATTATTATTATCTAAAATACTCGAAATAAAGGATCAAATAAAAAATAATTGAACGAGAACTTATTTTTATTTGATTCTTTATTTTGAGAATTTTGGATAATTTTGGAATAGTTGATTTTCTTGTATTTGTATGTTTATATACATACTTATATAGTTTTTGTTTATACATTTGCATTAATACGGTTCATGTCGGGATGTAAAAAGGTTTTTTCCGAGACATTGAAAAATATTTCATATTGATTATGCAGGGTGTATATGAATATTTGCAAAAATATTTAGGGGGTGATTCCTTGTCAAAAAATAGGGTGGGTCTTTCATATAAACTTAATTTTTTTGAACCTCCCCTGCTTAGTTACAGTCCTCTAAAGATGGCACCCGAAAAACAGTTTTTAATTTTTTTCTTAAAAACCAAAAACTGACAATAATTGTAACTGAATCAAAACTAGTCAGTTGTCATAGCAAAATGATACCCGCTTACTAAATAAATTCTAGTTCGGAAATAATTTCAGCCTCTACGGCTCACGCTATCATGTTGATAAATTATTTTTTTCTCAAAAACCTTGAATTTTAGCAAGAAATTACAACAGACCTTATTTGTTGAGAATGGATCAAGCTATCCAAAACTAATTTTTTTATTGTAAAATAGGAATATGGAAAAAAGTTTTTTGCAAAAGGAGGTTTAGGGGTGGCTTTTTCTACCCCTTGCAATCATAGAAGAACATCACCAAAAATTTTTTTGAGTGCCTTCTCGCCCGCATAAAATGTCTGCTTAATTTTATTCTTGTCAATTTTTTGGTTCTAAGAAAAAATTAAAAACTATTTTTCGGGCACCATCTAGTTAAGCAGGGGGAGGTCAAAAAAAATAAAGTTTATATGAAAGACCTACCCTATTTTTTTGACAAGGAATACCCCCCTAAATTTTTTGGCAACTATTCATATACATCCTGTATATATGCATATCATTTTGATAGTTTTTGGATATAGTTTCAATATATATTGTAGAAGTTACAATATTTAATTCTGAATTTAAAGTATGTATTTATTATGATACCGAATTAATAAAAACTGTTTTTTTAAGTTCCGCTATTGAACAATTTTTATATAGTTTTCGAAAATTCGTAATGATTAGATATTTAAAAAAAAACAAATGTGAGGGGATCAGTGTTGAGCGCTTTCTTAAATACTATTACTTTCGAAAGGAGAGAGATAGAGACTTGAAATTTCGGGAAAGCTTTGTGGTCTGAATATCTCGATTGAGTTCGTTATTAGGCAGTGATTTCGTAGTTATTCACATTTTAAATTAGTTCTTATTTTTATTAATATTTTCCAAGCTACAAATCCGATTGATCCGAAATTTAGGGTTAAGCAGGATAGTAATAACGCATATCTTTCTGGGGAAAAATTTCATGAGGATCGCATGATTATAAGATTCAAAACAAAGACAAACATTTTGTGAGCGGAGCAGTGTTAAAAAAATCATAGCAACAGTACCACAATCGAATTCGAATTTAGCATGTAGATGTAAAATAACGACAAGAAGGATAACACAAAATTTCGTAAGGATCGTGGGTGATATGAACAAACGCGTAAACCTCCTGACTTCAAGTAGGTCCTAAGATAATTTTTATTTTATCAGTTTTGAAACTTATTAAGAGGAATAGAATAATCAAGAATGATTGAAAAATTCAGACATATTCTTTGCGTGTGTATTTTTAGGGATAACTTACCTGTGTTTCTGTTAACATTAAATTTGTAGCAACCTCGAATCTTTTCGGTCTAGATAAATATTTATTCTGTCTGAACTGTCTTTCTAATTCTAATAGTTGTTGAGATGTGAATGCTGTCCTAGGCCTTCTCGTTTTCCCTAATAAGGCATGTCCGGGACCACAACCTGCAAAAGAATATATTATTATATATACCATAAAGAAAGAATAAAGCACTGAAAAGATTTCAGGAGTTCCAGCGCTCCTCCATTTCCACTTGGTCAAATATTTTATTTAATTTATTTTATTTTTATATCTGTCATATATATTGTGAAAACAAAATTTGTTATGAGAAATAGTTCAGCAGTTTCAACAGGTTTGGCATTTTGAAGAATATTATTAATCAATTTAGACTTACAACCTATCCTGAAAATTTCAAATCTTTCATTTGATCCTACGGAAAATTATTTGATTTCAAACAGATGGGCGTTGGACAGAATTAAATGTAATTCTTCAAGATTAATTTCAGCCCAACGTTCGAATAATACAGACGCATTTGATGCACGAAATTATACTAACATGTAAAAATAAACAATGTTGTCGTTTTACAGGGGTTTTTCTCAGCGAGATCCTGTGATTACTTAATACGCAAACAATCGATGAGAATTCAATATAATCCATTCAGATATTAGATATAGTTACGATCTATACATAATTCAGATTCTCCTTAAAGTTAAGGATAAGTATACCGGCGCATTCGCCACTTTGTAACAACAATAGGAAGGTCACATTTCAATTCTTTCAAACGCCGTAACTTGAATATTTTCTTGATAATTACAATGCAAATTAAATTTTAATGTAAAAAATCACTTATCACTTATAACTGATTTTGTCTTTATTTTCATTTTTGAAAAAGGTATAGGTTTGGTCATTTGAAATTTGTATTTTTGATCGGCTATAAATAAAACACTAACGAATGCTTTTTTTTCAAAGTTATAAATTACTATTTAAGTCTAAAAATTCGCAAAAGACTGAAAATAAGGACAAATGTAGAATATTACTTTGAGAATAAAGATCGTATTTTGAGCCGAAAATGATATCGAATGATCAAATTCTTTCGGGTTTCCCAATAAGTAATCAAATTGAAATGAAAGAGTTTCAGAGAATTTTAAACTAAATATATACCGTTGTTAGATTTAAATAAAATAATGAAGAATATTTTCACAATTTATTGACTTACAATAATTGTCAAAATATTCCTTATTATTTTATTTAATTGAACTGAATTTCCATGAAGTAAGAACCGATATTAAATCAGTGTAGATTTGCTCATGGTAATTTTCGATGAGTGCCAGTGCGTGTATAGTTTTGGCTGCAAATATGATGCTGTGATGTTGTCTCCAAGTTAATAAGGAAATACTTAATAGCACACCTTTCATTCAGCATAGTGCCACAGAAAATATACAGTGTGACCTGAGACATTTACTGAATTTAAATCTAAAAGTTTTTGAATAAAAAATTTTTTGAAATTAAAATTTGTAGAAGGTTAACAGAATAAATCTGTTTGATATTTCAAATTTTGTAATAATCCTTCTATCAAGAAAAAAAACTTCTTTTTATTATTTTATTGCATAAATAAAAATTATAAATTTTGGTTTACATATTATATATAACATATTATCATTTGATTTTGAAGAAGTCCATAAAATACTTTGCAAACTTTGTGTAATTTATGTGACCATTATAGAATACGTAGGATTCTTAAAGTTCACTTCATTCTAGTGTTTATTCAGATAACTACATTCATTTTGTCTGGTAAGATATTTTTTGTTGATTATTTTCATTTTTTGAATGTAAACTAGGGCTGATAAGTTTCCGTTTTGATAATTCTAAATTGCTTTTTGAAGATGTTCTGCATATTTTAAGAATTTTTTTGAAGGAAAGTTTTTTTGAAGAAGTTGTTGAGGTTATGTTTTGCATTTTTGGAAATGAATTTGGTTTTCATAAAGCAAGTAACGAAACAAAATTTTGTACCCTTCAAATATTTTTTTAGTAGATTTAATTGATAATTTATATTTCTTTGAATTCTTTCATTCTCTTTGGTACTGTGTAATAAGTGTTAATTCTATGTCTACTAAATTGACACAGTGCGTTCTAAGATATTTATTCAATTTAATTCTGAAAGTTTTTGAATAAAATTCTTTTAAAATTAAAATTTTTAGGAGGTTAACAGAATAAGTCTGTTTAATATTTCAAATTTTACAATAGAAAATAGTATAATGATATTAAATCACAAGTTCTTTGTTTTTTTCCATCGAAAAACAAGTTCCGTGTGAAGTTTCACCGTCATCTTGAGAATATATGTCGTTGTCATTGATTTATTGAGTTTGTGGAAAGCAATATTTCTGATCATGTCGCGAAGATGCCTACTATTAACTGTGAAAATACTTGCATAGGACGGAGTAGTATTTTTTTGGAAAGTTAAGTAGGTACCTGCTAAATTTCGATCACATAATTTTGTCAAGCCATATTTTAATCGTACTATTTTTCACTAACCTCGTACATTCCGTTATTTGATTAGAGACTGCTAGTTACTCATGATCAGGTTAAAAAAACTAAATAAAAAATCAAATGAGGAATATGTGCGATCATAAGATCCAAAATGAGGCAAATGTTTTCAAAAATATGACTTCATCGTCTTTTAAATGAGTGATGTAAATTATTAACATAAAATTAAATTACTACGTAATATCTTTAGTAAATATCTTATTATATTTTTATATCTGACGATACACATTTTGTCAAAGAAGCACTGCTCTAAAAACGACAAGTTTTAACTTTTATCAACTGAAATATAGTTAATTGAAATAAAAAGTCGGCGAAGTAATTCAATATAATACATATAATCTAAATACAATATTTTATATGTTTATATTTCGTTGTATTTGAATTTATTTGATTATTATATTTCAGTTGATAAAATTTAAAATTTGTCATTTTTAGAGCACTGCTTCTTTGGCAAAATGTGTATCGTAAGATATTTACTAAAGATATTACCGAGTAATTTAATTTTATGTTAATAAGAGCCTTTTTTATATAGCTAATGTTAAAATGGTGTAATATTATCTCATTTGAGTAGATAAAGTATCACTTAAACTGCAAGGGTAGATAAAGTAACACTTTAACAGCAAGAGTAGATAAAATTTTTTAACTTTTTTATTCAATTAAATTCACAAATTCAAACATAATGATGCGAAGGATTGACAACAAGTGTAGTTTTACAATTAACATTATTATTATTATCCTTATATTCTCAGATCTTCTGTGAAGATCCCTCAGAAGAATTTTCAGCTTGTGCGAGTTAGGAGTTCAGTTGTGTTCTGGGTAGGCTTTGTTACTGCCATCTTGCGCCACTTTAGTCACAACCAAAGACTTATTATCCTTTTAATACGTCTATGGCCACAACACTGATAATTTTTGACCGTAAACAGTGAAATGGTGGTCGGCACCCGTCCAACTAGAAAATTTCTTTTCCATTTGAACAGGATTCGAACCCGGACCTTCCGGTCACGAGTCCAATGCTCTACACCTGAGCTGCCCACACTCATAATATATAATATTCGAAATATCTTTTTTAACAACTTGTACACATGCATTGATTTCGTCGTTCTTCAGCTACCATGTTATATTCTTGATGCTTTTCCACTTTTTAAAGGACTGGTATACCTTCCCATACATCATACTAGATTTTTGGGGCAACAATAAACTTTCTGCTTCCAACGCTCATGACGATCTTCTACATCTGATGGCAGGTTTTCTTTTTCTTGTGTTAATTCTTTTCCACACATTTCATATTCGTTTCTTACACAAAACGCAAAAATACTGAACACTCCGCACAAACCGGAATGTAAAATTTGTTTTACATTAGTTGACAGAGTAATTCATATCCTTAGTAACGGAGCAACACAGTTGCGATTTTTGTGCCAAAAATTACAATTTTCTATGAAATTTTATTTGTCTATAGCAAGAATTTGAAGTCTTGCTATAGACAAAAATGCTGTATTTCACACGACGATAAAATCGCATTATCTTCTCGAGCGTAATTAGCGTATCGACTGACGTCTCGACGCTAAAAGACACTCTCAAAGATAAAGTAAAAATTTATCATCTTGTACAATAAATAACTATTAATAGTAAGACTCATTTCACTTTCATATTGACGTAAATTACTGCCATTATTTTTTTCAGAATTTGTACAACCTGCCCGCTACTCGTTTAACGTTGAGTTCCTTGTCACCCTGTTAGAGCAACTATAATAAATAAAAGGGTTTTCTACACGAGTAGACATTTATCCCATTCACAACCCCCCATGTCACCATATTACTAAATTGCACGATCATTATTTCCAGAAAAATGAATATCCAGCACGGATATCGGCAGAATTCTGACAAAATCGTAGGAACAGATGCGCATAATAAAGTACTAAACTGCACCATACGCTCAGAAAACGGTCGAAATATTCCGATGCTCCTGGCTAACGACTAATCTCGTAAAAAGCATTACAATTAAGCTCTTCTGTGTAACAATCGCGTGGACAGAGGGAGAAATCATCGAGGCGTTAAATGGCAGGAGGGATTCAAATTTGCAAAACAAACAACAGATCGAAATAATATGGGCCGTATCCAATCCTTTGTGTCCCCCAGAGAACTTTGGAGCTATAATATGGAATAGAAAGTTCTTGATGTATCATCGCAATATCTGCTAGTTATTGTAACATATTAAGCATTAGCTGATGCCTGTGACTTCATTCACGTGGACTTTATCTTAATGTATCGGGTGTTTTCTTTAGAGTGATAAAAATTTAAATTGAAATAAAACACGTTTAAATTAAGACTGAAGCCAAATTTTTTTTTGAAAGATAATTTTATGACATTTATGTTTTAAAAATAATTTCCGGCATATGTCCACCACAACTAGTTCTAAGGAACCGCATTCGACCAGACCAATTTTGGACCACTTTTACAAGTAATTCAGGCCTTATTTCATTAATAACACGAGTTATGTCTATTGTTTCTGGAACCGCATTCTAGCAAACCAATTATGGACCACTTTTTCGAGTATTTCAGGCCTTGTTTCATCAAAAACACTAGTTATGTTGGTTTCTAAAGCGTCTATTGTTTCTGATTTATCAGTATAAACCAATGACTTGACATAACCCCAAAGAAAATAATCCAGTGGAGTTATGTCGCATGATATTGGAAGCCGATTAATTGGACCATTCTCAAAATAATGTTATTGCCAAATCTTTCTTTCAATAAATCAATTGTTACGGTAGCAGCATCATGTTGAAACCAAAACACTTCTGGGTCGATCATCGATATATAACGAGCGCCATTCACTGTAACATTAGCTCCAGCATCGTTTTTAAAGAAATATGGACCGAGGACGCCTTCAGCGTGTAAAGCACACCATACAGTGCATTTTCAGGATGCAATGGAACCTGCAGAACTCCTTGAGGATTGTTTTCACTCCATATACGGCAATTTTGCTTGTTTACATAGCCGTTCAAGCAGAAATGAGCTTCATCACTAAACCCAATTTTACGATAAAAAAGTGGATCAACTTCAAGCTGTTCTAGGGCCCAAACAGCAAACAAACGATGCTTATTATGGTCAAGTGGCTTTAGTTCATGAACCAGTTGGATCTTGTATGGGTGTAGACCAAGATCTTTACGCAAAATTTTCAATTTGGCGAATACACAGAGTCCAGCTTGTTGTGAACGTCGACTAATAGATAAATCTGGATCATCTTTAACACTATGACTTACCGCAGCGATATTTTTTCCGTACGTACAGTTCTTTGCCTTGTTGTTGTTGTTGTATCGAGTAGAGAAAATGTTTTCCGAAATCTGTCGATAAATCGACGACTAGGCTGCTCTGATGGACGATTATGTACTCCATAAATTTCACGAGGTGCTCCATCAGTTTGGCGAATAGAACACTGATTTTGAAAATAAATTTCAACAATTAACAACAAAAAGTTGTTGTGGCGTGAGTCTTTTCATGATAATTGGTCAATGCTTACTGAACAGAAATGTCAAAACAACATGGCTTCTATCTTCTTTCAAATCACAGTTATCCCTTTCGAAAGTTCTATCACTCTAAAAAAAACACCCGATATGAAAATGAAATTTTACGTAGACTTATCTGAACTCTCGTCAATAACTGAACTTATAGAAAATCGAACGTAAGTATGCTTGTACTTAAACGATTCTAAAGCCTTCAAATCTTGCAAACAAAATCATTTGAAAATTTACAATGTAATTCATGGAAAAAATAAAGTAGATACTGTTTTCCAGAATTTAATTATTTCTGGACCTCAAATGAACTAGTTATCTCTCGATGGCTACTTGATTTTCATATCTTTCGTATGAAACAAGGCCTATTTAAAGCTCTAGGATAGCATGGTGTCTACCTGTGAAAACGAAAATCCGTTTAGAAACTTTGGAAATTAGCCGTAACAGAAAGGCAAAAATATATAATTCATTCCCTTGTATTTTGTTACTACTCAGTGATAACTTTCTCTAAATTTCCAGCAGATCTTAAATGTATGTACATTTTAATTATTCTGCTCCTTTTTATTGTATGTATAAGCCAATACTTCTTATTGATATGACTATGTCTTTTTTCCCGTTATATATACCGGCTGTTAAAAAACAAAGTTTCAATATTTTGGGAGCTGATTATAGACCTCAAAATAAGTAAAAAGTTTCAGATAAGCATAGGTCATTTTGGAGATTTAAGCGATTTTCGGTTTTCAAATTGACTACTAGCGCAACCAAATACGATATTGGATTTATTTTCATCTTTCAGATGTCTTGTTTACTGAACTTACAATTAAAATGTTTTTTTCAGTCGGTTCATTGAAAAAATCACAGCTGGCATCAAACATTTGGTTTTCATATGACATTTACGTACTTTTATTGAGTGTTTTGCATCCGATTCGAGTTGTTTACTTTCTTTCATTTTGTTGTTAAGAAAAAGTTATTATTCCTGAATTTGAAATGCCTTATTCTAATGTTGAAATGAATGATATGGTTTTCATGTATGGCTATGCCGACGAAAATGGTCCTAAATCACGTTGGCTTTATGCAGAGGCTTATCCCGATCGTCAATTTCCTTCCCATGTGACGTTCAATCAAGTTTTTAGACGATTGAGGGAAACTGGTTGTTGAAAAGAAACCGCTCGTGATACTGGACGTCCAAGATCTGTAAGTACTCCAGAAGTTGAAGAGAAAATTTTAAATATTGTGACTGAAAATCCTGGGTTAAGTGTAAGAAGAATTTCAACGGAAGTAGGAATAAGTGGCCCCATTGTCTGGAGAACTATGCATCAACAACTTCTCTTTCCATTCCATATTCAACGCGTGCAAGCTCTTGATCCTCCTGATCATCAAGCCAGAAGTACATTCTGTCAATGGGTTTAAACAAAGATTACTGAGCAACCGCATTTTACATCTAATATCCTTTTCACTGATGAAGCCGGCTTTACAAAACATGGAATTTTTAACTTTCGTAATAGCCATATTTGGTCGGATGAAAATCCACACGTCATTAATGAATCTAGGCATCAGCAGCGTTCCAGTATAAACTAGGTGTTTTAGGAGATCGTTTGTTAGGACCAGTAGTTTTACCACGGAATTTAACAGGAGCCGCATATCTTAACTTTCTTCAAAATACCTTACCTGATTTTCTAGACGTGGTACCTTTAAACCAGTGGATTAATATTTGGTTTATGCAAAATTGAGTCCCCCACATTATACTTACTGTTAGGAAACATTTAGATCAAACATTTTCCAGAAGATGGAGAGGACGAGGAGGCTCAATGCCATGGTTCGCTAGATCACCCGATTTGGATTCTTTGGACTTTTGTATTTGGAAGTAGTATATGCAACATCAGTGAATAACATCGAAGAGTTGCAACATCGGATTGAGCTATCCTATCAAACAATCCGAACACAATCAGGTCTTTTCCACTACTTCAAAATACAAACTCTAGATGGTCACCCTTCATTTAACGATAGTGGCCAGTAGTAATTAATCATTGGGACTAATTAAGTTGGTCTTGTTGGCTGTAATACTGAAACAATAAAGCCAAATACGGCGGTAAACTAACCGTGGTACGACATATTCATCTTGTCTTGCAATAATCAACTTGAGCGCAGAAGTGTTCCACAATTATTTAGTTAATATAATAACATAATAAAGTAAATAAAAAACCGCTTGTTACGAGTTCTGATTATCCAATAATCAACCCGTCTAAAAAAAAAGATAATAAAAAGAAGAGACTAATTATATAAAACGAAGTTATAAACTGCCTGCAATTTGAAACTTCGAATGAACCGAAGCGTGGAGAGCGGAGCAGCGTCAGCAAACTGAGCAATTGCACTAATTTATCTCGGCGAGATTCCAAAGCGGCAGATAAGGGAGGTGCTTGTGAACACATAGAGTCAAATTGCGGGGGGTGGGCCAGCAGGCTCAACTGCACCCCTCGATTTCAGCCACACAACGGCTATGATGTGCGGTTACCGACGAAGTTTGCGCGCCTAATTTGATAGTTAATCAGGGAACTCTCCGAGGATCGACACTTGCACTAATGTTTCTATGGAAATTATTCGAAGTTGAATGGGTGCAACGTGGGAATTATTGAATGCAGTGGCGGCATTTCCTTCCGGTAGTTAATATGAAATAGAGGCGGTTTTTACCCATGTGGTGCAGAGCTGTAAAACCACCATTTTTTTTTAAGCAAAAATCTATTCATTTATCATCTATTCATTTTTGGGAAACAGTAAAAAATTCTGTGTATGGACTTTCTGAATCTTTCTCATTGAGAAAGCTTTGAGTATCATCTTCATCCAATATGGCTTGTAAGCTTGGTTTCCTAGGCTCTTCGTTTCTCAGATCAAAATCACCATTTTTGAATTTTCAAACCACTGGAAACAATATATTTCACCAAGAGCAGATTCACCATAAGCTGCGATTCTGCAAAAATTTTCTTCAAATAATCACAGAAAACCAACACTGTCCGCAAATCGTAGTTTGTAGGCACAAAACTCAACCTATTTAAGGTTATAAAAAATATCCCGGTATATGGAACTTGGGGTTGTTGTGTGTTGAAAATCTTCGTCATCTGTTAGTGGGAGATACTGACGCTGCAAGAGCGGTCTTAATCTGACGACCAGCACAATTTATAAAGAAATTCCGGTAGCATACGTCTACACCTCTTGAAATTGTATTGTCTAAACAGGCAACTTCTACTTAGTTACCTGATCGACGAAATCGTCCACCAATTTCTTGTGTAGATAAAATCGTTTCAGCCAAATTACATTAACAGTAACTTAATTAATCAAAATTAATTCATGTTTTAGAATTGTGAATATTTAGTCAATAATGAATCTAAATCTAAATATTGTGTACTAAGTTTAATTAAAATGAAAACAAAAGGTGAAATAATTGATGACCATAAGTTACAAAGTGTTTTAGTGCCAAATAACGGATCCAAAGATAACTGAGAAAACTGTTTTTTATAGAGAAAAAATATGTATTTTACCAAATATTGTGTTACAGTAATTTCACTGCAATACAATCATGCCTCTTAAATCCTTCTTGATAGTATTGGGGTTCATGCTTATTGACTCTTCTATGAAATCAAATCTAAATTATTGGTGAGTGAACGATCATATTTTTCACCATATCGTTACGTAAAATAATCACAGTTAGTGAGACTGATGTTTTATTTACAATAAACTGGTGATTATCATAGAATGCATAGTCAAAAAATCTGTATGAGTGGTTTTATATACCTAAGGCGAAGCCCGAACAAGAGCAAGGGAACAGGATGTCGCCACAGAATGCGAAGACTTAAGGCTCTGATGAACCGCACTTCTATGAAAGCGATTTTAAACCAGTAGTGCACAGAAAGAACATGGGCATTAGTATACGTAGAGTTTACCACAGAATAATTTGGATTGTGCTCTAACAGTCCTTATTTCTTGTTTCGACTCAATTTTTAATACCAATGTAACTATACACTGCAAATAGTAATGGAGTAAGATTTTCTTCAGTGGCTAATTCAGATTTTGTTTGAGAATGAATAATGGTCGAGTGAAGATAAGAAGACCACATGATTAAATATGTGATTCCTAATTTCCTATGGAAAGACATGTGCAATGTTGGAGTTATTTTGTGGGAGATATTACTACTTAAAGAAGTAGGTCCATTTTAGCTTTTTATAAGAGATAATATGATTTTCCCAGCGCAATATGCGAAGTAGTGCTACCTCATGTTCTATGCCACACCCGGACCCTGTGAAATCCATGTTTCCAACAAGATGATGCCCTACCACATACATATTTTGAGAATTATCTTGGACTACCTTTGAACAAAACCATTGTTGCGGTGGCCACTCCGATATCCAGACCTATATAATGAGCATATCGGGGATATTATAGCTGGTAGATTATGTAATTCATTTACCCGATCCTCCACAGACTTTGGCAGAGCTTCATATTGAGGTACAGATATCTTCAAAAAAATTATTTATGCCAATCTGGATATATGAATGAAGATTTGTGAGTATTATTTTACGAAATATTTATCCAGGTCTTGCGCTGATGTTCATCTTTCCCTTATGAAAAAATTTTAACGTATTCAAACTAAAATACACACACTATTATAGTGAAATCGATTTATGCTGTCGTTCACTAACTATAGTTCCAAATATGGAATATATCCTTGCATTAAAACAAAGAAGAAATGCTCTTTAATATTGATAATTTAGTTTATAACATCGTGCATATATATTAATGTTTTCAGGTTACAAATTTCCCTCAACTTGAAAATGAATAACGTAAAAAAATTAAAATTATTCTAAATTCAGAATTATATATTCTAACTTTACAATATATACTGAAACTACGTACAAAAACTATCAGAATGATATCCTTATATATAATCAGTATAAAATATTTTTCGATGTCTCGAAAAAAACCTTTTTACATGAAACGTATTAATACAAATGTATTAACAAAAACTATATAAGTATGTATATTAATATACAAATACAAGAAAATCCACTATTCAAAAATTGTCTGAAATTCTCAAGATAAAATTAATTGAACGAGAATTTCAACATTTGATAGTTTCTTCAGAAATGTATTGAATTCAGATTCAAATATATCACAAGATCAAAGTTTAACTCACCAAATATGATAAAACCTGAAACGGATAAACTCGAAGTAAGCTTTAAAGTATCCAAAATAAAACAGAAATGATCAACGCGTTGTTACGTTTAACCTATAACTATTTGTACTCGAGACATTGAAAAATATTTTATATCGATTATATGTAAGGATATCATTTCGATAGTTTTTATATATAGTTTCAGTATATATAGTAGAATATGTAATTATGAATTTAAAGTCATTTAAATTTTTTTTTAATTTAATTTCACAACAATTGTTTCGTCATGACAGCATGACTTCGTCAGGTGAGTATGGTACTAACTACAAAATTGAGATTGAGTTCTTTAAATATTCAAATTGTACAGAAAAGAAGGTAGTGGGAATTTACAGTAAATTGTTTTTTTATTATTATACAAAGTTTCAGAAAAGGTTAAGTAAGGGGTATTTATTGAGGTCCGTCTGGTCTTTAAGGAGAAT
This sequence comes from Megalocaria dilatata, assembly GCA_034642435.1. Lineage (NCBI taxonomy): Eukaryota > Metazoa > Arthropoda > Insecta > Coleoptera > Coccinellidae > Megalocaria > Megalocaria dilatata. The sequence continues at coordinate 45,280,109 of CM067856.1, forward strand.
CTGTTTTTTATTGTATCTGTTGATTTCGAGGGCTACTAGGTAGTTCAACCTGAGGTTCTTTTTTCTAGTTGTAAGATTTTGAAGTTATTGTCAAAATCATGTCCTGTCTCCAAAAGATGGTCAGCATATGTTGAATTTCCGTTTTTTCCAAGATAAGCTTTCTCGTGCTCACGTATCCTAATGCCGAAAGATCTACCTGTCTGACCCACATATACAGAGGGCAAGTACCGCAGTTTAACCTATAAACCAGACGGACCTCAATAAATCCCCCTTACTTAATCTTTTCTGAAACTTTGTGTAATAATAAAAAAACCAATTACTGTAAATTCCCACTACCTTCTCTTCTGTACAATTCAAATATTTAAAGAACTCAATATCAATTTTGTAGTCAGTACCATACTCACCTGACGAAGTCATGTTGTCATGTCGAAACAATTGTTGTGAAATTAAATAAATTAGCGGAAATTAAGTTGTTTTACTTTAATCATCGAGATGTATTTCCGACAAGTAGAGACCGATGTAATCAAACATAGGTCGTTTTTGGAGATTTAGTTTCAGTATATATTGTAGAAGTTAGAATATGTAATTATGAATTTAAAGTCATTTAAATTTTACTTCGAGTATTGACTCACATTAAAATTGATTTTTAAATTATGAAAAAATTCATATAGAGTCCACAATATATTCCTTAATTATTTATTATTTTTGAAATTATGGTTTTTTTCTTGTAATGGGACATTATTTGGGGTGAATAATTTTTGTTATGTTTTTCTGTGCCCCGAGTACAAATGGTTATAGGTTAAATATAACAACACGTTGATTATTTCTGTTTTATTTTGGATACTTTAAAGCTTACGTCGAGTTTATTCGTTCCGGGTTTTATCTTATTTTGTGAGTTGAATTTTGATCTTGTGATATATTTGAATCTGAATTCAATACATTTCTGAAGAGGTCTAGAAATAGCTATCAAATGTTGGAATTCTCGTGCAATCATTTTTATTTGATCCTTTATTATGAGAATTTTAGATAATTTTGGAATAGTGGATTTTCTTGTATTTATATGTTAATATACGTACTTATATAATTTTTGTTAATACATTTGCATTAATACGGTTCATGTCGGGATGTAAAAAGGTTTTTTGCGAGACATGGAAAAATATTACATATTGGTTATATATAAGAATATCATTTTGATAGTTTTTATATATAGTTTCGATACATACTGTAGAAGTAAGAATATATAATTCTGAATTTAAAGTAATCAAATTTGACTTCTATCAAGTATTGACTCACATTCAAATTGATTTTCATATAAAAAAAAATTGCTATGAATTTGAAAATTGATGATTCAAGAATATAAATTTCTATGTCTCTCTATCTTTAAAAAATGAAACTAGTTCAAACTTCTAAACCGAATAATCAAGAAAAGTTCAAGAATACCAATTCTCTTTTTACCACACATCATTGAAAAATGAAACTAGGTAAGTTTTTCTTAATCATACTCAGATACGAAACATTTTATGTACGCCCTATCAAAACCTCCCATCAAATAATTTTCAAGTCTGTAATTCGCTAAACATCTGCATGAGGGGAAATCCACCTCCATTACCGTTTACGAACAAATGAATTTTTGATACCCTCGACTTTAGTGATTGATTAATGGTGTCAACTCTTTATGAGCTTCTGTTGTGACAGTTTTATTGACGCTTTAACTCTTCAATGAATCGATAATTGAATCAACCACACTCTAGCGTTAAATGGTATGTTTGGCCATTGATCCTAATGATAAACCTATTACCTCGTTATTGGTGAGTACATCATTGATTTGTTAGAAAATCAGATGTAAATTTGGAAGTGAAATAAGGATAATTTTTTAGTCATATTGAGTAGTGAAGGATTTGAAGAATTATTCCGAAAATAGGATAATAAGTTATTCGTTGTATACTGTCTATTGAATTGTATATATTTGGAAGAGGATTTTTCAATATTTTGAATATAAAGTAGAATAATTCTCTCAAACATCTAGAAATTTCAATTCAAAAAATCTCTTAAAAATTAAAAATAAATTGAATTGAGTAATATGTCTTGAAAATACTGTTTTTTTTTCCGTAGATATATATAATTATCAAACAATGCACAGCTCCCAAAAAAGATAAGAAAGAATCTAAAGAAAATAAGTATAAAAGCTTTATTGGATAAAATTTGTCACCTAATTTCGGTCAACATTATATATTTTTCAGACCATTTTATTTTTCTTGGCTGTGCAATTTTTGATAATTTATTTAATTCAATTTCTAATAATATTTCAAGAATTATTTCACATTAAAATTTGTGGAGGCTTATGAGAATTATTCAGCTTATTATCTATTTAAAATATTGAAAAGCTCCCTTTTCGCAGTAAAATACCATTCCAATTTAATTTCATTTTGTGAATAATAATTATAATTAGTCTTTTCACACATGCGTGCATATCTTTCTAAAATAATTGATTCCATATCTTCTTTAGGATTAGACCTAAAGAGTTTGTTTCAGTCTGTTTCTCGTCAGAAGTACGATGACCTGAAGATATGTGATATATTCTTATTGTTTTTTTTTTATCAAACATTCAGGTAAAATCCTACTCATAAGAATGGGTAAGAGTTTCTAACGTTGTTCTGAAAAAAATTGTAATTTCGGTCAATGTTCTATATTTTCTTTGGATTCTTTTATGTTTTTTGAGTGCCGTGCAATGTTTGATAATCCATATGTCAGCTGAAAAGAAACAATGTTTTATGGCATTTTATTTAATTTAGTTCTCTAAAATTTTTGAGAGATTTTTTTAAACTGAAATTCCTGACGGTTTCTTCCTCAGAATTATACAGCTTAATATTCAAAATATTGAAAAAACCTCTTCGAAGTTATTCACTCTTTCAATTTATTCTTATTTTTCGAATAATAACTATAATTCTCTTTATCAGACAAACATGTGGCACCTTTCTGATATCATTGAATCTTTGACCATACCTTCTCTTCATAATTTTTTCTGTGTAGGAACATACAGTTCAATAAATGCTTCGGTTTGCCCTAAATAAATTTTTTCGGGCTGTTTCTCACCCAAAATAAGGTGTAAGAAGGTATGTGATACATTTCATTGATTGTTTTTATTTAATATCTAAATAAAATCCAACTGACGAGAATGGGTTGGAGTTTCAAATGCTGTTCTGGAGAACTTTTATTGAAAAAGAATTTTTTTTACTACATGTCAGTTGAAATAACGATGTATATTATTCTAAGTTTTAGGATATCATTTCCCTATTAAATTTTTCAACAAGTATTATTGATCCAAATTTCTAAACCAAATATTGTTAATTATACCTGATTTAGAATAACACAAGATTATTGCTGTTTCATCGAGCATCTAATTCCCGTTAATGCTGGTGTTTCTAATTAATGTGATAAACATAATCCTTCAGCATGTGCTGATAACGTCATTAAGGGTTTTTCTGATATCAATAAGACATATGGCAGAATAATCATTTTCGAATTAGTTTGACAATCCCTCGTGAAGTGCGGTTATAATTATTTCATTGGATGGAATCATTAAAATAAATTATTACATATTTCTTTGATGTCAAACACATTGCGATTGAAAAATGTGCTGACATGAAGTCAGTTAAATCAAGAAAATCAATAGAATTGTTATGTTCGGTTTCAATAGTGAACGTTCTTGAAGGATGTATTTCATTGATAATTATGAAAAAATTTTTTTTATTTAACAATGAAATACATCCTTCAGTAACATTAACTATGGAAACCGAACATAATAATTCTATTAATTTTCTTGATTTAACTGTTACTCGAATAAATAATTCACATGATATTTCAATATTTCAGAAACCAACCTATACGGGTTATATTATACACAATAAATCAAACCTTCCTTTAAATCAAAAATTATCAGCATTCAATTGTATGATCCGTAGATTAGTTAATATTTCCATGAATCGAGAAAATTATATTTCAGAACTAAACATAATTAAACAAATAGCTATTAATAATGACTATGATCCTACATTGATAGACAAATTGTTGATGAATAAAATTAATAAAATAGCTTTAAATATGATATATCCTAATATAAAATAAAATTTTAAATACATTTCCTTAAAATACACTTAGGGTATTTCTGAGAAAGTTTCTACATATCTCAAAAATAAATATAATTTAAGAACTTCATTTAAAACCAATTCAAACTTGAGTAGATTCATTAAAAATAATAAAGACTCTACACATAAAGATGATAAATCGGGGGTTTATAAGTTAACCTGCGATGATTACCCTAAAGTTTACATAGGTCAGACTGGAAGAACTTTCCGACATAGAATTTGTGAACATTTGAAGAGTCTCCTCAATATTAAAAGTAATTCCACATATTCTAACCATTTGTTAGAAACAGGACATACTTTCAACCATAATTTCGAAATTCTACATATAGAAAGTAAAAGTTATGCTTTAAACCTGTTGGTATCCCGAGAAGATAAATGAAAATACAATTAGATTTAAATAACTCACCTCTGTTAAATATATTCAGATAATCTGCAATTTGCAGAGACCCTTTTTTGGGTTTTAGTGCTCAATAAAAAATTATTGTACTTACTGCAATATAAATAGCAATGGATTTCGGAAACAAGCTTAGTTATTCAAAATGTAAACCTGCCTGATGATGCTACTGCGATGGTGAAACGATTGTTGTAAACATAACAATAAAAATTTGTGAAAATCAGAATAAGCTTATTTAAATATTGGATGGAGTAGTCCGTTACTTTGTGATAGTTCATTTTAATGGAATGAAATTAGAAAACCCACATCAACTGATACAACAATACCAAATTTTTCAAACCATCCGATCAGTCATAAACTAGCTGCTTATAGATCAATGGTACATAGAGCATTTTCAATTCCTTTAGATAATATTACGTTAAAGAGGGAATTGAATACAATCAGACAAATAGCCACAAAAAATCAGTTCGAAACCAAAACTATAAATTCCATCATAAAAAAAAACAAGAGCAACTAATTCGTAAACAAATTTACCCCATCTGCAAATCAGATCATAATAACAATAAATTCATAAAACTAACATATTTTGGACCAGAAAATAGCTCAAATTTTATCAAATTAACATAGTAACATACCATAGTAACTCACGTTCTGCATTCGATCGAGTAGGGGGAGCCATATGGGAGGGACTTCTACGCTTGGGTGGCTGTAGACATTTCGATTTTGTTTGATGAAGACTGCTTCTTTGAACTTGCACTTTATCCAGTGTTGTTCCCGGTGTATAATCTTCGCTTGATTCCATTGGATATTTTGATGCTCGTCCAAGGTATGCTCTGCTATTCCTGATTTGATCGTTTCTCCTCTGATTGTATGATTTTTGTGTTCTTTGACCCTGACCTCCAAGGGTCGTTTCGTTTCTCTTATATAGGTCGCTCCGCATTCACAAGGTATCGAGTAGATGCAGTTGTTGTTGTCTAATGATTCTTCCGGCTTGGTTTTTGTGAGAAAACTTCTTAAGGTATTATCTGATTTGAACACCGTCTGGATGTTGTAGTCATGAGCTATTCTGCGGATTTTTTCTGATAAGCCTTTTACATATGGTATTGATATTCTTGTCTCGCCCTCTGGAAATTCAGACTTTTCCGTTTGCTGGTCGCATTCCTGTATCGTATCTTCAATTATTTTAGGACTGTAACCATTCGCTGAGAGATCCTTCTTGATGTTTCTCACTTCGTTCTCTAAATCGTCTTTGTTATTACAGATTTACAGATGGTTTTTGCTCGAAGGTATAACGACCTTATGATACCTCTTTTTATTGTTGCTGAATGATTGGAGTTATAATTTAGATACCGCCCCGTATGCGTTGGTTTCCTGTAGACTGTTTTGTGGAGCTTGTTTTGGTTTCTCTTTACCATGACATCCAGGAAGGGTAATTTCGAGTCTTTTTCTATAGTGAATTTGATCGATGGTCGGATGTTGTTTATGTGTTGCAAGAAAAGGTCCAGTTCTTCTGCGGTGTTGTTCCATATGATGAAAGTGTCATCAGCATATCCAAGTCTTGCGCGGGATCCTTGCTGATTTTGACTGGTCTATGATATGTAAAATCCATAATAGTGTGTATATATATATATATATATATATATATATATATATATATATATATATATATATATATATATTTATTTATTTGAAATGAAGTTCCATCAAGTAGAATGGAATGAATCAAATAGTATCGGTGTTTTTTCACAAAGTTTCATTATTCAGCACTATGAATAATCCAATTAATCGGTGTACATTTCAACTATTCTTTCTGTTGGATATTTGCAAAAGCAATAAACGCCCGATTTTTGTCATATGTTCCAATTCAAACTCTGGGAGATTTCATTATACATTCTGGCTGATCTGCCCATTGCCCAAATCGTCACATCTTTGCAATTACCACGAGGACGTTTGTTTACTTTCTGCCTCCGTTTCGTCACTCTGCATTCAGGCATCCTGGTGCAGGTCCAGAACCCTCGCGGCCTACGATCCACCCAAGCTCTATTAGCAGGTGACCATCTGTCGCTCTGTCACCAGCCATTTATGTGTTATTTATTTTCGACTTGTAGCAATTTATATTGTTAATATCACTCCGGCTTTGTGTACGGGGTGAACTCTGTTTGCATTTTCAATTGTACGAGGGGAGGGCTGGCGACGCATACAAAGAACTCGGTGGACGACATCGTCGCTAATTCTTATTCATTCTGTTTAATTTCGAATTTAAAGTGTTATAATTGCCGGGTACTGTGCAGATAGGGATGAATTAAGAGGCAGATGTCAGAGATGGCGATTCAATTTGTGGAAGTGTTGAAATATAAGATAATCATTAAAATCTGATAAGTGGATAAGTCATTGTGACTTATCCAATTTTTTTTTCAATAATTTTTTTTTTCATTCGCTGAATGTAAAGAACAATTACTTCGTCAAAACAGTTCCAGGAAATATCAATCAATATTATCTGTTGAACAATGTCTGCATATCATGTAAAGGATGGATAATCTAGCGTTTGCATTTTGAAGGGATCTTTTCAAAACTTTAGAAGAATTATTTTAAATTCAACAATAAATACTTCAAACAAATCAATGGCTCACCAATGGGAAGTCCACTTTCAGCCGAATTATTTATGTCTTACTCTGAAAAATTATTAGTCGCTTACACGTATTTTGCATTTGGACTGAAACTCACAGGCTGCTATCGCAATTTTTGAATTATCTGAATAGCATAAATAAAAACATTAAATTCACAATATTTCGATTTCTACATTCTTCAATCACCTTCTCAGATCTTAATATGTCATAATAATAATAAGTTCGAATACGACAATTTTGGAAAACCTACCACTACTGATACCATAATCCATTCACAACCCAATCAGTCATGGCAAATTAAAATATCAACATTCCGTAGTTTCATACATAGACTTTTGATCATCCTTTGAATGAAATCAATTTCCGAAAAGAAGTAAATATAATTATTACTATAGCGGTGAACAATGGCTATAGAACTGAAATTATTGACAAAATGATTGAAAGAAAACATTTGAAAAAAAAATTGAACAATATAAATGATACTTATGAAGAAAAGAAAATATGGTTTTCAATGGCCTATATAAAAGGTTTCAACAGTAGGATCTCTTATGGTCTTCATAAAATGGAAATTAATTCTTTAGCAGTAAATACAAATAATTTAGCTAAGAAGTTGGTGAACAATAAAGAAAGGAACCTTTACCGAATCGGGAATTTATCAAATTAAATGTGACCATTGTAATGCTACATATATAGGACAAACAGGCTCATGTTTACAACAGAGAATCAAAAACCATAGCAAAATTTGAATATCAAAACAAATTAAAATATGTTTATCTTCTACAATTTTAATTTCAAAAAATTTCCATTCAAAAAAAAAACTTTTAGAATTAAATTAATGTCTAAAACAAGCACCGCTTACATTTAATAGACGTATATAATCTAAACTCAGTATACAATGTCAAATGGAATAAATAAACCAAAAGATATACGAAAGTCATTAAAATTAATAAATAAATATTTAAAGGAGACAAAATTTGTTTCTGGTCTTGCCTTCAGAACGCCATTTGCATTTTAAAAACATGAACACACTTAAAGGACTTCTCAAAGAATATAATTTATTTGAAATATTTAATATATTTAAATATTCGAATAAGTAAATTCAGAAATCTCTCAAAGCATGCACTTTATCTTCAAAAAAAAATATAGTTCTAAGCAATTCCGTCTTCAGTCCTGAAATATATTCAAAATATCAAAATCAAAAAACTAACCTATAGCAAACAACGTACCACGTGTAAATGAATAATGTTTCGAGTCATAGATCATCTTTATAATTCAAGATTGATCTTGAATGACTTTCGTATATCTTTTGGTTTATTTATTCCATTTGACATTGTATATTGAGTTTAGATTATATACGTCTATTAAATGTAAGCGGTGTTTGTTTTAGACATTAATTTAATTCTAAAAGTTTTTTTTTGAATGAAAATTTTTTGAAATTAAAATTGTAGAAGATAAACATATTTTAATTTGTTTTGATATTCAAATTTTGTTATATTTCTTCTATCAAGTAAAAGGCCTTTCTATTTTATTTCAAAAAACATAGGATGTCTATTTTGAAAAACCAGAAATCAAGCGGTTTTGCAGAACATTATATAGAAAAAAATCATTTTTTTATTTGATGAACTGTCGGATTTTTTCAATCAAAAAAGCCATTGAGGAAAAAGAAAATAAGGAATCCTACCAAATACAAAAAACATTTCAGTAGATTTAAAATTTAGGGTATTTTAAATCAAAATTTGAAGCAACATTTATATTTTCATAATCATTTAATAATATAAATCTATTACAGTATCGAACAAAAAATCCAATGATATATTCAAATAAGTTTATGTTTTCTTTTTCAGTTAATTATGTTAAGCTGTCCTTTCCTTAAACTTTAAAATTTTACGGATATCGATTTTGCAATCAATTCTTTTTGTTTCTTATGGATTTTTTTCTGTTTTCTGTATAACCATTTCAATATCCCAGTAACATTTTATTTGGTATTAACACAAGGCCGTACCCAGGATCAAATCAAGGGAGGGGGTAAACCATAGTCGGGAACATTTTATCACGGAATTTTTTTTCGAAGGTGAATGAAACCAACATTTTTAGAAAAATATGGATAATTATAAGAGTGCTTTATCAACAAAGTTATTATAATTATTTGCTTGAAAAAAAATGTATTCTAGTTACATGCTTTATACTATAATCATTTTTCTTGGATTTGTAGAAAACTTGTTCAAAACTCTCGTTTCAACCCAGTCCTGATTTTCCTTAAAAAATTCACGATGGATGCTCATCAAACTCAACCCAGTTAATCTGTCTCAGCCAGGTCTTTACCCTTTCGAAGGGTACTGAAAGATCGTTCAACAGTAGCCGTAGTGGATGGGAAAGCACTTAAAATGAGGAGTGCATGCCTTGTTGGAGGGAAAAAATATAAGCCTCCTCCAAAAGTGCAGCCACTTCAATATCTTTTAATTTGTCCCCTGTTAAATCTTTCTTTTTCCACAGATTATACCAAAAATCTAATTCTGCAGATCTATCACCTAACTCAAAAAACTCCATGAAAGGCTGTATTCAATGATAAGTTTAAAAAGTCAAGATAAGGGATAATCAACGATCGTCTCCAGTATTCAATCGCAGTCTAAGATGGCGGATTACTTCTGTGTGTTTGCTTTTTAACAATTCGCGGAACTGTTAACTCAACGCCGATTTTCTCCGCTATATCATATGATTTTTTGAGTACATTCTTAGAAACATGTTCAATTTCTTGTCGATCCTTCTTGATAACATCAAGGATTTCACCAATATATTTCTCAGACCACCTATGTATTAACATTTAGTCCTACATAATCAAACTTCATGAGAATGACTACTATTTCTATTAAGTTTGTCCACATGCTAAATTTCAAATGAAATATTTAAAATATTCTAATCCATTGTTTATTATTTTATGTGCGCGGGATGTGAGCTCCCTATTTACTCGTCACATTAAGCGGTTGTCATGTGTCAGTCACTGTTGGGGTGCAATGCAAATGACGGACACTAATTGGTCGATTGATACACGCACGGTTATCACTCCTATGACGTCTTCATGTAAGCATGATTGATTTCTGGAGTGATTTACTGTTCAATAAAAAGAGACCGGTCTCTTCGATGGTAATATATAGTGACCTGCATTTGTATTATTCATCCAAATCTATTGAATCGCCTTCAAAGTAGGCAACGGTTTGGCATCTTTTATGTATGCCAATACATAAATCCCAATATTTTCTGGGCGTGTGATCCATACAGGGAAAAACTAATGGCAAATAAGAAAATTGATGGCGATTATAAAGTGATCTCAGCAGAGAATGCATTGTTACGCCAATTAGTCGAAGAGAAAGATTCAAAAAATTCTATCCTGGAAGAAAATATAATTCTTCTTAAGGAGAAAATTGTTAATTTGAATAAATATTCCCGAATCGAGAGTAATCAACAAAAAGTACAACAGATAAGAAATGATAACATAAACAGTGGATCAAATATGATAACATACGCTAAGATAGTGAACAAGGACGAGGATGCTTTAGGTGTGTCAAGTAGACAAGCCGATAATATGCATAACATCAAAAGGAATAATAACAAACAACCTATCTTTCGACCTGAGCAAGTAAAATCAGCATTAATGGAAGCAAAATCAGCTATTGGAATGAATGAAAATGTCAATGGTGAAGAAAACAATCAGGATGATGGATGGAAATTTGTAAAACGCAAGACAAATCGTCGATTCGTGATAGGACAGAACGACCAGGCGGGAAATATCCAAACTATCCCAAAATATGTTTCTCTACATGTTACCCGGCTTCATCCCGAGACAAAACCCAGCGATTTACTGGAAATTTTAAATGAGAAATTTCCAGATGCCAGTTGTGAGATACACCAATCCAGACATCCAGATAAATATATATCCATGAAGGTAAATATTCGCCGAGAAAATCTCAAAGAAGCGTGGAATAAAAAAGTGTGGCCTGCAGGCTCCTTAGTCTCCAAGTTTTTTTTTTCAAAAAAGGGGGCCTATCACAGAAGATAGACCCTCAACAACAATAAAATCCATGAATAAGTATAATTCTACCCAAGTGATAAGTATAATTCATCAGAATGTACGGTCACTGGGTAACAGTGCCGACAAGTTGGAAAAACTTCTATCTGGCAATCCGGATTGTCTTGTACTATGTGTAAGCGAACACTGGAAATCTCAAGAACAAATCAATCAAAAGGGCCTGAAAAATTTCAAACTGGCCGATAGTATGTGTCGAGAGGAAGGTAAACATGGAGGTTCAGCCATTTATATCAACAATCAGTGCAGGGCCAAAAAATATCGAAGCATAAGTGATCTCTCCGTTTCAGGAGACTTTGAGTGCAGTGCCGTGGAATGTGTCACTCATAAATTGAGATTCGTGGTTCTCGCAGTGTATAGACCGCCTGGTGGTAAGATTGATCTGTTTTTCGAGATCTTGGAGAAAATTTTAGTTGAGCGAATCGACCCAAATAGCACCATCTTTATTGCTGGTGATTTTAACATTGAATTGAAAGATGAGAATGCTGTTAAAAATAGGTTTTTCTCACTCCTTGGCAATTTTGGTATAAAAGTGCTCATTGATGAGTACACTAGAATAACCGATCATTCTAAGAGCTGCTTAGATAATATCTGTACAAATTCCTCGAACATCATTTCAACAGAGGGTTTGGAATATCACATATCTGACCACAGAGCACAAAAGGTTAGTTTTCATATAATTAAATATATTGCTAATGATATTGTTCGGAAAAGGTTCTTTAACGAGACTAATAAATCAGCTTTTATGAGGAAGCTAAGGGAGCAAACCTGGGATAATGTTTATTGTATCGAAAACACCGAAGTAAATAAACAATGGCAAACTTTTATGCGTGAGTTCTTGAATTTGTTCGAGGAATGTTTTCCAAATAAACCAGTGTATAAAAACAAAAGATATCAAATTACAAAAAAAAATCCTATCCTACAGGAAATTAAACAACAGTTAGATAAGTTGAAGTTATTATCTGAATTTGACGTATCATATCAAGCACATTATAATAAACTGAAAAAGGATTATGATATACGATTGAACTCAGAAAAAACTAAATTATATGAGGACAGAATCAAAAGATCTGATTCCAAAATAAAATCGATGTGGGCTATTTGTCGCGAAATAACGGGAAAGACTGTAACTCAAGAAAATATTCTTTGTGAAGATCCATTAAAGTTAGCCAATGACTTTAATGAACATTTAATAGAAGTAATAAAAAATATCCACATGAGTCAAAAATTAATTCCCTTTGTAAATATTATTAAGGAAAATGACAATTCTATGTTCCTCAAACCTGTAAGTATTGATGAATTGATTGAATTTTCTAAGCAGATGAAAAACAAACACTGTAGTGGGTACGATGATATACCAGCAAGTCTTGTCAAGTTATCAATAACTTCAATTGCCGATATACTATCCCACATAATAAATAATTCAATGAAATATTCAATTTTTCCAACGCAACTTAAGCATGCATTGATTAAACCATTATTTAAAAAAGGGAATTCTAATGACCTCAATAACTATAGACCTATTTGTCTTTTACCAGCGTTCTCAAGAATTTTTGAATTGGTCATGAACTCTAGAATACTGTGCTTCATGAATCAAAATAACATTTTTTCTAAATTCCAACATGGGTACTTGAGAGGCAGATCAACCAATACTGCAATTTATCAGTTCATCAATGCAATTCTAAACAACTTAGAAAATAAAAATATGTCTCTTGGTCTTTTTATAGATCTGACTAGAGCATATGACTGTGTAGATCATGATATCCTTTTGTTCAAACTGGAAAAGTATGGTATAAGAGGTAATGCTAATGCTTGGGTCCGATCGTATCTTTCAGGAAGACAGCAGCAAGTTATGGTTAAAAATAGCATAAAATCTGATATATGTAACACTGATGTTGGTATTGCACAGGGAAGTATTGTGGGACCGCTACTTTTTATTATATATATAAATGACCTACCATTGTCATTAACTAATTATGCAATCACAAATTTTGTCGATGACACCAATATATTGATTTCGGGACCAAACTCAGCGGATATTGTTGATAGCACAAAGAACTGCTTTAAAAAAACTAACGATTGGTTCGCCATGAATAAGCTTACTTTAAATGAGTCAAAAACAAATTTAATATTTTTTCGTGCTAAGCAATGTCGAATATATGCGCCAAGCAACATTAATCTCGGAAATAACAGCATAAAACCAGTGACAAGCGCAAAGTTCTTGGGTGTCACTATAGATGAATTTCTTAGTTGGGATACGCACATTGAAAACATATGTTTGAGGTTGTCTAGTATTGGGTACGGAATCAGGATTGTAGCCAAATATATGAATATTGATACACTCAAAATTTTATATCATGCTAATTTTGAGTCGGTTCTCAGGTTTGGGATAATTTTCTGGGGTAGCAAAGCGGGAGTGGAATCAGTATTTGTGGTTCAGAAAAGAATAATGAGAACTTTGAGCAATATGAGGGTAAGGGATTCTTGTAGAGGAAAATTTAAGGGCATGAATATCATGACTATATATGCCTTGTACATTTTTGAATGTCTTTTATTTGTTTTCAAGAATAGAGACAAATTCCAAAACAATACCAATCACTATTATTCCACGAGAAACAAAGAACTTTTATATCCTTATCATAGACTAACGCTGAGTGAGAAGGGACCAGACTATATGTGTATTCGAGCCTTTAATAAATTGCCACATCAGATTAAGTGTGTTGAAGGTTTATTTAGATTTAAAAAATTAATTAAGAAAATGTTGATACAATTAGAACCTTATAGTCTTAACGATTATTTTTGTTCTGACAATTTGTACTGAACTGTAAGTGTTCATTTCTGACGTCATTTCATCTTTTATGTAATTTTTATATGAAACTTGAAATAAAGAAGGTTATCTATCTATCTATCTATCTATGCTTTTCACCAAGTCATCGCGAATATCCTGCTCAGTTTGTAGCCAAAGTTGTGGCAAGAGGTCTCGCAGTTGTTGAAGTGTTTTCGTCTGTGCTCTGTGCGCATCATGTGTTCTTTGTAATTGGTCACAAGATTTGATTTAGGTTAGGGCATCTTGGAGGTAATGCTAGATGTGGAATATCCTGGTTTACTCCAGCAGTAATCATCTGGTGAGATCTGTATGGCAATGCATCATCCAGAAAAACGAAATTTTCGCCAATAAATGCATGATACTCCCTTGATAACTTGATTAGTATATGTCTGAGACGTCATGGTTCTTGAAAGTACTAATAAGTCAGTTTTGCCTTCGAAACAAACTCCACCCCAAACCATAATTGTGCCTTCTCATCAAGGATGGACTTCTTGAATAGACCGATTAGTCCATTATTAAAAACTTGTCTGCAAAAACAATGTATCGCCATTCATGCCGTCACTGTGCCTACTCCATTACCTACTCTAATTTTTGAATTTGTTCTGGAGTAAATGGAACTCATCTTAACAAGCACCTCGATGTTAGATTCACTTCATGGAGACGTTTTCGGACTGTGCTTAGGGAAACTGAAAGACGTTGACTTGCCATTCTACAGGAGCTGAGAGGCTGCCTTCTCACCGAAAGAGTTGAAAAACGGTCTTCTGCTGGTGTTGTAGCACGTGGTCTAGCATTCCTGAGTCATTTGACGAAGAGTTTCAGTGGCTCCATCGCCTAGTCTAATTCTTGACGATTGTGTTCGGTAGTGAATGGAACTCTTCTTAACAAGCACCTCGATGTTAGGTTCACTTCATGGAGACGTTTCCTGACTGTGCTTAATGAAACTGTAATATCTATGGCATTCCGAAGACGTTGACTTACCATTCTGCAAGTGCTGAGAAGCTGTCTTCTCACCGAAAGAGTTGAAAAACAGTCTTCTACTGGTGTTGTAGCACATGGTCTAGTATTCCTGAGTCTTTGACAAAGAGTTTCAGTGGCGAAGTACCGTGCCAGAGCACCCCAAGTGCTCTGTTGGCATCGTTTTTGGTTAAACCTTGTCTTGGCATAATGAAAGGTCAGGGTATGTATCTTGGAGGTAATGCTAGATGTGGTTTTCTATAGCAGTAATCATTTGATGGGATCTATGTGGGAGGTCACTATCATCCAGAAAAACGGAATTTTCGCAATAATGCTTGATACTCCATTGATAACTTCATCAACATATCTCTGAGACGTCATGGTACTTGGAAGTACTGATAAGTCAGTTCTGCCATCGAAACAAACTCCACCCCAAACCATCATTCTGGGAAAGGATGCACTTCTTGAACAGAGCGGCGGTTGCTTCATATGAGCGAACGTGTCTACAACACCCGCACTCGTCGACTCTGAGAAAAACGTCCATATCTGGACTCGTTAGTAGGGAGTACACATCGCCATTATTCTCACCAATGGAAAATTAAGTTTGCAAATGATTACTACATAGAAATTTCACTTCTTCCTCACGGCCCAGAAATCAATCGTGAAAACCCACTATCGCGAATGATAGAAGAATATCCGACAAATCCTCCCGGTATAAATCAGAAAGAAAAACAAATCGAATCGTGAGTCCCGCTTCGGAACGGGAAAGAAAAGGGGGATCCATTTGAATTTTCACCATTTAGACGGAAGACGTGCCGCTCTAATATCGTCGATTTGTACGCATTAAGGCCGTCGGTCCCCGCTCGCGCTTCGCTCGTAAATATCAGAAAGCAATCGGAGGAATCGCTGGAGAGCCTTAAAACATGCCATCTACGATCATCGTTAACATCCATTCCGCTGATTTAGTGCCTCCAAAGGCCGCCTTTTATGCACGCAGGGGCCGGGATCTGATTGGTCGATTAAATCAATGCTCCGCTAGGAAAAACTTTCGGGGGCGTTTTCGCGATGGAAATGATGGATATTCCGAGATATATGTAGAAGACTCATATCTTGTAAAATTTTATTTTAGTCAATTTGATATATGCGCCTTTACTCCCACCATGAATGGTGTCGCTTGAGATTTCCGCTCAATGTGCGTGAGCATTTTATTCTGGGATATCTACGTACATGTCCTTCTCACTAGAAGTGAAGAATTTTTGAGAATCTGCAGTATAACTCACCTTACATGCTTTTGATCCGAAAAATTTATAAGTGCTTCAAATTCCCATATAAAGTTTGGGCCATCCAGCGTTAGCATTTTGAAGTAGTGGTTATTTCGGGTCTGGCAAACAACAAGACATACCTTTGCGAGCTAATTCAAGTTAAAAAATGTATTTTTGATATTTTCACGTTACAAACGCAGAGAAACTTCATTCTTCATTCAGTCCAGTCAGACCATAATATGCCGTAATGCTCATAATTACGGTATTACAGCATATTATGGTCTACCAACTCCAAGAGCTTGGTTGGGAAGTTTTAATGCATCCACCGTATAGCTCAGATCTTGCACCAAGCGAGTACCATTTTTTTCTCGCATTGCAAAACTTCCTGAGATATAAGATTGTGTGAAAATCGATTACTAGAGTTTTTCACCCATAAAGACAAAGACTTCTATAATAGAGGCATTCTGAAGCTTCCTTTGAAATGGCAACAAATTATAAAATAAAACGGTGCATATTTGATCCTGATCGGACAATCCGAATATCTCAAACAAAGTCTTGAAGTTCATGCAAAAAATAATGGATGTTTTTCCCCAAATAATTATATTATTAGATTGTTCGGAAAGTTATTTCGTTTTTTCCCGACAGAGGATTTAATTATATTTTTTCAAACCTAACTTCAAACATCATATGTTTTGAGAGCTGATATATCGGGTGTTTTTTTTTAGAGTGATAGAATTTTAAATTAAAATATAACACATTTAAATTAAGTTTGAATGCAATTTTTTTTTATTGGAAGATAATTTTATGATATTTATGTCTTAATTTTGAACCACTTTTTCGAGTAATTCAGGCTTTATTTCATCAATAACACGAGTTATGTTGGCTTCCAGAGCGTCTATTATTTCTGGTTTATCAGCATAAACCAATGACTTGACATAACCCCAAAGAAAATAATCCAGTGGAGTTATGTCGCATGATCTTGGAGGCGAATTAATTGGACCATTTCTCGAAATAATGTTACAATATTATCGCCAAAATCTTTCTTTCAATAAATCAATTGTTACGGTAGCAGCATGAGGTGTAGCACCATCTTGTTGGAACCAATACACTTCTGGGTCGATACCATTCAATTTTTGGAACAAATAATCATTGACAATCGATTTGTAACGAGCATCATTCACTGTAACATTAGCTTCAGCACCATTTTTAAAGAAATATGGACCGATGATGCCTCCAGCGTGCAAAGCACATCATACAGTGCATTTTTCAGGATGCAAAGGAACCTGCAGAACTTCTTGAGGATTGTTTTCACTCTATATTTGGCAATTTTGCTTATTTAGATAGCCGATCAACCAGAAATCAGCTTCATCACTAAACACAATTTTACGATAAAAAAGTGGATCAACTTCAAGCTGTTCTAGGGCCCAATCAGTAAACAAACGACGCTTTTTATGGTCAAGTGGCTTCAGTTCTTAAACTGTTGGATCTTGTATGGATGTAGACCAAGATCTTTACGCAAAATTTTCCATGTGGTACGATATTGGTCTAGGAATGCACAGAGGATGCACAGAGCCCAACTTGTTGTGAACGTCGACGAATAGACAAATCTGTATCATAATTAACACTATGACTTACAGCAGCGATTTTTCTTATGTACGTACAGTTATTTGTCTTGTTGTTGCATCGAGTAGAGAAAATGTTGTTCGAAATCTACCGATAGTTCGACGAATAAACTACTCTGATGGACGATCATGTGAACCATAAATTTCACGAAGTGCTCTATAAGTTTGGCGAATAGAACACTGATTTTGAAAATAATTTCAACAATTCGTAAACGTTGTTGCGGCGTGAGTCTTTCGAATAATAATTTGTCAATGCTTTCTGAACTGAAATGTCAAAACAACATGGCTTCTACCTTCTGTCAAATCACAGTTATCCCTATTGAATATATCATTCTAAAAAAAACACGCGATAGCAAGGTTAGTGTGTGAAAAAGTTCAATTAATTCTGCCCAGTAGTTTTTAGTTGGTGCTTTTTCAAATATGGAGAGAATTTCCGTCATATTTTACTTTTTTACTGTAAAATAGGTAAAAATGCTATTCAAACCAGAAAGACATTAATCTATGTGTATGGAGAAGATGTGTTGACAGTACGCCAGTGCCAGAACTGGTTTGCAAACTTTCGATCAGGCAATTTTGATGTCAAAGATGCACCATGTGAGATCGGTGAGAGGTTAAATTTTTCAATTCAACTGTTTATGATCACTTGAAAGGCCTCGGTTTAACCTCGAAGCTCGATATATGGGAGGTATGTCTTGTTGTTGTTGTTGCATCGAGTAGAGAAAATGTTGTTCGAAATCTATCGATAGTTCGACGAATAAGCTGCTCTGATGGTCGATTATGTAAACCATAAATTAAGTTCGGCGAATAGAACACTGATTTTGAAAATAAATTCCAACAATTTGTAAACGTTGTTGCGGTGTGAGTCTTTCCATGACAATTTGTCAATGCTTACTGAACAGAAATGTCAAAACAACATGGCTTCTACCTGTGGTCAAATCACAGTTATCCCTATCGAAAGTTCTATCACTCTAAGAAAAAGACCCGATAGAAAGATGGCAAAATGTCAGGGACAGGAATGGCCAATATATAATTTAATGAAATATTTATTCATTATACCAAAATTGTTTTTCATTTTCCTAAAAAAAAACACTGAATTACTTTTCGAATAACCCAATACTTCAGCTGACACCAAATGGCAAAAAGGAATTTGAAAAACCTTCAAAGTCCTATAAAACGGAAAAAGGCTCATATTACGCAACCGAATCGTTGCCGAAATATACATCACCATCATTCCTCGGAAATCGGTTAATTATGGACGAGATAAAACGCTTTTCATAAAAACTGGAGTGCTCTCATAACTTTGGCGCTCTCTCCACGCTACGAAATCCGCGGCCGTAAAAGCCTGCGCATGCAAGCGGGGCTTTATATTTACGACGGCAATGATCCGGCTGATTACATTAAGTGGGCAAATTAATTTCCTAAATAAAATAACACTCGTTTCGGCATCCCCTTGCTTACAGCCGGCCAACCATCAAATATCCACCCCGCTGATTGCAGGGGTGGATTCAGACCCTTCTGATGTTTGATAGGGATGAATTAGCTATGTGTGATTTCACGGTTTTCGGGGGGTTGGCGGAAAGCTTTCAGGATAAATTGGACTGTATTTATGAATATAGATGAACATATTGGTGGCAATCCGCCGCAATCCCGTTTGGTATACCATAAATTTGATTTCACAGTTTTCACTTATGAATTTCATTATTTTCTCTTATTATTTGCAAATGAGGAATCATTGGATTTGGACCAACCAAAAAATAATCAATATATAAGGAATAGGAATAAGTTCGAGTGGTTTCGATAACGTATGTCGCTACTAGTTTATTATTCCATTGTTTCATCTGGAAACACCTTCATTTTGGAGTGTCATAATTAGGATTTCTTTTCAGTATCTTTCATTTCGCTGAAGTGTAAACAGTATGGTTTTACTTCATCACTGCAATGTGAAAAAAGGCTGCCAAAAGGCAGAGTATTTTAGTGAATGCATCGGGTGTTTTTTTTTAAAGTGATAGAACTTTAAAAATTGAAATAAAATAGATTTAAATTAAGATTGAAGCCAAAGTTTTTTTTTTGATAGATAATTTTATGAAATTTATGTTTTAAAATAATTTCCGGCATATGTCCACCACGACTAGGTCTGAGGAACCGCATTTGACCAGACCAATTTCGGACCACTTTTTCGAGTAATTCGAAGCAAAAATCCAAAGCGTCTATTATTTCTGCTTTATCATCATAAACCGATGACTTGACATAACCCTAAAGAAAATAATCCAGTGGAGTTATCTCGCATGATCTAGGAGGCCAATTAATCGGACCATTTCTCGAAATAATGTTACAATATTATCGCCAAATCTTTCTTTCACTAAATCAATTGTTACGGTAGCAACATGAGGTGAAGCACCATCTTGTTGGAACCAAAACACTTTTGGATCGATATCATTCAAATTTTGAAAGAAATAATCATTGATAATCGATCTGTAACGAGCACCATTCACTGTAACATTAGCTCCAGCATCGTTTTTAAAGAAATATGGACCGATGATGCCTCCAGCGTGTAAAGCACACTATACATTGCATTTTTCAAGATGGAATGGAACCTGCAGAACTTCTTGAGGATTGTTTCCACTCCATATACGGCAATTTTGCTTGTTTACATAACCGTTAAACCAGAAATGAGCTTCATCACTAAACACAATTTTACGATAAAAAAGTGGATCAACTTCAAGCTGTTCTAGGGCCCAATCAGCAAACAAACGACGCTTATTATGGTCAAGTGGCTTAAGTTCTAGAACCAGTTGGATCTTGTATGGGTGTAGACCAAGATCTTTACGCAAAATTTTCCATATGGTGGATGCACAGAGTCCAACTTGTTGTGAACGTCGACGAATCATCATTAACACTATGACTTACAGCAGCGATATTTTCTTCTGTACGTACAGTTCTTTTGTTTTGTTGCATCGAGGAGAGACAATGTTGTCCGAAATCTATCGATCGTTCAACGAATAAGCTGCTCTGATTTACGATTATATAAACCATATATTTCACGAAGTGAAGTAAGTTTGGCGAATAAAACACCGAGTTTGAAAATAAATTTCATCAATTTATAAACGTTGTTGCGGCGTGCGTCTTTCTATAATAATTTGCCAATGCTTACTGAACAGAAATGTCAAAACAACAGGGCTTTTACCTTCTGTCAAATCACAGTTATCCCTATCGAAAGTTCTATCACTCTAAAAAAAACACCCGATATATGGTTACCATACTATAGCTGAACGAAGGCGTCAAAAGTAGTTTGCCCGATTTGAAAGTGACAATTTTGATTTGTAAGACAAAGGACGACCAGAGCACCACCAAAGTTAAAGAATGAATAACTAGAATGATTTGCGTAGATTGAAGTTTGTTTGTTTTTGCATAACATTTTTCGTGTTCCCTTATTCCTGTCTGGAAAGATCCTCCTGTTTGGCCAACATATACGTACGGGCATGTAGCGTAAGTCAACTTGTAAACTCCTGATTACTTTTCTTAGAAATTTTTTCTTTGTTATTTTTCATTACTTTCTCTAGTGAGTTATTAGTTTTGAATGAGATTTTATAATGTTTGTTGTTTCTAAAATATCTGGCAACCTGTTCAGTTTTTGGTCCTAGGTATGTTAGTGAAATATGTTATATTTTGTTGCGTGTTAATTGATGTTAAGTTATATTGGTTGTTTGTGTTGGGTTTTCTTTAATAGGTTATCTAAAACGGAGGAATTGAAACCATTATTTGCTGTTTGATTGTGTTATATTCTTCGTCAAAATTCTTTTGCATAAAATGTTTGTTTGTTAGTCTGTATATCTTACTATTATGATAATTCATGGAAATATTGGGTGGTTTAAATTGCTTCTATCTGTATGTGTTTTTTTTCTATATATCGAAAAATCATGTTTGTTATTAATTTTCATATCTTAAATTTCAAGGTCGAAAAAATTGATTGAATTGTTGTATTCTTCTTCATATGTAAATTTTATTTTTTGGAATAATTAATTGATGAAATTCAAGAACAGATAGAGTAGACTCCTTGTGCCAAAGAATAGTGTTATTATGTCATCTACGTAACGAAGTGAGTATTTGAAGTGCAGGTTTTCCTGAATTTCGGTTTTTCAGGTAGTCCATGAATATTTCGGATAATAATGAACAGTAATTCAACCTTCGACATGTGATATTAATTCTATTAACCTCATTTATCGATACCTTTTTGTAAATGATGTAACAGCTTTTAATGATTAATCGTTAAAATATTCAATAAAAAAACACCCTGGAGCGTTGAAAAACACAAAACTAAATACATCTCGTTCGAAATTTCATTATCTAGTATTTATTTTGCTGTATTTTTGACGTGAAATAACAAGGTTATTCACTATTCATACGAAGACGTTACTTCAATCATTTATCAAATGTCATCACTGAAAAGTGCTTATTTCAGAGAAACTCAAATAAAAAAATCATAATTTACAAATGAGGAATAATGTTGATCTCTCTTACAATATTATTTATAGACTGTAACAGTTTTCTTGAGATTTTGCAAAATTTTCATTTCTGATGTTAATATTTCTGGGGTCTACACATGGATTTGATACATTTACAAACTTCTATCTTTTTAATTTTCGCTTCAAATTAACTTTGTAAATTTCAAGTGTCTCTAGTATTATCGTGCCTTTAAAGCGAACTCGCTTAGTCGATTGATCGATATAATCTATTGATGAAATTGTTTCGGGTAGTTCAATTAGACGGTAGATGAAATAAACCGGTATGACAATTCCGACGAGAGTGCGTGTTGTCTATGATCTCCGAAAATCGAACAAAATTGGGAAATGTTACATTTTTTTCGTTCGTAGCAAATAAACGGAAAATCGTACAGAAATAAAAATCCTTTCATTAATTAACATAACATAATCTTATTCTCATAACCAATGCAATCATACAAGTGAAAAGAGGAAACAGAAAATATTACAACAAGATCTGAAAGAATATTCCATAAATTCCCTAATCGAATATGGTTCTATAACTACAATAATCTTAGTTATTTAAATTTTGAATTTTCTTACATTAGATACATTGATGAACTCCTTAGGTAGTACATTGAACAATCTTATACACATATATTTTGTGTTTCTTTCAGTAAGTGTCAAGGAATACCTCGGAAAGTGGTATGGAACCGTACGTGTTGTGTTGTTTTTATTCAACAAATCATTAAAATATTGGGGATGTTTTCTCACCAATAGCAGACATTCCAAAACATATAGTCCTGGAAGTGTGAGCATGGAATTATTTCTAAAATGACTTCTGCATGATTCTTTATAATTATTTCAATCCTATTATTGCCTCAAGGCGATTTTCTGCAGAACGAATAATCCATTTATATCACTGCTTTCACCCCATATGACAAGCCCGTACCTCAGAAGTGAAACAAAATTTGCATGATAAATTGTTTTTAAAAGTTCCATGTCCACTTTCCGTGACAATACCCTGATCATGTACAAAAGTTTATTGAAAAAGGTATGACCTGGGTGTTATCCAGAGTTATTGACTGAGGATACATATTTTTAGACTGAATCGTTAGTCTTACTGACATTGAAAAGTAACTCATTTTGAGTGCACCAATGCTGTACCGAACCGAAGGCTAATCTGGTTTGTTCAATACTCTAATTAAGATTCATGCTACGCAGCAAAGCACTCGAATCATCAACAAACAACAGGAGGTCGAGTTCACTGAGGAATATCAGAAATAAAAAGGGTACCAGATTACTTCCTTGCGGAACTCCTACGTTGATAAATTACTTAGGTCTTGTGGCATTAAACCCGTATTAGCACTTGAGTACAATAGACCCTTTTAACATAAAAAAATTGAGAGGTGTCAAGGGACACCCGGATGGAACGAAGTTCCTTTCGATTAATTAGTGAAGGAATTGTGATAAAATTTAATTTTTTTTAAGTTATAATAATATTTTTTTAATTATCAACCAATATAATGTAATATAAACTTAATTAGTAGGCTCAATTTTAGTAATAATTGGCTTGTGGTAACTGAAGTAGGAAACATATGTTTGGGATTCTATTTTATTTAAATGTCTTGAAAAAACTGCATCGATGGTACTATTATATTTTCTTGTTGATTCTGCTGGATTATTGTTTATTCTTAAATCAAATTCTTCCTCTAGAAACTGTAGCAATGGTTTTGTTTTTTCATTACTGAAGTTGATGTCAAAATCACCGGCCAAAATGAGTGGACGTTTATCTAAATTTCTGTTGTATCTGCTAAGCGTTTGAGATACATCTTTAGAATACTCTAGCAGTGCTCGATGAATGAACCCCTGAATATCTATTAATTTGTTATTTGGTGAGACATATATGACTGCCATGATTAAAGTACCGCCGTTTTCCATTACACACTTTGCTGCACATAAATCTGCAACACTTGTACGTCTTACATGCAAGTCCTGAATATTGTTCATAATGACCGATATATTTGGTGTTACAAGATTGGTCGTATCATTGGTGTTGTGATAAATCGCAACTCCACCTGAACGAACAAAATCACGTTTGAAGTGAGCTATACAATTAAAATTCGGTATATCATATTCTTCTTGTGTCCAGCCATGTCTCTGATAATAACAAAATGTTCGTTTTTTCTGTAACAGAGTCGATTAAATCAACTGAATGTTTACGAAGGCTTTGGACATTGAACGTATACAATGAAATGCCTTTATCTCTAGTAATGAAATCAATGACTGATTTTGCCTTCGTTTCAAGCTTATTTAATGACAATCTTTGAAACTCTTGTACTAGAGATATTGTAGTCGATTATGATGAAATCGAAATTTAGTTTCATCATCATCAAATGTAACGATAAATGAACCTTCAATGCTTGTTACACAAGAGAGAGCAACATAAACAAGTTGTTGTGGATGTATTTTGTCATTCTCATAAACAATTTGATAAAATGTTTCAACTTGTGACTTATGAATAGTCATAGCACAAGCAGAAATTATGGGAAAGTGTTTACGTTTAACAGTAACTGCTTTATTCCTTGTCATGGTAATGTTGGATGTTCGCCATTCAATAGGTTCAGCAGCATTATGTACTTTGCATTGAACAGTTAGTAAAGCAGCTTTTTTTCTTACTTTTTGCTCAACCTTTGGTGATCCACAGAATTCGAGCCAAACTCTGCAAACCACATTGTCCTCATTGAAGTCTAGGTGAATTAATTTACCAACGGCACCCTTGACTAATCCATCACTTACATTGATGTTTGTTGTGATAAGGTAATACTTTCCTTTTACAAAAGTGATTTGGTAAGGTAATCCCCCAGTATCGATGACAGATTTTTTTGTGTAGTTGTAATCTAAAAGAAGCTTCTTGTTCTTGATTTTTAGATCCAGTTATTATATCCTTTACTATTGAGATGACTTTATCTGGAGCTTCTTGCAAAATTGAATTGTTGTAACTGTCTACAGCGACATTAGTATAAAATAAACGAACACCATGAGGACTTAATTGTTGAGTTTCTTCTTTTTTGAAAAATCTTGATTTGATAATTTCTAATTGAAACTGTTCCAAAACTTCACCATTG
The DNA here is from genome assembly GCA_034642435.1 of Megalocaria dilatata. Lineage (NCBI taxonomy): Eukaryota > Metazoa > Arthropoda > Insecta > Coleoptera > Coccinellidae > Megalocaria > Megalocaria dilatata. The sequence continues at coordinate 45,305,627 of CM067856.1, forward strand.
CCAATCTTTGTAAGTATCAATGAAAATGCAGCATTAGCCTATTTCATGACTTGCGTTAGTTCAAAAAATTTAAGACTTCGCCATAAATGTGGACCAACCATTGTCGTTTTAATAGGTTTATGTATCAATGTTGCCCTTACTGGTGGCGCCAGGCGTAAATCACCAATTAAAATGACGTCAATGCTGCCAAAATCAACATTATGATTTGCAGTAATTTGTTTTAAGCGTTAATCAATTTTGGCTAACAGTTCTGCACTGATCATGCTGATTTCATCAATAATCAATACTTTGACGTATCTAAAAAGAGATCTGTACAAATGCTACATTTCAGATGATAATTGTAGTAGTTAAGAAATCGAAATCTTAAGAGCAGTATACCTATATACATACACTCAACAAAAATAATCGTCGCGACAACACACTGTTTAATGCGTAATAGAAAAACGAAACGAAAATAACTGGCTTGCTTTCTATGAGAGAGAGAGAGAGACAGACAGAGAAACACGTGCACACCGCACGGCTTGAAACTATAGCAAAAAGTGTCGTTACAACTTTTGGTCTTAATTTTTTCCGTCTAGTTCCCTTTCGCAACGCGCGATAAGGAATTTCGTTCCAAAATAAAAAAAATTAAAGTATTGTGACTAAATGACAGAAAGGAACGCGTAAATAGTGATCAAATTTAAATTTCGCGAATGATAAAGAGTTTTCCGCCACAAAATACCTGCAAACACAGAGCAGACCTTTCGAAATTCAGGTCAGGAGTTGAGTCATCTTGTCTGCCCTGCACCAGCGGCCAGTCCCGCCCTGGCGCGTCATCTCGGATCAGCCTAGGAGCTCGAAGCGACGAGGGCGAAATTAGGGTGTAGTTAAACGTATTAGGATATTAAATTATCATGACAATGGCGCGCAATCACTAGCGGTCCCCGGCACTGATAAATACCGTGCAAACATACGGCCCCTTTGGCCACAGCAGGTTTTATGCGCAATATGCTGACAAATCGTGGGGCAGACACTTTCCGCAACCATGAATAATCGAATAAACTGCCAACTGTAGATATATGCCAACTATTTAAGACAAATGGAAGGAAGGATTAAGCGAATTGTTAAACCGGGCTAGTTTCGGATTGATGATTTCCCCATTCGAGTATGCAGATACTTAAGTTAAATGAAACGCATATATATGCTAATTTCTATTTACTATCTTCAGTTGTTCACATGACGCTTTTCGTTAACATTGTCAACTTCTTCAGATGCTTACAAACAACTAGTCTGAAATTTTGTAACATGCAGTTTATAAATTTGTTCTATTTGGAGATAAGGATACAATAAAATATTTTCATTCTTTTTGGTAGAACAACCGGGTCCCTAGTGGAATAAATCCAATAAAGGTGAATTAAATAACACATTTTATTCATTCAATAAATTCCCCGAATTTCTAAATCAGTTTATTTCCATACTTTCCAACAAGTTGAGTTTTAGGCACTTATTTTCTTTTCGAATATCAAAACAGATTTAATCTATTAGCCTCCCATAATTTTAATTTAAAAAAAATTTTTTCAAAACTTTTACAATTGAATTAATGTCTTGTAAGCACTGCTTATATTTAACAGACGTATAAAATCAAAATTCATTATATAATATCAAATGGAATAAAAAAACTCAACATATATAAATTGTTAATTAAAATTGATTAATAGATATTTAAAGGAGCGGCGTGGTACGCATGCGACAAATTTTTTTGTTTGTGATCTTATATTTATGAAAATTGAATCTTTTAAAAAAATACACAACATAATTTTAAGAACTTCTCCAAAACTGATTTATTTGAAATATTTAATATATTTAAATATTTTACATCAAAATCTCCCGAAAAATGAAGCACATCTTCAAAAAACAATTAGAATTCAGATAAGGTCAGTCAAACTTCACATTTAAAAAATAAAATCATTAAACAATAAATTACTTACCCCTAAGACCTCGTGGTATCCTTGTTTGAACAAACAGTAAAATAAGAGACCTTTAAAATCCAAGGTATTCTATGTTCGATGCTCTTTACAAAAATCACACAAAGCTTGTAAGGTATTTTATGGTGTTAGTAATATAATAAGAAGAGATTTTTCACTTGATAGAAGGAATGATTACAAAATTTGAATATAGAAACAGATTTAATCTAACATAAATAGAGGTTAATACTTGATAGAAGGTATATAAAATTATTTAAATATTTTAATATTAGCCTTCTACATATTTAATTTCAAAAAATTATATTTAATAATTATAACTTCAGGAATTGAATTAAATTAATGTCATATAAGTACAACTTATATCAAACGACATATAAAATGAACATTCATTATAAGACATCCAAATGATATAAAAAAATCCAATAAATAAAAATTGTTAACCAAAATCCTATGAATTAAATATTTTGAGTAGACAAAATATAGTTTCTGCTGATCAATCTTATGAAAACAAATATCTTTCAAAAATGTTTAACATAATCTTAAGAATTTCATCATAAAACTATCTTAGAATATTCAATATTATTGGATATCTAACTAAGTTACTTTCTATAAAATCTCAAGATATGTAAAAACATTACTGAAAAACAAGTTTTAAGAGAGACTTTGCTTCGTCAGTACTCAATTAATTCATATTGAATTGTATCAGTCCTTACTTGTCCTTAATTATCAATTAATTCATATTCAATAAAATATAACATCAAGAAAGTAACTTAGTTAGATATCCAATAATATTGAATATTCTAAGTAAGATAGTTTTATGATGAAATTCTTAAGATTATGTTAAACATTTTTGAAAGATATCTCTTGGACACAACTTTCATCAGATAGAAAGACATTATTAAAATTATCTTCTTGAAAACGTTGACAAAAGTCTATCTTTCGTTCTTTTTGTAAAGGTGTCATTATAGGGATTTTTTTTGTTTCCTTGATATGTAGCCTTGTCTTTTCAGTGACATACGGGCGGTTTCCTGACAAACTTTTATATTTCGTTGATTTCTAAATCTTTCAGCCAATTTGTGAAACCCCAGACGTGGAATGTGTCGTCCTAAGGCCAATAAAGCGTTTAAATTGTTTCCTTTAATTTTACGCGGTGTTACTGAAACTGGTCTATGCCTCCTATCCATGCCATATTTTTATCCTCTTTATTGTCTCATATACGGCATTTTTTCCCAGTTCAGTCAATTCCACTTATTTTTTGACTTTTTGAAAAACTTATCTATACAAATATCTACAATATTTCGCAAATAGTGTTGCCATGCAACTTTGGCCATAGCCGACTATCTGCACAACCTATTTTATACATTTCTAATAATAAATTCCGGATACATTCTAGACGGACTTTTATTATCACCAAGTGGACGAAAATGTTTCATGAGATTAAAGTTGTGCACTGAATGCGAATAGAGAGTTCTTTCATGAAATGCTTGTAAACTATCGCAGGAGATGAGACTGTGACTTGAGTGGATGTAAACTTGTTCGAGACTAGAGAAAGTAAATGGGTAGCGAGAGACTGTCAATTGAACTTAATTATTCTAGGAGCAAAGAATGAACGCCAAGAAGTGATTAGGGGTGCTAGAGAGAGATTGTTCTCGGATTTATATTGTGAGGGAGGAAAAACTTCTACTTTTAATGTCGAAGCAGCATTTGTCTGTTTGAATTTCTGGGTTACTGTTATCCCATTAAGGGTTCTACGAAAAAATGAGAGATTTTTCGAAGGTTTAAATTATAGGCTCTTAGATGGTGACATCCCCGAGAGTGCAGGGCCAATTACTTGCCAGGTGGAATTCTTTGTTCAGTTTCGAAGAAATCAAAAACTAATGATTAGTATTGATTATAATAGAGTCTCTGGGTTGTATCTGACCTTATGTATAATCGATCGTATAATTGATCTGAACTATCTCATTCGTCTATATTAATAAGCGCAACATCTTGAGGATGTTTTCAGGACAATGATTAATCCTCAGCAGAAGATTTTGGTGTCTCTGAAGGGTCCTCCAAATACGAGGCCCAGCACAAAATATCGATTTCACTAACGACTACAGCTTTATCTCAAATTAGCAATTCTGGATTCAAATGGCGTCGCTCTCGGAAAACAAAGAGTATGAAGTTCGCGAGTCCTAATCCGGTTAGGCAACGGCTGGATCGGGGACGGGAACAAAACATCGACAACACATTGCGAAGAGATCTAGTCGGCTGCGAAAGGGATCTCTCAAATCGAGTTAGCTAATTGCGGGGGCAGGGGCCCCAGGGGGGCGCGGGGGACGTGGCGAGAAGGAAGGACGTCGAATCTCGAAACAAACGGGGCCTAATTCGAGGAAGATGGGAGCTGCGTCGCGGCGCTCTGCGTCCTCTCGTCGATTGTCGCCTTAATGACGGGGGCGGATGGGACAGCTATGGGGGAGGGTTCGGAGTGATGGCGGGATGCTGAAGAACCAAGGAAGGTACGAGAAGGTTGAACATTTTTTTTGTAATTGAAAAAGTTGAATATGTCAGGATTAATATCGGGTTTTTTTAAGAGTGAGAGAACTTTAAATTGAAATAAAACACATTTAAATTAAGATTGAAGCCAAAATTTTATTTTATTTGAAAGATAATTTTATGACATTTATGTTTTAAAAATAATTTCCGGCATATGTCCAGTAGCTTTGAGGAACCGCATTCGACCAGACCAATTCTCGATCAATTTTTCGAGTAATTCAGGCCTTATTTAATTAATAGCACGAGTTATGTTGGCTTCCAAAGCGTCTTTTGTTTCTGGTTTATCAGCTTAAACCAATGATTTGACACAACCCCAAGGAAAATAATCCAGTGGAGTTATGTCGTATTATCTTGGAGGCCAATTAATTGGACCATTTCTCAAAATAATGTTATCGCCAAATCTTTCTTTCAATAAATCAATTGTTACGGTAGCAGCATGAGGTGTAGCACCATCTTGTTGGAACCAAAACACTTTTGGGTCGATACCATTCAAATTTTGAAACAAATAATCATTGATCATGAACTGTACTATTAGCTTCAGCACCGTTTTTAAAGAAATATGGACCGATGATGCCTCCAGCGTGCAAAGCACATCATACAGTGCATTTTTCAGGATGCAAAGGAATCTGCAGAACTTCTTGAGGATTGTTTTCACTCTATGTACGGCAATTTTGCTTATTTAGATAGCCGTTCAACCAGAAATGAGCTTCATCACTAAACACAATTTTACGATAAAAAAGTGGATCAACTTCAAGCTGTTCTAGGGCCCAATCTGCAAACAAACGCCACTTATTATGGTCAAGTGGCCTTAGTTCTTGAACCAGTTAGATCTTATATTGGTGTAGACCAAGATCTTTAAGTAAAATTTTCCATGTGGTGGATGCACAGAATCCAACTTGTTGTGAACGTCGACGAATAGACAAATCTGGGTCATCATTAACATTATGACTTACAGCAGCGATATTTTCTTCTGTACGTACAGTTCTTTCTTTGTTTTGTTGTTGTTGCATCGAGTAGAGAAAATGTTGTCCGAAATCTGTCGATAGTTCGACGAATAAGCTGCTCTGATGGACGATTATATAAACCATAACTTTCAGAAGGTGCTCTATAAGTTTGGCGAATAGAACACTGATTTTGAAAATAAATTTCAACAGTTTGTAAACGTTCTTGCGGCGTGAGTCTTTCCATGCTAATTTGTCAATACTTACTGAACAGAAATGTCAAAACAACATGGCTTCGTTCAAATCACAGTTATCCCTATCGAAAGTTCTATCACTCTAAAAAAATCACCCGATATTAGTGATGTTGATTAATGTAACAGTTTGGTGAATTCAAAGTTGATTTGGGGTATATGCATATAACAACTAGGAAAGAACTATAAAAAATGGTGAAAAGTCGGGCGCTTCTACGTTCAACAGTCCATTTCCCCTGAACATTTAAAATATGTGAATTAATTTTTAAGGAAACTACATATGAAATATTATATGACGCTCAAACTTAGCGTAGGTATAGAGAACAGTTGTGCCAACTTAGCGGCAAAAAACCCGATAATTTTTTTTAGATATTTTTTTGACTGAATGTGAGTTAAAGTTTAGTTTCTTATGGCAAATTTCAGCATAATTACTAGGTGCTAAAGGAACAACTGACCATTTAACAAGAACAAGCCCAATTTGCGTAGGTTCAAACAAAACTTCACTTCCTAGTTAAGTGTATTTCTTCGAATCTAAGCTGCTCGAAGAATGTATATTCAATATTTTTTCCCCTGAACTTTATTTATTGGATGTTTATGAAATGCAAGGTTTCTGCAAGTGACAAACTTCGTTTACTATCAAACATGCAGAGTCGTGAGATAGTCATAACTTTGAACAATGCTAATTGTCAAAATTTGCACCCTAGGAGGACCAACCAGAGCAAATTGCTTTCAAACTGTCATGGTTTTATAAAATGTTTAACTGAATGTGTATATGAACTGCTACGTTTCAATTGTTCTGCCACTTCAACGTCAATCTTTCAATATTTTCAGTCTGTCACTTGAACGAAAGAAGTAAGGCTACATTCGGACCTCTAAAGCCTTCTTGACTTATTTAAGATCAACTCGCTTACAATCAATGCAGTTTCAAGTTTTATTGTTATCAAATTTTTATGTAAGCATTTTCCGAAATAAATCATTTCCTTCAATAAACAAATAAAAACTGATTTGATTGATTCAACGGTAATTCCTGAACAAATGAATTATTGGATTTTTTCCTCAAAACATCGGAAACTTTATCTGCTGACTGGAACGCTCCTCAAAATCAGCTCGTAAACGGAGGAATGCGAACCCTCAGGAACTTCCATCCTCATCTGTGTTTTGATTGGATTAGCGCTCATCAAGAGCGTTCTACTCTATTTTTCCAGTGCCTGCTTTGATTCTGTGACGAGCTCTAATTTGCATTATCATTATTGTTTTCGGTTTAAAACGCATATCTTTTCACCCTTTGTGAAAATACAAAACAAGTTTGCACTTTGAAATCGTTAGGCAACTGCCATAATACGAAAAATTTCATAATACCTGGATTTAAGAGAATCCTTTCTGTAGGTATTTGTACTTGAACTTGTTAATCTGTTGTATTTAAACTATATACAAATTGTTTCTAACGATGCAAATACTGATGTTCCTAAACTCTCCAATGAAAATATTTCTAATACGTCCCTAGCTTTTCTAAGATGATAAAAATAAAATTACTTCTTATTATTTACAATTTACAATTATTTTTCTGTTATGCTGAAGGAATAGTTTATCTTGAAAAAGTGTAAATATAGGAGACAAATTTTGCCATCTATTTAAATTAAACGTTTTGTTTTTCTACTTTCTGTGTAAATTTAACGCATTTACTGAAATATTTTGCACGTGTTAAGAAAAAAGAGAAAGAACAAGTGGAAAATGATATGGAAAAATTGAAAATGTCCTGAGAAGTGTAGAAAATGAGAAGGAAAATCAGTAGACCTGAAATATGGCTTCACGAACATGAATCTGTTGGTAAAAAATGGGGTACAAGATTGAAGGAATGGATCAATGATCCCATAGGAAGGCCTTTATCCAGTTGGAATAAATCGAGCTTATTACTATGAAAGGTGATGGGGAAAATACCTTCAGGATTTTCAATCATGCGTACATTGAAGTGGAAGTAATTGAAGACATCAAATAAACAACTGACAAACACTTTCGTAACCAATCCATCAATTTCCTCATATTTGTCAGTGGAAGATCTCCATTTAACCGTGATAATTCATTTATGGAGCATGACTTTGACGTATTGGGTAGATGGTCTAAATTGAATGGAATATTTGCAGAAGCAGAGAATTCTACATAGGTAGGTGATATTCTACTTTCATTACCATCTCATCTTTATTAACTATTATGAAAATTTTATATGAAAAAAATCACACAGTTTTTATTTTTCACAGTTTATTCAGAATCCTGACACGTGTTTCGGTCTTTTGACCATCTCCAAAAGAGTAACTAAACTTAAAATTGAAAAGGTTCTTTTATTACACTAAGGACATCTGTGTTTTTTTATGGCACATGGAAATAACAGCATCCAATATAGGGGTGTTCCCGAAGAGTATTTGGGAATTTGTTGAATTATCCTTTTTCTCAATGGCATTTTTGATTGAAAGAATCTCCTAATAGTCCATCAATTTACCCTTTTTAACATTATATAGTAGAGTGACATATTTCTCAATAAAAATGATTATTTTCTATACAATATTCTGCAAAACCGATTGAATTCTGGTTTTTCAAAATAGACGTCCTATGTTCTTTGATTCTATGTTGTAAATATCGGCCTGTTTGTCCTATATATGTAGCATTACAATCATCACCTTCAATTTGATAAATCCCCGATTCGGAAAAGTAAGGATTCCTTTCTTTATTGCTCATCAACATCTTAGCTAAATTATTTCTATTTACTGCTAAAGAATAAATTCCCATTTTATGAAGACCATTAGAAATCCTACTGCTAAAACCTTTTAAGTCATTAAAAACGGAATTTTTTTTCTTCACAAGGATCATTTATATTGATATATTTTTTTTAACATTGTGGTAAAATTTCTTTTTAATCATTTTGTCAATGATTTCAGTTCTATAGCCATTGTTCACCGCTATAGTTTTAATTATATTGACTTCTTTTCGGAAATTGACTTCGTTCAACGGGATGCTCAAAAGTCCATGAATGTTGACGCTTTAATTTGCCATGGCTGATTGGATTTTGAATGGATTATGGTATCAGTAGTGCTAGGTTTTCTAAAAATGTCGAATTCGAACTTATTATTACTATGACTTATATTAAGTTCTAGAAGTTGAAGAATTTTTTTTCTGTTTCTTTTGGGATTTTAATATTATCTTTCCCATTGGTAATCCATTGATTTTTTTAAAGAATTTATTGTTGAATTTTAAATAATTCTGTTACAAACACATTTCTAAAGTTTTGAAAAGATTTTCTTTATTATTTTGTGATAGATGACTGTTAGTGATCATAGTTTTTAACATTGTTTTGACTTGATTAGTTCGAATAGAAGTGAATAGGCTTTTCATTTCGAATGAGATGAATTTACATTTGTTTGGTAAGGTTGTATGCTACAATTTCCTAATTAATATACTACCTTTAGAACCAAATTATTTTAAATTCTACAATGATTTCTTTAAACAAATCAATGGCTTACCAATGGGAAATCCAATAAGTCCACTTTTAACTAATTATTTAGGCCTTACTTTGAAAAATTATTATTCGCCAACAGTGCAAATGATAAGCTGCTAAACCTTGTTCACTTTTGGACTAGATATGTAGATGACGTATTTTGCATTTGGACTGGAACTGAGAGGCTGCTATCGCAATTTTTGAATTATCTGAATAGCATGAATGAAAATATTAAATTCACAATAGAAATAGAAAAAAATTCTTCAATAAACTTCTTAGATCTTAATATAAGTCATTGTAATAATAAGTTCGAATTCGACATTTTTAGAAAACCTACCACTACTGATTAATTTTTTTCGATCAATCACAGAAGTTTATTTTATGAGATAATAATAAATCAAAATCGAATGAAAAATCCTTTTCTGCAGCGTTCGCCGTTCAAATCTTTTTGAAAAAATTAAACAATAATTCGTAAAACGTGGAAAAAAAGTCGAGTTGTATCTATCAATTATCCTTCAAGCTTTTCAGCAAAATCTGTTTGGATTGAAAATTGAGCGTTGTGAAACACAGAAATTATTTCTCAGTATACTACTATTGAATTTTTTCATAAAAAGTGTTCATGAAGAGTTTGTAGTGTTTTTATTGAATTCCCAAGTTTTATTTTGAAATTTCAAATATCATACAGACTCATTCTGTTAACATCCTACAAATTTGAATAAAAAAAAATTTTATCGAAAATTTTTAGAATTATATTAACTAAATGTCAACATTTAGAATTAACACTTATTACACAATATCAAGAAGTAATGAAAGAATTTAAAAAATATAAATTCTCAATTAAAATTACTGAATAAATACTTGAATGGTGAAAAATTTTGTTTCCTACCTTGTTTTATAAAAAAAATTGAATTCTTAAAGTTTTTGAATAAAAATTTTTTGAAATTAAAATGTAGTAAGTTAACAGAATAAATCTCTATAATATTTAAAAAAAAAATTGTAAAAATCCTCTTTTTATTATTTTATTGTATATATATAATAATAATTATATATTTTCGATTGACACTTATATATATTATCATTTTATTTTAAAGGAGTCCATAAAATACCTTACAAACCATGTATAATTTCTGTGACGAGCATAGAATACGTAGGATTTTTAAAAGTTTACTTCATTCTAGTGTTTCTTCAGATAATACATTCAGCCCTCCTGGTAAGATATTTTTTGTTAATTATTTTTATTTTTTAAACGTGAAGTAAGGCTGATGAGTTTTCTGTTGTGGGAATTCTAAATTGCTTTTTGAAGATATTCTGAATGTTTTAGGAATTTTTTTGAAGGAACTTATTTTGAGCAAGTTGTTTTTGAAGAAGTTCTGTTTTGCATTTTTTGAAAGGAATTGATTTTTATGAAACAACCTTCAAGTATTTATTTAATGATTTCAATTAATAAATTATATATTTTTTAATTCTTTTATTTCCTTTTGGTACTATGTAATAAGTGTTAATTCTATATGTCTATACTAAATTGAAGCAGTATTTTACTGAGACATTTATTTTATTTAATTCTAAAAATTTCTGAATAAAAATTATTTTGAAATTTAAATTTGTAGAAGATTAACAAAATAAATCTGTATAATATTCAAAATTTTGTAATAATCCTTCTACCAAGAAAAAACCTCTTTTTATTGTTCTATTTCGAAATGTTGACTTCGAATATTTCGATGGGATTTAACATTTTTTCTTTACACCGTTTTAAAACTTTCTCATTTGAAAATAATAAACCAAAACGTCCTCTTTTATTCCAGTACGGAACGAGGCACTTTGTCGTTCTTTTTGCACTTGCCGAACTATTGCCTTACAACTCATTATAACCTTATTACTATGCTACTACTCCAGTTTAAGAATTTACTATCGACCTTTTGAAAATGCAATCCATTGAAGAAGTCAAGTGTTCATTCACAAACTCATCTGAATAGAAGAATGAGGAACCATCTACTCTAATAGTCCAACATAACTGACAACAATTTCGTTGATCGATGCCGATATTCTTTGAGAATCCTCATAGTGGTCCTTGCCCAGGTGTTGTTCCGAATAAAGTCAGTCCTCGTACCAACAATAAACGTCAATTTCATGCCGGCAAATTTTTTCGGAACACCACAATGCGTAACACGTATATCTGTATGTCTTTTCTTGTCCCCTTTGGTAGTAGAAGTGGCCCCTCGAGTAGGTAGAGGGCTGTGAATGAAGTGCGCATTTTGAAAGGCGTTTTGGGGCATAATATGCAATAATTTGCCGCAAATCTTTTTCTGGTATCGAGGCGCGTCTAATTTTCGATTCGATTCCTTATATAACGGTGGTAACGTTCCCCTATTTATCCCGTTTAATGCTGGGAAGTTAGTAAATCCGCAGCACACTTCAGATTTCCTTTATTTCTGGAGGACCACCGTGATACCTACTGAATACTTATGTTCGAATACTTTTGCAATAGTTAGTAATTGAAAATTGAATAGAAGAAATCCTCTTTTGTCATCCAAAGGTTTTCAGAGAAATTATTCGAAATAATTTCAGTACATAAATCCACTTCTAAAAACGAAATGATAATATGAATTGGTGACGAAAAGATATCCAAAAAACGCTTGAAAATATAGCAATGAAACTGTAAATTCAGACCAGAATAAATGATTTCTAATCAATCAATAGAATTTTTCTTCGATCGTCAAAAAACACCCTTTTTTCTTATATCTGTGTTACTAAAGTGGGCCATTTCTCAATATTCACAGTATCATCTAATTATTTTGTGGGAAGGTATGAAAAAGGGGACTTTTCTGAACGATTATCAATGGAAGAGAAAAATATTTTCAAAAATATAGATACAGTTTACGAAAATCATTTTAAAGTTAGGGTTAATGTTTTGAATTAAATTTTGGGTGAGTCTTCTATGAAAGGCTTTCAATCGAATTAAAATCAAAACAATAAGTAATTCTGTTGACCTTAACATCATGATATTCAAAATATCTTTTTTAGTACTTCGGGAACAGTTTCAACATACTATGCTTTAAACTGAAGGAGCAATTATCATACACTCTCAAAACAAACAAAAAATCAGGGAACTGCATGAAAAACAAATAAATATAGAGAGCAATATGATACGTGCGTTTCATTTCAAAAATTAGAAATCATCGGTTATAACGATGATTTATATCAGAAGTACTGTAAAAAACAGTTGTAGATCGCAGTCACATTGCAAATTCACAGAATGAGATAACCCCAAACTATAGATTATTCACCTAGCCAGATTATACCGGGTGTTCCTAAATAGAAGATACAAATAAAGAAGATTACTTGCATAAATTCAAGAAAAACAATTTCCCATAAGCCGCAAACGTTTCGTTTTCGATATACCGGATGTTAGAGTTTCAATTTTCTTCAAGTTTTTTTCTCATAATCCCTGCCTATCACAAGATATGCAACTGTAATTTGGCATAGATATTACAATTTAGAGTTAACACCCTATGACATGCAAATCAACAAGGTGATATTTTTTCTGGAACACTGTCCCATATTACTCCAGATGTTTTTTTTGGTTAGCCACTGTTAGTTTGAAAAATTGTGAAAAGAAGCTTCGTTGTTATAAAAACATTATGGTCTCTTTTAGTTTTGTCGTATCTACTACAGATTTCGAGAAAAAAATTTTGAGTAATTCTCTCGAAATCCTCAGAAGAATCCAAATTGTCAAAAAAAAATCTGTTAGTAAGCTGTGATGAATTCATTGTTAGTTTCGACACATGAAATTAAATTCCTGTGTTCTGAAAAGTGAAGGTACTTGCAATTTAATATCAAAACATGCCGAATTTCGCGAATTCCGAAATGTCAGAATTTTTGAAATCTATCAATTATATATTCCCCACAGCTTAATTTGATGCATGGCAGAATAAAGAGCACTTGTGCCAACTGAGCAATAAAAAAATCGACAATCCCTTTAAGCAAGCCTTGCTTAATGATGAAATGCATGCTTGAATGATGAAATGCATTAACTTTATTGATATAATTTTTTTTAATAACTCATTTTATCCACACGTGACAAATTTATACAAAATTTCAGCTAAATCTTATCAATGACTTTTGAGATTTTTAGAATTCATTCAGTTGAATTTTTCTTCATTTCTTGTGCTATTTTGTCCAAATATTCACATCCTTATTACTTATTTGAACATTATTTTAGAGTGATAGAACTTTAAATGGAAATAAAACACATTTAAATTAAGATTGAAGCCAAAGTTTTTTTTATTCGAAAGATAATTTTATGAAATTTATGTTTTGAAAATAATTTCCGGCATATGTCCACCACGACTAACTCTGAGGAACCGCATTCAACCAGACCAATTTCGGACCACTTTTTCGAGTAATTCAGGCCTTATTTCAGCAATAACACGAGTTATGTTGGCTTCCAAAGCGTCTATTGTTTCTGGTTTATCAGCATAAACCAATGACTTAACATAACACCAAAGAAAATAACCCAGTGAAGTTTTGTCGCATTATCTTGGAGGCCAATTAATTGTACCATTTCTCGAAATAATGTTATCGCCAAATCTTTCTTTCAATAAATCAATTGTTACGGTACAAGCATGAGGTGTAGCACCATCTTGTTGGAACCAAAACACTTCTAGGTCGATACCATTCAAATTTTGAAACGAATAATCATTGATCATCGATCTGTAACCAGCACCATTCACTGTAAAATTAGCTCCAGCATCGTTTTTAAAGAAATATGGACCGATGATGCCTCCAGCGTGTAAAGCACACCATTTTTCAGGATATAATGGAACCTGCAGAACTTCTTGAGGATTGTTCTCACTCCATATACGGCAATTTTGCTTGTTTGCATAGCCATTCAACCAGAAACGAGCTTCATCACTAAACACAATTTTACGATAAAAAAGGGGATCAACTTCAAGCTGTTCTAGGGCCCAATCAGCAAACAAACGACGCTTATTATGGTCAAGTGGCTTTAGTTCTTGAACGAGTTGGATATTGTAAGGGTGTAGCCTTAGATCTTTACGCAAAATTTTCCATATGGTGGATGCACAGAGTCCATTTTGTAGTGAATAGACGTCGACGAATAAACAAATCTGGATCATCATTAACACTATGACTTACAGCAGCGATATTTTCTTCTGTACGTACAGTTTTTTGTCTTGTTTTTGATGCTGCATCGAGTACAGAAAATGTTGTCCGAAATCTATCGATAATTCGACGAATTAGCTGAACAGAAATGTCAAAACAACATGGCTTCTACCTTCTGTCAAATCACAGTTATGCCCATCGTTCTATCACTCTAAAAAAAAAACACCCCATACTATAGAAAATAAAAATATATAATTTTATAATTGCAAATAGGTAGAAGCATAGACGCGAGATTAAAATTACATCTGACAACGGATAGAAAATCGGTACACTTTCAACACATTTAAGTTATCAATTACCATATCGATAACGACCTGAAAATTCTCCATAACAGTCACGAAGGTCCTTAAATGAATTTGATGAAATGCTTGGAAATAAACAAGGTTAATTCAAATCCCAATTTAATAACACTCAACTATCAATTAAAAATAAATTCATCATTTGAACATGTAAAATCATTCCCTCACCATAAAATTATATCTTATATATTTCTTTGCATTCAGAATGGACAATGATGTTATAAATGAAACCAGTCGTATTCTTATGAATACAATCTGTTAAAATTTCCTCAAATATATTGTTTTAAGTCAATATCTACGACAAAAATTTGGGTACCAATAATGGAGAAATAAACATGATTATTATCAGATTATTTCTTTCTTTCAATCATCCAGCATCTGTATTAATTTTTTTAATACTCACTTTCGAGTTCAAAGGTTATGAAAATTTATTAATAGACTTTCTTTTTCGATTTATTTCTAATCTTTTAAAACTTTTGAATCATATCAATTATCTTTTTGAAAATATCAGATACGAGTTTTGAAGACGAGATTTCTCCAAAACATATCTATTGAACAATTTCAGTAAATTTTTTGTGAGCCGGTCCAAACGTTCAGCATATTCCGAATATTACCCTGAAAATGATTCCAAACGATTACATTAAACGTAGTAATGAAGTAGAGCGGCCTAATTTCATTTTGTCCGTTCATCTGTAAGGTTAAAGAATAGACACTAGATCTTATCAAATTTTCACAATTCATTCGCTATGAATATGACACACGGCCAGTTTCGATTATTATATCATTTTCAACTATTAAGTTATGCACAATATTAATAGTGGGGAGGTTATTTCTAATTGATTGTTGAGTGCCCATAAAAAATTGGGATGTGTTTATTTTCAATCAATCCAACACACTCATTTTATGGCCTTTATGGAGGGTTTTGTGGTTATGGTGACTGACAACTTTTCATTAAGGCCACAGACCTTTTGTCTGTAGTCAGATGTTCTTTGAATTTCATTTCAAAATACCTACCAATTTGTCCCACGTAAAATCGTCATTAATCCGTCATTACAATGGATTCTATAGACTCTCGAACTTTATGATACATTTTGTTTAATTTTGAGTTGAATTTTTCCAAATCTAGGAAAACCCGAGAAGGCCGTTTTTAGGTCAAATTCATTGAAGTGATTTTGGATTTCAGTGTGTAAATATCCGAAGTAACTTAGAATTATGTATTTATGATCGGCCCTTTCTATAACTGAATACGTGGCATTTATTATATTCATTTTTATTCATTATATTATAAAGTATTTTGCTTGATATTATTCTATTTTGGGTAATATTTTTTTGTAGAAATATCTGCACGAAAGTTTTCTTGAGACATAAATATTCTGAATGTGCTTTTTCTGAAAATGTTGAAACTAAACATGTTGTTATTCTTCAAAATTGTTAGATCTAAGAAATTCAATGTATTGTTTGTTTCTATTTCAACTGTAATATTGATTTAAAGAAATTTCAGAAAATAATCAATTTGTCAGTCTATTCTAAGATAATTAGATAAAATTAATTAGATTCCGTTAAAGCCAAAAATAATTTACATCGTTCACGTTTCTAAACCAGAAATTCGTTGCTAAGTCATATTTTAAGATTAGATTATTTTTCCAATTATCCGAAAAATTGTCTGATATAAAACAACTTAGAGATGAACCAATGCGTATACAATGGATTTTCATTATAAGAAATTCATTAATATAATAAAAAATTCATAAATATTATCTTTCATAATGAAGATTCAGCAAGATGAAATCGAAAATTTATATATAGAGTGGGTGTCCAAAAAAACTAATTTGATTTCAAATTTTAAATGTTTAGAATAATTACTGCATTCATTTGGAAATTTTCATCTGTATAATGGATATAACAAGTTTGCTGTATTCACAAAATTTAATTAAAAGCATATATGTGAAGTTTTCTGGATAATTAAAGTTCAAATTGAGCGATATTACATAGTAAAGAATTCCTGAATTTCCTTATTATCTTTTGCCTATTTTTTTTTAAATCTAAGTTCCCATTGTCTCAACTATATGGGAACAAAAACCTCAACCGATCCAAATTCGTAACTACTTACCGCTGAGATCAGGAAACCTGGGATTTGGGAAATACATGCCAGTCCTAGCCATCAACCATTCAAGCTGCATGGGATGTAGTTGACCATGCGATGCAGCCACTTGGACCTTCTGTCCCTCCATCCCATAAAAAGCCGAAGTCGAGCCAGGCTGCCCCTGGAGATGGTACCCGTAAAAACCACCTCCATTCGTAGAAGTTGCCGCGGGGTGAAAATGGTTCAAAAGTCCAGGACGTGGAACAAACCCCGAACTCTGCGGCACTTCCTCACTGCCTGGCGAAATCGGAGGACTTGGACTCCTTGTAGAGTTGGAGGGCGACAAGCTTCGCGAGGTATCGGTAGGACTAAGAGGACGTTCTGAGTCGCTCTTGGACAGCAGCGCGTCTATGCAGAAAGAGCCCTTACTCTCGTGTATTTTGGTGTCCATGGACCTTGTTTGCGTATGATAAGAGTCTCTTCCTTGCAGCAAACCCGATTGTTCTTCCAAAAAATGCGACATGTTCATAGAAAAGTGTCACTTATTCACTCGGTCAAAAGTCTTTAACAATACAACATCACAGTCACCAAGGTGTCAGTAGAAACCAGCGTGCATAAACGGAATGCGATGTCATGCCACTGGCGCACGAGTAGTGGTGACAACCGTGTGTGAAACGGGTCGTTGATAAACTAAACGATTTGAAATGTATTATCTCGATAATATCGGGCATTACAGCAACATTAGACGATACATTACACTCGAACAACACGCGCTGCCTTCACTCCTAATTTCCCGCCCAGTCATTGGAGGATCCGGTTCGAGGCTCCGCCTTCAACCCCTGTGCGCGATCCTGTTGCCGAGCAACCCCCTCCGGCCGGTCGGGCAACTGTCGACCTTAGCGAAGGTTGATTTAGAGTCGATCGCCGTCAGGCGTAACAATATTGCGAATTTTCTAGTTAATGCTGGGCTTCATACGTATTTGAAGTGCTCTATTGTAACGAAATTTAGCGAATTACACGCTCATCTTGTGCATTCGCGTGAATTTGGGAAAATGCGCCGAATTTCTGTTATGGATCTGCAGGCGGGTCAATACAATGTGAATGTTTTTCTGGTGTTTCGTTTGTCGTCAGCGTATAACGAATCGAATTATATATATATATATATATATATATATATTGCTTACAACATTCTTCATTTATCACAACTTTCAAAAATTAAATCTTATTAATATAAATAAAATAAATAAGTCTTACTATTTAAGGCTTTTATCAACATTGAAATGAAATTAATTAAAACGTAATACCTTCAGCGAATATCTTACGATACACATTTATTTTCTTAGAAGGATTGATCCATAAATAACAAATTTTCAATTTTATCCACTGACATATAATAATGAAAATCAAAAATCAGCGATGTAATTCAACATAACAAACATAATTTAAATATAATATTTTATATGTCCATATTTTGTTTTTATGACAGAAATATCCAATCGCAATTGAGCAATGAACTTCAATAAGTTATAACCTAAATTTTGCGTAAGCATAGAGCAGATCTGAACCACAGACGGGAGCAAAATCAGGTTATTCTATAAAATTGGTTGAGTGTTTAACCAGAAATTTGACCAAAAATGAATATTTTGAATAGCCAATTACTTATAAATCAGAATATCCAGTAAGGTCGGTAGTTCCATATTTCACAGTACCAGTACTATTTTGCCTCCTTATAAATGTCAAAAGAACTTTCTGCGATTTCCAACCTTTAATTTACAATAAAAATATAGTTGTACTTATGGACAAAATTAAGAAAATTGAAATCCAATCCAACTCAAAATTATTCTCATTCGATGTACTAAATTTATTTCCGAACGTACCATCTGATTATATTATATGCCTTATAGAAGATATATGCTATTCGAAAATGAAGCGAACTGTGTGATGAAATTAGATATTATTCATTCAACTATTTGCTTCAATCAAAATTATTTCAGTTTAATGCTGAATTCTGCAGTAGTACAGAAAGTTTATAGTAACTTTGGGGAATCCCTTGAGCCAACTTTTACCTGAAACTTTCAATGGATAGTTTAGAAGAAACTATTCAGAAAAATAAAAATAGAATCATCAAAAAGCTGACATAATAATAGCTAAAATTAATTTTCCTGGACCTCTACATATTCAAATATGAATAAATCTTATGAAAACATTAAGAATTAAATTTTAAAACATGTCCTAAATACACTGTATCACTTGATAGACTTATATATTATAATCACATGTGGTGGAAATTGACTGATGAAGAATTAAAAAAAATATAAAATAATGACCCAATTATTTAGACATCATCTTATATATATATATATATATATATATATATATATATATATATATATATATTATATATATATATATATATATATATATTATATATATATAAATATATATATATATATTATATATATATTATATATATATATATATATATATATATATATATATATATATATATATATATATATATATATATACATATATATGTCTAGATTGGATATTAAAGAATCACAAGTTTCATCACGAAAAAATGTTCAACATATATTCAAAAAGGCCTTTTTTATTTTTCCTTTTTTAAGGAATATATAGCATATTCTCCAGAGAAAGAACCTGATAAATTAGGACCCAAAATCTCTTCAGTAAGGAGTTAATTGAATAAACAAAATAATTATTTAAAAATATAAAAAAAAAATCCTTTTTTATCACTAGACATTTCTGCAATAACTAACCAATTATCGGATAAGCATTGCCTATACAAAAATTAGGTTATATCACAGAAATATACAATGAAAGAAGATACGACTTAGACTCTGAATTAAATAACCGCCACGTGCATGTAATGTAATTGCATATTGCAGAATAATAGCTGGAATTAATTATCCAGAAACTCTACAGATTTTAATCAAAATAAATCTCATGAAAACATTTAGAATCAAATTTTAAAACATGTCCTAACACTCTATATATAGACATTAATGCAGAGTCTAAGTCGTATCTTCTTTCATTGTATTTCTGTGATATAACCTTATTTTCGTATAGGCCATGCTTATCCCAAAATTGGCTAGCTGTTGCAGAAATGTCTAGTGATAAAATTATTTCTATATATTTTTGAATGATTATTTTGTTTATTCAAATAACTCCTTCCTGAAGATATTTTGGGTCCGAATTCATCAGGTTCTTTCTCTGAAGAATGTGCTATATATACTTTAAAAGAGGAAAATAAAAAGGCCTTTTCGAATTATATGTTGAACATTCTTTGGTGATGGAACTTGTGATTCTTTAACATTCAATCGAAACATATAAGTATAAGGTGATGTCTAAATAATTTCGTCATTATTTTATATTTCTTTTGATTCTTTATTAGTTAATTTCCACCACATGTGATGATAATATATATGTCAATAAAGTGACATTTAATCCTGAATGTTTTCAAGAGATTTATTTAGATTAAAATCTGCAGAGGTTCTGGAGAATTGATTCCAGCTATTATTCTGTAATATGCAAATACTTCTTTATAGTAATTTTCAATTTATATATATCAAAAAGAATGTTTATCGGTACAGATATGTGGATGATATAATTGTGTGCTTCAAAAGTAGGTAGAAGTTTAATAACTTCATTACATAAAAATATTGAGTTCACAATGGAAGTAAAAACTGATGATTTCTTAAATCATTTGGATTGTACAATAACTGAAGTTAATAACAATCATAAACCTTCTCATACATAAGAATCCAAAAAAATCTGTTTCATACAATTCCATATAAGTTATCAGCATATCACAGTAACAGTATTCATCATAGATTTTTAATAATTTCTTTTAGTCAAAAAACAAAAAAAACGTTCAATTCACTCAGCTACAAACTTGCTCTATAAATAAAGAAGTTTCTCAATAATAAAAACATTGAATAGAATAATTTAGAACCAATAATTCATTGGGAACAATCAAAAAAACTTCTAAACCTAAAATAAATAAATCAGGTATTTACCAATCATCATGTGGTACCTGCCCAAAAATTTCTATTGAACCGATCGGAAGGTCCTTTATTACTAAAAAAATGGGACATGGGCGATCTTTCCTCAATAATAAATTAAATTCTAAAGATGCAGACCATCTTATAGCAGAAAAACATGACTTTGGTGAGGGTTTCAAGAATTTGCATAAGAAAAATAAAGGCCTGAAGATGAACTTGTTACAAAGTTCAGAAATAAACCAATCAAGAAGTTCTAGTTTTTTACCGAATGATAAGACGGAATTATCTAGTTCACCCCTATTGAATTTATTCTGTTAAGGACCTGGTGGTTTTTCCAAAAGTAATAAAAACTTTATTGTACCCTTGTCTCAAAACCAAAACCGATTAAATATTGTATTTCAATAAATTTGTGACCAGTTGTTTAAAACCATTTAAAAAAGTTACGGGTCTCTCAAAAATACTTTTCGGAAAAAATGGATCTCCAATAAAAATGATGAAAATAAATGTGGACAAGTTTCCATCCCTTAAGATGAATACTTCACCATATATGCGTATTATTTAATTCACTGTTTTTTCATCAGATAAAGCGTGGACTATTCAGGGTTTTCATTTTGAAGTAGTGCTTATATCGAGTCTGGTAACATCACTGCCATTTGTGTTATGACAGAAAATTAGTTTATTATTTGAAATGAACGAAATGGGTATACTTACGCTTGAACAAAACTGGGAAATAAAAACTTATTTCCAAAGAGTTAATTTTCTGTATTTCGTCTATATTTCCTAATTTCTTCACTTTTTTTTTCATTTTTCATATCCACCAGGAACTGTTCGGAAAAAATACTTCAATAATCATCTATGAGTAATTAATGATTTTTGTATGGAGTACGTACTTCAAGAATAAACGAGATTTTTGGAAATTTTATGAAGTGGATGATAATTTGATGAAGCCGGTTTTTTTGAAACGAGAGATCTTATTCGAATGTGTTCATCTTTCGCAATACCTATATATCTGCCCACGACTTACGCTCATGTGTTTATCCATGTTTGTCAAGAAGATGACTTTGAAAAATCAAAAACTGGCTTTCTGAATCGATTTTCGAATAACGAACAGATGTCCATTCAACGTCTTTGGCCTCTTGGTCACGTAAACAAACATAACCTGAGCCATTAGCTCCCTGTTTGTTAGCGAACGCAAATATTAAACGTTCCATAGTAATTGATACTCGATTCCAATTTTAAACGTATTTAAATAACTTTCTGATCAGCATTTCCCTCTTACGAAGTTGTGTTGACTTTTAATTAAGGCGACAGACAAACAGGTTAAGAATCAAACAGAGAAAATATTTCGATTCAGTGTTTCTTAATGAAAAACGTTTGGAGAAAAAATTTTTAACAGTGTATTTTACCTGTCTTTAACACAAATCTGATTTGAATCTTGGGCAATCATTTGAAAAATTTCACTTCGAAAAGAATTTATTTTCAAATGAAATTTTGGATTTCGAAAATGAAAAACAATTTTTTGATTTTCGCTATTTTCAATTTTTCAAGTGTTTCATCATTACCATGGCTTCATCGGGTGAAATTCACTACTAATTGCAATGTGAAAAGGTGTTCTTAAATACCTTACTTCGTGTACGAATAAAAGAAGGGGTGAGAGATATTTTGACAATTATTTGGGGATTTCTACAACAGGTTGTATAGAGGTGACCTATTCAAGTCTGTTCAATGGTTTAGTAAAATTTGTTTTATTTTTATTTTGTTTTTATTCCTACAATCATAGAATGATGAAATAATTGTAAAATTAAAATCAAAGGAACAGCAGAATTTCTGTATACCTTCCATAACATTAAGATATTTAAAATATCTTCATTTTGTTTCAACATATTTTGTTTTCAACTGGAGGAAAAAATCTATTTTTCAAAATTGGGCCAATTATACATATTAGGAACCAAACAAATTAAAAGAATAACTTAAAACTACAAATATAGTATTAAAATCAATATGATACATATAAAACGGCATTTCATTCTTAAATAGTTTGAAAATCTTCTATTATATCTATAAATTATAACACAATTACTGCTAAAAGCCTTTTCCAAATCCACTTAATTAAAATTCAATTTAATCTGAATTTTTTATAAGAATGACATATCAGCTAACATATAGTTTCCAAACATTTTACAAAGTTTTAAGCAATATTTGGCAAGTACATTTGTCAAATTTAAACCAATATAAATTATTTCTGTAGTCAATTCTTTTCTATACACTTAAGAGAATTGCTTTAGAATCTAGGTCATTTTATTTCGCAGAATTATCATGTGGTTACGATTTACAAGCTTTCAACATCGATTATGTTTTTATAGATAAAACTAAAGATTTTCAAACTATTCAAGGATGAAACGTGCGTATCGTATTGATGTTTTATTCCATATTTGCCGTCTTAGGCTATTTCATAGAATTTTTGGACAATAATTTGCCTAATTGGTTGCGGAAAAGTATTTGTTTAAGACATTGAGATATTCATTTATCGTTTCGTGAAATTGACTGCCTTATCAATTGCGATAAAGGTAAGGCGTGTGTATCATGTGTGGCTTAGAAGAAGGTATATGATCAAGATGGAAACCAACTGCTCAATCGAATAGTACCACAGGTCGTCAAGAAAGAAGCTACAGACAACTAGCGCTATTAGATAGTTTTGCTGCAACGCGTTATATCGCCAGAAATTGTTTGAAGAAGAATCTATACCTGTTACTATGTATATATTATGGTCAAGGGATTAAATAGGGCATTATTCATAATGCCCGATTCGTATAAGTAATGACTAGTCAAATCGGCAAAGTTATACCGTCTACGATTGAGCCTGCGAACCACTGTCTTCAACGTTTAATCTAGAACAGCAACTTTAGGTGATTATGTCATAATGTTGTCTTCAACGACGGATCGCTATTCTGCCTAAATATGCACGAAGCACGTAGAAGGGTAACACGCCAACCTGGAATCCACGAAGTTAAAGTTGCTTGAAATTAGATGCCACAAGCAGATATCGAATTTCATTCGGGTGATGCCTAGACATGTCCACGAGTGTACTCAGTCGACAAACAATATTTTTGGGATTATATAGTATAACATTTCACATATCATTACCTCAGCTGAATATAGCTATTGTGTAGCAAGTTATGCATTTAACCAATGGTGATTTATGAAGTCCTTAACTTTATTCCTTTAACTGAACGACTCATTTATCAATTCAGCAATCGACAATAATCAAGAGTAAACAGCTAAGTCATTGTGAATTCATTCGAATAGTGCAATATTTAATTATGAATGTCTAACAGGATTTAAATAACTTTTTGAGAGATTTTATAAGATTAAGATTTGTAGTAAGGTATAACAGATTTACTCGGTTTAATATTTAAGATATTGAAAATAACTACAAATCTTTCATCTTCTGGTCCCATGTAATATATGAAATAAATAATGTATGAAATATGAAGGCATTGTGATGAAATGATCGGCGCTCTAGTATGACTACACAAAAATAGGATATTAGATTTCAAGAAACTCAATCATTATGTAGAATAATCTTTCCTGAGAATTTTATCGAGATTTTCTACAAACAAATAATAGATTTTATTATCAATCGTCCTCAATTCTCGAATACCTTCTCCAGATTCACTCGAAATTGATGTAAAACTCTAGCAATAACATGGTGTAATTGATCGAAAAACATCCATTATATTGTAATTATTTAAAATCCGTATATCGAAAATCGAATTTTATCAAATAATCCAGGAACAATTTTCCGATTATATCATCACTCATATTGATGGTCGCAAATAGTATACAATGTTATCTCGAGTGACTACCGTAGCACGAGATTCGATTTTTTTTTCATTACTACGTAGGACCTCAAAAATTCCGTAGAATTGTATCACTTTTCACAGAAGCTCCGGAAAGTAAAGCTTATGGGCTTATGGCTTTCAGGAAAGTTGATAGATAATAGGATTCGTAGATTCGAAAAGAAGTTTTGTGTAAATGAAACTATGACAGATACAGCATCGTCTCATTTATAGAAAAGTTGGATAATTTGATCAAGAACAAAATATGTTTCAAGATTTTCTGTACTAGCGAGTGCAATTTAATAGGTTACTGACTTTTTGAATTGACGATATTTATTCTGCAAAAAAAGCATTTTTCCCAAAATAATTTATTTATAGCTCGATACATTTAGTTCAGCATTTTTTCCATTTTTTTATTGTTTCCAAAAGTGTAGAAGTATGAAAATGGATTTTTTTGTGAAAATTACACTTCTGTTGAAGAAAGGCACATTTACTCCTGTTTAAAAGGTGATCCAAACTATCGCCCTGTATCAATTGTGAATTGTTTTTCGAAGGTATTCGAGCGAATAGTTTTAAATAAAATGTTTGATTATTTGAATAAATTCAATATCATCACTAGCTCTCAGCACGGTTTCAGACCAGGGCATTCAATGGAAACTGCGGTATTTTCGTTTGTCGAAGATGTCGAAGATCTGGATGAAGATATCTGCGTGTCTGGATTGTTTTTCGATCTCTCTAGAGCGTTGGATCCGTTGAATTTTCATTTCATGTTGAGTAAATATTATAATTTGGGATTTAATGTTATTTTTTTGGTTTGGCTGCAAAGTTATAAATCAGATGGCACTGTCTGCCACAGCCAATGAATCTCGCTCTGATGAGTATAGGGTGGACTTGGGGGTTCCGCAGGGCTCGGTTCTGGGACCATTTCTGTTATTATTATTCATTAATGATTTGCCTGATTATTAAGCAGCAGTTTCAATTACTCTTTATGTTGATGATACTCCAATAATGGTCGCATCGCGGTGCCTTGAGGAGCTGGCAATGTTTATTTTATCAGTCATTCGTAAGTTCGCTGACTGCTACATTCAAAATGGACTGATTATCAATCTTGACAAGATGGTTTGCATGTATTTCGGTATAAGTTTGCAAAAAATTTAATTCCTCTCATTTTGCAACCAATAAAATTAAAAATTTGTTCTCTGCATATAATATTATAATATGAGGCAGTCCATCAAATCTAGAGAGAGTTTTCATATATCAAAAGAGGGTAATTAGGTTCATCTTTGGTGTATATCCAGGATCCTCTTGTAAGCCTCACTGTATTAATAATAAAATGTTGACTGCATCTTGTATATATACTTAAATGTTTGCTTTCTTTCGAGTAAAATGAGCACAGAATGATTAAATTCTCTAGTTTGTATCAATATTCCCCACGAAATAGCGTTGTTTCAGGTCATAGAACATGTAAATATGAGCGGTCACCTTCTTATCAAGGCATTGTTCTGATCCATTGTTCTGATCCATGAAATAGTTAAATTTAATTAAATTCAAGAAATTTATGAGAAAATTACTATTGAGCAAATATTTCTATTCAGTATTAGAATATCTTAATGATAGCACATTTGCATCATGGTATGGTAAGGGGTAGATGATACTATTATTAGAGAATTTTTTATAAATTAATGTTATATTATTATTATTATATATCTTATACAAACTTGTGTGAGAGGATCAATAAATGTAATTATTATAATACATTTTTCTCACCTCTCCAAATAAACCAGTTCTTCTTTTGGCGAACCAGTTATTGAGCAATATTTTTGAATTTTCATACGAATTGAAGCGTTATTCAACGAGAGCAAGTCTCAGTAATGCTAAAAGATGACAATCGGATAAAGCCAAGTCTGAAGAATAATCCGCAGACGCTAGCGTTTCCGCTTTGATGTGTGTGATGGGGAATTATCGTGCAGCAAAATTTCTTTGTGTTACCTTTGTCCATACTCCGGTCGTTTTCCACATAATGCTCGGTTTAAATAGATTCTGTTCAGTAGGTAGCGATCAGCGTTAACATTTTCACCAGGTTTCAGCGGCTCATAAAAGATTACATGCTTCTGATTCCACCAAACACAGAACATTGTCTTCTTTCCAGAGCGTTTTGGTCTTGCAGTGGATGTCAAAGGTTTGCCTGGATTCATTTATTTTCAGAATATATCAGCGTTTTACAAGTAGTTTTTCATTTTTCTTGATTTTCATTCAGTTCATGCGGAAGCTATTTTGCTACTTTCTGAATCATTTCCATAACTATCAAATGAATGGAGACGGCTTCTTGCATCACATTCAATCGATCCACGAGTTCTTGTTGAGTTTGAGCATTATCTTCGGCCAGCAAGACTTGTAGATCGTTGTCTTCAAACTTTTTCGATGGTTTCCCACGCTCTTCATTTCTCAGGTCAAAATCACTACTTTTGAATTTTCTGAGCCTCTCAAAACGCTGTGTTTTACCAAGAGCATGTTCACTTCAAACTTCAACAAGCGTATGATGCGATTCTATAGGCGTTTTTTTCAAAATAACAAGAAACCAATGCTGTCCGTGAATCGTTGTTTGTAGGCGCAAAACTTGAAACGTTCAAGGTTATAGAGTATCAGTTTTCGTCAGCTGGTAGAGAGATGATGGCGCTGCATAGGCGGTCTTACGGAACCTAAACTGATTGCTAGGATCAAAAAAATTCCTGATTCATACTGCTATATCTGTTCAATAGTATTTTTAAGATTTTCGAAACAGGCGTTTGTTTCAGTGATAACCCTTTGATTTGAACCAAATCTTTTACGATCGAATTGTTTCAGGTTTGGAAATAGGAAATAGTTCCAGGAGGCTTGAATATGCTGAGTGGAGTATTAGTTTGTACGAGAATATTTTTTTGTTTGTAACTTTTATTGAAATTTATAATCTACTTTTTACGAGTATTAAGTAAATGTGATGTGTTGTAAAAAGACATATAGAAATTATCAAACATTATTGATACTTCTTTACAATACTTCAATTGAAGTCAGTTGGCCAAATCCTCGTAATATTCTTTTGTTGAAGGGGTTTTCTGCCAGCTGATCTGTAATGCTGCTTTCAAGTCCTTCCAGATTTAAGTGCGTATTCAAAAAAATTTAAATATCAAAAAAGATTTATTCTGTTAGCCTCCTATTAATTTCAATTTCAAAAATTTTCATTCAAAAACTTTTAGAATTAAATTAATATCTTATAAGCACTTCCTCAATTTAGTAGCATATAAAATCAACACTCATTATAAAATATCAAATGGAATAAAAAAAACCAAACGAAATATAAACTATGAATTAAAATTACTAAATAAATACTTGAAGGAGTCAAGATTTTGTTTCTAATCTTATATTTATGAAAACCAAATCTTTTTCGAAAATGCAAAACATATTCTTAACAACTTCTCCAAAACTAACTTTTTTCGAATATTTAATATATTTGAATAAGTAACTTCAAAAAATCTCCCAAAATTGTAGTACAACCTCAAAAAACAATTCGAAATTAAATAAGATTGTCATCAGTTCTACTTTACATTTAAAAAATAAAATCAATTAGCAGAAAATATCTTACCAGTAGACCTCGTGGTATCCTTGTTGAACAAACACTAAAATTAGAGAACTTTGAAAATCCTACGTATTCTATATTCATCACATAAATCTTGTTATGTATTTTGTGGTCTTAGTTGAAACCAAATGACATTTATATAATGAGTAAAGAAAACTAAAATATAATTATATATTCTATACACAATAAAAAAATTTGTTGCCTGTAAAGTCGGTATACGGGCGAAAGTTTTACGTAACAACGACTTTGAGTGGTAAAATAATTTTAATGTGAATATTCATTCGTATAGTAGGAAGAAGGATGAAATAATAGTAACAATTTAAAACATTTATTTATACAAAGAATTATATTTAAAACATTAATTTATACAAAGAATCTCGCACTGAATTTCATATTAACAAAATTTTATTTATCAATCAGTTGTTATAAGTTATTAATAAATTTAACTTGTTTTACATTGTTATAAATATAAAAACTAAATTTAAAAGTTAGAACATTTATTTAAATCACATTAATTGTTAATATCAATCGATTTTAATTCAAAGTGTATTTTCTAAAAGGAGAAAACTAATTCACATTTGATCTTTGAATTTGTAAATCGCGCGCTTACGACCTTGCGCAGTGATTAGTCGTCTCGGTTTGAATGTTTGAAAGTTTCGATTTGACAGGTTGGAGGTTAAACATTGTTATTTCAATTTTTTACATAGCAAGTCGCGCTCATTTTTTCAAGTTAAACAAATTATTATTGGTTGAGAAACGATTTCTACTACTTTTTTGATTGAAAACTACCACAACATTGTGATTACTACAACATAACCTATTCACTTATGTCTTAGTCATTTATTTCATCATGTTATATTATCAGTCTGAAATTATTTACCTTTGCTGTTTGAATTGTTGCGATGGACGAAACTACCTTCACATTATCACTACACAATCGTTTTACAATTAACTGGCAACGTGTAAACTTGTATTCAGGCGCCTAAGCGAAATAGAAGCGCAAGACATGAACCGGTGTGTATGCCTATCTCTCCCACTCTCTCTCTCTCTCGCTCTGTCTCTCTTGCTCTTAGGCGGGCTAACTGTGCTCGAGTGGAAGGGACGCGTGCCTTTCACTTTTTATGTCTGTCTCTCTCGCTCTTAGGCGGGCTAACCATGCCCGAGTGGAAGGGACGCGTGCCTCTCACTCGCTCTCATTGTGAGCGCATAACGTGAGCGGAGCGTAACGCAGTTTCTTGAAGTGTCACCCGGCAAACCAATTTATAAGACGTTGTCACGTCAAAAAAGGTTTTTTTCTTCTAAGAAGGATTATCACAAAATTCAAATATCAAAACAAATTCATTCTGTTAGCCTTCTAAGATTAGAAACAAAATTTAGTCTCCTTCAAGTATTTATTCAGTAATTTCAATTGATAATTTATATTTCGTGGATTTTTCATTCCATTTGATATTATATAATGAGTATTGATTTTATAATTCTACTAAATTGAAGCAGTGCTTATAAGACATTAATTAAATTCTAAAGTTTTTGAATGAAAATTTCTGAAATTAAAATTTGTAGGGGGCTAAGAAAATAAATCTGTTTTGATATTTAAATTTTTCAATAATCCTTCCATCAAGTGAAAGTAACTTGTAGGGATTTTGTTTCGTTTTTTTACCTTAAGTCGTCCGCCTGAGCAGGAGATCGTTACGAAATTTGGCATAAATTTTTTTATTTATTATACACCTAAATACCATAAAAATTCGAGCGGATTGCAAATTTCGGAACTTTAGGAACAATAAGAAAAAACTTAAAGTGAATCACTCCGAAACAAACGGACCTATTTTGCTATTTTGCACTACTTTTTCCGTTCGAAAAGTAGTGTTCACGAACGGACTAGCCCGAAATCAATTTTTCTTGACTAGAGCAATTGCACAAAAACCCAAATTTAACAAGAACCAAAGGAGATTCAAAAGTGAAGGAAATTTTCAAATAATCTATTTATACAAAAAAGTTGGTAGAAACACCTAACGCAGAGATGAGAAGCAAGAGTAATTACCTGAGAATACAAATTACTTTTTTAAATGATCTGTTTGCAGTATAATCAGCAAGACATATAATATGATTGTTCCTGAGTAAATAAATTAAATATTTTAATAACAAAGAACCGCTAAAGCCGTTTTCCTGGAATGACTCAGTGGAGCCGATATTCAAGAATAATGATCACTTCGATTTCAAGAGCCGACGATCAATGTTTGTTCTGCTCTTCAGGGAAACTATCAACTTGAATGGAGATGTTGCAGGTTTAGCATGAATTTTTGCTGAATAAAAATATTATAAGGTACGACATACACTCATTTTAAGAAGTCTTTCACCCTTATAAATATAAAGGAAGTTCATAAAACATTGATATGTTTGGTCAAATTATTCACCTTAAGTAAAAAAAATGAATTCCAGAAAAGCACTTACGTGAAGCCAGGAGCTTTTGCGCTCTTGTTCAAATGTAGAATATGGTTAAGCCACAGTGTGATGAAACAATTGTCATTCAACAATAAAAAGTATGTGGAAATTGAATTTTATTTATAACTAGTAGAAGCATACAACTTCGACAAAAAACATAAAAGACGAAATTCTGGGTAGATGTCAAATAAAAGGGCCCATCAGTTTCCCAAAAGGGAGAGAAACAAGAAAGAGAGAGATACATTTCTATCGTACATACAAGTCCTATAGGGTTTATATCTAAGGAATTTGACAGCCAATTCAATAATATATTCCAATGTTCCAAGAGTTGCTGGGCAGCTCTAGTACGTTGTGGCTTGACATTTCATCCATAAAGATGCATTATTCTCCTAATTCATTGTTCAAAAAATATAATTACGCGTTTGATCATGTTTTGAAGTAATAATTACCTGTCTCCAAATATATTTGAATACCATTTAGTAGTTTCATAATACTATTCCCTCCAAAATCTCATACGGTAATCACCACTCACGAGACCAAACAGCGTCTGATCTGTAAAAAGCACGTTTCTTCTTTGTACCAACAACCAGCTCATTTTAAGCGAGTGGCTTGGTGACGAGGAGAACTAGAAATATCACCTACACAGATTATAAAAGGTACAGATAATAAAGTGAAAGTAAACTTAATATGCCTTCAAACTCTCATTCGTGCGCCAATGAAACACCCAGCTCATAAGATGCCTGAAAAGGCGCTAGTGAATATTAGCTACGAAAAAAAGTGTTCCTGACCTAAACCCAAATTGTCAAATTGGTAGTGAAAATATTACTTCTAAGTCTCTATATAAAGCGCCCCATTTTGTTTTGTAGATGAAATAAATTATTTATTTGAAAATTATTGAAATTTTTATTTCATTATAAAGTACAATGGATACCATTAGTTATGAAACAAACATCATTTAAATATCCACCCTAGAAACACTGGCTGGAACGAAGTCGTTGAACCCAATTTTCCATGACTCTCTCACACAAATCAGGTCGTATGTTAGCAATTTCTCGTTCAATATTGATCTGCAAATCGTCTAAATTTGCTGGATGTTTGCTGTAAACCAATGAACTAATGTAACCCCAAAGAAACAAGTCTAATGGAGTTAAATCGCAGGAACGAGGCGGATAATTTATCAGTTCATTTCTTGAAATAATCGAATTTTCGAATTTTTTTGCAATAAAGTCACTGTGTTATTAGGAGTAAGACAAGTGGCACCGTCCTGTTGAAACCACATGTTCTGCAGATCAAGACGAACCAATTCAGGCCATAAAAAATCAGTCAACATTGAACGATAACGATTTCCATTGACAGTTACCGCCTCATGAGTTGAAAAAAATGGAGTCCAATGACAAATCCAGCATAAAATCCGCACGAAATAGTGAGTTTGTCAGAATTTAATGACAGTTCTTGATATTCTTCAGGTTTATCGCCAATCCGTTTAACCAGAAATGAACCTCATTGCTGAGAATGATTATGAAAATCTGCATCATTTCCGATTTTTTCTAAGCACCTATTACTGAATATTCGACGCTTTAAATGATCTGTTGGTTTGAGATCTTGGGTTAAAACAATTTTGTTTGGATTTAAACCAAGGTCTTATCGTAAAATTTGTCACAAAGACGTCTGGGAGATGCCTAAATCTTGTGAACGTCGAGAAATCGATAAATTTTGGTCTTCACGAATACTTTCACGTAGAGCAGCCATATTCTCTTCTTGAATTTTTTTGTCTGACTGGCACTGTAACATCGTGAAGTGTAAAGTTTGTTTCGAAATTCTTCACTAAACGTTCAGCTGTTCTTTTATCTGGACGATTATAACGAACAAAAATCGGAGTTAAAGCACGTAAAGTTAGAGTAACAGATCGCGATTTTTCATAATAAATTTGGATTATTTGTAAACGTTGTTGGAGTGTGTACCTTTCCATGATTCAATGGTAGACATTGACAAATACAACTGTCAATGTCACAAATGAACAATGCTTCCATGCGTGAGTAATGTAAATTTAAAAATAGAACGTTCCCATCGAAAGACCCTTTTGAAAGAGCCTATTGAAGGAAGGTTGTTCCAAAGGATTTCTTAAAATGGATATTTTAAGAGTGGAATTTGTTTTTCATAATACCGGTATGAAACAGTGCTGTCTCTTCTAAATGTTTGTTGAATAAGTTCGATCAATATTCTATATTTCTTTGGATTGTTTTATCTTCTTTTGATACTATGTAATTAGTGTTAAATTTATAGATATGTCTTTTGAAAACAAACAGTATTTCTAAGGTATTCATTTAACTTAATTTCTAAAAATTTTCAAGAAATCTCTTAAAATTATAATTTGCAGCGAGCTATAATATTTGGTATTTAAGATAAACTTTCTATCAAGTAAAAATACTCCTTTTATTAAGAGAGACATTTTAGCACACATAGTAGTCAAGTAGTCACAGATTATAAAATTTCATGTAGACTGTCAATTTAACTTCAAAGATCGCCATAACAATGGAGAGGGGATTTTTTAATACGCACAGAAATTTTAAAACGAGTTTAAGACGTGCGAATGATTCGAAAACAAGCCATTATGTACCTTCCTTTCCCCAGGAGAGAGAAAAAATATTAATGTTTATATTGGAGTAATACTTTCCGAACGGAATAGGAAAATCTTCCTGAAAAACGCAACCTGAACCAACAATTCTTGTTGACACATGTCATCAGGAATATAAACTTAATGGAAAGGTAATTTGCAGATAATAACCGTTATCACCCTCCAGATACATTAGAAAGTACTGGTTCCATATTTTCAAGGTGAGACTGATTAGATTTTTTCAGGTTTACAGTTTTCTCAGGGACAGATCAAATAATATGAAATATTGTTGACCAAATATCAGGAGATTGTTCGGAATTCGAAAATACGTGTTTAATCTGATAGCATTTTTCTTTTTTTTGTGTCAACAAGGCGTTTCAAGGGAGCCTCAATTCTTTTCTCAGCTATCGCTTTTGTGATGATTCCTGATATGTATTATAAATAAATATGTAAAATGCTCTAGATATGTTTGTTTATATGGCAGTTGGAATGTCCTATTTTCGTATCGAGAAATATATATATATATATATATATATATATATATATATATATATATATATATATATATATATATATATATATATATATATTCAAATTAATACATAATGAAAATAATCTGAACATAATGTTTTATGTTTCATTGGAGACTTCTTTGTTTACATTAGAAAATCGTTTTTTTTTATCTTGTGAGTTTGGAGCCAGCAGACACTTAAATCTTTCTTCCTTTAATGAATCCCTGACATTTGCAACTTGTTTCAGTCGAGCCTCTCAATTGAGCTATGAACTTTATTGCTTTTGGATACTTAGCTTATTCGTTATAAACTACATATGCATGTATTTCTAAAAACGTGTAAACCAAATTGAAAGGCAGAGATCCTTTGCGAGTTGAGATATTAACTGTCAAAGCGTTATGCTTAAAAAGAGACAAATACCATAACATTCATTCCCTGCTTATCTATTAGCAGCTCGATGTCAAAGTTCCAAATCTGAAAAAATTAGAACTCATTCCTCATATTTAGTCAACCACAAAATCTTTTTGTTAAAAGGGATGCATTTAGACATACTTTTACCTATATTTTTAAATAGGTGCCCTATTAAATGATTATTACACTTAGGACATATGTGTATCTTTATGGCGCATGGAAATAACAGCATCCAATATAATAGGGTTATTCCCAAACAGTATTTGGAAATTCTCCTTTTTCTCAATGGCTTGTTTGATTGAAAGAATTTACAAATAGTCCTTCAATTTACCCTTTTTAACATTATATAATAAAGTGACATCTTTCGCATTAAAAAAATTATAATATTATTTTCTATACAATGCTCTGCAAAACCAGTTGATTATGGTTTTTCCAATTAGACATCCTATGTTCTTTGATTCTATGTAAACATCGATCTGTCTGTCTTATATATGTAGCATTATTATCATCACATTTAATTTGATGAATCCTCGATTCGGAAAAGTTGAGGTTCCTATTTTTATTGTTCACCAACATCTTAGATCAATTATTCCTATTTACTGCTAAAGAAAATGTGGTTTTTAATGGCTTATATGAAAGGTTTCAGCAGTAGGATCTCTAATGGTCTTCGTAAAATGGGAATTAATTCTTTAATAGTAAATAGAAATAATTTAGCCAAGATATTGGTGAACAATAAAGAAAGGAACTCCAAATTTTCTGTAATAAATATAAGACATACATTATATAGAAAAGAATCATTTTTTAATGAGAAGGATGTCACTCTACTATTTAATGTTAAAAAGGGTGAATTGATGGACTATTTGGTGATTCTTTCAATCAAAAGAGCCATTGAGAAAAAGGAGAATTCAACAAATTCCCAAATACTGTTTGGGAATAACCCTATTATATTGGATGCTGTTATTTCCATGTACCATAAAGATACACAGATGTCCTAAGTGTAATAAAAAAACATTTATTCAATTTTGAGTTCAGCTACTTTTTGTACTCCTTTGAAGATGGTTGGAAGACCGAAACACTCGTTAGGACTCTGAATAAATTGTGAAACATGAAAACTTTGTGAATTTTCCAAATAGAATAGGTACCCTAAAACGCGTGCAAAATTATTATTATTTCGGTAGTAATCAGTCTTGTCGCTCGAGATCACTTTTGTTAGGCCAAGATTAACGCATTATTATTATTTGTATAGGAATCAGTCTTGTCGTTTGTAGCCGGTGTGGCCTAAGATATTCACGATTACTATGCCCTTTGAGCGCAGTGAAGACGCATTGGATAGCCAGTAGGCTTCACTTCTTGCACTAGTTGAACTTTGTGGGCCTTCATACCGAGGTCTTTATGCAAAATTCTCCTCAGAGAAATGCAAGAAATGTTCAGTTCTTGAGCACGATGACGAGTTGATGTTGATGGATGCTCAGCCAGCCACATTCTGGACTACAGCAGCAATGTTTTTAGGTGTGCTCACTGGACGAGAACGTCAACGGGTGGTTTCATTAAATAACGATCCAGTTTTCATGGACAAATTGATCCAGAAATTGCCGTGAGTGCATTTAATTTCTATTGAATATTCCACGTAAACTTCTAACAGTTTAGATAGAAGATTTGCCGCTCTGTAAATGAATATTTAATATTTCCTAGTTTTGTTCAAAGTTTATTTCAAATATTAAACTAACTTTCTGTCAAAACACGAATGACAGAACTGAGAATCGAAGAATCGAAGTAAACACTACTTCAAAATGCAAACTCTAACACCCTTTATAAACTTTAGCTCAACATCACAAGAATCCACCTTCTTCTATGCAATAACTTTGTCTTGTATTTTTCCCAAGTTATCCTGCATGAATGTGATTCTCAACACTTGAAATCAAAAAGAATCATTATCAGATTCCGAAGTCGGGAATATTCTGCACCTGTACATCGTACACTTTCCTCCCAAGATCGTTTAAACAACACTCAATTTTGGTGGCTTTTTATCGACAACAAGGTATACAAAGCGATAATAAAACAAGAGTGGATAAAGTGGCGTAAAATTGGTGAATTAAAATAATTTCGATGTGACAGATGGACAGAGGCAACAAACAATCCAACAACAATGCATATCATATGCTACTGTGCACATAAATGAGCGAACCAAAAGAGTTCTGCACACCCGCTATCACACTTTGCGCAAATTAATTCCACGGCCAACTATCCCTATCGATAATTGATAAAGCGTCTGTTAAATAACACTTACGTTTTAATATACCCGTCCATTATCGATGGGGCTGATCGCGAGCTGTAGCCCAGAATTATAACAAAACAAACAAATAAACGGCAATCGCTGTTTACCCACATTATTCCCGGTAATATATGGCGCGTATATTCTTCGCTGGTTCCCGTGAGATCGGTGATTTATTACTTTTTCAGAGTGCGCGTGGAATTCTGGAATGGAGGTATAAAAACGCTCCAAATTTGACTCAAAATTTCATTATTTTCTTCGAAATACATATAAACAACTTCTTTTTCTAATTTGTTATGTGATGGAAATAAGCTATAAATACAAAAAATATGTCAAATATTAATTAGAACATTTTTTCTGAAAACCTCCACAAATTTTAATCTAAAAACTATTTTTAAATGAAACTAAATGTCTTTGAAACACTGTTTCTTTTTGTAGACGTATAGAACAACCAACACATATGTGCGCCAGAATCAAAAGAGAATATAAATTATTGACTGTGATTAATTAGCTAATATGCAATAAATACAACAAATGATTTCACTTCTGAAAATAGTTGCTCAGTTTTTTGCCATTATGGTGTTTATGGTCCCGATACTGTAACAGCTAATGCAATTCTGATTTCGTCGATTCCATTTTTTATGTTAAAGATGCACTTCGCTCAGGCAGGCCCATCGTCGAAAATGTCGATAAAATCATATGAATAATCGAAGTTGGTCGGCAATCTTGTAGTCATAGCTAAAGATAATAATAATAAAGTTTATTTGATGAATAAACAGATTACATCACTGAGGTACATTATAAGATATTAGAACCTGTACGTGACATTAAGCACAATACAATATTCTGAAAAACCATTTCTATACAGAGAAAGCAAAATATAGATTAATTCTTATATACAAACAAAATATATGAAACATGTGAGAAACCAAAGAATTCCAGAACAATGTCCCAGGGAATTGAAAAAACCTAGGAAAAGATCTCCATTTCCATCTTCTCGTCTCGAATCGGGTGCTTGTCTTCATCAGGAAAAAACATATACGTCTCAAATCGGTTAAGTTTATGTCATAATCGGGCAGTACGTGTCTCAAATCAGGTGAGTATATGATTGTTTTTATTTAAATTTTTGTTGTTTACTCAAAATCAATATATTGTGTCTTCATTAAAGATAATGGGATAGTAATGTTTTCAACCTTGATTCATCAAATTATTAATAATAAGTCTTGTGTTTCTATTCGGCCAGTAGTTAATTTTTTTGAAAGTTTTTATATGTTTTATATTTTTCAGATGTTCGGGAACAATGTTTAAAATTTTGCTGCAAAATAAGTGTAACATCTTTGTCCTATCCTCTTGTGACATAGTTGGTAAGTATTATCTCCTCCTCTGGTTGCATATTTATGTTGTAATGTATCCTCGAAACGAAGTTTAAAAGAATTTTCCCAGCATATAATTCTCACATCTTGCACATTTGCTACTTCAAATTACTGCCGACTCGGAAAATTACGTTTCTTTTGATGAATTATTTTTAAGGGCCATTTTTGTAAGACCTCCAAGGGTTTTATGTGGAGTTGATAAGCACCCATCCAACTATCCCATAACCGATCTGTGATTCCACCAAGGCTTGGTAGAATATTGTCAAATATTTTTTGTGTTTAGATGTTTACGTAAGTATCTGAATTTGAAAAGCAAGCCTCTTATTCCGTTCACAAGATTTTTTATGTGCTTATCCCATTTTAATTGTTGGTCAATCGTAATTCCCAAATATTCAATATCTCTTGTTTCTGCTATAGATGTCTCATTGTTTATTATTAGGTTTCCTAAAGTTGGTAGATTAGTCTTCAGGGTCAGTTTATTATTTTTCAATCATTTTTTTATTATTGAAAATTTTATTTGCACCCTTTCCTTTAATTCTTTCCAAGAATTTTCTCTATATTGAATTACCACATCGTCGGCAAAACAAATAGCGTCTTCTGTTTCTTTAATTTTCAGCAGACTGTTTATGTAAATAAGAAACAGAATCGGTCCAAGCACGGTACCCTGTGGTACTCTATATTTAATAACAGGTTCTGAGCTTTCTAATCGACTATAAAATAGTTTTAAATTATTTTAATAAAGCTGAATTAAAAAAGAAGCTCGATGTTTGGATGTCACACCAATTAACACCAAAAAACATGATGGATCGAATTTCCATCTGCGAAGGCTTAGCCAAACGGAATGAAATCGACCCATTTCTTGAACAGATGGTAAGTGAAGATGAGAAATGGATCAGAGACAATACTGTGCGAAAATGATCGTGGTCAAAATGGAGTGAAACAGCTCAAAAGGTGGCCAAACCAGTACTTAGGGCCAGGAAGGTTCTACTGAGCATTTGATGGTACTGGAAATGAATCATTTATTATGAGTTTCTTCCATATGGCAAAACACTAAATTCGTATTTCTACTGTCAGCAACTGGACTTTTTGAAGCTAGCGATTGACCAGAAACGGTCATAATTGACCAACAGAAGAGGTGTTGTGTTCTACCAGAACAACGCTAGGCCAAACACGTCTATAGTAACTTGCCACAAACTCCAAGAGCTTGATTGGTGAGTTCTAATTCATCCACCATATAGCCCGGACTTGGCACCAAGCGACTATTATTTGACCCAACTTATTATATACAATATATATAATGAATATATCTGTGATATGGATAAATTCACTCATTGTAAGCGAACCGAATCCAGGCAAATTGTTTGAACATGAAATAATAGTGAGATTAAAAATAGCATCCAACTTATAGACAATATTCAATCCGTTCATTTGCCCAAAATTTGTAGACCAATTTCTTTTGATGTACAAAATTTATTCCCTAGTATACCTCCAATAGAATAAATACAAATTGTAAAAAAACTATTGATTAAAAATTAAAAATAGCATCCAACTTATAAACAATATTCAATCCGTCCAATTGCCCAAAAACTGTAGATCAATTTCTTTTGATGAACAGAATTTATTCCCTGGTATACCTCTAATAGAATAAATATAAATTATAAAAAAACTATTGATTCAAAATAACACCAACCCCATCAGAATGAATGATATTCTTAATGGCTTCGAAATATGTCTTGAACAAAACTATTTTCAGTTTAGCGGAACAATCTATTAATATTTCCAACATAGGTTTAAAAATGGGAAATCCACTCAGTTCAATTTTAGATGAAATTTTCATGAATGATCTAGAATCAAAAATACACGTACATCCGATAAGCAAATATTTCCATGATTGGTATAGATATGTAGATGACATTTTTTGTTTTTTCAAAGCCGCCGACCGACACGAAGTTTATTAATAAACTCCACCCAAAGATCAAATTCACAATCGAAGAAGAAAAGAAGCACAATATTAATTTTCTTGACCTCACAATAACAAGACTGGATAATTTATATGATTTTAGTATTTTTCACAAAACCCACATGTACAGATATTACAATATATGAAACTTCAAATCACCCTACCAACCAATCAATATCAGCCCATAATTCATTTGTTATTCATTTGATGTCCCTTTGAATTCAGATAACTTTTTGAAACAATTAAATATTATTAAACAGATAGTGTCAAACAATGGCTACAATCCCTTTCTTATAGACAAAATAGTATCCAGTAAACAAAAGAACATGGCATTAAATCTTGTGTAACCAGTCATAAAAACGACAATACACAGAAATACCTTTCGTTATCTTATGTTAATGGATTACCTGAAAATATTGATTAATATTTCAAAAATAGTTTCAATTACAACGCAGCTTTTAAAAAAATTAATAACCTTAGTACTTACATAACAAACAATAAGGATCGAACAAATAAAGAAAATAAATCCGAAGTCTACAAATTGACATACATATCGGATTCGACATATTCTAATCATCTTAAGGAATTCAGGCATAATTTCTACAATAACTATGAAATTATCCATGTCGATAGCAAAAATTCTAGATCAACACTTTTATAATTTCTTGAAATCGACAGGTACGATGTCCGTAAAATCCTTTTGAATGAACAAAAAGATGTTGACAAGTCTCCATCACTGAATATTTTTCCCTAATGGCATTTTTTAGCGGAAAACTCCAATTAAACATCTTGAGTTTTTATGACTTGTTCTTCCATTATTTTGTCAAGTACTTGACACTGTATTTAAACTCGGTTACACTGGACACCATCAGCCAGTAGAATGTAGATACCTGAAGAAGCCACATCGTGGTGTATCAATTGTTGTTTTATAAACATTTTTGTGGAAATTAAAATACTGTCTCTCATATATTTTTTAATGAGAAAGCAAGGTTTTGTCTGCGTTGATCTTCAGGAATCTGTTCTCGAATCATTTAACTTTAGTTCTGAATTTTTGTTGAACTTTACTCTTAGTGAGATCCATGACTCAATGACTTTATCGTTCGCACAGCCAAACATTTTCTCTCCGACATCCAATGAAAACAGTTCAAGTGTATGTTGAATAGAATTGAACTGCATCTATA
This sequence comes from Megalocaria dilatata, assembly GCA_034642435.1. Taxonomy (NCBI): domain Eukaryota; kingdom Metazoa; phylum Arthropoda; class Insecta; order Coleoptera; family Coccinellidae; genus Megalocaria; species Megalocaria dilatata. The sequence goes on from CM067856.1 coordinate 45,346,610, forward strand.
GTAGACTTCAGCTACCAAAATCCAAACTGTTTCTTGGGTAGGATGTGACATTCATTCATATTTTTGGAACGAAGTTCCTTATCGCGCGTTGCGAAAGGGGGCTAGACGGAAAAAATTAAGACCAAAAGTTGTAACGACACTTTTCGTTATAGTTTCAAGCCGTACGGCATGCACGTGTTTCTCTGTCTGTCTCTCTCTCTCTCTCATAGAAAGCAAGCCAGTTATTTTCGTTTCGTCTTTCTATTTCGCATTAAACAGTGTGGTGTCGCGACGATTATTTTTGTTGAGTGTATACAGGTGATTTGTACATAATAAATAAAAAATTGAGAGGTGTCAAGGGACACCCGGATGGAACGAAATTGCTTTCGATTAATTAGTGAAGGAATTGTGTAAATAAAATTCAATTTTTTTTAAGTTATAATAATATTTTTTTTTATTATTAACAAATATAATGCAATATAAACTTAATTAGTAGGCTAAATTTTAGTTATGATTGGCTTGTGGTAACTGAAGTAAATCATCTCTAGCAACGGTTTACATACCAACGATATACCCAACAGAACGTCAGAGAATAAAAAAAACTTTAAAAGAGCTAAGTGATTCAGATGATGACTGTACAAATATATGGAAGGAAAATTGGTTCAATAAGTACGAAAAAAGGCCTGAAATTCTTGAAAATGTAACATTGGCTCAATTTGTTGCTATTTATAGTATGAGAAAACACAGAGAGTACTACAAAAGAAAAATGTCTAGAGTTATTAGATTCGGTAACTATGATATGGCTAACAATTTCAACGATTATAGAAGAGAAATGGTGTTACTACACATTCCTTTTAGAAGTGAAGATAATGAAGTTATTGCTGTTATTGCTTCATAAATTCATTCAAATTTATGAAGATAATTAAAACTTAATTTTAGAACGCAGAAAAGAGTTTGAATGTAATTTAGACCTAGAAAAAACTTGAAATTTGTAGACAGTTAGGTAGAGATGATGAAAATGAAGATGAACAGTTGCGAAACGAAGCTAATGTCATATTTGAGGAAGAACCATATGCAAGATTACTACAGGATGTTGATTCTGTCGTTAATGCTGATATACGAAATGCCACACTCAGTAAACTTGGTGCTATTGCAAAAAAAAAGAGAAAATATAATGGATCGGCTAACAGTGAACAAAAAGAACTTTTAATGCATATTATATCTCATCTTCAAACTCAAAATCAACAATCATTTCAAGTTTTTTACTTGTCCAGCAGGAAGTGGCAAGACTTTTGTTATTAGACTTATAATGGAAATCTACAATAGATATACTGACAATGATGGTTACTGTAATTCGTATATAGCTTGCGCATCTACTGGTAAAGCTACTGTGGCAATTTATGGTACTACGGTTCATACTGCTCTTAAAATTTCGATTTCTAAACTATTACCATTATCATCTGAAATGTTACATTTGTACAGATCTCTTTAGATGCGTCAAAGTATAGATTATTTATGAAATCAGCATGATCAATGCAGTACTGTTAGCCAAAATTGATTTACGCTTAAAACAAATTACTGCAAATCATAATGTTGATTTTGGCGGCATTGACGTCATTCTAATTGGTGATTTACGCCAGGCGTCACCAGTAAGGGCAACATTGATATATAAACCTATTAAAATGACAATGGTTGGTCCACATTTATGGCGAAGTCTTAAATTTTTTGAACTAACGCAAGTCATGAGACAGGCTAATGCTGCATTTTCATTGATACTTACAAAGATTGGCAATGTTGAAGTTTTGAAACAGTTTCAATTAGAAATTATCGAATCAAGATTTTTCAAGAAAGAAGAAACTCAACAATTAAGTACTCATGGTGTGCGTTTATTTTATACTAATTTCGCTGTAGACAGTTACAACAATTCAATTTTGCAAGAAGCTCCAGATAAAGTCATCTCAATAGCAAAGGATATAATAACTGGATCTAAAAATCAAGAACAAGAAGCTTCTTTTAGATTACAACTACACAAAAAATCTGTCATCGATACTGGGGGATTACCTTACCAAATCACTTTTGTAAAAGTAAAGTATTACCTTATCACAACAAACATCGAAGTAAATGATGGATTAGTTAATGGTGCGTTGGTAAATTAATTCACCTAGACTTCAATGAGGACAACGTAGTTTGCAGAGTTTGGCTCGAATTCTGTGGATCACAAAAGATTGCGCAAAAGGCAAGAAAAAAAGCTGCTTTACCAACTGTTCAAAGCAAAGTACATAATGCTGCTGTACCTATTGAATGCCGAACATCCAACATTACCATGACAAGGAACAATGCAGTTACTGTTAAACGTAAACATTTTCCCATAATTTCTGCTTGTGCTATGACTATTCATAAGTCACAAGGTGGAACATTTGATCAAATTGTTTACGAGTATGACAAAATACAGCCACAACAACTTGTTTATGTTGCTCTCACTCTCGTGTAACAAGCATCGAAGGTTTATTTATCGTTACATTTGATGATGATGAAACTAAATTTCCATTTCATCATAATCGAGTACAAGCTTCATCAACAATATCTCTAGTACAAGAGTTTCATTCAATAAGCTTGAAACGAAGGCAAAATCAGTCATTGATTTCATGACTAGAGATAAAGGCATTTCATTGTGTACGTTCAACGTCCAAAGCCAAACATTCAGTTGATTTAATCGATTCTGTTACAGAAAAAACGAAAATTTTTTTATTATCAGAGACATGGTTGGACAATCAAGAAGAATATAATATACCGAATTTTAATTGTATAGCTCACTTCAAACGTGATTTTGTACCTTCAGGTGGAGTTGCGATTTATCACAACACAAATAATACGACCAATTTTGTAATACCAAATATGTCGGTCATTATGAACAATATTCAGTACTTGCACGTAAGACGTACAAGTGTTGCAGATTTATATGCAGCAGAGTGTGTAATGGAAAACGGCGTTACTTTAATCATGGCAGTCATATATATCTCACCAAATAACAAATTAATAGATATTCAGGAGTTCATTCATCGAGCACTGCTAGAGTATTCTAAAGATGTATCTCAAACGCTAAGCAGATACAACAGAAATTTAGATAAACGTCCACTCATTTTGGCCGGTGATTTTGACATCAACTGCAGTAATGAAAAATCAAAACCATTGCTACATTTTCTAGAGAAAGAATTTGATTTAAGAATAAACAATAATCCAGCAGAATCAACAACAAACTATAATACTACCATCGATGCAGTTTTTTCAAGACATTTAAATAAAATGAAATCCCAAACATATGTTTCCTACTTCAGTTACCACAAGCCAATTATTACTAAAATTAAGCCTACTAATTAAGTTTATATTACATTATATTTGTTAATAATAAAAAAATATTATTACAACTTAAAAAATAAAATTTTATTACAATTCCTTCACTAATTAATCGAAAAGAACTTCGTCCCACCCGGGTGTCCCTTAACACCTCTCAATTTTTTTTGCCTAAACGAGTTCTAAGGTGTCTGAAATAGAGAGTGGGCCATTAAAATTTGTATATTTGGTCGGCTATAAATAAAAAACTAATGAATATTTTTTCGAAGTTGTGAGTGTTTTAGAAAGGTTGAACCTTGACATTTAAGAATTGAAAACAATATCATTCAAATAACCTCCACGACTGACCATACAGAACCTCCTCAATCAACCCAATTTTTCAGCACATTGTCGATTGTATTTGAGCTCAATCTCATGAATGGCAACTTCGATTTCATTTATTAAGGCATCAATCGTTTCTGAATGGTTAGCGTAACATTTATTCTTAACGGATCCACGCCAAAAATAGTACAACAGAGTCAAATCACAGCTCCGAGGCGGCCAATTGAAGGCATTTCGACTTTCAAAAACGGTGCACAAAAGATCGATGGTTACTTTGCCTTTGTGGCAAATGGCTCCGTCTTGTTGAAATCAAATGTCCTTCACGCCTTCCTTTTGAATTTTAGCAAACAAAAATTGGTCGAGCTTGGCTCGGTAACGTTCCTCATTGACCGTGACGTCGGCTCCTTGCTCATTTTCGAAGAAAAATGGTCCGCATCACATCGGATGGTCACAAGGCTTCACTTCACTTCTTGCCTTAGTTGAACTTTGTAAGCCTTCATACCGAGGTCTATATGTAAAATTGCCCTCAGAGAAGTGGGAGAAATGCTCAGTTCTTAGGCACGATGCTGAGTTGATGTTGATGGATGGTCAGCCACATTCTGGGCTACAGCAGCAATGTTTTCAGGTGAGCTCACTGGACGAGAACGCGAACGGGTTGTTTTATCAAATAACGATTCAGTTTTCATGAACAAATTGATCTAATAAAAAGAGGTTTCTTCTTGATGGAAGGATTATCACAAAATTTTAAATATGATACAGATTTATTCTGTTAACCTCCTACAAATTTTAGTTTAAAAAAAATTTTAGATTAAATCAAATAATTGTCTTAGAACACACTAAGTCAATTTGATCGACATAAAGAATTGACACTAATTACACAGTACCAAAGGGAATAAAAAATTCAAATAAATTGTCAAATAAAATTAAAAAATGAATACTCGAAGGGTACAAAATTTTGTAAGGCATTTTATGGCCTTCATTAAACCACTGGAAACTGTATAATAGATTTCATTATTCAAAAACCTAATATAATTATATATTATATATAAAATAAAATAATAAGATGCGGTTTTTTACTTGATAGAAGGATAATTACAAACTTTGAATATCAAAACAGATTTAATCTGTCCGTCTTCTACAATTTTAATTTCAAAAAATTTTTTTTGAAAAACTTTTAGAATTAAATTAATGTCTAATAATAAGCACTGCTCATATTTAATAGACGTGTAAAAATCAAATTTCACTAAACAATATGAAATGGAATAAAAAAACCCAAAAAAGAATTCTTAATTAAAATTGAAAATAAGTTATATCTAATGTTTCGTTCAAAACATACGCACCTGAACTCATCAGAAAGGCCATGTTTTACTTTTGACAAACATTTGAAAACATGTTCAGTTTCTGGTCTTATATTTATGAAAACTAAATCTTTTTCAAAAATACACAACATAGTTTTAAGAACTTCTCCAAAACTAATTTATTTGAAATATTTAATATGTTTAAATATTTAAATAAGTTACTTCAAAAATTCTCAAAAACATGTAGCACATCCTCAAAAATAATTAGAATTCAGATAAGGTCAGTTCAACTTTACATTCACAGATTTTCCAGAAATTGTTTGGTAAGATTACAAGTTTATTTAGTTATTAGTTTTGGAGAAGTTCTTAAAATTATGTTGTATATTTATGAAAACTAAATTCCTTTTCAAAAATACAAAACATAAGCTCAAGAACTTCTTCACTTATACATATTATCATTTGGTTTCAAAGGAGTCCATAAAATACCTTTATGTTATTTATTATTATTCTTTAAATGTGAAGAAGTGCTGATGAGTTTCCATTGTGAGAATTCTGAATTGCTTTTTGAAGATGTTCTGCATGTTTTAGGAATTTTTTTGAAGGAACTCATTCTGAGCAAGTTGTTTTTGAAGAAGTTCTTGAGGTTATGTTTTGCATTTTTGGAAGGAAATTTGTTTTTCATAAAACAAGGTATGAAACAAAATTTTCAAGTACATATTCATTCAGTAATTTTAATTGACAATTTATATTACTTTGAATTCTTTTATTTCCTTTGGTACTGTCTAATAAGTGTTAATTCTATATGTCTACTAAATTGACACAGAGTGTTCTAAGACATTTATTTTATGTAATTCTAAAAATTTTTGAATAAAAACTTCTTTGAAATTTAAATTTGTAGGAGGTTAATAGAATAAATCTGTATAATATTTAAGACAAATTGATCCTCGAATTGCCGTGAAGGCGTTACATTTCTATTGAATTATTAGATAGAAGATTCGCCACATTGGAAATAAGTCTTTAGTATTTTCCAGTTTTGTTCAAGAGTAAATCGATGCATTTCGCTAATGTCAAATATTGAACTGTCTTTCTGTCAAAACAATGACAAGCGCTTGTTATCGAACAACCCTTTTCATGCTGAGCAACATTTTGTAGAGTTCATCATCAAATTATGATAATGTACAAACCTCGTTCTCAAATACTCTTCTTAATATATCTAACAGAAAACTAATTAATCGGCCCCCGTTCATGATAATGGAATTAATCAGAAATCAAATCCGAAAAAAATTCCAGGCTCCTCAATTATACATTTCCTCCCCGGAAACAGGAAACGACAAAAACGAGCGGAGAGAAAACGGCTTCTCCTGCAACGCGTACCGACGCAGACAAGGATGGCGATCCTCCTCCCAGGGACCGGGGGGCGACGAGGAGGGGTTGTTATAATTAGCACCAGATTAAAGTAATGTCTGGGGACACATTAAACGATTTAGCTCTGTTAATTAAAAGTGTAGCACGGACGCTGCTGCCGAGGGAAGCGGGTGGGGGCGGCCGTTAGACAAATGGCCGCCGACGGGGGCGGATTTCGCCCCGTTATCCTCTCTCCGAAATTCGCTGAATGAAAACGTGTATCAGAGGAAGCGCGATGATGAACCGACTAATTCATAAAGCGTGAAAACAGGATTTCTTTACGAGGTTTGATCGTGAAACAATTTTTGGAATTTGCGCCATAACGAATAGCTACTGATTGTCACTGTTGTTTTTACAGCGTTGGTACGCTTTTGGTGATAATAATAATGTTAATAATTTATTAATCCTTTAAGACATTTAACAATGTATAGAATAAGTCACGAATAAAAATAACAAACGTAAATTACTAAAGCTACAAAAAAATTACGGAAGCAAAAAGTTCATCGCAGAAATATTCAGTATTGCTGTAGTAGCACTTGTTCACTACTAGTTCCTTAAAGTTACTCTTGAACTGTCCGTTATTAAGTACCTTGAACTTGTTCGGCAAATGATTATAAAATTTGGTTCCAATGAAAGATGGTGCTGATTGATATTTTGCAGTGTGGTGCCTTGGAATAGATATTTGTTCACATGTCTGGTTCCATAATTGTGGAAATCAGAGCATTTCTTGAAGGCTTGCTTGTTAAGTTGGATATATAACAGGCAGTTCAGAATAAAAATACATGGAAACGTCAAAATCCCAGGCTCATGGAACAACTGACTGCAGGAACCAGGAGGTTTCAGATTAAATATCAGTCTTTAGATCTGTTTCTGACAAATAAATACTCGCCCTACATCTACAGATGACTCCCACAAAACCACGTTGTAACACAAATGGCTAAATACCATACCATAATATATCCCGAGTAGAGCATCTACAGGAAGCGTATCCTTAAGACGAGATATCGCATAAAAAGCGTTGTTTGATTTCTCACACACATGATCCACTTGATAATGCCATCTTAGGTGTTGATCAACATTAACTCCAAGAAACTTTACAGAATCTGATGACACCAGATTACCCTCAGAAAGTTCGAAAAAAATGGATCGCAGTAAACAGTAGCCCGATTTTGAAAATAAGTTATTTGTGTTGTCGCCAAATTGACAATGAGACAGCTTCGCTGACGCCAATTATTGAAACATTTAATTATGGATTCCCAAAGAGTTTTCAGTTCTCGCAAACTAGCAGCCTTTATTGCAATAGAGGTATCGTCAGCAAAAAGAATCACGATACAGGATTATAAATGATCAGGTAGATCGTTCACAAATAGTAAAAACAGAAGTGGTCCCATATACACACGTGCACAAAATCTAGGGATGATTAAGTTTGAATATCAAACAGTGTTTTAATATAATAGGTTGGGAAAAAATCCATTATTTTTACGTGAATTTACAAGACTTTATTGAACCTGTCAGATTGTCCGATTTGGGTCAAATTTGCAACATTTTGTTCTATAATTTGTTGCCATTTTAAAGGTACCTTCATAATGCTTCTCACATAGAAGCCTTGTTCCTTATTACCGAAAAGGTATGGTTTTCAATTTTCACAATCTTCTCTTGATTTTTTATCACTCATTTTGTAGTGTGGGAAAATTATGGTAATCGCTTGGTGCCGGGTCCAAATTACTACTCTGTCAAGAAAGTACCGGGAATTTTCAATTAAAACAACATTTTTACATTTAATCGTCAAAATTTATTGGGTCGCCTTCAAAATAGGCTCCATTTGCTCCAATACATCTATGCCAACGGCACTTCCAATTATCGAAACATTTTTTATAGGCGCTTTCCGGGATGGACTTTAGCTCTCGCGCCGAATTTTGTTTTATGGCTTCAATCGACTCAAAACGGGTGCCACGAAGGGGCAATTTTAGTTTTGGGAAGAGGAAAAAGTCGCAGGGAGCCAAATCCGGCGAATACGGTGGTTGCTGAAGCACGTTTGTTGAGTTTTTGGCGAGAAAGTCAGTCACAATCGTAGCTCGGTGAGAAGGCGCGTTATCGTCATGCAAAATCCATGAGTTGTTCGCCCACAAATTTGGCCGCTTCTTACGGATACGCTCACGCAAACGTTTCATAACGGCTAGGTAATACTCCTTGTTTACCGTCTGACCCTCTGGAACGAATTCGTAGTGCACCACGCCACGGATATCGAAGAAAACAATGAGCATCAACTTCATTTTCGAGCGGCTTTGGCGTGGTTTTTTCGGTTTCGGCTCATTTTTTGCCACCCATTCCGATGATTGCTGGCTTGTTTGCATATCGTACTCGTAGACCCAGGTCTCATCACCAGTTATAATGCGTTCCATGAATGTAGAATCGGAATTACAGCGATCCAGCATGTCTGAAGCAACCTGTTCGCGATGACGTTTTTGAAGAAAATTCAGGTCTTTCGGTACGAGTCGTGCGGCCATCTTTCTCATGCCCAAAATATCAATCAAAATCGTACGTGCGGACTCGTGGGATATCTTAAGATCATGTGCTATCTCTCTCAAGCTGGTACGACGGTTTTCCAGCACCCTTTCCTTAATTTTATCGACGTTATCTTCGATCGAAGCCGTCGATGGGCGACCACTTCACGACCGTCCTTGAAGGCTCTGTACCACTGATATGCACGAGTTTTCGATAGAGCATTATCACCAAAGGCCTTTTGCAACATTTTCAATGCATCGGCACACGAAAATTCATTTGCAACACAAAACTTTAAACAAATTCTTTGCTCAACGTAATCACCCATAGTAAAAATCGGCACGCACTCTGACATCGACTGACTTAATCAGCTGTTGCAAACACACTAGTTGACAGATCCCGCTCAAGCTTGGCATAGTAATTAAGGACAGTGGTACCAACCTAGGAAAAAATATTTTTACCTGCCTCATTGCCCCGCCAGATTTAAATCGATAATTCCCGGTACTTTCTTGACAGAATGTATATTATTATTTATAGTGAGCAAGCGTCTGTCCAACCTACCAGTGCGTCCGCACAGACTATTATGGTTTACCCCTAATTTATATTTCCCCTATAAGATCTAGTTTTTGGATAAAACCGATAATCTTGTTCGGGATAATTTTTTCAGTTCACAGTCGGCTATAAAAGCCTGACCAAAGACCTCGAATCTGAGGCGATGTGCATGGCTGTTTCAGTGTCCTCAAGACACAGCCTGCTTTCATCGTCTTCAGCCAGACCGATTTTGTGCAAATGCGCTTTCAGCCTGCAATGACCTGTCGTAAGTCCGCCATCTTTTGGTTCGAAGCTGTTCCAAGGAACGCCCTCGAATGTTTCAGGCCAGGATGGCTCAGCCAGAAAGACTCTAGTCTTGAGTTCATTCTGCCTGTTATCGTCCGCTCAGTCACGTCATGTGGTATTCCCAGGAATGGTTCCGGGACTACCAGAGGCAGCGTGGCCCCAGCGAACACTACCCGATCTGCCTCTTCGTTACCCAACTAGATTGAGTGGCTAGGTATCCAAACTAGAGTGATTATGTTATACCGAGCCTTTTTAAAGCAGTGCGGCAACTCCTGACAGTTTTAGATGTCCAGACTATATGGTGAAGGCATTAAAACTTCCCAACGAAGCACCCGAAGTTTCTGGCGGATCACTACAGACGTGTGAAGCCTGGCGTTGTCCTGTTAGAAGACAACACCTCTTATTTTGGTCAATTCTAGCCGTTTCTGGCCAATCATCTGCTTCACACGGTCCAGTAGTTGACAGTAGAGATACGAATTTAGTGTTTGAACATAGGGAAGCAACTTATAATAAATGATTCCTCTCCAGTCTCACCAAATGCACAGTAGAACCTTCCTGGCCGTTTGTCCTGGTTTGCCCACCTTTTGAGCTGCTTCTTCGCGCTTTGACCACGATCATCCTCACATAGTATTGTCGTATGTGACCAATTTCTCATCACTAGTCATCATCCGTTTACGAAATGGGTCGCTTTCATTCCGTTTGACCAAGGTTTCGCAGATGGAAATTCGATCCATCATGTTTTTTTGGTGTTAATTGGCTTGGTACCCAAATATCGAGCTTCTTTTGTGATACAAAATTTGCGAAAATGGTTTAATACTGTTTTATGATCGATCTTTAGCTCCTGAGTGATGCTTGGACTACTAACATGCAACTTCGATTATTTACATGATTTTATCGACATTCTCTTCGACTAGCCTGCCTGTGCGAGGTGGATTTTTAAAATAAAAAATACCTGAACAGAATCTACGAATCCAAAATTCGGGACCGTAAACACCATTCACAATTTCAGCTGCCTTGCTTGCATTACCGCCTTCATCTAAGAAAAACTGTAAAATATACTGAATTTTCTCTTTGTTGACTTCCATTTTTAACATTGCTCTCACAACTGAACTAACCAAACAAAAAACAGCAAAAAAAGTTTTTAGTGTGGAATGTCACCTTGACAACGAGCATAAATCTGAAATTGTTTGATCGATCCTTTAAGAGATATCGATGACTTCAGTCATTTACCGAATAAATAATGGATTTTCCCCAATCTTTTATTATTTATAATTTATGTTCATGTTATAAATTCTTTGATGAAAAAAAAGTAATACTCATGCTCATATTAATTTATTTCCATCAAAATTACAGCATATGTCAATATATTAATTATAAACTCTAGTAAACACAAGTATACATCTGTTTACATTAAACACAAAATAATAATATATTATTATAAGCTCTTGAAAGCTCCAAAATTAAGAGATATTATCTGCTCGAGAAGTTTATTGAACATTCTTATTCAGTTAAAAATTGGCGAGTATGATTCAGAACAGAAACAAAAATTTTGTGAGCGGAGCAGCGCGGAGAGCTAAGCAAACCATAGCAACAGTCCCATGATCGAGTTTAAATTGAACATTTAGGTATAAAATAACGACAGGAAGGCTATTGTAAAATTTCGCGAGAATCATATGCTCAGAAGATGAAGAAAATGTTAGCAGATCAACATTTAGTGCTATAGAAAAAATAGCAACAGTTGTACGATTCAGTTTGAATTAAGTGTTCAGACCTAAAATAACGACAAGAGAGTTAACGCATAATTTTGTGAGGATCATGAATAATTAATTTTCAAAATTTTAAAATACAGAGAGATTTAACACTTTCAGTGTACGGTAAAATAATAAGAAGAGGTTTTTTACTTGATAGAAGGATTATTACAAAATTTAAATATCAAATGAGATTTATTTAATTAGCCATTTAAGCGGTGCTTATAAGACATTAATTTAATTCTAAAAAATTTTAATGAAATTTTTTGATATTAAAATTTATAGGAGGCTAACAGAATAAATCTGTTTTGATAGTTAAATTTTGTAAAAATCCTTCTATCAAGTAAAAAACCCCTTCTTATTATTTTATTTTATATATAATTATATTTTAGTTTTCTTGATTCATTATATAAATGTTATTTGGTTTTAACTAAGGCCACAAAATATCTTACAAGATTTGTGTGATTTTCGTGATGAACATAGAATATGTTGGATTTTCAAAGTTCTCCAATTTTAGTATTTGTTCAACAAGAATACCACGAGGTCTGTCTGGTGAGATATTTTTTATTAATTGAGTTTATTTTTTAAATGTGAAGTAGGACTGATGAAGATCTTATCTAATTTCAAATTGTTTTTTGAGGATGTACTACATGTTTTGAGAGATTTTTTAAGTAACTTATTCAAATAAATTGAATATATCAAATAAATTAGTTTTGGAGAAGTTATTCAAATTATGTTTAACATTTCTGCAAAAGATTTGGTTTTCATAAATATAAAATTAAAAAAAAAATTTTGTCTCCTTCAAGTATTTTTTCGTAATTTAATAATTGACAATTTATATTTCGTTGCATTTTTTTCATATATATATATGTTCCGAAAAGCAGCTCTAAAATTGCAATAAATGACGTTTATTTGACTTTCGGATTACAGAACACAGTTCTATATTTTGCGTGATATCATTTTGGCCATATTTATGTAATTTATGGATTCTTAAACAAACACTTCCTTATAGTTTCATGAAACTATAAGGAAGATATGTTAATGTAACATATCTACATTAACTGTAGATATGTTAATGTGTTCCAATGAAGTATATCTGAGATAAGAAATGCAAAATATGTTGATTATCGCCGTACTTGTTCATTATTTGAAGGAAGATATAAGTCTTATTTAAATTGATTATATATATATATATATATATATATATATATATATATATATATAAATTAATTTTATATATGTATATATATATATATATATATATATATATATAATTAATTTTTAATTATTATAAATGATTAAAATTAAATTATTATTATAAAAATTAAATTTTTATTAACTACTATTTAATTTATATTTTTTCTAGATAACATTCATAACTAAATTTCTAAGGTTATATCCTCGTCGAATGATCACTTAACATAGAGTAGTTAGGTTAGATTAGAACATAGAATGTTATATAATCGAACAGTATTCTGAGGAATGTCGATTTCCAATGGACCTCGCAGTTATTTTTCATACCCCCACAGATTGAAGCCAACCAATCCGTTTCCAAAACTGTGCTTTTTCGAATATTTACGACACAAAGAGCCGCGCCGCCTCCCCGCCGTTTAACCGGAGCTAAATTTGTCCCAGATTAAAATTGCGATGTCCCCCAACGGCCATTAAGACCGTCCTTCACCCCTTGCCGCCGTTGCCGCAGACGAAAACTGTAATTAACCAACCCTCCAGACCCTCGTTAGGTATTATATGAAGCCCCGTTTCCGTTTGCGGGCGCATGGTTCGGACCAGTGTGCTATATACTTTACAGGTAATTGCGAGATCAGTCTTGTGATGTGTTGGTGGTTTGGTCATGATGCTTCGGATGATAATATTTGGATTCTATAAATATACGATTGTTTTAATCAGGGAAATTAAACCTCTTTGACAAGAATAGTGAAAATGATAGTAATAATCTGGTAAATGAAGGTATCTGGCTCCGAGGGACTATTTTGACATGCAGAATAAGAAGGCTCCTTGCCTTTTTGCACAAAAAATCTGTGAAATTGAAAGATCAATAACTTTTATAATACTGTATTATAGGTTACTTGCCTTAGTCAGTTTTATTATTCCTTCCAAGTAAATTTTCAATATATCTTTCTTTGAATTACTCATTATCATCAGTGCGCTAGAATTTCCAATGAATACCACGAATAGTTTTCGATAAAACATCAGCGTTCCTATGCGGGTCGAAAATAGTGGCTGAGTTATATACATTGGACATTACAGCGCACTCATGATTGAAGCCAATAGGTATACATGTAATTACCATCTTGGTGTTTCTAAAGTTTATAAATAAATAAACAATGCCATTGTACTTCCCAGTGATGCTGTCCACTACACCAGTTCAAACCTTTACGACAATGATCTTCCGTCAAAGTAAGCACTAAATCGTGAATGGCATGAAAAAAGTTCAAAGACTCGAATGGGGCGATATAGTAGCAAAGCTATCTTCTTCTCTAAACTATCGGTCAGCGCAGGGGCTAAAGGGCCACTGAAGTAGAGTATCACGTTTTACTGAATCTTTTCAAGATTCATAACAAAAAATGAGAACATTTGGAATAAAGCAATTGAGCTCTTTCCTTATCTTGAATATGTTTCTGCTTGTTGTTGACTTCTACAGTTTAATGATCTATTGCTTCTTCAAAAGTAAAGGGTTTTGATATTTAAAAATGTCCGGATCAAGCTTCGAAACATGTGCATGTTTGGTGCTTGGGTCCAAGCGATCAACAAAACCTATTCCGGTTCATTTACGTTTTGAACTCTTATACAGATCTGTCCCGATTCGAAGAACTGTTTGTTAGCATATTTCATACTCCTTATTAATTATTAGGAATGACATCATTTATATTATTAATAGTTCTCAAGAACTTGAAGTCATCAGCAAACCACAACCCGAAGCAGGTCCTCAGACTCTGAGACATTGTCTCATATTAAGGACAAATCGCGATTCTGCCTAGGTATACACGATGACCGTGGACTTCGCTCTAAATAGCGACGTGATATTGAGTTTGCTATTGAGAAGCATACATACAGGACTGTTAGAGTAACGGTTTGGGATATAATGCCTATAGAAGCGAATCACCATTACTATTCATCCGAAACACTATGATAACTATCGTGTGCACAAAATTTTAAACCAAAAGAAAGGAAAAAAAGTATTGTCTTTCCAGAGAAATAATTAAATGAAACTCACAAAGGTGAAACTTGTGGTGAGAAAAAAATGGAAGTTTTTCTGATCAATAATCTGCAGGATGAGGGATCTTTCCACTGTATTCATCCATTTCTTCAATTTGATCTTGAAGATTCTCAAGCTCTCTATAGTTCTTATGTTCAAGGGAAGTTCATTGAATATTCTGGGTCCCCAATAGTGAAACATCTCTGCGTCAAAGTCTTTTTAGTTCTAGGTGCTGCCAGTGCACACCTATTATATCTGGTATTCTTATTATGAGTCAAGGGTTAAAATGAATGACTTGATATTTTCTCTGGTGAAGAGGAGCGCTGTGTAACTGTACAAATGATGTATATCCTTGACACCTGACAACTTGAACAACTGATTCGTAGGAAAATTTATCTTTCTTGAAAACTATTTTCAGTAGCCATTTCTTCTGAACAATTAATCTTTTTAATACATCATTATAAGAGGCTCTCCAAGTCACTATTCCATACCGGAGTTGGGTCTCATAAAGTGCCTGATATAAAATGAGCATGTATTTGTTATCTAGAATGTCAGTAAAATATTTGAACATTCAGATTAGACTCCTTAGGTTTCCAACTAAAAAATTAATTTGTGCATTCCACTTCAGAAAAGAATCCAACATCACTCCTAGGTATTTATTTACACCGATGGGTACACTGTATTTGTACTCGTTATCCCTCATCCTCTAAAGTGAGTGGTCAGATAGTGAGCGACTGTCACATGCGAAAGACATATAGCAGGTTTTATCAAAATTAACCGTCAATTTATGTTTATCCATCAAATGAATCATTTTGGGGAGGTCTCCAACTAACGTCTTGAGATCCTAGCAACTTTCCGCCGTATAAAAGATCGTGGTGTCGTCTGCATAACTCATAATCTGCCTTTTTGCATTCAAAGATAATAGTCCATTAAGATAAACCAAAAAAAGAGCAGGTCCACATTTGATATATTCAACACTGCTATAGGTATTATTTATGTTTACGACCTGTTTTCTATCAGTGAAATAAGATTTGAACAAATTCAGATTCGTTTCGTCAACACCCAAATCTGCCAAATGATTAAATGAGATTCCGTGGTCTACTGTGTCGAAGGCTTTCTCCAGATCCAGGAACACACAGAGTGATGATTTATCGTTTCCCAGTGCTTCATGAATACGTCTAGTGAGCTCTGACACAGCACCCTGAGTGGATATTCCCCTTTTTGAAACCGTACTGACTATCTGATAACAGTCTATTTGCCTCCAGGTACGAGGTGAGCCTTAATGAGCCTTTCCAATATCTTGACCACAACAGCAATCAACGAAATTGGTCTGTAATTCGAACAACCTCCTCCTTTGAATAGCAGAATAACCATAGAAGTCTTCAAAATACCTTGAAAAATCCCCGGTTGAAGGTTTTTATTACATGAATGTCGGTTCTGAATATTCTTTAATTCCTGCCTTGAAACTCCTGCACCAATTCCATCCATTCCTGCACTCATCTCTCTTTTCATGTCATTGATGATACTTTCAATCTCTTCACAATTTGTTGGCGACACAGAAAACCTGCCTGAAGTAAAATTTTCCTCTTCTTGGGAGTTTTCCTGAACCCCAGAGATTTTCTCTGCCATCACCTGTCCAATGTTCACGAAGCAACCATTGAAAAACTCAGCTATTTTCCTCGGATCATCGACATTTCCTTGAGTGGTTACAACTCGATCTATTGAAGACTTGGGATTCTTTTTCTAGCATGAATTTTTCACACATACTGCACTATTGTAGTCTCTCTTCACACTTTTCATCAGGTAATTCAGTTTGTTTCTGAAATCCTTGAAAACTTTCCAATCTGTTTTTTGCTTACTCATTTCCCATTTCTTATACAATGCATTTCTTCTTTCTATTTTTTAATTCCATTGGTTTCCAACCCTTTCTCTTCACATTTCTGAAAATGAATTTTTGTTGACTTTTTCTCATCTGTGATTGAATTATTTCTATCAGTTCTTCAGCAAAACCCTCCGTATCCCGATTTTTGTAAAAATATCCCCACATGTTTCGTACTAATGATGGTAAAAACTAAAACATTTCATACATCTAGGTTCTTAGATGTATGAAATGTTTTGGTGAAAATGTTTTGATGAAAATCTTTATGTTCAAAGATTTTCAGAAACAGGACATTTGTTGTAAGATATGTTAATTTTTCCTGCTGATAATAATTTGAAAAAATCTGAAGCATTACAATCTACCACCGCCCAATTTGAATCTCCCTTTCTAGAAATTCGGAAATGTTTAATTTCGAGCTCATCACTATCGTCCATAAAATAATTTTGTTGTTTTATACCATTTATAGTATCTTCCATTTTGACCTTCTGATCTATGTTGGATATTCGGACCGAAGGTTTTCCCAATTTGGTCAATTTGTTTTTATCTCATAGCCCTTTCTCAAGCTATGATATGTAGCAGCATTTACTTCTTTACTCTCCTAATATTGCCTTATTTTCTGTCCATACTGATCCAGACTTTCTTTCAGCATTTAATGATTTTATCCTCTTCTTTGATAGTTTAATTCATTAATCGTATAGTGTTGAGTCCAAACATCTTTCACATAAAAATTGCAAAGTTCTTCAAACTCGCGACATGAGCTTGATTGCATCAATTATATTCAATATTATAACTTCAGGAATTCAATTAATGTCATATTAGCACCGCTTGTACCGAACGACATATAAAATAAACTTTCATTATAAGACATCCAAATGAGATAACAAAATCCAATAAATATAAATTGTTAACAAAAATCCTATAAATCGAATATTTTGAGTAAAAAAAAAAATTTTTTTTTGTTGATCGGTGTTATATTTTTTTAATGTGATTGGGTACTGACAAGCAAAGTCTCTCTTTAAACGTGTTTTTAGGAATTTTTTTACATATCTTGAGATTTTTTAAAAATTAACTTAGTTAGATATTCAATAATATTGTATATGCCAAGAAAGATAGTTTTATGATGAAATTCTTAGGATTATGTTAAACATTTTTTGAAGATATCTGTTTTCATAAGAGGGATGAGCAGAAACAAAATTTTGTCTACTCAAAATATTCAACTTATAGGATTTTTTTTAACAATTTATATTTATTGGATTTTGTTATCTCATTTGGATGTCTAATAATGAATGTTTATTTTATATGTCGTTTGATATAAGCGGTGCTTATAAGACATTAATTTAATTCCTGAAGTTATAATATTAAATATAATTTTTTGAAATTAAATATGTAGAAGGCTAACAGAATATATCTGTTAATATTATTATATTTAGAAAATCGACAAATAGGCTTTCTATTTTTGGAAGAAGAGGAATTAGAATTTCATCCTCTATATTACATATTTTCCATGAAAATTATCACCTCAAACGGAAAGCAATCAATCGTTAAAATCAATCCGAATAGAAGAATACTTTAAATAATAAGGAGCAGTTTGTTCCTTGATAGAAGGATAGATTACAAAATGAAAACCAAAACAGATTTAATCTGTTGGTCTTCTACAATTTTAATTCCAAAAAAATTTGAAAAAAATTTTTTTTTATTTTTAAAATTATATAAATGTCTATAATAAGCACTGCTTATATTTAATAGACGTATAAAATCAAAATTTATTATACAATATCAAATGGAATAAAAATACCCAACAAAAATAAATTGTTAATTAAAATTAAAAATTAATTATTAAAAAATAAGAAATATTGAATGTTTCGTTCCAAACATGCGCACCCGAACTCGTCAGACAGGCGTGGTACGTGTGTTTTACCTGTAACAAACATTCGACAAAATGTTTGATTTCTGGTCTTATATTTATAAAATTATTTTCACTTCAAAAATAAAATTTATAAATCTGAAAACAGTTTCATTATGGAAAATCCCTTAAGTCCTTTATTAGCAGAAATATTCATGAACAATATCGAAACTAAAATTCACCAAAATCCCCTTAAGAAATACTTTTTATATTATATAATGACTATGATCCTAAGTTGATAGACAAATTGTTGATGAATAAAAATAATAAAATAACTTTAAATATGGTATATCCTAATATAAAAGGAACAAGAAATTTTAAATACATTTCCTTAAAATACACTTAAGGTATTTCTGAGAAAATTGCTACATACCTCAAAAATAAATATAATTTAAGAACTTTATTTAAAACCAATTCAAACTTGAGTAAATTTATCAAAAATAATAAAGACTGTACACATAAAGATGGGGGGTTTATAAGTTAACCTGCGTTGATTGCCCTAAAGTTTACATAGGGCAGACTGGAAGAACTTTCCGACATCGAATTTGTGAACATTTGAGGAGTTTTCTCAATAATAAAAGTAATTCTACATATTCCAACCATTTGTTAGAAACAGGACATACTTTCAACCATAATTTTGAAATTCTACATATAGAAAGTAAAAGTTATGCCTTAAATTTGTTAGAATCCCTAGAGATAAATAAACATAATAAAATTGGAATATTACTTAACGAACAAATAGATTTAAATAACTCACCTCTGTTAAATATATTCTGATAAGCTGGAATTTGCAGAGACCCTTTTTTGGGTTTTAGTGTTCAATAAAAATTTATTGTACTTACTGTGATATAAATAGCAACGGATTTCGGAAACAAGCTTAGTTATTCAAAATGTAATCTTGCCTGATGATCCTACTGTGATAGCGAAACGATTGTTGTAAACATAATAATAAAAATTTGTGAAAATCAGTATAATATTATTTAAATATTATTGTTTTGGTTCTAAATGGAAATATTATTCGTTATATAATCGTAACGAATACAAACTCGAACATAAACAATATAATATTATACGAACCTCTTTACTCGAGCTGCGCTCTCGTGATGTTTCACGGTCTACGTCTCTTAACTTGGTGTAAAATCGAATATTGTCTATGCTCATGTGATTATTATAACTGAATATATTTTTCTCGATTAATCCTAAAAAAACACGTCACCAATGGTAGAAAGGTCTGTTCATTCAAATTTCCAAGATAACAGTACATTTTTTCTTCAAATGAATTCAATAAAAATGCAATATTTTTGTTTTATTCCATCGTGGAGTTTTGAAATGAAAGATTTCCTTCGAATCATGAAGTCAAATATGGTTGCATCTGCGACAGAAGTAAATTGAAGTGCCAAAACTTAGAACTTGCAAGCTCCAAAACTCAAACAACTCCTCCAAAGCTGATCACAGATCAGCACCAAATCGGCGGAAAGGCCAATATCGCCGTTTACCGATTGGTTGAAAACTTTCAGATTGCTCCCTTTCTTGGCGATTTTGGTCGAGGAAGCTACAATTTATTGCCCTTACTCCCTGTTTCGGTACAGCTAAGGAAAAAAGTTTCTAGCAAAAAGTTAGGCTGGCTGATTTTGTTTTAATCAATAAGAACTGGCGTTCGCGCGAGTGGGCAGCGAACAAACGAACCGATGCTAGGCCGACCGGATAATCTGGATTAATCAGTCGATTTCGCTCTCCGTTTTCCATTCCGGAGAGGAAAAACATCGCCGCTCGTTAGTGTTTTAGGGTTACGAGAGGTAGGAGATCGATACCGTGACAATACTACAATTACGAATTATAAAGGATGGTTACAGTATCGGAATTACAAATTATTATGGATCTTCAGCAGTTCCAGGTCAGGAATAAGTCACTCTTATGCTATCGCAATTGCTTAGAAGCTGATGATTCGGGTACGATGAAAACAACAGAACGGAAGATTATTAAAGAGTTACCGTCCTCAAAATAACCTTACTAGGCTGCCTCGAAATTAAAAATGATCCATGTCATTCAACACTCTGAAACTTATCTAATTGTACCATCGCTGGCTGATGTTGTCGCAGGCACAGAAGGCCATAATCTCCATTCAATTCATGAACTCAATTAATGCCAAGGATATGGCCGCACGATTAACTGTACCTGTTGCCACGAAGAAATTTCTTCCAAAGGTGGAACTGCAGGATGTAGCAGTCGAAGATTCAGAGGACATTGAAGTACTAGTCCTTAAAAATCTCAAAAACCAAGATCACAAAGATTTTATTATAAGGAGCACAAAAGTAGTGTACAAGTACCCTACTAAAGAGGGCAAGACCAGAGTGGTCATAAGTGCCCCATACGAGCTAACAAGCTCTATCCTTGAAGAAGGTAGAGCTTACTACGACATGAAGTCGTTTAGAGCCAGAGAACATCTGAGTATTAGGAGATGTTTCAAGTGTAAGAGATACGGGCACTTCTCGTCGGATTGCAAAGAGCAGGTTGAGACCTGCTGCCATTGTGCAACAAAAGGGCATGCGACGAGAGACTGTCCTAATAAGAAAAGCGCTCCGCGGTGCATAAACTGCAAAGAGCCCAAGTGGGATGATGCGCATCACGCATCTAACAGATCATGTCTCGTGGAGAAACAGCACGAGGGCAACTACAGAGCAGTCGTAAACACTGCCGCGCTTTCGGCTTGAAAGTAATGCAGGTTACTGCGCAGAAATCATTGATTGTCATTTCTGAGATAACGGAAGTGGCAGCTAGGGAAAATATCGACATAGCGGTTATACAAGAACCTTACCATACATTTGGTGGGGTCTTCTTGGGCTCTCCACTCGAACGATATCCAGTGGAGAGAACCCTGCCTCAATCATAGCAGTATTTAATAACAATTTAGGGTTTGTGGATCTCGACGGAATGGCTTTGCCATTAGTGCTTGACGCCAGGATCAATCAAATGACTTCACATGGGTTCGGTGAGTTAGGACGTACAAACCGTTAGATCAGGATCAATAGTTGTCATCAACCTTGAGATTATCTTAGTTAATGGGACTGCGTTCGGATGGATGGATAAGAAATCCTTCCGGCGGGTGAGTTGCGTCTCACTGATACACAGGGTACTGACCTGCAGAGCCAATAGAGGTTGAATAGTGCTTCGCTGCTACCAGTCAGACGGTTCTGGCTTTCGAGTCGGGGCCCAAACTGGAAGCTGGTGGGTTCACCTCTTCCTATCACACTTTCTACCTCTTGGGGTGGACTGTGGAGACTGCTGAGTAGTCACTTGGATAAGAGTTATGCTCGCATACCAATAACATTACCTGGTAGAATTCACGTGTACCTGTTGGCATTCTAATAATTAAGACCAATCATTTATGTTAACGCCGATATTGGCATTGGTAGGCAAGCTCATATTGGCTGGTTCATGGCAGAATATTGTTTCGAGGCCATCATCTAGAAAGAGCCCATTGCTCTCTAGAATACTGTAAATTTATATGAATTTTCTATGTGTCAGAACAAGTAGCCTGACCAATGAAGCCAGGCTCCCATGTCTTATGATCCTATCGTCAACCTGTCTATCGTCTTGAAGTCTTAAGTATAATCGACTTCAGTACCCCCGGGCTGTAAATCCACGTATTTTACAATGTAAGTTAAATGTGAGTTTCACCCATATATATTAGGCTCACCTAAACTTTTCTTATTCTGAATAAAAGTTAAATTAATTTCGTCTATTCAATATTTTCGCAAGTAGCTTGAAATCTTATATGTATATAGCGAACGAGGCAATTTTCTAAGTACTTTAAAATACATTTAGAACTATATCATTAACTTACAGTTCTGTGAATATCCAGGATTTGTAGCACCGATGAATTAATAAATAATTGAAATTTTTTTACGAAAACTGATATTCATAACATTTCTACGAATGAATATAACAAAATTTGTTCAGACTATTAATTGATTGCAAGTTCAAATAAGAAATTTGAATCTTAGATAAATTTGATAGTGGAAGGTTGACGGAAATAACATTTTTATATATTTTACTTCAGATTAACGCTCTGCTTCTTACAACAACTTTGTCTCAACTGAGAATGACACTAAATATGAAAAACAGAATAACAGACAAAAAATTAACCAAATGTTTCTTAGAATTATTTGGAGAGAAGATATTGTAAATCCATAACATCTTTACATTGATCGTGTAGGCGCATTCGCCATTTTGTATCACTTGTAGGTCAGCTCCCTCGTTATCTTTACATAGATGGAATGAAATAAAAAATTACTGTGTTTTCTATCACTTTTCCAAATTTTCCCTTAATTTCGGAAAGTAAGCGTTTCGTTCCTACTTATAAACGCCTGATCTTATCAACATGGCAATGGGGTAAAAGCCTGCTTATGGCGTCTGTGACCTTGTTCAAATCGGAACGCCGGTGTCGAACGCTCTATACTGCTCTACTTGAAGCAGGAGAGGACGGTTAATTAAGGATTAGAGCGCGGTTGCATCCTCTCTGTGGTACGTCGGGAAGCTGTAGCAGAGCAGAAAGGAATTCTGGGTAATGCCGAGGAAGTTGGGACCGTCACCACAACACAAATTGTATTTTAAAGGAGATATATTCATTGAAGGCTTGCCCACAACTTCGAGAAGTGGAGTGTTCCAAAGGTTCCTTTGCTCCTTCAATAGTTTAATTTCTAAAACGTGCTTACTTTTGCATATTTCTATCGATTCTAGGATGTCCACCTTTTTCCACTTCAAGATTTTAGATTTCAAGATTGTCTAATCATACATTTGGAAACCAAAGGCAAACAAATATACATCCAAATATTCAAGAGTAAGCACGTTTTAAAAATAAAACTAATAAACCAGCAGACAGACTTTTGGCACACCCCACTTCTCGAAGTTTTGCACAAACCCAAGCCCTCAGTAAATGTATAACTGTTGAAATACAATTTGTTTATTCAGCTTGAAAATGTAGTAAATATTATGAATCTCGAGTCACTGTAATAAGTAATAAAAAGTGATAGAAAACGAAGTTATTTCTTATTTCATTCCATTTTAAAATTAACTATTACAAAATAACGAACTCTTCCATCCAACTTTTGAATATGACTTCTACGAATATTAGTATTTGGTTTAGCCTTGTTGAAGAGTCGTACGACTAGCTGTACCTGTTGCCATTCTGATGATAGAGACCAATCATTTATGTTTATGCCGAAATTGGCATTAGCACGCAAGCTCATATTAGCTGGTTCATGGCAGAATATTGTTTTGAGGTCATCATCCAGAAAGGACCTATTTCTCTCTAGAATACTGTAAATTTATATGAATTTTCTATGACCAGGTAGCCTGTCTGTAGGCTCCCATGTCTTATGGTCCTTTCGTCAATCTGTCTATCATCTTGAAGCCTTTAGAGTAATCGACTTCAGTAGCTGCAGGTTGTGAATCCACGTATTTTACAATGTAAGTTAAATGTAAGTTTCGCCCATATATATATATTGCTCACCTAAACTTATGTTGTGAATAAAAGTTAAAGTAATTTCGTCTATACAATATTTTCGCATCACAACAATTAGATACCGTCAGGTCAATAGCTTGAAGTATTATATGTATATAGTGAACGAGGCAATGTTCTAAATACTTTAAAATACATTTAGAACTATTATTTCGAGTGTCTGAGGCTTTCAAAAACAATCGTCTGCTCAAACATCCGATCACAAAGTTTGACATAAATCTTCGTACATCTACCAAATTTGATTTATATCAGATCAGTAGTTTTGGAGTTAGTGGGAAAATAACAAAAAGTTTTAAATGTGAATAACCATAGAATCGGTGAACTGATTTTGTCCATAAATGGAATTAACAGAGGTATTCAAATGTTCTCTGAAATTTTCAATTCTCTGGTTTTCTTCGTTCGAAAGTTAGAGTGTTGACGAACATACCGACCAGACAGAATAACTTTTGACGTGAGATTCTTTATCAGTGTGTTCTACTTAGTCGTTTGAGACAATTTTTTGGCTCAAAATTCGAAAATTAGAGCCATTTGAGCAAACTAATAGCTCGTTTTTCCTAGAAGAAGCACGTAAAAAGATATAGAAGTCATTTTGAAAAATGTTTGAATGGAAGAAGAAGAAAACAAGTTCAAATATTCCAATTTTTTGTCCATATTAATTAACCATCCATTCAATCTTACGAAAAATATTTAGTTGGGAAATAGGAAGTAGTCATATTTAGAGAGCAGAGATGTCTGCCCTGATAAAGCAAAGAACTTTAAACTAGCAACTCTGTTTTCTTTGACAGCCAATGTGAAAGGTGTCGTTGATTTTGAAGTTCATTTTATTCGGCATTTCATTATGATCAAGTTCACGTTAGATTAATGTTTGCCTAATTGTTCAAATTGAGTCTGATCAAAAATTCCCGAAACTTATCGTACATTCATTCAGATCATAATCATCCGCCAGAGCAATTTATTCGAGAAACTATGATTCCTTTTCATGAAACGTTTACTCTTACTAATAAAATGCATCCTTTGAATGATCCGAAGGAAATATTGCTATCGATTCGCAATTTCATTCGAAAATTTAATTTCGAGATGAACCACACTTTCGGTTGAATGATTATATCAATAAACAGAATTGCTGTATTTGTAACGATGATGATCTACAAACCATTGTTGAAAAAGTATCATATTCAGAGAAAATCAACGTTTGGTGTGCTTTATGGACCGTTTAATTCATTGTACCAGATGTCTTCAAAAAATAACAATGATCAGAATATAACATCCAACGGTGAGCGGTAGAGGAACGCTATTATTAACTTTTTCACGCCTAACCTGGAATGAATTAATGTTTTTGTTAGTAGTTTCAGCAGGATAGCACAACATATCATACACTACGCAATGCAATTAATTATCTGAAAGAAACATTCGACGAACGTTTAATTTCACGAAATGGACCTTTTTTTTCATTTCTGCGACTATATA
This sequence comes from Megalocaria dilatata, assembly GCA_034642435.1. NCBI lineage: Eukaryota > Metazoa > Arthropoda > Insecta > Coleoptera > Coccinellidae > Megalocaria > Megalocaria dilatata. The sequence goes on from CM067856.1 coordinate 45,372,037, forward strand.
AGGGGTGAGCCATTTAAAATGTGTATTTTTGATAGGCTATAAATAGTTGTGAAATTCTTTCAATGAAACTGAGATTCATAACATTTCCACGAATGAATATAACAAAATTTGTTCAGGCACTATTGATTTCCAGTTCGAATTCAAATTTCATTTCATTAAAACGCTTTGCTTCTTACAACAACTTTGTCTCAACTAAGAACGACACTAGAAATATAAGAAACAGAATAACAGACAAAAATTAACCAAATGTTTTCATAATTATTTGCATTGAAGATATTGGGAAACCATAACATCTTGACATTGATCCAGTCAGTGCATTCGCCATTTTGTATCATTTATAGATATCAAGTTATTCTAGTTATTCAAAAAATTTCTAAATATATTCCCTCATTATATGAAATAAAATAAATTTACAATATATTCATGATAGAGGGTAATATTCAATTTCAAATATAATAAAAACAAAACCATTCTGTGAAACTTTTATATAATATCTATTCTTTTGGAAAATCAATTCAAAATGTCTTAGAAAAACTACGTTTCTATCTAAGTCATCATATCCCTCTCCAAAATTCTTCCAGTGTTATTTATTTTGAGCGATTTGAGATCATAATATTCTTTTCTTTTCCTTAATACAATCCTACCATCTTGTTGCTGGACGACTACGACTTCTTTTACCATCTCTTGGATACCATTCCTGCACCAACTTGGTACATTTTTCCTTGCTACATGACCAGCCCAAGTCCACTTTTTCTTGAACTCTTCTTTTATTTGTGTTTTTTTCGGATATCTACATTTCTTATTCAGTCTTTTAATTTGATTTCTAATAAACTTCTTTACATTCTTCTCTGACATACTTTCTACTTTTGTGTTTGTTTTTCAGTCAGTGACCAAGATTTAGCACCATATGATAGAACAGGCAATACACACATATTCATCGCTGCTCTCTTGATATTCATGGGAAAGTCACCCTTCAGGATAACACAAGTTTACAGATTCAAATTATTTACCCAAATTGAGGGAGTTGTTTCGGTGATTTCAACACTAAATGCGGTGAAAACACTATCTTGATCGTGTGATTGTTCTTCTTTGAGTTTTTTCTATTATTGTTCACGACACAGACTTCAGTTTTATTGGTTTCACCTTTGAGTTCACTTTTCACAATTTAATATCTAATTACAAATAAATAATTAGAGAATATATTCACTTCCAGGCCTGTAGTGCGTTATGGGTAACTGAGAGAGAGTTCCTTGGAAGTTTAAAGTGAAAAATGCGAATATAAAATAATTCAAGCGTAGAGATAAATGTGTTTAATAAATTGAGAGAACCTACTTCTAGAGAATGTTGCGTGGGATCCGAACTTACTGTTCGAATGGAGAATATTGCGGGACAGTTTGGGTGAAGCACGAAGAGAGTGCTAACGAACGGCTTCGAGGGATGGGTTCGACTGTGAATCTTTTTGACTAACTGGCTTATATAGAGGGAGTACCGCGTGACCACCTGGTCGAGGGAATAGATTCAACTGTACCTTTCTGATTAACTGGCCGAATGAGAGAGTGGATTTGGGCTCGAAATGATAGCCAGGTAGATTCCGATACGACATTTGATTGTTGTTGTCTTGAAACGGCTAAAACAGTTTTAATGGGTTACTAGGAAAAATCAAAGGGACAAATAGTTTCGTTTCCTAATTGGTGTTTAGCCCCGTTTAGGTTTCTGTGAATTAAATGAGACATATTTGAAAGGCCCAAATTCTTGAACTCTGAGGATCATAATTATTATGTACCCGCATAGTGAAGTAAAAATTCTTTGTTCAAAGTAAATTTAAACATCTATGTACTGACGATTTGTAAAAGAAACGATCTGGCCAAGATAATAATATTCCTGAACAGAGCCAATTGTTTTATAATTCATTTTTATGTCTTTTTCTTCTCGGTCTGTCATCACTTTAGTTTTGGTTTCATTTATCGTTAGTCAAGCTTCTCTAAAGTATTCAGGTGATTCAACATTTGTTGAACCTCTTCCTAGCTTTCTGAAAAGAGGACAATATCGTTCGCGAATCTGAGGTTAGATAAATATTTCCCATTTATTTTGATGCTTTGTTCATTTCCCCAATCAATAGTTCGGAATATTTGCTCTAACAATGCTGTAAATACCTGGGGAAATGGGGTCTCTTTAAAGTACACCTTTTCAAATTTTAAAGAGCTTTCCATCATTTTCGATTTTGATTTTTGCTGGGAAATTGTGATAGATGATGACTTCATTAAATATATGAATCAGTGCTATTGAGTTCTTCTGCTATAAGTTTCAACAAATCGGTTGATGTTCCATCTTCACCTGGACATTTTCTGTTTCTGAGATCTTTAAGTGTGATGCTCACTTCCGATTCTATTGTAGCGACCTTCCTCGCCCGGAATTCTACTCTGCTCTGCTGCAGCTTTCCGGCGTAGCATATAGAGGACGCTACCGCTTTCTGAAAGCCGAGCTCACCGTCCTCGCCTGGTTCAAGTAGAGCAAAGTGAGAGCGTTCCGACGTGGAACAAGGTCACTGGCGTCATAGGCAGACATGCGCACCACGTCTATCTGAAGCGTTCAGGTGCGCATGTTCGGAACTAAACGCCCTCTCCGAATTAAGAGTTTGAAGCTCCCTCATAACACCCCATTCACTTCAGAGCTTCACTATAATTGGTGGTACTTCATCCATACTGTGATCAAGTATCCTCTATTCTATATTTGTAAAATCATTCTTGTGAAAGTTTTGATCGAATTCAGTTGCAATATGCAGTACTTTTCCTCTATTTCCATTTGTTTCGCCCCCACAACTTGTTAACTTCTGAAACTATGGTTTTCCTTTTGTAAGGTCTTTTCTTATTTTCTTTATGGATTTATAAGATTCTATTATCATTTAAGCATTCTCAAATTTACTTTTTTCCGAATCATTTATGATAGTTCTTTTTGTCGGTTTGTTAAGTTCAGCGTATTCAACTTTATTTCTATTTTTGAGATCTCCGAGTTTCTTCTTTTCTTCCCTGAGTTCTATCAAATCAATTGTTTCTTAACTTAGTTTGTTGTTTCTGATTTTATTAGTCTCACATTTTTCTGATTTTATTAGTCTCACATTTTTCAGTTGCTTGCTTTAATCGTTTTGAATATATTGCGAGTAGTCGAGCTGTTGTTTTTCTTATTGAATGAAAATATTTTCAAAGTTATGAGTTGAAACTTGACATTTACGAATGAAAAACGATATCATTCAAGTGACCGCCACGACTGTCCATACAGTACCCCCATCCGATCAACTCAATTTTTCAGTACATTGTGCAATGTTTGGGGCTCAGTCTGACAACTTTGATTTCTGTTTCAAGGCATCAATCGTTTCTGGATGGTTAGCGTAACTCTTGTCCTTAACGGATCCCCACTAAAAGTAGTTCAATGGAGTCAAATCACAGCTTCGAGGCGGCCAATATACGTCAGCATTTCGACTAATTATTCGATTTACAAAAACGGTGCGCGATAGTGTGATGGTTACTTTGGCTGGTGGCAAGTGGCCCGATCCTGTTGAAACTACTAAATGTCGCCCACGCCTTCCTTTTAAATTTTAGGAAACAGAAATTGGTTGTGCATAACATTGTAACGTTCCTTGTGGACCATGAGGGTGGCTCCTTGTTCATTTTCGAAGAAAAATGGCCTAATGCTGCCACCGGATAAAAAACTGCACTAAACCGTTAATTGTTGTGGGCTTTTCCACAATAACGTGTGGATTCTTTGATCCCCAAATGCGAGAGTTCTGCTTATTCAAATATGCTGCGAGGTGAAAATGATCTCCATCGCTCAAGATGATTTTTCTGGAAAAATGCGGTAATTAGCCTACTGAGCGAAGTAGAAACGCAGCTAATGGTCACGAGACTTCACTTCTAGCACTAGTTGAACTTTGTAAACCTTCATACCGAGATCTTCATGCAAAATTTTTCTCAGAGAAGTACGAGAAATGTTCTGTTCTTGATCACGATGATGAGTTGATGTAAATGGATGTTCAGCTACGTTCTGGGCAACAGCAGCAATGTTTTCAGGTTTGCTCATTGGACGTAAACGTGGACGGGTTGTTTTATCACATAACGTTTCAGTATTCATCAACAAACTGATCCACAAATTTTCGTGAGAGCACTTCATTTCTATTCAATTTCTAACAGTTTTGATAGAAAATTTACCACTTTGAAAATAAGTTTTTTATATTTCCCAGTTTTGTTCAAGCTTAAATCAACCCGTTTCGTTAATGTTAAATAATAAAATAACTTTCTGTCAAAGCACGAATGACAAAAGTTTTGTCAGACTTGAAATAACCACTTCTTCAAAATGCAAACGCTAGATGGTCCACTCTTTATAAGCTGAGAATATCCCAAAAATATTATGAATCGCTATATCGGGTAGAACAAATGCCAAAGATGTCGGAATTCCAATGTCAACACACCATGTAAATCACATCCTCATCTCTGAACACTTCAGCGTACATTTTACCCTTCTCGTGATCTTAAGAGAAAAAAACTCACCCGGTAAAGCGCGAAGAAGAAAAAGAGAAGAACCGAAGCTTCCATCTGGGAATGTACCCGGCGTTCGTCGATTTGATCTCATCCAATATGTATGATATCGAATCAGTTGTTAAGTTAAGCGAAAACTCCACTTTGGACAAAACCTTTTAGCAAATTAGATCGAGAGCGAGCGATATGGACTTGTAATACATACAATTGATTCAGGCGGGCGAACGAGCGGGAAACGCGAACAAATTGCCGACCTCGGCCTCGCCGACGGCACAACAGTACCGGATTTTCTGTTTTTCAGACCTTCTTCTAGCCGAACGGCAAGAACTGCCAGAAGTTCATAAATATCGTTGACAAAATATTTGCTCATTGATTTACCACCCTCTTGACAAATGTACAAAACATCATTGTTCGAGTTGCATGTATAAATCTTGATAAATTTGTTTACACAATAAAGTAAAAAAATACATCATTAATAAGGAGTGTGAGCTTTGGTAATAGAAGGTTCTGCAAATCAAGACAGTGGTAACAACAGTATAACATATACTCAAACAAACTCAATAAGGTTTTGTTGATCATAGGGGCAAATTTCAGACATGCACACTTTTTAAACTTGTTGGTTTTCATCTGTGCAATGAATGCCAGGGACTACAACTCATTCAAGTATCTATATTCTCTTTACACAGAGACACTAAGGTATTCATCACACACTAGCGTAATGTAGAGTATGCAAACATACATACAAGACATACCTTTGCGAGCTAATTCAAGTGAATAAATGTATTCCCAATATTTTCACGTTACAAACGCACAAAAAGCTTTTATCTTGCTCAAGTCAGACCATAATATGCCGTAATGCTCATAATTAGCATATTCATACGCAAATAAATTGATTCGGCTGATCTCTACCAAAATATCATCAATAAGATCAGCCGAATTAATTTATTTGAATATGAATCTGAAAATTCCATAAGTATCATCCACCAAAATGTTCAATCAATACGAAATGCAATAGACAGAATAGAAGAAAGTGTTAAACAAATCCCAAACTGCAAAATAATATGTATTACTGAACACTGGCAGACAAAGGAGCAATTGGATCATTTTTCAATAAACAATTTCAAACGGGCATCTAAATATTACAGACAAAATGGATATGAAGGAGCAGTCATCTATGTTGATAAATTCTGTACAACATTAGAAAGAACAAATATAAATAATCACGCACTTGAAGGAAATTTCGAATGTGCAGCTGCAGATTGCCAAGTAGGATCAAGGATAATTCTGGACATTTCAGTATACAGACCTCCAAATGGGAACTCTGATGTTTTCCTAATAAAATGGAAGAACTACTAATACAGGCTAATAGATGTCAGCAGGAAATGATCAAAGCAGGCGATTTCAATCTTGAAATGATGACAGAAAATTTATCAAAATCGAGATTGGCCAATCTAATGAACTTTTTCAATTTAGTTCAAACCATAAATGAACAAACGTACAACAGATAATTCTAGGTCCTGCATAGACAATATATTCACTAATATTGAAAATTTGACATATAAAACGATCGATTTACATATATCAGACCATAAGGTACAGAAACTATGCATTACCAACACAAGACCCACAATACAACAAGAGAAGCAATATAGATCCTTTAATAAAAAATTCAAGAGTGAGTTCATAACAAAAATGAGAGAACAAGACTGGTTATTTATTTACCAAGAAGAAAGAAATAACAACATTAATTTAATATGGCAAAATTTTCCGAATAGATTTCAATTTATCTTATACGAATACTTACCGATGAAAAAGTGGATACAAAAAACAAGGAAGTAGACACCCTCAAACGATGATATCGAGAAGTAGTAAAGCCATTCTGACATTTTACTGCTGATGATTAGAAAGAATCTTCTTTATAAAGATCTATATAATAAGACCAAGAAGAAATATGACCAACTGATCAGGAATTATAGGGCACAAATTTTCGAAGAAAGAATCAGAAAATCAGATAACAAGAGCAAGACAATGTGGACAATTCACAAGGAAATCAGAGGACAGAATAATATGGAGGAAAGTGGGGTAGAAGGACCTCCACGTGAGATACCACAAAAATTCAACTACCACTTTAATAACATCATTCCACAGACGTTGACATAACCAATATATAACATTGAACATAATGACCGATCTATGTAGCTAAAACCAACTAATGCTACAGAAATTTTAGACATAGGGAAACTCCTCAAAAATAAACATACCAGTGGGGTAGATGAAATACCCACCAGCATAATCAAACTAGCTCTGCCTGAAATAAATGGAATCCTAGCACACCTGATCAAGCTGTCATTTAAGGAAGGTAAATTCCCAAAACAACTAATACCGGCAATTATCGAACCGATATTAGAAAGGGGAATCCTAAAGACATGGGTAACTACAGCCCTATCAGCATTCTTCCAAGCTTCTCAAAAATTTTTGATTTGATAATGTGCTCAAGAATAACAGAATACCTGAATAGTTATGACTTCTTCGCCAGCATACAGCATGGTTTCTTAAAAGGCAAATCCACTCAAACAGCTAAATTTGAACTAACGAAAAGTACACTGGAACTGCTAGAGGAATGGAGGAATAGAGGATGATTGAATAAACCAAGAACATCTGCTCAATAAACTTCTAGCCCATGGAATAAGAGGAGAGGCATTAAACTGGGTCAACTCATACCTGTGCAAGAGGAAACAAATGGAAAAAATTAACAAAGGTGGGGAGAATGCTGAATCTGAAGAAATTATAAACGATAGAAGTATCGCACGAGGAGGTATCCTAGGACCTCTTCTGTTTCTTATTTTTCTCAACGACCTAGAGGACATTGTGGAGGAAGAAGAAGAAGAGTCATTGATAAGCTACGCAGATAACACCAACTTACTGGTTGGAGCAAAAGAAAAAAATGCCTTAGTCAGGAACCAGCTTCTTCAATAGGACACAAGAATGGTTAAAAAAATTAATTAATACTGTATGTTGAAAAGACAAACCTTCTTATTTTTAGCACCAACAGGAATAATAGAAGCAAACCAACAAGCACAATATTGGAAAATGAGGAAATCCTTGTAACAAATGATTAAAAATTTCTGGAGATTTTTGTAGACTCTTTTCTGTCCTTCAGAGCAGAATATCTAAAAAATATTTGAATAATCATTGAAAATATTGTATCATGTAATTTCGAATTTAGGCTCCGATATGGTATAATTTTCTGGGGTACTAATCAAAATTCGAAAGAAATGTTTCTGCTACAGAAGAATTTATAATTTGAAGTTTAGAAAGACAAGTAGGAATTTGTTAAAAAAACAATATATTCATAATTTACGGTTTATATATTTATGAATGTACCGTATTTCTTCATAGGAACAAAGATAAGTTCACTGGATATAACACTAGTAATAAGTATAATACAAGAACACAAAATTTAAACTTTCCAATACACAGATTAACTCTGAGTAAAAAACATCCTCCATATGGCTGTACAAGAATTTTCAATCAGTTACCTAATAGTTTAAAGAATATAAGTAGTCCAAAAATTTTTAAAAATAAAATAAAATCATGAATTATAAATCTTGAACCGTATAAACTAGGAGATTTTTTCGATGCTAAATTCAGTTGATTATGTTTAATTTTAGTACACTATTTCATTTCAGATTATCATCTCGGTGAACCTTATGTGAAATAAAGAAATATTTTTAATATTGAATATGCTAATTATGAGCATTGCGGCTCATATGCTTTGACTTGAGCATGAGGAAAGTTTTTTCTACGTTTGTAACGTGAAAATATCGTTACATTTCTTTACTTGAACTAGCTCGCAAAGGTATGTCTTGTATGTATGTTTGCATACTCTAGATTATGCTAGTGTATGATTAATACTTTAGTGTCTATGTGTATAGCGAAAATAGATACTTGACAGATTTGTAGTCACTGGCATTCATTGCACTGATGGAAATCAACAAGTTTGAAACGTGCGCATGTCTGCAATTTGCCCCTGTGATCAACAAAACCTAATCGAGTTTGTTTGAGAATAGAATTGTTAAACAGATGATGTATGTTGCACTGTCTTGATTTGTAGAACTTTCTATTACCATAGCTCACACTCCTTATTAATGATATTTGGTACAGATAAGCCGAATTAATTTATTTGACTACAAAAATATATATTTAAGAGTATTTATTATATAAAAATAAAGTAAAACACAACATGGTGTCAGGTGTATACTAATAGGGCATTGGAATTGACTGTTAAGGAACAAATATCGACAGAAGACAAAGCAGGTTAGAATAACAAACATTGAGAATATCAAGAATTAAAATCCGTACAAAATCAGAAATGGAATACTTTTCTGAGCAAAAGCGATTCTAAAATTTATTTTATTTGTATTCTCCATAATGAGCATGACTAAACTGCCCATGCAGTATACATCATTGAACGCATAATATAATAACTATTAGTCTGTGACTAATCATTAATGAATGACTAATCCTTGTTTAAAAATAATAATTGAAAATGATAAAGTTTCAATTCTTTTCAATAATTTCAATTCTTTTGTTTGTATTTTTGGATGTACAGATTGGATGGAGCGATTGCTCTTCAATTCTTTTCGACCATCATTTTTAATCTAGGATAGTTTAATATATTAAGATTGAATGATAATTCTGAGATTATGAACTGAAAAGAAACCGAGTTCCGGATTTTATGAGGCCATGTGACCTTGAGCTACCTAAGTCTATTTTTCAATTGTCAACATTGCAATATCCGTCCACCTGCTCCTGTTTCTAAGGTCCCAACAAAACAACCATTAGTCTTGAACATTCCCTGGTAGTGGAAATACGTGATTATTAGAATAGAAGAAGAATAGTGCTTCTGTGATCTGTGATCCTCAATTCTAAGCCAATTACTCCATTTTGGAAAATAATGTCACCTTATGCCGAACTAAGTATTCAAAATTAATATTTCACACAACTTTAACTGACTGTACTGAAAAAAATGTACTACATCAGTTCGGAAAATTACTTTCAAAGTTAGCGCATTTATTAGGGATTCCAAAATGGTATAACACTTAAAATATTATTTCTTAGATCGGTTAAAAAAACTCTATTTCTTAAAGAAGCACAGTTTCGAACAATTTCTTGGAACTTTCTAAAAATTATTCTAGAGCATCCAATACTTTAATAATCTGGTTTGAATGAGATGAGGTGAGTCCTTCCATAAAGTGTGAGTGAGACAGATAGTGACGCCACTATTTGGTATTGGCACACGTAAACGCAATACAGATCAGTACGCTACGCCCCTTGGTCTACTGCGCATCTTTCCGTATTTGATCGTGTTATTTTTGTACTTACGACTTTTGGCTTCGTTTATTAGATTTTGCTTGTTATTTGGATAGTTTTGATCTCTTTACGACGAACTTTGATTTTACCTGGACTAACCTGTGATTGTGTATTGCCATCATCTCTGTGTATACCACACAGGGATATGCCAACATGCACCTCACTTATGAGGAATGCAGATGAAACGCTAGTGCAGCTTCGAGAATGTATCGCGAGAGATACCCTAATGCTGATCGTTATCCAGATCATCGAATTTTTACGAATGTGCACCGTCTACTCTTCACACTGGGCCGATTTCCAAACAAAGTGCATGGTGAAGGAAGAATTTCCTTACCTTACGACGATGTTGTACTTCAAGCAGTTGGTGAAGATCCAAGTACTTCGCGACGTGAAATTCAGCGAAGCACAGGTGTGTCCAAAAGTACAGCTCACCGACTATTGAAAAAACATAAGCTCCACCCATATCATGTACAGCGAGGACAAGCTCTGTTACCTCGGGCTGGTTTTTACCAGACCATGCTACAAAAGAATTCTTTAAAAAAATGTTGTTGTTGGATGAGTCAACATTTAGAAAAGATGGTACCTACACAATTTACACGAGTGGTACGTAGAAAATCCGAATTTAATCAGACAAGATAGATACAATATCATTTTAAAGTGAACATGTGGACTGGAATTTTGAAGGGAACAGTCATATGACCTTTTGAGTTGCCAGAGGTTTTAAACGCTGAAATTCATTTAGATTTTTTACGAAATCAATTACCAAATTTACTTGAAGACGTGCCACTTAGTATTTTCAGAGAAATATGGTTTCAGCAAGATGGCTGCCCAGCATACTATGCCCTCTCAGTTAGAGAATATCTAAATGAAGAATATATGGGCAGGTGGATAGGGCGATCTAGTACAATTTCGTGGCCAGCCCGTTCACCTGATTTGAATACTTTAGACTTTTTTACGGGCGAGCAGTGAAGGAAAAAATTTATTCAAAACAAATTGAAAATGTAGCTGAGCTTCGGGAGAGAATAAGGGAAGCAAAGCAATTCGTCAATAACAGAACATGCGCCCGTCTAATATCCCGATCTTTTCTAAGAAGATGTCGTGCATGTATTGCGGCTGAAGGAGGGCAGTTTAAACATCTTTTGTGAATTTATTAAATCTTGTCATAAAACGAAACTGAATTTCTTTAAGAAAAACCCTTTTTTTGTCCTATCTAAAAAAGAATGTAATTAGTGTTATAGCATTTTAGAATCCTCATTAAATGTGGTAACTTTTGAAGTAAAGTTACTTCAACAGATAGCTATTGCCGAACTGATGTAGTACAATTTTTTTTCAAGGCAGTCATATTGAAGTTGTGCGAAATTTTAATTTTGAATACTTGGTTCGACAAAAAGTAACATTATTTTCCAAACTGGAGCAATTGGCTTAGAATTGAAAATTACAGGTTACAGTATTATGGAATAAAAGAAAGTGCGATATAATTGGAAAAATACAGGACTTGGATTTTCTTTTATATTTTTCTGATGACTATTATGACTTAACATGTTACCTGATTATTTCGGCTTGACGTCGATTTCTCTATAATTATTAATGCAAGAGGACGCTAAATCAGTTGACTGCAACTGAAAGTCCATTTTGATAATATGAATAAAAACAATGTTCTAATTTCCGCTAATGTATAATATATATATATATATGTATATATATATATATATATATATATATATATATATATATATATAAAATATATTATATATTATAACTAATATAATAAAAACAATGTTCTAATTTCCGCTCATATATAATATATTATGTAATATAATTAATATATGATATAAATAATATATTATATGTTAGCGGAAATTAGAACATTGTTTTTATTTATATTATCAAAATATGAATTTCCGTCAAGTAAAGACCGAAACAATCATAGATTAAAAATCCAATCATATATGTTGTTTCATTATCAGTCAATTATTTTGAAACATTCGTTAACATTTTTGAGAGTTCGTTTCAGAGATGAAAATTCACATTTGCTGAGTAGGTTTCGACCAAAAATAGAGAATCAAATTCATGGATTTCGAAAATATGAAGAATATTCAAAATCTCAAAAACCCTAGATAATTACAGATTAGAAAGAATATAGAAAGGGAGAAATAAAGAATAAATTTTTTTCTTTTAGATTATGATTTCATTGATTAGAATTTCTCAAAGAAACAGAACGTTCTGCTTTCGACAGTTTATAAATCATCAGAGTGAAAATTTTAAGCAACTTAATAAATAGCATAATGCGTGATTGAGCTATGAGCTGGATGGATTTAAGTTCTCTGCGAGTTGACAAACAATTGTAGATATTCATGAACAAAGAGCGTTAAAACTCGCCACGTTCACTTTTATGAATTCTTAAACTTTTGAAATTTCGACAAAATATACAAGCTTCTTTCTGGTCCAGTCCTGCAAAATTTTTCATGTCATCGCTACTACTGCTAATGAGCGACGAGGACGGACGAAGAAAACTTCCCGTTGTCATTTCGACGGAGTCCAATTTTCTCCCGATTCTCGGGTCTAGAATTCATTCCCAACGAGGATAAATCGGGAATTTCGCCCGTTCAAACGATCGTATCCAACCCGGATTATACGAGCCCGTCATGACTAAGGACCGTCGCTTGCTTGATGGCTTCTGGAACAGCCTCAAAGATCGAATAAAAGTCGGTATGTATTCGGTAGTCCAGTAAATAATACGGTTTCTTCAATTGCATGGAACTGAATGAATGTTAGATAGTTCTGTAAAAGCCAATGGTAAATTAACTTATAAAATGGAATAGGTAGGTATGTCTTTTATAAGGTTTATTTTCAAACTCTTGAGAATGGCGAATGAATAATACTCATAATAATAATAATAATTCATTTATTCATTCCCAATAAAGTTCATATCACAGAATATAAATAAAATTTCATGAAGAGTCAGGTACAATTTTGTCTAAAAAGACACATAAGTATTTATAAATAAAAAATGTACAAAACAAAATAAAACAAAACATTAGTCAAACAAACAATAAATAAATGAATTTGGCCAGACAAACTATTTCATGAAAATATATATTTTTTCAAAGTATCATTCAACTATTCATGTATGGACTAGTATGCTTTATTCATTAGGAAACATTTCAGTCCAGCTTTATTCGATTTAATTCCTCCATTCTAGAAGGTTGAAAATTTGTAGAGCTAGATAACTTACATTTAACTGTCATACTTTTATACGATGGTATGGTATGATGAAGTTGTTTTTGTTTCTAGTATCATAGTTGTGATTATAGTTATTTTTCAATAGTATCGGGTGTTTTTTTAAGAGTGATAGAACTTTAAATTGAAATAATACGAATTTAAATTAAGATTGAAGCGAATTTTTTTTTATTTGAAAGATAATCTTATGACATTTATGTTTTAAAATAATTTCCGGCGTATGTCCACCACGACTAGCTCTAAGGAACCGCATTCAACCAGACCAATTTTCGATCACTTTTTCGAGTAATTCAGGCCTTATTTAATCAATAACACGAGTTATGTTGGCTTCCAAAGCGTCTATTGTTTCTAGTTTATCAGCATAAACCAATGACTTGACATAACCCCAAGGAAAATAATCCAGTGGAGTTATGTCGCATTATCTTGAAGACCAATTAATTGGACCATGTCTCGAAATAATGTTATCGCCAAATCTTTCTTTCAATAAATCAATTGTTACGGTAGCAGCATGAGGTGTAGCATCATCTTGTTGGAACCAAAACACTTCTGAGTCGATACCATTCAAATTTTGAAACAAATAATCATTGATCATCGATCTGTAACGAGCACCATTCACTGTAACATTAGCTCCAACATCGTTTTTAAAGAAATATGGACCGATGATGCCTCCAGCGTGTAAGGCACACCATTCAGTGCATTTTCCAGGATGCAATGGAACCTGCAGAACTTCTTGAGGATTGTTCTCACTCCATATACGGCAATTTTGCTTGTTTACATAGCCGTTCAACCAGAAATAAGCTTCATCACTAAACACAATTTTACGATAAAAAAGTGGATCAACTTCAAGCTGTTCTAGGGTCCAATCAGCAAACAAAAACGCTTATTATGGTCAAGTGGCTTTAGTTCTTGAACCAGTTGGATCTTGTATAGGTGAAGACCAAGATCTTCACGCAAAATTCTCCATGTGGTGGATGCACAGAGTCCAACTTGTTGTAAACGTCGACGAATAGACAAATCTGGATCTTACAGCAGCGACATTTTCTTCTGTACGTACAGTTCTTTGTCTTGTTGTTGTTGTTGCATCGAGTAGAGAAAATGTTGTCCGAAATCTATCGATATTTCGACGAATAAGCTGCTCTGATGGACGATTATGTAAACCATAAATTTCACGAAGTGCTCTATAAGTTTGGCGAATAGAACACTGATTTTGAAAATAAATTTCAACAACACACAGGTAAGTATAAGAATGGACTTCACCGTAAAAAATTTTTCTCTGGGGAATAGCTCTCTACAGCTATATCTACTTCTTACGCCACATAGTATTCTCAATACCTGCTTCTGTTTCATGAATACTTTTTTACTTTCAGACAAATCCTCCCAGAAAAGAATGCCGAAGTTAAGGACACTATGAAAGTAGCTAAAGTAAGTAATCTTGGCTGCTCCTACTTCCGCTATTTGCTTTATTCTCCTAACTCTTCAGGTAGCTCTTGACAACTTAGGAATCATTTCATCAATGTGGACAGAAAACTTGAGATTTTATTGCAAAAAGACACCAAGTAGCCTCATGTTCGAAGACATCTTTGGTTCAAACAGTAATCTCTGTGTTTTATCACTATTCATCATCATTTTGTTTACGCTGCACCATACCTAGGCTTCCTTCAGTGTCTTCTTGTTTTACTCTTCCAATTCCTGGTCGTCCATTCATTTATTCAGAAAAGAAGTGTCATCAGCGAAGAGGACGGTTTGATCTGACCTTCTTCACCTTCTTCAGTGCCGTCTCCACTGATTCGCCGAACATGCTGTTGTTTGCAGAAAATTTTGTGATGTTTGAAGAAACTTAGTTATCTATTTTTTATTATTATCTCAAAACAATTTTGAGGACACAGGAAGTACCGATACTGGTCGATATTTTTCTGGTAATTCCATATCTCCTCTTTCATGGACAGGTACCATTTCAGCCTTCTTCAACTGATCCGGAAAGTGCCCCTCTTTTAGACATTTGGTGAGCATGCTACATAATGGTACCTCAATGCACGGAAAAATCTCTTTCAACATGGTTGATGTCATTCCATAGATGTTTCTAGTTTGCTTAAATTTTATCTGTCTAAGATCTTTCCTGAGTTCTATATTTGTGCCTTCATGAAGGTAGACAGACTGAGCCATGTTGTTTTGACATTTCTCTTCAGTAAGCATTAACAAATTATCATGGAAAAACTCAACAAACTCAACCGCAACAACGTTTACAAATTGTTGGAATTTATTTTCAGAATCAGTGTTCTATTCGACAAACTTATAGAGCACTTCGTGAAATTAATGGTTTACATAATCGTCCATCAGAGCAGCTTATTCGTCGAACTATCGATAGATTTTGGACAACATTTTCTCTACTCGATGCAACAACAACAACAAGACAAGGAACTGTACGTACAGAAAAAATATCGCTGCTCTAAGTCATAGTGTTAATGATGATCCAGATTTGCCTATTCGTCGACGTTCACAACAAGTTGGACTCTGTGCATCCACCACATGGAAAATTTAGCGTAAAGATCTTGGTCTACACCCATACAAGATTCAACTGATTCAGGAACTAGAGCCACTTGACCATAATAAGCGTCGGTTGTTTGCTGATTGGGCCCTAGAACAGCTTGAAGTTGATCCACTTTTTTGTCGTAAAGTTGTGTTTAGTGTTGAAGCTCATTTCTGGTTGAACGGAAGTTCTGCAGGTTCCATTGCATCCTGAAAAATGCACTGTATGGTGTGCTTTACACGCTGGAGGCATCATCGGTCCATATTTCTTTAAAAACGATGCTGGAGCTAATGTTACAGTGAATGGTGCTCGTTACAGATCGATGATCAATGATTATTTGCTTCAAAATTTGAATGGTATCGACCCAGAAGTGTTTTGGTTCCAACAAGATGGTGCTACACCTCATGCTGCTACCGTAACAATTGATTTATTGAAAGAAAGATTTGGCGATAAAATTATTTCGAGAAATCGTCCAATTAATTGGCCTCCAAGATAATGCGACATAACTCCACTGGATTATTTTAAACGATAGACGCTTTGGAAGCCAACATAACTCGTGTTATTGATGAAATAAGGCCTGAATTATTCGAAAAAGTGGTCCAAAATTGGTCTGGTTGAATGCGGTTCCTCAGAGCTAGTCGTGATGAACATATGCCGGAAATATGTCATAAAATTATCTTTCAAAAAAAAAAATTTTGCTTCAATCTTAATTTAAGTGTGTTTTATTTCAATTTAAAGTTCTATCACTCTAAAAAAAAACACCCGATAGTTCCGATAATTTACTCAAATATATTTTACGGTTATTTATACCCCTTCTTTCGAATATTTTCATTATATGAATTGATGGTTACTTGTATCTCCTTTTAAAATTGTTTCGTACCACGGTTAGTTTACCGTAGTATTTGCCTATATTTTCAGTATTTTAAAATAATAGACAATTGCAAATTAATTAATCTCGATGATTAATTCCAATGACTTCTAGTGGACTGTATTTTTGATTATTAGCGGCGATTTTGACTTCAAAGAACACTCTATGTGCGGAGGTCAACAGCTTCCTTTATCTAATAATGATAAACCACAACGATGATGAGGCACTGAAGTAAAACACTTATAACAAAACAAACTATTATAATATATTTTGGTATCACTGTATATGATACCAAGCTAATGTGATGACAATTATACTACAAACAAGTGTAAGGTGGATTGCTACGTTTACAGCAATCGCGTTAAGCTTGTACAATTACAAACGAACAACTTGACTATTCGGAGAATAATGCATAATGTAACTACGGCTACATGCGACAATTTTGACTATTACTCGAATAATAATGCATGATGTAGCAAGGGCTACATGCGACCGACCACTTTGACTATTACGAATAACAATGCATGATGTAGCAAGGGCTACATGCGAACACTTCTATTATCACGAATAATAATGCTTTTATAGTCTTTTCAAAGAGTGAACGTTAGAGGTGCTCGATGCACCCCTTCTAACAAAAATAGGGAAATTAACGTAATTGATTGGAAGGAATGTTTTCTAAGGCCATATATAATAAGTAGAAAACCAATAATCTGAAGTGTCGAGTAAAAATAAACAGTTTGAAACAATCTCAAAACTGCTAGATCCCATATCAACGTAAAAGACATAAGTATCAAATGACAAACTAATTTCGAACGACAGGGCCGTCTCTAATGAGACGGAACAAAAATATTTTCCTTATTTTTATTTCGGAAAATTATTATTTAGTTGCACCGCCACTTTTTTCAGGGTTTTAGGCTATGTAAGACGTTTTATGTAATTTGTGAGTTAGTTCAAAATGTAAACTTCACAAAACCGCAGTATTGACGAAACAATTCGTTAATAATAAATTGTGGAAATGATCTATTTCATTTCATTTTATTTAAGATATTTTCGTTCTAACTGAACTGCACAAAATCCTGAACATACGGCAAGAGGTTGAAGAAGCGTGAAAGGCATCATCCTGTAAAAATATTAATTCTGACGAAGCAACAAGCCCAGTTGCTCAATTTCCCGAGTGCTCCAAGTTAACCTGTTATCCCTGAATGGGCGTAGTGGGAGCCACTGGAGTCTTGAATGTGTCATCCCTCATAATTGCATCCTTGGATTGTTTCATTAGCGACGTCGTTAAAACTAACGACTTGGGCGTCAAGCGTACCGTTATATTTCCGACGACTTGCGACTTCCATTTTCGACGGAATTAGTTTGACGGAGAAGATTGGATTCGGAGCGGCATTTTTGTGAGATGCTGGTAATTTCTGGCATCAAGGATATACTGTTTAGGGTTGTTTGGGTATTTGTTCGAAAAAATAATGGACTCCTTAAGATCACAATGATTTGTAGGAATTATTGAAAATATACTATTGTTAAAACTACTGTA
This sequence comes from Megalocaria dilatata, assembly GCA_034642435.1. Lineage (NCBI taxonomy): Eukaryota > Metazoa > Arthropoda > Insecta > Coleoptera > Coccinellidae > Megalocaria > Megalocaria dilatata. The sequence continues at coordinate 45,390,111 of CM067856.1, forward strand.
AACATTGGGTATTTCAGCATTTTATACAGATGGCAACAAGGATGTGACGACTATTTCTATACAAAACACATAACCTCTTATTCTATTGCCAAATAATGGTCAGTATCAATCATATTGCAGGTTACTTTCACTGAGATACACATGCTTCTGCAGATTTGTAAAAAATTAAAGCTCTTTGGGGTGTGGTGTTATGAGGGAGCTTCTAACCTCTTAGTTTCGGGAGGTAGGCGTTTCGTTTCAACTTGCAGCTCCTGAAGTCTTCAGATTGGCATGAGGTGTAAGTCTGCCAATGTCGCCTGTGATCATAGATTAACAAGACTATATAGATGGAACACTCACTGGAAAAAGTCTGAATCAAGTTTGTCACTTTTTTTGTAGCGACTGGTGTATGAAACAAATTCAACTAGAGAAAACTGTATTACCAACCCTCAAGAGAACCTCTCCTTTTAGAATACTGTATTACCGACGCTTGGCGCGAATATTTGAATCTTCTTTCTGTTTTTCCAAGGCTAAAATTAAACAAGATTTCAGAAATTACTATGTTTTTCTACCAAAACATTGAAATGCTTATATTCACACAACTTTACAACAAATACATTTCAATTTTTTGTTTGTAAAACATAGTAATTTCTGAACATTTGTTTCAATTTTAGCCCTAGAAAAAACTGAAAGATTCAAATATTCGTTTCAATGTTCAAACTCACTATTTGAATAACAGATACATGTTTGAACTATAATTATTTATTCATTATGAAAAAATAGAAACTATTAAATAAAAAAAAATAAAATTAACATATGTATTTACAATATTTACATTTAATTTTTTTATAGTACAACATAGTAATTTCTAAAAACTTGTTTCAATGTTCAAACTCACTCTTTGAATAACAGAAATATGTTTGAACAATAATTATTTATTGGCTATAAAAAAATAAAAACTGTTAAATATAAAAGAGATAAAATTAACATATTCACATTATCATAATAATAATTATTATTTAAATATACCTTCGAAAGACTTCAGGACCCTGAACTGCTAATTTCAGCGGATCACATTATCATCTTCACTCAAACAAAAATTCCCTTCGAAGCCAATAAGAATAATGTTAGAGACGTTGACAAACCAAAATCAAAACACAGTCCTACCTTTTTCGGGACACCTATCCATAAAACCAGGTACCATCTTCAAAAGCTGCACCCTCTACACGGGTGTGTTGGCCTCGGCAGAAAGGCACAACACCCCTTCAAAAACAAGCACTATATTTTTAGTTGTTGTTCAAACGGAATTAAAACTAAACAAAATTATTCTATACAGACCACGAAACGATTAGTGATTGTCTTTCACTAGTGCCCAACGACCCTTTTCTCCAACTTCCAAAACGTTCGTTCTTTCCTCGTACTCAAAATTTTCCTACGTCGACTTTTTCGAAGTTCCCATCGCTTCAAAACCCCTACACACGTCTAGATCATCCAAATTTTTTGACTTGTCGATTTTTTATCTCAACTTTACTGAGAACACCTAATCTTAGCCTCGAATATCTGCACTAAAATTATTATCGCGTCTTTCTGACGCGAAACATCATGTTAACTACCCTTATCTAGTGTGAGAACTTCCGTTCCCAAAACCTCCTGGTGTGAATTTAAATGAATCGATCCATTGATTGAACTTGAATGAATCGGTTCATTGATTAATACATTGTTGCTTTAAAATTCTCGCCCATTGTTTATGCTTACTTTCTAATTCAACTATTAATGCCGCTTGTCGGCTACGATCCTCAAATCCCCTTGTTTTATCCAGTAGACTTCTTTAGTTTATTAATTTCTGTATTTCCAGGTATGACACCTTTTCATTACAACGGATCTCATCATAACATATTTACACTGCTCAAAAATTAAAGTGGATATTCGAGAGAAAACTTACTATTAGCACTTGAATGAAGTTTTCAGGATATTTGTACGTACCATCGGGAGATACTCGTCCACGCCGGACAAGAATTATCAAAGACCGCAAAGAAATGCCTGGCATTAACCAAATGGATTGGCCCGCTGTCCCTGCAGACCAAAATTGTATTGAGCATGTCTGGTTTGCGATGTTACAGCATTAACACCGCTTACCTGGCCCACCTCAGATATTACAACAGCTCGTCAATGCTTTGACGGACATTTGGTAAAACATTCCCCAAGCTTTTATTGATAACCTCATTGACACAATGTCGAATAGTGTAAGAGCACCACGAAGAGCTAGAAGAGGCGTCAACCGTGATTTGAAGTTATTTCTAACTAAAAGATTCTCTTTTAAGCCTGCAGAGTCCACCCGGTTAAACTCTTCATGTTTTTTATTTCGCTACTATGTTGTCGCTCTAAAGCAGTCTTGCTTACTACTGGCATTTCAGGCAAGTTAAACGTATGTAGACACCTAATTTAATGCATCAGTACATATTATACGAAATAGTCTTTTTTAATTTCCTTTATATATTGTTATATGTGCGCAAATAACCCACTTCAATTTTAGAGCAGTGTAGATGAAAGTGTAGCCCACCAACTCAATTCGACAGTGAGTAATTTCACTAGAGTACCACTGCTGGCAATATCACCCGTTCCTAAAATGTGGTAACTCAAAACTATTATTGCCAACCTAAGCCGAATTAATTGGACGATTAATTCATTCATTCTTTCAAATTTTCCATTCTTCCCGATAAACTAATCGTGGATCGAACAAGAGTAGTTTTGATCGTTATCGAGGTGAAAGTGTAGCGCTTCTCCACAATTCGACAGGGGGTATTTCACCGGAATACCACCGATGGAAAGATCGCCTGTCCATAAAATAGCGTGTTCTGCTCTGTTTCTCGTCTCCCATTCCACTTCTCCGAATCAAGCTTCACGAGCCCGCGGCTTTCGTTGATTGGTAATTGTCTCCAGGACGAGGGGGCGCCAATCAAGAGTCGAATCGGTGATTCGAGAGGAACAAGGTCCCTCGCGACCGGCAACGCACCCCCGAGAAACGACAATGAAACGGCGCTTGCAGACATGATCCCCAGGAATGTTTTCGCACGACCGAGCGATTGAGTGCTATAAATTGCGATATCGGTGGGTAGCTACCTGAAACCGAGGGGATGACAAGGGCCGTATTCTGGAACGAAAGAACTTCCAGAAAAATATGATGAATTGCTAAGTTGACGAAACAAGATGGCTCGTAGATCTAACTAAGTAGATTTGTATGAAACCTGATGGAGAATGTTCAGTTGTTTCCTCAACACTTAAGCAAATCATTCACATACCTATCTTGGAGCGTGTACTGTAATTTGTTTAAAATGGATATATCACACAAGTGCTGGGTAATGAATAAATAACAAGTAATAGTTAACACGTTTATTTGTTTGCAACATGGTTCACCATATCCTCCTTTTCGAATGTAAACTTGTTGTTATACAGTGGATTCATCTTGACCCGAACACTAAGCTAGGGCAAATTCTGGCTTGAATTACCGGTCGATCTTGAATGAATCTGAAACAACAATGCTTGAGTTTTTCTATCTTGAATTATTCCATGGACACACTCAGAACACTGATTACTGAATAGAGCCTCGTTCATACATTAACAATAATATATAGTATAAAATATAAATATATAAAGTATAAATAGTCTTGTTGATCTATGGTCTCGTTGATCTATGCACTCAGAATTCACTTTCTAGCTTAAAGCACAATTCTGAATATTCCCATAGTGAGAATCAATGTGTTGTTACAGTAACTCCCAGAAACACATGTTTCTATGAGGATATTCAAAAGAAATTTGGGATCAGCCGAGACGCGAAAAAAAGAGATTTATTTAGGTTAGAATTTCGACCACAAAGTATTCACAAGCATAAAGAATTCACTTCTTCAATGTAAAAGTTATAATAATTGGATACGCAACCCATAATACAAGTTGATGAGTTATTGGTTGTCCACAATTCTCCATCAAAACCCATTAAGGTTCCAAATTTCTTAGTTGATATTTTCATGTAAATGAAGCTGCCTTAGATCTCAGAAATTAAGTAATATTGAAATTAAAAAACCTAAAAGTATTTAAATACGAGAATACAGTGATAACTAGTTAGTCTTGACCAATTCCAAGGATGAAGAAAATATTGGGATACCATAGCAACGAACCATAACTTATAATAACCGTAATTCTAAAGATTAAAGTCAAAGAGTCAAACCAGAGTTGTACAATAAAATTTGGAAAAATCGTGAAAAGCACTGACGTGAAGTCCGTAAAACTTTTGCTGGCTTGACCATTTCACTCAAGATCCTCAAGAAATTCTGTGTAACACTTCTTATTTTTATTTTACATCTAAATGCTGAATTTAACCTCGTTCATTTGGCTGTTGCTTCGTTTTCTTTAATGCTCAACGCTGCTCAGCTCACAAAATTTTTGTTTAGAATATTTTAATCGCACTATTCTCATAAAATTTTGCAAGAACATGAGCGTTAGTTGTCCTAAATGCAGATCATTCGGAGTTGTAGTTTGGAAAATATTATTGAAAAATAAGACAAAATTTCAAAATGTGAATAACCATTGGACTGATTTCGCCCAATAATTTCACCAACATATTCACAGACAAATTCTCGAGTAATAACCTATTAGGCCACTATGCCAATAATTAGCATTTCTTTCCAAATAAATTAATTAAATCGGCGGATTTATTCTGAAATATGATGAGGAGTATGAGTTATGGAAAACAGAATATATGCCACCATTATAGTTACTGCCATGTGAGCCTGGCTCTTTCACCAAGTGATCAGTAAGCTGTCTCCACAACGCCCGAAAGCAGGTTGTGTGATAAAGATACGCCTTATCATCGCGCAAATTGAGAACCCGCCCAATGAAATTGAACCCACCTCGCTTCCAGTTTCGGCTCCAGTTCGAAAACCTACACCCTGACTGGTAACAGCGAAGCAATATCCAACCGCTTCCGGTTCTGCAAGTCAGTTCCCGAATTGTCTGGAACGCAACTCACACGCCCAAATATACTATTGATATCAGAATCTTAAATCATTCACTTTAAATAAATATAACTAATGAGAAGTATGAGCTATGGTAAACACTCACAAATTCTACCGGGTTAAGTTACTGGCATATGAGCATAGCTTTCTCACTACTCAGCCATCTCCACAATCTACCCAAAGGGCAAGTTGTGCGATAAGGGTACGCCTTATAATCGCGCAAAGCGAGAACCACTCCGATAAATTGAACCCACCGCGCTTCAGTTCGAAAATCTAGACCGTGACTGGTAGCAGCGAAGCACTATCCAACCGCTACTGACTCTGCAGGTCAATACCCGAGTTCTTCGGGATGCAACTCACACAGCGAAGGGGCTTCTTACTTCCACCCATCCAAACGCAGACCCAAGGAACAGGAAAATCCCAAGAATAAATGCTTCAATTGATCCTGGTACGAGCACCGTCATCCAGCCTAAACGTCAAGACCCACGAACCCTTGTGAAGACATTCAAGTGATCCTGGCTTCAAGCAACAACGGTCTAAAACCGTATCGTCGAGATCCAAAAACTCCAGGAACGTCTCGCATTCGATTCTGGTTCAGGATGAGGCCGGTCGAAACGTCAAGTCCCGCTAAACCCTGAAGCACTTCCCGAGTAACCCTGAATCATGAGTTGAGTGCGGCCAGATGGATGGAATATCCTTCTAGTCTAGCATGCAGACTTTCAAGAGCTATGGGAAACAAAAAGATTTTAGAATCGGGCAGTACAACTTGCATCTATATTAAAGTTCAAATCTCAAATACAGCCGAATAGGTTTCGTTGATCGCTGGGCATAAACAGCAGACATGCATGTTTCAAAGCTTTTTGGCTTATTTTCAGTACATAAGCCTGAGAAAAATTGAAATGTAATCGGGAATACAGTTTAAGTATATTTTCATAAAAAATTCTTAAAAACCTGCTTGTAGTTTGTCCAACTTTATAGCTAAAGGGTGTTTCAATAAGAGCGCAAGATTTGAATTGCGCGCCATGTTGGACAGTCATAATGTCACATGATTATGAAGTGACAGATCTAAAGTTGACAGATGGGAGTTAGTTACATGGAACATTACACGGTAGAACAACGCGTCCTGATTTTCAAAAAATATTATCAAAAATGGTGAAAGTTTAATTGCCACTATTCGTAAAGTGCGTCCAATGTTCGGTCGAAATAATGTGCCTAATTTATCTACTATGAAAAGAATAATCAAAAAATTCGAAAGTACTGGTTCGGTTAGTGATGTGAAACATACGATACGAGCTCGTAGAGGTTGTTCAGAACAAAATATCACGGCAATTCAGAATTGGACATTTCAACAGGAACTCTTCGGCAAATTCTCACTAAAGAGTCACAGCTGCATGCCTACACAATCCAACTGACTCAACAACTTCGATCTTGCACGAGTCGTGTCATTTCCGGATTTGGTGACCAGAATTGGCTTCTTGCGATTTAACGCCTTTAAACTTCTGACTGGGTTATCTGAAGTCACAGATTAAGGCCAATAAGCCTTCAACCATCGAAGCATTGAAAGCCGAAATTAGACACTGTATCAATTAAATACCAGCACATGTATTCAATAACGTTATTTGAAATTTCGTCAAAAGGGTACGCATATACTAGCAAAGCCGTGGTGGCCATTTACAAGATATTTTGTTTCATACATAATTCCCAAATGTATATTTTCTGAATCAATAAATATTTCAATACTGTACTACAGAAAACCATGTTTTATTGAACACTGAAATCTTGGGCGCGCTCTTATTGAAACACCCTTCAGAAATATAAACACTATTTACAGTAACTTTATATAATATTTACATAATAATACAATTAGAACCAGAAGTAGTGAAAGACGAATGGTCCATAGATAAATAAGACTATATTCTTTTATCTATGGAATGGTCCCTTGATCGTCTGGCAGTACAGAGCTCTTTAGCGCATCCCTCAATCCTGCCTTTTGGTGGCTGCGCCGTTGAGCACGTGTTAAGTGTTATTTTTATTAACTAGGCTGGAATAATTTCACACAGGGGCGTTTTAGCATATACAACACGTATGTGTTATTGTTTATCTTGAGGATGGAGTAGATGGTGTTTTATTTTATTCATTAATTCTTTATATGGGCATATACAATTGCAATTACATAGCAACACAAAGTGGAATATTTACACAATGTTAATATATTTGTATATATATATAATTGTTAATCTATGCATAGTACATATAGCAGTAATAAGACCCAGTGGTTTAAGGCTTATTTTATTACAATACAGACTTATATTAGTGTTTAATATAGTTTTGTTAAAAAAGAAATATTTACAAAATTTGCTCTTAATACTATTTGTGAGTGGTTAGATTGATTTATTCATTTACAGAATGATTTATATAGGAATTATGTAGTAATTATATATACAGAAATTATACGGAAGTTGTTTTTATCAGCTATGCTTCTAGCTGCAATGTTTAGTTTTAAATATGGGCAAATGCTCATATGGTCATATGAGCATAGAATCAAATCTCTTTCGAGTTATTTTGTTGACGGTATCGCTCACGTCACACGATTTTTTTCGTAAAAGTTAATGGAGATTTTTATCAATTAATTCTTTTATAGTCTCTAGTACATCCAAACAGTTACCATAAATCACATTTGCACAATTCAATTTAGAAAGGACCAGTGATTCACACAGCTTTCTTTCGAGTTGAAAATTGAAAATATGTCTAGTGCCAAACAATACCTTGAGAGTAATCCCCGTCAAAATTTTAGCCGAGATTCTCGCATAAAAAGCAAAATTCAACCATCCAACATTAAAAAAAATTTTTTTTTAGCAGATCAGCGCTATCTTAAGCGATATAACTTACAAACGGAAAAGATAGAGACTTGAAGCTTTCGTAGTAGGTTTGCGATTTAAATATCTCGGTTGAGTTCGCTATTGCGCAAAATCAGTCCACAAGTTTCGCAATTATTCACATTTGAAATATCCCCTTATTTTTCATAAATATATTCCAAACTACTAATCGAGTTAAAATTCAACAGTTACATGTAAAATAACTAAACAAAGGCTAATGCAAAATTTCATGAGGATCGTATATATGAAAGATTTAAAAAAAAATTGAGCAGATCAGCGTTGAGCGCTACCGAAACCATTGCAATAACTTGCAGTATGATTGAGTTTGAATTAAGCATTTAGATTTACAGTCCGTGTCCACTTATTAGACTCACCCAGAACATTTTTCGAATGTTGATTGAAACTAATTAATTGAGTTTATGTTAATATACATAACGCAACCAGTGATACAAATTTAATTATTTCTGTTTCATATATCTTAAGTGAGGAGGTGAGTATTCAATAGCTATGAGCAATGAAGTTTTTATAATTATTTCGAGAGAATTATCATAACTCAAAAATAAGATTACCCAACAAATAAAAAAATCACATTTTTCCATTTTTTTTGTAGAATCGGACGAAAAAAAGGTCTCAGTGAGCAAAAAGTTGTGCTCAAACATTCGGAATATAGCTAAAGAAAAATCGCCAATATTTGCAATGTTTTACAATCATCTGTGAAGCGGATTAGGCAAAAATTGCTAACCGGTGTGTCTACAACAGCCCTAAGAAAACATCACTGTGGTAGAAAAAAGCTAGTAACTCTAAGAAGTCCGAGAGTATTCAAGACATTTGTGAATGAAAATAGGAGTCTGTCCCATCTTGACAAAAAAAACTTGAAGGGGTAGGATTCAATGTTTCCATAATAACAGTTCGCAGAAATTTGTTTGAGATGGGCTTCACAGGAAGAAGGCCTGTGAAAAAACCAAAACTGACGCCCAAAATGGTAAAAGATAGGTTTAACTGAGCCAAATCATCCACAGAGAAAGATTGGAATACGGTCTGAAAGTTTATTATGTTTTTTATCAGTTTGATATGGTCAGTTATTAGTGTTAAAGGGCCGCCTTTATATTGTGGAAGGAACTATGCGGCAAGAGCAATAAATACATAAAAATATTGGAGAGCAAGTATTGCCCCAAGTGAGAGATTGGTTCCCAAATGGTAATGCTACATTTATGCAGAACTCTGCACCCTGCCATAAGCCTAAGAGAGTGATAAAATTTCTAGAGGACAAGAAAATTCCACTGCTCCGATAGCCTGGAAATTCGCCCGACACAAATCCTATCAAAAATGTTTGGGAGTGCTTGAAAAGGGAATTGGGAGAGGAAAAAATCACAAGGCTTCAACTGATGGAAAGAATCATTTACCATTGGAACCACAATGATAATTAAAGAAAAAAAAAAGCCCATGTTCTATTCAACTTCTATCAAAAACAATAAAATATTCAAAGTGCTTACGTCTTCTATTTACGAAAATGAACGAATAACTAGAAAAATCGCAGTGAGTAATAAAGTGAACAGGGAACGTAAAATGACAAGAATGCTAATGAAAAATTTCGTAAGAATCGTGTGTGATGTGAAGAAGTGTACTTGGCTATTATTATTATTATTATTTTTCCATTTACCAACGGAAAAAAAATTCCTTTACTCATGAAATAAATTGTCAGTTTTAATTCTGATAAATGGTGTTAAATAAAAAAACTGGATAAATCAATTCTAGGAATTTTCTGACCATTCAAAATAACAATACCAAAATATCTTAACTACTCACAAATGACAATCTGAAATTGTCATTATAAAATAAAACACTTGTTTACATTTTCTACTTTATTTTTGGTATTGACGTACGTTTCGTCTTTGCTAGAAAGACTTCATCAGAATACGAAGTAACAGTTGTTGTACAATGAATTTATAAGATTTTTTACAGAAGGTGTACATGTGTTTTTAATTGTTCGTCGGGTTGGTTTTCTCAAAGAATATTCCCTTCAGAATCGTGTTCACTCGATCCCTTGTAAATATCGAATAGAGAAAACCAACCCGACGAACAATTAAAAACACATGTACACCTTCTGTAAAAAATCTTATAAATTCATTGTACAACAACTGTTACTTCGTATTCTGATGAAGTCTTTCTAGCAAAGACGAAACGTACGTCAATACCAAAAATAAAGTAGAAAATGTAAACAAGTGTTTTATTTTATAATGACAATTACAACTGATTTCTACCAAACAACGGCCCAATCTATCATAAATTTGACAATCTGAAAATTCACCTAGAGCGGTCTGATAGTCAATAATTACTCTGGAAAAACCATAATACTTTGAAAGAAAGAAACTCCCTAATCGTAGTCATTTTATTCTTATAAAAATGTATGAAACATCATCAGTGAAAATTAATCATTGATAATGAAACAATTAATTGCTTATAATAAAGAAAATTTTATACAGATATAATCAACTATCTGTTGGACTAATTTGTCTTAATAGTTCAACATCATTAAAAATAACTTGAGCTCCCCCGCCGCAAGTTCCCACAATATCGCCTTTATAAACTTTTGTTTCAATTTCACCATCAGTGTCTTGATCTTGAGCAATCAAACAGTATTTGTTCTGTTTAGGATGAGTTATATCACTAGCCTTATTTAATTTTGTCAAGGACTTCCTTTTCTTAACTGCTGGTTGTAGAACGGTACCAAGAGGAACTGGCTTGACTACATTATGTTCTAACCAAACTTCACCTGCAGATCTGGAACGTTTATTTCTTTGTGCAGGCATTTGGATATTCCTCCTGTTAGAACTTACAATATCTTGCATTGGTGGTGATCGAAGTGGTTGGTTATATGGATGAAAATCTTGTTTTATCTCTGTCATATTGTCATCCTCCAGAATCTCTCTTACTCTCTTCAACTTATCCTCTTTAGCCTGCATAGATGCTTGTATTTGTTCACGTTGTCTTCTTAACTTATTTTCTAGCTCTTGCGACATCTGTTCATTAGCTAAAACAAGCTTGTGTTTAGCCTTTTCTTTTTCTAAGATTTTTTGATTGATTCGCATATCTTTCTCATCTATAATCTGCCTTAAATTTCGTATTACATCATGTAATTCCTCATTTTTCGAAGCTAGACTATCATTTACAGTTTCTAAATCAGAAATTTTACTTTTCAAATTAGAAGTTTCCTGTTTTTCTTTTTTGACGATTGTTTTCATACTTTTCATCTCAGAAGAATTTAAAATATACTCGTTATTCATTTCACATAATCTTTTTCTGAAATTGGTTTCTTTCTTATTGAAGTCACTATTGTAATATTCTATAAATTTTGAACTTCTGAGTCGTAGAACTTTAGTTATTTGATCTAATTTAACACTAATATCCTCAAAATTCGAAGGATCAAAAATACAACATGGTATTTTAGGAAGTGTAAATGCAGAATTCAAAGATTTAGCCTTAACCACAGAACCAGGAGTGTTGAAAATTCTTTTAGGTGTTTTCCTGACAAATGGTGTATCTCTATGCTCGTTCTTCTTGATTTTGATGTCTTGAGACATTTCTGCAAATTTCATTACTTGTACATTCTCATCATAGTCTTTTATCGAAGGATTCACACAAACCATCATTTCAACTTTTCCATAGCCTTCGAAAAAATTTTTGAAAAGGAATGTCAACCTACTATCCCTGTAAGGCACCAACTTGTTGCCTCCAGTCAACTGATTTTCTCTTAAAATTTCTAAACAATTTCTCAAACACATGAGTGAATTATTAATTCTTCCGGCTTCTTTAAGTCGCATTCCTGATGTCTGAGTTCGATTCGTCCGCTCAGAACCAGCTAAATCAGCTAAACTCAACTGTGAAATTTTTATCAAATTAGAATCAGGAATTACTGCAACCCCGTTACTGTTATGTGCAACTTGTTCAATTTGAACTAATCGTATATTAAAAACTGAATGTGAACGACTAGATTCAGAATTTAGTAAAGTGTGTCCCATCCTCTTTTTTCTCTGACCAGCATTAAGAACTTCAAAAGCTTCATCTGCTGATTTAACTTCTACTTCGGTTACTCCAATAACATACATATTTTTTTGAAGGTCCTCTCGTAAAATTTTTGGTTGTAAATTTTTACCATTTGATTCATCCAATAGGTCATAAACCGTGTTATTGTAAATTTCTATATAACTAACGAACACAGCATAGGAGCAGGTTTCATCCACATCACTTATTCTAGTCCCATCATTGTAATAGAGAGGTTGATCAATTACTCTTCTCAAGATTTTACCTCTAGTAGCTTTGGCATTGTTTGCCTTATTCTCTAAAAATCTATCCTGAATAGCATCATTTTCAGATTGAATTTGATATCCGTTCATTTTATCCGGCTTAACAGTAAATTTGGGTGTTTGGAATTCAGCTATAGTATTGAAAATTGAATTTATACATCGAGGCATTATGCCAGGATCATTAGGTTCACCTGATAATGTATGAGTTTTTCCAGAACCTGTTACACCATATCCAAGCAGTAAAGCATTTTTACCCTTAAGTAAATCTTGAAGTAGAGGCATGGCCACAAAATCAAAAACTTCTTTTTGGGAAGCATAGGAAGTAAAAATTTGCTTGAATTGACAATGTACTTCTCTTTGAGACGTATACTTCGGATCAGCTGCGGTGTTGAGTGATAGAACAGTAGGTGATATCAAAGATATGCAGGATGCATCGTTTTCATCGTTTGATGGACGTATTCTACAATATACTCTTACCGGCTCCTTCAATATATCGGAACTGGTACTGGAAAGATTTGTTTTTTCTCTTTTCAACACCCTTGGTGTGTAAGGTGTATGTCTAAGAGGTGTATTCATCTTCAGGATATTATTTTGTTATGCTCTAAATTCACTATAAACTTTACACTACACTCAATTGACCCGCTCTATTTTAGTTTAAAAACATAAACATGACCGTTACGTTATTCGTTAGTTTGAAATTGACTTAAACTTGAGTGACATTTCAAATGTAAAAGTGTTCTATGATTTCAACTATGAACTACCATGAGTAGATCTTATTATCATATTTCCGTAAAAGTGAGGTCTACTGGAAATCAGTTATGAAAAAAAATAATAATTATCTCGTTTATCGGCCTTTCACCGATTTTAATGCTAGCATTTTTGTTTTGCGGGAATGAGATATTGTCCAGTTGGTCACTTCGGAACTTCAGATTACTGAAAATCAGTTATGGAAATGGTTCGAAGTAGACATATCTAAACATTAAGTTTACAATGAAGTAGAAACTGAAAACTCATTAAATTATTTATATTTAACAATAACTAAAGTCAATAATAGACATAATTTATATATAAAATTTCTTAAACTTTCTCGGATGGATATAACAATTTCCAAAAACTCATTTCATTCAATGCAATTATCGGCATATCGTAACATGACACATAAATTATTAACAATTCCTTTATCTCCAAATAGTTTTAATCAAGAATGGAATTTAATTAAACAAATAGCAACTAATAACGGTTATTCGTCATTAATAATAGTTAGTATAATAGTAAAAAAAACAAATAAAAATGCTAATAATGAAATATATAATTATAATCAGATATTTATTTGAATTAAAATCTATAGAGATTCCGGAAACTAACTGAAGAGACGTGGATTTGTATTTTTCAGGTTCTTTTTCTGAAGAATGTGCTATTTTTTGAAAAGGTAAATAAAAAAGACTTTGTACTGTATGTGGAACATTTTTTGGCGATTGAACTTGTTACTCCTTATTACCCTTAATAGTTCGAATCCTGTTCAGGTGGAAAAGAAAATTTCTAGTTGGACGGGTGTCTGCCACCATTTCACTGTTCAGTCAAAAATTAACAGTGCTGTGACCTGAAGTGGCGCAAGATCGCAGTAACAAAGCCTACCCAGAACACAACTGCACTCCTAACTCGCACAAGCTGAAAAAGCTTCTCAGGGATCTTCACAGAAGATCTAGTACTATCAGGATAATAAAAATAAATGAAATATAGCCTATGTTAAAAACTGAAGAGAAGCATACAATTCCCTCACTTACTTTGGAAAACAATCATCACAAATAAAGAAAAATTCCTCAATAATATAGATATAAACATATGTTATAGAACCAACAATTTAGTAAGATTTTTTTCAAAAAACGCAAAACCTAAAAGGAACACCTCACATTTGTCAGCCGTGTACCAATTATCGTGCGATATAAACCGCAGCGGAAGATGTTTCGAAACTAGAATAAAAGAACATAAACGTTCCTTCCTATATAATAAGTCGGATTCTACGTATGCGGAACATCTAATAAAAGAGAAGCATGATTTGGACGAATGTTTTAGGATTTTGCATAAAGAAAATAAGGTTCTTGAAACTGAACCTGTTGGAAAGTATGGAAATAAAACGATTTAGAAATTCGGTGAATTTGTTATTACATAATAAACATATGTTTATCACATAAATAATTACATAAATAAACATATTTAAAAAAATGGATATGAGACAGTAATTTATTTCCACAAAAATGTTTGTACTACTACTATACATTTTTGTGGAAATAAATTACTGTCTCATATACATTTTTTTAATTAAAATGAGTTTCCACCAAGTAAAGACCGAATCAATCAAATAAATAAACATATTTTTATTATTCTGAGGGTTCGACACAGATTACTAAATTAGTAGCCTTGATTATCTATGGGGTTGGATCAACACCACCTAAACAGTTAGATGGTGGCGGTGACACCATAGATAAAGGAATTGGAGAAGAATGTAGTGTATGTAAAGACAAACTGTACGTTATCGATGACTATCAATGACTAACCTCAAAAATTTTAAGAGTTTGTAAACGAAGTAAAAATGGGAGACCAAGCGAATAATGTAAATAGGAGTTTCTGAAATCATTTTTTTTTTAATTATGTTTATTATTATCAACAATATTATTATTGCAGATGCCTCCTCCTATGAATCCAATGATGATACCTCCCTTTGGTCCGCCAGGTACTCAGGGATGGACTGGGGATGAATTTGGTAAGTTAATTAGATATAACGCATAATATAAATCATTAATTTATGGTTTTCTTTGCAGAACGACCACCACCAATGGGACCCCCTCCAATGGGGCCACCACCAATGGGACCACTCCCTGTCGGAGACAAACAGCTTCCGTCTTTACTCAGTCTCAAGGTAGACCCCCCAGAGCAGCTTGTGGAGCAAACTGGCGAAGTTGTATTACCACAAGTTCTGGAAGAAGTTCTAGCTTTGAAAAATCAGAGAGCTTTAGAATTAGGAACAGATGATACCGGAGCTGGAGCACCCGTACAAGGGGAAACTCCATCAATACCTGTAGAAAATGAAATAATTTGGGAGAAAGATGATATTGTAGTAAGTAATTGCGGATAATTTTTCATCTGTATTTGTAACAAAGTATTTTAGGACGAAAGTAATGAAAAAGGTGACTTGAAATCAAATAAAGAAAATAAAACCAACAAAAATAAAAAGAAAAAAAAGAAGAAGAGGAAAAGTAGGGTACAAACAACAAAAAATGAAAAAAAGATGGAAAATGGGGACAAAACAAATGAAGAGTCGACAGAACCCAAAGAAGATGTGGTAGTTGAGTAAGTTGATTGTTTTAATTCTTCTAAAAATTTCTTGAGCTAATTTGTTATTTCATTATTTAATCTGTAAAATGAAATTTTACTGACTTTTTTTTAGGTATGTTCAAGAATCCATCTCTTTGCACGAACTGGCTCCACAATACAGACAATTCTATCATATATTGGAATCTTTTAAAATAAGTGAACAGAAGTCAGACCTTCCACCGCCTGTGTTGGCAACACCTACTTTCTTATCTAGTAAAGCAGGAATTGTTACTGCGAGTGATCAATTCCAAGAGGATGGTGAAGATGGAGATGATGTAAGAGAATAAAGTATCATATATTACTAATTATAATAATATATGACTTAATGTGAAACACTTTATTTCTGCTAATTATCTCGTACTAGCAGAAATAAAGTGTTTTAATTGAAGTCATATATGATGAATTTCCTTCAAGTAGAGACCGAAACAATCAAGAAGTTAATTGTCATTTTTCCGCTTTGTTCACGAAGGAATAGGATATTTATTTGCAATTAGTTCCAATAGTTCAGTGGATAGAGCCTTGGACTAGGAAACGAAAGGTCTCAGTTTCAGGCTCCAACTAGGATAGGATGGGAAAAAGACAGGTTTCGGCCTCCATTTCACTGTTGGGTCGAAAATTAACAGTGCTATGCCTAAGGTGGCATAAGGACACAGTGACAAAGCCTAACCAGAACACAACTGAACTAACACACACATAGCCAAAAAGCTTCTGAGGGATCTTCACAAAAAATCTAGGAGTATTATAATTCTCACTGTTTCTTTCTTATTTAGAAAGTAATTAAGTGTAAATGGACTTGAAAAATACTACTTATTTTAAAATGATGTTCGAACAGTATAATAAAAATGAAAATTGCAGTATTACACATTGTTGAATTTATCGCTAGGTTGTAGTGCTTGGTTACTTAAAACACAGTTGAATTTAGAAACTTTTTAATCACACATTGAAACTATTCAGGAAATGAATTCACCAGCAAGGAATTTATAAAGATACTTGTTCCAACAAACTGACACAGGTTGTTCACAAAGTGGGAAGTAATGGAATTTTCTTCTATAAGTTTACACAAGGATATATTACAATATATGATATTTATCCTGGTAGTCCTAGATCTTTAGTGAAGATCCCTCAGAAGGTTTTAGCTTGTTTGAGTTAGGAGTTCAATTGTATTCTGGTTAGACTTTGTTACTGTGACTTTATGCTACGTTAGCCACAGCACTGTTAATTTTAATCCAACACTGAAATGGTGGCCGAAACCAACTGATTAAAAACAGACTTGCCAACCGGATAGAATTACTTTTGACCTAGGATTCTTCATCAACTATTTAAGACCATTTTCGAATAAAAATTTGAAAATTACGGACATTTGGAAAAGATGATACCATTGTGTTCCCTGGAACAAGCGTGAAAAAAAGAAATCTTCAAAACACCCCACATAAAAGTGTTAAGTGATCCTTTTTATGGTGAAAAAAGTAAACTGAAGATAAAAAATTTTACATTTGGGTGTCTTTTTTTCTAAACTAAGACAGAACCGGATTTATTTCTAGGAGAGTAAATTTACTAAATATAAACCACATTATCCAGTACATCTACTATCGCTCATATTAAAACATACCTAAAATTTTTTCAGGTCTCAAATTAACAAGTGTTTATATATGATTAATATCTATGCTCTTTTCAGAAAAAACCTGATGATAAATCTAAACTTTCTAAACGTAAGTTGAAGAAAATGACTCGACTGAGTGTAGCTGAACTGAAACAACTAGTCAACAGACCTGATGTTGTTGAAATGCATGATGTAACTGCAAGGGATCCAAAATTGTTAGTTCAATTGAAAGCTCACCGCAATACAGTCCAGGTAATATTATCATAATCACTTTTCCCTGTGCATTCTAAGGGAAACAGGATTTTTCCAAAATACAAGAGAATATACAACAATTTGCATGATCAAGCAGCATGTTATAAAGAGTGGGCAATATAGAGTCTGCATTTTGAAGTAGTGGTTATTTTAAGTCTGGTAACACTTCTGTCATTTGTGTTTTGACAGAATGTTAGTTTATTATATTTGACATTAACGAAATGAGCCGATTTACGCTTGAAAGCTGGGAAATATTAAAAACTTATTTCCAAAGTGTTGAATCTTCTATCTAAACTGAAATTTACGTTGAAAATTCAATAGAAATCGAATGTCCTCACGGCAGTTTGTGAATCAATTTGTTCATGAAAACTGGATCGTTACTTGATAAAACAACTCGTTCACATTCTTGTCCAGTGAGTACACCTGAAAACATTAGTGCTGTAGTCCAAAATGTGGCTGAACGTCCATCAAAATCAACTCCTCATCTTGCTGAAGAACTCAATATTTCTTGCACTTCTCTGAGGAGAATGTTGCATAAAGACCTCAGTATGAGGACTTACAAAGTTCAACTATTACAAAAAGTGAAGCCTTGTGATCATCCGATGCGTTTCTATTTCGCTCAATCAATAGGCAAATGATCGCATGGTCGAAGGTGAGCATTTTCCCAGAAAAATCATCTTTAGCGATGAAGCTCATTTTCACTTTGGAGGACTATTTTTTAAGGGGATTCGTTAAAGATCAGTGTTATGATAACCATCCAGAAACGATTGATGCCTTGAAACACAAAATTGAAGTTGCCATTAATTTGATTGAGCCCTTAACAAACAACAATGTACTGAAAAAGTGGGTTGATGGGATAGAGTACTGTGGCGGTCATTTGAATGATATTGTTTTTCATTCGTAAATTTCAAGATTCAACCTTTCCAATAAACTCATAACTTTGAAAAAATTATCATTAGTTTTTACTTATAGCCTAGCAAAATGCAAATTTTTAATGGCCCACCTCTTACATGTGTCTTAGATTGTCTATGGATATGCTCTCAAAAATCCTATCGGCATAATGCTTTCTTTTCATCAGAAAATGCAAGTTTATGAATAGTTAGAAACGACAGGTGAATATGGCAAATTGTGGTTTAAAAGTGTCTACAGGATTCTTTGTATCTTATCTGTTTCATTATTGTCGGTATGAAATTTTGTTTGCTAAATATTCTAATTGAGGTGAACCTCCTTTCCTATAACATCAGTGATTAGAAAAATAATGTTTTCCTAAATGGACACAAAAGATAAGAGAGCTTAATTCATCTTCAAATAAGTTAATTTGGTACTCAAGCATTTCAAAAATTCGAAAATTCTGACTTGGTTCTGTAGTTGTTGATTTCTTCTGGTTTGCCTTCTTTGAAAATTGGCTTCATTAAGCAAGCTTCAGGGACTCTGGAAATATGCCATATCTAAACGAGTTATTTCGCTTACTGCAAACAATAACAGCTTAATTATTATAATAGGAATTTCATCATCTCCGCTGCCAAATTTATTTTTTATTGATTTGGACAAGTTTTCAATTCCCATAGGTATTTTAAGTTTCAAATAAAATGATTTATCAATATCTGCCATGTGAGATTCATATACAGGTGTTGGTGTTAAATTATTCGATTTGCTGAAATGTTCATTAAAATTTTCTGCAATTTTTTTTTGGGGTATGTAATATTTGCAGTTCTTCCATTCATGAAATTCCATTTGCAATGCAAAATTTAAGACAGATTACTTGTTTGATATTGTAAGTATCAAGTTTGAAGCAGAATATAATAGTAATTCTTCATTGCATTATTAGTTGATACAACATAATGTCACAACATAATAAATTGTCTTTTACACATTATATTGTCATTTAGGTTTGACAGAGTATCAGTATAGCATGTTACTTTCCAATTTAGGTAATCATCAATAGATGGTACCTCTATCCTATGCCATATTCAAAAGTCCTGTTTACTTCAGACTGCCAATTATATTTTAATCATATTCAAAAACTTTGAATTTCAACAAAAAGTGCATATTTTTTTTAAAGGTTCCTCGCCATTGGTGTTTCAAACGAAAATATTTACAAGGAAAGCGTGGTATAGAAAAACCTCCATTCAATTTACCGGACTTTATTAAACGTACTGGTATCATGGAAATGAGGGCATCACTACAAGATAAGGATGAATCTAAAACATTAAAGGCAAAAATGAGGGAAAGGGCAAGACCTAAGTTAGGAAAAATTGACATTGATTATCAAAAATTGCATGATGCCTTCTTCAAATGGCAGACTAAACCTAAGATGACAATTCATGGTGATCTTTACTATGAAGGTAAAGAATTTGAAACTAGATTGAAAGAAAAAAAACCTGGAGACCTATCTGAAGAACTTAGAACAGCTCTAGGTATGCCTGTAGGTCCAAATGCAAATAAGGTACCTCCCCCATGGCTCATTGCCATGCAGCGTTATGGCCCTCCACCCAGTTATCCCAACTTAAAAATTCCTGGGCTGAATGCTCCCATACCCGATGGATGTTCATTCGGTTACCATGCTGGTGGATGGGGTAAACCTCCAGTTGACGAAAATGGCAAACCTCTTTATGGTGATGTATTTGGAACAAATGCTAGCCATATTGATGATATTGGCGATGATCCAACTGTTGACAGAACATTATGGGGTGAATTGGAATCTGAATCTGAAGAGGAAAGTGAAGAAGAAGAGGAGGAAGAAGAGAAAGATGCTGTACCAGATGAATCTGGTCTGGTTACTCCGGCTGAAGGTTTGGTTACTCCAAGTGGTCTAACAAGTATTCCAGCAGGCATGGAAACACCAGAAGCTATCGAACTCAGAAAGAAGAAGATTGAAAATGAAATGGATGGGTAAGTAGTATAATTTCAATGAATTTTAACGTTATTATTTATATCAGTCTATATTCACTCGACAGGTTTTTTAATTTCTGCATGTTCAAACCAGGATACTACTAGCATTACATGCAAATGTTTGTTTTTACAAATTTTCAGCCAAAAATAATTCAGAAGATTACACAAATCTTTCTAATTAAAAATTTCTACTACATGATAACTTTTCAGAGACTTTTGCAAGGTAGGTTTTAAATTATAATGAAAAGATCTTGTTTCTGAATGAGACTATCAAATCATTGGGTTCAGAAATTATTGGTTTATTTATTTGGTTGCTACACATTCAAAAAAAGTACTACATCTAAAAAGAAATTTTTGTTTTCTTAATTTTATAGAAATCATAATAACACTAAAAGTTTATAGAAAAATTTTGGATATCTCGAAAACAGTCTACTAGATTTAGCTGAGAATTTGTAGAGTGTTTTGAAGATGAGTGTTCTTACAGAAACAACTTGAAGTCACCATTGGTATTTGATTGATTTTAATGTTTCTATATTTATTGTAGACACTTGCTTACCTGAACCTACACAAGGTTCCTTCCTAGGTAGATTAAGTCTCAATATCAAGTCATAAAATTAATGATATAATTTGAGTACATGTCGTAATTCATGAAATTGGTCTAGATCTATTGGATCTGAATAATTAACATTTCAAATTTTGTTTTCTCAATCAGCCCCGTTCTCTACCTCCAAATCGAATAGAAATGCTTTGCATTGATTAAAAATGTATAATGACTTCATTAACAGATATTTTTTCCAAATATAAGGAATGTTAGCTTTGCTAGCAGAAAGTTATTCAAATTTAGACATTGCAAATTGCATCTTTATAACAGTTGAAAACTCAAATCCACCCAAATCGATTTTGTTGATAGCTGCTTATCAACATAATCGATTTGGGTGGATTTGAGTTGGCGATGAAGCTAACAAGATTCAAAATATGATCATGTCTGCTGCTAGACATGATCATATTTTGAATCTTGTTAGCTTCATCGCCACTTCTAGCTCTAATGCCCAATCAATGTAAAGTAGCAACATATCTATATTTGCCCCGCATAGGAACTCAGTTTTACCAAATATTAGCACCACCTAATGCATGCGAATACACATAAACAGCATACTGCATCAAGCGGTTCAAGTAATGAACTATATTCCCCATTACTTTTAGTGTTACCAATGTAGAAAACCTTTCTGATGCTCAAGTAATATCCTTTTATGCCATAATGCTAATAATTGGCATTTATCCAAATCCAAATGAATTAATTAAATGAGGATATTTTTGCCAAATATAAAGAGTGTGAACTATGGTAGCAGAAAGTTTTTTGAATCAGGACAGTGCAACTTGCATCTGTGTAACAGTTCAAAACTCAAATCCACCCGAAATTTATTTTTCTAATTATAAGATATCAATGTTGAATTGGGTTTGGCTATAAAATAAGAATCGAGAAGAAAACTATTTAAAATGGAATGCCGTGAACGCAGGGAAACAGGTAATCCATTTGAAGTTCCAGAAGAACTTAGGTCTTCAACTATATTTTTATCTGCCTCTAATGGTTTAAACTTGCCATGTAGCATCACTTTGTGTCTTGGCAAAAAAAGATTCAAAGCAAAGTGGCTCTGGAGGCATCTTTTTTTAAACAGTTTCTACCCTTGAAGGTATAATTTGAGAATTTGTAAAATTGTAAGGGAAATGAAGTAATTGTTGATTCTTTGTGAAATAATGTTGTCCCAATATTTGCTACCGGAATAGACTTTAATTACACATTTGAATTAAACTAATACGTTAAGAAATTCGCAAACTGGAATAAACAAGGTAATAAATGTCAGTGGTCATTGAGGGCTACGATGTTTACGATGGTGCTGGTGCAATTTAAAGTATTACCTAAAAATGATTCCCATTTTGTAATGTGTACGATGTAGGTTTTAAAATACCAAATTTTGATAAGATAGAAGTGTAAAATTTGCCAATATTGTGATCTTATGCAATTATTTTGATCTCAAGTTACAAAATAGAGTTGAATATATTTAAAAACACTGATCCAGCCAAGTTGAAATCGAGTGGCTAGTTGAAAAATAGGATTCAAATGTTTTTATAATAAACTTTCAATAATTTTTGTAATTTTCATAATCAATTTCAATCTCTAAAACTGTCACTTGTGTTTTTCCTGACATGAATAGAGTTTATTTGCTAAGATTTTCGACTGTCTCACTCACCTACTTAATCATATGGAAGGAGTCAACTTTAAACTTATGAAATTTTTGATTTTTTTGCCCACTGAAATTATTAAATCATATCTGATACAAATCAATGAAATTTATTAAACTAAAATTAAATGCACTAAACTACTGGCGCTATGTCGGTATTTTAATACATTTTTAAATACTTAATTAAATTTATTATTATTTAATAATTGTTGCAGTTCTGAAACGCCTGTGCTCTACCATATCATTCCAGAGAAGCGAAATGAGCGTATTGGTAACTCTATGATGGCGAGTACCCATGTTTATGACATGGCAGGTGTTGCACAACCTGTTCAAGGTGGCTCCAGGCGTGGACTGGATAAAGAGGGAATGGTTGAATTGGCCCTTGATCCTTCCGAATTAGATTTAGACAGTGATGCCATGGCTGTGCGTTATGAGCAACAGATGAGAGAAAATCAGTCTCAGCTGCAGAAAGAGGATCTCAGCGATATGTTGGCTGAACATGTGGCTAAACAAAAGGTATATGCTTCATTCATTATTTCATCAATGATGCAATTTTTAATGACAATTTTTTTCTTTCTTTAATAAAATGTTTTATTTATAATTATTCCTCTTGAAATGATCTTTCAATTCATGGTCATAATTGCTTTTCTTTTTTTAGAACAAAAGGAAGAGGCAGCAGCAGCAAGATACAAAGCAAATAAAGAAGTACAAGGAATTCAAATTTTGAAAATGTACAGTTTGGTGTTTCACTTTCAGTAAATCATAAGATAATTTTCTCTTATTATGTAATATAGTGAGTGATTGAATATATATTTCAAGAGTTCTTCAGCCCCACATTTGAATTAATTTTATTCTTTAATGTACAAATCC
The DNA here is from genome assembly GCA_034642435.1 of Megalocaria dilatata. Lineage (NCBI taxonomy): Eukaryota > Metazoa > Arthropoda > Insecta > Coleoptera > Coccinellidae > Megalocaria > Megalocaria dilatata. The sequence goes on from CM067856.1 coordinate 45,413,505, forward strand.
AAAATTATGTATTAGAAATATAGCACATATTATTTTATACTATTTTTTTCAATTCAACATTATTAATTTACTGTTCAAATCTTATTTGTTAATGAATACTATAAATTCTTCAAATAGTAAAACCTTAAATTAACACAATCAATTTTCACATATACCATATTTTTCTAAATTATTAAGCTAAGAGAACAAATAACTCCTTTAAGTTTAGTAAATTTTTTTGATAATACAGTTTTGCTAAATCCGCATTTGAAATTAAAATTATCCTAGAAATGGGACCACACATATTTTTCATAGTACAAGTTAAATTTTTCAAGGATTGCCAATGTCGTACAATATGAAAAAAAGCACTGATATGAAGTCGGAATCTTTGGCGAGCGTGTCCATTTCCCTGGAAAATTTCAAATCTGTGAATTACCTCTTGAAGAAGCTATATTTGATGAATAAACACAGAATTTTGTGTTGTCACTCAAAAGTGAAATTTTTCTAATTATAGAATTGTTCTCTTGAAGACACAGAAAATGTTATGAAGATGAAAAATACATGGTTAAAAGGGTTAATCCATCTGCATCGTTACATATTGGCAAGAAAGAATGGAAAAGCATATATTGAACAAGTCTCATATAAGTTTTGCCGAAATCCGAAGAGAAAATATTTTTAAAAAAACATGCAATGCCTACATTCTAACACTGTTCGGAATTTGGAAGTACGAGTTAGCTATCTAGCTCCTGAGCCATTTTACGATTTCTTCATAGATATTTTTGCAGATTTCAAACTCCTATTTATAAAGATATGAAAATTGAAAAACTTCCAGTAATTTATTTTCACAAAATAATGCATGAGCTTTCGTGTCTGTTAGTGCAGCATTCAAGTTTCCCTAATTTATTTCTGAAATTGCGCATATATGCACCACTCATCTTTCAGATGACACTGTGCGCATGCGAGAGACTTTTTCTTCGACCAGATTCTTAATGATCACGGATCGACATTACGTTCGATATTTTTCCGGCTTATGAGTTTTTTAATTCTTTCAAAGCAAAAAGTGTTCAGAATTTCTTATTACAAGAACGATAGTTCAACAAGGTGTTGGTGTCAGAGTTCCAGACAAGGGGATCCCCAACTAACCAGGAATTCAGTGGATGAGGGTGAGTGTCCATCTGAGATTTGTGGTGTATTTCTAATCATTATCAAATTTACACATACAGTCTGCTAATTTTCTACCGAAGTGTTAACATTTTGGTCCATTCGAACCGGTTGACTAGTGATTTCTTATTTTCTTTCTTTTCATTTCGAGATTTCCACGTGGGTCACCATCAAATTATTATTAATTTTCATTCATATCGATTGTAGGAAATCGATAAATCCGTACAAACAGTATACGCTTATCGCTTCATACAAAAAAACCATATGTTCAACTTAGGTTCACTTCAATCGATATAAACATATTCTTTCATTCCGCATATTTCTTCTTTCAATTCATATTGGAAAATAATTAAAACTCAAATACGATTACAACTTCCAAAGTTTTCGTTGACACCCTTTCTGTTCTAATAAACTTTCTTTATATTATCTTTTCTTCGCATAATTTGGTTCTTTACATATATCACTTTATATTTACATTCATTCAATAAAATATTTCACAAAAAATGAGTAACATCAAAAGATTTGAAAGCAAACGTAAAATATACGTTAGTCGAATTTCGGAATTTTACATTATTGCAAAGCAAAGCTTAACTGATACGTCGAAAAGAGGGCAATTAAAGGCTAGGTATGATGATATTAAAAAATTATTTGAGCGGTTTTCAGAATGTCATAATGAGATTATAATGCTGATTGAGGATGAGGCGGAATTTGATACACATGAGAAAATAAGAAGGGAGACTGAAAACTTTTATTATGAAGGTTTGTCTATTTATCATAACATGAGTAAAAATGATACTTCTAATTCGTCGTCGGTTAGTGTTGAAGCTTCTGCAAAACTCCCACCTCTTAATATACCCACTTTTGACGGTGATCCAAAAATTTGGTCAACTTTTCATGATCTGTTCGAGAAATTAATTCATGATAATTCCAATCTTTCAAATGTTGAAAAGTTCAGATATTTATTTTCCTTCCTAAAAGACGAGCCTTTGAAATTACTAAATGGTATCGCCATAAATAACGACAATTATAACACCGCTTTCAAAAAACTTATTGACAGATATCAAAATAAAAGACTTATAGCTTCGAATGCATTAGATTCAATTTTTTTCATTTCACTAAAAGGCAATACTGCAAAAGATTTTCGTATTCTACTCAATACCTTTTCCGAATCATTGGCAGTTCTTAATGCTTTAAATTTCAGTACAGATCAGTGGGATTTTTTACTTTTCTATATACTTCTAGGGAAACTAGATATTGAGACTCGAACTAATTTTGAAATTCAAACTGATTCTAGCAAAATTCCAGAATATAAGGAACTTTATAATTTTGTTGAAATTAAATGCAAGGCCCTAGAATCCGTTCAACATTTGACTACTTCTAAAAATAAAGTATTTGCAGTAAGCAAAGAGAAGTGTAATAATAAATATAATTCCAAGACCAGCAATAGTTTTTCATTACAAACAAAAAATACTCATTATAATTCCAATGTTAAGTGTTACCTTTGCAAAGGTTCACATGGATTATCGAAATGCTCTGATTTCTTGTCAAAATCTCCGAATGATCGTTTTTCTTTCGTCAAACAAAATAAACTGTGTTTGAATTGCTTACATCATTCGCATAATCTAAATAATTGTCTTTCGTCGTACAAATGTCGCACTTGTAATAACCGTCATCACTCTCTGATCCATATTAATAGTTCAACTATCATAGAAAATATTCCACATTCTTCAACTGTATCAGGTAACACCTTTTCCGAACAAAATACAGTATTATTGGCTACTGCGGCGGTAGATATCCGTGATAGATATGGCACATTTCAACGTGTTCGCATTCTTATTGATTCAGGAAGTCAATCAAATTTCATAAGCGAAAAATGTTTTCGTAATCTTGGGTTACAGAGACATCAATTTTCTACAACTATTTTTGGTTTGAACGAAATGACTTCATTTTCTTCAAAAGGTATTACTGCATGCGATATCAAACCTACAAATTCCGACAGCCCTGTACTTTCTTTCGATGCTATTGTTGTTCCAAAATTATGTTCTAATATACCTGCTTTTTCTATTAAAAAGGGACAATGGGACCATTTACAGGGTTTACCTCTCGCAGATGAAAATTATTTTCTCTCAAGTCCAATAGACATTCTGATTGGTGCTGAGCTTTTCACTCATATTTTACTCAATGGACGTATCGTTGGAAAATTAGGCCAGCCTACCGCCCTTGAAACTATTTTCGGTTGGGTTCTTTTGGGTAAAGTTAACAATCCGTCTACAAGTTCAGAAACAAAAACTTTTCTTCTTCAATCCGATGTTCGTGTCGACATCTGTATTCCTAAGTTCTGGGAATTAGAGCAAATTCCTGATAAGCATTTTTACTCCGTCGAAGATGAAAAGTGTGAGACCTTTTTCAAAGAAACGACCACTCGTGATTCCACCGGTCGATTCATAGTTTCGCTTCCTTTCAGAAATTCGAAACCATTTCTAGGAGATACTTATACTCAAGCTTATCGTAGATTTTTCTTACTTGAAAAACGTTTATTAAAAAATCCATCTTTGTATTCTTCTTATTCCGATTTCATGAAAGAATATCTTGACAGTGGACATATGTCTTTAGCCACATCGGAAGCTATACCCAATGATAATTTTTGTTACTTACCCCATCATTGTGTTCTGAAGCCTGAGAGCGTAAGCACAAAACTTCGTGTAGTTTGGGATGGATCGGCAAAAGGCTCGAGAGGTGTGAGCTTAAATGACACTTTACTTCCTGGTCCAAAATTACAAAAGGATATAGTTTCTTTACTTTTACTTTTCCGTTTAGACGCAGTGGTATTCATAGCTGATATAAAGCAAATGTTCAGACAAATTTTAATATCTCCTTCTGATAGAAATTTCCAAAGAATTCTATGGCGTTTTAATCCAAACGATTCACTTTCAGAGTATACCTTAAATACAGTTACTTTCGGACTCAATTGTAGCCCGTATTTGGCAATGCGTACCGTTCGTGAGCTAGCTCTCCTAGAGAGAGAAAACTTTCCAATGGCTAGTAAGATACTAGAGGATCAAACTTATATTGATGATGTGCTGGGTAGTGCATCATCTGATTCTGAAGCTTTGTCTCTTCAAAAGGATTTAATCGATCTGCTTAGTCGCGGAGGTTTTATGTTGAGGAAGTGGGCTAGTAATTCTCCAGCATTGCTTTCTTCCTTAGACCATTCTGACTGTCAGATTCCTTTGTCCTTTGATAAGGATGAACCACCATTTCTGAAGGTTCTAGGTCTTCAGTGGTACCCTTCTCTCGATATATTTTCTTACAAGTGCCAAAATATATCAAAAGACCTCACAAAACGAGGCATCTTGTCCGATATAGGTCGGATTTTCGATCCATTGGGTTTTCTGTGTCCCATTCTTTTAAAGGCAAAATACATTATGCAATGTATTTGGTCCTTGAAAAAGGATTGGGACGAAGAACTTCCCGAGTCCATTAAAAATTCATGGACACAATTGAAGTGTGAACTTTCAGAACTCTCTGGATTACGTCTCCCTAGGCGAATCACCTTTGATCAATATGAGAGATGTGAGTTACATGGATTTTGTGACGCTTCAAGCATAGGTTACGCAGCGGTAATTTACCTCAGATTACAGAGAGGCGATTCTATTCACGTATTTCTAATCTGTTCTAAAGGGAGAGTTGCCCCCTTAAAAACAATTACTCTTCCTAAACTTGAGCTGACTGCTGCAAAGCTTTTGGCTGATTTGGTCAAATTTGTGACTGACACATTTTCTAGTCGACTCTTATTCGATCAAATCACTTGCTGGACTGATTCACAGGTAGTTCTTTCTTGGCTCAATGCTTCACCGAGCCGTTGGAAAACTTTTGTTGCCAATCGAGTACACCATATTCAGGAACTGGTATCTCCCGATTCATGGATGTATATTCCTTCATCTCTAAATGCTGCCGATTGTGCATCTAGAGGAATGAACCCATTGCAATTGATTCGTTTCGAAATGTGGTGGAATGGACCGGAATTCCTATCCAGCCCAAAAACCGAGTGGCCAAATTTTTCTGCTCAAACTTCAGAACTTAATAATGATGTAGTCTCTGCCGAAGAAAAAAGTATATCTTTATATGTAGATATTCCAATGGACGATTTAGATAACCTTTTAAATAAATTTTCCTCTCTTGAAAAAATAAAAAGAATTTTAAGTTACTGTTTACGATTTTCGAAAATTTCAAAACCCGGTTCCCTTAAACAAACAGGCATTTTAACAATTCATGAGTTGAATGAATCGTTGATGTGTTTAATAAAACATACGCAATATTCGGTATTTTCTGATATCATAGAAATTATTAACAAAAACAAAATTTTACCTAAACCCTTTCGGAAACTTTCACTCTTTCTAGATTCTCTAGGTTTTCTCAGGGTGGGCGGCCGCTTAAAGAAATCCAGTTATATTGAATATGCCGCAAAACACCCTCTTTTGATGCCTAGCTCACATAAATTAACGATTTTGATTGTAGAGTCGGTTCACAAGCAATATTTACATCCCGGTTCAAAAACGTTACATAATTTACTTCTTCAAAAATATTGGATACTATCAGCTCGTCGAACAATAAGAAAAGTTATTTCTAATTGTTTTCAATGTTTTCGTGCCCGTCCAAATACTTACAAACCACCTGAAATGGCTGATCTTCCAAGTTTCAGAATTTCTAAATTAAAGCCATTTTCTCACGTTGCTATTGATTTCTGCGGACCTTTCTTCGTAACTATGCATCGCATAAAGGGTGCAAAATATTTAAAATCTTATATATGCGTTTTTGTGTGCACTACAACCAAAGCTATTCACTTAGAATTAACGCAGGAGCTTTCTACGTGTAGTTTTATCGCGGCATTCCGTCGATTCATTTCTCGACGTGGCATGATTCATGCGTGCTACTCCGATAACGGTCGGAATTTCATTGGAGCTCAAAATGAATTTTTGAAGTTAGCTCAAGAAACTTCTGGAACTCTAAGTTTCCAGTGGCATTTCAATCCCCCTACGGGTGCACATTTTAATGGCCTTGCCGAAGCGGGTGTAAAAATGGTTAAATCTCATTTACTACGAGTGGTAGGAGATCAGCGACTATCCTATGAAGAATTTACAACATTGATTTGTCAAATCGAAGCTGTTCTGAATTCGAGGCCATTATGTTCTCAGAGCTCAGATCCTAATGATTTAATTCCGCTCACACCAGGGCATTTTCTCACTTTAGAACCCTTGAATTCAACAATTCCTGATGTTGATGTTTCTCATTTGAAATTAAACAGACTGTCTAGATGGCAGCTTATACAGAAAATGCAGCGAGATTTTTGGAAAAGGTACTTCGCGGAATATGTTAATACACTTCAGCAGCGTTTCAAGTGGGCTGAGCCGGCCAAAGAAATTGAGCTCGACGACCTTGTTTTGATCAAAAGCGATGTCGTTTCGCCTTTTGAATGGCCGGTTGGTCGCATTGTGGAATTATTTCCGGGAGAGGATGGACACAATAGGGTAGCTGCGGTGAAAACAGCTAATGGTATTTTCCGTAGACCCGTTGTGAAGCTTTGTCCACTTCCGAGAAATTGATTTTCAAATTATTTTCCTTTATAAAAATAATGTATTTCTATATTTGTTATTATTTTTCTTTTCTATTATTTAAATTTAATTTTCTGGTGACTTACATGGTGTTCTTTTTAAAAGGAGGAAACTTTTTTTTTTCTGTTTTCTTTAGAAAAACCCATAGGGGTTTTTGTGGGCGGCTATGTTAGTGCAGCATTCAAGTTTCCCTAATTTATTTCTGAAATTGCGCATATATGCACCACTCATCTTTCAGATGACACTGTGCGCATGCGAGAGACTTTTTCTTCGACCAGATTCTTAATGATCACGGATCGACATTACGTTCGATATTTTTCCGGCTTATGAGTTTTTTAATTCTTTCAAAGCAAAAAGTGTTCAGAATTTCTTATTACAAGAACGATAGTTCAACAAGGTGTTGGTGTCAGAGTTCCAGACAAGGGGATCCCCAACTAACCAGGAATTCAGTGGATGAGGGTGAGTGTCCATCTGAGATTTGTGGTGTATTTCTAATCATTATCAAATTTACACATACAGTCTGCTAATTTTCTACCGAAGTGCTAACAGTGTCATTTGGCATATAAATACTAAATTTGAACTAGATCATATTTTTATTTTTGAAAAATTAAATTTCAATTGAAACAAATTGTAGAAATTACTATGTTTTACTACCAATAAAAATATATTTTACACATTTTCTTGTGACTCGAGTTTCGGGAAATGAACTATCCCATCATGAGACAATTCAGTATAATTAAATTTCAGATGAGATTAATTTAGAAAAAATTGAGCCGATTCTGTCCTTTTTTCAAACATAACTGATATATTCAGACTCCAAACCTATCCTGAAAATATCAAATATCTAGTTCTTTTCGTTCAGAAGTTAGATCGAAATCATATTGCCAAATTTTATTTCGATTGGATCAGTAGTTCCGGAACTATTGAGAAAATATGAAAAAATAAAATGTGAATAACTGCGAAACCATTGAGCCGATTTTGCTCATTTATTTATTCAACCAAGATATTTAGGGCTTTAACCTACCTTAAAAATTTGAAATCTCTAGCTCTTTCATTTCAAAAGTTAGAGTTGGACTAGACTAGTCAGACTGAATTACTTTTGACCTCAGATTCTTCATCACCAAGTCCAACATAGTCGTTTAATGAGACCATTTTCGCCTCAAAATTTGGAAATTACAGACAGTTGGGCAAAAAGATAGTATGCTATCCCTAAAACAGGCGCGCAAAAAATAGCACCTTGAATTAGGTCTTACCAGAACTGTGTGTGTGTAAGATGGTAGCAGATCTAAATAGGTAAGAGGCGATTATCGTTGAAAGAGCCTTTCTGCATTATGAGTAACCAGATCATGCTACTTTAATAACTTAATAAAAGTTACCTCTTTCACAAAAGTAATAGATTAACCTAGAAGTCTTGCCTCCAATATTATCAGTCACCTATCACGATACTATATACTTTTGAAACACGATTGAATTTTACCAATTAACAACCTTTTGTTTGAACAATTGTCAAATTATGTGGTATCCAACACAAATAAAAATCTTTTTGATGCCCAAATATTCATGCAATATTGAATGTATGAAAGTGGAACTATTAGGAGTACAAATAAGTTTCCGCCGTTTTTTAACACAAATTAAATATTTATTATAGAAGAAAGCTTGCCAAGTGACTTCTAATGTTAGAGCAAGTTCTTTTTGTGTTTGAGATGAATCTTCCTCCAATTCTGCATCCTTGTAAATTTTTGGCCTCCCACTGCGATCTTTGTCTTCTACGTCGAAATCACCGTTTTTAAACTTTTGAAACCACTCTCGACACGTTCTCTCACTCAAAGCACCCTCACCATATGCTTCTACGAGCAATTGATGCGCCTCAGCAGCAGATTTCTTTAAATTAAAGAAGTAAACTAATATTTTCGCAAATGACGCTTATTTGGCTCAAATTTTGACATTTTCAACTTATAAAAATTATATTTTACCAATATAAAATCAATGATATTAATAGGTTATATTGTTCTTGAATGTCCAAACTATTTTTTAAGTCGGTTATCATCTGCGAAAGCTAACCGAAACTCCGTGCCGCGCCATTTACAATAAAACGGCAGACACTTATTTGTACTCCTAATAATGTTCAAGTATGAATCAATCTCACAGTATATCACATGAAAATCTTACAATATCAGTTAACACATAGCATCAAGCATAAATGTTTTTTGACACAACAGCCGATTATGAACGATTTTCACGAAATTCGTTCTGTAGCGAGCTACAACCAGAATGAATTTGGAAAAACAGGAAAACATGGAGGTTCAAGGTGGTGCTTCATAACAAAAAGTCAAGGCAATTTGATCGGCACATTACTGTTGGTTTAATCCATGTCATAGTAATAGAAAATCATCCCACGAAACTATTCACGATGTAATTCCATTTTTTTGACTAAGATAAATGTTTTCAAGTAGCAACACAAATAGCACTTGTAACATAACACATTCACCATCAAAAATATCAAATTTTAAAATGACACATTTTTAAGATATTCTGTGTTGCCATATCTCAAAACTTAAGTAGAAATCCTCGTAAGGTATTTAACAAAATATATTCACCACTCTAAAATAATGCAGTGATTATGTGAAATTATAATGAAATAGAACAGAAAATATTATACTTTGGAATGGTTAAATGTAAAGTTTCCTAGAAATAAATTAATAGCAAAAAGGGAAATTATCTGAAGATTACAGGAAATGCTCATATAAATATATAAATACTCTGGTTTTCACACAAGATGGTTTCAATTTTATCTTCATTTTATATAAATTTGTAATTCGGATTAATATGAACAAACAAATTAAATAAATAATTATTCTTATATTTATAATAATCCTTCAAATAAAAAGTTATTCACATACATTGTTAAATACAATATAAAAACAATTTAGATTAGATCAGCTACATTCATAGGCATCTCATCAATCTGTGTCGAATAATATTGTTCAATATCTCTCAGAATCCTAATATCATCAGACTTAACGAAATTTATTGCGACACCCTTACGACCAAATCTACCAGAGCGGCCAATACGATGAATGTACAATTCTCTGTTGTTGGGCAAATCATAATTGATGACCAAACTAACTTGTTGAACATCGATACCTCTAGCTAACACATCTGTGGTTATGAGTACTCGGCTCTGTCCAGACCTAAACTCCTTCATAATTCCATCTCTCTCTTTTTGGGGCATGTCTCCATGCATAGAACTCACTGTGAAATTGTTTTCTCTCATTTTCTCAGTCAACCAATCTACCTTACGCTTTGTATTACAGAATATTACAGCTTGTGTGATTGTTAATGTATCATACAAGTCACAAAGTGTATCAAATTTCCATTCTTCACGCTCAACAGCCACAAAGAACTGTTTAATTCCTTCTAAAGTCAACTCATCACTGAAAATAAAATTTGGTTATAAAACAAGAAGAGTTGTTTAATATTTGATAGTTTGCATATGCTACAATTATAAAATAAATGATCTGTTTAACATGTGTGAATAAACGATGATAATATGACTAAAAAATAATCCTTACCGTTTAACCAAAATTCTTATTGGATCTGTCATAAATTTGGAAGTTATTTCCAAAATTTCATGTGGTAATGTAGCAGATATTAGAACCACTTGGGTTGATGGAGGCAAAAATCTATAAACATCATAAATTTGCTCTTTGAAACCCTTATTCAACATTTCATCGGCTTCATCAAGAACGAGCATTTTAACTGACCTGGTACGAAGAGCTCGTCTTCTTATCATATCTGCAAATCCAAAAAAAATATGAATCCAGAAATAATAATTCATTGCCAGTTATTAACTCACCATAAACTCTTCCAGGTGTACCACTAACAACATGTTGGCCATAATCCAACTTCCTTATATCTTCACCCAAATTAGTTCCTCCAATACAAGCGTGACATTGGACATTCATGAAGTCTCCCAAAGCCAAAATTACTTTCTGGATCTGTACCGCTAACTCTCGAGTAGGTGATAAACACAAAACCTGTGTTTCTCTAACAGTCAGATCTAATTGTTGGAGAATTGAAATTGAAAATGTTGCTGTTTTACCAGTACCTGATTGTGCCTGTGCAATCACATCTCTTCCTCTCATTATGGGCTTGATAGCTCTCTGTTGTATAGCTGATGGTTTCTCGAAACCTTAAAAAATTTCAATCAGAAATCACACTCGGCGAATTTCAGGATATCGATATAAAGCTTTATGTTGAAATATACACTTACCATAGGCAAATATTCCCCTAACCAGCTGTTCTTTCAAGTTCATTCCGTTGAAATTATCAATGACTTCAACATCCTCGCTAGTTTCAAATTCAACATTTGATAAATCCTCAAAAATCGCACTACGACCTCCGACTGAAGCCGATCTTGTTGCGTTATTTGCCATATTTCAATAAATGATCTTCAAATTCTCCAATTTAAATAATGTAGATCGTTCCAAAGTAAAAGTAGAACACCTCAAGCGTATCTCACTCCTGCGTCAACAAGACAAACTACTATGGTCAACAAGAAGCTAAACAGTAATATTGGAGGTTAGAAAGTTTTTTTATGCTCTCCTAAATTAAGGTCAGTGAAACGATTCTACTATGAATCAGCGAGTACAGAAGTAATACAAAATATTACAAAATTTAGTGAAAAACATTGTGAAGAGATCATACGAGTGACAGAATCCCCCAAAGATTAAATTAATTACATCAGCGTATTTACCCGCGTTATTTATGTGTCAAGTATTCTGTGGCACTGTAACTTGACACGTATGTGATTGGTGACAATAACAGAGAGAAGAACGTCCTTATGACATTTCCATCGTATTTTGAAGCGGCAGAGAGGAAGGTTCTTGGAAATAAACCTCCTGGGCGACGTAAAAACACACTCGAGATAATAGTACTTAATACAGTCCCTCTTGTTAACTCTTAGTAAGTAAACTTCTTTTAAATGCTTCTGGTTAATTGCATGCTCTACATTTTTGAATACCACCTTAGTTTTAATGTGAAATTATTGATTGCACGCTCGTTCATTGTACTTCCATTCATGACTTTTGATTCTTGTATTTTTGCTTCAATGTTATTTAATCCAACCGGAATGTTTTAGTTAAAATGCATTGCCTTTATATATAACTAAAGCGGCACAACCCTCACAAGTTATCTATTTGTATTGTACTTTCTCTGGGTGCCTGGTTGCTGTTTGTTGTATTTATTAATAGTGGTGCTTCATTTTTACTGTTCATGATATTCGCAGAGCCTGATATGTAACTGGTGGTCCCCCGGTGACCTATTTCTTTATTTGTTCTTATTGTGTGGTGCGTTTCGCACCACACCCACGGCAGCCATGAAGGTCCTACTAAATCTACCACCCCTGCACCTACTCGTGCAGAGGGAGGCGGAACGGCCACATACAAACTATATCAACTGGCGATTGACATGCCAGAGGCAATAGTGATGGCAGGCTCAGGACTGCTGGACGAGTTTTTAACGAACAGTATCCTATCGATGCCCTCGGATCTAATGTCAAAAGTCACGAGCCAAGAACGGAATTTCAATGTAATCGTCTCCAGCGGGACGAATAGACCCAGCATGCTGGGGTTCTATTGAGAACCGACCTTGGCTTGTTCACAGACGGCTCACGAACGACGAATGGAACAGGAGCGGGAGTCTATGGGAGCAAACCGAGAATTAACATCTCATTGAGTCTCGGTCAAAACGCAACCATATTCCAGGCAGAACTATTTGCCATTGAGACCGCGGCAGAACTGCTGATAAAACGGCAAATCCACCACGGTAAAATCAAAATATTTACTGATAGTCAGTCAGTACTAAAAGCTTTGGAATCCAGCTCTTGTACTTCAAGAATAGTCTGGAGTTGCCGCACGGCTTTAAACAGGCTCGGTATGTATAACGAAGTCACTCTGGTTTAGATACCGAGCCACTCAAACTATTTGGGTAACGAAGAGGCAGATCGGCTGGCGTTTGCTGGAGCTGCGCTGCCTCTAGTAGGACCGGAACCATTCCTGGGAATACCACATGACGTGGCTAACGAGGCGATAACAGGCAGAATGAACCCAAGGCTAGAGTCTTTCTGGCGGAGCCATTTTGGCCTGAAACATTCGAAGTTGTTCCTTGGAACAGCTTCGAACAAAAAGATGGCGAACCTAGCGCTAGGTCTGGATAGGGCCAAACTAAGAACACTTGTCGGAATTATGACAGGTCACTGCAGACTGAAAGCGCATTTGCACAAAATCGGTCTGGCTGAAGACGATGAATGCAGGCTGTGTCTTGAGGATACTGAAACAGCCATGCACATCGTCTCAGAGTGCCCAGCGGTGAGTCACATCAGATTCGAGGTCTTTGGCCAGGCTTTTATAGCCCACTGCGAACTGAAAAAATTACCCCTGAACAATATTATCGGTTTCATCCAAAAACTGGATCTCGTCGGGGAGATATAAATTAGGGGTGAACCACAATAGTCCGTGCGGACGCAGTGGTAGAGTGGGCAGACGCCCGCTCGCCATAAATAACCTAACATAACAAGGTCCATTAACACGCCTAGGTAATGGGGTACTGTATCTATTTCATAATGTCCTAGTCAGTTTGCCATATGCATGTTCCCGCTTACTTTGAGAGATTGTATTCTTTGTGAACCAGTGGAGTTCTTTAGGGTAAATCGCTCAGTAGTCCTGGTAAAAGACGACGTATCGTATAGAGACAGTAAGTAGTCCCGGATATCCAATGGTACTATGAGAATGTGTGAGTGATTGCTAGATCATTATTCCGAGGTATTGTGATATCCCCAGGATTAGTTTGCGTGACCCTTCAGCTAGTGTTCGGTTCGTTCTTCAATAATATCTGAGCCTTCCTGGGCCTTGGCCACCCCGAGGAGGCCAGATATAGTCCATTTGATAGTAACTTTTCCGGTTGACTCGAATTATGTTACATCCCATTTTCAAGGAGACCTCCTGGGCCTGGGCATACCACAGTTACCCTTACCTTACTGTCCATTCAAACTTACTCCTTGTAGCTGTTAGGTCATGCTGGTTACCGGAAGTGCAGTTGTAAGTGCATGCTGGCTATATCCTGTCCTTTAACCCTTTCCGCTGTATAAGAATGATATTTGATTCGAGCAAATTACCGACTTAACGATATGTAAGAATAAGTCCTTAAGACCCGGAGCGCTATTGGGTTCACTGTGTAGCTTTACGAACCACTAAGTAGAGTAGATTTAACACCAGGCTGATAAATGTTTGTTTCCATTCATTGAGGGTTGTTGCCTTTCAAGATGACTAATATAAATATATTATGCTGACGTTACTGTGTTTTTTGAATATTTGAACCACACGTCACTGTTTCCTTGCTCACGTTAGGTGTAATTTGGGTTGTCTACACAACGTAACGTCCTATTGTCCCGCCACTAGATGATCACGATAAAAAGGTTAGCGTTCTTTAAAGTGCTCCGTATAATCCCAGATATCTTAGAGTACTCCTTAAAATCCCGTATATTTTATAGTACTTCGTATAACACGGGATAGCTCAATTGATTTTGTGTCATTAACTATTATTTTGTTCGATATACACTAAAAGCATACACGAATAAATTAAGGAAGATTTGAACACATTCGTGAGGAAATGCCGAAGTGATATGGCGGCACTTTTTTTGTGTTTTTCAACCTGTCATATGGCAAAATTTAAGTTACACTAGTTTGCTGAAGAAAGCTTTAAAATTATTAGTTTCCATATAGCTCCTTCCCAATTGATTATCTTTGGTTTTATACGTTCAAATTTATGAAACCTAGGTTTTTAATTGATTTTGATATATTGATATATTATCCTGATACTCCTAGATCTTCTGTGAAGATCCCTCAGAAGCTTTTTCAACTTGTGCAGGTCAGTCAGTGTTCCATGCTTGAGTTATCAATTTCTACTCTTTTTTTGGGCGTTTGTTTTAAGGAACAGCCTATTACCGTTTTGCCCAAATGTCTGTAATTTTTGAATTTCGAGCCGAAAATGGTCTCAAACGATCTTTTAAAACACCTCAAAGGAAGAAATCTAGACGTATAAGATTGGGATTTCGAACAGGTCATCTGATCGGTTTGAGTCTTCCTATCCATTTTCTTTCAAAATGAACCTTCATCCATTCTGTACCTATTCTACTATTATGTAACAACATATATTAAAAATTTGCTATGAAGACGTGTCATTAAATTTAATTCTAAAAGTTTTCAAGAGATTTTTTCATTAAATCCGTAGAAGTTTTGGAGAATTAATCCAGCTATTATCATCTGTAATATTCTACTATTTTTTGTTGGTCAACCGTCCATTTGGAACCAAATTTGGAGCCGTTGGTTATTTATAAACCTCCTCAACGATATATAATACATTGAAGAAAAACTTTATTTTTATTGAGGAATTGACGAAATAATGACAAAAATCATGAAAAAATATTTTGATTCTAATTAAAAGTTACTTTTAATTGAGGGTTGTCCAGCGCACAATAGTAGAATAGTTAAGGAATGGATGAAGGTTTATTTGCTATAGTTTAGGTGCTGGAAAACCTACCATTTTGAACCATATTTGGAAAATGATTTTTTTTTTATTGGAAGACATGCCTCTGAACCAACAGTTCCAAATTTAGTTTCAAATGGACGGTTGTCCAGCATGCATTTTGAAGAAAAATGGATAGGAAGATTCGGACCGATCGGATGCCCTGCTCGAAGTCCCAACCTTATACTTATAGACTTCTTCCTTTGGGGTGTTTTAAAAGATATGGTGGATACTGCCGCAATACATACTCGTGACCAGCTTATCGAAAGAATACATAACTGCTGCAATATACCGAAGCAGCGATGTGGACAGTTGTGAAAAGCTGTGGATTCTATCCTAAAACTATGTAGGCTTTGCATTAGGTGACAGGCATTTTCAAAATTTTTTGTGATAAGTTTTAAAGTTGTATGAATAATGAAGAATGTCGTAAATAATAATTTTTCCTCAGATGGTGTATATCTCACTGTTTGTACTTTCACACTTTCATATCTCTGGTTCTGAAGCTCTTTAGGAATGCTATCTTATGAGGAAGCCTCTAACCTCTTAGTTTCGGGGGATAAGGCGTTTCGTTTCAAGTGGCAGCCCCTGAACTCATCAGATTGGCAATGGGATGCAAGTGTTCCAATGATTCATGTGACCTTGTTGCACGTCGGAACACTCGCGCTCTGCTCTACTTCAAGCCGGCGAGTACGGTGAACTAGCAATCGGAAAGCGGTAGCGTCCTCTATGGAATACGCCGGGAAGCTGTAGCAGAGCAGAGCGAAATTCTGGACAAGGAGCGAGCATGCCACAGTCTAATGAAAATGAAGATTTAATAAAATGTAATATACGTCATTGTGAACCTTTTTGAATAAGCCATTTTTACACATAATTTACATGGGGATTTACCAGGCGGAATTTAGAATAAAATTTGACCAAAGATTATGGCTGATGAAAATTTTATAATCATTTTTTCGTGAACCGCCCTATAATAAGTGAGCATTTCATAAAAATCTCCATGAAACCATCCTAGTCTAAGGAAAATTTTCCACTCTTTCCAATGGTGTACATTGATTTTTAATTAATATTATAGTTTTTAAGTTATGCTATGTTTTTAGTGAAAAAATTGTGAAACGTTACAATATCTTGAATAACTTTACAACGAAAGATAATTGGGCCATACTCTAAAAGAACTTTTCATTACAAATTGTAAAATCACCTTGTGAAATTAGGCACCCGCTATTGTTCATCCAAGAATCCTTCCAAATACGCATTAATTTCAAATTATTCCTATTATCATTTTAGTGAAATTTTATATTCATCATAGAAAAATCGCAAATCTCGTATATGAATATGCGGATATTTTTCCGCTAGTAGTTTTTTAACTAGTCTCTTTACGGCCATTTATTTGTTGAAATTTCAGGAACAGAAATATTTCGCTTGTATCGAAGTAATTATGAAGTAACAGAAGGAAATATTTGGCTTATTTTAACTTATATATGGAGAACCTAACGGAAATATTTGTCTAGGTATCAATCAACGTTATGACGTTATCCTAGTTTCGTGTCAAATAAGTGCCAGAATGGGGCTATTTGTTTCAATAACACAAAATTCGTAAAATGAGAATATTTTCCTATAAAACAAAGTACCTAATTTTGGCAATCCTCTCAAATTATATATTGCAATTTCTTTCTTACGTGATATACTGCGGTGATTTGGAAAAGATCTGCTACCTTTACTCCTAAATGAACACAATGGGTACAAAATCTTGCAGTCAGATCGAATCCGATAAAATGGTGGAAATATTGAAGAATCAGCTCTACTTCGCAGTAATAAGGGGACTATCGGGTAAAAAAATTAAAAACACGGCCGACGCTCTATACTTCTGTATAGACGACGAATTCGAATATCAGAATTATTATTATGATTTTGGCCCTTACAATATTTCTTATCTGTACAAGTACTGTATAAAATTGAATAAGTTTTTGGAGTATTCACAAGGACAAAAAAGAGTTGTCCACTGCACTAGCACCAACGCAGAAAAAAAGGTTAATGCGGCATATCTTATCGGAAGCTACTGCATAATTCATTTGAAAATCCATCCTGCTGAAGTTATTAAATTATTGATGAAAGCTGGGCCATACAAGTAAGTTTTCATTTGAAAATAAAACATTTTAACTCCTGAAATTTCTATATATTTTTATAACATCCTTGACGAATTCTTAAAACCTTAGCTGTATCTTTTTAATTATCTAGTAAAAAGGAAGGATTTGACGATGAGCAAACAACCAAAGTTACACCTAATGAAGATACTAAAAAGTTACAGCATATACAGAATAGATAAGACCTCAGTATTTGAATCTGATGCTAGGATAGTGATGATTGCATCGTGATATAGAAGGCTGAGCCAACATATTTTTCAACCCCCCGCTGTATTTATTTATAAAATGACTAACTCTGAATCACACTTTGGCAAACGCAACTTTTGAAAGAACAACCTAGCTACTTTGTGTTGAGTAATGTGCAAAAACATGTGATGGAATCAGTTATTTCCACCAAATCTATAAGAAGATCAAAGTTTTAGTGGAAACAACAAGTAATATTCAAGGTTGTTTTAACAAATAAACATCTTTTATGAATCTAAAATAATTCATTTACAATAAGATTTACAGTGGTTGTTCTAACTTAGGGTGCATAATAAATATATCATTAACCTAGCATATCTACTTTCGATATATGCTTGAGGCACTTAGTTGTAGTGTCATTTATAACTTCGCTTATTGCGAATCCTTAGATTGGGATATCTATGGTAACAAATTTACTTGGCTCTGTTCAAAGTAATCATCCTACATGTGATCCGGCTTCAATAGAATGAAAAAACCATTGGGATTTCCATAATCTGTGAATCGCTTTTGTATAAATGATGGTACTTCAGAACCAGAAATCGAAGGCGATGATCTTCGCCTTCAGTTCAATGCTGTCTGTCCAGTTTTCTTCATTATGTGGGGACCATAGATTAACAATAATATAGTCTTGTTGATCTATGGTAGGGACTTTGAAGAATAATAGAGTGGGTGTGCGCAGCACTACAGGGTGCTCACTTCTAAAACTGTCTCCACCCAACTGCAGTTCACCTACCCAACGGGAGAGTGCCTTAGTACTAGCTAGTTATACAGGAATGAGACTATGAAGTGTTAGATTCCTCGAGTTTTTGGTTTCTAGCATTGAGTTGAACTTTTCTTGGCTGGGAAAAATATTCGTGCTTCTGACCACCCAATTGGTGGCGGACTCATTAGGCAGTGGTTGAAAGCCTGTATGCTAGGTTAGAAGGGTATTTCATTAATCTTGTCATGGGTAATTGACGAAACAGTATTGATCCAGATTTGTCTCAATGATTTAGTGAATACTGACGATACGGCTGGCCGCAGATGCTAGAAACAGGATCAATTCAGAGACTTCTCGAAGGTTGGTGGGTCTTAACGGTCCACCTTAACGGTGGGTCTTAACGATCAATTCTCGACAATTTTGTGTCTTGAATTTGCGATGGGATGGTGTAAACACACCCCTTCAGCGTGTGGATTACGTCTCAAACAACTCGAGTACTGACCTGCATAGCCAGTAGTGGTTGGATAGTGCTTCGTTACTACCAGTCACAATGTAAATTCCTATAATTGAAATCTTCTAGAAGCAGGGTATGATATTCGACAGAACGTCGTCTCCAGCTACGAGTTCGAGCCAGTTTTTAAGTTGATTGAATTAACACTTAAGTTTTGTCTGAATGAATTAATTGAACTAGCGGTTATTTATTACGAATATGAAAATGGAAAGTTTATAGAATTGGGATAGTGCAACATACATCTGTGTTACAGTTCGAAAATAAAATAAAGCCGAATAGATTTTGTTGATCATCGGGGATAAGCAGCAGACATGCATGTTTCATAGCTTTTTGGCTATTCATCAGTGCATTGCTCTAATGCCAACGAATGCAACACAGCCACGCATCTATATTCGCCCGACTGTTTTGCCAATTAATTCATTTGGAGAGAATTGATAATGATTGGCATATCGGCTTGATTGGATCTTACTTGAGCATGAGGAAGATTTCTTCGTTTCTAACGCTAGAAGTAATTGGTAATGCAGTTCAATTATTGAATTAACCCGGGGCTACATGCTGCGTATGTGTATTCGCGTGCATCAGATGGTGCTCTTGTTTGCAAAACCATAAGGTCGCTATGCAAGGTGAATATAGTTGCGTGGCTGTGTTGTATTCTTTGGCATTAGAGCAATTCACTGATGAATAGCTAAAAACCCATGAAACATGCATGTCTGCTGCTTATGCCCGACGATCAACAAAATCTATCGGCTTCATTTGATATTCGAACTGTAACACAGATGCATGTTGCACTGTCTTGATTCGAAAACTTCCTATTACTATTCTCATATTCGTTATCATATTAAAGTTTAGAACTTGCTCAAACCCGCACCATGTGTGAAGGATATTTTAGACGAGGAAAATATAAATAAAAATAATAATTTATTTATATTTCTGAGATTGTCAAAGGAATAAAAATAAAAATTAAAAGATTGAGTGACAGAAGGAAGATTAAGAGAATGACCATGAAGATCGTTCAAGGTCGAAGTATTGGAAGACATGAAATAAAGAGGGTTGAGAAAGACTGAATGAGAAATAATAGAGTTGAGAATTACCATTATACCATATTATATTATATAGATAGATATAAAATTAACTTCTTTTTTTTTAAGTATTTTTCAAAAACACGAACTAATTGCCTGTTTGAATACTTCTAGACAATTTATGGATGCATCTCAAATTCCCTGTCCCTACACCATAAAACTGGATTTCTGCTTCAACGCTATCGCTAAAGCTCTCGCTTTCAACTTTTTCAATTTCGATGATTTCGACTCGAATGAGTACGATATGTACGAAAAACTTCAATTTGGAGATATGAATTGGTTAGTACCTCGAAAATTTCTTGCGTTCATCGGACCAAACAGTAGCGAGTTGATGAATGGACATCCACCAGATTATTACATCAAATACTTTCTGAAAAACGACATTAAGACGGTTATAAGGCTGAATAATAAGATGTATGACGCCACAGTGTAAGTACACTAATAGTCACTCCTCTAGTTGAAAGAACCCTTATACAAAAGCGTATAATAGAAAAATGGTTTGTCACCCCAAGACCACTAAAGGGTCTTCGCAGGGCCGACCAGAGGGGGGTAAAATCCCCCAGGCCAGTGCCCGAAGGGGTGCCACTGCGGATCTAGAACTAAGTTAGGAAAGCTATTGCCGATTTAGGTTTTTTTTTATTTTTAGCTGTTGAAGTTGGGAAGGATTTTTTCAACGAGTGATAAAGATAGTAAGCGCTTATTTTCAATGCGAAGAAGTGTGGTGGTTGCTTCTCTATGTTTTCGAGAAGGCTATAAAGTCCAAGTGCGGAACGAGAAAGATAGGTTGGTGTGACTATTCTGTGAAAAGGGTGTTCAAAAAATATTTCGTTCATTTCATAAGTGTTAACAGTGAATATTTAAGTTATATATGGATAGATATGGGTGATAAATTTTTAAATACAGATTTCTCGGTTTGTGATATTTTTTTTTATTTCCAGTTACTAATTTAGTATAGTGCACAAGTTTCATAATGAAGCGCTTAACTCCTCTCAATCTGTTGAAAATAATGAAAATATATTACGAAAATGGTAGCTCAACGTTTATTCACTCAGGAATTGAGGCGCCGCACTGTGAAAAAGTATTAATATAAGACAAGTTTACAAGACGATAAGCTTCCAAAAAGACGTGCGAAGTGAGGAGAACGTTGCAGCTGTAGCTTGCAGTATTGTCGAAGAAGCCTTGTGGGCATTTGAATGATACCTTATTCCGAGCATAAATGCTCGGAATTTTCCTTCAATAACAACGGAAACATAGATATCGGGTGACCCATATAAAACAGTCCAGCCTGATATTTCTTTCAGTAAGTAGAAATTTTTCCAGGAAACATAGAGACAGATCAATTTTTATTCAGACCTGAGCATTTTTGTATTGCAAATTCGTGAGTATGCAATTATCCAAGTCAAGTGGCAACCCCTTCAAGAATCTTAAATGACAGTAAGGGTCAAATGATAACTCAATTTGAAGATTTGCAATTCTATTCATGAGTATGCTAAAATAAACTTGTGTGGTGTTCGTGCATTAAGTGGTCTAGTTTTTGAAAGAATTAATAAGATGTTCAATCTGGATGGACAGAAAGAGGGATAATGAAGGGATATCTAACAAAACTCGAGTCAACCGGAAACGTAACTATCAAGAGGACTTTATCTGGCCTCCTCAGATTGGCCAAGGCCCAGAAAGGCTCCGATATTACTATAGAACAAACCGAACACTATTTGAAGGGTCACTCGAACTACCTGGGGCTACCACAATACCTCGGTGATCCATCAGTGTCTAACACATCATAATAATCCATCAGTGTCTAACACATTCTCACAGCAGAGTTAGATACCTGGAGTTATTTACTCTCTATACAATATGTTGGCCTCTGGCAGGACTACTCAATGATTTACCCTAAAGAATGCCACTGGTTCACAAGGAATACAATTTCTCAAAGTAAGCGGGCACATGCATATGACAAACATGTAACACAAACTGACTAGGACATTATAGAATAGATACAGTATCCTATCGCTTGGTCGTGTTAGTGGACGTTAGAATAAAAGAAAACAAAGAAATAGGTAAACGCGGGATGACACAAGAGTACATGCAAATCAATTACATACCAGGCACCGCGAATAACATGAACAGCACAAATAAAGAACCACTAGAAATAAATGCAATAAACAATAACCAGGCCCGAGAGAAAGTATACAATATAAATAAATAACTTGTGAGGATCAATGCATTTTAGTAAACGCTCCGGTTGAATTAATATCACTGAAGCAAAATACAAAAATGAAAAGGGCAATGTATGGAATTACAATGAATGAACATGAGAATCTTGAACTTACATTAAAAACTAAAGGTGGGATTCAAAAGGGGAAAGCGTGCAGTTATTTAAAAACATTTGAAAGAAGTTTACTTACTTAGAGCTACCACGGGAGCTGTTATACGTACGATTATCTCGAGTATGCTTTCAAGTCGCTCAGGAGGTTATTTTTTAGAACCTCCCACTCTACCGCTTTAAATTCAATAGGAACGCCAGAACTTCTTCTTTGTTATAGCCACAGAGAGCATGTATCAAGTTGTTGTGCCACAAAATGTTTGAAACGGGCAAAGGCGGGTAAATCCTGTGGCATAATCTATAATAATCTATGAGGAATACGCTCACTTGTATGATCTTTCTAGGATGCGGATCTCTTCAGTACTAATATTAACGATATACTTCTCTTAGTTTTAGCAACGCTGGTATCTCTCATTTCGATCTTATCTACCCTGACGGATCTACGCCTCCAAAAGACATTTTGATGAAGTTTTTACAAATAACTGAAACAGCACCAGCTGCTGTAGCGGTACATTGCAAGGTATATACAGTCTTTAGTGTGCGATTTTTTATAATGCAATTATTAAAAGACCTCTCATTTCACAGGCAGGTTTAGGAAGAACTGGTTCTCTAATTGGCGCTTATATAGTAAAGCACTATAAAATGACGGCTAAAGAGGCGATAGCTTGGATGAGAATCTGTAGGCCTGGATCAGTGATTGGCCAGCAACAGATCTGGCTGGAAAAATTGGAGCCATGGTTATGGAGATGTGGCACTGAATATAGGTAAATGAGTGAATTCTTATTATATCTAAAAATTAAATCTCATAGACCATATCATAAGAACATTTTTTGCTCAGATTGAAAACATTTTCTTAAACTTTTGACAATCTAAGTCCAATGAACTGATCAAGTGTAACATTACAAGCACGTGGAGCAAACAACTATTTCAAACAATGAAAAACTTGTTGTAAACATTCATAAGGAGTTGGTGTGAATACAGGATGTCCAAGAGTTGGTGTAACAAACTGATAGAGTAGATATTACTAATGAATATAAGAACAAATTTTCTGCAAACGTGGGTCTTAATATTTTTCACTTCCGAGACAGCCTCACTGCTTGTTGAAAGTTAACTTTTAACGTTTCTTATATGCTTCAAACATTTTCAGTGGAGTAGTTGAATATATTATTTAATGATAATAATAATATTTTGATTGCTAAATCAAATATACAAAGGCAAAATATAACATTGATTCCATATAAAATAATGTAAATGGACGAAAATCATTGCGATCGTGGTGTTGGAGGTAAATTACCTTTCTAGGATCTACGGCCTTTACCCCCATGAATTTGGATATGCCAAATTAACGGGCAAAAGAAGTTACTCTTCAGAGCTAGTTCTAGACTGGTTACCTCGAGTCACTATCCTACCTCTACTTGCCTGCAACGTAAGTGCTTGAGTTGCGTGAGACGCAACTCACATGCCTAGGAAGCTTATCCACCATCCAGTTGGAGCTCGACAACCTGAAACGGCCGTAGATACTCCAAGTCGACCCAGGTTCGAGCCTAGCGGAGTAACCGTATTGCCAAGACACTCAAAGTTCCGAGAGATGTCCCGGACAATCCAGGTTCAAGAACCCCAAGCCCAAATGAATGGGTTCGTGCTTCTAGCTTAGCATGTAGCCTTTCAAAAAAGGAGTACACACACTCCCTTCCCAGTGAGTGTCAGTAGCGTTACGAACGTTAAGATTTGACATGAAACCGTCCGACGCTGAGCTGGACGCGGTACCATCTCAAGCGAGGGAAACTGTGAAACGAAAAGTATAGTTACCTCGCAAAAATCGGACGGGATGACATCGGGTCTTCGGATCACGTCGGGGTCGCTCCTTAGGGATTCGGTCTTATAGGGGAGCTTCTAACCTCTTAATTTCGGGAGGTAGGCGTTTCGTTCCAACTTGCATCCCTGAACTCTTCAGATTGGCGTGGTGTTCAAGTCTGCCAATGACGCTTGTGACCTTGTTCTACGTCGGAATATCGGTTGTCGGAACGCTCGCACTCTGCTCTATTTGAAGCCGGCAAAGCCTGTGAACTTTGTATTTGAAAGTGGTCGCGTCCTCTATGTGATACGCCTAGAAGCTGTAGCAGAGTAGAGCGGAATTCTGGGTAAGGAGGGAAAGGCTCTGAAAATGTCAACTTTTATACCGAATAATGTGTTTTTACAGAGAGTATTACTTCATTAATTTAATATGCAGAAAACGGTTGCCGAGAGTAATAGTATTTTAGTGGATGTTTATAGTGATATGGTCTAGCTGAACGAACGTGTCAGAAGTGGTTTGCCCGATTTAAAAGAGGCAATTTTGATTTGAAATACAAAGATCCGGAGCACCACTATAGTTTAAAGATGAAGAACTAAAGGCAAGGATCAATCAAGATCCAACACAAACGCAAGAGGAATTCGTAAAAACACTTAGGGAATGATCTGAAAGGTAGGAAATTGTGTGCCGTATGAACTGCAGCCAAGAGACGTCAAACACCGTTTTTTTATGTGTGAACAACTGCTCCGACGGCAAAAAAAGCCTTTATCACTAGCGATTGAAAGTGGATTCATTACGATAATTCAAAACGTCTGGCAACGCATGGATGTCTCATAATCAATTGTCAAGCCGAATATTCATGGCGAGAAGATAATTTGGCGGGATCAGCTGGATGTGGTGTATTATGAGCTGCTACAATCGAACGAAACGATCGCAGGGGATGTCTACCGTTAACAATTGATGCGTTTGAGCCGAGCATTGCGAGAAAAAACGGCCTCAATACGCCGACAGATACGACAAAGTTATTGATAATGCACGGCCACATGTTGCGTCGGCCGTTAAAACTAACTTAGAAACGCTCAAATGGGAAGTCTTACCTCACTCGCTGTACAGCCCAGACATTGTTCCTTCCGATTACACAATCTCTTCCGATCGATGCTTCTCCAAATACGATGAAGTAAAAAATTGATCGATGCATGGATAGTGGTCATAGAGCCGGCCTTTTTTAGCAATGTGATCCGTAAATTGCCAGAAAGATGGGAAAAAGTAGTGGCCAGCGACGGACAATACTTTGAACTTTGAATGTTTAACCAATTTTTCGCAAGTTTCGAAAAACAACCGCACGAACTTTACACTCCTGATCACACTCGATTTTCTCTTGTTTCTGCAAGGTCTAAAATAGGCTCTTACGTTAAAAAACGCTCCACTGTTGATTTGAATCACAATCGCTAAAAAATGCTCCAACGAGGTGATTACACTAAGTCCCAGATTTCCTTCTTTCGTATTGCGTGTTTACACGAAGACACATTGTGGTTTTTTTATCGAATTAACTTACCTAATCCATGAAAATCGTGGAATATTGAACTTTTATTGTTTCTTATAAGACATCTAATCAAAAGGGGTCTTAGTACCGAACCATCTAAGTATCGGATGTTCTTAGAACTGAAAAATCTTGGTGGAGTGCCTTTTTGCTTGGATTATCTAAATACCAGACAATCTCCCTGTGCCAGATTTAGAGTATTTTATTACCGCACCATCTTGGTTCCGGACGCTCTACTGGTCATTTTGAACAATTTGAAACTGAACATCTGCTGATTATATGCAGAATAGGAACTATTCTTGGAGAAAGCACTATCATTCCGATACCTTGGAGAACATTATTCCAGGAGAACCTCAAAAATAAGTCCTTAAGTAAATCTTGAATCTCAAGCTAACTGTAAAATTGTATTATATTGTAAATAAGACTCACTATTTTAATTGTAAAGTTGAAATAAATAGATATGGAGTAAGAGTTTGCATTTCCACTCTCAGGTTGACAATTTAGGATTCATTCAGAAAAGACAAGTTTAATTTATCTTTTCCTTGGCGCACTATGAGGCATTTTACGAAGTAGGATGTTTCAAGTGCGGATCGACAAAATCGCTAGCTCAAGCTAGAGCGTTTTAGTTTCATTTCCTTTTATCTTTTTATCATAGCCTTCGCTGTGATGAGTTAGCGATTTTGGTTTCAAGGCATTTAAGAATTATTTAAAGAGCGACTAGTATAAAATTCACGAATAACTATCATTTCAGGTGTAAGCACTACGGGGAATCAGACAAAGTTCCACGGCACAAGTTTGGAATCTACAGCAAAATATGGCCGGTCGAAAGGAACAGAATACTGCGAGAAGCAAAACGAAAATATTCTAGTAGTATTCATCAGTATTCGGCAAGCGATCCAGCGCATATAGGCCAAACCAACAAAAAATTGAGCTCGGCCACAATGCGCAATAAACTTCCCTATTTCCGCTTGAGAGTAAAGAACATAAAAGAGAGTAATTGTTTCGAAGATATATCCGATATGCTAACAACGGTCTACGGTCTGGAAAGGGATAAAAACATGCATCAGAATCGCACCATGCCGAATATTCGAGAACTGGCTGTCGCCGAGTCAAAACGTCATTCAGAATCACCAAAAAGAATACATGACGCTCCATTTCAACGACATGCGGTAGCGAATACACCTGCTCCTTCTAGATTCCTCAAAAACATCAAAATTCCTGAGACTGAGTCGCAAGGCGACAATCAATATAATGAATGTAACGAAGAAGATCCGACTGGTAGAAAGGACAATTTGGGCCCTATCATCGTTCAGATACCCCTGAAAAGAAGGAACTTATTCCAAGTAGATACCGATACAGATACGAGCAACTACGTTCATAGTTACATGGAAGAGAAAGCTAGAAGAAAGGCACTTTCGGGGAAGATTAAAGTTACCCAGGGCGATAAACTTCTGGAGAGGAAGATATTTAAGAATGGAAACTTGATGCGTTTGATACAGAACGAAGAAGAGTCGATAGGAAGTGGTTTTGATAGCTCAACAAATATTTACAACAATAATTTCGAATATTCTAATCGGCAATGACGTCCTTTTTCAATGTATAAATTAATGAAACATCGTTATGTTCGTTTTCAGTGTAATTATTTCATAGTGGTTTCCTTTTTTTCAATAAAGCTCCTTTATATAAACATTTAGTCTAAACGTCATTCTACATCACCAAAAAGAATACATGACGCTTCATTTCAACGACATGCGGTAGAGAATACACTTGTTCCTTCTCCTCCTCTGTCATTTATCCTCCGTAAGGATGTGGTGATGTTATGCTACTTGATTGATTGTTTTCCTCCATTCTTTTCTCTATTGCGCTTGTTGTGCTTAATATATTAATAATATAATTTTTGACAATCAGGACGCATTGTTCTACCGTGTAATTCTCTATGTTTACTAACTCCCATCCATTAACTTTTTTTTTTTTTTTATCACTTTAATGGCCCCAACACTCAGGTTATGTAGCCAGATCATAGTATTTTTCATTCATTCATACCAACCATTCACAAACACATCCATGGGCGCAGCTGGATTCGAACCCGCAATCCCTGATACCACAGCTCGCGTCTATGCTCACTATGCCACCGAGATCCCCATCCGTTAACTTTCGATCTTTCACGTCATAATCATGTGACATTATGACTGTCAAACATGGCGCGCAATTCGAATCTTGCACTCTCATTGAAACACCCATTAGTAGTCCACCTTGGTAAGTGTAAGTAAGTTACTTCTCGTAGATGTTTCAATTAACTGCACGTTTTACGCTTTTTAATATCCACCTTAGTTTTAATGTAAAATTCTCAGTTATCACACGTTCGTTCATTGTAATTCCACTCATAGTCCTTTCATTCTTGTATTTTTTGCTTCAGTGATATTAATTCAACCGGAATGTGTTACTGCCTTTGTAACTAATTAAAGCGGCACGATCCTCACAAGTTATTTATTTATATTGACTTCATCTCAGTACCTCGTTGTTGTTTGTTTCTGTTCATTGAGGGTTGTTGCCTTTCAGTATCACTAATATAAATATATTATTTGACTTTACTGCGTTTTGAATATTTGAACTTCCCGCCACTGTTTTCCATACTCTCGTTAGGTGTAATTTCGGTTGTCTACACAACGTAGCATCCTTCGCTTCCCACATTAGACGATCGCGATAGAATAGTTACGAGTTCGTGGAGACTCCGTATAGTACTGAATAGTGCCTTCACTACACATCGTAATTCGTTTGATAAAGGGTGTCACAAATGATAAAACACAAGAGTAGTAATATGGGAGCCTGTTTAGTATATTTAATTCAATATTTTGTAAAGCCTTAACAATTACATAACATTTTTCAGTTATCTTAGTAATTCAAACATAACAAACTGATTTATCCCACTACCAACTTGTTATCAGGTTGGAACTCGTGTTCTGGTATCTCTAAATTGGTGGGAGCTGGTCCCTTTCTTATTCTTCCAGCTGCATCATAATGTGATCCATGGCAAGGGCAATAGTATCCACCCAAGTAATCTCCAGCATTAGGAATTGGCACACATCCCAAATGGGTACACACTCCAATGACCACCAACCATTCTGGATTTGGACACCGTTGTTCATCACTTTCAGGATCCCTAAGTGAAGACACTGGCGTTGCTCTGCAATCTTTTATTTCATCAGGCAAACGATGTTTCAAGAATAAAGGCTTTCCTCTCCATTTTATAGTGCTATGCCCTCCTTCTGATATTTCAGCCAAATTAATCTCTACTGTCGCTAAAGCTTGTTGATCAGCTGTTATTGACATTGACTTTATGAAAAGATGTGCTACCGCTTTTGCAGAATAAAGAGCTGCGACAAACTGCATACCTAACAATATACCGTGACTTGCTTTAGACTTTTCCCTAGCTTCGTAATCCTTTTTGAAAAAGTTTTTTCTATATTTGAAATCTGGAATCTTGATATCAGTATGAGCGCTTCTTGATGAAATGGAGATACGATCAAAGATTAAAGAACGGATTTTGTAGAACGTATTCAAATTAGAATTCTTTTCGAAATTATACTTTGAAAGTATTGAAAACATTTTTCAGTAATTTCTATTCTGCGTCAAAACTGTCATCATACAATTCAATATAGAAACACTCACTTGGCGTGGAAGGAATCTTTGACGCGCTTGTTCATAAATATCTAAGGTTTGTTGTCATATCATTGACAACAAAAAATTTGTGAAATTTCTTGGAATTTTTCTGTTGGTTCAAAATGTCAAAAATGGTAAAGTTGTGCACAGGATTTGAACTCTGACCCCTAAGCAGCTAACTGACAAAGCTATGTAATAACTTTGTACTTTAATCATGCATTATTTTTAATGTGTTATTATATTCATTTTTTGAGATTCTGAGGAAATAAAATTCTAATGGTCATATTCCCGCAACTGATTGACAAATTTTGTCCAATCACGATCTTTGTTTTCCTGTTTTGGATTGAAATCTACCCTTCAAATCTCAAGTCTTAAGTTATTTATATTTAGAGTTATCGTTCTCACAGCGATTTATTTATTTTGGTTCTTCTATGATCATTCAGGACTATATTCGGCTTAAAATTCCAAAATATATACATGGTGACAAAATAATAGCTGCTCTTGGTTAAGAGGATAAGAAGGAAAATATAGTCTTCAAAAAAAAGCAGAAAACATGTTGTATTTTCACTCTCAACGATTTTTTCGTTTAAATATTATCAACTTTCTGCAGCTATAAGCTGAAATTTAAATGAAGCTTGAAATTTAAACGGAACCTATACAACTGGAAATTAATGGCAATTGTTGGATAAAACGTGAATTTAAAGGGGGTTGACAGAGGGTTTTTCAAAAATTTTTAAATATTATATCAGGATAATTCGCTCAAACTTCTATAAAATTTAATTTTACAAAAAAATTCAAAATTCTCAAATAATACAAAGCACTCAAAAACATAAGGGAATCTGTATAATATTGATTGAAATTACATAATATAATAAGCCGATACCACTGTTTCATACGAACTTTATAAATAACAGATTCTATTCCAAAAAATGCTTTAAATATATTTAAAAAATTTAGCACATTCTTCAGAATAGCATTTGAAACTCCCGCCCATAATGGCCAGTCGATTGTTTTTATGGTAAATAAGGATAATCAATAAAATATATCACATACCTTGCCTTCACATATAATCACACCATAGATAAACTACATACATATACTAGTTTATATTTGATAGATTCGGTCTTTACTTGGAGGAAACTCATTTTAATTAAAAAAATTTATATGAGACAGTAATTTATTTCCACAAAAATGTTTGTACTACTACAACAATTGTTTCACCACGATGTGGCTTCTTCAGGTATTACATTGTACTGTCGGATAGTATTCAGTGTAACCGAGTTTAAATACATTTTTAGGTACGTGACCAAATAATGGAAGCACAAGTCATAAAAACTCTAGGTGTTTATTGGAGTTTGCCGCTAAAAATGTCATTAAGGAAAAATATTCAGTAATGGAGAATGATCAACATCTGTTTGTTGTTTCAAAAGGATTTTACGGGCATTATACCTGTTGATTTCAAGAAATTCTAAAAGTGTTAATCTAGAACTTTTGCTTTCAACGTGGATAATTTCATAATTATTGTTGAAATTATGCCTGAATTCATTAAGATGATTAGCTTAAGGATCATCTTAAGGAATTCTTAATTTTGTCAACCCTCTACAAAATTCACTTAAAGACAAAATGTCTCAGAAACACTGTTTCTATTTAAGTAGACATAGTCCCGAACAGCAGAAAACATCCAAAAACATAAATAAATATACAGAAAATAAAGAATATGAACCAAAAAGTTTTTAATTGAATTTTGAAGAGGTTTCACAGAATTATTCTGTTTTAATATTTGAAAAATTTTAAAACCTGAATCCTTATTTCGAATTAGCATAGGGTTGAATTATTTGTGAATGGCATTGAAAAAACACTGAGATAAATCTTTATACTTTCCATATTCGTTGTGTTCTATAATATTGTTTGTTTCCTCGAACTATTAAAGAAGCACAATTTCAAATGGTCCTATTGCCGGGCACCATGAACGAATTTTGACCTTTGGATCTTTCCATTTGGATTTGAAATCTGTCTTTGCCAATTTTAGGTCACGAGGGTATTTCGTACTTACAAGCGAATAGACGGATATAATTGGATTTCATGAAGAAATCATCATCATTAAATTTTATATAATCATAGCAGACATTTTTCAGTTCAAATTTCACAAATGACAAACGCAAAAATTTAGTTGACCCATTCTTCTATACTTAAATTAATCATATCATGATAAATTATCTCGAAATGGTTTATGTATTGGTTCCTATGCTAAATGAAAAGACACAACATAATAAATCCTGTAACGTAATATTCGATATAATCTATGGTAATATTAGCCTTCGTGACCGAAACAATAGTACTTTGATCGTGAAAGTGGAGCTTAATATTACTGTGAAATTATCTCTAAGACCAATGGAAAAATATGTAGAAAAAACGTATAAATCTATGCTTTGGCTTCAAACTGTCAAGAGACATATTACGAAATGCATAAGTAGTCTTTAGTAATCTGTGGTCAAGTGATATTACTGTCAAGAAGTATAGGTTAAGCTCTTTTTGAAATTGGCAAGTAAACATCGTATCTCAATCGAAAAATGGCTTTGTTGAATTCTTCATCTAAACTTCTGAAGCTATCAAAGCCTACTCTAACTTTAGCAACTGCAGCTTATCATCCTAAGGTTATCGATCATTATGAAAATCCCAGAAATGTAGGATCGTTGGATAAGAATGACAAAACTGTTGGCACAGGATTAGTCGGGGCTCCTGCTTGCGGGGACGTCATGAAACTCCAGATAAAAGTTGATGAAAATGGAAAGATAATAGATGCCAAGTTCAAAACATTTGGATGTGGTTCGGCAATAGCTAGCAGTTCATTGGCTACGGAATGGGTTAAGGGGAAGACAGTCGACCAGGCAGCTCAACTCAAAAACACAGATATTGCGAAGGAATTATCGCTTCCTCCAGTTAAATTGCATTGTTCAATGTTAGCAGAGGATGCTATAAAAGCTGCCTTATCTGATTATAAAGTAAAGCAGAAGAAGTAGAATTCATACTAGATACTTGTGATAGTAGACCTCTAGAATTGAGGAACATATTAAAGGATTCTAATAGATTATATAGTTGTTGGATCACATAGTGAGCAATAAAGTATTGAGTTGATATACTGTTTTTTCTTTAAATCTAAACAATTCCGAACATATTGAATAGTTTTAATGAATGTTTTCATTCTTAAATTGGGTTTCTCATCAAAGTCAGTATGGTTTATATTAAGTAGCCAATATATACTTTTTAGACAGTTGATTATATCATAATTCAAACCTTTAAAATGGAACAACAAATGTTAACAATAAATTTATTATTATAAAAATATCTCAAACATACAAAGTCTCACTCATATAAAAATAGATGACAAATCCTTCATAATTTGGTTTGCAATAAAGTTTGTCATTCTACGTTAAATTTTTGGGTAAATATGAAATATCACCATTACCATTAATGCACAAGGATTTTACCTTTTTTATGAAAAAATGAAAATTAGCAAATTTTTCACCTAAAAATATACATTCCTTCATAAGGTATTTTCAGACTAGACTAGCATTCGAAAACCCTATTTTCTTAACATTCCATCATAACAAACATAAAATCAATATGGAAATTTCAACATCAAATTAATAAATAATAAAAAAAGACAGTCCTCATAACTAAATGAAATAATTGCTCTACATGAGTTGAAACATAGATGGAACTATTTACTCTTACCATAGGATATAATAAAAAGCTAAAAGTGGACTCAAAAAAGGTTTTAAGATTCTTTTTGATCAATTGAACATGGAAATTATATTATCTCATACAGAGTCAAGTTCACTTAAAGCCAAACTGTATTGAAATAATGAATGATCAAATGAAAGCAGGAAGGGGCCTACCATTATATTCTTTGAATTTTAAGCTACTATGAATAATAAAAAACTAATGTGAAGAGAGCATTACATTAATAATTTTATAAAACAATATGAACAATTAGAGTAAGTAGTGTAGGCCTTTTCTTCAATCTCATAATTATTTAAACATTATGTTGGTAAATTTTTCAGATCAAAAATTGTCTCATCATCATCATCATTATCCAATGGAAGAGGTGTCATTTCAATGTTACCTCTGGCTAATCTTATTCCATATTTCTTTATTCGGGCATTTCTACTTTTTCTCCTGAAAATGTACACCTTCCTTATACCAAACACTCATAATAATACTTATCATTTCCACTTCGATAAACTGTAATAACTTACCTATATGTTTTAAATGCAACAAAAACCATAAACAAAAGGGAAGTGCTAATTAGTACCATTGAAACAGTTGTTATAAAGTCAGATTCTTGTTTCATATTACTGGGACCACCATGAGAAGGTGGTATTTTTGCGATATCTGCTGTTTTATTTTGTCCTGTATGGATATTTTGTTCAGGATGAGGCTTTTCAAGAGTCTTCTCTTGGTGAACAAGTGCAGGTTTGCTTTTGGGTTCATCTGGAAGGAGTTGTACCTTAGACCCTTCAAGAGTATTATCATTTTTCGTTAACGTTGGATGCAATTTTGTTTGATTTACAATATTACTTTTGTGAGATTTTTCAGGATGCAATTTTTCATTCACATTATTTTGTTCTGTGGCTGATGAACAGGAAATAACGAGCGCATCGAAATAAAGGATAAATATTAATAATTTTATCATTTGGACTTCTGAGAAACTAATTCTGACTTAATAGGTAGTGGGCACATTAAAAATAATAAAATTGTAGTTTTAGAAATTCAAAACATTATTTAAATGTCATTTATGCCAGCAGTACACATAACCACAGATATTGTGCCTAGTGTTGCCAATATATCAGATTAATAAACATGTTTATTACACTAAGGCCAATACATAATATCATTGCGAAGTTGTATTTGAATTTAGTATTTCAAATTTTGATTTATAATAATACATGTTCTTCTCAGACGGTTTCGATTTTTAGCTCTGTGGTAAAAATAATTTTCATTCGTCAGAAACTCTCCTCTGACCAAAGTGAAGTGCCAAGACTCTAAAGTGTATATTCACTATTTTCTTGTTCCAACCACTGAAGAAGGTGAATCACAGAAAATGAAATAGAAACGTAGTAGGGTTGGCTTTTGGCAAATGTAATTTAAACAACAAAAAATATGGAGTCTTCTAATATGGAATCGCCCCCTTTGTTTGAAAACGTAGAAATCAATAATGAGAGTGAAAATAAACTAGAAGATGATCTTTTTATTTCAGCTCAACAGGTTGGCCTATTTAATAACAGAAATGTTTCTTTATTCTAATTAAAATTTGCAGGATATCTCCACCCCTTATGCACCATCTTCAGTTGTGAATAATATTTCGCAAGATATCACTAATTTAAATTTGAACGATGATAGAACACTGGAAACGATACCTATTAATTCAGATGCGTCAGGAGTTGACGTCTTGGAAAGGGTGATTTAATAATTAATTATTTTTATGTTAATAAAAAATTAAAGACATTCCTATGATTCACCTTTATCTGAATATCACATTCAAATTAATTATACCCGTTTGAAATATCAGATTTGTAAAAAACATTTGAAAAAATTGATACATTTTATTGATTTGATATTAAAAGAGATCTGTTTATGCTTGTTTTTTACATTTAAATTGTTTTTCATTGAAGACGGAAGCTGAGAATGGAGATCAGTTTATAGAAATTTCAATAACTGAGCCCCAAAAAATAGGAGATGGAATGAGTGCCTATATGGCATATAGAGTTACTACAAAAACTAACATGCAAATATTCAAAGCCAAAGAACTTTCTGTCCTACGGAGATTCAGCGACTTCTTAGGACTTCACGATAAATTAACTGAAAAGTATTTAAAAATTGGGCGAATTATTCCACCTGCACCAGAGAAAAATGTATTAGGTGAGAAATCCTTTGATATTTTTTTGAGCATGTAGTAGATACAAGTTAGAATAATACACACATTTTCAAAGATTTTTGATTAGCTACTTCAAATATTTTGAATTAGCTGTTTAATTAAAACCATTAATTATTATAAAAATAAATTATTGAAAATATATCAAGTATGATTGACTTCATTCAAGAATTTTGAAAACTTTTGATATTTGTATATTATTTTATTGAATAAAGCTACTACATACTATACCTATAATTTCTAGGTATGACAAAAATTAAAATGTCAAATCAAATTGAGAACGGAACAGGAAATGGAAATGACTTCGTGGAAAGAAGAAGAGCTGCCCTTGAGAGATACTTGAATAGGACAGCTCAACATCCAGTATTAGTTGTAGATCCAGACTTCAGAGAATTTCTGGAATGTGGTAAGTATAGCGATTATTAACTTCGGTTTTTTTTATTATTTATTTGAAACTATCAAATGGGGTTTTTACAAAACTTGAGTTATTTGGTTTCTTAAAATTTTCAAAGGTATATGCATGTATTATGTCTCAATATGTTTTCTGTTGAAATATAACTAAAGCTATTTTAATTCAACTGGAACTTAAATGGTGCTGCATTATTGTACAATTTGGCGATTATCACAGGTTAACTTATGAACCCCTGATTTCTTGTTTCTTGAAATGAATTATCTTTCTTATTTTTTATTAAATTGCCTAGTGAAAACTGAAAAGATTGCTAATTATTTGTAGGAAAAACAAAATTTTAATAAAGAGTATAAAACTAACAATTCATTAGGGAATTTAATAAAAAACAGCAAAGACTTCATTTAAAAAAACAGGAAATTGGGGGTTTATAATTTAACCTGTGGTAATTGCCAGTAATGTTATATCAATAAAACTCAAA
Organism: Megalocaria dilatata; assembly: GCA_034642435.1. NCBI lineage: Eukaryota > Metazoa > Arthropoda > Insecta > Coleoptera > Coccinellidae > Megalocaria > Megalocaria dilatata. The sequence goes on from CM067856.1 coordinate 45,449,651, forward strand.
ATTCAACATATGTAAATCACTTACTGGAAACAGGACAATTTTAATAACAATTATAAAATATTACACATTGACAATAAATGTCATAGACTTAATATTTTGGAAACCCTGAAAATAAATAGATACAATAATGAACAAATTATTCAAGGTAAAAAGTGATTTTATCTGGTCCAGGCCGTCGGTAAATACTCTAATTTTCGTAGGGAAGAAGCTAGAGCCTTGAAATTTTCATGGAAAATTTAGGGTCTAAACATCTTGGCTAAGTTCGTTAAGCCGCAAAATCGGTCGAATAGTTTTGCAGTTATTCACATTTGAAAATATTCCATACTTTTCCCATTATTTTCAAAAGTATAGATTCGATCTATCTGAAATTCAGTATTTGCAAGTATAATAATAATGCGCACGTTCGTGCGAAATTTTGTGAGCATCGTATGATTAAAAGTTTAAAAAAAATTTTTTTTTTTGAGTAGATGAGCGTTGAGTGCTACCTTAAACACTGTAACTTTCGAACAGAAAGAGATAAAGACTTAAAATTTTCAGCGTAGGTTTGGGACAAGAATATCCCGGTCGAGTCCGTTATTGGCCGAAATCAGTGCAATGTTTTCGCAGTTATTCACATTTGAAATTTTTTCTAATTTTTCCCTATGTTTCGCAAGCTACAGATCCGATCGAAATTAAATTTGGTATTTAGGAGCAAAATGATAACGTGCATGTGTTTGCAAAAATTTCGTGAGGATCGTATAATTAGAAGATGCAAAACAAAATATTTTGTGGGTAGAACAGTGTTAAGGGCTACCGAAACCATAGTAACAGGGGGATTATTAAATTTAGCATTTAGATTTAAACTAACGATAAGAAGGCTAATTCTAAGTTTCATGAGAATCATGGGTGATATGAACAAACGCGCTTCTGGCCAAGTAATCCAATTCAAATATTTTTTTTTTTTTTTTTTTTTTTCAAAAGATCCGCATCAACCACAAAGGTTATTAGCGGCGGAACAATATAAAATAATATACATTATAGGATTATTAGATTTCATTAAATATCTGAATACTCTTTAGAAATTTTACTATCACATCAAGGTTTGTATGTGTATTTTTGGGAGTCATTTTCAGATTTGTTATTGAGCTTAAATAAGCAATAAGCAAAACGTTGAATTGCGGGGCTTAATCTCAAATCTGGTTACTGCCTTAAACTCCCTTTTGCACATTTAAAAAAAAGATTTTTGTCATTCTGATATAAATGTATTCTGTTAATAAATTATTATTATGTAGGTGATTTTTGTGAAATGTTAATTATGATTAAGTATAATTCTTAAAAAAATTACTCATCCTTGAGAATATACTACATATCCTAACTATTTGATTTTAAAATTAGAAGTGCGAAATTATTCACTTGCAAAAGATGTTCCTTCTTTAACAGATGAACTTCAATCACAAGTAACTTTTCAAATGATTATTTTGAGAAATAATAATGTATTGTCTCAAAAATATTTGCTCACCTGGTTCTCCAAAGTACCAGAATTCAATGAGAAAAACTTTCATTACTGATTACAGAGTATTATACATATTAATCATATAGAATGGAAAGTTATGTTTTCCTTTTTCAGATGTAGAATTACCAAAGGCAACCAACACATCTGCACTGAGTGGTGCTGGTGTGATGAGGTTATTCAATAAAGTTGGAGAGACTATGAATAAAATTACATATAAAATGGATGAAACAGATCCTGTTAGTACCATTACTAAAACTTTCTTTCCAGGATGTTGAGTAGTGTTTGATTGAAATTTTGTTTTTTCAGTGGTTCGAAGATAAACTGATTCATATAGAATCTCTAGAAAACCAGTTGAGAAAACTTCATATGAATGTAGAAAATATGGTGATTTATAGGCGTGAGCTTGCCAACTTAACCAATGGTGTTTCAAGGTCAGCCGCAATGCTAAGTGCATGTGAAGATCATAATTCATTATCAAAAGCTCTCTCTCATCTGGCCGATACTGAAGAAAAGGTTAATTCATTGTTATTTTCCCATTAGTATTTTGTCCTGTACTCATTTATAATACCTACCAAATAAGTGAAAGCTTTAGTCCCCTGCAAATTAATTGAAGTTAAGAATTAATTGATAGTACCTGTGTGAAGACAGAGTTTTGAAGGAAAATTTACTGACAAACCAGGGTTGCAACTTAAGTTTGGAGATATGGAAACACTGATGTGATATATGAAATCTGACATTGTCATGGAGAAGTTGGTCATTTTTAATGGTGAATGTACTCAGAACATGTTGTCATACAAGTGCTATTTGTTTTATTTACAGATGCTTGAAACATTCATCTTGATCAATGATGCGATGTTTTTCTATGACTTTCGGAGTGGATTAAATCAACAATAATGTGCCGATCAACTCTGAAGCACCATCTTGAACTACTATGTTTTTCTGGTTTTCTAAGTTCAATCGTGATCACACTTTTCTGTAGAAAAAATTTCATTAATTTCATCCAAAATCGGTTATTGTGTCAGAAAACATTGATACTGTGCGTTAACTGATATTGCAATATCATCATGTGACATACTGTGAGATTGAAGCACACTTGGGCATAATATTGCTTGAACATTTGTTTGTCGAAAAGACTTGTCCTCATTGGATACCGCATAATTTAACAAATGTTAAAAAAAATCGTGTTAACTGGTGCAAGGAAATGTTGAAAAAAATTCCAACAAAAGTTGTTTGTGCATGAAGCACTTCAAAGCAAATAGTCACACAATAGTCCAGAATAACTGGACATGTCGCCACAGTTCCATCAGAACAAATAGTTGTGAATAGTATACCAGCATTTGCGTGCCAGAAGTGTTCGGAAAATCAGGGAAACCAATCCCAGAAAACGAATCATTCTTCACCACAACACAAACAAAAACGTTTTTGAGTAGTCAAAACATCGAACTGATGGACCATCCACCATACAATCCTTGTTTGGCACCCAATTCTTATTCCTGCAGATCTTAAATAAATTGTGAGGACAAAATTTTTTGATAGATCTTATTGGAGAATATTTTGAAAAACAATAAAAAGCCAGTTCCGATTATGAATATTTTCTGTTTTTCTTTTTCAATCTCAAAACTTAATTAGCAACCTTCGTATTATGTATCATTAAGTAGCCAGAACTCTATTTTTTTAAAACTTATCTCTTCTATTTGTAAATATGAAATTTGCTTCTTCGTAGCTAGATATTAATATAAAGAATACTTAAACCTTTTTTTATCTAAATGTTATTCTATTCTTCACTATAATAATATTTTTAATCTTCAGGTTGAAGCTTTACATTTGGAACAAGCCAACACGGATTTTTTCATTTTATGTGAACTACTGAAAGACTATTTAGGCTTATTATCTGCAGTGAGAGATGCTTTTCATGAAAGAACTAAACTATTTCAACACTGGCATCACGCACAGCAGATGTTGGCTAAAAAACGAGAAGCAAAAACCAAATTTGAATTGGCTTGCAGAACGGATAAGTTGGATCAAGCTGCTACTGAAGTATTGGAGGTACAGCTGCATTGATTTGCACTTAAAAAAATATCAAACTATAATTCAAATTTTTAGTGGGAAGCAAAAGTTGAAAGAGGCCAAGAAAATTTCGATAAAATTTCAAGGATGATCAAAATGGAGATGGAACGGTTTGAAAAATGTCGTATTAAAGATTTCAAGGCTATGTTCATAAAATATCTGGAAAACCATATAGAACATCAGGCACAGGTATGAATATCACTCACAATTTTTTATATATATATATACACATACATGTAGATTTCTATTCATTCTTGTAAGTTGCTCACATGGTAGAGAACAAACTAAAAATTGAAGAAATCAAGAAAAAGCAATGTCAATTGTCACTCTTATGACGCAATGCATCAATACAACATCAGAATTTAAATGAGTACTCATTTTATTATAGGACTCTTGTTGAAAGGGAAATAATCCTTCATTTGGCAATTTTTGTATAAACAATGTTTTTGAGAAATTGTTTCTTTCATTGCGTTCTATGTCACAGTTGTAGTTATATCATACTCTATTCAGATTTTTTTACTGCAACACTCTAGGTCAATAGTTAGCGAGTTATAAGAAAATACTCATGGAAAAGTGTAAAATATGCGATATAGACAAAAATAGAGAATGATAATATGATGATGAATCATTTCTGAAGTTTTTAATATTATTTAAATAATGTATTCAAATACATATATTCAAATTAATTCTTGTGAAAATTTTTGATCGAATCTAATTTGTTATTTTTCTGCAGTTGGTGAAATATTGGGAAAACTTTCTTCCAGCTGCAGAGTCTATTGCTTGACCAGAGGATATTTCTAAGGAATAACAATTATAAAAACATTCCTTGGAAGGACAGAGCTTTGTGAATTGTGAACATGCTCTAAAATTTCCTTTTAATTATTTTTGAATTAATTCATATTTTGCTTTATTATCTAGATTTGTACATTGCATAATATGTAAAATAAAATGTCTACGTAATTTCTTATATAGGTTATTATAGCAGATAAGCTGCAAAATCTCGAATTTTTGCATAATAATGTATACAGTATGAATCATATATCATATCTTATAAATATATATATACAATTGTGATTTTATTGGAAAGTTTTGTTCTTCTGATAGTTTAGCAAACCCCCCAAAACATAAATTGAAGAAGAGGTAATCATTCATTTGCTTTTTGAATGTGTCATAGTAGTTTCTGAAATATGGAAAATTTGAAATAGCCCTTTTAAGTTGTGTGTTGGGCTTCCTCCAATCTACTATTTGAAAGATATTCATATTGCATGTTGTAATTTATCTGAAATTGCATGTTTATCCCATTGGTTGAGTGAAATAAACTGTAAAAATATATTCAGAGTATTATTTATACAAAATTTCCTCTTTTTGATCCTGTAACATTGGAAAATTTGAATCATCTATATAATAATCTAATTTGAATTTGGATTCCAGTAGATAATAAAGCCTACCCACTATATTTATTAAAAATTCTTAAACGCACAAAGTACTCAACAAAAGGAAAATGACCATTTTTTTTATATTAAAAAGTTATTGGAAAGCATATGGCTCATGCCGTCTCTTTTAATTTAAATTTAAAACAAATTCCTTTAATATAGTTATTGAATTGCATATTTTATTAGCAGAACACAACTGAACTACTAACTTGCACAAACTATATAAAGCTTCTGAAGAATCTTAACAGAACATGTTGGAGTATCAGGATAATATCATAATCTCAAAAATTTTCGGATCGACCTTGTATGTACTAACATTGAAGTATCAATCTCAAATCCTTATTTCTTTTCTTACTGTTTTCAAGAAACTCTTAACGGCGGTTCTGAATAATACGGTATCATTTTAGAATTTTTATTACATCTAAGAAGATGTGGTAGTTCTTTTGTGCCACTAAATCACTATTATATTAGTGTTCTGTGATCACTACCTTTCCCCGCGATCACTATCAATATCAACATTTCAACAAATGACAGTTAGCTTCTAAAGACTGCCAGTTATCTTTTTGAATGAAAAGTTTATTTTGAATAAAAACGAATAAAATTTTGATATTTGAAAATGAGTGAAGCGGAGGAAAATGCACAGGAACAGGGTAGAAATGCCACAACAACTGTTTTGCGTAGGAGAATATTGAAAAAGGCACAAGATAGTATTGATCAAGGTAGAAGTTCGTCAAGTAGGAATGATTTTGTGTTATATATTTACGAATTTTAGTGTCTACACTCATAAAGGAGAAAATTCCATGTGCTGGTCATTATTTGTCACCCAAAAGACTTTGGCTTAAAAGGATATCTACACCTAACTGTGATGTTGTTATCGTTTTTCCACAAGGCACTCAGGATTCTTTATTGTTGTGGTTGTTATCTAGGTTGAGGCAGTCTACAGGACTTACAATTCATGTTAGACATCATACTTCCACGCAAAGTAGTGCTTTCTATGTTACTGCCCCTTCTTCAATGTGAGTTCTGTTGATCAGATAAAAGTGTTTTCTTTTCTCATTGACCATTTCCTCATTTCTTCGATGAAGAAGTAATGGATTTCTGTATTTTGAGATAATATATTACCCCTATATATAAAACTTATTTTTTATTGATTAGAACAAATTGAGTGTGGTTATGTAGGTAACCAATGAAATCTTAAAATTTTCAACCAATATTTTTATTATAGCTTGTTAGATGCAGCCGAAGAATATCATCTTCCTAAATCTCTAAAAGCAATCAAAGGCGGTGGTGTAAAGGAATTTTATGTTCAAGACTTCCAAAGCTACGAAGGATCAGAAGATGAAAAAAATTTTTTCACTTCTGAGGAAAGACAATGGCTAATTCTTCGTCTTTTGGAAAGTATCAGAGCAAAATCAAGTGACTCTTCAGCAATACCAGATCTTCCTCTCCTTAAAGGTCAACCAATTAGTAAGCAATTGAATCATTTCAATAGCTAGATTGTTAATTTATTATTTTTCATAGTACCCAAATGCTTAATATCAGGTGTAATAACCCAAGTATTTCCACTTCATGATCATAGGATGTTAGAAAAATTGCAAAAGTCCTGGGTAAGAGATGTATTTGCTAAGCAACCATTAGGTGAGTTAATCATAAAAATAATTTTATTGAATTGGTGTTTCTGAAAAAAATGGGATCATTTTGATGACCTCCAAATTCAAATTTCTAAGTCTGTTTTCACTAAATATTATAAAACTTGAAATGATGATTCTGATTACCTTATGTATGCGAAACTCACTAAAAACTATTCCCTTGGAGTACTTCAAAATGTTTTCATATGGGAATTTTGATCGAAGTAAAATTTAATGGTTTAATTTAAATAATTTATAACCTTTAAATTAAATTTTGCTGCTCAATATCACTATAGGTTTTTTATTTAATTGAAACCAAATTAATGTTTTTTTATTTCTCTATTGGGTAGTGGGATAGTCTTGTGAGTTATATAAGTTGATATTTTACAGATGAAATTACTGAGTATTTTGGTGTTAAAATTGGAATGTACTTTGCTTGGCTTGGGCATTATTCAACAGCTCTAAGTATACCAGCTATTGTGGGAATGTTGTTTTGGGTAAGGATCAAAGTCAATAATCAAAAGACGTTTTTTCTTTTGAATAATAATAAGACTTCTTGATTGGTAATGTATGGAAATTTCTTGTATTATAAATGAATTTTAAACAATGGTTACATATTTTTTAAACATTCTTATATTTAATAATCAGACATTGGTCGGAAAACATAGGTTTCAGATTTCTTGAAAGATATGTTGTGGCCATAGTTGTAAACTCTTAATCGATATTTGCATGCAACAGAAGATGTGCATAAAAGTGTTATCCATAAAAACCCTCTTAAGTGATTACATTGTTACTTTCTGAAAGAAACAATTTGGAAACTTTAAATTTACAGGGTGGAAAATTGTAAAATCTAGACTTTCAACTTCTTTGGGGGCTGTGTACCCTTTTCAATCCACTGCATGGACTCTTGGTTACTCTCAGGGGTCATAGTCATGAACCCACGTCTCATCCCCAGTTGAAAATAGTCTATGGGTCTTCCCTACAGACCTCTAAAAACTCCTTAAAGCACTCAATTCCCACTTGATTCTGAGGTGCGTTGAGCATTCTCAGTAGCCATCTTGCACTGACCTTTCAGAGGTTAAGGTAGTCATGAAGGATAACATGTATAGTACCCACGGTTTGTCATCTCTGCTAACATCTTGATTGTTATTTTGGCATTTTCAAGAACCAGCTTTTCCAATTTTTTCACATTTTCTTCAGCGCTAACGGGCTCTCCCGAGCGAGGATCGTCTTCAATGCTTTCTCTGCCTCTTTTGAATTCACATGACCACTTTTGACCGATGGATAACGACAGGGCACAGTCTTAGTAAACAGCAACTGAAGAACTCCTTGTCTTTTGAGGCTATCCACGAATCAACCCAATTTTTGGTATCCTCATAAGATGTAAACCGCTGCGCCGTCAGAGTATGTGCCATGGACCGGAACAGGTGATAATCGGACGGTGCAATGTCTGGTGAATACGGCGGGTGGGGTAACACTCAAGTGTTTCCAAGTACTTTTTCATGGGAGCCGCAACATGTGGACGAGCATTGTTCAATATCTCTCGGCTTTAATTCGTACGGAACCCAATTTCCTTGTTTATGAATCATTCCTAATGATTTTAAACGATTTGAAACTGCTTGCTGAGTGACTTCTAATGTTAGAGCAAGTTCTTTTTGTGTTTGAGATATATTTTACCAATATAAAATCAATGATATTAATAGGTTATGTTCTTGAATGTCCAAACTATTTTTTAAGCCGGTTATCATCTGCGAAAGCTACCCGAAACTCCGTGCCGCGCCATCTACAATAAAACGGCGGAAACTTATTTGTACTCCTAATATATCAACAAAATATTTTTTCAGCTTTGTTGCACTGGAAAATATCAAGCTGTAGAAGATATAGGTTATGTCTTATTTTCTGTCTTCAATGTTGTATGGGTAACTACATATCTTCAAGCTTGGAAAAGGTACTCGGCAGAACTTGCCTTTAGATGGGGAACATTGGATCAGAGGGATGATTTGTTGGCAGACCCAAGACCCCTTTATAGAGTGAGTTGCTATAAAATTATCTTCACTAATAATCTTTATTTCTTTCAATTTAGGGGCCTTTAGAACAAAGTCCTGTGACTGGGAGATTGGAAGCATTTCATCCATCTTGGAAAAGACATGTTTTTCGTTATTGTGTAACCATTCCTATCATAATATTATGGTTGGTAACGGTATTCATGGTTATGATTGTTTCTCTACAAATACAGGTATTGTACTGTAGCAAATTTTACTTTTTTTTCTCGGGATTCTACTTAAAATGAATTAAATTATCTGTGAATAAACAATAGCAGCTTATAATCCTCATTTATCATTTATTCTACTTCAATTTTGTAGGATTGGTGGGATAATTTCTTGAGAACAAGATACTTCCCAGTATGGTTGGGATATTTACCAAAGATAATGTTGGCTGTTGTTATAACACTTATGGATGAAGCTTATTTCAAAGTGGCAATTTGGTTGAATGACAAAGGTAAGTTAATGTTTCATTATCTTGATATATTCATAACAAGTCTTTCATATCTTTCTCTTAGATTCAACTATTGTACCAATTACTTATTAAATCTTAAATAATTCAATTTAGAAATTCACATGTAATATATGATATTACTCTTTATTCTGCTACTTGATCCTTTATGAGTAATGAACATATAGCATGTGGATTATTTAAGTAGTTCTGTAGAATATCTCACAAATTCTTTTCATCTCAATTTCTATTAGATTTATTGATTGATCCATTATTTATTGTAAAAACGAATCTTTTATCTACTTCCTACCCTTCATATATTCTTTTATCATTATATATGATTACAAGCAATCACAATAATTTCATTATGAGCCATTCACACCATTTCCTCATAGCTCCTAAGTGTCACTTATGAATACAAGACTGTACCGAAATCTATGCGATACCTAGGTTAAGAAAAAAGCTCCAAACGGATGAAATTACATTAAATCATGGGTTAGAATTTTTGCTAATATATTACAAAGGTCTTATTCGTGAAAATAATGAACCAATAAAAATTTGTATCTATAGGATATACTTTTAAAATTGTTTAATATACAGTTGAGATGAAAGGTTCGTTTCGTTCTAGAAGTCCTATATTGCATTTTACTATTAGAAAATTTTTATTAGTGTATAGTACTGTTGTCAGTGATAGGATAGTCCTTCTAACTTGTATTATTTTTAAAATGCTGCCAGAAAACTACAGGCTTGAGACCAAGTATGAGAATCACCTAATCGGCAAAGTGGCCTTGGTTCGTACCAATCACCTCGACCTGGTTCAGTAAGGCAACATAAGTAAAACAAAAATAATATTTTTCTGTCACTTCCAAATTTCTGATGGTCACATTTTTATCTCTTCTTGCTTCGTTTCCTGTACTGAACTTGGTCAAGTTGTATCCTGGATCTACGAAAAGCTTGTTGCATGACCATGCTGCACATCTCTATTAGAACATTAAGCATGCTGCACAAGATGTGTCACATGAATGTGGCAGTAGAGTAGAAGACAAAAATTAGATGAAAAATATTCATGTTCAATTTTTTGAACTCATTTGATTAAAATATATACCTGAGAAAAAGTTATACAGGCTGTTCCTTAATAATATGACATTAAGAAACTTAAGATTACCTGACTCAAAATAATAAGTTCTTTGGAACAAACATTTACAAGTAAAACATATCATTCTCAAATACAGGGGGTGACATTGAAAAATGTCAAAATATTGATCCAAATTTTTTTATTATGCTGCGGTTGGTGATGGAGTTTATAGTAATGATAGGTATCTAATTGTTGAATGTTATTGATTCACATTCTAATAGTGACAGATGATGTGTAACACCTGTATCGTCACTACCAAACATTTTTTTTGGGAATTCATTTTATTTATTTATCTCTGGCCTCGAATATAGTAGAAAAATTTCTGGTGGCAAGGCCCAGCTAGTAATATAAAAAAAATATTTTGAATGTCGGTTAAAAATTAAAACTTATTACATATTAGGAGTACAAATAAGTTTCCGCCGTTTTATTGTAAATGTAAAAAATTGATGAATGAGGGAATAATAGTTAACAGTAATTAAAGAATTCCAAAATTTAATAGCATTCATGTATCCGCCTCTTCAAAAAAGAGATAAAAAAGATTTTCACAGTATCAACTAAATTCCAAAAATTAGTATCAAAATTTGCACCATATATATTAGGAGTACAAATAAGTTTCCGCCGTTTTATTGTAGATGGCGCGGCACGGAGTTTCGGTTAGCTTTCGCAGATGATAACCGGCTTAAAAAATAGTTTGGACATTCAAGAACAACATAACCTATTAATATCATTGATTTTATATTGGTAAAATGTAATTTTTATAAGTTGAAAATGTCAAAATTTGAGCCAAGTAAGCGTCATTTGCGGGAAATATTAGTTTACTTCTTTAATATAAAGAAATCTGCTGCTGAGGCGCATCAATTGCCCGTAGAAGCATATGGTGAGGGTGCTTTGAGTGAGAGAACGTGTCGAGAGTGGTTTCAAAAGTTTAAAAACGGTGATTTCGACGTAGAAGACAAAGATCGCAGTGGAAGGCCAAAAATTTACGAGGACGCAGAATTGGAGGAATTATTGGAGGAAGATTAATCTCAAACACAAAAAGAACTTGCTCTAACATTAGAAGTCACTCAGCAAGCAGTCTCACATCGTTTAAAATCATTAGGAATGATTCATAAACAAGGAAATTGGGTTCCGTACTGCGGAAACTCATTTGTACTCCTAATACTTTTTAGAATTATGTTCAATTTAATATTAAATTTATTTTCTGTATCTCATGACTGTTAATCCCGCACATATAAAAGTATAATTTGAACCAATATAGTCTTAATCTCGCCATGTACTGATTTTCAATTTTTTTTTAGATTTAAAATCTCAAAAAAGCTTAATAATACTTTCAAAATATCGAATGTTCACTATCTTTTCATCTATTTTATTATTATTAATATTATTATTATTACCCTATTCTGTGAATTTGGGGCAAGAAATTTCTCAAATTTTTCTATTCAATCTATTTATGTTTGTTTTGTAATTGATCATAACGTTTCTTTAATATCAATTTTAATGATTTATATTATTTGCATTTTAAAAATTCTTTTGGTTACAACTAATTGCTAAAATATTGAACCTAAAAAATTTTCGAAGTATTGTCAAAAGTTCAACATTCTTCTTTAAGTTAAAAAGTTATAATTCATTTCTTTGAGTGCCGATAGCGTAGTGGTAGAGCACTGAATTAGTAACCGAGTTTTGACCAGCATTTCTCTGCTGGGTCAAAAATTAACAGTGCTGTGCCTAAGGTGGCGTAGGACACAGTAACAAAGCCTAACCAGAACACAACTGAACTCCTAATTCGCACATATTATATTTAGATTTTGAGAGATCTGTATAGAAGATATAGGAGTATCGGGATTATATCAAATATCGAACAAATATGTAGAATGGAGGCATCTTAATGTTTCTCAAATTGTCATTGAAAAAATTACCTCTTCAAATTGGTTTTTTTTTTGTGCCTCGTCTTCAAAGTAAAAGCTTTATAATATAGAAAATTCAACAAAAGCACTGATACAATATGAGGAGCTTTCACCTGATGGTTCATATCACCACCGATCCTCACGAAATTTTGCATTAGCCTTCTTGTCTTTATTTAACATTTAAATGCTTAATTTTTACTTGATCGTAGAACTCCATTGTGTTATTTTCAGTAAGATAATCTTAATTTGCTCTAGTTCTATTATTAATGAGAATTTCTATGGACTTCATTATATCCTGATTGGAATATAACAAACTTGAAACTTGTTTCTTTGTTCTTTAAGCCATTTGGAAAGTGTTGTTTGTCAACAAAACTATAAATAGGAACCATTTTTAAATTAAAAATGTTGACAAGCACTAACATAAAGTCAGGATCTTTTGCGCGCTTGTTAATATCATCCACAATCCTCACAAAATTTTGCACTATTATCATTATTTTATATCTAAATGCTAAATTTAAACTCTATCTTAGGACTATTGCTATGGTTCCAGGACCGCTGCTCTCCTCATGTTTTTTTTAAAATCTTCTAATTATACGATTTTCATGAAATTTTGCACGATCATAGGCATCATCATTCTACTTCTAAATACCAAATCTCAAATCGATCGGTTTTGTTGTTTTGAAAATATTGGGAAAAGTAGATGAAAATTTCAAAAGCCTATTTTGCCCATTAACTTAACCAAGATATTTAGGCCCCAAATCTATCCAGAAGTTTCTAGCTCTGTTAAAAAGTTTACAGGTGGACGGATTGGACAAAATTACTTTTGACCTATGAATCTTCCTTAATGAGTGGGTATGAGACCATTTTCAGTTCAAAATTTGGAAATTTACAGACGTTTCGGAAAAATGATTCTCTAGAACAAGCGCGCAAAAATGTCATTCAGAAAACGATATGTGAATATTTTTCGCAGATTCTGTGTTTATTCTCAAATTCAAATGAATATGATAATAATTAGAGTTATGATATATAGTGGAAAACTTTAGGTATCCAATATAAATATTAGTAATACTCTAAATAATTTATAATTCTTCATCTATCTATGGAATATGCCCTGTTCGTTTGTTTAACTCGTAAATAAATCTCCCATTATGAATAAGCTATTTAAAATATAATTAATTTCAGTTCCAGTTTGTGAATTCCTTTCTCTCGCTCTTCTATATTGCATTCTATCTTCAAGACCAAGACCGGCTGAAACAGGTATGATTTTTAAAATTTCGAATAGTTTTATGTCTTATTCTTTTTATTTATGATATGTTTTCCTTAATATTCCATTTTTTGAGAACAAAGATATTTGAAACATATCTGCCTGATATGAAATTTACTTGAACACTTGTAAAGTTGGAAGTGTTGAATTTTATTGAACATATTGAGTGTTTCCAAATTTCAGCAACTTGCTGCTTTGTTCATATCAAGACAAGTGTTGGGAAATTTGAAGGAATCTGCCCTGCCTTACTTCTTAGAGCACTTGCGATTGGCTAAAATGAGTTTCGATCTGTGGGGTGCTCTAAGTCCTGTTGGAAATAGATCACCGCCTGGTACAGAAGAAGGAAATGATAAAAATTCTGAAAATGTCAATTCGGCAAATGAAACCAAAAAACCAACATCAGCTGAAAGAAGAAGTATAAGTCAAGCTGAATTAGAAAGCTCATTATATAAGGTACTTGATTATTTTTCTTTTATTTTGGTATATTCAATGAGTACTTAGAGCAGCTTATAAAGAATGCTAAAAATTTTACATAATGATTTATTATATTCTATTGAAATTATACTGATTCTATCTATTAGTGTCTATATGTTTTGGTGTTTCCATATTGTAACCATTTTTTTCCTGAATTACACTTTTATTTTGTGCCACTAATAATTTTTTAGGTTTTGTCTTCCCAATTTTCCTCATTCAGAATTAATATTTAATATAAAGCTTTCGGGATGAATGTCAGATTATTTTTATTTTATAGAAATTCATTAATAAAAAAACTCTTAAACAGTGTAGAGTCGGGCTATTGAGGGCAAAAGAATTTTTTACTTTTAATATTGAAATATATAAACTTAAAAACGTTAAAATTTTTTTTCCTGTATTTTCATTATTTGGAAATCGTAAACCATGAACTGATGATGTTTTTTTCATTTTTCAAATTAATTTATGTTATGGATATATTAGGAGTATAATTAGAACTTTGATTGATTCGGTCTTGGTGGAAACTCATTTTAATTAAATAATATATAAGAGACAGTATTTTAATTACCACAAAAATGTTTATAATACAACAATTGTTTCATCATGATGTGGTTTCTTCTTTCCCTAATGGCACATTTTGGTAACTGTATTTGAACTCTATTACACTGGACACCGTAAGCCAGTAGAATGTAGATATATGAAGAAGCCACATCGTGGTGAAACAATTGTTGTATTATAAACATTTTTGTGGAAATTAAAATACTGTCTCTTATATATTTTTTAATTAAGTATAATTAAATCGTCACTTTATAGTGAAAAATATGTTAAAGATCATTTCATATAGTAGATGTATTTTTCATGTCAGGAAAAAGCTTTTCCTAATGTAGTATTAATATTATTATATATAATATTCTGATGTTTAATTTGTTAATTTAACATTTATCAGGTAATGCTCATAAATTTATAATTAATATTTCGCAATCTCCTGAAATTCACCTAATGTTATAAAAGAATTATTGTCTTCATTACAAATTTTGAACTAAAGTTAAGGTTGAATCGGCAAAGGACATGCCACTGTAACAAAACAAAATTTAATTGGCTCCTTCTATTTTCATATCGTAGAACTTGGAGTGCTGATTTAAAGACTTTATTGCACTAACATTAAATTCAAAGGTTTGGATTATCAAGATGTTGAATTTGACTGCCTGAATTCTTGATCCTTTTTTTCCGCGAATTTTTGTTTAGAGTGAGTCATTTGTCACAAGTAGATACTTGTATATCTTCCTGCTTAAAGATACCTTTTATCTTCCTTTATACAGTAATGCTGGAAAAAATATAAAATATGTATATCTGCAAAAAACAATCATAACTTTAGAGGATATAAGTGAAACTACCAGGTTAACTATCCATCTTATGTCTCATTCAATTGAACATTTAGAGTCAGTCAATGAAATAATTATTAATCACATATGTGATGGAGGTGGTCTTATAGCAAGCGAAAGGCTTTCACTGGATTTTTGTGAAATGCTAGAATAGCAGCATTGTCTGCAAATGTACCTATGTTGATAGATAGTATCTACAATAATGGACCAAGAACATTTCTTTGTGAAACTCCTAATGTTATAAAAAAATTGATGGAAATTTTGTCATTCCTCTTCACTCTAAACCGTATGATTTTATTAATCTAAAATAAGTTAGCAAACGAAACTTCTTAACCTTGTATAATAGGCCTGAGTGATAGACTTTGTCAGAAACTTGACTTGCATCCAGAAAAAACCGAAGTGCAATATTATTTTTGTTCTAGTGCTTAACTTGTTACATGAGCTTGCTGCACAGCACTCCACGATATCCACTCTTCTGTTTTTAGATCTGCATTGATCCTATGAAATTTAAGTCGTTCCTGGATTCTGAATGTAACAAGCAGCAAGGTGCTTGGGGCGATATGAATTCATGCTTTTTTGGATCTTTACCAGGTTTCAAGATTGGTATAACTTCGACAGTTTTGAATTTTTCTGTCCAGTATTTTTTTCTGAGAATTGCATTAAATATATATTTAAGTCGAATGACTCCCTTTTCTTGAAATTCTTTTAATATTTTCAGGTTAATTTTGTCTATTCCAGCAGCTTTTCTTGTATTTACTTGAGGGATTTGGTCTTGCATTTCAGTTGTATTAAATGGTGTGATTTTGTAGCCTTTTTTGCAGTTTCCATTATTATTGCCTGGGGAGAATACTTTGGCAAAGTGTTCGACAAATAATTGTGCTTTTTATTCGGCCCATTGTCTGTTAGGTGTTCCTTCATTATATATGGTAGTAATAGTATAATAGTAAATAATAGTATTGCTCTTTACACATTCTTTTTTAGTTTACATATTGTGTTGTCAAATATGTTAACTTTTTGACGTAGTCGTTGAATGATAATTCCTTCGCTTTCTTAATTTTTGTTTTCAGCTAGTTTGCATTGTTCAAAACAGCCTTGTCTACTGGTGCATATATTTGATACAATCTAGATTTAGCTGTTCTTTTTTGAGCAATGCAAAAAACACTCACAACTTAAGATGATATAGTGCAACTACCAGCTTTTCTTCTTTTCCATTCAATTGGATATTTAGAGTAATGAAAAATTATTAATCCAAGGTTTTTTCAGTACGATGGAACCTTTGCCGATCATTTGGAAATGACAATACAATTAGGATATGTAATACTGTTTTCGTCTGCCTTTCCCCCAGCAGCAATGTGTGCAATGTTTAACAATCTTTTAGAAATAAGGACTGACGCTTTCAAATTGGGTTATGTCTGTCAGAGACCTTTTGGTCAAAGGGTACCCAATATAGGAACTTGGCAGGTAAGCGTACATTGTTTGAAATAATAACTTGGTTTGTATACTAATTATGATGTTGGTCTCATCTTTATATGTAGAAGTACAGTACTCTTTGTGGATGATAATCTGATATTTTGAGTTATTTTAATTTTACTTACTAACTACTTACATACATTCTGTCAAGAAAGTACCGGGAATTATCGATTTAAATCTGGCGGGGCAATGAGGCAGGTAAAATTTTTTTTTCCTAGGTTGGTACCACTGTCCTTAATTACTATGCCAATCTTGAGCGGGATCTGTCAACTAGTGTGTTTGCAACAGCTGATTAAGTCAGTCGATGTCAGAGTGCGTGCCGATTTTTACTATGGGTGATTACGTTGAGCAAAGAATTTGTTTAAAGTTTTGTGTTGCAAATTAATTTTCGTGTGCCGATGCATTGAAAATGTTGCAAAAGGCCTTTGGTGATAATGCTCTATCGAAAACTCGTGCATATCAGTGGTACAGGGCCTTCAAGGACGGTCGTGAAGTGGTCGCCCATCGACGGCTTCGATCGAAGATAACGTCGATAAAATTAAGGAAAGGGTGCTGGAAAACCGTCGTACCAGCTTGAGAGAGATAGCACATGATCTTAAGATATCCCACGAGTCCGCACGTACGATTTTGATTGATATTTTGGGCATGAGAAAGGTGGCCGCACGACTCGTACCGAAACACCTGAATTTTCTTCAAAAACGTCATCGCGAACAGGTTGCTTCAGACATGCTGGATCGCTGTAATTCCGATTCTACATTCATGGAACGCATTATACCTGGTGATGAGACCTGGGTCTACGAGTACGATATGCAAACAAGCCAGCAATCATCGGAATGGGTGGCAAAAAATGAGCCGAAACCGAAAAAACCACGCCAAAGCCGCTCGAAAATTAAGGTGATGCTCATTGTTTTCTTCGATATCCGTGGCGTGGTGCACTACGAATTCGTTCCAGAGGGTCAGACGGTAAACAAGGAGTATTACCAAGGCGTTATGAAACGTTTGCGTGAGCGTATCCGTAAGAAGCGGCCAAATTTGTGGGCGAACAACTCATGGATTTTGCATGACGATAACGCGCCTTCTCACCGAGCTACGATTGTGACTGACTTTCTCGTCAAAAACTCAACAAACGTGCTTCAGCAACCACCGTATTCGCCGGATTTGGCTCCCTGCGACTTTTTCCTCTTCCTAAAACTAAAATTGCCCCTTCGTGGCACCCGTTTTGAGTCGATTGAAGCCATAAAACAAAATTCGGCGCGAGAGCTAAAGTCCATCCCGGAAAGCGCCTATAAAAAATGTTTCCATAATTGGAAGTGCCGTTGGCATAGATGTATTGGAGCAAATGGAGCCTATTTTGAAGGCGACCCAATAAATTTTGATGATTAAATGTAAAAATGTTGTTTTAATTGAAAATTCCCGGTACTTTCTTGACAGAATAGTATATTTCAAGAAACCATGAAATATTCATACATGTAATGTGATTAATTTTTTGTTTTTCTTTTTTTTTTTTTTTAGTACAAGCATACAATGGTCATGTCTAGCTTTCTTGAGTCTCCCCAAGTTATAAGGCAGGGCCTGTATAATAATGAATTTTAATAGATGTATCATGGCTTCCTGGATAGCATGAGAACACCATGCCACATACTATATCTTCAACAACACATCTAACATTTCCTTAAATGTTTCATGAAATTTGAAACTTTTTAAAATTTTGAATCCATACAAATTATGAAATTCAAATTATACCTAATATCAAACTAAATTTACTCAAATAATTATTCTCCTAGAAAATATTTCGTTTATTAAGATGTTAATTGAAGAACATCTTTCCTTTCAGAATTGTATGGAATATATCAGTATTGTAGCAGTCCTGGTCAATTGTGCTCTTATAGGATTATCAGGACAAGTACATCGAATGTTTCCAGAAATGTCTGCTACACAAACGATTTTACTCATAGTGGCTTTAGAGGTTAGTATGTAATAGATACTTAATAAAATGCTGAAATGTCCCTTCTAAATTTTCATCATGAATTATTTTCAAAGAAAAACTATAAACCTGTTTGCATTTTTGGATGTTTGTGTTATTTGTTATTGGAGTACAGCTTAACGAATCGAGGAAGACGGCTGAGGATGACGTATTCTGTTACATAATGAACAGGGAGGGCACATGGTTCAAACATATTGGGTATAGAAACACACTAGCACTGAACAGTTTGTATACATAGAAATATACCAAAACTAATGCCTTAAATCTTGCTACATTGAGTAAGATCTATTGAACAGACATAATGCTTCTGATATAAATTAATACAGTTCATCATTATCTACCTACACTTGTACATTTTAAAATGTTTTCACTTGGTTACTTTGTTTTGTGTTTTCATAAAATGTTTCAATAATTTTTGTGAATTCGTAAAGTATTTTTTATACATAATGGATGAAGTGACAAACTAAGATAATTAAAGGCTTTATATTGGGGAGTATCAAAATAATACCTGAGTTTTTTCTGTAGTAGTGAGTTCTTGATTTTGTGTAGGTAGATACAAAGATTTTTCTTCATTTTTTGCAAAAATGAATTATATTGAATTATAATATTTAATAGATGAATAAAGTACGAGTTTTTAGTGTTCTTATATGAATAGCAAAAGTGTCAGTCAAGACAAATTTGCAATCAAATGATCTCGTTCAATTTGGATTCTAATTCGGGAAACATCTTTTCTCATTTTCGATTTATTTTTACCAAAAGAGAAATTCTGAGAAACCTTAAACGGTTGCCAATGTTTTGACACCCAACCATAGATATTAATTAATGAGGGTGCCAAAACTCGTAACTCAAGTATGCTCTTTTATCATCTTTTCAATTGAAAATGCTCTTATAAAGAATATCATCTTACTGTGTAAATTATTGATCTCAATGTAAAGAATAAAATGGAATAAATAATTTCTAGTTTTTGTTCAGAAAATTATCTGTATTCTGAACTCAAGCATTTTTGTTATTAATTTTTAATTCTTGAAGCTCCATAGAAATTTTTTGAAGTTCAAAGAAGCCATTAGCGTTTTTCTAAATATGTTTTTTATGACGAACATTTTCAACTACAACTCTGAAGTATTAAAACTTTGACAACTTTCAGTTGTTCAAAAAAGCTCAAAGTGTTTCAGGTATTAATTACTATTATGACAGTTGATTATCACAAATGAAATATTCACCAATAGCTACTCATAGTGAGGAAAAATCAAAACCTTTGGATCTCTTATTATCTCCTCAATCAAAAATTTTTTACATATGTTACATAAAGATGTTTTAGATACCCCCAATCCCTAAAGTGTATCTTAACAATAAAAATCTGAATATTACTTTTAGACTTCTCCAATTACCTGTATACCAAAATTTTTATTCAATATAAAATAGGTCTTTTTTTTATTGTAGCTATTAGATAAATATACATAATCGATGATTGTCTTTTATGTGATAATTATGATAGAAGAAGTGTTATGATTGCTAGTAGAACTTACTTTTCATCATGGAAATATATGTGACTTGCTTCCTGAGCTAAGCACTGTAGCTTCTTTCAGCCGCTTCCTGAATTGCTTCTTCGAGCTGTATATTCACATTGCTTTTTTATAGCTACCTTCATGTTATATCAAAACACTCCACATTTTTATTCATATATTTATTAGTTGATATAAAATTCCAAGATTACACTGGTTATTCAGAAAGAGGATAGAAAATTTGGCATTTTATCAAATTGAAATATAGACAATTTTATAAAGAATTTGTAAAAGCATTTATTTAATGCCTGGAGCTTCAGCCTACTTGTACCAAAATGGTTGAATTAAGCCCCTTATATGTATGTAATACATACTGATTTCTCAGTAAAAATTTGTTATATGTAACTTACATAACAAACATATATTTTATTAATGTTTTGTTTTATAATTCTTCCCAATTTTCGTCATTAAAATTTCATCAAATCATTGCTATTTTCAAATAAAAAAAACTGCATTCATATTTTTATTGCATAAATCTAAGGAAATATATCTATGTTAAAATTAGCAGTACATTTTTGTCATGTATTCATTTTGCAGTGTTTTTAATATGAGTTTGCATTCTGCGCCCACATCAAATCACTAATAACATGCTATCATTTTGATCTTTAGCACATCACTGTATTGAAAGAAAAGTTTAACTTCAAATAATGTCTTGATAATTAAATAATACCTTCTCAACTTCTCATTATTCAGTAGGATAGACTTGAATAATATCTTCATACCAGCAGATGTCACTGATTACTAAAAACCTATAGGCATCCATTGTTCAACAATGCATTTAAAAATCTATTCTTATTATATATAGATTTCTTACTTCTTGTTCATTATTCATAAATTGACATATTTACCTAGTTTATGAGAATAAAGATGTAATTTGAAAACAACTATTTTAGAATATAACATTTTCAAATCCATTTTTTTTTATTTCAAAAATTAGTTTCATGAATTGCTGATAAAATATTTTAAATTATTTTTCACTAAAAATAAAAAAAAATGAAATCAGCTTCATTTCAAAATTTGCAAAAAAGTCAATTTGGAACCTTCTTATCCTAAAATCTATTATTTTAATTTACGTTTTTGTTCTTATAAACTAGTGCTGTGGCTGAAAAATTCGTATAATTTTTCTATTCAATGATTTTGTGAATATATTTCATTAGGTGATAATATCTTAGAGAGTTTGATGACGTTTCTGAGGTTTTCTCACTTAAACATTGCAAAATTAATGAAATAAATGACAACATTCATAATAAAATAATTATGGTTTTTCACAGCATATAATGTTAGTAATAAGATTTATTATAACATGTGCCATACCTGACATACCTGGTTGGTTAGCCACTGAAATGGCTAAAATCGAATGGGCTAGAAGAGAAGCAAGTCGATCAACGAATACTAATTCCTCTACTCCTGATGATCCAAACTATCAAACCATAGGGAGGTGAGAAAATTTGAGCAGTTAACATAAAAACATTATATTTTTATAGCTATTTCATACTCTACTTGCTGTAGATAGCTTTCACAGGCAGATAAACACACTTCGCATAAAACTTAAACATTTTCAAAACTAGAACCAATCAGTTGATTCAACAGAAACATTTTTTATGACCTGATGGAGTCGATCGTATTTAATTTGAATGAATCCAAATAAAACAAACAACCCAGTATGTAAATATTGGAAGAGATACAAATGTTTAACTTTACATATCTTCCAATGTAAAAGCTATATGCATTTGGACAGAACATTGTTGACGTTCGATTCATTCAAAAGAGTCTTGTTCATATTGCAGATACAGAATCAAAAATACGATAATTTCAAGTGTCTGTCACTATTTTTTCTACAATTTTCATGTATGCGAATTTTTGGAAAATAGATTATTTTGGTAATATATCATTAAGATCTTTTGCATGAATTTGAATTTTCGAAGCTCTTTTTCCATTCCGATTGAGGTACTTCCAAAAGATAAGATTTGAACGCACCTCCTCTTCGGTCGTCGAGAAACGTTGACCTTGTGATATATTTTTGATTTGAGTTAATAAGAAGAAATCATTGGGTACCAAACAAGTACTGTACTGTAGATGAGCTGTCAGTTCGATGTTTTGACTGCTCAAAAACCTTTTTTTGTTTGAGCTGATGTGTGAGATTTTGCATTGTCATGGTGAAGATTGATTTGTCTTCTGGTTTCCCTTATTTTTCTGAACACTTCTGGCAAACATATATAAACAAATGCTGTTGTACCATTCAGAATTCTACATTGCTATAACGGAACTGTGGTGGCATGTCCAGTTATTTAGAAAAAATAGGCGACCATTTGTTTCAAATTACAAACAACTTTGTTGGATTTGCCTTCTCTTGAAAAACCCAGTTCGATTGTAGTTTAGTTTCCGGTTCATATGCATGGATCCATGATTCGTCGCCTATTCCGATCTTTTTAATCACCCCGATTGAATTTTTAGAACATTTCTTATAAAATTATTGGTTACGACAAGAACAAATGTTTATGCAATATTGAATGTATGTGAGTGGGACTAATGCTCAAGTATGCCTCAATTTCAAGTATTTGTAATCAACAGAAATAGCACTCGAATAATAATACGTTCACTATTAAAAATGTCGAACTTTTTTATGACAATGCCAGATTTGACATATTCACATTAGTTATGCCATATCTCAAAACATGAGTCAAACATTGTTCCTATGCATTGATACTATATTTTTCCAATTTATTAATATCGATTCAAAATATTTACAGTTGTTTTATTATCTGATATTTTGCTTTTTAGGTTTTCTGTATCTCCAAGTCATAGTTTGGTAACTACTGAGAATAAAACAGTTGATAAAAAACAAAAATCAGATTCCAAGGAAGGAATTAAGCCCTTATCTATATCTCCTGTACTAGTAAATTCACCACCTTCTTCCAATGTTTCTATTCAACATAAACTCATTAGTATTGCTCCAGGGTCAATTCAGGAGATACCACCATTTAGACCAAGGAAATCAAAAGAATGGCAACCACCAGAAGTAAGATTATTTCTTTGAGACTAATAATAATTAAAAATTAAAAACTCAATTTCAGAGCGAAGGTTCATATCATTTGACAATTGGCCCAAGTGGAGGTGTAGAATGGGCAAAAAGATTGAAAGAAGCTGATATGCATCGAAGTACAGATTGCATTACACCTAAGGTAATTGTCATATGAAAAATCGCAATTGATATATTTAGTACATGAAAAAGCCATTTCTCTACCTAACATGGTAAAAAAAATTAATGATTTTTCCCTATTACCTAAGACTCAATGAGAATACAAAAACTAGAGCAATATTCATTTTCATTACCATTGGTACAAGAAATTCAGAAAATAAGGCTCCTGAAAAAATATTGACATTTTGATGACATTTAATTCTGATGTGTAAACCTTGGTATTTCCACCTATACTTGTAAAAGTTTGGGTCAAAATAGGCGACATTCGCAGAACCGATAGAGAGAGATCACTAAACTTCATGTGGCATTAAAATAATGTCATAATATGTCACATGGTTTTTTTAGAATTCTGTTAGCTGTAATTCGTTAAACCGGAATTAATATTTTGGAATGATTTCGAGTTGCTAATACCAAATATACAGAAATATTATCTACATTTCGTCATTTCCAACTGAATGTTAACAGAAATACTTCTCTTTCTTTATTTTCCAACTATGTATAAAATTGAAACGAAAATTTTAGTGAAATCTAATCAATGAATATAGCAGGGTTTTAAACATCTTACATTCATCATCTGGAGGTTTCAAAAGTATTAGATTCTAATCTTCAACTGTCACACTATATACACTACAAAAATTCATCATTGCAGCAAACTTAAAATATCTAAAAAAATTTATAGAATAAGTCACAAATTGAAGGATGAAAGATGGCTCAATATGCAGAATAGATTTAAATTTACAGCTCTGATTCTATATCACAATATAGTAAAAACTAAACAGTCACCATATCTATACTGACGTGCATACCTTGAATACAAAAATGAAGGGACTCATATCACATCCTCCACATTGTGGCCATATTTGAAAGATCTTTTACATATACGATCTACCAATATTATAATCAGTGCATATCGTCATCCTACCAAGCGTTGACTGCATCTGTATTTAGAAGAAGAATTTGGGAGTATCTTTTCTAGAATCAATAAATTTCTCTTACATCTTAAAACAACTTTAACTCAATTTTTTAATTATCTATGGCTTCATTCAGTTTTTTATTTTATACCTAAACTATTCATGTTTAATTCAAAGTTATCCTTTACATATATCATCTGAACTCTGCCCTGAGATTGTTTTACCTTCTTTCATAGTAGTTTATAATTTGTTTTTTCTTTCTGTTACTTCATTGTAATCAAATGAAGGTTAAATTCAATAAAGCCATATTATTATTATTATTATTTATCAATAAACAGGTATATTCTGTTAATATTAAGACATTTTGCTATATAATGTTTGTTTCAACAGGACTCTTCAAGCTCAGATTCGGATTTATTGAAAAACAACCCAATATGGCCGCCTCGACCTAGATCCCCAATTAAAGAACCGCCTCTGCTTCTCTCACCTCAAGCTAAGCCAATCCCAGCAGATCCATCTCTTAGTGATAGTGCCCGTAGTATTTCAAGTCAAGAAGCTGACGATGTTTTACGAGGTAATCGTTTTGATTTTTTAAAATTTATATTGACAATAATGTTATGTTCTCAAGATACAATGACTTAAAGATGCATAGCTATTTCCAATTTTATTTTGTATTAGATTTGTTCCATGTGTCATTCTAATTGCATCTAACTGATATATTCATCAGTTCGTTAAAAATCGTCTTTGAAGGTGTTTGGAGGTCTTTGTTGTTTCTACCTCGTTTTTTAAACGAGGTTGAATATCCCTCTGCGATAATGAAAGCCATGTGGGAAAATGAATTCCGCATGAAGGCAACAAGAAAATCAATAAACCACTTGTGAAATGCTGCTCGACAGATACTACTGCAAGACTAAATTGGAAAGAAGACAATGTTCTATGTTTGGTGGGATCAGGAGGGCTTAATCTATT
The DNA here is from genome assembly GCA_034642435.1 of Megalocaria dilatata. Taxonomy (NCBI): domain Eukaryota; kingdom Metazoa; phylum Arthropoda; class Insecta; order Coleoptera; family Coccinellidae; genus Megalocaria; species Megalocaria dilatata. The sequence continues at coordinate 45,475,015 of CM067856.1, forward strand.
ATGGCTGCTTAACCTGGTGAAAGCGTTAACACTGAGCGCTACTAACAGTATATGATCGATTTAAATCGGGCTTTATGTGAAAAACGTCCTGAATAGGGAAAACATCAACACAAAGTCATTTACCTCCATGATAATGCCCCATCACACACAGCAAGGGAAACGTTCGAGGAGTTCAGAATATTATCATTTTCAAACAACACACCTGTAATTTTTACAAAAAAAGTCGGTTTCCTACTTCTACACCTGGTATGGATAGAGGGCCATTGTCCCAAGTCCTTAGCCTGCTTATATAATGATTTTTCCATTTTAAATCATTTAAATAGTTAGAATAGTTATCACACAACTATATTTCACGACTTACTAAAACCCTATTTACTTAAATGATGACGAAACAACTTTCTTAGCAAGTTCCAACCATATGAGTATACAGGTATAGAAAAGACATTCCGGAAACATACGAAATTCAATGTTAATCTAGAGGACGACGAGGGTTTAGTGGCAGTGGAAGAATCAAAACCTCAGCGCGATGCGATGACGAATCAACGACTGTTCTCGACGAGTAGGAGGGATGTTTTGATCGAAACGAGGCTCTGCATTCTGCTTTCAGCAATCAGAATCATTTGCACTTCAAACGTGAAATGCGTTAGTACATCGTTTATTCACCAACGCATCACGCTGAGGTTTTGATCCACTGGACCCTCGTCGTCCTCTAGCTTAACATTGAATTTCCTATGTTTCCGACTATTTTTTCCATACCTGTATATAATATTATATAGGTATTTTAAAATTATAATAATAAATCTAGTATTGATTCAATTTAATATTTTTATCTAGCTGCTGAAGACGCCGCTTCAAAAAAGATACGAGTGAAGCAGAGTCTCATGAAGAGAGCTAGATCTGTTGCCATATTCTCTCTGAAACTGAAAGAAAGGCGTGCTCGAGAGGCTTTAGAAAAAGCCAATAAATCTGTCACACCTGTAGCAGCATCCCCATTGCCCCCTCCACAATGTGGTGGTGGAGAACTATCATGTATACCCATTGAGAAGGTTTGTTTCTTTGAATTGTGCCCATATTCAGTTTGCACAAGTTCGTCATCAGAAAAGAGTTCTAACTGGGTTGTTAAACCATTTCTTTAGTAAAGATTTTGTAAATATAGTTTTTGGCTAAGACTTATTTTGGCCAGTTTTTCTGTTTTTGGCTGGGTAAATTCTATCACTTTTCTTTGTCTTAAAATTTCACGTTTTTTTTAACTTCTGCTTTTATTAGCAATCAAATGATAGACAGGTATTTGAACTGAAGTGCCATATTTCTGAAACATTGTTAAACCAATTTAACTAGCTTTTGATCCCATTTACAATAGTTATAAAGTGCCTTAAATTTTATATTACTCGGAAAATTCAAACATTGGATGAAGTAGTCTGTTACTTTGTGGTCATCTATTTCAAAAATGAAATAAATTAGAAATTACTTTGTTTTCTATTACTTTTTATTATTGGATACAGTGACCTGAGTTTCGTAGTTTTTAAAACATTTCCAAATTTGTATATAACAAGTTGTATTTCAGAGGTTTCACATTTTTATGAGAGGCATTAGTTTATGTAGACTTGGAAAAATGGGGAATACCAAAGGTCCGTCTGCTCATTTAATAGTTTTATTGTCTGCGTTGAAAAATAACAGTGTTGTACCTAAGGTGGCGTAAGGACGCAGTAACAAATCCTAACCAGAACATAAATGCACTCCTATCTCTTCACAGAAGATCTAGAAGTATCAGGATAGTGATATAATGAAAAATTGCGGAATCGTAATAATTTTTGTGATGTGTGCTTGATATTCTTTAAACCTTTTTGTGAAAGATCTCCCGGTTTGTCCTACATATACGCAACCATACTAATGACAACTTAATTTACAAACTTCTGAATGCCAGTTTTTGTCTTTAGCATTAACATTATTCAAGCTATCTTTTGTGAAATTGGTCTGAAATATGTTAGTTTTACAAACCTTTTGTTATTATTTTCTATTTTGGAAGTGGGGTATATTTGTTTCAATATGAATAATAATATTTATTGTTTGCAGAAGTATAAAATATTACATTCATAGATTATTACAATTTTTCTTCCATATATTCACTGCAAAAAGGAGCCTGATGGACTAAACTAATAAAAAATCACACTGCTAGATCAAGTGAACAATTTCCTACACTTCTGTTCCAGATTCAATAATGTCCCTCCTTTTTTATGAATAGCCTTTTTTCTAGCTATTTGTTTGATTTTATTTAGCTCTCTTTTTAACATAATATTGTTTGAGGGAATGGAAAATTATTAATATATTTCTTAAAAAGGAACTAAATTCAATCAAAAAAATAGGTATAAATAGTCATTTCGGAACAAAAATTATAAATTAACTATTTTTTAATGCTAAAGACCAAAAAACTGGTATAATTTAGGAATTTGAAAATTAAGTTGCCATGATTGCGGTTGCGTATATTATTATTATTATTATACACAATTTAAGGCTAAGTACAATGTCCTGTTATAGCCTAAAAATATATAATGTTGACAAATAAACATAAATTCATAAGTAAAGAAAAAACAATAGTGTCCCATCCCATGTTTTAAAAACATTCACTGACATAGCACCGATCACTTTACCATACAAAGCATTCCAGACTCCGAATACTCTATTTGGTAGAAGATGTTGTTTCTGCTTCATCCTGAAATGTTCTTCCTTCAGTTTGAGTTGATGTCCACGTAAACTGTCGTCTGTGTTAAGGATAAATAAATGTCTCAGATCAATATAATTGTATTTTATGGCGTTGATGGATTTATGTAGGACAAACCGGAAGAACTTTTACAAAAAGGTTCAAAGAACATCAAGCATCCATTTAAGCATTAAAAAAATAACTATAATTTTGCGAAACAGTTTTTCTAAACAAGTCATGTTTTCCCAGAATTAGATAATTTTGAAATACTACATCTGGAACCAAAAGGCAGCAAACTAGTCATCTTAGAATCAATACAGGTTTACAAAAATTATCATAAGTGCAGTAAAAATGTGCAGACGGACACATGGTATTCCCAACTTTTCGAATTTCTACACAAACCGAAATAATATCATAAATATATGAAATTTTTTAAATACAACTTGTCTTACACCAGTTTGAAAATGTAGTAAAAACTACGAAATTCGGGTCACTATCCTTAATAATGAAAATTGATAGAAAACGCAGTAATTTCTTATTTATTCCTTTCGGAGATTCATGAACTGGAGAATTCATTTCACTCCAATATGTAATGCAATATTTTTATAAAATCTAACTAACTAAATTACAACATAATAATAATTTAGTGGTAATAAGTGTTTACATTCATTGGGAGATAAGTCCCAATTCACATTAAAAATGTTCTTAAATAGTTAACAAACAAAAAAAAATTAATTTTGATTCCCGATTTCAGCTCATTCAATTAGAAGACATAAAGAATAACCAGAGGCCTAACACAAGTGGTACTTTGTAGTACAGTCGTCAATTGTCAGTTGTTTTAGTGAAAAATAATAAATATTGAGAAAAAATAACTTTTAATTTTTTATTGTACAATGACATAGTTGGGGGCTGAAGTACTTTTGTTGCTTTTTTATAGTTTTGGTCGAATAAAGGATGTAAAAAATTGTACATAGTTTTCCTCTATTAAAATCCCAGAAATTCTTATTTAATTATATGTATTGAAAATTGGATTCGATACAATTCATACTGTTTAACAACTGATCTATCAAAAATTACTCGAAATGAGTGTGTGAAATCTAAATAATCTAGTATATGGAAGTTTCAAGAAAAATGTACCTGGTGACTATTTTAAATTATCGATCCCTTGTTATAATTATTAATCACTCCAGAAGAAACAAGAAACTCCACAGCATCAGCCATATTTTTTTCATTTTCTTTAGTCAAGCTACTTAATGGTTTTCTTACTTTTCCAACATTAATAGGTGTTAATATATTCATAGCATGTTTCATACTTGCTACCCAAGATCCTGCAGTGAAAATACCCAATCATATTGAGAAACTAAGGTACTTTACAATACGTACCATATTTTTTTATAACTTCTATGGTATAGGTCAATTTTTCTTGTATTTCTCTAGCTTTTTCAGTATTTGACTCATTCATAGCATTCAAAATATCAATACTAAGATTTGGAAAAATATTGAAAGTTGTTCCTATTGCTGAATCGAAACCTAAAGCCAGGGCTCCAGCTAAAACCTGAAATCATAAATTTACTGATAATATGCTCATAATCAACAGTTTGAATGCATACGCTATCAGCACCAAGAAAAATGGCGTTTTTTCCTCCATTGGCATGTAAGGCTAATATCCCTTCATCTAATTGGGTGGACGTGAACTTTAAACCACAAAAATTTGGTATTTTTCCCTTTATTTCTTTCATTAAATTGACCATGTTAACTAAAAAAAAATCAATGAACAGCCAAGAAGTTGAGTACCTTAATTCTTCAACTTACTATTTACAAATGAAAAACTTGGAATATGGTAATATAACAAAGGGGTGTTTGGTGCAGCCTGACCAACTTCTTTAAGATAACTTATTAATTCGTCTGTTGTTGTTGGTTTGAAATATAATTCTGGTAAGCATAAAATAGAATTGACACCAATGTGTTCAGCATGTTTGGCCTAAAATAAATGAGTAAATGATATCTTATTTAATATTAAATTAACCATTCAGTTTATAAGACAAAGAGAGGATAATTATCTTCTGCATTTACTGTGAACTCATAATTGTAGCAAAATGGGTGAATGCTCAAAAAAAAGTATAATTAAAAAATATACAGGATCAAATATTACAAAAGATGTAATCTAAGCTGTAGTATTAATTAATTATTAACATTTAATTTAATGATTCATTTGATGTCTTTAGGAAAAAATCAGGCCAAATGATGCTGACTAAATTGAGTCCACAGATAAGAAATTGAATGTCAAAAGTGAGGAAAAAGTCTTCTACATATTAAAAACTTACAACATATGAAAAAATTACCAACTTTCACGGCTATTTTTTGACCTCTCGTCTCTAATATAAAGCCAAATCTGCTCATTATTTTATTTTTCACTATTAATAGAAAATTTAGTAATGTAAAAAACAATTTCAGTATTGAAGAAATTCAAAGCTTTTCTTGAAAGTATATACCACAATTAGAATCAAAGTAAAAAGTGGTAAAAAAAAGGCCCTGAAATTAGAATCAGGAATTGAAATTCAACTTAAGGACGATGTAAATTTATCAACATACTATGTTTTTGGACGGCTTTCAAAGTGACTCATCTTAGCTGAGAATGAATTAATATAGAGATAGGTAAAATATTCACGATTATCCAAAAAGATATATTTTTCAATTACAGAAGTTATCCTTATCTTGAGAATACAACTTTTTCACCAAGAAAATTCAGGAGTGGTGCTCTTATATGTAACTATAGGTTAATAGCTATATCATAATCCTATGTCCTGTGTCCGCAGCTCACCCATGACGTTCTACCTGCTCAATAAATTCGGTTCAAATGTTGACGATACTTTGGATCTCACATAGTAATAGCAGAGGGAGGACTACAATTACCAGTTTCCTTCATTAGCAGTTTTTATACAACTTATTCAGTAAGCTATGGGAATGTATATCATGCCATTTTGAAATCTTAATATTTTTTTTACTGTCAAGAGAATTCTCCTTCGATTGCTTTTATGTAACCATTTTAATCATCTTTGCCTACACATTACTTCTGTTTTGTTATCAAAGACAATATCAACTATTATTAATTCCATATCCTATAATTCTTGGAAAACATTTTCTGAAATCCTTTTATACTGATCACATTCAAATTTCGAAGTAAACTGACAACTTTCCGAGCTAAGAGAGATATAAAGGAAGATCCAAATTATGTTATTTGTAAAGAACCAAATGTGTTATTAATATGTTCCCCATAAAATGTATCTCAATCTTTTGGACATATGCTTTATCTTCCATAACTACCACACTGAATGGAAAGTCAGTGTCAGAATATCAAAATGTATATATAGTTTTTACCAGTTCCAAAACATCTGGTAATGGTGCACCGCCTACTTGGACCATAATATGTTGTTTTGTATGGACAACTGCTTCTTTCCACTTTTCTGCCAATTGCTTCCTCTCATTCTTTGATAATGAAGGGCCTTCCCCTGTGGTTCCATTCACTGTATAAATAAAGGAAATGTTATTCTTGGAACTGTTAAAAAACATTTACTCACCTAAAATACCATCAATACCCAGATTACTGAGGAAATTTGCGTAGGTTGGTACAATTTCCAAATTCAGTGTCCTAAATATAATAAATCATAAATATAAAGTACACAATTTATATATGTATGATTTCAGTTTATAAAATATATACTATTTTTTAATGAAATTCCTTTATAATTTTCATATAGTTCCTCATTCCTACTAGGCTGCTATAATATCATCCAAATGTGACATATTCATGCAAAATTCCTGATCAAATTTAATTATGGCCGATCATAGTGTAGTTTTATAAATAACATTTGAAAAAAACTATTTGAAGATTTGGCTTTTCTGAATAAGCTATCTTCGTATGGTTTTCATGGAAAGTCTCTGCGTTTGGATGAAGAGTTTTTCACCAATAGAAAAATTCATGTGGTCGTGGATAGGGTCGGTTATCATGGTTTCAATGTGAACGCTGGAGTGCCCCAAGGCTCAGTTTTGTCGCCGAGCCTCTTCCTGATCTACATAAACGATTTTCTTAGTACGTCCGAGAACCACATTGTGAGTTCATTGATGTTTTCTGTTCTTTCACCAGTGACAAAACTTTGAGCACCGTTGAGTCTCATATCCATAGATGCCAGCATATCGATTCCCTGAACGACAATCTCAATAATAAACAAATGGGAATACTGCTCTCATGTTTGGAGCTCAGTACCCAAGCATTCGTTAAAACTTTTGGATTCCATCCAGAAAAGAACAGTACGACTGATTGACTGTTCAACTATAACAGCCAGTTTGCAGTCATTGCTTCGATCGAAACGAGGCGCTGTGCACTGCTCGTTTCGATCGAAGCATCCCTCCCCACATTGAGAGAGAACAGTCGTTTATTCGTCATTGCATCACGCTGAGGTGTCGATTCTTCCACTGATCCGACATCGTCCTTTTCCATACCTGTATAGTGTGCACTCATCACTCATCTCATTGTGAATGAAGTAAAATTTTCTGGCAAAACTATAGCAGTATGTTAAAGTACGAAATATCTAATTGGTCGTAGTGCAGATAGGCTCTCTTGAAGCCAAACATTTGGCATATGTTCAATGATTATACTTACTACCATACAAAGTATCATAGGTGTATCGATATTTGATAGGTTAATACAAAATAAACTTAACATGTTATCCTTGAACGGCGTGAAAACTGGTGCCATTAAACCTCTATACGTGTAGTTCATCTGAAACAATTTGAACAAAGTGCAACTAAAACAATTAATAATGAATGTTCACGGGTATTTATTTAATGCATCATTATTATTATTATTATTATTTGAAAAGCTTTCAAAATAATTTTGATTTCTTATACAGAATACCGATAATTAGGAGATAAGACATGTTAGCCTAAGTACTGTTGCCGATGTAAAAGCTAAGTAACACAACAGTAAAATTTGAATTTGAACATTGAATCATTATCGGTCTTAATTCTCAGATGTGAATATAGACATGAAAAAAGTAACATAAAAGGCATGAAATGCTTTATATTAATTATTTGAAGAATTAAGTCGTTTATTCGTATTTTGATTCGACGGTATTAAATTATAGTAAATATTAAACAAATTTTCAAATAGAGATAAACGTCTATCTATATTTTGGAATAAGAAATTTTTCGAAATTTCTAATCTATATAGTAATATGTGACATATTTTTGAATTTGAATTTTCGACCCAATTGAATCAAAATCAAATAATCTTCCACTCATTTATACATGGTGCATGATGATGTTTCCCTAAATTATTCCTACACAATTTATATTATCACTACTATATTATAAATAAACAATGATAAGTTCGCAGATAACATAATGGAGCAATAAAATATTTCATGCATCAAAAATATGCAAGTTTTCATTTACAAAGTACATTAGTGAATTATACACAAACATATTCTATTTCAACGAATCAAAATAGTGAAAAAAGTGGAATATTGAAAACAAAGAATGTAAAAAATTCCGGCGAACCAATTCTGAAATATAGGTACCCAGAGACTATCATTTTTCTCAAGTTATTAAAATGAAACTACTGATTACCTTGAGGAGCAATATGTGTTAACAGCAAAAAAACAATATTAAAACTGATAACAGAAGTTGGATGTTCTGTGTATTGAAGATTATTCTTATCTTTTCTTCACCTTAGGCTTAGCACCCACTATAGTGTTTCACCGTACTCAAAAATTGGAGAAAATTTAACATAGTGTGGTAATCCAACAAGATTAAGAATTCATGAAAGGGCTGTAATGATACAGGGGTTAATTCAGTGGGCAATAGCAAATTCTACGCAAGGTTTAATGTCCCTGAATTAATTTGTTTATTCTAATCTTCAGACCAGATACTGTTAAACTTAGGAATTCGCTTTCGTAGCACGCACGAACGGCGGCTTCATGAAAGGAAATTCTTTTACTCTGGCCTATATATTGTAATAACAAACTACAGATTGAAAAATTCATAACAGCTGATTGTACGAAACGTAAATATATTCCTTCAGATGGGTTAATGAACGGAAAGTTTCGGCGGAAAACGCTGACGTCGGAATTAACACGTATGGCTCGACAAGGAGACGAAGCTTTCGAAAAACTGCTAAATAGAAATTTTGAGCGGGTGAACAAACTAAAAATTTGAAAGGAGAAAATCGACTCGTACGAGGTATTAAAAGGGCCAAAAGAGAGTTTGTTAGGGAGTCTTGACACGCCAGAAAAACTATTGAGATCGTCGAGAAAAGATCGCTGTGCGAGGCTCGAATTGGTCTCAGAATTTAGCATTATTATAAAAATATTGAGTGATATTAGTAATTTTTTTTTAAGTTTAAGAACTGAGTCAGAAGAATTAGATAAATTGAACATAGTGCTAAGTTCCGGCACCAAGGAATTAAAGAGTAGCGGAAGTCATTCTTTATCGTTTATTATTATTATTATTATTATTATTATTATTACATAAGTGATAAGAGTAAAGGTAAACCCATAAACTCAAAAAAACAAAAATAAAATGAAACTGAGAAAGTACTCTAGAAATGAAACAATTAAGTGGTAAATGCAATGTAATGGAATTAATTATTGAACCCGTGTAGACCATCCATCCAGAGCGTTCTTGAAAGAATTCACCGATGGCGATGACACAACTTCAGCAGGGAGCCGATTCCACGCCTCGAACACTCTGTTGGGAAGAAACTGGCTCCTCGGTGTCGTCCTGAAGTTCTCCTTGGCAAGCTTTAAACGGTGTTCTCTTAAGGCCCGATAATGGTTTAGTGGAAAGAGGTAAGACATATCCGTACCGAAGATGGAGTGAAGTGCTCGATAGGTGGTAATCAGATCTCCCCTTCTTCTACGATCCGAAAAGGAGGGCAACTCAAACAACCGCAGCCTCGATTGGTAATCAGGGCGAATTGGGCCAAATGGAAGACGGGTGTTCCACTGCTGGACAGATTCCAAAAGATCTCGATCACCCTTCAGATTGGACAACCAAACAGGGCCCGCATATTCCAGAATAGGACGCACGTAGGTTGTGTAGAGAGTGCTGCTTGTGGCTACATCGCATCTTGCAAATGTTTTAGACAGCTGATAGGTGAATTGTCTCGCTCTAGACACAACAGTCGAAATGTGAGTAGACCAACTCAAGTCATCTGTGACGGCAACACCCAGGTCACAATGTTGAGAGACAGCAGCTAGCCTCTGCTGGTCAACGAAGTAGGGAGTGCTGGGATTTTTTTTGTCGATATGGAGCACGCAACACTTCACGATATTAAGAGGTAGCAACCACCTCCCACACCACTCAGAGAGTTTATTGAGGTCTTCCTGGAGGTGTCCCGCATTAACTAAGGGACAGTTGTAAAGCTTTGCGTCATCTGCAAACATTGCACAATTGGATGAAAAAAGTCGGGGGAGATCAGAAGTGTACAACAGGAACAAGATAGAACCCAAAACCGAACCTTGCGGAACTCCACTAAGGACTTCCATATCAGAGGAAGAGAAACAGTCACCGACCCTCACCCGGAAAGTGCGAAGCGACAAAAATGACTGAATCCACGAAAGCAGAGGACCCCTCACTCCCAAGAACTCAAGCTTCCTCAGGAGACGACGATGGGGGACACGATCAAATGCTCGAGCAAAGTCCAGATAAACAACATCCACCGTACAGCCATAATCAATGCAATTAGTCCAATCGTTGACACAGGAGAAGAGGTTCGTAATGGTGGACCGACCCGAAAGAAACCCATGCTGCTCCTTGGGAACTATATCGTTTTGTAGGGCAAACTCTATCAATTTATCGCTAATGATTCGCTCCAGTAGCTTGCAAACTTGAGATGTTAAGCTTATTGGTCTGTAGTTCTGAGCAGAAAGCTTATCGCCTTTCTTGAAGATAGATGTAACAGAAGCTGACAACCAATCTTGAGGGAGGAAGGAGGATTGAAGAGAATACGAAAATATCATAGACATTGGCTCAGCCAAGACATCGGCGCAGGAATGTAGCAGTTGCGAAAAAAATCCATCGCGACCAGGGGCAGAGTGCTTCTTCATCTTGGAGAGGTATCCCAGGACCAGCTCCCAATCGACATTGATGCTCTCCACTTCATCGACAATACGTGGAAAATTGGGATCAGAAATTAGATCGTCAGGTTCCGACACAAAAGCGGAGGCAAAAGATTGCGCCATCACATCAGGAGCCCGAGTAAGGTTCTCGCAAGCCTCACCGGCAGAGTCATAAACAAAGGGTATTTCAACCTTGCTGTTCATGCAGGAGCGAAGATACTTGTAAAGTCTATTCCTATTCTTGGAGCTGACTAATGTTCAAATTTCTTCTTGGCTTGTTGAATAGTCGACGATACAACATTGGAATATCCACGATGGTTGCGATAGTCATCATCCGATCTGCTGCGTAAATAACGTTGCCACAATGATTTTTTACAACGGATCATATGCAATATGGACTGCTTTATCCATGGTTTCGAAGGATTGAATTTCTGAACTGAGTAAGTAGTACAAGCAGCCACAGTCTCACTGATTATATCAGAAAACACCCTCCAGTTATCCTCCATCGAAAGCTGAGAAGAGAATACCAGCTATAGCCCGAGAGGATATCGCGAACTTGATTGAAGTTGATTCTACTTTTAAGCTTACTCTGCCTACTGTTTGTGATTGAGGTGTTGAGCTGAATTTGGGTAGATAAGAGAACGTGGTCAGATTTTCCAATAGGAGGTGAATATTCGATTTCTGAGATGGCATTGGAATCGGAACAGATGAATAGGTCGAGTAAGGAAGGAATCTGTCCCTCCCTGTATCTGGTGGGTTGATGAACTAGTTGTTGAAGACCACTGTTGACCATAAGTTCAGCATAAGGAAACGATGGTGCGTTTTGTGAAGGCAGCTGCGTGATGGGCCACTGTAAATCTGGACAATTGAAGTCTCCAGCTATGAACAAGTTATTATATTTCTCAGAGCTCTCCGACAGAAAAGCAACCAACTCGGCGTCTTCAGAGCAGGGACAAGGTGGATAGATACATCCGATGAAGATAGAAAAACTTTGCTTTGATATTTCAAAGAAAATGTTGTTGATGCCTGCCCAATCCTTATGGATCTCATTCACTTTGAACGAGGAAGTGATATCTTGTCTTAAGTAGACGCATACCCCCTGTGACCAGGAGTTGTGATACTATCGTCGCGATAAAGGGTATAATTAGGTATGTCGAATGTGCAATTTGGAATAGATGGATGCAGCCAGGACTCAGTTATCAGCATAATGAAGGGTTTTTGTAGTTGAACAATGGACAAATATTCAGAAAATTTGGATGAAATTGATTGTATGTTAGTGTAAATCAAGGGCCAAACCAAGAGATTATTCAGTTTTTTGTAGATGTACCCGGAGGTTGTGATGAGGATACTATTGTTGGGTAACCCTGTAAATATTTTATGGTTAGATCGCTTTCACCAGCGTTTTGATGGCGCTTCAACTCGACACGAAGAGAGTCAAAGGCAGAGACCTGTTTTTTGTCTTATCATCATAAATTATAACTTGACGGAAGCTAGGGTGACCCTTTAGTTTGGATCGGTTTCTCAAAACAGCCGTAACAGTATCAGATGACGAGAAAGTAGCTCGAATCCACTTCGGTTTGCTTTTATCTTTGGATGGTAATCGAGTTGAACTGATGAGAGTGTGACCAGCACTCGGCAGGATGTGCTCCACAATGTTACGAACACTGGCAGTGTCAAGCAAGGCGTCGGCTTTCTCAGGGACATTACATATGATGAGGTTGTGAGATTTTCTCACACGGTTCAAAATTTCCGCCATATCATGTTGGGCTGAAAGATGGGAAGAAGTAGAAGTAGACGAAACATTATCCAGTTTTGAAGAAACGGCGGCAACTTCATCGCATAGTGCTGAGATGGCCTAAGGCCTAATGTAAATTGGCAATCTCCGAATGACAGTCATCGATTGCGCTCTGATGTTTAGAGATAACATCCCTATGCTCCTTGATTTTTGTGGTACAACTTGCCAATTGATTGAAGAGGTCGTCTTGGCGTTTTTCGATACGCTCGACACTGGCAGCGACCTTTTGAATTGATTCAAGAAGATTGTTGAAATGCTGAGCAGTGACTGGCATGTTTGTATCATCGGACGGAGTCTGTTGAGCTGACTGAGAATTAGGCTGGACGGAATGACGATAACCAGAATAATCACTTCGCAATCTCCACTCCTGCGACATTATGAAGGATAATTAGGATGAAGGGATAGGGATTACAATTAGACTCTTCACTTCAATGGACCGTTAATGAAGACTTAGCACAGATACAGAGGCCACGATCGAAAGGAATGCGGGAGAGGAAACAAAAGCGGACAGGAATACGAGAGAACTCCCAAGTTACAGAAGACGAGCCATCTCCTATATCATCGATTACCAGAATGAAATGACTGGAGAGGTAAACACTGAAATGCAGCGAAGCGAAATGCAAATGAGAAGGGTCCCGTCAAGGACAACCGGTTCCGGAAAACCGTCAAGCGAGCGTGTGAGCGAGAAAATAAAAATGTAAACATACAAAATGAAATGAATTACTTTACAGAATTGTATTTAAATAGAAAAATATCAACGTTTTTTCAGAGAAACTTAATGTAATACGTATATAAAGTCTAAGGACTTACTTTCAGTGTAATGAAATTGTTCAATTCCGACTTGATACACAATTAATATAAACGAATTGAAAATAAACTTATGAAACACGTTTGCACTCTCCCAGTTTCTCGACTAGTATTGTTCGTGTTAAATAGGCCGTTTCTTGTAGAAAATCGGGTGTGCCCAGTTTTGGTTTGAATTTATGATCTTGGAGTCTAGGCGTAAGAAATATCTAAAAATTTTGGTATGTTATTCAGGTTGAAATTGTCTAATTAAAGTAGAGTCAGAAATTAAGAAGTAGGTAGTAGGTTGACATATCTCTTCGTAATTATTATGTTTGAAGAATTTAGACAAAATTATATAAATGATTCGTAGTGCTTGAGGAATCTGCATCGCCCTTTCCAGTGTGTCATCTTTATTGAAGTTTTAAGTTTAGGATTGATAAAACTATTGTATTTTGGCACACTTTTTCCTTATACTTCTTAAAATTCATAATTGAGTTTCATTACCATTTTCATTATTACAGAGAAAATTTATTAACATCAAAGACCTTCCATTTTCTCGAAGGCCGTACCTTTCCTAGGACCGCTCGACTAGGATTGGTTCGCACCCCATTCGTAAATAAGTCAATCTAGTAATATTTTCCATCCATCCACCTCCCACAAAGAGGTGGCTTATTACAGTAGTATTGGGGGATGAAGAGAATTATTGGATGTTACAAGAGCAATTTTGATCAAAAAAACTCAATACAACTTTGCAAAAATGTTAACGATTTGAAAAATTTATTTTCAGATTGTGAAATATTCCTATCAATTACCTGATTTTTTATCATAACTTTTCACGGCCTTCTACAAGGAAAAAAACACGGGTATTGCAAGAAGTACATCAGAATTAAAAATGAATATAAAAAACATTCAACAAATTCGAGGAAGCTTTAGCGGGTTCATACCTGCAGATTTATTGTCATCATATCATTGGCTGTCGTCTAACATTTGGAATTTTAAATCCACTGCCAAGCTGATAGTCCTGATACTCCTATATTGTGCGTGTTAGGAGTTCAACTGTATAATTTTTAGACTTTTTACTGTGTCCTTACGCCACCTTGGGGACAGCATTATTAATTTATGACCCAACAATGAAGTGGTAATCGAAACTGTCCGAGTAGAAAATTTCTCTTCTACCAAGGAGGACTAGAACTCGAACATTTCAGCTCCTAGTTCGCCGCTCTACCACTGAGCTATAACAACTATAATCTTACCCAATGAATGACATAATCTGAAAAAAGACCTATTTTTCTATATTCTGTCTAATCTATAATTATATTTTTTTTAATATTGAGGAAGCAAAATTTCATATGGTCTTATTTTCGCGGATTTTATGCAACAATGAATTTCCTATTTGGACTTAATTACCTTGGGCAAATTTTCAAGTCCCTTTGTTATTTCTTTTTTAAAGTTATTGTTCGCATAAACTGATAGAATTAACATAATAGCTGGAATTTATTCTCCAGAAGCTCTTCAGATTGTAATCCAAATAATTCTCATGAAAACATTTAGAATTTAGTTTAATAACGAAATCGTCATCGGTTAACCATCTATTTTAGTCTAATTTCGGAGAAAAAACAGACATGGAATTGGTGGCTAATGGCTACTAATAAAGATTTCGTGATAAAAGTTCTATTATATTGAACTGGCCCTCTGTTTACTTTTGTAACTTTTAAGTATTACCCATGGATGCTGCTTTTTGTCGTTGTTTTACATCTTAATGATAAATTTAAACTCAATGGGATTTGTACATTAGAAAATATTTGAG
Organism: Megalocaria dilatata; assembly: GCA_034642435.1. Lineage (NCBI taxonomy): Eukaryota > Metazoa > Arthropoda > Insecta > Coleoptera > Coccinellidae > Megalocaria > Megalocaria dilatata. The sequence goes on from CM067856.1 coordinate 45,490,221, forward strand.
AAATAAAATTATAAGTAAGAATAACCTGATAGAGATATTTAGGCCCCAAATCTATCCTGAAAGTATCAAGTCTGAGCTTCATTAATTTACTTCTAAATACCAAATTTCAGGATCGATTGAATCTATACTTTCGAAAAAGGATAAAAAACTTCAAATGAGAATTATTCTAAAACCAATGGACAGTTGGTAAAAGTTCATTAACGAACTCAACCAAGATATTTAGACCTATTACCGAGCCTGGAAATTTAGTCTCTAGCTCTTTCCTTTTAAATAGAGTTTACAGACGGACCCCCTGGACAGAATCACTTTTCACATCGGATTCTTCATCAGTGAGCCCCACATAGTCATATGAGACCATTTTCAACATTTTAAAAATTACAAACATTTGAATAAAACGATAATACATGTTTCCCTAGAACAAGAGCGCAAAAGTGAATAGATGTATTTAAAATAGAGAAATAGTTCGTCTGATATGAGGTTTCATTTAATATTTACAAGATTTATTTTCTTGTAGAAGGCAATAACAAAGGCTAGGATAAAAAATGTCAGATCCAAAAGTTGACCTGTTTGATCAAAAAGTTGACCTGATATTGATGAAATTGTTTCGACCAGGGTAAAACATATTGTATATATCACACAATAAAGTCAACTAGTACTGTAAATAAGTATTGATGTTATTTATTAAGGAGACATTTATTATAAAAGTTATAAAAGTATAAAACCAGCACCATTCTTAACAATAATTAATTTAAAATACATACATGATTTAAAATAAATATTAAATAAATAAATAATCTCAAGTCATAATTATATAATTTTCAGATATATAAAATCATCATATAAAAATTTTCAAAAAGTTATTTGTGGAGTAAAAAAATTTCACTATAAATAATTATATATAATTTTTAAGTAACAGTAGTAATATAATATTAAAAAGCTTTGGTTTGAAATAAAATTATAATATTATTAAACAACGGGAAGGGACGGAATCATTTGAGTATTCTTAATCTCAATCCTCTCTTTGCGGTGATACATTTTTTCCTTTGAAAATGCAAATTATGTTATAGTTAACATTCACTAATTTCTCAACAAGAGAAGAAATTCTTCCAATGATCATGTTTTTCTCGTTTTAGTTGTGACACGAGGTGGTACACTTTCTGACAATTCTTTTCCATTTGTTTCAATGGGTAGGAGCATACATGCTACTGCTGCCGAAAGAGCAGCAATTGTATAAATAGTGATAGCTAAGGATAGCGAACTCTTGAGTAGTACCTGAAAATTAAAATTAATTAAATTCTCTTATGTTAAGAAATTTATACTTGCTTGTTCAAAATTCAGTATATTACTATGTTAAAATATGCAAATATAGGCTCTATTTGTTATTCAAATGGAGAGTGCAAATTTATATGTATTAATAGTTTGGAATAATATCAAATCAGTAATTTTCATTTGATGGTATTTTATTCATTAGTATAATTTGAATGAATAACTTTTCACAATTTTCAAAACTCTAAATGGTACTTTTTTTCATTAATTAAAACCTATCAAGTTCAGAGTGAACATTTATCAACTAATATTTTATATTATTTCTATATCAGCCTTTTTAAATATTTATGTTTGGTGGGGTATTTGATAAAAAATTTAAAAAATTCTTAGTAAGAGTAATACATGATGAAATATTTCTTCAAATTGAAAAACAATTCAATGAAATAATGCACTTATATATGTTGATTTCTATTTATTATTGCGAGTTGCTCACATGACGCGTTTTTGACAACTGGTCTGAAATTTGTTAACATACTGTATTTAAATGAGAGATAAGAGTATAATAATTTTTTATTACTTTTGGTCCCTAGGTGAAAAGGAACAATAAAGGTGAACTCATTCATTCAATAAATTGCCTGAATTTCTTAATGGGCCATTTCTAAACTTTCTAACAGGTTCAGTTTCACACTCTTATTTTCTTTATGCAAAATCTTAAAACGCTCATGTTATTAGATACGTAGAATCCAACTCATTATTGAGGAAAGAGCGTTTGACAATATAAGTTTTTGAGCAGGTACCGCATGATAATTGGTGACAAATGCGTTTTGTTCATTTTAAGTTTTGAGTTTTTTAAAATTATTTCTAATTGGTTCTGAAAGAGATGTTCATGTTATTGAGGATTTTTTTATTTTTACAAATATTATTAGTAGTATTAGTGGGTGAGAGAATAGTATATTTTTTTTAAAAATTCAAAACCTAAAATGAATAAATCACATTTGTCAGATGTTTACCAATTATCATGCTCAAAAACTTATATTGGACAAACGGGAAGGTCCTTTGATACTAGAATAAAGGAACATCAATGCTCTTTCCTCAATAATAAGTTGGATTCTATGTATGCAGAGGATCTAATAAAAGAGAAACATGATTTTGATGAGCATATTAGGATTTAGTATAAAGAAAATAAAAAGGTCTGAAACTGAACCTGTGAAAGTTTTGAAGTAAACGGATTAAGAAATTTAGAGACCCAGTTCCACCAAAAGTAATAAAGATTTTATTGTACCCTTATCTCAAAACAGAAACCATTTAAATACAGTATGTTACCAAAATCTAAACCAGTTGTTTATAAGCATTTGATGAAGTTACTATGTAAACAACACACATCATTTGAGCAACTCACAATAATAAATAGAAATCAACATATATAAATGTATTATTAAATTAAATTGTATATTGGATTTGTATCAAGTAAAGACCAACACAATTTGAAGTGAAAAACAATTGATAGCTTTCATACAAACCTGAGCTACGTATGGAGTAACCATTGCTCCTAATCTTGCCATAGCAGAGCAAGAACCAACGCCCACTGCTCTGAGTGAAGTGGGATAAACTTCAGGAGTGTATACATAAGCCGCTTGAAATACGCCTGCTATTATGCCTCTTGCAAAGAATAACATAACCGTCAAAAACGATCGCCTGTAAGCATTAAATGAAGGATATTTGGAAAATTTTTCTCAAAATTTTTTACCCACCTAGTAGTACAAATCATCAATAAACTACAGCACATAGCATATATGATAAATTGTACAGCCATCGTTCTTTTCCTACCAAATCTTTCAATTACAAATATAGTTATGAAAATGCCTATAAAAAGAATTGAATCAGTTTATTATTAATAGAAGCGACTCAATTTATTATTGATATTTATATCATCAAAACTACCTGGGAATTCTGCCAAAGTAGTCCATAAAAGATCCATATAATCAGTTGTTTCCAGCTGCTTACATTCTGCTGCACAAGTTTCAAATTGAAGCGGATTTGTAGGCTCGGCCGTACATAAAGCATTTGAGGCTTCAAAAAGTTGAGTTGTCATCAATACAAGCCCATAATAACAGAAAGCACACGACATCCTATAAAAGAAGGTGAAATGGAAACAATAGTTGTATTGATAATAATTGATTTATATAAATTATTACCATATAAACCACAACAGTAGAGATGTCCTTCTTAGGACAGGCACTAATAAATCTCTAAAGCGCCCCCTGTGTGAAGGAGCAGTCACTGAATCATCTACAACAAGTCTTCCTAGCAACATTGGTTTTCCATTCTCTTTAGCTATTTTTTCTAAGGTTTCTAAGGCTTTATCTGTTTGTCCACTTGCAACATGGTATCTTGCTGATTCTGGCAGCCACTAAAAGACATTAAATAAATTAATCCTACCAATAGGATGCAGGCTATTACAATTGAGCCTTTTAGAATGGATATGATTGTTGATTTACTATCTAAAATTGTTAACTTAACTTTTATGCCTTACCTAAAAATGGTAAGAACATATGTATGCAGATTTGTATCCCTTTTACCTTCACCTTTTTTCTATAATGTTTATGTTATATAGTGAATATTTCTGGAAACAAGAATATTTTTTCTAGAAGTTTACTAAAAGAAAAAAATACAAAAAGAATCTAAAATAAACTGAAACATTTCAGAAACTGTGAAACATTCTATTTTATTTCCTCTAGATTTTAATCCCTATTCCCCAAATTCACACCTAATTCCGGTCATTATATATTAATTTTAGTGCTTCTCAATTCAAGGCATAAAAATTTATAGGAATCTGAGTTATATAAAGAATCAATACAATTTTGTAGTTGTACAATGCTTCAAACGGAAGTTTGAACCATTAAGAACTATCCAATCAAAACAATTCCATTGTAACAGACATTGTTGCTCTGTAAAATGTCGCTCATACAAATAGCAATGAGCAACAAACTAAGGTTGGTTGGAGTATCTACTCAAAAGAGTACTGAGTAAAAGAACAAGGAGTAATACACCATTCAATAGACCAGAATGAATGTTAATGAAGAGGTTTAGAAACATAGATTAATCATTCATGATAAAGGCAAGCCTAGGAGCTCATTGCATCTTGATATCATCGTTAAGGAAAAAAGATAACTCCCATAATTTTGGAGATCTTTGCTTTTGGCGCGCTAGTTCCAGGGGAACACAGTGCTAATGTTTCGCCCAAATGTCTATAATTTTCAAATTTTGAGCCGAAAATTGTCTTAAACGGCTAGGTTGGACTTACTGATGAAGAATCCGAAGTCAACAGTAATTCTGTCCGGCCGTAAAAACGCTAACTTTGAACGGAATGAGTTAGAGCCTTTAAACTTTCAGGAAAGGTTTGGGATTTTAATGCCGCGCCTAAGTTCCTTAATGGGCAAAATTGGCAATACTTTCCATATATTTCCCAACACTTTCGAAAATGCAAATTCGATCGATATGAAATTCAGCATTTAGATTTAGAATAATATCGCGCATGCTTGTGTAAACTTTGGTGAGGATCATATAATTATAAGATCACCAAAGATAATTTGTGAGGATCGTGGGTGACATGAACTAACGCGTAAAGGCTCCTGACTTCACGTCAGTGCTTTTCATCATTTTCTTTTTTGCGCGCTTGTTTTAAGGAACAGCGTGTTACCGTTTTGTCCAAATGCCTGCCCAGTCCGTTTGTAAACTCTCTAACTTTTGAACGGAAAGAGCTAGAGATCTGAAACTCTCAGAGTAGGCTTGGAGCCTAAATATATCGGTTGATTTCGTCTTATTGTGGCAGTTATTCACATTTGAAGCTGTTCTTTTTTTCCCAATATTTCCGAAACTGATCCGATCGAAATCAAATTTGGTATTGAGGTGTATAATAACGACATGAAAATGACAAATTTCGTGACGATCGGCCACCCAGGGAAAAAATGCTAATTTCCTAATGAAAAGACATATAGACTTGAAATTTTCGGAATACCGTAGGAGTCTTTATTTCTATTAGTTTATGAATTCTATTTTATTTTGTAATTTTGAGTTTATGGGTAAAAACGTCTACTCTTTTCATTTTTTAATAATAATAAATATATCTGTTATGTTCAAAAATGAAAAAAAAAAGGCTCAATGATCCTGAATAATTTACATTTGAAGTTTTATTTTTCAGTTATTTTCGTAAGTACAAATCCGAATGAGCGCTAATTTAGTATTTAGATGTCAAATCACGACACGAAGGTTCATGCATAATTTGGTGAAAATAAATCACGAGAATTTTCAAACTTTCAAATCTTTGAAAATAGATGTGTGAAACCTTCAAATGTATCTGTAAAGAAACCAACAAATTTTAAAAGCTTAGGTAGCCAGATGGCTACCTGAGCAAAATTTAGAACTCTTTCCTAATCCAGTCGCAGTGTGACTTTAAAGCATCATTTGTAGCTTCTTTAAGAAGTAATTCACAGATTTGAAATTTTCAGAGAAATGGATTGTTGAACAAATGCGCAAAAGCTTCCTACTTCACGTCAGTACTTTTCATCGCTTTTTTCTTTCATTTTATTATTTAGATTTCAATCTGTGCTTAAACTTCCAAGATAATCCTAGGTATTTGCGCGCTTGTTTTAGGGAATAGCGTGCTATCGTTTTACCCAAATGTCTGTAATTTGCGAATTTTGAACCAAATATGGTCTAAAACAACTATATTGGACTCAATGTGGAAGAATCATAGGTTAAAAGTAATTCTGTTCGGCGGTCCATCCGTAAAAACAATAATTTTCGAACGGAAAGAGCTAGAATCTTGAAACTTTCAAAGTAGGTTTGAAGTATGAATACCTCCGTTGAGGTTCGTTAATAGGCAAAATCGATTCATTCATCATTCATTTATCTTGAAGATAATATTCTATAGTTGAAAATATCTGTTCTTTTAAAATTCAGTGTTTCTTAAGTTGGTTTTCTATTTTTCAATTATTTTACCACACTCTAATATTTTATCTGCTGATATAAGTAATACTTACAGGACAAATAATTGCAAATAAAAGTAGGGGTATTGTAGACAGAGCAAGCAACCATTTCCAACCTAAAGTTGGCATGACAATCAGTGCAAGTACCACTTCAAAACATGCGCCTAATGCCCAAAAGCACTGGAATTTAAAATCATGTTAACATAAATTCTTAAACATATAGCTATGCACTCACATCAAGCAAAACAACACATTTAGCTCTTTGTTTTGTCGGTAAAAACTCAGCATATAAGGTGACACTATAAAATATAAATAAATACTTTCTGAATATAAGAGTGATAAAATAAATAACAACTGTACTTTGGGATAAAAGAATCCTATTTATCTGAGGAATATGGAGCTATGGAGGTTCTTTGAATTGGGAAAGTGTAACTCTATACACAGTTCACAAGTCAAATCGATCCAAACAGGTATCATCAATTAGGACAGAAACAGCAGACATGCACGATTCTAATCTTATTGGATTCATTCAGTGTCAGTTCTGATGTCATAGCTTGATATTGCTCAGATTTCTGGACAATATACTTGATCATACTTATTCATCTTATTAATCTCCACAGAAAAAATCACTTACGACTGAGGTGTACAACCAACGGCAAATCCAACTAACCCTCTCAAAAACAGTATCCACATAAAACTTGGAGCCAGTGAACTTAGAATTCCATAATAAAACAACAATACTGCACATAATGTCAATGCCTATAATTTTTCAGTTTAATTTCAAGGAATTTCATAAGTTTATATAAAGACTCACATGCTTTCTTCCATACCTATCACTAAGATTTCCCCAAAAAGTTGAAGAAAGCATCATTCCTAGAAAAACTACAGTTGTAGTTAGGGCCTGTTGATATCTGGAAATTTATCATAAATGAAGGAGTCCTGGGAAAACATGTTTCTCTTGTTTTACCGAGTTATGTGCCAATCACAATGGAGAGATGGAGACAAAATAGATAGTATAGTCATTTCCATACTATCAGCCATCCAACATAAACCTGTCCACAAAGATAGCTTAACTTGAAACCAACCAAAACCAAGCGCGTTAACTGCCTGAGTAATAGTGAAAGTATCTGAAAAATTTCATCGTATTAATCAAATTTATTTGCTTTAAAAAAAGTTAAAAGTGTCATCAGTACTATAAATAAAAGATTTTGTGAAGAATATAACATCTATTCTTAGTCCAATCCCAACATTAACACTTGGAAGTTGAATACTGTTATATTAAATGTAGACAATTACCGTCTGGAACAACCGATACAGATGCCATTTCTATTTCCTGTGGAATCTGACATTCTGGGTCCACTAAAACTGTATTCTTGGAAATATTGGACTTATTTTCAGCATCAATATCTTGGTACCCTTTAGATCTAAGTAACCCCATATTCGCTTATGAAGTATATTAGTATCGACCCGACTCTATTGATATGCTAGTCAAAATTATAGAAATGAATACTTCTAATTATTTCTACATTAGTATTTTGAAGTAGGTACTTTTTAAAACAATTTTCATTTTCAAAACTTTCACCTTGTTTTAAGGTTATACTAGTTTTTGACCTCGGGTTACATGTCACTTTACAGTGTTACCAAGCTACCTTAAATTACTTAAATAAAAAAGTAGAATCTACTCTAAAATATTGGAATTATTCGAAAAAGATTGAATTTAACTGTAAGATTGGATTATGAATAAAGCTGGTATATTCAATTTGAAATAATTTCGGAAAATATATATTTTCCGGGGCACCATCTGTCGGGATAGAAACAATATTCCAAATTGTTCCATGCAAGCAAAAATTGATTCGCATCTGGTGTCAATTTCTAAATAGGTAGCAAAAAGCAGCTCTTGGCACATATTTTCATCTTTGATGAACCCAACATATCCCAACAACAAAGCTTTATTGCCAGGTTATTGGTTAAGTAGATTCGTCCAACTGAAGAGAGAATCTGTTGGTTTGTGAATAATTACACAAAATACTCTCCACGTCGCGATCCATCTCGTCTATTCGTCTTCGAATGGTGCTATTTCACAAAGAAATTCTTTTAATGATCTCATGTGGGGGCTTGTAGAGTCTGAAACACTTCCGTGATAGCTGGTAAAATAGGTTGCTCTCCAATCATATGAGGTTTTTCTGATTTTGCTATCAGTAATGTTAAATTATAGGAAGCTCGTAGTTCATCAATATCTTGCATATATGATATCGCAAACATTGACCTTACGGACGGTCTTTTCTGTAATTTTTCTTTTAGTGTTTGAAAGTATGGCAAGGACTTACATTTTTTTCCCGATGTATTCTTGATAAGTATTCACCCATTTTGGAGGCTTCATAGCGTTACTAAATACTTTCTCGCATATAAGATACATCGACGAGTGTTGATTTGATAGCGATGGAAAAAATCCAAACTTCAGTTAGTAGTAAAATTTATCATAAAATATCTTCAAAGTTTCAAATAAAAAAAGGGAAGAATTTTATACTTTATCTAGTACCATCCTTATTTTTTTGCCGATCTCCGAGACACCGATATCGACCCCCATTCTTGTTTGTTTCCTTTGCCGACCCCCCCAAGAGATTGATATCGTCTCCAGGCTTTGAAAATCACTGCTTTAGCCGTTTTATCTAGTATGTACCCATAATATACTCTTTAGTCAATAGTTTGTCTATGTATATACTAATATGTCAATTTTGAATTAACGTTTGGATTAGGAAGGTTTTTATTTCTGATAAATTTCGATTTACAAGTAGAAATTCATTGTTATAATGTCTCGAAAGAAACATACGGGAGACTTTTGTAAGGTTAACCAATTGTATATTTTTATATTTGCCAATTTTTTCTTCAGTTTCTATCATGGATCATGAAGAATATGTTTGGGCTATGCGAACCTCTGCGTACGAGAAGCAAATACAAGAAAGTTTGAGCGAAGAAAAGGATGAAGTTGATGAATTATATTACGTTGAGGATAAGCCTAAACGAGACGTCCTTCTAGTATATAAAACTACAATTTTGTCTTCCTTCGTGCCCGATGAAATAATTTTAAATGTTGATGATTACACTTCGGAAACTTTCGACGCTTGTATATTATGCGGAGATGTCTCGGGTAAGCTAGTGATTTCCGAGCTCTTCAAGCAAGGGGTTTAAATGACCGCCGCAACTGGCCATACACCACAAAAAAGTGATGAAAATGAGCTTCATCTCTAAAGATGATTTTTCTGGGAAAAAGTTCTTCTTCGTTAATGTGATTAGCCCATTCAGCGAAGTGGAAACGCATTTGATGGTGATGAGGCGTCATTTCTTGCACTAGTTGAACTTTGTAAACCTTCATACCGAGGTCTTTATGCAAAATTCTCCGCAGAGAAGTACGAGAAATATTCAGTTCTTGAGTACGATGACCAGTCACATTCTAGGCTACAGCCGCAATGTTTTCAGCTGTGCTCACCGGACCAGAATGTGAACGGGTTGTTTTATCTAATAATGATCCTGTTTAACGAACTCTATTCACAAATGGCCGTTCCATTTCTATTGAATTTTCCACGTACATTTTTAAAAGTTTGGATAGAAGATTCATCCCTTTGAAAATAAGTTTTTAATATTTCCTAGTTTTGTTCACAGGTAAATCGGCCCACTTCGTTAATGTCAAATATTAAACCAGACTCAAAATAACCACTACTTCAAAATGCAAACTCTTGTAGCGAACAACTTCTTCGCTCCTTGTCCAGAAACCTGCCTTGCTCTGTCGCAGCTTGACCGGCGTACCAATAGAGGACCCGAGCAATCTAAAGATTCTTGACTAACCGTCCCCGCCGAGTTCAAATAGAGCAAGGCACAACTTGACGATCACCGTTCCAAGCGGAACACATGGTCACCGGCGTCACAGGCGGAGCCTGCGCATCACGCCTGTCTGATGAGTTTCAGATGCGCAGACTAGGAAACGAAACGCCGTCTCCCGAATCAAGAGATGGAAGCACCCTCGCAACACTGCATTTCACCCGAGAGCTTTACTCTAGATGGCCCACCCTTAGTTACTTTAACCATTTTTATTATTATTCTTCCTATTTTTATTATCAATCTCGTTATTAATCTTATTACTACTGTGGCGACGTGCCCTCCAATCCTTCCACAGAATTCTGCTTTGCTCAGCTTCAGCTTTCCGGCGTATCCCATAGAGGAGGCTACCGCTTTTCGAATACTGAGCTTACCGTCCTTGTCGGTTTCAAGTAGAGCAGAGCGCGAGCGTTCAGACAACCGACGTTCCGACGTGAAATAAGGTCACTGGCGTCATAGGCAGACTTGCGCACAACGCTTATCTGAAGAGTTCAGGTGCGCAAGCTCGGAACGAAACGCTGCCTCCCGAATTAAGAGGTTGAAGCTCCCTTATAAAACCCGCATACCTTCAGAGCTTCATTACAATTATTTTCATTCATTTTTATATTATTTTTATTATTCTCATTATTACTATTCTAATTTTTTATTATTCCTAGTCTCGTTATTATTTTTAGTCTCATTCCTATTATTAAAGTATGTAACATAAATTTCAATACTTATATGTAAATTAATTTAATTAATATGTAAAATATTTTTCAGGATTTACTGAACTATGCGAAACGTATAATCAAATCGGTAGCGGTGGACCATCCAGATTAACTGATATGTTGAATAATTTCATAGGAGCCATGGTACAAGAAATAATGTCTTATGGTGGAGATGTTATAAAATTTTCGGGAGATGCGTTCTTAGCACTTTGGAAGAACCAAGGCTACTCTATGCGTGAATATATCCAAGAAGCTATTAATTGTGCATTAGTAATCCAGAAGAGTCATAATAACTTCATAACAGACGTTGGAGTAACTCTAAGAGGTACTTATTTAAAAATAATAAAGAGCACTTACCGTTAGATGCTATTGGCAGCAATCCGAATTCTCAGAACTTTTAAAACTTTGATATATCAATTTGGTGTCTAAACTTACGTGTTAAATGTTCTATAGATCCTAAGATTAAAATTTTTCATAATCGAAAACTAATAAAAGAGTGACTGCTTGTAGAGATAACAATAACGATCATATTGAACATCTACTTTAAGTTGCTTTCTGTCTCAACTTCCTAAATTTTTGAATAAAAATCCTCAAGTGTAACTTTTCTATGAAAATCAAATGTTAAAATATTTGAGGCGGATTTTCTCGAAAACGGTGAAGCCTAGAGCTTTAGGCCATTACCATTTTTGGAGAATAATCATCAAGAATTTCAATTTCGTCAAAAATGTGGGAAAATGTCAGTGGCGTTCAAGTTAGGGACGTTGTAATATAAAACAACAACTTTATCTACGCCACTGAAAATGTTCGAAAAATGCAAGAAATTGAAGCTTTTTGGGGTGCCGTGTTATGAGGGAGCCCCTAACTTCTTAGTATCGGGAGGTAAGGCGTTTCGCTCCAGCTTGCAAGCCCCTGAACTGAGCAGTATGGCGATAGGGTGCAAGCTTGTCACGTGACTTTGTTCCACGTTGGAACGTCGGTGTCAGAACGTTTGTACTCTGCTTTACTTGAGGCCGGCTAGAACTGTGAACTATTATAACGGAAAGCGGTCGCGTCCTCTATGTGATACGACGGGAGACTGTAGCAGAGCAGAGCGGAATTCTGGACAAGGAGCGGGCACGTCGCCACAAAACTTTAAAAGTTTACCTTTAAAAAGCAGTGTGGTTTTATTGAGTCAATCGAAATATCTTCAGTCATCTCGGAATAATTTGAAAAAACGAGTTTTTTTTCCAACTTCAACACCTTGTATCTCGGGAGTGAAAAGAATTAGGATCCAGGCTTGCAGGAAATTTCTTCTAATATTCATTGATACTATTTTCCCTGTAACTTTATTACACCTAATCTGGGACACTCTGTATATTTCGCTGCTTGATTCTTTTCGTTTAAAATTTTATTTTTTTTGAGATAAGAGTCATTTTTATATCAATAAAAACCGATTTCATATTTATTTTTTTTTCAGTTAAGTTGGCAATATCATCAGGAGCAGTACTGTTTTCCCTTATCGGGGATTCCCAACTATCACATTATATCGAGGTCGGCCAACCCATTCTGGACACTAAAGATATCTTAGATTTATGCCGTGCTGGAGATATAATAGTTTCTGAAAAAACATATGCCTTTATGGATGCATCTTCTTATCTAGCAGAGGAAGTAGTAGGTGGAAAATATTTTCGAGTATGTCATCAAATCCATCATTCACAACTGAATTTTAATCATTAGATTTTATTTTTAATAGATTCTAGGAGTTGGCGAAAGTTGGAGACAAGTTCAAAAATTCATGACGAATCGGGGAAGTTCGATACATCCAAAGCGTATGTATACTTAAAATTATTCCAAAAGGAATTACATATCTGAATAACTTTTAGAAACCGGGGATGTTGATTCGGATACTTCATCGTCCAGTGGAGATTCCATTCTTCAAAGAAAGCGATCGTCCGAATTTGCGTGTAAGCTCTTGATATTTTCAAACCTTTAATTTTCTAAGACAGGAATTCCCCATTCACATATCTACTATCTAATTAGATTTTTATAATCTGGACGCATAATATCGTTCTGCAATATTTTGATGACACAGAGGTTATAGTGTCAGTTATTCAACTACCGATTCATTATAAAGTTTATATCTAATAATATAGTTGTTCAGGAATGCCTTGTTGCCGCTTATGAAGACACAGAGGTTGTTGTGTTGGTTATTTAATTGTGGATCCACCTTTTATTCACTCTAAACAATACAATACAATAACTTTACATGTTAGAACAGCTCAGGCGACTTCCCTTTGTGACTATCCTTACTTTTAATGAACAAAGAACAATGGTGTTCTATTTCCAACAAAGGAAAACTGGACGCTCTTAAGCCGGCATAAAGGTACCTGATTTGAGCATGAGAAAAGTTTTCTGCGTTTGTAGCGTTCTTTCCTTGAATTGGCTCGCTGGGGTATGTATAGTATGTTTGCGTGCACTAGTTGACGCTAGTGTTTGATAAATACCTTGGTGTTTCTAGGCAGAGCGAATATAGGTGGGTGACAGATTTGTAGTCACTGAACATTAAAGGTATTGAGGAGAATCAGCGATCAATAAAACTTAATGAGGCTTGTTTGAGTTAAGCATTGTTATACAAATGTCTGTTGCACTGTCTCGGTTTGTAGAACTTTATATTACCATACCTAATACTCCTTATTAATGTTATTTGGTAAAGATTAGCCGAATTAATGTATTTGCTTCAAATCCGTGTTGTCGAAATCAGATGAGGAATATTTTTTTAAATCTCTAATTTATCTTCACGAAATTATGCAAAGCCTTCATGTCGTTATTCCATATCTAAATACTGAATTTGAACTCGATCAGACTTGTACTTTCGGAAACATTAAAAAAAATTAAAATAAGAATAACTCAGGAATCATGGAGACGATTCTCTGTCATTTTCAAACATAACTGATATATTTAGACTCACAACCTACCCTGAAAAGTCAAGTCTTTTCGTTCAGAAATGATCATTTTCATATCCACTCGTATAATCGGACGGCCGATCCTCAAGAAATTAGGCATAATCTTCTTGTCGTTGTTATATACCTAAATTTTCTAAATTCCATTTCGATCGCATCGGTAGTTTCCGAAATATTGGAAACAAGTTAAAGTTTCACAGATAATGACTGCAAAATCTTCAGATCTTTTTTGTCCAGTAACGAACTGAACTGAGATATTCAGGCCACAAACCTACCCTGAAAATTTCAATTTTCTAGGTCTTTCTGTTCGAAAACTGAGTGTTTACGGATGGCTCCGTTGAATAGAATTCTTTTGACTTTGAATTTTTTATCAGTGAGTCAAATTTATTTGTTTTGAGACTCAAAATTCGAAAATTATAGACATTTGTGCAAGATAGCCACGCTGTCCCTCAGAACAAGAGCGCAAGGTCTTCATTTAGAAGCATTTTTGACAAAATCTAAACAAAAATGTTAAGAGTATGCGATTGATTTTAATGAAATACTCACCGTTGTCATCTTTTATATCTGTAACACACACAGATTGCGGATGATAATAGCACAGCTTAACCACAGATTACTGTGCATCCGTAACTATCCTCAATCTATGCAGCTTACCTGACAAATATTAGGTAATAGTAGTTTCCGCTGAATATATGGTAGCACAGATCTGTGCATATTACCATCACAGATATTTAACTATTTCTCTGGTTACAATTAAACAAATTGTTACGAAAGAATTTCATGTTTTTAAAAGAGTATTATTTATTAAAAGGTTTCAAGCACAGTTAATCTTGGTGCCAACTTCCTAAGAAGTGAAAACATAGAATATGAGTTTCATGTGGTTAAATCAAAATTCTTGAGATCATTAAGCACACAAATCTGTGACTAACAACTGCCCCATGTTTCTATATTTTTAAATATTGAGGTTAGAAATTTGAAATTTTAGAGTTTTCGAAAATGTTAGTGGATATGAGTTATCCTAGTTTTTTTATTGTAATATGCTTTTACTAAGGAGTATCAGAAAATATAAATCAAACTTTAATTGTGCATATACCAGAAATTTCAAGAATGCTTCCGTAGAAGATGTTCCCTCTGTATCCACCTCATTAATAAGGAAGGCTCTTAAATCTTCAAATCTAAATTTTGAGGAAGGTCATACATGTTTTAAAACCAGTTGCCCTATTTGTAAATTGAATACAAAACACACACTATCTACATTATATGTAAATAAAACAACTGGCATTTTCACTTGCCCCAAATGTAAACATAATGGTGATTGGGATTTTATTGAGTCCTATATATCCAATAATGGAAAGAAACCACATTCGTTCAAATGGGATGAGATACTAAAGAATTCCTCAAACATAGAAGACTCGATTAGGTCTGTCCAAAAATCGACTACTTCAATAAGTGCTCTACCGGAGAATTTTCTTCATGGACTATTAGAAAAAGTGAATCTTCCAATTGTGGAAAAAACTTCTCTAGAATCTTTGAACTTAAGAATTGATGGAAATTCAAATAAAATATTCTTTCCTTTACAAAATGCAGAGGAAGAAATTGTTGGGTATAAGATTCTTGGAGATAAATTAACTACTTTTCCAGATAGTAAATGTGGGGGTCTTTTAAAAGGTATTAGTAGTGATAATACAAAAGCAAAAGATGTTGCAATATTGGTAGCAAATCTTGCAGATTTTATTGTTTTACATGCTGCAAATATTAATGCAACTATAGTTTGTTTACCAAATGGAATTAAAAATTTACCTCAGTATGTTTTACCAACTTTAGAGAGATATAAAAAGATTGTACTATGGTTAGGTCATGAAGCTCAAGCTTGGGATGCAGCTAGAAGATTTGGAAAAAAATTAGGTGAAAAAAGATGTTACTGTGTGAGGCCTAATACTGCAAAAGTTGCTCTACCCCACAAAAATAAAGGTCAAGACTTCAAATCAATAATAAGTAATGCTCAATGTTTATGGCATAAATCAATAACAACTTTTGCTTCACTCCGACAGGATGTACTATCTGATCTTCAAAATATGGATCAAGTGGAGGGCATCAAGTGGAAAAGATTTCCTTCTCTCAATAAAATCCTTAAGGGACATCGATCTGGAGAATTAACTGTATTGACAGGACCAACTGGGTGTGGTAAAACAACATTTATGAGTGAATATTCTCTTGACTTGGCACTACAAGGTGTTAGTACTTTATGGGGTAGTTTTGAAATTAGAAATGCAAGACTTGCAAGAACAATGCTGCAACAAATGGTTGGAATGCCACTGGACAAAAATTTGCATTTATTTGAAACCTGGGCAGATAAATTTGAACAATTACCTATTTATTACATGACATTTCATGGTCAACAAAGTATAAAGGTAGTAATGGAAGCAGTTGAACATGCTGCTTATGTTCATGATATAAATCACGTGATTATAGATAATCTCCAATTTATGATGGGTATTACTGAGGAAAGTAAACATATGGATAGGTTTTGGAAGCAGGATTCTATAGTAGCTGCTTTTAGGACTTTCGCTACTAGAAAAACTTGTCATGTCACACTTGTTATTCATCCTAGAAAAGAGAGAGTAGATGAAGAATTGACTACTAGTTCGATTTTTGGAGGAGCTAAAGCATCTCAAGAAGCAGATAATGTTCTTCTCATTCAAGATAAGAGGCTTACTGGACCTAGAGGTAAAAAGTACCTCCAGATTGCTAAAAATCGATACAGTGGCGATTTAGGTGTCATGTCGCTTGATTTTGATAAAGACTCTTTGAGTTATGCACATAAAAAGAAGAAAAAATCAGAGACATCCATTGAACCAGGAAAATCAGATAATTGTTAAGTACAAACAGAATTATTTTTATATGTGATATTTTTTGTTACGGAAAGTTTCTGCTGATTAAATCTATATTTGATCATTGAGCTCTTTAATTACAAAAAATAATTATTCCATTTCAGAACAATTCACTTTCTATTCAGGATTGAAAATTTAAAGAAGGATTTTTGTTATAAAATACAATAAAATATGTAGAAAAGCTAGAAGAAATGTTCAAAATGTCAAGGATGTGATGCAGCATAATGAAAATCAAAGCACCGGGCTATTTTAAAGAGATTATTTTTTTACCCAAACAACCTAAACAAAAATGCTATATAGATTTCCTACAACAAATCACATCATTTGGGAAATCTCGACATATACAAATTTCAGTGCTTTCTTCTCACAGGTAGAACTCTTCAAAAAAAAAACAATTTGTCAAAAAATCATTTACCAGAAAGTTGCAGAATAAGGATTTATTCATTCACTGGAAGTAAACATGAATTTCCCATCCGGGCCTGGACTAAGTCATTGATGCAATATTTACTCAAATGAGGGCAACATCCATTGCGCCAAAACTTTGAACTAGGCAACAAATACTGTATTTTAATATTTACTATTCCTACAAATAGTTAATGTGTCAATTTATTAACATTTCCACTGATAGTCCCGGAGCATCTCCTAAAGTGATGGGCATAGATCGACTACATATGTTGTTGTTAATCTATGGTAATGGGGAAGGTATAGCAATCTACCAACAATGAAATACTGTCTTCGTATCATAAATCACTAGTTATTTTTATTACATTCATGTTTGGTTAATAGAAAAAACTATTTTAATATATAGTTAAACATCAAAATCATAGAGGAATTGTAAACTCACAAAATCCATTGTAGGCATAGACATTTACTAATACGCACAGATTTCGGATAATAAGGATAAGAGTATCTGTAATGTGTGCTATTTTAGTTTTTACTTACTTACTCCATGGCTCTACAAACCGAGGTAGATCTTGGCCGAGTGTACTATTCGCCTCCACTTTTGCCATTAGGGCAAGGTCTTGCTCTATCCCCAAAGCCCTTAGGCTATGTAGTTTGTCCATTGATAAGCGACATTCTATATTGTTTCTTTGTCTATGTCGATTATCCACAAATCTGTGATTACATGTAACGTAAGCTGCAAGAAAACTTGGTAAGGTCATATATTAATCTGTTTCGGAATATATACTACAGAATTGTCACATATTATATTTATTCGCATTTTAGAAACTTGTTTATTAAAGTGATGCTAGTTGTGAATATTTCATAAAAAATGTTACAATTTCTATAATTCAAAAGCACTTGTGATGAGAAGGATCTTTTGTCGTACAGCCATTAAGAAAATCTCCAAAAAGGCCAAATCAGAAAATTTGAAGTTTTAAAAAATAAATGCGATTCTCTATGGAGTACTATGACCATTGACATTATATTTGAATTTAAAAATAAACAAAATAATGCTGACGAATTTGACTTCGAAGCGTCTCATTTCTTAACATAAATTTTTGTATTATTGTCAACAGTATCAGTCAAATGAAAAAGTCACAAAATCAAAGCATGGACACAGCTAGTAATTGTGAAGCTTACATGTCTAGGTTATTTCGTAAAGAAAAATCCTCATTTTCAACATCTGGATTTAAAACAAACCCAAACAATGTGAAACCAAAACCAAGTGTCAATAAATATTCATCGAAGACAAAACCTTCAGGACGATCTCAACCAAATCATACAGCCGGAAAAGCTTGCACAACTTGTACAGAAGGGAACATGAACATACACAAGGATACCTATGCAGAGAATCCAGGTATAGAAATACCAACTAAATCTAAACCTAGATCTAGGTCTAATGCTGCCGGTGATAGGGAGCCCTGGGGAAGATTGTTACAATCTTCAAATAATGAAAATTCTTCAAAATTTAGTGGTTTTGACCCTTTGAGAACATTACATTTTTTAGCCAAAGAATTACAGTTTAAGTTACAGAATGATCTACCTGATGACAGTAATTTACAACAGATTATAATGGATATGCAACATGCTCTGACTAGAGTTCCTCCTGAGATAGCATCTGCGATTAAACTACAACATTCCTCTGATACTATTCCAATAAGAAAATCCTCTAGTTCTAACTCTGTTCTTCAGGGTAAGAGGGTTGAGGAAGAAATTCGAAAAGTGAAAGTGAACCGGAGCTGCCAAACGGTACAAAAATTTGAAGATGCTGAATTAATTCAAAAAATTATGGAGGGAAGTACCATGAAACTTGAGGCGAGTTGTAGACAAATGGAGATGCTGTGTGGGAGATTAAAAAGTGAGAAAGAGGACTTAGAAGAACAATTGAAAACTGAAAGAGAAAATGTGAAATTTCTGAAGAAAAGAGTAGGAGATCTGGAGGTACAAACTGATCAGTTGGTTTCAGTAACTATACGAAGGTAAACTTTTAGATGTAATTTTGTGAAGTATGTTTTCTCTAGTTTTGTGATTGCAGTAAAATTGCTAAAATTTTGTATTTAATATAGGTTGGAAGAAGAGAAGAATGAGCTTCAACTTCAAGTAAACAAATTAACAGATGTGGTCGATTCACAGTCAGTCCATACAAGTTATGAATTGAAAAGTGTTACTCAGGAATTGAAACAAGTGCAAATGAAGGCCGAACAAGAATGTTCTAAATTTAAGCATCAGTTAGCTCTTTCTAACATGGAGAAAGAAAAATATATAGCAATTCTTACTGTTCGTGATAAGCAGATAAGTGAGATTAGAGCAGAAATGTCCCAACTTCAAGATGTAGTTAACGAACAGCTTCTAGATATACATAACAATGCTTTAACTGAGTTACCAAGTACAAATTCATTAGACACTGAAAATGCTTGGATAATGAGGGAAAATGGTAACATTGAAAGTGAAAATCAGTCGAATTTGTCCTTGGCTTTGAGTGAAAATCCTATGAATTTTGCCCAGAAAGATATTAAATCTTATCAAGACCTGCCTTCTGGAGAGCCAACATCAGAGGGAATTTTAAAGGGAAGTGATAACAACAGTCAAAACATTCCGAAGAATAAACAATCTATAAGAAATATGTTTGAAGAACTCAAAAAACAAGCATTTGCTGTTACATCTCTTACTGCTAGTAAATCATGAAAATTGTCTAGTGAATGAAAAGTGATAATTGTGATCCAACAAAAATTTTATTAGTGATTGTTCATAATATTTTTATATTTTTAGATAAATTGTATGTTTATATTTTAATGTGAGCATGCGGTTTTTTACGAAATTACCAAGGTATGATAGTATTTATTCAATTATACTGTATTACAAGAAAAATTAGATTTTTATATTTTTATGTAGGTGTCATCAAGAGTCTCAAGAACTTTTAGAGTGATATATTTTTTAATATTTATTTATCTAAGTAGTGATAAGGGTTGGGGATAAACCTGTCAACCCAACAAGAAAATACATTAAATAATCTGATAAATATTATGCAAAAAAATAAGTGAAACTCAAAAATTAACATAGGCCCCATTCATCCAGTTCCCCATTCACAGAACGAGCCTCTGCAACCGTTGTTGAGATCCTACTATTCCAAGCATTGGGCACCCTGTTAGAAAGAAACATTTGCTGTGGAAACGTTTTGAAACTTTATATCCACAATTTGATAACAATGACCTAATAAACTATTTGTATTCTAATGATACATGTCCCTGATTTAGTGTTGAAATATTCGCCTTGATCCTATGCTTGACTAAATTAGGTAACTCAAAGATAAGTAGACAATCTTCATTGGGTGGATATTGGCAACAGTATGATCCAATGTTGAATAGATTCCAAGAGATTTGTCATCATTCTTAGTTGATGGCAACCACATCTGTCCAGCATACTCTATATTTAAGTGAATATACTTTAAGTTGTTACCTCAGATTTTTTAAATGATTTATCAAGTAAGTACACCATTTGTCTCACCTTTCTTGTAATTGTTGATATATAGGCGGAACAGCCGAGATCAGAATTCACAGTAATTGTGAGGTCGACATGACGAGTCACCAACTGTAAGCGATGACGTTGATCCAATAAGATAGCTTTAGAGTGTTTCTGCCGATAGGAAGCATGGCTTCTGTATGTTAAATGGTAGCATCCAGTCATAACATCATCTGGAAAATCTTTCTGAAGAATGTGAGAGTGAAGAAGGGAAGGGTGAGAACTTTTGTATCATCAGCAAACAAAGAAATGACAAACTTGTGAAGTGGGAGTAAATCAGAAATATATAAAAGAAAAATAATTTATCCTAAAACTGAGCCCTAGGGGACACTGGATGTTACAGTTCTCTCCACAGAAGAGAAAGCATCGCCCACTCTCATACAAAACCTGCAATTTGTCAAAAAGATTCAGTTCAATTCAAACTACTTCCCCTAATTTCTAGATGTTCCAACTTAGAGAAAAGAGACGCCTGTGAGGTACTTATAAAACATCTTCAAAAAAACCAGATATATCATATTGACAGGGGATCAGGAATCCAATGCTTTGCACCAAGCAGCCATGCCTCACAGTAAATTTTTCATGGTGAAACGTCGAGGAAGAAACCTTTATTGAGAATGTGGAATTAAATCATTATCTAAACAAAATTGAGGCAGTTTTGGTGGTAGCATATAATTCTCTCTAAAACTTTCAAAACTGGTGAAAAGATGCTAATAGGGCTAGTAAAAGATATTTGTAAATTAATATAATATTTAGTCATCTTTCATCACATTTATATAGGTCATTGAGTAAGGACAAGTGATGAATTCTTCAAAAAAAAATAAAAACTTGGTTTTGATATTGTCATAATTAAAAAGATGACAACTGGGTAAGAACATGGATTTCCAGGAATAGCTACGCTACGCAATCATTGGACATATCCAGCATGTATTTTGACTTCATCATGGTATTTATTAAACTTGTATCTGTATTTTTGTTACAATATGAATATTTTGAAGTTATATAATTGTTAAATTTATTTAAACAGTACAAATAAAGCTGTAATCTGTCTGTAATATTTCTATTGGAAATAAATTTTTATTGTATGGTGGGCCATTCTGTTGAGCTGGGTTACAAACCTCTTAAGAATTTGAAATGGCAACATCATCATTTTGAAGGTATTTTAAATTTTTTAATAAAAAATCTAGAATGAAATGAATTTCTTTTCAACTTAATTGTAATCAATCAGATGTTCAAATTGCAAGCCATTCTATTTTAAGCAATAATGAAATCTTTGATCAACATTTTAAACACTTCATGTGTCAATCAATAACTAATAAATCATCTATGGATTAAACTTTAGAAAGTGATGTTCAAAATCGAATTCTTGATAAGTTGAATGTTTTCTAAAGATTTTACAGATATCCTCCATTCTGATTTTACACTTACCATAATTATGTGGGTAGTGAAAGTGTTTTCAGTCATTTTTTGCTATTTTGAAACAATCCAAATCACCATGGTAGTAAAATTGTTTCAATTTTTGGATCAACATTGAATCCATTGAATGCTCTCCAGATTTAATACCATTGGACTTTTTGTTTGAAAAGATTTTTTCACAAACAAAACTCTCCTCTGCCATCGAATAGAGATAGCTTTACAAAATATTCAGAAAAAAAGGTTGAACAAAGGTTTTATTGCTCTTTGGTATGAATGGTTTGAAATTTGAACTTATTTATGAAAATTTATTTGTTCAAACAATTTCAGCATTGACTTCTAATAATTAATTAGCATTTATAGTAATGCAAAATAAAATTTTTTAACATTTTTCTGATTAAGTCTTAGAGTGGAGTTTCTGAAGAAAATTAAAATTCATTCCAAATGTGCTACTCAGGCACTCTTTGCCATTTCATATGTTTAAGAAGGTTGCCATTCCGCTTAAGGAATGTTATTACATCCCCTACATTAATTCCCTCTTAAAATGAAAACTGATATGTTTCTGCATTTTCTAGGAAAATTTCTTCCATTGAAGATATTTCAGGTAGATTGCGCTTTTCCAACATATTTTATAATTAAAATAATGGCTTGAATAATTTGATGAAAATAAAGTTCTCAATATAACATAAAAATTTTATGAAGGTTTGAGGCCAACCTAGTTGCCCTATTCTACGTAGTAACAATTCTGAGGTTTGGAGAAAATTATTTTTTCTTCATTTCGAAGGGTTTGCCTTTAGTGATAATTAATTATATGATTAAGAGCTGTGCATTTACGTTTAGGAAGGATACTTCCATAGGCAATGTGAATTCTGTTCTGGGCTGTCTATATTTCTCTATCAAGTCTTGGTAGTTATAGTGGAACTGCTTTGATGTATCATCCATTCTAGGATTTCAGAGTTGTGTTATATCCAATCATAAATTGGTTTGTGCATGTACATGCATTGTTGGGTTCATTAATTTTAATTTGTGTTGAAAGTTCATGTTATGGAAGAGTGGGATTCGTTAATATCTCGATGCATTTTCTTCATGAGTAATTGAGGTAAGGGCGATTGTGTTCAACACAGTAAGTTAGTGAAATAACGTCGATCACATTATATTGGTGATGAAGGTTATTATGTTTCATATTTTACTTGTGTTTATATTCTCAATTTCAATTATTTTTTGATAATACTTGGTATAGTTTAGAGAATGCTCAATAATCTGCATTAATCGGCTTTAGTGAGACCAATTGTGAATGAAGCTGCCAATAATGCTGAAAAACTTTATGACGATTTGAAAAAATTCATCATACCCCCTGTAATGCAGAGAATTGAATTAAACGAGCCCCTGGAATATCTAACGGAATTACGACAAGTAACAGTGATTATGATCAACATTGTGCCCCATTCTATAACATTTGACTCCCTCATAAGTCTTGTAAAGAGAATTTATAGAATTATAACAATGTAAGTACCTTTTTAAGTTATTAATGTTTAACTAGAAATGGTGGAGTGTTTTATTCAGCTAAATGACTGCTTAAAATGGATACATTGTTTCAGTCACATACAAAAATTCAGCGGATGTATCAATAAAGTATCATGTTTCGATAAAGATCTAATGTGTGTGATTATTTTTGGTCTGAGAGGATTGAAACAAGATCTAGAATGCCGCAATGCTTTGAGATGTGCAGGCTTAATTTATGAGGATATCAATGTATTATCAAAAGTAAAAAGTGTTTCAATTGGAGTTTCTACAGGTATCTCCAGAACTGCTGATATTTTTTATTACTGGAATTGAATCCGTGTCTGAATGAGATATAATTTAACGTTTTATGTCTTTTCTCTATTTTCAGGCAAGACTTATTGTGGAGTTTTTGGACATACTTTAAGAAGAGAGTACACCGTTATTGGTCTGACAGTTAATAAAGCAGCTAGATTGATGGTTGCTTATTCTAACAAGGTGACTTGTTGTAATGAAACTTTTATTAATTGCAAAATGAGGGAGTCTTATTTTGAACAACAGAAATGCATTCACCTCAAAGGAATAAAAAATCCAGGTCCTGTATATGAATTTAAATATTCAATTTTGTGAGTAAACTAATCACTTTCTGCTACCTCCAATATACATTGTAGTTATTAGACCAAATATTTGGAACTTCATTTGGTTTATTATTTTCAAATAAACCTTGAGTGGACCCAAAAATTTGAAATTTCGATACTTTCAATATAGATATTTTCATTTGCTTCATTCTGAAGCTCTCAAATGGAATTGCGGTGTTGTGAGGGAGCTTCCACCTCTTGATTAGGGAGACGGCGTTTCGTTCGGAGTCTGCGCATCTGAAACTCATCAGACAGGCGTGATGCGCCGCTCTGCCTGTGACGCCAGTGACCATGTGTTCCGCTTGGAACGGTGGTCGTCAAACGCTGTGTCACTTGCTCTATTTGAACTCGGCGGGGACGGTTGGTCATGAATGTTTAGACTGGTCGGGTCCTCTATTGATACGCCGGTCAAGCTGAGACAGAGCAAGGCAGGTTTCTGGACGAGGAGCGAAGAAGTTGTTCGCTACAATTCAATTAAAATGTACATGCTTATTCAAAATGAAAACTGGTTGAAACTTCATGAAACTTAGTAAGCCAAATTAAGCATCATCCAGCATTAATCCAGCTTTTCATCTGGATTGATTTATTCTGTGGGATAAAGATTTTAAAAAAATATTTATTCACAGAGAGGCACAAAAATCTGAAATGTATTTTTGTTCTTAATTGTTTGTACAGCAATATAGTCAATTCATTAGTTATGAAGAAAAATATAACGAAATTGCGAAAACTATCAGTACATGATGAGGTGAATTGCATATCAGACGTTTCAGACAAAAGAAGTAACATATATTTCTGAAAGAAAAGGATATTTTTGGTACCTGATTCACAAGTGGGGAATAATATTTAAATAAGGTTATTCTGATTTACACAAATTTTTATTGTTATGTTTACAACAATCGTTTCGCTATCACAGTAGCATCATCAGGCAAGATTACATTTTGAATAACTAAGCTTGTTTCCGAAATCCGTTGCTATTTATATTACAGTAAGTACAATAAATTTTTATTGAGCACTAAAAACCCAAAAACGGTCTCTGCAAATTCCAGCTTATCTGAATATATTTAACAGAGGTGAGTTATTTAAATCTATTTGTTCGTTAAGTAATATTCCAATTTTATTATGTTTATCTATCTCTAGAGATTCTAACAGATTTAAGGCATAACTTTTACTTTCTAATATGTAGAATTACTTTATTATTGAGAAAACTCTTCAAATGTTCACAAATTCTATGTCGGAAAGTTCTTCCAGTCTGTCATATGTATACTTTAGGGCAATCATCGCAGTTTAACTTATAAACCCCCGATTTATCATCTTTATGTTTACAGTCTTTATTATCTTCAATAAATTTACTCAAGTTTGAATTGGTTTTAAATGAAGTTCTTAAATTATATTTATTTTTGAGGTATGTAGCAATTTTCTCAGAAATACCTTTAGTGTATTTTAAGGAAATGTATTTAAAATTTTCTTTTATATTAGGAAACACCATATTTAAAGCTATTTTATTATTTTTATCCATCAACAATTTGTCTATCAATCTAGGATCATAGTCATTATCAACAGCTATTTGTTTAATTATGTTAAGTTCTAAAATATAATTTTCTCGATTCATGGGATTATTGACTGATCTATGGATCATACAATTATATGCTGATAATATTTGATTTAAAGGATGATTTGATTTATTCTGTATAATAGAATCCGTATAGGTTGGTTTGTGAAATATTGAAAAATCATGTGAATTATTTATTCGAGTAACAGTTAAAAAAGAAAATTAATAGAATTATTATGTTCGGTTTCCATAGTGAATTCAATTGAAGGATTTACTTCATTGATGAATAAAAAGAATTTTTTTAAAAGTCTGTCTGTACCTGTGAAGCAACAGAAAATATCGTCTACGTATCTATACCAATATAAAAGGTATTCCTTAAGGGGATTTTGGTGAATTTTAGTTTCAATATTGCCAATGAATATTTCTGCTAATAAAGGACGTAATCAAACCGTTTTCAGATTTATAAATTTTATTTTTGAATTGAAAATAATTTTGTTTCGTGTAAATATCTAGCCATTCTAAAATATCTTCTTTGAAAATTGTATTACATCTGTTGTTGGTTAATAGATTATCTACTAGTTCAATTGTTTCGTTTGGTGGTATACTTGGAAATAAATTTTGTACGTCAAATGAAATGAATTTAGCATTATGTGGTAAGTGGATATTCTTTATTTTATTTATTAGCTGTAGTGAATTTTTTATCGATTATTTAGCTTGGAATTTAGTTTCTTTTGAAATAATCTGAATAAGTTCTTTCGAAAGTTTAAATGAAGGTGCACTAACGAACGAAACAACCGGTCTAATAGGATAATCTTCCCTGTGTAATTTAATCAAAGAATACATTTTTGGAGGTTGTGGATTCATTTAAATCAATTTATTTTTTGGGGTGTTCCGAAAGAGGCTGGATTCCGGGGTTATTAGGGATATAATTTTTTGGAAAACTGTCGTTGGATTGTGTTTGATTAATTGAAAATTCATTTCATTTGACGTACAAAATTTATTTCCAAGTATATCACCAAACGAAACAATTGAGCTAGTAGATAATCTATTAACCAACAACAGATGTAATCCAATTATCAAAGAAGATATTTTAGAATGTCTAGATATTTGCACGAAACAAAATTATTTTCAATTCAAAAATAAAATTTATAAATCTGAAAACGGTTTGATTATGGGAAATCCCTCAAGTCCTTTATTAGCAGAAATATTCATGGACAATATTGAAACTAAAATTCAACAAAATCCCCTCAAGGAATAGTTTTTATATTGGTATAGATATGTAGACGATATTTTCTGTTGCTTCACAGGTACATTAGACTTTAAAAAAAATTCTTTTTATTCATCAATGAAGTAAATCCTTCAATTGAATTCACTACGGAAACCGAACATAATAATTCTATTAATTTTCTTGATTTAACTGTTACTCGAATAAATAATTCACATGATTTTTTAATATTTCACAAACCAACCTATACGGATTCTATTATACACAATAAATCAAATCATCCTTTAAATCAAAAATTATCAGCATTTAATTGAATGATCCATAGATTAGTTAATATTCCCATGAATCGAGAAAATTATATTTTAGAACTTAACATAATTAAACAAATAGCTCTTAATAATGACTATGATCATAGGTTGATAGACAAATTGTTGATGAATAAAAATAATAAAATAGCTTTAAATATGGTGTTTCCTAATATAAAAGAAAATTTTAAATACATTTCCTCAAAATACACTAAAGGTATTTCTGAGAAAATTGCTACATACCTCAAAAATAAATATAATTTAAGAACTTCATTTAAAACCAATTCAAACTTGAGTAAATTTATTGAAGATAATAAAGACTGTAAACATAAAGATGATAAATCGGGGGTTTATAAGTTAAACTGCGATGATTGCCCTAAAGTATACGTATGACAGACTGGAAGAACTTTCCGACATAGAATTTGTGAACATTTGAAGAGTTTTCTCAATAATAAAAGTAATTCTACATATTCCAACCATTTGTTAGAAACAGGACATACTTTCAACCATAATTTTGAAATTCTACATATAGAAAGTAAAAGTTATGCCTTAAATCTGTTAGAATCCCTAGAGATAGATAAACATAATAAAATTGGAATATTACTTAACGAACAAATAGATTTAAATAACTCACCTCTGTTAAATATATTCAGATAAGCGGGAATTTGCAGAGACCCTTATTTGGGTTTAGTACTCAATAAAATTTTATTGTACTTACTGTAACATAAATAGCAACGGATTTCGGAAACAAGCTTAGTTATTCAAAATGTAATCTTGCCTGATGATGCTACTGTGATAGCGAAACGATTGTTGTAAACATAACAATAAAAATTTGTGTAAATCAGAATAACCTTATTTAAATATTATTTAATATCGATTTTCACCAAGTAAGGACTGATTCAATTCAATATACAAGTAGGGACAAAATATTTTCAGTTTCGAAGTATGTTAAATTCAACAATCACACAAAAATGTATTTTCCAAACTTTTCCTCTAAATAATTATAGAAATATTAATGAATGACACAAAAATCATATTTTACCCATACATTGTCCGAATAGAACGGTTCACTCTTTGAGTTCAATTAAAAAAAAAAAAAACAAAAACTTGCCAGTGAATATGAAACAGCATACTTGATTTATTCTTTTACCATTTATCTCAACATTCCATGCAATCAGTAGTTCCCGACTTACAAAAATAGAGGATGAAGATGAAATAGATAATTAATAACTTAAAATAAAGAACAATTGACTTGATACATTTTTCTGAAGAAGTAGAAAAAATTTATATTAAACTTCCAGCGTTTTTTGATACATATGTTTGTGTTACTAAGTGTGTTACTCAAACAGTTATCAACATAGCATAATTAATCCCAAAAACAGTAAATTGTTTAACTTGAATAAGGAATAACTGATGGTTAGTTAATTAAATATTTAATGGAGTATTGGGTTATAAGTCCAAAATAAATTAATTCGGCTGGTCTGTACCAAATATCATTAATAAGGAGGGTGAACTATGTTAATAGAAAGTTCTACAAATCGAGACAGTGTTACATACATCTGTATAACAAGTCTATACTCAAACAAACTCGATAAGGCTTTGTTGATCACAGGGGCAAATTTCAGACATACGCACGTTTCAATCTTGTTGGTTTTCATCAGTGTCTCTTTGTAGAACTTTCTATTTAGTCCGGTCAATTTAGACATTCGAAGTTACATAAATTCCCACCAAGCTGAAAATCGGTAAGATTGTTTGAAATATCATTAAAAATAAAATTTGAAAGTTCCCCATCTTTCCCCTGTGAGGAAAAAATTTTATTCAAGGTCAAAAGTCAAAAAATGAGTTTTTCGCGATTTTCAGCAAAACGGTAAGTTTGATCATTAAAATATTTCAGACAAAAATTGCAGATCATAAAATTATCTACAAAAAATTTATTAATACTTTTTTCTACGAGCCACCGTTTTTGAGATATAACGATTCAAAAAGTTGTAAAAATTGTAATCGTCATAATATGCACACGTATCCTCGCCACCTATGAGGTAGTCTATTTAGAGCTTTTTTTTTAACGTGGTTTCCCCAGTAGGCCTATTCCACGGGTCAGTTTTGATCCTGTTTAATTTGAAACTATTGAAAAATAATGGATATTAGCAGAGATTGAAAAGATAAAAGCAATTTTAGTTAAAAAAAAAGTAGTGAAATTTAATCGTCCGAGTCGTAAGTTTCAAAATCTTCTTCTTGATCTTCTTGTTCTTGTTCGTCTTGTTCTTGTTCTTCTTCATCTTCATCCTGAGTGCATGTAAACTGCGTTAATAGCGATGTATCGCATGTTGCCTCGTTGGAATCAAACGGATCCTCTACTGTTGGTAATTCAATATTAGAGCACAACCGACCTTGACAATGTGTACATGTCGGAGAACAGAACAGTCCGACTTTTTTGCAACCACATTTAGCACTGCATCCCTTTTTGCAGTTGCAAAAAACCGAGTTTAGTAGTTTTTCCGGCGCAGGTGGAAGTAAAGTGTGCACTGGTTCTAATGAATTGTTGACCAACTTCCAACCCCAGTCTGTAGGGTCTAGCTGATAACCAAGCCACACTTGAACTTGGTAATATACCCTAAAAAGATGTTGATGAGCAGCAACTGAGGTTGGAGGAAGACAAGCTAATTGTTCTTGTTTTTTACTTTTGGTGTTTTTAACGAAACATGCATATCTATACTTATCTAAGCAGGTAATTTTTTTAGGAGCTCCGTACATAGAAAGGAGAAAGCGAATGCCGTTAGTACTAATTTCTTGTCGAATAGAATTGCTATTTTTAAAAACTTCAGCACATTCAATTAAATTTTGTTTCTCAAATAGTTTGAAAACTGTTATTTTACCCCTACTGTAAAATGCAGATGTCGTATCACAGCCAGTTATTGCGTGTAAAAATAGTACATGATTTTGACACTTTGCAAAAGTAGATAAACTTTTTGATGAATACATTCCCGAGTGATGTTGAGCTTTCCCTGGTTTTAAGAAGAAAATAGTTTTTTCAGTTGGAGTTCGAGCAGTCAGTAATACAAGTAAGTCTATATCTTCACCAACAACAATAGTTGTATTTGTCAAATTGAATTGCTGAATTGCTGTTTCAATTATCAATACATCAGCATCATTATTAGCTTGTCTTATCAATATATTTTCCGTAGTAAATCTTTTTTTCAACATTGAAATGAAACGAGACTTGTTGTGAGTATTAGAAAGAAATTTTTGTTGGCTGGTTGGAACCGTCATATTTTCATCAAATAAAATATCAATTGATGATGTTCGACGACGCTGTTCTGCAGCTTTGGTATTTCTCGTGCAATCATTATAGCCATCAAATACGCCAGTAACTCGTACTCATGCATATTATGAGGATTACAACTTTTAAAACTTTTTGAATCGTTATATCTCAAAAACGGTAGCTCGTAGAAAAAAAGTATAAATAAATTTTTTGTAGATAATTATGATCTATAATTTTTGTCTGAGGTATTTTAATGATAAAACTTACCGTTTTGCTGAAAATCGCGAAAAACTCATTTTTTTGACCTTTGATCTTGAATAAAATTTTTTCCTTACAGGGGAAAGATGGGGAACTTTCAAATTTTGTTTTTAATGATATTTTAAACAATCTTACCGATTTTCAGCTTGGTGGGAAGTTATGTAACTTTTACTCTCATTTTTGGTCTAATTTGACCGGACTAATTACCATAGCTCACACTCCTTATTAATGGATTATAAGTTATCTTGCAAAAACTATCTCTAGTATTACTATTTTAGTGATGCAAGTAAAATGTTGACTGTTCATGTCTATCCAATACTGGGTAGAGATGAAGAACTGTTGCTATATAAAGAACTGTTAGATGTTTTTTTGCAATCCTGCTTGTTTATCGTGAAGGCTAAAACTAGGACGACCATCAAAATGATTATGATAGAAGGCGAAGCAAAATCAGGAAAAACTAGATTAGTGGAGGAATTTATGTATTTAACCCCCCCTGATATTTCTTTTCAAGTGATTTTAGCAGAAAATACAGCACATGTATGTTAACGATATTTATTTTGTTCAATATTTTTTGATTCCATACATTTTTTCATAGAATCCTCACAATGTTCTCAAGCAAATGTTTTTCTTAACCATGGGAATTGCCTTTAAAGCTTCTCGACATGTTAAGCAAGAAACATTCCAATATTATTTAAAGGCTTTCGAGAAAAAAAGTATCCTGTGTGCATTGAACGAAGTATTCGACATCAATTTTCCGGTCTCAGAAGAGTACCTCAACACAACCGAAGAAAATAAAGTAATGAATATTGGTGTAATACTTCAGTATTTAGCTTCTGTGGTAAGATTTTTTTTATTTACAATACTATCAGACTGCAACTATCATTTGTTGCTTAGAAAAAAATAGTTAAATTAATTGGAGTACCGGCGGATATGTTACACGACTCTACAAAAAAATTTTCGTTCTTTGTCCTAAAGTTTATACTATTATTTTCCAGTTAGTTATGCACAAAAACGAAAAGAAAATACCTTTTTTCGGTATAAAGTTTGCTTTTGTGATAGTTATAATAATAATACTCATTTTTCAATTTTTTCATAAATTTTAATTGATTTTAATATTTTTAAAAAGACCGCGCGGTGAGAGTGGGGTATTAACGTTAACACTGTGCCGCTAGATGGCACCCGAGTGATAAACAACCATCAGGTGTTGTTTACAAGCCCAGAATAACTTAAAATGTCGTCACGAAAGTGCAAATACGATGCTGATGCTTTTTGTTTTATATGTGGTCAATTTATTAAAGTTCGAGACGTGAAATATGAACTAAAGACATCTCACGTTCTCTGTGAAGCCTATGAAGCATATTTTGACTGTCCTGTACGGAATCAAGATAAGCCATGGGCTCCACATGTTGCTTGTAGTTATTGTAAAAGGTGTTTGGAAGGTAAGCAATTTTTATTTAATCAAGCGATGAATCCAAAATAATAGACATATTAATTTTTATTTTTATATTTTTAGGTTGGTATCGAGGTGAGAAAAGGTCTATGAAATTTGCAATACCAAGGATTTGGCGAGAACCAAAAGACCATATTACTGACTGCTACTTTTGTATGGTGAATCCGAGTAAAAGACGTAGAGGTAAAAATGCAAAACCTATTGAATATCCTGACCTCGAATCTTCTTCTGCTCCAATTGCTCACGACCTGACACGACCAGTACCTGAGCCACCAAAAAAATTATCGCAGAAAAGTAGCTCATCTTTTAGTTCTTATAAAAGTAATTCCGATAAGGAGTTTTTGCCTACACCTGAACAACCAAAACACTATCTCATTACTTCAGAAGATTTTAACGATCTAATTAGAGATTTAAATTTGCCAAAAAATAAAGAGCTTCTAGGCTCTCGGTTAAAACAGTGGAATTTGATTGATGATGTTAAGATCACGGATCAGCGGACTAGGCATGAAATGTTTGCAACGTTTTTCACGAAGGAGGATGGACTTTGTTTTTGTAATGACATTAAAGGTACGTTTGAAGCAATTGGCATACCCTGTGTCCCTAGCGAATGGCGTTTATTCATTGACAGCTCTACAAAAAGTTTAAAAGCAGTTCTATTGCACAACGGAAATAAATTTCCGTCTCTTCCAATTGCTCACTCAGTACATCTTAAAGAAAATTATGAAAGTGTCAAAATTTTGCTTGAATCTGTAAAGTATCGTGAGTATAACTGGGAGCTGATTGGAGATTTTAAAATGGTTGGATTTTTAATGGGGCTACAGGGTGGATATACAAAGTATCCGTGTTATTTGTGCTTGTGGGATAGCAGAGCGGATTCTAAACACTATATTCAACGGTCATGGCCTGTAAGAACAGAATTGTGTGTCGGAAAACAGAACGTCAAATTTGAGCCGATTGTTGAAGCGGAAAAAGTGTTACTGCCGCCTTTGCACATTAAGTTAGGGTTGATGAAACAATTTGTTAAAAAACTGGATGAAACTTCAGAAGCTTTTGGATACTTAAAAAAAATTTTTCCGAAGTATCGGAAGCAAAGGTTAAAGCTGGGGTTTTTGTTGGTCCGCAAATAAGACAGATTTTCGCCAATGAAAAATTTCCAACGTTGCTGAATCGTACTCAAAAAGCAAGTTGGAACAGTTTTAAAGCAGTAGTTTCTGGATTTTTAGGAAATAATAAAGCTGAAAACTACGAAAAGTTGGTTGAGGATATGCTTACAAATTTTAAGGCCATGGGCTGCAGGATGTCATTAAAAGTACATATGCTGCATGCTCATTTGGATAAATTTAAAAACAATATGGGAGCCTATTCCGAAGAGCAAGGAGAACGTTTCCATCAGGACATCATGAATTTTGAACAACGCTATCAAGGCCAATACAATGAAAACATGATGGGCGACTATATTTGGGGTTTATTGAGAGAAAGTAGCTATGAACATAAAAGAAAAAGTAAAAGTGTGCACTTTTAAGTTATTTTCCACTTTTCTGTAAGCTAATTTGATAGTTAAACTTAATAAAAATAATAAACATTTTTATTTCAATAGTTTTATTTTCAATCAAAAATTAAAATCCGAGATTTTTAAAAATTTCGTTCAATTAGACTTCTAAGCACAAAAGCAAAGTTTTTCATGCCATATATTTTTTTTCCGTCTTATTACGACCTAAACTACCGAAATTTAATGCTTTGCAATCAAAATCAAATTTCATGTTGACCCGTGTTATTTAAATATCTATAGAATATGAGCGGTGATAGTAGTAGTTCTTCGAATGGGAACAGTGCGACTTACATCTAAGTAATAGTTCACAACTCAAATCCGCTCGTTTGGACAGAAAAAGCAAACTCTCAGGTTTCCCTATTTGTTGGAAGCTCATTAGTGCAATCATCTAATTTCCAAAGTAGACGCAATCGGGAGTAGAGTTCGCTGCTTGAGTTGGCTTGGTGGGTATGCTGTGATGTATTTTCAAGTGCATAGATGACGTTGGTATTTGGTCTAAGTTCTGGCGTTCCTATGTGGGGTGAATTTATTCTTGAGACATCTGGTATTTGTACATTATTCATATATACTGGTGGACACTGGTCTCTCCGTAGGGTGAAATTCACTTTCACAGATTTGGCGTCATTTATTTGGATTTTCCATATTTGGATTTCGTTCAAATGTTTCTATAATTTATTGGTGACATTTTGTGGTCAGCAGCTAGAATGCCTGTATCATCTGCATAAGTTCCCAATATGGTACGAGGACTGTGTACAGCAGTGGTCCAATGATACTTCCCCGAGGAACTCCTGATTATATTGGGAAGTTGTTCGATTCCTCACTACCAATTCTTACTTTGAATCGTCTTTCACTAAGATAGGATTTCAATAATTTGTAAATAATAATAACCATGCAGATACGTTTTGATTTTATAGAGCAAACCAGAATTCTAACTTTATCAAAAGCTTGACTCACGTCCAAGAACGCTGATGTATAGTATTGCCTGTCTTCAAACTCTTTACTCATTTCATGGTTAATTCTATCAATTTGCTGTATTGTGGAGTGGTTTGACCGGAATCTGAACTGATGATCTAGTATATACTCCTCTGTATTAGGGTTGGAGTTTATTTTCTGAAGCACCAGTCCTTATAGGATTTTTGATAGAACTGGGAGCAAGCTAATTGGACGATAGGATGTGATGGTGTTTGCATTTTTACCTGGTTTAGGGACAAGTATAACCTCGGCTGCTTTCAGTTGTTCTGGCCAGTAGTTCAGTTTTAGGATGGCATTGAATATGTAAGTAATTACCAACAGTCCTTTATTTGGTAATTCTTTGATCATTTTCGATGTTATTTTATCATTTCATCATTGATCCTGTTATGCTGCGCAACGGTGGTATATGTTTCATTGGTGTTTTCAAGTTTTTTATGGGTTCCCACACTAAATTATCATATCTAGTGACATACTTATTGAATGATTTTTCCCTCGTTTCTTTAATTTTGAATTTCATTTCGTTAGTTATCCTATTCAAGGTAGTTTTATTTCCTGGAGAGTGTGTCCGCTGCCATTTCATTCTAGCTTTTTTTTACTAAGAATTTCTTTATGTTTTCTGAATATTGTGAATTCTCTTCCATTCTTTGGTCTCTGGGGTAGCTTGTTTGAGAATTCTTTTGAATCTATGATTGTTTCGGTCTTTACTTGACGGAAATTCATCTTGAATCTTTTTTGAACCATTTTTCATCTTGCAATCTTGCAATCTTTTTTGAACCATTTTTTAGTTTCCCAAAAGTATTGTAAAACTCTCTTCACCCCCTCTTCTATTTTTGTTATATCCATGTACTATAAAATGAAGTTCTTGTTCACAGTATACTCAGTATCTTGTAATACTCACCTGAAGAAGTCATGGTATGACGTAACGATCGTAGTGTCAATAAAATATTAGCGGAAATTAGAATATTGTTTTTATTCATATTTTCAATTCTTTTGAATTCTTCTAGTGATTCATTCACTTCATTTATATTCCGTAGGCTGATATCGATATTAATCAGTTCCTCGACTATATTCCTATACTCAACACAGTTTGTCTTTCGATTATGCAGCAAAGGAGTAGGTTTTTTTTGTGTTACAAAACTTATAATTGCTATGATAGGAGAGTGGTCTGAGGATAGATCATGTTTGGGATAATAACTATATAGAAGGAAGATACACCATTTAATATGAAAAAAGTCCAAAATATCAGGATTTTCTTAGGGTCTATTGGAGGGTAGGTAGATCTTCCTGTTGACAAGAAAGAGTAGTTGAATTTTTGTATCAGCTCTGCTAGTTTTCTGTCTTTTGTTGTTGTGAGCCTTAATACGAATATAGAGTGATTGATTTCCCTCGATGATGGTATCTTTAGTTCGTCGATGTGAGGTTTACATTCAAGCCTAAGGTGAACATTTCGAAAAATTTCCATAATCTTATGAATTGTTTTTCCATTCCTCATACTTTTTATCGTTGATTGTTGAAGAAGATTGATACAATGTTCAAAGTTTGATCATAGTTCTGACTTAAACAAGAAAAAATATATTTTTTTAAATGTTTGTATCTTCTTAATGAAAACGAATCGGACCTATACTCATAGGAGAAAAAAATGTTTAGTATTAGTGCAACTATCATCTGCCAGAGTTTGTCAGACAGTATACAGAACATCCTGTATACTTTACATCCGAATTAAATTACTAATGTTTATTGATCTGTCAATGAAATCACTAGAATACGTGAAATATCTTCAGGTGGAATAATATTATTTTGAGCAGCTTATTCAGAACTTTGTCAATGTCTGACTGCTTTGTTTGAATCGTCCTTCCTATAGTTCCTAACTTCCTACAGTTTCGATTTGATTAGAGTTGAACTCCATGGAGATTTTTCATTTCTCTGCTGTTATCTTAATTTTGATGGCTCCACTCAAGTTGTAAAATTAGAATCCCTGAGGCCAGAGTTGATTTCCTTTTAACGGATTTAAAGTCCGTGATATATCATCCCTTTATTTCACAATTAGAGAGGCTAGTGTCCATGTAACAGCGGGTTACTATCGGTGATATACGAGTAGAATTATTACAGAACAAGGTTAGATATATATTTTAGACAAATTCTGCAGGTTGGTTTGCTAACGCCTAGACCAGGGTAGGCGAACCTTTATGCATCAACGTGCCATTTTTTCTGAAAGAAAGTTTAATGGGGTCATTCGCGTGCCATCAAATAATTTTGACTTTCTGATTATTTGGAAAATAACAATTATAAATACTATCAAAACTCTTTATTAAATAAAGTAAGCAAAAGAGGTACATTTTGGTATGTTTATATTAAATTTCAGTAAAATTAGTGTGACTTCTGTTGCTGCAGGTTAGATGACAAATAATTTATGTTAGGGTTGTAAGATGTTACTTTTAGCAAAATGCATGCTGAACTAGATTCATCTGTCAAACGGTTTCTAACCGAGTTTTTAATGTTATTCATCTCTGAAAATAATGACTCGCAGGCATATGTAGATGAAAACATGGTTAGAATAGCATGAGCCAGCTTCTTCAAACAGTTAAATGTGTCTGGTAACGCATTCCATGTTTCCAGAAGTTTATTATTAGCATTTTCACTTAAATTACTTGTCGATCTTTCAGTTTCAATTAATTCCAACTCTTTCCCTGTTTCAATAAATTTTTGAATCCATATTGAACTAGATTGGAAATCAATCAGCTGCATTTCAAATTCTTCAATTTCCAACCAATCAAATTGAGAGAAGTTCAGTTTATGAAATGACGTCACATCTGGGTACATAATGAACTTGAGTATTTCCGACAATTCTTTGAACTGAGAAAATCTCCCTAAAAATTCCTTGATTAAAGAATCGATCACAGAAATAAATTCTTCAGTCATTTTTTCTTTGTCTGCTGTCTCGTGAATATCTAAATCATTCATATATTTTTTCAAGTTTGGAAAATACTTGTAGTTTCTTGTGATAATATCGTTTCTAAAAACTTGCAGTTTTGCCTCAAAAGCGCGAACGAGATCTATCATGGCAATAATTGTTTTGTTTGTCCCTTGAAGCTTTACGTTTAATGTGTTTAAATGTTGGCATATGTCTGTAAAAAACATCAATTTTGAAAGCCACATAACGTCCAATAACTGTGGGTATTGTGCAATTTTTCCCTCATTTTGCAAAAACAGTCTGATTTCTTCCAAGCAATCAACAAATCTTTTAAGTACATTCCCGCGACTCAACCAGCGAACACTATTATACATCAGTAAGCCATTATACACCGAGTTGACTTCGTCCAACAAAGCATTGAATTTTCGCTTGTTTAAAGCCTGTGACGAGATAAGGTTGACTATTTTTGTAACTACCGCCATTACATTATCAAGGGATATTAAACCACTCTTAGCACACGAGACTTGTTGGTGAATGATGCAGTGGAATTCAAGAATCGAATGTCCTACGTCAGCTTGAAATAAACTTATGAAACCGTTTTTTTTACCCACCATACTTGGAGCATCATCAGTTGTTACAGAAACAATTTTTTTTATATCAATTTCTTTTTCAGCAAGTGAATTTTTAACTGCCGTACTTATATCTGTTTCCTTTGTAGTTGTTAGCAACGATTTTATTGCAATTAATTCTTCCTTAATGACGTTTTCTACGCAATACCGAGCAAAAACAGCTAAACGTGCAGATTTAGTGACGTCAGTGCTTTCGTCAAGACATAGCGATATAAAAGAAGCATCTTTAATGTCAATTTTTTGTTGATCTGTTATATTTTCGGCCAGTTTTAAGATTCTTTCTTTTATTGTGTTTCTTGATAGAGGAGTATCTTTGATGCGCTGAATTATCTTATCTTTATTGTCGAAATCTTCAAAAAGAGAGGGCGCGCATGCTAACCAGGCTTCCTTCAAAAACTCACCTTCTTGAAAAGGTTTACCATGCCGAGCAATGACATTTGCAGCCGCGTAACTTGCCGCGCTTGTATTACAATTTTTGCCGACAAATTTAATCATAGACGTTGACTGTTTATTTCTGTCATTCAATGCACTTGCAATAAATTCTTTTTGCAACACTCCGCAGCGTAGGAGCATCGCGTTCGATCGTCTTAAAATACCTAATTCTGCGACGTGCCCAAAATATTGTGTCGCGTGCCATTGGTTCGCCTACCCTGGCCTAGACCAACACTATTCAACATTAAATAGATTCATTCATTTCAGGTATTCCAATCACCTAAAATTTTCATTATTGAAAGAATGATGATAATGGATGAAGTGACTTGGCAAGTACTCCCCGTTATTTTAAAAGTCAAGAACATATTTGTGATAGGTTCTATGAGGCCACATAAAAAAAGCAGATGTGAAACACGAAGATGGATGTTCACTTCCCGGAAAGTGAAATTTTTGAAATTGAAACCAATTGATAAAATGTATCATGCCGCTCTTGCTTGTCAAATGATAGGAGTAGAGGCGATCCCTCCAGATTTGGAAAAGTATGAAGCAGATCCGTAACACTTATTTTATTTTTCATTCTCCAAGTAACAATACTACTCATCTGATTACCTCATACTACTCTGTCAAGAAAGTACCGGGAATTTTCAATTAAAACAACATTTTTACATTTAATCGTCAAAATTTATTGGGTCGCCTTCAAAAAAGGCTCCATTTGCTCCAATACATCTATGCCAACGGCACTTCCAATTATCGAAACATTTTTTATAGGCGCTTTCCGGGATGGACTTTAGCTCTCGCGCCGAATTTTGTTTTATGGCTTCAATCGACTCAAAACGGGTGCCACGAAGGGGCAATTTTAGTTTTGGGAAGAGGAAAAAGTCGCAGGGAGCCAAATCAGGCGAATACGGTGGTTGCTGAAGCACGTTTGTTGAGTTTTTGGCGAGAAAGTCAGTCACAATCGTAGCTCGGTGAGAAGGCGCGTTATCGTCATGCAAAATCCATAAGTTGTTCGCCCACAAATTTGGCCGCTTCTTACGGATACGCTCACGCAAACGTTTCATAACGCCTAGGTAATACTCCTTGTTTACCGTCTGACCCTCTGGAACGAATTCGTAGTGCACCACGCCACGGATATCGAAGAAAACAATGAGCATCACCTTCATTTTCGAGCGGCTTTGGCGTGGTTTTTTCGGTTTCGGCTCATTTTTTGCCACTCATTCCGATGATTGCTGGCTTGTTTGCATATCGTACTCGTAGACCCAGGTCTCATCACCAGTTATAATGCGTTCCATGAATGTAGAATCGGAATTACAGCGATCCAGCATGTCTGAAGCAACCTGTTCGCGATGACGTTTTTGAAGAAAATTCAGGTCTTTCGGTACGAGTCGTGCGGCCACCTTTCTCATGCCCAAAATATCAATCAAAATCGTACGTGCGGACTCGTGGGATATCTTAAGATCATGAGCTATCTCTCTCAAGCTGGTACGACGGTTTTCCAGCACCCTTTCCTTAATTTTATCGACGTTATCTTCGATCGAAGCCGTCGATGGGCGTCCGGAACGAGGCAAGTCTTCGACAACTTCACGACCGTCCTTGAAGGCTCTGTACCACTGATATGCACGAGTTTTCGATAGAGCATTATCACCAAAGGCCTTTTGCAACATTTTCAATGCATCGGCACACGAAAATTCAGTTGCAACACAAAACTTTAAACAAATCTTTGCTCAACGTAATCACCCATAGTAAAAATCGGCACGCACTCTGACATCGACTGACTCAATCAGCTGTTGCAAACACACTAGTTGACAGATCCCGCTGAAGCTTGGCATAGTAATTAAGGACAGTGGTACCAACCTAGGAAAAAATATTTTTACCTGCCTCATTGCCCCGCCAGATTTAAATCGATAATTCCCGGTACTTTCTTGACAGAATGTACTTCCTGCATTGAAATAAATGGACCGTGGTCATATGGAACATCTTCTGTAAAACACTAAAACGGCTCATTTGCGGACCCGTGTTTATATGAAACTTTTTACTTATTTTGAGGTCTTTAATTAGCTCCCAAAATATTGAAACGTGGTTTTTTAACACCCATTATATACATTCTGTCAAGAAAGTACCGGGAATTATCGATTTAAATCTGGCGGGGCAATGAGGCAGGTAAAAATATTTTTTCCTAGGTTGGTACCACTGTCCTTAATTACTATGCCAAGCTTCAGCGGGATCTGTCAACTAGTGTGTTTGCAACAGCTGATTAAGTCAGTCGATGTCAGAGTGCGTGCCGATTTTTACTATGGGTGATTACGTTGAGCAAAGATTTGTTTAAAGT
This sequence comes from Megalocaria dilatata, assembly GCA_034642435.1. NCBI lineage: Eukaryota > Metazoa > Arthropoda > Insecta > Coleoptera > Coccinellidae > Megalocaria > Megalocaria dilatata. The sequence goes on from CM067856.1 coordinate 45,531,267, forward strand.
TTTGTGTTGCAACTGAATTTTCGTGTGCCGATGCATTGAAAATGTTGCAAAAGGCCTTTGGTGATAATGCTCTATCGAAAACTCGTGCATATCAGTGGTACAGAGCCTTCAAGGACGGTCGTGAAGTTGTCGAAGACTTGCCTCGTTCCGGACGCCCATCGACGGCTTCGATCGAAGATAACGTCGATAAAATTAAGGAAAGGGTGCTGGAAAACCGTCGTACCAGCTTGAGAGAGATAGCTCATGATCTTAAGATATCCCACGAGTCCGCACGTACGATTTTGATTGATATTTTGGGCATGAGAAAGGTGGCCGCACGACTCGTACCGAAAGACCTGAATTTTCTTCAAAAACGTCATCGCGAACAGGTTGCTTCAGACATGCTGGATCGCTGTAATTCCGATTCTACATTCATGGAACGCATTATAACTGGTGATGAGACCTGGGTCTACGAGTACGATATGCAAACAAGCCAGCAATCATCGGAATGGGTGGCAAAAAATGAGCCGAAACCGAAAAAACCACGCCAAAGCCGCTCGAAAATGAAGGTGATGCTCATTGTTTTCTTCGATATCCGTGGCGTGGTGCACTACGAATTCGTTCCAGAGGGTCAGACGGTAAACAAGGAGTATTACCTAGGCGTTATGAAACGTTTGCGTGAGCGTATCCGTAAGAAGCGGCCAAATTTGTGGGCGAACAACTTATGGATTTTGCATGACGATAACGCGCCTTCTCACCGAGCTACGATTGTGACTGACTTTCTCGCCAAAAACTCAACAAACGTGCTTCAGCAACCACCGTATTCGCCGGATTTGGCTCCCTGCGACTTTTTCCTCTTCCCAGAACTAAAATTGCCCCTTCGTGGCACCCGTTTTGAGTCGATTGAAGCCATAAAACAAAATTCGGTGCGAGAGCTAAAGTCCATCCCGGAAAGCGCCTATAAAAAATGTTTCGATAATTGGAAGTGCCGTTGGCATAGATGTATTGGAGCAAATGGAGCTTATTTTGAAGGCGACCCAATAAATTTTGACGATTAAATGTAAAAATGTTGTTTTAATTGAAAATTCCCGGTACTTTCTTGACAGAGTAGTACATCGTCGTATGAAGCAACTACGTACTCTTCCGACCTGGTTGTGTTCGGATCGTTTGACAGGATAGTTCAATCCGATGTTGCAATCTTCGATGTTATTCACTGACGTTGCATACACTAATCTTTTCAAATAACCCTAAATACAAAAGTCCTAAGGATTCAAATCGGGAGATTTAGCGAGCCATGGTACTGGGCCTAATCGTCCTATCCATCTTCTGGAAAATGTTTGATCTAAATGTTCCCTAACATTAAGTGTATGGGGGCGCTCTATCTTGCATAAAACTAAAAATAAAATATTCATCTACTGATTTAAAGGTACCACATCTAGAAAATCAGGTATTTTCAAGAAAGTTAAGGTATGCGGCTTCTGTTAAATTCCGTGGTAAAACTACTGGTTCTAACAAACAATCTCCTAAAATACCTAGCCAGATATTTATAATGAAACTCTGTTGATGCCTGGATTCATGAATGCCGTGTGGATTTTCATCCGCCCAATTACGGCCATTATGAAAATTAAAAATTCCATATTAGGTAAAGCCAGCTTCATCAGTGGAAAGGATATCAAAAGCGAATGTTCAGCAATTTTGTTAAAACCCAATGACAGAATGTCCTTCTGGCCTGATGATAAGGAAGATTAAGATCTTACACGCATTGAATATGGAATGAATAGAGAAGTTGTTGATGCATAGTTCTCCAGACAAGGGGGCCACTTATTCCTACTTCCGCTGAAATTCTTCTTACACTTGTACCGGGATTTTCAGTGACAATATTTAAAATTTGCTCTTCAACTTCTGTAGTATTTACAGTTCTTGGACGTCCAGTATCAGGAACGTTTTTTTTAAGGAACCAGTTTCCCGCAATCGTCTAAATACTTGATTGAACGTCACATGAGAAGGAAGTTGACCATCGGGATAAACCTCTGCATAAAGGCGACGTGCTTCAGGACCAATTCCGTTGGCACGGCCATACATGAAAACCGTATCACTTATTTCAATATTAGAATAAGGCATTTCAAATTCAGGAATAATAAATTTTTCTTAACAACAAATTGAAAGGAAGTAAACAACTCTAATCAGATGCAAAATACTCAATAAAAGTACGTAAAAGTCATATAAAGACCAAATGTTTGATGCCAGCTGTGATTTTTTTAATGAACCGACTGCAAAACATTTTAATTGTAGGTTCATTAAACAAGATAAATTTTAATGTGATTGTACTTTGAGATTTTTTACTCTGATTCAATCAAGCCAAAGGCAGAGTCCCATGGCGGTGAAGAAGCACTCATAATGTTACTTAGCCACAGTGACCACTCTGGCTTTGCAAATATGTGTTTAAGGTTAACTAATTAATTTGCGAAGCCTAGATTAGATTAGTTGTGGTCGTTTAGCTCAGCGACAGCACCTCTGTATTGTGACCAATAACGTCGTGAGATTTTTTCGTCCAAAAATGTGAAACATTGATTGTACATTCAAAGTATTGTCCGTCGCTAGCCACTACTCTTGCCATCTTTCTGGCAATTAACGGATCCCATCGCAAAAAAAAGCCGGCTCTTTGGCCGCTATCCATGCATTGATCCATTTTTGACTTCATGGTAATTGGAGAAGTGCTGGTCAGTCAGGCCATGTTGCATCGATCGGAACAGATAGAAATCAGAAGGAGCAACGTCTGGGCTCTACGACGGATGGTATAAGAATTCCCTTTTGAGCGTTTATAAGTTTTTGATAGGCAACGTGTCTGTTGGCGTATTACGGCCGTTTTCTCGCAATGCTCAACTCAAACGCATCAATTGTCGTCGGTAGACCTCCGCTGTGATCCTTCCGTTCGATTGTAGCAGCTCAAAATACACTTTATCCAGCTGGTCCCACCAAATACACAGCATGATCTTCTCGTCATGAATATTAGGCTTGACAGTTGGTGATGAGGCATTCATACGTTGCCCGACGTTTTGGATTATCCTAATGGACCCATTTTTCATCGCCAGTCACAATTCGATGCAAAAACCCCTTTCTTTTTTGCCGTTGGAGCAGTTGTTCACAAGTGGAACAATGGCGTTCGACCTCTCGTGGCTTCAGTTCGTACGTCACCCAATTTCCTACCCTTCGGGTCATTCTCATTGTTTTTAAATGAGATAGCGCAGAACACAGATCCGCTCACATTTTTTTTTATCTTGTAATTATACGATTCTCACGAGCTCTCCCAAGAATATGCGCATTATTATTCTACTTATAAATACCAAATTTCTGTAGTTAAAAAATATTGAGAAAAATGAGAGAAATCTTAGAATGCGAATAACTGCGAAATAATTTAACCGATTCCGCTCATTTCCGAACTTAGCCTTCCCTGAAAGTTCAAGGCTTCAGCTCTTTCCGCTCGAAATTAAGCGTGTTTACGGACTGACCAGCCGGACAGAATTACTTTTGACCAGATTCTTCATCAGTGAGTCCAACATAGTAGTTATTTAAGACAATTTTCGGCTCAAAATTCGTAAAACGAAACGATATCACGCTGTTCCCTGGAACAAGAGCGCAAAAATAGGTACTTTGTATACTGCATCAACAATAAGGAGAGTTACAGGGTGATAGATAATTGGTTATTAATTATAAGCCTGAATACATCTTCTTCTAGTGGTCAGATATCAATCCTATAGTAATTTTGGAAATGCTTTGAGTTTTTTGAGTGTAGGAACAGGAGATGACATCTTTTTTTGGTTCAGGGATAAGTTTGTTCTTTGAAGTCCAGCTCAGGGTATGAACTTTTTCATTTACTCATTATAAAAGAGTAGCTATACCATTAACAATAATGGAAGACATAGGCATACAATAGAACTGTTTTTCATCCCAAACGGCAAGAAAACTCAGGACAGAGGTATCGTTAGGTATAACCGTTTAGCACCATTTTTAGGAGGACAGACAAATTATAAGTTGGTAGAAGGCACTTCGTAATACAGTTTTAATAACTTAATGAGGTAGGTACTGACACATATTCCTGAAAACTTACGGAAGGGTAAGATTTTAGCAATATCTAAAGTATCAGTTTCCTTTCGGAGTGAAAGTAGATTTATTTTTTATGATTTTAATCCTTCAGTTTATCTTTTAAAGTGCAATACAGTCAAAGAGCAATGGGAATGCTGGTTGGATAAAAAATTTTCTGATATGCTTACAACAGGCTGAGGGGATCATAACAAAACCCATGACTTATAAAGAAATATATGATAATGGTTTGGTTGCTCCACCCTTGTATATGATGATGAGGTAGGAGAATATGAATATAATAACATGAATCTTAATCTTTACTTTTTCAGGTTGACTAAAAATCAGTTATCCATTTGGAAAAGGATTATGGAAGAACAATCAGAAGAGGATAGCTTTTGTGATCCGTGGTTCAAATATGTTGATAGCTGCAGGGTAAGGTTTTAAATTGCTTTTTTAAAGAACATAAAACTTTATAATCGAGCATCATTATTACGAGTGAATTACACTTGATCATGAGGCATCCATACGTTGCCCAACGTGTTTGATAATCGTAATGGACCCACTTTTTATCGTCAGTCACAATTCGACACAAAAATCCCTTTTTTGCTGTGGGAGCAGTTATTCACGCGTAAAAAACGGCGTTAGACGTTTCTTGGCTTCATTTCATATGGCACTCTATTTCCTACCGTTGGGATCATTCTCATTGCTTTTAAACGATGTGGATTCAACAAGATATAGAATTCATGAAAGGGCTGTAATGATACAGGGGTTAATCCAGTAGATAACAGTAAATTTAAATCGAGGTTCAGTGCCCTGAATTAATTTGTGCATTTTAATCTCTAGACCAGTTAATGTCAAACTTAGGAATTCGCTTTCAAGGCTCGATCCAACGGCTTCATGAAAGGAAATTCTCCAACTCTGGTCTATGTATTGTAATAACAAACTACAGATTAAAAAGTTCATAAGAGCTGATTGTGCAAAAGGTAAATATATTCCTTCAGATGAGTTACTCAACCGAAAGTTTGAGCGAAAAACGCTGACGTCGGAATTAACACGTGTGGCTCGACAAGGAGCCGAAGCTATCGAAAATTGCTAAGTAGGTATTTTGAGTGGGTGAACGAACTAAAAATTTGGAAGGAGAAAACCGTCTCGTCGAGCTATTAAAAGGGCCAAACGAGAGTCGGGAAGTCTTGACACGCCGGAAAAACTAGTAAGATCGCCGAATAAAGATCGTGGTGCGAGGCTCCAATTGGCCTCAGAATTTAGCATTATTATAATTATATTGAATGATATTAGTATTTTTTTTTTTTGGAAGTCTAAGAATTGAGTCAGAAGAAAGAGTAACGGTAGTCCTTCGTTGTTCCATTGTTCTTAGAAAATCGCGTGTGCCTAGTTTTGGTTTGAATGTATGATCTTGGAGTCTAGGGCTTAGAAGTATCTAAGAGTTTTGTATATTATTCAGATTGGAATTATCTAACTAAACTTGAGTCAAAAATTAAGGACTAGGTGGAAGGTTGACATATCTTTTCGTAATTATTGTGTTTGAAGAATTTAGAAAGAATTATAGAAATGATTCGTAGTGCTTAAGGGGACCGCATCGCCCTCTCCTGAATTATTCAGTGTGTCATCTTCATTGAGATTTTATTGAGTTGAGGATTGATATTGGTAAAATCATATTGTATTTTGGCGCGGTTTATCATTATATTTCTAAAAATCAATAATTGAGTTTCATTACCATTTTCATTACCAGAGAGAAAATTTATTAACATAAAAAATCTTTCATTTTCGCGAAGGCCATACCCTTCCTACGACCGCTCGATTAGGATTGGTTCGGATTTATTTATTTTTACTCTTAATACGAAATTATATTATTAAGCGAGCTGAAAAACCTTCATTTGTTCGCACCTGTCTAAACTTGATCACCTTGTTGTAATAAAGGGCCTATGTTTCACTTAGGAATAGAGAAATGAATTTTGATCCTAAGAAGTCTATTTAATAAATATTATAATATTTAATAATTATATTATTAAATAATCGTAGCCTATAAGCGGCGTTAATAGTTTCATAAACAACGGGCAAGAATCTTAAAGCAACAATTTATTAATCAATGGATCGATTTAATTAAATTTAAGAGGAGGTCTTGGGAACGGAAGTTCGCGATTATGATTTTAGTGCAGACGACACAAATATCTTCGAGGCTAAGATTGGGAATTCTCAGTAAAGTCGAGATAAGAAATCGACGTCAAAAGATCTGGGTGGCCTAAACGTGTGTAGGTGTTTTAAGCGATGGGAACTTCGAAAAAGCCGACGTAGGAAAATTTTGAGTAGGAGAAAATAACTAAACGTTTTGCAAGTTGGAAAAAAGAAGTCGTCCCTGTCATTGGTGACAGACAGTCACTAATTGTTTCGTGGTCGATGTACGGTTCGGTTTTTAGTATAATTCCGTTTGAAAAAAAGAGAGCTAAAATATAGTGTTTGTTCTTGAAGGGGTGTTGTGCCTTTGGGCTGAGGCCAACACCCCCGTGTAGAGGGATCATGTTTTGAACATGGTATCTGGTTTTGTGGATAGGTGTCCCGAAATAGGTAGGATTTTTCTGTCTGTAACTTCATTAACAGTTTTTATTGGCTTTGAATGGAAATTGTTTACAAGTAAGAACGACAATATGACGTAATAAAATTAACAGTCTAGGGTCCTGAAGTCTTCCAAAATTGGATTTAAATGATGATTTGATTTTAGAATTTTAGATTAATTGCCTTTCAAAAGACTGAAAAATTGTAATAATTTAATATTATATCGATTGACACCATATTAATTCATTATATGGGATATCTCATTTGAATGTGTTATTTTCGCTCTATCCATCTCTTCAAAAAATACTTTTGAAACAAAAGACTTGTCATTCATGCGACGAGCACGAACCCAAGTTTTTTCCAAAACAGAGTTTAGTAAAGTAATAATGTGATTTGATATATTTTCGAATTGGGAACTAGATCCAGGAATTATGAGTAGAATGTAGTAAATGGTGACAGGGGTAAGGTTCAGTAGTTAGAAAAATGTTTATATTGGCTATTATTTCGTTTTTTTTTTTCTTGTTGCAATATTTAGAAACTGAAATTAACTATATTTTTTGGAAAGTAGGAAATATAAAATGTTTCACACAGTTACCTTTATTATATTGAAGTGAACACCCTTATATATCAAGGGAAACGACTGTGAAAGTGTTACATTGTCTTTTATCCTAGGATGAATTCACTGAAATCAAAATAAGGGAAGAAATAAAAAAACTTTTCGAATGCCAGCAAGAAGCCAGAGCATGTATTACGACTCTAAACTTTCAAAACTTTGATAAGCATAATGAACAATCTGAAGAGATTTATGTTATCAAAACGTTTGATTCACTTTTATATTCTGAACAACTAGTTGCTAAATGTGGATCTGTACTTGGATGGCAATTTCCAAGAGCTATGTTAGAATACGTTGTAGGAGATTCATTTTCCAAGAGAGAAAAAGCTGAAGGTATCAGATAAATAAAGAATTTTGTTTATTATTTTCTCTTAAGATAAACCCTTGAATGTGTTCTGCAAAATTTTTTTATATCCTTCTGAGATGTTCACAGTTTACGTTGATCCTGCGAACTTTCTTGTGAAATCAATTTACTCCAAAGGCTTGACTCAGAATTTTGATGAAAAATACGAGTAGGTGATGGAAACACTAGCGGAAGTAGATGAAAAGTACTAACAGTTAGTGCATTCTGATGAGAAAATAATAACCTTTTTTGTGAATTTTGTAGCTTTAATTGCATTGATACCGTGCTATTTTTAGCTGTACAGAGGTTGTTTGAAAATCAAATTTTGGGTTGTTCTAGAGGGGATTTCACAGAAGCAGGTAATTATGTACTAATGAGATCGAGAGACCAAATAGATTTCGAAATACAATCGATCGAATGTAACTGTCAAGGATTGAATATTCTAGGTTAGTTTAAAATGTTGAAATAAAGGGTTTTCCAATAAAAGAATTCATTTTGATATTTAAAAAAAGAGTATATTTTAAGAGAAATCAATGGATGTTTATTTCATTGTAAAGAGAAAGGCAGGGGAAGGTTCGAAATTCCGGATCAATTTGATGCATTTCAAGGACCCAATCAACGAAGATGGCGTAGTTTTTACTCGTCAAATGTCAAAAGATGACAGCCGTCCAGATAGCGTGCTATTCAAAATGAAACCTCTTTTTGGAAAACCCTATATTATTATTATGTTGGTTATGATACCAGAAAACACGCCTTATGAATGTAATATTTTTACAGAGTGCTGTGCCGATTTACCCAAATATGCTTCGTGTGGTTATTTGCATTTCATATCAAGTAGTTTCCTTGAAGCTACATACAATTTATTACCTGAGGCACAAAAAAATGAGTTTCATCTAAAAGCAGCGAAATATTTAGAGAAGAATACAAGAAAGTGTAGAGCATGTGGAAATGGTTTTTTTGAAGAATTTACTGGCAGTATAGACAAAGTAGGTTTCCACCATATCTCTCATCATACTTTCATCTGATTTACATCTATTATTTTTTCTCTTCGATGATTACTGTTTTTTAGACCATGCGAATAAAAAAACCCAGAAGATCTATTTTTTCAAGAGTTTCTTATAATGATGAAGATTTCATATCTCGTTCTTCCTATCATTCTGACCATGAAGGAAGTATTCTTGGATCACATCTTCATTCATCGGAGATAATATCATCTGATTATAGTCCAGGCGATGCATGTAAGTAAGCAGTGGAACATTGTAGGTATGTCAACAGATGGCTTTTAATGAAGAATATGTAAGTCAACGTAATATCTCCCAATTAAGCATTATTTCCTCCATAGTGAAGTTCAAAGCGCTGCTAACTGAATATCTTAAATAAATAAATAAATTATCGACCGAAGAATTATTTTAATTGAAATGTCAATCATTTGTCAAATTAGACATTAAAATTATTGAATATCGAAAAACAACAGCAGTAATTGCACTGTGAAAAACTTTCGTCTCCATGACATCACAAACAATACTGAAAAATTTGAGATAACCTTCAAAAAATAAAAACATGTGTTTTTGGCTCTATACGGTCTATCAAGGATAATATATTTGAAAGTGAATCATAAACTATCAAACCCAACAGACAGTATACAGGTGGCCCAAGTTATTTCTGGCCAAATTTCAAAAGGTGATTCTACAGGCAATTTGCAACACAAATTGTTCCTATAGAGTATGGTAAACCAACAAGATATAGAATTCATGAAAGGGCGGTAATATGACAAATTTAAATGGAGGTTCAATGCCCTGAATTAATTTGTTTATTCTAATCTCTAAACCAGTTAATGTTAAACTTAGGAATTCGCTTTCGAGGAACGCACGAACGGCTTCATGAAAGAAAATTCTTTAACTCTGGCCTATATATTGTAATAACAAACTACAGATTAAAAAGTTCATAAGAACTGATTGTACAAAACGTAAATATATTCCTTCAGATGAGTTACTCAACGGAAAGTTTGAGCGAAACACGCTGACGTCGGAATTAACACGTGTGGCTCGACAAGGAGCCGAAGCTTTTGAAAATTGCTAAGTAGGAATTTTGAGCGGGTGAACGAACTAAGAATTTGGAAGGGGAAAGCCGGCTCGTACCAGGTATTAAAAGAGCCAAACGAGAGTTTACCGGAGAGACTAGTAAGATCGTGGTGCGATGCTCGAATTGGTCTAAGAATTTAGCATTATTATAATTATATCGAATGATATTAGTAACTTTTTTTTTTAAAGTCTAAGAATTGAGTCAGAAGAATTAGAAACATTGAATAAAGTGACAAGTTCCGGGACCAAGAAAGAGTAAGGGTAGTCCTTCGTTGTTCCATTGTTGGTAGAAAATCGCGTGTGACTAGTTTTGGTTTGAATGTATGATCTTGGAGTCTAGGGCTTAGAAGTATCTAAGAGTTTTGTATATTATTCAGATTGGAATTATCTAACTAAACTTGAGTCAAAAATTAAGGACTAGGTGGTAGGTTGATATATCTTTTCGTAATTATTGTGTTTGAAGAATTTAGACAGAATTTAGAATTATTTAAATGATTCGTAGTGCTTAAGTGAGCCACATCGCCCTCTCCTTAATTATTCAGTGTGTCTTTTTATTGAGTTTAGGATTGATATTGAATGCATATAATCCGCAGCTTTCCGCAACTTTTCCCGTCGTTGCCTTAGCATATTGCAGCATTTATGTAATTCTTTCGATAAGCTAGCGGGCACGCCACACACTACCTTCCCAGTGAGCGTGGGTAGGGCTACGGTATAGGGCTGAACTAGGTGGTGTCATCTCAAGCGGGGTTACTGTGAAACGAAAATGGGAAGGTTACCTCGGAATGTTGGATAGGACCAGGGTCACCAATGAATGGGATTGTCGGGTCTTCAGATCACGTCGCGGTCACCGATGAAGCTCCATAGGTGTGATGTTATAAGGGAGCTTCTAACCTGTTAATTTCGGTAGGAAGCGTTTCGTTCCAACTTGCAAGCCCTCTTCAGATTGGTGATGGGGTGAAAGTCTGCCAATAATGACTGTGACCTTGCTCCACGTCGGGGCACGTCGCCACAGGAAGAAGTCTAGAGGTGTGGGGTTGGGACTTCGAACAGGTCATCTGATCAGTTCGAATCTTCCTATCCAATTTCCTGCAAAATGAACCTACATACATTCTATTCTACTATTGTGTGCTAGACAACCGTCTATTTGAAACCAAATTTGGAGTCGTCGGTTGAGAGTTATGTCTTCCAATAAATCAAAAATTTAATATCCCAAGTTCTGTTTCAAATGAACGGTCGTCCAGCACATAATAGTAGAAAAGTTACAGAATGGATAAAGGTTCATTTTGAAGGAAAATGGACACGAAGATTCGGACCGAACTTCTTGGCTTCTTCCTTTAGAATGTTTTAAAAGATATGGTGTATACCCCAATTCAAACTCGTGACCAACTTATCGAAAGAACTGCTGCAATATGCCAAGACAACGACGGGGGCAGTTGCGGAAAGCTGTGGATTCTATGCGAAAACGATGTAGGCTTTGTATTAGTGAAGGTAGCGGCCATTTTCAGACTATTTTGTGATATGTTTTCAACTTGTATAAATAATAAAGAATGTTGAAGATAATAATTTTTCCTCAGATGATGAATATCTCACTGTTGAAAAAGAAGAATAAATAGAATGTATTATACGTCTTTGAAAAGTTTTATAAATGAGGTACTATTTGCACAAATTTTCTATTGGGGTTTACGGAGCGGAATTTAGAGTAAACTTTGACCAAAGATTTTCCATATTCACGATGGCAAACAAGATTCTCTGCAATTTACTTACAAATTTGTGGAAATTTCAGTTTTTTACTTATTTCATTCTATGATTGTTTAATGTACCTACAAATTACGTAGTAATTATAGATATTACTGTATAGTGGTAGATTACATGACTTGCGGAGTACTCATTAATGTATTGCAGATTTTGAGGAACTAGGAGTGATCAACCCCAGGCGACTTTATCAGATGAAAGAAAAGACTTCATTAACTAGAACATTTTCATTGTATGATTTTTCTAGCTGTGAATGCAAATTAATATTGAATTTTATGTATGGAGAAGTTTCAAAGCATTATAGATTTGGAGGTAAGAAATTTCAATAAAATACCTTATCTCCGATTTTTGTTTTTTTTTAATCATAATCTTCAGGTCAGTATAGTCAGATGCTAAAAGCAATGTTCGAATATTCAAAAAGTTGTTTGGATCTTGAAAACACACCTGAGACATTTATCACATTGGATATAGTTCATGAACACTTGACAGTATGTTTTTTTCATTAATTAAATTTTATTATATTGATTTTTTTCCATTCAATTTGAGAATAAAGGACTCAGTGCCGCCGAACCATATTGGAAGTTACGTTTGTTACAAGGAAAAATTTATTCATTGCGTGGAAAGGCCCTACTTCAAACTAATCAAGTTGAATTGGCAGAAAATAATCTTTTGAAAGCATTGGAACATTATGGTAATGAATTTGGTAAATTAGGATTCATTCAGATAATAATGTTTATGAACACTCAGTAATAAATTGAAATGCGAGTCGATACTTCTTAATACAAGTAATTAAAATAACTTTAAATTCAGAAAAATATCTTGAAACCTTTACAATTCTTTCATTCTAGCTTTCTTGTTTTTATTGTTCTTCACATAAAATATAGGATAGATATATATTTATTTATATTGTCATGGTATTTACAGTTAAAATAAATAATTACATAAATATATTAAGGAAAAGACTCACCTTTGTATATAAGTTGACTCGTTAGAGTATAACCAGAGCACATTTAATTAAATAATATCCATTTTGACAGAAATATTAATAATTCAATTCGTAAAAACACTCACAAGCTAAAATTATGAAGAAAAAGCATATTCAGGATACATAACGACTAGTCAAATTAAAATTCTTTGAACGATAATCAAAACACAGTAATTTTGTTGACAGTTAATAAATAGAATTCACAGGGAGATTTCAATTCACAATTATTCAATGTAAAAACAGCCAAAGTTGCAATAAATAGAAGTAATTTGAATTTAGATATCAAATTTGAAATTGATGAAGAATTTGTTGAAAAGATTTGTTATTATCACATATAAACTTTAGTGAAATTGTTGACAAAGAACAAGCTACATTAAATATAACTTACCAGAATGATGTAAATAGGACAAATTTGATCAAAATTCAGTTAATTCAATGAAAGATAGCATCTACGTCAGATATTTTCATATGATTAATGTAACAGAGATCCTTGAAAAGGTTTAGGCATCAATAGTATTGTAATAGCATCTAGGCTAAAGAAATTTAATCAATTTCATAAGTAATATTAAGTATTTTATAAGTTATAAGCATTAGAAGTTAAAATTTGTTAAATTTTGACACTTGAAATACTGTACGAACGAAAAGCAAGACTTTTACTGTTCTGTTTAACATGAAACATACATCAAATTGTAGTTTAAAAAATAAGCTAATTTTCAAAAGTAATTTCAAACCAGGAAATATTGTAAATTTTGTAAAATCATCAAAAGCATCATTTTTATATAATTTTGACAGAAGCTAGTAAGCTTAGAAATTCAACTTTTCTTGAAAACTATAAATAGGGCAGACACAGAAAAAGTCGGCAGTCTCCAATTAATAGCAGAGCAGAATCCTTGTCGGTCCATAATTTAAAAAGTGCCAAAAAAGTAACATCATCTGAAAAAAGAAGATTATTTGATTATTGTGAATGGAAAGTGAATCCAGAAAATACATTACCTGAATGTGAATGGAAAAATCCCACATAGAAATCAAGTTTCAAACGAATTGGATAGATCGAAGAAAATCAACAAAGTAGCCTGTGAATTTCAGAACATTCTAGAAGTGTTGTTTCCAACGAAACCAGTGTTGTTCCTGAAACAAAAAAAGGCCAAGTAAAAGTAACAATCTTAACTTGAAGAACAAACTTACCAAAGGTAGTAAAATTCAATCCTGTTAATCTTTTTCCAAAGAAGTTTAGAAATGATGATCACTGTTTACATTAGAATTACGTTAGGTTATTTAGATAGGGTTAGGTTAACATAGAATTAGAATTTAGGTTATTGTTCACTGATTATAATATTTCAAATTACTTTCATAATATATAATTTAAAAATTCAATCTTTTTAAAGAAAATTCAAATTGAACCCTCCCTCAAATATTGAATCAGATTTAATAATATTTTAATTTCAATTATTCAAAATTATAATCTTAAGAGCTAGCCGGAAACATAGAATACAGCTACTAGATACAAGGGTGATCTAATTAATATTTATACAAAATTCTAATTAATATTTATTCACAAAATTTCATTAAAGAATACCATAACAATATATATATATATATATATATATATATATATATATATATATATATATAAATAAATATATGTTTTTATAAGGCAAGTAGTATTTTTTAAAGATAAAACCAGAAACAAAATTTTGTCTCCTTTGAATATTTATTTATTAATTTTAATTACTTTCGTATATCTGTTGGGTTATTTATTTCATTTGACATTGTATATTGAGTTTTGATTATAAACGTCTATTAAATGTGAGCGGTGCTTGTTTTAGACATTAATTTAATTCTAAAAGTTTTTTGAATAAAAAATTCTTTTGGAAATTAAAATTGTAGAAGATAAACATATTTCAATTTGTTTTGATATTCAAATTTTGTTATATTTCTTCTATCAAGTAAAAAGCCTTTCTATTTTATTTTATATATAATATATAATTATATTTTGGCTTCAATAAATCTCATTATAGAATGTCGATGAATTTAAGTAAACCTTAAAATAACTCACTTTGTTCTTTGATTTTGTTAGAACATAGATCAATCTTGAATATATAGGTGATCTGTAGTTCGAAGCTTAAGTCTTTTAACACGTGAGTGATGTAGGTTATGTTTTTGATTTTGATATTTTTAATATTAAAAAGGGCTGATGACGGGATTATCTAGAATTATATTTGTTTTTTGAAGATATAGTGCACATTTTTTAGAGATTTTTGAAATAATTTGTTCGAATATTTAAACATATTAAATATTTCAAATAAATTATATTCTTTGGGAAGTCCTTTAAGTGTGTTCATGTTTTTATAAGGCAAGTAGTATTTTTTAAAGATAAAACCAGAAACAAAATTTTGTCTCCTTTGAATATTTATTTATTAATTTTAATTACTTTCGTATATTTGTTGGGTTATTTATTTCATTTGACATTGTATATTGAGTTTTGATTATAAACGTCTATTAAATGTGAGCGGTGCTTGTTTTAGACATTAATTTAATTCTAAAAGTTTTTTGAATAAAAAATTCTTTTGGAAATTAAAATTGTAGAAGATAAACATATTTCAATTTGTTTTGATATTCAAATTTTGTTATATTTCTTCTATCAAGTAAAAAGCCTTTCTATTTTATTTTTATTCTTAATACAAGTAATTAAAATAACTTTAAATTCAGAAAAATATCTTGAAACCTTTACAATTCTTTCATTCTAGCTTTCTTGTTTTTATTGTTCTTCACATAAAATATAGGATAGATATATATTTATTTATATATATATATATATATATATATAAATAAATATATATCTATCCTATATTTTATGTGAATAACAATAAAAACAAGAAAGGAAAGAATATATGGTATTTCATCCAGATAATCCAATTCCAAGTAAAAATACATTCATTAATACTAACAACCGTGTAAGATATTCTAAAAGTCGGTCAATTTTTTTCTGGATTGAACAGCATTTTCACCTTTTCTATTGTAAAAAAGTAAAATATAACTAAAATGCTGCTTATTGCTCTCCATATTTAAAAGGGCACCAATCAAAAACTACTGCGTAGAATTAATTGAACTTTTTCACACTTGCCACATCACACCTTGCTATATCAGCTCTCTAAACATATAATGATTATGCGGCTTAACTGTGAAGTTGTGTTCGAAAAAATACAATTAAATCCTCTGTCGGGAAAAAACGAAACTGCTTTCGGAATAACCCTATATAATATGTATGTATTATACATATAAACTTTCCCCTTGAATCGGTCTATTGCTGAAAACTGCATTAAAATCCGTCGAATAGTTTAAAAGATCTAAGCGAACAGACAGCGAAAGCGACTTGATTTTATACTATGATTTGATATTTTGATGAAATTTTGATATTTTAGCATATAATCTTCAATATATATTGTAGAAGTTTAAAAATATTATTCTGAATTTAAAGTTAACACCCTATAAACATAATTTTTATCAATGATAAATTGGTCCTTCTTTTGCTTACAGTCTATGCGGTATGGAAAAATTAAACATATTCCCATGGTACTTTATTCCTGTACTTTGGTGTAAAAGTCACGCTACAATAATTCTACATTACGATATTCCACATAGCTGAGTGTACTGTCATCATGCATCTCGTAATAGAATCCTTGATTTTTCTGAACCATAAACAAACTACTTTCTGAGTAGTTTGTCTATGCATTGAACATTACCGTACTAGCTTCTAGTGCAATGGTAAGCTACAACAAGGTTTCCAGATTTTCCCAAAAACTAGGAGATTTTTTCTGGGGAGAAATAATTACCTGGGAAAAAAATTTAGGTTCGACACACTTCAGCTCAAACTCCACTTGGTAAATCTCCTCTCAGTGTCTAAGGGCACTGAGGAAACTTAAGCAAAAAAACATGATTCCGGCAAATATGATATAACAGAAATATCTTTCAACAATGTTTTCGACGTTAATAATACAGATTGGAAATCATCTTATCTTAAATATATATATAGGATATAGGAGTTGGTTTGGATCGCTCTCAATTTATTACTTCACGCTGAATCGTGAACCGTATTTTTGTGAGGTGGGGTCTTTTTTAATGAGACAAACGCCATTGTGTGTACTAGGTGGTATTAGTAAGCTTATACATGAGATGTAATTTTCATAGGAGCTCCATTTCCCAAGTCCAATATAGCAAGGTACACCAAAAGTTATAGCATGAAATTGAAACAAAAATTTGCATTATACATATGTCCAGATACCATGGTTAAGCAATTAAAGCATTATGAAGCTGAGTATTTCAACGATGTAGCCGAGTGTTTACTTTGGTTGACTCAGTTATATTTAGTGAGTTTTTCATATTCTAAACACCGTTATTATGAAACTTTTCATTTATTTATATTACAGAAAAAGAATCAACCGAAACAAGTTGAACTGTCTGCAATATGGAGTCTTCATTGCGCATTGAAAGCGAATTACGAATTTTCAATGATTTGCCGGAGTTTTACAAATATGCTCTTGGTAGCCCAAAGAAACTGCAATACGTTTCACTGTTTAGCGCTTGAAATTCACTCTTTGCGTTTTTGTCATAAGAAGATTTCTGACATTGATTCTGATGATTTGAAGTATGTAGCTGAATTGTACCATGCCATAGCAGGATTGAGGTAATTTTCTCCATATTACTCATTTGGTTTTCAGTTTGTATAAAAAGAATATAACAGCCATTAAAGGAGTGACTCTATTAGGAGTAGAAATATATTCTTGCGGTTTTGATAACAGATGTCGCTACCAGTTTATTATTACTTTGTTTTATCTGGCAAAATCTTCATTTGAAGGGTCTTCATTGGGCTTTCTTTTCAGTATCTGTCATTTTGCTGAAGTGTAAACAACATAGTTTTTGTGTCCAAAAGTATTTCAGCTGAAAAGAAATGCTTCATTTCTCCTCTGTCTTTAACAGCATAATCCTGTATGGAAGCGAAACTTGGCAGCTAACGAAAAGCCTTGAACAACGACTGTTGGCTTTTGAAATGGACTTCTGGCGAATATCGGCTAGAGTATTAAAGCTCTCGAGTGAAATGCGGTGTTCTGAGGGAGCTTCCACCTCTTAATTCGAGAGAAGGCGTTTCGTTTCGGAGTCTGCGCATCTGAAACTCATCAGACAGGCGTGATGCGCCGCTCTGCCTGTGACGCCGATAATCATGTGTTCCGCTTGGAACGGTGGTCGTCAAACGCTCTATGCCTTGCTCTATTTGAAGTCGGCAAGGACGGTTAGTCACGAATCTTTAGACTGGACGGGTCCTTGGTACGCCGGTCAAACTGCGACAGAGCAAGGCAGGTTTCTGGACGAGGAGCGAAGAAGTTGTTCGCTACACACTTCCCCTCCAGTAAGCGTCGATAAAGTCACGGGATAGGGCGTTGGAATTAGGCAAGGAGAGGGTCCGCCGCTGGGCTGGTCGCGGTGCCATCTCCAGCGGGGATCTGCAGAACGAAAGGGAAGGCCTTCTCGGAATTATGAATGGGGGCAATTAGGGTCTCCAAATGAATGGGTTTATTTGCTTTTGGAGCAAACTAGCTTGGTGTATTATTTTATGCATTGCGAGAAAAACTGCCGCAATACGCCGATAGGCACGACAAAGTTATTTTGCAGCATGACACATATTACTTCGCCCGTTAAAACCTGCTTAGACATGTTCAAATGGGAAGTCTCACCCGTCGTACAGCCAGATATGGCTCCTTCCGATCTATAAGAATAGGTCTATAATTTGACGGTTTGTTCTCACCATCCTTGAAAATAGGAGTTCTTTTCGCTCTCTTCATCTGCTCTGGAAAATACCCTTCATTGCAACATTTTGTTATGATGATGGCAAGTGGTTCTGCAATGCTTGATAATACTCGCTTCAGCACAAGTGGTTAGCGATGGACAATTTTTCACAATAAAGCTTCAAGTTTCGACAAAAATCCTCAAGAACTTATTTATACTCCTAATAAATACACACATATTTTTTGCTGCCTGACATATTTGTTTTGGAAACCATGTTTCCTTCTTCTTGAAACATGTTAGATCCTTTCCCAAACATGCACGTCAGATACCAAAAAATATAATTGGATTAGAACGTAGTTACCAGTTTAATCGCGAATTTTCAGTCCACAATAAGCTGAATATCTTATTATTAAATTAATGATTTATAAATATGTTGAAATATTTCAGGCGTTCTCGTTCAGAATTAGAAAAATCGATCTATATTGGATATATAACGCTCAGACTTGCTATATCTGTGAACCATTTGAAATTAATTTTGAAAGTGATTCCTCGACAAGTGCTTTCATTAATGTTGAAATCTTATCTACCAGAAGCATGTTCAATGTTGAATGAATTGGATTATTATTCTAGTGAGTCAGATTGTAACAGTATTCAGTCAGGTAAGAAAAAACAACAATAAAGTTTATTCATTTTGACATTATAAATGAAACATACATTTCTGTTTCTACTATATTTTTTTTTATTTTGTTCAACTTGATGGATTTCATCAGAATACAAGATAAAGAGTTTGCATTACTCAATTTATATTCTTCAAAGAAGAAATGTTTCTCTAATGTTTATTTGTTTGTTACGATGAATGATAATACTTCTTGGTCTTGGTCCACTTTTGTTTTTAATTTATATCAATGACATCTCTAATTGCTTTCACCACACTATGTACTCGTTATTTCTGGATGACCTCAATATCTTCAGAAAGATAGTGTCTTGAGGACTGTATGGTCATTCAGGGAGCTTCAAGAATATTGCAGAAAAATTACCGTTTACCTAAATCTTGATACGTGCTTTTTATAGTTACTAAAATGGTTAATAAAATTGATTTTTTTTATTTTGCTTTTGGCACTTCAGTGCTTCTCTTCGGTCCGTGATCTTGGTTTAGTAGTTGACTCTATGTTGCTGTTTTATAAAGCACATTGAATCTGTTATAGGTAAATGCAACAATATGCTATGTTATATTTTCACTCAAAGCTACTCATTTAGTTAGAAAAAGCTTATTTTCAGTTTTTTACCCTCTAGTATTCTTTGGTTTTTTATTCCATGATGAACATAACCTCGGACGCAATTTTTTTATTTGATCTCATTTCTGCGTATTCATTATTCACTAGATTATTATCTGATATATAATAATAAACAGAATTATGTCCTCCTTGATTACTAGGTCGACACTCATTTGGATTTAAACTTCAACTTTGTGTAAATAAAAAATTGACGTTCATATGTTATTAAATCCAGAAGGAAATAACGTGTCTCTATTTTCATAACAAAATATGGTGAAATGCATTGACGTAAAGTTAGAAGCTTTTACGGGCTTGTTCACCAGTTTCCCCTGAAAATTTTGAAACTGAGAATGTTTTCTTAAAGAAGCTACTAGCTCGTGCTTGTGATGAATAAAGGCGCAGAACTTTGTGCTCTGTCAACCGAAAGTCAAATAAAAGTCAATTTTGCTGACAAGAGAGAGTGCAACAAGAATATATTGATTTAAACTTTTTAACAAAATGAGATAAGGCAAAATTTTTTTAAATTATCAGAATTTATCTTCACGAAATTATGCATAAGCCATCGTGTCGTTCTTTCACATCTAAATACTAATTTAAAAACTCGATCGGATTTGTATTTGAGAAATAAAATTTAGAAAGAAAATAACTCAAGAACTATAGAATCGATTCTGCCCACTCTTGAACATAACTGAAACCATTAGATTTCAAACCTACCATGAAAATTTAAAATCTCTAAGTCTTTTCAATCGGAATTTAGAACTTTAATTTCCAGTCGTCCACCCAGACGACCGATCGTCACGAAATTTAGCATGCATCTTTGTGTATTATATACATAACTATTAAATTTCATTTCGATCAGATTAATAGCTCCGGAACTAATGGATATTATAAGAAAAAAATTTAAATGAGAATAACTACAGACCCATTAGACCAATTCAGTTCATAAACGAACTCGATCGAAATATTTGGTTCCTAAACCTAACTTAAAAGTTTCGAGTCCTTAACTCTTTTCGTTCGAATGTTACGGCAGTTATGGACGGCTGGACCAGATAGCATTTCTTTTGAGCTTGGATTTTTCATCAGTGAGTCAAACGTATTTGTTTAAGAACATTTTCAGCTCAAAATTCGAAAAATACACATATTTGGGTGAAACTATAACACTTTGTTTCCTAGAACAGGCGCGCAAAAACAGAACTCTCGTCAACTTAATATAAGATTTTATCTTATTTGGATCAAAAACATTACCTACCGTTTTTGCCTAAGATAACGAATGAATTGATGAGATTCGTTACCTTCATTCGAGTTAACGTCGTTGGAGGTCACTGAAAAATACAAATATTTGTTGTCCCGCTAACTTCTTAGGAAGAGTAACATATTTGTATTAAAATCTAGGGCAAAGTGTGCTCTTGTTTCAATCAGATAACTGTAATTTTGGGATTTTCAGCCAAAAAATTGTCTTAAACGACTTGGTTGGAGGACCCACTGATGAAGAATACGAGGTCAAAAGTAATAATGTCCGACCGGCCATCAGTAAACACGCTAATTTTCGAACGAAAAGAGCTGAAGCCTTGAAACTTTCAGGGAATGTTTGAGGTCTAAATACCACGGCTGAGTTTGTTAAGAGTCAAAATCGGTTCAATGGTTTCGCAGTTATTCCCATTTGGACATTTCTCTTATTGTTCCCAATATTTTCTAAACTACAAATTTAATCAATCTGAAATTCATTATCTGTAAATATAAAAATAACGCACTTGTTCGTATAAAATTTCGTGAGGATCATATGATTAAAATTTAAAAAAAATAAAAATTTTATATGCGGAACAGCGTTGAGCACTACCTTAAACAATCTAACTTTCGAACCGACAGAGATAGACACTTGAAACTTTCAACTCAAGGGGTAAAATCAATCCAATGGTTTCGAAACTTTTCACACTTGAAATATTTTTCCTATTGTTCTTAATATTTCAGAAACTACAAATCCGATCAATTTGAAATTTGGTTTTTAGAATCAGAACAATAAAGCACATGGTCCTGTAAAATTTTTTGAGCTTAGAATGATTAAAAAATTCGCTATAAGACTTGAATGTTATGTGAATTTCAGATATAGATTTTGGACATATCCATTCATCCATTGCACACTCAATTACATAATACATACATTTGTTGATTTCTATTTATTACCATGAGTTGAACAAACACATGACGTATTTCCATACATTGTAGCTGCTTCAAACAACCCGAAATTAAAATATAAACTTTCTCTATTTCTTCTCTATACTTATCAGTTTTGAAAGATAAATATGGCTATTACTATCCAAGTGAAAACAGAAAAATTAAATTTGAAAAAAAACGAGCAAAAAATGAAATACTTTTAATTTTAATTATATTGTCAACTTCTAGGTAGATTATCATTCCATGTTATATGTCTGAGATTTCAAATAGAAACGGGCTATACATTTATCCCATACAAAGAAAGCGAAAAATTCAATTATGCCGTTAATTTGCAACTTGCTGCTTTAAGTAATCCTATTACTAGAATCGAATTTGTCAGCTTGATGTGGTTGTGGTAAGTAAACATTCTATAATGAAATAATCCAAATTTTAATTCAAAATTATTATCAAAATTGCTATTTTCTCCGTATTTTTGGTGAAAGATGTATCTTACCTACCGTCAAGAATGTACCTGGAATTGATTATGAAAAAAGCCTGCTTTGAGAGATGGTCGAAATTCTTGTTGTCGCAAAGTTGTCATTACCACAGATTTATCTCAGTCACAAGTGTTTGAGTGGCGTTTCGTTTGTTTACAGGGCTTCTTTTTGTCAGTTCATCTCAAGTTTGTATTGCGATTTTTACAACGAATAAAAAATTTGGATTAAATATTTTGTCCTAAATTTTGTATTACAAATGGAGTTTCTTGTGCAAAAGCGCGAATTTTTTTTACATATGCATCCGTTATATCAAAAATATATTCGTCAGTTAATTCAGAAGCGATTTAGAGAGAATGAAAGATTTGTCTCGCTCTCGTCGACCATCAACGTCTTCAACTAAAAGGAAACGCTAAAGTAAAGAAAATAATGATTGAAAACCAACGTTGAGAAAAATAGCAGCTGAAATTTCTGTGTATCGCGGATAAATAAGTATCATTTTAAACGATTGTTTGTGTATGAAGCGTTCAGTGCCGAAAAAACTCAATCTTGTAAAGGTCGCTGAGAAATTCTAAAACGAGACTATTTCGACCCTGCATTCATAAAATGCAGGAATTTTTCTATAGATGGTAACCATCAGTTGTTCAGGGGCTTCTGCAGCGTCATTATTAAAAATATAAGTGTCTGGCAACGGAACACAGATGCGTTGACAGTTGCGCAGTGTTAACTTTGATTCCGTGAATATCGGGATGGGCTTTACCCATCACGACGCCCTGGGTACGAATCGGGAGTCCGAAAATCCAGCTTGTACGTAAAGCTATTATGTTTTCCCTACAACTTTCCGTTCTTTCGCTACGAACGAAAGAAAACGCGAAATGATCACAACTAAGCTCCGCCCACCTCGGGCTTGATCGCTTCTGTGGTCTACATATAGGGGTGATCCGTGAAGTAATAAGACGATTGTCCGAAAATTATCGAACCGCACATAGATATACTAAGTATACAAAGCAAAAAATTATTCCTATTTAAATAAGAGGTCGACAGGAACAAAATGCAAAGTGTCGTGATTCTTATAAACAGAGAGATTTAAATGTCGCTGGCTCCAGACGCACAAGATAAAAAGAATATTTCATATTGAAAACAAAGACGTCTATAATGGGACATGGCAGTTATATCATAAAAGGATGGACAGATAATAATGCATTTTACAATAAATTCCTCATCTGTAATGGTTTAAGTATAATTGCGGCTAAAAATTTAAAAAATACAGGCTCTTGTTCACAGTTAAGGCCTGTTGATATCTCCACTACATCAATTAATTGGATTTTCATTCGACCAGCACATTTTACAGAATACATTATTACGTATTACCTCCGGTCCATAGCTCAAGATGGGCTGTTAGAAAAATAAAGTTGAAAAGGACAAGAATTAATAATATTTATCAGATAAATCTCATAATTCTCATCATTTTCAAGTAATTTATATTTCAGGAATTGTAGAAACCGTCGTTGGGAATATACCGCAAAGTGGAAGGATTCTATAGAGAGTTATATCGAAGAAATATTCAAAAAACCTACTGATATTCCATATTCTATGATGTACATTTTAGAGGGCTATCTTTTATGTTTGGTCCACTCTAAAAATAGCCAAAACATATCATCACACAAGAAATTAGATACAATCATCTGCAAATTATTCAGACATCTTGAGAATTCATCCAAGTTTTCAAAATTTATACTTCCAAGGTAATTTATTTGAATTTCAAGTATTCTACGCACTTTTATTAAAAGAAAAACACAAACCTCCGTTAAGATTATTTTTGTTGCATCATACTTTTCTTTAAAATAATACTTTAATTTGAAATGATGTTTAATCTTTTCCGAAAGTCTATAAGAAAAATTTTATAATATATCAATTCTTATAAAGGTACTAAGTTTTTGCGCCCATTATCCTCGTAAAATAATTTTTTGGGTCTTCCAATTTTATGATCCTCACGAAATTTTGCATGAACATGCGCCTTGTTATTCTACTTCTAAATGCTGAATTTCAGGACGATTGAAATTGAATTTCAGTTCTGAAAATATTTGACAAAATATGAAAAATTTTCATATGTGAATAACTGCGACCCAATTAATCAGATTTTTTGTCCGCAAAATTGTGTAGCGACCTCCTTCTTCGCTCCTCGTCCAGAAACCTGCCTTGCTCTGTTGCAGCTTGACCGGCGTACCATAAAGAGGACACGACTAGTCTAAATATTCCTGACTGATCGTCCCCGGCGAGTTCAAATAGGGCAAGGCATATAGCGTTCAACGACCGTTCCAAAGCGGAGCACATGGTCACTGGCGTCACTGACGAACATGCGCATCACGCCTGTCTGAAGAGTTCAGGTGCGCATGCTCAGAACGAAACGCCGTCTCCCAAATTAAGAGGCAGAAGCTCCCCCATAGAAACCCCTAGTCTCTTCAGAGCTTCAAGACCATTCTCGACTCAAAATTCAAAAATTGCAGACTTTTGGGCGAAATAATAGCACGCTGGTCCCTGGAACTATTCCACTTATTCATTTTTAACATTTGCAGGACGGACACCCCGAAAATAGTTGGTCAGCGCTCCGCGGGTTAGGGGATCGTCCCAAGTAAACGACCCCAGCGAAGACTGGTCTACCAAAATTCGCACCGGGATTGTATAGAGTGTACGTGACAAGCGCACGTACCCTTAACCAGACGGGTGAGCCGGGACCAAATAAAAAAACGACACCGGTGACTAAGAAAGCAGGCCACAAGCTCTCAGCTCGTCTCAACCGATCGCTTTCGTTGCGGAACAAACCGGTAGACCGAGAGTTTCACAAGTTCTTAGCTCGCGTCCACGCGCTTCCGTTGCGGAATAACTCCAGTCATCTCAACCGATTGCCTTCGTTGCGGAACAACCCGGTAGATCAAGATACCTAGCGGCCGATCATAGGAGACGTGCCAGAGTCACGCATTAGTGCGTGATTATATAGGTAGCTGTGGCGTTTCAGTAGACATTTGTAACTCGTAAATGTATATACAGGATAAAAACACGAATAAACACATCAAGTAGTTCTTATTTTCAGAGTAACAAACTAGATCTATGTTTGAACTCTGAATTCTTATAAAAACTCAGAGTTTTCATTAAAAAGATCTCCAACACATTGGACAACATAATTGGTTCGCTAAAGGTTTCGTCGGTCAGATTACAATTTGATAAACAAGTTGGGCAAGTTATTAACAAGTGGAAATTGAAACAACATTATTCGATATATCATCAGTGATCTACTTGTTTGTTTACCTTCTTTTTCTCTTTTACATTTTCTAGATGTTAAAGAGGAATGTGGATATTATATACGATGAATAAACATTATTATTATTATCGATCAAAAAGATTTTCCGCCAAGTAAAGACCAACTCATGAATGAATTTTTGTCTAGATTCATACAATTCGCTAAAGGGGAGCTTGTCCTTTTTTTAGATTAAAACATTTTCAAGCTTATTATGAGTACATAAAAGGCAACGAGGAGAAGGCGTTGAAAATGTTGGAGAATTCGCTGATTTATGCTGCAAAATGTGAAAATGCATTGGAGTTGGTCCATATCAATCATTCAAAATTGGTATAATTATAGGTTTTAAATTGAATTTCATTGACATACAAATATTTCAGGCATGGAGTGATCAACTGTCACGTTCCTCTAGAGACAAATGGGTGAATCATTGTGATGAGGACAATCTTTTAGATTATCATATATTAGAAGGATATGATAAAATAATTTCTTTTACGCTACCTAAACCCATTTACCTCTAATAAAAAATTCCTGTAAAACTCATTGCCTAACAATCAAAAAAACTTTTGAACACGATGTAACACTTGTGAAAAATAATGCATTCATTGAAGAATTCAAAAAGTAATCTGTCTCGTCATTTTTGTAGGACACAAAAGCAAATCGCATTTCTCTTGAAAATTTGTGTGTTACCTTGCATGGCTCAAAATAGCTCAGATAAGTTTTAGAGAGAATCTTTGGACGACAGACGGATTTATTTGATATTTCAAATCTACAAAATTTGAAACATATACCTATGAAAAAGTTATTTAAAATAAGAATTGAAGAAAAGGATGAAACACGCCATATATATATACCATAGTCTTCACCCGAATTAAAACCTTTGATGGTAAATTTGTGTATCAGAATATTCATAAATATATAATATACAATATAAAACAAAAAAACGGATTGGATCACCATCTCTCTAAAACTTATCTGAGCTATTTTGAGACAGATTACGGATTGGATCACCACATTAGAGGTTGAAAGAGGAAAAATAATTAGAGAAAATATAATAAATTTTATTCATATACTACTGAAATGCAATTAAAAATAAAATATTTTGTCAAATAAGACAAAAATAATCACAGAGTATACAATGAAATGCTCCTTTCAGAAAATATCAGAGTTCATTTCTCAGATTTATCAACTGGAAAGCTACTATATACAATTGGATAAATAAATTTTTTACAAATTGCAATCTCAATGCAATCTTTCATTCTTCATTTTAACTTTGGCTAATTTATTCTGAACAACTTAAAAGAACTTATTGTATGAAGGATGGAATTCATTATAATCTCATCTCTTATAGTACTAATATAGTATTTAATTAAATTTCATAAAATGAATAAAGATTGACGTAGTTAAACAATTTTTCATTATAATTATTCAAAATATTAACTGGACTATTACCTCTAAATCATTTATGAGGTGCTGGTGGCTGAGTTAAAAGTTATGGAGATAGACAATAACGGATTATTGACTAGAATTATAAATCTATTCTTTGCACTATGTTTGAATATTTGGCCCCATTCGAAACTTATTTATTTGGCCTCCTTCAAGTCAGTTTGTACAATCATAAATTTCAATAAACTTTAAATGAAATTTCACATACACTCTAATTTCTTAAGGCAGGGGTGAATAAATATTTTTTATAAACAATATGACTTATCCTATATTTAATGTAATCTTACTTTGTCCAAATTTGATTGCATTTATACATTTTTGAAAGCCAAAAAATTTGATAACACAGATGCTTTGATATTGTCACGATTAAAAATACCTTATGGAAAACGGAAATTGAAATTAGCATAACAGAAGAGATAACAACTGAACACCACAAAGACTAAAGTAGTAGTGATAATAAATTGTGACTCCATCTTGACATTAACTTTAATGTTAGGTCAAAATTATCACTAATGTGCTTAATATGATGTAAGCACACAGTAAACAAACTTAACCTCAAACAACGAATTCTCTTTACTCTGACAGCTCTTCTAATAGCTCTAAGCAACTCTAGTAGAGAAACTTAGGAGATAATCACACAAAAAACAGTCCCAGAATGGCTGTGGAGCACTTGTGTTCCTTGGAAAGGAAAACAATTAAAGAGTGTCGGTTAAACTTAGGGCAACATCTGAACTTATTAATTAATGTGATTAAATTGGGAAAACTTACAGCGTTTTGTAAAGAAGAAAGAAGTTTAATTCAATCAAGACAACATATCAGTACACATATCTAGTATTAGATATGTTAGAAGGCAAATCCAGCAAACTAAGATTATTTTGTTTCCAAATGAGGCGGTAAAAATTAATGAACAAAGAAAAAGTTGAAGTTTGTAGTTGACAGTCTCTTTGAGGAGCTCAACAGAGTATTGAGAAAATAAAGAAATATAGAGTAATGATTAAGATTTGTTCCCGTTTTTTTAATATTTTCTTTGTTAGGTATGGTACTTCCTTAGCCCAGGAATAATACAAGAAATTTCCAAAATATAGACTTCAAAGCTATGGCAGGAATTAGGGAAAAATATAATTAGGTGTCCAGAAAAGAATACTCCAATCCCAATAAAAGGTGATGGAATGTTAGTATATCAACTATATTCAATATCTAGCAAATTTTGTACCAGAAACATTGGTATGAAAATAAACTAATTTCAGATTTAATCTTTTCTCTGAGAAATACTGTGTACATACAACACAGCCTGAAAAAAGAACTCTTGCTTGGAATTTATCATTGAATCCAAGGGAAAATCTAATTCACAAATATTCTAGACAATGCTTACAACTAAAAAGAATCGGAACTTGTAATAAGCAAATTCACACAAAAATATAAACTCATCAATTTCGCCAGTAAAACATTTATTTCCGGAACCTTTTTTTGGTAAATATTTTAAATTTGGTGTCCTACAGAAATAGATCAGATTTTTGTGTCATTGTATTCAGCTTTGCCTCCTAAACAAAAAATGTGCTACCTGATGATGAGTCTTAGTTAAGAAGTTATGGGAATCTAAAGTTTCAAAAAATGTTCCATCTTTAGGACACTTCCACTATGAAAATACTCAGCCATTGGTATTATTTAGTTCACAAACGTTCAAAAACTACTTGTGAACTAAATAAAACCAGTTATTGTTAACAGAAGGCTAAGCTGAATACAAAAATATCAAAATCTGATAGATATTTGTAGGAAACCGAAATTAAAATATTCACTTTTTTCAAAATTCGATGCAAATACGATATGAATAAGCTTAATTATTGCCACATATTTATTATGTGATGCCTGGTTAAGTTATTCAAGATCTGTTACCTTGCAATGTTTTCATAAAAGTAGTAGAAACATGCAGGAATCTGAGCCCTTATATTTTAATAAATGTCTGGTATGCCCCGATTCTTAATCTATCATAAATATCTCTCTAAATAAATTATATGAATTTTCAACTCTTAAGTAGGTTTATAATCTAACCCACTAAGACAACAATATTATAATTTGAAATATATCTTTGTAATGCTGATTATCACTTTTTCTGAACTCTGGATCGATGTATATAAATAAGTTATAAATAATAATATTTAGGTACACATTGCCATACATTGCTTCATTTGATATTCCATCTGAACATGCGATAATTTTCTAAATATCCATGAAATGTTTATAGGAACAGATACCAAGTAGGTTGTAATATATGGCATTATAAAATATAACAAAACTGACTACGCTATAACAATTTTCATATTATGGTTGAGTTCGTTGCTTAGAAGTTCATCATCACCTGACAATAAAATATCACTTTCAGAATTCCTTCTGAACTTGTTTTTAATTGAACGATATTTCAACCTACTTCGTTGTAGAAAGCTATCTAAACTTGTTCTTCTAGCAAGTCTATGATCTTTATACATAAGAAAATTGTCAGTTACCCAGAACATTAAAATCTGAAAGGAAAAACAACATTAAAAGTAGTTGAATTCTAAAAATATTTATGATATATCCAAATTAATATTTGATAGGTAGAAAAAACTTAACTTACATTTACAAAAAATGGGATGACAAGCATAACCAAGGTCACCTCTAAATTCTGGTTATTTATTGGATATAACATGAAATCCTTGACATTTTCCCAAAAATCCAATTGCATGAAGAGAGTGATTAATACTTTCACTACCATCATTAGTCCAACATATAAACAACATTGTACAAACCAGTATTTTGTAGATGGAGGTTTACCTAAAACAGTACACTGATAAGTCTTAATTTAAAAATATGAATCAATATTTGAAGGTATCAATGAAATTTTATTTTAGTTGTTAATGTTATATTTTACAAACATAAAAATGCTTTAGATCACAAGATCAAATCAAAGACTAAGAACTCATGGAATCCACCAGAGTAATATAAAAAATCTAGAGAGTATGACCTAAGGCAATAGAAAGTTCTTCAAATCGGGAGAGTGGAACTTACATCTATGTAATAGTTAAAAATTAAAATCCACTCGAATAGATATCATCAATCATTAGGACATAAACAACAGACATGAATATTCAAATAAATTGTTAGGATCTCATTAGTGCAATGCTCTAATGACACATAGTCGCAGCGAACTACCATTAAAGTATTGCCTTGATGAGATGCTAACAAGCATCAAAGCATGCATGTCTGCTGCTCATATTATGATGATAGATGAAACCCCTTCGAGTGAATTTGAATTGTGAACTATTGCACAGATAAAATTTGGACTATCTTGATTCAAAGATCTTTCTATTACCATAGTTGATACTCTCTAAATATTTGGATAACATCTACCAGTACCTCAATTAATTTATGTCAAAAAGGTTTGACAGCAAGAACATAATTGCTTCATTTGTCCTTTTAGAGACAATGAGTGCAAAAATCTCTGCTTATATTGAAGAGATATCTATGAATATTTTCTGACTTCGTCTATGTAACAGTATCATTCTATAGTATTATAAAATCAAAACTAAATAGCCAGTAGGTTAGGTAAGAGAATTGCTTGGAATTACTAACATCTCTCAGAATATTTAGGAACAGGATCAGAACAATTTCTTTATCCAAATTGTATAGTTCAAAAATGTCGTATAACATTACATACTTACCATATTCACCAAAATTGATTGATGCCCATCCTTTTCTCCTAGATAGGTTCTGAGCTGTTCGTATACCAATAAAAATTATTAATAAACCTAAGGAAGAATCAAGTAGGAAGTTTATGAAATACCTATAAAAAATATATCTCAGTAAATTGATAAACATTTGGGTTATGTTCGTAAAACAGAATATTTACCAGGTACAAGGATCTCCTTGATATTGTCCAGCCAACCATACGTTGCTTAAATGAATAGCCATTGCACCCATTCCTTGTTTAGAAGTATCATAAAACCAAATCAACCATGATCTCCTTCTGTGAGGAGGCTCACAAAACCTTTTGGCTAAAATTGATATTATCCTTGAGTATGGATGGAAAAAAAATTTACAAACAAGGATAAAATTTCATTGATACATACCAACTAAACATGTGAATGCCAAACAAGCCAACAGCACTTGTAACATCCAACCAAAAAAGTCTGTAAGGGCATCTTTTCTACAGTGATATTGATTTAGTGAAGGATTTTCACTGAATCCAAGTGAAAGTATCGTAATTGCCTGAGTAGTCATTTTATATTTTCATGTTCAACTTACAGCAAAATATAATCTTAACTCTTTATTATCCATTTAGGGAAGTATTGCTTATAATTTCAATTTTGCAGAACTGTGGTGTTGTGAATGCTTGTAATTGTAAGGAAATAGAAAACATATAATTTGTTTATCAACGAATTACGAAAATTACATTGTTCACAGCACAGAATACTGAAGATATGCAGTTGGAACTTTTGTTCTGTGAGCGTAGAAACATATTTGTCCTCATCTTAGAATACTTGACACTCTAAAAGTATAGGTAAATAGGTAGACATTAGTGACAATAATCTCTAATAGACTTTTCATGAATAGTAGGAAGCATTGCAACTGTGATATTCATTTAACATTGAAATTTTTTGGTTTCACAAATTTCCAATATTCATTTTCTTTGGACTTTTGTTTATCCATTCAGTATTCTGTGTTTGAGTCATGATCACAGATTAAGTGGTATGATTAATGATTAATCTAGATCTGTGAAATTCTATGCAAAATACGGAATTCCAATATGTTGATATAATATTTTAGTGCTATGAGAAGTAAATCTTCATTATAAGTGCGAATTTATCGAATATCTTGGTTTTATTTGTATTTCAAATGATCAGGACCTTTTTTTCAATTTTTTAAGAATTGTAAGTTTCATGACGTTTCTGATTAGATTTTCTAACGGTACTATTAATTTCTAATTTTAATCGAAAATTTCCAATAAATTGTTGTAAGTGGAAACGTAATGAAAAATATTATTTATATTAATTTGAACTGTAACTTTTGGAATTAGCCGTGCCCAATAATGTTTTCATTCATTCAAAAAAGAATTTAAAAAATATGGTTTTCATCTTTTATATTGTGAATTATTCATCAATTCTTTAATAATTCTCAGGTATAAATTATCATGGAAATTTATGTTTTAGGTTTAAAAAATAGCTGAAAATGGAACATGATCCAGAAGTAACATTTTTGTTTCAATTTGGTTTAATTAGAGATGCTGTGATTGTTCCCCAATCTTCCCTTAATTTGAAAACCCTCAAGGATCTTGCATGTAATTTTATAAATTCTAAGGCAAGTATGTCACTCATTATCTGATATGTAAATATAAAATTTTGTATTTTTTGTTAAGCAGGAAAAAATATGATAACAATCATAATTATTTTATTACCTTCTGATTATATAGAGTTCCATACAATATTTTGATTGTTTCAGGTGCCTGATCATGGTATTAACAGGCTTGAAGATAGAGTTTTACTTTTTAGACATGAATATAATACAAATAATGTCCTACAGTTCATCAATTCTGCATCAGATGTGGTTGATGAAAGTTTAATTGAAATTGTTCTAACAGGCAAAGGTACGTTATTTGAATTCAAGCAATATACAGTAGAATTCATTGCATCCTCTCATTAGGGTATTAAGGATTGAGAAAAATTTGCTTCAATAATTGTTATGCTTATTGCAACATTGAAATAAATACCTCTTATTGGATATTCTTTTGTAATTGAAAGTTGAAATAACTAATTTGATGACTTTTTTAGTGCCAACTTCAAATTCTAACTCAGATTCTGTTAAAGTTAGACCACATGCTCTGTCTGTACATTCATATAAAACACCAACATTTTGTGATTTTTGTGGTGAAATGTTGTTTGGTCTAGTACGACAAGGTTTGAAATGTGATGGTAAGTTTTTACATTAATGAGTTTGGTGTAAATCATTATCTCAAGTGTTTTTTTATATATATTTTTGAAGTTTCACTTTTTGTTCTTTGTTTTCTTCATTTTACTTCATGCATTATGGAATACTATTCCACCAATCATTTATTTACCAGCTGAAATAGAAAAGTAATTTTATAATCAAAGTTCTCTGAATTTTTAAAACAATTTTAAAAGGAATTGTAAGTAATTGAATCAAAAGTTAAATACAATTCTGCTAGAGACTGTTATCATATGATCTCCATTTATTTTTGTGTGGTTTTATCTGGTGTGCTGGAAAAACTATCTAAGTGTAGGCAACCCATGTTACATCCAATGAATGGGATATTGAGAGTAAATTCAGGCAAACAAAATAATGAATGTATTAAACCCAAAAGAATTTATTTTATGTTTGGCAGGATTCTCTTTTGAGGAAAAAAGGTGCACAAAGTATGAATCCAATAGTATATACACATCTAGTTAGTAAGAGCTACCTTCTTGAATATTCCGAAATATAAACTTTAAACTGCACCAACAAGAAGTTTTTAGGGTTGTAGTGGTAATTCTTCAATATTCAGAACAGTAAGGTATTTTTAGAAAGTGAAAAATATTTATTTTATTGAATGCAATCAGGAATGTTTGTTCAAAACCACTTTTTTCATGAAGGTTGCATCTAACTACAGTTTTGAGACCAGTTTTTTTCCAGATATATGATTGGTGTACTTTTGGGATATATCTAGTGTCCTCTTAAAGGACATTAGGAGATTGGTGATTATATATGTTTAGTTTTACATTCTAAAGTATCTATTTTTTTGCATGATTACAAAACTTTTTTGACATAAAAAAATATGAAAAATATTGGATGGAGTAGTCCGTTACTTTGTGATAGTTCATTTTAATGGAATGAAATAAGGAATTACTTTGTTTTCTATCACTTTTTAAAGTGATAGAAAACAAAGTAATTCATTATTTCATTCCATTAAAAAATATGAAGTTTCAGGTTTTTTTTGCATAAGAAAGGTACTCTTACAGAAATTTTATAAGATGAACTATTTCCCAATAAAATCAATATTTACAGCTCAATGCACCTAATGCAATAAAACGTATTCTATTGTTACTTTTTTCCTTTGAGTTAGCATTTTGCTAGGCCATGTAAACAGATGACTTAAGCATTAATAAAGTTTTTAATTCTTCAGTTAGGCAAGCTCATCCACCTTGTCAGGAGAATTAATACCTTTCTTCTATTGACATCAAAGGAATGAAAATCTGCATGATTGTAACACATCTAAAGTATCATGAATTGAAAATTGAATTAAAGTACACTGAAATATTTATAGAGAATTAAATTATTCCACTTTAGGAACTGTCCTGCATTCGTTTCTGTACACTAGCAGTCTTTTTTAGAGACAAAACATTTAGTTGAAATTTCGCGTTTCATTGAAAGCATCTTCAATTCTTTGGTGTAGTTTTCTTCTATAATAATGATCTTTATTGATCTTGTTAGACAATTTCACAACATATAGAACAAGCTTGGCCAAAATAGCAAAATACAAAAAATATATATCAAAAATACAGTGAAACCTACAAATTATCTTTAAAATATTCTTCCACATTATAGTTGCTGATTTCCAACACTAATTTTTTCACTTCTTTACAAAAACTAATTCTAGTCAATGTTTTCATACTGTCTGGCAACTTATTTAACATCTTGATGCATCAATGGGAGATTTTTCAAATTTGCTGGTGTTATACTTGGAAATGGATATAATATGAACATTTTTGGTATTATGTTCGTGAAAACTAGAGAGCTTAATATATACTTATCTGTTCATTTTCCTCAACATAAAGAAGATTTTTATTTATTATCTTAAATATCACACAGATTAATTCTGCTAACCTCACTTTGCAGTGGGCTTTGAATTTGTATTTTAATTTTATAAAATTTTTTGCTCAAAAACTTTTTGAAATTAAATAAAATAAATTTCTTAGAAAAAACACTTCCAATTTAGTAGACATACAGATTTAACCACTCATTATACAGCATCAAACCCTTTTGATGACTTAAAAAAAAGAATATTTCCGAAATAAATGCAAATTATGGTATTATCCTAATTTTACGCTTGGCAGTCTATAAATATAAGTCCCAATAAAATTCAATGGCAGATACGTGATAAAATATCTCAAAAAATTTGCCATCATTCCGATCTAAAAGTCTTCTATTTCAATGACCCATTTGAGTAATGGATATCAATTTTCTTACATATACAGAATAAGAGCTGTGATAATTTCCTGATATTATTTTTATGTTTTTATTTATAATTAATTATTCTTTAAAATACGAGGCTGTCTTTACTGAAGATATGTGATATATTTTTCAGGTTGTGGCCAAAATTACCACAGGAGATGTGTAAGGAAAGTACCAAACAATTGCTCATATGTTTTATTAGACGACAAACGAAAGAAGTCCGCTACACTACAGGTCCCTTTAGTTTCTTCAGGAGGTTCAAATTCATCTTTAGCTTCTGCTAATTCTACTCAGAATGAAGACAGTAGCTTGGTAAGATTGTCAAACTTTTTCAGTAGTGTGACCAACTTGAAGGAAAATAAACCAAAATGAGGCTCCTGTGAATTGTATTGAACTGATAGGGTGAAAAAAATCCGTCCATTTTCATAATTTAAAATAAAAAATAATTAGTATTTTTTTACTTACACATATTATGAATATATTTTTATTACACAAGATTTTTTCATGTTATGGTAAAAAATCCGTCCATTTTGATAATTTAAAATAAAAAATGATTAGTATTTCTTTACTTACATACATATTATGAATATATTTTTATTAAACAAGATTTTTTCATGTTATGGTCTTATATTTTTTCATATTGTAGTATCTTCTATTTCTTGGCTTTTGAAATTCCAAAAGCAATAATGAATAATTTTTTTTCATTATTTTATAAATAATAACTTTTTTACTTTAATTTTTTTTTCATAACTATTTGTAAAATTTCATTGAAGTTATTATTGTCTAATTAATTAATTGATCATTGAATTTGTATTATTTTTAAAGTATAGAAGGTTCTAATCAAAATAGCAGTATATATCAAATGTTTGTTCTAGTACAGTTTTGTTTAGATATATTCTATAATGAAGCTTTCAAAGGTTAGTCTTTTATTGACAGGAGGTTAAATCAATTTGAGTAATGCCATTTTACAAAAAAATCATCTGAATAAATTGTAATTTATCTCTGGAAGTTGTAATTATCTGTTTAATTATTTAGGTTCCCACACAATAAGCAGTTCTAATGCTCTTACTTTTTGGTAATGGCATGGATGAATTGGTGTCTTATTCGTTTGTTTTCAAAAGTTTTCGCTTAATCTCAGCCTTTTCGATTGTTACAGATTTTCTTTACTAATTCTCCTCAGTGTACACATTTATACAAAATTTACAAATATTTTTCTACTGGTTCATTAATTAATAGATCATTCATGGAGTTGGATGATTTTTCAAAATTAATATTGTGCCTATAATGCAGTTCACAAAAGCATGTCACCAAGAATATTATTGTGTTAGAAGTGCATAAAAAAAGTACATAAGCAATTGCTCAGCACTCAAAACTCTCGTAGCAGTTTCAGGCAATGAGGTGAAGATTAAATTATTCATTGAACAATCACTTGTTTCGAAAATACTTCTTTTGCTCTAATAATTGGATATAATATGAAGTCATTTGTGGCGATAATAGTCTACCGCCATAAGGTAACCTGCTAAAATACTACCATCAATTCGATTTGAACAATTTTTTGAGATGAGGATGAAATAAATAGTTGAAAAATGACTACCTGTGAAATATTGTTGCGAGAGTGCATATTAAAAAATTGAAAGAGAGAAAATTAGTTTTATTATTTGTTGAATAGATGATTTTTTGTGAAATAATCCATTTTGATGAGTTCTACCCCTTGTTAAAAATGCCTTACCTATGAAAATACTCTGTATATGGTGGAGGTTTTCGAATATTCTTCAGAGGAATAGATTTAATGGTATTTATTTTTATGATTACCAGCTAAAATTTTGTATTTAATTTTTTTTATTTTTTAATATTTTTATATTTTTCAATAAATTATTTTAATCATTCCTTTTTTGTTTTATTCGGAATCCTCTAATATATCATTGAAAATTGTACAATATATTCGAGTTTTTAATTTAATCAGTAATATAATTTGGTCTTATTACTCTACATTTTCATAAATTTGAACTTGAATTATATTTACATGTATTTATTCTATGAAATTTTCTCTTCAAATCACGCAATCACAATTAAATCAAAATGGGATTCAAACATTCATAAATGATTTTGTTTTTTATCATTTCTTAATTTGGTATTGTTGGAACTTCCGGACTTTGAGTTGCTTTCACTAGAACTTCCTTTTTTCTTTTGTAGATTGCATCATTCAAAAATGTTTATAGCAAGATTGTCCGAGTTATTTTTGAAATTCATATCGTCAGTATGACTTTTGGAATACTAAAAATTTGAATTGAATTTTATTTTAAATTATTATATTTTGAAGTCAATGGATGTTGGAAGTACTCCATCTTCGAAGAAGTATAGATAGTAATTCATTAAATATCATTAATGCTGAACATCCATCAACTTTATTCAGTGTTTGAAAAAAAAATTGATGTTTATATTTTCTACAGATAAACCACAGTAGATCTCCATCGGTTGGTAGCGAGACCATGTGGATTGATAAAGATACTCCAAATCATGTTAGGATTCCACATACTTTCGTTCTACATTCATATACGAGACCTACAGTGTGTCAATACTGTAAAAAATTATTGAAAGGTCTATTCAAACAGGGATTACAATGTAAAGACTGTAATTATAATGCTCATAAGAAATGTTTAGACAAAGTACCCAAGGATTGTATAGGCGAATTGTCGAGAGATAATACAGGTATGTAATTAAGTTAATATTCTATGACTGTTATTACAAATTGAGAATATCGTGCAAACCTTTTATATTTGATATATTTCCGAGTTTGTCATGTGAGATGGCATAAATGTGACGAAGGCTCGATACATCAATATTTCTATTTTCACAATTTCGGTCGACATTTTTCTTTCCAAATTTTATTGTGCATCTCTGATTTAACTTAAAACGAAGCTATATATGGACACTACTATTACATAATTATTTGTTGTATTCTCTTAATCCGTGGGACCGGGTTAAGCTAATCATCAATCATTTCAACTGCCCATATTTTATACCAAATTAAAATAATTTTTATTTTTGTTGGTTATGGATATTTTTCACGGTTGTTTTTTTTTTACCATTTTCATAGATGAGATTATTGATCAAAATATAAGAAAATACTCATGTGGAAGAAATTATGTTAGTTTCAAACAAAAATAATTTTTTTAATGAAATGCATTAGAAGTTCGATTCTTGCAGGTATCTTTGAATATGCTGAAAGTTCTGCCAGTAGTGAGAGTCATTGCAACTCTACAATTACTGAAGATGAATTCGAATCTGTTATTACTAGTTACAATAAAGAAAATGGGGCCAGCAGTATTGATAGCATTCCTGTGAGGGATTGTGATTCGGACACTCCGCCACTGTAATTTATTTATTACAATGACATTTCCTATTCTGATTGTTTTCATTTTAGAAGTACAACTTCTTCTTCACCCAGTGCCAATATTCCATTACAACGAATTGTACAGTCCGTGAAACATACTAAAAGAAGAGGGTCCAAGGTTATTAAAGAAGGTTGGTTAGTTCATTTCACCAACAAGGACAGAATGGTTAGGAATTATTCGTTTATTTGGTATCCTGTGTTAATAAAATAAGTTTTCATTTTAGGTCAGGAGACATTTTTGGAGATTAGATACAAAGTCATTAGTTTTGTTCCAGTCCGAACAAGGAAGTAAATATTATAAGGAAATTCCGCTCGGGGATATTTTAGCTATAGAAACAGCAAGAATGAAACACGGAGGTATGGGAACTTGCATGCGAAAATAAACAAAGAAAATGACATTTATCTTTTAGAGGTTATGCATTGTTTCGAAATTAGAACTGCCAACATCGATTATTTTGTTGGCCAGGATCCTCTTTATGAGATTCCAGATGTGAATAAAATTAACCTACCTCCTTCTGATAGTGGAATAGGAGCTTATTTGGCCAAAAGTTGGGAAACTACAATACGACAAGCTATATTACCTGTTACATCGAATGCAAGTAAGTTAGAATAACTTATGTTGATATATAATTTTCATTAATGAACCATAACAATTGACTATGAAAAAAAAATTTGATCTTATCGTAAATTTTTATAGCTTTTCACAGAGTATTTGAAAATCAATTAAAATTATGTTCATTCTTTCTTTTGAGGTTTTTTACAATTTAGTGTAGTTGGTGAATGTAAACAAAAACGCTATTTCTGAACTAATCATCATATACATAGGCATAAAACCGAGAACATACAAAATATTTCTCAACTTCAGGCTTCAAATGTCATTGGTTACAAAAATGTCATCAATTCAGGAATATGAAATCTACAAATCAAAAACTATCAGAAAATATAATGGAATTTATGGTTATTATTAGTTTGGACCATGGCGAATTTAAGGTATACTTCAATGGGAATTAAATAAAAAGCCTTAGAAAATTTTTTCATTTTACAAATTTGAGCAAAAAATTGTTTTCAATGGTAAAACCCATTATAAGAAATTCTGAATATCTCTAAAATAATCAACTAGATATATAATAGCTGAAAATTTGTAAATACATATAAGGGGTTGATAAAAAAAGTTATCTGAAAAATCATTATATAGCTAAGCACCCATATTAGCCCCACATAGGAACACTAAAGTTCGCTTGGTGGAATATATGTGTTCATGTGCATTAAGTAGCACTAGTGTTTGATAAAACTATGCGAAACTAAGTTGCAGTTATTGGACATTACACTGGCACTGATGATTGAGGAGCGTAAGATTCGAAAGCTCATATTCCTGATCAGTTGGATTTAATCTAGACGGATATTTAAGCATTCCCTAGAGATCTTTTCGTGTATGTGTGCTATCAATTCGTTTTTTAGGATCCATGATAATTTCCATTCGAAAAATTCAAGCAATTCATTTCTCAAAGGTCCTGAAAGCTATTTGAAACCAATATCACTTCAACCAGCCCCATGAAAATACAAAAAATTAAATTTTTTTGTGATCCATAAGTCCTATAATAACTATTTGCGATTATGATAACCAATTATTTTCTCATCTCGTTGAATTCAAAGTGTATTACCATAATGCTCTACAGTCAAATTTTGTAGATTTGAAGTATTCAGGTAAAAAAACTGAAATACTCTTGCATTGTCATTAGTAATGTGAGAGTTATAAAATAGGTAAAATATGCGCCTGTATAGGAATATTATTATTACTATATGGAACTCGTTGGGGTAGAGTGCAGTCTAATATCATGAATTCAATTTTGCAGAGGTTATGTTATTATATAATCAACAGTTCTAGAAAAATAATGTATTTTGAAGAGAAAATAATATTCATAAAACGTGCTGTTTTTTTAATTAGTTTTATACAAAAGGCATTTTTCATTATTTTTTATGTGTATTGTATTAACTGAGATTTTAAAATCTATAATTGTTTCTTGAAATAGAACCAGAAAAATGCAATGATGACGAAAACCAAATAACTGATATGAATCAAATTTATCAAATCTATCCAGATGAAGTTCTTGGATCTGGACAATTTGGTATTGTCTATGGAGGTGTTCATAGAAAAACAGTGCGTTCTGTAGCTATAAAGGTAATGAATTATCTTTTTCTTCTTATTAATCATTCACAACTTTTTCAACTCTTCCAAATGTCTTAAAGAACCCAAATGAAATTAAATTGTAAAACATGGGAGAAATGTAAATGAACTTTCATAATAAAATATTGCCACCATATTGAAATATATCCATATTTTATAGGTGATTGATAAGCTTCGATTTCCTACTAAGCAAGAGGCTCAGTTAAAGAATGAAGTATCGATATTGCAAAACTTATCACACCCAGGAGTTGTAAATTTAGAGAGAATGTTTGAAACTCCAGAGAGAATATTTGTGATAATGGAAAAATTGAAAGGGGACATGTTGGAAATGATTTTGTCACATGAAAATGGAAGATTAAGTGAAAGAGTCACAAAGTTTTTAATCTCTCAGGTAAAGTAAGATTTCTAAAAATTATTTTTTTTTCAGCATGACTACTTTTTAAATATTGTTTTTCTGAATAATGTTTGAATGATGATATGAATATTACGATAGGTCATTATCTCAAAAAATATCTTCATATGTGTTTTCATTAAATCAAGGAAACATCTGTATGGGTTACATAAAATAATTAAGAATATTTCCACAATTTATTAATTAATGACAATTATTTCGGCAACAGTGTTCCTGCTTCAAGTTTCTTCTGAATCCAATAGAAAAGTCTATTTGAAAATTGAATTAGTTCCTAAAATATTATTTGAATATCAAAACAGATTAAATCTGTTAGTCTTCTACAATTTTAATTTCAAAAAAATTTTATTCAAAAAACTTTTAGAATTAAATTAATGTCTGAAATAAGCACCGCTTACGTTTAATAGACGTATATAATTAAAACTCAATATATAATGTCAAATGGAATAAATAAACCAACAGATATAAGAAAGTCATTAAAATTAATAAATAAATATTTAAAGGAGACAAAATTTTGTTTCTGATCTTACCTTTAAGAACACCAATTGCCTTTTAAAAACATGAACACAACTTAAGGACTTCTCAAAGAATATAATTTATTTGAAATATTTAAAATATTTAAACATTCGAATAAGTTAATTCAGAAATCTCTCAAAACATGCACTATATCTTCAAAAAACAAATATAATTCTAGGCTTTGAAGATATAGTGCATGTTTTGAGAGATTTCTAAATTAACTTATTCGAATATTTAAATATTCGTTGTTTCTGATCTTACCTTTAAGAACACCATGCCTTTTAAAAACATGAACACAACTTAAGGACTTCTCAAAGAATATAATTTATTTGAAATATTTAATACATTCTGTCAAGAAAGTACCGGGAATTATCGATTTAAATCTGGCGGGGCAATGAGGCAGGTAAAATTTGTTTTTCCTAGGTTGGTACCACTGTCCTTAATTACTATGCCAAGCTTGAGCGGGATCTGTCAACTAGTGTGTTTGCAACAGCTGATTAAGTCAGTCGATGTCAGAGTGCGTGCCGATTTTTACTATGGGTGATTACGTTGAGCAAAGAATTTGTTTAAAGTTTTGTGTTGCAAATGAATTTTCGTGTGCCGATGCATTGAAAATGTTGCAAAAGGCCTTTGGTGATAATGCTCTATCGAAAACTCGTGCATATCAGTGGTACAGAGCCTTCAAGGACGGTCGTGAAGTGGTCGCCCATCGACGGCTTCGATCGAAGATAACGTCGATAAAATTAAGGAAAGGGTGCTGGAAAACCGTCGCACCAGCTTGAGAGAGATAGCACATGATCTTAAGATATCCCACAAGTCCGCACGTACGATTTTGATTGATATTTTGGGCATGAGAAAGGTGGCCGCACGACTCGTACCGAAAGACCTGAATTTTCTTCAAAAACGTCATCGCGAACAGGTTGCTTCAGACATGCTGGATCGCTGTAATTCCGATTCTACATTCATGGAACGCATTATAACTGGTGATGAGACCTGGGTCTACGAGTACGATATGCAAACAAGCCAGCAATCATCGGAATGGGTGGCAAAAAATGAGCCGAAACCGAAAAACCACGCCAAAGCCGCTCGAAAATGAAGGTGATGCTCATTGTTTTCTTCGATATCCGTGGCGTGGTGCACTACGAATTCGTTCCAGAGGGTCAGACGGTAAACAAGGAGTATTACCTAGGCGTTATGAAACGTTTGCGTGAGCGTATCCGTAAGAAGCGGCCAAATTTGTGGGTGAACAACTTATGGATTTTGCATGACGATAACGCGCCTTCTCACCGAGCTACGATTGTGACTGACTTTCTCGCCAAAAACTCAACAAACGTGCTTCAGCAACCACCGTATTCGCCGGATTTGGCTTCCTGCGACTTTTTCCTCTTCCCAAAACTAAAATTGCCCCTTCGTGGCACCCGTTTTGAGTCGATTGAAGCCATAAAACAAAATTCGGCGCGAGAGCTAAAGTCCATCCCGGAAAGCGCCTATAAAAAATGTTTCGATAATTGGAAGTGCCGTTGGCATAGATGTATTGGAGCAAATGGAGCCTATTTTGAAGGCGACCCAATAAATTTTGACGATTAAATGTAAAAATGTTGTTTTAATTGAAAATTCCCGGTACTTTCTCGACAGAGTAGTATATTTAAATATTCGAATAAGTTAATTCAGAAATCTCTCAAAACATGCACTATATCTTCGAAGCCTAGAATTATATTTGTTTTTAGAAGATATAGTGCATGTTTTGAGAGATTTCTGAATTCCTTTAAATATATATTTATTAATTTTAATGAGTTTCTTATATCTGTTGGTTTATTTATTATATATTGAGTTTTGATTATATACGTCTATTAAACATAAGCGGTGCTTATTTTAGACATAAATTTAATTGTAAAAGTTTTTTGAATAAAATTTTTTTTGAAATTAAAAGTGTAGAAGACTAACAGATTTAATCTGTTTTGATATTCAAATTTTGTTATATTTCTTCTATCAAGTAAGAAGCCTTTTTCTATTTTATCCTAAAATATTCTTGAGAAAGTTGCTTATTCAAGCTATGTTTCAGATTCTCATAGCTTTAAAGCATTTACATAGTAAGAATATAGTGCACTGTGATTTGAAACCAGAGAATGTACTTTTGAGCTCTAATGCAGAGTTTCCTCAAGTCAAATTGTGTGATTTTGGATTTGCTCGAATTATTGGTGAAAAATCTTTTCGTAGATCAGTAGTAGGAACTCCAGCTTATCTTGGTAATATAACATCTTTATGCCCTCTCAATAAAAATATTAC
This sequence comes from Megalocaria dilatata, assembly GCA_034642435.1. Classification (NCBI taxonomy): domain Eukaryota; kingdom Metazoa; phylum Arthropoda; class Insecta; order Coleoptera; family Coccinellidae; genus Megalocaria; species Megalocaria dilatata. The sequence goes on from CM067856.1 coordinate 45,575,104, forward strand.
ATGACATTTATTTGTTTCCAGCACCTGAAGTGCTAAGAAATAAAGGTTATAATAGATCTTTGGATATGTGGAGTGTAGGTGTTATAGTTTATGTAAGTTTAAGTGGTACTTTTCCATTTAATGAGGATGAGGATATAAATGAACAAATACAGAATGCTGCTTTCATGTATCCACCAAATCCTTGGAAAGAAATATCTTCTGATGGTAAGTATCGAATTGAATGATTTTTTAATGCAGTAGAAATTAAAAACTATTAATTAACGTTTAAAAAGTATGAGTTATATTATTTATAATGTGGAGTTATGTAGTACCAAATAATAATTTATCCAGTTAAAACTATCACTTAGCAATAATTATTATTATTATTATCCTGATACTTCTAGATCTTCTGTGAAGATCCCTCAGAAGCTTTTCAGCTTGTGTGAGTTAGGAGTTCAGTTGTGTTCTGTATAGGCTTTGTTACTGCGATCTTGCAATAAAAAAATGTCAGCATTTATGTAGATACAGTTAATAATAGTTAAATAGTGGGAAAGAGATCAGTCGGCCGAAGAAGAATATCAGGCTGAGAGAATTAGGAGATTGGTTCGGTCTGGGCTCTGGTAAACTCTTCAGGGTGGCTGTAAATAAGATAAAAATTGCGTTGATGATCTCCAACGTCCGATAGGAGAAGGAACACAAAGAAGAAGTTAATAATCAGAAAATAGCAGACATGGATACAAGTCTAAGCTTCCAGATAATTGATTTTTATATATCATTTCATCCTGATGAAGTCAATCAGGTTGTTGATGCATTGAATGATGATTTGAACATAATACTTGAAATATCTAGAAAGCAGTGTTTGCAGTTCAATGCTAGGAAAACACTTGCTATAGTTTTCGGCAGAAAAATTGACAGATTGAGGTTTGAAATTTGTAACAGGTTAGTGATGATCGATAACAAGAGTGTAAAATTCTCTATGAAGGTTAAACACTTGGGTGTGTGGTACGTAAAGATTGATCTATCAAAACCGTGAATTTTTTAATATTGAACTAAGAAAACTGCTTTGCAACTCATTTTGTTCATTTGTTCTATCATATTTTAATTATGCAGATGCTGTCTACAAGATGGGATAGTTAATTCCCGAAACTCAAGTCACAATTAAATGTGTTAAATATCAATTTATTGGTAGTAAAACATAGTAATTTCTACAACTTGTTTTAATTATGATCAACTACCAAATAGTTACGTCTGAAACAGTCAGTATCAGAAACATCCTGAACTGCGGGCGCAGAAAAATAAAAAAGGCTAACAAATACAATATCTGAGGACCTTGAGGATTACTGTAATCTTTTTCAATTTTTCAATTAATTCTAAGAAATTCTAGTCAAATAATTATAATTTAATTTTTTACGAAAGATTTATTGGGAAAAAGTCTGATGTATTTATTTATTTAATCTTTGGGATACAAACAGGCCTGTCCCAAAATAGTATCCACATATTTCAAATATAAATTATAAATATTTGATAGATTCGGTCTTTACTTGGTGGAAACTCATTTTAATTAAAAAAAATGTATATGAGACAGTAATTTATTTCCACAAAAATTTTTGTACTACTACAACAATGGTTTCACCACGATGTGGCTTCTTCAGGTATTACATTGTGTACAGTACAATGTAATACCTGAAGAAGCCACATCGTGGTGAAACAATTGTTGTAGTAGTACAAACATTTTTGTGGAAATAAATTACTGTCTCATATACATTTTTTCAAATAAATTATAAACATCATAAAAAATATCAGAGATACAAGATAAAAATCAAGATTAAGTATTAATTATTAATGTGCATGCAATTAATAGATAATAATATTCAATCTTATTAATCGTGAAATTTTTCAGCTATTGACTTAATAAATAATTTGCTGCAAGTGAAGCAACGAAAAAGATACACAGTTGACAAATCTTTATGCCATATTTGGTTACAAGTAAGAACTTAAACTATAAACTTAATTCTAATATATGTTTATTTTATAACTTTATTTTAAGGATTACCAAACTTGGTGTGATTTGAGATCATTAGAAAATCAAATTGGTGTTCGTTATATCACCCATGAATCGGATGATGCTAGATGGGAGAGGCATAGACCGGATCTTCTTTGACCAGAGAAAGGTTGGTTGCACAGCGTAAAAAAGTGCCTCAAAGGGTTGAAGACTTGAGAGGAGTTGCCGAATAATTGTGTATCCATGAGTTTATTATAGTCACCATTTCATATGTATTAAGTAAGTGTAACATTTCGGAGTTTGAAATTCGTGGGTTTGTACTAGGTTATGCCATAAAACATGAATATTTATTACCTACAAAAAAATGCAGTTAGTAGTTGATTTGTTGTAACTGTATCTGTCCAATATTATTGGGTGTTTCAACTGACATAATTTTTCTCATAGCAGGATAGAAATTTACGAAAAAGCAATTTTTTATTATAGTCACAAAAAAATCATAAGCATTCCAAAAATCATAGATACTATATATCAAAAATCCAAAAATCAAAGAATTGTTTTGTATCTGTTCAGAAATCAATTCAGAGAAGATGCAGGCATATATATGGAACATGGATTTAACAATAGCCTCACAATGCTATCCATGCTGTAGATAAAAAGAAAGCGAATTGTGTCGCCAATAATCAAGATATTTGATATTTTATCCTGATACTCCTAGATCTTTTGTGAAGATCCCTCAGAAGCTGTATCTTGTGCAAGTTAAGAGATCAGTTGTGTCTGGTTAGACTTTCTCACTGTGTCCCTACTCCACTTTTAGACTCAGCACTGTTAACCCAACAGATGGTCGGCCATCCTACTAAAAAAATTTTTTCCTTGCCAAAATGGGAATTTGTGAGAAAGTGGAATATCCGCTTATAAGTCTGACTTTTTAACCACTACATCTACTAAGACTCAAAATATTATCCACACTATAGATAAAAATAAAGAGAATTATGTCGCCAATGATGAAGATTGTTTTGTCACAGTTTTCTGCTGATAATTATTATTTACTTTGCAAGAGAATAGGAACCATTCCCATGCCTCGAACTACAAGGGAGTTGACCATATTATACTATATGCAGTGGACATTTTTTACTTTTTTTTCAAACAATTACATACTAGAATATCATTTTATAAGTGAGGCCATTGACATTTATCTAGTTCGCTATGAATGTGCACATATTGCATATATTCTGGGTCATAAGGATTATTGTTATTATTAATAACATAGCTATGGTAACAGAAAGTTCTTCAAATCGGGACAGTGCAACATGTATGTTGCATCATGTTTTTCTGATTCGAAGAACTTTCTCTTACTAGTTCATACTCCTTATTAATCTTCTTTGAAAAGTTTATCAGCTGAATTAATTCATTTGATTATTATTATTATTAAAAATAGGGGATATTGGAGCACCACAACCTGATGATCTATTGTGACAGGTTTTAAGGATCACAAAGTATCAAATATTTTAAATTATCTTTGAAGGAAGAGATTTGAATTTACTTGATTTATATAAATGGATTAATATTTCCAAACAAGTTTTTTCAAAATATACATCATATAGTGAAGTCATTTTTGCACCTATAAAAAAACAAATATCTCTGCAAAACATTGTATTAGTTGAAACAACCTTTAGAAAGGGTTAATCAGTACCTGTGTCAGTAGTGAAGACCAATTTTTTTTAAGAGTTTTTAGGATCACCTTTCACGATATGATTTTCTGAATTTTTCTGTCATTTCTTTTGAACAATTTCTTCGGTAATAACATAAGGGATATGGTTTCCCTTCAACAAAAACAAACGTATCTACTATATTTAAATTTTTTGAACCGATGTTTTAATGTAATAAATAATTTCTCTTTCATTTAATTGTACTTTCTTCTTCATATAAAAAGCTTATTACTGGTCGATATAGTTTTTTATTGAGAAATGCAAAACACAATTGATACAACCAGCTGACAAATAACAACTAAATGTTAAATATGGTGGTTATCAATATATGGCAGTAATGTTACTGATCTTCAGGTATACAGGTGCTTATTGATCGATATTCTTATCTGTTATTATTATATTTACTTGACTATTTATAACTGAAGTATCATATATGGTAAAAGAGGTATTAAGATTCAAAAGTCTAAGATTTGTTTTTATGGCATTTCTGCTCTGAGACAAACTTATCTATTGGCCTAATTTTTTATTTATTTCTTAGGAAAGTGCCGATTGTAAATATATATAATCTTATTTGGAAGATGGCTATTTAAATGCTTATGAAATAATTAACTTAAAAGATTCTGTAATTTATAACAGCAAGTTTTTCTGATTTGTTATTGGTTGTATGTGAATAGAGTTGGCTACCTGTTTGAGGCAATGCAAGATTAAAAATACGAAAATATTTTCAAAGTATATTGCAATTGATTACAAGAAAGGTGCAAATTGTGGCCTTGAGTAGTTGTAGCCGTAGTATATAGAGAGAGAAAGATCTGAATAATAGCTATATATTAATCTATCTAGTGCTGTATACATTTTAGTGGTGAATGTACCAATTTTCTTGTCTTGCCTCTTATTGAGTGGTCAGAGAAAAGTTTATTGAAACACTTCAATTTAAATTTATCACAAAAGATACTTATTCTTATATAGGTATTATCAAAGGCGACTTTCAACTGAGACAAAAGTGCTTTAAAAATTTACTTCTTGTTATACACAATTAGATTTCAATGCTGCTGCTGCTGAAATATAATGAAAATTTTTGATATGCTTTGTAGTGTTACTTATAAATATTTTTTCCATGATTTTCTAAGTGAAAAGCCCTTGATAGTTACTATATAAAGAAACACATAACAAATGCTCAAATAACACAAATGTTGTTTAACTCCACCAGAATAATATTCATAAGTAATTTCAATATTTACTAGAAATAGTACAATTCTGAACTATTTGGCACTAACTTTTTTTTCTGAATAAATCCTGAATTCTAAAAAGATAAAAACATTGTGCTTCCATAAAAGCTCTTCAAAAAATTATTTTAATAACTAGAATTCACAAATTCTTAAATTTGCTGTTTATAAACAGGAAAGGACACAGTATTATCAATTCATTTTTACAAATGAAAATTAGTAAACAGGAAAGTTTTAGCTATTTTGAAATTCATTAGGTGAACTAATTTTTACAAAACTTTATTCAGTGTTTTACTCAACACAAATCATATATTCCTTATTTGATGGAATTACTCCTAAAACATATATTGAAATCAATTATTTTTTTATATTTTTATAGTTTCATAGTCTTACAGAGTTTATTTATTTGTTATTACTTGTACTTTAAATATTGTTTATAGAAAATTGTTATATTATAAGACAATTCTCTGTAGAGGATGTACAGTTGAAATTTTTCATCAAATACTCTCATCGATATTATTAATTGCTTATATGTTATAATTTAAAAGAAAAAAACCTAACATTCCATTTTTAGGAAAAATTCTTTTATTTACCCTTTTCTTCCTTCATCTAAAAATTCCTTGACGTATATTTAACTGCCATAATAATTAAATATTACTTATAAGTTTAAAACAAAATGGTACACATCAACAAAATTAAGAAAATATTACACTATGGAATTGAATTAATTTCATTAGATGTAATGATTATCAGTTCAACTGAAGTCAGAGATGCCTCATAACTAAACACTGACAGTCCAAACAGCACACAATATTTAATATTGTGTTAATTAATTCCAACAACTACATAGAAAAGGAAAATTAACATGTGGATAAAAATGCAATTTTAAATATGGGTTTGAAGAAGACCAAGAGCACTTTTGGATCATGTAAAGATCACTATGCGCTCAATGTTTGCACTATTCCAGAATAATACCGTATTAAATATTAAGAACATTGCCCGTTTGCTACAGGAAAACTATCTTCTCCCTATCGAATCTCCTAAGAGACACAACCCCCATCCCTACAGCTGAAGATCTCCCAAAGGCGGCTATTATGCTGCTTCAATTTTAGGCATTGAAACGCATTTGAATATTAATGTATAAGCGAGAAAAACTTTTACATATGAGTGCTTTTATAATAATTGTAAATCACCTGATCCATCAAAGTTTGTTATTGATCATGAAAATCTATTGATGGACTGAACCATCAACTCTTAACTCTAGTAAGTAATTTCTTGTTGTCTTCCTGTCAGCTATAGTTAGAGAATTTTTTTCAACATAATACTGATAAAATACAAAAAAGAATAGTCGTTTGTATCAAATTTATTTTAAAATTAAAAAAATCACAAAGAAACTATACTTTATATACACTAATGAAATAATTTGAGTAAAAAATATTAAGATTTGTGAAATAACATTTTCATTCATATTTTGAGTAATACAGTACATTTCTTTTTTACTAAATTCAGCCACGCAGCAAATTCCTCCATTACTTTCCCCATATGGAGTTATTATATGTATAATCAGTCATTTTGGTACCATTTACATATCAATATTAACTTCCCATCAAAGTGCATTGATTTCTCATTTTATTAGTTGTAACACAACTATATATCCTTCAAAATCACCAATCGTCTTGTTTTAATCTGAACGTGAAGTTATTGAATGTTATAACTTCTACGGTAGGTCCATAATAAGGAGTAATGTAGGCAGAGCCATCTGCTGGCCCAACTACTTGTGTTGATATTAGTATGATATCTACTAATTGACCTAAAAACATAAAACCTAATGTACATAATTTAGCTAAACCAATAGCCGGATAACCGAGGTAAAACCTATCCAATCCAAACATTCCAAAAAATATTGAGAGTAAGAGAGCTGTGTCGAAGTAATAGCCATTCCTGAAACAAGTGAAATTTCAATACCTGTTGTAAGAGGGCTATTCATTTGCACTTACGTCCATTTGCAAGGTATTTCTTTGAAGAAAGTAGATTTATTTGTTTCTGTACAACTAATTTCTTCAATAGCCAGACATTGCACTGAAAGTTCAAAATATATATAATGAATATAATATATTGATAACAATTTGGAATTAACTACCTTTCGCTTTGTTATCCTGTCTACAACCTCGAATTTGTTGTGTTTTGGGATCAATAAGGTCATAATTAGGATCAGGACAGATGTACTGTCCCAACCTGAGGTTATTACAATCTACTGAAACTTTATTTACACATTTTCCAAATGTGAATACTGTAAGCAGTATGAAAATTATTTTACTCATATTCGTTCGTTTTGAATTTTTATTTTGTTTCTGGATGAATATTAATTTGTCCAGATTCTACGAATGATAAACTAACAAAACAATACAAAGTACAGTACAAAATATACATTTCGGAATGATACGTAAAACATGGTTAGAAAATTTGACCATAGAACTTGTCAATAAAGTAATGTAAATGTAAAATAATAATGGAATGAAATAAGGAATTACTTTGTTTTCTATCACTTTTTATTATAACTGATATACAGTGACTCGAGTTTCGTAGTGTTTACTACATTTTCAAACTGAACGAACAAATTAGATCTCAACTATTATATATGGGGATTGTAGGCTTCGGCAGAGCTTCGAAGAGAGGGGTTTTCCAAAGTTCCGTCTGTTCGTTAAGTAGTTTTATTATTGGTACGTGCTTTTTATATTTTTCAATTTCTATGGATTCCAGGATGTCAAGTTTTTTCCCTTTCGCTTCCACGTGCAAGATAACAAGGTTGTTCAATTCTGGGAAGGTGTGATCTGTAGTGAAGAAATGGTTCGCAAAATTGGAATTATTCTTCCGGTTTCTAAAAGCAGATTCATGCTCTTTGTACCTTTTATGGAAAGGTCGGCCCGTTTGACCTATATACACACTATTACACTCTTGACAACTTAATTTATAGACTCCAGAATTATTCAGTCGGTTCTCTTTGTCTTTCGGATTAAAAAAGAGATTAGAAATTTTATGGGAGGGTGTGAAAGCTGTTACTATGTTAATTTTTGATAAAATTCGAGCTATTTTTTGTGAAATTGGTCCAAAATATGTTAGTTTTATAAATTTATTGTTATTATGATCTGATTTGGAGATGGGGTAAATTTGTTTACGAATTAGTTGCTTCTGTTTTATGTTTATGATGGAATTTATAGTTTTGGTTTTGAACTGATTTTTTGTGGCTATTTGTCTGATTGTATTCAATTCCCTCTTTAACGTAATATTATCTAAAGGAATTGAAAATGCTCTATGTACCATTGATCTATAAGCAGCTAGTTTATGATTGATCGGATGGTTTGAAAAATTTGGTATTGTTGTATCAGTTGATGTGGGTTTTCTATATATATCAAAGGAAATTTCATTATTACTGTTAATTAAAGTTATGTCCAGAAAATTTATTCTATTATCGAATTGTGTTTCCATGGTGAATTTGACCTTATTGTGCAAACTATTGAGATATTCTAATGTTTCATTTAATTCTGAATGTGTTCCGCAGAAGCAAGCCAATATATCGTCTACATACCTGTACCAAAAAGTGATATGCTTTGCGTGTGTGGATTTTAGAATTTTTCTTTCAAAACGGGACATAAAGATTTCAGCGAGTAATGGGCTGAGAGGTGATCCCATGGCAAGTCCATCTTTCTGTTTGTAAAATTTACTATTGTATTGAAAGTAATTTTCTTCCACACAAAGTTCGAAAAGGGTTAAAATTTCGTTTTTTATCACAGGATTGATGTTATTTTTTGTTAGGATATTTTCGATTATATTCATGCATTCTATATTTGGTATATTCGGGAACATATTAACTACATCAAACGACACTAGAATACTATTAACTGGAAGGATAACATTTTTTAGTTTTTTTGTGAGCTCGATTGAATTTTTTATTGAATAGGGTGAGTTGAATTGTGTTGTTTCTTTAAAAATTTGGTTTAATTTAGAGGCTAGTTTCGCAAGGGGGCTAAAATAATAAGGAACGGTTTTTTACTTGATAGAAGGATTATTACAAAATTTGAATATCGAAACAGATTTAATCTGTTAGTCTTCTACAATTTTAATTTCAAAAAATTTACTTAAGAAACTTTAAGAATTAAATTAATGTCTTTATAAGCACTGCTCATATTTAATAGACGTATAAAATCGAAATTCAGCATACAATATCAAATGGAAATAATTTTAATTGACAATTTATATTCGTTGGTTTTTCTTAATTTCCATTTGATATTGTATGATGAATTTCGATTTTATACGTCTATTAAATATGAGCAGTGCTTATAAAGACATTAATTTAATTCTTAAAGTTTCTTAAGTAAATTTTTTGAAATTAAAATTGTAGAAGTCTAACAGATTAAATCTGTTTTGATATTCAATTTTTTTAATGTAAATATCATAAATATTTATCTTTTATGAATGTAACGTATTTATCATCTCCATATTGTCACAGAACAGATTAAACTGATATTTCGAGATACTATTGAAGAGATCCGTATTCTCTAAGGATCAGACGAGTGACAGAACCCCTCATTCATTCATTGATTCATTATCTCTTTATTGGCCTTAACACTCAGGTTATGTAGTTAGATTATAGTATTCTTCAATTAATTAATCTTTCATACCCCTTCATTCACAGACTTTCGACAATTTTTATAATTATACTATTCACTGATATATATATATAATTTCCTCATTATCTCTTTATTGGCCTTAACACTCAGGTTATGTAGTTAGATTATAGTATTCTTCAATTAATTAATCTTTCATACCCCTTCATTCACAGACTTTCGACAATTTTTATAATTATACTATTCACTGATATATATATAATTTCCTAACACACACAAACACACTCATGGGCGCAGCGGGATTCGAACCTACAATCTCTGATACCATAGCCAGCGTCTATGCTCACTATGCAACTCTAATTGTAGGAAGGGGAGCAAATAATTACAAAGTTCCACGTCATCGTTTTTTGGTCACTTCAATAATCAATTTAGTAACAATTTGTGGCAATAATCAATTTAGTAAAGCGTGCCCACTTCTTGCCTATAATTCCGCTCCGCTTTGCTACAGCTTCCCGGTGTATCCCATAGAGGACGCGACCGTTTTCCGATAATACCTAGCTCACCGTCCTCGCCGGCTTTGAGTAGAGCAGAGTGCAAGCGTTTCGACAACCGACGTTTCGACGTGGAACAAGGTAACAAGCGTCATTGGCAGACTTGCATCCCGCGCCAATCTGAAGAGTTCAGAGGCTGCAAGTTGAAACGAAAGTCCTACCTCCCGAAATTAAGAGGTAAGAATCTGCCTTATAACACCGCATTCCCTTAAGAGCTTCATTGGTGACTACCGACGATCTCATCCAACATTTTCGAGGTAAACATTCCTTATTCGTTCCACAGAAACCCCCGCTTGAGATGGCACCGCGTCCAGCTCAGCGGAGGACTGCTCCTTGCTAAGATCCTAACGCCCTATACCGTGACCCTATCGACGCTCACTGGGAAGGGAGTGTGTGACGTGCCCGCTCCTTGTCCAGAACTTTACTACAGCTTCCCGGCGTATACCAGAGGACGCGACCGCTTTTCGATAATAACTAGCTCACCGTCCTCGCCGGCTTTAAGTAGAGCAGAGTGCGAACGTTCCGACAACCGACGTTCCGCCATGGAACAAAGTCATTGGCAGACTTGCACACCACGCCAATCTGAAAAGTTCAGGAGCTACAAATTGAAAGGAAACGCCTACCTCCTGAAATTAAAAGGTTAGAAGCTTCCTCATAACACTGCATCCCCTTAAGAGCTTCAAATTCATCGCCAGAAAATATAAACAGTTTTTTGGAAATCGAATCTGTGCCCACAGTGGACACTCAAACTTTTGAAGACAATTTACGTAAGAATATTTTTATTGACTTACATAAACGTGATTCCTCTGGAAAACAAGACGAAGGAAAGATTTTTCCTCGCACTGCAAAGGTATTGTAGGAGCACCCTTACATTGACTATATTGTCACTGCTATATCTTCTCTCGGTGAAGCTAAGACTTTGCAGAAACAATTACTTAAATTATGGGAAAACGGCGGTTTCAATTAGGAAAATGATCATGCAATAGCCATATTCTATCGAAACATCTACCAGAATCTAATTGTATGACGTTTAAAATATTGGTTCTGTTATGCAATTCAGTTAAGGATAGTTTTTAGATTCTTGTCGTTCCTCAGGATAACATAAGTTATACCAAATGTCAAATTTTTTCACATTTGCCATATGACCCCGGTGGTCGCTACTCACTTTTCTAGTAAAATACCTCAATCAAAGACCCTGGAGGATCGGTATCATGTGAGAAGATGAAACGCCAAATGAAACTCTACGAATCTGAAATCGTTTTAGATCCCAGATGTAATTTCTTGAGGTTTCTATTAAGAGACATATTGTTTATTTACATGGTTTTTGTGATAGCTCCAAAAAGGGTTACTGCGGGATTTTATATACTAAAACAATTCGTTCTGATGGAAGTGTTTTTTACCTATTTAATTATTTCTAAGAGTAAAGTTGTTCCGCTAAAGAAAATATGCACACCGCGATGGAATCTATACAGCAACCAAGTTTATTTTGGAATCGCCCTTGATGAATCATCTGAAGCTCTGGTATCCATTGACATTATTTGCATGGAAAGAAGAATTTCTTTAATAACGATTTTTCAAATTTTTGTTGATATTATTTGAATACATATTCGAGTTTTTCAACGGCCTCAGGCGTTTGCGCCTGTTTTCGTTTTGCATTTAATATTTTTCATCTGAAAGTAAAACTGAATGACCCTTTATGTACTCAGGAACTTCAATCTGCGCTAATAACTCTTGTAAAATAAGCTTAACATGTAACTTTTTTGAAGGAAATTTGAATGAATAGAAATTTGCAATATCTTTAAGAAACCCTAGTGCTTTCAAGAATGGTGAGAACTTATTTGCGTGTAGGCGGACGCTTGAAATATTCTGAAGAGAGGAAGAATATTATCTAACCATTATGCGATGTGTTAAAGAGCAAATTTTTTGAAAAAGACCAGATTTGTGGAAAAAATCATAACGTAACGTACCATCTCACAATTTGGGATAAAAAATCTGAACAAATTCTATCGAGCAGTCATGGCTTTTCCTTATTTGGCATCAGCCAATTTTTTCTTATTTCCAAAACTCAAATTACCACTTTAAAACACCCTTTCTGTGCGCTTGTTTAGAGGAACAACGCGCTATCGTTTTGTCAAAATGAATTTTCAGCCGAAAAATGGTCTTAAATGACTCACTGATGAAGAATCCTAGGTCAAAAGTAATTTTTTCCAGCAGGCGTGTCCGGCCGTCCGTAAACATACTAACTTCCAAATAGAAGAAGCTGGAGACTTGAAACTTTCAGAGTAGATATGGAGCCTAAAAATCTCGGTTGAGTTCGTTAATGGACAAATGGTTTCACAGTTGTTCACATTGGAAACTTTTTCTTCTTTTGCTATTAGTTACGAAACTATTAATCCGGCCTAAACCAAATATGGCATTTAGGTATATTATTATGACCAAATATGGCATTTAGGTATATTATTTTGCCAAATTTAATGTGGATCGACTGTCCGAGCGGACGACTGGAAGTAGAAATATTTATTTCCGAGAGAAAAGACCTAAAGACCTAGAGGGGAGGTAAAGAGTTTAAATATATCAATTATATTCAAAAAATGACATATTCTCTCAACGATTCCTGAGTTATTCCCATGTGAAATTTTTCTTTCAAATATTTTCGGAAGTGAAAATCCGATCGAGTTCAAGTTAAGTATTTAGATGTGACTCGAATGCTCTTGCATAATCTCGTGAAGATAAATTTTGAGAATTTCTTGAATTTTTTTTCTATCTAATTTTTGGCAAGGAGTACGATATAAGTACGATTAAACTATAAATTTTAGTTTACTTGATGGAAACTCTAATTTAGAATTAAAAATATCAGAAATTTGAAAAACTGTCACTATGTATATTGAACGTATTATTAATATTATCCTGATACTCCTAGATCTTCTGTGAAGATCCTTCGGAAGTTTTTTCAGCTTGTGCGAGTTAGGAGTTCAGTTGTGTTCTGGGTAGGCTTTGTTACTGCGATCTTGCGCCACTTTAGGTCACAGCACTGTTAAATTTTGACCCAACAGTGAAATGGTAGCTGACACCCATACAACTAGAGAATTTCTTTTCCACCTGAACAGGATTTGAACCCGGACCTTTAAGTCACGAGCCCGATGCTCTTTCAGTGTACTGTCCACACACAAATATTATATTAATATAACATTGATATTGACCTAGAAGAATATTTAATTTTTCTTTAGCCCAATGCTCTAACCACTGAGCTTTTGGCACTCGTATTGAAAAACTTTACAACGAAAGATAATTGAAATAGAATAGAAAAACCCTTTTTACTTGATAGATGAAATATAACAAAATTTGAATATCAAAACAGATTAAATCTGTTAGACTTCTACAATTTTAATTTCAAAAAAATTTTATTCAAAAAACTTTTAGAATTAAATTAATGTCTAAAATAAGCACCACTTACGTTTAATAGAAGTATATAATCAAAACTCAATATATAATGTCAAATGGAATAAATAAACCAACAGATATAAGAAAGTCATTAAAATTAATAAATAAATATTTAAAGCAGACAAAATTCTCAATATAAGAGCCATCTGAAGATTGGAAACATTCATTAAATACGTATAATAGCTTATATTTAGAATTGACTACATTATAATATCTGTAGCCTTTTTCAGGTTTCACACTGAGGAAAAAACGTACATATATATGTACACAATGTTGTAAAAAGAAAAATAAATGTTTTTCCATGCAAATATTAATGTTATATTAGTAAAATATATATTTTCAATATATATAGAGTGCCCAAGTTATCTGTGGCCAAATTTCACAAAGTGATTCTACATGCAATCAGCAACACAAAGTTACTATTGATTATGGTCCAATTGTCTTTCAAAATTTGAATATCAAAACAGATTAAATCTGTTAGTCTTCTACAATTTTAATTTCAAAAAAATTTTGTTCAAAAAACTTTTAGAATTAAATTAATGTCTAAAATAAGCACCGCTTACATTTAATAGACGTATATAATCAAAACTCAATATATAATGTCAAATGGAATAAATAAACCAACAGATATAAGAAAGTCATTAAAATTAATAAATAAATATTTAAAGGAGACAAAATTTTGTTTCTGATCTTACCTTTAAGAACACCAATTGCCTTTTAAAAACATGAACACAACTTAAGGACTTCTCAAAGAAGATAATTTATTTCAAATATTTAATATATTTAAATATTCGAATAAGTTAATTCAGAAATCTCTCAAAACATGCACTATATCTTCAAAAAACAAATATAATTCTAGGTAATCTCTTCTTCGGTCTAATAATAATATTCCAAAAATCAAAATCAAATAACTACAACTATATCACAACAAACACGTGTTAAGAATGGATGCTTCAAAACAGACCAACTTTAAAATTCAAGATTGCTCTATGTTTTAACGAAATCACAGAACAGTGTAAGTTATTTTTAAGCATATTAATTATTAAGCATATTTGAAGCATCCATTCTTAACACGTGTTTGTTGTGATATAGTTGTAGTTATTTGATTTTGATATTTGAAATATTATCTAGGACCGAAAAAGAGATTATCTAGAATTATATTTGTTTTTTGAAGATATAGTGCATGTTTTGAGAGATTTCTGAATTAACTTATTCGAATATTTAAATATATTAAATATTCCAAATAAATTATATTTTTTGAGTAGTCCTTAAGTTGTGTTCATGTTTTTAAAAGGCAATTGGTGTTCTTGAAGGTAAGATCAGAAACAAAATTTTGTCTCCTTTAAATATTTATTTATTAATTTTAATGACTTTCTTATATCTGTTGGTTTATATTATTCCATTTGACATTATATATTGAGTTTTGATTATATACGTCTATTAAATGTAAGCGGTGCTTATTTTAGACATTAATTTAATTCTGAAAGTTTTTTGAATAAAATTTTTTTGAAATTAAAATTGTAGAAGACTAACAGATTTAATCTGTATTGATATTCAAATTTTGAAAGACAATTGGACCATAATCAATAGTAACTTTGTGTTGCTGATTGAATGTAGAATCACTTTGTGAAATTTGGCCACAGATAACTTGGGCACTCTATATATATTGAAAATATATATTTTACTTATATAACATTAATATTTGCATGGAAAAACATTTATTTTTCTTTTTACAACATTGTGTACATATATATGTACGTTTTTTCCTCAGTGTGAAACCTGAAAAAGGCTACAGATATTATAATGTAGTCAATTCTAAATATAAGCTATTATACGTATTTAATGATTGTTTCCAATCTTCAGATGGCTCTTATATTGAGAATTGAACACAATAACAAGATTAAAACTTTCCCTCCAAGCTGTAAATAACATATGGGTTATGGTTCAGAATTTTTTCTCAAAGGGCAAGTTTTAATCTTGTTATCGTATTAAATTCTCAATGTTAGAGCTCTCTGAAGATTCCAAACTGCGATGAAATACGTATAGTAGATAATATTTTGAAAACAGTATATTTCCATATCTTTTTTAGTTTCATACTAAGGGAAAAATTTACGTATACTTGTTGTAAACAATCTCATATGGACAAAAATAAATGTTTTTCTAGAGAAATATTAATGTTATAATAATATGTATATTATGATATATATTTTCAATATATACAGTGAAAGTTTTTCAGCTTTCAGTTTTTTCTTATTCTATATGAAGTTTTGTTTATTATATTATTTTTCCACTCTTTCTTGCTGATATGTAACGATGCAGATCGAGGGGAGAAGGATGAAGCATTTTAATTTATTTTTATGATATTTTCCGTTTCTTCGGGAGTGTAGTTCTGAAATTGGAATAAATGAGAGGTTTATTTAACTTTTGGATATTTAAATTTATTATATGTAGCTTCTGTCGTGGATAATTAATTTACAGATTTGAAATTTTTAGAGAACTTGGGCTGTTAAACAAGGGCGCAAAAGCTTCTGACTTCCCGGCAAGTGCTTTCCACCATTTTCGATTTCTGGCACTGCATTTTAAAAATATTTTGATGATTGGATTATATACGTTGACGTTTGTGTATCATTCCGGTAAGGGCCTCTTTTGAAGGCGATTCGATAAATTTGGATGAATAACACATGTTTTGTATTTCATTGACTGATTTCCAAAGTTTTTGACGCTGCAGTAGATATCTGATTTGTAATTTCGCCTGCGAATAATATTAGCCATTGAAATTCATAAGCATGTAGGTGTCCCCCATCACAATTAGTTTGAAAATATCCGAACCCATTCATGCCTAAAAATATAATTATATTCTGATTAGGCTGTTTAAGCCATACATTTCAAATACCAGAGGTTGTAAACAATCTTTCATATAGCGATCTGACCTATAGGTATTTGAATGAACCCGAAACTATGACAAAACACATATCATTGAAAATCAAACAATTTAAATTTAAAAATTGATTCACTTGATTTCTCACGGGTCTAAAAATACATTTTAGAGGAGGCGCAGTTTCGTAGACTAGATCCTGGCTTTAAAACTCGAAAATTGAACCCGCCATTCAGTCCAGTTCAAAACCCAGGTCGATCAAGTCGCCACCGTCCAATCTCCAACGACCCCTTAAAAAAAATCGCCACAATGGTTTACGAGTCCGATTTTTATACGACCAGAAGACCGTACCGCTACACGCCTTCTTATTCGACGTACACTACTTCGGTAAGTTCATGTTGCCTGTATTTTTCGTGATTTTGTGATGAACTGAATCAAAAGAAGGATACGAATCTGCAGAAAAGAAATGAATTTAGAAACAGAGATAAGAATCATATACAACAAGAAAACTTACAATTCGTTTTGAACTGAGAAATGAATTTATACTTTGATGGAAGAACTCCAAAACGTTAGTGTTGATCGGATGATTTTTCTTTCATTTTTTCATATGATTTTTGAAATTCACTACATGTCCTAGTTAATCCCATAAATATTACTCAAAAGTAAAGAATAATGATTAATTTAATTCTTTTAATTAGGGAGGTGATTTTTGGATTTCTAAATGCTGTTTCTCTGGAGCTTCTTCGTTCGAAAATAAATTTCAATAATGAGCGTTCGTTAATTCATGAATCTTAGTGATTTGAAGTTAGTCCAAGAAATATGTAAAGGACACGATTCCTAAAGTTTAAATTGGTGCATTGATTTCAATTTTTTGTATCTCCTTTTCTTGATTCAGTAGATATATGCCCACTTTTTGCATGCAGCAAGTGATTAGTACTTAATTTCGTGTAATTCAATGTCTTTCTATGTTATTCATTTTTATATTCATTCAAATTACTAATACCTATATACGAAAATAGAGTAACGCGAGCCAAAATTTAACGAAGTTCATTTAAATCTAATTACAAAACTGTCAACTTGATATATTAGAAAAGTATTTCAAAACTCATCCACCTGTTCAATGGATGTGGCCCGATGATAATTACATTATATATATATAGCTCCCAAAATTTTTGTTAAATTTGATCAATCATTCGATAAGTTAGGGATTAGCAGGGCAGAAAGATTTACAAATTGATCTAAAAAATGTTAAATTTTCTAAGGAATCTCTCTTCTGATATAGAAACTAAATATATTTTGTTATATATATATCCCTAATTTTTTCACATTGCGGTGAAATCGAGAGTTGAAATGTCGAGAAAATATTTTCTGAAAACACATCACCAAATAAAACATGAAAATAAACTCACGTGTGGATTTTAGAATGGATGGATAATTTTGAAAATAGAAGTTACATGTTTTTATTTGAAATATTTTTTTTACGAAATATACAGAAATTAATTTCTTAACTCAAAATAATTAATAAAATTTTTGCGAAATATTTAATTTTTCATAAAGTTTTATGAATTTGTTTATTCTTTAGAGAAAAAATTGGAACTTCTGAGGTGCACAGATGAAATCTACTTTGTCGTTCGATCACGGGTGTTTATCATTTTGAAGAAATGAAACAAATTTATTTCGAAATGTCGGAACAGAAATAAACCAGCTTTTTGCTGAAAAATAGTATCTATTCTTCACTGAAATACGTAATTTTGAAGAAATAGCAATCTAAAAATATTACTCTTTTTATTACCAAAACTAGAAACCATTTCAAAAACAAAGTAGGCCGTGCAATTATATTTACCTTTATATTTACTGTCATTGTGACAGTTATCTAGTTAATCGATGTAATTAAATTCATAATTAAAGAGGTAATTAATTAATGGTCATCCAGAGTTTCAGATTAGTTAAACTTAATTGTCGAGAAAAAAAATTGAAGTAAAGGGATGAAGCTACGCTTCGCAAATATAACTAGTAACATGCTCAAAACTGGATGTCTAAGGATTTGAATACCACAATTTTTATTTTCATAATGAAAAATATATTAAAAAAATGTATATGAGACAGTAATTTATTTCCACAAAAATGTTTGTACCACTACAACAATTGTTTCACCACGATGTGGCTTCTTCAGGTATTACATTGTATTGTCTGATATACATTTTTTTAATTAAAATGAGTTTCCACCAAGTAAAGACCGACTCTATCAAATATTTGAAAAATATATAGTTAACATCAGCTTTAATACCAGTTAAAAAACAAGTCGTTATCTGACCAATAATATTACAATAGTTTTATAAAATAAATATCAAAATATTGATGTTAGTATACACAATAATACGGATCAAATAATATCAATCTGAAGTTAGTTGAATCAGCCTTTACTTGATAAAAATCCATCTTCAATAATAGATTTTACTTAAGGTTTTTCTGATTTTCCCAAATTTTATTATTAGTATGATACAACGACCGTTTGAATTATTCAAAAATGTAAGATATACCACCTACCTGTTGATGCTACTGTGTTAGCGATTGTTGTATCATAATAATGAAATTTGTGAAAATCAGAATAATCTTATTTAAGACTATTTTGGGGAAAGGGAAATCCATTATTTTTTCGGTATATGGCTGTAGCGATCGATATCTCTTAAAGTATCCATCAAACAATCAGTTTTATGCTCGTTGTCAAGGTGACATATCACACAAAAAAATATTTGCTGTTTTTTGTTTGGTCCATTCAGTTGTGAGTAACATGTTGTTAAAAATGGAGGTCAACAGAGAGATACGGTACATTTAAACGTTTTTCTTTGATAAAGGCGACAATGCATGCCAGGGGGCTGAAATTGTAAATGGCGTTTACGATACTGTAACAGCTAATTACCTGCAACTTTGGTTTCGTTGATTCCGCTCAAGTATTCTTTATGTTAAAGATGCACCTCGCAGAGGCAGGTACGTCATCGAAAATGTCGATAAAATCATAGAAATAATAGTAGTGGACCTGCATGTTAGTAGTCGTATCATCGCCCAGGAGCTAAAGATCGACCATAAAGCAGTTTTAAACCATTTGCGCAAAGCAAGATTTAAAAAGAAGCTCGATATTGGGTGCCACATTAATTAATACCAAATGAAATCAACCCATTTCTTAAACGAATGGGTTACATACGAAAATATCGTGAGAAAACGATCGTGGTCAAAGCCCGGTGGAGTAGCTCAAACGGTGACCAAATCAGGACTAACGGCCAGGAAGGTTCTACGTGCATTTTGTGGGACTGAAAAGGAGTCATTTATTACGAGTGGCTTCCATAAAACACTAAATTCGTATCTTTACTGTCAACAATTGGTCTGTTTGAAGCTAGCGATTGACCAAAAACATTCAGAACCATAGACTTATTATCCTAAGTATACGTATAAGTAATACGTATATGGTCAGAACTGACCAAACGAAGAGGTGTTGTCTTTGATCAAGACAACGCTACGCCAGACAAGTCTGTAGTGACTCGCCAGAAACTCTGGGAGCTTGGCTGGGAAGTTTTAATGCATCACCATATAATCCGGACCTGGCTACCATCTTTTTCTCGCATTATAAGATTGTGAAAATCGATTACTAGAGTTTTTCGCCAATAAGGACCAAGATTTTTATGAGAAAGGCTACCTTCAAAATGGCAATAAATTATAGAACAAAACGGTACATGTTTGACCTAAATCGGACAATCCGAAACATGTTGAATAAAGACTTGAAGTTCAAGCAAAAATAATGGATTTTTCCCCTCAACCTATTATTATGCAACCTATCAATTAACACTTATATGTTTTTAACATGACTCGATTCGAAAATATAATTATGACTCAATCGACTCCACTGCGACCTAATAAAATTGAAATGAGCTGAAGAATGTAGAAATTTCTAAAATTCTGGCGCGAAATACCAATGTGAAAGATACATGATATGAAATTCTGTAATATACTTATTTTAGGAGCAGGCGGTGTTGGTTCTCGGCCTTGTGATACACGTATCCTCACAGCAGAAGGCTCTCCAAATATTTATAAAAGTTTATTTTCATTATTCTGTACCAACATGTTTACGGTTTCGAATAAATAGGTATTTGCGCCATTTCTATGAATTATTGGGATATTATTATCTGGTTCTGTTGTTCTACTTCTACTAGTTCTTCAAGAATGTCTCTGGAACTGAACAAACTTTTTTGAATGCAAAATTACGTTATTTTACAATTTTTGTCTAGGAGTTTCATTAATGTTAATAAATTAAAGAGTATTTACTTGTTATCAAAATCGGAGAAAAACACTTTCAACTTTCAAACATACCTCAGTTACACTGGCTTTAATATGAATAATAATAATTTTTATAATTCGATACATTAATTCAAACGAAAAGAAACTATATGAGTTAGGTGTCATGAGCAAACTAGTTTCAATAAACAATTATTGAAATATAATGGGTTTTCCACTAGGAATAATACAATTTAAAATTGTTATAATGGCAACATACTATACAGGATGTCCCAACGAAAATTTGGCCCCCCAGAACTCAGAAACGAAGAATTTTCGAAGATTAAAAAAAAATAGGTCAACTGCTGTTTTGAGGGGGATCATGAGTTTGTTTCGAAAAAACCATCCCCATGAAGGTGGCATCAACCCCCAACATGAATAGGAAAGAGATGGCGAGTGTTGGTTGGTTTGAAAGTTATTTATGTTCTGTGCACAATCCAATTTAAATTTTTCTGAATCGGTTCATTATTCACGAAATAATGTAATATTGAAGAGACAGTTGAACCGCCCAAACTCAAGAACCTAAGAGTTGTTCGGTAGGTTATGCCTTTTAATCATGACATTCGCTTCAACAATGTTTAGAAATTGTTAAATTATTTTATCAAAATCAGTGCTCATTTGTGAAATTTAAGAAGTCATAGACGACATTATTCAGTTAACCGACTCACTTATCTTCGTATTGTATACAAATCTGAAAGTGAATTTTCTTTACACGATACAAGAGTACCAGTACGATAAAAAAATGGACGTACACAAGGGAATAGGTAGCATCAAGTGCAAGAGAAAATCCAAATTTATCGGCTCCACGCCGTTCTCAACAATTAAATCTTTCTCAAATAAAAACTTGGAAAATTAAAAAAAAAAAATTTTGTTTACATCTTCACAAAATTCAACTGGTTCAAGAACTGAAGCCATTTGACCACCATAAACGTCGCTCATTTTCTGATTTTGCTCTTGAACAATTTGAGAATGATGAACAATTTTATCGAAAAATTTTATTCTGTGATGAAGCGCATTTTTGGTTTCATGGTTATGTAAACAAACAGAATTGCAGAATTTGGAGTGGAAAAAATCCACATGAAACTGTTCAGACACCATTACATGCAAAAAAAGTAAATGTGTATTGTGCAATTCATGTTGGCGGAGTTATTGCTCCATATTTCTTGGAGGAAAATGGTAACGGTTAATGGAAAACAATACAGAACAGTGTTGAATGAATTTTTTTTCCTGCTGTTGTTGAGAATAATCTGGAGGATATGTGCTACCTGCCATACAGCCACCTTCACAATCGATTTATTGAAAACAAAATATAAATAGCAACGGATTTCGGAAACAAGCTTAGTTATTCAAAATGTAATCTTGCCTGATGATGCTACTGTGATAGCGAAACGATTGTTGTAAACATAACAATAAAAATTTGTGAAAATCAGAATAACCTTATTAAAATATTATATAATATATTATGTTGAAAAATAGACAAAATCTGCCCAATGGTTCCTGTGTTATTTTCATTCCAAATTTTAATTTTGGAATACTTTCGAAAGTATAAATCCGATCGAGTTCGAATTCAGTATTTAGATGAGAAATAATGACACAAAGTAATTTTATGAAGAGAAGTTACGAGAATTTTTAAAACTTCTGAATTATTAAAAATGAACGTTTGACACCTGTTAATATATCCATAAAGAAATAAATAAATAAAATGAATTTTAATAACTAATAGTTAGCCAGATGGTTAACAGATCACATTCCGTAATTTTGAACCAGTGTTCCAAACCAAACGAGTGATTTAAAAAAAAATTTTTTTCTTGTCTTATTTCGTCAAAAGTATGAAAACTATTTGAAGTTCTGTTCTATAAATTTTTTTGCTCTATTTCTTCCCAATATGTATTGGTTCTAATCGAAAGGAGCCTTTTAATTAATATTTTCTATTTCATGAAATTTTCCGTTTATTCATGAGATCAGTTTTGAAATCACAAAAATTACGTTTTTATTCCTTTCGGATGACAGAACACAGAATTCTGCATTTTTTCATCATATGCATCTTTTTAAGAAGTAATTCAGAGAAATAAAATAATCAGGGGAAATGGACTGTGAGACAAGCGCGCAAAAGCTTTCGATTTCACGTCAGTGCTTTTATGGATTTTTATAAATATTCTTTGAATAATTTTTGGAAAATATTTTAGGAAATTGCTTAAATTGATATATGCACAGGTCATTAGATTAATGTGAAGGTTATTTTTATTGTTTCAATAACAGTGAGGTAGGAAATTAAGTTGTTTTACTTTAATCATCGATATCATTATAATTTCTTTTTAATGATTCATCTCATTTTTCTCACATATCTTATTGATATTGCTTGATTGATGCGTGATTGAAAAAAAAATAAAAGTTTCAAAGTCATAATAAACAGGTGTGGATGTACATGCTATTAAGAAAGTACTGGAAGTTTTATATTTTGAAGAACGCTTAGAGGGATAATCGATATTCTTTTTGTTGTTATATTTTCACAACTGTCCTCTGTACTCGCGCGATGTTTATGCGTTATTTGTCATTTAGTTTGTCCACAGTGCTCCATTTTGTCAGTTCATTTTAAGTGTGTTTTGCGATTTTCACAATATAAAATATCGAATAAAGAGTCTCAAGTTCTCTTGTAAATGGAGTTTCGTATGCCGAATTGCTGAAAATGTTACATAAGGCTTACGAATCGACTTTATCAAAAATACGTTACCCTTCTTAGTGCTGTCCTTTGTTCGATTTCCAAGTTTTCAATCGCTGGATTCCGGTATGTCGGTTGAAATTCAGTTTCTCGTCAATGTGTACTATAGAGAGGTTATCTTTGATGGTTACTTAATGAAACAGTTGAAAAAGTCATAACAAATAAATAAATCTTTATTGACCCTTTAAAGACACAATGCGTACAATTAAAAAAAAATTCTACAACCTATGAAACAATGACACTTTTAACATCTCCGTACTCTTCTTCATTATGAAAACTCTCATTTAATAGAATACGTTTGATGTTTTTTCAACCTTATTTTATTTCGCAACTTGACAAATGATTGTACAGCATCATGGCCTGGTAACACTGGAGAAGTCTTGTATTTAGATGTTACATGAGATTGAATGCTCAAATTCGCATAATTACTGGTCAAGTATTGCTGAAAATTCATTTCTCAAATATTCATGCTCCTTAATTTTTTATCATTCATATCTAACCAACAAGAAAGATTCAATATGTAATAAAGAAAGGCCTTCAAGAATCACGAGGATAAAGGTGAAAAATCGTATAATTCTCTGTTGAATGATAACACTCTCTTAGATGGAACAGAATTACTCTATAACATTATATTTTAATTCATGTAATTGAACACCAACCAATGGTTAACAGCTATAACATACTGCAGTGGCAATGAATTCTTTAGCCTGCTGATAGCATAGAAAGAACTACCCAATTCTTTACAAATGGCCTCCACATGTTAATTTCATCGGAGGTAACTATCAAGATGTGTACCTAAAATTTTTATACTCTCCTTGGAAACAATTTACTAATCGGAACATCGAATGAACAATCTAAATTTTCATTACTAAAATAAATGCATTCAGTTTTATTCAGGTTGAGTATGAGTGTATTCTAGTGGCACCAATTTAAGAAACTGAAAACCAATGAGTTGTAAAACGTAGAGAGCTCCCCGAGGATTCGAGCTGAGGCCACCAGTCACTTATCATAGGCAAATATAACCATTTATTCCGGAACTATGTGATCAGAAAAGTCATTGATGAACAGGAGAAACAGCAACGGACCCAGAACTGACCCTTGGGGCACCCCAATCTGACACGTAGCTCTCAAGCTACTGAAGAAAAACACCACGAAACCGAATTTTGTATCTCGAAGAATTTCCAAGGATAGACATCGAAAGCATGAGAGAGGTAGACAAAAAGATCTGCAATATGAATTTCTTTGTCTAGGTTCCTACACACATAATCAGTATATGAAAATGCTGCAATTTCGGTACATCTACCCTCTCTAAAATCAGGCTGGCATTCACTCATCTGAAACGTTTCAGAAAGGAAATCATACGACCATACAAAATTTTTTCAAAAATATTAGAGTAAACACTCAGAAGTGGAATGGGACGATAGTTGACAATACTGTATGGATCGTTTTTTTTTAGAACAGAAGCAATTTTCAATTGAGCAGGAAACTTGTCTGTGTTGATTGACAGGTTAATGAGATCAGCTAAAGGATCAGCAATCATATTAGCTACTGACTTATAATATTATATATTATATAATATACTGACAGCTACATGATCAATACCTGAGCTTTTCTTATTTTCAAAGGTTCAACTATTTGAATCACCTCTTCACTCAGGACTGGATAGAGAAAAAGTGTTGACAACAATAGATAAGGCAGACGTAGTGCAAGTCCGAGATACAGAATTAGCAAAATAATGGCGTATACCAACTTCAGCAATTGAACTGAACTAATTTGCGAATATGTTGGCAACAACAGCAGGTTCAATCAAGAGTTCACCAATTATATTCAGGCGAATATTGTTTTTCGAATGGATTTGTGTTTAAATATGATGAACTACAGTTTTATTGAATTCAAGTGCCAAAATTCTTCCCCATTCATTAATTTTTGGAGGTTAATTCTTTTTTTCGTGATTAATTCTGCTAACCTTACAACAAATTTCAATTAATATGTTTGATATTTAAGACATAATATTTTTCCGTCAACGAATAATCTAAACATCAAAATATTTCAACCGTTACTATTTGGAAGTTGATCATAATTAAAACAAATTGTAGAAATTATATGTTTTACTACCAATAAAAATATATATTACACATTTTCTTGTGACTCGAGTTTCGGGAAATGAACTATCACATCATCAGACAACAAGTTGTCTGATGATGTCGTTGCTAACTATCTTCTATCGACTGAAAATTGATGATCTTAAGTGGTAATTTGAGTTTTTGAAAGACAAAAAGGTTGACCGAAGTAATATCAGGGAAATACTTGGCAGGAAGACTTTGGTCGATAGCCATTTGGTCACTATCAATAAAGTTGATTACTTCTACTATTAAGATATTGAAAAAACCTTCTATCAAGTAAAAAAACCCCCCTCTTAATCATTTTATTTTATATGGAAAAATATTATATTTCGTAAGAAGCCTACTTTGTACGTGATTCATAATAAAAAAATATATAAATAGATTTGGATGAATAACACATACTTAGTGTTTCATTAAATGATTCCTTTTACTTTTTTGATACTGTAGATGAGAAAATAATAATTATTTAACGGTGAATGGAATAAAGTGCATTGATTCGTATTGTTATATTATAAATACATACCTATATGCAGTTTTCTATCCGAATTCTGAGAATCACTCAGCCAAAAACTGATTTGGTATACTGACTAAAAAACCTGATATTTTTCAAGCATTAACCTCAATATATTAGTTTTAAATCAGGCAGATCCTTGATTTCAGGAAGTTTCCATTGAAATGTTTGGACGCCGGAATTTCTTGTTATAAATAATTGTACGCCACCCAAACAATACAAAATCCAAAAATACTTTCTCGAACTCAGGTGTTGAGTTTCGCTTATGAAAATGGTTTCCGAGCAACAGTATCGAATAAAATGTTAAAAATACTCCTAGCATCGTTTTCGGGAGAGAAAATAGAAAACGACATTTATTTGACGAAAATCGTAGAGAGTGTGTGAGAACCAGGCGAAAATAATCCTCGATTTCATCCGGCCAAGCTAAATTTGGTTTGCGGACTCTGTTACTGCGATGATGAAGTGAAACGTGTGCAAAATTAAATATTAATCGTCTCCAAAATGCAGACGATCTGTTTTATGTTTTATGCGCTCTTGTTATGCCCACTACTTGAGTGAATATGAGAGTTCTTATTCGTTTTGAGATTAATTTTTTTGTTTCTTCATATTATATTCCAAGCGGCCAGAACGCCAATTTTTTGAGCAGTTCAATTTATTTCTGGCTGTTCATACTTCAATTCAAACTTTTTTAATTTTTATACTGACGTATATCATCTCACGGTTATCTTCAGATATCTAGTAAAGGCGATTTGTTTTTGAAATAGATTGCCAGCCATATTAAAATTGTAAAACTGTCACTAGATGTCATTTATGTTTGATATAGTTTGAAAATTCAATTTAAGCAAAATATTTTTCCAACAACGTTTGATTATTATCAAAAACCTATGTAAACTGTTTGGCGATCACCGCAGGTTAACTTATAAACTCCCGGTTTATCATCTTTGAGTTTAATGTCTTTATTAGTTTTAATGAAGTCACTGAGGTTGGAATAAGTTCAGTATATTATAAGGAAATGTGTTCAAAATTTTCTTTTGTATTCGGATATACCATATTTAAAGCTATTTTGTTATTTTTATTCTTCAACAATTTATCTGTCAGTGTGGAATCGTAGTCATTATTAATAGCTATTTGTTTAAAGACGTTGAACTCTAAAATACAATTTTCTGGATTAATGGGTATGTTAACTAATCTGTTGATTATACAATTGAATGCTGATAATTTTTGGTTCATAGAATGATTTTATTTATTATGTATCGGATGTTTTTTTAGGGTGATGAAACTTTCGATAGGTATAACTGCGATTTGATAGAAGGTAGAAGCCATGTTGTTTTGACATTTCTGTTCAGTAAGCATTGACGAATTATCATGGAAAGACCCACGTCGCAACAACGTTTACAAATTGTTGAAATTTATTTTCAAAATCAGTGTTCTATTCCCCAAACTAATAGAGCACTTCGTGAAATTTATGGTTCACATAACCGTCCATCAGAGCAGCATCCTGAAAAATGCACTGTATGGTGTGTTTTACACGCTGGAGGCATCAGCAGTCCATATTTCTTTGAAAACGATGCTGGAGCTAATGTTACAGTGAATGGTGCTCGTTACAGATCGATGATCAATGATTATTTGTTTCAAAATTTGAATGGTATCGACCCAGAAGTGTTTTGGTTTCAACAAGATGGTGCTACACCTAATGCTGCTACGGTAACAATTGATTTATTGAAAGAAAGACTTGGCGATAACATTATTTCGAGAAATAGTCCAATTAATTGGCCTCCAAGATCATACGACATAACTCCACTGGGTTATTTTCTTTGGTGTTATGTCAAGTCATTAGTTTATGCTGATAAACCTGTAACAATAGACGCTTTGGAAGCCAACATAACTCGTGTTACTGATGAAATAAGGCCTGAATTACTCGAAAAAGTGGTCTAAAATTGGTCTGGTCGAATGCGGTTCCTCAGAGCTAGTCGTGGTGGACACATGCCGGAAAATATTTTTAAAACATAAATGTCATAAAATTATCTTTCAAATAAAAAGAAATTTGGCTTCAATCTTAATTTAAATGTGTTTTCTTATTTCAATTTAATGTTCTATCACTCTAAAAAAAAACAACCGATAGATAACTATCTCCATTGGAATATTCAGGCAATAGCTCACTTAAAAATTAAGATCGTCGATTCCGAAATTAAAGTTGTGCAGATATTTTTGTGATGACCACCAGATGAAAGTCATATAAAATGCACTCTGCTGAGTCATCTGTTATAACTGGATATGTTAAAATGCAAACTCTAATGGCCCACTTTTTAGCATTAATTTCGATATTAATCATTAGATAGTTCTCAGAATTTCAATTTGTTAATTCAACCTTTATCAAGTGAGACTCATAATTTTTATAGTCCTGTAGTGTTTATAAGATTTTATTACTTCTATTGTTTCAAATCTGAGTGATATTGTGGATTACTGCCCTATAATTTTTCAAAGAAGATTTTTGAACCTGGATATTTCGACAGATAAGATTATTTCGAAAAGTACAAGATGGTATAGATATAATTACTTTCCTGAAGACATTAAAGACATTTTGAATATTCGAAAAAACTTCAGTAAGTGCTATTTTGAATTGGTAAATTTTATTCAACTACCTATAAGCATGTTTAAGCTAATTTTTCTATTATGACAGCAATAATTATTGTCACTTTTGAAATACAATGCGAAATGACAAATCAGCATATAATTAAAAATAATTAAAAACATATATAATAATAATATAATTATTATATATAGATACTCTCCTTGAATAATGAGTCCCTCTTCACCATGTTCACAAAAGCAAAATACTTAAGCAACAATTAGAAAACGGGTACCGGAATTTTTTAAATAGTTGCTATAGTGAGTTAATCGAATAATTTTTTTAGAAGTAACTCTCGCATCTTTAAGAGTTTATACACTAATTAAATTTTTGATAAGCTTCTCTTTTCCTTCTAATAGACAGCTCACAAGAGCGTTCCGCTTTTAGTAGTTTTCACTGGACTTGGCGTGGAATGAATGGCATCTAATAGTTGGATTCTTGCAGAAACGCGATATTCCATGGGAAAAGGTGCCCTTCGTTCCACGACCAGCACTGGTACCCGATCCAGTGACCGCCTTCGGGAAGAAAAAAACAAATGAAGAAAAACAGGAGAGGAAATCGATCTTACTACCTAGCGAGAAAGCAAAAATTCGTCCGAAAATCCTTATACAGCCCCCAAAACCATACGTATCACCTCGCGATCAAACGAGGGAGAACGTTCTGATGGCAATCAGAAGGAACGAGAGCCCATTTGCGAATTCTGAGTCCATGGACACGGTTTTGCCTCGTTTGCACAAAGTTGCAGAACAGCCAGACCTGCCCTATAAGAGAAGAATAATTAGAAACTCTGATTTAACCTTACCTATTTAAAAAATGAGGATTCATACTGAAAATAACCATTTCATTCAATTCCAATAACAGTAAATACAATACATACTTTGTTCTCGCGAAAATTAATCTTTAAGCCAAACAGTTATGTATTCAAATTGAAAGATTAATGCATTCAGAATATTTCAGCACTAAGATATTTCAAAATAAAAAAGATATACTCAGTACGAAAGTCATTAAGTGTCCGAAAAAACTTCTTGATTCAAAAAATTCAAGGAGAACAGAAAAAAAGACAAAATCCTCATAGTGTTTGCAAAAAATTATATTATTCAAAGTCTTAGAATCGAATAGTTCTTTTAGACATACGAATACTGCACGCTATTTAGTACTTAGCTTGTGTTTATGCTTTGTGTGTTCATTTTTGTATTCTTATTTTTCACTATGTAATAAAATCTTCTCTCATTTTTTATGTTTTTCGTATTGCCAGTTCATGTCTATTTCCAAAAGTGCTCGACCAGTGATCTAACACATCCCTTAATCCAAAGTCGTACCTGTCTCTGGTCCTTAGTGGTAGTTGATAGAGGTTGCATAGAAAATATTTTCTGAGTGAATAATTTTTATGATTTAAACTCAGTTGTACAAGAATAATGATTTGTAGATTCTCGCAGAAGATTTATTTGAGGTTTACACATATTTATGAAATCATGAGTTATTAGAAGATTTGAAAAATAGAAGATTATAGACGGGAAGCCAAAAATTGGTTTCATTCAGAGTAAATTAATAAGATAATGCAATGATGAAAATATGGATGAATGTCAAAAAGGAAGTGTCAACATTTTCAAATCGGCAAATTATTTCTTTACTTTAAAAATTATTCACGAAAACTATGTGAGAGTTTTATAGAAGTAAATAACTTATTATAATTTTTTTTAATTTTGAAGGCTTGTTAGCTTATTTTCGAAGATCCTGAGTGTGACAATGCACCTTCTTTTTCTACAGAGTCCAAGACATTACGTGGTACGTGATTCACCTGACAGAAGCCGTAGAGCTGCTGAAGAGGTTTATTCTTACTCCTATTCCTCTAACACCGAAAGCAACCGTTCTGGAGATTCTTACTCCAGGCCCACCTCTAGGTCTTACTCTTCCGCTGAATCAGTAACTCGCTCCTCTGCAGGAGGTCCCGGTGGATACTCATACAATGTAGAAAGGTCAAGCCGTACCAGAGGAGATGGACCTGGTGGTTACTCTTCTAGTTACAGTTCAACCACTAGTGGCAGATTACCTGGTGGTACTTCATATCGCCATTATTCTTACAGGGTTTAATCCCAAGTATTAATTTATAACCTTTATTTTGTTATATATTTTTGGAAGAAAATGTATCAAGGTTTTATATATTAGGAAGATTCAACACAAGCTAGTTCAAGTGTTCTCTTAGATACTATTCTTTTACGCTTCAAGCAGATGAAATGTTAATATATTTTTGAATATTTGAAATTATATTTTAATATACTCGCTAAATGTATCCAGAGCTTAATTTATCTACCAAATACTTCCTTGCATACTTCTCCACTCCGTTTTCATCAAGTCCTTCAACTAACCAACTCTATCTTTAGAACACATTATTTAGGAGTGAATATTATCTTCAGAATTCCTGAAGATTCTTTCTAGTACCACTGTCGATTGTGAATTGGAAAGACTTTTTGCTGGAATGTTTTACGCACTAATGTGTTCAAATTTCTCTACTAACCTTTCCATCTCGTCCAAAATTATAATCCTGTTTTTTTAATCGTTTAGACTGTACCATCCCGCCAAGTTCGAGTGCTGCCAGGTCTTGGAAAGGTAAGTGAAACTTAAGAAACTGAACGGTTTCAGCCGTTACAATTTGGTAGTTGATCATAATTGAAAAAGTTTTAGAAATTACTATGTTTTACTACCAATAAATTGATATTTTACACATTTAATTGTGACTTGAGTTTCGGGAATGAACTATCCCATCCTCAGACAACATGAGTTGTATGGAGATGGGATAGTTAATTCCCGAAACTCGAGTCACAATTACATCTGTAAAATATTAATTTATTGGTAGTAAAACAGTTATTTCTGAAACTTAAGAAGTCCAAAATTTCGGTGTATTCAAACGTACTTGTAAAGACTAGGATAAAAATTTGCGAATTTTGTGTACTTGAAATAGGTCAGTCGAAAGCCGGATGGCCCAGCTGAGGAAGAACTTGAAAATTTTCATTGGTTTTATGAAAACTTGTCATGTTAATCAACCTATTGTAGGTATAAGCAAACGAAACAATTATATAACATACTGATTAAGAATAACGAATCGAGATGTAATAGTTAACTGATAAATTTTTATTTTCTGATGAAAAATAAAACTGTTTCTGGAATTTGGTCCATGCTAAGTCTGGTAGAAAAAACAGAGTTGGGCTCCTTGTTGATGATGTTTTATACACTGAGGCCAAAGATATTGCGACGATTTTTGTCGATTATTTGATAATTGAGAGAAAGCTCAACTTTCATTATAACAATTCATTATCTCTCCTAGGTACCACATCCAAAATAATAAATTCAAATTTTGGTGCTGACATTGCTTCACCTAGAGTTTTTCTCCTCTTATTTTTTCTTATCTTCTGAAGGCCACTATTGTGGTTCTTATTTATAAAAAAATGATGTTCGCTCATGATATATCAAACTACAGACTTAATTATTGCGTTGATGATCCCCAACCTACGATAGGAGAAGTAACACAAAAAAGAAGAATACCTATTTCTGTCTATGTCTTCAATAGACTGATGAACTACTTAGACAAATATCATATACTTGATGCTGCACAACTTGGGTTTCGATCAGGTCGTCCAACTCAATCAGGTGCTATTTATTTGTGTGCGAGTTTCTTGATAATGGCTAGTTTGTGGCGGGGTTATTCTTCGACCTTTCTTAGGCCTTTGATAGCCTTTCTTTTGAGGTTCTCGTTAAAAAATATTACAATCTGGATTTAAGAGGTATACATTCTGTCAAGAAAGTACCGGGAATTATCGATTTAAATCTGGGGGGGCAATGAGGCAGGTAAAAATTTTTTTCCTAGGTTGGTACCACTGTCCTTAATTACTATGCCAAGCTTGAGCGGGATATGTCAACTAGTGTGTTTGCAACAGCTGATTAAGTCAGTCGATGTCAGAGTGCGTGCCGATTTTTACTATGGGTGATTACGTTGAGCAAAGAATTTGTTTAAAGTTTTGTGTTGCAAATGAATTTTTGTGTGCCGATGCATTGGAAATGTTGCAAAAGGCCTTTGGTCATAATGCTCTATCGAAAACTCGTGCATATCAGTGGTACAGAGCCTTCAAGGACAGTCGTGAAGTGGTCGCCCATCGACGGCTTCGATCGAAGATAACGTCGATAAAATTAAGGAAAGGGTACTGGAAAATCGTCGTACCAGCTTGAGAGAGATATAACATGGTCTTAAGATATCCCACGAGTCCGCACGTACGATTTTGATTGATATTTTGGGCATGAGAAAGGTGGCCGCACGACTCTTACCGAAAGACCTGAATTTTCTTCAAAAACGTCATCGCGAACAGGTTGCTTCAGACATGCTGGATCGCTGTAATTCCGATTCTACATTCATGGAACGCATTATAACTGGTGATGAGACCTGGGTCTACGAGTACGATATGCAAACAAGCCAGCAATCATCGGAATGGGTGGCAAAAAATGAGCCGAAACCGAAAAACCACGCCAAAGCCGCTCGAAAATGAAGGTGATGCTCATTGTTTTCTTCGATATCTGTGGCGTGGTGCACTACGAATTCGTTCCAGAGGGTCAGACGGTAAACAAGGAGTATTATCTAGGCGTTATGAAACGTTTGCGTGAGCGTATCCGTAAGAAGCGGCCAAATTTGTGGGCGAACAACTCATGGATTTTGCATGACGATAACGTGCCTTCTCACCGAGCTACGATTGTGACTGACTTTCTCGCCAAAAACTCAACAAACGTGCTTCAGCAACCACCGTATTCGCCGGATTTGACTCCCTGCGACTTTTTCCTCTTCCCAAAACTAAAATTGCCCCTTCGTGGCACCCGTTTTGAGTGGATTGAAGCCATAAAACAAAATTCGGCGCGAGAGCTAAAGTCCATTCCGGAAAGCGCCTATAAAAAATGTTTCGATAATTCGAAGTGCCGTTGGCATAGATGTATTGGAGCAAATGGAGCCTATTTTGAAGGCGACCCAATAAATTTTGACGATTAAATGTAAAAATGTTGTTTTAATTGAAAATTCCCGGTACTTTCTTGACAGGGTAGTATTTCCGACTTGGTTATCCACTTATCTAAGGGATAGAAAAATCTCCTTCACAGTTGATGACTTTATTTCTGATGAACAGGAATTGAATTTTGTCTCAGGAACCCACTAGGACCACTCCTGTTTCTATTGTTTGTCATTGACTTACCTAGAATGCCTACTATGGCTTTTTCCTCTTTTATCAAGTCAATCAGAATACTCCTTTAAGCTGACGATACCTCGATGATGGCCACTGCCCGAATTTTTATTACTTGCAGCAGCTATGTGATAGTTGGTGTATTGCTTCATTGACTGGTGTCGTTCTAATTCTCATGATTCTCAGTGTATTCACTTAACACGGAAGAATAGTTGGCGAAAGCTTGTTATTCGCCATTTGAATGATATAATGTCGTCAGCAGAGCATTCCAAATTTCTCGGAATATACATCGATTCTAATTCATGATGGGTTACACATATTGATTTCATATATAAGAAACCCAATAGTTCTTACAATGCAATAAGTAAAGTCAATAACTCGTTTAATAACTCGTCAATGTGAATGTAAATGAATTCGAAATTAGGTAAAATAAGTGATAAAATTTCTGTAATGATAAATTGAACTAAAGTCTGTCTAGAAAGTATCCGAAATTTATTATTTTTCATAATTTTTATATACTTCTTTTTCGTAACATTCTAAGACAAAAGCAATGCATAAAATAGGTTGTGCAGATAGTCGGCTATGACCAAACTTGTATGACAACACTATTTGTCAAATATTGTTAGTTGTCAACAGCTATACAATTTATGAAATAATGACGCAACTAGAAAAAAGAAAACAGGTAGAGTATATGTATAGAAAAGGTCTTCGAAACGTTATTAATAGTAGTAACAAAGAAGATTAAAAATGGATGAGGCATAGACCAGTTTCACGAAGACCGCGTAAGATTAAACGCTTTATTGGCCTTAGGACGAAACAATTCGCGCCTGGGGTTTCGCAAATTAGCTAACAGATTTGGAAATCAACGAAACATAAAATTATGTCCAGAAACCGCCCGTATGTCATTTAAAAGACAAGAATACATATTAAGGAAACCAAAAAATTCTCTATAATGACACCTCTTCAAAAGGAACAAAGGATAGAATTTTGTCAACGTTTTCAAGAAGAAAATTTCAATAATGTTTTTATTTCTGATGAAAGCTGTTTCCAACTTGGTGGAAACCAATTGAAAATCCTATCAAAACAACCTGTTAGATAATTTTTTTTTTAATTTGAAATAAGGTTATTCTGATTTTCACAAATTTTTATTGTTAAACTAACAACAATTGTTTCGCTATCACATCGCTTTCACCAAGTAAGGACTGATACAATTCAACAATCTGTTAGCGTTCAAATTTCCAAATTTCCCACCAAAATAATGGTTTGGGGAACAATATCTCAGCGTGGTGCTACGCCTCTCTGTGTAGTTTATCATACCATCAACAGGGAAAAGTATTGTGTATCTAAACGATTTTCTCCTTGAAACGGTGCATGTTTTATAACCAGAGGAGTGGCGTTTTCAGCAGGATACTGCAAGATGCCATACTTCGGCCTATACTCAAGCTTGGATGCAAGAACACTAAGTGACAACCATTTCATAGACAACAACTTCACCAGATCTCAGTCCCATTGAAAACATATGGGTACTAATGAAGATTGAAGTTGCGCAAACAGCGCCATGAAATAAAGTTGATTTAATTCAGTCCTGGACTACCATCACCGAAAATATGGAGATGAACTAGTTTCGGGTGAACCTCGACGTTTAGTCAAGTGTTTACAGTTAAATGGAGATTGTATAAGTAAATAAGATGAATATTTCGTTATAATTTTCTAATTCAAGAATCAAAAATATATACCAAAAAATTGAGCTTTGTTTTATCCGGATGCTTTCAAGACGGTCTATAGATAAGAAATTTTATGCTGAATCAAATGATGCTGGATTGAAATCGATGTGGTAGAAGCTAAGTTATTACAAGAAATTTCCAATGGAAGTTCCTGTTGTGTAGATTAATAATTCTATTGAATACATAGCCGTGATTATGATAAGTGTGTCGATTTTTTTTTAAAACTAGGTCTTCTTAAAGTACCAATGCGTTGCCGATATTCGAAACTTATTCGGGCCAAGTTTTTATTTTTTTTTTGGTTTAAGAAATTTTCGAGCTTTTGAACGTATTGACGATATTTTCTGGGATTCTTTTTAAGGTGTTTTGAATTTTATTTTCTCGTGGAACAAAAGAGTGGACCATCTACAGTTTGCATTTTGAAGTTGTGGTTATTTCGTGTCCGGCAACACATCTGTCATTTGTGTATTGACAGAAAGGTAGCTAAATATTTGACATTAATGAAATAGGTCGATTTACGCTTGAACAAAACTGGGAAAATTTTCTCCAAAGTAGTGAATCTTCTATCCAGACTGCTAGAAATTTACGTGGAAAATTCAATATAAAAGAAACTCCCTGACAGTAATTTGTGAATCAGTTTGATCGTGAAAACTAGATCGTTATTTGATAAAACAATCCTTTCACGTTTTCGTCCAGTGAGCATCCCTGCAAACATTGTTGCTGTAACCCAGAATGTGGCTGACCATCCATCAACATCAACTCGTCATCGTGCTCAAGAACTGAACATTTCTCGCATTTCTCTGAGGGGAATTTTGCATAAAGACTTTGGTATGAAGCTTATAAAGTTCACTTCACTCAATGTGCTAATGATCGCATGGCCGAAGATGAGCATTTTCCCAAAAAAATAATCTTTAGCGATGAAGCTCATTTTCACCTAGAAGCACATTTTTTTATGGGGATCCGTTAAGGATAAGTGTTACGCTAACCATCCTGAAACGATTGATGCCTTGAAACAGGAAACTTCTCATTCATGAGATTGTGTCCCAAACAATCGACAATGTACTGAAAAATAAAGTTGATCGAATGGGGTACTGTAGCCAGTCGTGAGGGTCATTTGAATTTTTTAATTCTTAAATGTCATAGTTCAACCTTTTTAATAAACTCATAACTCTGAAAAATATTCATTAGTTAGTTGATAAAAAATGCAAATTTTAAATTGTCCACCCCTTATAACTTACAGAAATTTTCATGACAGAGATTTTGTTTTTTTAAGGAATAGTGGTTATTCAGAACGTTGCTTTTTTATTATAAATAAGGAGGTCTGAAAATTCCTGAAAAATCTTGGAAATTTCATTTTTTTCATCTATTTGTTTTGTATAGCAAACCTTACATAAATTACTCAGTACGAAAATCAGGTTCTTCTTGAATATTTCATCGGAACTAGACCTGAGAGTTTCTATTGGGTGAATCATGTTATCTCTTAAAAAGCACCTAAATAAATGACATGCAATAGGCTTCGAGTTATGTAATTAATTTGCACTAATAAATATTGATAGACCTCATACGCCTAAAGCCATGTTGGCGCCAACGATTTTTCAATTGTTCCAAGGAAACTTTTAGGCGCAGAATCTAAACAGCCACTAGATTTCGTCGTTTTGATCATGCTATTTTATTTGTGTCATTAATCGTGGCAAATAAATCCTCGCATACAATGGACTAAGATTGTCGCATTAATTTTCAACCGATATGCTCTAACGAATCCCACGTTTGAAGTGCGAATGATTCTGATTGCTTAAAGAAATACAGGGACTCGTTTCGATCGAAGCATCTCCCCACGTCATTGAGGGAGAACAGTCGTTTATTCGTCATCGCATCGCGCTGAGGTTTTGATTTTTCCACTGCTCCACTAGACATTCGTGGTCTTCTAGATTAATATTGAATTTACTATGTTTCTGACTGTCTTTTCCATCCCTGTATGTACTGATGTACATACATAAAGGTGTCTATACACCGTTAACCTACCTGAAATAGCAACAGGAATAAAAACTGCTTTAGAGCGATAATATAGTTGAGAAACAAACAAAAGGAAGATTCTGACCTGGTGGAGTCCGCAGGCTTAAAAAAGGGTCATTCTGTTAGTAACACCTTGAGATCACAGTAAAATATCGGGTGCGGCCTCCTCTTGCTCTTCGTAGTGCTCTTGCTCTATTAGGCGTTATGTCAATGAGGTTATCAATGAAAGTTTGAGGAATGTTTTTCCAAATGTAGGTCAAAGCATTGGCGAGCTGTTGTAATGCCTGCGGTGTGCCAGGTAAGCGGTGCAATTGCTATGACATTAGAGATCAGACATGTTCATTGCAATTTTGGTCTCGAGAGATAGCGGGCCAGTCCATTCGATTTATGCAATGCATTTCTATGTCGTTGATAATTCTTGCCAGGTGTGCACGAGAATTATTGTCCATTAACGTAAAATCGTCGCCAATGGCTGCGTGGTTCTTCAATCAAATCACGATACCTTACCGCTGTCATGGTTGCCTTATTGAGGATAATAAGATCTGTGCGCCCATCAAAACAAATGCCTCCCCAACGCACACTGAGCAGCCACTGAAAAGAGTTGTTGGCGTAATGAAATGTTCATTATACCGTTGACGCCGTTGTGGCCACGTCAACATTCGCTCATCATACTGATACAGACGAAATATACTCATCCTTGAACAGGCATTGATTTCCATCTGTGCACGTTCCAATTCTCATATTCAAGAGCCCTACGATATCTTACAGCTCGGCGCCCCTACTCAATCGCAGGTGTCTGTAGAATCTTCTAAGCTTTAAATTGAAACTGTGCAACCTATTCCGGATTGTTTGATCAGAAAATATCCTGCCGATAGCTTTCCAGAATTAGCTATTGATTAGGGATGCTGTGAAGAAGGGATTTCGTCTTGCAGTTCCGTATTAGTCGATCTTGAATAAGGGATCTTCCACTTCCATGAGTATTTGCGACACTTCCACTGATACGATAGCGATTCCACGCTCTTCTTACTATACTTTGCGAAACCTGGAGACGGTTAGCAACTTCTTGTTGAGTTAAACCTTCGTTTAACGAAGTTCAAGTTGGACAGCTTATAAACGCATGTTGAACTCGTGACAATTAACACACAACTGATACTACACAACACCAGATCGATTGCAACAGCACATTATCGCACATACGCACCACAAAAAATGATCATATACCTACAAGAAATGAGTTTTCTATAATTGAGCCATTCAGTGCCATGAAGACCAAATTTTTTGTGTATAATACGCATACATACGCCTCTTCATATGGTATGTATAGCAATAAAAATTTTATTTAAGTGCAGAAAGTCAGTTTTCTGTCGAATATCAACTTAAATTTTTGAGCAGTTTATAATAGGAGGATGAGCTATGGTAACAGAAAGGTCTTCGGATCGAGACAGTGCAACTTCCATTTCTGTTATTGCATATAACTCAAATACACCCGATTAGATTTTGTTGATAGTCGGGACATGCGCCCGTCTCGAAGCTTATTGGCTTCAATCATCAATGTCAGCTTGTAATGCCTATTTTCGCCCTGCACAGATCCAAGTTACTGTGTCTCGATTCGAAAAACTTTCTGTTGCCATAGATCGTACCCCTTATTATATTTGAATAAATGGGCACTGAGCTTAAGATTCAATAAAACCAAACTAAGGATGCATATTCACCGATAATTAATCCACAAACACCCATCGTCAGATTTTGAGATAATTCTGATCGCAACCCAACGAATCTGCACAGAGTTGCAGAGTAATGAGCCGTTTCCGACTCCTGAGTACGGTCCCGTCTCTTACCTTCCACGTTGGAGGACCAGGAATACTTAAGCTCGTGATTGGCCTGTTGTGAGAAAAACCCACTACCTGCGCCATCTCCGTGCACTCCCACAAAACCCAATTATCATACGTTACAACAGCGAACAGTACAGGACGCATATCCACTTATACTTGCTGGTTAATTATCGGCAAATCCTCAGTGGTATTATTTTGTCAATTAGAACGTGGTTGTCCGATGAATCGTTATCTTTATTTTCACCCATAGTGCAGAACACATGAACCGGGCGATTCCAAGGCTTCTTTGATGTTGTTTGAAACCGTGAATTGCGGTCAAATTTAGAGTGGGCTAAGTGGATATACCCAGTACACTGTGCTCGATGTTTCTGCGTATAAGGGTTGGAGTTTGTGAGACTGCACTGAGATGGCGCTGGTTGTGGGTTTTACTCACATCAGGCCACTAATCGGTCTTAAGTCCTGGTTCTTTAACGTAGAACGTTACCGTGCCGATGAGCCGCAAACGGCGAAATCGAACCACAGTTGTTGGTTTAACTATTATTATTATGCTGATACTCCTAGATCTTCTGTGAAGATCCCTCAGAAGCTTTTTCGGCATGTGCGAGTTAGGAGTTCAGTTGTGGTCTGAGAAGGCTTTGTTACTGCGATCTTGCGCCACTTTGGGTCACAGCATTGTTAATTTTTGACTCAACAGTGAAATGGTGGCGGACATCCGTCCAACTAGAAAATTTCTTTTACACCTGAACAGAATTCGAACACGGACCTTCCGGTTACGAGCCCGAAGCTCTACCACTGAGCTTGTTGTCTTCACTTTTTCCTGTACAGACTAGTTGGGGTGGGAGCTGGGTTAGCTCAAAATAGAGGATGGGTGTTTGTTTCATAGTTATCGAATATGCATTCTTAGTGGTATTATTTTGTCAATTGTAGCGGGAACTTTCCGATGAATCTTTATCTTTAAGATTCAATCAAATTCATTGATGTGGTAAATTTGAAATTTTCGATAAGCTGTCTTATGCGAGGACTGTCAATTTGGTTTGCTCTTAGTTTTTTACGTACGGCAAGTAATCAAATGAAATGAGAAATTACTTTGTTTTCTATCACTTTATTTACTTATTATACAGTGACTCGAGTTTCGTAGTGATACTACATTTTCAAACTGAATAAACAAATTATGTCTCAACTATTATATACTGAATTGTTTCAGCCGTTACTATTTGGTAGTTGATCATAATTAAAACAAATTGTAAAAATTACTATGTTTTACTACCAATAAAAATATATATTATTACACATTTTCTTGTGACTCGAGTTTCGGAAAATGAACTATCCCATCTTCAGTTGTCTGATGATGATAGTAATTTTTAAAATTTGTTTTAATCAACTATTATATATTCGTATTACTTGATGGCGTCTGCAAAACTTCAAAAAGTGGGGCTTGCCACAGGTCCGTCTGCTCATTTAATAGTTTTATTGTCAGTACGTGCTTTTTGTATTTGAGGATTTCTATGGATTTCAGGATGTCTAGTTTTTATCCTTTCGCTTCCACGTGCAATATTTCGAGATTGTCCAATTCTGGCAAGATATGGTCGGTTACGAAAGGATGTTTCGCAAAATTGGAGTTATCTTCTCGGGTAAGATTGATGTTCTCTGTTTCTTTTGTGGAAAGATCTTACGATTTGTCCTATATATGTGCTACTGCACTGTTGACAACTTGATTTATAGACTCCAGAATTATTCAGCCGGTTTTTTTGTCTTTTGCATCAAAAAACAGGTTGGAAATTTTAAATGAGGGTGTGAAAGCTGTTATTGTGTTAATTTTTTGATAAAATTTGAGCTATTTTTTTTGTGAGGCTGGTCCAAAATATGTTAACTTTCATGAATTTCTTGTCTATATTATCTGATATGGAAAGTGAGTATATTTGCTTACGAATTAGCTGTTTTTGTTTTTTATTCATGAGAGAATTTATTATTTCAGTTTCGAAATGATTATTTGTGACTATTTGTATTCAATTCTTTTTTTAACGTAATATTATTCAAAGGAATTGAAAATGCTGTATCATTGATCTTTATGCAGCGAGTTAATGAGTGTTCGGATGGTTTGAAAACTTGGGTATGGTTGTGTCTGTCTATGTGGGTTAAAATACCATTGCTTATTTCTCTTGTACATTGATTTATTCCGCAAAAAGTAGAGTTTCTGCTATTGACAACAAAATTTGGTATACAGGTACACATAGTCCACACCTATGACCGCATCGTTCCTTATGTGGGACACAAGAGATTGACTGTGGTGACAACACCACCAAAAGTCTATTCAACAAGACCATCAATTCTTCAGCGGGAATATGACTGGATTGAGAACAAATTGAGGCCCTGGGTATCATACTCCGCCACTAACAACTACCTCAACTCAAATTCTGCTGTGGTAAGTCAAACAAAATGCTTTACACACCTAACAAGGCACAAATAATATAGAATCATCTGAAAATACCGATTTTTTATATTCCATTTTCCTACTGTTATTTTAAAATTGACAACTTAATTACATGAGTGATAATTTTCATCCTCAATTTTAAAATGTTCGAAAGACAAATGAAAGGTCTCTACTTCCCAAGTGAAATCTTTATTACTGTTATATTCTCATACTTTTGATGTTAAATATAGAAGGTATAAATGACTCATAATAAAGAATTTGGAGTACTTCCAATAACCCAGTGACCCTTAAATTTTAATCTGTTAGTGTTTGAAGTCTAGGTGACTATCTAATGTAACACAGAACATCTGTCCAAGATGCATTGATCATTTGAAGGATCTTGTATATTTTTTTAAAACTGAAGTGAAAAACGCTGATGGAAAAACATTTTTAGAGGATTACATTGTAGCGAAGTAATTTCCGAAAATACCTTCTGCCTGTGAAAATCTTAGGGTAAGAAATGGCTATAAATCCAAAACCTATTTTGGAAATATAATTATTATTAAACGAATTTCAATAGAACTCTCAAACAACTAATGAA
Source organism: Megalocaria dilatata (assembly GCA_034642435.1). Taxonomy (NCBI): domain Eukaryota; kingdom Metazoa; phylum Arthropoda; class Insecta; order Coleoptera; family Coccinellidae; genus Megalocaria; species Megalocaria dilatata. Next base: position 45,617,604 of record CM067856.1, read on the forward strand.
ATGTGAAATCGAAAAAGAAAATTTTCATTTCAGTTCTATACAAGAGTAAAAACAGCAACTAAAATCATGATATTTCTTATTCTGTCGACTTAGATTTGCATAAAAAATATATGGAAATTAGATACATCTTCATTTATAATCACTGCAGAAAATATAACACTTTCATGGTCTATGCAATCTCTCTTGATAAACTCCGAAATATATAGTCCGTCTAGATTTTAGAAAGTATCCGGAATTTATTATTTTTCATAATTTGGGAGTTTCGCAAATTGACTAACAGATTTGGAAATCAACGAAATATAAAAGAATGTCCAGAAACCGTATATCACTGAAAAGACAAGGTTACATATCAAGGAAACCAAAAAAAATCCCTATAATGACACCTTCACAAAAAGAACGAAAGATAGAATTTTGACAACGTTTTCAAGAAGATTATTTGAATAATGTCTTTATATCTAATGAAACTTGGTGGAAATCACTTAAAAATCTTATCCAAACAACCTGTTACCGTTCAAATTTCTAAATTTACGACCAAAATAATGGTTTATGGAGCAATATCTCAGCGTGGTGCTATACCTTTCTGTAAAAGTGATGGTACCATTAATGGTGAAAAGTATTACGACATTCTAAACGATTTCCTTCTTGCAACGGCGCATGCTCTATATCTATAGAGGTGGAGTTTTCAGCAGGATAATGCAAGATACCCCACTTCGACCTATATTCAAGCTTGGGTGGAAGAACACCAAGTGACAACTATTTCATGGGCATCAGCTTCACCAGATCTTAGTCCCATTGAAAAGATATGGGGACTAATGAAGATTGAAGTTGAACTAGCAGCGCCACGAAATAAAGATGATTTAATTCAGTCAATTTTACAGTCCTGGACTACCATCACCGAAAATTATGGAGGTGATCTAGTTTTTGGTGCACCTCGACGTTCAGTCAAGTATTTACAGTTAAATGGAGGTTGTATAGTAAATAAGATGAACATTTTGTTATAATCTTCTAATTCAAGAATTAAAAATATATACTAAATAATTACAATTGAGCTATGTTTTATCCGGATACTTTCTAGACGGACCTTATATATTAATATCGAATCTACAAGGTTTTCCATGTTGAAATGAAACCTCATTTAGCTTTAAGCTATTACAAAACAAATGAACCCATATTACATCAAGTAATGTTCGAAAAAGACAAGTACAAATATCAACCCAGCAGAAATAGAGAGAGAAAAAAAATAAAAAAATAATACAATTCAACCCGACCAATACATTTTCCAAAGCGTAGACCTAGAATGACGCACAGTAGGCAAAGTTTTAATATTTTGACGAGTAAAATTTTTATCAGATGATTCTATATTAATTTTGGAATCTCATAGTGAAAATAGTGTGGGTATATAGAATTCGTTATTCAATTTCTGAAAATTCTATGCCATGAATGATGGAAAAAACTTTATATTTTGTCAAATTTTCGAAGAGAAAGTTAACATAATCAGTTCAGACAGATAAATCATTTTCAAGAATAAATGATAGGTGGAAATATACGAGTAATATAAATGAATGACAATTAGGGATAGGCACTAATTGGCTACTTATTGTTTCAATATTAGTTTTTTTATGAAGTTTTTTATTTTTCAACCAAAGGAATTTGTTTGGAATAGGAAATAAGGGAACTTGAATAAAATCCTATTGTGGATACATCCAGTAGTCAGTTTCAGCAGAACTGTTGCCTTATAGTTACAGGGCGATTCTTTAAGTTGTACATTGATTTCAACTATAGATTTCTCCTATCAAATAAAACACTTCTTTTCCAAACCGTTTCTCCAGATTCGGCTCAGTTAAAAAGATGCAGGCTTTAGAAAATTTGAGAAAAATCAGTATTTCTTTTGTAGCTTTGACATGTAAATTGCAAATGAATTTAATTTTGATGTGAAGTTTTCATAACTATGACACATATCTTCAATAATCACTTTTTCTAACTTCTACTTCTTTCCTAGTTATATACTTGTTGGTTCCAAAAATTGTACCACATCAGCATAAAGAAGGTATATAAAGTTTTCATCGAACTATAAGAACCTTCAATTATTTTAGCATATTTTTCTCATAATTTCTCCCACAACACACCATTTTCGAGATATTCAACGTTGAATGTTATATCTGATAAAATTCGGGAAATTACACTTCTTTTGTAGATTCGCTCCTGAGCTAGAAAAGAATCAAATTAAGCTATATCCACGTTGCAGTAGTTGCTTCCTTGTCACAATCAGTAATAAATAATTTATTCTTTTCGAGCAATATATACCAACGCCTGGAAAACACTTTTACAATGCCGCATAAAAACGTCACATGGAAGCATAAACTATACAGAGATTTCATAGAGTTTTATTAATTTCTTCACAGTGATTGAGTTATTTCACATAATTTATTTATAAATTCGATGAAAAATATATATACGGTATTGACGCTATATACATATACAGGATGTCCCAGAAATCAACGTTAAGCCGGAACGGAGTGACCAGGCAAGTCGTACTGGTTATCAGAAGAATATAAAAATCTATATGGTATGCTTTCAAAACGATCTTTTCACTTCTGTTACCACTTTCTCCAAATATTTTTTGTTATGTAACCCTAAATAATGCTTCTCTAAACAGTTATCAAAATTTCAAAATCAGCTGCTCCAGCTTGGATGAAAAACACACATTTTTTCCAAAAAAAATTCCAAAATAAAAATTTTGCCCAGTTTAAACTGACTACTGAAAAAAAATTGTACTACGCGAGTGACGTGAAATTTTCTTGCTGAAATTTTAGACAATTTTTTTTTGGAAATAATCCCATTTTTAACAAATTTATCGGTCGGGTGTTTTTTTAGAGTGATAAAACTTCGATAGGGATAACTGTGATTTTACAGAAGGAAGAAGCCATGCTGTTTTGACATTTCTGTTCAGTAAGTATTGACAAATTATCATGAAAAGACTCACGCCGCAACAACGTTTACAAATTGTTGAAATTTATTCTCAAAATCAGTATTCTATTCGCCAAACTTATAGAGCACTTCGTGAAATTTATGGTTTACATAATCATCCATCAGAGCAGCTTATTCGTCGAACTATCGATAGATTTCGGACAACATTTTCTCTACTCAATGAAACAACAAGACAAAGAACTGCACGTACAGAAGAAAATATCGCTGCTGTAAGTCATAGTGTTAATGATGATCCAGATTTGTCTATTCGTCAACGTTCACAACAAGTTGGACTCAATGCATCCACGACATGGAAAATTTTGCGTGAAGATCTTGGTCTACACCCATACAAGATCCAACTGGTTCAAGAACTAAAGCCACTCGACCATAATAAGCGTTGTTTGTTTGCTGATTGGGCCCTAGAACAGCTTGAAATTGATCCACCCTTTTATCGTAAAATTGTGTTTAGTGATGAAGCTTATTTCTGGTTGAACGGCTATGTAAACAAGTAAAATTGCCGTATATGGAGTGAGAACAATCCTCAAGAAATTCTGCAGGTTCCATTGCATCCTGAAAAATGCACTGTATGGTGTGATTTACACGCTGGAGGCATCATAGGTCCATTTTTCTTTAAAAACGATGCTGAAGCTAATGTTACAGTGAATGGTGCTCGTTACAGATCGATGATCAATGATTATTTGTTTTAGAAATTGAATGGTATCGACCGAGAAGTGTTTTGGTTCCAACAAGATGGTGCTACACCTAATGCTGCTACCGTAACAATTGATTTATTGAAAGAAAGATTTGGCGATAACATTATTTCGAGAAAAGGTCCAATTAATTGTCCTCCAGATACAATAGACCCTCTGGAAGCCATCATAACCCGTGTTATTCATGAAATAAGCCCTAAATTACTCGAAAAAGTGGTCTAAAATTGGTCTTGTCGAATGCGGTTCCTCAGAGCTAGTCGTGGTGGACATATGCCGGAAATTATCTTCATGCTGCTACCGTAACAATTGATTTATTGAAATTTGGGGATAACATTATTTCGAGAAATGGTTCAATTAATTGGGCCCCAAGATTATGCGACATAACTCCACTCGATTATTTTCTTTGGGGTTATGTCAAGTCATTGGTTTATGCTGATAAACCGGAAACAATAGACCCTTTGGAAGCAACCATAACTCGTGTTATTGATGAAATAAGGCCTGAATTACTCAAAAAAGAGGTCCAAAATTGGTCTGGTCGAATGCGGTTCCTAGCTAATCGTGGTGAACATATGCTGGAAGTTATTTTTAAAACATAAATGTCATAAAATTTTCTTTCGAATCAAAAAAAATGGTGTCAATCTTAATTTACATGTGTTTTATTTCAATTTAATGTTCTATCACTCTAAAAAAACACCCGATACCTTCTAATGTGTTCTTCTATTGTGCCATTTTAAGGTGCGTTTAAAATTCAGTGGACTCCTTAAGATTTTAATTAAATTAAGATTCACATGGAAGTTCCACTGAACATTTATGGCAGCATTTAGTACCAACAAGATGGCTGCCCAGTGCATTACGCTGCCACAGTAAGAGAATTCCTCAATCAAGAATACCCCGATAGGTGGATTGCGCGGGGTGGTACGATTTCGTGGCCTGCCCGTTCACCTGATTTGAACAGACTTCTTTTACTGGGATACGGTAAAGGAGAAAGTGTATTCTAAACCGATCCAAGATTTGGATGACCTGCGTCGAAGACTTGCAGAAGCCGCTGAAGACATCGCATCAAGAAGATACGCTCATCTTATTACGAGATAATTTTTAAGGAGATGTAGAGATTGCATTGTAGCTGATGGTGAACATTTCGAACATTTGCTGTGAGAATTTTCTTACTGTGGCAGCATAATACGCTGGACAGCTATCTTGTTGGTACCACATGCTGCTGTAAATATTCAGTGGAACTTCCTTGTAAATCTGAATTTAATAAAAAACTTTACGAATCCACTGAATTTTATTTTAAGCGCACCTTAAAATCGTATGTTAGAATAATTTTTAGCTAAGGTAGATGATAAATTTGTTAAAAACGGGATTATTTCCAAAGTAAAAACGTTTACAATTTCAGCAGAATTTATCAAGTATTATACCATTTTGAAATCCTTACTAAATGAGCCAAATTTTGACGTCATTTGCCAAACTCACGTAGTACATTTTTTTTTCAGTACAGTCAGTTTAAACTGTACAATATTTTTATTCAGAAAAGTTTTTTGGGTAAAATGTCTCTTTTTTATCCAAGCTGGAGTAGCTGGTTTTAAAATTTTGAAACACTTTAGAAGAATAGTAGAAGCATTATTATTCAGGTTACATAACAAAAAAAAGATATTTGGAAAAATGAAGATTTGTGGAAACAGAAGTAAAAAGACCGTCACAGGGTACTGTGTTTCGAATTTTTTTTAAATGCCTATCATTGCATGTGTATTAGCACATTGTGAAATCTTTAAATACTTATAACCTATTACCTGAGCCGAATCTGGAAAATTTTTTATTTGAAGAATCTATGGTTAAAATTAATGAAGAGTCACTTTGTATACAGACAAATTTCACCTTTTATCTGCACAGCTGAAAATTTTGTAGCAATCGAAATCGGTTGTGTGAATATTCTCTTTGAATGAATGTGCAAATTGGATCAATATTGTATGATTTCAAAATATTTCAAATGTACTTTGATGAAATTCAAAAAAGTTTTTATACTGTCTAATGTTCATTCAGCCTTGAATTTTGCATTTTTAATTTTATTCTTATATAAACCAGAAATTTGTTCAATAAACTCATCTATTCATCACACAAATATATTACATTCACAATATAACCATGTTTTAATACCAGTATAGCTTTTGTAGATTTCTCATGCTTTGTGTTGTCGAATGCTTCCAGGCTAAAGCTAAAGAAGTTTTTTCTTTGATTTCAATTTTTATATTCATTTTGAATAAACGTAAAGCTGGAAATATCAATAATTTTTACTTGCTTGATGGTATATTAGCTATAATAGCTAAGAGCAATCACTAATTTTTCCTAGGTCCTGTGTTTTACTAAATTTTTTACAGAGAATTGTTTATAATCGATATCCCAGCCTGCTGAGTGACTCGTTCTCTTCTTCTTCTCTGTACCGAAAATATGGGCCAGCAAGTCAGTATACTAGTACTTACAGTGATTACTGGCCGTATTATAGCACATACTGGCGTTTGAGGAGGCCCTATTATAACTACATACGACGTTTTTATACTACTCCTCTCTACAGCAGCTTATATTTTGACTCATGGTTTGACAGATCTTATGATTGGTATTATAATTACTGGCCAAGATATACATCTAGTAATTATGAACTTCCTTTACCAAGTACCAGAAGATATTATTGGTATTGGCCAAGATATCCCCGCGTGAGTAAAATCATTGCGAATTAAAAAAAACTGTGTATATAGAGGGAAGTTCCAAAGGATCGCGCAATGGAAGGAGGGTAAATAATGTGATGTTTCTACCTTGTTTTACTACGGTACTGTGTCTCTAATGCTTGACAGAAATATTTGAATCACCTTAGATTAAATGACAGCGATAATTTTAATTAAATCTCAACAGTTTCGGAATCTTGTCAACTGTGTATCAGTTTACCTAATAAGTTCGCGCGGGTTTTTATAGTAAAATATTAATATTTATTAAGACGAAAAAATGTGTTTTTCATTGAATAACACTCAATATCCTTTGCCTTTTCCGCCAATTTTGGTATGCCGGTTTTGTAGAACCTAATGATGACACTTCAAAATGAAGGTGTTGCCAAATGAAACAATGGAATAATACACTAGTAGCGTTATCTGTTATCGAAACCGCACAAACTTATTTCTACTCCCAATAAATTTCATGTAGAGATTTTTTATCGTGCATTTCTTATATGCGCTAATATGTAGAGGATTCTCCAATATATGTTTATTATCACTGCGTCCGCGGGGACTATTGTGTTTGAACTCTAATTTATATTTCCCCGATGAGATCCAGTTTTTGGATAAAACCGATAATCTTATTCGGGGATATTTTGCCAGTTCGCAGTGGGTTATAATAGCCTGACTAAAGAGCTCACAGCTGGGCACTCTAAGACGACGTGCATGGCTGTTTCAGTGTCCTCAAGACACAGCCTGCATTCATCGTCTTCAGCCAGACGATTTTTTGCAAATGCGTGTTCAGCCTGCAGTGACTTGTCATAATCTCGACAAGTATTCTGAGTTTGGTTTTGTCCAGACCTAGCGCTAGGTCTGTCATCTTTTAGTTCGAAACTGTTCCAAGGAACGTCTTCGAATGTTTCAGGCCTGGATGCCTCAGCCAGAAAGAACACATTCTGCCTGTTATTGTCCGCTTAGCCACGTGTGAACAAGCCAAGGTCGGTCCTAAATAGAACCTCAGCATGCTGGGTCCATTCGTCCCGGCTGGGGACGATTACATTGAAATGCCGTTCTTAGCTCTTGACTTTTGACATTATATCCGAGGGCATCGATAGGGTGCTGTCTGTCTCCCATCACTATTGCCTCTGGCCTGTCGATCGCCAGTTGATGTAGTTTGTATGTCGTCCGTTCCGCCTCCCTCTGCACGAACAATAATATATGTTACAAGAATCAAAAATTTTCATTACCTCATACATTTTCTACTCCTAAATTTACACGAACATAAAACTTGTGCTTATTGCTTAGTACTAACCTGCGTTGTATTTAAGTAAGAAGTAACCATTTGCATGTTTGTATAAGAAAAGTGAAGGATTTTTTAGTTTAGCTCATACGATCAATGAACGACAATAAAATTTCGTTGAATTTAGTTATTCAACATGTTTACACGGAAGAAAATTTTTTAAATGACAAATTAGCATTAGCTATTAATCTCCTGTAAACTCAATATAAAATTATTTAAATATTTTAAAAATTAAAAAAAAAAAAATTTTTAAAATTAGCCTTCTACATATTTAATTCCAAAAGATTATATTTAATGATTATAACTTCTGAAAATAAATTAAAATAATGTCGTATAAGTACCACTTATATCATGACATATAAAATAAACATTCATTATAAGACATCCGAATGGTATAACAAAATCAAATAAATAAAAATTATTAACCAAAATCTTATAAATTAAATATTTTGAATAGACAAAATTTTGTTTCTGCTGATCAATCTTATGAAAACCAATATCTTTCAAGAATATCCAACATAATCTTAAGAATTTCATCATAAAACTATCTTACTTAGACTATTCAATATTATTGGATATCTAACCAAGGTACTTTATATAAAAAAACTCAAGATATGTAAAACATTACTGAAAAACAAGTTTTAAGATCAACTTTGCTTCATCAGTATTCAAATATTCATATTCAATAAATATAACATCAATTAACAACAAATATTCACTCACCCTTCATTCCTCTAGAAAAAGTTCTACCAAAATGAGATCTTTAAATGTGGTGTTCACTACACACAAAAATATATCTGTGGTTTACCCTTGATCTAGAAGATTGAAAGACAATTTAACGGCCTCTGCTATAGCACAAGAACTATCTGTATAAAGAATGTTAAGGAAACCAAATAATTATATATTATGAATAAAATAACATAAAAAGAGGTTAATTCTTGATAGAAGGTATATAAAATTATTTAAATATTTTAAAAATTTTTGAAAAAAATTTTAAAAATTAGCCTTCTACATATTTAATTCCAAAAGATTATATTTAATGATTATAACTTCTGAAAATAAATTAAAATAATGTCGTATAAGTACCACTTATATCATGACATATAAAATAAACATTCATTATAAGACATCCGAATGGTATAACAAAATCCAATAAATAAAAATTATTAACCAAAATCCTATAAATTAAATATTTTGAATAGACAAAATTTTGTTTCTGCTGATCAATCTTATGAAGTTGATCTTAAAACTAGTTTTTCAGTAATGTTTTACATATCTTGAGTTTTTTTATATAAAGTACCTTGGTTAGATATCCAATAATATTGAATAGTCTAAGTAAGATAGTTTTATGATGAAATTCTTAAGATTATGTTGGATATTCTTGAAAGATATTGGTTTTCATAAGATTGATCAGCAGAAACAAAATTTTGTCTATTCAAAATATTTAATTTATAGGATTTTGGTTAATAATTTTTATTTATTGGATTTTGTTTTACCATTCGGATGTCTTATAATGAATGTTTATTTTATATGTCATGATATAAGTGGTACTTATACGACATTATTTTAATTTATTTTCAGAAGTTATAATCATTAAATATAATCTTTTGGAATTAAATATGTAGAAGGCTAATTTTTAAAATTTTTTTCAAAAATTTTTAAAATATTTAAATAATTTTATATACCTTCTATCAAGAATTAACCTCTTTTTATGTTATTTTAACTCAATATAATGCTAAATATACACTACTTGTCATTAGCTTAGTACTATCCTGCATGGAGTTAAGTGTAATATAATGATATTAGATTAAGGTATCACTAGTGTGATATCCGTTCCAGAGGGAAAAGCGGATTCGTGACTAAACACTGCTAAAATGAGTCGCCAAGCTACAAAGGATCATTTAAATTTATTTGGGTTGATCAGCTATGCTTTTATTGAATAGGATAGGCTTTTCCTGTTCACTCGCACTGGCAGTTTCGCTGACGCTAAGCACTACAACATGTTAAAATGCAAAGTATTAATTAATATATGTGACAAGCTCTACACATTAGCTAATATACTTGTTATATTAAAAGAGGTCATTCTAATTTTCACATATCTTAATATTTTTATGATATTAGGAACGTTTCGCTAACATGGTAGCATCGTCGGGTAGGTGGTATCTATATGTTACATTTTTGAATAACTAAATTGTTTCCGAAATCGGCTTATATTTATATCAGAATAGGAATAAAATTGAGGACTTAAACCCAAGAACAAACATAAAAAATATTCGCCTACCAAATAATGCTAAATTTATTTCATTCGACGTTCAAAATTTATTTCCGAGTGTTCCACCTTATGAAAGAATTGAACTGGTAGAAAGTTTACTAATCAAAAACAGATGTTTCAGAATCACCAAAAAAAATATTTCAGAATGCCTTAAAATTTGTACAAAAAGAAATTATTTTCAATTTGAAAATGAAATAAATCTGACAAAGGTTTTATGATGGGAAATCCTCAAAGTCCTTTATTAGCCGAAATAGTCATGAATAATATTGAATCTAAAATTCACCAAAATCCCCTCATGAAATATTTTTCATATTAGTATAGATACTTAGACGATATTTTCTGTCTTCAATACGATTCACCAATAACTTTTAATTTAGTTTAATTTAATAGCTACCAGAATCAATAATTCACATGAATTTTCAATATTTCATAAACCAACATATACAGATGCTATTATACACAATAAATCAAATCATCCAATTAACAAAAAATTATCAGAATTTAATTCAATGATCCACAGATTAGTTAAGATACCCATGAATCGAAAAATTATATTTTAGAGCTCAACATCAGTAAATAAATGGCTATTGATAGTGTGCCTATGATCCTACATTGATAGATAAGTTGTTGATAATAAAATAGCTTTAAATATAGCACATGCGAATATAAAAAAAATCAAATAAATTTCCTTAAATATACTAAAGGTATTTCTGAGAAAATCGCAAAATACCTCAAAAATAAATATGATTTAAGAACTTCATTCGAAACTTAGTAAATTTATTGAAAATAATAAGGACATTACACATAAAAATGATAAATTGGGAGTTCATAAGTTAATCTGCCATGATTATCGAAAAGTTTACAAAGGACAGACAGAAAGAACTTTTTGACATAAAATTGGAAAACATCTGAAAAGTTTCCGCAATAACAAAAGTAATTCCACATATTCGAACCATTTGTTGGAAACTTTCAACCATTACATATTTTGAAATTTTATATGTAGAAAGTAAAAGTTATGCCTCAAACCTGTAAGAATCACTAGGGATAAATAAATACAACTTTACGAACAATTTGACCTAAATAACTCTGCAACGTTAAATATTTTCCTATGAACTGGAATTCCCTGAAATAGCCTCAATAGAATTTTGTACCTACTATGATATACTACTCTGTCAAGAAAGTACCGGGAATTTTCAATTAAAACAACATTTCTACATTTAATCGTCAAAATTTATTGGGTCGCCTTCAAAATAGGTTCCATTTGCTCCAATACATCTTTGCCAACGGCACTTCCAATTATCGAAACATTTTTTATAGGCGCTTTCCGGGATGGACTTTAGTTCTCGCGCCGAATTTTGTTTTATGGCTTCAATCGACTCAAAACGGGTGCCACGAAGGGGTAATTTTAGTTTTGGGAAGAGGAAAAAGTCGCAGGGAGCCAAATCCGGCGAATACGGTGGTTGCTGAAGCACGTTTGTTGAGTTTTTGGCGAGAAAGTCAGTCACAATCGTAGCTCGGTGAGAAGGCGCGTTATCGTCATGCAAAATCCATGAGTTGTTCATCCACAAATTTGGCCCCTTCTTACGGATACGCTCACGCAAACGTTTCATAACGCCTAGGTAATACTCCTCGTTTACCGTCTGACCCTCTGGAACGAATTCGTAGTGCACCACGCCACGGATATCGAAGAAAACAATGAGCATCACCTTCATTTTCGAGCGGCTTTGGCGTGGTTTTTTCGGTTTCGGCTCATTTTTTGCCACCCATTCCGATGATTGCTGGCTTGTTTGCATATCGTACTCGTAGACCCAGGTCTCATCACCAGTTATAATGCGTTCCATGAATGTAGAATCGGAATTACAGCGATCCAGCATGTCTGAAGCAACCTGTTCACGATGACGTTTTTGAAGAAAATTCAGGTCTTTCGGTACGAGTCGTACGGCCACCTTTCTCATGCCCAAAATATCAATCAAAATCGTACGTGCGGACTCGTGGGATATCTTAATATCATGTGCTATCTCTCTCAAGCTGGTACGACGGTTTTCCAGCACCCTTTCCTTATTTTATCGACGTTATCTTCGATCGAAGCCGTCGATGGGCGACCACTTCACGACCGTCCTTGAAGGCTCTGTACCACTGATATGCATGAGTTTTCGATAGAGCATTATCACCAAAGGCCGTTTGCAACATTTTCAATGCATCGGCACACGAAAATTCATTTGCAACACAAAACTTTAAACAAATTCTTTGCTCAACGTAATCACCCATAGTAAAAATCGGCACGCACTCTGACATCGACTGACTTAATCAGCTGTTGCAAACACACTAGTTGACAGATCCCGCTCAAGCTTGGCATAGTAATTAAGGACAGTGGTACCAAGCTAGGAAAAAAAATTTAACCTGCCTCATTGCCCCGCCAGATTTAAGTCGATAATTCCCGGTACTTTCTTGACAGAATGTACATAGAAGCCGAATTCGTAAACAAGTTCAGTTATTCAAGAATGTAAAATATACCACCTACCTAACGATGCACCTGTGCTAGTAAAACGATCGTTCTATCATAATAATAATGAAAAATGTGAAACTCAGAATAACCTTATTCAATATAGATTTTCATTAAGTAATGAGATTGTGTAAACTAAGTTTGATGATAACTTTACAAGAGTACTTGTCATTAGTAATTAGCACTTAATAATTACCTGCATAGTGTTCAGTAATAGTTTAAACTATGCTATTAGAATGAAATTTGGTATCAGTCGTAAAGAAACGCTGAATTTGTTACTTAAACTATTGAGACCAAAATAGTTCTTTAAATTTGGCGAATTTAAAACTTTGCTTGTAGCAATATATAACATTATTATATTCACTGGCACTGATAGTTCCATTGTTACTAAATACAAAATCAACAGAACACACACGTAATGTATTGGTGTAAGCGATAAGCATTAGGTATTAAGATCGAATAAATTTAAATCGCATTAATAATTTTACGGGTTAATGTAATCTACTACTAGGTGCGTTGTGTATTCGAAATGTGATGCACCACTTTAATTATTTCTTAACAATAAAATTCGCGAGCTACTGATTCGTATCAGTTTTCATTGTTTAATTTCGAAACGTTGATATTAACACCAAACTCTCTGTACTATGGCATTAGAGAGTTCTCAGTAGGCATGGTTTTAGGTGAAACGATCTTTACCTACCTAATCATTTTGTGAACTTTGGGACTTCTTCTCGTATGCCACTATGGTTCTGAGATCCAGCAACAACTGGACCATATAATCCAAATTGCGATCGTTATAAAATCTGCTTTTATCGCAAACGTCTAAATATTTTGTATGCAAATACTAATATTTCATGCTGAAACTCAATGAAACCACAATTAGTTTATATGTTGATAACTTATAACTCCAAAAATTCGCTACTTACCGATTTTGCCTATTTTTTGTGGACATTCTGTCAAGAAAGTACCGGGAATTATCGATTTAAATCTGGCGGGGCAATGAGGCAGGTAAAAATTTTTTTTCCTAGGTTGGTACCACTGTCCTTAATTACTATGCCAAGCTTGAGCGGGATCTGTCAACTAGTGTGTTTGCAACAGCTGATTAAGTCAGTCGATGTCAGAGTGCGTGCCGATTTTTACTATGGGTGATTACGTTGAGCAAAGAATTTGTTTAAAGTTTTGTGTTGCAAATGAATTTTCGTGTGCCGATGCATTGAAAATGTTGCAAAAGGCCTTTGGTGATAATGCTCTATCGAAAACTCGTGCATATCAGTGGTACAGAGCCTTCAAAGACGGACGCCCATCGACGGCTTCGATCGAAGATAACGTCGATAAAATTAAGGAAAGGGTGCTGGAAAACCGTCGTACCAGCTTGAGAGAGATAGCACATGATCTTAAGATATCCCACGAGTCCGCACGTACGATTTTGATTGATATTTTGGGCATGAGAAAGGTGGCCGCACGACTCGTACCGAAAGACCTGAATTTTCTTCAAAAACGTCATCGCGAACAGGTTGCTTAAGACATGCTGGATCACTGTAATTCCGATTCTACATTCATGGAACGCATTATAACTGGTGATGAGACCTGGGTATACGAGTACGATATGCAAACAAGCAAGCAATCATCGGAATGGGTGGCAAAAAATGAGCCGAAACCGAAAAAACCACGTCAAAGCCGCTCGAAAATGAAGGTGATGCTCATTGTTTTCTTCGATATCCGTGGCGTGGTGCACTACGAATTCGTTCCAGAGGGTCAGACGGTAAACAAGGAGTATTACCTAGGCGTTATGAAACGTTTGCGTGAGCGTATCCGTAAGAAGCGGCCAAATTTGTGGGCGAACAACTCATGGATTTTGCATGACGATAACGCGCCTTCTCACCGAGCTACGATTGTGACTGACTTTCTCGCCAAAAACTCAACAAACGTGCTTCAGCAACCACCGTATTCGCCGGATTTGGCTCCCTGCGACTTTTTCCTCTTCCCAAAACTAAAATTACCCCTTCGTGGCACCTGTTTTGAGTCGATTGAAGCCATAAAACAAAATTCGGCGCGAGAGCTAAAGTCCATCCCGGAAAGCGCCTATAAAAAATGTTTCGATAATTGGAAGTGCCGTTGGCATAGATGTATTGGAGCAAATTGAGCCTATTTTGAAGGCGACCCAATAAATTTTGACGATTAAATGTAAAAATGTTGTTTTAATTGAAAATTCCCGGTACTTTTTTGACAGAGTAGTATATATAATGCTTAAAGGGAGACACTGCACCACTCAATTTGGTATACACATTGCGAAAAAGAATTTTTCGTGATGCAATTTTCCTATAAACGGTGAAAAGGAGGGGTATATGAACTTTGAATTTTGAACTACCGAACATTTTTTATGGAGAGTAAGAATAATTAGAAAGTATAAATGAATGGCAGCAGACACTTTTTGAATGACCCTAGTTTTTAGACGTAATACTTCCTAGAACCATTATGTTCAATTTTTTATCCGATTCAAGATGAATCATCCTCTGCAGCTTTCACATGCAGCTTCACTAAGGAACTTATAGCACGAATAATTGAAGCATACTAATAGATTAGTAAATAATACGCTATTTTTTCTTTGCTGCTTTTAATCAATTTGCACAATGGCATTTCTTTATGCGGTATGTTTGTTATTATCTTTGGTTATATTTTATATAATATCACTTCTCAATGACTCATTTTAAAGACATTTGTTCAAGAGCATCATAGTCGGAATGAAACTTCACAACGATGACATGGAAGAATTATATTATTGTTAAATACCAATTCATTTAGGATGATCCAAGAAATATTTCCGGAGATGTTCCCAAAATGGAATGCATATTTCTAACCTCAAAAGATATACTTTTCAGCTCTGCTGCTAATAAAAATATGTTAATAGCCTCAGAACATATACATTAGAAACATGCTTCAAAGCATGATTTTCTGCCTCCTGAGCAATTCTGAGAAGTTAAATATTTTAGAGGATGGTTCACATTCGAAATCCATCAACTGGATTGTATCATACAAATTATCTGCCTCTCTCTGACTATACAAACTATTACCGAGTATACAGGCCCTTATACTCTGATAATTTATGGCCATATACCTCTCTTAATTATCTGTCGAATTGGTGGCCAAGGTACAGATATTATTTAGATGATGACGATATTTCCTATCGTGCTTTGAGAATGCAACGTGTAAGTAGTTAAGTGTTTGATATTTGCTACCTAACTCCATTGGCATGGAAATGCACGCTTGTGAAAAGCTGAATTGCACATGAAATTTCTTATGGTTTATTTTTATGTAGAATTTACGTATACAGTTTAATTATAACAAACATTAAACAAAATTAATTTTCAGAAATAATTATGCAGGAAGGTTATTGAATACAAAATAAACATAGTGCACATATATGAAGTCGTGAATATAGTCCGTCTAAAAAGTATTCGGAATTTATTATTTTTCATAATTTTAATACACTTCTTTTTTGTAACATTCTAAGACAAAAGTAATGTATAAAATAGGTTGTGCAGATAGTCGGCTATGACCAAAGTTGCATGGCAACACTATTTGTCAAATATTGTTGATTGTCAACAGATATGCAATTTATGAAATAATACCCCAACCAGAAAAAATAAAACAGGTAGAATATTTGTAAAGAAAAGGTTTTCTAAACGTCAAAAAATTAGTGCAATTAACTGAACTGGGAAAAAGTGACAATGAGACAATAAAGAGATTACAAAATTTGAATATCAAAACAAATTAAAATATGTTTATCTTCTACAATTTTAATTTCAAAAAATTTTCATTCAAAAAAACTTTTAGAATTAAATTAATGTCTAAAAGAAGCACCGCTTACATTTACTAGAAGTATATAATCAAAACTCAATATACAATGTCAAATGGAATAAATAAACCAAAACATATACGAAAGTCATTAAAATTAATAAATAAATATTTAAAGGAGACAAAATTTGTTTCTGGTCTTACCTTCAGAACGCCATTTGCATTTTAAAAACGTGAACACACTTAAAGGACTTCTCAAAGAATATAATTCATTTGAAATATTTAATATATTTAAATATTCAAATAAGTAAATTCAGAAATCTCTCAAAGCATGCACTATATCTTCAAAAAACAAATATAGTTCTAAGCAATTCCGTCTTCAGTCCTGAAATATATTCAAAATATCAAAATCAAAAAACTAACCTATATCAAACAACGTACCACGTGTAAATGAATTAATAATGTTTCGAGACATAGATCATCTTTATAATTCAAGATTGATCTATGTTCTAACAGAATCAAAGAACAGTGTGAGTTATTTTTAAGGCTTACTTAAATTCATTGACATTCCATAATGATATTTATTGAAGCCAAAATATAATTATATATTATATATAAAATAAAATAGAAAGGCCTTTTACTTGATAGAAGAAATATAACAAAATTTGAATATCAAAACAAATTAAAATATATTTATCTTCTACAATTTTAATTTCAAAAAATTTTTCTATTTTATTTTATATATAATATATAATTATATTTTGGCTTCAATAAATCTCATCATGGAATGTCAACGAATTTAAGTAAGCCTTAAAAATAACTCACACTGTTCTTTGATTCTGTTAGAACATAGATCAATCTTGAATTATAAAGATGATCTATGTCTCGAAACATTATTCATTTACACGTGGTACGTTGTTTGATATAGGTTAGTTTTTTGATTTTGATATTTTGAATATATTTCAGGACTGAAGACGGAATTGCTTAGAACTATATTTGTTTTTTGAAGATATAGTGCATGCTTTGAGAGATTTCTGAATTTACTTATTTGAATATTTAAATATATTAAATATTTCAAATGAATTATATTCTTTGAGAAGTCCTTTAAGTGTGTTCACGTTTTTAAAATGCAAATGGCGTTCTGAAGGTAAGACCAGAAACAAATTTTGTCTCCTTTAAATATTTATTTATTAATTTTAATGACTTTCGTATATGTTTTGGTTTATTTATTCCATTTGACATTGTATATTGAGTTTTGATTATATACGTCTATTAAATGTAAGCGGTGCTTGTTTTAGACATTAATTTAATTCTAAAAGTTTTTTTGAATGAAAATTTTTTGAAATTAAAATTGTAGAAGATAAACATATTTTAATTTGTTTTGATATTCAAATTTTGTTATATTTCTTCTATCAAGTAAAAGGCCTTTCTATTTTATTTTAAAGAGATTACAACAATGTGGATTACTACGTTTATAGTAATCGTGATAATTTGCAATATAAGCAACAAATTTAACTATAAGAAGAATAATGCAATAATTTGGACCGAAGCCACAAACCACAAAGGCTGATTATTACCGAAGTAATAATGCAATAGCTTGGTCTGAAAGGCCACAAGCGAAAAGAGTCACTATCAGAATGATAATGTGACCGAAAGGTCACAAGCTACAAAGGTTGATTATTACCGAAGTAATAATGCAATATTTTGGACAAGCGTCACAGGGATAATGTGTTTACACTATATTCATAAACTGAAAGTTGTCTCAATGCATTGACTGCAAAATTGGGATGATTGGAAGGGGTACTGTAGCCAGTCATGGCAGTCATTTGGATGATATTGTTTTCTATTCGTCAATGTCAAGATTAAACCTTTTTCATAAACTTTTATAGCCGAATTTTTAATGGCCCACTCCTTAAGTGCTGTCGTATCACGTAGGACTCTCTGACGTTGTTGTTAGATTTTTTGTACGCGGCGCTGTTTGAGAAGGCTGTGGCAGTAAAGTCACGGATCATGTCACAGGGTTATGGTTGCGAATGAATTCCTCGCCACAAAATCTTATTGTGGTACTCCTGGTATGACTTCGGTCGACTTTTTTATCTCTCTAAAACTTAAATAAACTACTTCAGTGGACATAAGACAAAAGATAATTTTTGAAGAGTAGAACTTGATTTTTGAAAATGCATTTGAAGCTCTAAAGGATGTGCGGGTGTTCTAAGGAAGGTTATGCCTGTTAATTTGGGGGGCGGTGTTTCATTCTGAGCATGCGTACCTTAACTCTTCAGATAGGCGTGGTGCGCATTTCTACCTGTGACGCTTGTGATGGGGACGGAGCTATGGTAATAGAAAATTCTTCAAATCGGGCAGTGGAACATACATCTGTATAACAATTCTACACGCAAGCCCAAATAGGTTTTGTGGGTCACTAGAACATAAGCAGCAGACATGGATATGTTTCAAAACTGATTAGCTTCAATCGTCAGTGCGCTGAAATGTCAAACGAATACGAATCATGCTAGGCATCTATATTTGCTCTGCGTGGGAACTCGCAAATATACATTCTGTCAAGAAAGTACCGGGAATTATCGATTTAAATCTGGCGGGGCAATGAGGCAGGTAAATTTTTTTTTCCTAGGTTGGTACCACTGTCCTTAATTACTATGCCAAGCTTGAGCGGGATCTGTCAACCAGTGTGTTTGCAACAGCTGATTAAGTCAGTCGATGTCAGAGTGCGTGCCGATTTTTACTATGGGTGATTACGTTGAGCAAAGAATTTGTTTAAAGTTTTGTGTTGCAAATGAATTTTCGTGTGCCGATGCATTGAAAATGTTGCAAAAGGCCTTTGGTGATAATGCTCTATCGAAAACTCGTGCATATCAGTGGTACAGAGCCTTCAAGGACGGTCGTGAAGTGGTCGCCCATTGACGGCTTCGATCGAAGATAACGTCGATAAAATTAAGGAAAGGGTACTGGAAAACCGTCGTACCAGCTTGAGAGAGATAGCACATGATCTTAAGATATCCCACGAGTCCGCACGTACGATTTTGATTGATATTTTGGGCATGAGAAAGGTGGCCGCACGACTCGTACCGAAAGATCTGAATTTTCTTCAAAAACATCATCGCGAACAGGTTGCTTCAGACATGCTGGATCGCTGTAATTCCGATTCTACATTCATGGAACGCATTATAACTGGTGATGAGACCTGGGTCTACGAGTACGATATGCAAACAAGCCAGCAGTCATCGGAATGGGTGGCAAAAAATGAGCCGAAACCGAAAAAACCACGCCAAAGCCGCTCGAAAATGAAGGTGATGCTCATTGTTTTCTTCGATATCCGTGGCGTGGTGCACTACGAATTCGTTCCAGAGGGTCAGACGGTAAACAAGGAGTATTACCTAGGCGTTATGAAACGTTTGCGTGAGCGTATCCGTAAGAAGCGGCCAAATTTGTGGGCGAACAACTCATGGATTTCGCATGACGATAACGCGCCTTCTCACCGAGCTACGATTGTGACTGACTTTCTCGCCAAAAACTCAACAAACGTGCTTCAGCAACCACCGTATTCGCCGGATTTGGCTCCCTGCGACTTTTTCCTCTTCCCAAAACTAAAATTGCCCCTTCGTGGCACCCGTTTTGAGTCGATTGAAGCCATAAAACAAAATTCGGCGCGAGAGCTAAAGTCCATCCCGGAAAGCGCCTGTAAAAAATGTTTCGATAATTGGAAGTGCCGTTGGCATAGATGTATTCGAGCAAATGGAGCCTATTTTGAAGGCGACCCAATAAATTTTGACGATTAAATGTAAAAATTTTGTTTTAATTGAAAATTCCCGGTACTTTCTTGACAGAGTAGTACATACTCCAGTGAGCAAAGAACTGTATTCCCGATTTTTTCTAACGTTACAGAAGCAGAAAACTTTCCTCGTGTTCAAGTCAAATATATATAATACCAAATATTATTGATAAGAAGTATGGGCTATGGTGATAGAAAGTTTTTCAAATGGGGACAGTGCGTTGGACATTACAGCGCACTGACGATTGAAGTCCATCGGCTTCGAAACATTCGCATGTTTGCTGCTTGTCCTAGGGATCAAGCAAACTTTTTCGGGCTTGTTTGAGTTTAGATGTTATACAGATGTATGTTGGCACTGTCCCGATTTGAAGAACTTTCAATTACCATAGCTCATACTCCTTATTAATAATGAAGCTCTGAAGTGGATGCGGTGTTGTGAGGGAGCATTTACCTCTTAATTGGGAGGCAGCGTTTCGTTATGAGCATGCGCACCTGAACTCTTCAGACATGCCTTGATGCTCCTGTCTGCCTGTGACGCCAGTGACCTTGTGTTCCACGTTGGATAGGTTGTCGAACGCTGTGTGCCTTGTCCTACTCGAGCTCGACGGGGACGGTTACTCAGATATGTTTAAAACTAGTCGTGTCCTCTATATGGTAAGCCGACAAGCTGCAGCAGAGCAAAGCAGAATTCTGGACGAGGAGCGCTCTACCAATAATATTTGATTATCAGTCGAAATAATTTATTCGAATTAAATTTACTTATTTGCTCAATTTTTTAGTTATTTTTGATAATTAACAATTTACGAATCGTGAAATAATCTCGAGAATTTTCAAAAATAGGACAAAAAGAATCTAATTAATACTTTCGAATAATTCTTCTTTCATTCATCGGACACACCAAGGTTTTAGATATCTTAAGCTGTTATTATTATTTAGTATGAGTGTCTGCTTTTTCCTTTCATTTATCTCTGAAATCAAAGACTATGCTTCTGTCAGGTACCCAATTATCTACTTATTTAGATTTATACGCATATACTCTTGTCTGCATTCAAAACCTTCAAGATTTTCTACTGTATATAGGTTATAACTTCAACTTAAATAAATACTGAAAGAATACTAAAGGTTATCTTATTTATGAGAAGAGAAGAAGAAGAGAATATTTTACTCTCAGAGTTTATTCATAAATTGATATAGAGGCTGTAAAAAAGTTTTTAGAATGTCTATAACTGTTTCTGAAGAAGCTTAAATAAAAGTTATAAAGGTATTTTTGGAGACGGATAATTTTGAAATGACAACGCTGTCTTCAGTACTAGCAGGTATGACAGTTCTTAGTTGTTCTGAGACTAGTTAGAATTAGTGATTCATCATGAATATATTCACGTCCAAGTAACATTTGCAATCTGTTCAAATTTGTTTTAAAAACATTTATCAATTCGGAGAACCAGGTATTACGTGTATTTGATAGCGGTTAATTCGAGAAACAATGAATCATTCTCACAATGCACTAAACAATAATACGTATACCGTATGACGTAAAGTTCGCACAGAACAAGCAATCGATGATATCTAGCTAAATGTATATGATAATCCAAATGTATAAATTCTTCATATTTCAATAAATTTATATCAATCTACTTTATGATTTATTTTAAGTCAAGAAATTTTCAGGTTATTCAAGTTCTATAGAAACTAATTATTTTTTTCGTTTGGTGAGTGGGTTAAAGAAAGAATGTTGAGGATACATATTTTTATTTGAAAATTATGCCCAGGCTATCTTCGAAACACCATTATATACAGAAAAAAAATTGTTTATTGGTGTCCATATCTTTAATAAATTTATGATAGATTGGGCCGTTGCTTGGTAGAAATCAGTTGTAATTGTCATTATAAAATAAAACACTTGTTTACATTTTCTACTTTATTTTTGGTATTGACGTACGTTTCGTCTTTGCTAGAAAGACTTCATCAGAATACGAAGTAACAGTTGTTGTACAATGCATTTATAAGATTATTTACAGAAGGTGTACATGTGTTTTTAATTGTTCGTCGGGTTGGTTTTCTCAAAGAATATTCCCTTCAGAATCGTGTTCACTCGATCCCTTGTAAATATTGAATAGAGGGGTGTAATAAAAATCTATTTCTTCATTTACTAGGTTATTGCTGTTTTTATGTTTATTTATTTCGTAAATTTCCCATAAGTTCAATTTTAGACCTCTATTTTCAACATGTAGAATTTCTATTTCTTTTGTGAAAGAATGGTTATTTTCAAGAAGGTGTTTAGCATAATGTGAATCTTTTTTATTTTTATCGAAACTTCTTTTATGTTCGGTTAGGCGTGTACCGAAACATCTCTAATAGATAATTTAATTAACCAACGTATACACAAAAACACAATAAAAGAAATTTATCCAGTAACATCTGATCTATCTGAACACAAATACGTTAGCCTCACATATCTCGGAAACATTAGTATTCAACTAAAAAACCTACTCAAAAAAGAAAATATTAAAGTCTCTTTCAAGACAAACAATCCTATTAGCAAATACATCAAAAACAATAAAAACAGTATGGATAAACTTCAATTATCAGGTGTATACAAACTCACTTGCCCAGATTGCCCAAAGATTTATATTGGTAGAACAGGTAGAAATTTCGGTACACGCCTAACCGAACATAAAAGAAGTTTCGATAAAAATAAAAAAGATTCACATTATGCTAAACACCTTCTTGAAAATAACCATTCTTTCACAAAAGAAATAGAAATTCTACATGTTGAAAATAGAGGTCTAAAATTGAACTTATGGGAAATTTACGAAATAAATAAACATAAAAACAGCAATAACCTAGTAAATGAACAAATAGATTTTTATTACACCCCTCTATTCAATATTTACAAGGGATCGAGTGAACACGATTCTGAAGGGAATATTCTTTGAGAAAACCAACCCGACGAACAATTAAAAACACATGTACACCTTCTGTAAAAAATCTTATAAATGCATTGTACAACAACTGTTACTTCGTATTCTGATGAAGTCTTTCTAGCAAAGACGAAACGTACGTCAATACCAAAAATAAAGTAGAAAATGTAAACAAGTGTTTTATTTTATAATGACAATATCTTTAATAATGATGATTGTTACATTCAACAGCAAACAGCGTACATATGATTAACATTTTCTTGAATTTCTCAATTGGAAGGCAATAATGTTGCAGATGTGTGGTTTCCACAGGACGGCGTCACACAGTGCGAGATATAATTCATTTACTGAAAGAAATATTTCTCGAACTAATTTCACGGAATCTCGTTTCTGAGATTTCACGGGATTAAATTATTTTCTTTGAGAATATTTAAAGTCAAATGTCCACGCCGATAAGCTATTGAATACATGGAAGCCAACATTCCACACCATATTGCTCGAATGCAGCCTGATTTACTGCGAATAATGTGTGCCACATTATGTTATGTTCACAACAGCTGGGAAAGTCAAACGTTCCAAGTAATGTTTAAACATTAACGTCATTAATTTCAAGTAAAACCTGAGAAAACTAAGAGAAATAACTTTATAGTTTGAGTACATTTTAAAAAGTTCTTATAGGCATTAAGCTTTTTTATTCGATAAGTTCCCCACTGTTTGACAGTCATTACAGGTTTCTTTTTCATATTTTCAGGAGGTATAGTAATAGGTTCGTTTTCAGATAAAATTTAAAATATTCTAATCAATTATGAAATAATTCGAAATTCAAGTTAAAAAATAAAATGCGCTTTAGCACTTTTTTAATTTGTATATTTCCCTTAGCTTTGCTTTAGCGCTTTTGCAGTCATAATTTCTGTAATAGTTATCTCTTCGTTACTTATTTTAGAAGGTTTTGTTTATTTTCTATTTAGTTTTCTCTACTAGATGATTTTTTTCTCTGTGAGTTGTAAAAAATCGGCTGTTCAATTGCTGAAGAAAATCAAATTTCATATTTTGTTATTATTTTGCTGCAGTTATTGAAATATACTAATTCCGAATTCAAATTGATGACACTATATTCATTCATGCAATTTTTTAGATATTTGATGATGAAACCAGAATGATTCGTGCTCAAACAGCTTCTCTTTTGAAAAGCATTCATTTACCAGTACCACGCATAAGAAGTTATCCCATTACTGCTTTAAATAGGTAAGTTTTGACCAAGTGTTCTAATAACATGGAGTGTTCGCTCACTGATAAAATTTTGTTTGAAATTTTTGTGTCGACTTCACATTTTTCGTATTATAGATGTAATCTATTGAAAAATTAAGGCAGAGGCATGTTTTCATAATTAAATTAATTATATAATCCCACGATAAAAAATCCGAAGGCGATAACTCACAAGATCTTGCTGGCCAATTCACATCGCCGAAACGACAAATTACGGGTCCTGGAAATTTTTCTTGAAATAAAGCCAAAACGGGTCGTGTTGTGTGGCTGTTGCACTATCTTGCTGGAACCCCACATCTTTTCCAATTCCATATAATTTATTTCAGGTCAAAAAATCGGTAATCATTTGATGAGAATTGACGCTTTGAGTGACACCTTCTTCATTTTCAAAGAAGTACGGGCCAATCACTCAGACAAAACTGCACAGAATTCAGTGACTTTTTGTGGATGTAACGGTCCCTCAGCAGTTACATGAGGTTTTTCACAGCCCCAGATGCGACAATTATGCTTGTTTACACCGAGTGAAAAATGTGCTTCGTGGCTGAAGAAAATTCGATGCGAAAAATCACCATCCAAACGTTGTTGTTCAAACACTCAATCGGCATTCCATGGTCAGCTGGCTTTAGTTTTTGTGTAACCCTATAAGGATGGAGATGCAAATCCAGATGCAAAATACGCCATAGCGTGCCGTGTTACAGTAGAAACATTTTCGGTCGAGCGTGCATTTCGATGATGTATGAGCCTTAAGACATCAGTAACAGATCCAGCCTCTTCAAGTTTTCCTACTGTGTTACCAATTGTGCGCTCAGATGGACGATTATGTGGACCATAATCTGCCCGTAATGCACGAAACGTATTCACTACAGAATCATTGTTTTGTAGTATTTTTTTACAATTTTCACACATTCAGCAGTAGATAAACGATCCATATTGTTAAATGGCTAATCTTCAAGAAGTTCATGGATCACAGTTCTGTTCGACATATGTCATTGAACAGGGTTGTGAAATTCGGACCACGAAATGGATAACCCGTTACTAAATTATCTAGGTTTTAAACATTTCATATATCTAAATATTCATCTACATTTCACCTCCAAATTCACAATACTAAAGAGTTCCGTTAATGAAATTCAACACTATGGTAATTTTTAGGTACGGAGAATATCCAGCAAGGTTGTCTAACGACCACTACATCAATAGATTAATGCAAATTTCACCAAAGAACTCAAAAGTGGAATTTGTCACTTACTTCACAGAACCCATCAAAAAGTATATCGGTGAGTTGAAAAATAATTTAAACAATGTATAAAAGTGACAGTACATCGAAAAATCCAGTAAAAGAAAAGTTAGAATATTCTAATAATTTTCGATATACATGTTTCATATGGTAAGATGAGTAAATGCCATATTAGTACATGAGTTTTTTATTTTCCGGGTATTTACAAAAAGATTACAATTGGTAAAAGTAACGATATGTATGCAAAAATTGCTGGTAATCTCAGAGTATGTTATTGCAAAGCCTATTTGAGTTGTTAATGATGCCACACCGAAGGGACTATTTCTACCACCTAGTCGTGAATTCCAAGATCCACAAGCCACCGCGGATAAATCCCAATTAATCTTGATTGGAGCCCAATGGACTAGCCACAGGGAAAAATTCCGGTCAATCCTTTCTTGAGAACCATGCACATAGATGAATGAAATCCCTTTTTAAACTAGCACGCAGACTTTCATCTACTGTTACTGCTTTCATCTACGACTCCAACCTCAATTGGACAGCTAGGAGTACGAATAATCCTGTGGGCTACCGCCTTCCCCTAATAGCCTGGTTACCATGAGGAATCCACAAGGCTAACGGTCGTCAAGGAAATTTAAGCCCGGAAACTAGAGACCACGAACTCGAGGAATATAACACTTCATTTTATCCCTTTCCTACAGTTAGCGCAGGTTTATTAATGACGTATTCAGATATATAACCTGCAATTGTGTATAACCTTGATAGTTTTATGGGTGAGCGATATGTGCTGAAACACCCACCCTGATAGAGGGTAATTGCTATCGCGATTTTAGTTTTGACTAATCTTCCTACCATAGAGCCTATAGTTGCTGCCCACATAAGTGAGCAATTCGGATTCCGTGGTAATTTTGCTATCATAGTGAACCACGAAGGCTAACGGTCGCCAAGGAGAATTCAACTGAGATGCTAGAAACCACGAACTCGAGGAATCCAACACTTGTCTCCCTACCCTATAGCTAGCACATATCTAGTTTTGACCGTTGGACAAATTTCCTGCAATTGAATAGAACCACGCCAGATTTACGAATAAGCGCCCCTCGTTGCAACGCTCATCCAGTGTTAAGGGATGAGTAGAATAGAGAATCAAGCACGGTTGCGAGAAGGCCGAATAACGAGAGCAAAAGCACAAGAAGTCACTACAGAACAAAAATACCTTTTTCGAATTTTGTCTCTAAGGCACCGCATCACTTCCACAATTACTAGTAATCCACAGAACATTGTGTCACTGTGCTACTGGTAGGTGTATCGTTTATCCCAGAATGCGAAGTTTCTCATATCGTTCTCATCTCGTGTTTCCTGTAACAACAACGTAAACGACTGCCGTAGTGCATAGAACAAATACACTGGAGCCACGAATGGAAAACGGTTCTCTTAGGTGAGAAACTCAAATTCTGGAGTTATGATATAGGGAGCATTTCTTATGAAAAATGTCCCCTTAGATTTTCAAGAGAGGCAATATGACAGCTTAACAGCCTCAGCCTCCACTGACTTTGGTAGATCTCCGTCATAAGGTACATGTAGGTTCAAGCTACACCTCAGGAAGAATCGATCACTTCATCAGAAGTGACGCATCGTGACGGTTCTGCGCATTTTTTATGTCTCTTTGGGTTAATAGCGGCCTAATAAATATGTGAATCAAAAATTATGAAAATATTCGGTACATCAATAACAACCAAGCAGTTTTTTCATAAACCGTGAAAGATAAGATATAAAAATCAAAAATTGAAGAAATGTAAATGTGAAATCTGATTTTTCACAGCAAGTATGACGAGAAATCATGGAGTAAAAAAACCAGGAGACAATTACTTCAACATTTTGTTGTAGAAGGCAATAGAAATAAAATAGTAAGAAAAAAGAATCAAATCTTGTCTTTCTGTCTACCAAAAAAGGTGCATCCTAACTATGGATGTACTGGCATTTTCCTTATTTTGGCGAATACATTCATCCTCTGAAATATATGCAATATGATTTGTTTCACCCAATATAACTGTGTTCTCATGCTCTACCCAGTTATTTTTATCGCAATGAAATCAATAGTTTGGATATTATTGTAATGAAATGGATGTAAAACTATTTAGAAATTACTGGTTTCGAGATCTTTTGGGGCAAAATTATTGAGAGCTGAATTTAAACCCTAGGTACAAGGGCTCAGAATAGTATATACTCGTATAAATAGTATTTCATATGTTGCTTGTATTATGGGTATTCTTTAGAGACAGCTAGGATGGTGAAGTTCAAAATAGAATGTGGTAATATTTTGAGTATTCTGACGTCAGAGCGGGATTTCCATTGGCGTCATACTTATAGGCTAATACCTTGTTCACATCCTAAAATGACAGAAAGTTGAGTTATCTAAGTGCAACATTATTTACATTTTTACAGTTCTGAGCTACAACTAAAATTCCATATTGACTAGATACAGATACATTCATTTCGGAAACGAACCGTTTTAAAGAAAAATAAAATATGTTGTTGTATTTTTAGTATGAAATCTGTGTAATAATTGTTAAAAATTATATTATATTACTGGCAATGATCTTTGAAGTATGAATTATCAATTGTACACCAGGTTGTCTTGAGGAAAACCTCATATCAGTTGAAACGTAAATAAATATAAAATTTTTTGATCTCAATTCAACTAAGTTCTTATGATGAAGAACTATGTTATTGAAATACTGAAAATGCAAGATTAAATAATGATTTTTCCACATTTTCCCTTTTCTAGGTCAGGGTCACTTATCCTGTGTCTCTTACGTTGGGGACAGAGGAGTCCATGGACGTAGACGTAATGTCTACATTTACGAGGATCCCGTCAAGAGCGATATTCAACTATTGAGTTTTTATATCAATAAATTCAGGGAGGAAAAGAAACAGAAAGCTATTGAGCCAGCTAAAGGTAGATGATGAGCAGCTTAGCAGAGATCTGCATTCTCTCCGCTTGGCTTCCGAATTTGAACATTAACTTCGCTACAAATTGCTTCAGTAATAATAGCTGGCTTTGTTATTGCAAAATACAATTCAATGGTATTGAAACTTTAGGGCAGTAACACCTTGATGGATATTGAAATCAAGGATGCAGTTTTTCAGGTGAAAAATGAAATTTCTAGTGAATAATATTAAGCATAACTTTTCACTAGTAATTGAACAGCATATACAGTTTTTCATTCTTGATATTATTTATTTCCTATTCTCGTGCATTTTGATTGAAAATATAGGTTGCTCCAGTATTTAGGAGTTATAATCTTGAGATGAAAAAAATTTTCTTTCCACAGAAGAGTGTTATTATTAAATTGAATTATTGCATTTTATAGAAGATATTAATACTAGGACAATATTTTGCATCTTTCTCTGGAATAATTTTTAACTTTTTTTAGGGAAGATAAGAAAAAGTTATCAATTAACATTTAATGCTTGATATGTGGAATTCCTGTCTGTTTTTCAATAGATGGCATAGCCAGAACTCATGTTGTTTAAAGTATCATTCATAAAAACAGTAGTAATAATTTGAAGTTCTTTATCATTGCAAAAACTCTTTAAATCTTTTTCATATCGCTAAGCATGTTAAATTTCGTATCAAAAACGAGAATTTGCAGGAAATTTTTGTACACTACTACTAATTATTCAGATGTCTAATACATAAAAAAAATTACTTTCAACTAAAATGAACTTCAGGTGGTGTTACCAATTTTAAATCAAAATTATATTCTGACAACTTCAGACAGATTAACATTGGTTAAGTAATTAAATAATTGCCATAACTTTATCACAATATCAACTATTTCGTTACGGGTTGAATTCTTATGAATTTTCACATATGTATTAAAATATTGTCATGAAAATAAATTTGTACGTTTTTTATTGAATAGTGAATATAATATGGTTAAAAAAATACTTAAATACTAAATTGCCTGCGATGTTGAGAATACTTACAAAATTATATTTGAGTTGAACAATGTTGGAATTCTTCGAGAAAACTACTCAAGGTACTTATAACTACGCTTCTTTTGAGGAGTGAAAACTTTCATAATGGTAGATATAAAAATTTCAGAATTTTTTGCTTGAAATAAATTTTTCTATATTATTATTTTGATCAACAAAGTTATTCATATATAACAACATTTCAATAGCTCAATTAAAACTTTTCACAGAAAAAATCTCATAAAATAATAAATATATTAAAATCAATAAAAACTTAGTAGCAATAATGTATTTTTCACTAGGAAAATATTTACGGAATAAAATTTGATGAGTCCACAAGGTTTGCTTAACTAACAAAATATTTTTCTACTATATATTATTATTTTGAAGAAGATTCTCAGTTTGATATGGTTTTAATATTTTACCTACGAAATACTTCTGATTAATGTTTAAAAATATGTGTTATAAAGCTTATGAAAACAATACAGTATATTATTAAACATACGGCAAAAATTTAAGGCATTATTTTCTGCATCATTCTAAGAATACTTTTTTGTCTAATGTCTGCAGTTTCGCTCAATTTCTAAGGTTTTTGTTTCCTTTTTTGTAATTCCCCAACCTATGATTTTAGAAGTTTCAAGTATTCAGCGTGGAATATTCAGACAGAATATTTATTCAAAACTAGATGGAAGGAACAAGATTTTACAAAAAATGAGCAAACTCCTACATTTGCAATCCATTGCATAGAAAATTGTCAGCCTTTTCCTACAATAAATAATTTCGAAATTTTACACATATAATCAAAGGGCGGAAAGCTATTTGGAATCTATTGAGATTTTCAAATTAATTCATAACAAATATAATCTAAAGATAGTGAATGACTATACGAATTTACGTAAATGTTAAATTACCAATATTTCTAAATAACAGCTGTTGATCATTTCTTCTTCTTCACATTCAGTAACTTGCATGTTATGATTTTCTATACTTGTTATCTTGAAATTGCCTACCTTAACTACTTTGTTAAGTTTTCAGTTGTCTGGAAATGGGTATATACCTTGAAACTGCAGTCATAAAGAATGTGTAAATTTTGATTTTTTTTTGTGGTAAAACATAGTAATGAAGCTCTGAAATGAATGGGGTTCTTATAAAGGAGCTTCTACCTCTCAATTTGGAGACGGCGTTTCGTTCCGAACTGACGCACCTGAAATCATCAGATAGGCGTGGTGGGCAAGTCTGCCTATGACGCCAGTGACTTTGTTCCAAGTCGGAACTCGATTTTCGGGTCGAACGCTTGTACTCTGATCTACTTGAACTGACCGAGGACGGTGAGCTCAGTACTCAGAAAGCGGAGGCGTCCTCTATATGCTATGCCGGAAAGCTGCAGCAGAGTGGATTAGAATTCTGGACGATGACGAGGCACGTCGTCACAGTAATTTCTAAAAACTTGTTTTAATTTTTAAAATCGGTAATGTAGCCGAAATAAAAGTATAGCTCACCACGCTGGCTCTAACAATATTTTACTACATTAGTGGATAATGTAGAAGAAGTGTTTGGTATGTAGAGATTCTTCGTAAGTAATTCATGAAACATTAACCAATAATTATGCAAATTCTAGGTTAAGCATACTTCTAATGGGGTTGAGAGAGTGATTTATATTAGACTTTAATGGTTTATTTGCAGTCTAAATACATATGTTATAAATGTACAAATTTAGGATTGTTTTAACCAAAAGTTGAGGTAATTTTTGGAACTATAATTGCGGTGAAAACAATATCTTGTTCGTGGAGTAGTAGTTCTTTGAGCTTTTTCAACGTTGTTCACTTTCACTGAGTTCACTGTTGGGTTCACTTTTAGATTCACTTTACACAATCACTTTCAAATTACAAACAAATAATGTAGATAATACATTCACTTCCAGGCCTTTAGTGCGTTATGGATTATCAAAAGAAGTTGACCTTGGAAAGTTAAAGTGAATTCGAATTGAGAGAGTTTCTTTCGTTTATGTGCAAATTCGAGAGACGTGAGATTGTGTCTTTTCTGAACGTTAAACTAGATAGTGTTTTACCTTGTGTTTTGTGGATGAATGGGAAAAGGGAACTGTTAGGGGTCGAAATGTGATCAGGTAGAATCCGAAACGACATACGGCTATTGCCGTCTTGAAACGGCGTCGGTTTTAATGGGTTTCTACTGTCCCATTTAGGTTTCTAGGAAAAATGAGATATTTTTGGGAGGCCTAGATTCCTAACTCTGGGAACGTATTTTTCTGTACGTGCATAGTAAAAATTAAAAATTGCTTCTTCGATATAAAACTCGAACAGGTATGAGAAATCTTATCATTGCTGAATGTATATAACTCAATAATAAAGTACTCCCATGTATTAAAACGAGTTAGACACTAGGTAAATAAGGATAAATGTAGATTATCGCAGTTTAGCTTGATGTAGTATTTGTCAATGGTTCTTGTATGTCAAGAAATTTATATGTACTTAATTTTTGGTAGAAAAATTTTGTTATTGTCAAAAAATTCACAGTGTGCCCCTTTGAGCAAGGCATATTTTCAAAAATCGTCACAAGATAAAATATTCTTAGAATAGTACAGGAAATAACTCCTGTTCGTATGTTCAATAATAGACGTACATGTATATTTAACAAATCCACTTTTTGATTTTTATGGCACTGCTTTCACATAATCATTAAATAATAGTGACATAAAATAATAAGAGTACTTTCTGAGTTTGTAAATTAGGAAGAATTTTGCATGCTAGGGTTTTTATTTATTTTTTAAATAATTTGCGCTTCCTTTTTTATACGAATCTTTGTATGTTCCTAACACTGATATTTACTTCAATGATTTTCCTTGCAGCTGAAAAAATTGAAGAATCCAAACCCGAAATTACCGAAATCACTGAATAATACTCATTGCTGATGTTCTCTGCCCCTTACACAGACTTCTTTTACCCTTTCTACACATAACATATCTTGTTAATCCTTTGGAGCACCCTGAGTCTTGCTTCATCATTTGAAGTTAAATCGAGTGAAATACTGAAAATACTTGTACAGAAATAATGAATCCGATAAGTATAGCATACTACTTAATTACAATTGTAACGACTAAAATATCATGAAACAATTGATAGAATAAGAAAAATTAACTATACTAAAAATTAAAATAATATATTTTACAACCATTCTTGATGAAAGATTGCCAGCAGTTTTTGGCAGAGCATTGGATTTTCTGTATTTTTATCTCTACTATTCCTGTCGACATTCGAGGTATTTTGAGAATATATTATGTGCACAATTATATATTTGTTTGGAATATTTTTTATAAATATTTACACACCGATTGATCGCTTATTGTCGTTTGACACATCTTTTGTTATTGATTGCGATTCACTGAGCTGAATGTCTTTAATAAATATTTTGTTGAATCATTTTATTCTTTTTTGAAACCTACAGATACAATCAATAAATTTCACGTGATTTTCATGATACTCAAAATTTGATTGGAAAATTTCAATTGAGTTATTTCAGTTTCGTTTGATGAAGACTGTCGTAATAGAGTTCTTGCCCGATTACTACCTGAAAGTAACAGACTCACTGAATTCAGTTAACCTTTTACAGTTGAAGGAATGGATATTATTTTAGTAATTATGATTTCAGTTGAGTGTATGCTGAATTTAAGACAGATTCTTAATTGCAAGTAATTATAAATTACAAATTTTTCATCTAATGATTCCATAGTGAAGTCGCAGAGTACTGAAAAAATGAATCACAAAAACAGCAGCTGTACACAAAAAGTGATAACATTCAAATTCAACTCATTACAGCAACTAAGAACACATAAAAAAAATTGGTCGATATGTTTTTAAGCTGCAATTTGTAGATTCACCACATTACCTTCCACCAGAGTAGTTGTTCAAACATTCTTTCACGTACAGTAAAGTGGGGTGAGATTAGTAAATTGGGACTTTGTTTTTGTTATACTTTAATTTTCGTTATGTTAAAGTACTTCTGGTATAATACTAAGGACGAAAGAGTGGCTCTCTTGTGTGTCAAGACAATCCACCTATTTTATCAGGAGTATAAAAAAGTTCGCGCGGTTTTTTGTCGAAAATTGAAGCTGGTAAACCAAATACACTGCATGATCTTCTTGCCATGAATATTCGACTTATCAAGGTATCCCTAATTTGCTCAACGTTTTGGACTATTGTAATGGACTCACTTTTCATAGTTAGTCACAATTCGAAGCGAAAACCCCTTTCTTTTTCGTCGTTGGAGCAGTTGTTCACACATGGCAAAACGTCGTTCGACATCTCTTGGCTTCAGTTCATTCGGCACCCAATTCCTTTCGGATAATTCCCATTGCATTTAAACAATGGCAAATGGTTGGTTGAGTGACTCCAAGTGTTTTTGCGAGTTTCCCTTGCAATTGTGATGGATCTTGATCGAGCGTTGCCTCTAATTCGTCATCATTAAATTTTGGAGGCGCTCCGGATCGTTCTTCGTCTTTCAAATCAAAATTGCCACTTTTAAATTGGACAAACCATTTCTGACATGTTCTGAAGCTCTTAGATGAATGCGATGTTGTGAGGGAGCTTTGATCTCTTAATTGGGAGGCAGCGTTTCGTTCTGAGAATGCGCACCTGAGACAGGCGTAGTGCGCATGTCACCTGTGACGCCAGTGACCTTGTGTTCCACGTTGGAACGGTCGTCGAACGCTGTGTGCTTTGACCTACTTGAATTCAGCTGGGATGTTCATCGTGAATTCTACCGGTTAGGTTACTGGCATGTGAGCGTGGCATTTATTAATATATCCTGAACATGAGTTTCTGCGAACCTTCTAGTCCAGCATGCGGACTTTCAACCTCCTCAAGTCAAACACCAATTGGGCGGCCAGGTCGTACGAATACTTCTAGAGGGCCTCCATCCTCCCGAGGTAACGCAGTATGCTACATAACGCACTCGGCCATTCGACAGAAAAATCCGGGGATTTACTGCAATATGGTAGAGAACGTTAGTTTTAAGGGTGAAACCCTGTGCTGCAATAGACACCCTTGCTACTGAGTTGAACAACGGGGCTCAGCCCTCCATTTCACCTTTACGGTGAAACTAGGGCCCCATTCGGTTGAACTTCTACCACACGGGTCCAGTGATTGGCGCGAGTGACAGTGCTTTAGGCATCAAGACTTAATCCTCCATTTCACCAGAATGAAACTAGGATATTAGTCAATTCAAGCGCCCCCAGCTACAATGTCATAGGGGGCGGGCAGAGACGGTCATACTCAGAGTAGTACTTATTAGCATATGAGCAGAGATCTTCGCCAATTTTAAATGTACGTATATCATCACAGTAGTCCCGGGTTTCCGCTCAGACTTGTTCAGCCCCAGCGGACCGGGCAGGGACGGTCAACGTGAATTCTACCAGGGTTTCGTATTGGAATAAGAGCATAGCTCTTTCACCAAGTGACTACTCAGCAGTCTCCACAGTCCACCCCAAGAGGTAGAAAGTGTGATAAGGAATACGCCATACCATCGCGCAAAGCGAGAACCCTTCCAAAGAGATGAACCCACCAGCTTTCAGTTTGGGCCCCGACTCGAACCGTCTGACTGGTAACAGCGAAGCACTATTCAACCTCTACTGGCTCTGCAGGTCCGAGTTGGTTTGTTATGCAACTCACTCGCCGGAAGGAATTCTTATCCAAGCATCCGAACGCAGTCCCATGAACTAAGATAATCTCAAGATTGATGACTACTATTGATCCTGATACGAGCACCGTCTACGGCCTGTAAGTCCTGACTCACCGAACCCATGTGAAGCAATTTGATTGATCCTGGCATCAAGTACTAGCGGCAAAGCCATTTCGTCGAGATCCACAAACCCTAAATGATTACGCATTGATCCGGGGCCAGGACAAGCCGGTCGAACCGTCAAGTCCCGTTAAACCCCGAGTCATTTCATGAGAATATGCCGAACATGGGGGTCTGCGAACCGATAAATGAAATACCTCCCTAGTCCAGCATGCGGACTTTCAACCATTGCCCTCTCGAGTCCAACACCAATGGGGTGGCCAGGTGGTACAAGTAACACCTGAGGGTAAACCACCCCCTCGAGGTAACGCAGTATGCTACATAATTCACTCGGCCATTACACAGAATCCGAAGATTTATAGTCCTGTGCTGCGACTCCCTGCCACTGAGTTAATCAACCGGCTCAGCCCTCCATTTCACCAGAACAGAAAAACTAGGGCCCCATTCGGAGATCTTCCACCATACAGGTCCAGCGACTGGTGCAAATGGCATAACGTTAGGCACCAAGATTTAACCCTCCATTTCGCCGCGACGAAACTAGGGTCCTAGTCCTGACAAGCGCCCCATCTCGTCAAGATCTAATGCCTGGGAGGCGGCAGGGATGGTAAGTCACGTATTGTCTATGACTAGTCGTGTCCACTATATGTTACGCCGGAAAGTAGAGCAGAGCAGAATTCCGGATGAGAAAAGTCGCTACAGTTCGTTCAACTGGTCACCATAAATCCACTGAACTACGATAACTTTCAGCAGCCATTTCTTCATATTGAAGTAATGAGGTATAACTCTCTGCAAAAACGTATTATTCGGTACAAAAGTTGACATATTCAGAGCACACTGAAACTATGTTGTTTATATTTCCGCGAAATGACAGATACTGAGAAGAAAGCCTAATGATGACACTTCAAAATGAGGGTGTCGCCAGATGAAACAATGGCATAATAAACTAGTAGCGATATATACTATCAAAACCGCATTAACTCATTTTTACTCCTTCTAATTTCAAAGCAATAAATCTTCCTTTCATTGTTACGAAGTAACGAGAACGTGTACTAATCTTAGAGTTAAGATCTCAAGGAATAATACCCGCCATACTCAGCAACATAATAATTAATTATTATTAAATGGAGTAAATTTTTGTTTCAAACAATTATTAAATTTGATGATGATTCTTTGAAATTATGATATCCATAAATATTTTATTTTGAAATATTAATCAGTTAGGATCAAATAGCAGTAATTAATTAATTTCAATTGTAAAATAAATTTGAACGTGAATATTTATCTAACTAAATATGTCATATCATTTGAATGAAATTATCTTTTCTGTCACTTTCTTTTTTGCAAGAACTCTATTTCATTAAATATCTGCGTCCTTGAATGCTACCACTAAAGATTTTGTATAAGAGAAGATAATCATCCGATTTTGTATAATAATAAGGTGTAACAGTAACAGCATCAATTTTCCCTTCCTTCCTAATAATAAATACTTGGCTAACTGCAGAGTTTTCTTAGTTCTTTTTTCAGCATGACATTTTTCCATAGTTATTTTTGATTTTTGTCTAGAAGTTTTGAACTCTCCCTAACATATCAATGAACACATAACACAGAAAATGCAAAAATGCAGCAAAAATTATTACAACAATGGATGGAAAATAATAGGCCCTTAAAAAGTCGATTGCGTAAGTTCAAGAGATAATGTGAAATATTATATAAAAAAATTGTACTAACCTCCTTTATGATTATAAATATTTTTGCAATGCTGCTAAATAATGTTCTCCACATCATTATATATTCCATTTAATTCATACTAATTTGCCTATTATATATAAATATTCGTACATTGTAATTCCTCT
Source organism: Megalocaria dilatata (assembly GCA_034642435.1). NCBI lineage: Eukaryota > Metazoa > Arthropoda > Insecta > Coleoptera > Coccinellidae > Megalocaria > Megalocaria dilatata. The sequence goes on from CM067856.1 coordinate 45,654,709, forward strand.
TCACATCAAAATTCATCAACTACTTCTGTGGGATTATCTCAATTTTTTGATGCCATCTAGTATTAATCATCACTAGGAATATGCTTTTCACAGTAAATTATTATATTATTTCATAGTGAACATAGGGAAATGTTCCGTGAATATTTGCTTCGAACGTTTTCAATTCTCAATCGCAAAATATGATGTGGAGTAGCTTTTGGCCTTTAATTCTATGAGATCTTTGAATTTTGATGAAAATACATTATATTGAACCATTCCAGCTTCACTCTCTCCTATTCGTCCATCCAGAAGGTTCAACTCTTCTAAACAACTCAGCGACGAAACTCCTCCAGAAATAAAGGAACTACGTGAAGCAAGAGCAGCGCGACTGGCCAGAATCAACGCTGAGGACATACCATCTGTTGAAGATACACTCAAGGAGAAGAAGAAACGAGAAGAAGCTAGATTGGCCGAGGAAAAGTAGGTTGAAATATAGATGAGATTGTAGTTAGTAATCAGACTCATACAGCAATTGTTTTAAATTTAGAGCTTTAGCTGAAGAACAAGCTGCTAAAGAAGCTCAGGAGGCAAGAGAGAGAAAAGAACGAGCGGCGAAAGAGGCAGCAGAACGAGCAGCTGAACTAGAGAGACAAGCAGAATTGCTTAGACAAGAAGAGCTTGCCAAACAGGTATAATTTGACTGTCTTGCATTAATAGTTTTTCACATAAATATGGGTAGATCTATCATATTATCCCACTTTCAGGCTGAAATAGAAAAGGTACGCAAGGAACAAGATGAACTCCAACGTTTAGAAGAAGAAAGGCGCCTAGCAGAGGAGGCAAGGGCTGAAGAAGAGAGAAAGCAACTTCTTCGATTACAAGAAATTGCAAAACAAGCTGAGGAAGAGAGAGAAGCTGAGCTCGCACGACAAGCTGAAGAGCTTGCCGAATTAGCGAGGCAAGAAGCCGAATTAGCTGAACAAGCTAAAAGAGAAGCAGAAGCAGCAGAGCTTGCCAGACAAGAGGAAGAGCTAGCGGAACAGAAACGTTTGGAAGAAGAATTGGCAGAATTAGAAAGACAAGAAAGAGAAATAGCGGAAGCAGCAGAAAAAGCAAAACAAGAATCCGAACTTGCTATGCAAGAAGTTGAAGAAGATCAGAAACTTGAAGGAATTAATCAAGAAGAGGAATCATCAGGAATTGTTGATGAACAAGTTGAAAATGCCGAAACTGAAATGGAAAAACCACAGACAGATGAAGAAGCCTGCGAAATAACTAATGAAGAGACAGAAGAACAGATACAGCTAGAGGAGGAAGAAAACCAACAAGTTCAAATGGACGAGCCCGTAGCAGAAACAGATGTTGAAGAGGAGGAACCTGTAGCGGAAGCTGAAGATGTTCCTGCAAGTCAGGAAGATACTGCAGATGAAGCGGAAGTTGAAGAGGAAGAATAATTTTAATTTTCAATCATTATTACAATGTGACTTAAAATAATTGAAAATAATTTTCGTATTTAATTACGTAATGTTTTACATCAGAATTCCAATTGTTTAGATCATTATGCTTTTGTTAGCATTTTATTTTGCATTTAATAATCTTTTTTCCACCATCATTTCATCAAAATTTGTTATCGCTTATGTTCATACTTTAGTTTTAAATAAATTATTTTTGTTTTTATTATTCTAATCACTGATGTGTTTTTAACTTTTACTAATTGTACTTTGAAAGTATTCAAATATTGTTAACATGGATAAGCAAAAAGATTTGAAGGTCAAAAATTTCTTATATTCCCAAAACAGATTTTTGTTCGTTGTCTCCTGCAATACCTCATAACATTCAAGTAATTGTATTACAGTATATTTTATCATTTATTTCATCCCAAATAAACTTCTTGAAAAACTCCTCACATAAAATAAATAAATCAAAATCATTTAGGAATAATTGAAACAAATTGTAGAAATTACTATGTTTTACTACCAATAAAAATATATTTTACACATTTTCTTGTGACTCGAGTTTCGGGAAATGAACTATCCCATCATCAGACAACTGAGTAACTGAGACAAATGTGTAAAATATATTTTTATACACAACTTGTCAGATGATGGGATAGGTCATTTCTCGAAACTCGAGTCACAAGAAAATGTGTAAAATATATTTTTATTGGTAGTAAAACATAGTAATTTCTACAATTTGTTTTAATTATGATCAACTACCAAATAGTAACGGCTGAAACAATTCAGTATCATTTAGGAATTATCACATGGGGCCTGCCCAAAACTCATATTGGACAAACGAGAAGGCCCTTTGAAACTAGAGTGAATGAAATAGAATATTTAATATTTTCGCGGAAACTAGTTGGATTCAACCCATAAAGAACATAATTGAAGTAACAAGAAAACATTATTTGGATTAGCGTTTCAAGATTTTGAATGAGGAAAATGAAGGCATGAAATGTATCTCATTGAAAAGTTTAGAAATAACTGAAAACTTTTCTGAATGACTGGACATAATTATCTACTTTACCTCTATTCGTTTTATTCTGCTATGAGCTCAGTAGTTTTTTCAAAGTAATAAAAACTGTATTGCACCCTCATCTCAAAACTTGATATCCTCTTGAATATTGTTTGTACCTAATTTTGGAGCCAGTAGTTTCGAAAAAATCTGAAAAAGCTATAACGCGTTATGTTTCAATTCATAACAAATAGAAATCAACACAACATGTATCATTTAATTATGTTAAAAGGGATTTTTATCAAGTAAAGACGAACAGAATCTGAAGTTCACAATTTTTTTGTGGAAAGGCATGTCCACTGCGCTGTTTAGGAGGAAATTGCTCATGAAAATCAGTTCTCTTTACTTTTCTTGAGACATAATATGAACGTCCAGGGTTACATGTAAAAAGTTGTCGATACATGTTCACTCTTACCTCATTTTTTCCAACAAGATAATGCCCAACTAAAAGTAGCGAAAGTTATCTCTCACTAAACACAGGGCATTGTCTTCTTTCCAAAGAGATTTGGTGTTGCACATGCTTAGGGTTCTCACAATATATCCATTTTTCATTACCTATCACGATTCGATAGAGAAATGACTTGCTTTCGTATCTGTCCAGTAGCATTTCACAAATGGTTTTTCGATTTTTTTGCTGCCTTTCATTTAGTTTATGTGGAACCCATTTTCCCACTTTTTGAACCTTTCTCATAGTTTTCAAACACATTCAAATTAAGACTGAAGCCAATTTTTTTTTATTTGAAAGATTATTTTATGACATTTATGTTTTAAAAATAATTTCCGGCATATGTCCACAGCGACTAGCTCTGAGGAACCGCATTCGACTAGACCAATTTTGGACGACTTTTTCGAGTAATTCAGGCCTTACGTTGAATAAAAATAAACAATAAAATATACCCGGTTTTTTTAAGAGTGATAGAACTTTAATTTGAAATAAAATATATTCAAATTAAGATTGAATCCCAATTTTTATTTTATTTGAAAGATAATTGTATGACATTCATGTTTTAAATATAATTTCCTGCATATGTCCACCACGACTAACTCTGAGGAACCGCATTCGACCAGACCAATTTTGGACCACATTTTCGAGTAATTCAGGCGTTATTTCATCAATAACACGAGTTATATTGGTTTCCAAAGCGTCTATTGTTTCTGGTTTATCAGCATAAACCAATGACTTGACATAACCCCAAAGCAAATAATCTAGTGGAGTTATGTCGCATGATCTTGGAGGCCAATTAATTAGACCATTTCTCGAAATAATGTTATCGCCAAATCTTTCTTTCAATAAATCAATTGTTGCGGTAGCAGTATGTGGTGTACCACCATCTTGTTTGAACCAAAACACTTCTTGGTCGATACCATTCAAATTTTGAAACAGATAATCATTGATCATTGATCTGTAACGAGCAACATTCACTGTAACATTAGCTCCAGCATCGTTTTTAAAGAAATATGGAACGATGATGTCTCCAGCGTGTAAAGCACACTATACAGTGCATTTTTCCAGGATGCAATGGAACCTGCAGAACTTCTTGAGGATTGTTTTCACTCCATATATGCAATTTTGCTTGTTTACATCAGAAATGAGCTTCATCACCAAACACAATTTTACGATAAAAAAGTGGATCAACTTCAAGCTGTTCTAGGGCCCAATCAGCAAACAAACGACGCTTATTATGGTCAAGTGGCTTAAGTTCTTGAATCAGTTGGATCTTGTATGGGTGTAGACCAAGATCTGTACTCAAAATTTTCGTTGTGGTGGATGCACTGAGTCCAACTTTTTGTGAACGTCAACGAACAGACAAATCTGGATCATCATTAACACTATGACTTACAGCAGCGATATTTTCTTCTGTACGTACAGTTCTTTGTCTTGTTGTTGCACTGAGTAGAGAAAATGTTGTCCGAAATCTATCGATAGTTCGACGAATAAGCTGCTCTGATGGACGATTATGTAAACCATAAATTTCACGAAGTGCTCTATAACTGATAGAACACTGATTTTGAAAATAAATTTCAACAATTTGTAAATGTTGTTGCGGCGTGAGTCTTTCCATGATAATTTGTCAATGCTTGCTGAACAGAAATGTGAAAACAACAATTGATTCGCGAGTTCTTGTGGAGTTTGAGTATCACCTTCGTTCAATAAGGCTTGTAATTAATTGTCGGTAAACTTTTCAGGGGTTTTCCGCACTCGTCATTTCTCACGTCAAAATCAGAAATTTCAATTTTTTTAATTAATTCATTTAATTTAATATTTAATTCTGTAGTAGTTTTCTTTAAATGATAACAAAAAACCAATACCCGACGCAAATTGTAGTTCGTATCCACAAAACTCGACAAGTTTAAAAAAAATATACCTGTGTATGAAACTTGGGTTGTTGTTTTAAATGTTAATGGCAAAGTATTCTGATCATTATATTATATATATATATATATATATATATATATATATATATATAAGGATGTTATCAATTCTTATTTTTATAATTGAAGAAATAGACGATTTGATGTCATGATTCTGGAAGATTTTATTTTCTTCAGTTTAAAATATAACAGAATAACATACACAAAATTAAATAATAACATACAAAGAAATAAATAAAAAAATAGCTTACTAACCTGGAAGAAATCAAAAACAATGCTATTTCTTCGGGTTTCTCGATACACATTTCTAACAACTAATCAAATAGACATGTGACACTTTTAGGTTAAAATCTTAGACATGGAACATAGATCATAGAACATAGAACATAGAATTTACAAAGTTGTTTTCCCTAAAAATAGCAGTTTTATTTTTATATCCCCCCACACAAAGTATTCACCCCCCATTACATGTTTGCGTGTTCAAATGGGAGCAACTTAGTTACATGAAAATAGTTATTGCCCTTTCTTTTATTTCCAATATCTATCTCATATATAGTGTTACAAATGTTTTTCACTATTGGAAAAGGTCCTATTCTTATTTCATCAAGTTTTTTCTATTCAATTTTGATTTATTTTCAACGTTAACATAGTCTCCAATTTTAAAATCATAATGTTTCCTATTCTTGTCGATCAGCCTTTTATTGTATTCATGATAGCGTAAAGAATTTTTATATGCTATTTCCTTATCTTTTGGTGAATTTCTCTCTTCAATAAGTTCTTCTGGAGCAAAGGGATCAGTTCTGCCACAAAGTAAATATTCTGGGCTATATCCAGTTGTAGAATGGTCTGTTATATTGTATTCTTCAATACATTCATCGACTATTTTCGTCCATGCCCTAGTTTCCTTTTCGTTTTTTTTTCAGTTAATTCCAGCAAATTAACTGTTCTTATAGATTCATCCATATTCTCCGTTTCTTCCAGAACTGGGTTTCTAGAAAGGCAATCTGCTTCTACATTTCCTTTTCCTGGTTCATATCTAATCTCAAAATCGAATTGTGATAGAAAATTCATCATGTCACCCAGCTCTTCATCTGGTCTTGTACGAAATTCCTTCCCTTCTAATGGCTTATGGTCAGTAACAACAATACATTTATGTCCTATTAATTACTCTTTAATTGCCTCTTTAATTGCCAGACATTCTAGGAATATTGCTTTCTTGTTCTTTTGATATTTATTTAGTTTTTTAGAAAAATACGCAACGGGTTTAATTTCACCATTAATCTGTTTTTGTTTAAGAACAGCTCCTACTCCTTGAATACTGGCATCAGTATATATAGTAGTATAGGCACTTGGGTCGAAAATTGCAAGAATTGGCTCAGAACAAAGGATGCTCATAACCTTATTAAAAGCTTCCTGACAAGCCAATGACCAATTGAATTTTACATCTTTTCTCAGAAAATTATGCAACGGTTCTAATAATCTAGCCGAATTTTTTATATATTTGTGATAAAAATTAACTTTACCCAAAAATTGCCTTATCTTCTTCCGAGTATCTGGTGGAGAAAACTTCCTAATGGAAATTAAATTGTCATTTATAGGTCTTACTGTATTGTTTCTTACAATATGTCCTAAATATTTGACTTATTCTTCTGCAAAATTACACTTGATAAATTTAAGTCTGAATCCTTCATTACATATTGCTTTCAAGAGACTCTCTAAATGTTCTATATGTTGGTCAAATGTTGAAGAAAATATTAGAATATCATCTATATAATTTAGGCAGAATAAATTCAGGTTATATTTTCTGATAATATTATTCAATATACGTTGAAATATGGCCGGGGATGTTTTAGGTCCAAAGGTAAACATTTCCATTGCCAGTGACCATTCTGTGTCACAAAAGCAGTCTTATATCTATCTTTGATACGAATAGGAAGCGACCAAAAGGCAGAATTTACATCTAATGTAGTGAAGAATTTTGCATTTCGGATCTTGGCTAAGATTTCATTAATTAATGGGAGAGGCTGTGGGTCGGAAACAATTGATTTATTGAGTTCACGAAAATCGACACATAATCTGGTTTTAGACCCTTCATCTCTCTTATATGCTAAAGTGATGCAAAAGGTGAGGAGGACTCCTCAATCAGATTCGCTTTCAACAATCTTCCTATTTGGATTTCTATCTCTTTTTGATCCTCCATTGAGCATCTGTATGTTTTTTTTGCTATAAATTTGTGTTCTAAAAGTTTTATATGTGGCTCATTATTTTGCACCTGACCAATATCAAACTTGTTTTTGCAAAAATATGGTCATATTTATTTATTAAAACTTCAATTTTATTTCTCTGATTCGTTTCCAAATGGTCTAATTTTGCTTCGAAAAGTTCTGTTGGTATCCCTTCATTGAAATTGATGGTGTAATCATTGTTATCATTATTATTATTATTATGGATACAATCGATCTCTCTCTCTTCATTCATATCTAATCTTTGATAAATACTCAAATCAAAATCTTGTTTTAATTGAAAATTGGAAATAGAATCTAGTCCGAGTAGAATATCATACTTGAAATTTTCCTCATTAACTACAAAAAGTACAACTTCTTTTTTGATATTATTGATTCTCATTTTTGTAATTTTTTTTCCTGAAAATTTTGCCCTGTCACTGAGTGTTTTGAATGTGTTTCTATTATCTTGAATGCGTAGACATAACTTTTCTGCTACTTTGGAATTCAGAAGACTAACATTTGAGCCCGAATCATAAATTTCAAATAATCCATTATTTTATTTATAAACACTTTCAATTTTATCAATGGCAGCAGTCTTAGTTTTTTTTTTGTTTGAAATAGCCTGATTTAATTCATCCTGTACCCCAACATTGTTTACAGTTTTTATGTTACCGGGTTCGTTCTTTTGTTCAATATATTGGATTTATTCCTTAGCCGACATAAAGCCTCCGGATGAAATCTACCTGAAAAACCATTCTTTTCACAAATTGTGCATGGTTCCTTCTTAACAGGTTTTCTATTTGTTTGTGAATAGGAAGGAATTTGTTCGGCAGATTTATTCATTCTATAGTTTTCTTTATTTCGATCGTTGCCATATTTTTTTGAACTTTCTAGCTTTCGCAACTCACCCAATAATTTCTCGAAAGTTGTAACATTTGATCGATCAATTCTATCATGTAAAATATTTGGCAAACTTGTCACAATTAAGTCAACTAATATGTCAGTTAGAAAATTATTTCTGAGATTCAACAACAAATTTTCTTTCCTAAAAGCGTGGCCAACTAAACTTCCTCCTATGTACCTAAATGAATAGGCCTCTCTATATTTATGCCAAATCGTTTCACAAAAACTCTCTAAGCAGTTATCTTTCCATATTTGAAAACTTTTGTCTAAACCTAATGTAATCAATTTAGAATCAAACCATTCTTTCGCTATTCCATCCAGAAACAATCGTAAAATCAAAATTTTGTCTCTATCTTCTGCTACTTCACAATGCGTGCATTCCGTCTCGAATTTTTCGAACCATAAATTCACTGAAACACTCTTACCATCAAAATTATTCAGCACAAAATCCTCCTTTATCCTCTTGAAATCCTTGCTTTTTCTTGAAAGCCCTACCGTATCCTGTGATTTTGGTGATTCTTGTACAAATACTGTTCTCATGTATGCGAGCGAATAAATCAGTTGTAAATATTCATTCTTGAACATCACATCTTCTTCGGCATCAAAATATATTTCTTTCAATTTCGGAGCTAATGAAATGACACGTACGAAATGAACCTCTTATTTTAATCGATTTCAAGATATTCTTCACCTTCGGTAGAGCCAAAAGTTCATGATGGTCAGATATATCCTGTTTGTCCTCTGGTATTTCATAATATGTATTTTCCGTTCCCGTAGTTTGGATCCATTTCAATTAGTATGTATTTTTCTTCTTATCAGTCTTGGATGCTTCCAAAGCGATACAAACCTTCATGGATGTCGTCATTTTAGCTTACGTTTTTGATTTATAAGAATGTAATCACTTCTTATTTTTATAATTGAAGAACGAGTAGAGTCGATCGATCTATATTTTTCGATCGATCCGGTTTGAAAAAGTCAATTTTTTTCAATAATTTTAGGTGGGATCTACTTTTCGTTCAAATTCCGTCTTTGGTCACCCCCGTTTGGTCATCCCTACGCGGCATACGCGTAGGGCGGTGACCGTTTGGCGAGCGCCGGAAAAGAATGGAAATTTTCGTCCGCTCGTTTCGTCGCGACGGAAAGTCATCCGCGAAATATATGGGCATTCGCGGGTAGCGGGTCTATCGGACCTTCGGTCCGAATGGGCATTTTCGCGACGGGCTTCGCCCGTCGCGAGATATATCGATTTCTTCCGACGGTCCGAAAATTTCCGGACGGTCTCCGTACTTAACTTCGCGGATCGCCCCTATACGTACACCCCAGAAACGGTTCGAGATCGCGGTGGGCGGGGCCTGTTTGTTTACAAATGGAGTGCGCGGGAAAAGTCCCGAAATTTTCGAACTTTATCCGCTCGTATCTCGGAAACGGAGGGGCATCCGGGAAAGGGAACGGTACTACTGTCTGGAGGGAAGTGCGGACCTTCGGTCCGCACCGATATCCAGGCGACGGGCTTCGCCCGTCGGGATCCTATGCGTCTGGAAGTTAGCACTACGTGATGGCGATAATATCGATGGTTGGTTGCCATGGAAATTACTGTTTTAATATATAGTGTAAGGAATAGACGATTTGATGTCATGATTCGGGAAGATTTTATTTTCTTTAGTTTAAAATATAACAGAATAACATACACAAATTAAAATAATAACATAAAAAGAAATAAATAAGAAAAATAGCTTACTAACCTGGAAGAAATCAAAAACCATGCTATTTCTTCGGTTTTCTCGATTCACATTTCTAACAACTAAATAGACATGTGACACTTTTAGGTTAAAATCTTAGACCTAGAACATAGATCATAGAACACAGAACATAGAAGTTACAAAGTTGTTTTCTCTAAAAATAACAGTTTTATTTTCACACATATATATATATATATATATATATATATATATATATATATATAATGATCAGAATACTTTGCATATTATGAATTATTTTGGTACACAATATCAGAACAAGATCAGAAAAATATAATATGGAATACAAAGATTTGTCGTGAAAAAGGTAAAAAAAAATATTGAAATATATTCTGAAATAAACAATTATTATGGTTGAATTTGATCACAGAGGCAAATAGTTCAAATGGATTTTTTAATGATAAAATAATATGATAAGTTGTTGGAAGTGAAAAATATCAAGAATGATCTCTTGGAAATATCAGTGAGCTCAATTAGTTCTAAATTGATTAAGGCCATCATACAGAAATGCAACCTGCGGGAATAAATCTGACTCTGCAGAGAATAAGGTAAGAATATCAATACCTTATGTGGAAGATTTGTCGAAGAAGATCCACAAAAATAGGTCGGGGCTACCACATCCAGACGGTGTTAAAATAGGAAAATGTTCTTAGAAGTTTCCTGATAAAAATCAAACCGGAACACTCAATAAACAATAAGTACTGCATCTACTCGATACCTTGTGTACATCTTACGAGTATATGAGAAAAACGAAACGCCCTCTTAAGTCAGAGTTAAGGAATCCAAAAATCACACCATCAAAGGAGAAACAACCAAATCAGGAATATCAGAACATAACTGGGTCGAACATCATAACATCCAATGGAAACAAGCAAAGATTATCCGCGGGAAACAATACTGGAAAAAGCTTAAGTTCAAAGAGGCAGTCTTCATACAACAAAATCCACATGCCTACAGCCACCCAAGTATAGAAATCACACAAATATGGCACCCTTTACTAGACCAAACGCAGAACATGAAAGTAATCCCACTCCCCCTTAACCCGTGATAACGTCCGTCACTCATGGATGACGGGTTGTATATGAATAGTTGCGAAAAAAATTAAGGAGTGATTCCTTGTCAAAAAATAGGAAGGGTTTTTCCTATAAACTTTTTTTTTGAGCCCCCCTGCTTAGTTACAGCCTCCTAAAGGTGGCGCCTGAAAAACAGTTCTTAATTTTTTTCTTAACAACCAAAAAACTGACAAGAATAAAATTAAGCAGACATTTTATGCGAGCTAGGAGGCACTCAAAAAAATTTTAGTGGCGTTTCCCTATGATTGCAAGGGGTAGAAAAAGACAACCCTAAACCTTGTTTCGCAAGAAACTTTTTGTTCTATTCATATTTTACAATAATAAGTTTTGTTTTGGATAGTTTGATCCATTTTTAACAAATAAGATCTCTTGTAATTTCACGCTAAAGATCACAGTTTTTGAGAAAAAAATTATTTATTAACAGATAATACGCCTGAGTCGTAGAGGTTGAAATTATTTTCAATCTTAAATTTATACATCAGGCGGATGTCAAGTTGACATTTTTATTGAGAACTGGTACAAATATTAAATGAATGTAACAGAACAAACAATGTCAAATTTTTCATTAATTAATTATCATATTAAATAGGTAGAAGGTACATGCCAAAAGGCGAAATTCAATACATCACAAATAGCAAAAAAGAAATATTCATCGATTGTAACTAACAAATTTGTTGATTTCTATCGATGATAATTTTTTCTTGCTATTTCTGATTATATTAAATGTATGACAAGATAAAATAGAATAGAATATTCTATTTTATAAGATAAAATAGAACATAATATTCTATTTTATTTTACATATAATATATAATTATATTTTGGCTTCAATAAATCTCATTATGGAATGTCAATGAATTTAAATAAACCTTAAAATAACTCACACTGTTCTTTGATTTTGTTAGAACATAGATCAATTTTGAATTATATAGTTGATCTGTGTTTCGAAGCTTTGGTCTTATAACACGTTGAGAGATATAGGTTAGTTTTTTGATTTTGATATTTGGAATATTAAATGAGGGCTGAAGACGGGATTGCTTAGAATTATATTTGTTTTTTGAAGATATAGTGCACATTTTTTTAGAGATTTTTGATATAACTTATTCGAATATTTAAATATATTAAATATTTCAAATAAATTATATTCTTTGAGAAGTCCTTTAAGTGTGTTCATGTTGTTAAAAGGCAATTGGTGTTCTTAAGGGTAAGACCAGAAACAAAATTTTGTCTCCTTTAAATATTTATTTATTAATTTTAATTACTTTCGTATATCTGTTGGGTTATTCATTCCATTTGACATTATATATTGAGTTTTGATTATATACGTCTTTTAAATGTAAGCAGTGCTTGTTGTAGACATAAATTTAATTCTAAAAGCTTTTTGAATAAAAATTTTTTGAAATTAAAATTGTAGAAGATAAACATATTTCAATATGTTTTAATATTCAAATTTTGTATGACAAAAGTCTAGACATCGGCGCAGAGATTGGGTTACCCGGTCAAAAAATCCGGGAGTATTTTGAATAACCCTACATGAAAGAAAAATGCGGTTTCTTAAGTCTTCCATATTTTGAACAGAAGTCTTGTGAACCAATATTTTTAAATGGCCCCAAAAAGTAAAATCCAGAAGATTTAGATCTGGTGCAGTCTAGAACTGAGGTCCACCTCGACCTATCCATCGATTTGAATATTATGATTTAAATACTGAAGTGCTCCAATACTGAAAAGTGCGGGGGCCCCATCATGCATAAACCACATTGTCCTTCGGAAACGGAAAGGAATATTTTGAAGAATTACAGGTAGTTCTTCTTCTAAAAATTGAACGTATGTATTTCCATTTAATTAGGAGAAGTTTTGGACCAATTAACTGATCCCCGACATATCAAAGCCAAACATTCAGAGAAAATTGTTCCTGGTGGTGAGCTGCAATAATAGCGTGAGGGTTCTCTTCAGCCCATATGTGGTTATAATGAAAATTAGTTATTGGATTTCTAGAAAAATTAGCCTTGTCTGTGAATAGGACCTTTTTCAAAAACTGAGGATATTGTTCAATCATTCTCAGCATCCAAGTGAAGAATTGGAAACGATTCGGAAAATCGGTACACGTTGGATGTGATATGGACATAAAAGTTGTTCCTTTAATATCGCAAACTCCGTCATATAGTGAATTTGCAATTGCTGCGCAATTTTACTAGTACTGATGTCAGGTTGCTCGTCGACATGATTTAGTACTGCTTCTTCTATTGCTGGAATTCTAATTTCGCGCTGGCGACCACAATCATTTTTATTTATTTTAAATGTACCACTTTCTCGTAGTCGTTGGTGAATTCGTGTAAATAGAGTGTGATGAATTTCCGTCAATTAAAGACCGAAACAATGATATACTTAAATATGTTATGCCGGGTTTATGCAACAAAATTTATTTCTGCCGGTTGTGATGGATCAGTTGGGAGAATACTAGGTACATTTTGATTTTCTGTCAACATTGATATAACAATTCCAAGTCTACCGTACACATGTAACTAATTTTTCGAGGTATTAGAAAAACAAAAACACAAAGAAATAACATAACCGCTTTGTATAATACATATCTGGAGAACATGAAATAAACATTATCATCATTATCTTCTGATGAGGTTACATTGTTTTGAGATAATATAAACATAATAAAAATATCAGTTTGACGATATTACAAAAGCTATCTCTGGAGAATTATTCTCCTATGTGTCGTATTTAGTGAGATGTAATCGTTTCAGGCCTTTCTTGGCTGAAAATTTACAAAATGCAGACACAAGGACAAAATGAAAAAAAACTCGACAGGCGCCGAGAAACGAAATCGACGTCTAACGAGTACAGGTACAAAAACGCCTTGTTTAGACTATTCGGACAATGAAAATATTGAGTTGTCGACCTTAATGACACATATAGTAATATCATGAATTTAAAAAATTGCTAATAATTATTCATATTACTCAAACTCACTTAGAATACGAAGTATAATAAGAGAATTACACAATTGATGGAGTAAGTATTTTGTCCTTTTTGATAATTTAAAAATATATTTCATGAAGACAATTTTTGTTGAATATGAAATATACAAATTGGTCATTTATTCTTGCTCAAGGGGAAAGAGAAAAACGTATTATTTTGCTAATTGCATCTAGGTTTGAATATAAACTTGTTTGAATCCCCTGATAAAGAATTATTGGTCGAATTCGATTAGGTTTGACCGTCCTTCTGTTAATACGATAATATTCAAAACAAAGAGTTAGAGATTTGAAATTTTTAATGATATTTAAATAAGGTTATTCTGATTTTCACAAGTTTTATTGTTATATTTGATAGATTCGGTCTTTACTTGGTGGAAACTCATTTTAATTAAAAAAATGTATATGAGACAGTAATTTATTTCCACAAAAATGTTTGTACTACTACAACAATTGTTTCATCACGATGTTTCACCAGACAGTACAATGTAATACCTGAAGAAGCCACATCGTTGTGAAACAATTGTTGTAGTAGTACAAACATTTTTGTGGAAATAAATTACTGTCTCATATACATTTTTTTAATTTTATTGTTATGTTTACAACAATTGTTTCGCTATCGCAGTAGCATCATCAGGCAGGTTTACATTTTGAATAACTAAGCTTATTTCCGAAATCCGTTGCTATTTATATTACAGTAAGTACAATTAATTTTATTGAGCACTAAAACCCAAAAAAGGTCTCTGTTAATTCCAGTTTATCTAAGGGTTTAAGGCATAACTTTTACTTTCTATATGTAGAATTTCAAAATTATGGTTGAAAGTATGTCCTATTTTTAACAAATGGTTAGAATATGTGGAATTACTTTTATTATCAAAGAAACTCCTCAAATGTTCACAAATTTTATGTCGGAAAGTTCTTCCAGTCTGTCCTATGTAAACTTTAGGGCAATTACCGCAGGTTAACTTATAAACTCCCGATTTATCATCTTTATGCGTAGTCTATTATTTTTAATGAATTTACTCAAGTTTGAATAGGTTTTAAATGAAGTTCTTAAATCATATTTATTTTTGAGATATGTAGCAATTTTCTCAGAAATACCTTTAGTGTATTTTAAGGAAATGTGTTTGAAATTTTCTTTTATATTAGGATATACCATATTTGAATCTATTTTATTATTTTTATTCATCAACCATTTATCTATCAACGTAGTATCATAGTCATTATTAATAGCTATTTGTTTAATTATTTTGAGTTCTGAAATATAATTTTCCCGACTCATGGGAATATTAGCTAATCTATGAATCATTAGCTAATCATATAATCATATATAATCAGAATTGAATGCTGATAATTTTTTATTTAAAGGATGGTTTCATTTATTGTGTATAATAGAATCCGTATAGGTTGGTTTGTGAAATATTGAAAAATCATGTGAATTATTTATTTGAGTTACAGTTAAATAAAGAAAATTCATAGAATTATTATCTTCAGTCACGATCGAACAATAGTCGTGAACACATGTGCAGGCAGCAGCAGTGTCTATTTATCGAGATTTCACGCGAGAAAATTAAATCAGAAGACAACTAAAATAAAAAGTTATTTTGCAAAATTTCTGATCGCTTCACAGCCAGGGCCATCTTTAAACTATTTGAGGCCCCGGGCACATTAGGATCATGGGGCCCCTATGACCTTGAGAAAACACTATTTAGTTACAATAGATAAAGAAAGACAAACAAGGTTCTAAATTTATTTTTATTTAATTACTAACTATAAAAAAATAGGAAATATAAAAAATAATCTACTAAAGTAACTCGCTGTCTCGCTTAACTTAAAATCCTTAGATTAATTCTATGTTGATTGCAAAGGTACCCTTCTAGATTTAAGATGAGCAAAATCGTTAATCACTTCTTCAAAATCTATGGTATTGAGAATATCACATTCTATGGACATCAGCGACAAACTAGTTAATCTCTCTTGAAGCATTGTACTTCTTAATTCATTTTTTATTCGTTTCAATTTGGAGAAGGAGCGTTCTCCGCTGCAGTTAGTTACCATCATGCTTAAAAATATTCTCAATGCAATTTCTACGTTAGGAAATGTGTCTTCAATTTTGTTTTGCTTTAATAGATTATATACTTCCTGTACACTGTTAGATGCTTCATTTTCACTCCGAACATTTTTTAAGTATTCTTTTAAATGTTGACATTCTATTTTTAACTCTTTTTCATTTACATCTTCGTGATAGATTTGAGAAAATTCTTTGCATCCTTGTCGTATCTCTTCGGAATTCAGAGTTTTTAAGTGAAAAAATAAACTAAAACGTTGACTGACGGTCTCATATGAACTTTGTCGCTGTTTTAGATGAACACTCAAGGTATCGATTATTGGCAGAAAGGTTTCTACGTTGAATCGCTCTTTTCCATTCAATTGGACTGATGGCGCAGAGCCATCAAAAAAACTCTGCCGTGAGCTTCTATGTCTTGTTCTTTGAGATAGATCCTTGTAGTCAGATTCTGGGTTATTTTCTTTGGCAGATGATTCGAAATTATCAAATTTATCCCTGAGGTTAGTAATAAAATCATAAAGTGAAGTCAACAAATTGGTTGCAACGTCCAGTGTTATTGTTTCTTTCTGAAGATAATTACTTGTTTTGTCTATTCTTTCCAATATAGTGCTCCAGATTTCCGTCAGTATAATAAATTCTAGATTTCCCATTTTTCTAGACAGACTAAGGGCTGCGTCTCTTGTTTCTCGTGCCTGTTCAGTATCGTTTGCGATGGTGATTAAAGCTTCTAATATTCTTTTATAACCCCCATGCAAAGCACTTACTGCATCAGCTCGGGCTGACCATCTGGTTTGTGAAAGACTCTTAACAACTTTTTTTGAACCTTAATGTTCTGTTAACATATCCCATCTGTGGGTAGAGCCCGAAAAAAAGTTGTACACTTTCTGAACTATTTCAAAAAACTGTGATGCCTCCGGTACACACCCAGCAGCATGGACACCTACCAAGTTTAGTGAATGTCCTGCACATGGTATAAAGGTGGCAAATTCATATTTTTCCCTGATTCTTGTTTGTAGACCACTATACTTTCCCGACATATTTGAAGCATTGTCGTAGCTTTGGCCTCTGCAATCTTTTATGGGAATATCATGTATCTCTAAAAAATCTAGTCTCCGCTAAATACTTAGATTTATGCTCTTTAATAGGTATAAATTTCAAAAACCTTTCAACAGGAACACAGTCTTTTACGTATCGAATGGTGAAAGTAAGCTGGTCAATATGAGACAGATCGGGCGTACTGTCAACGCTTATGGAAAAATCTTTTGCTGATTTAACTTCATTTATAATTTTTTTTAGAACCTGTTTTCCCATTACTTCAATAAACTCATTACAGATATTTGCTGATAAATAAGAAATGTTACCCTTTCCAGGATTCCCAAGTTTTTTTAAGTGATCTGCAAGGAATGGATCAAATTCACTCAATAATTCCACACAACCCAAATAATTTCCATTGTTTGGAGATCCTAGGATTTGATTGTCGCCGCGAAATGGAAGCCCTCTCGATGCCAAAAATTTTACAACAGCTACAATCCGTTTAAGTACGTTTCTCCAGTAATCCACTTCCTTTTGATGTTGAGATAATAAGTCTATATCTACTCTACCAACCGCTTTACTTCGTGCCAGATAAGTCATCATAGATTGCTTATGCGCTGGGCTATTTTCATGTGTTAAAATTATGTGATTAATATGCTTCCAATCATTACATCCATTCCGAGAGCAAAGATTAACATCAGTTGGGTTAAATAAGCAGCATGAAAAACAAAATACAGAGCATTTGGAAGGCGAATACAGCAACCATTTTCTTTCGAACGTTCTTTAATTTGCGAATAAATAATGCTTTGTTGAAATATCTCGTTACTAATTTATTACCATCTTTGTAGGTTCTGGATGCCTCGGAAAAGTCACAATCTTTATTTTGAAAATATACTGGTCCCTTACGAATTAAAATTTCGCGATTTATTTCAACAAACTTTTCGTGAAAATAATCGGCGGGATCGTGCGATATTAATTCTTCTGTGTTGGAAAACTGCTGTTCAATTGACACAGTTGGATTTATCGGTTTTAGTGAAGTCACTGAAGTCGTTGCACTTTCGTCGTAGTGATTCAATCTCTTTTTCAAAATTGGAACATGAAGGTTTAGAAATTCCCGCAATTTGTAATTGAGCTGAGTCATCATGTGGAACATTTATGAGTTGATTGCTACTTACAGAAGTTTCTCCAGTAGTACTAGTAAAATATGATGTTAATTTTGGTAACTTTTCAATTACTTCTTTCTGATGTAGAGCTTTTTTCCTTTTTTCAGATCCACTAGGATATGACCGTTTCGACATTTTATATTATAATTCAGTATTTAATTAATTTTATAACGAAAATATTCGCCAACACAAAACAGACAAACGACGATTTAATCAAACAATACTATTTTTTTTATCAGAGCTCGAGCACAGTCAGTAACAAACTAACAATTACAAACAAAACAAACGCCACAACATCGCAGACAAATAATTGAAGGGAATTCCCCCGTTCCTCAAGTCAAACGACGATCGGGAGTCGGGAATTCCCCTTTTTTGTCTTTGGTATTACGAATGACGTTCGAATAGGTTTCTTTAAGACATAAACCACACCCCATCAAATAATTCTTCTTTTTTTAATTTAATAATTTTTCTTTTAATTGTATTCTTATACTTACATATAGGTATTTAAATTAACCTAAACATACTAATATCGGAAAAACTCATTTTTAAGAGAGAGTGGAGTACTTATACGGATACGCTGTTTATTTATTAGTTTGATCTTTCTTTTTGACGGATGTCAAATCTGAAATCGATATAACTTTGCAACGACGAACAATATTTTCTTATTTTAATAATATTAAAAATTGATAATAATCATAAGAATAGACACACAACATAAAAGTACCTGTTAAGGACTCAAGCATTTTCCGAAAGTCTTAAGTGGTTTTTATTGCTTCGAAGTAAAATTTAAATAGAAAAACTGAAACCAATGGTCTCTTACCTACCCAATGTTTTTATGTCTAGTGCAATAAAATTGATTGACGAATGAATTTATTTATTTTGAATAGTTTAAAACATACATACAGCCACATATTTAGCCAACACATTTTTTACATCAATAGATATTTTCTGTTTCCCATCACTGACCCTTCTGTCAAAAAGTTCAAGCTATGTTGTACAAGGTATAGCTATCCGCATGCGGCAAACTAAAGGTAATATAATAAGCGCAGGTATTGTAGTAAGTCATTATCATCAGATTTTTCGAAATTAATGTTTTTCGGTAATACCTAAATATCGGTTATCATTTGGTAATCTGGCAGGAACTAGGGGGCCCCATTCGATCGCGGGGCCCTGGGCACGTGCCCATAGTGCCCAGTGGGGAAGAGGGGCCTGTTCACAGCAAACGTCGCGGAGTTCGAGACATTTTTCACGGAGATGTCTCAAAGAAAAGGGGCTCAACCTCCTACGCCACCTCAGGGGGAGAGGAAAAATTTCAAGAAGTTACCAAGAAAAAACGGAAAAAAAAGTCAACAAAAGACACCTCAACAACAAAAAAACAGAATATGACTAAATCACCAGACATCGTATTCAAACAACCCCAACTAAGTCCAAGAAAAACAAATACAACAAACAAAAAAAGGGAACTCATGGAAGTAGATAACAGAAACGATGAAATGTCAACATCTGCTAATATAAGACAACTTGATGATTCACTTCAAGGAAACTCAAACACAAATCCACAACAAAGAATGAACTACCCACGAAAATCCTTGCACAATAAAAATGTATCCACTTTTTCAACAAGAATGAATGAAATTCGAAATACTGAATACAAACATTTATTCTATCTATCCGTGGACGAATCAGTAATTAAAGACAGAATCCAGATGGCAGAAGAATGGAATAAAAAATTTTCAAACTCAAAGGACATCATACTGAAAACCAAATTTATTATTATTTATTTTTATTTATTATTTACTGAAATCAAATGGTAAGAAGGAAGAGCTACAAAAAGCAATAGACGAAATGATGAACAATAAAATTATAACCAAATATAATGAAACAAAATCCTATGTGAGAACAAAGGAGAGAAATATTCCACAAACAACATTTTCAGTTGTAATATCAGCAGTTGAAAAATTCATTGATGACAAAGATATAAGTCAGCACCTGAACAACTTAAATTTGCAAATAGATATTGCAGAAGAATTGTTTCCAAATCGAGAAATACGTAAACAGGTTTCATAAGAATTATAATGGGAGATGAGGCAACATTTGAAAAACTTCTGAACGAGGGAATGTTTTACAAGAACCGACATTATTTGGTATTCCCAAGTCATCCACCAGGGCCTACACCAGTACCTTGCAGCAAATGTCTTCTCTTTGACCACACAACTGAAAATTGCAATAATTCATTGAAATGCACCAAATGCCAAGGACCACATAAAGAATCCCAATGCAAGACCAACCTTCTACCAAAATGTAGGGCATGCGGATCAGAAGAGCATCAGGCCTGGTCGCCTAAATGTCCAGATCACCCCAAAAAACCTTTGGAAGGTATACCCAATGTTGATATTAAGTCACTGAATAAAAAATCAAGAAACATAGAAGAACTTCACAAGAAACAAAACAGAATTCACGGCTCAGTTACAATACAGGATGACATAATTAACACTTATATTAGAAAACTCAACAAACCCAAAAATTACAACAGGGAAGAACTACTGAACAAATTGAAACGCAGATTTATTGGTTAATATAACATAGATACTGTGGCTGTTTTCTCCGGAAACAGAGTTTATATCTTAATGTTTGACATTGAGGACCCAGAAACTATCTCCTACAGATCCGACAAATAACAATGCACAAATTCGACTCTAAATTTAAGATCCTATACAGCAACATCAACAGCTACATTCCGAGGAAATACCTTATCAACAATTTTTTTGAAGAAAATGACATCCAATGTGTGATGTTTGTAGAGGCGAAAATAAAGGAAGAGCATGTGATTTCATATAGAGATTGGAACATCATAAAGAAAATAGGGAAAAAACGAAAAACACAAGAGGGGGAAGCATTGTGCAGTGCCCCCCAAGCTTGAAAATCGGAAATGACAAACCTCCTGCAATTAACAACGGACTAAATTAATGCCTACATTTCACAATACCTTTTCAAGGAGAGAAGTTGCATGTCTTCCTAGTGTATGTACATCCACATTCAGTTTATACAGGCTGCACTGTATAAACATTCTATCATTATCGGTGACTTCAATATCAACAAAGTGAAACATAAACAACTCTCTAAATTCCTGCAAAATGGCACATTCACTAAATATTTGACAGCTCCAACTTTCATCATGGATTACAACCCAGATAGCACACCAGACCTCAATCTGTATTCCTCTAACCTAAAGAACAACTTGAGGTGTGTGGAGTTGACCCCAGACCTTGGATTAGATCACCTAGCAATGATAATAAATATTGATTTGAAGCAGATACCTGAAGAGATGCCTATGAAGACAACATACAAGTTCCACAGATGCAAGATAAAAAAAAGTCAATAGAGAGGTTATGGAATTAATTAAAGAAAATGACAAGATACATATTGACGAGGATTATATTACCAACTTCAACAACACCCTGTCAAGTAGTATAAGAAAGAATATACCAATAGCCAAGCATCATATAGTACTTCATGAACTCCCATCATACATAATAAATCTCATAAAATTAAAGAGAAAAATTTACAGAGAATACCTGATCCAACCTCATCCGGAATACAAAAAAAAATATCAACGAGATCAATAAGAGCATTCAGGTCATGGTCCAACAATACAGACAACACACTTGGATAAAGGCCTGCAACGAAATCAACTCGACATGGGGAAAATATTTTACCAACAAGTTAAAAAACTTTCGAAATACAAACAAGTCTATAACATACCTACACTTAAAGACAATAACGGAGAATATAAGACAGACCAAGAGAAGATGGAAAAGTTTGCCGACTACTTCAGGGGCGCATTTCAGTACGATAGAAATATCAAATATGACATCACCAAAGAAACAAAAGTCAACGACTGGTATAAGGACATATTCAAAAATGCTGATCGCCTACCTGATAATGAAAATATAAAAATTGAAGAAGAGGATTACTATGAGATAATATCAAAAACTAAGAACAGCGCCCCGGGCTCAGACACTATTCCATAAAGTATCATAAAAAAACTAGACAAGGACATACACACAAAAATAATTCAGATGGATGAACACTGTATGAGATCTGGAGTATTCCCAGCAATATGGAAAACAGAGACCATAATAACCATACCCAAACATGGTACGGACCATCAAAAAATAAAAAGTTATAGACCAATAAAACTGTTGCCTGTTTTGGGGAAACTGTTCGAGAAAATTATCAAAAGAAGGCTTGAGGAGAGGCTTGTTTGTGCCATTCCCAAATGCCAGTTTGGATTTCAACCCAAGAAATCAAAAATCCATCCACTCACCATATTTGTATCTAACACACAAAATGCCCAACGAACCGAAAAAAACAGCTGCTATTAGTTTGGATATCAACAGGGCATTCGACAGCGTGTGGCTAAGTTAAACAAACTTAACTCCCCGATTTACTCCACAAAGATGGTGAAAAGCTTTTTGGAGGACAGGAATCTTTCTGTGAAAATCAATGAGACTACATCCACCTCATTCACCCCGGAACAGGGCACACCACAAGGTTCTCCACTTTCTCCTCTGCTCTACAATATTTTCTGCTGTGACATAGTTAGAAGCTATAACAATGAACAATACCTTCTACTTTATGCCGATGATATCATATTAATTTCACATGGAAAAACCGAATCTAGATGCATTAAAAAACTACAACTTTATATGGACAGATTGATAACCTGGTTCTATAAATGGCAGTTACGCCTCAACCCTGAAAAATCGAAATTCTTAATATTTAACCACAAGATAAGACCGAGTTCACCCATGATCCAATTGGACAATAGAAATATAACACCGTCCCCAGCAATAAAATACCTTGGCATACAAATTGACAGCAAAGCAAACATGAAACTTCAAGCAAACCTCGCAAAAAAAACAATTGCAAGAGCGAAACATTTCAAATGTCTCACCTATAAGAATGAAGGAATCAGTTTTGAAAATGCCACAAAGATATTCAAAACAATCTGCAGACCAATTCTTGAGTATGGTCATTCACTGTATGCAAATGCAACAAATTCGGTGTTACGGAACCTAGAAGTAGGATAGAGAACATCACTGAGAATAATAACACGGCTGAGACATCCTCAAGATAGATTGCACAATCCACCCAACGAACTGCTAAACTCCAGGTCGCTTGAAAAAAAATTTTTTCAAGAAATGTTAATAATTTGCACTAAGAATAAGTGTTTTTTACGTTCACCTATCAACAAAATCCACCGAAAAAACATTTTTCCGAAAATCATTCATCTGGTTTGCTTTTGTATACAAAGTTGCAAATCATCATTGAAACCCTTTCAACTTCAAAATCGGAAGTATTTCCTAAAAACTTTCAACTCTTATCAAGAAATAAATTCAGGAAAGAATGAATTTTTATAACATGTTCATTGAAAAAGTTCCATTGCTGGCATTGAAGAGGCATTCAAAATTTAATAATTTTTTTTCGTTACCAAATAATATTATTGGTTAATATTTCGAACTGAAATATATTTCTAAAAATATGATTCGAATAAATAATTAATATTATCCAATATTTCATAGATTATTCCAAACTTCAGTGTGTACTCGATATTTTAAAATCACCTACTTGAACGACAAAAAAGCAGGTATAGCAGTGCTCGTATTAGGGCAAAACCGATATCGCTTGAAAGCCTAAGTGAAGTGTTAAGGTACTTCTAAGAATACAAATATCCCAACAATATAACCTTAAGACCTTTGTCAATCATGAACTTTCTTCTGTGATACATGTTCAACACATCTGTTGAATATTTATACGAATTTATTTCAGGGGATTACTAAATTTTAGTTTCATTCTGACAGGTAGAAAAACGACAAAATATTGAATAACATAAACGATATGTCTTTCTCAATTATCTGAAAAGGTGAAATAATTTCTATCTAATGCTAATCTTAACATCGGAATTTCTAAAAATATTTGTTACAGTAACAATCTTATTCTTCAACTATTGACATTTTAGTTTATGAGACATGAAAACTACCACATTTTTTTTATTTTCCCAATATTTCCGAAAGTACAAATTCGATCAATTTGAAATTTGCTATTTATCTACTTCAATATTGAAGTAGAATAACTTGGCGCATATTCGGGCGAAATTCGTAGAAGAAAATGTGTGGAAATCCTGAAATAAAATGAAAAAAATAAGACAGAATTTAAATTTTCTTCTTCTTTCTTTAAAATATTGGTGCATATATTGCTAGAAACATTTCAAAGAAAGAAAAAGAACAAAATTTAAATTTATAGTTCTTTGTTTATACTGTAGCATTGATCTATCTTCTGTGGTAGACAGCTGATGAACTTCCTTCTGAGTTGACAGACCTCCAAGTATTTTATTTGGCATGTCAGAATGAATTTTATTATTATAGTTTAATGTTGATAGTGATTCAGTAGAATTATACATATGTTGTTTCTGATCATTGTTATGTAGTGGTCAACTTTTGACATCGCAATTTATGATTCAGTGGAAATAATTTAGGCATATTACATTCGGACGTTTAAGTAACAGTTAATATGGCAGACAGTAAATTGTTAAACACTTCGACTTCTGCTAGTCCTCCGCCAAATTGTGCAATTTGCTTAGGATCATGTTCTAATAAATGTTTTTCGGATACCTGTATGCATCAATTTTGTTTTAATTGTCTACTTCAATGGTCAAAAGTAAGTGAAGTAATATCATGTTAATATGTGATATGTATTGTCAAATATATTTTTCCTCATCATGAAGTATATTTTCAGATTAAAGCAGAATGCCCACTATGTAAACAACCCTTTAAATCCATTATTCATAATGTTAAATCTAATGAAGAGTATGAGGAACATATTGTTGAGCAACCAGTCAGCCTCCCTGTTCGCATAATGGAAGATTTCATATATCCTCGTAGTTCTCCAAGGCAACACAGATTTCATTTTAGGTGAGTTTGTATGTTAAGGTATAACTAAATTAGATTGTGTATTTCATATTATATTTTCTTTTCTCATTTAGAACCACATTCACTGTTAACACTCATGGAGAAAATGCAATTCAGAGGATGTTGATGAGCCATTCCCTCACAAATGGAATTACTATTTCCGACTATTTACCACATTCAAAGTAAGTATTCATTATAATCGGAAACTTTGACTATGCGATTGCAGATGAATACTTTGTTGTCCAATTAAATTCAGTTTCTGTTCAGTCGTTTCTAAATATAACTTTCCAAAGCAACAATATGGAGATTTGATATTTGCTTGATAGGTTTTAAGTCCCAATTGGAGCATCAGTTTCTTGATTAGATAAAATCTGTCAATAGGCTCTGGACATGACTATGAAAAATTTTGTTTTTCAATAACTCAAAAAATAGGCATCTAACCAACTTGAGAAGCTAGATATAGAATACTATTTGAACATTTTGCGACAATCTCTTCTCTATAATGTGAAAGGTTACATAAATATGCCGAAAGAAATTAATTTTCTCTTTCACTTCCAGAGATTGAGGATTCAAGCGGCAAAATAGATTACATTTTTGTTTGGGGACAAAGCAGAAAAAAATTATTATTATACTACGAAAAATTTATAAAGAACTTACATTGTTTATGAACTGATCCTAAAATAATGTATCAAAATTGTTTCTATCATAGAAATAACTGAAAACTTGAACTGCAGATCATCAGTTTCAATAAACTAGATTAATCATAATCCAGGAGCTGAAGGACTTAGGTCGATCGTTCTTGTTTATGACAATAACAGTTCTCCTTCTCATAATCCAATAGTTGTTGTGGATATATTCTTTATTATTTTATTTTATTATGGTACATTGAGGAAAAAGAAATCCATTATTTTTTCGGTTAAAGGTCTGTAGTGATCGGTATACTACTCTGTCAAGAAAGTACCGGGAATTTTCAATTAAAACAACATTTTTACATTTAATCGTCAAAATTTATTGGGTCGCCTTCAAAATAGGCTCCATTTGCTCCAATACATCTATGCCAATGGCACTTCCAATTATCGAAACATTTTTTATAGGCGCTTTCCGGGATGGACTTTAGCTCTCGCGCCGAATTTTGTTTTATGGCTTCAATCGACTCAAAACGGGTGCCACGCAGGGGCAATTTTAGTATTGGGAAGAGAAAAAAGTCGCAGGGAGCCAAATCCGGCGAATACGGTGGTTGCTGAAGCACGTTTGTTGAGTTTTTGGCGAGAAAGTCAGTCACAATCGTAGCTCGGTGAGAAGGCGCGTTATCGTCATGCAAAATCCATGAGTTGTTCGCCCACAAATTTGGCCGCTTCTTACGGATACGCTCACGCAAACGTTTCATAACGCCTAGGTAATACTCCTTGTTTACCGTCTGACCCTCTGGAACGAATTCGTAGTGCACCACGCCACGGATATCGAAGAAAACAATGAGCATCACCTTCATTTTCGAGCGGCTTTGGCGTGGTTTTTTCGGTTTCGGCTCATTTTTTGCCACCCATTCCGATGATTGCTGGCTTGTTTGTATATCGTACTCGTAGACCCAGGTCTCATCACCAGTTATAATGCGTTCCATGAATGTAGAATCGGAATTACAGCGATCCAGCATGTCTGAAGCAACCTGTTCGCGATGACGTTTTTGAAGAAAATTCAGGTCTTTCGGTACGAGTTGTGCGGCCACCTTTCTCATGCCCAAAATATCAATCAAAATCGTACGTGCGGACTCGTGGGATATCTTAAGATCATGTGCTATCTCTCTCAAGCTGGTACGACGGTTTTCCAGCACCCTTTCCTTAATTTTATCGACGTTATCTTCGATCGAAGCCGTCGATGGGCGACCACTTCACGACCGTCCTTGAAGGCTCTGTACCACTGATATGCACGAGTTTTCGATAGAGCATTATCACCAAAGGCCTTTTGCAACATTTTCAATGCATCGGCACACGAAAATTCATTTGCAACACAAAACTTTAAATAAATTCTTTGCTCAACGTAATCACCCATAGTAAAAATCGGCACTCACTCTGACATCGACTGACTTAATCAGCTGTTGCAAACACACTAGTTGACAGATCCCGCTCAAGCTTGGCATAGTAATTAAGGACAGTGGTACCAACCTAGGAAAAATCTGCCTCATTGCCCCGCCAGATTTAAATCGATAATTCCCGGTACTTTCTTGACAGAATGTATAGTAAAGTATGAATCAACCAATTTCAGATTTATGCTTGTTGTCAAGGTGACATTTCACACTAAAAAAATTCTTTTGCTGTTTTTTGTTTGGTTCATTCAGTTGTGAGTTAAAGATTGTTAAAAATGGAAGTCAATAAAAAGAAAATTCCGTACATTTTACAGTTTTTCTTTGATAAAGGCTAAAATGCAAGCCAGGCAGCTGAAATTGTGAATGATGTTTATGGTCCTGATACTGTAGTAGCTAATTATGTACAATTTTGGTTTCATTGATTCAAGTCAGGTATATTTGATGTTAAAGTTTCACCTCGCACAAGTAGGCACGTCATCGAAAATATCGATAAACTCGCAGAAATAATCAAAGTTAACCGGCATGTTAGTAGTTGTAGCATCGCCCAGGAGCTAAAGATCAACACACAACAGTTTTGAATCGATTGTGCAAATCTGGATTCAAAAAGAAGCTCGATGTTTTGGGTGCCACACCAATTAAACCAAAAAACATGATCCAATTTCCATCTGCGAAGCCTTGACCAAACGGAATGAAATCAACCCATTTCTTAAATGGATGGTGACTGGGGAGGAAATGGGTCACATATGACAACATTATTGTCTGAAAATGATTGTGGTCAAAATGCGGTATTGCAGCTAAAATGGTGGCCAAACCTGGTCTAACAGCCAGTAAGGTTCTACTGTGTATTTGGTGGGACTGGAAAGGTATAATTTATTATCAGTTGCTTCCAACTAGACCGTTTGAAGCTAGCAATTGACCAGAATTGGCCAGAATTGACCAATGTGTTCTATCAGGACAACGCCCATCCATACACGTCTGTAGTGACTCGCCGGAAACTCCGGGAGCATAATTGGGAAGTTATAATGCATCCACAATATAGTCCGGATCTGGCACCAAGCGATTAACACCTTTTTCTCTCATTGCAAAACTTCATGAGGGATAAGAAATTTAGAACAAGAGAAGATTGTGAAAATCTATTACTAGAGTTTTTCGCTAATAAGGACAAAGACTTCTATGAGAGAGGCATTATGAAGCCACCTTTAAAATGGCAACAAATTATAGCACAAAATGGTGCATATTTGACCCAAATCCGACAATCAAAAACTTGGTTGCTGGTTTTTGCTCATTTAGGTTACACATCTACGAATCTTTTTTTTAAGTTATTTATGAGTTGCTGCTTTTCCGTAATATTGGGGTTATTCAGTTTATGTATGTATGTGTTGAATATGTTTTCATGGATTGTAGTTTGTGCATGAATTCTATTGTTCTTTGTGGTGGAAGGTTTATTGTTGACTGATTTTATTTTCACATTTGGAATGGAAATACTTGGTTCCTTTAGACATTTCATTGGCCACACCACGTGATCTTTTTTGCTGCAGGTACTGCAAGAGATTGGTAAAGGAGAAGCGTGAAGCATTAGTGTGATATTTTCTTTACATTCATTACATACCATGGGTGACTTGCAGTTGAGGGTTGTGTTACTAAATTGGTTGCACTTCACACAAGGTAATGTTCCGGTGGGGAACTAGAAAAGACAGGATAGTGACGACATTTGCAGAAAAATCCGTCTGCCAGGAGAGATTCAAATGCTTTTATATTTGTGGTGATTATTCTTATCAGTAGTGTTAATTTTCTTGTGGCTCTTGAAGTTTTTTCTACGTTTGTTCGCCTGAGGAAAGGAAAGGGAAACCTGTCATCTAGTTGGTGCTCCGAGCAGAAAGTTGTGTCCTGTTTACTCTCGTCTTGAATTGCTGAATATTATACACTGAAGGAAACACATAAGCTGGAAGCCTGTTCCACACCTGGCCAGTTTGGTGGAAGAAGGACTTGTGATAAACAGTCCGAGTTCTTAATTCAACTGCATAGGGATGTTCTCCGCGAATCTGGCAGCAGCTGGTATCATTTTCTTCAGTTGCATGGAGCATTGACCATGATAATATCTGTAGAACAAGTACAAATCGGTAACTCTTCTTTCTATGTTCCAATGACTGCAAACCGGCTGTTATAGTTAGGCAGTCAATCAGTCATTCTGATATTTTTGGATGGAATCAAAAAGTTGTAATGAATGCTTGGATGCTGAGCTCCAAACATAGCAGCAGTGTTTGAGTCCTGGTCTGATCTGGGTTTTATAGCATAGAAGAACCTGACCTGCAGAGAAATATTTCCTAGCCTTGAACAAATATCGCAACTTATTTGCAGTATACTTCTCAATGCTAGTTACATATTCCCCCAACAGACTGAAGAGTTTACAGTCACGCCAAGAAGATGCATGGAATCACTTGGCTGAAGCATTTGATTTTCCAAAGGTTCTTGT
Organism: Megalocaria dilatata; assembly: GCA_034642435.1. Classification (NCBI taxonomy): domain Eukaryota; kingdom Metazoa; phylum Arthropoda; class Insecta; order Coleoptera; family Coccinellidae; genus Megalocaria; species Megalocaria dilatata. The sequence continues at coordinate 45,684,307 of CM067856.1, forward strand.
TTGGATATTTGAGACATTGAATTGCACTAGATTCCGTTAACTCCATTTGATATCTTTGTTAAGGGAATCGATTTGCTGACATCTATGAAGGTGACACTCAATGGTACTCAAAGATTTGCCACGTGTTATCATTTGCGAAACTCGCAATGTGGTTCTCAGTCGTACTGAGAAGATCGTTTATATGTATCAGGAGGAGGGTGGCGACAAAACTGAGCCTTGGAGCACTTCAGCGTTCACATTGAAATCAAGGGAATTGACACTGTTCATTACCACATGAATGTTCCTGTTGGTGAGGAAACTTTTCATCTAATCGCAGGCACTCCCGGGAAACCCATACTAAGATAGCTTATTCAGAAGAACCTTATGCCAGGCACGATCAAAAGTCTTTGATATGTCCAAAGAACCTGATATGCATTCTCCATAGCGCTTAGTAGAACTTGTCCACACTTGGGTCACATAGCTGAGGAGGTCACCTGTTGATCGGTGTTTGCGAAAATCATATTGTCTATCACTGATGAGACTGTTGTTCTCCAGGTATTTAACCATTTCGAGACTTATAGCAGCTTCTATGACTTTCGACAAAATGGATATTATCGCTATTGGGTGGTAGTTTGATGAAAAACACTCCCTCCCATTCTTTGGTATAGACTGTACTCATGCACTTTTCCATGAGTCAGGGAAAATTCCTTCAATGTATGACATAGTGCACATCTTACAAAAAACAGGTGTAAGCTCTGGTCAACACTTTTTGAATACAAAGGCAGTAATTCCGTCTGGTCCAATTGATTTCTTGTTATTGAGTCCACTGTAGTCTGAAGTATGTATTCCTCATCCTAAATGAAACAGTTGGAGGTTCCCAACCAAGTGTTTCGAAAGTCTAATAAGCAATGAATGTCCGCACGAAAAGATCGGCTTTAGCTTTAGGCAAAGTTGCAAGTGAACCATCCTCTTCTATCAGAGCGAGAAAACTTGAAAGAGAGAAGTTGTTACTAATTTGCTTTGCCATCGATCAAAACTGGCGCGATACACTGAGACAGTTTATGAGCTTGTTGGTTATTCTTGAATTATACTCTTCTTTGGCTTTGTGTATGGTGTGATTGCATGCGTTTCTGTGCTGAATGTAATTGGCACGTGTCTAGTCAGATGAATTTGACCGCCACCATTGGTAGGCCCTATCTTCGCAGTTGTGGCCTGTCTGCATCACTTCCAAATCATGCCTTGCTGTTTGGGGGTCGTTTGACTGTATTTGGAATAAAAGTGTCCATCCCAAAAAAAATTGTATCTGTAATACAATCAACAATGCTGTTATATTTCCTGTATTGAAGCATGTTTCATTTCATAGGTATGAGGCATTAAAATTACACAGAACATCCCAGTCTGCTGCATTATAGTGACAAATCCTATGTGTTTCCTAGACCCAACAGCTTCTTTGTTTGTGTGTTAGATGGGTGGTTCCTTTTTATAATTTTTTTTTTGCCTACTATGTTGAATGGTTGCTTTTCTTCTGTGATTTTGGGTTCTGATGTGCTGCTTGCTAGCCACATTATGGGACGGGATAATTCTTCATTCATTGTTATTATTTTATCTTTTCCTGAAGAAATTTTTGAATTAAATTACCGTCGTACTCACGAAACTTGAGTGTGCTGGTTATTATTATTATACCAAAATCAGAAATTTGTCTTCATCTGAAGAGCCGTTATCGCATAGGTATATTAAATTTACATCTATATTCCTAAAAATTTATTACTGTTTAGCCCTTACATAGAAAGAACTAGAAGACGACCCAGATGCACGTCTACCAGTTATAGAAGAGCAATTTATGAGTCCAATTTGTGGGCCAGCATGCATAACAACCCTAGCAGTATGACTATAAGGTTTCGAGAAATAACACCAGAGTTCTTCAGGTTAGTTGGAAAAAAAAGCATTTGAATTTTTGCAGCAATATCTGAAATCTATTAAAATTGAGATGCAATATACCTTTGGTAGTATCTTAACTATCAAACAGAATAATTCTGTTATACCTTGCTACAATTTTTATAAGATTTCTCAAAAACTTTTTAAAATTAAATCGCATAAATACCTTAGAAACACTTTCTTTTTAGTAGGCACATAGAATTAATAAGCATTTCACAGCTTTATAAGAAGATATAAGAATCTGAAGAAAATATAGGGTATTGAACGAATTTACTCAACAAACATTTAGTGTTAATTCTTTATGTTTACTAAAAAAGAAATAGTGTTTCTAAGGCATTTATTTAATTTCAAAAAGTTTTTGAGGAATTTTATAAAATTAAAATTTGTAGAGAGGTATAATAGAATTTCTGTTTGATACTTAAGATATTGAAAAAACCTTCTATCAAGTAAAACAATCACCTTTTTCTCATCTTTCATAGTACTAGATTCATGACTGAGATAAAGAGCATTAGTATCATAATTCCCAAGAGATACCCTTCCTCGAAAAACAGTTACTCTGCACAGATATCAGAAATGGGTTTGACCCTGTTTGGAAATCAATTTACTTTCTATTGGGGAAAATGGCACAATTCGGAAAATTAACCATAAATTTGAATGGATTCATAAACAACTTTCAAAAGACCCAAACAGAAAAATGTTTACACAACAATTTGTTCATTTTTAACTCAACATTGCCATGATCGGAAAGCTCCCGATTATGAGCTTTCCTATCACACACTGAATTGACAGTTTAATTTTTGAACTGTATTTACACTTTTGTTTAAAGCTCATTAATTTTTATTTTTCTTCAGGGCAAATCCAAATAGCAGGGCTCGTTTGGTACCTTGGCTAAATCGTGAATTAAATGCTTTACTGCATGAAAATACCCAAGACGTGATGCAAGTAGTGGATATCATAATGGATTATCTCCTAAGGTATCATATCTGCACTCGTCCTTTCAGAAATTTATTGAGGACATATCTTGGTGCCAGAACAGACCATTTTGTCCATGAATTCTACAATTTTCTGCGTTCCCCTTTTGACATGATTGGGTATGACAGGCATGTGGACTATTATGAGAGGCCAACAACTCCGACTCCCTTTGTTGATATATCAGAAGATGACAGTGATGTTGTGATTGTAGAAGAAAATCCTGAAGTTATCGAAGTTCTCAGTAGTGATTCTGATGATGATGTTATTATGACTTCTTCTTTTGTTCCCAAACCAAAGTTGATTACTGAAGGTTCGTCATCTAGGAGGTCCAGACGAGTAAGTATGCTTTTCTTTCTTGGCTAATACTATACTTTTTGGTAATGTCACACATATCAGGTCTGACAATAAATGCTAAAAAATATTATTATTATATGATATTTCGGCAAATGAGGTAATGAATTGAATGACTTATGAACAATCTAAATATAAGAAAACAAATTATTTTTCGATTTCTTTGATACTATGGAACAATGAACCACTCTGAAGGCTTTCTGTAACATTTTAAGTTGATCAGTATGCAAAATTTAGTTTGCAACACAAAATTTCAAACAATTTCCTTGCTCAATAGAATCATTAATTTTAAAATGTGACAAAACATAAAAACTTGTCTGATGTAAACAGCTACTGAATAAATACTAATGATCCGATATATTCAAATTTGACATAGATGTCAGTTAAGGGTTTACCAACTCAATAAAAAAAACCAGATCTATTAACAGTGGTTCATTTAAATTACAATTTCCTGATACTTGTATATGATGATAGCTTGTATATGTCATCATTCAGAGTTTATACACAATATCTGAACTCTTTTTTTGTAATAGTAATAATATTTCAGTTTTTATTCGACCTGCTTCAATAGACCATATGTGTCATATTAATGCTGCAAATATCATGTTTTGGGCTAAGGGTCCATGGTTAATCAGAACATCTAACTCGCAGCTTCGTTCAACACTTGAAAAGAAACACAATAATAAAGAAACTGTGAGTCATTACGCTGAGAGAGTTTAAGGGTTCAATTCATTTCACTTTTTCGTCAAAAATTAACAGTGTTCTGCCTAAATTGGCCTAAGGATACAGTAACAAAATCTAACCAGAACACAACCGATCTCCTAACTCGCACAAGCTATAGCTTTTGAGGGAACTTCACAGAAAATCTAGGGAGCATCTAGGATGTTATATCAATATTACTTTTATGTAAAGTAATCATTGTTAAATTGATTATTTTGACGGTACTATCTTTTGTTAAAAAAAATCATCTTAAAAACACTCAATATAACAGAATCAGATTTTACTGTCATAAGTTTATTGTTGAATGCCCCCATATAAGATGGTAAAGCTTTCAAGTACGTTTGATTTGTCTATAAATTATATCCTTTCATGAATAGGAAAAATAAAAACCATCTAGGAGGCTAGGACAATGAAATAATTTTTTATCGGAGTTCAAAAGTCCCACTCTTGAGAAATACACATCTTTCAGCATACTATAAAATTCTCTGAACTTGAAGATAAACATCTTAACCTTAAAAACTATTATATTTTACATGGTTAATACATAAATAATTTGCCTCACAGAAATTTTTTAAATGGTTATCTCTAAAGAATGGTATAGTTCATTACTATGAAGTTTTTCAAGCAAGTACTGTGCAGCACAAAATGGATATAGCTCATTGTAGAATAATTGCAGGTATCTGTATCTTCATCCACAAGCAATGAAGAACTAAGGAGAGAACAAGAGAGGCCAAGAAAACCTAAGCGTAAAAGGTCAACTCGCGAGGAGTTTGACAACCGGCGTGTATCAAGATTACCTGACAGTAATTCTGATGAGGATTCTAGCAGTAGTGTCTTGGATGATGTTCCTTTATCTAAGTATCTGAGGATTGAGGCATCTATTGGAAAGAAACTCTCAAAGAGAAGTTCTAATATGGTGAATGCTCAACCCACACAGAAACCTAGAGAAGCGAATAGACCAAACAGTCATTCAAGAAAAGAAGGTTTAAATAAAAAAACTAAGCAGCCAGTGGCTACTACTAGTTCCTTATCCAAAGCCCATTGTTCAAGATATAGCTCTCAAAGAACAGACTCAAGTTCAAGCTCTAGCAGTGATTCATGTAGCTCTTATCCCAGTCAAGAATATGAAAGAAGGTAAGTTTAATATTAGAAGATTGATCAAAATTCATATTGTAACCGAGTTTAAATAGATTGTTAGGTACATTGTACCTAACATTGCTCTAATGGAACTGTGAGGACATGTCCAGGTATTAAAAAAAAAAACAGTTGACCGTTTGCCTTGAAGTGCTTCATGTGCGAACAATTTTAGTTTCAGGTTCATATGCATAGATCTATAATTTGTCTCCTATCACGATCTCATAGATACGTTTTAATTTTTTGAATATTTCTTTGCCCCATTTGACATGTGATATTTTTTGAGCGATAATCAAATTATGCAGTATCCAATACGAACAAATCTTTTTCACAGTCAAATGTTCATGCAATATTTAATAGATGCTAGTGGAACTAATCTTCAAGTGTACCTCATCTCACTATATGTTAAATGACAATCTTGCAATATCGGTTCATGCACAGCATTGATGTTTTCTGGCACAACAGTCTATTTTTGGATCACAAAACTCGTTCTGTATTGAAGTGCGACCATAATTGAACCACTTCTATTGCGCACTGGCGGGTTTATTACGGTATGTTTTTGTTGGGTCCTTTGAATACTATTTTTGGTTCCTAAATTTAATGATTTGAAAGTATTTATTGAGTGGAACAAATTTGACATCTTGCATTGCCTGAGATTTGGTTAAATAATTCAGTTGATTTGTAGATTTTAATGATTAAAAAATTTAATTTTGTTAGAGTAGATAGAAATACTGGAGCACGATATAAAAATATAAAACTGAGGCTATTTGGGAGGAATCCAAGCATCTACGTAATAAGCTGAATCATACTATAACTAGAGAAAATCAATTATATTTTCATTATATCACTATGAATACTTCAAGTAAGGAACAATGGAAAGAACTCAAATGTATGGTCTTATTATTTTTCAAGGATTGTAGGATTTCAACAATGCTTCCCTTTTCACCATCTAATTTAATTATTAATCCTTTTTTTGTCCTCAAAATGATATCTTTACTGTGTCAATGCAAACACTGAATTGAGATCTCTCATTAGGTGATTTTTTCTGAATTGTCTGACGAGTTATAACCCTCGACATGATTAAGTAACCTTTTAAAATACCAGTGTAATAAAATTTAAAATAATGAAGTTTGAATGCTCGCCAATTTATATATTATGTAAAGTATTCATCTCTGCACTCATTCAAATAAACACGTACCTATATCAAGAATTTCCCAAGGGATATCTTTCTGCTGCATTTTGCCTGAAGACTCCAAATATTTAATATTTGAACACATATTACTTTCAATAAATTTCAAAAAAGTCATTAAATTACAAAAGGATTATTTGTTTACACAGAACTGACATTTCATATAATATACCCAGTCACATTCATGTTTCAAGCATAGAGATAATATCTCCATGGTTCAAAAAGTAACAGGACCGGACTTGATATTTTCTGTAATTTGAAGATTTGAAATTGAACATTTGAACTGATTTTTGGTGAAATGGTTCATTTTGACGAGTTCTACCTCTTGTTGAAAAAAGTCTCAACTTTGAAAAAACTTTGTAATTTACAAATAATCTTTGAACCTTTTTCTCAACGACTCGAGTAGTTTCATTTCAAAATATCTAATTTTTATTGAAAAAAATCTAAATTAGTAGATAGCCATATTAGCTGTTTTTCTCAAAGTTTCAGCCATGTTACATTACTCTGATGCATTAAAGCGTTATGTCACATCAGGTTGTGTGGATCCACATGAGACAAAGATCGAACCTTAAGCATATGAAAAATCACATTTTTGAGTTAGTAGTGAGCCTGCAAAGATGAATTCTTTCCGCATATCTGATATCGGCCAGATCAATCTAAACATAAGTACAAAAATCTTATTTCTGGTGTTTTGTATCACATACACCTCGATCTGCACATCGATTATGCATTAGAAACATTTTGAAAAGATATTTGGTATCGTATGTTGAAACTCCTCTTTACAAATGAGAAAATTTAGAATTTCCATAAAAATCGTTCCCACTTTTTTAAGAAGACACCAGATGTTTTTGGTCTGGTTAAGAGATGTCCAGTTGAGGGATAATAAAAAAAATATCGATTTTTGCGCGCTAGTTCCAGGAAATAGCGTGTTATCATTTCGCCCATATCTGTAATTTTCGAATTCTGAGCCGAAAGTGGTCTCAAATGACTAATTTGGACTCATTGATGATTCCGAGGTCAAAAGTAATTCTACTGGCCGGCCACTAAACACGCGTCTGATCAGTTCAAATGTAGAACATGATTAAGTCACAGTGTGGCGGAACAATTGTCGTTCAACAATAAAAAGTTTGTGGAAATTGAATTTCCACAATTTCCACAACGAATTTTATTTACTATAATACTAGTTGCAACATAATGGTTAAAATACCCTCAGAAACCTTAAAATGGACAGTCCTACCTTATATTCCATATAAACTAAACTAAACTCCCTTCTATGTCTGGATGAGCTGATCGCCAGTAAGTGGTCTGGATGAGCAGCAGTTTCATTCTTATTAAGATTGCAAAACTTAGGTTGACTCTCCATTACCATAAAAAACCTGAAACAAGAACACCAGTTTATTACAATGTTTGTGTATGTATTTGAATATATTATGTATTAATATAATATTTTTTTCAGGCATAGAAGAAATTGTAATAAATCTACTAGTAGCTCCAGCAGTCATACAATAATGTACAAATCTTCAGTGCCCAAATTAGAAGTAGAAGAAAATAGACCTCCTTACTGCATAAAATCAGGCACAGAAAGAATGCAAGAAATATATTTAGACATGCATAGACGTGGTTCTACATCACCTGGAGAAGGACCCTCTAATGTACCTTCACCTTATCTGCCAAGAGAACAATTTGTTTCTCAGTCTGTTGTTGATGGTAGGAAGGATGATATTGCAACTTCAAATTCAGAACCTGAAGTATTGGGATTTCGTCAAACTTCAGCCACTAATCAAGGAGTAAAACCAAGAAAGGAAGGGATGAATCGTTTTCGACCCCAGTACCTGGCCGAAGAATTCATTACTCAATACAGTGCAAATCAAGCTTCCTCATCCACTTCAGCATCCTCTTCGAATGCCTACATTCCAAGTAGCAGTAGAAATTACCAGCCTTATTCGAGTTACAACACCGATACTTCTCCCGACTTGATTGACCTATCTGTTAAGTCCAGAATAAGACATGAAAAACCCTTAACTGTTTCATGTGTTCCACCAGAGATTCGTGCAAGATTCAGAGAGTCATCTCCTAGATTTTATAGTCGGTGTGCAGCTGAAGCTCATTCACCAGATCTTTCGTTACCTTCCACAAGCTATGCACACTATAGTTGTGACCGTTTGCCAAGCAACATATTTAAAAGTGAACCATCATATTCTGAATATCAATCAGAGGGATCAACCAAATATTGGACTGATTTATCTACGCAAAATACTTCACAAACAAATTCAAATGATTCTTCCTATAACTATCAGGGCCAACAACCTAGAAGGTCTGTTATACAAAATTCCCGTGATAATTCAGTTCCTCAGAATGAAATAATATCACCAAGGTGGTCTGTTTCTAATTCTCCTTCATACCCTTGTTATCCTGAGAATTGGTCTGATAACTCTGACTGAAATTTTGCAAACTGATAAAATTTAATATTTATTTGGTAAATGTTACCATAATGACCACTTTTAGATATTATTAATGATGTGGTTTATTCATTACGTTTTTAAAGGTGAGTCGACAGAACAAACTATTTCACAGAAAACCGTCTGTATAAAAATTAACTCATAAGAGTCCCAATTAAGAGAATGATATTTTTAGAAATATCTTTTATTGGAAAAAAATACAATTTGGTGTAGAAATACTGAACAAAAGTATCATTTTTTTAAAAACAGAATGAAATAAATGGTGATTTCACTATGGGACTGCTGGGTCATCACTTTTCCTAGAAAGGCATGAAACATTTTTTTTTATCAATCATGCATAGCCTCACATCACACATTGAACATTGCCATCTGGTTCTGTGTGGTTCCTGTTTTGTGCTGTATAATGCACGTGAGGTAACATGTGGCAAATGTTACGAATTTAGTTATTCTTGTTTCTACTGGTCGCTTGAATTTAGTTGCTCTTCCTTCTCCCTTTTCTAGAATTTTGGATTCCAATAAGGCCTCGCGATACAGCCAGTTTCCAGTTTTATCACAAGTCCTTCGCTCCTCTTCTTTCCAGTACTGTAGAAAGTTTTTAAGAAGAAAAGAACATCTTATATTCAAGGTGGAAGAAAGGAAAGTTCAGCCAATGCATTCCGGTTTTTATACAAAGTGGCGAATTTTATAAGATTTTCATTTATATCTTAGATTTTTGTGTTACCCAAACATGAATCTAATAAGACTCAATCACCCAATTATAGATGTAAATATAACTGGATCTATAACTAGAATGGAAATTTTCAATATACTATTTGTATATTCTCAGAAATGTCAACCCAATTCTTCATTAAAAATCATTAAAATAGGTGCAAAAAAAATTACTTCGTAATTCAGTGCAACGGATATTATCGTTTTATCGACATACTATAGCTGTTGTGAAGTAATATTGAGAGAAAGACTGTTGGGCATATACAGATCTGAAATTCAACTTAACTTTGAGGGATTATAGTATTCCCATAATATGGAATATTTGATTGAACGATTTTTTGGAGTGTAGTTCATTTTGAAGAGTTCTATCTCCTTAAAAAAAAACTCGCCTTTGAAAATATCCTGTATATATTTAATTAGATTTTCTGAATAAAAATCTGAAGTCTAAAATCTTGGCTTCCTCTGTTGCTTAAAGATAAAAAATTTTCCATCCTGAACTCATTTTTTCCACTATAAAAGCAACTAGGAGAGATATCTGTAAATATATATTATCTTTAAAACTTGCGCAACACTTGGTTGTTTCCTGTAAAAAATATCCAATATTTAATTCATAAAATTGAAACTAACAGACACCAATTTGAGATGACGTATACATGACTACGCTGGAATCTAATTTGGCATATTTCTATCACTACATGTTTTTTCCTAGCAAATAACCCAGCTAATACATAATAAGTGGTTTCTGTTTGAATGAAACTTGTGAAAGATGAGTGCATGTAAATTTTAATGTAGTATAGAATTCTATAAGGTATATTTTTATGGTGAATGCCAGTTCACATAATGTGGGTAAATAGTGGTATATTATTTTTGAAGATTCCCTTGAACACAATTCAGAAGAAGAAGTGACGACAGTATCAACATTAACCAATTTTCACCTAGATTGAGGTGTTTGTTACATTTTGAATTTACGTTCAAACCGAATTAACTAGTGTTCATTTCACAAATCCGAATATCATTCTGCTACATTGGTTACTCTAAAAAAAGCATTACTAGTGGTTATTCAATAGCTTCAATATTTTCCAATTGAACATTTTAACATATGGAAATGAATAATTGTTTCTATAGCGGAAAACATAACTCGTAAAGATGTCAACTTCAAAACTGTGTTCAAGAGATTATACCAAGTAAATACCACATCATTTATGTTAAATATAGGTAGTCATTATGGTAACGTTAACTTTTTATATTATGTATTATTTTCACAAGGAATTCAAAATTGTAGCATTGAGGGCATGATATCATTTCATGAAACAATATTTTATATTATCTTAATTTTTCTCATTTCTAAAACAATGTAAGTTATGGACCCATTGATTACAGTTTAACAAATGGGTTCATTCTTTAACATTATCATGAATTTACAGGTGACAAATTGAATGGGAGTTTTTATGATGTTCTAGAGTAGACGAAAAATAAAGTAAAGAAATTTTTGTTGAATGAACCTATTTACCCAACAATAAATTAAAAATATATCGGTCTAATCTCTCTTTTTACTACAGCCGAGAATTAAGATATTCAAAATTTTCAGCTGATACTTGTTATGTTTCCAATTATGTGAAATACGATTTTTATAATATTTATACTTTTTTTGTGTAAATCGTAATTGTAATATATGAATTATTGAGCCAATTTTTTTTTCATTTCCTCACAGTGGTTTCAATTATTGCTAGAGAACAGATGACCAGTACTCTGAAGTTTATATTCATATGACGATAGTGGGTAGAATGCTGTATTAGGAACCGGAAGGTCTAGGATTTTGTTTTCATAAATATAAGATCAGAAACAAAATGTTGTCTCCTTCAAATATTTATTTATTACTTTTAATTGACAGTTTATATTTGTTGGGTTTTTTTATTCCATTTGATATATGAGTTTTGATTTTATGTCTACTAAATATAAGCAGTTTTTATAAGACATTGATATAATTCTAAAAGTTTTTGAATAAAATGTTTTGAAATTGAAATTTATAGGGGGCTAACAGAATAAAAGTATTTTGATATTTAAATTTTATTAGTATAATATCGACATAAAGGTATATAAAGAATATTGCTGTTAACATCCAAACTTGAAAATAATGTAGGTAATGGGATAATCAGGGCTTGTTCCATTTATTTACTGTATGACTTTTTAGACACATCAAAAGAGAGTTTAAGTGTGTAACATTACTGGAATAGAATACAATACAGTACACACAACATAAAGTATGAAATAAAACAACAAATACAAGGTTACGAACGAACATCTAATCTATTGATATTTGATAGATTCGGTCTTTACTTGGTGGAAACTCATTTTAATTAAAAAATGTATATGAGACAGTAATTTATTTCCACAAAAATGTTTGTACTACTACAACAATTGTTTCACCACGATGTGGCTTCCTCAGGTATTACATTGTACTGTGTACACAGTAAACAACACAAAAATTGAAATTTTCTTGAATATAAGCCACGTACAGAAAAAGGTACTGCCTCATGTGCTCATTAGGGGAGGCCTATATTTATTTGAGATGGACTCGATATGTTAGCGCCGTTAGCGGAGCGTTATGTTTGTCCTTACACTATATATTAAAACAGTAATTTCCATGGCAACCAACCATCGATATCGCCATCACGTAGTGTAACTTCCAGACGCGGGCGAAGCTTGTCGCGAAAATACCCGTTCGGACCGAAGGTCCGATAGACCCGCTACCCGCGAAAGCCCATATATTTTGCGGATGACTTTCCGTCGCGACGAAACGAGCGGATGAAAATTTTCGGACTTTTCCCGCGCTCGCCAAACGGTCACCGCCCTACGCGTATGCCGCGTAGGGATGACCAAATGGGGGTGACCAAAGACGGAATTTTAACGAAAAGCAGATCCCACCTAAAATTATAGAAAATTATTAAAAAAAATTGACTTTTTCAAACCGGATCGATCGAAAAATATAGATCAATCGACTCTACTCGTACTTATTATTACGCAGACAAAGATTAATTGCAGAAAATATTACATGTCATAATTTCAAGCAGATTGAATTTATGTTTTGTTTTGAATGATAGCAAAATGTAATTTACACAACACCCTGGACGTTCTATCGAGGATACTTTTTAATGGGTTGTTTTGTTAGCAGCTCTGTTTTCCCAAAAACAAGTTGTTTTCAACCATAAATTAAGACATTTGAATTTGGCAAATACTAATAGCATGTGAAATAAAAACATTTTATAGCCTTTTCCACATAAAGAAGTTTGTTGAGATTCTTCGGATCTGTATTTTGATTGAATATTCTGAAATGCCAATTTACGCAGAATGTACTTTTGATCAACAGTTCGTAAAAAACTTGATTCTAATGAAATGTTATTTAAAATGATCACAATATAGTACATATTCGGTGAAACATTAATTCAACAGTTTTTAAATTGAAAAACGCAAATTATAAAAATATTCCTTACCTGCAAAACAACTTTTTTCTTTATCAAACAGGGACAAGCAAATACTACAAATACAATTTTTGGAAGCTCATATCCTGCAATATAAATTTAGGCAGATTCATCACGACAAAGTTATTTTGCAGCCTTACACATGTTGTGTCGCTCGTTAAAACGTACTTAGAAACGCTCAAATGGGAAGTCCTACCTCCCCCACCGTACAGCCCAGATTTTGCACCTTCCTATTACCATCTTTTCCGATCGATGCAACATGGCCTGGCCGATCAGCACACATCTCCAATTACGATGAAGTCAAAAAATGGATCGATGCATAGATAGCGGCCAAAGAGCCGCTTATTTTTTGCGTTGGGATCCGTCAATTGCAGAAAGATGGGAAAAAGTGGTGGCTAGCGACAGACAATACTTCAAACTCTGATTGTGTTCTCGAAGGGAATATTGTGAGGGAGCTTGCGTCTCTTAGTTGGGGAGACGGCGTTTCGTTTCCGAGTCTGCGCATCTGAAACTCGTCAGACAGGCGTGATGCGCAGGCTCTCCCTATGACGCTGGTGACCAAGCGTTCCGCTTGGAACGGTGATCGTCAAATGCTGTGCCTTGCCCTACTTGAACTCGGCTGGGACGGTTAGTCACGAATCTTTAGACTGGTCGGGTCCTCTATTGGTACGCCGGTCAAGCTGCGACAGTGCAAGGCAGGTTTCTGGACTAGGAGCGAAGAAGTTGTTCGCTATAGTATAACCAATTTTCCGTAACAAAGCTTCAATTACAAAAAACCGCATGAATTTATTCATACTTTTAATACATTAATCTTTAATTTTTAAAAATAACTGCTTTTTTTCAAGTTTTTCAGTGGTGAATTTAAACAGTAAAAAACATTCAATATTAAAAATTGTGAAACCATTCTTAATTATCATTAAAGTGTGGTGAACTTTGAAAAAAAAGGTTTATAAGTGTCATTTGAATCTAGATTATGGCATTTCTTCCTCTATATAACAGATTAATCCAAATATTTAACTAAAATCATCTATACCTGAATTTTTTTTTTTTAATTAAACACTGGCCAGTTTCCTTTGAGTCTTCTACAATCTTTTGGATGAAGTAGTGGTTGGAGAGAAGTATTTTTGTGATTATGTAAGTTTTCATGGTGCTGGATACTTTTTTTTAGTTGCCGTCCTTCACATGGCACCTTCAGGTCTTTGTGTAAGGTCTGAATAATAATATACCATGGAGCATTTATCATATGTAGTATCTTTGGCTTCTCTGTATGATAGACATGTTTTACTACTGGTGCAGCTCCACAATTCTATTTCATATATCCAATTAGTCTTGAGCTATCCCGTACTATACGGAATACTCTAAAATATCCGCGATTTTACGGAGTACTCTAGAACCTTTTTATCGTGATCATCTAGTGGCGGGAGAATAGGACGTTACGTTGTGTAGATAACCCAAATTACACTTGAAAGAGAACGAGGAAACAGTGATGGGAAATTCAGAATACAAGGTTAAGTAAAAATACAATATTTGTTTGTGGAAGGCAGGGTCCCGCACCTGACTAGATGTATGACAGCGGGGTTACACTTGAGGACAAAAAAAGAGTAAGGGATAAAAACCTTAACCTCTCTTCAGCTTCCTTACATTCTTCAACCCTGTTCTTCCCTTTATTCATAAAATTAAGGTTCCAGAGACCTTTTTATATCCTTAAACATAGTTAGTGTGCAAGCAAAGGTAAATACAGCGATCAATTGTGTGAACACACATATAACCTGGCAATAGGAACATGTAACAAAGATCTTCGAGGTAGTTTAACTTAACCCTTTGTTCAAGAATTTCCCATTCACACACCTACTATCTAATTAGATTATTATAATCTGGAGGCACAATATTGTTATTCAGGAATGTCTTGTTGCGGCATTCTGAAGACACAGAGGTTGTGGTGTCTGTTATTTAACTACCTATTCATTATAATATTTATATCTAATAATATAGTTGTTCAGGAATGCCTTGTTGCGGCATTCTGAAGACACATGGTTGTTGTGTCAGTATCTAATTGTGGATCCACAGTTCATTCACTCTAAACACTGAATTCTCAAACAAAGTACCATTGTTAACCACCTCGAAATTCCAATAGATGAAATGAAGATGAAGGCGCTTACATGTATGAAATATGTTAAATGGTCAATTCAGATAAAAGTAAACAGGTCGCCTCTAGCAGGAGCATCAATACTGTAAAATCCCCAATGAAAAAAGAATACATGATACAAATAACACTCACGTTGACCTCGGGTAATTCAATACAATTTAATAACTTTACATGTGAGAGCAGCTTAGTCGACTTCCCTTTGTGTCTATCCTTCACTTTTAATGGACAATGGCTGGACTCTTTGAAGCCGGCGTTCAGTCGCCGAAGATCACCATCACCATTCTGGAGAGAACAGAAGCTCCTCTCTAGGTGTTAGGTTTACATTTTTACACACGCGCGCGCAAGTCTACGAAGCGACCATAGACTCTTACTCATGTAATCGACAGTAACAAGTAGGCATAATATTCCCTAGGTGGTTCTTCCCGCCTAATTTTGCTTTATAAAAATATGTGGATCCCTTCAGTCTGTGGACAGTTTTGTATTGAGCTATCCCGTATTATACGGGGTACTCTAAAATTTCCGGTATCATACGGAGTACTCTAAGCTACCCAGTATTTTACGGAGTACTCTAAAGAACGCTAACCTGTTTTTATCGTGATCATCTAGTGGCGGGAGAATAGGACGTTTACGTTGTTTAGACAACCCAAATTACACCTAACGAGAGCAAGAAAACAGTGACGGGAGGTTCAAATATTCACAACAAGTAACGTCAGCATAATATGTTTATATTAGTAATCTTGAAAGGCAATGAATGGAAACAAACATTTATCAGCCTGGTGTTAAGAGAACAGGATTCAGCCTGCATGCACCTTCAACTGCACTTCCGGTAACCAGTGCAGAAACTATCAGTTAGAAGGGGTAAATTTGAATGGACAGTAAGGTAAGGGTAACTGTGGTATGCCCAGGAGATCTCCTAGAAGAGTGGATCTAACATAATTCGAGTCAATCGGAAAGGTTACTATAAAATGTATTGTATCTGGTCTCCTCGGAGTGGCTAAGGCCCAGGAGGGCTCAGATATTACTGAAGAACGGACCGAACACTACCTGAAGGGTCACGCAAACTGATCCTGGGAATATCAAAATACTTCGGAACAATGATCTAGCAATCACTCACACATTCTCACAGTAGCGTTAGATATCCGGAGCTATTTACTGTCTCCAAACTATACATACACACGTCGTTCTCTACAAGGACTACTCGGTGACTTACCCTAAAGAACGCCACCGGTTCAAAAAGGTAAACAATCTCTCAAAGTAAGCGGGCGCATGCATATGGCAAATATGTAACACAAACTGACTAGGAAATTATAATATAGATACAGTATCCCATCACCTGGGCGTGTTACGTTACATTACAATAAAAGCAAACAAAGAAATAGGTAACCGGGGATCACACAAGAGTACATGGAACTCAGTTACATATCAGGCTCGGCGAATACCATGAACAGTACAAATATAGAACCACTATTAATAAATACAACAAACAGCAACCAGGCAAGGAGAGAAAGTAAACAATACAAATAGATAACTTGTGAGGATAGTGCCACTTTAGTTATATATATTTTAGTTAAAACATTCCCGTCGGATTAAATAACAATGAAGCAGAAATACAAGAATGAAAGCGATGAGTGGAAGTACAATGGACGAGCGTGCAATCACTAATTTTACATTAAAACTAAGGCGGTATTCAAAGCGTAAAGCATGAAATTAATCAGAAGCATTTAAAAAAAATTACTTACTAAGAGTTACCAAGAGGGATTGTTATAAGTACTATTATCTCGAGTATGTTTTTAAGTCGCTCAGAAGGTTTATTTCCAAGAACCTTCCTATCTGCCGCTTCAAAATACAATGGAAATGCCATAAGGACATTTTTCTCTTTTTGTTATTGTCAGTTATCGCATACGTGTCAAGTTTCAATGTCACAGAATATTTGACACATAAATAACGCGGGCAATTACCGCGATGTAATGATGTAATTTATATAATCTATGAGGGATTCTGTTACTGGTATGATCTTTAGAGAATACGGATCTCTTCACTATTAAGACCAGATATATACTCGTTAAGTGATATTTCTTTAGCTTCCTTCATTTTGATTTTAGTTGATGAGTTAGCCTATTTCAATTGTTTTTGTCCGATGGAGCATATGTAAGATGCCATTTCACTTATGCCCTTTTTTGCATCAATACTTCTTGATTTCTGTTGGAATGTGGTAGAATGCATTCTCACTATTAACTGTTAATATAATGATATCGAAAAACCTCGTTAAATTATCATCAATTTCATTTGCACTTTTGAGAGTCACATCGACACTAAGGATGCTTTTAATTGTTCATTTTATAAAGTCTTTGAGCTTTTTTTGTAGATAAAATTGCTGCTTATGGTAGTTATAATAGGACTAGAGTCTGAGGATAAATCATAACTGGGTATAATGTCCTGTAGCGACCTCCTTCTTTGCTCCTCGTCCAGGATTCTGCTTTGCTCTGCTGCAGCTTGCCGGCGTATCATATAGAGGACACGACTAATCTTAAACTACCTGACTGACCGTCCCCGCCGAGTTCAAGTAGGGCAAAGCACACAGACATGCGCACCACGCCTGTCTGAAGAGTTCAGGTGCGCATGCTCTGAACGAAACGCCGCCTCTCAAATCAAGAGGTAGAAGCTCCCCCACAACGCCCGCATTCCATAAGAGCTTTTCTGCCAAAATCCTAACGCCGTATACCTTAACTCTACCAACGCTCGCTGGGAAGAGAGTGTGTGGCGATGTGCCCCGTCCTTGACCAGAATTCCGCTTTGCTCTGCTTCAGCTTTCTGGCCTATCACAAAGAGGACGCTCCCGCTTTCCGATAATACCTACCTCACCGTATTCGCCTGTTTTAAGTAGATCAGAATGCCAGCGTTTCAACAACCAATGTTCTGACATGGAACAAGGTCACAGACGTTGTTGGCAGACTTGCACCCCACGCCAATTGAAGAGTTCAGGGGGCAAGTTGGACGAAACGTCTTACCTTCCGAAATGAAGAGGTTAGATTCTCCCTCATAACACCACATCCCTAAAGAGCTTCAGCATATTTGATGAGATCTGTTTTGAAATTTGCACTAATTGATTCATATATTTATATAATTATGTGAACTATCCTCTCAATTATTTACTCGAAAACAAAATTGAGAAAATAGTGGGTTCTAATGCCGTCTTCACACATAAACTGTTTGTTTAATTCAGTGGCGTTTATACCTTATTACAACCAATAGGGAATTAGGTGAGGATTCTGAATTAATTGTAAATGGATTCATGAAAAAAGTTTATCTTTCATAATCTGTCATCACAGCCTACTACAATATATTTTCTATATTACTTTTACACTGTTTTGAGTTTAAGTACAACAAGATTATGGAAATTTATCTATAACAATGAATCTGATCATTAACCTTGAAGTAATTTTTGAGAATTTGAAGAATTCCTTCTATAAGATACATAACTTGAGAATTTGTTTTCGGAACTTCAGTTCAAAGAAATTTAATTTGGTTTTTTCGGGTAAAAATATTTCATTATTCATTACTCCAATTTATTGCAATGAGCAGATTATTGATGATCAATTTTGAATAATCTAGAATAAATATTATACATTTTTACCAAATAATATAACGAAATAAATAGTTACATCTGTCAATTTTCACTTATGTAAAAATAATTGCACTCCCATAAGAACTTCGATAATAATTTTTGCTTACGCATTGTTATTCTTATAGAAACCATTCATCACAGGTTGTTTCATGATAAAAATTCACATTCTTGAAATAAATAAAATTTTAGTTTGTAGAAAATAAAATTATTAGTACATATTTACAAGTATAATTCATATATACTGGATCATTTCATAAATTATGTCATCCTTATTAATATAAAAAATTGGGATGCAAAATGTACAAGAAATTATGAGCACAGTAAATTCAATAGCTGTTTCAGTAGAAAGTTGATATTGTGGATGATCTTTTTGTATTATAACATTTAGTTCAACAACTGGAAAAACATGATTCCTATTAGTGCAACATTTTCAGATGCACTTTGAATTGAATAATGAAAATGGGAAATTACATTTTAGATTAATATTCTCATGAATTATAAATTCAGTGGTAAATTAATATTGATAATCCTCCCCGGAACTTCCTCAGCTTAAGTTTTGATTCAGAAGAATTTAAATATCGAATAAAAACTTATTAGTTGGCTGCCCAAGGAATTACTGGACAGAACTTCAATAAATAACAAACATTCTATCGACAATTTTTTATTTGCTTAACGTTTTGAAATTAAAGAAAATGTTTGCCAAAAACTAATTGACCGATTTTCATGAGCTTGAGTACGAAAAGTGATAATCACCCATCCTGTTATTTAGATAGATTCACTTTCAAGTTGAAATACAAAAAATTACATACATCTTAGAAATTTCGTACGAAAGCAGGCCTCTTGTACTTTCATTTCTACATCTCAGGAAATTATTTAAAACATTCTACAAATGGGTGCTTTTTAAATGTATCACCCCGAATATATTTTCAATGGCCTTCTATATATCTATAATGACGCACAATGTTAGAGATATTATTCCAATGGTACAGATCTTATTAAGAGAAAACTGTAATAATTTAGGAATGATGACTAGGAAAATTTTCCAGTTGAACAAATTTCTGATTAAAGTCGTGTTACAATTGCTTCAGGTGGAGGACTTCTAGCCCAAGGAATTACTGGACAGAACTTCAATAAATAACAAACATTCTATCGACAATTTTTTATTTGCTTAACGTTTTGAAATTAAAGAAAATGTTTGCCAAAAACTAATTGACCGATTTTCATGAGCTTGAGTACGAAAAGTGATAATCACCCATCCTGTTATTTAGATAGATTCACTTTCAAGTTGAAATACAAAAAATTACATACATCTTAGAAATTTCGTACGAAAGCAGGCCTCTTGTACTTTCATTTCTACATCTCAGGAAATTATTTAAAACATTCTACAAATGGGTGCTTTTTAAATGTATCACCCCGAATATATTTTCAATGGCCTTCTATATATCTATAATGACGCACAATGTTAGAGATATTATTCCAATGGTACAGATCTTATTAAGAGAAAACTGTAATAATTTAGGAATGATGACTAGGAAAATTTTCCAGTTGAACAAATTTCTGATTAAAGTCGTGTTACAATTGCTTCAGGTGGAGGACTTCTAGCGAACTAACTACTGTTATCTCAACTTTGCAGTTTTCTCTGAATAAAATCTGTACGACCGAAAAAATATCTCGTCATATTTTCCGTCATGATAGATATATTGAAGGGCATTGAAAATATATGAAAATACACGGGGTGATCCATTTAAAAAAAAATCACACAGTTGTTGAATTAATTTTCTGGGAACACCCTGTATAAATAATTTCCTGAGACGCAGAAATGAAAGTACAAAGAGCCTGCTTTGGAACGAAATTTCTAAAATCTATGGTTCGGCAATTATGGAAGTGCACTGTTTAGCTATGGTTTAGGCAAAAACTTTGAAAAAAGGGGTACAAACAACAGTCAATTTTCGGAAATACAGATAAGCAAAAATATGCATTAAAATGGATGCAAATAACCGTGAAATTTATTGGGGCCAATTATCGGAAGTACCTAACTAACCTGTAATTAATTTAAGGAAAATCCAATTAGTCCGATTTTAGCAGAAATTTTCATGTATAATTAAGAAAGAAAAACTTGAATCCCCTGATCAAATGTTTTCTTTATTGGTTTAGATATGTAGATAGTATCATTTTTTATTTCAAGGGAATGGATAGACCACTATGCAATTTTAATGAATTTATTAATGAAATCCATCCAAACATTAGATTCACTTTTGAAAAAAAGAACTGTAGCATACATTTTCTTGATCTTGAAATTGTGAGAAAGGCTAATTTGAATGACTTCAGTATTTTTCGCGAACCCACATATCAATATTTATTAGACATCAAAAAACCTATTAACTATAAAATGGCAGCGTATAACAGTAGATCCATAGATTGATTAACCTACCTATGAATAGCGATAAATTAAATTAAATTAAATATTTTTGAATGAACTGCATCCAATAACGAATACAACCTAATTGTGGCAGAACAAATTTTAACGGAAAAACAAAAGTAAATTAAAAAATATATATATGAGACAGTATTTTATTTCCAAAAAATGTTTGTACTACTAGAACAATTATTTCCCCACGATGTGGCCACTTCAGGTATTACATTGTACTGTCTGATGGTATTCAGTGTAACCGAGTTTAAATACATTGTTAGGTATGTGACCAAATAGTGGAAGCACAAGTCATAAAAACTCTAGGTGTTTATTGGATTTTGCCGCTTAAAATGCCATTAAGGAAAGAAATTCAGTAATGGAGACTTATCAACATCTGTTTGTTTGTTCAAAAGGATTTTACGGGCATTATACCTGTTGATTTCAAGAAATTATAAAAGTGTTAATCTAGAACTTTTTTTTTTAATTTTTTTTTTTTTTTATTCAAAATGTGATCTTACCTGATGATGCTACTGTGATAGCGAAACAATTGTTGTGAGTTTAACAATAAAAATTTGTGAAAATCAGAATAACCTTATTTCAAATTATTTAATATGGATTTTCACCAAGTAAGGACTGATACAATTCAATATCTAGAACTTTTGCTTTCAACGTGGATAATTTCATAATTATTGTTGAAATTATGCCTGAATTCCTTAAGAAGATTAGCATATGTCGAATGTACAGAATCGGATATATAACTCTTTTGGTGTTCTTGGACACGTTTATTGAATGATCTACCAGTCTGGCCAATGTATAATAAAGGGCAATCTTTACAAGTCAACTTGTAGACTCTGGATTTATTTTCTTTATTTGTTCGATCTTTAATGTTTTTTATGTAGGTACTAAGGTTATTAATAGTCTTAAGAGTCGCGTTATAATTGAAACAATTTTTGAAATATTTAGCAATATTTTCATAAAATCCATTGACATAAGATAAAATATTTCTGTGTATTGTCCTCTTTTATGATTGGGTACACGAGATTTAATGCCATTTTCTTTTGTTTATTGGATACCATTTTGTCTATGAGAAAAGGGCTGTAACCGTTGTTTGACGCTATTTATTTAATAATATTCAATTCTTTCAAAAATTTATCTGAATTCAAAGGAACATTCAATAATCTATGAATAAAACTAGTTTTTTATGTATTGACAATACATAAAACTTCAAATCACCTTACCAACCAAAAGATGTCAGCATATAATAGTTTTATTCATAGATTATTCAATGTCCCTTTGAATTCAGATAACTTTTTGAAAGAATTAAATATTATTAAACAAATAGCGTCAAACAACGGTTACAGCCTCTTTCTTATAGACAAAATGGTATCCATTAAACAAAAGAAAATGGCATTAAATCTCGTGTACCCAATCATAAAAGAGGACAATACACAGAAATATTTTTCGTTATCTTATGTCAGTGGATTATCTGAAAATATTGCTAAATATTTCAAAAATTGTTTCAATTATAACGCGGCTTTTAAGACTATTAATAACCTTAGTACCTACATAAAAACAATGGAAATCGAATAAATAAAGAAAATAAATCCGGAGTCTACAAGTTGACTTGCAAAGATTTCCCTTTAGTATACATTGGCCAGACTGGTAGATCATTCAAGAAACGTGTCCAAGAACACTGAAGGGGTTATATATCCGATTCCGTACATTCAACATATACTAATCATCTCAAGGAATTCAGACATAATTCAACAATAATTATGAAATTATCCACGTTGAAAGCAATAGTTCTAGATTAAAACTTTTAGAATTTCTTGAAATCAACAGGTATAATGCCCGAAAAATCCTTTTGAACGAACAAACAGATGTTGATAAGTCTCCATTACTGAATATCTTTCTTTAAAGGCATTTTTAGAGGCAAACTCCAATAAACACCTAGAGTTTTTATAACTTGTGCTTCCACTATTTGGTCACGTACCTAACAATGTACTTAAACTCGGTTACACTGAATACCATCAGACAGTACAATGTAATACCTGAAGAAGCCACATCGCGGTGAAATAATTGTTGTGGTGGTACAAACATTTTTGTGGAAATTAAATACTGTCTCATATCTTTTTTAATTAAAATCAGTTTCCACCAAGTAAGGACCGAATCAATCAAATATTTATTAAAAGTAAATTGCATTCAACCTAGAGTACTCTTTCATAAAAGATTTGAGTAAAAAATATTTTTCCATTCCTTACGTGGATATAATATCGAAAAATATTGCCAAGTATTGTAAAATGAAATTTGACGTAAATGTAATTTTAGAACGGTTAATAATTCAGGAATTCAAAGGAAAAACAAAAGAGATAAAACAATTACGGAGAATCAATTTGGAGTTTATAAGTTGCCTTCTAATAATTGCTTCATGGTGTATATTCGTTGAACAGGTAGACCCTTTGAGAATTCATGAACACCAGAGGAGTTAACGTCAGACATCTTACACTCAAAATATGCCAGTCATTCTACAGAATTTGGACATGATTTCAACAACAACTACGAAATTATCCAAAATGAAATGGAAAGTACTAACCTGACCATGTTGGAAGCGACGAAATTAATAGGTACAAGAATATTAACATTCTTCACAATGAGTCAACACATGTTAACAGATCTAGCTTGGTGAATATTTTTGCTGAGTTAGGTATTTTCGATAATTGGAGCCAATATACTTTACAGTTATTTGTATTTTTATTTTCAAGTTTTTATTGATCTTTATTTCCGAGAATTTATAGTTGTACCCCCTTTTTCAAGTTTTTGCCTAAACCATAGCTATAGAAGATGTGAAGATGTAATCTGGGATTAATTTCAAAATGTAAATGTGATGAAGTAAGAGTCTTGGTGAAACGATTGTTGTAAATCGCTTAATTGTGGAAATAACATTTTATTTATTTAAAACGAATTTCCATCAAGTGGTAGGTGACAAAATTATCGTAATTAATGGCTCTTAATAGCTATACTAACTACAGTAGTCAGTAACAACTATGGAGATGGCTTGAATCTGCTTATGGTTATTACTAAAGCATCCTCAAATCTAATTGAGTTTTAGCAACAAACAGAAAACAAATGCATCAAGACCTAAAATATCAAACAGATTAATTCTGCTAACCTCACTACAACTTTAAATTTAATAAAAATTTCTCTACAAAATTTTTTAAAATTAAATTAAATAAATGCCTTTGTGTGTCTTGTATGGGCGAACAAAGAATGCCGATGATAACGGTTAAGAAACCGTTCAGTTTTATCTTAATTTTAATCACGAGATTATCGAGTATGGTATATATTTTTTATTGATTGTTTTTATTTTGTGGACCTGAAGGTGAACTGAAGATTATTCATTAGAATCCCAAATCGCCTTTTTGAAGATGTGCTACATATTTTTGAATAGTTTTTGAAGGGGTAGTTTCGAAGAATTTCTTGAGGTTTTGTTGGGCATTTTTGGAGTGGAATTTGGTTTCCGTAATAGCGTTATGAAAGAGCTCTGCTGTTTCCACTTTATGTTTTTTTGAGTAAATTAAATCAATATTATATATTTTCTTTGGATTTTTTTATTTCTTTTTGGTACTGTATAATGAGTATTGATTCTTTATGCCTACTCAAATTGAAACAGTGTTTTCTAAGGCATTAATTTAATTTCAAAAAGTTTTTATGAATCTGTTTGATATTTAAGATACTGAAAAAGCCTTCTATCAATTAAAGAAACCCTTTATATTATTTTATTTACATGTATCAAGAATAACACGAAAATCAATTTGTGATATTTGTGTCCTATTATTAAGTCAAATGTTATGTAGCACATTTGTTAAATACGCAGTATGGTAATATAACGTTGTTTTGATGAAAGACATCAAATTCCAATTTGGCAGGAAAAACATACCAAAAAATATTTTGGGCTGAAATTGATTCCGATGTTTTCATGATTCTCAAAGGTATCATAATGGAATTTAAAAATTCATCATCTTCCGATCTGCATTTTTAATATTCCATCTTCGGTATTGGCAGGTATATTTCATGAATAAAATACAGCTGGATATACAGGAATGTGAATATAAAGGAATTTCGGCGTAATATATTGAAGTTATTGATTCCATCAATTTAGTTCCAATATAAGAAATGAAGATCATATTGTTATTTATTATTGAGCTGCATCCATACCGTCTTTTCGTAAGGAAATTAATGCTGCTTACGATATATATTACTTTATTATTGACTGTAAATATGACAGAATAGAAGAACTCATGTAAACAAAATTGTTAAAAAATAACAAAAAGAGGATTTTCACTTGATAGAAGGATTATTATAAAATTTAAATATCAAATCAGATTTATTCTGTTAGCCTTCTACAAATTTAAATTTCAAAATACTTCATTCAAAAACTTTGAGAATTAAATTAATGTCTTATAGGCACTCCTTCAATTCAGTTGACTTATAAAATCAAAACTCATTATATAATATCAAATGGAATAAAAAAAAACCAACGAAATATAAATTATGAATTGAAATTACTAATTAAACACTTGAAGGAGACAAAATTTTGTTTCTAATCTTATATTTATGAAAACCAAAACTTTTTTAAAAATGCAGAACACAATCTTTTTAAAATTTTCTAAATGTGAAGTACGACTGATGACGATCTCATTTCAACTTTTTTTTGACGATGTACTTACATGTTTTGAGAGATTTTTTAAAGTATCTTATTCGAATATTTAAATATATTGGATATTTAAAATAAGTTAGTTTTGGAGAAATGCTTGAGATAATGTTTTTCATTTTTGAAAAGATTTGTTTCATGAATATAAGATTAGAAACAAAATTTTGGCTCCTTCAAGTATTTATTCAGCAATTTCAATTAATAATTTATATTTCTTTGGGTTTTTTTATTCCATTTGATATAATATAATGAGAGTTGATTTTATATGTCTACTGATTTGAAGCAGTGTTTATAAGACATTAATTTAATTCCAAAAATTTTTGTATAAAAATTTTTTGAAATTAAAATTTGTAGGAGGCTAACAGAATAAATCGGTTTTGAGATTTGTATTTTTCAAAATTGTTAAGTTACCTTTCAGCTTTTTAATCGACATACAGTTGAGCTTTGTTTAGAGTCAATAAGTAGATGACAAATTTTCAAAATAATTTTTGGCATAAGACAAATCATCATGTTTCATTTATTTTGGAATGAACTGAAAATTTCCAAACGATACTTCCTACCCTCATACATATTCCTCACGTCATAATGACAGATCGAGAAATTACTGAGAGTTAAATTTAAATAGTTATGAAAATTCTTTGAATATAAAAAATGAAAAACCAGGATGTAACTTAAACGAGATGAATCAAAACTATTGGGACATTTGCCTCAGTGAAATACTGCTGTGTAAAAACATACAAAGATTAAATTTGAATTTTTTTTTTTGTTTTTGGCAATAATTTATATACGAACCAGAATTTATCTAGTAGGCGGATGTTATTTTCTTATGACAACTGACTAGTTTTGATTAACTTTGATTCAGTTACAATTATTGTCAGTTTTTTGATTTTTATGAAAAAAATTGAAAAAAGTTTTACGGGAGTCATCTTTAGGGGTCTGTAATTGAGCAGGGGGGCTCAAAAAAATAAAGTCTATATAAAACACCCACCTTATTTTTTGACAATGAATCACCCCCTAAATTTTTTCGAAGCTATTCATATATAGCCTGCATAATGGGTGCTGGGCGTTTTTCTATTGAACTCTTATTCATAGTTAGGAAAAATTCACCACTACAACTTATCAGGACTGCTTGATTGGTGTTAAGAATCTATCTGCATGAAGTAAAGTAGATTTCTTATTGCATTTTAAGAAGTTAATATATAAACAAATTCTTCTCATTTAAAAAATATTCTGTGAAATCCTAAGTTTCTGAAATTTCTCAATCGTTTTTGAAGTTAGTATACCATAGACATGAAGCAAATTTCAGCACTGGTGATGATTTTCTTTTGGAATTGTTTTTGAGTCAGTGAAATGATGTATTTATTCGTTTGTGAGTTGGTTATAATTTTCTGATATTTAACTTTTTTATGAAATGTAATGAGCTATGGTTAACAGAAATATTTTCGAATGGAACAGTGCAATTGCATCTATGTTACAGTTCAAAATTCAAATACATTTTGTTGATCGCCGGGAATAATCAGCAAATATGCTTGTTTCATTGCTTTTTGGCATATATTCAGTGTCATCTGTATTGCCGACGAATGCAACACAGCCACTCACCTATATTCGCCCTGCATAGGGACACTAATGTTTTACCAAACAATAGCCTCATCTTATGCACATGAATACATATACACAGCATGCAGGCAAAATATAGTTACGTGGTTGTGTTGCATGCTTCGGAATTACAGCATTACACTGAAGATATACCAGAATGCATTGAAACATCCATTTCTGCTGCTTATGCATGCGATCAACAAAAGATATTCGGCTGTATTTGAGTTTTGAACTGTAGCATAGATGCAAGTTGCAGTGTCCGAATCCGAAAAACATTCTGTTCACCATAGCTTGTACTTCTTATTATATTTCGGAATAATTATCCGCCGCAGTAATTAATTAATTTAATTTTATTGATTCATCCGTAATATATAGTTTTGTATAAGAAATCCTCGATATCTTAACAATGGCCATCTTGTTTAAGTAAATAAATGTTCACATCTGAACATTTTACTAATTGTTTACTAAATGGCGAATGCGCTTGTCACTGTACCTTATAGCTGAAACTCGTGTTCTACAAGTAAATATATATTCTATTATATTTTGCTTCTGAAGTATTTTCAAAGTTTCAGGTCTCAAGCTCATCTACAACTGAATGTAAAATCGATTGCAAAATTAATACAAAATGAATAAACAAATAAAATAAAGTTAAGAAATGTTTATTATAAGTTATGAAGTAGGTTTTCTTCATTAGAATATTTTGAAGAATTATTCTTTCTTATACGTTTGTACACCAAGTTTTTTCTGAAGTACGGAGAACTTGAACATTTAAATATTATAATTAAAACACCTTTCGATATTTGACTAATAACTTAATCAACTAATCGAAATTTATAGAACATAATATACATTCTAACGATTTACTTCTTGTTATTTTCATCTGCATATGAAATATACAATGTTATAACAAATTGTATTTAGAAAAAACACTCAATTTTTTAATACTGTGGTAAGCTTTCTTTTTAATCATCAAATGATTAAAAAGAAAACTTACCACAATATTTAAAAAAAAAATTATATCAATATATATGATCCTTAAGAAGAACAAGAAATATGGTTTCCAATGGCTTATATAAAAGGTTTTAGCAGAAGGATCTCTAATGGTCTTCCTAAAATGGGAATCAATTCTTCAGCAGTAAATAGAAATAATTGAGCTAAGATGTTGGTGAACAATAAAAAAATGAACCCCAACTTTTCCGAATTGGGGATTTATCAAATACAATGTGATGATTGTAATTCTACATATATAGGACAGACAGGCTCATGCTGACAACATATAATCAAAGAACATAGGATGTCTATTTTGAAAAACCAGAAATCAACCGGTTTTGCAGAATACTATATAGAAAATAATAATTTTTTTAATGAGAAAGATGTCACTTTACTATATATTGTTAAAAAGGGTGAATTGATGGACTATTTGGAGATTCTTTCGATCATTGAGAAATAGGAGAATTTAACAAATTCCGAAGTACTCTTTGGGGGCACCCCTATATTGGATACTGTTATTTCCATGTCATAAAAATACACAAATGTCCGAAGTGTAATACAACCTTTTCAATTTTAAGTTTTGCTATTTCTGAAGATGGTTGAAAGACCGAAACACATGTCAGGATTCTGAATAAACTGTGAAACATAAGAACTGTGTAAATTTTTTTTCAACAAAATTGTTAAAATGTTTCACCTAGAGCCAACCGCATATTGCATTCATTTAATGAACGAATTGAGTGAAAATAATTGGCTTGAAATTGGTTCATCAAATTGCGTATAAACTCTGAATAAAAACTGGATCTGAAACCAAAATGTAAGGTAAATGTAATTATAAGTTTTTCATGCTTCTATGGATGATTCAAGATATCGACAAAATTCTATTGCTGCGGGGAAAGTCTGAAAATTTTTTGGTACTTTGGAGTATGCTATATAACTAATCGCATTAATGTTGAATATTAAAAAATATTTGAATAATATGAAAACACTGAATCAAAACTACCATTCCATATTCAGACTTTGCGCCGCGAATGTAAAATCAACACTATAGTCCGTCTAGAAAGTATCCGGAATTTATTATTTTTCATAATTTTAATATACTTCTTTTTTGTAACATTCTAAGACAAAAGTAATGTATAGAATAGGTTGTGCAGATAGTCAGCTATGGTCAAAATTTCATGGCAACACTATTTGTTAAATATTGTTGATTGTCAACAGGTATACAATTTATGAAATAATGTCGAAACTGAAAAAAAGAAAACAGGTAGAATATTTGTATAGAAAAGGTTTTCGAAATGTTAAAAATTTAGTGTGATTGACTGAACTGGGAAAAAGTGCTGTATATGAGACAATAAAGAGGATGAAAAATTGCATGGATATGAGGCATAGACCAGTTTCAGGAAGACCGCGTAAGATTAAGGGAAATATAGGGCTTTATTGGCCCTACGACGACACAATCCGCGCCTAGGGTTTCACAAATTGGCTAACAGATTTGGAAATCAACGAAATATAAAAGTATGTCCAGAAACCGCCCATATTTCAATGAAAAGACGAGGCTACATATCAAGGAAATAAAAAAATCCATTTAATGACACCTTTATGAAAGGAAAGAAGGATAGAATTTTGTGAACGTTATCGAGAAGATAATTTTAATGATAATGAGTACGGACAGTTCAGTGGTAGAGCATAGCACTCGTGACCGTAAGGTCTGGGTTCGAATCCTGTTCAGGTGGAAAAGAAATTTCCTAGTCGAATGGGTGTCGGCTACCATTTTCACTGTTGGGTCAAAAATTAACAGTGCTGTGACCTAAAGTGAAGGAAGATCGCAGTAACAAAGCCTACCCAGAACACAACTGACCTCCTAGCTCGCACAAGCTGAAAAACCTTCTGAAGGATCTTCACAGAAGATCTAGGAGTATCAGGATAATAACAATAAAAAAAATAATGTCTTTATATCAGAAAGTTGTCTCCAACTTGGTGTAAATCACTTAAAAATCCTATCAAAACAACCTGTTATCGTCCAAATTTCCAAATTTCCCACCAAAATAATGGTTTGGGGAGCAATATCTCATCTCATTTTCTAAACGATTTTCTCCTTGAAACGGCGCATGCTTTATATCCAGGGGGGTGGCATTTTCAGCAGAATAATGTAAGATGCCATACTTCGGCCTATACTCAAGCATGGATGCAAGAACACCAAGTGGAAACCATATAATGGCCAGCAGCTTCACCAGATCTTAGTACCATTGAAAACATATGGGGACTAATGAAGATTGAAGTTGAAGGAGCAGCGCTAAATAAAGATGATTTAATTCATTCAGTTTTACAGGCCTGGGTTACCATCGCCGAAAATTATGGAGGTGATCTAGTTTCGGGTGTACCTCGACGTTTAGTCAAGTGTTTACAGTTAAATGAAGGTTGTATAAGTAAAAAGTATGAACAATTTGTTATAATTTTCGAATTCAAGAATTAACGATATATACTAAATAATTACAATTGAGCTTTGTTTTTTCTTGATACTTTCTAGACAGACTTTACAACATTTTTCAGTAAATGATGAGGACAGGTTCGGATTGGAAATGCTTTTTTAGTGTAAACATGATGCTCGAGTTATCACTGGTTAAATTTGACAAGGTGATTCTACAGGCAATTATCAACAAAAAAGTTTCTAAAATTATTCAAGGTTCTACTATTTCGTAACGTTCCAAAAATTTCTCACTAAAAATATAGCATAACTTGAAAACTATCATCTCAATCAAGATTTAGTGTACACCATTGGAAATTATGGATAATTCTCCTTAGAATAGGCTGATTTCATTCAATACTTACTTTTTGTAGGGTGGTTAAGGCCTTAATCTTTGGTCAAAGTTCACTATCAATTTTGCTCCGTGAAACTCCATTGAAAAAATTAATATTTCCGGCATTTTTTAAAATTCATATAAGCATAAACCTTATCCCAAAAAAAAAGCTGAAAATGCCTGCCATCTTCTCTAATACAAAGCCTACATCGATTTCGGATTGAATCCACGGCTTTCCTCAACTGCCCTCGTCGTTGCCTTAGCATATTGCAGCAGTATATATATTCTTTCGAAATGAACTTTTATCCATTATGCTATCTATTTCTATTATACTATTGTGTGCTAGACAACCGTCTATTCGAAACCAAAAATGAAGTCGTTGATTATTTTTAAAGCTTTTCCGCGACTATAACAAATTGAAGAAAATCATTAATTTAAATTTAATTAATTTAAAATAATGCCACAAATCATGAAAACATTTTTTGCTTCTAAATTGAAAGTTAATTTTAATGCACGGTTGTCCAGCACACTACAATAGTAGAATAGTAACAGAATGGATGTATGTTCATTTTGAAGGAAAATGGATAGGAAGATACTCGAAGTTCCGACCTCACTCTTCTAGACTTCTTCCTTTGGAGTGTTTTAAAATATTTGGTGTATATTATTACTAGAAGCTCTGGATTCTATCCGAAAACGATGTAGGCTTTGCATTAAACAAGGTGGCAGACATGTTTAGAATTTGTTGTGATAAGTTTTAAACTTATATGAATAATAAAAAATGTCGTAAAAAATAAATTTTTCTCAGATGGTGTATATCTCCCTGTTTGTACTTTCATAGTTTCACATCTATTGTAAACACAATGAAAATTAAGATTTAATAGAATGTATTCTACGTCGTTGAAAAACTTGATAAATGAAGCATTCTTTACATATAATGAGGTTTACGGGGCGTAATTTAGAGTAAACTTCGATCATGACTGAATAAAATTTTATATAAACAGTTTTTCCTTAACCACTCTATAATATGTAAGTATTTTATAAAAATCTCCATAAAACCACCCTAGTCTAGGGAGAATTTTTCGCTCTTTCCAATGGTATACACTGAAATTTGATCGAGATGATAGTTTTCAAGTTATGTTTTGTTTTTAGTGAAAAAATCGTGAAACGTTACAAAATAGTAGAATCTTGAATAACTTTACAACCACAGTTAATTGGACAATACTGTATGTAGTATGTAGTAATTTGGTCAGGGATAACTTGGGCACTATATATATTCACATCACAGATGAGGAAGTATTGTTTCGTCACAAGAATTATTTGATTCCCGACTAGAATCAGAATACATTGAAATCCGAGGAAAAAGATTGCATTTTACCTCTTTACGTATGTATAGAATTTTCCATAGTATTTGTAGAGGAATAACTCTTAAAATGTATTATTTGTCGAATTCAATTTATTAGCATATTTTCTAAAATTTATTTGTACAGAATTTTTCCTACAAGGAGAGCATCCGTCAATTATTTGAAAAGTTATATGTATAATTTCAATTATCATTTTCCATTTTAGGGCATCTGTTTCAGCATTTAATGTTAAGTTGTTAATTTTTTTTATGTTTTCTGAAATTGAAATGAACAAAATGAAAATACTTGTTAATTTGTTATGTTGATATTTTTATCCACTAAGGATACTGTTGATCCCTGGTAAATAAGGAAGGAAAAATACTCTTCAGAAATTGGTAATTGAAGAAAATATGAATAAATCAAACCTTAAGTCTTCGAGTAGTTTCTTCACATTGTTTTTAAAGTCAGACATGATTTTCATTTCACCAATACGAAGAATCATCAATTCAGTTATCACCTGGACATTAATATGCTGCGATTAAAATATGAATAAAATCTTCCAACCTAGCCAAAACTAAATTATCACTATGTAATGAGAGTTTCACCTTTGTAAAAATTAAAATTGGTCATTGTCATTCCTGACTATTGTACTTCGATAAATTCTGTGAATTCTCTATTTTCTATAATTGTTATATTTATTTTATTTTTATTGAGGGTTCAAATATTCTCTACCTCAGAAGTTTTTTAACCTTCGAGTTTAATAGCCTTCAATATAATTCGTTGCGTGTAAATGGAAGATTATGCTGATAAATTTGACAACTTTTGACCTAGAAGTAAATTTCTATATTATACAGAGAACTCTAGCAGTACGAAAACTTTCATTCAGATCATAAAAGTGCATATTACTGTAATGTAGCACAGTTTCATTAACTTTAAACTGGTTTCGAATAAAATTTTGAATTCGTTTTAAATATTCAAATTATTGACGTAATCTCTCATTTTTCTGAAACGTTTTGTGTTGTTTAATTTTGAAAGTGTTTTATTTTTTGTCTTTACATTCTTCCCACAATTTATGTGAGAATGAGGGTTTTGAAGGTGTATATTCACTGATAAAGTGAAAAATTGTCAAGAAAATGATTTGAATGAGCTTAGATAATTTTGCTGTAACCGTCATAATTCAAATATTATTGAGATCAAAGAAATTTTTGAACTGATCCAGCCTAATGTGTCAAATCTCCAAACGAAACAGAATTACTTAGTCTGACAATTTTTTTCCTAACTAATCATTTGGCTTCATGACCAAATATATTTCTTGAAAAAATATTCTCTCGCACAATTCTTTCTTCAGATAATACTGGCACCATGTAACATTCCACGTCCTTTGATGATCAGGATGTCGGAACCTCTGGTTATTGCAAAGCTCTCTACCATGCTCATGGATCCCTTCAATTTTCTGGGTTGATCTGATGTTATAACTATTTTTGGATTATCACGGAACATGTTGGGTAAGTCACTCTCCGAAACCACACCGGAACTCTCTGGTTTAGCTATCGGCACTAAGAGAAAATCACCATTAGGCTTCCACTGAACACATTCCCTTTGGGTGTAATGGATGAAAGAGGCATGATCACCTGCTGTTGCTGCCGCACTGATAGCAATCGGATCGGATACCTGAAAAATATCTGCTTTAAGACGTGTATATAAATGTAAAATCTTCTATGTTGATTAATGTTGAATTATTAACAGACAAAAATGGTCAACATGTTTATCCATTTTAATAACTTTTGTTTTCCATATTCAGTGCATGTTACTTACTAACCGATAAGATAACTCACTCAAAAAATTGGTTCATTAATGTGTTTAACATCCGCGATTCCTTATTCACTCATTGATACGCCTAGACTCGATTCTGATAAGGTGGTCGATGTTTTTATTGGGTTCCCTCATTTCTGGCTTCATGAGAGAGGGCATTAAAAATCCGTGCAGACTGCTGGTGAGTCAACAGCATGCGATCAATCATATGTGAGACATATTCAATT
The DNA here is from genome assembly GCA_034642435.1 of Megalocaria dilatata. NCBI lineage: Eukaryota > Metazoa > Arthropoda > Insecta > Coleoptera > Coccinellidae > Megalocaria > Megalocaria dilatata. Next base: position 45,718,885 of record CM067856.1, read on the forward strand.
GGGGAAAAATCCGCTGATCTTGGGGGCTAAGGTATGCGGTTGATTTGATGTTGATCAATGAAGGATAGATACCTATAAAAATAGATGCAGCGAAGGTACGGAAACACCTAGGATTCGATTATTTCCTGAATGTAGCGTCAGGCAGTCATCATTCCCCTAATGAAATCTAGTTTTGATCTGCTATCAAATGTCCTCATTGCATAACGCCCATAATGTAGTGAATTTTGTCAAACTGTAAATCATCGCTTACTATTCCTTGGCAGATCATCATGCATCTCCAGGCAGAAACGGAACTCTCAACAAAAGATCAGCTGATTCAATTCCTAGTCTCACTAAATTCTCTCTCTACTCTAGAGTTTTGGATGGGCGTTGCAATACAGGGCGTCCACTCGTAAAACAGGCGTGGTTCTTTCCGATTACAGGTTACATGTTCATAAGGGAAAATATTTCGCTAAACGATCTGTGTGTATAGCTTTTAGGGTAGGTATACGATGATGTGTCAGATTCTTCGAGTTCGTGGTTTCTGGCATCAAGTTAACCCCTTTTTGATGACCGTTAGCCTTTAAAGGCTCTGTTTGGTAACAAGACTACCACGGGTAGGTGGATGCCCATAAGAGTATAGCCCTAGTACCGCAAAACCTGTTTCTACAAGCCATACCTCTAACTGGACGATCTAGAAGGTGGCTCACATAATACAGAATAGCTGAATATTTCCGTGAGTTTGAATTTATCCGGAAAAAAATGAACGAATCTTTTGACTGCAAATTTGTGGGTGTGCGATTATCTTCTTGAGCGAGGTCCCCTCAAGAATCTTGAATGGTAAAAGAGGTTTAATGACACATCGTTCTGAAGATTCTGAAATTCAATCTATGAATATGCTGAAACATTTCATCGTTGTGTTTGTTTCGGTGTGACTCAATTCTCGCGCAAATGATGATTTAGAAAGTCACATAGTAGGTCTCATTAGTGGGGAGGGGTACCATTTTGAAAATTGCAAATTACGTTTTATATCTGATCATTATCTTCTAGAATCTCCTTAATCCGTGCGAAGATGAGATCTTGGAACAGATTGAGATAAGATTCACCTGTCAAATTGTCAGAAAAGAAAAGGAAACACCTGAAATGTTGCAGAATGTAACAGAAATGTTGAACAAAAACATTACTACTGTTTAGAACTGAACGGAAGGCAATTTTAATATTCTGTTAATTAAAATTCCTTTCGTCTAAACGAACGCCAAACAGATTTTTTTAGCATAGAAGTAGCGTCACAGAGTGTATTTCTTCGATACATTTTCTTAGCGCTCGTATTAGAGAGTCTATCATTTTCTATGAATATTCAAATTCAACTAATTGAAGATGAGGAGATATCTTGGCTGAATCCGATTCTCTCTGTTCTTTTGTGAACCAGTTCGGGTATCCCACCTAACACACGTCCACCCTTTATAAAGAATCAAATGATCGATTTTTGTGAAATCCATCATGGTCTTCAATTTTTGTTCTTATGGAAACCTATTTGTATAAGGATTTCACTTCTCCCTAACGTCCTAACGTCCAAAGGTACTCATTAAAGTTTCGGAATATGAAATATTGGTCGATTTACTCTCTATGTTAAAGCTCTCTTTAATTCGATACTCGTTGTTTGCATAAATATTATTAAAAAAGATTTGAGCTATTTTCATCATTAAAATTTTCATCGGCAAAGAGTAATCCGATTACATGGCTCACTAAAATACTGGTCCATATTTTTATTATTATGTTTGAATTTCATGAAATCTATTATATATAATTCCAGTGTCACAATGTTTGTCCGGGATGAACTCCGAAACTACTGAACCGATTTTAATGTTTTTTTTTGAATATATGCTTCGCTCCAGATTAAGACATAGTTTATTTCTTGAATTTGAGATTGCAATTTTATTTATTGTGAATTAATTGCTTTTTATCTAACAAAGAGACATAGTTCGGTAAGATTCTAACAGATGACGGTATAAGGTAGTCAGTTGACTGAATTGGGTGATTATCCAACAGATGGCGCTATGTTAAAAGTACTTTAATTAATAACCTACAATTCATTAATATAACCGACCACTTATTGTTTAGTCCATAGTATGAGAAAAATTTTCATTATAGTAAATGAAATTCGGTGAAATTATTTTTTCTTTTTTCTTTAATTTTTGGTGCTTTATTGCTTAGAACATTCTTATCAAAATAAATATGTGTGAGTATTATCATATCACATATTAATATTATTATACTGTACTAGCTGATCCAGCAAACGTTGTTTTGACATATAAATTATTTCTAATCATTTGATAACTGTTCTTTATCAAAGTAACAAATATATTTTAAATTAGTTATCCGTGTTTCTATTACTGATTATAGCAATTGAAAAATAATTGAATATAAATCTTTCAGTGCAAAAAAATTATTATAATTTATATTCAAAAAAGTCAATGCATGATAAAACATTTAATATCCGTTGAAATTTAATTTTCACTTTTCATCATTCTTTATCAATCACTTCCTTAATAATATCAATAGTAAAAAATAATTAAACCAAGAACAAGAAAACCACAGCAACGCTTGGCCGGGTCTGCTAGTATTATATAGGGTTGTTCGGAAAGTAATTTCTTTTTTTCTCGACAAAGTATTTTGTCGAGCCCAACTTCACTTTTGAGCCGCATAATCATTATATGTTTTGAGAGCTGATATAGCAAGGCTTGTGTGTGAAAGAGTTCAATTAATTCTATTTAGTAATTTTTGGTTGGTGCCTTTTAAAAATGGAAAGCAATAAGCTGTATTTTCTTCATCTCGACTGTGTTGTTTAGAGTGATAAAACTTTAAATTGAAATAAAACATATTTGAATTAAGATTGAAGCCAAATTTTTTTTATTTGAAAGATAATTTTATGACATTTATGTTTTAAAAATAATTTCTGGCATATGTCCACCACGACTAGCTCTGAGGAACCGCATTCGACCAGACCAATTTTGGACCACTTTTTCGAGTAATTCAGGCCTTATTTCATCAAAAACACGAGTTATGTTAGCTTCCTAAGTGTCTATTGTTTCTGGTTTATCAGCATAAACCAATGACTTGACATAACCCCAAAGAAAATAATCCAGTGGAGTTATGTCGCATGATCTTGGAGGCCAATTAATTGGACCATTTCTCGAAATAATTTTATCGCCAAATCTTTCTTTCAATAAATCATTTGTTACGGTAGCAACATGAAGTGTAGCACCATCTTGTTGGAACCAAAACACTTCTGGGTCGATACCATTCAAATTTTGAAACAAATAATCATTGTTCATCGATCTGTAATGAGCACCATTCACTGTAACATTAACTCCAGCATCGTTTTTAAAGAAATATGGACCGATGATGCCTCCGGCGTGTAAAGCGCACCCTACAGTGCATTTTTCAGGATGCAGAACTTCTTTAGGATTGTTTTCACTCCATATATGGCAATTTTGCTTGTTTACATAGCCATTCAACCAGAAATGAGCTTCATCACTAACCACAATTTTACGATAAAAAAGTCGATCAACTTCAAGCTGTTCTAGGGCCCAATCAGCACAATTTTCCATGTGGAGGATACACAGAGTTCAACTTGTTGTGAACGTCGACGAATTTTCTTCTGTACGTACAGTTCTTTGTCTTGTTGTTTTTGTTGCATCGAGTAGAGAAAATGTCCGAATTCTATCGATAGTTCGACGAATAAGCTGCTCTGATGGAGGATTATGTAAAACATAAATTTCACGAAGTACTCTATAAGTTTGGCGAATAGAGCACTGATTTTGAAAATAAATTTCAACAATTTGTAAACATTGTTGCGGAGAGAGTCAATGCTTACTCAACAGAAATGTCAGAACAACATGGCTTCTACCTTCTGTCAAATCATAGTTATCCCTATTCAAATTTTTATCACTCCAAAAAAAAACACCTGATATAATTGTTTTAGGAGTAAATAACTTCGGGTGGTTTTTTTTGTCGAAAATTGAAGCTTTATTGTAAAAAGCAGGTTATACATTTAAAGTTCAAAGTATTGTCCGTCGCTAGTTAATACTTTTTCCCATCTTTTTCTGGCAATTGACGAATCCCATCGCGAAAAAAGGGCGGATTTTTGGCCAGTACCTATTCATCGATTCATGTTTTGACTTCATCGTAATTGGAGGACTGCTGGTCAGCTAGGACATGTTGCATAAACTGAAAATGATAATCGGAAGGAGCAATGGGCTGTACTGGGGGTTAGGTATGACTTAAGCGTTTCTAAGTACGTTTTAACAGGCGACGCATCATGTGGCCTAGCATTGTCATGCTCCAAAATTTCGGTCGGTGTAATTGCTGTCGTTTTTCTCGCAGTGCTAGGTTCAAACGCATCAATTATCGTGAGTAAACCTACACTTTCCTTCGATTGTAGCAGGTCTCACTAAATACACAGCATTTGGCTTGACAGTTGATGATGCCCGACATTTTGAATTATCGTAATGGATCATCTTTCTTTTTTGATGTTAGAGGAGTGTCACAGGTGAAAAAACGGTGTACGACGTTTCTTGGCTTCAGTTCATAAAGCACCTCATTTTCTACCTTTTGAATCACTCCCATAACTTTTAAACGGTGGCAAATGGCTGTATCAGTGACTTCAAGTGTTCTTGCGAGTTCCTCTTGCATTTGTGCTGGATCTTCATTGAGCCCCTTGTCTCTAACTCTTCATCCTCAAACTCAGATAGCGCTCCGGATCGTTCTTAATCTTTCAAATCAAAATTACCACTTTCAAATCCGTCAAACCACTTCAGATACATTCTTTCAGCTACAGCTTGATTACAATAAACATTCACTAAAATACGATTTGTTTCAGGAGCACTTTTCTTCATATTGAAGTAATGAAATAAAACTCTCCGCATACATTTTTCGATACAAAAGTTGACATTTTTAGAGCACCCAGAAACTGTGATGTTTACAATTCAGCGCCAAATGACAGATACTGCAAAGGAAGCCTAACGATGACACTTCAGAATGAAGGTGTTGCCAAATGAAATAATAGAAAAGTGAACTAGAAGCGACATCTGTTATCAAAACCGCACGAACTTCGACATCAGTGAAATGTTGTTTCAACACGTGGATGTCACACAATAATTCATTGGTCTATAGAACTGGGAAGAAATAAGCTGGTCTAATGGCCTTTTCTTTTGTATTATTTATTTATTTATTTATTTATTTATTTACTTCTACACAAACACCCAAATGGGTAATTACAGATGGAGAACAACAAAATACTATCAACAATCACTTAACCTAGGAGAACAGTCTTCTCACATTTTGTAAACTAGTATTGAATAAATCTATATCAGATTTATTAATCAACTCATTGCATATGGACATCATTTTATTAATAGGAGATGAACTACCTGGTGTTACATAAAAAATTTCCCTATCTCTAAGTCTCAGATATAAATTAGGAATCTTAAATTTCAAAAGATTAGTAAACTGGCAGTCTTGAAATGTTAAATTATTCACAACTTTAAAAATGAAAAGAACTGCGTTACACTTACGTCTATTAACTAAAGTGCACATATCGAAATCTGTCAACATGGAAATATATGACTTCATGAAAGGATACTCATTGTATTTTTTCAGGTGTAAAAAGCGAAGGAATTTTTTCTGCACTTTTTCAATTCTGTCAATATGAGATATGGTTGACGGCATCCAAACCACTGAAGCATATTCCAGCTGAGGTCTTACGAGGGCTTTATAGAGTGAAATGGTAGTGGAACAATCAAAATCTCTGCTATTTCTAAAAACTAAACCTAGTAACTTGTAAGCTTTGTTGGCGATGAAGTCAAAGTGGCTATTAAATTTAAAATTTTGTTGAAAAATTATACCCAAGTCCTTAGTTTCCGACTTGCGTTCAAGAATTTCCGATTCAATTACATAATTGAAATTTAGCGGGTTGGATCTTCGAGTGAAGCTGACCACGTGACACTTCTTTGTGTTGAGGGACATTTTATTATCTTTGAACCATCTCCCCACACTGTTCAAGTCTTCCTGCAGTAGAGAGCAATCAGTCAAACTCGAGACCTTCCTAGACAGCTTGAAATCGTCTGCAACAAGAGTGCAGTGGAAAATCGTAGACAGGCAGGGAGACCATTAACAAATACAAGAAATAGTAACGGCCCCAAAACACTACCTTGGGGAACACCTGAACTCTGTTTTATATCTTGTGATAATTCATCACCGACTTTCACAACTTGCATTCTTTGATGCAGATAGGATTCAATGAAATCACAAGCATCCCTCGAAAAGTCACTCTTAGCAAGTCTATCAATTAGAAGTCTGTGATTTACTTTATCAAATGCTTTTTCACAGTCAGTGTATATCGTATCTAGTTGTAAACCTTCTTCTATTGCATCCACTGCAAGTTCAGCGAATGAACAAAGGTTACTTATTGTTGATTTCCCTTCTACAAAACCATGCTGACAGATATCGAATTTAATATTGGAATTTTCAATTATATCATTATAAATTATTATTTCGAATAGTTTAGATAGGGCATTCAAAATGCTGATTGGCCGGTAGTTTTCAATTAGATTTGTTTGTCCCTTTTTATAGACGGGTGTTATTATAGATGACTTGAGACGATCTGGAAAGGTATTTTCTAAAAGTGATAAATTAAAAATATGCAGTAGTGGAGCCACTAGAAAGTCAATACAGCCCTTGAAAATATAGGAGGGAATATTATCTGGACCATTAGATTTCTTCGGTTTCAACTTTATCACAGCCTTTCTCAGATCATCTTCTGAAATGACGGAGAATTTGAAACGTCCTCCCGTTGGGCTCGTTTCACACGAATCATCTTCACTAGTATATACGGACTGAAAGAAAGAAGCAAAAGCACAAGAAATGTCCTTTGCATTATTGAGCAATTCTTGTTCGAATTGCATCGATATTGGGATTTTATTTTGAGATTTCTTTCCACCGATAAACGACCAAAATGATGAAGGATCACTATTGAAATTTTTTTCGAGTTGTTCTTTGTATCTTGTATACTCAAGTTTCGTTTGATGCTTAATTTCTTTTCTAAGAGAAGAGAATATTGTATCATCTTCCTTCTTTAGATTTTTATGTAATTTATTCTTTTTTATTATTTTTTGTTTCAATTCCGGGGAGAACCATATGGGAAATTTATGCCCCCCCACAGCAATCGAATTTTTAAATCTAGGAATAGATTGATCAAGCATGGTGTAAATTTTATCATAGAAGAGATTTAGACTTTCATCAACACACCCACAACTAATTACTTCTGACCAATCAGTTTGCGACATCAGATAGTATAGCAACATATAATCACCTTTAGAATAGTTATAACTGTGTTTTTTGACGAATCCCGTTCCCAATTGACCATCACAATGAGAATTGAAGGATATCTCTAGCGCTGGATGATATCTGTCCTCACGAAGAATAGGAACCTGTGACCTCCGCACCAACAGATTCAGATCAGAAAATATCAAATCAAGCATTCTACCCATAAAGTTAGGAAATTCATTATGCTGCTTAAGATCAAATAAATTCAAGAAACTATTTACTAAGGTACTTTTCTGACAGTTTTCAGAGAAGACAGGGATGTTAAAATCTCCTAAAATCAACAGGTTCCTATCCTCTAACAAAACGTTACCGAAAATGTCAAAATAACTTGCATATACAGAATGATCTGAGTTAGGCGGAAAGTACACAATAGAGATATAGTACTCACAGTTCCCCACTACCAACTTCAGCAGCACACAATCCAACAAACACTCATTTTGTATCACGTGTAGATATATTTATAATTACAAGCTAACAACATAAGTGAATCATATAATATGAATAATAATAAGTGGATAATATCGAAAGCGAAATTGTTAACATTACGTCCAGTATATGTGAAAGACTGGTAGAAAATTGAATCCATTGCTGCAAGCGTGCTCGTAATGATAATATGAACGATATTAAATTCTATAGTTAAAATAGTTGAATGTGAAATGTGTGATGCACCTGGAATAAATTTCAACATATATATCGAATATTCTGCATTTTATTCAAACACAAAGTTGTTGCGCATTGTTGAAAAACTCTTTATGAAAATAAATATTTCCAATTACTGATTTCGTTACATAAATACATATTTTTGGTGAAACCAAATTATTGGCATGCATATAATCAATTATTAACAGAAAAGTTCGCCAATCCCCAACTTCCCATGTTAACTGTATCGGATGTTTTTAGGTGCAAATCTAACACGTATTAATCGTTTTAATTAAATGTTTACTCCTTTGTGCAATAATGAGTATGAACCTGATTTTTTGTATTACGTGTAGATATATTTATAATTACAAGCTAACAACATAAGTGAATCATATAATATGAATAATAATAAGTGGATAATATCGAAAGCGAAATTGTTAACATTACGTCCAGTATATGTGAAAGACTGGTAGAAAATTGAATCCATTGCTGCAAGCGTGCTCGTAATGATAATATGAACGATATTAAATTCTATAGTTAAAATAGTTGAATGTGAAATGTGTGATGCACCTGGAATAAATTTCAACATATATATCGAATATTCTGCATTTTATTCAAACACAAAGGTGTTGCGCATTGTTGAAAAACTCTTTATGAAAATAAATATTTCCAATTACTGATTTCGTTACATAAATACATATTTTTGGTGAAACCAAATTATTGGCATGCATATAATCAATTATTAACAGAAAAGTTCGCCAATCCCCAACTTCCCATGTTAACTGTATCGGATGTTTTTTAGGTGCAAATCTAACACGTATTAATCGTTTTAATTAAATGTTTACTCCTTTGTGCAATAATGAGTATGAACCTGATTTTTTTGTAATACAGCAGCGTTTGTTCCAGTATGAAGCGTGTAGCTCATAAGCAGAACGTCGAACTAGGAACCCCAAAGATTCATTTCAGATCACCTTTTCAATGCAAATTCGTGAATGTACAATCATCCTCCTAAGAAGGGTAACAATCCCCTAAAGAATCTTAAATGGCAATAGGGGTCGAGTACTATTTTGATGATTTTGAAATTCTATACAGTATCCTGAAATAATGCGTTGCGCCTTCATAGCTGCTGAACCAGACATCTCAGAAATTTCAAAAGGGATCAGAGGTCATTTCAAAAAACAGAAAATTAATGATTTATAAGTTAACTTGTTGTATTTGCCAGTATGTATATATTGGAGAGACTGGAAGTTCATTCCAAAGAAGAATTAAGCAACATGAAAAAATGTTATATTAAAGAAAATCTATGCAAATCACTTGCAAGAAACAAGATATAATTTTAATAACTACTACAAAATATTACACATTAAGAATAAAATTAATAAACTAAATAAAAACAACTTGACTTAAGTCTTACTGTTTATTTCATGTCTGTTGACATATCGGGTGTTTTTTTAAGAGTGATAGAACTTTCGATATAAATAACTGTGATTTGACAGAAGGTAGAGCCATGTTGTTTTGACATTTCTGTTCAGTAAGCATTGACAAATTATCATGGAAAGACTCACGCTGCAACAACGTTTAGAAATTGTTGAAATTTATTTTCAAAATCAGCGTTCTTTTCGCCAAACTTAATTAGCACTTCGTGAAATTTATGGTTTACATAATCGTCCATCAGAGCAGCTTATTCGTGGAACTATCGGTGGATTTCGGACATTTCCTCTACTCGATGCAACAACAACAATAACAAGACAAAGAATTGTACGTACAGAAGAAAATATCGCTGCTGTAAGTCATAGTGTTAATGATAATCCAGATTTGTCTATTCAAAATGGAAAATTTTGCGTAAAGATCTACACTCATACAAGATCCAACTGGTTCAAGAAATAAAGCCACTTGACTATAATAAACGTCGTTTGTTTGCTGATTGGGCCCTAGAACGTATATAGAACGTATATGGAGTGAAAACAATCCTCAAGAAGTTCTGCAGGTTCCATTGCATCCTTAAAAATGCACTGTATGGTGCGCTCTACACGCTGGAGGCATCATCGGTCCATATTTCTTTAAAAACGATGCTGGAGCTAATGTTACAGTGAATGGTGCTCGTTACAGATCGATGATCAATGATTATTTGTTTCAAAATTTGAATGGTATGGACCCAGAAGTGTTTTGGTTCCAACAAGATGGTGCTACACCTCACGCTGCTATCGTAACAATTGAATTAAAAAATATATAGGAGACATTATTTTATTTCCACAAAATGGTTGTACTCCTACAACAATTGTTTAACCACGATGTGGCTTCTTCAGGTATTACATTGTACTGTCTCCTATATATTTTTCAATTAAAATGAGTTTCCACCAAGTAAAGACCGAATCAATCAAATATTTACGTAACAGTTGATTTATTGAAAGAAAGTTTTGGCGATAACATTATTTCGAGAAATGGTTCAATTAATTGGCCTCAAAGATCATGCGACATAACTCCACTGGATTATTTTCTTTGGGGTTACGTCAAGTCATTGGTTTATGCTGATAAACCAGAAATAATAGACGCTTTGGAATCCAACATAAATCGTGTTATTGATGAAATAAGACCTGAATTACTCAAAAAAGTGGTCCAAAATTGGTCTGGTCGAATGCTGTGCCTCAAAGTTAGTCGTGGTGAACATATGTCGGAAATTATTTTCAAAACATAAATGTCATAAAATTATCTTTCAAATAAAAAAAAATGTGGCTTCAATCTTAATTTAAATGTGTTTTATTTCAATTTAAAGTTCTATCATTCTAAAAAAAACCCTATATATATTTCGGGTTTTTAGCCCATTTTCAAAATTGAAGAGAACAGAACTTGAAATCCTATTTATAATAGTAGGGTAGATAGCAGGTAGAATTTTGAAGAGTGTAAAAATAAGATGTTGGTTCGGTCTTAATCTTTCACAGATAAGAGCAATGGTGATAAATTAAATTCAAGTTGTTCGTTTGTGATTGGAAGTTTGCTTCCATGTGCTGAACAAATTCCCAAATTTTCTAAAAGATCCATTCTTCTGCTTTTATTACCTTCGTGTCAGATCTCAGTTCTACTGAAATCTATAAAATGGTTGTTATTTATACAATGTTTCGAAAAACCAGATGATACTTTATTGTGCAATACACTATTTTGTGTTCTTCTACCCTTATGATTATAGATCGTCCTGTTTGACTCATATAAAATGCAGAGCATTCAGTACAATATAATTTGTATATACCGCTTTTTCACACGTTTCACGAAACTCTTTGCTATTGACTAAGAATGAACCTAAGTTTTTCTTATTTGTACAAATAGTGTTAATATTATTTTGTTTCAGTCTATTGCAAATATTGTTACTAATTTGTGGTATGAAGTTTATGCTATGGAATTTTTCTCTTTCTTTGTCCTGAAGGGTAGGGTAAAGAGAAGCTAGAGCCTTCTTATACTGTTTCTTAAAAACTGATTTATCTATTAAGTTCGTATTGTAACCATTGTTCGACGCTAATAACAAAACTTTAATTTCTTTGTGGAAGTTTTCTATTGAGAGAGGGGTTGATAGTAACCTATGTATAAAGGCGTGAGAAGGAAAAATTTTTATTTTATGAGGATGACAACTGTTATTATGTATTAATGAATCTGTGCGCGGATTTTCTAAATATGTCAAATTCCAGGGAACTAATACTTCTTGTGATCTGAATATCTAAAAAATTTATTGATTCTTGGGGATTTTCGATTTCAATATGGAATTTGACAGAATTGAAAAATGAATTTAACAAATTGAAAAACATTTCTAATTATCTGATAGAATCTAACCAAATGCAAAATACATCATCAACATATCTTCTCCAATAAAGAACTTTCTTCATCAAATTATCTTGTGAAGAAAAGATTTTATTTTCAAGATGTGTCATAAAAATTTCGCTCAAAAAATAAGATAAGGGAGAACCCATTGGAAGGCCGTCTAATTGTTGATACATTTTATGGTTGAACTTAAAAGAACATTGTTTGAGGCATATTTCAAGTAGAATCATTGTTTCTCATATAATTTCGGTGGTGAGTGATTGGATTTGATGTAATAAATTTTTGACTCTATCAAAAATTTATTTTAATTAATTTATTTGTCTATGTCAAAAATTATACATGACGAAAAAATTGTTATGCAAACAATAACATTTAGCGGAAATTAAAAGTTTTGTTTATTAATTTCCGTCAAGTAAAAACCGAAACAATCAACGATTTCATACACTCATGTCTCATAAACAGGAATGATCTTTATGAATGTAGGTTCGGAATTTACCTTTTTCAAGCTATCCAAAGACAGTTTGTTCATGGTTTCGTTTTTGAAGAACTTTTTTAAATGAAGCAGTGTCCCGTTTCAAATGTTCGATCCGAAATAAACTGATTTTAGGCCCATACTTCAACATTTGAATACTATTTACATGAATTCACGTGTTTGAACATCAGATTTGATTACAAGCAAATTTTTGTACTCCACAAAGTTGAAGATAAATTTTTAATTTGATAATTTCCTTTGTCGTAAAAATCAGTATGCGTTATTGAGACAGGCTATGCGTTATTGAGACAGGTAAAGTTTGCATCATAAAAAAATGAAATCCCTTCAGTATTAACACCCTGAATGATCATTCTCGGTATTCTTGGTGAATTATTTCAGTTGTGGTTTGCTTGTTCTTTTTGATGGTTTATGGTTAGTAATTCATAACTTCAAACAAATTGTGGTTTAATACTGAAAAACTCAGTAGATGTAGTCAAACAAAGAGTACATATTTTGAAAAACCTATGATGCATGTTAGTTTGAAATTTGCAAATTTCATTATTTAGACTATTTTTTATATCTCGAATAACTTACGAATTTGTTAGTATTACTGAATATTGGTATTGATTCTACTGAAAATTCAATACATATGATTAATATTACCTGCTGACTTCTGTAGGTAAATCCGAAAGTTGTGAGTAAATCATCTATAACTCTCCGTACACCCGTTCTCAGCTCAGAATTTCGATATCCATAAATCCAAGGATTGAAGGCGCTACTAGCCAAAATTGGAAGAGCAAGGTAAACAGATATCCAGGCCGAAAGTATGTTGGTCCCTATGAATACATCGATCAGCATGCAAATCTGTAATGTAAAGGAAAATACGTCCATTATTTTTCTTATCCTATGAAACATTTGCTAATACGAAAAGAATTTAAACCACATTCAGATGAAACTATCAAAACAAATAGCTGATCCAGTTAGTTCATAATAAATGCCGCATATGAGACATGCCCTAAATTTGACATAACATGTAGTTTTTTCTGTATATAAATACCAGCACTAGAATTTTTCAACCGAGCTATAAATTTCTGGTTATTTCAAGTAAAATATAAAGCCATCTGTTCGGATTTTACATCGAACAAGGAATTTAATTTACTATGCAAGTAAATATAGCAATTACGTCCCCAGAGTTCAACAATTTAGGTCTTTCAAACATGTCCCATTCAACTCCTAGAAACCTAAACGGGCCTAAACACCAGTTAAGAAACCAAAATATTTGTCCTTCAGATTTTTCGTAGAAACCCATTAGAATCGTTCCAGCCGTTTCAAGAAGACAACAGTCGAATGTCGTCTCAGAATTTACCTGGGCGACCTTTTCGAGCCCCAGAAAATTCTCTCATTCGACCAGTTAACCAAAAAGGTGTAGTCGAAGACATTTCTCGATCAGACGGTCATATATTACGCACCCTGTACAAACAATTTAGCAAAAATGTACAGTCGAAGACATTCCCTTGACCAGACGGTCACGCCTTATTCACCTTATACAAACAAGCAAGCCAAAAAGTTCAGTTGAAGACATCCCTCGAAGTCACTAGTTAGCCACAAGGCACCCTTGAAGAAACATCCCCAAAAAGCCCTCTGATGAAGATTTTGTAATAAAGTCGAAACTAGTTGGCCTTTTCTTGAAAAGTTGGTATTATTGTAACCCTGGACCTAGAACCTGTTGAAGAATTATTCAATAAAGGTTTCAGCGAGTATTGGGCTGAGAGGTCAACTCATGGCAAGTCCATCTTTCTGTTTCTAAAATTTACTGTTGTATTATAAGTTCGAAAGGAGTTGGAATTTAGTTTTCATGACCGGATTGGTGTTTTTTTTGTTAATATATTTTCGATTAAAGCTTAGTAGAGATTTGAGCAATAAGGGCAAGCTTAAAAATTTGAAAAAGTGGGGAAGATTAATTAATGCCTCCCAAGATGTTGAAATAATTTGTAAACCTGCAGAAAAATTATGATTAATCAGAGGAATTCTGGACGAACATATACATTTTTCATGACCATCGTTTCAGATCAGAAGATGTTGTGAGATCATCGATTTTAATTGAATTTGCCATTATTAAACTGAACATTGATATTCGATTGAAACATGAGGCAAAACGTTTTAATAGTGCTTCTGAAAAAATGCGAAATAATTAGATCGCCTGTTTTTCAAGGGCCAATAGTAAGATTTATTTTTCACGAGAAATTGTAAGATTGTATGAAAAAAATATATTACAGAATATTTTGTGTTTTTATACCACTCATGTTATCTCATTATTGTGCACTTGTGAGCTTATTTATCCTGATACCTATTTTATGAGTTAATTACTATAATATGCTACTTATGTCAAACATCGGAAGGAAAAAAGAAAAAAAATTGGCTTCATTCTCCGTTTCTACTCCATCAAATTCTTCGAATTTAGAAAGAGACAAATGGAATTTTTCGTACAGTTGTCTCTCTTTCAACCTCTAAAGCATATTGCATATTTCGGACGACCAAATGCACACTCCATTCTAATATTTCTGTGTTCACTACTGGTAATCGGACTTTTTTATTTATTTATTCGTCACAGGGATACAGATAGACAGAAGTCCACTATAGTATCCACCTCGGATTTGTAGTGTGTGTAGGCTTTGTTACTGTATCCCTACGACACTTCAAGAATAGCGCTGTTAATTGTTCACCCAACAGCGAATGGTTGGACGGTCCTCCGAAACCAGAAAAATTCTTTCATGGCCCGCGGCTCGAACTCTCAACCTCACGATTATGAGTCCGATGACATTATGAAAGTTATGGTAAACAGAAAGTTCTTTGAATCGAAAAACCTGCTTTCCATAGGTCATTTGCCTTATCATATTCGGAATAAATATCCACCGCATTCATTAATAAGAGGTGGGCCATCCAGAGTTTGCCTTTCGAAGTATCGGGTGTTTTTTAGAGTGATAGAACTTTAAAATGAAATAAAACACATTTAAATTGACATTGAAGCCAAATTTTTTTTTAGTTGAAAGATAATTTTATGACATTTATGTTTTAAAAATAATTTCCGGCATATGTCCTCCACGACTAGCTCAGAGGAACCGCATTCGGCCAGACCAATTTTGGACGACTTTTTTGAGTAATTGAGGACTTAATTCATCAATAACACGAATTATGTTGGCTTTCAAAGCGTCTTTTGTTTCTGGTTTATCAGCATAAACCAATGACTTGACATAACCCCAAAGAAAATAATCCAGTGGAGTTATGTCGCATGATCTTTGAGGCCAATTAATTGGACCATTTCGCGAAATAATGTTATCGCCAAATCTTTTTTTCAATAAATCAATTGTTACGGTAGCAGCATGAGGTGTAGCACCATCTTGTTGGAACCAAAACACTTTTGAGTTGATACCATTCAAATCTTGAAACAAATAATCATTGATCATCGATCTGTAACGAGCACCGTTCACTGTAACATTAGCTCCAGCATCGTTTTAAAAGAAATATGGACCGATGATGCCTCCAGTGTGTAAAGTACACCATACACTGCATTTTTAAGGATGCAATGGAACCTGCAGAACTTTTTGGGGATTGTTTTCACTCCATATACGGCAATTTCGCTTGTTTACATAGCCGTTAATTCAGAAATGAGCTTCATCACTAAACACAATTTTACGATAAAAAATTGGATCAACTTCAAGCTGTTCTAGGGCCCAATCAGCAAACAAACGACGCTTTTTATGGTCAAGTGGCTTTAGTTCTTGAACCAGTTGGATCTTGTATGCGTGTAGACCAAGATATTTACGCAAAATTTTCCATGTGGTGGATGCACAGAGTCCAACTTGTTGTGGATATCGACGAATAGACAAATCTAGATCATCATTTACACTATGACTTACAGTAGCGATATTTTCTTCTGTACGTACAGTTCTTTGTCTTGTTGTTGTTGTTGCATCGAGTAGAGAAAATGTTGTCCGAAATCTATCGATAGTTCGAGAATAAACTGTTCTGATGGACGATTATGTAAACCATAAATTTCACGAAGTGCTAATTAAGTTTGGCGAATAGAACACTGATTTTGAAAATAAATTTCAACAATTTGTAAACGTTGTTGCAGCGTGAGTCTTTCCATGATAATTTGTCAATGCTTACTGAACAGAAATGTCCAAACAACATGGCTCTACCTTCTGTCAAAACACAGTTATTCCTATCGAAACTTCTATCACTCTAAAAAAAGCACCCGATAGTTATTATTTCGAGTGTGGTAACACTTCTGTTATTCCTGTTTCAATCAAAAGTTGGTTTCATATTTGATATTAAGGAAAAGGGTCGATTTACGCTTGGACAAAACAGGGAAATATCACAAACTTATTTCCAAAGTGGTGAATCTCCTTTTCAATCTTTCAAAAATTTACATGGAAAATTCAATAGAAATAAAACGGCATTTTGTGGATCAATTTATGGAGCGAGTTCGTGAAAATGGATCGCTACTTGACAAAACAACTCGTTCACATTCTCGTAGAATGAGCACACCTGAAACTATGCTGCTGTAGCCAGAATGTGGTTGAATATCCATCAACATTTTAATGATATTGTTTTTCATTCATTGATGTCTAGGTTGAGCCTTTCTAAAAAACGCATAACTTTGAAAATATATTCATCAGTTTTTTATTTATAGGTGATCCAAAATGAAAATTTCAAATGGCCCATCCCTTACAATGCACAGGGTTAGGCACGAAATTTGTCCCAAATTTCATTTCGCTGTCACTTTTGATAGACATGAGATATGATGCAAAACTTTTTAAGTTTGTTTGTCAAAACAAGCGTCGATTTGTGGAAATGGATAAACCAAAAGGGATGTTATGCTTTCAAAAGTAAAAAGTGTGCGATAATCGCTTCATCTTGAATGAAAAATCGACTAGTGAGATAGTGAAAGAGCTAACACATTTTAATGTTAACAGAAAATTTGTTTATCATACCATCAAACGTTATAATGAAACTGGCTCTATCGAACATAAGCAAGGAAGTGGTGAACCAGCGAGTATGAACAAGAAGTTTTTCTAATCTGGACAATACAACTTGCATCTATGTTACAGTTCGAAACTTAATATAGCCGTATAGCTTTTTTTGATCATCAAGCATAAGCGGCAGAAATGAATGTTTCATAGCTTTTTGGTTTCTCTTCATTGCAATGGTGTAATGGCGACAAATGCAACACAGCTACGCACTTATATTCGGCTTGTAAAGGAATACTAATGTTTTGCCAAAGAACAGCGTCATCTAAGGCACGCGAATATACACACGCAGCATACCACATCAGGCTAAGGTAAGAATCGAACTGCATTCCCGGTTACTTCGAATCTCACAGACGATCAACAAAACCTATATGGCCGTATTTTAGTTTCCAACTGTAGCACAGATGCAAGTCGCACTGTCCCAATTCGAAAAATTTTATGTTTACTATGCTTATAGTTGTTATCATATCTCATAATAAACATCCGCCGATTCACTTCCAATGAAGAATCGATTGGAACGAAATCCACGTCGAAGTGGCAATCAATTAGCAACAGATATTGGAATATCGCAATGATTCGTTTGCCGCATATTGAAGAACGAATTTCAAGTTGAAGCCTACAAAAAACGAAATGTTTAGGACTTTGAATGATAAACAGAAAATGTTCGACTTGAGAGGGCAAAATGGATGAGATGAGTTGGAAAATTTGGTGTTCTTCGACAAGAAAATTTTGGCATTGCATAGAGTTGAGTACAAAAACAAAAGATCGTGTTCACTTGAGCTATCGTTCTTCTCTCAATTGAGATCATATGCGAGCATCCAAAAAGCAAAAGAGATGATAGTTTGAGCAGTAATCACACGAAATGGACGTTCTCCACTGGTTTTCATGCCAGAAGGAGTAAAAGTTAATGCTCTAATCTAAAGACAGTTGTTGTTGGAAGGTTCCTTGAAGTCTGGGGCAAGTAAACAGTTCAAATCAGAAATCTGGGTGTTCCAGCAGGACCATCCCACAGAGAACAGCACACCGTCCAGTGACTTCGAAACAATGTTCTAGTTTTCATTTCACCACTATAATAGCTTCCATATTTATCAGGCTCAAAACCTTGAGAGCAGCCAAAAAATAACATTGAGTGGAGGGCTGAAGCCTACTCTCAAGCAAAAATGGGCAAAAATTCCACCAGGCACTAGGGCATTATGGGATAACTAAAGATGATTGAAGAGGATGAAATTGTTCAATAGCGGTTACATCGAAAACTAAGGAGTTTGTTCTGTTAGTCAGTCCATAAGTAACGAATACCAGAACTTCCTTCTCCGCCGACCATCGTGAACTCACTCCATTAGATTTGCGCTTCCGATCTCAAAATCCGACGACTCTCACCTATACTTAAGCTGAAGCCGTTGGCAGTCACTTATTGGACAACTCTTTAATAATATGCCAGGAAGCTGTTGACGTTTTTGGTTCTGCAATAAATCTCTTCTCTTGATAACCACTAAACTTTGTAGGGTAACACGTTCTATTTGAAACATCTTGAAGCAGCATTGCTGAAGAATAGGAAGTGCTTTCGGTCAAATCGATATGAGAAGCCGGTATTCCAAGAATTCACCAGCCCAGGAATTTCCATAACCGTTGGTTAAAGTAATCCATACACGTCAAGTTTCATTTATAAATCACTATTTACAAAGTAGAAACTCAACTTTCAGGCTCAATAAATTGAATTCCTACGTATATATGTTGATTTCTATTTATTATCTTGAGTTGTTCACATGACGCATTTAGTTAACATATTCAACTTTTAGTCTTAGATTAGTTCGAAATTTGGTAATATTCAGTATATAAATGTTTTCTGTTTTGAGATAAGGGTACGACAAAATATTTTTTTAACTTTTGCTAAAACCACCGGGTCCCTACTTAAATAGATCCAACAAAGGTGAATTAGATAACCCATTTTGGTCATTCAATAAACTCACCGAATTTTTAAATCGGTTTATTTCCCTTCTTTTCAACAGGTTTAGTTTTCGATCCTCATTTTCATTATGCAAAATCCTCAAATGTTCATAAAAATTCAGGATTTTACATAAAGAAAATAAGGCCAACACGACACGATATAATTTTGCTAGTACCTCTTAGTTTTCCTACTCAAATCAACATTTTTAATAATTCTGGAGAAATTAATTTCGGCCAAAGTTTCGCTGATGTTCTGGTTATGGAAAAAACGATGCATTCCAAGTAGCTGAAACTGAAAAGAATCCAGCCGTCTCCGATTTTCAAGTTCAAGCGACTGAGAAAATTTTAATTTGATTTTTTTATGAAATTAAAATGAAAGTTTTCAAAAAAAACTCGAGAGCGAACTCTTTGGTGAAGTCTCTCCAATATTCATGATATCCTCAGGCCATTGACTAAGAGCCCCAGCTTCAGACAGAACATATGCAAATATATTGACCTGATGTACAATAATTCAAGTAATTCGATCACATGACTGTAAATGGTCAAATTGGTTTCAATTTGGGAGGAAGTTCAATTTGGCAAACGCCTGAGGGTAACGCTTCTGGCAATCAATTTTCATTTGCTTCTCATGAAAGAGGCATTTTTCGTTTTTGTTCTGCGCACGATCCAATTAACCCTCGACAAATTGGATCTTATCGAAAATTTTGTTGGAATGCAACACGTCAACATTAGCTATAATTTGATTTCGTCTTGTAACTCAGAAATTGTATTCATGGCTTCTTTTTATATCATTTTAATAAATAAGGAACCTTGAGACATATGCAGCGAAAATATTTTTTAGCCACTGTCGGATTTTTTCACTTTGTAGTTGTGAGTGCATTGACACTGCTTTAAAAATGATTGAAAACAAACAAATTGAGTTTATACCCCTTAATTGCTATAATTTTGTATAGATAAAGACATTATTACTAAGAGTTTTTGATTTTCATATCGCGCGTTTCTTTGAAGTATTCAAAATTTCTGAAACTCACCTCGATTTACATTGTGATTTTGCTACCGTGTTTGGGACATTGATACAGG
Organism: Megalocaria dilatata; assembly: GCA_034642435.1. NCBI lineage: Eukaryota > Metazoa > Arthropoda > Insecta > Coleoptera > Coccinellidae > Megalocaria > Megalocaria dilatata. Next base: position 45,739,225 of record CM067856.1, read on the forward strand.
GTGTTTAGAAAAAAAGTGACCCCGTCCCTAGGATAGGTAGCAAACTGAAAAAATTAGGGTTTGCTCAGTAAAAAAATTTCCTAACGCCATAGGTATTCAAGATAGGGTCGAAGAAAAAAAAATGTATACACATTTTTCACGATTTAGCCGAAACTACTGGCAACATTGTAATGAAATTTTATACGAATATGTTTTGGAAGCTGATACATCCCATGAATTTGTTTTTATATCTAACTCTCTTCGAGGGCGCTAGTTACACGGTTCGTACCAAGTAGTATTGAACATAATTTTTTCAACGTTAGATTTATCAATCAAAATTTCAAGTGAACTTAAACATCATTAAATTTTCTCAATTATTTTTGAACGTACTCTTGGTGAAACTCTATACTGTGTACCGCTTTCGGAATATTTTGATTTGAAAATTATGAATTAATAACCGATGCTGGTATAGAGTAATGATAAAATCATTGATTAAACAAAAAATCACAAGAAGAAAATTGAAATAAAGACTAAGAACATAAAATAAAATACAATAAGAGTAAGTGTTCAAAATATCCTCCGTTTTCACGAATACTCAAGTATATTTTTTTTCTAAAGAGTCCATCAATCTTCTAAACGGTTGGGGATCAGCTATGAAATCATTAGTGACTTTGAATTCTGTTAATTTACCTCTGTAGCATATACTTTTTCCTTAAGATACCACCAAACTGTGTAGTGCAAAGGATTAAAAACACATGACTGAGGAGGCCAATGAATCGGAACTTCTGCATCTCTACCAATCCATCGATTCGGTAAATGGTTACTCAACCAATTACGACACCTTCTATCACAGTGCGTTGGAGCTCCATCGTGCATAAAAAATAGAGATTTTCGCTCTTTTAGCGTTAAATCTTCTAATATCTCGAATAAGTGATTGTTTTGAAAATCCAGGTACATATCACCATTTAAATTTCAGGTAGAATGTGATTTGATATTAATTTATTACCTAAAGTTGCCGCCCAAACATAAACTTTGAATGAGTGTTGGTAACCCTTTTGACTAGTGGATTCTCATCACACCAATAGTATGCATTATGGGTGTTAAACATACCTTGTCTCGTAAAGATGACCTCATCCGTAAAAAGAATACATTAAAAAAAAATTGGATTGAGGGCTGTCCTTTCTTGTAATGTTTGACAAAAATCTACTCTAACCGGTAGATCGTCTGGCAAGAGCTCTTGGACTTGTCTTTAAGTATCCTCCAAGTACTTGAATAAGACGTATTTGTTTGTCTTGTCATATTCCTTACGTGTAACTGTTGGATCTTGATCCACTAAATTGAATATAATATTTTCCTTATTAATGGTTCTTATTGTTCTTAGCTTACCAGAGTTTTTTTTTTTTTGGTCGCGCATTCGCAGTTTCTCAACAACGTCGTTTAGTGGCTCTAAATGTATTTTTACTTGGTGAAATTCTTCGAGGAAATTTTTCTGCATAACGCGTAACAGTTGCATTAGAGTTTCCTAAACCCTCGCCTAAGGTTAATAACATGTCGGTGTATGCAACATTTGAGTACATTTTCATCAACAATATCTAATTTTATGAATGACAATGTCGAATTATTGTTCACTTATCGTCATAACTATCAATAAATGATAGTTTTTCATGGAAAAACTTAGAGAATATCAAGATATATATTCAGACAATCTTTGTTGTCAACCAAAATTGATCCTAGATTTTTCTTATTCGTACATATGTTGATGTTGTTTTTTCTGAATCTATTGAAAATTTGGGTACTAATTTTACAGGATCAACTATATTCCAGAAATTAGTATCTACCTAAATTTGCAAAAGATTAAAAAAAAAACAATATCAACACCATATGTACAACTAACAAAAATCTAGAGACAATTTTGGCTAAAAACAAAGATTGAATATTCTAGAAAAAGGTGGCATATACAAATTGCATTGTAGTGAGTACCATGGTTTTCACATAGGTCAAACTTGCCTTTCAATCTTTTAGATGAATGGTAAACCAAAGAATTATTTATTTGAGTTAACATTGAGTACTGACGAAGCAAAGTCTCTCTTAAAACTTGTTTTCTAGTAATGTTTTCACATATCTTGAGATTTTATTGAAAGTTACTCATTTGGATATCCAATAATATTGAATATTCGAAGTAAGATAGTTTTATGATGAAATTCTTAAGATAATGTTAAACATTTTTGAAAGATATCTGTTTTCATAAGATTGATGAGCAGAAACAAAAATTTGTCTACTCGAAATATTTAATTTATAGTATTTTGGTTAACAATTTATATTTATTGGATTTTGTTATATCATCTGGATGTCTTATAATGAATGTTTATTTTATATGTCGTTTGATATAAGTGGTACTTATATGATATTAATTTAATTTAATTCCTGAAGTTATAATTATTAAATATAATTTTTTGAAATTGAATATGTAGAAGGCTAATATTAAAATATTTAAATAATTTGATATACCTTCTATCAAGTATTAACCTCTGTTCATTTTAGTTACAATATATATTTATTTGGTTTCCTTAACATTCTTTATACGGAGAGTCCTTGTGCTATAACAGAGGCCGTTAAATTGCCTTTCAATCTTTTAGATCAATGGTAAACCACAGAATTATTTATTTGAGTTAACATTACACTCCATTTAAATTTTTCAGTATTCATTCACCAGAAGCTTTCTGAATTGTTAAAAGTTGAGTGAATATTTGTTGTTGATTGATGTTATATTTTATTGAATATGAATATAATTGAGTACTGACGAAGCAAAGTCTCTCTTGAAACTTGTTTTTTAGTAATGTTTTCGCATATCTTGAGATTTTATAGAAAGTTACTCATTTGAATATCCAATAATATTGAATATTCTAAGTAAGATAGTTTTATGATGAAATTCTTAAGATTATGTTGAATATTTTTGAAAAATATCTGTTTTCATAAGATTGATAAGCAGAAACAAAATTTTGTCTACTCAAAATATTTAATTTATAGGAATTTGGTCAACAATTTTTATTTATTGTATTTTGTTATATCATTTGGATGTCTTATAATGAATGTTTATTTTATATGTCGTTTGATATAAGTTGATATGACATTATTTCAATTTAATTCCTGAAGTTATAATTATTGAATATAATTTTTTTTAATTGAATATGTGGAAGGCTAATATTTTAATATTTAAATAATTTGATATACCTTCTATCAAGTATTAACCTCTTTTTATTTTATTATAAATCCCTTTTAGTCATTTTTATCCTGTATATATTTTAAATGGTAAAATAAAGAAAGAAAAAGGCAACTAAATAGCATAAGAGTCATAAATTCTGTGAATTGTGCTGCTCTATCGACCTGGGGCGAATTGAGCATAAACTCTAAAATTCTTTTTTCGAAATTAACTCATTACTGTAAGCTTTCGCGTGAAAGATTTATTACCAGCACAAGCTGATGAAATGATTGTCCAGGAAAACAACAAACATTCTAATGATTAAATATGATAATATATTTACCAAAACAAGAATTAACTTTTGTACACAACTCGGTTAAAATGATATGAATTAATCAAACATGGGCATAACGTATAAGTTTTCCCATCCTCATTCAATTTACACGCTTTCCGTTTTAACGAATAAATGAAGTTGATGGCACACATACATAACGGCTTCCAAAGTAACATTAGTAAACTGGATAATGGCACATGAAGAGCGTTGTCGCATCGAAATACTACAGTTGATCAAGAGTAGGTTTTTCATGAACAAATTAATTATCCTGCGAGATTAATCCTTCGATTATTACAGTCTGATGACTTTTGTATCCTCAGGATGCTTTGAAAAATGCCCGTAATTATGTTGAAACAGTTGATAATGTTTTTGATTCATATATACTCTTGATACCTGGGAATTCTCTTTGTATTTTATGACGAGTTCTAAATGAGCATGAATATTTGAACAATTTATTGGTTCTAATGAAGATGAGGTCTTTTATACTTGATAAAACGTTTTCTCGATATCAAACAGATTAATTCTGTTATACTTTACTAATTAAATTTCTTTTGAATTAAAATAAAATAAATGACTTAGAAAACACCGCTTACTTTTTAATAGGCATATAGAATTAACACTAATCACAATTGTCCCACAGGTTCAAAAGAGATAAAGGAATTTATGAAGATGTGTTACATATCCGGTGTTTTTTTAGAGTGATAGAATTTTCGATAGGGATAATTGTGATTTGACAGAAGGCAGAAGCCATATTTTTTTTGACATTTCTATCCAGTGCACAATGACAAATTATCATGGAAAGATCACGCCGCAACAACGTTCACAAATTGTTCAAATTATTTTCAAAATCAGTCTTCTATTCGCCAAACTTATAGAGCACTTCGTGAAATTTATGGTTTACATAATCGCTCATCAGAGTAGCTTAATCGTCGAACTATCGATAGCTTTCGGACAACATTTGCTCTATTCGATGCAACCAATAACAACAAGACAAAAAACTGTACGTAGAGAAGCAAATATGGCTGCTGTGAGTCATAGTGTTAATGATGGTCCAGATTTATCTCAACAAGTTGGACTCTGTGCATCCACTTCATGAAAAATTTTGCATAAAGATCTTGGTCTACACCCATAAAAGATCCAGCTGGTTCACGAATCAAAGCCACTTGACCATAATAAGCATCGTTTGTTTGCGATTGGGCCCTAGAACAGCTTGAAGTTGATCCACTTTTTCATCGTAAAATTGTGCTTAGTGATGACGCTCATTTTTGGTTGAACGGCTATGTAAACAAGCAAAATTGCAAAATTGGAGTGAAAACAATCCTCAAGAAGTTCTGCAGGTTCCATTGCATCCTGAAAAATGCACTGTATGGTGTGCTTTACACGCTGGAAGCATCATCGGTCCATATTTCTTTAAAAACGATACTGAAGATAATGTTACAGTGAATGGTGCTCTTTACGGATCGATGATCAATGATTATTTGTTTCAAAATTTGAATGGTATCGACCCAGAAGTGTTTTGGTTCCAACAAGATGGTGCTACACCTCATGCTGCTACCGTAAAAATTGATTTATTGAAAGAAAGATTTGATGATAACATTATTTCGAGAAATTGTCTAATGAATTGGCCTCCAAGATCATGTGACATAACTTCACTGGATTATTTTCTTTGGGGTTATGTCAAGTTATCAGTTTATGCTGATGAAGCTGAAACAATAGACGCTTTGGAAGCCAACATAACTCGTGTTTTTGATGAAATGAGGCCTGAATTACTCGCAAAAGTGGTCCAAAATTTGTCTGGTCGAATGCGGTTCCTCGGAGCTAGTCGTGGTGGACATATGCCAGAAATTATTTTTGAAACATAAATGTCATAAAAGTAACTTTCAAATAAAAAAAATTTGGCTTCAATCTTAATTCAAATGTGTTTAGTTTCAATTTAAAGTTCTATCACTCTAAAAAAAACACCCGATAGTTTTAAAAAGTTAAAGTACTTGTAAAGAATTGCTTGGTTTTTGAATTCTTTATAATTAATTAAACGTTAACCAATTAGTATACAAATTTTTGGTTAGGCATACTTTGAATGGAGAAAAGAATGTATAAATGGCTTTAATAGTTCGTTTCCAGCCTAAATAACATGTTTGAATTATTTACCCAAATTGAAGGAATTGTTCCGGTTTAGTATCGAACTCTTATTGCGGTGAAAATACTATCTTGTTTGTGGAATAATAGTTCTTCTTTGAGCTTTTTCATCGTTGCTCACTTTCACCGAATTCACCTTTTTATTGGTTTCACTGTTTGTTTACTTTACTTAAATTACTATCTTAGTACAAATAATATAGATAGTACATTCGCTTCCAGGCCTTTACTGCGTTAAGCGTTATTAATATAAAGAGACGTGTGATTATAACTCGAAAGAACAAGATTAATGGGAATAGAACTTACTTTTAGAGAATGTGTGTGGGATCAGAATTTAATGTTCGAAGAGAAGGGGATATTGCGTGACTGTTTGGTCGAAGCACGAAGAGATGGTCAGCGAGCGACTTCGAGAGATGTCTTCAACTGAACCTTTTTTACTGACTGGTGGAATCAGACACTCTCTTACAGCTCGAAATGTGGTCAGGCAAAATCCGATACGACATTCTGTTATCGTCTTTTAACGGCGTTGGTTCTAATGGGTTTCTAAGAAAACTGCGAAGGACAAATAATTTCGGTTTTTAACAGACCCAAAGGTTTCTAGGAAAAAATGAGACATATTTGAAAGGCCTAGATTCCTAACTCGCGGATCATAATTGTTATGTACTTGCATCATCAATTTAAAATTCCTTGTTCGATGTAATTTCGAACAGTACTCAAGGGTGGGATTAGAAAAACAACCAGGAGAGACAAAGCATCCTACGATTTTGGTCCGATTGAACTCCGAAGCGATAAATTCCGAAAACTCTCAATTTAACTCACCTGAAACGGCAACCACAATCCTAGGAACATGCCCGCAGTTATGGCTAGAGCCAGGCCGTATCTCGGATGAACAGCCGTCGAAGTTTCGCTCTCCTGCGACCTGGGGATCGAGTGCCTCTCCGTAGAAATCGCTCTGGCGTGACCCCTTGCTATGAAGTATATGTAGCCGTAGCAGACCATCAGAACGAGAGCGCTGGGACCATATACCGCACAGAACATGAATAGCTGAACGGGCTTAGCTACTAGACCACCGAAGGAGCACTCCTCGGACCGGCTGAAAATTATAGGTAATTTGTATGAATAAACTGAAACGGATAGTTCTCCTGATGAATATTCAAGCGCACTGATCGGCTGTTGATTTTGTGAGGACGATTGAGGGATGCAGAGCAAAAGTGAACCAAGTCCACTTTTTACTCTTTCAAGAAAAAATGAATCAACGCTAAAGCCTTATTTAATTCCTCTCAGAATATACATTAACATTAATTTATTCTACATCTCAGAGGAAACATTCTTATTTATCTTGACCCTATATCGCGATATTTTTTGTTCTTATTTGAAAAAAATATATTTGCGCTAAGCATACCAAAAGTTTAGAGGGAAAAATATTTAAAAAGAAATATTCACCGAAAAAACATCTTTTTCAGACAAAAACTACCAGCAGATCTGATAAAAAGAGAGTTACAACAAAAAATCACGATATCTACAATCTCACAAGATGTAATGAAATTATTAGTTTATATACCTTCTATTAAGTATTAACCTCTATTTATGTTATTTTATTCATAATATATAATTATTTGGTTTCCTTAACATTCTTTATACAGCTAGTCCTTGTGCTATAACAGAGGCCGTTAAATCTATCTTTCAGATCAAGGGTAAGCCACAGAATTATTTATTTGTAGTTAACCTTACGCTTCATTTAAATTTTTCATTCATTTACCAGAAGTTTTCTAAATTGTTAAAGGGTGAGTAAATATTTGTTGTTGATTGATGATATATTTTATTAAATATGAATTATTTGAATACTGATGAAGCAAAGTCTCTCTTAAAACTTGTTTCTCAGTTATGTTTTTACATATCTTGAGATTTTATAGAAAGTAACTTAGTTAGATATCCAATAATATTGAATATTCTAAGTAAGATAGTTTTATGATGAAATTCTTGAGATTATGTTAAACATTTTTGAAAGATTTTTGTGTTCATAAGATTGATCAGCAGCAACAAAATTTTGTCTATTCAAAATATTTAATTTATAGGATTTTGGTTAACAATTTTTATTTATTGGATTTTGTTATATCATTTGGATGTCTCATAATGAATGTTTATTTTATATGTCGGTTGATATAAGTGGTACTTATATGACATTATTTTAATTTAATTCCTGAAGTAATAATTATTAAATATAATTTTTTGAAATTATATAGGTAGAATTAAAATATAATTTTATATACCTTCTATCCCTATTTTTATCCAAATAAAAATGTAGTACACATTTTGACGAATTTCTCCGTATAATAGTCAGTGGACCAGTATCGTCTAATCTCACTTCTTTTGCAGAATATAAGAAGTAATAATATACCGCTTTTTTCTGTTGGAGTTCACGTTTAAAATCTGAAGTTCTACACCTTTTCGTTTCTTTGTGTACCAATTTTATAAAGGCAGGCGATTATTTTTGCTCGAAATTGACGTAGTTTCAGACTTTCAACATTTTCACGCTGATTTCAAACTCCTTGATATAACAACCAAGAGTTTACTATTTATTGGTCCAATAAATGATAAAATAACCGTATATACTCTTCTGTAACCGTATTCTTATTTTATATCCTGCTATAAGGCTGTATATCAAATCCACACCTCCAATGTGTCTATTATATCGGGTATTTTTAGAGTGAAAGAACTTTCAAAAGGGATAACTGTGATTTGACAGAAAGAAGAAGCCTGTTGTTTTGACATTTCTGTTTAGTAAGCATTGACAAATTATGATAGAAAGACTCACGCCGCAATAACGTTTACAAATTGTTGAAATTAATTTTCAAAATCGATGTTCTATTCGCCAAACTTATAGAATATTTCGTGAAATTTATGGTTTACATAATCGTACATAGGAGCAGCTTATTCGTCGAACTATCGATAGATTTCGGACAACATTTTCTCTACTCGATGCAACAACAACAAGAAAAAGAACTGTACGAACAGAAGGAAATATCGCTGCTGTACGTCATAGTGTTAATGATGATCCAGATTTGTCTATTCGTCGACGTTCACAACAAGTTGGACTCTGTGCATCCACCACATGGAAGATTTTGCGTAAAGATCTTGGTTTACACCCATACAAAATCCAACTGGTTCAAGAACTAAAGCCACTTGACCATGATAAACGTCGTTTGTTTGCTGATTGGGCCCTAGAACAGCTTGGAGTCCACTTTTTTATCGTAAAATTGTGTTTAGTGATGAAGCTCATTTCTGGTTGAACGGCTATGTAAACAAGCAAAATTGTCGTATATGGAGTGAAAACAATCCTCAAGAAGTTCTGCAGGTTCCATTGCACCCTGAAAAATGCACTGCATGGTGTGCTTTACACGCTGGAGGCATCATCGTCCCATATTTCTTTAAAAACGATGCTGGAGCTAATATTACAGTTAATGGTGCATGTTATAGATCGATGATCAATGACTATTTGTTTCAAAATTTGAATGGTATCGACCCAGAAGTATTTTGGTTCCAACAAGATGGTGCTACTCCTCATGCTGATACCGTAACAATTGATTTACTGAAAGAAAGATTTGGCGATAACATTATTTCGAGAAATGGTCCAATTAATTGGCCTCGAAGATCATGCGACATAATTCCCCTGAATTGTTTTTTTTTGGAGTTATGTCAAGTCATTGGTTTATGCTGATAAATCAGAAACAATAGACGCTTTGGAAGCTATTTATTGATGAAATAAGGCCTGAATTACTCGTAAAAGTGGTCCAAAATTGGTCTGGTAGAATGCGCTTCCTCAGAACTTGTCGTGGTGGACATATGCCGAAAATTATTTTCAAAACATAAATGTTATAAAATTATCTTTCAAATAAAAAAAAATTGACTTCAATCTTAATTTAAATATGTTTCTTTTCAATTTAAAGTTCTATCACTGTAAAAAAACCAGATAGATACTATTTTGTAAGATTGAGATAGTCCACCTAAATTTTTCTTATCCTCATTGTACCTTAGCACAGAGGTTTTTTGAAGTTCTCTGATATATGTTGAATGTAAATAGACAGTTTCATTCCTTCCAATACACTGAAGATATTTCAATATCGTCAAATATGTAAACATCTAGAAAACTCAGGAATACGACGAATCCGGATAGGACCACGTCTAGAATTTATAAGTGTTACGGCTCCGATTTTGGAGCCATTATCAAGAACAACAGTTGCATTTAGTGATTCAACGTCAACGTTCAATCTGCCTACTCCCTAGGTCTCATCACCAGTAGTCTCGGAGATCACAGTGTTTCCATTAACTCCAGCGAATTTCAGTTCAGAGACACTGTAATCTCCGAGACTACTGATGATGAGACCTGGGGAGAAAGCAGATTGAGGCCCCAGCCTTGAATCACTGAATTCAACTATTGTTCTTGATAATGGCTCCATAATCGGAGCCAAAACGTCGAACTCTTATGAATTCTAGACGCGGTCCAACCCGGAATCTTCATATTCCTAATATGACCAACCGCGTAAACTTATCCGAACACATATTGAAAACTTGTAACTCCTTTCAATTTTTTGAGTTCTCTATCTGTAGTGAATTCACATTCTGATTGTACCTAAACCCACGCCCCCCAGGCATTAGATCTTGACGTGATGGGGGCGCTCTCTTGACTAGGACCCTAGATTCGTCCCGGCGAATTGGAGGGTTAAGTCTTGGTGTCTAACGTAATGCCATTTCGCGCCAGTCACTGGACCTGTATGGTGGAAGATCTCCGAATGGGGCCCTAGTTTTACTCAGGTGATTTGGAGGGCTGAGCCGGTTGATTAACTCAGTGACAAGGGAGTCTGTCGCAGCACAGGGCTTCTCCCTTAAAACTGGCGTACTCTACCCTATCGCAGTATAAATCTCCGGATTCTGTGTAATGGCCGAGTGCGTTATGTAGCATACTGCGTTACCTCGGGGGGGTGGTCTTGCCCACAGGTGTTACTTGTACCACCTGGCCACCCCAATTGGTGTTGGACTCGAGGGGGCAGTGGTTGTAAGTCTGCATGCTGGACTAGGGGGGTATTTCATTTATCTGTTCGAAGACCCCCATTTTCGGGATATTCTCATGAAACGACTCGGGGTTTAACGGGACTTGACGGTTCGACCGGCCTGTCCTGACCCCTGGATCTGTGCGTAACAATTTAGGGTTTGTGGATCTCGACGAAATGGCTCCGCCATTAGTGCTTGACGCCAGGATCAATCAAATGACTTCACATGGGTTCGGTGGGTCAGGACTTATAGTCCGGTAGACGGTGCTCGTACCAGGATCAATTGTAGTCGTCAATCTTGAGTTTATCTTAGTTCATGGGACTGCGTTCGGGTGAGTTGCGTCTCAAACCAACTCGGGTACTGACCTGCTGAGCCAGTAGAGGTTGGATAGTGCTGCTACCAGTCAGACGGTTCTGGCTTTCGAGTCGGGGCCCAAACTGGAAGCTGGTGGGTTCATCTCTTCGGAGGGATTCTCGCCACGCGCGATGATATGGCGTAATCCTTATCACACTTTCTACCTCTAGGGGTGCACTGTGGAGACTGCTTGGTAGTCACTTGGAAAAGAGGCCTTCCTCAAATAGCCAATAACTATTCTGGTAGAATTCACCTGTACCTAAACCCATTCCCCCGCTGTCTCTGTACCTTGTCGTGGTGGGGGAGCTTGTCATAACGAGTGTCCTAGTTTCATTTATGAAGTGGAGGATATGGTTATGATGCCTAAAGCAGATGACTCGCAATCCAAACTTCCTTACTTTCTTTCTTTCTTTCTTTCTTGCATAATACCATTCCATCATGTTGTCCCACTCCATCCTTTTCCTACCGCAAGGCTTGGAATCGTACGGGGAAACTGGATCTGATTGACGACCAGAATCTGCGACCCTGCGATCGATTAGAGTTTTGTAATCCTTTCAATGGCGAAGGCGATACCCTGCTGAATCTCAGCGTGGGTTTTCCAAGCTTCGTCCTCTTAGCCGCTGAAGGATCTTATATGGTTCACTACGACGTTGTTTTGACGAGGTTTGAGGGTCCTGGAAGATATGCTCTGCCCCAACTCTGGCGCCCTTTTGATCCTAAAGCCCAATCCTTTGATGCTTCGGAGCCTCGCTTTTAGCAGCAAACAGCAACAGCGATCCTGTGGTGTGGGGGGTCCATGCTGAGAAGCTGTTATTTGTGTTCATTCGTTGCTTCAATCTTTCATAACCATAGAGACACTCTGCTCAAATGACTGAGTGTTGGGATCGGGGGAGGTGACTTGTGGGGGTCCCTCACCTAGTTATGCTGGCGCAAAGTTCTCTATAAAACTTCCTTCAAAATTCTTATCTTTCTCTTTCAGATTATCGGGGGTCTGCTGGAATGTCAAAACTTGAGCAGAAACCCGGAACAACGGTGATGACAATGGTACTTTAATGTTATTAAAGAGCTCTGCTCACATTTTAACTTGTACAATTCTAAGTATGTACCTAAACCCAAAATTCCCGTCTTTGCAACATATAATCGAAATAACTAAGATTATTGTAGATATAGAACCATATTCGATTTGGGAATTTATGGAATATGCTTTGAGATCTTGTTGAAGTTGTGATATTTTTTGACGGTTCCTCTTTTCATTTGTATGATTGCATTCATTATGAGAATAAAGTTTATGTTATGTACAACTAACGCTCAATTTGTGTAGTAATTGTCTGTGTATACTACATAATTTTTATTAACTGGAATTACTTTGCATGATCTCAAAACCAAGCTGTCCGTGACTCCAATAGCTATGTCGGTGTGTGGTCTAAAATGATCCTTACCCGGGTAAAATTCAAAATTGTACACAAATCCTGAAACACTCATAAGAACAAACAATTTCATGCCCCATTTGTCAATAATTTTGGACATATACTGTTTAAGATGATGTTTACCTTTACTGGTACAAATCTGTTCATCAATAGATAAATGAAACTCTAATAATGTAGTAGTAAAGCGGGATACCATTTGCTCTTTTATGGACCTCAACTTATAAAGTTTGTCGGGTATAGGACTTGCTCTTGGTAGCATGTCTTCATTATTACTGAAATGCAAAAACTTATCTTTTCAAATTCCTTTTCGTTCATGGCCTTCCTAATTTGAACGAAACTTGAATTATTGCTTCATATATACAAAATGAATCTTTGTAAATCTTGTGTGATAAGATTTCCTTGTTTATTAGCATCCAATAAGATTCATTGATAATTTTTGTGATCAATTAATTTAAAAAAAAAAATTAGGTTCTTAGTCTTTGTTCCACACAAACATTACTTCATCCATTATCTTTTCAAATTCCTTTTCGTTCATGGCCTTCCTAATTTGAACGAAACTTGAATTATTGCTTCATATATACAAAATGAATCTTTGTAAATCTTGTGTGATAAGATTTCCTTGTTTATTAGCATCCAATAAGATTCATTGATAATTTTTGTGATCAATTAATTTAAAAAAAAATTAGGTTCTTAGTCTTTGTTCCACACAAACATTACTTCATCCACATTCACTGACCTATATTTTTCTTACTGCACTTCCTGAGACCTGTTTCTTCCAGTAGTTTGCAGGTTCTAGTACTAAGCATGGTGTAATAGAGGAATAAATTTCAGTGAATACAGCGTATCACGCTTTTTGTCGATACGATTGTATCGGATTCCTCTTGATATTCTTCATGAAATGTACCTCACTGTAATCTACCATATTATTCTCCGTCTCTTTAAATTTTATGGTTAAGGGGTTTCCTCCTGAAATTCCATCCAAGGGATTTTAAGTCAATATACAGCTTGTCCATCAGTTGTTTGTTTTCTGTTAGCAATGACCTACTCTATTTCATAAGTGGATACAAAATTTTTACTGTTTTATTCATACAATTTCAAATTTTGAAGCCTTCCGTTTGCAGATTCCTATAAAACTGACCCAGTTAATTGGAATTTGCAATTCTTTGCAAATTTTTTTATTAAAGAGAAGTCAGCATCAAAAACCAGAAATGAATGACCAGATAACATGAATTTGTAGTCTAAAATTATAAATAGTCCATCTAAAAAGTATCCGGAGTTCATTATTGTTCATAATTTTAATATACTTCTTTTTTGTAACATTCTAAGACAAAAGTAATGTATAAAATAGGTTGTGCAGATAGTCGGCTATGGCTAAATTTGCATGGCAACACTATTTGTTAAATATTGTTGTTTGTTAACAGGTATACAATTTATGAAATGATATCGCAACTAGAAAAAAGAAAACAGGTAGAATATTTGTATAAAAAAGGTTTTCGAAACTTCAAAAAATTAATGCAATTAACTGTACTGGGAAAAAGTGCTGTATATACTCAAAGAGGATAAAAAATTGCATGGATATGAGGCATAGACCAGTTTCAGGAAGACGGCGTAAGATTAAGGGAAACATTTTAAACGCTTTAGCCTGGGGTTTAGGCAAATTTACTAACAGGAGCCGTCCATGTGTCACTGAAAAGACAAGGCTACATATCAAGGAAACCAAAAAAATCCCCATAATGACACCTCTTTAAAAGGAACGAAGGATCGAATTTTATCAACGTTTTCAAGAAGTTAATTTTAATAATGTTTTTATATCTGATAAAAGTTGTTTCCAACTTGGTGGAAATCACTTAAAAATCCTATCAAAACAACCTGTTACCTTTCAAATTTCCAAATTTGCCACCAAAATAATGGTTTGAGGAGCAATGTCTCAGCGAGGTATTACGTTTTTTTGTATAGTTGATGGTACCATTAATAGTGAAAAGTATTCTGTTATTCTAAACGATGTTCTCCTTGAAATGGCGCATGCTTTATATCCTGGGGGGTGGCGTTTTCAATAGAATAATGCAAGATGTCATACTTCAGCCTATACTCAAGCTTAGATGCAAGAACACCAAGTAAAAACCATATCAATGCCAGTAGCTTCACCAGATCTTATTCCCATTGAAAACATATGGGGACTAATATAGATTGAAGTTGAACGAGCAGCGCCACGAAATGAAGATCATTTAATTCAGTCAATTTCACAGTCTTGGACTACCATCGCCGAAAATTATGGAGGTGATCTAGTTTCGGGTGTACCCCGACGTTTATTTGAGTGTTGAATGGAGGTTGTATAATTAAATAAGATGATTATTTTTTACAATTTTCTAATTTACAAATTAGAAATATATACCGAATGATTTTTCCGGTTAAATTCAATACGAACTATACTAATGATAATGTCACATAAGTTTCACAAAAAAATAAAAATAAATAAATAAATTGAAATATAAACATAGCAAAACTAAGCTATAAGCCCGGTATTATAACATTTCAACTGAAATGAGATAATCTTCTTTTTGACCTGTAGCAATGTCGTCAACAATATAATCAGAATATAATTATGATTTCTAAAGTAAATTATATTCAGTATTCCTTCAGGGTCTACTCCCAAAATACACTTAAAAACAAGAACAATAAGCAATCTGGTCTGGATTCACTCCAATTTTTTTCTGATACAATCATACTGTTGGAATTGATTCACTTTTTCTCCGAAAGATGGCACTAATATGTCAAGCATTGAGAAACATGAAAATTGTTTAATTTTGGACTTTTGCTTTGAACCACTCATATATAGGAGTGAAAATTGAATTTTTGTGCTTTGAGATTAGTTAGTAGTAATGGATACAGTTAAGAGAAACAATTTCATGAATGAATTAAAATTATAGAGACTATGGGAAAAGATTTTAGTACAAACACGAATGAGCTATTATTGCAAAATGGCGAATGCTAAGGTTCAATTACCTATGTATTCGTTCAAGTTTCGCGCAGAACTTATTTTAAATGATACAGCCAAATGGCCTGAAAGCCTTAAGTTTCAATTAAAGGTATATATAATTGAAGTTTTTACATATATGATGTGTTTATTGTACCACTACAGAATGTAATTTCAATTTTAAAGTGTACTGGGTGAATTTTTGAATTAGTATATTTACATTCTTAAGAGTACTTATTGTATTACTTTAATGTGAGCGGGTGAAATAAATGATGGGTATAAGACAACTCATTATAAAAACATTTAATATATACATATATATATATATATATATATATATATATATATATATATATATCATCTAAAAAACTCAATACGATACGAATGTGCATATATGGACGAAAGCAAGATCGAAGTAAAACGGATTTGAACTCATTCAGAGAGAAGCACGATTATAGAATATTTTGCGATAAAATCGCGTTTTATCGAAAAAGTGAATTTTTCTACCTACTCGTTTAATATAAGAAACATTTTATTTGGCAACACTCTCATACGAAACTATCACACTATCTCACTAGTCATTAAAAAGTGATGCGACTATCGCAGACGTTTTTGCTGTTAAATCCGAAACTTCGATTTTTGTTGATTTCCACAAATAGGAGAAAGGCAAAGATAATAAAATGGCAAACAAACTGTCAAACTTCTAGCGTTATATCTGTTAAAAGTGAGAAAAAGTTGAAGTTTGGGATGAGTGTCGTGCCTAACCCTGTGAATAAACCATATATAAATAATAAGTCTTCTGTGAACGCTAGCTATGTAGGGTGATTTTAAAGAAGTATTTCACAAGAATGGAGGTAAAAGTCTTTTCAAATTTTTTATACTTATCCATAATTTGTGATAACTAGTATTAACGAAGCTTAACGACTTCTTAATATCCACTCCTGAAAGAGCTCATTCATATGATTAAATAAAAATTGTTAAATTGGATGAAAGTATCTTTATGTTTCATTCTCAAATTAAGTAAGAATTTATGGAATACCTTTCATTGAGAGAAGGCACATCTAAATGAAATATAAGGCTGAAGTGGAATGAAGCAAATTGAATTTTTTGAAAGTTAGGCAATTTACGGACGGTCGGCCGGACAGAATTACGATTGAGCTTGCATTTTGACGTGACAACGTCTTATAAATTGGTTTGCCGGGTGACACTTCAAGAAACTGCGTTACGCTCCGCTCACGTTATGCGCTCACAATGAGAGCGAGTGAGAGGCACGCGTCCCTTCCACTCGGGCATGGTTAGCCCGCCTAAGAGCGAGAGAGACAGACATAAAAAGTGAAAGGCACGCGTCCCTTCCACTCGAGCACAGTTAGCCCGCCTAAGAGCAAGAGAGACAGAGCGAGAGAGACAGAGCGAGAGAGAGAGAGAGTGAGAGAGATAGGCATACACACCGGTTCATGTCTTGCGCTTCTATTTCGCTTAGGCGCCTGCATACAAGTTTACACGTTGCCAGTTAATTGTAAAACGATTGTGTAGTGATAATGTGAAGGTAGTTTCGTCCATCGCAACAATTCAAACAGCAAAGGTAAATAATTTCAGACTGATAATATAACATGATGAAATAAATGACTAAGACATAAGTGAATAGGTTATGTTGTAGTAATCACAATGTTGTGGTAGTTTTCAATCAAAAAAGTAGTAGAAATCGTTTCTCAACCAATAATAATTTGTTTAACTTGAAAAAATGAGCGCGACTTGCTATGTAAAAAATTGAAATAACAATGTTTAACCTCCAACCTGTCAAATCGAAACTTTCAAACATTCAAACCGAGACGACTAATCACTGCGCAAGGTCGTAAGCGCGCGATTTACAAATTCAAAGATCAAATGTGAATTAGTTTTCTCCTTTTAGAAAATACACTTTGAATTAAAATCGATTGATATTAACAATTAATGTGATTTAAATAAATGTTCTAACTTTTAAATTTAGTTTTTATATTTATAACAATGTAAAACAAGTTAAATTTATTAATAACTTATAACAACTGATTGATAAATAAAATTTTGTTAATATGAAATTCAGTGCGAGATTCTTTGTATAAATTAATGTTTTAAATATAATTCTTTGTATAAATAAATGTTTTAAATTGTTACTATTATTTCATCCTTCTTCCTACTATACGAATGAATATTCACATTAAAATTATTTTACCACTCAAAGTCGTTGTCACGTAAAACTTTCGCCCGTATACCGACTTTACAGGCAACAAATTTTTTTTCACCAATGAGTCCATCCTAGTCATTTGAGACCATTTTTGATTCAAAATTCCAAGATTACAGACATTTGGGCGCAACTATAGCATGCTGTTTCCTGGAACTAAGGCGTAAAAAAATCTGTCCACAAAATGAATGGTGAAATATCATTTCCTATGCTTTTCAAATAATTTTTTAAGTTTCATTATCTTTTCCGTGCTTTCGGAGATCTGTGCCTTCATGAAGAGGAGGATGAAAAATCAGCGAAATTTTATTTATTCTTGAAGTTCAGATAGTGTCCCTATGCCCCAAATTCATCGTGTAACATTTCTATCTTTGACAAAGGAAATCGTATTTTTCACGTTTTATGAAATGTGTGTCAAATCAGTTCTATTTTTAAGGTAAAGGCATTGGAGTTTCGTAGCGTGTACGTGACAGCAATCTCGATGAGGGATGCGTTGAAATATTCAAAAACATGTTTCACCAAATTTTCAGTTGGTTCGTTAGATTAATACAGGAAACGAAGAACTTCATGTATTAAAACTGATATAGGTACGTACAAATGAGTCAAAACGTTTCTGAAGAAATATTCGAGAACCTTTTCTTAGGAGATTAACGCGAAAATGCATCCAAGGATCCTGACATATTGAATAAATTGATGACTTATCCTAGTTACTTATCTCTATATATTTCCATTGTAAGCAGGAATACAAAAAACAGTTCAATATATAATAGCACTTATATTTCATAGCATATCCTAGTTACTAATCTCTATATATTTGGATTGTAAGCAGAAATACAAAAAACAGTTCAATATATAATAGCACTCATATTTCATAGCTTTTACGGTATTAATCACAATTTTTTTATCAACATAGTTGACGTGTTCTACACGAATCTGGCTACATTCCATTTCAGTTCAATTATGACTAACTGTATCGATCTTTTCTTCACAAAATTTAATGCCTACTTAAAATATGGCTTTAGTTTAATATTGAGAGCTGTTGAATTGGCAAATGAGAAAAATACCATACTGAAAATTCATGTTCCTGCCACGAGAAATTTACAAAAAAATTTCAAAATATTAAAACTGAAACGTATACTCTACGAGTGATTTGATCAGCTCCTGCTGTTGAAATAGTAAATCGATAAATGCCATACATAAAATATTATGTTGTAAACATGATAAGTGTATCGTTGATTTGGATTTAATACTTTGATGAATATGATAACTGATAGACTAATATCGAAATATGTTGTTGCTGGCACTCAAGGTACAACCGAAAATATACAGAAGCATATAAGATATTTCGAAAAAAGAATTTTCTATTCGTAATTGAAAAGAATACTAACAATTTTTCTACTCAGTAGATACTGACTCAATAATGATACAACTGGTAGAACTGGACCATAAGGAGATGTTAAATAGTGGTAACTGAAAGTATAAACTTATAGGTTGCTTGACTCAGAGTGGCTCAGTAGATGTTTCAAAGCTATTTAAATCATTATCACTAATATTGGGTGCTTTTCTTTTTTGGGACAAGGGTGTTTTTTATTGGGGCACAATCAATTGAGTTGGTTTATATTAATAATAGAGTATTATTCCAAATAAGAATAACTCATAAACCCTTTTGTTAGTTTTTGAAAACAGCTGATGTATTCATAATCGAAACTCACCCTGAAAACTTCCAGTCTCTAGATCTCATCGTTCGGAAATTGGCACTTTTATCTCTAGTCATCGCCTTCTTACCGAAATTTGGAACAAATTTTCGTACTGTTATTATAGAGCTAAATATCAAATTTTATCTCTAAGATTTTCACTACCAAAGGGATCCATACAGGACGGATTACAACAGAGCATAAATAATTAATAATCTTGTTTGCCGTAATTTCCGTTATTATTCATTACAACTAGATATAAACATCAATTATTTTACGAGAAAATTTAAAAAGGTTCAGTCTACGGCTGGGTTCAAATTCAGCGACGCATCAAGTAATGCTGTAAACAGCTTCGCTCACTAAGCCAAGGAGGCAGTTGGTAGAGTTGTCGATTTCCTGCTTAATATATTCATCATTTTCATTATTATTGAACTACAATAAGACCAGAGTATACTTATGTACTCACAAAAGTAAGTTAGATTATTATTAGTTAATTTCCCAATGTTTATAAACAATTGTGATTAAGAGGTTTAGGATATGAATTAGAGTAATGTATCGGGTGTTTTTTTTTAGATTGATAGAACTTTCGATAAAGATAACTGTGATTTGATAAAAGGTAGAAGCCATGTTGTTTTGACATTTCTATTCAGTAAGCATTGACAAATTATCATGGAAAGACTCTTGCTGCAACAACTGTTACAAATTGTTGAAATTTATTTTCAAAATCAGTGTTTTATTCGCCAAACTTATAAGCACTTCGTGAAATTCATGGTTTACATAATCGTCCATCAGAGCAGCTTATTCGTCGAACTATCGATAGATTTCGGACATTTTCTCTACTCGATGCAACAACAACAAGAAAAAAAACTGTATGTTCAGAAGAAAATATCGCTGCTTTAAGTCATAGTGTTAATGATGATCTAGATTTGTCTATTCGTCGACGTTCACAAATTGGACCCTGTGAATTCACCTCAATGAAAATTTTGTGTAAAGATCTTGGTCTACACCCATAGAAGAGATTGGGCCCTAGAACAGCTTGATCCACTTTTTTATCGTAAAATTGTTTAGTTTAGTGTTGAAGCTCATTTCTGGTTGAACGGATATGTAAACAATCAAAATTGCCGTATATGGAGTGAAAACAATCCTGAAGAAGTTCAGCAGGTTTCATTCCATCCTGAAAAATGCACTGTATGGTGTGCTTTACACGCTGGAGGCATCATCGGTCCATATTTCTTTAAAAACGATGCTGGACCTAATGTCACAGTGAATGGTGCTCGTTACAGATCGATGATCAATGATTATTTGTTTCAAAATCTGAATATAACACCAGAAGTGTTTTGTTTCCAACAAGATGGTGCTACACCTCTTGCCGCTACCGTAACAATTGATTTACTGAAAGAAAGATTTGGCGATAACAATATTTCGAGAAATGGTCTAATTAATTGGCCTCGAAGATCATGCGACATAAATTCACTGGATTATTTTCTTTGGGCTTATGTCAAGTCATTGGTTTAGGCTGATAAACTAGAAACAATAGATGCTTTGGAAGCCAACATAACTCCTGTTATTGATGAAATAAGGCCTTACTCGAATTACTCGGAAAAGTGGTCCAAAATTGGTTTTAGAAGCCAATATGACTCGTGTTATTGATGAAATTACTGGAAAAA
Source organism: Megalocaria dilatata (assembly GCA_034642435.1). Classification (NCBI taxonomy): domain Eukaryota; kingdom Metazoa; phylum Arthropoda; class Insecta; order Coleoptera; family Coccinellidae; genus Megalocaria; species Megalocaria dilatata. Next base: position 45,760,250 of record CM067856.1, read on the forward strand.
GTGGTTTAAAATTGGTCTGGTCGAATGCGGTTACTCAGAGCTAGTCGTGGTGGACATATGCCGGAAATTATTTTTGAAACATAAATGTCATGAAAATATCTTTCAAATAAAAAAAAACTTGGCTTCAATCTTAATTTAAGTGTGTTTTACTTCGATTTAAAGTTCTATCACTCTAAAAAAACACCCGATAGATAGCGACTTTCAGATCGATCGGATATGTAATTATGAAAATATCGAGTAAAATAAGAGAAACTCCCAAATGCGTAACTATTGAAACGATTTTGTTCATTAACGAACTCGACAGAGATATTTAGATCCCAAATCTTTTCTGAAAGTTTCAATTCTATATTACTTTCCGTTCGAAAGTGAGCGTGTTTACGGACGAGCCGTCTAGCGGAATAGCTCGACAGAATGGCTGAACAGGTCTGATCTCAAATTCTTCCTTAGTGCTCTCAAAAAAGTAGACTCCGGAATCGATAGAGATTCTCAAGAAAATACAACTTGTTATTCAGTTTGAAAATGTGGAAAAAACTACGAACCTCGAGTCATTGTATACTCAGTAAAAAACAAGTGATAGAAAACGAAGTATGTTATGATTTATTCCATTTTTAAAATGAACTTTCATAAAGTAACGGGATACTCCATCAAATATTTAAAGAAAATCTTCACTTTCTTATATGGACAACAAGTATTTATAATTCATTTTACAACTGAAGTAAATTGTACATTCCTACAGATAGTATGAATAAAACTACTCTTTATTTATTACTTCAATTATTACTTACTGATTTGTAATTTCTGAATATCTAAAATGTCTTATAATAGTACGCTCGTTTACGAAGGAACCTTCTTCTAGCTCAATTCACCCCTAAGCTCCAATAACAAGTTGAAATCAACTCCTATTTACTTCAATTCGTAGTTCTTCAACAATGTACATCTGCTGAATATACAAAATTCAGCATAACTCGTTTTTCACAGGTATTTAAAATCCAACTATAAATTTTTCTCTATAGATTTTACACAAGATTAATATTAGATGAGTTGGTAGCCTGAACACGGTACGGTGGAAGATATTCGAGAGTTCAGCTCAAAATATGTGACGCAGGGATCTAGACAATACCGATCTTGATGTATCCAATCTAACTTGATCAACTAACCACCCATAAAATCTACTAGGGCGTAAACTTTATCAAACTGAAAGCTGCACGAAGTTAACATTCAATGATATGATGCACTTTCAAGAAATTTGAATATCAAAACAAATTGAAATATGTTTATCTTCTACAATTTTAATTTCCAAAAGAATTTTTTATTCAAAAAACTTTTTTGATTATAAACGTCTATTAAATGGGAGCGGTGCTTGTTTGAGATATTAATTCAATTCTAAAAGTTTTTTGAATAAAAAATTCTTTTGGAAATTAAAATTGTAGAAGATAAACATATTTCAATTTGTTTTGATATTCAAATTTTGTTACATTTCTTCTATCAAGTAAAAAGCCTTTCTATTTTATTTTATATATAATATATAATTATATTTTGGCTTCAATAAATCTCATTATAGAATGTCAATGAATTTAAGTAAACCTTAAAATAACTCACTTTGTTCTTTGATTTTGTTAGAACATAGATCAATCTTGAATATATAGGTGATCTGTAGTTCGAAGCTTAAGTCTTTTAACACGTGAGTGATGTAGGTTATGTTTTTGATTTTGATATTTTTAATATTAAAAAGGGCTGATGACGGGATTATCTAGAATTATATTTGTTTTTTGAAGATATAGTGCACATTTTTTAGAGATTTTTGAAATAATTTGTTCGAATATTTAAACATATTAAATATTTCAAATAAATTATATTCTTTGGGAAGTCCTTTAAGTGTGTTCATGTTTTTATAAGGCAAGTAGTATTTTTTAAAGATAAAACCAGAAACAAAATTTTGTCTCCTTTGAATATTTATTTATTAATTTTAATTACTTTCTTATATCTGTTGGGTTATTTATTTCATTTGACATTGTATATTGAGTTTTGATTGTAAACGTCTATTGAATGTGAGCGGTGCTTGTTTTAGACATTAATTCAATTCTAAAAGTTTTTTGAATAAAAAATTCTTTTGGAAATTAAAATTGTAGAAGATAAACATATTTCAATTTGTTTTGATATTCAAATTTTGTTATATTTCTTCTATCAAGTAAAAAGCCTTTCTATTTTACTTTCAAGAAATGATGACATTTTAGTTTATAAGTGCCGTGAGAATCTACGATCGATTAGTTCGGAAAATTCATTGGAAGGAAAAATTCATTTATTCAAATCAGATCAAAAATAGCATCTTCAACTAATTTTCCGCAGGAATCCATTGCGATATTCCGGCAGATGAGATCGACTTCGATTGAGAAGAGAAGGCATAGGGCACTTGAAAATTCGACGCTTATCAGGAAGACGCCACTAGAAATATTAAGTAGAAAAAATCTAGTGAAAAAATAATATAATAGTAATGAGCAATACAATAGAAAATGTAAGGGTTTTGTGAGTAATCTTCCTCAATGTAGTTTAAATATTACTCTTTATGCTGTATAATATTTGAAAAAAATAATGATAAATGAACCCGTGAGAATTTACAGTGAGGAAGAGAGAAATCCCTACATGCTGATAGGATAATTAAACGAAAATACTTTGGAATATGTTCGTATTCCTACGTCGAAATAGAGCTGACCTTCTTTCAAACACGAGAGTTCAAATGATTTATCGATGTAAGACATAAAATTTTCAAAGTTACTCAGAATCGAACAACAGTTATCCACGTTTTGCCGTGTACACTTCTGAATTTTATTGGTTTCTTTCAGTTGCACTGGTAAATCAACTTACAGTTTCGCATTTCTTTGTCTGGTTGAATAAACAGAACAGAAAATTTGAAATATCATACAAATTTATTCTGTTAATCTGCTACTTTTTTTCACTATTTTATTGTATATATAATCGTTATATATTTTGGTTTATATTTCTGATTGTTTTAGGATTTTTTTCTTGAAAGAACTTAATTTGAGCATATATTGAATTGTTTCAGCCGTTACTATTTGGTAGTTGATCATAATTGAAACAAATTGTAGAAATTACTATGTTTTACTACCAATAAAAAGATATATTACACCTTTTCTTGTGACTCGAGTTTCGGGAAGTGAACTATCCCATCATCAGACAACTGGAGACCTAACAGTGGTACAGAGGTATTCAAACAAAAGTGATAAATATTTTGAATATTTCAATAGATTCTAGGTAACACTTAATAGTGGTACAGAGGTTTACAAGCGGAACGTGATAAAATACCGGGTTAAAAAAGAGGGGCCTTCTAACAGATATCGGAATGTCGGCAATCGACAAAGAAGGTTGTTAAACAGATGGTACCCTTGAAGCAAATTATAGAAATTACTATGTTTTACTACCAATAAAAAGATAATTAAAACAAATTGTAGAAATTACTAAGTTTTACTACCAAAAAATATATATTATACATTTTCTTGTGACTCGAGTTTCGGGAAATGAACTATCTCATCATCAGACAACTGCAGATAGTACCCATTTAAATATCCCAAATAATTTTTGGGGTTACATAGCTCCGTATAGTCATTCATTATTTTGTTGTATATCTCAAATATTTGAATTTATATAGCTCTGTACAGTACGTAGCTATATAAATCCAAATATTTGGGATATACAACAAAATAATGTAAAAATAATGAATGACTGTACGGAGCTATGTAAACACAAAAATTATTTGAGATATTTAAATGGGTACCATCTGTTTAACAACCTTCTTTGTCGATTGCCGACATTCCGATATCTGTTAGAAGGCCCCGCTTTTTAACCCGGTTTTTTATCACGTTCCACTTGTAAACGTCTGTACCACTATTAGGTGTTACCTAGAATCTATTGAAATATTCAAAATATTTATCACTTTTGTTCAAATACCTGTGTACCACTGTTAGGTCTTCAGTTGTCTGATGATGGGATAGTTCACTTCCCGAAACTCGAGTCACAAGAAAATGTGTAATATATCTTTTTATTGGTAGTAAAACATAGTAATTTCTACAATTTGTTTTAATTACTTTGAGCAAGTGGTTTTTGAAGAGGTTCTGGAAGTTAAGTTTTGCATTTTTAGAAAGGAATTTGATTTTCATAAAACAAGTTACGAAACAAAATTTTGTACCTTTTCAAGAATTTTTTTAGCAGATTTAATTGATAATCTATATTTCTTTGAATTATTTATTTCCTTTGGTACTGTGTAATGAGCGTTAATTCTATATGTCTACTAAATTGATGCAGTGTGTTTTAAGACATTTATTCAATTTAATTCTAAAAGTTTTCGAATAAAAATTTTTTGAAATTAAAATTTATAGGAGGCTAACAGAATAAATCTGTATGATATTAAAAAAAACAGAATAGAGTTAACAGTTTCATCTTGATTAACTTACTGCATTCAGTTAATTTCTGTTGAATATTTTTCCGAAGTCAACTTGAGAATGACAACAATAAGTTAGTTAATTTTATCATTCGTGAAGTTTTACTGTATAATATCAATTTTATTTAACGAACCATTCACTGTAACATCAGCTCCAGCATAGTTTTTAAAGAAATATGGACCGATGATGCCCCCAGCGTGTAAAGCACACCATACAGTGCATTTTTTAGGATGCAATGGAACCTACAGACCTCTTAAGGATTGTTTTCACTCCATATACGACAATTTTGCTTGTTAACATAGCAGTTCAACCAGAAACGAGCTTCATCACTAAACACAATTTTACGATGAAAAAGTGATCAACTTCAAGCTGTGCTAGGGCCCAATCAGCAAACAAACGACGCTTATTATGGTCAAGTGGCTTTAGTTCTTGAACCAGTTGGATCTTGTATGGGTGTAGACCACGATCTTTATGAAAATCTGTATGATATTGAAATAAATCGAACAGAGTATTTCATCTTGATTAACTTATTACATTCAGTTAATCTCTGTTGACTATTTCTCTGAAGTCAATTTGAGAATGACAACAATAAATTAGTTAATTTTGTCATTCGTGAAGTTTTACTATAAAATATCAATTTTATTTTAAATCTAGAAGCACTTTTGGTTAAAAACACTTCTTATACGAAGAAAATATGTAAGTTGGTATTGTTTTTCACTCGCAGTTATTTTTCTAGAGAATAGCATACTATCGTTTTTCCCAATTGTCTATAGTTTTTGAATTTTGAGCCGAAAATGATCTCAAACTGTTAGGTTGAACTCAACGATAAAGAATCCCAGACCAAAAGTATCTCTGATCAACTGAAATATTAATCAAAATCAAAATCAGCAAAGTAATTCAACATAACAAACATAATCCGAATACAATATTTTATGCGACCATATTTAATTTTTTATTACACTCTTTCGAAAAATCCAATCTAAACTATTACTATTAAGTCAAATTTTTATACTCACAGGTTTCCATCTTGAAATCAGTTAGGTAATGAACTTGAATAAGTAGTTATAACCTAATATTTACTTAAGCATAGAGCTTAACTGCTTTCAAAAGAAACATGCGTTTATAAAAATTTGATCTGATACTCATATTTTAGATAGGATATTTCTGACTAGTTCCATAAAAAACGAAATGTTGACATGTGAGACAGTGTATCGGGTGTTCTTTTAGAGTGATAGAACTTTAAATTGAAATAAAACACTTTTAAATTAAGATTAAAGCCAATTTTTAATATTTGAAAGATAATTTTATGACATTTATGTTTCAAAAATAATTTTCGGCATATGTCCACCACGACTAGCTCTGAGGAACTGTATTCGATTAGACCAATTTTGGATCACTTTTTCGAGTAATTCAGGCCTTATTTCATCAATAACACGAGTTATATTGGTTTCCAAAGCGTCTATTGTTTCTGGTTTATCAGCGTAAACCAATGACTTGACGTAACCCTAAAGAAAATAATCCAGTGGAGTTATATCGCATGATCTTGGGGCCAATTAATTGGAACATTTCTCGAAATAATGTTATCGCCAAATCTTTCTTTCAATAAATCAATTGCTACGGTAGCAGCATGAGGTGTAGCATCAACTTGTTGGAACCAAAACACTTCTGGGTCGATACCATTCAATTCTTGAAACAAATAATCATTGATCATCGATCTGTAACGAGCACCATTCACTGTAACATTAGGTCCAGCATCGTTTTTAAACGAATATGGACCGATGATGCCTCCAGCGTGTAAAGCACACCAAACAGTGCATTTTTCCGGATGCAATGGAACGTGCAGAACTTCTTGAGGATTGTTTTCACTCCATATACGACAATTTCGCTTGTTTACATAGCCGTTCAACCAGAAATGAGCTTCATCACTAAACTTAATTTTACGATAAAAAAGTGGATCAACTTCAAGTGATCAGCAAACAAACGTTGCTTATGGTCAAATGGCTTTAGTTCTTGAACCAGTTGGATCTTGTATGGGTGTAGACCAAGATATTTACGCAAAATTTTCCATGTGGTGGATGCACAGAGTCTAACTTGTTGTGAACGTCGATGAATAGACAAATCTGAATCATCATTAACACTATGACTTACATCAGCGATATTTTCTTCTGTACGTTCAGTTCTTTTTTTTTGTTGTTGCATCGAGTAGAGAAAATGTTGTCCGAAAGCGTTGACGAATAAGCTGCTCTGAGAACGATTATGTAAATCATAAATTTCACGAAGTGCTCTATAAGTTTGGCGAATAGAACACTGATTTTAAAAATAAATTTCAACAATTTGTAAACGTTTTTGCGGCGTGAGTCTTTTCATGATAATTTGTCAATGCTTACTGAACAGAAATGTCAAAACAATATGGCTTCTACCTTCTGTCAATCCCTATCGAAAGTTCTATGGCTCCAAAAAAACACCCGATATTTAGATTATGTTTGTTATGTCGAATTATTCGCTGATTTGTTATTTTGATTAGTTTGATCAGTTGATAAAATTTGTCATTTCTTGTACTTCTGAGACAGTAATGTGTATCGAAAGATATAAGAATATCATAAGATATTTACCATAAATATCACAAAGCAATAAATTTAATTTCAATGTTTCAAAAAAGCCTTCATTTCACATTAAAATTAAAATATTTTTATGTAAAAAAGGGTCAATATCAACTGTCATGTCATTTTAAAGATTACAAAGTTTGCTAAGTTACATGTAATTTTCTAATTTTGTCACAAGTAGAATATGGGCTGACTGTAGTTTGGAACTGCTCTATGCTTACGCCAAAATTAGGTTATAATTACCTATTCAAGTTCATTCCTCAACTGCTCTCAAGATGAAAACATTAAGTTGATGATCTGACTCTCTGTTTTCAATCTGCTCTATGCTTAATCAAAAATTAGGTTATAGCTACTTATTCAAGATGTTATATTCAACATGTGAGTATAAAAATTCGATTAGATTCGATTTGGATTTGTATTTGGATTATTTTTGTTATGTTGAATTACTTCACTGGTTTTTTACACTGATATTGTCAATTGATAAAATTTAAAATTTTTCATATATATATATATATATATATATATATATATATATATATATATATATATATATATATATATATATATATATATATATATTGAAATTATCCAGGTGAGACTTCAAACTCAACGCAGTACCAAGTAATAATAAAATGTCTCAATCGATATGGTTATATTCTCTTCCTGTGTATTGATGAATTTATTTATTTTCGGGAACGCACTAATTTGATTCAATGGAAGTCTGAACCGTCACTCGGTATCATAATAAAAATAGGGAAAGATAATAGTTGGAACTTTGTTATGAGCTGAATTGAAATCCAGCTGCAGTAGATACACAAAGAGGCAGGATGTGGGCCAATTCAACAGTGTATTCTCCGTTATTCATGTGCTGCGGAAGAGAAACAAAGTCGACCTTTTCAATTTAGAGTCTTCATTGTGAATTGAACAGCGAACTTGATGAAGCATTCTTCTGGTAAGCTATTTTTAGGTCTCCGGCTAGTCAGATACAATTCTCGTTTTGAATTTTCAGGAAGGAATTCAGAATTCATATATCCGGAGGAAACATCATACAAATTTGAATTTACAAATAATTCATCAAATGTTGAAAAATATTGTTGTAAGAGGGTTACAGGATTTGGTCAGAAAACATAAATGCGACTAGACATTGCATTCAATCCGTTCTGGTGGATCTAACAACCATAATTTTCAGTTTGAAAAATGAAAAAAAATTAATACACATTTACTTTGATTTCGTCATAAAAATCACCCACTTCACTAAAGTTGCATTTGAGCTCAATCAAAAGCAGGCCACAGAAGTGAAAGGATTATACTAAAGTCCTTTGGTGATTGATGGCAATTGAACGTATTCTGTTATTTCCTTTTTCTTATTTCGAAATGGTTTTCAGAAATTTCCTTGGACTCCATATAAATCGTGCTCCATGTCTTAAACATACTTTTCCCAGTGGTCTCCTTTGATTTTTCTAATTGATTGATTTTTACGATTTTTCACTTTGTAGGTTGCATAGTGTTGGGCTTGTTTCTTTTCTTATGCCAATGTTCCTACTCTTTCTTTAAATCAAGGAGTTCTGTTCTTTTTGCCGACTGTACAAGCAGTTCTCTTTCCTAGCACTTCCTCTACTGTTATCAACATAGCGTTCTTGAGCTCACTCCACTCGTCATCTACTTCCCGATTGTCATGATTTCCATCCTGAAGTCTTTGTGATAATCCGGACGCATATATATGTTTAGGTGTGGGATCATCAATCTTCTCCATGCACAGTTTCTCAACTTTTTAATGAACCGTTCTTTTGCGTGCAAGATCCAGATTTAGTTTACATAGTATCAGCCCATGGTCTGAACCAATATTGACAGATGTAAGGGTTTAAACCACCATAAATTGTTTTCTCTGTTGATGAGAATGAAATCAATCATGGATGTTTGCCCTCTGGTAATACTTCACGTGATTTTTGCTGCAAGCGATTATTAAAAAAGGTGTTATTTATTCTTAGCTAGTTTGAATAACAAGTCTATTGAATCTTCTCCACTTTCATTGAGCGTAATTTCGTTAAATTTCTGCTTCACTCCTGCAATGGGATTATCGTCAATCCAAGCATTCCTGTCACTCATCAGTAGATTTTTTTCTTCCAGGGGTATCTCATTTCATACTCTCTGTAATTCTTCGTAGAACTTCTCCCTTTCCTCTTTCAACTTATTAATGTCGGGCGCGTATACGCAAATTATCTTAATTTTTGTAGCCGCCGTTGTCAGAGCAACCATAATTATCCTCTCATTAACATAATCATATCAGCTATGTGATCACTAAACTTCTTGTTGACCTGTATACCCACTTCTGCAAGCACTCTCCTTGTTTTATCCACTCCCTTGTAAACCATAGGTAGTTTTCCATCCTGGTGGTTCCACCGACCTTTTTCTTCGTGTCACAAATAGCACATATATCTATTTTACGGTAGTCCAACTCCATTGCAAGATGTAATATTCCACTTGGCGATCCTTAAAACATTTCCTTTTCTTGCTGGTGTTGTTGCCTTTAAAATCGTTCATTTTTGAGGCCTACTTAAATCCTTCTGAGAATCCTAGGTTTTACAGTGAGTATGGTCCTAACCTTGCTCGCTAACCCTCCTCCTTTATTTTTGGGACCGGCAGTGATAACAACGTAAGGTACTCAATTCACCCCCCTGGAGGAGTTAGATCAAACTCATTAACACTAAATGCATTATATGTATGATGAATTTATTTATTGAATCTTGATTTTCCTTTAGTTAACATCTATATTATTTTGTGGAGTATAATAATATTAACTCAACTAGGAGAATTCCGAATATTTTTTTTTCGATCCAATAATATTCGAATACGGAGCAAAGCACGTCAAAAGTATAAATAAAACTGCATAATCTTTTCCTAATAAGCATTAGAAGGTTTTCTGTGTACAATTCATTTAGAATGGCTGTATTTTCCTAAATATTAAATTGTAATCTATATTCATTCAAAAAATTTAATTAAGGGTATTTTCCAATATATGTTCCTTTTGGAAAATTTTTCGTTCGAATATTTTATTTGCTTAGTGATGATTCTCAAAATGAAGATTATATTCTATTTTTTTGCTTCCAATACGTCTAAATTCATCATTTAAGCGAGTTATAAACTGAATTACATCAAGCATCTTCTCCGTGAATAATGTTTACCTATGTATTTATTAGGAGTTCAAATAGCTGAACTCATTTTCTGAGAACTGTGTCGGTATCCACGTTCCATGAGCATCTGGGGTTGTTGTAAGTGAGATTTTTATCTCCGTTTGACTGTTTCCTAATTTTGAGCGATTCTTATATATTTAGTTTCAAACCTTTACGTTGGATATCCCAAATATCTCCATCCATATTTATGTTTTATTCGATTTGAATAATTTGAATCACGTTCATTCAACCGATCTCTTCTTAAATGCTCTTCGAATCTCTGATGGAAACTGCTGTCGGTCTGGCCTATATATGAAGTCGTCACATTCAAGTTTATGAAATTCAGATTATTTAAATTTGTCCCGTACGGTCTTAAAGTTTTTCATGAATAAAGCTATGTTGTTGTTAGTCTTGAATGCGATTTGTATTTTGTTTATGAAGGAAACGAAATAATTTGTTTGTAGGTGTCCTGGATATGTCAGACGTGCATTGGTACGGTCGACCTTTTCTTTTATATGAGTCTATATTGAATTGAATGAAAGATTTTCCTGTTCAGTTTTTTCTTAAATCCAAGAAAGACCTTAAATTTAATATATTGAATTAAAGGTCAATATCCGAGCTTCATTAAAAAAAACTCAAAGTCCATATGCGACAAATTGAAAAATTTTGGAGTTTACAATTTTGGATGACAGCTGCAATCTTATATATAGGCCACACCGGCCACAGTTTCTTTCAGAGATTCGAAGGGCATTTGAGCAATTATAGGTTCAATAAATGTAATTTAAATTATGCAAATTAATTTAATCGAAAATAATCTTAAATTCACAAAAGAACCCGATATTTTGAATATCCAACCTGAAGATTTGAAATTAGATATATTAAAATAGCTGCAAATTAGGAAACACTTGAATGAAGGGAATAATCTTGTTCTGTACGATCAGGTGGATTTAGATGGTTCGCCTTTCCTGAATAATCTCATTCATAAAAACCCATATGCCCCAGAAACATGGAGCCCGACACAATTCTCAGAAAATGAATTAAGCTATTCGAACTCCTAAATACACATGAAAACACTTTTTAAGGAGACGATGTTTCTACTGTAGTTCAGTTTATAATTCGCTCAGATAATAGCACTTTGTGTTGTAACAATCGTCAGCTTCATATTAAATCTATAGTGTAAATTGGAAATTATATTTCATTTCACCCGATTTATCAATGAAGGTTATATTTAACACTAGCAGTTACATAATCGCAGATCCGTATAAAAAAATTATTTCAAATTGAACAGAGTAAAATAAACAATTGAAAATTTCATATAAATTTCCGAGAAATTCGAGGAATAAACATTGACAAAAGTGTATTTCAAGTATTCAATTGAATCGGTCCTCACTTCATAGAAATTCATTTAAATTAAACTATTCCAAAAATTGTGGAGAGAATATATCATTTTATTTAATGAATGAAAAACGTTAAAAAATACACTGAGGTCACAATAATAAAATTTCGGGTGAAATGTATAAATATCTGTCGCGACAAAAGTTCAAACCAAATATAATCAGTGAAAAATGGTCCCAGACATCTCATTATGAGCGCATGGAAAATGAAATTCATTCACATAATTTACAGCAGGAATATTATATACATTTGTGCAAAATAAATTTCGTTTATTTATTACATCCTTGCGAATGAGAGTCGTTGAAAGTTGAGTAGAGACTTAGATGATCATACAAAATTGAGTGAATTGGAGCGCCGAAATATTTGCTAGGACAATTTGCAGGATTACTTCGGAAGAAACTCATTTCGCGTTTTCGTTCTAGAGACGTGCCAGGAATGGGTGAATTTTTTAAAGGAACTGTCGTCTCGCGGAGTTTAAGATGAATTATTTTACTGAAATTTCGGCTATCGAGGATAATCCTGTTGAAATGGGGTACTAGAGGTGTCGAAGTGAGTGCCTTCTATATTATATATTCATTTTTCTTTTTTGAAACTGGAACATTCCTAGAAGCACTAAAGACAACACTAGTGAAACCCTGCTATAAAAGTGCTTAAAGAAAAGCAGAAATTCCATAGGCGTTGGAAGATATATAGAAATTTATTGGACTATTCGACTTTCAAGCTTCTCAGGGGTAGGGCCAAGTACCTAATATCACAAGACTACATAAGATTTATCGAAAGCGTGGAGAGTAGCATCAAACAAGACCAGAAGTTTTTTTGGCGTTACGTTCACAGTAAAAAAAACTCTCCCTGTATCCCCGATTCCATCAGAACCCCAACCGGAATTGTCACTGATCAGCAAATGATATGCGATCTGTTTTGTGAATATTTTGGTCCAGTATTTGATCCTTCCATAGGAAAAAAGAACACTGAACATCATGATACGCCTTTGAATATCGGGTGTATAGTATAAGTCGAGATAAAATTAGAGAAAAGATCATTGTAATGCCAAATGTTGTTGTTGGTCCCGATGAGATCTCGCTATCTTTTTTAAAAAAAGTGTTCCAATAATTTGATCGAACCATTCTACATTCTGTCAAGAAAGTACCGGGAATTATCGATTTAAATCTGGCGGGGCAATGAGGCAGGTAAAAATTTTTTTTCCTAGGTTGGTACCACTGTCCTTAATTACTATGCCAAGCTTGAGCGGGATCTGTCAACTAGTGTGTTTGCAACAGCTGATTAAGTCGGTCGATGTTAGAGTGCGTGCCGATTTTTACTATGGGTGATTACGTTGAGCAAAGAATTTGTTTAAAGTTTTGTGTAGCAAATGAATTTTCGTGTGCCGATGCATTGAAAATGTTGCAAAAGACCTTTGGTGATAACGCTCTATCGAAAACTCGTGCATATCAGTGGTACAGAGCCTTCAAGGACGGTCGTGAAGTGGTCGCCCATCGACGGCTTCGATCGAAGATAACGTCGATAAAATTAAGGAAAGGGTGCTGGAAAACCGTCGTACCAGCTTGAGAGAGATAGCACATGATCTTAAGATATCCCACGAGTCCGCACGTACGATTTTGATTGATATTTTGGGCATGAGAGAGGTGGCCGCACGACTCGTACCGAAAGACCTGAATTTTCTTCAAAAATGTCATCGCGAACAGGTTGCTTCAGACATGCTGGATCGCTGTAATTCCGATTCTACATTCATGGAACGCATTATACCTGGTGATGAGACCTGGGTCTACGAGTACGATATGCAAACAAGCCAGCAATCATCGGAATGGGTGGCAAAAAATGAGCCGAAACCGAAAAAACCACGCCAAAGCCGCTCGAAAATGAAGGCGATGCTCATTGTTTTCTTCGATATCCGTGGCGTGGTGCACTACGAATTCGTTCCAGAGGGTCAGATGGTAAACAAGGAGTATTACCTAGGCGTTATGAAACGTTTGCGTGAGCGTATCCGTAAGAAGCGGCCAAATTTGTGGGCGAACAACTCATGGATTTTGCATGACGATAACGCGCCTTCTCACCGAGCTACGATTGTGACTGACTTTCTCGCCAAAAACTCAACAAACGTGCTTCAGCAACCACCGTATTCGCCGGATTTGGCTCCCTGCGACTTTTTCCTCTTCCCAAAACTAAAATTGCCCCTTCGTGGCACCCGTTTTGAGTCGATTGAAGCCATAAAACAAAATTCGGCGCGAGAGCTAAAGTCCATCCCGGAAAGCGCCTATAAAAAATGTTTCGATAATTGGAAGTGCCGTTGGCATAGATGTATTGGAGCAAATGGAGCCTATTTTGAGGGCGACCCAATAAATTTTGACGATTAAATGTAAAAATGTTGTTTTAATTGAAAATTCCCGGTACTTTCTTGACAGAGTAGTATATTTTATTTCATAGATCACTAACAGAAGGTTGTTTTCCCCAGAAGTGGAAATTTGCCAACTTGATTCCAGTCTGGCGATAAAAATGTTAAAGAGAACTATAGGCCCATCTTTAAACTTTGCGTGATCGGTAAACTTTCCGAGAGTATCGTGACTGATATGCTGTTTTTTGATGTGAAGAATATACTCAATGTCGATCAACATGGATTCGTTAAGAACCGCTCAGTAGATACTAATTTATTTTCATACATAGAATATATTCTGGGTAGCATGGACTCCGGACTTTCGGTTGACTCCGTGTATTCTGATTTCAGTAAGGCCTAATTAACCATTCCATCATTATTTCTAAACTTGCTGGGATCCGTGTGCATGGGGGTCTTCCCAGGTGGTTCGAGTCTTACCTCAGGAATATATCTCACCGAGTTGTATTGGATCAGTTCACGTCTGGAGATATACATGTAACATCGGATATACCACAGGGCTCACATCTAGGTCCATTGCTATTACTTCTATATATTAATGATGTCTTTAAGTGCTTCCAATTCTGTAAAATCTTTTTATATGCTGACGATCTGAAAATGTTCCGATCTATTTCGCCGATCACTTTTTCAGGAGGACTTTGATCGTTTTGCCCTTTATTGTGAAGACAATCACTTATTTTTGAATTTTTCCAAGTGTTGTTTTATTAACTTCAATAGAAAACCTCCTACAGCCATGCCTATTATATACGAAATTTCCAACCATACTATCTCCCGTGTTCAATCCGCGCGCGATCTTGGGATTATGTTCGACTCGAAACTACCCATTGATCAGCATACTTACCATATCACAAAAAAGCTAATCGTATGATTGGTTTTATCCTTAGAACTGCGTACGAGTTCACGAACCCCATTGTTTTGCCCATGTTAATAGTGTATTGGGTTTTGGTTCAGTGATATGGAACCCTCGCTATGGAATGTACATCGATAGACTGGAGGGAGTTCAGGGGAGATTCATCAGATACTGCTAAGCACGATTCTTTACTTCTGTAATGAATGTGTCCGAGTTGCACCGAAGATTGAATTTAATATCTCTCAAGCAGCGCAGGAAGATAGCTGATGTTGCATTCGCCTTCAAATTGGTCAATAATAAAATTGATTATGTGGACATCTCTCGTCATATAGAATTGGTCCTTCCGCGTTAAAATACTCGACACACTAAAACCTTTTTCGTGGAGCAGGCTAGTACCTATTACTATCTGTTTCGCCCCTCCATAGATCTAGGACGACATATAATGGCTTATTTCAGGTTTTAAATATATATGTGTTTTCTGATACATATGTAAGATTTGAACCATTCTGTTGGGTTATTTTCGTGCTCAAGGAGTTTTATGCGTGCTACTGGATCGTTGCAGTTGTCGCCTGCAATCTGATTTTGCTGTTGTATTTATTTAATGCTCTATTTTAAAGGTTTTTATCTTGTATCTCTGATATTTTTTATATAAAGTTTGTAATTTATATTTGAAATATGTGGATACTATTTTGAGTCAACCCGTTTGTATCCCAAAGATTGAATAAATAAATAAATAAAATAAATGAATAAAAAAGGAAACCCAGATGATTTCTCCAACTGAAGACCGATTGGCTTAGTCACATCGATTAACAAAAGAAAAAAGTATTGATCGATCAGTATTTGAATTCATACCTTTCTCTCCGTGAAGATAATTGTATATCATGCAGGATAATTTGTTGATCTTTCAAAGGCGTTCGATTGTATTGATCACACGGTATTAATGTTGCAACTTCAGGAGAATGGAATCAAGTGAACACCACTGAGACTGATTGAAAGTAAAACAGGAAACAAATGGTTATGTTGAATGTGAACGAATAAAACTTTTTATCACCTGAAATAATAATAAACGCTGGCATACCACAAGGAAAATATACAATATATGTATATATATATATATATATATATATATATATATATATATATATACACGATTATGTTATTTATTATTTTTCATAATTTTAATATATCGGGTGTTTTTGGAGTTTACTCCTTAAGAATCGATTTACATATATAGGCCCGGGGTATGAAAATTATGGGGACCAAAATCGTACTAGAGAGTATAGCATGTCACACGAAATGCGTTATGCGCTATAGTCTGACCATTCCCCACCACACGGTATGCTCGGCTCCATGTACTTGTATATGTTTAGTATATATCTGTGTGTGTATAATAGCATACACATTATACATGTACAGTGTAGCGCCTGCATAACTATATCAATACATTTCTAAACATTTATTTATTCGATATTAACCTACAAACACTTTGAACTTGCGGAGATATTGTTTTAAATTTTATAATTTATTTATAATCGATATAAATATAAATTTGTGTCAGTTGAATACAGTAAAATATGGAAGTTACGTATTCTAGTGAGAATGATCCGGGAGTTGCGGAACACGTGGATGCGGTAATTAAGTAAGTCTATATAATTCACTTTTACAATTAATATATAAGTTGTCCATTCACTGATAGAAGGAATTGTTTATATTTAATAAACTTTATTAATAAATGATTTTTTAACGTCAAAGAATTTAATAAGTATTTATTAACAGTTAATAAATTATTTATGAAATGCAATTTATCAAATGTATGAATAAATATTTGTTAGCTACTAAAAAAAGGTTTATTAAAAGTTAATCCATGTTTATTAAAAATAATTTATGAAGTACAAATCAAATACAAATCAACGTAATATTTATTAGTTGTTAAAAAATATTTATTAACTGTTAATAAGTATTTGTTAATTATTAATAAATACTTATTAAATGTTAATAAATATATTTTCCTTCTAAATAAATGTTAATTAAATGTAGAAAAATATTTATTAAAATTAAACAATTGCTTTCAAATAATTTAAATTATTAAATAGTTAATGAATCTTTTTATCAGTGTATATCTATACTTTTTATGTTGTGCTTTTATATTTAATTACATGCTATTAAAATAGCTATTTATTTTTTTTCTTATTAAATGTGCTTGAATTTGTTTATTCACAGTCCTGAAACCTGTCCATCAACAACAACCGGTCATAAAAATAATCGTTCTTGAGGAGTAAACTCCAGTCGTGCGTCGGAGCGGACACACACACTTTTTTTTTTAGAGCGATAGAACTTTAAATTGAAATAAAATGCATTTAAATAAGATTGAAGCCAATTTTATTTTATTTGAAAGATAATTTTATAATATGAGAATTATGTTTTACTATATTATTATTATGTTTTAAGAATAATTTTCGGCATATGTCCACCACGACTAGCTCTGAGGAACCGCATTCGACCAGACTAATTTTGGACCACTTTTTCGAGTAATTTAGACATTATTTCATCAATAACACGAGTTATGTTGGCTTCCAAAGCGTCTTTTGTTTCTGGTTTATCAGCATAAACCAATGATTTGACATAACCCGAAAGAACATAATCCAGTGGAGTTATTCGCATGATCTTGGAGGACAATCAATTAGATCATTTCTCGAAATAATGTTATCACCAAATCTTTCTTTCAATAAATCAATTGTTACGGTAGCAGCATGAGGTGTAGCATCATCTTGTTGGAACCAAAACACTTCTGGGTCGATTTCATTCAAATTTTGAAACAAATAATCATTGATCATCGATCTGCAATGAGCACCATTCACTGTAACATTAGCTCCAAAATTGTTTTTGAAGAAATATGGACCGATGATGCCTCCAGCGTGTAAAGCACATCATACAGTGCATTTTTCAGGATGCACTGAAACCTGCAGAACTTCTTGAGGATTGTTTTCACTCCATATATGGCAATTTTGCTTGTACAAACGACGCTTATTATGTTTGAGTGGCTTTAGTTCTTGAACTAGTTGGATCTTGTATGGGTGTAGACCAAGATATTTACACAAAATTTTCCATGTGTTGGATGCACAGAGTCCAACTTGTTGTGAACGTCGGCGAATAGACAAATCTGGATCTTCATTAACACTATGACTAACAGCAGCGATATTTTCTTCTGTACGTACAGATCCTTGTCTTGTTGTTGTTGTTGCATCGAGTAGAGAAAATGTTCGAAATCTATCGATAGTTCGACGAATAAGCTGATGGAGGATTATGTAAACCATAAATTTCACGAAGTGCTTTATAAGTTTGGCGAATAGAACACCGATATTGAAAATAAATTTCAACAATTTGTAAACGTTGTTGCTGCGTGAGTCGTTCCATGATAATTTGTCAATGCTTACTGAACAGAAATGTCAAAACAACATGGCTTCTTCCTCTTTTCAAATCACAGTTATCCCTATCGAAAATTCTATCCCTCTAAAAAAACACCCGATATATATGGTATGTGATATATTCTTATTTATCATTTTGAACAGTGGAGTGACGATGACGAACGGAGGTTTCATACGATGTTCTGAACAATGTGCAAAATTTTAAATTTATGTGGAGAATTTTTTGGAATAGAGTTTCCTATTCTCGAGGTTCATTTGAAAGAAATGCATAAGCTACGAATGATATTTAATTTTGGTCAACATTCAAAATTTTCCATAGATCCCTTTTTGATTTTAAATGATGTATTAGAATTCTCTGTCAACTTAAATAGAAACAGTGTTTCTAATAAATTTGGATTTTATTTTTTTCAAATTAAATTTTGTAGATGTTTTTCAGGATTATTCTGTTTCGATATTTGACTGAAAAAAATCCCGTTCCAAGGAATATCTTCAAATTTATTTTAAGTACACATGCTATTCTTCTCTATAAGGTGAACATAAATTGTGACTAATATAAATGAAACACTGCGCAATTACGTTTGAAATTCAAACTGTTAATTTCTCAATATCCCTTAATTTTGGGTACGTGTTTATTGAGGTATACGAAACTCTCTTACGACTATAATTCTACATGGAAGACAGAATGCACTCCGCAATTCTAGAGGGGATGTAAAAATTAGCGGAGGTATACAGGTTATATTTAACGATGTTCTTAAACGGGACGTGAAACTCATCAAAATAGGCTATTTCACCAAAGATCGGTGCTATAAACGAAATAACTTGATCATATTAGGGCATCGCCATATGGCCATATGGCGTTACCATAATATGATCAGCTATGTTCTTCACTGGTAGGTATTTTCTGAAGGCAAGAGCATATTATTCTGAAGTAAAAATATGAAAAGTGCACTTGATTGGAAGAGATAATAGTTCGATCAATATGTAACAGACAATCTAAACTATATATTCAAGGAAAATATGGTTTATGTTATTGAATGCTTATGTATACTAAATGACCAAAAAATATATTGAGAGTATGAATAGTTTCGTCAGGTTTTGATAACACAGTTTGTTATTCCATTGTTTCATTTGGCAACACCTTCATCTTGAAATGGCATCATTAGGCTTTCTTCTAAGTAGCTTCTTCGAGACAACTTTTTCTGGAAAATGATATTCTTACATTGGCCTTCATTTTCATCTTCAGATGCCTTATAAATATATGTATACGAAAATGAAAGCACTATTGTCAAACTTTCAAGCTTTTATTTCTATAACACAAGAAATAAGGAAACATATATTTCTAAATACAGAACGTCATAGTTCGAAATATCCCCTCGTTATCAGTGTATTAATTATCTTCTTTGCTGTATACAGTCCCTAAATGTACCTAGGTTAAGAGAGTAGTTAAGACTTTGTTAGTGCATGAATATTTTTATAGTATTTATGAATATCTATAAGTTAGATTAATCCTAATCTTAGTTTGTTTCTGACCTGCCCTATACATACTGTTATGAATTTATTGAAATGAATATTTAACTATTAATTAGTTTTTGCTGCTCCACGTTGGCTCCACGTTATGAATTTATTCTATGATTTTTTAAAATTATTAATTAGATTTTTGAATTAGTATTAATTTTTTATTATTTGGCAATCCAACGTTTTGGGAGCCAATTGTTATGAATTTTTTTTTAGTTTAAAAATAAATACTTATTAGATCACTCTTGTATCTGGTTGAATGTATAGAGCTTAAATAATTTGAAATAAGGTTATTCTGATTTTCACAAATTTTTATTGTTAAACTCACAACAATTGTTTCGCTATCACAGTAGCATCATCAGGCAAGATCACATTTTGAATAACTAAGCTTGTTTCCGAAATCCGTGGCTATTTATAATACAGTAACTACAATAAATTTTTATTGAGCACTAAAACCCAAAAAAGGGTCCCTGCAAATTCCAGCTTATCTGAATATATTTAACAGAGGTGAGCTATTTAAATCTATTTGTTCGTTAAGTAATATTCCAATTTTATTATGTTTATTTATCTCTAGGGATTCTAACAGATTTAAGGCATAACTTTTGCTTTCTATATGTAGAATTTCAAAGTTATGGTTGAAAGTATGTCCTGTTTCTAACAAGTGGTTGGAATATGTAGAATTGCTTTTATTATTGAGGAAACTCTTCAAATGTTCACACATCCTATGATGGAAAGTTCTTCCAGTTTGACCTATGTAAATTTTAGGGCAATCACCGCAGGTTAACTTATAAACCCCAGATTCATCATCCTTATGTGTGTAATCTTTATTATTTTTGATAAATTTACTCAAGTTTGAATTAGTTTTAAATGAAGTTCTCAAATTATATTTATTTTTGAGGTATGTAGCAATTTTCTCACAAATACCTTTAGTGTATTTTAAGGAAATGTATTTAAAATTTTCTTTTATATTAGGAAACACCATATTTAAAGCTATTTTATTATTTTTATTCATCAATAATTTGTCTATCAACTTTGGATCATATTCATTATTAATAGCTATTTGTTTAATTATGTTAAGTTCTGAAATATAATTTTCTCGATTCATGGGAATATTAACTAATCTATGGATCATACAATGAAATGCTGATAATTTTTGATTTAGAGGATGATTTGATTTATTGTGTATAATAGAATCCGTATAGGTTGGTTTGTGAAATATTGAAATATCATGTGAACTATTTATTCGAGTAACAGTTAAATCAATAAAATTAATAGAATTATTAAGTTCGGTTTCTATAGTGAATTTAATTGAAGGATGTATTTCATTGATGAATAAAAAGAATTTAAGGATGATAAATCTGGGGTTTATAAGTTAACCTGCGGTGATTGCCCTAAAATTTACATAGGTCAAACTGGAAGAACTTTCCGTCATAGGATGTGTGAACATTTGAAGAGTTTCCTCAATAATAAAAGCAATTCTACATATTCCAACCATTTGTTAGAAACAGGACATACTTTCAACCATAACTTTGAAATTCTACATATAGAAAGCAAAAGTTATGCCTTAAATCTGTTAGAATCCCTAGAGATAAATAAACATAATAAAATTGGAATATTACTTAACGAACAAATAGATTTAAATAGCTCACCTCTGTTAAATATATTCAGATAAGCTGGAATTTGCAGGGACCCTTTTTTGGGTTTTAGTGCTCAATAAAAATTTATTGTAGTTACTGTAATATAAATAAGCACGGATTTCGGAAACAAGCTTAGTTATTCAAAATGTGATCTTGCCTGATGATGCTACTGTGATAGCGAAACAATTGTTGTGAGTTTAACAATAAAAATTTGTGAAAATCAGAATAACCTTATTTCAAATTATTTAATATGGATTTTCACCAAGTAAGGACTGATACAATTCAATATTGTTGCCAGCTTACTCTTAAGATTGTAATTTTGTTACTGAATAACTGAAATTTAAATATTATTGATTTTGATTTGATTTATTAGGGAGGGTTCAATTTGAATTTTTAATAAGGTAATTTTTAAAATATATATTGAATCAAAGTAATTTGAAATATAAGAAGCTGTGACTACTAACCTTATCTCTAAATATCGTAATTCTAATGTTAACAAGAAATGTTTTGAATTGAAGTAGCGTTCTATGGAACTTATTGTACCCTTGGTAAGTTCTGTCATCGATTTATCAATGTTCTTTCAATGCCCTTCCTCCGTTTCAGGAATTTGTTTGATTGGAGAATGATATTTCTGGAATGTTCCAAGATCAAAGCCAACTTAGTTGATCTCTTCTTAACATTCAATTTGTTTGATACTTGATTGATATGTGGAATATTTCAATTCAGAACACTCAGGTAACGTATTTCTTGATCACATTTATATTCACAATAATAATGTTAATTCTTTTTAGGTTTTGGAACTGAATTGTTGAAGAGAGAATATTATATTTTGAAACAAAACGACGTGATCTCTGCTGTGGAGAATTTCATACTGAATGACATTTCCTCTGCTTCGTCCTTTTATAGTTTTCTCGAAAAATTGAACTCCAAAGCTTACTAGCTTCTGTCAAAATTATTGAAAAATGATGCTTTCGATGATTTTACAAAATTTACATTATTTCTTGGCTCGAATCTATTCTAGGTAATTAACCTGTTTCATTATGAATAATTTGGTACCAGTATTATGAAAATTGGTTGAGTTCAAATACTTATTTTCATATGAAGAGTTTTGCAAATGGCAAAAACTTTACATAATTTAACTTCTAATGCTTTTGACTGAATAATTACTGAATACTACTTATGAAATTGATTAAATTTCTTTAGCTTATATACTATTAAAATTTTATACATGTACAAGCATCTTCTAGAATATCTCTTACATTCAGAATTTCAGAAATTCTGACGTAGATACTATGTTTTCTCTGATTAATTGAATTTTGATCAAATTTGTCCTATTTACATCATTCTGGTGAGTTAGAATCAATTAGGCTTGTTAATGGTTAGTAACTTCAAAACATTTTATAGAGTAATTATGAAAATAACAAATCTTTTCAACATTTTCTTTTCAAACTAGATATCTAAATTCAAATTACTTACATTGTAACTTTAGCTTTCTTACACATTTAATATTTATCAATTGAATTCTCCCTGTGGGTTCTATTTAAGAGTTTCAAAAGGATTTCTTGATTTTTGACTATCGTTTGAAGAATTTTCATTCGACTAATGGTTATGTATTCAAAATATGCTTTTTCTTTAAAAATTTGGCTCGTGAGTATGTTTATGAGTTGACTTGTTGACATTTCTTGATTTTTGACTATCGTTTGAAGAATTTTCATTCGACTAATGATTATGTATTCAAAATACTACTCTGTCAAGAAAGTACCGGGAATTTTCAATTAAAACAACATTTTTACATTTAATCGTCAAAATTTATTGGGTCGCCTTCAAAATAGGCTCCATTTGCTCCAATACATCTATGCCAACGGCACTTCCAATTATCGAAACATTTTTTATAGGCGCTTTCCGGGATGGACTTCAGCTCTCGCGCCGAATTTTGTTTTATGGCTTCAATCGACTCAAAGCGGGTGCCACGAAGGGGCAATTTTAGTTTTGGGAAGAGGAAAAAGTCGCAGGGAGCCAAATCCGGCGAATACGGTGGTTGCTGAAGCACGTTTGTTGAGTTTTTGGCGAGGAAGTCAGTCACAATCGTAGCTCGGTGAGAAGGCGCGTTATCGTCATGCAAAATCCATGAGTTGTTCGCCCACAAATTTGGCCGCTTCTTACGGATACGCTCACGCAAACGTTTCATAACGCCTAGGTAATACTCCTTGTTTACCGTCTGACCCTCTGGAACGAATTCGTAGTGCACCACGCCACGGATATCGAAGAAAACAATGAGCATCACCTTCATTTTCGAGCGGCTTTGGCGTGGTTTTTTCGGTTTCGGCTCATTTTTTGCCACCCATTCCGATGATTGCTGGCTTGTTTGCATATCGTACTCGTAGACCCAGGTCTCATCACCAGTTATAATGCGTTCCATGAATGTAGAATCGGAATTACAGCGATCCAGCATGTCTGAAGCAACCTGTTCGCGATGACGTTTTTGAAGAAAATTCAGGTCTTTCGGTACGAGTCGTGCGGCCACCTTTCTCATGCCCAAAATATCAATCAAAATCGTACGTGCGGACTCGTGGGATATCTTAAGATCATGTGCTATCTCTCTCAAGCTGGTACGACGGTTTTCCAGCACCCTTTCCTTAATTTTATCGACGTTATCTTCGATCGAAGCCGTCGATGGGCGACCACTTCACGACCGTCCTTGAAGGCTCTGTACCACTGATATGCACGAGTTTTCGATAGAGCATTATCACCAAAGGCCTTTTGCAACATTTTCAATGCATCGGCACACGAAAATTCATTTGCAACACAAAACTTTAAACAAATTCTTTGCTCAACGTAATCACCCATAGTAAAAATCGGCACGCACTCTGACATCGACTGACTTAATCAGCTGTTGCAAACACACTAGTTGACAGATCCCGCTCAAGCTTGATATAGTAATTAAGGACAGTGGTACCAACCTAGGAAAAAAAAATTTAACTGCCTCATTGCCCCGCCAGATTTAAATCGATAATTCCAGTTACTTTCTTGACAGAATGTATGCTTTTTCTTTAAAAATTTGGCTCGTGAGTATGTTTATGAGTTGACTTGTTGACATTTCTGTCTGAATTGATCTAATTTAATTAATTTTGAGTTGATTACTCTAACGAGTCAACATATATAAAAGGGTGAATATTTTCCTTGAGTTTTATTGATTTTCATTATCTGAGTTTTTAAATAATGGTTAACAATAACTTGTTTACAAGGTATCATTCACAAAATCCATTGAAATACGTTTTGTTATGTCTTGAAAAACTAATGAAATTATATTATCATTATATGAATGACCATCTCCAAGTACCAAAATTTTAAAAACGGAGACTAATGGAGGAAAGTATTAGAGAGGGTAGAAAATTTGCATGCTCGGTGAAGCGTGAAAATGCAGAGGTTCATTTTCGTTTCTCTGTGCTGAAAAAATTCAACTCACGTATATCGGCAATTTACAATTTTCTGATGCAAGTAACTCCACCTGGAAGGTGACTAAGTCCCCGAGGGGATTTTTTCACCTGTGCATGTCGTTATTTTCCGAGACTCCTCTTATCCCGACATCCACCACGTTCGTGACGTTGTTGAGATTGCATTGTATTATATATCTTGAAGTTCAGGGGAGCACTTATAGCGCAAAGAAGTCAATTTTCAAATAAGCAATGTATTCTATTTGAAGTAAGCAAGCATCCATTGAAGAAGCTACGGTAAGATCTCTTTTTATATAAATTGAAAATGTACGATCGGAATCTATTTGAGACTAAATAGGAAGAATGGTGAAGATGGTGGAGAACTAAAATATTCATGAAGTCAACAGGTCCCGGTTGTGTACCGTTTAAGCAGAATAATAAAAAATTTAACTAAGGATTTCTATGAATACAGCTAATTCCGCATCTGATATTGCTAGAGAAACACCCAGCAGACAATTTTTATCAGAGCCTACCTGGGATCGGCCAATGAAACACAAAAAATGTATTATTCATCAAAATTTTTTATATTACCTTCAAAGTAGGCCTCTTCCGAAACAGTACACAAACGCTAACAAATAATGTTATCAGTAAAACATGTATTGACTGCAATTTCAGAAAACGACTTCAGTACTCAAGGCGAGTACTTTTTTATATTGTCACAGTTTCAAAGTACCGTTGGAAATGTCCCGAGATTCAGTTGGTGGATCCTCTCACTACTCAAATTTATAACAATATAGAATCTCTCAATCTTATTTTAATATGAATACGCTAATTATGAGCATTACAGCAGATTATGGTCTGATTTGAACACGAGGAAAGTTTTTTCTGCGTTAGTAACGTGAGAATATCGAGAATACATTTCTTTACTTGAGTTAAGTCGCAAAGGTATGTATTGTGTGTATTTTGCATATTCTAGATGGCGCTAGTGCATCATTAACACCTTAGTGTCTCTGTGTATAGCGAATATAGATACTTGATAAATTTGGAGTCACTAGCATATATTGCACTGACGAAAACCAAACAGTTTGAAATGTGCGCATGCCTGTAATTTGCCTCTGTGATCAACAGAACTTTGTCCAGTTTGTTTGAGTATAGAAATGTTTACAGATGTATGTCACATTGTCTCGATTTCTAGAACTTTATATTACTTACCATAGCTCATAATCCTTATTAGAGATTTTTGGTACAGAACAGCCGAATTAATTGATTTTAATATGTATATGCTAATTATGAGCATTACGGCAAATTATGGTCTGATTTGAGCATGAGGAAAGTTTTTTCTGCTTTAGTAACGTGAAAATTTGAGCATACATTTCTTTACTTGAATTAACTCGCAAAGGTATGTCTGGTGTGTATTTTGCATACTCTAGATGGCGCTAGTGTATTATTATCACCTTAATGTCTCTGTGTATAGCGAATATATATACTTCACAGATTTGGAGTAACTAGCATACATTGCACTGAGGAAAATCAATCATTGAAACATGCGCATGTCTGCAATTTGCCTCTGTGATCAACAAAGCCTTGTCGAGTTTGTTTGAGTATAGAATTGTTATACAGATGTATGTTACACTGTCTCGATTTCTAGAATTTTCTGTTACCATAGCTCATACTCCTTATTAATGATTTTTTAATCTCTCCTGAGTCTATGGAAATTTGATTAGTTATTGATTTTTGCGGAATAAACTTCGTTTGCCCTTGATGGATGTAAATTGTTCTGGTTGGTTGGGCGTAAACGACGAGACTTTTCGGTGACCATTTGTAATATTAGTGCTGTCGTTGTGAGAGATTGAAATTTGCAATTTTCTAGGTGTAAAATAATAGATTAGTATTTCCATTCATTTGGTTTTTTGGAAGCTGTGTCGAGTTTACAGGTTATTTCCAGCCTCCTTCTCACATGTGAGTTACTTTTGGAAATGTGTTCTTCTTGCCAGAGTAGGATCCTCGATATTAATCCTAAGTACTTTAAGCGCTATGAACCTTATGAAAATCGTAGTCTCCTGAACTATGTTTCTTCCCATAAAGAAGTTTTATTCGAAATAATCAAAATTCCACTAAATCTTTGAGAAATACGAATGTCTTGTTGTTTCCATGCAAATACTTGAATAGTTTTCAAATTTTGTATTCAATAAAAAATCCCTAGCATTAGGTAGTTTACAATTTTCATACTTCTCGACATATGTGATGAACTTAAAACGATTTGATCGATGCATTTTGATGTTCCACGAAATGGAGCATAGCGAGCATATGCAAAAATATGCTAAAATAAAGCGTCAGTAATTCATTTTTCATCACGATCCGCCGAGTTTTGCGCTTTTCAGCACTAGAATAGGTTTTACAAAATAGTATGTCGAATTCGATGAATCGATGGATTATGGAAAAGATCGGAACAAAAAGAAGCTTTTTTCCACAAACATTTTTCAGATCACTGATAATCTCAGTAAGTGTGGATCAATAAATGAGATCCAGGCTCAAATTAGATAATTTTTGTAAGTTTAAATGTTTTAGTTAAAACATATTTAGATGTAAATTTATGTGAAAAGTATTTATTTGAAGGCTAATTAGACCAGTATTAGATACAACTGAAAACTTTACATGGTTTGGTAGATCTATCTACCTTTACAAAATCAAACCTGACTTGTAGTTTTGATGAGATATCTAATTATACAGAGAGGAGTAAGAATGATATATTCTTGATATAAAACAAACAAATGAATTAATTGTGTTTGTCTCTTGAATAAAGAAGTGGATTCACCGAGAGAATTGGAAATTCTCATTGTTGCAAAAGGTTTCTATTTATACGAGGAGCGTTCAACGTATTCTCGGTGTAGGCATGAAAGTAAAATCAGAAAGTATTGGAAAAATTCTATTTTTCAATGTAGTCCCTTAAAACTTCAATACATTTGTTAGATCGAGAAATAAGCTTCTCTAAACCTTGTGGAATATATTATTTCGGCTTCTCCTCAAACTAGATATTAATTGTTACTTTCAGTTCTTCATCGCTGGAAAATCGCTTTCTACTTTCCACATTTTTCCACACTTGGGAATAGGCAGTAGTCACTGAGGGCAAAGTCTGGACTGTACAGAAAATGAGTAAAACTTCGAAGCCACATTCCCGCACAGTACCTTTCGCCACGCGAGCCTTGTCAACCGGCGCGCTGTCGTGAAGCAGCTACACCCCTGCTGTTAAATTACGCAAAGTAACTTCGCTGCGTATAATGCTGCTGTGCTGCTTCCTCTATTTTTAGCGTATTCTATCAATAAAATACCTCTGGAATCCCAAAAGACCGAAGCCGTTCTTTTTCAAGCAGATGGGCTGACTTTCAACTTCTTTGGAGACTCTGTACCATTCACAATCCACTGCATGAACACTCCTTACCTCATTCGAATCGTACTTGTTTCTGAGATGCGGTGAGCCTTCTCGGTAACCATCTTGCACTGACCTTTGAGACCTTAAAATCGTCATGAAGTATAGCCCCCACTGATCGCTTTATTTTGATTTTTTCTGGCATCTTCAAGTACCAGCTTTTCCACTGTTTTCACATTTTCTTCAGTTGTGCCGTTAACGAGGGACGAGTTAACGAGTTGTCCGCCCGAGCGAAGGACGTCTTCAGTGCTTTCTCTGCCTATTTTGAATTTACTTGACGTCTTTTAAACGATAGATAATGACGTAGTACAGTCTTGGTAAACAGCAACCATCTCTTCATGAATGATTTTTTTGCCTTTTTCCGTGCTTAGTGAGGTACTTTATAACGGCGCAATGCTTGATTTTCTTCATCATTGTGGCATCAGTCATTCTGGTCGTCTTTCACTGAGGATACCTAGAAAACTAATGATCATAAATTAGTGAAATTTCATGTTTATATCCTCAGATAGTGTCCTTAGTAAATGAGATAATTAGATTACTCATATTATCAGCAAATCAACATGATACCGAGAATACGTTGAATGCCTCTCGTATACTGCAGCGAACTCTTCATTTTGTCATCAAGAGAAATCCTCCAGTAGTAGAACAAGTACAGTCAATTTGTTTTCCTCTCTTGACTACTCACTTAACCACCTCCTTAAGTTTGTCGAGTTTTATTATGACTTTTTAAACCCAATCAGCCAGGGAACCGGTAATTTGGGAAAAAAGGCATCATTTCCTTTTGTTCAATTTAAAAGAGAGCTTATTTTAAAAAGGGCTGAAATGGGAATCGTATGACTTTGGGTTTGAACAAAGTGCCGAAAGAAAGAATTCATATTTTTCCTCCCTATTAGTGCAAGGGGGATTTCAAATGAGTCCTTAGCAATTCTGTGTCAGAATAATACAGAGATTAATGAGAAATTGAACTATAATTTACGCAAAGTCCAACATGCTCCACTCAATTATGAAATTTATTGGCGTTTACTTACTTGCACTTTATTTTTGGAATAGGATATATTTCTTTTAATATTTTCTATACAAATCCTCACTAAAAGTTGTTTATTTCATTATTCACTCGCTGAAATGCGCGTAAGCGCTTTGGCAGATTATAAAAACCTTTTAGACTTCAGATAATTTTTTTTTCCTATCTTCCAGCTTAGGTCAAAGGCCTGCTCTTTAATCAAAATTCACTTCATCCCAGGTCGATGTCTTCACTTCATCTCTTTCTAGGATGGCCAACACCTCGTTCTCTATATCTCAATGTTCTCAGAATCTGAATTTCTGAAGTCTCCAAGAACTGTCTGGTCTTTGATGTGTCTGGTCTCGTCTCTGCGGTGTATGGTATGGTTGGTCTGATGGTGATCTTGTAATGCGGGTCTTTGTTTCCATTCTGAGATTTTTGTTCTGCCAGATCGTGTTGTTCAAACATTCTCGCCCCCCCAGGCATTAGATCTTGACGAGATGGAGGCGCTTGTCATGACTAGAACCCTAGTTTCGTCCCGGCGAAATGGAGGGTTAAGTCGTGGTACTTAACGTAATGCCATTCGCGCCAGTCACTGGATCTGTGTAGTGAAAGATCTCCGAATGGGGCCCTAGTTTTGCCGTTCTGGTGAAATGGAGAGCTGAGACGGGTGATTAACTCAGTGACAGGGAGCCTGTCGCAGCACAGGGCTTCTTCCTTAAAACTAGCGTACTCTACCTTATCGCAGTAAATCTCCGGAATTTTCTGTGGCCACCCCATTTGTGTTGGACTCGAGGGGGGAGTGGTTGAAAATCCGCATGCTGGACTAGGGAGGTATTTCATTTATCTTTTCGCAGACCCCCATGTTCGGGATCTGACTCGGGGTTTACCGGGACTTGACGGTTCGACCGGCCTTGTCCTGGCCCCGGATCAATGCGTAACTTTTTAGGGTTTGTGGATCTCGACGAAATGGCTTAGACGTTAGTGCTTGACACCAGAATCAATCAAAAGACCTCACATGGGCTCAGCGGATCATGACGTACAGGGCGTGTTGACGGTGCTCGTACCAAGATCAATTGTTCTCATCAATCTTGAGATTATCTTCTTGGATAAGAATTCCTTCCAGCGGGTGAGTTGCGTCATAAGCCAACTCGGGTACTGACCTGCAGAGCCAGTAGAGGTTGGATAGTGCTTCGCTGCTACCAGTCATACAGTTTTAGCTTTCGAGCCGAGGCCCAAACTGGAAACTGGTGGGTTCATCTCTTCGGAGGGGTTCTCGCTTCGCGCGATGATATGGCGTAATCCTTATCACACTTTCTACCTCTAGGGGTGGACTGTGGAGACTGCTGATTAGTCACTTGGTGAAAACCTAATAGAATTCACGTGTTCAAACATCATGCTACCATATTGGCTCTAGCGACTTACTGTCTCACTTCCTCTTTAACAGTCCCATAGTTTGTTAAACTCACACCTAGGTATCTAAATGATGACTCATGTTTGACCTCACCATCCACTTCCAATTTGCATCTTAAAGGTTTCCTTGACGTGGTCATACACTTTGTTTTCTGGACTGAGATCAACATATTGAACTTTTTTGTAGTGGTACTGAAAACATGTAGATCTTTTAAGGTCATCTTCATTTTCGGCCATTATCATTTCATCATCTGCGTAGCAGAGTATTTGGATCTCCTTTTCATCCATTCTGTGTCCTCTTCCTTTGCACACTCTCTTGATAATTGCATACATTATGATGTCAAATAGTAATGGGATCAATGAGTCTCCTTGTCTCATATCACTATTTATTGGGATGTCTTTTGTCAGTTGGATGTTCATTCGCGCTTTCGCTGTATTCTTTCGATATATGTCTTCTATTCTTTGGATGATATTGTTTCTGTCATACAAAAGGTCTAGTACATTTACGAGTTTTATACGATCGAAGGCTGTTGTTAAGTCTATGAAACATATATACGCTGGTTAGTTGTATTCTATCGATATTTCCACCACCTGCCGTAATATAAATACAGCTTCAACACAAGACCTCCCTGATCTAAATCCCTGTTGCTCCTCTGACAGTGACCGTGACCGAACTAATCATGTTGGCTATTATTTTTGTGAGGAGTTTTTAGGCAGTATTAAGCAGATTTATATCCATGTAATTATTTGGTTCGCGCATGTCTCCTTTCTTGAACATCGGTATAACTATTCTAGTTTTCCATCTTTGCTCCGAAATGGGATCTTCACGAAAGTATGCATAAGCTTTCGTGTAGCTTTTTCATATCTGAATACGAGATTCTTAAGATGAAACTTCAAGGAAAACCTGAAAATTTCAAGTCTCTGGATCTTTCCGCTGGAAAATTAGCATTTTTACTTCCAGTCATTCGCCTGAAAGACCAATACTCACGAAATTTGACATGTGTGTCTTTATTACACACTTTAATACCAAGTTTGATTTTGATCATATCAGTTTTGGATGTATTGTGAGAATAAGAAAAAAAATCGAATGTAAATAATTGCAGCCCGATTCAATCCATTAAAAAACTTGAAGAGTGTTTACGGAAGGACAGAATTACGTCGGATTCTTCATCACTCATTTGAGACTATTGTCTCCGAATTAGAAAATTACATTCATTTGAGTAAACCGATATCACGGTGTTGCCTAGAACGAGCGAGCAAAAAAAGGACCTTTGTGTAATTCAGCGTTTCTGCTCTCTAATTCCAGCGTCCTAACGTCTACAACTTTCGAATTTTTAGCCGGAAATAGTCGTCAACGAATAGTTCAGACTCACTGATAGGAAATCCGAGGTCAAAAGTCTGTCCGAAAAACTTGCCGGCCCTCCGCCCTCAAACACACTAACTTTCGAACAGAAGAACTAGGGCCTTGAAACTTTTGAAAAAAGGTTTTAAGTCTACATGCCATGCCTAAGTTCCATGCTGAAAAAAATCATTTTAATAGTTTCGCTATTCACGTTGGAACATTTTTCATATTTTTTCCAATATTTTCGAAACTACATCGATTTCAAATTCAGGATTTAGAATTTAAAACAATAATAATGATGATTTAAAATGATGAGATGCAGTTTTTTATTCGATAGAAGGATAATTAAAAAACTTCGAATATCAAAACAGATTTAATCTGTTAGTCTTCTACAATTTTAATTTCAAAAGAATTTTTCAAAGAACTTTTAGAATTAAATTTAAGTCTGATAATAAGTACTGCTTATATTTAATAGACGTATAAAAATCAAAATTCGCTATACAATATCAAATGGAATAAAAAAACCCAACAAAAATAAATTATTAATTAAAATTAAAAAAAAGTAATATCGAATGTTTCGTTCCAAACATACGCACGTGAACTCCGTAGTACGTATGTTTTGCCTTTGATAAACATTTGACAACATGTTCAGTTTCTGGTCTCATATTTATGAAAACTAAATCCTTCTCAAAAATACACAATATAATTTTAACCAAACATTCGATATTACTTATTTTTAGTTTTAATTAATAATTTATTTTTGTTGGGTTTTTTATTCCATTCGATATTGTATAGTGAATTTTGATTTTTATACGTCTATTAAATATAAGCAGTGCTTATTATCAGACATTAATTTAATTCTGAAAGTTTAAAAAAAAATTCTTTAGAAATTGAAATTGTGGAAGACTAACAGATTGAATCTGTTTTGATATTCAAAGTTTGTAATTATCCTTTTATCAAGTAGAAAACCGCATCTTATCGTTCTTTTTATATATAATATATAATTATATCAGGTTTTCGAATAATGAAATTTATTATACAGTTTCCATTGGTTTAATGAAGGCCATAAAATGCCTTACAAACTTTGTGTTATTTCTGTGTTTAGCATAGAACATAGATTACCTTAGATATTATATGTACCAACCTATTATAGTTTTAATTGCATTCACAAAGTTTCCAGAAATTGTTTCGTGAGATTACAAGTTTATTTATTTTTAATTGAATTTATATTGTAAATGTAAAGTTGAACTGACCTTATCTGAATTCTAATTGTTTCTGAAGTAATTTATTTAAATATTCAAACATATTAAATATTTCAAATAAATAGGTTTGGAGAAGTTCTTGAAATTATGTTGTGCATTTTTGAGAAGGATTTTGTTTTCATAAATATGAGACCAGAAACCAAATATGTTGTCAAATGTTTGTCAAAGGCAAAACATAAGTACCGCGGCCTTTCTGATGAGTTCAGGTGCGTATGTTTGGAACGAAACATTCGATATTACTTATTTTTAATATTAATTAATAATTTATTTCTGTTGGGTTTTTTATTCTATTTGATATTGTATAGTGAATTTTGATTTTTATACGTCTATTAAATATAAGCAGACATTAATTTAATTCTAAAAGTTTTCCAAAAATTCTTTTGAAATTGAAATTGTAGAAGACTAACAGATTAAATCCGTTTTGATATTAAAAGTTCATAATGATAATTATAATAATAAACAAAAAAACACTATAATGAAAAATGAACTCGACTTGAAAACAAGTCACTTACGATGATAATCGGCAATAGTATAAAAAGATGTCTTGACTTCTTATTCGAATTCTTTCAGCTCAAGAGACTTAATGCACTAAGGTATTAACAAAAATGCAGACTGGTCACACTGTGCGGAAATTTCTGAATTAGTGGCATGAACTGAATTGTTTTTTCACTTAATCAATGAAATAAAACCAGCAAATGCTGACATAGGGTAACCATACATAATAATAATAGTAATATAATGATAATAAAACCTTATTGATCCTTTAGGACACTACAATATACACAGGACTAGTCAGGTAAAAGTAGAGGTACAAATTAATTATTATCCTTAGCATCTAAGAAATCAGGAAGAACATTTCTAGCTGAATAGACGCATTTGAGAAGTAACAATTCTTTGATTTTTCTTTTGAATTTGGTTCCTTCGAAGATTTCATAAAAGGGGAGACGGTGAAATAGTGGGTTGTACGGAAAGTAATTTCGTTTTTGTTTTGGGAAAATGAAAGACAATTTTCGTATAATGAATAAATATTTTATCTAGTTGTATAATGGCCATTCTGGTCCAACACCTTTTGTCATCTTTTTGGTAGTATGATTCCACGCTCACAAAATTTTTGGTCTTTGCTGGCAAAAAACCGATTTAGGTGATTTTTGAAGTGAAGGTCTTACCGTCCAACATTTTTTGCAATGACTGGAATGAATAATACTCCGAAGGCATCAGATCTGGAGAATATGGTGCGGCAGTATATCCCATAGAGGCTGTAAAAGCATTTGGCGTGTGACCAAATTTGCATGAGGTCTCGCATTATCTTGATGGAACAATACACCTTTTATGTTGATGAATTCTGGCCTTTTCTGTTGAAGTGTATCATTGAGTTTGTCCAGCTGATGACAGTAGACTTCAGAATTAATTGTTGTGTTATCCGGTAAAAGCTTAAAAATGAGATTGCCTTGAAATCCCACCAAACACACAGCTTCACCTTTTTTTTTAAAGATTTTGGCTCTCGAAATGCTTTGAGCTGGCTCGTTTTTTTTGCTTCATAATCTCTTGCGTTGGACATTATTATATACAACCAATTTTTCATTCTCAGTAATGATGCGGTTCAAAAATGGATCATTTTCGTGGAGTTTGAGGAGCGAATCACAGACGTCAACGCGAACCCATATATCGCCTGAGAACATGGGGAATCCATATATCGTGCTTCGAGGTTGAACCCAGGCCTTTCAAGTAGTCATAGACAGTTGAATTCAATAAATTTAACGTCTCACCAATCTCACGTGTTGTTATTCGCCGATTTGCATCAACTAATGCCTTCATTATGTCTTTATCAGCTTCAACCGGCGTTCTGGAACGTGGTGCACCTTCAACATCAAAATTGCCGGATCTTAATTTTGCAAACCAGGTCTGGCACTGGCGTCCTGTCAACACATCTTCTCCATACACATCGGTTGTTTTCTTTCTGGCTTGAACAGCATTTTTACCTCTCCTATAGTAAAAAAGTAAAAAATGACGAAAATGCTGCTTATTGCTCTTCATATTTAAAAGGGCATCAACTGAAAACTACTGCGTAGAATTAATTGAACTTTTTCACACACAAGCCTTGCTACAGTCTCAAAAAAATATAATGACTATGCGGCTTAAGGGTGCAATGGGGTTCGAAAAAATATAATTAAATTTTCTGTTGCGAAAAAACTGAAATACTTTCCGAATAACCTCACAGTTTTATGCTTTGATATAATGGAGAACACTCAAATCTACGAGTTTTGTGTTTAGGAAACAGGAGTACATGTGAATTTCTTGTTTGATATTCATGTGAATTCGAGAGTGTTTCCTATCCAGTTTCACTTTCTTCAGCATATAAAAGATACTTTAGAATAAATATGCAAGGTAGTGATAACATTCTATTGGCAATAAACTCCTGTCGACATAACGAGCATGGCTCAAACTGGAAATAAGACTGAGCTACAAAATTCTAAAGAGAGAGATACACCGCAAATCAAAATATTGTAAAATGGATGATTGTAAGCAAGGCTATAATAAATATCGATAAGAGAACTACGCGGTGAAGAGTTTTTGAGTCCATTTATAGCAAAGAAAGCACTATTAATATTTTTACACAAAAACATCGTCAAAAGCCGACCAGCACAGATTTCAATTTATGGGAACGCCCAGAAATTGAGTACACTCAACTTTTACCAATATTGTGTCTAGACAGTTTCTTAGACCAAAATACAAGCAAGTGATCTTACTGATATGAAATATCAAATAATAACCAAAAAAAAAATTTTTGTGAGGATCGTGGGTTCTATAAAGTATCGCGCAAAAACTCCTGATGTCACGTCATTGCTTTTGTCCTTTTTTGTTCATTTGATGTCGGTTCAATTTCTCTCAAAAACTGGAAAATAAAAGCATATCATCATTTTCTTTATGCTTTTGCGGATATTTTCATTTTAAAACTGAAAATGAACCTTATTATCGGAAAAGCGTTAGGAAGACTGCCTTCAATGTAGTTGGAATTGCGTAATGAGGAAATTATGAGGTTGTCAACAAAGCTTTTAATCTAAGGATGGCACATTCCTGAGAAGTTCAGAATTTTTAATTTCAATACGACGCTGAAGCAGACAGGTAAGAGGAATAGCTCATAAACCATTATAAACTCGAAAGCGATAGGAATTTACTTGTAACCCGCAAGCTAAAAGAAAACATAAAAGAGAATTTGAAACTCACGGAGTCCCAAATGGAAAAGAATTTACCAGGATGATCCATTACATTACCTTGGTTAAGTAGGAGGCACAGATCCCATTTACGTATCCAATAACATAAAGGAAAAACTAATAGGATATATAACTCATAAATATATTTACCAGTACCTTACTTTGATGTTTCTTGTGAATAAATACATTCTGTTATTGAAGTTCTAGCTTGAACTGCTTTATTCTCTTTGATGAGTAAAACAAAAAAGATTATTCAAATATTTTAATATTAGCCTTCTACATATTTAATTTCAAAAAATTATATTTAATGATTATAACCTCAGGAATTAAATTGAAATAATGTCATATAAGTACCACTTATATCAAATGACATATAAAATAAACATTCATTATAAGACATCCAAATGATATAACAAAATCCAATAAATAAAAATTGTTCAACCAAAATCCTATAAATTAAATATTTTGAATAGACAAAATTTTGTTTCTGCTGATCAATCTTATGAAATCTTTCAAAATCTTTCAAAAATGTTTAACATAATCTTAAGAATTTCATCATAAAACTATCTTACTTAGAATATTCAAATTATTGGATATCTAACTAAGTTACTTTCTATACAAACTCAAGATATGTAAAAACATTACTGAAAAACAAGTTTTAAGAGAGACTTTGCTTCGTCATATTCAAATAATTCATATTCAATAAAATATAACATCAATCAACAACAACTATTTAGTCATCCTCCAACAATTTAGGAAACTTCTGGTAAATGAATACTGAAAAATCTAAATGTAGTGTAAGGTTAACTATAAATAAATAATTCTGTGGTTTACCCTTGATCTAAAAGATTGAAAGACAATTTAACGGCCTCTGTTATAGCACAAGGAATATCTGTAAAAAGAATGTTGAGGAAACCAAATAATTATATATTATGAATGAAATAACTTAAATACAGGTTAATACTTAATAGTATATAAAATTATTCAAATATTTCAATATTAGCCTTCTATATATTTAATTTCAAAAAATTAAATTTAATAATTATAACTTCAGGAATTAAATTGAAATAATGTCATTTAAGTACCGCTCATATCAAATGACATATAAAATAAACATTCATCATAAGACATCCAAATGATATAACAAAATCCAATCAATAAAAATTGTTAACCAAAATCCTATAAATTAATTTTGAATACTGACGAAGCAAAGTCTTAAGTCTTAAAACTTGTTTTTCAGTAATGTTTTTACTTATCTTGAGTTTTTATAGAAAGTAACTTAGTTAGATATCCAATAATATTGAATATTCTAAGTAAGATAGTTTTATGATGAAATTCTTAAGATTGTGTTAAACATTTTTGAAAGTTATTTGTTTTCATAAGATTGATCAGCAGAAACAAAATTTTGTCTATTCAAAATATGTAATTTATAGGATTTTGGTTAATAATTTTTATTTATTGGATTTTGTTATATCATTTGGATGTCTTATAATGAATGTTTATTTTATATGTCATTTGATATATGTGGTACTTAAATGACATTATTTCAATTTAATTCCTGAAGTTATAATTATTAAATATAATTTTGAAATCAAATATGTAGAAGGCTAATATTAAAATATTTGAATAAATTTATATGCCTTCTTTCAAGTATTAACCTCTATTTATGTTACAAGAAAGATTATTTCAATAATGAAGCAAGAAGGAAAAAATGAATATATTAGAACGAGAACTCTCTTGCATATAGATTAGAATTTGAGATATCTGTTTATGTGATCGTTTTTTATGTAGTTTGAAGCTGTACTCTGCTTCATCGAATCAGATGGCATCAGGAGAAGTTTTATATCATTCGGAAATTGGTTAAATGAAATTAAAAGCAAGATTATATAAAAAAAATTCTGGGATAACTTTCCAAATTCTCAGCTAAGAATAAAATTAGTGTCGTCCGGTTTTTCTGCAATAATTTTAGAAAAGCTTTGGTTTGTTTTTCGGTTGTTCAATAAATCAAATGATATTTTTTTCGTGATGGATTGAATGAAGAAAGATTTCGTTGTTTTGTTCGAACTTCACTGAAAATGATATAAACTAAAAATGTGAATTGCTATATGCTTATAGGTCGAACAAAAGAAAAAGAACTTCAGTAACGAGTATGCCTCCCTTTAGCAATGATGACAGTTTGCAAATGATGAGGCAGGCTTTTCATCATGGTATCATATTTTGAATTTCATACTGCGAGATACACCCCTAGAATAACCGTAAATGGTACAACATGATCTTCTATAATAGAATCTTTGTTAGGTACCTATAAGTTCCGTGCTACCTTAAAAAGGTATACTTGTCCATGCTAGAACTGAGTTTTTACCAAATGAAAGAATCTCAGCAGTACACGCGTGAGAATATTTTTTGTCTTATCGACACTTCTACGCTATATTTTCAAGCCCAAAAGACGAAATCGCGACTTATTTAAAAACCGTATGCCACTCTAATCCTCTTTGTCCAAGCCAAGTGTTCTCGTGCAAAATTCAACCTAAATCTGGTGTCGACTACTATTCGGGAAGATAATACAGTAGCACAAGATCGCTCTTAAAATCCACTTTCGTTTACCTTTTCACTTATTGCACATGATTTTAAAGAGAAACTGGCACGCATATTCGGTTTTTTAAAGCACTAGAAACGAGAGAGAATCGACTCTGGCTGTTGTAGTTCTTCTTCGCCCTGAATGAGATTTCTTAGTGAACAGAAAAGTTTCTTCGTAACATTGAAATACTCACTGCACAATTTAGAGACTCACACAGAAGTTTCTCGCAGTTTTGCGCTGATCACAGCTATTTTCTACTGCTACAGTTAGTGAGGAAATAAAAGTATTTAGTGCCATCTCAACCCATACAATGGTGACATAATTTGATCAAAAATTTGCAAAAGACTGATAAGAGTACTGAATCAAAACAGATGCTTATAACGCTTTTCAGGAATTTAGGTGAGAGACCCTGTTTTCCTCAAACACTTATCGAAACAGAAACAACTATTTTCATTTAAACAATCATAGATGCTAAAATAACTTTACAAGTGAAAAAATCTGAAAAACCAAAACAGTTCTAAAAAAGGTACAAATTACGTCTAAAGATGCTAACAAAGTGCATAAGTGTATTAGTACATTATGAAATCTTTGAAGGTTTATAACTTTTAACCTGAGCCGAAACTGGAAATGGCGAATGAATGAGTTTTATTGGATAAAAGAAATTTATACTCAAAATTAATGTACATTTTGCAGACTAACCCTGGTTATATGTCGAAATAATCCTTGAATGGAATTAGAAAAGAACTTAGTATTCTACCAGTTTTTATCGAATAGGTACACAGTAACTCAAGTTTCGTAGGATAATTCCATTTTCAAACTGTGAATTACAAGTTGAGTTTTATGGTTTCATATTGAAGATTGTTCTTTTTCTCGAGGACATCCAAAATCAGTCAATTCTAGAGATAGGTCTATGCATTTTGCATTTAGTGAGATTTATTCCACAGTAACTGGTGTACTTGAAGATTTATATAGCTTCCAATATATCCATTTTTTAAAATTTCAGTTCCATATGAAGGACTTCAAGGTCATATACTTTCTGGAAGTCACGTCCAATCATTTCAAGATTATCTAATTCTGGTCAGACTGTATCGAATGAATTGGATTGATTGTTCGATTTTCTGGAATTCAGACCCCTTGAAAATTATAAACAGTTTCTCAACCATTTAACATAATATAAGCTATAATAATTTTCGGCATTTATGGCTAATTCTCATAATTTTAATGTAGACAAGGAAGATTGGGTCTATATGGTAATTAAAAGGGTATAAAATCTTCTTATTTTTCGCTACAGAGTAAGAAACTTTCGGGGAATAATAACTCTTATGAGTCTTTGGAGATTTATGGGTTACGGTGTTTGTACTATATTTGGGTAAGAGATTTAGTCCAGTGGTAAATATAGGTTTTAAAACCCCGTCAGGCCGTTAGAAGCGATTCATTTTGAGTAACGTTTTTCAACCTTTTAAGGCTTCTTTCTTGAAAACCTTTTTTCTAAACAAAACACTTACGTTATGATTTACATTGATATCGAAAATATTCCACGATTTTTCTTTTTCCAGCATATGGAAGGCTCCAATCAATCTGTCAAGAATAAATAAATAGTATTTTCACTACTCATCTATTTTGGCTTCAATTACTTATTAATTTATTATAATACTCTTTTTGTACTTCTTTTCATCAATACCGTCTACTGTTTCAAAACCTTTGGTCTTTTTTTTATATAAAAAGGTGTTTTATTATGTCAGATTGAGAAACAAGAAAACAGACATTGTTTTTCTTTGAAATAGATTCACTATTCCTCTTTAATTGGTTGCTTATTTAAGTAGAGAAACAAAAGAATAATTATACAGTCAACTAAAATTGGTTTTTAAGTACAAATTGTCACAAAAACTGTTCAATCTCGGCGATTAATAAAAATACCGTGGAATTGTGGAAAGAAACATCGACATTTTTTCCCATTTAAAGTTAATCTAATTCTGGGAATTAACATATCTTCCTAAATATGCCCTTACATCTCAAAAACCTACATCTGAAACCAGAAGTCAATAAATGGATATCTTGGAATCCATAGCAATAATCTTACAATAAATCTCCTAAATGAAAAGACCGATCCCTGAAATTTCCCATTTACAGGAGTTCTCAAGAAAATTAACTCCCTCGAATAATATAAATCTCAGACACAGTTTGTAATTTACAGTTCGAAAATATAATAATAATTAATAATAATAGGAAACTCGGGTCAATATATTCGATAACAAGTGAAAGAAACTAAAGAATTTTCTCATTACATTTGAAATTATCTATCACAAAGTAACGGAGCACTCCATCTAATTTTCAAACAATTAAAAAGGAATTAATGATTGGCAGTCCATTGAATTCAATAAAGGCATAGCTAGGGTCAGTGGGTCAATGTTATCAACATGGAATTGAAAAATGATAATTTAACTGAGGCCTGGAAGCTTGAACACATTCAGTCGTAATATTCCAGTTTTATGAGGATGACCGCAGATATTGAAGTCGACAATTTATGTCGTACTTATTTTCAGGATATATCGAGTGTCAAAAAAACGACCTTTGCCTTCTAGATAAAAATATTCCTTACAGAGGTAATAAGTTACTTATGATCGATATTAAATTATTGTGTGCACTTTCCTCGAGTTATAAGTGGGTTCAGAAGGATGAAAAATAAAATGTAACTATTTGCATTATGATTAAGACTGTTCTTGAGTCCCTTCAGGGAGCTCTAAATGGGATCATCGATCATTGAGATATAAAACTGTTGAATAAAGATGCTGCTAAATTAGAACATGATTAGGTATTTTAGCACGAGAAGGACACGTTTTTGAGAGCATTCCTATTAATTCATTTTATCTTCAGAAGAACCACTTCATTACCTTTCAGGAAAATGTAGGTATACTTGGAATAACTTGGATGTTTATTTGGGTTCACGTCAGTGCTTTTCAGCACTTTATTTCGTTCGCTGTTTTTCAGCTAAATTGTCTGAACTCAAATTTTCTCTCTTGATATTGGTTTTATAAATTATTGATTCAAAAGAACATATTCAGGAAGAAAAAACTGTGGGGTTGAAGGAGTCCTATGAAGTTAATAGGGAGTTTTGATGCACATGAATATCTTATTCAGGAATCTACTTCAAATTTATCTCAATTACTTGTAACCTAGATTCACACGGTTGCTATAAAAAGTATCTCATGAATGTAGTAGATATTGAAATGGAATAAGGTTTCATAATCAGCAGCCCCCACAACTATGCATATATGATAGGTCAATTTACATCAGAGCACCTATTTTCCCACAAGTCAATCATTAAGTTTTCATGGAAAAACATTCTCTCAAGTTTGTGTAGAATGGCAAGCATCAAACAATGAATGTGTAACAATGTAACTCAGAAGGGTTCATTATTCTGAAAGGGTTTTTGTTGCGGTGGTTCAAATGCTGTAGAATAATGTAGGGGTTGGCAGAAATAGATTTGTATAGAACATTTTCAGAAAATTCATGCTGTTTTCATAAAAGAGTACTTTATGATATTGTACATTTGGAAGTCTTTTGATTCAAATCAATTATTATTTCAACTGTTACTGATATCATTACAAATACCATATTTCTGTTTTTGAATTTTTCCACCGTTTTTGAGAATTTATTAAAAAGAAATATGGGGTTGAACAGAAACCTGTTCTATTGTTTATCCTGAAGCGAATTCACCATTTACTATGATTAAAGCTTCCTTTCAGCTTTGCAGACAATTCATTTCACGGAAAACAGAGTTGCTGTTTCAGAGGCAATCAATCCATTCTTCAATATGGGTCACCAAGTCATCGAAATCGTCGTAAATTTTATTTGCTTCACAGTTATTCAAAGCGTGATTGATGTGGTATATGTAGGAGCTCTGTTGGTGAATATGGAATATCAAACGTAAATTTTAGTCGTGAAGAACTAAAGGAATCTCTTTGCGCGGTCTTTTCGCGTCGATTACCGCCTGGAAACTTTCGCGTTCGACTTAACAGGCGTCCCCGTTGATGTTGAATTGCCGCATGCTAGTTTTTCCGTAATCCGCCAATGTTGAAGCTCATTCTTGTAATTCCATTAATAACAACACATTTGTAATGATAACCTGGTGTATGTTTCCTCATCTGTCTACCAGGTAAACCACATATCTTTCTTAAAGTAGATGAATTTCGGATTTTTGTTTGTGTTTGATATGATCATAAGCTAATTCTTTTTCTTGGCGTTTTTGAAGAGCAACCACGATTCATCTCCAGTAACAAGATTGTTCAAAGGCGTTTGAAGCAAATCAAGCTACTGATCATTAGGGATCTTCACAGAAGATATATAAATATCAGTATAAAATTTCAAAAATGGCCAGCAAGAAGTCCTGATTATAATTCTATCGACTGTCATGTTTGGGGACATATAGAGGCCTTAGTATATGCTCATGAAATTAATTCGCGAGACAAACTTTGAAGAAGAATACAAAATGCGGCTAATGTCATGAGGGGACAGAATAATGTTTTCATTGACATCAGGAAGTCTTTTATTACAAGAATAAGAAAAGGCATTAAATTCGGAGGAGGCCACGTAAAACATCTAAAACCTTGTTATTTATATGTTAAATTGTTTTTAGTTCTTCTTTACTGTTGAAACAAATGTCAATGAACTGCCCAATTCTGTTTTTCTCAAAGACGGGTGAAATTATTCAATTTATTTTTACATCGTATTTTTTGATCAAAATTACTAACAATCTTCATGAAAAAAAGCTACCACTTGATTTCATCATCAGAAAAAATTCACGTGGTGCCCTTATAAAAAAAAAATGTATAAAATAATACTGCTCGTCCAAAGTTATGCCTCTGTGCCGATTTTGATAACAATTGAGAAATAAACAGTGAAATTATTAGCAAAACACCAAAAAATTCAAATTTAACGTCCTGTATCTTTTTTCACCGCAATATTTCATTGAGGAATATAGTTAGTATAGATGTGGTAATGCGCGAAACAGCTCCTGACTTCACTTCAGTGCTTTTCGCCATTTTTATGGTTTTCAATTCATTAGCAATTGTTCTTATGTGAAACTCTTGTTGACGATAATTTAAGTTCATGGGTATATTTTTTCATTTCAGGTTCGAAAT
The DNA here is from genome assembly GCA_034642435.1 of Megalocaria dilatata. Lineage (NCBI taxonomy): Eukaryota > Metazoa > Arthropoda > Insecta > Coleoptera > Coccinellidae > Megalocaria > Megalocaria dilatata. Next base: position 45,804,515 of record CM067856.1, read on the forward strand.
CTACAGTGTCAATATAATTTAACTTTGAAAAAATCGTTTGCCAAACAATTTTTTCGGGAAAACGAAAATGAATTACAGCTGTTTTTAGATTAATTTATTCTACTTTATGCTTTCAATTCGATTGTTAATTTCGATATCTGATTATTTGAACTATTAAAATTGTCCTAATGATTTAATATTAGATATAATTTTCATGCCAAATATATAACTCTTTTCCTAGGCGTATTATTCACTCAATATTGACCATTGTGTATAGGTTTTCATAATTTTTTATTCGTTGATTGTAGTATGCGTTTTTAACAAAAAAGGAAATATTACGTTTCCTTTTCAATTCATATATTTATAATAAGCGATTCTTTTTTACGAGGATTGCTACTTAGGTTTTGAAATATGGTCATACTGATGTGGATATGTAAAATTTGACACAGGAAGGATCAATTCTGAATGATAAACCATTATTTCTGCCATGAGTTTCCAAAGAAATCAGAAAAATCAATAGCAGAAGAAGAATCATTCTCCATCACGATAATGCAATATTTCACATATAACTTCAACAAAAACGTTTTTGAGTAATCAGAACATCGCACTGATAGGTCATTCGCCGCAGTCATTTTTTGGCACTAAATAATTTATTCTTATTTTCATAAACCAAAAATAAATTGCGAGGTAAATGTCTTTCGATACTCATGCATTCAACATGATTTGGAGCTACCTCAATTGCAATCGGAAAAAAGCTTCGAAAATTGGCTCAAATGCATGCAAAGGTATACTGATTTTGATGGAAATTATTTTGAGAAACAAGGGCACTTCCGGTTTTGAAAATTTGTTTTCTAGAACTTGAGTAGCAACCCTCGTATTTGGCATTTTTTAAACCTTTCAATGTATATTTCGTGGTGGATACTGACTACTTGTGTTTCAATTCTATGGAAAATCAAGTTTGTTATAACTTTTTAATGAGCAAAAATTGATGTCGATTGGAGATACAACAATTTCAGCTAATATAATTGTAATCTTATTTTTCACTCGATATTAATATGAATTATCGTCATGTAAAGATTGGAGCAATCATACAACTGCAAAAATTATGATCAATTTTGAAAACGAAGTAAAATTATTTAAATATTTTAATATTAGCCTTCTTCATATTTAATTTCAAAAATTTATATTTCATGATTATAACTATAACTAATGATTATAACAGAGGCTGTTGAATTGTCTTTCAATATTTTAGATCAAGGGTAAACCACAAAAATATTTATATATAGTTAACCGTCACACTACATTTAAAGATTTTTCAGTTTGCCAGAAGATTTTCTAAACGGTTGAGGGGTAAGTAAATATTTGTTGTTGATTGATGTTATATTTATTGAATATGAATTATTTGAATACTGACGAAGCAAAGTCCCTCTTAAAACTTGTTTTTCAGTAATGTTTTACATATCTTGAGTTCTTATATGAAGTAACTTAGTTAGATATCCAATAATATTGAATATTCTAAGTAAAATATTTTTAGGATGAAATTCTTAAGATTATGTTAGTATTTTTGAAAGATATTTGTTTTCATAAGATTGATCAGCAGAAACAAAATTTTGTCTATTCAAAATATTTAATTTATAGGATTTTGGTTAATAATTTTTATTTATTGGATTTTGTTATACCATTCGGATGTCTTATAATGAATGTTTATTTTATATGTCAATTGATATAAGTGGTACTTATATGTCATTATTTTGATTTATTTTCAGAAGTTATAATTATTAAATATAATTTTTCGAAATTAACTATGTAGAAGGCTAATATTAAAATATTTAAATAGTTTTATATACCTTCTATTAAGAATTAACCTCTATTTATGTTACGAAATAAAATATTTTAGGTTTTTGCAGGAAAGCAAAATATAAATTGAATCATGAAATTTTAAAGAGGGCATATTCACTCTATAATTCAGTCATTGAAATTAATTACATGATGAAACGCATGTGATTTGAACAGATTATAGCGTAGTGAGCCGAGCCAATTCAACAGTTTTCACAAAGCTCAACCTTGAAATTTTGAATATTCGGTTCTGCTCTCGATATAGCATGACAGAAAATCCACGATTTTTGGCGCCTGGGGTTTTCGTTATAAATCCATTATTCATTTCTTGTTACAATGCAATGCAGAAATTCTCTTCGTTTTGCGTTTTGAGCCTTTGTTCGCAAGCTAACAAAGTCAATTCAGTATTTTCCAGATTCATTTTGTAGGACATCTACATACTTCTCTTGCTTCCGTGCTATCTCCACGTCTTTGAGATATTTTGGAATTAATTGTTGAGTCACTTCTGGAGACCATTCTAATTCGCCCTTATTTTGACATGAGTCTTGATAAATTGATTCGACCAATTCTTCATTACCTAAAGCCTTTCCTTCCAGGTCATCCCTGGCTTTACCATAAAAACCACCCTTCCTGAAACGTTGAAACTCTTTAGACATGTTCTTTCACCAACAGCAACTGCACAATAAGTATTTGAGAGAATTCGATCAGCTTGTGTTGTAGAGTCCTCTATATCGAAACGAAATGTTAAAAATTTCTGCGAATGATAATAATTCCATTTCAAATACAGTATAACTTATGATGGAATTATTTAAATATTTTAATATTTACAGATATATCCTGTTAGCCTTCTATATAATTAATTTCAAAAAATTATATTTAATATTATAACTTCAGGAATTAAATTCATGTCATATTAAATATTTTGTCTACTCAAAATATTTAATTTATAGGATTTTTATTAACAATATTTAATTATTGGATTTTGTTATATCATTTGGATGTCTTATAATGAATGTTTATTTTATATGTCGTTTGATATAAGTAGTATTTATATGACATTAATTTAATTCCTGAAGTTATAATATTGAATATAATTTTTTGAAATTAAATATGTAGAAGGCTATACGAATATATCTGTAAATATTAAAATATTTAAATAATTTCACACACCTTCTATCAAGAATAAACATCCATTCATTTTATATTATGCCTAATTTATAATTATTTGATTTCCTTAACATTCTTTATACAGATGGTCATTGTGCTATAATAGGAACCGTTATATTGCTTTTCAATCTTTAAGATCAATGGTGAACCACAGAACTATTTATTTCGAGTTAACATTAGACTCCATTTAAATGTTCAGTATTCATTTGCCAAGACGCTTTCTGAATTGTTAAGGTGAGTAATTATTTTTTGTTGATTGATGTTATATTTTATTGAATAATAGTCTCTCTTAAAACTTGTTTTTTAGTAATGTTTTTACATGTCTTGAGATTTTATAACAAGTAGCTTAGGTAGATATCCAATAATATTGAATGTTCCAAGTAAGATAGTTTAATGATGAAATTCTTAAGATTATGTTGAACATTTTTGAAAGATATCTGTTTTCATGAGAGGGATGAGCAGAAACAAAATTTTTTCTATTCAAAATATTTATTTTATAGTATTTTCGTTAACAATTTACATTTATTGAATTTTGTTATATCATTTGGATGTCTTATAATGAATGTTTATTTTATATGTCGTTTGATATAAGTAGTATTTATATGACATTAATTTAATTCCTGAAGTTATAATATTATATATAATTTTTTGGAATTAAATATCTAGAAGGCTAACAGAATATGTCTGTGAATATTAAAATATTTCAATAATTATATATATCTTCTATCAAGTATAAACCTTCTATTTTACTTATGATGGAGACAAAAATAAATTAATGTTCACGTATATTACTAAACGACTGTGAATATTTATTTAAACTATTACTACCACTAAAGCATTCTATAGTGAGACGTAGAGTGGTTTTACCTTCTTTATTTTATTTGACGGTAAAAGGTTGTATCCAATAAATGCAGCTTCAGTCATACCCGCGCATTCGCCATTTTGCAATCAGAGTGGATTTCCAAAAAATTCAATAAACATAAGGTTTTATCATATTTGATGCATTTCTCATTTAAATGGAAATGAAAATTGTAGGGAAAAAATGAAAAGATGGCTTCAGAAGCCTATATTATCTTTTCTTAACAAACATGAAACTATAGCATTCATTTCTAACCAAATATGTTTAGTAGAATCTGAAAGAGTTTATTCATTTTTTCAGGATTTAAAAATATTAATGGTTGTATTTTGAATAAAATACTAAGGTATTTCATGAAGAATGTTGGGTTTCATTTCATTAATTAATAATTTTGTATTATATTTTTCATTTTTTATAAATACTCCGAGAGCGAAAATTCTTTCCGATCATTGAATAAGAAGCAAACATGCGTAGCTGTGTTGCATTCACCGGCATTACAGCATTGCACTGAAGCCGACGGAAATAAACGTTTTGGAACAAAACGCCTCTCATTTAAATATTTATTTATCAATTTTTATTGACAATTTATATTTTTTGGGTTCTTTAAATCCATTTGATTGATATTATATAACGAGTTTTGATTTTATACGTCTATTAAATATAAGCAGTGCTTATAAGACAATCATTCAATTCTAAAAGTTTTTGAATAACATTTTTTGAATTTGAAATTTTGAATTTGTTGGAGACAACAGATTAAATCCGCTTTGATATTCAAAGTTTGTAATAATCCTTCTATCAAGTGAAAAACCTCTTCTTCTTACTTTATTGAACGACCAGCAAGATGAATGCACCGATTTGCGTCTAATAAATATTTGATTGCTTCGGTTTTTGCTTAGTCAAGATACTTTAAATTTGAATAAAATAATTTATTCCACACTATGGGAAATACAGAGATCTTAAATATAATTGAAAATGACAGGAAAGGAATGAAAAAATGATGATAAATAAAGAGATTTGAGATTATGTGAACAACAATCGTCTGTCGACATAGTTTGATACGATATTATAGATATACTTTTCATCATGAATCAGTTTGAATGTATAAACTGCAATGTCATAGTATGGTAAAAGAACTGTTATTAATGAATCATTTTGTGACATTAAACTGTATTTATTAAATTTACCAATTTGAATGTGAGTCAATACTTGATAGAAGGAAAATTTAAATGACTTTAAATTCAGAATTATATATTCTAACTTCTACATTATATATTGAAACTATATACAAAAACTATTATATCAAATTGATATCCTTATATATAATCAATATATATTTTCAATGTCTCGGAAAAAACCTTTTTACATCCCGACTTGAAATGCATTAATATAAATGTATTAAAAAAAACTATATAAGTATGTATATTAACATACAAATACAAGAAAATCCACTATTCAAAAATTATCTGAAATTATCAAAATAAAGGATCAAATAAAAATAATTGAACGAGAACTCGAACATTTGATAGCTATTTCGGCCTATCTGACCACATCAGAAATGTATTGAATTCAGATTCAAATCAAAATCAAAATTCAACTTACCAAAATAAGATAAAACATGAAACGAATATACTTGAAGTATGCTTTAAAGTATCCAAAATAAAACAGAAATAATCAACGTATTGTTACGTATAACCTATAACTATTTGTACTCGGAACACAGAAAAACAATAACAAAACTTATTCACCCCAAATAATGTCCCATGATAAGAAAAATAACCAGAATTTCAAAAATAATAAATATTTGAGCAATATATTGTGGATATAATATATGAAATTATTTCATAATTTAAAAAACCAATTTGAATTTGAGTCAATACTTGATAGAAGTAAAATTTAAATGACTTTAAATTCAGAATTATATATTTTAACTTCTACATTATATATTGAAACTATATACAAAAACTATCAAATTGATATCCTTATACGTAATCAATATAAAATATTTTTCAATGTCTCGGATAAAACCTTTTTATATCCCGACTTACAATACAATACAATACGTTGATCATTTCTGTTTTATTTTGGATACTTTAAAGTTTACTTCAAGTTTATTCGTTCCATGTTTTATCTTATTTTGGTAAGTTGAATTTTGATCTTGTTATATATTTGAATCTGAATTCAATACATTTCTGATGAGGTCAGATAGGCCGAAATAGCTATCAAATGTTCGAGTTCTCGTTCAATTATTTCCTTTATTTTGATAATTTTGGATTTTCTTGTATTTGTATGTTAATATACATACTTATATAGTTTTTTTCAATACATTTATATTAATACATTTCAAGTCGGGATGTAAAAAGGTTTTTCCCGAGACATTGAAAAATATTTTATATTGATTATATATAAGGATATCAATTTGATATAATAGTTTTTGTATATAGTTTCAATATATAATGTAGAAGTTAGAATATATAATTCTGAATTTAAAGACATTTATTGAATTTCAAAAGAAATTTTTCATCTGTCACAATATCTAATAAATTTTAGTCGAAAATGAGCAAAAAATGAACATTTGGAAACGATAGAACCTTTAACGTGAATACAAAAGTTATCTTATGCATCAGTTAATAATTTCAGGAAACATATTCCATTTCCTCATGATCTAGCAAATATTAAGTTAAGATATTTCCTACTCACCTATAATTCACCCCACTGATGATCGTATAAAGCAGAGGTGAGAATCCGACCAGCGAAGAGTAGGTCCAAAACACAGCGATGTATCTTTCTACAGCCGAGTGGGTTATGAGATTGTTGTACCTCAAAGGTCTGGCAAGTGATGTGAACCTGTCTACAGCAATGGCAACCATCACCAACACAGATACACAGCAGAGGGTAATCGCTACACCGTAGCTGAATAAACATTTGATGTTCGATAGGTTATAGGCCCCACCTAGTTCAAGGTACATTCCTATGGGCATAAACATACCTGAAAAGAGTTGAAATTATAGAAAGACTACCAGAGGAAGAGAGATGTTTGGTAAAGAAATTTTGATTTCTATAGGGTGGTGTATAAAACACAGTTTATCTAGAGTATTTCCGATTGAAGAATATTTTTCATAAATTGAACTGGTCAATATTTATTTCCAGGCAGACATTTTCATTGAAAATTTCATAAATGTCATGTCTTTGAACAGAGGACAAACACTTTTTTCGATCTTAAATAGCAAAGGGGTCAAGCCGGCACATCATTTGATTATTAATGATTTGATATTTTATTTGCGTCGTTATAAATAATCGGCGAAATAAAATTTAATGAATATGCACTAATGAATGATCTAAATGTTTGAATCAAAGGAGTATTTAAATTTCTTTTCAGATATCGATAATAGATAATATCTGGTAGCTGATCATAATCAAAACAAGTTTCCAGAAATTATTTTGTTTTAATATCGAAAAACTCGAGAATTTACATTTCGTGATGGGGTGAATACTTTGGAAATGCAGAAAAATATGTACATTCTTGAATTTTTTGGTAACAAAATATTCAAAAACTTGTTTTAATTTATTCTCTATTCAATATTTTCCCAAATATTCTGTGACACTTCATATGCGAATAAGTGATTAAAAATGATACATTTATGGATTGAACTGCGGAAAATTCTGTTCATATGAATTTTGCATAAGAGGAAATATTCACTAAATATTTCTTCAATTCGATTTCTAATTTCACAGGTTTACTAAGATGGTGAAAGCCTTTTTATGATATACACCATAGAGAATGAAATGAAATTGTTGCCCTTCAAAACAAAAACTGTGTAACTCGATTAAATCGCAGAATTTTCAAATAAAAAATTTACGATATGAAGAGCAATCTTACGTACATAAGAATAATAATATTGACAAATATGTGACATTAAGCTTTGAAACTTTGAAATAATTAATAATTGTCCACAAATATTCGAATTCATTAAACATCTTTATAAAATAAAATTTAGGTGTTCAGATTGCTATAAAGAATCGCACTGTTTTGAAGATTTATTTAATCAGAAATGTTAATAATCTGGATCATTATATGAAGATTAATATAATATGAATCTTACTTAATTCAAAAATACATCATTTTAGTACTCAACTTCCGAAAGGTTTTCTAGATTGAACTGCGTTTTTCATAAATGAAAAGAAGGAATTCTGTTTGATTACTTGCGAGAAGTTTCTATTCACTTAGAGGCGAAAGTAAGCTGTGGAATTCCGATTACCCTATACCATGGTATTCGATTAACTGTATCGAGTCAGAAGCTTGAGCGCACTCCCCTTTATTGAATGGAAATTGAGTAATTTTATGGGAGTGCTAATATCTAGTTTATATGCATCATAGTGGACGAATTTCCAAAGAACAAATCTAAATAATTTGCCAACAAAATTGCCTTTCTTGGGTTTTTATTCACAATACACAATCAGATTTGATGAATAGGTCAATCACCAATAGTTCCGGCACGAGTTTATTGCCCCAAGAGAAAGACTTCTAATTAACACCCTCATTCATTTCGCTCCTCTAATCTCTTTGAAATTTTATTCCAACTAAATGTACTCTTCATGTTCCCAGCGCAGTTCAATGATCTGATTCTCCCTCGAACAAGTTCGTTAGTTGTATTGACACGAGGGACGAAGGAAAGAAATGATAATGTTCAGAATTAAGTGTTGAGGATTGTTCATTTTGCTGACTATCTATCTAGGGATAAATTGTACATTTACGAAGTGTATTTGGAAATATTTGTTAATTTTGTTTAATTTTCATAAATGAAAATGAGAAATAATACGTATTTCACGTATTTCACAGGATGAACCAGTTCACAAATATATAGATAGTTCAACAGAAGACGTTCAGCTATCTATACATTCTGTACATTCAAAGTTCAAAGTATTGTCCGTTGCTAGCCACTACTTTTTTCATCTTTCTGGCAATTGACGGATCACATGGCGAAAAACGCCGGCTCTTTGGCCGCTATATATTCATCGATCAATTTTTTGACTTCATCGTAATTGGAGAAGTGCTAGTCAACCAGGCCATGCATCGATCGGAAGAGATGATAATCGAAAGGGGCAATGTCTAAGCTGTACGGCGGGTGGCGTACGATTTTCCATTTGCGCGTTTCTAAGTACGTTTTAACGGGCGACGCAATATGGCTGCAAAATAATTTTGTTTTGAAAAGGCACCACTTTACCAAAAATCAAAGATTTAAACCTATAAAGATAAATTCCATGCTATACAAATTCAAATTCGGGTCTGTGACTTCAGTTTCTTCAAACGTTTCAATGGCCTTTGGTCACCAAGTTCAGTGCGGGCAGTGTGTAGATGGGCAAGGAGAATCTTATCAGAAATCTTCAAAAATCAGATTTTATGGCATATAATTCAGCTTAACGATTGAAAGTTCAAAATAGACTAACGAAAACGAAGATAAGTTATGAGTTTAAAATATAAACATCTCTATAATGTAGGTTTAAGCGCAGCAGGTGACTAATGATGGAATTTTTTGAATATTTCAGAAAAGTTGTACTAAATGATAAATGAGATTTACAGTTGTTTGTGCTATGTTTCATTCAATTAGAGCATAGATACAGAATAGAGGAATATTACAGAAGCAACAACATTCTTTGATATTTCCACTGTTATCGATGTAGCCAATTTCATTGAAAAAGTACAAGGAATAAGAGAAACACGGAATTATGTATTCGGTGCTGAGCATAGAAATACTGCAATCTTATATTTATTAGGTGGTTTCATTAAAAAAAATTCACAACCTTTTTAAGTTTCATAGTTCATTCAGAATCCTGATACATGTTTCGTTCTTTCGATCATCTTCAAAGGAGTACAAAAAGGTACTAAACTTGAAAAGTTTCTTTTATTACACTAAGGACATCCGTGTATTTTCCTGTCGCATGGAAATAACAGCATCCAATATACGGGTGTTTCCAAAGAGCATTTGGGAATTTGTTAAATTCTTCTTTTACTTATAGATTTTTTTATTGAGAGAATCTACAAATAGTCCAAAAATTTACCCTTTTTAACATTATATAGTAAAGTGACATCTTTCTCATCAAAACATGATTATTTTCTATACAATGTTCTGCAAAATCGGTTGATTCATGGTTTTTCAAAATAGACCTATTGCCTTTGATTCTATGTTGTAAATATCGGACTCTCTGTTCTATATATGTAGCATTACAATCATCACATTTAATTTGATAAATTTCCGATTCGGAAAAGCTGGAGTTCCTTTTTTTATTTGTCACCATCATTTCAGCTGAATTATTTCTATTTACTGCTAAATAATTAATTCCCATTTTATGAAGACCATTACAGATCCTACTGCTGAAAGCTTTTAGACAAGTCATTGAAAACTATTTTTTCTGTTCTTCATAAGGATAATTTATATTGATATAATTTTTTTAATATTGTGGTAAGTTTTCTTTTTAATCATTTTATCAATGATTTCAGTTCTTTAGGCATTGTTCACCGCTATATTGACTTCTTTTCGGAAATAGAGTTCGTTCAACGGGATGCTCAAAAGTCCATGAATGAAAGTGTGGAATGTTGACATTTTAATTTGCATGACTGATTGGATTTTGAATGGATTAGGGTATCAGTAGTGGTAAGTTTTTTAAAAATGTCGATTTACCAAATGGAATGTGATGATTGTAATGGTGCATATATGGGACAGACAGGCCGATATTAACAACATAGAATCCCCTTTTGAAAAAGTAGAAATCAACCGATTTTGCAGAACATTAGATGGAAAATAATAATTTTTTTAATGAGAAATATGTCACTTTACCATATACATTCGTCAATAAAGTACCGGGAATTATCGATTTAAATCTGACGGGGCAATGAGGCAGGTAAATTTTTTTTCCTAGGTTGGTACCACTGTCCTTAATTACTATGCCAAGCTTGAGCGGGATCTGTCAACTAGTGTGTCTGCAACAGCTGATTAAGTCAGTCGATGTCAGAGTGCGTGCCGATTTTTACTATGGGTGATTACGTTGAGCAAAGAATTTGTTTAAAGTTTTGTGTTGCAAATGAATTTTCGTGTGCCGATGCATTGAAAATGTTGCAAAAGGCCTTTGGTGATAATGCTCTATCAAAAACTCGTGCATATCAGTGGTACAGAGCCTTCAAGGACGGTCGTGAAGTGGTCGCCCATCGACGGCTTCGATTGAAGATAACGTCGATAAAATTAAGGAAAGGGTGCTGGAAAACCGTCGTACCAGCTTGAGAGAGATAGCACATGATCTTAAGATATCCCACGAGTCCGCACGTACGATTTTGATTGATATTTTGGGCATGAGAAAGGTGGCCGCACGACTCGTACCGAAAGACCTGAATTTTCTTCAAAAACGTCATCGCGAACAGGTTGCTTCAGACATGCTGGATCGCTGTAATTCCGATTCTACATTCATGGAACGCATTATAACTGGTGATGAGACCTGGGTCTACGAGTACGATATGCAAACAAGCCAGCAATCATCGGAATGGGTGGCAAAAAATGAGCCGAAACCGAAAAAACCATGCCAAAGCCGCTCGAAAATGAAGGTGATGCTCATTGTTTTCTTCGATATCCGTGGCGTGGTGCACTACGAATTCGTTCCAGAGGGTCAGACGGTAAACAAGGAGTATTACCTAGGCGTTATAAAACGTTTGCGTGAGCGTATCCGTAAGAAGCGGCCAAATTTGTGGGCGAACAACTCATGGATATTGCATGACGATAACGCGCCTTCTCACCGAGCTACGATTGTGACTGACTTTCTCGCCAAAAACTCAACAAACGTGCTTCAGCAACCACCGTATTCGCCGGATTTGGCTCCCTGCGACTTTTTCCTCTTCCCAAAACTAAAATTGGCCCTTCGTGGCACCCGTTTTGAGTCGATTGAAGCCATAAAACAAAATTCGGCGCGAGAGCTAAAGTCCATCCCGGAAAGCGCCTATAAAAAATGTTTCGATAATTGGAAGTGCCGTTGGCATAGATGTATTGGAGCAAATGGAGCCTATTTTGAAGGCGACCCAATAAATTTTGACGATTAAATGTAAAAATGTTGTTTTAATTGAAAATTCCCGGTATTTTCTTGACAGAGTAGTAATGTGAAAAAAGATAAATGGATGAACTATTTGGATCAAAAAGGATAAAAAGGAGAATTCAACAAATTACCAAATACTATTTCGGAACACTCCTATATTGGATGCTGTTATTTCCATGCGCCATAAAAATAAACAGATGTCCTAAGTGTAATTAATGAACCCTTTTTATCATCTAAGGGCAATTTCTTCAATCACACCTGATTACTCATTTTTGGACTAAAATCCTATTTGATCTTTCAAAGATTCAATGGAGACTAAAAGAGTGCAAGCAAGATCTGAGTTTTCTCAACCAAGTAGTTCTGGTTTACAAAACCAACAAATCACCCCGATAAAATTAACAGCTACTGAAGATAATATTCCTCAAACAGCTCTGGATTAAATTATCCGTGTTTCTATCGTATCAACACTTATAAATATGAAGACTTGTTACTTTATCGCAATTCATTAATGAAAAAGGAAAGGCACTATGCAATAAAAACGCTGACAATAACTGATAGTAAATAGAAAAAATAATGAATAATTCATCTTCTACAGAGAAAGCTGGCGATATAAAGAAAAACTTAGTGATACTTTCAGAAGAAATCAATAGAAATTCAATTTAAAAGAAGGAAATAGAGCAATGTGATGTATCAATTTTCCAAAATATGATTAGTAAATATACACCGTTCTTTATGAAGTGCATAAGAAAATTTAGGAGAGAATTCAGACAACAGAATTTAATGAAGAAGCAGCTTGAAGAACGACACTGTGGAATAAAATTGGAGAAAATTAGTTTTCAGGCAGTAATGTCAAATTTGCAATTATTTTCTGGAGAAAACGAAGAGTTCAAATAGGTAAATTTAGAAAATAAAATCAGTATTTAATCAATTTCCGTACTGTACATATCACTATCTTGTTAAGAAGTCTTCAATAGCAATATCGAAAATATAATCTGAACATTTTCAACATTTTAGTAAATCATAGAGAACAAATAAAATTCAACTTGCCAAATGAAGATTCAAAAAGCATATAAATAATTTCGAGATATTAGCAGAACACTTTATTTCCAACGATTTCAAGAATTTGAAAAGGAAAAAGATTATTAAGACGTTCAGTGTATCCATCCAATTTAGGGGAAGCAGGAACAATTGTAGTTAGTTCTGAGAATCTCATGAAAACTCTTGTGAGGTAGGATAATTTAACTTTCGAACGATTGGATTTTTTTTAGAAAAATAGTGATCAATTTTCACGTTCATAGTAAATCATAGAAAAGAAGTAATAGGTTAGTTTATCGTTTATTATTCTTGGTAGAATTGTCAATGAAATTTGGATAAGAAGCATTATAAAAAATCAGTTTCATTTTATCAAAAAAACGTTGAATTTATTGAACAATCAAGATCCCTTTCTAATACTAAGAGCCCCAGAATTAAAAAAATTAACTGGGAATTTCAAATCGAAATTAAAACCAACATTCACATTTTCAAAACTATATTATTGAAAACCATTAGAGTACTTACCTATACCTAGGTCTGAAGTTGCTAAAGACATAATCAAGTAATTACTTGGTGTTCTCAGCCTTTTAAATCTATACATTGCCACCAAAACTAGAGAGTTTCCGATGAGTATCATCGGAGAGAACAGGAATACCAGCATCACTGCAACAGTGACAGCTAGTGGCGACGTCAGCCTGGTGATTGTCTTCGTGATATTAACATCACTATCCGATATGTTATCGATCGGCACTTCGATATATATGTTGTAAAGCAGTGCTTGATTTGTGTTATTGAGAGACGCCGCATCCATAGAAACATTGATGGTACGATTGAAAGAACTAGCTCATTGAACACAGTTGATGAAGCTCCGAAATGTTGTAGTAAATTTGCTCTACGGCAGTTTCAGTATCATTGTTTGGAATTGGTTACATCTGAAATAAGAGAAGAAACATTTTTTAATTCTTAAATATCTTGATGATAATTGATTCAGACTGTATCTAACTGTTTCTGTTTCCCTGTAGATATCCTTTTCAGGGGCTAAAATTTTCAGTGTGAAATTGTTCTGTTCAAAGAATTTTGAACTATAAAAACTTTCTTCTTCCCCTTTTTATTAGCAGGTAGGTACATCACAAAATATCTTAAATATCAAACAGAGTAATTCTGCTATACATCGATACAAATTTCAATTTTATGGAATTTCTCAAAAAAAAATTAAAATCAAATTCCTTGAAAACAATGTTTTTCAATACACATTTAGAATTAACACTAATCACACAGCACCAAAAAAAGATAAGAGAATCCATAGAAAATATAGAATATTGATGGAAGTTACTCAATAAACATTTAGTAGAGAGAGCACTGTTTTATAACTTCATTGTGGAAAACAAATCCAATCTAAAAATGTGCAACATTAGTTATGTTATTTATGGCGAGCGGGCGTCTGTCCACCCTACCACTGCGTCCGCACGGACTACAGAGTATTCAAACTTCAGATTTTCTATAAATAGAAAGACAATAAAAGAATACCATTTTGAAATGATTGCAATGAGAAACAAGCGATGAATAATCTGTAAAAAAGCTCTAAATTAGGTTGTAGATTACCCCCGTTTCAAGATTCTTTTTTATTACCTTTCAAATTAAATTTCAAACATATTGGAACTGTTGGAAGGAGACAACTTAGCACTGACCATATTTTTGGATATGTCAAAAGCATATGATTCAATAAACCAGGAACACCTGCTCAAGAAACTTCAGGCTTATGGAATAAGAGGAAATGCATACATGTGGATTGAATCATATATATGCAAACGAAAACAAAAAGTGAAAATCATCAAGGAAGGAGAAAATGCTGAATCCACTGAGCTTATAAATAAAAGAGGGATAGTACAAGGAGGTGTATTGGGACCGCTTCTATTCCTAATATTCCTGAATGATTTGGAAGATATAGCAGAGGAAGATGAAAAACTAATCAACTATGTGGACGACACCAACCTATTGGTAGGAGCAAAAGATGAGTTTACATTGATTCGTGCAGGTACCAACTTCTTCGATAGGACACATGAATGGCTACAGAAGAACAAATTGACTCTTAATGTGGAAAAAACCAACCTTATAGTTTTCAGTACTAACAGAACTAATAAAAGCAAACCAACCAGCATTACTTTAGAAAATAAGGTTATAAATATTGTAGACAGTACTAAATTTTTGGGTGTATTCATAGACTCGTTCATGAATTTTAGAGCTCATGTGGAAAATTTAAGTCAGAAATTGATTCAGATTAACTTTGCAATTAGAATATCTAGAAAATACCTGAATGATAAATCAATGAAAATTTTATATTATGCAAATTTTGAATCTAGACTCAGATATGGGATTATTTTTTGGGGAACTAAAAGAAATTTAGAAGAAATGTTTAAAATACAAAAAAGAACAATAAGGGTAATTTTTAAGCTGAAATATAATGAAACTTGTAGAGAATTGTTTAAGCAAAATAACATCTTCACAGTCTATGGGTTATACATTTACGAATGTGCTGTATTCTTACATAAGAACAAAGAAAAATTCACTCAATATAATCACAGTAATAGTTACAACACAAGAACACAAAATTTAAATTTTCCAATTCATAGATTGACTTTAAGTGAAAAACACCCGACATATAGTTGTATAAGAATATTTAATCATTTGCCAAATAAAATTAAGAACATAAATAATTTAAGAATCATCAAAAACAGAGTGAAATCTTTGATTATAAAACTTGAGCCTTATGAGCTAGGAGATTTTTTTAATGTCACATTAGAGAGCTAACCTATTAATTTTATTTAGACTATTTCACTTCAGGTGAGCATCTTATCTGCAAGCCTTATTTGAAATAAAGAAGTATTATTATTATTATTATTAAATTTGCTAAGGCTTCTAACGTAGAAAGAAATACAAATAATATCATCAATCTACGAGGAACTTTACATCTTATCTTATACTGGGTTCATCGTCAGGGTCACGAAATAGGAATTTAAGATTATCCTCTGCTCTTCCTTACCAATATAGGATGTTTCCAAAGTTGAGATACTTTTTTAAAGGTTGTGCAACTCATCGAAACAAAATTATAGAAATCACTCATATAAAATATTCAAGCGGACGAAGTTACAGAAACTATTAGATTCAATTCGAAATCAAGTTTCCGAAAATATTGTGTCAGGTCCTATTACTCAGAACTTTAAACCATAAATACATTTTGTCAAGAAAGTACCGGGAATTATCGATTTAAATCTGGCGGGGCAATGAGGCAGGTAAAAATTTTTTTCCTAGGTTGGTACCACTGTCCTTAATTACTATGCCAAGCTTGAGCGGGATCTGTCAACTAGTGTGTTTGCAACAGCTGATTAAGTCAGTCGATGTCAGAGTGCGTGCCGATTTTTACTATAGGTGATTACGTTGAGCAAAGAATTTGTTTAAAGTTAGGTGTTGCAAATGAATTTTCGTGTGCCGATGCATTGAAAATGTTGCAAAAGGCCTTTGGTGATAATGCTCTATCGAAAACTCGTGCATATCAGTGGTACAGAGCCTTCAAGGACGGTCGTGAAGTGGTCGCCCATCGACGGCTTCGATCGAAGATAACGTCGATAAAATTAAGGAAGGGTGCTGGAAAACCGTCGTACCAGCTTGAGAGAGATAGCACATGATCTTAAGATATCCCACGAGTCCGCACATACGATTTTGATTGATATTTTGGGCATGAGAAAGGTGGCCGCTCGACTCGTACCGAAAGACCTGAATTTTCTTCAAAAACGTCATCGCGAACAGGTTGCTTCAGACATGTTGGATCGCTGTAATTCCGATTCTACATTCATGGAACGCATTATAACTGGTGATGAGACCTGGGTCTACGAGTACGATATGCAAACAAGCCAGCAATCATCGGAATGGGTGGCAAAAAATGAGCCGAAACCGAAAAAACCACGCCAAAGCCGCTCGAAAATGAAGGTGATGCTCATTGTTTTCTTCGATATCCGTGGCGTGGTGCACTACGAATTCATTCCAGAGGGTCAGACGATAAACAAGGAGTATTACCTAGGCGTTATGAAACGTTTGCGTGAGCGTATCCGTAAGAAGCGGCCAAATTTGTGGGCGAACAACTCATAGATTTTGCATGACGATAACGCGCCTTCTCACCGAGCTACGATTGTGACTGATTTTCTCGCCAAAAACTCAACAAACCTGCTTCAGCAACCACCGTATTCGCCGGATTTGGCTCCCTGCGACTTTTTCCTCTTCCCAAAACTAAAATTGCTCCTTCGTGGCACCCGTTTTGAGCCGATTGAAGCCATAAAACAAAATTCGGCGCGAGAGCTAAAGTCCATCCCGGAAAGCGCCTATAAAAAATGTTTCGATAATTGGAAGTGCCGTTGGCATAGATGTATTGGAGCAAATGGAGCCTATTTTGAAGGCGACCCAATAAATTTTGACGATTAAATGTAAAAATGTTGTTTTAATTGAAAATTCCCGGTACTTTCTTGACAGAGTAGTATGTTATCTCTATGCTTTGTACACGATTGTGGTGGATACATTATGTCAAATTTCAGTGCAACGTAGATGATCATGTTTTGAATTTCATGATTTCATTGAAAAATAATATTGAATACTTGAAGAAGTCAAGCAGATTGTATCAGAAAGATATTCGTTAGGAAATCTCCCTTAGCTGCAAGTATTTATGTAAATAGGGTTAAACTTTTGTAAGGAGGGTACAATAATGGTTTTCAACTACTTTGGAAGCACCTCTGAACCATAATGTATCCAGCAGAGCTGAACTTGTTAATTCTGTCTGGTCATTCAGTAACTTTCCAGAATTCCTTAACCGATTCATTTCAACACTTTCTAAAAGTTAGGTTTAAGGCCTTTACCTTCTTTTTGAAAAAATGTTGGATTGCTCATTAAAAGCGTTTCATTATTGTAATTATGTGCTCTGCATACGTGAAAGAATCTTCTATATTCCTTTATTCTATTATCAAATGTTTGTTCAATATAAGTTTTTGGGTAGGTACCACATAATAGTTGGTGTATACCTAATGATTTCGATTCACTTAATTTCGGTTCAGGGTTTTTGAAGAATATTCTCAAATAATTATTGATTCTGAAGGATATATTAATATCCACATTATTAAAAAACTTATTCACCTGCAGAGATGGTGTACAATAATCTCTGCAGAGATTGTACATCAGATATGTGAGAGAAATGAATGTTTTTTTTTTGCGAAACATCTAATAGCAGTAAAACACTTTTTGATGAGCACTTTAAGATTTTGAATAGAGAATATACATTCTGTCAAGAAAGTACCGGGAATTATCGATTTAAATCTGGCGGGGCAATGAGGCAGGTAAAAGTTTTTTTTCCTAGGTTGGTACCACTGTCCTTAATTACTATGCCAAGCTTGAGCGGGATCTGTCAACTAGTGTGTTTGCAACAGCTGACTAAGTCAGTCGATGTCAGAGTGCGTGCCGATTTTTACTATGGGTGATTACGTTGAGCAAAGAATTTGTTTAAAGTTTTGTGTTGCAAATGAATTTTCGTGTGCCGATGCATTGAAAATGTTGCAAAAGGCCTTTGGTGATAATGCTCTATCGAAAACTCGTGCATATCAGTGGTACAGAGCCTTCAAGGACGGTCGTGAAGTGGTCGCCCATCGACGGCTTCCATCGAAGATAACGTCGATGAAATTAAGGAAAGGGTGCTGGAAAACCGTCGTACCAGCTTGAGAGAGATAGCACATGATCTTAAGATATCCCACGAGTCCGCACGTACGATTTTGATTGATATTTTGGGCATGAGAAAGGTGGCCGCACGACTCGTACCGAAAGACCTGAATTTTCTTCAAAAACGTCATCGCGAACAGGTTGCTTCAGACATGCTGGATCGCTGTAATTCCGATTCTACATTTATGGAACGCATTATTGCTGGTGATGAGACCTGGGTCTACGAGTACGATATGCAAACAAGCCAGCAATCATCGGAATGGGTGGCAAAAAATGAGCCGAAACCGAAAAAACCACGCCAAAGCCGCTCGAAAATGAAGGTGATGCTCATTGTTTTCTTCGATATCCGTGGCGTGGTGCACTACGAATTCGTTCCAGAGGGTCAGACGGTAAACAAGGAGTATTACCTAGGCGTTATGAAACGTTTGCGTGAGCGTATCCGTAAGAAGCGGCCAAATTTGTGGGCGAACAACTCATGGATTTTGCATGACGATAACCCGCATTCATTGCGAGATGAAGTGAAATTTGTTAATCCAGATTGTTACTCCTGATATGTCGATACACCTATAGGATCGTATTACCTCTCTGTATTTAGATAAATATGTGGCATCTTTCGAAAAATTAACGAAAGTAAAAACTGCCACGTTCGTTGAATATATAGAAATTTTTATCTCGATTCAACGTTAGAATTGACAGGTGCTCTTAATCCAAGCCGCATGCTCGCTGACGTCGCCGGAACTAACAGAACCGGACTTAAATTGCTGGGGATCGGATATTATTAAAAAGGCTCCCATCTCTGTCCCCTATCAAGGCAACTCTAATAAGTTCTACCTTCCACCTCTTCACCTTGAAAACACCTACAGGGTTATTATTGCGGAACATTTTATCCTGAAACCAAGACGATATTTTCCATTGAATTCGTATCCTTAAAAAATGAGTGTGAATTTTCTCATTACATTTTCTGAATTTCAAAATTTAACACTTAACGAGAAGTGTTTCGATGTTCTTACATTCCGATTTATAGAATGAACTCGTAATTTCCTAATAACTTTTAAGGATTTATGATAGATTGGGCCGTTGCTTGGTAGAAATCAGTTGTAATTGTCATTATAAAATAAAACACTTGTTTACATTTTCTACTTTATTTTTGGTATTGACGTACGTTTCGTCTTTGCTAGAAAGACTTCATCAGAATACGAAGTAACAGTTGTTGTACAATGAATTTATAAGATTTTTTACAGAAGGTGTACATGTGTTTTTAATTGTTCGTCGGGTTGGTTTTCTCAAAGAATATTCCCTTCAGAATCGTGTTCACTCGATCCCTTGTAAATATTGAATAGAGGGGTGTAATAAAAATCTATTTGTTCATTTACTAGGTTATTGCTGTTTTTATGTTTATTTATTTCGTAAATTTCCCATAAGTTCAATTTTAGACCTCTATTTTCAACATGTAGAATTTCTATTTCTTTTGTGAAAGAATGGTTATTTGCAAGAAGGTGTTTAGCATAATGTGAATCTTTTTTATTTTTATCGAAACTTCTTTTATGTTCTGTTAGGCGTGTACCGAAATTTCTACCTGTTCTACCAATATAAATCTTTGGGCAATCTGGGCAAGTGAGTTTGTGATAATTGAAGTTTATCCATACTGTTTTTATTGTTTTTGATGTATTTGCTAATAGGATTGTCTGTCTTGAAAGAGACTTTAATATTTTTTTTTTTGAGTAGGTTTTTTAGTTGAATACTAATGTTTCCGAGATATGTGAGGCTAACGTATTTGTGTTCAGATAGATCAGATGTTACTGGATAAATTTCTTTTATTGTGTTTTTGTGTATACGTTGGTTAATTAAATTATCTATTAGAGATGTATAATTTAATTAACCAACGTATACACAAAAACACAATAAAAGAAATTTATCCAGTAACATCTGATCTATCTGAACACAAATACGTTAGCCTCACATATCTCGGAAACATTAGTATTCAACTAAAAAACCTACTCAAAAAAGAAAATATTAAAGTCTCTTTCAAGACAAACAATCCTATTAGCAAATACATCAAAAACAATAAAAACAGTATGGATAAACTTCAATTATCAGGTGTATACAAACTCACTTGCCCAGATTGCCCAAAGATTTATATTGGTAGAACAGGTAGAAATTTCGGTACACGCCTAACAGAACATAAAAGAAGTTTCGATAAAAATAAAAAAGATTCACATTATGCTAAACACCTTCTTGAAAATAACCATTCTTTCACAAAAGAAATAGAAATTCTACATGTTGAAAATAGAGGTCTAAAATTGAACTTATGGGAAATTTACGAAATAAATAAACATAAAAACAGCAATAACCTAGTAAATGAACAAATAGATTTTTATTACACCCCTCTATTCAATATTTACAAGGGATCGAGTGAACACGATTCTGAAGGGAATATTCTTTGAGAAAACCAACCCGACGAACAATTAAAAACACATGTACACCTTCTGTAAAAAATCTTATAAATTCATTGTACAACAACTGTTACTTCGTATTCTGATGAAGTCTTTCTAGCAAAGACGAAACGTACGTCAATACCAAAAATAAAGTAGAAAATGTAAACAAGTGTTTTATTTTATAATGACAACTTTTAAGGATTTCGTTATGATAGTCAAAAAGAGAAATAAACAAATATGAATGGTGCAAACTGTAAAAGCAGTTATGAAGCATGCCTTGAAAGTTTCACATAAACAGATTTGTTTTGGTTTTTGGGGTTTGCTTGTTTTTGATTGGAATATAAGTAGATTTTCTTTTTTCATAATTGAATAGAAATGGTTCGACAATTTACTAATTCTGAATATACACACATGATATCTATTTGTGTTTCTGTTATTCAAATGGTAGAGTTGTTAATCCGAGAATTAATTCGATATTTGAATGTATGTACAATTATTTAAAACAACATTTTTCTTATGTTTGACCGCTCAAGGAAAGAGTATGTCACTTTGTTGTGTGTTTTGTTTACTCTCGTTTTGAACTGTTGAAGATTATACACTGAAGGAAACACATCAATCAGTTGGATATAAGAAAAACAAATGTTAACTTCCGCTATTTTACTGATTTACACAACAATTGTTTCGTCATACCATGACTTCATCAGGTGAGTATTTAAACTGAGGTATACAATGCAAAACATGACCTTAAATACACAACTCTGGTACAAAAAATAGAGGGGTGGAAAGAGATGGTATACAATTAATGAAAAATATTAAGTAGGGGGGATCTATTTAAATCTATTTGATCATTCAATAAAATTTGTCTTTTATTATATCTATTGATTTCTAAAGTTTCTAACAGATTTATAATAGTCTCTGACTTTTGTTTTCAATATGTAATATTTCATAGTTCATATTAAAATTATGGCCAGTCTCTAACAATTGGTTGGCATAAGTTGAATTCGGTTTATTATTAATGTAACATTTTTCATATTCTCGTATCCTTGTTTGGAATGAACTGTCTGTCCCACATATACACATGGGCAATCACTACATGTTTACAATACATGTTTACTTGTAAACTCCTATTTTTTTGTTTTTAGGAATGACGTCTTTATTATTTTTTTATTAAGTTGCCTTATAATATAAATTTAACTTAAATAATATCAATCAATAATCTTTGGAACATCTAGCTATCGATTCAGAAATTTCATTGAGAAATTGTCAAAATTCAAATATAGACAAGTGTATTTTTACCAATATAATAAAGCAAGAAACATCAAATTATCAATACAATAATAATAATCAAACAGTCAAATCAATCAGAAATAAAATTATAGAAAATGACCTAATATTTACCCGCACAGACAAAGGAAATACAATCATAACATCAAACAAAATAGAATATATACAGAATACAACTTCATTTTTAGACCAAAATAAATATACAACTATCAAAAAGGACCCAACAGAAAAATATCAAAAACAAATCAAATCAGTTATTCTTCAATCAAAAGCACTTTTTGAGAATATTCCAAATTATAAATTAACTTTAATGAACTCATCAACACCCAAATTTTGGATATACAAGTGATATTGCTTTCTTGTAATTTATTTTATCAAGTAAATTGTCTACAATTAACGGATTAGAATCATTATTGGAAGCTATTTGTTTAATCGTTTTATACTCTTCGTCAAAATTTTCTTTCGTCATGGGTATGTTAACCAATCTATAAAGCATACTATTATAAGCTGACAATTTTTGTGAAAATGGATGGTTTGAAGTATAATGAATCGTACCATCTGTATGTGTAGGTTTTCTGTATATGGAAAAGTCATGTCTATTATTAATTTTAGTGATTTTTAAATCTAAGAAATTGATGCTATTATTTACTTCATCTTCCTGTGTGAATTCAATTGTTGGATATAATTTATTGATAGATTCCAAAAATGAACTAAGTTGTCTATTTGTGCCATTAAATAAACAAATTATGTCAACTACATAGCGGTACCAATAAACGAAATCTTTAAAATATGGGAGTTTTTGGATATTGGTTTCTACGTGATCCATGAATATTTCTGATAACAAGGGGCTTAATGGGTTCCCCATTGTTAGACTATCTTCGTCTAGATAAAACGTGCCGTTGAACATAAAATAATTTTGGTCTAGGCAAACGTTTAAGGTGTCTAATATTTCTGTTTTTACAACAAGATTAGTTCGTTTTTGGAGTAATAAAATATCAACTAATTTTATGGTTTCACTGACCGGTATACTAGGAAATAAGTTTTTTACATCAAAGGAAACAAATTTGGCATTGTTTGGGATATATATATATATATATATATATATATATATATATATATATATATATTTGTATAAGTTGATAAGAGTTTTTTATTGCAAATTTGGCTTCAAAGTTAGTTTCTGTTAGTATAATTTTGATTAATGATTTTGAAAGTTTATATGACCGGGCTGTGACAAATGAAACAACGGGTCTGATGGGATAATTCTCTTTGTGCAACTTAATTAAAGAATACAAAATGGGTGTTGATGAGTTCATTAAAGTTAATTTATAATTTGGAATATTTTCAAAAAGTGCTTTTGATTGAAGGATAACTGATTTGATTTGTTTTTGATATTATTCTGTTGGGTCCTTTTTGATAGTTGTATATTTATTTTGGTCTAAAAATGAAGTTGTATTCTGTATGTATTCTATTTTTTTTAATGCTATGATTATATTTCCTTTGTCTGTGCGGGTAAATATTAGGTCATTTTCTATAATTTTATTTCTGATTGATTTGACTGTTTGTTTATTATTATTGTATTGATAATTTGATGTTTCTTGCTTTATTATATTGGTAAAAATACACTTGTCTATATTTGAATTTTGACAATTTCTCAATGAAATTTCTGAATCGATAGCTAGATGTTCTAAAGATTATTGATTGATATTATTTAAGTTAAATTTATATTATAAGGCAGCTTAATAAAAAAATAATAAAGACGTCATTCCTAAAAACAAAAAATAGGAGTTTACAAGTAAACATGTAGTGATTGCCCATGTGTATATGTGGGACAGACAGGCCGTTCATTCCAAACAAGGATACGAGAACATGAAAAATGTTACATTAATAATAAACCGAATTCAACTTATGCCAACCATTTGTTAGAGACTGGCCATAATTTTAATATGTACTATGAAATATTACATATTGAAAACAAAAGTCAGAAACTATTATAAATCTGTTAGAAACTTCAGAAATCAATAGATATAATAAAGGACAAATTTTATTGAATGATCAAATAGATTTAAATAGATCCCCCCTACTTAATATTTTTCATTAATTGTATACCATCTCTTTCCAACCCTCTATTTTTTGTACCAGAGTTGTGTATTTAAGATCATGTTTTGCATTGTATACCTCAGTTTAAATACTCACCTGATGAAGTCATGGTATGACGAAACAATTGTTGTGTAAATCAATAAAATAGCAGAAGTTAATATTTGTTTTTCTTATATTGAAGATGAATTTCCGTCAAGTAAAGACCGAGACAATCAAAAAACATCAGTTGGAAGTGTGTTCTACAATTGGCCAGTTTGGTGGAAGACTGCTGATAAACCAAAGTTCTCAGAGTTGTTGATTCAACAGGATAAGAATGTTCTCATTGCGCAGCTCTGGTTCCAGTTGCGAATCTGGAGGTAGCTGGCATTATTTCCTTCAGTTGCGTGGAACATCAACCATGATAATATATATAGAACAAGCACAAGTCGGTTTCTCTCCTTCCAACGACTGCAAACTGGCTGTGATAGTTGGGCAATCAATCAACCAAACTGCTCTTTTCTGGATAGAATCCAAAATTTGTAATGAATGCTTGTGGCTGAGCTCCAAACATTAGAATAGTATTCGAATCTTGGTCTGATCTGGGCTTTACAAAGTAGAAGAACCTGATCTGCAGATAATATTTCCTTACTTTGAATAAATCTCCCAGCCTATTTAAGACAGACTTCACAATGTCAGTTACATGTTCCCCCAAAAGACCGAAAAGTTGACAGTTATACCAAGAAGATGCATGGGATCACTTGGCTGAAGCATTTGGTTTTCCATCATCAGGTAAGAAGTCACAAATTGAGTTTTTCGGAGAAAAGCTGTTCTTTGGGACTTCGAGGCATTGAATTGAACCAGATTCCGTTGACTCAATTCGTTTATCTTTTAGAAATCTTCATCCAATGAATCGATTTGCTGGTATCTGTGGAAGTGAGACTCAACGGTGCTCAAAGGTTTGTAACTGGTGAAAGAAAACATCATCGTGCTATGTGTGTTTAAGTAGATCAGGAAGAGATGATAGAGATGAACACACACAATATCGACATATGCGCACTGTCAGAAACCGGAAAAAAAGGAAGAGGAACTTCCAAATACCAGAACTTCTTGCTCGTATATAGCGGAAAGGACAAAGGCGAGTATGCAAGCGCAGGAGTGGGACTCTTATTGCACGAGAGATTTGAGAATAACATTGAAGGTATTGAATATGTCAACCATCGAATCCTCAGGACTACCTTGAACCTCGGGAGCACTAGACTCCACATTATTTCAGTTTACGCTCCAGATATAAGCAAACCGGAAAGCGAGACTGTAGAATTCTATACCACCCTGCAAGACGTAATGGACAAGACAGAGAGGAACGAGAAAGTGGTCATTCTGGGAGATTTGAATGCGAGAGTTGGAAATGACTGTATAGACAATATCAAACAGCGATTCAATGAAGAAACACTAAACCTCAATGGAGAACACCTTATAGAGTTCTGCTCCCAAAATATGTTAAGAATAAACAACACCTTCTTTCCCAATAAATCTCAACACAAATATACCTGTCAGAATACACAGGGCCAACAGTCTATGATAGATTACGTAATAACGAATAGAGAAATCACACCTAGACAAATTCTCGACGTTAGATCATTAACATCGCCCAATGTAGGATCGGATCACAAACTGGTACTTGCTAAATTTCTGACCAAGGTTCAATTGAACAAGAAGAAACCACCAAAAAAGTTGAATGTTGAATCCTTTGAAAACGACACAACAAAATGGCTGTATGAAAAACGATTGAAAGAAGTATTCTCGGAAAACCCACTGAGTCAAGAAGAAAATGTGAACGAACTATGGGCAAGAATAGAAATAAACATTTTGCAAGCTGCACGAGAAAGTATAGGAGTCAGAAAAATCAACTTGAACGCAACAAAGATATCGAAGCCATGGTTTAACAACGAAATCAGAGATTTAGCGTATGAAAAATGTAAAGCTTACTTACAATACTGTAGTAATAGAACACCTCATAATTACCAAGAATACAAAAATACAAGAAACCGTATCAACTCCAAGATAACAACTTTGAAGAGAGAATACTGGACGCAGTTCACAAAGGGGATGGAACACGACCTTTATGGAGCACAACGCAAAATCTGGAAAATGCTCAAAGGAAGAAAAAAGCCTATTAACGAATATGTAAACTTGAATGAAATAGAGGGAGAGAAATGGACAACTTACGTCAGGCAACTTTACAGATGTGATGGTGATACTATAGAGCAGGTAGAACACATAGATGAGACTAATAATGACCAAAGTATAGAAATATCGATGGAAGAACTAAGGACTCATATTACAAAATTAAAAAATAGAAAAGCTCCAGGACCCGACGGCATACCGAACGAACTGCTGAAGTATGGAGGTGACATGATAGTAGAAAATATGCATGTTCTTTTCCAAAAGATATTGACTACAAAGAGCGTACCAGACCAATGGAAATCAAGTATAACGCTACCAATACATAAGAGGGGAAATAAGAAGGATCCTGATAACTACCGTACCATCACATTACTGAACACATCGCTCAAGCTGCTAACTAAGATTTTGGCCAATAAGATTAGTGAAGGATATTCGATTTGTGAAGAGCAACAGGGGTTTCGAAAGAATAGGTCAACAACAGATGCAATTTTCATAGTAAGGCAAATCGCAGAAAAGGCTACTGAGTTCAACAAACCTGTTTACATGTGCTTTTTAGACCTTGCTAAAGACTTTGATCGCGTCCGACTGAAAGATGTGTTGAAACTGCTGAAAAAACAAAATCAATCCAGCAGTATAGTAAAGCTTATTAGAGATCTCAATACTAACAACAAAACTAAAATCAAGATAAACAATGAACTCACAGCAGAGGTGAATATAACATCTGGTATTCGCCAAGGAGACAGTCTAAGCCCTCTACTTTTCAGCATAATAATGGACAAAATTGTGGAGAAAGTAAGAAATGCAGGACAGGGATACAGGCTTTCTACGAAACAGATAAGAATTGTGTGTTATGCAGACGACGCAATATTGATTTCGGACAACGAAGACGACCTACAGAGAATGGCACATGCATTCGAACTAGCAGCAAGAGAGTACAATATGAGCATATCAACAGCTAAAACCAAATCTTCAGTTGTCGCAAGGGAACCCATAAGATGTAAAATTGTAATAAACAATGAAATAATCGAACAAGTTTCGAAGTTCGAATACCTTGGGGTGGAAGTTTCTAGTTGCGGAGACCTGAAAACAACTGTACGCAAACAAGCCAACAAAGCAGCTCATATATCGGGATGCTTACGGGATGTCATTTGGAAGAATAAAGATCTGAGATTGGACGGGAAAATCCGCATATATAAGTCATGTGTTAGGCCTATTATGACATATTCTATTGAGACGAGAGCCGATACAGCGGAGACGAAGAGGATTCTAAGGACCACGGAAATGAAAACGTTAAGAGCAATAGCTGGGAAAACATTGCTGGACAGAATACCAAACAGTCAAATAAGAGAGCGATGTAAGGTTCAGGATGTTGTGCGATGGGGAAGACAGAGGAGAAGAGAGTGGAATCAGCATGTAAGCAGAATGAGCCCTCAAAGATTAGCCCGAATAGCGAGGGATTTGAAACCAACTGGAAAAAGACCACCAGGACGTCCCTTCAAAAGATGGCGAGACAGTTGGCAGTCCACATCACAAATACGGCTGCAGAACTAAACGAGAGGATGAAAAAAAAATCGTGAAGAACAGGCCTAGGGCCTAATATAAGTAGAAGAAGAAGAAGAAGGAAGAGGGTGGGCGACAAAACTGAGCCTTGGGGTACTCCAGCGCTCACGTTAGATCCATGGAAACCAACATCATCCACAACCATATAACTGTTTCTGTTGGTGAGAAAACTCTTCATTCCATCGCAGACACTCCCAGCAAAACCATACCAAGTTCATTAGAAAATGTTCATATGCGAGATATTTATTTCAACCATCACAGCATATAGCACATTCCTCTGTACATTATTAAATAACGTATATTGAAATTATTGGAAAGGTCATGGTGATCATTTTTTATAGCCTCGAAGATCTTCATTTTGAACTATCTAGACTATTTTATCTGCGGATAATGGTGTATTTTATGACTATTGAAAATTAAAATTTATATGCTGTTGTTGTGAAATATAAAACTACTGTCTTATCTGTAATCTATTTCATGAAGTATTTATTTTATCTGATTTTGTGGATATTATATTACTTTGATCTGCTTTATTTTTCAAATCAATTGCAATTTTATGTTCATTAGTATCTATGTGTTTGTTTACGTAAATTTCATTTTTAATAATTTCCCAACATTGAGATTCAATATATGGGTTATTAGGGGAAGATTATTAATGCTTAAAACTTTTTTCGTGTTATATTTATAACCATTTTCAAAAGTTTTTCTTCGCTGTCTGGAAAAGCCTTGCTGAAGGGACTTATGAATCTATCAAAGAATGGGTGTTCTGAAAATATTTTAGTTTGTTTCAGTTTTGATTTTAAGTTTTATTGGATTACTAAGTATTTTCTTTCGTTTCGTGAATTTGTTATAAATTATACAATAAAGCCCCGTTAGAACTTGTGAATCGATTTTTTTCGGATATAGTCTAAATAGGAGATTTAACATGAGTCCCTTTTGCTGAACTGAATTTTTTGTCTGAAATTTATTTTCTTTGACTTCACTTTGTAGGCTGCTACAGTGTTGTTGTCGAAGTTTTGTCTTTATTTCTCCCGTATAATTTTTAATCCAAAGCTGGAATTTCTATTATTCCATATTTTTCATCATTGCTCACAAATCTCTGAAAAAAAGTATTCCAGAGATCCTGTATAGATGGTCGGATTCGCCACTACAAAAGCAAACACACGAACGAAAGGAACACCGAAGTTCAAATATCATAAAGACGACTCGTCTGATTACTTTCAATTTCACTTCGGTATTGTGGCCGCAGACCTTACAATTCTTAAGTTTCCGGTTTAGACAAACATTTTGATCCAAGAAGCATCCGATACTGAAACGACAGAACTTTGATAGCTCTCGGAATTGATTCTAGCAACATGCCCCCTAATAATGGCGCCAAGCGTTCCCGGAGTTAGCTGTGGGACGTTAAAACTTTTCACTATCCAAAGTTGAGTAGGTACGTACGTTATAAAAATTAAACGAGCTGGGACACAAATCCCGGAAGTGAGAAAGGCATCGCTATTAAAATTAATAATGGAATGAAAAGTTCATCGAAGTTCATCCTGCACCTTATCCTTCGTTTGTGAAGTGAATGATAATTATCTTGAAT
Organism: Megalocaria dilatata; assembly: GCA_034642435.1. NCBI lineage: Eukaryota > Metazoa > Arthropoda > Insecta > Coleoptera > Coccinellidae > Megalocaria > Megalocaria dilatata. Next base: position 45,834,339 of record CM067856.1, read on the forward strand.
ATCATCTCGGTTTACTGGAAAAAAATACGAATTTGAGTGGCTGAAAATTTATCAAACTTAGTAGTATCATGTAATACAGAAACTAACTGATGCTAATAGATATTGATTTCTATTTATTATGCATTGAAATATAACGAAATATAATCCCAGCAGAGGTGATAATTCTGTCTGATCATTTAGAAACTTTCCAGAATTGCTTAACCGATTCATTTCCACACTTTCTTATAGTTAGGTTTCAGGCCTTTACTTTCTTTATACGAAATGTTAAATTGCTTATCAAAATCGTCTATTTTGTTATTAGATGTTCTGCATATGTGAAAAAATCTCCAATATTCCATTATTCTAGTACCAAATGTTTATCCAATATAAGTTTTTGAGTAGCTACCAGATTATAGTTGGTAAATACGTAATGATTTCGATTTATTTAATATCGGATTAGAGTTCCTGAAGAAGAGTCTCAAATAATTTTTGGTTTTGAAGGATATATTGATATCTAATATCTTATATCTAATTAAGAATTAAAAAGCTTCTTTATCTGCAGGGTTGTTATAACATATTATCTAAGAGAATTGAATGGTTTTTTGCAGAACATCTAATAGCAGTAAAACACTTTTTGATGAGTACTTGAGGTCAATGGTTTTTGCAAAGTAATAAAAAACCTTATTTTCACCTCATTACTATGCTTCAATTCACTTCGAATATATATGAATTTGAGAGCTGGTTTTTTTAAATTATCATTGTCGATCCTTGGACAATCTAGTAGATTTGAAAAACCTTATTTGAAATATATAAATTTTCAGAAATGACTGTGTTGTAAAAAAAATCGTGTTTGCAAAATATTTGTCACTGCAGTTTTAAAGTTGAACTAATGCTTCAAAACCGCAGTCATACCCAATTTTTTTTAATACCTACTTATTTCTGAAAACTTGCATTCGTCAATTCAGACTTATTTTTTATTTTTATCAAATCAGACAATATATTTAAGGAATTTATATTTCCTACTTAATTCTGCCTTAGGAAATTATTTCATGCGCTTTAGTAAAAACCGTATACTAGAGTTGCCCCTTTCAACCATCATTTGCATTCAAAAAGTTTTTGTAGATATGATGAAGTATTTTGGACAGGTTGTTGGTGAAACAGCCGAATTGCTGTCCTTTGTGACAAACTCCTCGATTCAGTCAATGGCAGCAAGGAAAGAAAAATGTTCAGATGTGGAATCACAGATTGTAGTCCACACTTCAAATTCTGGAAAAAAAAGCGATGAGAATTGTGTGAACTTCAGAATTCTGTCCAACACAAAATACTGATATAAATAAAACACCAGGTTTGACTAACTGCTGGGTTTTTATTTTACAGAAGTTCATTAATATTTAGAATTATTCAAAATAGTTAAGGATTCAAATACATGCTAGGACGCCAGTTCAATCAAGATCCTCCAGAAAATTTGTTTGGTCAACTCAGGAGTCATGGAATTTTTTTCTATAATTCGACTCTGAGGTCATTGACACATATTTTCAACACAATAATTGTTGATTCCAGAATTTAATTGCATCGATCTACCTTCCATTGCGAAAACGAACAACTAACTTTTTAATAATAGATATGAAGAGCTTGAAGCCAGTTGAAACTTCCTGGACTTTAGATGTAGGGTAGCTAAATCAGGTAGCCTTTTAAATAAGTCATATGATTATTAAGGGGGTTTTATCCAGCCAATACTGGAATTAGAACTTGTTTAATTATCCAATAATTATGTGGCCTGATTTATCTTAAAGAAGTGAAGATTTTTCCATCACCTGAAAAAATACACGAAATATTTATTGGCAAATGAGAAATCAGAAAATGATATGCTAATTATAATAGAGAGTATTGAATTGGGTGGAAAAGAGACTTAAATATTAAAGTGATGCATTTACCCATTTATTTAACAGTCTCTTCAAAATCAGTTAAGATAATTTGAAATAAAAATATAATCGGAAACGTTTCCAAAAGATTGAAATCTCGCGTTGATAAAAACTGACATAAACTCCTTCAATTGCACCATTCATGCAAATATAACAATTTAAGATATCCGAACATTTTCAGCTAGAAATTGTGCTTGCATGGTGGACAGTTGTTAATAGATTTTTGAGTGGTAAAGGTAAAAGACATTGATCCAATTGAAATAGTGGATTAAATTATGATGCACTTAAGAAAAGAATTGACAACGGTAAAACATTTTTTAGTATATTTTTCCACTCTCCTCATTTAAAAAATTTATTATTATTTCAATTACTAATATTGTCTTCATATTTATAATATTTTTATTGTTTTCATATTTTTTTATTCAGTTATGATAATATTTAAAAAATATTTTAAATTATTATCAAATTTATTTCAAATCATCAAATTGTTTTGTCATTTAATTATTTTGATTTGTTTTCAATTTATTTTCATTTATTCACTCTGTTATTTATTTAGATATTTATGAAATATTTGAATAAATTATTCGAAGCTCAGAAATAGAATATGAACAGAGTGTTTTTATGTAATGTTAGTTAAGGGAGAAATGGGAATGACTTATTTTCATTTATATTTTTCTGCTGTGAAATTCCCTTCACACATGGAGAGAGCTTGAGCTAGTTTAAAAATTGAGTGTATATATTCATTCAATTTAAACTGGCTTGAATTCTTAGCAAAAGTCTACTTTCTCGTATTATGATTCAGTGATACTATTTGAATTTCGTGCTATATTTGTAATTCAAACATAGGGGTGTCTGATTTGTAACACATTCTCAGTAAGGAAGTTGGACATACAGAGAATTTAGTCTATATATGAACGAGAAGGAGGAAAGAAACGTAATTCCCCTGCAGTCGATGCTGCTATGGACTAAAAAACTATTTTTTTAAAATTTAATTCAAGTACAATTCTTCTCCAGATATTTTTATACTTTCGTAATCCATGTATAAATTCTGCACATTTTGTATCCTAACTTCCTTATTTGAGCTCAAAAATGAACTTGAATATTTCAAATAACTTTTATTTTTCCTAAATATATTGAGCCAAATTGACCGGCAGAAGTATAAAATCAACTTAACTGCAAAATCCGCATAAGAAAATCTACTAACTTGGTCTTTAATCATTTTAGACCACTATCTGCTCTAGAAAAGGATAATTTGGATTAAAACAGATAATTTTAGTAATAGAGGGAAATAGTATGACTATGAAAAATTTTTAACCCCCTCCTTATATATGTGCATCATTTCTCACAGAAAATAGAAATAAATACGTGATTTGAATTGATCTGGAATTTATCCGGATTTTTCCAAACATTCATTTCTATGACGATCTTTATTCGGGAGTTCATTCTTTTGATTGTTTTGAATACTGAATACAACGAACATCGATACCATAACAGTTCATAGGAACATTTCGAAGGATCTCACGTCTAACTGCCACGTGAAATGTTGTGAACAAGATATCCTGATTTCCATAACGACCAAAGGACGTGAAAATAGGAGCAGATAAAACCTCTGATACCGTTTCCTTTACGTGACGATCTAAGATAATTGAAATATGTTATTAGGTCATTCACCGAAGGAAAAGACCATTTATGTGTTCAAACAGTAAATGTTGCTGACCTTGAACTCGAACCTCACCTTTTTATGGGGTTGATACACACTTTCAGCATTTCATGGACGTCGATCGAAAAGCGTTTTCTGTTTTCATTATATTAGATTGGTCGGGACATAATTGGTTACTATGTGTCTTCAGTTTTCACCTTCTTTTCACTATGTTCACTTTCGTAGGATTATAAATCACTATGAAGGGGAAGCTCTATCTTGTCCTTAAAAGTTGTCATATCCATTTTGTAGGCTTATCTTTTCACTAAATTGTTATTAGATTGAGTTTAAGTTAATATTAAGAGAAGTTCATATAACAAGGTGCTGATGTCGAAAAATATATGAGAAATGTAAAAAAAAGTCTGCTTATAGTTCATAATAGTAAATGATGATGAACATTGTTTGTTTCTCGAGTGAGCATGGAAACCTTGATCTCTTATCGTTATTCTTTCAGTGCGATTTGGAAATATATCTACCTCTCAATGTACATTATATACATTTATTATTATCAAAAATAATAATAAGTGTTGCGGAAACTCGTTAAATGGAGAATTTTGATCGAGTAAGAAATTGGTTTTTGAATATTTGCACCAAAGATTTACCGCAACTGTTCTTCGATTTGATGTAATACTAGGAAGGGTGAAACTATCCAAAATGCTGAATTCTGGACTTCAAGAAATTTGCACTTTATGCAAGCTAGAAGTTGTCTAAGTATGTTTCACTTTGAATCAAAAGTAAAGACAATTAAAACCCTCCGTAAAAAAAATGAAAATTAAATAAACTTGAACTAAATCTTTCTGTAGTCTCATTAAGACAAAATCTTATTTGCGAATATTTTTGTGTAAATGTCCAAATAAAAAGCGAAAACTGCCAGTATATTATGTAACTTAAATTGCGTGTTGGCTATATTGCATAAGGCGTGAGTAAGCAAATCTAACTATCATTTTAAATCACGCACGCATTAAGACCAAGATATCAAAATCGATAAGCGACGCGAACTGTCTCTAGTACAATGTTGAAAAAAAAAATTAATTAGCATTCCCATTACATCTAGTAATATGCAACAATTACTGAATTGAGAGAACGTGAATTGAAAGTTGTGAACTCTGTAAAATCAAAGCATACAAATTAGTTATTAAAAAAAGTCTATTGCTGAATTCATGAAGTCAAGATTACAGTTTACTTAAGGAATTATCGAAAATTTTAGGAATCTAGCTGAGGTGAGAGCCAGATAAAAACGAAATCATCCCTTCATTATTCAAAATTCAATTGTCGGCTGAAAAAATATATTTTCATTCAACACATGTAGCACATAATTATGTAATCTTTTGTCCATTCACATAAATACGACGTCTTGTTTACACAGAAATATACATTTGACTTTCTTAAAACAAGAAATTACTATGTTTTCCAACTGAAATATTGAAAAATTTTCGAATTAACCTAGTAATTTCTGGATTGTTTTAATTATGATCCACATTTCAATATTTGACTTTCTTCTCATCAAAATATACTATATGTCTAAACTACAAATCAATTTTAACCATAAAACTTGCAAATACATTGTTTACTCGGTTTCAAATTATCAAACCAAATTCTGTGAGAATATAAATTTCTTCGAGTTCAATGATATTTTTGATATCAACAGATATATATGTTACTTGATTTTAGGGAACATTTATCGGAGATACTTCATAGGCAATTTTTAGTAGGGTAAGTAGGTTTTAACGATCGGATTGCTTTGTGTTCGAGAAAAGGCGGACGACACTTTGAACATCTCATTATCATTAAAATAAAAAAAAGTATGTACCGAATATTACGTGAATATTTCTACCATAGGCTTCATTGTGTCAACTATTTCTTGATATCTGTTAGTTATTATGTTCTTAATCAAATAAAATTTACAGTTGTGAAGTGAGTTTTCGTATCTCCTGAACGAAGGAGTGAAATAGGCTTTAGATTACTTCTTAGAAAATGTAAAGCATTCAATAATCTATATTACCGAGAGAAAATACGTTTGAAAAAATCCAGAAATAATCGATGTCTGAAATTATTTACAATTCATTTCAAACATATTTTGTATTTCAATTCTATTTTAATGTTACCACTAAAATAGAGAAAAAAATAAACTTCATCAATTAATGAGCAAACATTCAAATTGTAGGAATATATCACCAGATTCAACGAGATGGCCGAAAAACAGATCATGTACATCATTATAGCTAGACAATAATTTGTTCGAAAAATTTTTACAGTATAAATTTCGGTAACCTTTCTTCATCTAAGTAAACTATTAACAGGAAAAAATTAAATTTCGAACAACATAAATGTCTAACATTAAAGTGAAATGAGTCTCACTAATAAAGGTATTAAAATAACATACATTACTATGCAATACCTTTAAAAAATATCTAACGATAGTTTTATATCTTTGTCTACACATTATTGTTTCTATTTCAGAAGCACCGTTCCATGAATGACAAATTTTAAATTTAATCAACTGAAATAATAATCAAAATAAACAATCAGCGAAGTATTTCAACAGATAATCCATATACGAAAATATTTCGTTTTTTGAAACTCGTCACTTTTAAGTATTTTTTCCAAGGTATTCGGGGGAGTTGTGTTCGATAGAATTATTAAGTACCTGAAAAAATTCAGCATACTTGATGCCGCCCATGGCTTTCATTCTGGCCACTCAACTCAAACGGCGGCAATTCACTTTGTAGAGTTCGTTTATGAGTGCCTTGATGACGGCTTATATGGTGCAGGCTTATTTTTCGATCTTTCATGTGCTTTCGATAATTTTTTCTTCAAATTCATAATTGATAAATGTTGTTCCTCAGCTATCTTTAGGGCAGATCCATGTTTGGCAAAAATCAGAATTCGTCATCTGCTGCGTACGATATAACTTTGGGAGTACCACAAGGGTCCGTCCTCGAGCCACTTTTATTTCTACTTTTTATTAATGATCTTCCCGATAATTTGCGATGAATTTTCATCAATTTGTGTAACTGTCTGGGACGACACAGTATGTTATCACTCCCAAAAAAGTTATGTATTGGCCTAATCGCTGATGATGCTTCAATCGCTGTTACGGCGCCTACTTTTGAGGAGCTTCAGATGCTTTGTGAGCTTTTAGTACAGAGCTTTGTGAACTGGTGTCAGGGAAATAATTTGATGGTCAACATTGATAAAACTGAATGAATTCATTTTACAATTGGCCATAATGGTCGTAGAGTTGTCATACGCTATTCAGATACTGTCAGCTCATCTACGGATAATACTAAATTTCTTGGTATCTATTTAAATAAAAAATTTGAAGTGGTCTATGCATATTGAATATTCGTGTATGAAATTGAATACTTCATATTATGTTATTAATAGAGTGAAACATTTACTCCCTTCAGAATCTCTTGTTAATATATATTAACGCATGGTTTTCAATATAACTCCATGTTCGTCCTGTAGACCTGTGTTTTTAGAAAATAATGTTTTAACGTTGTTCTCCATTTTTATTATAAAATGTCTTATATATGTAAAGGAAAATTAAAAAAACCCTGTTAAGTTATCCAGCTTTCATGACTTCAATACCAGAAGTAAGGGAACATTGTATATCCCAAAATACAATACAGCCAATTTTGAGATGTTCCCTATGTATCAGTGCATCAAACTTTATAATCATTTGCCACATGGTGTTCAATATCTTGATTTCAAGGAATTTAAGAAAACCGTTAAAGGTATATTGTTGCGTGAATCTTAGCGTTCAGTAAAGGATTATCTTTCTGACATATTAGTGAGTAGTTGATTTTGTATACAATTTTTTTTTTAACTTTTCTTATAACCTGTGACCTGTCCTATACATTTAATTGTCAAAAAGGAATCAATAAATTATTATTATCTTAACTATGACTAGATGTCTAAGTCTGAGTGGATTCTGAATTCGCTATCAAAAAAATTCATAAAGATAATATCAGATCCGAAGTGAATTTCCTCATACCACGACGTTTGACGAATAAGTTTCCGTCGATAGGGGCACTGGAATTCCGGGAAACTCGTGGAATCTCATTCGAATGGGGCATGATTTATATGATAAGTAATCCTGATCCCCTATTCGATTCTAATGGTGATGAGAAAACCATTCGAAGGCGGTAATTTGTCACATCCAGACACATTCCGTCGTCTGGCAAGCAGCTAAAGTACGTACAATGAATTCTATATAAATTCTAGGAGATCGACTCCTTTGAAGCGGCGAAGATGCATTCTGAGCGAAGATGTTCTCCCGAGAATATACAGTTCCGTTTTCATGGATATGTGGTGAAGCTTTCATGTTTTCTTCTATGTATATTTTAAATTCCGATGTTGACGGCCACAAGTTCCGTTTTGCAGTAGAAACTTACTGCTTCTTTGAATTATTTTGTTCTCTAGGAAAATATTTGCTTTTAAGATAATTTTATCGATTTTTTACGAATCCAAGTCATGATAATTTATGTATATACGAATTTGAGATTGGTGAAATGAATCCGAATTGGATTTCTTGATCGTCGGGCATAAACAGGAGATATAACAGCTTTTTTGGCTGCTCATCAGAGCATTGGTCCAATGGCAACAAATGCAACACAGCCGTGCTCCTATATTCGTACTGCATAGCGGCCCTAGCAGCTTAACTGGATATAAATTTAGCATGAGAAAGATTTCTTCGTCTGTGACGCTAGATGTAATTGGGAGTACAGTTTAATTCTTGATTATTGTCTGCGGTTATATACTGCCTATGTGTATTCGTGTTCATTAGATGGAATTGTTGTTTCATAAAACTGTAGGGTCGCTATGGAGGGTGAATATAGGAGCGTCAATTTCTCCTCAATATCTTTGAACGAAACATGAATGGGAGAAAATCCAAAGGACGGCCAAGAATCAATTACTCCAAGGAAATGAAGGAAAGGTTGAATTTTGAATCCTTCTGTCATATGAAAAGATGCGTGAGTGACAGCAATCCATGGCTGCAGCGACAAGGCCTAGCCTTTAGAAGATGATGATGATCAAAATCGGCACAGAGGCATAACTTTGGACGAGGAATATTACTGATGTATTACTTCACTTTTTATTATAGCGCTCATTTCTGATGATGAAATTGAGTGGTAGCTTTTTTCGTCGAAACTTGACAGTGATTTTAATTAGAAAATACAATGCAAAAGTCATTTCTTTGTAATAATGGCACTCCTATTTTAACACTATAATTTCACCTGTTTACGAGAAAAAAGCAATTGAAGAGTTCAGAGGGGGACTTCGAAGATTATTTCATTATTTTGTTCATTTCACGAAGTATGTTTCCGACTCATAAAATTTTTGTTGGAAAATATAATTTCTTTTCAGTGAGATTGCTGCGAGGTTATAGTTTATTGTTGCATTTTTGAAAACTTTTTCGATTGAAATGCCTTGCCACAATCATTTTACGAATGAAGAAATGAGGGACATGCACAAGAAAACTTTTGCGGTCGCTCTGCAGCTAGAAGGTTTGAATTTATATATCCAGCTCATTTGGTAGTAAAAATCTGGGCGGTCGTTTGAAACAAATGAGGAAGATAAAATTTTGGTTCGTATAGATGAAAGTCCTGAAGTGAGTAAATTTCAAATAGCAGCAGCTACAGGAGTAAGTTAGTCGTAATTTATTTGAATTCTTAAAAAGGAAAATTTTCATCCTTATCATTTCACTTCTGTTGAAAATTTGCTTTCAACAGTTCTGCCAACGTATTCTCAACAAGCATAGTAATTGGCGTAATTTTATTGAGAATATTATGTTCACCGATGAAGCGACTTTCATCAGAATTGAGGTATTTAATCGGAGGAACCATCATTACTGGAAAGAAAAAACCGGCATGCTGTTGAAAATGCATTATTGTCTGTTATTTGAAATACTCTTTCAACGAACTATTCAACTGCGTTTTTCTCAAGAACGGGTTAAATTATCGTAGCAAAATAAGAGTATTAAGATAACGTAAAAATTATTTTTACATCCTATTTTCAAATCAAAATCACTATCAAGTTTCGAAAAAAACAGCTACTTTTTGATTTCATCTTCAGAAATTATTCACGTGGCGCCCCTATAACAAAAATTTAAGTTAAGTTGTTACACATATATGCTATTTTATATCAATGTCTAGTGGTTAGTGATAGATTAATTGGCCTTTGTCTTCCACTAAATGTAAAATTAACATAGACTGTACTTTATACAAATTATTTACAAGATTGAAATTATACTTGAACGTTTTAGGAATAAAACATTATCCACACTTAATGTGGAAAAAGTTACTGAGTTTTTGAATTATTACGTCTTTAACTCGTTCTCTAACCATCGTCTGAACTTTCACTCTATCAAGTCTCTATTCGCGAACTCTTTTTTTCTTCTCAGTTATTTTCGCGATCTCGACTCTCCTCGATCTGCTTCTTTTCTGACCAACTGTTTCCTTTTGACTGTCGCGAACTTCCTTCTCCAATTACGGTCGTGAACTAACTGTACTTAGAGTGGCCGCTTCTTTCTCAAATCCGTAGGCAGACACTCGACTTCCGCTCATTGGACAACTCTTAAATACCAAACCAAGAAACTGTTTACGTTTTTGGTTCTGCAATAAATCTCTACTCTCGATAACCACTAAACATTTCAGGTTAACACGTCCGATTTCGAATTATCTTGAAGTGCTTTCTGTGTAGCCGATACATTTGAGCCGGTACCAACAAAGGTCCATCCCAGGTATTTCCATAACCCTTGGCTAAAAAAATCCATACACGTAAGGTTTTATCTATGAATTATTCACAACATTTTGAAAGTAGAAACTCAATTTCCAGGCTGAAGAAAGTAAATTCCTACGTATATTACAAAGACGAAATATTGAATAAATAAGATAAGTAATATTTATTTGGCTTTGAAAAGCATCTTAAAATGCCTCTTCCATCTGTGAACATACACGATAGGAAACAATGGAATTTTTCTATTGGCCACTGGAGCTTCCGAGTCATTTTGCAATAGAAATTCCACGCGTTCCACGACATACATTTATTCCGAGTTTCAGCTCTCTTTATTCAATATTTTCTACCACAAACTGAAAAGTATTTCCAATTTTATGTCTATAAGTTGCTGATGAGGTGTGAAAATGGCATGGTCAACACAGGCATCAGAAAATATATTGATATTTTATTTCTTATCCATTTTCGGAGGAAGGAAGTGTTCGGTCCTCCATTGATTCATGTTTAACTTTATGTACAAAAACATGACCGTCACTTTTCATGAGTCCAACCTATAGATAGAAATAGAACTTTATCAATTGTACAATACAGGTGTTCCCTTCTTTTCACTAAAAATTTTATTTTTATAGGAATTTTGTCTATAAAACTTTTCAAAATTAAATTACATAAATGTACTAATTACATACGTGTACCAAACTGAAACTGTATTTTCCGAGACTTTCATTTTATTTCGAAAGGTTTTTGAGAATTTTTTTCATAAAATTAAAATTTGTAGCAGATTTAATCTGTGTCATATTTAAGATATTGGTGAAGCCTCCTTCCTATCAAGTAAAAACCCCAGTTCTTATTATTTTATTCTATATATAATAATTATATTTTGGTGTTTCACTAACACATGGTATTATTTGAATATAACTGAGTCCTTAATATATATCAGTTTAATAATGTATGAAATCAATACTTTCCTTGCAAAATTTTATCTTTGAAATTATGAGGTTGTACACATCTAAGTATACTCAAATTTATCCACTGATGTACAAATAAATAAACTCCAAAACCATAAACACAAAAATGAGTTTATTATCATTTCAGCAGTCTATAGTCAGCGGATCAATTTAACTATATATGCATATAATGTCATAAAATAAAAAGTACCTAGCTACATGTCACTGCTTTTACAAGATTTTCAGCTGGATCAAATATTTCCGATAGTGGGTATATGATAATTTTCCAATTTTTCGTTTTTCTCGAAATGATAATTTACCATTTCGTTCTTTTGCATTTATTCATAGAAAAATTAAATCTGTGCGGATTTTGCGTCCCCTTGAATGCTGCTAATGAATTCTTCCCATCAGTTCTGACTTGATGAAAGCAGAAAACAAATAAAGTGAGTTATAATCCACATGATGTTCAAATATATTCTTGAAACCTTCGTTTTATCCTTCGTTAGTATTCTGATAGAAGATCGCTAAGCTGTTATGATTCTGTAATAATCTCACATCCTGGTATAGATCTGTGAGATACGTCCATCGGATTCATTTAAGAGTAATGAAGTATGTTTTCAGAAAAGTTGAATAATGCTAGTGGATTAATGTTTGCTTATGCGGTACTGTAGGAAAAAAGTTTGAAACAATAAGCCAAAAATTATTATTATGGCAAGTTGAAGATGAGCTACTGTTAGCAAAACATTCATTACTATTGAAGACGTTAATCTGGCCTTACTTTCAAACATCAATTACGAGGAAACGTTTCTATTGCAATATTTTTGATGAAATTGGTTTTGGAATATTTTCGATGAAATCAATTTATTTGAAGGAGATATAGCTAGTTGAAAGGATAGTGAGAAAAATTTGTAGAATAAAATAAAATAATAAAGATTCCACAGTTAATTAAGTTAACGACGACTGTTCCGCCTATAATGTAGCATCGTCAAATTAACATTTCGAAATTAATTTAATAAAAATGAATTTGCATCCAGTCAAGACCGATTCAATTAAATATTTGTATTTGCACAAAATACCGAATTCAGTTTCACTCTGTACTGGTATGCTTGATATTGAATAACACATAATTATAAAAAGAAAGAACTATGAAACTTGATATTTTCTGGGTAGGTTCAAAGCCAAAATAGAAGGATCAAATTATTGAATGAACAAAATCCGTCCGTGGAATCGGGAAATACATAATAGATTTACTCGGCAACTGAACATAAATGTAGACAAGGAAGAATTAAGAAAGATAGATATAAGGAATTTCTTCATTCTATTGTAATACAATTCATGATTTCATAATGAGTTATCAAGAAAGTGTTTGTGAAGAATGTATGGAATCATTCCATAACTAGCATATCAAAATTGTCCCCGAAGAGGTTACCTAATGATATCCTCTAACAGTATATCTTCTAATTTCGTCCCAAATTTTCTTTGAAATGATGAGAACAAATTACTTCGACAACGTGTCACAACTATTCTGACTAATTAGAGCGATTCTCAGAATGTGTTTATGTTAAAACGTAACATAACAGTAAATGAATATTCATAACCGTTACTGCTGTTAAAATAAACTTCGGAATATCTTACAATCAAGCGAAATTTTGCTTGTGTGAAATATGGAATAATTTGATGATAACCTCAACCTATTTCCACTTCGTAGTAACGAAAGTTTTCTGAAACGAAGTTTACATTAATGAAATTTGGGTTCTAGCGATGACAAAAACGCTTTGATATTTGTAAACTCATTTCACCACCATCCAAACTCAAAGGTTAATCGCATATTTCAGTAGGAATTCGGTAATAGTTTCAGTAAGTTTGTAGGGATAACTGAAAATATAGTGGATGAAATACGTTCTCTTATTCACGCTCTAAGCGACGAACATGAATATTGGAGAATCTTTATTTACTCAATTTAAATGAATGGAAAATAATCAAAAATAAGCTCGATGATGACTGTTCGATTTTTTCGAAAGTGAACAAATAATTCTACCTGAAGGTAGTTGTCTTTTCAATTTCTCCCTAACCTTACGATCTACGATTCTATAATCTTAACCTTTCAAAACTATCTCATTTTTTAGTAGAAAGTTTAATGGGATAAGAGCAAGAGCAACACAGAAACTCATTCAGACAAAAGCGCTTCAACATTAGGTGTTGAATTTTACCTACCTCAAAATATAACTTCGAGTTCACTCTACTTGCGGATCCTATCGCTACATCGAACTACCGAACGTGTCACGTTGTGCCTCGACCAAACGGTCACGCAATATTCGCAGTCATTCGTCAAACAATTGAGTTCCATTTACAGTCTCTCGTTACCTATTTTCTCAATGCAGTTACTTTTGCCCTTTGACCAAGTAAGTTCCATTCACACTCTCTCACTCGGCCCTTGAACAAATTTACATTCACTCAAGTCACAGTTTCTATTTGCCATCCCACCACGACACATCTACACGCTCTCTAGTTTCGCTTCTATCAAGGCAGTCTCGCACTCAAAAACGTATTCAATTCGCGTTCACTTCTAACTTCTCAAAGAACAATTACGTTCACCCTCTCGTTATAATAAAATATCGCAATTGAAGTCCTGGAGGTGAATGTATTATCTGCAATATTTTTTGTAAGTGAGTAGTACAGTCCATGTGGAAAGTATCCGGAATTTATTATTTTTCATAATTTCAATTTACTTTTTTTTTGTAACATTCTTAGACAAAAGTAATGTATAAAATTGGTTGTGCAGATAGTTGGCTATTGCCAAAGTTGCATGGCAACCCGATTTGTCAAATATTGCTGATTGTCAACAGGTATACAATTTATGAGATAATGTCACAACTAGAAAAAAAAACAGGTAGAATATTTGTATAGAAAAGGTTTTCGGAACGTTAAAAAACTAGTGCAATTGACTGAACTGGGAAAAAGTGTTGTATGTATGTATTTTTTAGAGTGATAGAATTTTCGATACGGATAACTTTGATTTGACAGAAGGAAGAAGCCATGTTGTTTTGACATTTCTGTTCAGTAAGCACTGACAAATTATCATAGAAAGACTCATGCCGCAGCAACGTTCAGAAATTGTTGAAATTCATTTTCAAAGTCAGTGTTCTATTCGCCAAACTTATAGAGCACTTCGTGAAATTTATGATTCAGATAATCGTCCATCAGAGCAGCTTATTCGTCGAACTATCGATAGATTTCGGACAACATTTTCTGTACTCGATGCAAAAACAACAACACAAAGAACTGTACGTACATAAGAAAATATTGCTGGTGTAAGTCATAGTGTTAATGATTATCCAGATTTGGCTATTCGTCGACGTTCACAACAAGTTGGACTCTGTTCCACATGGAAAATTTTGCGTAAAGATCTTGGTCTACACCCGTACAAGATCCAACTGGTTCAAGAACTAAAGCCAGTTGACCATAATAAGCGTCGTTTGTTTGCTGAATGAGCCCTAGAACAGCTTGAAGTTGCTCCACTTTTTTATCGTAAAATTGTTTTTAGTGATGAAGCTCATTTCTAGTTGAACGGCTATGTAAACAAGCAAAATTGCTGTATGTGGAGTGAAAACAATCCTCAAGAAGTTCTGTAGGTTCCATTGCATCCTGAAAATGCACTGCGTGCTTTACACGCTGGAGGCATCATCGGTCCATATTTCTTTAAAAACGATGCTGGAGCTAATGTTACAGTGAATGGTGCTCGTTACAGATCGATGATCAATGATTATTTGTTTCAAAATTTGAATGTTATCGACCCAGAAGTGTTTTGATTTCAACAAGAAGGTGCTACACCTCATGTTGCTACCGTAACAATGCATTTATTGAAATAAAGATTTGAATTCAATCTTAATTTAAATGTGTTTTATTTCAATTTAAATTTCTATCACTCTAAAAAAAAACACTCGATATATGAGACAATATATAGGATAAAAAATAGCTTGGATATGAGGCATCGATCAGTTTCAGGAAGACCGCGTAAGATTAAAGGAAACAAGTTAAACGCCTAACTGGCCTTAGGACAACAGAATCCGCGCCTGGGGTTTCGCAAATTGGCTAACATATTCAGAAATTAACGAAATATAAGAGTATGTCCAGAAACCGTCCGTATGTTACTGAAAAGACAGGGCTACACATCAAGGAAACCAAAAAAATCCTCTTAATGACATCTTTACAAAAGGAACGAAGGATAGAATTTTATCAACGTTTTCAGGAAGATAATTTTAATAATGTCTTTATATCTGATGAAAATTGTTTCCAACTGGTGGAAATGATTTAAAAGTCCTATCAAAACAAATTGTCACCGTTCAAATTCTCAAATTTACCACTAAAATAATGGTTTGGGGAACAATATCTTAGCGTAGTGCCACGCCTCTCTGTATAGTTGATGGTGCGATTAATAGTTAAAAGTATTGTGGCATTATAAACGATTTTCTCCGTGAAATGGCGCATTCTTTATATCCATAGGGGTGGTGTATCCCATTTTGGGATACACCAGCAATGTTTTCAGGTGTGTTCACCAGACGAGAACGTGAACGGGTTTTATCGTGTTTTATCGATTAACGATCCAGTTTTCACGAACAAATTGATTCACAAATTGCCGTGGGGACATTTCATTTCTGACGAATTTTCCACGTAAATTTCTAACCGTTTGGAATAAAGATTGACCACCTTCGGAAAGTTTTTAATATTTTCTAGTTTTGTTCAAGCTTCAATTAGCCCATTTCGTGTATGTCAAATATTAAACTAATCGAAATAATCATAACTTGAAAGTGCAAACTTTAGATGGCTCAGCCTGTATAATATTGTTCTGACTTAAAATGAATTTTTTTTATATTCAGGTATATATAATATTTTTTTTACGATTAAGATTGTTTGTGAGCAGTTTCCTGTAATACGCTGCAGTCTTTTGCTTGTCCAATTAGACGTTAAAGGAGGTGTTGTCCACAATAAAATAAGGAGGGTGAATCGTGAACTTTGGAATACAGGGTGAGAAACGGCAGGCAGCCAAGAGTGGCGATAGAGATGGCTGTCAGCTAAGTGTAGCGGTGTACATGGAAGTCAAACCGACGTTACACGATTAAGACGTTAGAAACGGAAACTTTCGAGAGTAATCATATTCCCAGGCGATTGATAAACAAGCTTACATTTATATAACACATTACGATTAAACATTATCAGCATATTATGGGTGTGAGCGATGTGACAAGAGCTATTTATATTGGGAATTATCCGAAGGAATCTAGAGTAGAAATCAATTCATTCCTCAGTGTTGTTTTCAACTGTAGTACCTTAACGTAGGTAGGCCCACTGAAGCGGCAATACTATCAAAGGAACAGATGTTTTATAATTTTTATTAAATTGGTCAAGTAAGGTTGCATAGACGTTATAAATCTTCATAGATTTATACAACAAAATATCCGGACAAGGGTAAAATGCATAACCTGATATACTACTCTGTCAAGAAAGTACCGGGAATTTTCAATTGAAACAACATTTTTACATTTAATCGTCAAAATTTATTGGGTCGCCTTCAAAATAGGCTCCATTTGCTCCAATACATCTATGCCAACGGCACTTCCAATTATCGAAACATTTTTTATAGGAGCTTTCCGGGATGAACTTTAGCTCTCGCGCCGAATTTTGTTTTATGGCTTCAATCGACTCAAAACGGGTGCCACGAAGGGGTAATTTTAGTTTTGGGAAGAGGAAAAAGTCGGAGGGAGCCAAATCCGGCGAATACGGTGGTTGGTGAAGCACGTTTGTTGAGTTTTTGGCGAGAAAGTCAGTCACAATCGTAGCTCGGTGAGAAGGCGCGTTATCGTCATGCAAAATCCATGAGTTGTTCGCCCACAAATTTGGCCGCTTCTTACGTACACGCTCACGCAAACGTTTCATAATGCCTAGGTAATACTCCTTATTTACCGTCTGACCCTCTGGAACGAATTCGTAGTGCACCACGCCACGGATATCGAAGAAAACAATGAGCATCACCTTCATTTTCGAGCGGCTTTGGCGTGGTTTTTTCGGTTTCGGCTCATTTTTTGCCACCCATTCCGATGATTTCTGGCTTGTTTGCATATCGTATTCGTAGACCCAGGTCTCATCACCAGTTATAATGCGTTCCATGAATGTAATCGGAATTACAGCGATCCAGCATGTCTGAAGCAACCTGTTCGCGATGACGTTTTTGAAGAAAATTCAGGTCTTTCGGTACCAGTCGTGCGGCCACCTTTCTCATGCCCAAAATATCAATCAGAATCGTACGTGCGGACTCGTGGGATATCTTAAGATCATGTGCTATCTCTCTCAAGCTGGTACGACGGTTTTCCAGCACCCTTTCCTTAATTTTATCGACGTTATCTTCGATCGAAGCCGTCGATGGGCGACCACTTCACGACCGTCCTTGAAGGCTCTGTACCACTGATATGCACGAGTTTTCGATAGAGCATTATCACCAAAGGCCTTTTGCAACATTTTCAATGCATCAGCACACGAAAATTCATTTGCAACACAAAACTTTAAACAAATTCTTTGCCCAACGTAATCACCCATAGTAAAAATCGGCACGCACTCTGACATCGACTGACTTAATCAGCTGTTGCAAACACACTAGTTGACAGATCCCGCTCAAGCTTGGCATACTAATTAAGGACAGTGGTACCAACCTAGAAAAAAATTTTTTTACCTACCTCATTGCCCCGCCAGATTTAAATCGATAATTCCCTGTACTTTCTTGACAGAATGTACTCCTTGTTTCGCAACTGTGTTCAATCTCAAAATTCCACTACACTTGTTTTTACGCTTTTGTTTTAGACTTCCAACTACGAAACAATTTTATGTCTGAACATGACTGTACTTTTGTGATAACTGTGTATTGAAATCAGGAATTTCTTTTATTTTTTGTGACACATTTTCTACGTCAAAAAAGTAGAAGCTTTTTAATCAGAGATTTCTTTTATGCAACGATAGTTCTATTTTGTTCCCAGACTTCGTTAAATTGATAAATTTAAAAATTGACCATTTTGGAGAACTTTCCACGGATTTTCTCGCAGCGGTTTCCATTCCACCGAAGATCACAGGAGTTGAACTTGGTTTCAGAAATTAGTTTGGATAGTTCATAACTCCTCTTCAGAATATGAGCTTGTGTGCGCTGGTTTCATTTGTGATCTACTTCACTGCATAACATGTAGTCTGTAACTTTCATGAATATATTGTTAAAATTTCGTCCGTTTTTGTTTATTAAGGAAGTAGTTTTCTCTAAAAACTTATGCTATAATATGAGTATTTCTCCAAACTTTCCTAAAGGAAGGAGAGTGGATATTATACTCTATTTCAATAAGAACTTAATTCGATCTTTGTACTTACTTCGATTTTTCTTATGAATTTGAGATTTATAGTTTGCATTGATGTTCATTTAGATGTCATTTATTGCCAACCGTTTGACGTTTCTCTGGTTTTTCATTGCTTTAGAAAATCTACAATCAAAGACAATTTGAATGTGAGTCAATACTTTATAGAAGTAAAATTTAAATGACTTTAAATTCAGAATTATATATTCTAACTTCTACAATATATATTGAAACTATATACAAAAACTATCAAATTGATATCCTTATATATAATCAATATAAAATATTTTTCAATGTCTCGGAAAAAACCTTTTTACATCCCGACTTGAAATGTATTAATACAAATGTATTAACAAAAACTATATAAGTATGTATATCAACATACAAATACAAGAAAATCCACTATTCCAAAATTATCTAAAATTATCAAAATAAAGGATCAAATAAAAATAATTGAACAAGAACTCGAACATTTGATAGCTATTTCGGCCTATCTGACGTCATCAGAAATGTTTTGAATTCAGATTCAAATGTATAACATGATCAAGATTCAACTTACCAAAATAAGATAAAACATGGAACGAATAAACTTGAAGTAAGCTTTAAAGTATCCAAAATAAAACTGTGTTCCGAGTACAAATAGTTATGGGTTATACGTAACAATACGTTGATCATTTCTGTTTTATTTTTTTATACTTTAAAGCTTACTTAAATCTTATCTTAAATCATATAAGATGCTAAACATTTAATTAAAAATCACTACTGTACAAAATGAAAATTTGTAGATATTTAAAGATTTTGAAGCTCTTTTGGGATGTGGTATTGGGAGGGAGCTTACAGACCTCTTGACCGCGGGAGGTGGAATTTTCGTTCCAGCTTGAACCCATTGGGCTTTTCAGATTGGCTATTGAATACAAGCCTGCCAATGTTGCTTTCCATTTGGAATAAAGTTATACTACTAGTGGAAGCCGGCGAGGACACCGGATATTAGAGAGCGGTTGCGTCTATGTGAGACAGTGGAAAGTTGGGATAAAGCATAGTAGATTTCTGGCTATATTTGATGCGGGCATTATATTTGGTTGAAAGCGTGTAACAGGGAGTCGAGCTGTGGATCGCCATGATGCAAAAATTAAAAACTAACCTAAATAGTTGAAAAGTACTGACGTAAAGTCGTCAGGAACTATTGCGCATTATTTCATATCATGTTTTTTTTTGTTTTTTAATCATACAATCTTCAGGAAATTTTCTATGAGCCGTCTTGTCGTTATTATATATGTAAATATTAATTTGAAACTCGATCGTTGGACTGTTGCAATTGCTTATTCAGCGTTAGGGCCTTTAAGCTCCTTTTATATTGAACATCTGTCAAAACCAGTGTGACACCATTTAGCTACCTCAATGTATTTTTTCTAATCTGCCATATGTCTGGTTTTTGAGATTCTGAAAAAATTTGACTTCTGATTGGCATGTATCCGGAGATCGTGGAGGGATTTCGAGTATTCGAAAACTTCCTATTTTGGTTTATAATCTACCCTGAAAGTTTTAATTCTCTGAGTGTTTTTACAAAGTTATGAATGACACAATTGAACCTAACTAGGAATTATTGATTTTTAAGTTTCAACTGAAAATTCCATTAACTCAACATTAAAAGAACTCTGTGGATATTACTTCCTTTTTGTGGTAGAATAGTCGCTTTAAAATCGTAATTTGAAAAAATTCTTAGACGATCTATTTCGCGTTTTGGTGATAAGAATGGGCCCACAAATTGTGCGATTTGAAGCCCAACGATTTTTATTTTTGAGGTTGTGTAAAACATCGCGTTCATACTCAAAATTGTCAAGCTCTGCAACTTCCTGAAAAAAATATTCTTCCATTTAAAAGTTACGAGTTAATGCTAGTATAGAAAAGTTATTGCAAGTTCCTGGATAAACTGTTTTAAGAACTTTCATTGGGGGCATAATATATAATGTTATATTTCATTCATAAATACTTAATATGAACAATGTCCTCTGAAAGAATCGTATGGAAAAATTAATAATAAATATGTTGCAAAAAGTTGCATGGAAATGTTTCGTAAACTTCTTTTTCAAGTGAAATGTTAACATAAGATATGCTTTATTTCAATTCCATTTCGGAACCATTGGATGGATGATACATTATTTCTCTAAATATATTATGGTACTCTGGAAAATTAATGAAAAACTTGGACTATATTGAGGCTGAGCAAGTCCCTGATACTGTAAAGAAAACTCAATAATTTCTTTTCCATTTAATAAAGCTGCTACGTATTTCAGAGCCCAAAATCAGCCGCTACACAAGATTCGTTTCCAGGTAGTTTTTCAGACCGCATTAGAGCACGTGTGGAATACACGGGTAAAAAATCGATACTCACGTCTGAAGGTGGGAATCGCTTACGGATAAATCTTTAACTAATGCTTGGCTGTCAATGTAGAAGTTTGAAGAAGTTTAATTGGTTGAGTTAGGATGTATACTCTGTAATGAAACTGGCTACACGAGCCTTCAAATGGTATAAAATATGACGGATATATTCCAGTGATATTTTGTTTTATACCGAATTGATTATTACTTTTTAAATTATTACAATAATTAGTCATCATTCAACATTTGCAGCCCACTTCGTGGAAAATGATTACCCTTTTCCTACAATAAATAATTTAGAAGTAATACATGTAGAATCAAAAGGCTTGAAGCAGAATTGTCCGATGTTGATCTTCGAATTAGTTCATAATAAAAAAATAAAGACAAGGAGACTGAGAATTAATTCCTCTGTTCAATAATATTCAACATATATAAATATGACACATAGCATATAGGATTTTATATATTTTTTAAATATTCAGCTGTCAGCTTAATTTTCAGCTGTCACTACTTTATTATTGGAATAACAGTAATGTGAAACCTCGGTTAATACATGCCATTATCTAACTTTTCTGTTATAAAATAGAATGGTTTCTTGAAACTTCTTTTAAGAAATTTCAATTTCATATCATAAGTAGAACATTGATAAATTTCATTTTTGAGTATTTCTGCAAAAAATTATTTGAGAGTATCAGTGGTTCAAACTCAAAATTTACACTTTTTTGTGAGTGCAGTTTCGAAGTATTAGCCCATCTTCAAACAAATGAAAACTTAACAAAAATTACACAATATTCAGAGAAGTTTGAAATTTTGAAAAGACTCCAAATAGTTAAGCTTTTTAATTTTTGATTCTAGATTACTTGATTTATCTAACCTTCATATTTGCTAAAATGAATTATGAAATATATAGTCTGTCTATAAAGTATCCGGGGAAAACAAAGCTCAATTTTAATTATTCAGTATTAAATTAAGTTTTTAGTTCTAATTCTTCAATAAGGAAATTATAAGAAAATATTCCTATTATTTACTTATACAACCTCCATTTAACTGTAAACACTTGACTAAACGTCGAGGTACACCAGAAATTAGATCACCTCCATAATTTACGGTCATGGTAGTCCAGGACGGTAAAACTGACTTAATTAAATCCTCTTTATTTCGTGGCGCTGCTTGTTCAACTTCAATCTTCATTACTCCCCATATGTTCTCAATGGGGCTAGGATCTGGTGAAGCTGCTGGCTATGAAATGGTTGTCACTTGGTGTATGGCATCTTGCATTATCTTGCTGAAAACCCCACTCCTCTGGATATAGATCATGCGCCATTTTTTCATAAAGGTGTCATTATAGGGTTTTTTTGGTTTCCTTGATATGTATCCTTCTCTTTTCAGAGACATACGGATGGTTTCTGGATATACTTTTATATTTCGTTGATTTCCAAATCTGTTAGCTAATTTGCGAAACTCCAGGCGTGTCGTCATAAGGCCAATAAAGTGTTCAAATTGTTTCCTTTAATCTTACGTACTCTTCCTAAAACTGGTCTATGCCTCATATTCATGTTATTTTTTATCTTTATTGCCTCATATACAGCACTAATTTTTTAACGTTTCGAAATCCTTTTCTTTTTTCTAGTTGGGACATTATTTCATGAATTGTATACCTGTTGAAAACCAACATAATTTGGCAACCTTGCAACTTTGGCCATAGCCGACTAACTGCAAAACCTATTTCATACATTACGTTTGTCTAAGAATGTTACAAAAAAGGAGAATATTAAAATTACGAAATGAATTCCGGATACTTTCTAGACGGACTATATCTATATATTTTTTTTTGAAATATTACATATAATAGCTGGATAAATTCCGAAAATTGTACAAATTCAATCTGAAAAGTCTCTTGAAAACTTTCTTAAATTAAATTGAAAAAATATCTTAGATACACTGTTTCACTTTTTAGACATATATAATTATCAACACCTATGAGTGGCAGTTAATCAATAGAGAATTGACAGAGAATATAAATTATTGACCGTGATCATCAAGAACCATCATCCAAGACAAGCCTGCTTCGATTGGATATTCAGAAATAACAGATTCCATCACAAACAACACGTACAATTAAAAAGTTATTCTTTATTTCTCTTTTTAAAAAGTAGATATTCTTCGGGAAAAGAATCTGAAATTCTTACCCATACTCTCGACAGTTGGAAATTACTTGGATGCGAAATTAAAACAATGAGAAAAGTATATCTACGTTACTTCATTCACCGAATATCCGGTTTGAAAGCGAATATTTATAATTATTTAAAGAACTAGGTTATTCCACAGAAAATTGTCAAAAAGAAGATACGATGATAGAGACAGAATGTGAAAGAAAGTTTGGTGTCTAACCGCTAGGATATCATTTGTGTTCTTTTGTACTCCGGGTATTATACTACTCTGTCAAAAAAAGTATCGGGAATTTTCAATTAAAACAACATTTTTACATTTAATCGTCAAAATTTATTGGGTTGCCTTCAAAATAGGCTCCATTTGCTCCAATACATCTATGCCAACGGCACTTCCAATTCTCGAAACATTTTTTATAGGCGCTTTCCGGGATGGACTTTAGCTCTCGCGCCGAATTTTGTTTTATGGCTTCAATCGACTCAAAACGGTTGCCACGAAGGGGCAATTTTAGTTTTGGGAAGAGGAAAAAGTCGCAGGGAGCCAAATCCGGCGAATACGGTGGTTGCTGAAGCACGTTTGTAGAGTTTTTGGCGAGAAAGTCAGTCACAATCGTAGCTCGGAGAGAAGGCGCGTTATCGTCATGCAAAATCCATGAGTTGTTCGCCCACAAATTTGGCCGCTTCTTACGGATACGCTCACGCAAACGTTTCATAACGCCTAGCTAATACTCCTTGTTTACCGTCTGACCCTCTGGAACGAATTCGTAGTGCACCACGCCACGGATATCGCAGAAAACAATGAGCATCACCTTCATTTTCGAGCGGCTTTGGCGTGGTTTTTTCGGTTTCGGCTCATTTTTTGCCACCCATTCCGATGATTGCTGGCTTGTTTGCATATCGTACTCGTAGACCCAGGTCTCATCACCAGCTATAATGCGTTCCATAAATGTAGAATCGGAATTACAGCGATCCAGCATGTCTGAAGCAACCTGTTCGCGATGACGTTTTTGAAGAAAATTCAGGTCTTTCGGTACGAGTCGTGCGGCCACCTTTCTCATGTCCAAAATATCAATCAAAATCGTACGTGCGGACTCGTGGGCTATCTTAAGATCATGTGCTATCTCTCTCGAGCTGGTACGACGGTTTTCCAGCACCCTTTCCTTAATTTCATCGACGTTATCTTCGATCGAAGCCGTCGATGGGCGTCCGGAACGAGGCAAGTATTCGACGACTTCACGACCGTCCTTGAAGGCTCTGTACCACTGATATGCACGAGTTTTCGATAGAGCATTATCACCAAAGGCCTTTTGCAACATTTTCAATGCATCGGCACACGAAAATTCATTTGCAACACAAAACTTTAAACAAATTCTTTGCTCAATGTAATCACCCATAGTAAAAATCGGCACGCACTCTGACATCGACTGACTTAATCAGCTGTTGCAAACACACTAGTTGACAGATCCCGCTCAAGCTTGGCAGAGTAATTAAGGACAGTGGTACCAACCTAGGAAAAAAAAATTTTTCCTGCCTCATTGCCCCGCCAGATTTAAATCGATAATTCCCGGTACTTTCTTGACAGAATGTATAACACGTGGTCGTAAAGTATGGAAGGTATCAGGTGTTTTTTTTAAAGTGATATAACTTTCGATAGGGATAACTGTGATTTGAAGGAATGTAGAAGCCATGTTGTTTTGACATTTCTGTTCAGTAAGCATTGACAAATTATCATGGAAAGACTCACGCCGCGGCAACGTTTGCAAATTGTAAATTTATTTTCAAAATCAGTGATTTATTCGCCATACTTTTGGAACACTTCGTGAAATTTATGGTTTACATAATCGTCTATCAGAGCAGCTTATTCGTCGAACTATCGATAGATTTCGGACGGAATTTTCTCTACTTGCTGCAACAACAACAACAAGACAAAGAACTGTACGTACAGAAGGAAATATCGCTGCTGTAAGTCATAGTGTTAATGATGATCCAGATTTGGCTATTCGTCGACGTTCACAACAAGTTGGACTCTGTTCCACATGGAAAATTTTGCGTAGAGATCTTGGTCTACACCCATACAAGATCCAACTGTTTCAAGAATTAAAGCCACTTGACCATAATAAGCGCCGTTTGTTTGCTGATTGGGCCCTAGCACAGCTTGAAGTTGATCACTTTTTCATCGTAAAATTGTGTTTAGTGATGAAGCTCGTTTCTGGTTGAACTGCTATGTTAACAAGCAAAATTGTCGTATATGGAGTGAAAACAATCCTTAAGAGGTCTGTAGGTTCCATTGCATCCTGAAAATGCACTGCGTGCTTTACACGCTGGAGGCAT
Organism: Megalocaria dilatata; assembly: GCA_034642435.1. Lineage (NCBI taxonomy): Eukaryota > Metazoa > Arthropoda > Insecta > Coleoptera > Coccinellidae > Megalocaria > Megalocaria dilatata. The sequence goes on from CM067856.1 coordinate 45,859,890, forward strand.
CATCAGTCCATATTTCTTTAAAAACGATGCTGGAGCTAATGTTACAGTGAATGGTGCTCGTTACAGATCGATGATCAATGATTATTTGTTTCAAAATTTGAATAGTATCGACCCAGAAGTGTTTCGGCTCCAACAAGATATTGCTACACCTCATGCTGCTACCGTAACAACTGATTTATTGAAAGAAAAATTTGGCGATAACATTATTTCGAGAAATGTTCCAATTAATTGGCGTCCAAGATCATGGGACATAATTCCCCTGGATTATTTTCTTTTTTTTAATGTCAAGTCATTGGTTTATGCTGATAAATCAGAAACAATAGACGCTTTGAAAGCCAATATGACTCGTGTTATTCATGAAATAACGCATAAATTACTCGAAAATGTGGTCCAAAATTGGTCTGGTCGAATGCGGTTCCTCAGAGTTACTCGTGGTGGACATATGTGGGAAATTATTTTTAAAACATGAATGTCATACAATTGTCTTTCAAATAAAGTAAAAATTTGGCTTCAATCTTAATTTAACTGTATTTTATTTCTATTTAAACTTCTATCACTCTTAACAAACCCGGTATATTTTATTGTTTATTTTTATTCAACTTGGAGCAAAGTGGAACGATGATAATTGGTGAGAGTCTCGAACGCCTTTCTTGAGATGTGCTGCATATTTTTAGAGAGTTCTTTTTGTTAGAGCTTTTCAAAGAGAGGTTTTTCGAGGGATTTCTTTGGTTTGTGTTGGGCATTTTCGAAGTGATATTTGTTTTTCACAATGCCGGTATGAAAAAGTGCTGAAACCAATCAATATTCTATATTTTCTCAGATTATTCGATCTCTCTTCAATACTCCACGATGAGCGTTAATTCTATAGGTCAACTAAGAATAAATAGAGTTTCCAAAACATTTATTCAATTTAACTCCTAAAAACTTTTCTAAAATCAAAATTTGTAGAGGGATGTGAGAGACTTCTATTTGATATTCAAGATAAAGACATATCTAAGTTTCTGAATCTATTGAAGATTTACACTCTGAGATGATAAATTGAGTTTTCAAATGAATAAAGTACAAGAAATTGAGACTTAATAGGACGAATAATGAAGGAGATTGCTTTAGTTTGATTTCTCATATTAGATCCCGGCTGGGCAAGTTAATAAACAAGAATGTAGAAAACGACTTCAAGCATCTGCAGGATGATGTACGAAGGCAATTTTCTCGGAGATTTCCTCAACAAAGGGGGCAAAACAAGAAGATCAACACAACGAGGATGTTTGCGAAACACTTTAAATGCTCTAATTACAGAGATATGACGTAATACGCTTTTAATCATTTCGGAATTCATGGTATAAGTTGGGATTTCATTTCTTTGTTACCGTATATTAATCCGTCCTCGTGACCAAAGTTTTCTCTACGACTGAGAGTTTAGAAGAAAATTGTTGGTCAATAATTCAAGAATTGGAGCCCGTATATTATTCAGGGTGAAAATTACGTTTGGAAAAACTCCAGCGTGATAAAATTTTGATTAGACTTGGTTCAGTGCGAAGGAAAACTGTCATCTAGTTGAAGTTAGTTTTATTCTCAGCAATATTCATATTATTGTACTTGTCCGATCTCAGAAATTAGAAAAGTTTGTATGCTACATTCAAATCTTTGGAAAAATTTGAGAACGTATTAAAAGCTGCAATAATTAAATGGAATTTGGTGAATACGAGCAAGAAATATTAGTGAGTATAAGTGTAGAGATTTCGATAGACATTTGTCCTTTGTCTAGCAGTCATCGCTTCTTCCTCGAAATTTCAAATGTATTGATGATTGCGTTTAGGGAAAATAGGACGCCTAAGATTTCATTGTTTTTAGTCTGGCCAACTTACTTATTTACTTTTTAAAACCTCATTATATTTTGAGTCGATCAAATGTTCTATAGTGAGGGATTCAGAATAAAAATTGTCATTTTATGTGGAAAAATTTGTGGAACTAAAATATACTTTGTGAAGCTTTACAGACAATATAAGGCTGAAAAATGGTGATATTTTGGGAATATTAATTGATATCAAAGAATATTTTTATGGAATCCGCTATGATTGTTATTGTAACAACACCGCTTTGCGTAACTATGTTGCAATGAAATTTAAATGAATTCTGATTGCAATTGAAATTTAATTCAATAAATTATAAATCGGAACTATCCAGCAAGGATTCTGAATTGACTGTTTCTGGCAGTTTGTTAGTATACAGTGGGACACTGTCCAGCATTTACGGGAAAAGCTCTCCGACATCTCTACACAGTCTTTTCAGGACAGCAAAGTTTTGTATTCCGCAGCATGAGTCCACAGCAAAACATCACTCTTCCTCCTTTAATCTTTTACGAATGATTGTACAGGCTTTCAGGGCAGATGCAGGACATTTTGGTGGGTCTGAATCAGTGCTCGAAATATGTCTTAACTATATTCGTTTAAGAGTTACAAGATGTTTTAAGTATTTTATCCAAAACTTTCAATCGGCTTACCTCTTGAACGCCTGTATGGATCTTCACGTAAACTTGAGGGAATGAGTATAGGCAAATGCCAAATATTTGCCCATAATGACTTATCGATAGCACAGGTCCGGACTGAAAAAATTACATTATTTATCCCACATCTTGTAAAACACCCTATAAATTCAAATTTCAAAAAGCGAAATTCTCTTCGGAATCTACAATAAATACTCTTTCAAATAAGTCTCATAGGATCAATGGCACACTTCGCATCATCATTTTATGAACCATTGAATATTAGGAATTTTCAGTTTATAAACATGTTTGGAACTGAAAGAAATTGACAATAAATAAGAAAAAAAATTATAACTCGTTTTCGAAAATACCCCCTCTCTCTTCCGAACATTTTTAGCTCTTGTGATCAAATCAGCTTTCTTCAAAATTTCCGGTCGATTTCTTATTGCTTCACATGCAGCTTGAATACGATCAATCAGATGCTCCCTGTTTATGATTTTTTCAAAGTTAACTCTTTTTTTTAAGTCCCCCCAGAGAAAATAATCCAAGCATGTAAGATCTGGGGATCTTGAAGGTCAGTCATAAGATCCCCCTCTCCCAACCAATCATCTGGATAAACTTCATTCAAATGCGCTACAATTTCACAGGTAAACTATGCCGGAGCTCCATCATGTTGGAAGTACATTCCTCTTAGAATATTGCTTCCATCATTCAAGAGCCCTGGCAAATGCTCGATTGAAAATTGTAGATATGTCACTCCATTCATCCTGTGTGAAAGAATATATTGTCTAATTAGGCGATTATTGTAAATTCCACACCAAATATTGACTGAAAAACGATGTTGTGAATTACGTTTCCTAGTCACTTTCGGATTTACTTTGAACCAAATATGTGCATTGCGAACATTCAAAATGCCATCTTTTGTGAAGGTCACTTCATCAGTAAAAAGCGTTCTGAAGATAGCTCGCTGGTTCCGCAAAACCCATCTGTAAAATCGCATCCTCGGTAGTTCATCGCCTGGCTCGAAGGTTTGAATGGATTTTAAATGGAATGGAGGCCACTTTTCACGGTGCAGAACTCGCCAGACCTCAGAATGTGGTAAACCTAAAACTGAACCAAGACGCCGAGTGCTGTTGAGAGATTTTCTTGGACAGCTTCTATCATCTCTTCATGGTTTATCATCGAACTTGCTCTTTCTCATTTACTTACTAACGGAAAGTGTCCAGTTTCACGAAGTGAGCGATTAATGTTCGAATGTTTGGTGGTTAGGAATTCGACGATCCGGATATAGCCTTCGATATAAAATAATAAAATGATATCTTAAGCTTCAGGTCAATTCAAGCAACATGTGAGAAGATAAATAGTGGACCAGAAAGAAAGGCTAATTGAAGCTGCAGAACATTCAATACAAGAGTTAGCAGGTGTCAAAAAGAAATAGGGAAATTTTCGAGAAAAAATCACATATGGAAATTGATGGGGGAAGGGATATAAAAAAATTCATTTGCAAAAGTGTAAATAAGATGTCGAAAAGTATTTCGTTTTCTATGCGTGTGTAAATGAATCGAAAATTCCAAATATTCAATAGCTCATAAAATATTGATGCGAAATGTGCCATTATTTCAAATGAGCTTATTTGAAAGAGTATCCATTGTAGATTCTGAGGAGAATTTCACTTTTCGAAAATTCGATGTACAGGGTGTTTTATTACAAGATGTGGGATAAAGAATATTATTTTCTCAGTCTGGACCAGCGCTATCGACAAGTGATTACGTGCAAATATTAGGCATTATCCTATACTCATTCCCTCAAACTTTCAGGAAGATCCACGCAAGTCTCTTTAACTAAAATAGTTAGGACTCATTTCGAGCATTGATTCAGACTCACCAAAATGTCCTGCATCTGCCCTGAAAGCCTGTTCAATCATTCGTGAAACACCCTGTTTATCGAAATTGTTAGAGTAGCTTGAATCCTGGCTCATCAATTATGAGTTTTCAATACATGAAATCGTTGCTTATAGGATGTAAGCCTGATCAGAGTTTCTCACGAAAATAATATTTATATAGGATAGGAATTCTCCCATCGTTCTGTTTCGCAAACACCAAACCGTTCGGCCAATATTATTTGAGTGGATAATTGTGGAAGTTGTAGCTGTCCCTGCTTAACAATACTACAGCGCGAAGTCTCTTTCTAATAGTTTTGTAGCCAAATCACACAGAATAAATAACAATTTGTGGCAGAGCCCACGTCTTATACGTAATCAAAAACGCTCGAAATACTCGCGATTAAAATGAGTGCGTGATTCCAATTCAACACAGGGATAGTCTTCGGGAGCTACATGTCTCATATCGAATTGAAATATGGGGTGTTTTTTTAGAGTGATAGAACTTTAAAATGAAGTAAAACACATTTAAAATTAAGATTGAAACCACATTTCTTCAAATTTGAATGATAATTATCTGTTTTAAAAATAATTTCCGGCATATGCCCACCACGAATAGCTCTGAGAAACCGCATTCGATCAGACCAATTTTGGACCACCTTTTCGAGTAATTCAGGCCTTATTTAATCAATAACAGGAGTTATGTTGGCTTCCAAAGCGTTTATTGTTTCTGGTTTATCAGCATAAACCAATGACTTTACATAACCCCAAAGAAAATAATCCAGTGGAGTTATGTCGCATGATCTTGGAGGCAAATTGATTGGACCATTTCTCGAAATAATGTTATCGCCAAATCTTTCTTTCAATAAATCAATTGTTACGGTAGCAGCATGAGGTGTAGCACTATCTTGCTGAAACCAAAACTCTTCTGGCTCGATACCATTCAAATATTGAAACCAATAATCATTGATCATCGATCTGTAACGAGCACCATTCACTGTAAAATTAGCTCCAGTATCGAAATATGGACCGATGATGTAGTGCAAAAATTATTAGCGTGTAGAGCACACCATACAGTGCATTTTACAGGATGCAATGGAACCTGCAGAACTTCTTGAGGATTGTTTTCACTCCATATACGGCAATTTTGCTTGTCTGCATAGCCGCTCAACTAGAAATAAGCTTCACAACTAAACAAAACTTTACGATGAAAATGGATCAACTTCAAGCTGTTCTAGGGCCCAATCAGCAAACAAACGACCCTCACTGTGGTCAAGGAGCTTTAGTTCTTGAACCAGTTGGATCTTGTATGGGTGTAGTCCAAGATTTTTACGCAAAATTTTCCATGTGGTGGATGCACAAATTCCAACTTATTATGAACGTCGACGAATAGACAAATCTGGATCATCATTAACACTATTACTCACAGCAGTAAGTACAGTTCTTCGTCTTGTTGTTGTTGTTGCATCAAGTAGAGAACATTTTGTCCGAAATCGATCGATAGTTCGACGAATAAGCTGCTCTGATGGAAGATTATATAAACTATAAATTTCACGAAGTGCCCTATAAGTTTGGCGAATAGAACACTGGTTTTTATGAAAATAAATTTCAACAATTTGTAAAGTTGTTGCGGCGTGAGTCTTTCCATGATAATTTTTCAATGCTTACAGAACAGAAATGCCAAAACAACATGGCTTCTATCTTCTTTCAAATCACACTTATCGCTAGCTAAGAATTATGATCTGTGGGAACTAGGAAAAATTCCAGTGAACCCAAACATTTATTTTGCATTTACACCATATGACTTTTTTTCGAAAATATGTAACCTGTATGTGCTTCTCGCTTTTTTTTGTGTGATTTTCACAAACTTGTAGGAGACAATATTTTTACAGATACCATTATACCCTTTGATTGCAGTAACTAACTCATTTTTTGATTAATTACTTTGATTTCTACTGTCTATTCGAGCTACAGAGCGGTCTTCCTATTAAAGCGACTTCTACGTCATTTCGTTGGATTTATTATTAATATTTCAATTAATTTTTTCATGAGTTTTGAGACAACCCCTTGAGGAACATTTATACGGCTTATTTGGACATATTCGCTCTACTAAAGTTTTTATTGTCTCAGTGGTCATATCCGCCAATCCCACATGAACTATTTTTCTCAATTTATTATGAAATATTACGACATAATCTACGATATTACTTTTTGAATCATTAAATTACAGCCAGTATTGTTTTTACGAACCAAGCAGTTTTCATTAGTGAAAACAACATTCTTTCGAGAGTTTCGAGTGACTTTTCTGTAGAAGAAATCTTTCTGTAAAATACTGAGTGTTTCCATACCGGGTGGTTTATTTGAACATTCAATTTAAATTTGTTAACCTTCGATTTCGCACTTTTTAGAATTTGTTTTCTTATTTCTTATTTTCGTAGAATTTATTTTATTTTCAAGCCAGTTATGGCGAAAATGAACCTGAGTCGTATTTATTTTCAACCAATATGGTCTCATGCATCTCACGTTTGAAGTGCGAATGAAAGCACACTACAGAGCCTTTCGATCGAAGCATCCCCACTCGCACTGCCGTTGGGAGATCAGTAGTTTATTCGTCATCGCATCGCGCTAAGGTTTCGATTCTTCCTCTGCTCTACTGGACTCTGGTCGTTGTCTCAATTAACATTTAATTTCGTATCTTTCCGACTGTCTTTTACATAACTGTATGTGGCTACTAGCTCATTATTCCTTTGTTTCATTAAGCTCTAGCTGAACGATTTAAAAGTGGAAATTTTGATTTGGAAGATAAAGAACGACGCTGAACACCACCAAACGTTAAGCATGAAGAATTAGAGGCAAAACTAGATTTAGATCCACCACAAACACAAGAGGAACTCGCTAAACCCCTTGGAGTCACTCAACCAGCCATTTGCCATCATTCAAAAGCAATGGGAATGATCCGAAAAGTGGGAATTTTGGTGCCTTATGAACTGAAGCTAAGGGACTTCAAACGTCGTTTTCCACTTTTTCACGTGTGAAAAATTACACCAACGAGAAAAAAGAAAGAGGTTTTTGCATCGAATTATGACTGGCGATGACTGGCGATAATCTAAAACATCGGGAAACGTATCATCAACTGTCAAGCCGAATATTCATGACGAGAAAATCATCTGTGTGTGGTGTATTATGATTTGCTAAAATCGAACGAAAGAATCACAAGGGAGGTCTACCGACGACAATTGAAGCATTTGTGCCGAACATTCCGAGAAAAGCGGTCGCAATAGGCTGACAGATACTACAAAGGTGTTTTGCAACATGACACATGTTGCGTCGCCTATTATAACGTACTTAGAAACCTCTCAAATGGGAAGTCCTACTCCACCCGCGGTCCAGTTCAGACCTTTTGATTATCATCTCTTTCGATCGATATAACATGGTCTTGCTGACTAGCACTTCTCCAATTACGATGAAGTCAAAACATGGATAGCGGCCGAAGAGCCACCCTGTTTTCGGGTGAGATCCTTCAATTGTCGGAAAGATGGAAAAAAGTACTGGCTAGCGACGGGCAAAACTTTGAAATTTGAACGTAAAAACAAATTTTTCACAATAACGCTTCAATTCTTGACAAAAAAAACGCACGATCTCATTAACTCTCAATAATTTTTTTCCAGAAGAATTTAAAAATAAGTGATATATTAAGCAGAAAACCGAATTTTTCTTTATAACAATTTACCAGGAGATTGGAAAGTCGACGTAATGCTTCAAAGAGTTATTTATACTTGAGATCATTCCGTGAAAAATTTCATGAAATTTGTTTCTTTTTAGAATGTTAATGGAACAAGAAACTTATGTCTGTGATTTGTATACCAAAGTTGGTCACATTTTTTCCGACTAATACACAAATGCTTAATGATTACTCATTTTTCCATTTTGATAAAAATATCAATTGAATGCTTTCATTTAAGAAGTTTTATCATGATTAATTATTATTGATGAAAAGGTAGAAAATTTCTGGAAACTCTAGAAACGTCAGCACAGTAATCATCAATTTTTGAATTTTGGTTAACTGAATTTGCTTCAAATGATCTCTAGTGAAGGGAGATCATTAACAGCGCCCCATTTTGTTTTATGAATCAAACACATTATTTATTAGAAAATTATTGAAATTTTCATTTCTGTATGAAGTACAATGGATACCATTAGTTATTAAATAGAACACCATTTAAATGTTCACCAAGAAAACGCTGGCAGGAATGAAGTCGTTAAACCCAATTGTCCATGATTCTCTCACACAAATCACCTCGTATCTTAGCAAATACTCGTTCAATATTGATCTGCAAATCGTCTAAATTTGCTGGATGATTGCTGTAAACCAAAAGAAGTCCAATATAGTTAAATTGCAGAAACGAGGCGGATAATTTATTGGTCCATTTCTTTAGATTTTTTCTAAGCACCAATTACTGATTGCACGATGCTTTAAATGATGTGGTGGTTTGAGTTTTTGGGTTAAAACAATTTTGTATGGATGTAAACCAAGGCCTTCTCGTAAAATTTTCCACAAAGACGCCTGAGAGATGCCTAGTTCTTGTGAACGTCGAGAAATCGATACATTTTGGTCCTTACAAACACTTTCACGTACGGCAGCAATATTCTCTTCAATTTTTGCATTTTTTTCATCTCACTGGCACTGCAACATCATGAAGTTCAAAATTTTTTTCAGACTTCTTCATTGAACGTTCAACTATTCTTTTATCCGGACGATTATGATGTGAAAACTTCATTTTGAATGTTCTTTCGCTAAATTATTGCTATTTACAAATAGACAGAGTCTTGAATTCAATTTCATCAAGGAATCTTTATCAGTAATTCCATTGTATTCGGCTGACTCTATTCTCGTTCCCAAATTCGTAAAATACCAACGGTTGGACGAAATGATATGCACTTAGATACGAGAGCACAAAAGCACATTCAGATTAAATATATTAGTGTAGATCCGTTTTTCGACCCCTCGCTGCTGTTCCGAAAAGACTATTAACCTAAGTTAATTGTACAAAATAGGATACTTATGCTTGGTGAGAATAAAATGGTTGGGTATAAGATAACGAAATTTTGTTTCCCCTCGTTCCTTCAGCGTCGAACATTCATGCTCTTTATGGCCGCTTTAATTATAATAGCGAACAAGTCACCCATTTCCCATTTACTTTGTTACATTTTGTTTCACATTTAGTTCCTTTTTATTAATTTAATATACCGTGGAATATACACCACTATGTGTGTATTTTCCTTCCTATATTATTTTTATGGTAACTTTCTCTAAATTGAAAACTTGTAATCTATTCTGCCTGAGAGGTACCGGGAATCCTACGTTATGTATTTTCATTCAAATTTGTATCGCCTTCATAGCTCTGTCCAAAATCACTTGCCCAGATGCCTAGATTCTATTGTTTGCAGTCTTCCCATTGTCCCGTTTGAAAGTTTCGATCGCTCATTGCTTTCCGTATTCCCTCCATCCAGTTCTTTCTTGGTCTTTCTCTTCGTCTTCTTATATTTGGTATTCACTCCATCGTTTGTTTCGGCAGTCTTGTTTGCCCCATTCGTTGAACATGTCAATACTAGATCAGTTGTTTTCTCTCTATTCCATCCATGATTGTGCCTTCTACTCCCATTTGATGACGAATTTCCTGGTTTCTTATTATTTATTTTCTTGATATTCTAGCCGATCTCCACAAGGAATCCATCTCTGCAGCTTCTATCCTCTTCTTATTTCTTTTTGTCAATCTGCATGTCTCGGATCCACATATTAATTGGCTTTTGATCATTGTATTGTAGATGTTGAACTTTCGTGGTCTTGGTTTTTGCTACATAATATTCTGTTAAAACAGCCAATCACATTTCTTTCCTCTGTTACTCTTGATCTTATCTCATTGTCATCTGTACCGTTTGTATCGAACTTCACTCCCAAATATTTATACTCTTCGCAAGGTGTATGCTTTCTGTACCATCAATGTACAGTTCACTCATTTCTTCTCCAATACAGAGGTATTTAGTTTTTTTCCAGATTTATTTCTACTCCCCAATATTCGTATGTTTCTTTCAATTTACGTGTCATATATTGTAGATCTTCTTGGTCATCCGCAAACTAGATGTGTAGATGTTTGTATCATTCAAGGGTATGTACATCCCAGAATATTTTCGTTTCCAGTGAATTAAAGCAGGCTTTATATAGATTTTAAATAGAGTGAGATATGGTGCATCCCTGTCGTAATCCCTTATTTACATAGATGAGCTTGACAATCTGTTTCCTACTTAGATTCTTCAATGTCGCAATCAAAGTCTGATTTATATTTGTGTTCTGTAGCTTACACCAAGTTATTGAATCGTAGGCCTTGGTTACTTATACGAATAAAATATGCGTTGCTAGGTTAACTTAACTTCTCTTTTAAATTACCTGTTTATTACAGAACACATTGTCCGTGTACGATCTTCCAGCCCTGAATCAATATTGCTCCTCCTCCTCGCCGAATTCTTTTTCAATGAGAGTTCTTAAAATTCTTGCGTACAGTCTGCTAAGAGTACTCGTAACTGAGATTCCTCTGTAATTCGAGCATAAGTCTTTCATTAATTTTTTATGGATTGAAGACATATAAGCCACTTTCCAAGTATCTGGAAAATCTTCTCCGTTGATGTATCAGCTTAATATTGTAGTGAGCAGAAGGAATAGTTTTTCAGTACCGTTCTTGATGAGTTCCGCATATATATCTTCCGGTTCGCAGGATCTACCCTGTTTTAGATCCTTTATATTCTCTACCACCATTTCCGTATCAATTTCCATGTTCTAACCTTGAATGCTGTCTGACGTCGTTCTTGCAATAATTTGGTATAGTGCTGTATCCATTGTTGTTGTCGGATTACGCTTATGTTGGATTTTTCGTTTCCTGTTGATTTAACACTTTTTATAAACTTCCACTTCCATAGATTTCCTTCCTCCTATGTATGTATCTATTTGTCGGCATTTTTTAACCCACAGTTAGTTCTTTGCTTTGTTAGTCTTGTTTCGTGTTTCTCTCTTCATCGTGATGTAAATATCTCGATCTTCCTGTTGCCTTGTTGTACTTGATGTAAGCTTTCTTCTTTAGTGCTATCATTTCTTCTATTTCACTGTTCCACCATATTGTTGTACTGCTGAAATTTTTTTTTCTCTCCAATAACTTCTCTTGCTGCTTGATGTATAATCTCAACAATATTCTAGTATATATTGGGTGTTCTTTTCCGGGGATTGTAAATACATGTACAGTCTCCGTTGATACAAATACCTGGTAGTATCGTCTAAAAGGCCCTCCAAATTATATTTCGGGTACTCCATTATTTCACCTGCTTCATCATGTTGGGTATCTGTTTTTTTGTTTTTGACAGAAGTTCTTACTTAAACCAACAAGTAACCAATCCTCAAAATATTTCTCAAACTCATTTTTGGGAATCGGCTTCAATACTTACCGCGGAATTTGCTTAAGTTTTTCTGCTGAAAATAGAAGCTTCCAAGTATTAATATGAGTTCCATAAGCAATACCGAAGAAAAACGGCGGTTTTTCGATAAGACCTGGTATATTTTGAGACAGAAATTCGTTGACAATGATGATTGCCTTGTGAGAAGATGAGTGGTGCGGCAACGAGTTTAGGCCTTGAAGTTCCTGATGGCTCCGTATTGGGGCCGCTATTGTTTTTGATTTTCATAAACGATTTTCCGATAAGTGTAACTCATTTCAAGGTGTTATTATTTACCTGAGTGGTTGTTTCTGCATGAAGTTGTGATGAAATCTAAAAGGCTTGTGAAAGCTCTATGAGGAAATTTGTCCACTGGTGTCGTTTAAATGGACTTGATGGTTATTGTACAAAAACAGTGCCCTTATTTCAGCTTGAGAAACATACGGAAAAAAATTTAGGGTGGGTTACGCACATGGATGAAATATGTAAAAAATTGAACTGCTCATTCTTAGAGTTAAAAATCTGTTATCTTTTGGCTCAGGATCGGTATATGACTTACTGTTACATCCTATAATATGAAGGGTCTTTCAATGGGAACGTCCCATTTTCAAATTGACATTACTCATGCATGACAGCCATTGTTCATTTGTGACATTGGCAGTTGTATTTGTTAATGTCTATCATTTAATCATGGACAACAACGTTTACAAATAATCCAAATTTAATATGAAAAATCGCGATCTGTTACTCTAACTCTAATAACGTTGAAAGTTTAGTGAAGAAGTTTGAAACAAATTTTACGCTTCATGCACTTGCAGTGCCAGTGAGACAAAGAAATGCAAGAAGTGAAGAGAATATTCCTGCCGTAAGTGAAAGTGCTCGTGAAGACCAAAATGTATCGATATCTCGACGTTTACAAGAACTAGGCATTTCCCAGAAGTCTTTGTGGCGAATTTTCCGAAAAGTTTACATCCATAGAAAATTGTTTGAATCCAAGAACTCAAACCAACAGATCATTCAAAGTGTTGTCTATTCAGTAATTGGCACTTAGAAAAAATCGGAAATGATGCAGTTTGTCATAAGAAAATCCTTCTCAGAGATGAGGCTCATTTATGGTTAAACGGTTATGTTAACAAGCAGAATTACCGTATCTGGAGTGGTGATAAACCTGAAGAATATGAAGAATTGCCATTTCATTCTGATAAAATAACTGTTTGGTGCGAATTTTATGCTGGAGGAGTCACTGGACCTCATTTTTTTTCATCGAAGCTCATGAGGCGGTAACTGTCAATGGAAATCGTTATCGGTAAATGTTGACTGATTTTTTTATGGCCTGATTGGTTTGTCTTGATTTGCAGAACATGTGGTTACAACAGGACGGTACCACTTGTCATACTGCGAATGACAAAATGACTTCATTGAAAACAAACTTCGGTGATTCGATTATTTCAAGAAATGAAACGCTAAAATAATCCGCCTTGTTCCTCCGATTTAACTCCATTGGACTTCTTTCTTTGGGGTTACACAGAGTCATTGGTTTATATTTAACATTGGTCAATATTTAACAGATAATTGCTAACGTAGTGACCTGATTTGTGTGAGAGAGTCCTGGAAAATTGACATCATTCCTGCCAGCTTTTCCGTGGTGGACATTCAAATGATGTTTTGTTTCATAAACATCATAAAGAAATAAAAATTTCAACAATTTCAAAATGAATAATGAGTTTTATTTACAAAACAAAATGGGGCGCTGTTAATGAAATGCCCTTTATTTTTGAGCATTTTTATTGGTTTTGGAATTGTGTTATATAGAGTCGGAACAAGGAACGGGTAACTCCTTTATGTAAGATTCGTGAGCATCAAAGAGGCTCTATCATGGTTTCATGCACGACTCATATATTTTCCTACGATTTCAGGAACTCTCATCCGATGGTGTCTATTAGCAGCTTGTAAGTGGTAGAGTTGTCTTAAATCCAACACTCTCGTTTCTTGGAACAAATATTCGCTTCCATAACGCTCAAGTCTCTTGAATATCAACTTTAGGATTCTCCTCTGCAGAATTTCCAGTAACTCGGTATGCGTTTTCACAGCCCAGCAGGTTATAGCATATCGAAAGTGACTCTCTACGAGTGCGAAGTACAGCATTTTCAACTGTGGCGCAGGTAGTACCCTGGTAAGAATCCCAAACTCGTATAACAAAAAGTGTAATTTATTGGTCAAGTTCTTTATATGTTCTGACCAATTCATATTAGGGTTCACCGTGAACACCGTGACACTTTGGGACAAACCATATGGCTTCAAGAAGAAAGCAAAATATGGTTCAACATTCTGTCAAAACGCGAATGACAGAAGTGTTGTCGGACTTGAAATAAACACACTGTAAAAATGCAAACTCTAGAGGGGCCACCGTCATAAATAATTATATACAATATTATGTTTGAGAAATAACATTATCTTAAGTTTCAATCTACCGTCTCTGCGAACTTGACGTAAATCTTTCTTCTTGAACACATCGCTCTTCTCTCAGCGAAACATGGTTTCTATGTTATATTCATGGCCAAATGAAATACGTAAATACTAAGTTAGAAAATAAACAATTGGATGAGGAACCTCTTCCCTAAACCACGATAAATACATCGAGACCGATCAAGAAAAGCAGGAGCATCTAGTGAAATCTCCAGTGATAGTAGAGAACTGGTATAAAAGCGGATTTATTGGAAACGGAAGTTTTGTTCAGCCGGTTACTCCATGAGGGCAAGGCAATATCCGGAAAGAATAACTTTCCAGGGTTATCTTGCAACCCAAATGAACGGACCGATTCGTTTGCAGCGGTTTTCAAATTTCTCTCATAGTTCCTTTATACAAGGTGCATCCTTTACAATGAAACAGAGTTCATGTTGGACAAAGTATTATTATCTGAAAAAATGCTGAAGTTTGGAGAGGACATCTGTAAGAATGCAAATCTCCAGTGGATAAATCACCATTGAGTGAGTGTACAGTTGCCGAGTAAAGCAATATAACATTTGAAATGCTACAGAATGTCTCCGAACGTTGCCAAATCCAGTCCAATATGTGTGATATATAGGCTATTTTATATGAATGTCTAGGGGTATTGATAAATAAATCGGCCTATCTCTTCTTCAGTGTAAAATAAACGAAGACTGTAACGTTTTTTTACAAGATTTAAATTATTACTGAACGCCTTAGCAATATAATATTAACAACAATTAACGCAGAAACAGTTACTGCTTCTGAACTTCACCGTCTTTATACTTAATCTCGTACTCTCGCCTAAAACGTTCGCTCTATCAACTCTCCATTCGCGAACTGAACTGTCTGCCAACAGCGTTCTTCGCGAAATGACACGAACTTCCTTCTCAACCGCTTCTTTACGACCGGCGTTAGGTCTCCTTAGATTAATGCTTCCGATCTCCAACCCTGACTGCCTCCACCATACTTACCTCGACTTTCGCTTATTGTACAACTCTTAGATGCCATATCAATCATACTCAGAAATATAATAATGAGGACGAAACTCATGATACCCCATATCCCGATATCTTCATCCAGGAAACTGTTAACGTTTTTTGGTTCAGCAATAAATCTCTTCTCTTTTATGACGACTAAACATCCTATGGTAGTACGTACGATTTCAAACATCTTAAATCGGCATTGCTAAAGGACAGGAAGTGCTTTCGATCTAGCAGCTACGAGAGGGCCGGCGTCCCAACAATTTGACCAACACAAGTATGCCCATAACTCTTGGCTAAAGTAACTCATGTACGAAAAGATTCATTTTTATATCAGGTGCATTATTTACAAAGTGGAAACTCAACTTCTAGACACAAGAAATTGAATTCCTACATAGATCTGGTGAAACCTATCACAGGACAGTATCATGATTGTTCCTTGTCCAAAATCCACAAAGAGATTTATAATCTTAAAGTTATCCTCTTTCAATTTTAAGTTGATCAGCCTCGTTTTAAAAGACAGCTACTGTATTCGTTTCCATACTAAACAAAAATTTTGTTGATGGAGCGTCAGTAGGGCTCATTTTTGAACCTTCAAATTTCAGTTGAAGGATAATTCAGAATAAAGGATTTGAGGACGATTCGTTCTGATTGAATCCAATGAAGATTAAATTAAACTTCTTCCGTATAATAATATTACTAAAGTAAAAATAACAGCAATTATTTCCGTCACTACTTTAAGCAAAATAGTAAGTCAGTCATATTTCATTTCATTGAAAATTCTTCATATTAGGGGTGGAAATAAGTTCATGCGGTTTTGATAACATATGTCGCTACTAGTTTATTATTTCGTTGTTTCATCTGGAAACATCTTCATTTAGAAGTGGTATCATTATGCTTTCTTTTCAGTATCTCTTATTTTGCTGGAGTGTGAGAAAAATTAGTTTTCAGTAAGTAAATCGATAAATAAATAAAATAGTTTTTCGAAGTGCATTCCGTTTTTCTAATATTTCATTAAAAACATTATTTCATAATCAACTTTAATGCATTTCATTCATTGATAATCTCCAGAAGAGATATTAATCAATTGTTAACTTCAGAACTTATGTACTGAACGCTAAATTTGATTATCATGAGGATTTTTTGTTAAACATTTAATCGTTCATTTTAATAATTTTATATTACAATAGCTCAATAAATTATATTCTAGCTACTCGTTACATATTAGTTTTTAAAAAATTAATAAATACATAATTTTAAAAAATAATACGTTAATTAAGAATTCGAATTTCGTCAGATGAGAAAAGATTTATGATTAGGAATATGAATTTCAATATTTTTGCAATATTAAATCCAACTTCTAGCAGTAGAATAGTTTAGTTATTTTACACTAGTAACACTAGTACTTTAGTGCACTAAAGTTTTTGAGGTTGAATAACTTTTCCGATATCCAAGTCTCAATTCTTGATCATTAAGATAAATTTATAGGACCAAGCTCTTCGAGGAATAATTTTAATAGATATGCGTTGAGGAGTGTTTTCTAAGTAACAGATTTGAATTTAAATTTTCAAATTTAAATCCATAGACTAAATAAACTAGACTAGAGAAATTAAACGATCATTAAAACATAATTATCGAATTTTCGCGAAACTTCATGAAAATCTGTTATCCACAAATATTTTTCTTCAATATATACAACCTTCAAACTTCAACCCTGATTGATTCGATAACAGTGAGAAACTCCGAGTATAAATTTCGAATAATAATTAATTTTTATACGAAGTTAAAATTCAATAATTACTTTCGTATATCTGTTGGGTTATTTATTCCATTTGACATTATATATTGAGTTTTGATTATATACGTCTATTAAATGTAAGCGGTGCTTGTTAGACATAAATTTATTTCTAAAAGTTTTTTGAATAAAAATTTTTTTTTTTAAATTAAAATTGTAGGAGATAAACATATTTCAATTTGTTTTAATATTCAAATTTTGTTATATTTCTTCTATCAAGTAAAAGGAATTTCTATTTTATTTTATATATAATATATAATTATATTTTGGCTTCAATAAATCTCATTATAGAATGTCAATGAATTTAAATAAACCTTAAAATAACTCACACTGTTCTTTGATTTTGTTAGAACATAGATCAATCTTGAATTATATAGTTCATCTGTATTTCGAAGCTTAAGTCTTTTAACACGTGAGTGATATAGGTTATGTTTTTGATTTTGATATTTGGAATGTTAAAAGAGGACTGAAGACGGGATTGTCTAGAATTATATTTGTTTTTTGAAGATATAGTGCACATTTTTTTAGAGATTTTTGAAATAATTTATTCGAATATTCAAATATATTAAATATTTCAAATAAATTATATTCTTTGAAAAGTCCTTCAAGTGTGTTCATGTTTTTAAAAGGCAATTGGTGTTCTTAACGGTAAGACCAGAAACAAAATTTTGTGTCCTTTAAATATTTATTTATTAATTTTAATTACTTTCGTATATCTGTTGGGTTATTTATTCCATTTGACATTATATATTGAGTTTTGATTATATACGTCCATTAAATGTAAGCGGTGCTTGTTAGACATAAATTTATTTCTAAAAGTTTTTTGAATAAAAATTTTTTTTGAAATTAAAATTGTAGAAGATAAACATATTTCAATTTATTTTAGTACATAAAGTATTGACCAAAATTATCTAGATCCATCAGCCAAGACAAATTTGTTTCGAATGGATATTAAAGAATTATGAATTCAATAGCCGAAAAATATTCCACATAGAATAAAATAATTTTTTTTACTGGCCTTTTAAAAAAAACTATATAAATATATATATATATATATATATATATATATATATATATATATATATATTCATCAGAAAAAGAATTTTAAAATCTAACCCATATTCTCATCAGTCAAAAATCAGAAGTAAATTCATGAAAGACCCCCTGTTATCTCTGCCACTGATGAGAATATAAGGAAGAATCGTGGTTGCACAATTTGAATGATTTAATATTTGATGAATTGAAAAACAGAAATTGGTGAAACGGTTAGATCTCATTCAAACTTGTAACTAAATGAGGTGCTTTTAACATGTGTCATGTAACACACACATCGAAAACTCCTTATCGACTGTTCACATATCAATTGATGAGGTATGTCAGCTATAATATGGGTATATGGGCACCGAATATTCAAGCGAAGATAATTAGTGTTTGTAAACGAGACTCTTGACGCTCCTGGAACGTATACGCTTTCACGTTTACAACTTCGAGTTCAGAGTTGCCATAGATGTTAATTCAATAGGGACTGAATGTGACATGCATTTTCATGTTCCGGTGCATGCAGGATCAATTATTATAAGTAGCCCAGAGCTTCTGCAACAGTATCCATGACGAGTGCTTGATGAACTTAGAGTGTGTATCAGGAAATATCATCAGTTTTGATATTTTGTGAAGCAGAAAAACAGACATGTCGAAATTGAGTAGATGATGTTAAATATAGAACTATTTTCTGAAGGTACTACTTGGTAGTTGATCATAATTAAAACAAGCTATTGAAAATAACTAAGGGGTGGACCATTTTAAATTCACAGTTTTGATCGGCTATGACTAAAGTACTTAAGAATATTTTTTCAAAGCTGTGAGTTTATTAGAAATACTTAATCTTGCCATTTACGAGTAATAATAATAATTCCATTCGCTTTCAACTCAATACAATATTTAGAAAAATATAGTGCAAATAATATATCAACCGAGGCTCTCTAGACAGTTCGCCGATTAGTTCTTAAAAAAATAAGAGCTACAATTTTTCCCTCTTGAAACGTCGTGACGGAAATTTGAAATTATTTTCCAAACTAAAACACAATAACTTCCCAATGAATTAATGAGACAACAAAAAAGGCAATGTGAAATTCCATTATCGGGTTCAAAATTGTCAAAATCTGGTATATAACTTGTCAATTCCGGATATAGGAATCTAAATTAATTTAAAATTGTCAATAATCGTGAGAAGACTTGATAAATTTTATGTTCGGTTTTCAATATAAATCTAAATCACCATATAAATCTGATTCACCAAATCATCGACTGCATTTGAATATGAAGACAGCTTTAATCTGTTAGTTTCCCATAATTTTAATTTCAAAAATATAATATATAATTATACTTAGGTTTGAATAAAACTCATTATGAAGTATCAAGTGGTTTAAAGAAAACCATATAATACCTTACAGCTTTCTGTGATTTTTGTGACGAACATAGAATATCTTGGATTTTAAATATATTGTTTTCAAAACGAGGATACCACTAGGTCTGTTGTGGGGTGAGTTATATTTGTTGTTAATTCATTTTATTTTTTAAATGTAAAGTAGGACCGATGATGACCTTATCGGAATTCTAATTGTTTTTTGAAGATGAAGTACGTGTTTTGAGAGATTTTTGAAGTAACTTATTTAAATATTCAAATATATTAAATATTTCAAATAAATATATTTTCTGAGAAGTCCTTAAAATTATGTTTTGTATTTTTGAAAAGGAATTAGTTTTCATAATTGTAAGATCAGAAACAAAATTTTGTCTCTTTCAAATATTTATTTATTAATTTCAGACGACAATTTATATTTGTTGGGTAATTTATTCCTTTTGAAGTTGTATATTGAGTTTTGATTTCATTCGTCTATTAAATATAAGTTGTGCTTATAAGACATAAATTTAATCCTTAAAATTTTTAAATAAAATGTTTTGAAATTAAAATTATAGGAGACAAACAGATTAAATCTGTTTTTATATTCAAATTTTGTAATATTCCTTTTATCGAGTAAAAAACCCTTTCATATTATTTTACTTTTTTGTTTGCGTCCAGAAGCCATACTTGTATTTCTTTATTGAAAGATCTGCGATATGTTAGTCTTTTATACTCTATAGGAAGAAGAGCAGACATTTTGTGAACCAAATATGTCCAGCATCTCTGATCAATCATCTTCTGAATACGCAGATTTGTGAGCTTGTACCTTGTACAATGCTCATGATCGATCAGTTGCAGTTTTATCCTTTCCTTTTGAACAAGATTAGTTAGTTTTAAAAAGTAAAGCTGTCTAATATCTATCACTTTTGACATTGTATAAATTCCTCTGAAGAAAACAAGAAGGACTTCACACAAATGATCCTCATGCAACTTCTCCAAATGAACATTGTGCGCAGTTCCCCAACCAACATTTCTATATGTTAATTGCGATTGTACCAAGGTGAAATATATGATTTTCAGATGTTTGATATTCATGTGTTTTTTCAAATATTTGAATATGTGTATTAGTCCATGCATTTGTCTTGTCAAGTATTCACCATGATAGTCCTATCTCATATGTCTGTCAATATGCATGCCAAGGTATTAAATATGGCCTTCTTTACTTTCATTGATGCACACTCGTTCATCGACTTTCAGAGGTCCCAAATTTGGAAGACTGGATTCATAATATGTGAAAGGTAGATAGGAAGTTTTCTTGGCATTCACTGTTAGTCCATTCTGATCAAACCAATTTTAAAAACTCGACGATCATTTGCTTTATTTACTTTTAGCCCCTCCCTTAGATTCCATAGCTGTTATTATTCATTAAATTATTCGCCTAGATAAAGATTAGGATTGAACTCAGAACCATCCCTTTCGGGACTCCACACGTTATCATCTCGTCACTCTTCTTGTCGTCCACCTGAACTATTTGCTTCCTATTTTTCAGATAACCTGTAAGTAGTTCAAGGGCTACTCCTCTTATACCATAGTTTTCTATTTTTCTTAAGAGTCTTTCGTAGTTTACTATATTGAATGCTTTAGTCGCGGAAAACACAAAGCTGGGATACACTTCTCTTTAGGGTATCGTCTCTCTAAATCCGTACTGCTGTTCTGAAATGATGTATGCTTCTTCAAGTATTGGAGTCTTCTTGTCGTAATCAGTTTCTCAAATATTTTTGCCAAGTTTGAAATCATCGATATAGGCCTGTATGTCCTGTCTGTTACCTCCCTTGTAAACTGGTTTAATAATACCCATTTTTAGGGAGTTCAGGAAGCACCTATAGATAAAGCATTCATTAAAAATGAAGATAGTAATAGCTTCTTTGCAATCAAACATCAAACGGAAATGTATAATGTTTACATAGTATAAAAAGAAGTTGCTCACGTTGATTGTTTGATTGGACCTTTCAAAATATTCTACGGAGTTCATTGCTGTTTTCAGGGATAGATGAAGTGATTCAAGAGGAAGGTTTATATGTATAATGCATACATATTACAGTACAGAAAAACCGAGAAATTCAAAGATTTGTAATGTGATGTCGTAACAAACATATTTTTGTGCGCTTAAGTCGCAAACACTGCCGAAACCTTACGAGGTAGATTGAATTAATATTTTACGGAATTGTATATCTTAAAAAAAATCGATTAACAGCATTTCATCAAAATGGATATTATAGAATTAACAAGCGGAGGCACAGCGGCTGGCGTCCCAGTTAGCTGCGGTCGGCAGGCGCGGAGTTTGCCGTGTGCCTATAAATACCGCATCGATGACTGAACGAAGTCGGATCTGGTATCTGAGTAAACAGCAAATTATAATGATTATATATAGATTAAAATGATAAAAATCGCAAACTATTCACTTGATAAAAGATTTTTTCAATATCTTAAATATGAAACAAACTAGTTCTGGCATACCTCGCTACACTCATTATTTTATTCTATATATGATAATAACAATTTGTTATTCACTTATGCACACAGTATTTTTTGGATATAACCAATACTTGAAAAATATTTTTTTTTCAATCTCTGTGTAAATTTTGTAGACAAACATAGAATGTGAATGGTTTTTTATTTTGAAAACTTAAAGACTATTTGTGTTCTTTCTGTCTTTGGTTCAGGATACGGTCTCGTTATAAGTATGATGAATGTTTTTATTGATTTTTTTAATTTTGCTGACATGAAAGTGAACTGAAGTTTATCGGTGAGTTTTTCAAAGGCCATTTTTAACAGTATTTTGAAGAAGCTTTTTTGAAGAGAGGTTGCTTCGAACAATTTCTCATTTCATCACGAATAATAACCATAAATATTATAATATAAATATTTTAAAAAATTTTTAAAAAATTTAAAAAAATTAGCCTTCTACATATTTAATTCCAAAAGATTATATTCAATGATTATAACTTCTGAAAATAAATTAAAATAATGTCGTATAAGTACCACTTATATCATGACATAAAATAAACATTCATTATAAGACATCCGAATGGTATAACAAAATCCAATAAATGAAAATTATTAACCAAAATCCTATAAATTAAACATTTTGAATAGACAAAATTTTGTTTCTGCTTATCAATCTTATGAAAACCAATATCTTTCAAGAATATCCAACATAATCTTAAGAATTTCATCACAAAACTATCTTACTTAGACTATTCAATATTATTGGATATCTAACCAAGGTACTTTATATAAAAACTCAAGATATGCAAAACATTACTGAAAAACAAGTTTTAAAATCGACTTTGCTCATCAGTATTCAAATATTCATATTCAATAAATATAACATCAATTAATAATATATATTCAACTCACCTTTCACTCTCCAGAAAAAGTTCTACTTAAATGAGATCTTTAAATAGGTATTCACTACACACAGAAATATCTCTGTGGTTTAACCTGATCTAGAAGATTGAAAGACAAATTTAACGGCCTCTGCTATAGCACAAGGACTATCTGTATCTGTTAAAATATTTATATTATTTTATATACCTTCTATCAAGAATTGACCTCTATTTATGTTACCATAAATATTAGTTTATTTAATTTAATTTCAGAGTTTTGAAGAAATTTTATAAAATAAAAATTTGGAATGAGGTCAAACTGAATTACTCTCTTCGATATTTTAAATATTGAAATAATCTTCTATCAAATAAAAAATCCCCCTTTTTATTTTTTAATTCAAAGAACCTATGTTTACCATAACTCATACTCCATATCACAAGGAACTCTTTTAGCAGAATGAAAACAGACTAACTTGTAGGTGTAGGTTAAAAAATATCACAAATGAAAGGTTCGATCTATTGTATAGAATGATACTAATGTTTTTTTTTTGTATAAGAGGTTTACTTTGTTTACCATCACTTTTTTATTGAATAAGCATCTTCAAGAAGTCAGTATATTTCAGGAATGTTTATTTTCTTGACGATTTCGAGAAGTGAGGAATAAAACCGGTCTGTTTGCTCATTTAGGAGGTTATCAGCCAGGCTGCTGCTGTGTTAGATATCTCTATTGATTTCTAGATGTCTAGTTTTTTGTCTTTCCGTTCCTGATGTAAGATTTCGATATCCTATAATTCTGGGAAAACTTGATTGGTTTGAAGCGAATTTGTAGCGTTGTTATGGTGATCCTTCGAATGGTTGAATACAGCCAGATTTTCCTTGAACTGATATAAATTCTTTTCATCCATAAATTGAAAATTACTATGAAGAAGTATTTGCATATTGCATAATAATAGCTGGATTTAATTCACCAGAGCCTCTACAGATTTTAATCCAAATAAATCTCATGAAAACATTTAGAATTAAATTTTAAAACATGTTCTAAATACACTGTATCAGTTTATAAATTTATATATCATCATCATATGTGGTGGAAATTAACTAATATAGAATCAAAAGAAATATGAAATATTGAACAAATTATTTAGACATCAACTTATACATATATATGTTTCGATTAGATGTTAAAGAATCACAAAATCCTTCACCAAAAACTGTTCAACATATGATTCAAAAAGGCCTTTTTCATTTTCTTTTTTCAAAGAAATTCATTCTCCAGAGAAAAATCTGATACATTTGGACCCAAAATCTCTTCAGTAAGGAGTTATTTGAATAAACAAAATCATTATTAAAAAATATATAAAAATACCTTTTTTAACACAATACATTTCGTAACTACTGAACAATTTTGTGATAAGCATAGCCTATTAGGAGATACGACTTAGACTCTGCATTAGATAACCCCCACGTGCATTTGATGTAATACAAAGAAATTTCTCAATTATTAAAGTATATAAATTGAAAATAACTATGAAGAAGTATTTGCATATTACATAATAATACCTGAAATTAATTTACTAGAACCTCTACAGATTTGTAATACAAATAAATCCCATGAAAACATTTAGAATTAAATTCTAAAACATGTCCTAAATACATTGTATCTTTTCGTCTAGTTCATAAAATTTATGATACTGCATATATGACAACTTGTATCATTAATTTCTGAGCTATCAAATAAGTGGAGTTTAGAATTTTCTCTATCATACTTAAACTATACTGGTTATTGGATATAATTTGCCTAATAATATTCCATTCTATAAAATTTAATACTATTAAGCAAATTGCATAATAATATTCAATTTCATAAAATTTGATATTATTAAGCAAATTGCATTCAATAATGATTTCAGTTTAATTGTGATGACAATAATTCAAACCAAAAACGAAATGGAATTGCATTAAGTTTAGTTTATTCTGTTACAAAAGATTTTGAAAAATTTATTTCTATTCCTTACGTAAATAGAACATCGGATAATATTGCCAAGTATTTGAAAATAAAATTTGATTCGAATGTCGCTTTTAGAACGGTAAAAAATTTTGTAATTCATATAAAAACATCATGAAGATAAAATGAAAAGAGACAATAAATCTGAAGTCTTCAAGTTGACTTGCTTTGATTGCCCTATGATTCATATTGATCTAATAGGTAGATACATTTTTTGCGTTTGTTTTCTTATTTTTATTTCCGAAAATTTTCAATTATTTGAATCTTTCCCTATTTGAAAGTTTCAAAAGCCTGATAAGACGTGAAGGAGTTAGTTCAAAATTCAAACCTGAAGAAGCAACAGTGTTGGCTAAAAAATTTATTCATTACAAATATGAAAACAGAGGAAATCTAATGAGAAAGTTAATTTTAAATGAAGGATGCTTTGTAAGTAGCAGACATAGACTTCAGGAATAAACAGACAGAGGAAGTCAATAAATTACTAGAAGAGGGAGAACTGGAAAAAAGAAATCTTCTAGTATTCAGAAACGTTTTAATTTTCATTTCGTCTGAAATTCCTCAGATTTTGAGGTTCAAATTAGAAATGAAAGTCAGCGGGTATCACATCTACACTTGCATTTAACACATCGCTTCAAAAAACGATATTAGAACTCCACAAGAGCTGACATCAGATACCAGATGTAATCCAAGCTTACTGGATCTTTTCACTTTTATCTCACTGCTCCATTTCAGGCTTGAAATAATCAGCATCCTGTTTTAGGCCCGGCGTATTTTCCACGTGAACTCTCTTGGAAATTGAAGTAAAAGTTTTAGGAGTTTGTGTTTCGCCCAATTCGGTATTTTTTACTTCAGAGAAGGAAGCTTAATATCGCATCAAATGTTCCATTATATATTTTTAAGGTACCCCGTGGAAAATCCTTTTATTGGGTGATCCTTCCCCACAATGGATTGCAAATTGTGATAAGAAGAAGAAGTTTTTTCCGGATCGGGAGTCCTTTTCGATCTCCAGGTAATTCTAGAGAAGATCGAGTTTTAGGATGAAATTGGGCCTGTGATGTTCGACGCTGGGGGAATTTTTTTGAACTTCAACAGAGAATATGATCGAGGGGTACTTTAAGAACATAAAATGAATTTTCATTTAGTTTACTTTTCAATTATTATGTTTATAATTTTTTGATTTTCAAGTCGGTTATAAGCTTCTTTTTGGTGGGCTTGTTCTAGGGAATAGCGCGCTATCGTTTTGTCCAAATGTATTAGGTGTAACTATTAATTCGGTGTGTTTTCAAACGATAGCTCTAAAAACATTAAAATTTTGAACAGGTATAGCTGATTGCTAAGATTGTAAAGAGATTAGACATTTACCGAAAACATCCAGTTTGAATTGTTTTGAGTTTCGTACAAAACGTTTTTTGTTACGCTGTTAAAAATGTTAGATCTTTTTCTTAACTAAACAGCATTTGCCGGAAGTATAATTTTTGTTTTAATTAAAAAAAGCGCAGCTGAAGATCATTATATACTTATGGAAGTTTGCGTTGACTTTCCTTCAACTGACAAGTCATGCAGATAATGGAAATCATGCAGATAAAAAGAAATCAATGAAGCATTTATGATGTTCACGATCCTAGCATTTATGTTATTTATTTCATTATACCATCTGATACTATATTTGAATTATGCCTCAATCTCCATTTTCCTGCTAATAATGGCACAATTATTATGAATTGTATATGGAAACTATCATATATGTATTTGAGCAATGAAATTTCGAGACTACTAGGAGATTATAGAAAGCTTTCATTTTCATTAATCCGACGTAGATTTACAATTTTTCTCAAAAGTATTTTTTTTTCAATCATATAATTCGTCTTGAATATTTCTGATGAAAGATAAATTATCAGAAACACGAGTATCAAACACATATCTGATTTATATTTTTGCAATTTGTTCTTTAGAGTTTTTTCTGTTTCGGAATTTTATATGATGCTTGAATTTCCTTTATTTTTTTTAAATAGAAAGACTGTTTCTTAGAAAATATTTTATTTTTATATATAATAATATTTTTTGTAATGGTTTCAGAATTTATTTTTCTTATATTTCAAGAAAAGTTTCAGAATTAATTTCATATTTTTTTTAATTTGAAACCAATAACCTATTATCAAATAAATGCTCAATAAATTCATTTCATTCTATTAATTTTTGAATGGAATGAAATAAGAATTTACATAGACATAAGCGTAGTTTTGCTTGTTCATATTTTCGAGTCCTTCACACTAGTGGGTGGTGTGTAAAAGACATGAAATAAATGTTTATAGGATTTAAAAAAATTATATAAAACAAAAAAAAATTTGTCATTTGAAATAAGAAGTTATTCTTATGTGAACTGCTTTATACTGAATTGTTCGTATGCCTTTTATTTCACTTCTGTTTATAACCACTTTTAATGCCTTCAGAACCTCTGCAGTAGGAATCTTCTCATTTTACTTCATTCAAATCACCATCAGTGTTAGCCGGACTTTGGTTGACTTCCAGCATATCTTTTTTCCAAATATCTTAAGTAGTTACTTAGTATATTAAATCAAAGTTGATTTGCTCGAATATTTGATAAGTATGAGTGTCATAAAGTTTTCACAACTAACCGGATGAATCATGTTCAGCAACTCGATAGTTTCCTCTACTATAGTTTCCGATCTTTTACTCATCAATATTTCTCGGAGCTTAACAAGAGGAAGATCTTCTTCATCAATGTCGTTATGGTCAAAAATTTTGTTCCAACACATTTTGATTACCACAGTATCTAATTGTTGCAATGCCCGGTGTAAATGTAAAGCAGCATTTATCAAAGTGATGTTGTTGAGACACAACATCTGCCATGTTGTGTCCTTTGGTCACCAGAAAAGTCAAAAGATTTTTTCTGTAATACAGTTTGGTTAACTTCAAGGCATTTTGAATTGAGGGAGAGACATTAAGAGGAACAAACATCACAAATATTTTGCCATCTTATTTTTTCAACTCTTCTGCTGATGGATGTGGGGGTTGATGAGGGGGCATTATCCAGAAGAAGCATTGCCTTTCCCGGAAGATTTGAACATTTTAGAAATTGCACAAAAATTCTCATCTGCTCATATTTCATCTTTCATATTAACACTTACCTCTGGCACGAAGCATTCGAAGAACCAGTTTTTGAACATTTTCTTTGTTATCCAAGCATTTTCTGTATTTTTTTAGATAAAGGGATTATGGAAATTTTTCAATACTCTTGGAGATTCTGCTTTGCCAATTATCAACGGCATGAGTTTGTGGGAACCTGATGCGTTTGCATAACACAAGAAGGTTCATTGCTCCGATATTTTGAAATAGGATGCAGTTTTTCAGAACTCATCACATAGGTTTTATCAGGCATAATTTTCTACTACAATCCAGTCTCATCAGCATTGTATACTACTATGTCAAGAAAGTACCGGGAATTTTCAATTAAAACCAAATTTTTACATTTAATCGTCAAAATTTATTGGGTCGCCTTCAAAATAGGCTCCATTTGCTCCAATACATCTATGCCAACGGCACTTCCAATTATCGAAACATTTTTCATAGGCGCTTTCCGGGATGGACTTTAGCTCTCGCGCCAAATTTTGTTTTATGGCTTCAATCGACTCAAAACGGGTGCCACGAAGGGGCAATTTTAGTTTTGGGAAGAGGAAAAAGTCGCAGGGAGCCAAATCCGGCGAATACGGTGGTTGATGAAGCACGTTTGTTGAGTTTTTGGCGAGAAAGTCAGTCACAATCGTAGCTCGGTGAGAAGGCGCGTTATCGTCATGCAAAATCCATGAGTTGTTCGCCCACAAATTTGGCCGCTTCTTACGGATACGCCCACGCAAACGTTTCATAACGCCTAGGTAATACTCCTTGTTTACCGTCTGACCCTCTGGAACGAATTCGTAGTGCACCACGCCACGGATATCGAAGAAAACAATGAGCATCACCTTCATTTTCGAGCGGCTTTGGCGTGGTTTTTTCGGTTTCGGCTCATTTTTTGCCACCCATTCCGATGATTGCTGGCTTGTTTGCATATCGTACTCGTAGACCCAGGTCTCATCACCAGTTATAATGCGTTCCATGAATGTAGAATCGGAATTACAGGGATCCAGCATGTCTGAAGCAACCTGTTCGCGATGACGTTTTTGAAGAAAATTCAGGTCTTTCGGTACGAGTCGTGCGGCCACCTTTCTCATGCCCAAAATATCAATCAAAATCGTACGTGCGGACTCGTGGGATATCTTAAGATCATGTGCTATCTCTCTCAAGCTGGTACGACGGTTTTCCAGCACCCTTTCCTTAATTTTATCGACGTTATCTTCGATCGAAGCCGTCGATGGGCGACCACTTCACGACCGTCCTTGAAGGCTCTGTACCACTGATATGCACGAGTTTTCGATAGAGCATTATCACCAAAGGCCTTTTGCAACATTTTCAATGCATCGGCATACGAAAATTCATTTGCAACACAAAACTTTAAACAAATTCTTTGCTCAACGTAATCACCCATAGTAAAAATCGGCACGCACTCTGACATCGACTGACTTAATCAGCTGTTGCAAACACACTAGTTGACAGATCCCGCTCAAGCTTGGCATAGTAATTAAGGACAGTGGTACCAACCTAGGAAAAAAAAATTTTACCTGCCTCATTGCCCCGCCAGATTTAAATCGATAATTCCTGGTACTTTCTTGACAGAATGTATATGGTCGTGAGAGAGCTCAAATTTCAATTTTGAATGGGCTAATATTATGCACTAGTGATGATAGTTTTTCTCCACAAATTTTCAAAAATCCAAGATCATAAAGAACCTTGAACTTTTACAGCCATCCATCAGTCGCGGTAAATTTTTCATTTCCACGTTTAAAGGATTCATGAAGCTGAAAAAATTTATGCTTTATAATTTCTCCTGTTATAGACAAATTTAATACCCTGGGTTTAATGAACCATCTGTTTAAGGCTTCCTCCATTTTCGGATATTCAGATTTCCTCAAAGTGTACTTTTTAATTCGATTTGGCTCAAAACTCTGGTTCAAAATACTGATTATTATGGTCTGTTTTTTTGATGGAGCATACAGTTGGTTTCACAATTCCATATTTTTTTGAAGCAATGTTACGATCATGCCTTACCACTGATCTTCTAATATCTTCGACTTTTCATGCAGATTCAAAAATTTTTGGTTTTAAGCCGTTTTAAGTACATATTACACATAAAAAGACACTTCTCGCGGTGGAAGATAACTCGTAATAAAAAAAATCGTATCATTTAAACGGCTTTACGCATGATTTTATCAACGAGTGGAAACAACAAACGAGCAAGTCACCTTGATGAGATTGTGGATTGTTCACACTACTGGATATACAATGAGAATATTTTCATATTCCCACTATTGGGTTGTTCACACAGACGTGTGTTCATAATAGCGCGAGTCTACTGTACTTACTTTGGCTTGTGCAAAACTTCTGCTCATTTAATGGTTTCATTTTTAAATCGTGTTTGTGTCTTAATATTTCTATGGATTCTAGGATATCTAGTTTTTTTCGTTTTGCTTCCAGGTGCAATATTTTAGGAATGTCCAATTTTAGGAAGAAATGATTGGTGTCGAAAAGTTTTTTTGCAAAATAAGAGTTATATTGCCGGTTCCTAAAAGAAGATTTATGTTCTTTGAACCTTTTTTGAAAAGATCTTCTGGGTTGTATACGCTACTGCACTGTTGACAACTCAATTTATAACCTACAGATTTATTCAGCCGGTTGTTTTTGTCTTTTGCATCAAAAAAGAAGTTGGAAATTTCACGTGAGGGTGCGAAATCTGTAATATAAAATACAACGACGATGAGGAATTGAAGTAAAACATTTATAATAAAAAACGATTATAATTTGGTATCACTGTATCTGATACCAAGCTAAAGTAATGACAATTACACTACAAACAAGTAAGGTGGATTGCTACGTTGACAGCAATCGCGATAATCTTGTACAATATACAAACGACCAATTTGACTATAACCAGAATAATAATGAGACCTTACTTGTATTACAGGGTATAATTTTAACATAGGATTAGGGAAAAATTGATTTATTTCATCAAGACAAAAAGGAGGCAAATCAACAAAGTTGGTTGGAAATAATATTTGTGGGATGTGAACTCCTAATGGAATAGATTCTTATTCGTAACAGTTATCTTGGAATGGGAAATTTGAGATGAAACAATTCGAATATCTGCTGACCGATAAAGAAGTAACGAAAGAGAATATAATTTACACTGCGTTGAATATAATTTAACACTAAGCATTAAATATATCAAGAGCATTCAAATCTTTCCATGTTTTCTAAGGGCCATATACTACTCTGTCAAGAAAGTACCGGGAATTTTCAATTAAAACAACATTTTTACATTTAATCGTCAAAATTTATTGGGTCGCCTTCAAAATAGGCTCCATTTGCTCCAATACATCTATGCCAACGGCACTCCTAATTATCGAAACATTTTTTATAGGCGCTTTTCGGGATGGACTTTAGCTCTCGCGCCGAATTTTGTTTTATGGCTTCAATCGACTCAAAACGGGTGCCACGAAGGGGCAATTTTAGTTTTGAGAAGAGGAAAAAGTCGCAGGGAGCCAAATCCGGCGAATACGGTGGTTGCTGAAGCACGTTTGTTGAGTTTTTGGCGAGAAAGTCAGTCACAATCGTAGCTCAGTGAGAAGGCGCGTTATCGCCATGCAAAATCCATGAGTTGTTCGCCCACAAATTTGGCCGCTTCTTATGGATACGCTCACGCAAACGTTTCATAACGCCTAGGTAATACTCCTTGTTTACCGTCTGACCCTCTGGAACGAATTCGTAGTGCACCACGCCACGGATATCGAAGAAAACAATGAGCATCACCTTCATTTTCGAGCGGCTTTGGCGTGGTTTTTTCGGTTTCGGCTCATTTTTTGCCACCCATTCCGATGATTGCTGGCTTGCTTGCATATCGTACTCGTAGACCCAGGTCTCATCACCAGTTATAATGCGTTCCATGAATGTAGAATCGGAATTACAGCGATCCAGCATTTCTGAAGCAACCTGTTCGCGATGACGTTTTTGAAGAAAATTCAGGTCTTTCGGTACGAGTCGTGCGGCCACCTTTCTCATGCCCAAAATATCAATCAAAATCGTACGTGCGGACTCGTGGGATATCTTAAGATCATGTGCTATCTCTTTCAAGCTGGTACGACGGTTTTCCAGCACCCTTTCCTTAATTTTATCGACGTTATCTTCGATCGAAGCCGTCGATGGGCGACCATTTCACGACCGTCCTTGAAAGCTCTGTACCACTGATATGCACGAGTTTTCGATAGAGCATTATCACCAGAGGCCTTTTGCAACATTTTCAATGCATCGGCACACGAAAATTCATTTGCAACACAAAACTTTAAACAAATTCTTTGCTCAACGTAATCACCCATAGTAAAAATCGGCACGTACTCTGATATCGACTGACTTAATCAGCTGTTGCAAACACACTAGTTGACAGATCCCGCTCAAGCTTGGCATAGTAATTAAGGACAGTGGTACCAACCTAGGAAAAAAAAATTTCACCTACCTCATTGCCCCGCCAGATTTAAATCGATAATTCCCGGTACTTTCTTGATAGAATGTATACTCATTAGAGAACAAATAATCTGAAGTGTTGCAAGTAATAATTTTTCGAAGTTAACATGGATCAGCAACAAGTCGATTTCAAATATTAACATGAAAGGTTTAAGTGCTTTCACGGTCACCTTCAATAACAAACAATAAAAAATTCTTATAACGCAGGCAGGACCGTCTTCTAATAGACGTAACATCATCTAAAAATTTTGAACGCAACCCTATTTTAACAGGTGGTCTTTGCTCGTAATTGAATTTTGAAACCTTTGTGTGTTTACTCGATGTGTTAGTGTGCATTTGGTTGGTTTAGTTATTTTTCTGAAATGCTCGTGTTACAGCATGAATTTTTTGTGTAAGTGAGTCTTTTGCATTTTCAATTATATAATGCGTTTTGAGTGATGCCGATGAAGATTAAATTATCAGAAATACGAGTGTCCTATAAATATCTGATTTATATTTGTCGTAATTTTTCTCATAGAGTTTTTTCTAGTTCAGAATTTTATAAAATATTTCAATTTCTTTCATTTTCTTCAAATCGAAACATTAGACATTATTTAATTAAAAGGTTGTTCGGAATGTAATTTTTTCCCGACAGAGGATTTGATTTTATTTTTTCGAACTCAAACTTCAGACTTGAGTCGCATAATCATTATATGTTTTCAGAGCTGATATAGCAAGTTCAATTACTTTTACGCGGTTGTTTTTGGTTGGTGCCAAGCGTTTCCCTCATATTTTACTTTTTCACTACAGAAAAGGTAAAAATGGTGTTTAAGCCAGAAAGGAATTAACCGATGTGTATGAAAAAGATGTGTTAACAGTACGCCAGTGCCAGAAGTGGTTTGCAAAATTTGTTGAAGCTAATAAAGCAATAATAAAGGCATTAATTATTTGATGCAAATCGGCGAATGCAAAACGGCTGAAACAATTCAGTATCTGTTTATGACTACTTGAAAGGCCTGGGTTCAATCTCGAATCTCGATATATGGGTTCTCTATGTTCTCACGGAAAGAAATTGATGTCGTCGCGTTGATTTCTAAGATTCACTCCTCAAACGTAACGAAAGGGATCCATTTTTGAAGTGCATCATTACTGGGGACGAAAAATGTGTTGTTTATAACAATGTCAAACGCAAGAGATCATGGGACAAATAAGATGAACCGGCTCAAAGCATTTCGAAAACCAATATCCATGCAAAATAGGTGATGCTGTCTATCTGGTGGGATTTAAAAGGAATCGTTTTTTTTTAGCTTTCACCGGATAATATAAAAATTGATTCGGAAGTCAAAGGTCATCAGCTGGACAAACTGAATGATGCATTACAACAGAAAAGGCCAGAATTAATCAACAGAAAAGGTGTAGTGTCCTCCAAGATAATGCGAGACCTCATACAAGTTTGGTCACCCGCCTAAAGCTTTTACAGCAGTGGTTCCCAAACTTATTTTGTCTACTGCCCACTTTGAGAATAAATATTTTTTTAGCGCCCCCATTTTTTCACCTATTTAAAAACCACTATAACTTCAAATTAAATTAATTAATTATTGTGACCTATATATGTATATTATGTATATTAACAGAGAATTCTAAACGAAACTTTTACTATAACCCGCAACTTGAAACCTGAGCGCAGTAGGTAACATACAACGGCGCTTAGGTCTCAAGTTAACTCTTACGGGCTCCACCTGCCAATAAGAATGATTATTGAAACGCAACTTTATAGTATTAAAACAGAGTATCTTTTATTAAAAATATAACTAAAATAATCAATCCTTATATAAAAACTAATGTGAAGGATGAATCTGATGCTGTTTAATAAGTTTGTTGATATCAGGTTCCAATTTACTCAAGAACAGTCGCAAGTCGCCACGTTCGGTAACAAGCAAACGATTTCTCTTTTTAGTAAGCAGTGTTGTCACAGCACTAAATCCACCTTCACACAAATATGACGATGGGAATGCTATCAAGAATCGTTGAACGATTGACCACAATCCAGGGTACAATTGAGGGATCGGTTTTTGAAGGCAAAATTCGTGGTAACCATTTTTGAACTTGATTTTTATTTCCTCGTTTGTTGTCAATTCTATAAGTTCTTCTTCTTGCTGAGGTGACATTGCTGTGTTGACGTTTGAAAACGGATCCAACGCCCAGTCTGGTATTTCCAAGTTCAAAATGTCCTGGTATCGTTCGGTGAAGTCAATGTGGAGGTTTTCCAAATGTTGGCAGTAGGCAAACAATTCGTCGTTACTGCATGATACTGATAAATTTGGAAAATTGTGAAACTCACGTCTGCCCAGATTCTTTTTGTGTAGAAGCAGTTTGGCTGCGAAAGCAGCAACGACGTTTTTTGTTTTAATTAAATTTAGTTTATCGCCTTGCAGTTGGAGATTCATGTCGTTGAACAATTTATACAGGTCTGTCATGTAAGCTATATCATTGTTTGATGTTATGAGCTTGTCGTGCAATTCTGTATCTTTAGTTTCCAAGAACTCTATAACAGAGTCAAACAGGTTGTAAAATCGAGTCAGACAATTGCCTCTTGATAGCCAACGAACTTCAGTATGAAACAACAAACGGTTGAAATCCTCGTCATTAGTAACACAAAGCTGATGAAATAATCTATCATTCAAAGAGCTGTTGCGGATTTTATTGACTGCTTTGATGACATATTGCAGTGATTGAAATAGTTTTTCACTTAAGTTTCTAGCAACTAAATGTTGTCTATGGAAGGAATCTCTTTCTCATCGCAAAACTTTTCCAATGTATTGAATATGATTTCACCTTTTGTATTGGTCTCTAAATTTCTAGCAAATAATAGTTCTTCACATATTTTCCCATCTTTAATAAACCTCACGTAAGACAACAACAATGCTTCATTAGTTGGTAAAGTGGACGCATCGAGCTGAATTGAGAATTGACTTGTCCTCAGGTGATCGCACAATGATTCTTCAATGTTTTCAGCCATTTCATCAATTCGTCTTTGCACAAAATTATTACTCAAAGGAATTTTTCGGATAATATCTGCGGCCGGTTTATGAAGCACAGTAGTTATTACTTCATTTATTGCTGGCAATATTAACTCTTCTCCGATGTTATGTGGTTTGCTTTTTTGAGCAATGAACAAAGAGATATTGTACGAAGCTCGAAGTCCGTCGTCATCTTGCTTAGCAGCCGCCGAAAATAGTTTTACTACACTTGGCTGAGTATTATGCTTCTTCTCTTGGTCTTGAAAATATGGTACATTCTTGTCTTTCTTATTTGGATGCATTTTATTCAAATGATCTTGCAGCCTTGAAGGCTTCATTGCTTCATTCGAAAATGTTTTTAGACATAGAAGACACAAAGGCGACGATCGGTTTGTGGGATTTTCAATAAATCCGAATTTAATATATTCCGCAGAGTATTGCCGTCTCTTCGTTTTTACTTCCGAAATTGTTTTGCTTTGAGAAATACGTTCAACTTCGCGAGTAGAGGAGGCGTAAGTACTGCTCATCTATTGCGCGCGAGACCACAAAAGAAAATAAAATAAATATTACATTTCTTATATAGGAATGCTTAAGCAGCACGCACCGACAGGAATAAAACAAACATGCATAAACTCGTTTATCTCATTCGACGCTCAATCGTACTCAACAAGTCCGAACAAGCATTCAATGAACCAGCCGACTGATAGAGGAATGCACAATTCGGGTTATTCAACAAAAACTTGTTAAAACATGATAGATATCTACGAGTACTAATAACTATTAATTTTTTCTATATTCAATAAAATAGGACAGGTATATGAACTACGCGAAGAGAAATATAGAACCGAGTTTGAGCAATCTTTTAATTCATATTAGTTGATGTTCACAAGTTGTTGTTGAGAGTCGAGAGCTCTTACAGTTGTTGTTTAAGAGGCCTCTTAGCTAAATGAAGTTACAAATCACCCCCCGCCCGCCCACCTCTACATAACGCCTCCATTTTCTTCTGGGTCTCTTACCGCCCCCCTTGAGACCTGCAGCGCCCACAAGGGGGCGTTATCGCCCACTTTGGGAAAGACTGTTTTACAGCTTACACTGCCACTCCCACCATATTCTACAGATCTGCAGCCTTCGGGTTATTATTTGTTCCGGTCATTGCCAAATTTTTTGGACGGTAAAACATCAATTTCAAATGAAGAGGTCAAAAATCACCTGGATCAGTTTTTTCCAAGCAAAGACCAGACATTTTATGGGCATGGAATCATGCTACTACCAGAAAGATGGCAATTGGTGTTGTACCAGAATGTCCAGCATATAATTCAATAAAATATTTATTCAATATACGAAAATTGTGTTTCATTTTACATAAAAAAAACGAAATTTCTTTCTGAACAACCCAATATACAACCAACAGGCATAATCCAACATTTTACAAAAATCCCTAATCTCTTTCTTAACAGAATTGCTTTGTGCTGAGAATTTTTCCTGCTTGGATAAGACTCGACTCTCTTTATTGAAACTATCACTCGCAGCAGTCTCGAAAGTTTTACAATAAGCAGCAGCACCCTTTATTCTATTAATTTTCCGGATGTAACCGCAATATTTATTTTCGTTGCTGAATTCTCATCACGTAGGGAGGAAAAGTAATGAAAGGACCATGGTGAGTGCAGGAAGCCCTCAGTTGTCACTTTTATCTTTTATGTATGAATTTCATTAAACTCGGTTTGAGGTGAAGGTTAAAATTGATTATCCACTGGCACGTAAGCTCGATAAAATTAAAACGGAAAATTATAATTAGAACATTATTACTTTTACCTTGTCCTGCGTACTGATCCTATCATTGTACAAGGGTAGGGTCGGAAGTTTTTCAAACAGAAGTGTTTTCATAAAACGCCATTCATTTTATATATGAAGTTGGAGAAAAAGAAAACCATTAATTTTCCAGTACATGGCTGTAGTGATCGATATTTCGTAAAGTAAAGATCAAACAATTTAAGATTTATGCTCGTTGTCATGGTAACATTCGACACTAAAATATACTAACTGACAAGAAAACTGCAACACCCAGTAGGAGCTGTTTAAATTTTAAATGTTTTTTGGTAAAACATACATAGTATAGCAAGGTGATAGATGATAGATGATAGAAATTTGAAGAAAAAAAACGAAGGGTTTACAATTTTTTTCGATAAATTTGTTAATAATGTGTTTGTATACCGCGATTATTCATACAATCCCCAACACGTCTTGGCATTGATGCAATAACATGGTCTATTTCTTCTTGAGAGATACTATCCCAAGCTACCTGTAGTTCATGGCTCATAGCCGCTAAAGTCCGTAGGGGCTGGGGTAAATTTCCATGCCTTCTACCCATGATGTCCCAAACATGCTCTGTAGGCAAAAGATCGGGGGATCTGAACGGTCATGTCAAAAGATTCACATGGCTCGCTTCAAAAAAGTTTAAACTAACTCTGGCAACATGAGGTCGAGCATTATATTGCTGAAATAATGGATTCTCGAGCCGGTTAAGGTAAGGGAGAACATATGGCTTCACTATTTCTTGAAGGTAACGCAGCGTTGTCATGTTACCTCGAATAAAGACTAAAGGTGACCTACTTGCATGTGCAATAGCACCCCATACTTTAACGCCTACTGTCCGGTGTACATGACGCTCAATATCAAACTGAGGTTCTTGTCTTTCTCCCTGACGTCGTCTAATCCTTCTTCGGCCCTCATGTGCGCCCAAGAAGAATAGAAATTCATCAGAAAAGACGACCTGATGCCATTCCATATTCCAATGTTGACGTTCTCTGCACTACTGTAATCGTTGCCGGCGATGCTCAACCGTCAGAGGTAACACAAAATGGGGTCGATAATGCTGCAGTCCAAAAGACCTTAGCCGGCGGTGAACCATTCAGACAGTTACAGGATGGCCTTGTTCTCCTAACCACTCATCAGCTAAAGATCGAGTTGTCGCAAATCGGTCTCTAATAGCCATTAGTCTTAGACGTCGATCTTGAACTTCATTTGTGCCCCTTCGACGTCCGGTGTCTACTCTTCTTCGATTTTGGGCATTATCAAACTACGCTTGACAACATACTAAATAATAGCCATTAGTCTTAGACGTCGATCTTGAACTTCATTTGTGCCCCTTCGACGTCCGGTGTCTACTCTTCTTCGATTTTGGGCATTATCAAGCTACGCTTGATGACAACATACTACTCTGTCAAGAAAGTACCGGGAATTTTCAATTAAAACAACATTTTTACATTTAATCGTCAAAATTTATTGGGTCGCCTTCAAAATAGGCTCCATTTGCTCCAATACATCTATGCCAACGGCACTTCCAATTATCGAAACATTTTTTATAGGCGCTTTCCGGGATGGACTTTAGCTCTCGCGCCGAATTTTGTTTTATGGCTTCAATCGACTCAAAACGGGTGCCACGAAGGGGCAATTTTAGTTTTGGGAAGAGGAAAAAGTCGCAGGGAGCCAAATCCGGTGAATACGGTGGTTGCTGAAGCACGTTTGTTGAGTTTTTGGCGAGAAAGTCAGTCACAATCGTAGCTCGGTGAGAAGGCGCGTTATCGTCATGCAAAATCCCTGAGTTGTTCGCCCACAAATTTGGCCGCTTCTTACGGATACGCTCATGCAAACGTTTCATAACGCCTAGGTAATACTCCTTGTTTACCGTCTGACCCTCTGTATCGAATTCGTAGTGCACCACGCCACGGATATCGAAGAAAACAATGAGCATCAACTTCATTTTCGAGCGGCTTTGGCGTGGTTTTTTCGGTTTCGGCTCATTTTTTGCCACCCATTTCGATGATTGCTGGCTTGTTTGCATATCGTACTCGTAGACCCAGGTTTCATCACCAGTTATAATGCGTTCCATGAATGTAGAATCGGAATTACAGCGATCCAGCATGTCTGAAGCAACCTGTTCGCGATGACGTTTTTGAAGAAAATTCAGGTCTTTCGGTACGAGTCGTGCGGCCACCTTTCTCATGCCCAAAATATCAATCAAAATCGTACGTACGGACTCGTGGGATATCTTAAGATATGTGCTAGCTCTCTCAAGCTAGTACGATGGTTTTCCAGCACCCTTTCCTTAATTTTATCGACGTTATCTTCGATCCAAGCCGTCGATGGGCGACCACTTCACGACCGTCCTTGAAGGCTCTGTACCACTGATATGCACGAGTTTTCGATAGAACATTATCACTAAAGGCCTTTTGCAACATTTTCAATGCATCGGCACACGAAAATTCATTTGCAACACAAAACTTTAAACAAATTATTTGCTCAACGTAATCACCCATAGTAAAAATCGGCACGCACTCTGACATCGACTGACTTAATCAGCTGTTGCAAACACACTAGTTGACAGATCCCGCTCAAGCTTGGCATAGTAATTAAGGACAGTGGTACCAACCTAGGAAAAAAAAATTACCTGCCTCATTGCCCCGCCAGATTTAAATCGATAATTCCCGGTACTTTCTTGACAGAATTGTATTGAATTGAATCAGTCCTTACTTGGTGAAAATCCATATTAAATAATATTTAAATAAGGTTATTCTGATTTTCACAAATTTTTATTGTTATGCTTACAACAATCGTTTCGCTATCACAGTAGCATCATCAGGCAAGATTACAGTTTGAATAACTAAGCTTGTTTCCAAAATCCGTTGCTATTTATATTACAGTAAGTACAATAAATTCTTATTGAGCACTAAAACCCAAAAAAGGGTCTTTGCAAATTCCAGCATACCTGAATATATTTAACAGAGGTGAGTTATTTAAATCTATTTGTTCCTTAAGTAATATTCCAATTTTATTATGTTTAGTTATCTCTAGGGATTCTAACAGATTTGAGGCATAACTTTTACTTTCTATATGTAGAATTTCAAAATTATGGTTGAAAGTATGTTCTGTTTCTAACAAATGGTTGGAATATGTAGAATTACTTTTATTATTGAGGAAACTCTTCAAATGTTCACAAATTCTATGTCGGAAAGTTCTTCCAGTCTGTCCTATGTAAACTTTAGGGCAATCACCGCAGGTTAACTTATAAACCCCCGATTTATTATCTTTATGTGTACAGTCTTTATTATTTTTAATAAATTTACTCAAGTTTGAATTGGTTTTAAATGAAGTTCTTAAATTATATTTATTTTTGAGGTATGTAGCAATTTTCTCAGAAATACCCTCAGTGTATTTTAAGGAAATGTATTTAAAATTTTCTTTTATATTAGCAAACACCATATTTAAAGCTATTTTATTATTCTTATTCATCACCAATTTGTCTATCAACCTAGGATCATAGCCATTATTAACAGCTATTTGTTTGATTATGTTAAGTTCTGAAATATATATTCAAATTTAATCGGTTTTGATATTCAAATGTTGTTATGTTTCTTCTATCTAGTAAAAAGCCTTTTTCTGTTTTATACATAATATAGAATTATATTTTGGCTTGAATAATTCTCATTCTGGAATGTCAATAGTTTGAAGAAAACCATAGAATTCCTCACAGTTTCCTGTGATTTTGTGACAAACTGACTACCTGGATTTTTAAAGTTAGTCTGTTTCAAACAGTTTCCGTGTTATTTCGAAGGTATGATATACTGATTGTTAGTTGATTTTAATATTTTAAATGTTATCTAGGGCCGATGAAGAGATTATCCGTATTCTAATTGTTTTTTGAAGATATATTGCATGTTTTGAGGGATTTTTGAATTAACTTTTTTGAATATTTAAATATATTAAATATTTCAAATAAATTATATTTCTTGAGAAATCCTTAAGTTGTGTTTTATGTTTTTGAAAAGGAATTGGTTTCATTATGGTAAGATCAGAAACAAAATTTTGTCTCCTTCAAATATTTATTTATTAATTTTAATTGCATTTTTTATATTGGTTGGTTCATTTATTCCATTTGACATTGTATATTGAGTTCTGATTATATACGTCTATTAAATATAAGCGGTGCTTATTGTAGACATTAATTTAATTCTAGAAGTTTTTTGAATAAATTTTTTTTTTTTAAATTAAAATTGTAGAAGACTAACAGATTAAATCTGCTTTGCTATTCATTTTTTTTCCAAAATTTTCCATGTGGTGGATGCACAGAGTCCAACTTGTTGTGAACGTCATCGAATAGACAAATCTGGATCATCATTAACACTTTGACTTACAGCAGGGATATTTTTTTCCTGACGTACAGTTCTTTGTCTTGTTGTTGTTGCATCGAGTAGAGAAAATGTTGTCCGAAATCTATCGATAGTTCGAAGAATAAGCTCTTCTGATGGACGATTATGTAAACCATGAATTTCACGAAGTGCTTTATAAGTTTAGCGAATAGAACACTGATTCTGAAAATAAATTTTTACAATTTACTAATTCTTACTGAACAGAAATGCCAAAACAACATGGCTTCTACCTTCTGCCAAATCACAGTTATCCCTGTCGAAAGTTTCATTACTCTAAAAAAAAACTCGACACAAGGAAATGAATAAAATGGTAATTTCAATTAGTGGGAATGACTTAGTTAGGAGTAAAAATTTGCGGAATATAGAAAAAACAATAACGAAGGTTTCGACGTCTAGTTGATTCACAGAACTACGATCATAATCGATCTGAAATTTTTCATATGAAAAAAGAATGAAATTACCTACATTTGTTTGGAATTTTGTGAAGATCGTTCGATTACAGGATTCAAAATAAATAAATATCTAAAATAACGAAACAAAAATATTAGCTGAATACTAATGAGTTGAACAGAAGGTTCATTATTATGCACATAATGTTCTAAATTATCTATTATTTCTCCCAAGATACTTCCAAACTTCTAAGTACCCTATAGAATGGGGATTAACCTCTATATACGAGTAAGAGAGATTATTGTGAAGTCCCTGTTTCTAACCAATCGACTACATGTTGATCGAAAGTATTGTACCATATACTTAGGGAATAAAAGATTTCCTTTGTCGATACACACAAGAAATGAAATCAGCTCCCAGCGATATATTATGAGAGAGCAAGCCTTGTTTGTCTTTCAAAATCCACCTGTTTGTATAATCCTCGATATTATTTCGTATAGCCCGAAACTTGAATGTATCGTTTACCTCTGCCATCCACCTGTGTACTAATGAAAAGAAAACAAAACCATCATTTGGAAATTGAACAAACTGAATGAATATGAATGTATTCTTCCACTCTTGCAAATATATGAAATAAACATGTTCATTTGACCATAGTTAGTTTAGGAGGAATGCGTAAAAATACGTTATTTTCGTCTTGATTTATTATCCTTGAAATTATTCGCTTCGTTGAAATCGTAGAGTGAAAATATTTTCTCGAATTAGACTTTAAATTGGATGGAGTAATCCGTTACTTTGTGATCGCTCATTTTGATTGGAATGAAATGAGAAATAACTTTGTTTTCTATCACTTTTTATGAACTGAATATGCAGTGGCTCGAGTTTCGTAGTGTTTACTACATATATACAGGATATACAGGATGTCCCAACGAAAATTTGAACCCCCCAGAACTCAGAAACGAAGAATTTCCGAAGATTTAAAAAAAACAGGTCAACTTCTGTTTTGAGGTGGACGAATTTCCATCAAGAGTTTGTTCCGAAAAAACCAATCCCGTGAAGGTGGCATCAACCCCAACATTTTTTCAATAGGGAAGAGATATCGAGTGTTAGTATGAAAGTTATTTATGTTCTGTACACAACCCAGTTAAAATTTTGAAAATCGGTTCATTATTCACGAAAAATTTTTTGAATAGGGAGGAGACGTTTTTTCTGTTCTCTAAACATCGCAGTTGAAATTTTCAAATTTTTTTATTTAATGGCAGAACAATTTGAAATTTAGAATGTTTTGACCTTAAAAACATTTTATATTTTCTTATCGTTCATGATGGGAAAATGTGTGAAACGCATGAATTTCAGTACAGTGTGTACTAT
The DNA here is from genome assembly GCA_034642435.1 of Megalocaria dilatata. NCBI lineage: Eukaryota > Metazoa > Arthropoda > Insecta > Coleoptera > Coccinellidae > Megalocaria > Megalocaria dilatata. The sequence goes on from CM067856.1 coordinate 45,903,385, forward strand.
TTTTTCGAGGAATCTTTCTCAAATGTGTTTCAGCCTTCAGTCTATCATTACTTAGAGATCTGGTGTATTTGAATGTATTGGGTTTCTGTTTGAATTACCCTTATATCAAATTGTTAAAAAAAAAATAACCGAATTTGAAAATTTCAATTAGGATGTTTAGATATCAAAAAAAGCTTTTCAACTAAAACACATTCGCCATCTCTTTGCTATTAAAAAAAATTGGGGGTTGTTGCCACCCTCAAGTGGTTTTTCCGGAACAATGTCATCATAGGAATTCTTTCTCCGTATTACAAAATTCAAAAATTATTTTTCGATTCTTTAAAACTCTTAGTTTGGGCGGTTCAACTGTCTGTTAAATATCACCTTTTGTCGGTAAGTTCAAATTACATTATTTCGTGAATAAAGAACAGATTTAGAAAATATTAACTGGGTTGTGCACAGAACATAAATAACTTTCACACTAATCAACACTCGATATCTCTTCCCTATTAAAAAATGTTGGGGGTTGATGCTTCATGGGGCTGGTTCTTTCGGAACAAGCTCATGATGGAAATTTGATCCCTCAAAACAGAAAATGACCTGTTTTTTTAATATCTTTGAAAATTCTTCGTGTCTGAGTTCTGAAAGGGTCAAATTTTCGTTGGGACACCCTCTATAACTTCAAGCTTTGAGGCATATTTTCCAGTCGATAGAGAGGATAACCAACTGTACACATTATCGAATAAATAGTGTACTTCGATAAAAATCGATGACTTACTGTCTGCCAACTTACCAACTTGTAAGTGGACGAAGAACCGATTTTTTTCGAAGGCCGTCGAACTGATGCAATCTCAAAGATGGATGAATGCACCGCGTCTAATGTAGGTCATCTGATATTGGTTTTCGCTCGATGGATTTCATGCTGGAGTGAACTAGGACATCGAGAGTGAATTCCACGATCTCTTTTCCAATTTTAAAGATATAGTTTGTGCTATTTTATAGTATCCTTGTCCTATTTTCTTTATAAGTCATCTATTTACCTCCGTTCTTTTCACGGTCTTCCATTTTTGAGAAAGCATCAGCTTAACGTTCACAATAGATCTGAGAGGCACGTATCTTTTACGGTGTTTCTGATGCAATTCTATTCAACAGGAGGTAGAACTGTTTAATACAAGGATGTTTGACGTGAATTCTGATTTTGGGAAGAATTTATATGTAAAGATTGTTCTTTTCTTGTATATGCAAGGCTTCAGGTTTGTATTGTGGATTAGGCACTTGGATGCTACAGAGGATGTTCTCCACTCATAATGAGTTTTCGTCGAAAGGATATTTAAAATATATAAATTTGCTCATGACTCTTATACGTCATATACTGTTTTCATGGAAGAGGTACTTGAACCACAACAAGGTATTTTTATATTATTTTGACAAATCTGTGCTTTTTTATCGCTTGTGCTGGGAAACAACGTGCTATGGTTTTAACAAAATATCTGTTAATTCCGAATTTTGAGCCAAAAATTGTCTCAAATGACTAGATTGGACTCAATTATAAAGAATACAGGGTGAAAAGCAATCTGTTCTGGTCAGGCCGTCCAAGAAAAGCTAGTAACTTCAAACTTTGAGAATAGATTTGGGGTCCAAATAACTCGGGTAATGGGATAAATCGGTTGAATGGTTCCGCAGTTATTCATATTCGTATTTTATTTTCCCAATAGTTTCGAAACCACTGATACCATCGAATTTAAATTTAGCATTGGAATATATAATATCGACAGGAAAATTTGTACTAATTTTCCACTATTTGGGTGACACCTGTAGGTAGCTGTATGTTGTGTTCAAAACGGGCTTGAGGGTTTCTGTCTGTTAGTTTATTTTTTGAATATTTTCGAAAGCACCAATCCGAACGTTTTTTGTTTAGTTTTCAGTTGTGGATTAAATGCACGAAGGCTCTCGCATAATTTTGTGGAGATTATATGCTCGAATTTTTTAATTCTTATATTTTATTATTATTTCATCTGATTCTGGCTAATAAATATTATTTTTCACTGTTGCGAGATGATGGGAGCCTTTTTTCAACCATGTATTTTTCACTGTTGTGAGATTTTCCGTTTCTACACGAGAACAGTTCTGAAATTAACAAAAATGACCTCTATAGTACTTGACTTTCGTTTGACAGAACACAAAATTTTGTATTTTTATTCAGGCTATGTAGCTTCGTTTTAGGAATTCAAAGATTTGAAATTCTCAAGGGAAACGGACTATTGAACATGTAAAAATCTTCAAGTCAGTGCTCTTCAACATATTTTAATCTACTGGTTCGAGGTTACCATACTTATAATAATGTTCAACATTTTTCTAACATACACTGAATCTGTAAGACTATAATTTCCGATATACTCATCTCTGATGATTTTTTAATTCCAAATTGCGTGCAAGAAATTCACTATGCAATGTTATGATTCGACGAAATGTTTAAATGTCTGAAATACACAAGATTTTAGAAATTACCATGCTTCACTCAAGTTTATACATTTTTCTGTTAATTCAGTTTTGAGGTATTACCCCATCTTCAGACAAATGAAAATGGGATTTCAGTTGTTTAAAACTCTAGGGATCAACTCATAAGTGATGTGTGAACAAACACTGCACTGTTTCGGTCGTTACTATTTGGTAGTTGATAATAATTAAAACAAGGTCTTAGAAACGTTGGTGCTTTACAAACAAAATATTCGAAGTCATATTTTGTGACTGCAGATTCAAGGTATAAGCCCATCTTCAGACAACTGAAGAATGAAATAATTAAATTGTGTTTATTACTTGGTAGAAATTGGAAGGAAATGAGAAATTATTTTGTTTCCTATCACTTTATTAACGATTATACAGTGACTCGAGTTTCGTAATGATACTACATTTTCATCTATTATATATAATTTCTTGATGGCTTCGGCAAAACTTCAAAAAGAGAAGTTTGCCACAGGTCTGTATGCTCACAAAAAAACTGGAAAATTTTACCCCTCCACTTAACAACATTCTAGTATCGTTTGTTGTAGTTAATATGTTCTCGAATATACCAAATGCGGAATGTATGAATATAATCGAATATATCCTAACAAAAAATAACATCAATCCTGTCATAGAAAATGAAATTTTAACCCTTTTCGAACTTTGCGTGGAAGAAAATTACTTTCAATACAAAAGTAAATTTTACAGACAGAAATATGGACTTGCCATGGGGTCAAATCTCAGCCCAGTTCTCACTGAATTTTTATTTTTTTTTTCGAAAAAAAAATTCTAACATCCACACACGCAAAGCATATCACTTTTTGGTACAGGTATGTAGATGATATATTGGCTTGCTTTTGCGGAACACATTCAGAGTTAGAAAACACACTAGAATATCTCAATAGTTTGCTCCATAAGGTAACATTCACTGTGGAAACACAATGTGAAAATAAAATAAATTTTCTGGACAGAACTTTAACTAAGAATAATGATAAAATTTCTTTTGATATATTTAGAAAACCTTCATCGACAGACACAACCATACCCAAGTTTTCAAACCACTCACTCGAACACTCAAAAACTCGCTGCATACAGATCAATGATACATAGAGCATTCTCAATTCAAAGGATTGTATTCAGTTCTTTTTTTAACGTAATATTATTCAAAGGAATAATATTACGTTAAAAAAAGAACTGAATTCAATCAAACAAATAGCCACAAATAATCATTTCGATACTAAAATAAAAAATTCTCTCATAAATAAAAAAAAACAACTAATTCGTAACCAAATATACCCCATTTCCATAGCAGATAATATAGACAAGAAATTCATAAAATTAACATTTTGGACCGGTATCACAAAAAATAGCTCAAATTTTGTCGAAAATTAACATAATAAACAGCTTTCACACCCTCATACAAAATTTCTAACCTCTTTTTCAATGCGAAAGACAAAAACAACGGTTGAATAATTCTGGAGTCTATAAATTAAGTTGTCAACAGTGCAGTAGCGACAAACCATCGGAAGATCTTTCCACAAAAGGTACAAAGAACATCAGTCTGCCTTTAGGAACCGGAAAGAACTCCAATTTTGCGAAACATTGTTTCGTAACCAACCATACTTTCCCAGAATAAGATAATCTCGAAATATTGCACGTGGAAGCGAGAGGAAAAAAATTAAATTTTTTATTGTCTCGCTTTTTACTTGACGGAAATTGATCTTCAATATAAGAAAAAGAAATAGTAACTTCCGCTATTTTATTGATTTACACGACAATTGTTTCGTCATACCATGACCTCATCAGGTGAGTATTTAAACTGAAGTATACAATGCAAAACATGACCTTAAATACACAGCTCAGGTACAAAAAATACAGGCGTGGAAAGAGATGGTATACAATAAATGAAAAGTATTAAGTAGGGGGATCTGTTTATATCTATTTGATCATTCAATAAAACTTGTCTTTTATTATATCTATTGATCTCTAAAGTTTCTAACAGATTTAGTTTCTGACTTTTGTTTTCAATATGTAATATTTCATAGTTCATATTAAAATTATGGCCAGTCTCTAACAAATGGTTGGCATAAGTTGAATTCAGTTTATTATTAATGTAACATTTTTCATGTTCTCGTATCCTTGTTTGGAATGAACGGCCAGTCTGTTCCATATATACACATGGGCAATCACTACATGTTAACTTGTAAACTCCTAATTTTTTGTTTTTAGGAATGACGTCTTCATTATTTTTTATTAAGCTGGCTGAAGAATTAATAGTTTTAAAAGAGATGCTATATTCGTCTTTTTTCTTTAAATATCTAGCAATCTTTTTAGATTTTTGGCCTATGTAAGTTAATGAAATAAATTTGGTTTCGTTTGAATTTTGAAATTTTGGATATACAAGTGATATTGCTTTCTTATAATTTATTTTATCAAGTAAATTGTCTACAATTAACGGATTAAAATCATTAGTGAAAGCTATTTGGTTTTATACTTTTTGTCAAAAGTTTTTTCTTCATGGGTATGTTAACCAATCTATAAAGCATACTATTATAAGCTGACAATTTTTGTGAAAATGGATGGTTTGAATTATAATGAATCGTACCATCTGTATGTGTAGGTTTTCTGTATATGGAAAAGTCATGTCTATTATTAATTTTAGTGATTTTAAATCTAAGAAATTGATGCTATTATTTACTTCATCTTCCTGTGTGAATTCAATTGTTGGATATAATTTATTGATAGATTCCAAAAATGAACCAAGTTGTCTATTTGTGCCATTAAATAAACAAATTATGTCATCTACATAGCGGTACCAATAAACGAAATCTTTAAAATATGGGAGCTTTTGGATATTGGTTTCTACGTGATCCATGAATATTTCTGATAACAAGGGGCTTAATGGGTTCCCCATTGTTAGACTTTCTTCGTCTAGATAAAACGTGCCGTTGAACATAAAATAATTTTGATCTAGGCAAACGTTTAAGGCGTCTAATATTTCTGTTTTTACAACAAGATTAGTTCGTTTTTGGAGTAATAAATCATCAACTAATTCTATGGTTTCACTGACCGGTATACTAGGAAATAAGTTTTTTACATCAGAGGAAACAAATTTGGCATTGTTGTGTCCCCTCAGTATCTCAGGACTATTGAGGATAAAAAACTATCGAAAATATATACAAACCAAATAATTATTTGCAAGAATGAAATTAACATTGATACAATATTATTGTTAGAAATAGCTGAATTTTTCAATGTTATTCCATTGCTTTTTCTTCTTTTGAAACCAATAATAATAATTTCAATGTAAAATAATATTATGGAAGTTTCACAAGTATGCTTTGAGAATTTCACTCATGATTGATAATTGTTATTTTCGATTTGAATAATGGCCTTGCATACTAACCTGAATTACAACATTTCCAATGGTTTCAGTTCACTAGATGAACAGATCATTTTTTCGATCCGAATATTCGGAATAATTACATGATAAAATATTCATTGACTTCAGGATTGGCAATCGGAATTTATCCAACTAGAACTACTATAAAGTAGATGAACTGACACGGGGATATCGGACACAGTTTGAAAAAAATAGATTGCATCGAAAATTTGGTAGAAAGTAACAACCTTTGAAGTGTAATTAATTTTTAAGAGCGTTTGATATTAAGAGCATTCGTACATGACTTAATGGAATTTTAAACAAGTCGAGGAAGACGTTCATTCTATCGGGTGTTTTTTTATAGTGATAGAACTTTCGATAGGGATACCTGTGATTTGACAGAAAGTAGAAGCCATGTTGTTTTGACAGTTTCTGTTCAGTAGGCATTGACAAATTATCATGGAAATACTCACGCCGCAACAACGTTTACAAATGGTTGAAATTTATTTTCAAAATCTGTGTTCTATTCGCTAAACTTATAGAGCGCTTCGTGAAATTTATGGTTTACATAATCATCCATCAGAACAGCTTATTCGTCGAACTATCGATAGATTTCGGACAACATTTTCCCTATTCGATGCAACAACAACAACACAAAGATAAAGAACTGTATGTTCAGAAGAACATATCGTTGCTGTAAGTCATAGCATTAATAATGATCCAGATTTTCTATTCGTCGACGTTCTCAACAAATTGGACTCTGTGCATTCACCACATAAAAAATTTTGCGTAAAGATCTTGGTTTTCACCCATACAAGATCCAACTGGTTCAAGAACTAAAGCCACTTGACAATAATAAACGTCATTTGTTTGCTGATTGGGCCCTAGGACAGCTTGAAGTTCCTTTTTTTATCGTAAAATTGTGTTTAGTGATGAAGCTCATTTCTAGTTGAACGGCTATGTGAACAAGCAAAATTTCCGTATATGGAGTGAAAAAATCCTCAAGAAGTTCTGCAGGTTCCATTGCATCCTGAAAATTGCACTGTATTGTGTGCTTTACACGATGGAGGCATCATCGGTACATATTTCTTTAAAACCGATGCTGGAGCTAAGGTTACAGTGAATGGTGCTCGTTACAGATCGTTGATCAATGATAATTTGTTTCAACACTTCAATGGTATCGACCCAGAAGTATTTTGGTTCCAACAAGTTGATGCTACACCTCGTGCTGCTACCGTAACAATTGATTTATTAAAAGAAAGATTTGGCGATAAATTTATTTCGAGAAATGGTTCAATTAGTTGGCCTCTAAGATCATGCGACATAACTCCACTGGATTATTTTCTTTGGGGTTATGTCAGGTCATTGGATTATGTGGATGAACCAGAAACAATAGACGTTTTGGAAGCCAATATGACTCGTGTTATTGATGAAATTACTGGAAAAAGTGGTTCAAAATTGGTCTGGTCGAATGCGGTTCCTCAGAGCTAGTCGTGATGGACATATGCCGGAAATTATTTTCAAAACATAAATGTCATACAATTATCTTTCAAATAAAAAAAATTTGGCTTCAATCTTAATTTAAATGTGTTTTATTTCAATTTGAAGTTCTATCACTCTACAAAAAACACCCCATATTTACACTGGAAAAGATACAAGCACCGCACACGTAGGATTTAAATTACCTCATCAATGGTACAATAGTAGATATATTTTTATGTCTTTAGTTGGAAAGAATTTTTCCTGAACAAATTATTTTTGCTTATTTCATTGATTGTATAAAATTTCATTTTTAAGCTCTATTATTTTTCAGAATAATAAAATGAAGAGATTATAATCTAAAGAAACTTATGGAGCTGTCGATTAGATTTTAATTTCTATTGAAACACATTCTAAATATAACCTAAAAAACCTTCAATCCATGTGAAATCGTGGTAGAATGTATCATCTGCTCAACAAATATCATGTAGATGAAAGTGAAAAAATTCTTAATTATTTCTCGTCCTGCCAACATAACAATATACAAGTTTCGCTCGTTGTCAGGAAGTTCAGCACGAAAGAGAAATGAACATTCCACAAAGACAAACTCCATGTGTGCACATTGCACAAGCGGTTTCATAAACGTTCTCCTTGAGGGTGAATGAATCCAATTTATTTTGAAATGATTCGAACAAGAGAGATGAATGAATACTTCACTCCAGACCATCAACAGATGTTTCTTGGCAAGCTTTCTTCCGAATTTCTGATACGAGAGAATCTGGAGAAATTGGTTCCTGGAATGTATCTGGTAGAATTGTGGAGTTGCGATTGCCTCCATTTATTGGACTGAATTTTTGCTTAGTCTGGTTTTAAAATTCAATCACAGCCTCTATTCTACGTGATGAAAAAGTAAAGCAGCACTTAGGAACGATATGGTTTTTCAATCTACTTTTCCAATTAGTTGGTAAATATTTAATTACTCCTGTGTGTAGAAATGTTCGCACTGTCCATTTAAAAAGTTCATCCTTTAGGATTACTATGAAAAAAGTCATTTGATTCCCACTGAATATTTCTGTTTCCGTCGGGGTTCGAGAATCAATGAAGAAAAACATATTGCGTTCGCTCACTGAAATTGAAATCTAAGTCCAATATAACTGATTGAAGTAATTTGGTTCTTCTGTAAAGAAGCAACTTTCATTTCCAAGATTCATAGACACAAATTTCCTACACGGTAAGTTATTAAAAGCCAGAGAATCTTCAAAAGCTTCTCCAACTATTAGAAAAAAACAACTTTGATTTGATTTATCAAAGAAACACATGTTTCAATTTTCACTTTATTTTGATAGTATTCACGTACGTTTCGTCTATCTTGAAGAAATTCGTCAGAGTACAAGTATGCAGTTTTCACTATATTTATATTCAGAATATTGAAGATAGAGTTGTTATAAAATTAGGTATTTATTTTTTTATAAGTTATAATGAAGGTACAAATTTCTCTCAAAGATTTTTTATTTTATGTTGCTTTATTTTTGTTTTATCAAAGATGTATGGTTTATTCTTTTTTCTTTGGAGGTTGAAATTACGTTGGGGAATATTTAATAATTCATGTAACAACTTATGTTGAAATGGGTGAAATAATTATCAATGAAAAGTGGTATATGTTTGAGATGGTTTATGATTAATTACAAAGTTCATTCTTTAGTTTAAAAAGTTTATATATTTGTTTTGTTCTATTCATGATGTGAAAACTATCAGAACACCGATTCTGTTTTTCCAAATATCACATGTATCTTCTTCAATAAGTCATTCACAGAACTTTAATTTTATGGTGAAATGGACTGTTGGAAAAGAAAGAAATAGCTTCTGACTACGTCAGTGCTTTTCACACTTTTTAGACAAACATTTGCTTATTAATAAGGAGTGTGAGCTATGGTAATAGAAAGTTCTAGAAATTGAGACAGTGTAACATACATCTGTGTAACAATTCCATACTCAAACAAAGTCGACAAGGTGTTGTTGATCACAGAAGAAGATTGCAGACATACGCACGTTTCAAACTGATTGTTTTTCATCAGTGCAATATATGCTAATGACTCCAAATAGGTCAAGTATCTATATTCGCTATACATAGCGGCTCTAAGGTATTAATAATACACTAGCGTCGTCTAGAGAATGCAAAATACATACGAGACGTACCTTTGGGAGTTAATTCAAGTAAAGAAATGTATTCTCATTATTTTCACGTTCCGAACGCAGAATAAACTTTCCTCATGCTCTAATTATGAGCATTACGGCAAATTATGGTCTGATTAGAGCATGAGGAAAGTTTATTCTGCGTTAGTAATGTGAAAATATCGAGAATACATTAATTTACTTGAATTAACTGGCAAAGGTATGTCTTGTATGTATTTTGCATACTCTAGATTGCGCTAGTGTATTATTAATACCTAAAAATCTCTGTGTATAGGGAATATATATACTCGGCAGATCTGGAGTCACCATCATACAGTGCATGGACGAAAACCAATCAGTTTGAAACGTGCGTATGTCTGCAATTTGCTTTTGTGATCAACAAAACCTTGTCGAGTTTGTTTGAGTATAGAATTGTTATACAGATTTATGTTAAACTGTCTCGATTTCTATAACTTTTCATTACCATAACTAATACTCCTTATTAATAATTTTCGGTACAGATCAGCCGAATTACTTTATTTAAACATTTGCTTGTTATACTTCACATCTAAGGGTGAAGGTGAAGTAAAATTAGAACTATAAACAGATTAATACACCTAAATGAATTTAATCTAATGAGCCTAGTACAATTTTTGAGATTCTTCTCCGATTTTCTAGAAAACTAGGACAGACATAGGTATATTTTGCTTTCGCTATAACTGCAAGACGAAAATGAATAAAAATAGGTATATTGAAAGATTCGCTCTATAAGTTGAGACAGCAGTATATTAAATGCCAAAATTTCTTCCAATTTCTCCAACATTTTCGAGTGTGAACATCGATTGTCCCGAAAACTGTGATAGTTGGAGCCATTAATCTGCATTTCATATAACCACAAGATGGGAATAGATACAGGTTTAATATCGTCATCATTGCGTGTAAACAGGTTATCAACAGCACACTCCTAGTATAAAACATTTCATCCTGCTCCATTCTTCACAGTTTCTGACATTATGTTATTCCATGAGGTCCAAGTTGTTTGGAAAGAGGTGCCACAAACAGACATTGGCCATGTATCTCATTTTGTTGACGCCTAGGGATATACCGGAGTGTGTCAGCTACGGGATCGCTAATCACATTATTAATATTTTTCAGACTACATGTGAGCGAAATCTCTTGTGAATATTGTCTTCTCACTCATGTAATAGGTACTACCGCCAAGTTGTACAATGTCATGTTGAAGATTATTCCTTTCGGATATGACACTTTTAATGTCACTGAGTATAAAATCTGACACTTCCACACATTCAGAGGTATTACAATTTGAGTATTATTTTAAGGTGAAAACGAAATTTCGAGAGCCATATTCAAAGATTGATTTTTTAATCGAGGCATGTAATACTTTTCGATTTGGAGTTCATGTTCCAGGATTGTTAATCGCGCTTAAATATTTGACTTCAGAAGTTCACCATCTTCTGTATTATAGATAAGAACCTGCAAACCCAACTCCAGTTGGAGCCATACTTTGGCTGAGACTATCGATAATGATTACCCGGATGAAATTAATCAGGGATATTCCGTACGCAAATTGTGTCGAATTTTATCGATAGTATTCGAGAGTAGAGCATGCGTTGTTTTAGCCGATATAGTAGACACCATACCAAATGTTCTTTCGGTTGTGGAATGACCTCAATGTGTCATGGATAAATGGAATGCAAATTGCACGACTTCACCATCATTCTTGTTTGAATTTGTCGTAGAACCACTGGATTCAAAACACCAACTCCAGATTGTGTTCCATGAATAATAAATTTATACCATTATATTTTCAAGAATATTTATTTTGGTAATTAAGGATCTAAAATATTTATGCAGTGTTTATAAAGTTGCTTTTAACAAGAAGTAGAACTCTTCGAAATGAACTGTTGCGCCAAAAATTGCGTTTATAAAACTTTAAAGTGGCGAATTGGAAAAAATTATCAATAATAAACTTATAAGTAATATTAATGCCTTTTTATTTGATTATAATCTATTGTAAATTAGGAAAAATAACACTTTGTTTTATCAAGTTCTAATAATTTGCTCACTAGGAATATTATAACGATTAATAAATTGAAAGTCTTTCTCACCAAAAATACAAACCATTTTAATTCTGTAAATTTTTCATTTTTTAATGCATTGCATATATTTCACCATAATTACGACTAGATATAAGGTGGTTGATCGTAGAACATAGAGGTATTATATTTCTGTTCAGGAAATATATATAAAAAATTATTTTTTGTTTCAATATATTTTCAGAAAATTTTCGTTATTTTCTGAATACTTAATTTTAACTCAACCGGATTTGTGCTTTGGAAAAAAAATTGAAATGAGAATATCTTAGGAATCATTGAATCGATTCTGTGTAATTTCGAACACAACTGATATGTTTAGACGGCAAATGTGCTCTGAAAATTTCAAGTCTCTAGTTCTCTTCGTTCGGAAATTAGCATTCTCACGAAGTTTGGCAAAAGTCTTCATGCCATTACTTTACACCTAAATACCAAACTTTATTTCGATCGGACCAGCATCTACACTACTGGGAAAGTAAAAAATAGCTTCAAGTGAATAACTACGAGACCCGAGACCATTGGACTGATTTTGCACATTGAAGAACTTAATTAGGCCTTAAACTTACTCTGAAAGTTTTGAAACTCTTACTCTCTTCGTTCGAAAGTTAGTGTTTAAGTGATATTGATTTCCCGCATATCACCTGGTGAAACATTTTTAAATTAATAAAGTAAATAAAAACAACTTGGCTTAAGTTTCACTGTTTATTTGATGTCTGTTGACATATATGTTTCGGGTTTTTAGCCCATTTTCAAAACTGAAGCGAACAAAACTCAATATCGTATTTATAATGGTAGGGAAGATTACAGGTACAATTTTGAACAGTATAAAAATATGGTGTTAGTTGGGTCCTAATTTTTTACAGATAAGAGCAATGGTGATAAATTAAATTGAAGTTAATTTGTAACTGGTAGCTTCTTACCATGTGCTAAAAAAAATTTCCAAACTTTCTAAAAGCTCCATTATTCTGCTTTTATTACCTACGTGTAAAATCTCAGTTTCACTGAAATTTATGAAATGGTTATTATTTATACAATATTCCGAAAAACCAGATGTTATTTTATTATGTAATATACTTTCTTTATGTTCTTCTACCCTTATGTTTATAGATATAACAATATAATTTGTATATACTGCTTTTTTCACACGTCTTACGACAATGTTTGCTATTGACTAAGAGTGAATAAGTTTTTCTTATTTGGACAAATAATATTAATATTATTCTGTTTTAGTCTATTCCAAATTGTAGTACTTATTTGTGGTATGAAATTTATCCTATAGAATTTTCCTTTTTCTTTGTCCTGAAGAATAGGGTATAGAGAAGCTAGAGCTTTTTTATGCTGTTTTTTAAAAATTTATCGATTACGTTCGTATTGTAACCATTGTTCGACGCTAATGACAAAACTTTAATTCACTATTGAAATCGAATATTCCCAAAAATGAATACATTTTTCAGATATTCAGATCACAAGAAATGTTAATTCCCTTGAATTGACATATTTAGAAAATCCACGTACACAGATTCATTAATACACAATAACTGTTTCCACACTCATAAAATAAAAATGTCTCCTTTTCACGCCTTTGCACATAGACTACTATCAACCCCTCTGTCAATAGAAAACTTTAACAAAGAAATTAAAGTTTTGAAATCATTAGCGTGAAACAATGGTTACAATACGAACGAAATTGATAAATTATTTTTGAAAAACGAGCACAAAAAAGCTATAGCTTCTCTTTACCCTACCCTTCAGGACAGAGAAACAGAAAAATTCTATAGGATAAATTTCATACCACAAATAAGTAATAAAATTTGCAATAGACTAAAACAGAATAATATTAATATTATTTGTACAAATAAGAAAAACTTAGGTTTACTCTTAGTCAATAGCAAAGACTGTCGTGAAACGTGTGAAAAAAGCGGTATATGCAAATTATATTGTAATGAATGCCCTGCATTTTACATATGTCAGACAGGACGATCTATAAACATAAGGGTAGAAGAAAATAAAAAAGTATATTACATGATAAAAAAACATCTGGTTTTTCGGAATATTGTATAAATAACAACCATTTCACAGATTTCAGTAGAACTGAGGTTTTACATGTAGGTAATAAAAGCAGAAGAATGGACCTTTTAGAAAATTTGCAAATTGTTTTGCACATGGTAAGAATCTAACAATTACAAATGAACAACTTCAATTTAATTTATCACCATCGCTTTTATCTGTAAAAGAAAACGACCCAACTAACACTATATTTTTACACTGTTCAAAATTATACCTGTGATCTAACTTACCATTATAAATAGGTATTTGAGTTTTGTAATCTTCAGTTCTGAAAATGGGCTAAAACACCGAAACATATACGTCAACCGACATCAAATAAACAGTGAAACTTAAGCCAAGTTGTTTTTTTTTACTTTATTAAGTTAGTGTTAAAGAATGATCGCCGGACAGAATAACTTTTAACCTCGGATTCTTCAGCCGTATGCTGAACCATGCCGTTTGAGACTGTTTTTTTTTCGAAATTCGAAAATTCCAAACATCTGAGCAATACGATAGCATGCGAAAAATTATCAACAAGCTGGGACGTGATGAATTGTGATAAAATTAAGAAAGGCCTGAGTGACTAACAATCTGAAAAAATGCGGGATTAATACACAGGATAAGATACATCCTTATGATGTAAATACCAAGTTATTGCCTAGCACGCAGAAGAATTGAATTTAACTACGACCAAAATATTTAAGATCAATATGTTTTTATAAAACTGTACTTATGATAAGGACAATGAACAACGGCATATTCCTGGCTTATTTCATAGTTTAAAAGTGACGAAAACTATTGATTTCCACTTAATCGAATACCCTCCATCTAATAGCAATACTGATGATTTCTTTTGTGGTGCAATCAATATAAATGGATAGTAAATGTCCGTTTCTTATCTGATCATGGCAAAATTAAGTGTGCGAGCAAACCATCAGACTCACTTCGTTAGAAATTATATTAAGTCGGTTTTTACTTGACGGAAACTCATTAAAGAAAACCCTTCAATTACACCCAGCACAATTGAGAATTTCATCCATATTCCTCATCGGATGTCAGTGGTTTCCTTCTCATATCGACCTCATGGACTAGCAGTTGACCCAATCTGTATCGGCATCTGGCCACAAAACGGGGCCACATCTATAATTCGTCGAGTTTGACATGACTTCAGTCCCCCACAGTCTTCAATATTTCACTAGGTTCTACAATATGGATGTCAGAATAATGCATGTCGAGACCTATTTCAGCCAGCCGGTTGAGTAAATAGAACATTCAGAGCAATGGTTTGGCATTAATTCATCAAATTCTTCATTCTAGTTCAACACATACAGATCGATTTAACAATCGGCTCCGCCTGAGTTCTGGAGTGATTTACTAGTTGGAATGATCCGTATTTGTATTTGTCTCCAAGATTGGAAGCTGCGGAAGAGATTGTTGTAGAAAGACTGGAATCCTCGCTGCACGTGTATGTTTGGAATGGAAATATATTGGAATCTACACTATCAAAGGATAATTAATGAGAAAGCTCGGTAGGATGCAATTTCAAGAAGACTATTTCAAGGGGCAACTAAAAAAATTTTCGAGAAGCAGCGCTGTTCTGAAGTGAGAAGTTTTTACGTGAATGTTAAATATTCAATTTCCCCTGAAAATTTTGAATTTGTGAATTACTTCTTGAAGAAGCTGTATATGATGAATAATAACAAAGAATTTCGTGTTCTGTCATCCAAGTCTAATTAGATAATTTTATCTTATTTTCTGCATGTTAACGCCGATATTGGTATTAGTACGCAATCGCATATCAGCTGAATAATAGCAGAATATGGTGTTAAGGCCATCATCCAGAAAGGATCCCATCTAGAACAATGTAAATTTATATGAATTTTCTATGTATCCAGACCAGGTAACCTGACCAGTGAAGCGATTCTGCCCTTGTAACACCGTCCACATCGTCTACCTCTGCCTTTTGTCTCAAGTCTTTCCTATTATCGGCCTTAGTAGCCGCGGGCTGTACGTCTACGCATTTTACAATGTACATAAGTAAAATGTTTCGTTTGTATATAAGGCTCAAAACGTCTATTGTTGTGAATGAAAGTTAAAGTAATTTCGTCCATTCAATAGGCATACTCTAATAATTAGATCCGACGTGTAAATAGCTTAATATAATATTTATATTCAATACGTACAAATTGTCCAGAAGTGTTCACATACCATTCAATAAATCTACCTTGAGTAGAAGATTCCGGTTCATAATTTTCGGGGAAATTAACTAGAAACAGTTAGATCCCATTTGCCACGTTCTGAGACGTTAATACATTTTTGGACGTTACCACGATTACGTCATTCCATAGTCCTTCGACACGGATTTGAAACCAGGAGGCAGAAATACACATTTTGGCGAATTCTTCCGGAATAAAGCAGAATATTATCAGGATTCAATCAAGAAAAGTTTTTTGGTACAAGAAGCGAAAAAGTTGGCAGTGCGCGATTAAGGTTTCCTATGCGCGATTGGTTTTCGAGTGCGTGAAAGAATTCTTCGGAGTGAAAAGTTTTCGTTTTTGTTACTATCAAAGAGATTAGAAAACGAACACTTGTAATGGAAAAATTAGCAACAACCATAGTTACAAGAAGACAAGGCAACTCGAATTTAAGTAGATAAGCTTTTACAATCTAACATGAAATTCTTCTATAACGGGGAAAAATTGAAATATTTGAGGTTCTTGAAGAAGTACCAGTTTTTTGTGTTAGAATGTTAGATAGTGATTATACCTTCAAAATAATATTCTACGCAAATTTCTTCAAGGATTGAAAAAGAAAGATCAAAATAACGGATTTGAATGAAAGTCATTTTAAACAAATGATTATTTTTTCATGAAAAAAGCTGAAAAGAACAGGAGCCGTACCAAAGAAAAAAGGGCGGCCTTGAAGGAGAAGAATGCAGCTATGGTGAAGGAATATATTTTCTGTACGAATGATGGGCGAAAAGAAAATATTTGTAACTTTATCCTCCAGATTAATTCAGAATTGAAGTAGAATACCCAAAGATGAAAAAACTAAAGAGAAAAGTAGAACAAAAGGAATCCTCTAACTGCTCTAATTCTGATTCCAATGAAATGAAAATGTATAAGGTTGAGAATTTATAAATTTTACGAGTCCAGTTTTGAATTATAAATAGCTCTTTTCTTTTTTATATTTATCTTTAATTTTTTTGAAAGTAGGCATTTCAAGGCTGGAAGTATAGCCAGATATTGGCGGAAGTACGCAATCGGATATTAGCTGGTTAATGGCAGAATATTGTGTTGAGACCATCATCTAGAAAGGTCCATTGTTCTCTATAATACAGTAAATTTATAGGAATTTTCGATGAACCGAGACCAGGTAGCTTGACCAGTGAAGCGAGGCTGCCCCTGTTTCATCATCCACATCGTCTATCCCAAGTCTTTCCTATTAGTGGCTGCAGTAACTGAGGGCAGTAAGTTCACGTGTTCCACAATGTGAGTTAAATGAAGAGTTTCGTTTATATATTAGACTCACCTTAATGTCTATTGTTATTAAAAAAAGTTAAAGAAACTTTGTCTATTCAATATTTTCGTATTGCAACAATTAGATACCGAGGTAAATAGATTAATTTAATGCATAATTTTCGAGAGAAATAACTAGAAGTGTTTTTTTTTTTGACGAAACCACGATAAGGTCATTCCCCTGCAGATTACTGATATTTGGATGAAATGATAAATGCTCTGGTGCGAACTCACAGAGAGAAAACAATTTTTGCCTTATTTCAATTCTTGCCACTTTCCATTTTTTCGCAGCTATAAACCGTGAATTCAAATGTCTTCTTTTTTCCCTTTTACCACTTCGCCCTCAGTCTTCGATTATCCCATTTCCGATTATATTCGATTATCTTATTATTCAAAATCAACCATCATTCCCCTTTTTGGATTGTTGAATAACTGCCATTGTCGAAATATTGGAAAATACGTGCTGCATTTTCCATTCAACCGATGTCAACTTGAATGAAATGCCATTCAGGTTTCTCGAATACTCTCCAAGAATATTTCATGAATTGCATCAAGTATGCTGTCGTACATGAGACGGAACTTTTGGAGTTGTTGGTATGTATGTGTTCCCTAGGGAAGAATTCATCTCGGCTTTTTGAGAGGAAGTTTCACTTGAATGTCTTCTTCACGAGGTCGATATCATTGTGGATGCATTTTGCCCTTTGTTGTTTCGGTTTTAAACAGAAGTTTTATCACCACCCTTGTGAAGGTTAATATTGGTACTGAATTTTAAGAATTCTTGAGTGTTTTATTGTCTTAACCTTACAAGGTCTTACGTCTTGATATTCTTTCTGAGAGCATGAGCTGATATGTTTGGCATCATTTCAAAAAGCTTTTTGTTGCCTTCTTAGTTGACTTATAACTATGTTGATTTTCACCCAGGCAATGATAGGAAGTTTTCTATCTTCCTATTCTTTCAAATATAAGATCTTATTTTCAATATGGCCCTTGGACGATCAACGAAACTTTATAAAATAAAATAATAAAATGGGCTATTCCACTTAATAGAAGGTTTTTTCAAAATCTTAAATATCAAACAGTATTCTGAAAACCAAACGCCATTTTTGTAATAGAATTTGGTTTTCATATTACCGTTAAGAATGTTTGTTGAGGAAGATCTGTCAATATTCTATTATATTCTATATGTCTACTAAAATTGAGAGGCTCTTCTAACGCTTGCATTTAATTCAATTCTATAAAGTTGTTGAGAAAATTTTTTATAAAAATTAAATTTGTAGTGAGGTTGGCAGAATTATCCTGTTTGATATTTAAGATAAAGGAAATTTAGTCTTCTATTTTTGTTACCAAGTTCAAAGTATATTTTATCCAAGAGTAAATTTTGAAGTTCAATAAACTTGATCCTCATTGAAACAAGATTTCAGAAATTTTATTTTATCAACAATAATCAGTTGCTTACAAACTTTGTTACAGCAATTTTAAGGTATTACCTTTTAATTGAAAAATAAATGATAACTTAACAAAAACGTACCGAATATTTATGTTGGTTATATGCAAAAAAAAATTATAGCAAGACTACAAACCACAGACGTGGCTCAGTTAGAATGCATATCATCGCAAAATCACTTTTTTCTCGAGAACGGTGCTCCGTAACGCTTTCAACGAATGGTACCTTCCTTCTTAGGAAATGTAGGACATATCTATTTTATTAATTAAAATTCCAATTTGATCACTCAGTCAAAAATTAGAACTAATTTTATGAAAGACCCCCCTGTTATATTCGCCGCTGATGAGAATCAGTAAGAGTTTTGATCATCAGACGATTTAGTTTATTGAAAAACCTCCATGTACTGAATTTCATTTGAATCCATCAAATTTTAATATTGCTAGTTTATTGCATTTTGAGGGTCATGTTGAAGGAGCTCTAGCGCCCATAGGGTGCATTTTAGGACCTTAGTTGATATGAAGTTTTCTTCATACTTTGACCTCTAGAATCACCCCCTGAAATATATGAACGGTAAATCC
Organism: Megalocaria dilatata; assembly: GCA_034642435.1. Taxonomy (NCBI): domain Eukaryota; kingdom Metazoa; phylum Arthropoda; class Insecta; order Coleoptera; family Coccinellidae; genus Megalocaria; species Megalocaria dilatata. The sequence continues at coordinate 45,922,599 of CM067856.1, forward strand.
GGACACCCTGTATGCAGTGTTGAAAGAAAACAATTTCAAACAAGGATTACAAATTCTCTACCTACATGAACAATAAAATTGTTCAATATTGTATGGCTCATGCTTGGTAAAATACTGAAAATTTTAATATTCATACGAGTACTTGGCCTTTCTTAGTTGAAGACAAAGATTGCGCTGGAAAAATGTATATACTGTGCAAATGGGTGCAACATTTTTATGAGTTTCTAGTATATATATATATATATATATATATATATATATATATATATATATATATATATATATCTATATATATATATATATATATATATATATATATCTTAATATATATAAATCTCGTGTCACAATGTTTGTCCTCAATGGACTCCTAAACCACTTAACCGATTATAATAAAATTCGCACACCATGTGCAGTTCGATCCAACTTGAGAGATAGGATAGTTTAAATCTCAAATTATAGTCGCAATTTTAATTTATTGCTAATTATTTGTCTGTTATTATTTGACAGTCACAATTATCTGTATTGCTAATTATTTGTCTGTTATTATTTGACAGTCACAATTATCTGTTAACTCCAAATGATTCTAACAGATGTCGATACCTTCGACTGGGTTGAGTAAGTAATCAATAGATGGCGCTGCTATGGTAAATCTCCGAACGTGTCATATAAGCTACATTTTAACAGCATAATTACCACGTGTTGTTGACGCTATAAAAGAGTCCATTGAGGACAAACATTGTGATACGAGATTTATATATATTAAGATAACAAAAACTTTAGCCACAGCAACGCGTGGCCGGGTCAGCTAGTATATATATAAATATATATATATATATATATATATATATATATATATATATATATATATATATATATATATATATATATATATATATATATATTGTTATCCTAATACTCAAGATCTTCTGTGAGGATCCCTCAAAAGCTCTTTTTCAGCTGATGGCAGACGCCCGTCCAACTAGAAAATTTCTTTTCCACCTGAAGAGTATTCGAACCCGGACCTTCCGGTCACGTGTCCGATGCTTTCCCATTGAGCTGTCCACACGTAGTCCGTAATGTTCTTCTGATGGTTAGTGAATAATTTTTTAGTTTGAAAAACATATAGAAGGCAAGTGGTTTTCACTAGTTTCTGAATTTTAGATGTCGAAAGAATAACTGTGGTATCGGGTTTATCTGCTTCGATTACGGTAAGGCCGTCAAAGTGACTTTTTATTTTATAGATTTTATTGTATTTAAAATACAGTTGTCATTTTTGAAAAATCTTCATATTTTTATAAGTTATCTTAAAACCAAAATCGCTAACCCACCACAGCGAAGACTGATAAAAAGATGAAAGAAAAGAAACTAAAACGCTCTGGCTAACGTAAGCGATTTTGTCCTTCCGCAAATGAAACATCCTACTTCGTAAAATGTCTGATAGTGTGCCAAAAAAAAAGATAAATTAAGCTGCTCTTTCCTGAATAAATACCAAATTGTCAATCCGACAGTGAAAATACAAACTCGTACTTCCTATCTATTTATTTCCACCTTACAATTAAAATAGTGACTCTTATTTACAATTCAATGCTTCCAGATTCCAGTTAGCTTGAGATCCGAGATTTACATAAGGACTTATCTTTGAGGTTCTCCCGGAATATTGTTTTCCAAGGTGTCGGAATGATAGTGCTTTCCCCAAGAATAGTTCCTATTCTGCATATAATCAGTAGGTCTTCAATTTCAAATTGATCCAAATGACCAGTAGAGCGTCCGGAACTAAGATGGTTCGCTAATAAGGTACTCTAAATCGAGCACAATGAAGTGTAGACAAAATGTTGTCCGAAATCTATCGATAGTTCGACGAATGAGCTGCTCTGATGGTCGATTATGTAAACCATAAATTTCACGAAGTGCTCTATAAGTTTGGCGAGTAGAACACTGATTTTTGAAAATAAATTTCAACAATTTGTAAACGTTGTTGCAGCGTGAGTCTTTCCATGATAATTTGTCAATGCTTACTGAACAGAAATGTCAAAACAACATGGCTAGTTCTATCACTCTAAAAAAAAACACCCGATACTACAAGTTAAACTGTCAACCTGTCAAATCACAGTTACCCCTATCGAAAGTTCTGTCATTCTAAAAAAACACCCGATATTAACGGCCGGAACATTTCTTCCAATTATCCAAATGAGCGAATCACTTCCAAAAAAACATTATTTTGCCTCAAAGAATTCTTCCACGTTCTACTTGTTGAAATTCGCTCTAATTCCATCAATCTCTGTCTTGGACTTCGGTCCAATTCAACCCAATTTTAGACTTATATTTACGTACCGCTATGGCATTGATGGCTCTCAATTTCAGATCACGTCCTTTATTAGATTCTATTTCTGTCTAACCAGACACTGTCTCAACTAACAAAAACCCGCTTACATGTCTATTTCTCATTCACCGGGATCTATATTTAGAACTGCTATGTGTTTTGTGTTGCCGATATACCTGTGTCTGTCTCCAATCGAACAAAAGCGAATTTTAGAGTTTATAAATGGCCCGTGCCGTGTTTACCAACAAGGAGAAACCTGGAATCGATATCCTTACACAAAAAAAGAATAACGAGCAGAAGACAGCATAAATATATTCTGTCGCCTTGGGTTCATGAGATAACACCGTCGTTATTGCGAGATATCGTGGGCCGCCTGAAACTGAGCGATTTCGGAATTCCTACCCCTTGAATAAATATGAAAGATTGTTTTGAGTGGTAGGATTGCATACAAAATGAACAAAATGGAATATTCCATTGTGATGCATTTTACTAGATTTATTCATCGGAAGCATAAGAAGTGATTCTTCCTTATATCAGATTGCGCTTATTCGAGTACATCTCTCAATGGTGTTTCAAAATTGTTTAGGAATCACGAATACATTCCCTTACGATTGTTTTTTTTTCCTTCGCCTCAAATCAATCCTTGAGATCGGCGAGAGTTTTAAACCGGCAATACGAAGATGTATCATAATTCTTCCTAACTCCAACAAATCTTCAAGAAATAGAAGCAACAATCGAAAAATTGAAAAATGGAAAATCTCCCGGAAATGACGGCTTACGAGCAGAAACATTAAAACAAATAAAAGCAGAAATTTCCGCACCCCTCTCTGACCTGATAAATTATTGTTTTGAAAGTGGTATTTTTCCAAATGTATTGAAGATTGGTAGAATAAAACCACTCTACAAAAGTGGAGATAAAACTAAAATATGCAATTACAGACCGATTTCATTAATTTCGAATATTTCTAAAATAATAGAAAAAATCCTAGAGCATAGAATGATTTCTTTCCTTGACCAAAATAATATTCTGGATAAAGGCCAATTTGGATTTAGGCGAGGCAGATCCACCGAAGACGCTATACGTGAGCTTACTGATAAAATTTATGAATGCTTAGATGAAAAAATTCGTAGCTTATGTGTATTCGTGGACCTTGCGAAAGCATTCGATACTGTCAGTCACAAGAAATTACTAAATAAACTTTGGAGTTGTGGTTTCCGTGGAGTCAGTCACGGACTGCTGGAAAGTTATTTGACCAATCGTCGACAGATGGTAGGAATTAATGGAAACATAAGTTCTTTGAGAGCAGTTACTTGTGGGGTTCCACAGGGGACTGTTCTCGGTCCACTTCTGTTTTTAATTTGCATAAATAGCTTGTTAAAATGCAATACCACTGGTCATATAATTAGTTTTGCTGACGACACCGCTATACACTATCGAGCAGATACATGGGAAAATCTTAAAAAAAAAGTTGAAAATGATTTTACCAATTTGCAACTCTGGTTTCAAGCAAACAAACTTACCTTAAATTGCAGTAAAACAAAATACATGCCTTTCTCGTCATATTCTACTGGCCTGCCATCTATAGGAAATATTGAGGTTAACTCGGATATAACAATTCCCGAAACAGCAGCTATTCGATATCTTGGCGTGATAATAGATTCAAATTTAAAATGGGATCACCACATTCACCATGTAGTCAAAAAACTAAGAGGTCTGCTATACAAATTTAGAACAATGAAAAAGTATTTTAGAAGTTCTAAATATTTGATGATTCTGTTCAACGCCTTGGTCCAATCCCAAATCAACTATGGGATCTTGGGTTGGGGAGGTATATACGATAAACACTTGGAAAATCTGAACGTTACTCAAAGATGGATTTTAAGAATAATATTCGGAAAAAAAATCAGGTATCCAAGTGAACAGCTCTACGAAATTTCAAAAGTGTTGGATGCTAGACAACTATATAGCCTCAAAATAATGACAAATATTATCAAAGGAAAGTTAAAACTGGCTAAAATTGATCACCCATTCAGCACAAGAAATAGAGATAATACCTACCAGACCCACAGATCAAAAAAAAGAATAGGACAAAGAACCTGTAACTACATTGCACCACGCCTATATGCTAAGATTCCTGAATACCTGAAGAAAATAAAAAATTTTAAGCGTTTCAAAAATAAAATCAAATTTTGGATTCTAGAACAAGGTCGTAAATTTATTAAAATCATAATAAATCAAGAAGAAGATAAATGAATATTCAATACTAATATCTCGATTTTGACAACCTACCTGATTCTGACAGCTTACCCAATTTTGACATTTTACCGACCTCGACAACTTCCTCAGAATCGACATTTTTTCCCAAATTCGACTTATGACTCAGACTGTACAATGATTGAAAATTGTTGTTAGTTAGTTTTTCTTATACATGAATTAAACCTTAGTTATAATCACCACAGTTAAGAAAATTGTTAAGTTTTATGTTACGCACAGGCATCCATTTTCTGAAATGGAGACCTCTGTAACTTATTATGTTTATTTATATGATTGCTTTGAATAAACATTATTATTATTATTATTATTATCACTAATTGCAAGCAAAATTTAAAAGTAAGGAAGTTTTATTATTCAACGTATTGGGTTGTTCGGAAAGTATAATAATTTCGTTTTTTTTTGGACGAAATTTGAATGAAAATTTTCGTATAATGAATAATTATTTCATTAAATTGAATATTGGTCATTCCAACACCTTTTGCCATCTTTCTGGTAGTATCATGATACCACGCTCATAACATTTTTGATCTTTGCTGGCAAAAAACTGATCCAGGTAATTTGAAGTGAAGGTTTCACGGTCCAAATATTTTTGCCATGACCGGAACAAATAATAATCCGGAGGCGCCAGATATGGAGAATATGGTGGGTGTGGCAGTATATCCCATTTACGCTGTAAAAGCTTTTGGCGAGTGACCAAACTTGTATCGGGTGTTTCTTTTAGAGTGATAGAACTTTAAATTGAAATGAAACACATTTAAATTAAGATTGAAGCCAATTTTTTTCTGAAAGATAATATTATCACATTTATGTTTTAAAAATAATTTCCGGCATATGTACACCATGACTAGCTCTGAAGAGCCGCATTCGACCAGACTAATTTTGGACCACTTTTTCGAGTAGTTCAGGCCTTATCTCATCAATAACACGAGTTGTTTTGGCCTCCAAAGCGTCTGCTGTTTCTGGTTTATCAGCAAAAACCATCTTGTTGTATGGGTGAAAACCAAGATACTTACGTAAAAATTTTCATGTGGTGAATGCACAGAGTCCAATTTGTTGAGAACGTCGACGAATAGACAAATCTGGATCATCATTAACGCTATGACTTACAGCAGCGATATTTTCTTCTGTACGTACAGTTCTTTGTCTTGTTGTTGTTATTGCATCGAGAAGAGAAAATGTTGTCCGAAGTCTATCGATAGTTCGACCAATAAGCTGCTCTGATGGACGATTATGTAAACCATAAATTTCACGAAGTGCTCTATAAGTTTGAGGAATAGAACACTGATTTTGAAAATAAATTTCCACAACTTATAAACGTTGTTGCGGCGTGAGTCTTTCCATGATAATTTGTCAATCCTTACAGAACAGAAATGTTAAAACAACATGGATTTTACCTTCGGTCAAATCACAGTTATCCCTATCGAAAGTTCTATCATTCTAAAAAAACACCCGCATTATATCTGGATAGAACACTTCACCTTTTCTGTTGATTAATTTCGGCCTTTTCTGTTGAAGTGCATCATTTAGTTTGTCCGGCTGATGACAGTAGACTTCCGAATTAATTGTCATGTTATTCAGTAAAAGCTAAAAAAAAACGATTCCTTTAAAATCCCACCAATGATTAATATTGGCTTTCGAAAAGCTTTGAGCCGGTTCATCTTTTTTATTCCATGATCCTTTGACATTGTTATATACAACCAATTTTTCGTTCTCAATAATGATGCGCCTCACAGAGGTCAACGCGACGACACAAATTTTTCTCTACGGGAACCTGCGGAACCCTTATATCGAGCTTCAAGGTAAAACTCAGGCCTTTCAAATGGTCATAAAAAGTTGAATTCGATAAATTTAACCTCTCACCGATCTCACATCTTGTAATTCGTCGATTTGCATCAATTAATTCCTTTATCATGTCTTTATCAGCTTCAACCAGCCTTCCGAAACGTGGTGCATCTTCGATATCAAAGTTGCCGGATCGAAATTTTGCAATTTTCTGGCACCGGCGTACAGTTAACACATCTTCTCCATACACATCGGTTAATTTCTTTCTAGCTTGAACAGCATTTTTACCTTTTATATAGTAAAGTAAAAAATTATGATGGAAATGCTGCTTATTGCTCTCCATATTTGAAAGGGCACCAACCAGAACCTACCGCGTAGAATTAATTGAACTTTTTCACACACAAGCCTTGCTTTATAAGCTCTCAAAACATATAATGATTGTGCAGCCTAAGTGTGAAGTTCGGTTCAAAAAAATATAATTAAATCCTCTGTCGGGAAAAAACGAAATTACTTTCCGAAAAATCTTATAATTCTCTTAATTGGATACATGTATTATAGCAAACCTGCACCCTCCCTAAACCTCTCAAACTAAATTTTCATGTTGTTTCGACTCCATACTGTTATGGAGTCGAAATAATAAATAATAATAAAACTTCAATTTTTTAATATTTCAATATTATAACTTCAGTAATTAAATTAATGTCATATAAGCAACGCTTATATCAAACGACATATAAAATAAACATTCATTATAAGACATTCAAATTAGATAACAAAATCCAATAATTATAAATTGTGAACAAAAATCCTATAAATTAAATATTTTGAGTAGACAAATTTTTTTTCTGCTCATCCTCTTATGAACAGATATCTTTCAGAAATATTTAATATAATCCTAAGAATTTCATCATAAAACTACCTTACTTGGAATATTCAATATTATTGAATATCTAACTGAGTTACTTTTTAGAAAATCTCATGATATGTAAAAACATTACTGAAAAACTTGTTTCAAGAGAGACTTTGCTCGTCAGTACCCAATCACATTCAAAAAATATAACATCAATCAACAAAAAATATTTACTCATTTGGATGTCTTATAATTAATGTTAATTTTATATGTCTTCTGATATAAGCGGTGCTTATATGATATTAATTTAATTCCTGACGTTGTGTTATTAAATATAATTTTTTGAAATAAAATTTGTAGAAGGCTAACAGAATATATCTGTTAATATTAAAATATTAAAAATTTTATATACCTTCTATCAAGTATAAACCTCCATTCATTTAATGAAACATCAATATTTAATAATGAGTGATCGGTTAGAAGATTCCTATAAAAAACAATATTTAAAAATTCCTACAGTTTAATATTTTATGACCCGTTAAAAAAACTAATTCTACTTATTTCATTGAAATGACTTTGTTTTAAATGGAACAATTTAGGTACAACTTAAAAAAAATACAATTAAAAATCAAATTTTAATAAATAGAACCTCTCGATAAGAAGTCGTTCATGGAAAACGATTTCTTTTGAATAAGCAGAATTAACAAGAAACTTTGTAGCATATTTATCTCTACTTGATATAAATCCATTGTAAACTTTAGTTAAATAAAACACATGTTTACATGAGGCGTTTCGGTAACAACAACTTCTTCAAGTGCTTACAGACAACAAGTCTGAATTTTTGTAGCATGCAGTATATAAATGTTTTCTGTTTAGAGAATTTTCGAGAAAAAATGCACGAATTTATTTATACTCCTGATATCTCATTTCAAAAAGTCAATAACTTATCAAATTACCCTTCGTACCTCCTAAGAAGGGGATTAGAGAAACTTTCGATAGCTGCTTCAACTAGCCATTAGCCTATACACACAATAAATGAACTCGATCGTATGTAAACTTTTCAACAGGAAAGCTATTGAATTAATTTTATATCCCCGAAACGGTCGATAGACTTGAAATAGCGAAAGATAAAAATATATCATCCCAATATTAATATTGAACAGATGTTACACTGTGCCTACATACGAATCTTGTGAATAAAAATTTTGCGTAAGTATAAATTAAATTCTGGTACGAAAGATATCTGAGGGATAATATAGAACACAGATGAAAATAAAAAGTAGGTTATCACTTGGTTATTCAATCTGAAAATATACATTGATATTTATTACGGTAATATGTTTTCGGGACTGAGGTAAAGTAATCGAACTGTCTGCGATATTTTCTGTCGTGTTTCTGGCTCTTTCACATATATAGTTTTTTTTCAACACTAGGTTTCAAATTTAATTGAAACGCAGTATTTGGTGAAAAGCATGACCCTTTTCGTTTAACATCAAAGTGCAAACTCTGAGGTTTAAACACTAAATGTCTGTCTCTGATTTTCTTCAGATGATCACCCTCTTGGTGGAATTCGTAATCAGGGTTTGCATAGTTGTAAAATAGTTTCCTATTGTTTTCGGCGCTTCCATTTTCGCTGAAGCATTGAAATGAACTTTAATTTAACCCGCATTGAAAAGGTGTTGCCAGTGGTATTATATTGCACGATCTCGGCATTAGAACGTTTTTAGAAAGATGAACAAACTATACTGAATGAGAAAAAGGTAAACACCCATATATTCCTCCGATTTATATAATTTGGAATAAGTGATTGAATTTCCAGCTTCATTTGTTAAGTTTTTAAAGTAGCTGCAAGGTCGTTATATGATAAAATAGCAGTTGCTGCGAGTGTACGATCACATTTGAATCATAAGGCCTATGACCAATCCTTTTTTGAATTCAGCGAAATATCTAGAGTACATAAAATTGGTCCGATTTTTCAGTTGAGCATCTTCAAGAGAGCTCGAATTTCAAGTTAAAGGATAGAAAGGGGTATTCAACTTGACAGGCCCACTGTCTCATTAAAAATTTTAATTTTATAGGAATTTTCTCAAACGCTTTTCAAAACTTAATTGAAATTACTAAATAAATACTTGAAGTAAACAAGCGTTTGTTTCGTAACGATGTATTATAAAAACCAAATTCTCCTTCAACAACGCACACCATAACCTCTCTTCAGTCCCACTTTTCAAACTGCTATAATGTTTTTGAGGAAAAAATTGCTCTAAAATTAAAATTTGTAACGTGCTATTGACATTGTACTCGTATGGTGTGAATTACTATTTTGATGAGTCTTCAGAATCCTTTCATATCAAGTAGATGTTCTCAACAATAACCCTAGACTTATTCTTACTTCACCTTGACGGCAAAGTTACTTTGAATGCCAGCTCAAGTAAAAATGTAGTCCGTCTAGAAAGTATCCAGAATATATTATTTCTCATAATATTAATATACTTCTTTTTGTAACATTCTAAGACAAAAGTAATCTATGAAATATGTGGTGCACACAGTCGGCTATGGCCAAAGTTGCATGGCAACACTATTTGTCAAATTATGTTGATTGACAACAATTTATGAAATACTGTCAAATAATGTTGATTGTCAACAATTTATGAAATAATATACTGAACTTTTGCAGCCAAACTATTTGGTAGTTGATCATAATTAAAACAAGTTGTAGAAATTACTATGTTTCTCTACCAATAAATTGAAATTTTACACATTTAATTGTGACCTGAGTTTCGGGACTTAATTATCCCATCTTCAGACAACTTTGTTTGAAGTCGTTGTCTGAAGTTGTCTGAAGCATAGTAATTTCTACAACTTGTTTTAATTATGAAATAATCTCGCAACTAGAAAGAAGAAAACAGGTGGAATGTTTCTATAGAAAAGGTTTTCGAAACGTTGAAAAATTAGTGCAACTGACTGAATTGGGAAAAAGTGCTGTATATGAGATAATAAAGAGGATACAAAATGGCATAGGCCAGTTTCAGTGAGATTGAAAGATACAATTGAAACGCTTTATCGGCCTTAGGAGGACACAATTTGCGCATGGAGTTTCGCGAATTGGCTAACATATTTGGAAACCAACAAGATATAAAAGTATGTCCGTATGTCACTGAAGAAATAAGGCTGCATACATATCAAGGAAACAAAAAATAATCCCTATAAAGACACCTTTACAAAAGGAACGAAGGATAGAATTTTGTCAACGATTTCAAGAAAATAATTTTATTAATGTCTTGATATCTGATGAAAGTTGTTTCCAACTTGGTGGAACTCGCTTAAAAATTCCTATCAAAAAAACCTGCTGCCATTCAAGTTTCCCACCATAGCAATGCTTTGGGGAGCAACATCTCTGCGTGGTGTCATGTATAGTTGATGGTACCATTAATAGTGAAAAGTATTTTGGCATTCTGAACGATTCTTCAGAGGGGTGGCGTTTTCAACAGGATAATGCAAGATGCCATACTCAAGCCTTGATGCAAGACCAAGTGACAACCATTTCATGGCCAGCAGCTTTACCAGATCTTAGTCCCATTGAAAACATATGGGGAATAATGAAGTTTGAAGTTGAACTAGCAGCGTCACGAAATGAAGATGATTTATTTCAGTCAAGTTCACAGTCTTGGATTACCATCACCGAAAATTATTGAGGTGATCTGGTTTCGGGTGTACCTCGAAGTTAAGTATATAAGATGAATATTTTGTTATAATTTACTAATTCAAGAATTAAAAATATATACTATTTAGTATAATTACAATTAATTACCACTGAGCTTTGTTTCTTCCGGATACTTTCTAAATGGATTATAATATTTGCACTGTAAATATCAGCTAAGATTAGTCTCTGGAAGCAAATCATATTAGATAGAAGGAAGATTCGATCAGATTCAGACTAAGTAAGACTTTTTAATCTGCATTGTTAGTCTGTATTTCACCCGAAATCTTTGGACACCAATTATAATGTAAGAATTGCGATTTATTCGTATATAGAGCATGTTCGAGTTTAATTTTGTAAATAAACGTTCACTACTTTTTCTTTTTAGATCTTAGATCCAACATGAGCCCTCCCCAACCCGTTAAAGACTATCCAAGAAAGAAGTGAACTACCGGAATAAGATGTTACATGGTATAAAATTTGCAATTGGCACCGAGCAAAACGTCGAAAGAGAAGTAGAATCGGAGGAATAATCCCAGTGGAAGAAAAGATCGTCACAACCTGGCTCCGATTGAACATGTCTGGGTATGATTGGTCGCAGGCTGTTGAATTTGCTGTTGTCTGTACAACAGACAATAGTCCCTTCTTATGAATTCAAATGAGATATCCAAGAAGATACCGTCCATTCCATCAGAACCGTGTATAGACTCATCAATGAGTGCCAAAAAATTTGCGACCAGTCAAAATATCGGGTGTTTTTTTTTAGAGTGATAGATCTTTAAATTGAAATAAAACACATTTAAATCAAGATTGGAGCCAAATTTTTTTTTATTTGAAAGATAATTTTATGACATTTATGTTTTCAAATAATTTCCGGCATATGTCCACCACGACTAGTTCTGAGGAATCGCATTTGACCAGACCAATTTTGGAACCTTTTTTCGAGTAATTCAACCCTTATTTAATCAATAACACGAGTTATGTTGGCTTCAAAGCATCTATTGTTTCTGGTTTATCAGCATAAATCAATGACTTGACATAACCACAAAGAAAATAATCCAGTGGAGTTATGTCGCATGATTCTGGAGGCCAATTAATTGGACCATTTCTCCAAATGATATTATCGCCAAATCTTTCTTTCAATAAATCAATTGTTACGATAGCAGCATGAGGTGTAGCACCATCTGGTTGGAAACAAAACACTTCTGGTTCGATACCATTCAAATTTTGAAACAAAAAATCATTGATCATCGATCTATAACAAGCACCATTCACTGTAGCATTAGCTCCAGCATCGTTTTTAAAGAAATATGGACCGATGATGCATCCAGCGTTTAAAGCACACCATACAGTGCAATTTTCAGGATGCAATAGAACCTGCAGAGGAGTGTTTACACTCCATATACGGCAATTTTGCAAGTTTACATAGCCGTTCAACCAGAAATGAGCTCTTCTAGGGCCCAATCAGCAAACAAACGACGCTTATTATGGTCAAGTGGCTTTAGTTCTTGAACCAGTTGGATCTTGTATAGGTGTAGACCAAGATCTTTACGCAAAATTTTCCATATGGTGAATGCACAGAGTCCAACTTGTTGTGAACGTCGACGAATAGACAAATCTGGATCATCATTTACACTATGAATTACAGCAGCGATATTGTCTTTTTACGTATAGTTCTTTGTCTTGTTGTTGACAAATATACTGCAGTATGTTTTTCCATAGTTCTTTTACTATGCCCTCAAATTCACTACTTTATCGCCAAAAATTTCGAAAGATAAACAACAGAGTTGTATTCCATGAAGATTTGTTATATTAAAAATTTTCCTTTTCAAGTTAAAATTAACCTCCTCAGCGCCTTGTCAGTAATTATTCAGTTTTTTCAATGTGTCTTTTGTTTCATTTCAACAGACATATGCTAGATTTGGTTTGATTCATCATAAATCATACGTATTTTAGACCTTTCATTATCAGCACCTTCGACTTCATTACTATAATTTTGGGCATATCTCGCTAACTAAACCTGAATGTGAGGAAGTTTTTCAATTATTCTATAGCGAAAACGGCCAAGAAAATAACCTTTAAGGAAGGAGAAATACGGAATGTGGTCAATTATGAAAAAATTACAACAAATTTCTCACAATAGAGATGCATACAGGGCTCAGAATGATCGACTCATCCGAAGAAATCTTCTTCAGACACACGTCCATAGAACCTTCTTGCTGTAGTATATGGAAACAGACATATTTCCACATGCACAAATCTGTTAACACTTTACACTTATGCGCCAGCGAGTTATATGAAGCTGTCAGAAGCTGTCTGATAGCAGGAGCACCTCACACGTGCAAAGGAGAAAGGATTTAAGGACGTTTTAGTAAGTTGTTATTGAATTTCTGGATTCATAAATATTGTTACAGCTCATTTAATACTAATAATAATAATAATAATATATAGTCTGTTGACGTTTTCATCGATTCATTTTTTATTTCCACAGATCTAATGACCGACAATTCAATCATTCAACTAACAGTGTGCTCAGAAAAATAATGGGCATAAAAATTTTGAAATTTGAATAAGTTGTTGAACTCTGGAAAGGTTATTTTTCTACAAACGCAATGGTAAATTGTAATTGATGTCAATTATTTACGCACCAACTGCTCAGACTTGATACACAACGTGAAAAAACGCAATAAAATTTTACCACTATAATGTACCTACCTATGTTTTATCCCACGAATGTTTTTGGCAATGTGAAATTCCAGCTGCTTCAAAAAAGGTTTATTAAATAATTTCAATGGATATAATTCATACTGATTTAAAATTCCTCTTGATTTTCATATAATGTAGGAGTCACTACTCTAACGTCATCTTAGATCAAATTGTATGTTATTGCCAAGAAAGATTTTCAATTGAGATGAAAACTAGATTCAGAAAATTCCTTAAACTGAAAAGAACTAGGCCAAAACATTGGCAAAGAGTTAGGCATTCCATCGTCCAATAAAGTTGGGAAACCTAATTTAACCTAATAAACATATGTGACAAGTTCTTGAATAGCATCTAACGAACACTTTCTCTGAACTATATTCGTTGGAATTTGGGATAAAGTAGTGGGGATATTTCTGTCTTTGGCGAATACAAGTTTTCTTGAAACATCAAGTTCCTCAAACGTCTTTATTCTTTATTTTTGCCAATAAATTTTTCCACAAACAATTGCATATGAAAACTTGAGATTAGGCGCAACGAAACTGATATCTATTTCAAATTTCATTGAACATTTTTGGTTTTCTCCAAAAAAATTTTGATTTGAAGTTCGTCTTGGACTCTTTAATTCTTGATTTGAATTTGTTGCAAATGAGATTTATACATATTTAGAAACAATAAATCTAGCTTGTACACAACCACGATGTCAGTTTTGAACCTCGAATAAAAATTCATACTTTTTAAGAGGAAAAATCTTAGATCTGTTGCGCAATCCATTCACCGTAACAGTAGCACCAGCCTCATTTCCGAATAAGTAAGGTCCATTCACACCACCAGCCCAAAAACCGCACCAAACATTGACAGTGAGGATGAAGAGGCTTTTCAACAATCATTCTAGGATTCTTTGAGCCCCAAATGCGACAAGGCAACGTTATTAACTTAGCCTCCGAGGTGAAAATCCGAATCATTTTGATGCCTATCAAGGACCCATTCAGCAAAGATACGACGTTGCTGGTGATTGACCGGCCTGAGTTCTTGTGTTAAATGCATTGTAAAAGTCTCAAGACCTAAGTCTTTATGCATAATACGTTGTATCGTCGTTTTGCCTAATTCCAGAGATCGACAAGGAATGGACAAACCTGGTGAGATATTCTGAAAATTGGTTAGGGATTTATGAAATGGATGAGGTAGAAGGAATCTGTCCACGTGTGTTTGACCTCAATAAAATTCAATTTTTGTTATATGTATCAATTTGTAAAGCTTACAATAAAATGAGGTAATGTTTTCCTCATTATTTATAATTTTTTTTCTGCACTTCAATTGAATACCCATCAGATATTGAAAGTATCTACAATCGTCTGTTTGTGATTTTCTGCTCTTTTCGAAAAGCAGGTTTACATGATCCAAGAGAATAAATATAGTGGCTCTCTATTTAAAATATAATGAAAATGCAGTACTAACAGCGAAAATTTTTTGCGAGAAAAATGAAATTCTTAGTTGTTATTAATTTAATTTCCAAATTTGTGAATACTGGGTCCGTTGTTGAAAGAAAGCGTCAGAAGCATCAGAGTGTTACTGACGAAGCCGTAGAAGTTGTAGTTCTGGGACATATCGAATTAGATCCTGTGTTAAATATCAGAAAGTTAGCAGAACCTTCAAGAATTTTGAGAACAAGCATTCAGGGGATTTTGGTAAAACATCGTTTCCATCCCTATAAGATCCATCTTGTCCATTAGCTCCTGATCGGCAATTACAATATTCTGAATAGAGATGAAAATATATTAAATGATGAAGTGCATTCTGTATGCACTTTTGATGACATAACCGAAGATATTGAAGCGATTTGAATCCTAGAATTCTGAAGAACATCACAGATAGTTTTCAGGAAAGTTCAATATCTGGACTAGAATTTTAGCAAATAGCTTCGTGAGACCCTTTTATCTACCGGAATTTCATGCCCAAACAATCATTAAAAATCATATGAAGTAATTCGTGTTACACAAAAATTTCAAAAAATATCCCTATAAGACTTAAAGAACTATTTCTGGTCACTATTACCTTTACTTCAACTATGTCAAGTGCAGTTGAAGATGACTAACAATAGAAACCAGTGAATTTTAGTGTGTATTAAACGAAATATTTCCATGAATTTTCATAGAAAAGAAAATCATTTATATTGCACATAAAAATTCATATCAGATTTTTGATTAATAGGGTAATACTTCAAAAATGAAGTCACAATAATGGTAGTATTTTTTGTCGTTTCTGGCAAATATATGTACTATAAAGACATTGAAATTCTACTGTTTTATTCTATATATTTGAATGATCATATCTTTTTTCCTGTCTTTTTGATGAAACCAAAGACCAAATCTTGCTGCAGCTTTTCAGAATCTAACTGTAGAAACTGCATGAAAACTATAAGTTTCAGAGATTAGTCGTTTCAAACAGGCACACAGACAAAAACTGTTAAATCGTTATTTGTGTTCTGTTATTCTACCTTTATAATTGTTATTAATTTCTGGCAAATACATTCTATGTACAGACATTCGAGTTCTACTGTTTTATTATACGTAGGTATAGATAAATCAATACCTGCTATTTTTGAGTGCTAATGAATGGTTTTTCAATAAGAGGTTTCATTAATAGCCCGCTATCTGGACAGCTGTCACTTTTGAATTTGTCATCTTTTGACATTTGACAAGTGAAAACAACGTCATTACTAAATATGGAACGATACACGCTTCAACAACGCATTGAAATTGTAGAAAATAATTACAAAAATGGTGAAAATTTTGCTGTCGCGTTTCGCAAAACTGAAGCATTTTTGGGTCGTCGTGAATAGTAATAGCATAATAGCATAGTAATACTGATGGAAAAATTTGAGCTGTTGAGGCAGGTTACTTTTGTAAAGAATCGAAACCGTATGCGTCGCTCAAGAACAACTGAGAATATTGCTGCGAATCGACGAATCATCGTCGATCTTCGGCATTACACTAACGACGTCATACCGTATTTTGCATGAATACTTAGGTCTTAAGGCTATTAAAGTTCAGTTAACACAAGCCGGTCGATCACTAGAAACGTCGTATCTACCTGATTAGGTCCTTGTCTCATGCGAGGTTCAGAAAATCCAAGAACGATTGTTGAAAAGCTTCTCCATCATCAACATGTCACTGTTTGGTGCGATTTTTGGGCGGGCAGTGTGACTGAGTCTCACATAAACATTTCAATTCTAGTGTTGTATTATACTTATAGATTTTTTATTGTCTCGGTCTTCACTTGACGGATATTCATCTTCAATATAAAGAAAATCAATGAAAAATGTTAAGTAGGGGGGATATGTTTGAATCTATTTGATCATTCAATAAAATTTGTCTTTTACTATATCTATTGATCTCTAAAGTTTCTAGCAGATTAAGTTTATGATTTTTGTTTTCGATATGTAATATTTCATAGTTCGTATTGAAAGTATGACCAGTTTCTAACAAATGGTTGGCATTGGTTGAATTTGGTTTATTATTCATATAATGTTTTTCATGTTCTCATATACTTGTTTGGAATGAACGGCCTGTCTGTCCCACATTTACACATGGGCAATCACTATATGTTAACTTGTAAACTTCTGATTTTTTGTTTTTAGGAATGACGTCTTTATTATTTTTTATTAAGCTGCCTGATGAATTAATGGTTCCGAAAGAGATGTTAGAATTTTCATTTTTCTTTAAATATCTAGCAATATTTTCAGATTTTTGGTCCATATAAGAAGAAGAAGTAAATGATAGCATCAATTTTTTGGATATAAAAATCACTACAATTAATAATAGACACGACTTTTCTATATACAGGAAACCTACACACACAGATAGTACGATTAATTCTGCTTCAAACCATCCATTTTCACAAAATTTATCAGCTTGTAATAGTATGCTTCATATATTGGTTAGCATAACTATGACAAAAGAAAAATTTGACAAAGAATATAATACCATTAAACAAATAGCTTTCAAGAATGATTTTGATCTGTTTATTATAGATAACTTACTTTTATTAACTTACATAGGCCAAAAATCTGAAAAGATTGCTAGATATTTAAAGAAAAAAGAAAATTATAACATTTCTTTTAGGTAGCTTGATAAAAAATAATAAAGACGTCATTCCTAAAAACAAAAAATCAGGAGTTTACAAGTTAACATGTAGTGATTGCCGTTGTGTATATGTGGGACAGGCCGTTCATTCCAAACAAGGATACAAGAACATGAAAAATGTCATATCAATAACAAACCAAATTCAACTTATGCCAACCATTTGTTAGAGACTGTTCATAATTTTAATACGAACTATGAAATATTACATATCGAAAACAAAAGTCATAAACTAAATCTGTTAGAAACTTTAGAGATCAATAGATATAATAAAAGACAAATTATATTAAATGATCAAACATATTTGAACAAACTCAACATTTTTCATTGATTGTAAATCACCTCTTGCCATACCTCTATTTTTTGTACCAGAGCGGTGTATTTCAGGTCATGTTTTGCATTGTATACCTTAGTTTTAATACTCACTTGATGAAGTCATGGTATGACGAAATAATTGTCGTGTAAATCAATAAAATAGCGGAAGTCAGTATCTGTGTTTCTTATATATTTATTGATGATCTCTATTTTCATTTGAAAGAGGCACTATCTGTATTTTGGCCTTGAGAGTGAATTAAAAATACAAACATCAACTATCGCGGCAACAAGTAGGCGATTGAAGTCGCTCTTGAATTGCATGTGTAGACAAATTCAATTTATAGAGCCATTACGGAGTTATAACTTTTTAGAAACATCTAGTTTTTTGTATGAGTGGAACCTAGTGGTAGATTGATAGGGTCCATGTCGCGAATTCTATGTTTCGATAGATAAAATGGAAGCCGCTATAATTTCTACTTTATCATTCCGTAGGATTTATCACCGAAGTTTCATTGCCTCCGTTATGCTATCTCGTAACTCTTCATCAAACTGGAGGTGGAAAATATTGCGAGTAATAAAGTGTATACAATTTTTTGTTTCTTTCATCATCTGATATCGGAGAAGAATGCACTATAATATTTCATTGCAATATATACCAACAAAGAATGATATAATTTTATGGGTGTATTAGATGAAAGGGAGATTACGGTCTTGACCTTCATGGTTCATACTGAACACAATGAATTTGTCGCGGAGTAATTGTCTGCATGAATACACAGACTGTAAGGTTACCGCGTCGGCTGTAGTATAAAATCCATCTCCTGCGTATAGAAAATTAGATACTTCGG
The DNA here is from genome assembly GCA_034642435.1 of Megalocaria dilatata. Lineage (NCBI taxonomy): Eukaryota > Metazoa > Arthropoda > Insecta > Coleoptera > Coccinellidae > Megalocaria > Megalocaria dilatata. The sequence continues at coordinate 45,941,528 of CM067856.1, forward strand.
TCCCAGAACGATGGTTGTAAACTTTAGAGCTCTCGCTCCTGTAGATGAATAAAACTGTGACTGCGCAGGTTATATGGAAATAATCCTAATTAACGGGTATATCGCCGTCCACAAAAAGTTATTGGCGGAAACACAATGAACTTTATTTGTAAACTCTCCGCCAATAAAACATTTACCTTGACATTTAATTGTGAGAAATGAAGACTTGAAATTAAATGATACGATTTAAGGGTTTTGATACTTCGGTATTCAGAGGATGAAAGTGTTATATTCTAATGATAATAGGCCATGCCTATATTCCTTGAAATGTGAGAATTAGAAAAATTTCTCAAAGTCGTCTGAAGATACATGTTTTGGTCTACATTTGATTCGTCTTGGAGAGGGAACTTCAACAGCTCAAAATTTAATAGAGCAGGTGGGGTTGAATGAAACCTCGTGTGAAAGAACATTATGAAAGAACAAAAGGAATTTGGTTCATTGAATTCGCCTGTAGTACAAATTATTCATGCTGATATGGAAAATCTCAATATGTCGCTGCTTTTTTTGTCGATTCCTAAGTTATGCCAAGTGGAGTATTCAGTTTTGAGATTTTGAACCTTCGTTTTTAAGAGGTTTCTCTATCGAGCTCTAAATGTAGTTCAGAATACGCTTCAAAAGAGAAAACTGTTGTAGGGAAGTTCTGCACAGTATAAAAATATTTGGAGTTAAATATTTAATTGTATCAGTCCTTACTTGGTGAAAATCCATATTAAATAATTTAAAATAAGGTTATTCTGATTTTCACCAATTTTTATTGTTAAACTCACAACAATTGTTTCGCTGTTTCACATTTTGAATAACAGTTATTCAAAATGTGATCTTGCCTGATGATGCTACTGTGATAGCGAAACAATTGTTGTGAGTTTAACAATAAAAATTTGTGAAAATCAGAATGACCTTATTTTAAATTATAAAAAAAAAATTAAATTATAAAAAAAAAAATTAAATTATATATATTTGGAGTTGCTCCGTTTCATTTCAACCCATAAAATAATATGAATACTACACGAGGTGTGGCAGGAAAGTAAGGAGATTGTTTTTATTTACCAAAGTCATTATTTTCCCAAACATCAATGTCAATTCCCTCAAAGTAGTTTCCTTGGGCCAGCTACACATCGATGGAAATGTTGTTTCTACTATTAGTTATAGCTTTTAGTTTTCAAACGGTATGGTCTTTAGTACGTCCGTTACATTTTTCTTTATGTATTCTTATGTCCAGAAATAACATCCATCGAGATCATTTTTCAGTTCAGGAAAAAATAAGCCGCAGGGACTGATGTCAGGTGAACAAGGGTGCTGGAGAACTACAGTAATGCCTTTTGAGGTCAAAAATTCTGTTACGTAGAGGGCAGTGTAACATGAGGCATGATATGGCATCCTCTTGTCTGCAATGTTTGGTCTCATAGGAAATACCTTTTTTCTGAGCCTTTTAAGGACGTGTTCAAAATTCAATGTTTGCGACGGCTATCGAAGTTGAACCTGAACGGTGTTCATCTTCAAGGTGTTCTCTGTCTCCCAAATATGATTCGTGCGAGAGAAAAACTTGAAATTGTGATAGACAATATTTCCCCTACAACTCTATCAACTCCTCAAAAGTCAAACTTGATTTTTTAAAATTTGATGGCACAACGTTCCTCCAAATTCCACTGTTCCATTTTGTGTGATGCACAACCACAATACAACTTCATTTATATTAGTCACAATAATTACGTTGGTAACGAAAGGAGTTGAAACTCGTAGTGTATGGGTGGATACTGATACATTGTTCGTGTTCTAACAAGGACAACAGCTTAACGCTACCATATCACGTGAGGTATTGCCAGTCTCATTAACTTTAGCAAGAATATCAGTAACTTAGTTGTGATTAATTCAATCCCCAAATTCTTGAACACTGGGCCAGTGCTAATGAAAAAAGTGGAAAGTATCACACTATTAATGAAGAAGCAGCAGAAGTGCATTTGAGTACCTTAAAGTTAGCAGAAACATCAGGAATTGGGCGAACAAGTATTCAGCGAATCTTGAAGGAACATCATTTTCATTCCTATGAGATTTGCCCAAGAATTCAATTGGGATGATACTGATTGGCAATTGCAATGAAATGAGAATATTTTAAATGATTCTAATTTGTATATTCATGCTCTTCTGATGAATACCTATTTTTTTAATGTCAATTATCAAGCGAATATACCTACTGGAGTGTTTCAATTCAATTCCTAGAATTCTGAGAGAAAAGCACGTAGAGTTTCCAAAGAAAAGTTGAATGTCTGAGCTGAAATTTCAGGAAATAGTATCCTGGGTTCCTTTTCCCTCCCTGACAATTTTACTGATGAGTCTTACCTCAATCCACCCAAAGATTTCATCTACATTGTGAAGATTCTAGAAAATATTGATCGGATAGAAAACATATTTTTCAAATACCATTATGTAGCCCCAGTGTGCGACTTTCTGAATCATCATTTTCCCGAGAATCGGTTTGGGAGGGGAGGTCCTTTTGAGTGGCCTCTAAAATCACCTGCTTTGACACTTCTAGATCTTTCGTGGGATCATTCACAGAGTGTCGTATTTAGGAAAGTATCTACTTCTCTAGAAGATCTAAGAGCAATGGTGCTAGCATGTAATAAAATAACAGCAGAAATTTTCCAGGATGTGAAATGAAACGAATACTGTTAACATATGAAGGGTAGGGAATTTGAATATTTCATATGTCAAAATTCTTCCAGAAACTCCAACCCTTAATGCACTTCACCTACCGCTTCTAACGAGATTTTACACTGAAACAAACGTCATAGATACATTTCCTAGCATACTCGTAAATGGAATTACAAAACTTTCAAAATGATGTATCTCTCAACCCCTGTTGCCACTTAAAATTTTTCAGGGGATTGCCAACCCTCTTAGGGAGAAATAATCTTATATCCACGAATTTGTAATGAAAAAATATTTCCCTCCAAATGAAATTTAACTATCTGGGCGTTTTCCGGAAATATTCGGTAGAATGCCCTATAGATATGCAAAAACTACTGCGAAATGTCTAAAATTTTGCCACAGAGGCTGCTTCGCCTTCACAGCAGAGGTGGGGAACCATGGGTTCAGAGAATACTGATTCAGATCATTGGTTTTCGGGTTGGCCTCATACGTTCGTAATATCCTGTTAGCTCTTGTTCCTGAGCACCACGTAAACGTCAGGTGTAATGCTAAACAGGACTACACTAGAACCGGGAATCCAATGAACTTGTCTTAATTGATGAATTTCTGAATGCGTTGGCCTACGAGGTGATGCGTGGAATAAGAAATTCCACGAATAAGGTTTGCGTACTTACGTTTCTGTTGATCTAGTATCACGTAGAAATTCTATAATGTCACCACATGCCTCATGAAACCTTAGACAAATAGAAAGTTTTGATTTTTGGTTAATTGTAAGATCTATTTATTTCACCCCCATGGTTTAATGTTTTATTACTCCGCCAGTAAGGTTTACCGAAACCAATATCAAAGAATACTTAAAACAAAGTTGGTAATAACTCAGTGTTACAGAATTTTTTAATCTTGGAACCAACCAAGTTAAAGAGATAGTTGAATTCATTTAATTCTGTAGTAATCAAAAACATGCTCTTCTTTCAGTGTTGGCATTAAATTTTGTAACTTCTAGAATTATCTTCACTACCAATTGATAGGACTGACCCATTATCTCGAAGTAGATCAATCTGTTAAAATGAATAAAGTAAATATTTTCCCATCTTCTTCCTTTAGGATGTCTGAAATAGTGAAAAAGTTCATCTTTGAAGGCTCAATATTGACACACTAGTGAGAGTTTTTCATGTGCTCACGTCAAATTAATGTGATTCTTGATCTTTATCTTCATGTGGCGTCAAAGTTATGTGATTCTCAGTTTTCTGTGGAACGGCATGTTCTTTGTTCTGCATGAGTTATAGAATGTCTTTGCTTTTCATAAAATGCAATTTAAGTGCATAACATTACATTCAAGAAGTAGTGCCACCTCTTGTCCTATCTCAGGGCCTTACGTAATCTAATTTTCGAACAAGATAATGCCAGGCCACATGTAGCGAGAGTTACCGTGGGCCACTTTGAAAATAAACCAAATTAATTTGTTACCATGGATACCACGATGTACGGATCTTTCATCCACTAAACACATTTGGGATAAATTGAACAGAAGATAACTCTGACGTTATCCTATAAAGGATATACATAAAAAAATATGAAAATATTTAATTTATTACTGGGTATTACTAGTTATTTTAATATGTATATTTGCAGTTTCTCGATGTTGTGGAAATTCTGTTCTGTGTGCGATTTAAATCAGCTAATTGCTTATACAATTTATTGCTTTTGTCCAATCAACAAAAGTACTGTAGAAGTTGCGAGAACATCAATTCACTGTATCAGAAACGCCGTTTCATCAATGATAAATTTTAAATTTTATTAAATGACATTTAATTATCGAAATGAAAAACCATTAGAAGATTCCATCGTGAGAATTTCTTAAGGCACATCTTTGAGCTATAAATTCCAACAAGTTATCGAAACGCATTCCACATTAGTGAATTATTCCATGTTTCTCGTAATTCTGACTCACGTCTAAGGAGTACGTTTAAGCTGCATTAGAATTTTAATTGGAGGGGTGGAAAATATGAAAGTGATAACTGATTGGTCAAGTTGTAGATGACTATTAAGCCATTTCTCCCTAAGAAAAGGGGTTGAACGTGATACAGCAGAAGAGAGGTGAAATTTGCGGACGATGGTATAAAAATGAAGACTCAAGAGTTCACAGAGTTCGATGTACAAGTTCGATTGTTGAGATCACTACCTTATCCGAAAATTTCAATTTTATTGATCATTTTTGCTATAACAGGGCGATATTTGATCAAATACAGTACGAACTTTAGGCATTGTATTCGTGAAATTTTTGTAACCTAACAATTTTTACTTGTCAAATGTCAAATATACCTTTGTCAGTTTAGTTTCGATAATTCAGTGATGATACGATGCTCACAGTTAAATATTTCGCTGAAAGACAGGCTATGCGTCTCCAAATATTTGTGAGATAGAATAAATTCAGGGGATTATTTAAAACGATCATGACTAATAAAAACGAGTACACGAAAATAGGTTGAAATGCGTACTAAATTCGTCGTTAATGTGAACTAAAGCAGACCATATCGATTACATTTGAGGGGGAAGGAATGCATAACTTAGTCTGCAAGTTCACACAGTTGTAGGGGAAAATCTCCCAATTTCAATATTATTGTTCCACTTGAATATTTATTGATCTTGAACATGAATAGAAGAGAGCCATATCTTCTGAACAGAGAAGCTTCCTCAAACTATAACTTTATTTCAACCCAAGCTTGGATAATATTCGAATTATATATTTCTGTTATACCACAGAACCTGAATTCAAATTGAGGAAATAAAAAACTCAATTGCTTCATTCTGGAATGATAAGATATTTCTGGAAAATAAATATTAAGTGCCCCTGCTGTATTGTGTTATACGATGATTTACGTGAAAAAGTTCGATAGGTATTAGTTTTCTTTAGATTCTACTAATAATTTAACGATAACCTGAAATTACAGACATTTTGAATAATAAGATGGAATTCCAGTATCAAAATGTAATTTGGAATACTCAACGATAAAGAGTTTTAGGAATTTTCAGATGAAGATGGTGCCGACCTTTTTTTTGAGAATGTTATAAATTGGCTGCAAAATTTATATGTTCATTTCTTAAGAAGTAAGTTGTTCAATTATACAAATAACTAAGTAATTGTAATCTATTATTTTATTCCTTCGATCCTCACTGGATCAAAAATTCATATATACATTCTGTCAAGAAAGTACCGGGAATTATCGATTTGAATCTGGCGGGGCAATGAGGCAGGTAAATATTTTTTTTCCTAGGTTGGTACCACTGTCCTTAATTACTATGCCAAGCTTGAGCGGGATCTGTCAACTAGTGTGTTTGCAACAGCTGATTAAGTCAGTTGATGTCAGAGTGCGTGCCGATTTTTACTATGGGTGATTACGTTGAATAAAGAATTTGTTTAAAGTTTTGTGTTGCAAATGAATTTTCGTGTTCCGATGCATTGAAAATGTTGCAAAAGGCCTTTGGTGATAATGCTCTATCGAAAACTCGTGCATATCAGTGGTACAGAGCCTTCGGTCGTGAAGTGGTCGAAGACTTGCCTCGTTCGATCGAAGATAACGTCGATAAAATTAAGGAAAGGGTGCTGGAAAACCGTCGTACCAGCTTGAGAGAGATAGCACATGATCTTAAGATATCCCACGAGTCCGCACGTACGATTTTGATTGATATTTTGGGTATGAGAAAGGTGGCCGCACGACTCGTACCGAAAGACCTGAATTTTCTTCAAAAACGTCATCGCGAACAGGTTGCTTCAGACATGCTGGATCGCTGTAATTCCGATTCTACATTCATGGAACGCATTATAACTGGTGATGAGACCTGGGTCTACGAGTACGATATGCAAACAAGCCAGCAATCATCGGAATGGGTTCGTTCCAGAGGGTCAGACGGTAAACAAGGAGTATTACCTAGGCGTTATGAAACGTTTGCGTGAGCGTATCCGTAAGAAGCGGCCAAATTTGTGGGCGAACAACTCATGGATTTTGCATGACGATAACGCGCCTTCTCACCGAGCTACGATTGTGACTGACTTTCTCGCCAAAAACTCAACAAACGTGCTTCAGCAACCACCGTACTCGCCGGATTTGGCTCCCTGCGACTTTTTCCTCTTCCCAAAACTAAAATTGCCCCTTCGTGGCACCCGTTTTGAGTCGATTGAAGCGATAAAACAAAATTCGGCGCGAGAGCTAAAGTCCATCCCGGAAAGCGCCTATAAAAAATGTTTCGATAATTGGAAGTGCCGTTGGCATAGACGTATTGGAGCAAATGGAGCCTATTTTGAAGGCGACCCAATAAATTTTGACGATTAAATGTAAAAATGTTGTTTTAATTGAAAATTCTCGGTACTTTCTTGACAGAGTAGTATGTTGATCACAATATAACAATTAAGTTGAATATTAGTTGTTTTGCAAATTCCATTTTGAATTCTTCAGTTGAGTGTGATACCTAATTAATCATTCCTAGTATAGGTAGACAGAAAAAGATTTGGTCGTTTTCGGCAGGTTCCAAAGATTTATCCGAAGAAGTGCAATGAAGGGGATTCTTCAGAGCTGTTTATTTGCAAAGCGAAATATTTTTGAACAATTTCCTAGTGAACCTTCATGGTTCAATTTATTGCATTTGCTTTGAATTAAGATTAGCAAAAATCTGAAAAAATAGTTATAAATTTAAGTAAAAACTGAAAACTGAAATGAAAAATAATAAAGAAGTGGTTGCGTTGAACAAGAGTATATATGTTAACTTGTGAAACATGCCCATTTGTTCACTTTGATCAAATAGCTAGACTTTTGGCTATAATCTCTGGGTTCCCTATATAGAAAAAATACAACAGATTATACTTTCTACACATTTCTCTTCATAAGCAACTCTTTTCAATAAAAGAATTTGAAGGAAAAAGTTAGTGATTATACTCATCTAAACGAGTCAAAATGTAATTGACGAAACAAGTATTGTAGAATTTAAGAAATGTCAGCAGAAATACAGTATTTCACCTCATTTAGACATCATACATACTGTTGATCCATTTAATTTTATTCGAGATTTCATTTGGTGGTGAAATTACTTCTTGTTCTTTCTCGTAACACTACAGGACATTCACAATTAGTTCACATTCGATTAATTAATTTCCATCTATATAACCATCATTAGAAATGTACTGAATTTAGATTCCAATATATCACATAATAAAACTTTAATTTACCAAAAAAGGTAAAACTTTGCTCGAAACAACTAAAAGAAAATTTAAATTATCTACAATACTACAGAAATGCGTTGTTAACTATAACCCATATGTATTTAGAACAGAGAAAAATACAACAGAAATTATTTCTCCAAAACAACGTCTCATGATAAGAAAAATACCAAAGCCTACCCAGAACACAACTGAACTCCTAACTGGAACAAGCTGAGGGATCATCACAGAAAATCTGGAAGTATCAGGATAATAATAATAAAAATATAATAACAATGAAAAATTGAAATATTCCAAACCTAAATTTGCTCTGTCTTGAAGATCTTTATGATTGAATATTAGAGTAATTCATGGAAATTATGAATTTATCTGTCGAATCAAAATAGAGTAATTCTCATGGAAATTATGAATTTATCTGTCGAATCAAAATAATTCAAACGAATAAACTAAATTTTAATAACACAGCTTTTATGAGAAAATGTAGAGAAAGCAGACTACTACCACTTATAACAATTGTTCGAAATGTTCAATAGATTTCACACATCGTTTTCGCACTGAATCTACAATACTGCGAAGTTCACAACGTTTCTGACGTATTTTTGCACAACACAATTTTATTCCTTCGATCAAATTCTCTCGAGCCTGGACGCGACTTGATATGCTTTTCCTTCTAATGTGTTCCAGACATAAAAATCCAAAGGCATAAGGTCGGGGCTTCTTGATGGCCATCTTACCGGACCGTACCTTCCAATCCATTGCACCCCAAAATATTCTTTCATTAATTTCCGTACATTCCGGCTATTATGAGCTGGGTAGCCATCCATTTGAAACCAGACATTTTCCCTGTTCTCCAGGGACATTTCATGCAATATGTCTATTGAGCTGCTTTGGATTAATGTCATGAATTCTTCAGCGTTGAGGTGATCGGGAAGTATTACTGGTTCGAAAAGTTCTCCTCTCAAGACCCCCAACCACACGTTGACCCTTAACACATGAAATGAGAAACAATAGTCGCATGGGGGTTTTCTCTTTTCCATACATGGCTATTTCGCAAATTCGTCATACCTGATTTCGTGAAAGTGGCCTCATCATTCCATAATATCCCATCGCCCCCCCACTCTCCTGACTTCAGGCACCACCTACAAAATCTTGTCTCGTCTCAGTATCTACAAGTAAAAGATCCTGCACCTTTTTCAAATAATTTGGATGTAACTTATTTTATTTTGAGTTCTCGGTGTACTGTAGAATTATGAATCCTCAGTGTACAACCAATTCGACGAGTACATGTTGTGAGGTCCTCCCGCATAGATTGAAGTAATGCAGGTAATGCTGCACATGCTGACTATTTCGACCACCAAATGAGCCTGAACACTTCTACAAATGTCTTTCTTTTTAGTTTTAGTCTGTTGGGAAAACGCAAACCGTACTCTCGAACCGCTGCTCGAGCATTTCCATTCGGAAATCCATAAATGAACAATATATCGTAATATTCGATGTTTGAAAAAACAGGCATAATTTTCTCGATTTTTTCTAGAATAATTATTATAAAATGAGTTGATTCGTTAGATTCAAGAAAATGAACTAATATCCAAAATTATTAAGCTACAGAAACTGTCAGATTTTAAATTCAATGTTTACTTTGATATTCAATCACAAGGACCTTCAAGATAAAGCAAATTTAGGTTTGGAATATTTTAACTTTTCGTTGTTATCTTCTTAGCTATGATATTATAGCAGAGGACAAGCAGCTAGCATAAAAGTTGATATCTCATTCGGGAGCACACTAAATGAGGTAGTTTTTGCTGAAGAGAAAAATATCCATAATTAATAATTTTCTATCGATAAAACCATTGGGGAAATATGACTGATTTTGTTCACTTCAGAATCGTGATATTCACCTCCTTACCACGCCCGCAATAATAACATTTTGGCACACAGAACTTCTTATTTTGTGGCAAATTTAATGTTGTTTCCAGATATGTGGTCAAATTTGATGAGGCTACAAGGATAACTGAAGTGTAGTTTAGTTTATGGAAAACCTTGAAATATTTAATGAAATCAAGAAATGAAACTGAAGAATAACCATCAACATTTCGACCATGTGTTATATGACATTTTTTTGTTGCAAATAACTTGTGTGATCTCCCCTTGAAGTTTGGCGCTTTCAAAAGTAGACACCCCATATAATCAATATGAAATATTTTTCAATGTTTCGGAAAGACTTTTTTACTTTACGACGTGAAACGTATTAATACAATGTATTAACGAAACTATTTAGGTATTCATATTAACATACATATACAGGAAAATCCATCATTCCAAAATTGTTTGAAATTCACAAAATAAAGGATTGAATTTAGTTAAATGATTAAAACTTTTTATTGAAGTTATATTCCAACTGAAACTTGACCATGAAACTGAAACACGACGATGTTAATGATATTTCCATCAGTTCGCCTGAGGATTAGTCAGGGTTTACAATAGACAGAACTGTAAGTTCGATGGACCCCTTTTTAATTCAGAATAATATGTTCGAAGTTCTAGAATATAAATTGTAAATTATATACAGAAACTATCAAGTTGATATCCCAATATATAATCAATATAAAATATCTTCACATTTCTCGGAAAAAAACTGTTTTTACTTCACGAGTAGAAACGTATTAATATAATGAATTAACAAAACTATATAAGCATCTACATAAACAGCAAAATCCACCATTCTGTGTTCTAAGTACATATGGCTAATGGCTAATGCATTTCTCTTGTACTTTAGATAATTTAAATTCTATCTTTTTTTGTGAGTTAAATTTGATTATGTTATATATTTGAATCTGAATTCAGTACATTTCCGATGATAGTCCGATGATAGTATAACCTGAAATAAATTTATCGAATGTTGGAGTTTTTATTTCATACCTTAATTTGAGAATTTTGGAATGGTGGTTTTTCCTGTATATGTTTGTTTATATACATATTTATGTAGTTTTGTTAATACATAGTATTAATACGTTTCATGTCATCAGGTAAAAAAGTTTTTATTAAGTCATTGTATTTAATTTTCAATGTACATTGTAGAAGTTCGTAGATATGTTTCTGAATTAATACCTTTTCACCATATTATTGTATCCTATTTATATTCATATTCTCTAAAATTTGTGCATAGTTATATATTACAGAATAATAGCAGGAATTAATTCACTAGAATTAAATTTTAAAAAGCATGTCCTAAATACACTGCATCACTTTATAGACATATATATTATCATCACATGTGGTGGAAATGAACTAATAAAGAATCAAAAGAAGTATAAAATAATGATGAAATTTCTAAGACATCATCTTATGCATATATATATTTATTTATATATATATATATATATATATATATATATATACATATATATATACATATATAAAATTTCATCATTGTTTTATGTATATATATATATATATATATATATATATATATATATATATATATATTTGTTTCGAATGGATAGAAGAATCACAAGTTCATCATCACCAAAAAATGTTCAACATATAATTCAAAAAAGGCCATTTTTCAAGAATATATAGCACATTCTCCAGAGAAAGAATCTGATACATTCGGACCCAAAACCTCATCAGTAAGGAGTTATTTGAATAAACGAAGAGTAATCATTTAAATATATATAATGATAAAAATATATATAAAATTCAATTCTGAATGTTTTCATGAGATTTATTTTGATTAAAATCTGTAGAGGTTCTGGTGAATTAATTCCAGCTATTATTCTGTAATATTCAAATACTTCTAAGTAGTAATTTTCAATTTATATACATATCTATATATTCTTCGATAAATGAATGTTATTGAGAAAGCATCAAATTTTTCATAATTTTTTTTATGTGAATTCTCAATGAATTCGGAATAATATTTCCCCCACAAAAAATAGTGGAAGAACAAGATCAACAAGAATGGGAGAATGCTCCAAAAACTCAAGCAAAATTTTCAAGGTCAAAGCGACTCCAGTTAAAAAAAAAGTCTCAGTCGTTTTCCCAGCACGTATATATATAAATATATCATTCTCACTAATTTAATTGAAGAGAAACTCACCATAGCGTCGCCGCCCGAACTCATTATAAAAACTCACACGCGGTCGCCCTTCGTAGTTCTAGTCGGTGGAAAATTCACACGAGGCGCGTCCCGACGTCTCCGGTCTGAAAGCACCGAAGGATGTTTTTCTCTAACGCCACGCCGCTTGCGAGGCGGATCGACGGTTACTGTTATCGCGGATTTTCCGACGAAGGGATCCGTTTACGGGACCGACGCACATTGCGGTGGGCGACGCTTGTTCCGACGCGGGCGAACTGGAGGGACCTGGTTTCGACGGGAGGATTTCTCCAATTAATCCAGAGGCTATGTTACATACATTTTTTTTTTCAGGGCAGGTTTCAAGTTATAACGTTTTGCATCGCCAGGGGTCTAGTACAAAGCGACCTTTGATGTCAGCTGATATTATGAGAGTTTTCGACAATTATAAGATTGATGCTATCGAAAATGTAGTATATTCTCATTTAGAGTCTCTAAGTAGAGTAATAAGTATGGTAACAACCCTCATTACTTTAAGAACAATTTACATTTCGAATTTTAGTTCGAACTTTTGGTGAAACAATTGTTCTTAATTAACCCTAGAATGGTATTGTAGTGACCTTCCTCGCCCGGAATTCCGCTCTTCTCTGCTTCTCGGTGTAGCATATAGAGGACACGACTAGTCTTAGACAATACCTGACTGACCGTCCCCACCCGCCTCCTGGCATTAGATCTTGTCGTGATGCGGGTGCTTGTCAGGACTAGGACCCTAGTTTGGTCCCGACGAAATGGAGGGTTAAGTCTTGGTGCCTAACGTAATGCCATTCGCGCCAGTCACTGGACCTGTAAAGTGGAAAATCACCGAATGGGGCCCTAGTTTTGCCGTTCTGGTGAAATGGAGGGCTGAGCCGGTTGATTAACTCAGTGACAGGGAGTCTGTCGCAGCGCAGGGCTTCTCCCTTAATACTGTCGTACTCTACCCTATCGCAGTATAAATCTCCGGATTCTGTGTAATGGCCGAGTGCGTTATGTAGCATACTACGTTACCTCGGGGGGTGGTTTGCCCACAGGTGTGGTTGAAAGTCCGCATGCTAGACTAGGGGGGTATTTCGTTTATCTGTTCACAGAGCCCCACATTCGGAATATTCTCATGAAACGACTCGGGGTTTAACGGGACTTGACGGTTCGACCGGTCTGTTCTGGCCCCGGATCAATGCGTAACAATTTAGGGTTTGTGGATCTCGACGAAATGGCTCTGCCATTAGTGCTTGACGCCAGGATCAATTAAATGACTTCACATGGGTTCGGTGAGTCAGGACGTACAGGCCGCTAGACGGTGCTCGTACCAGGATCAATCGTAGTCGTCAATTTTGGAATTTTCTTAGTTCATGGAACTGCGTTCGAATGGATGGATAAGAATTCCCTCCGGCGGGTGAGTTTCGTCTCAAACCAACTCGGGTACTGACCTGCAAAGCCAGTAGAGGTTGAATAGTGCTTCGCTGCTACCAGTCAGACGGTTCTAGCTTTCGAGTCAGGGACCAAACTGGAAGCTGGTGGGTTCACCTCTTCGGAGGGGTTCTCGCTTCGCGCGATGATATGGCGTAATCACACTTTCTACCTCTTGGGGTGGACTGTCGAGACTGCTGAGTAGTCACTTGGATAAGAGCTAGGCTCAACATGCGAATAACATTACCTGGTAGAATTCACGTGACCGTCTCCGCCTCTCATGCTCTCTTCCAAATCCCCCCGAACCCTTTACGATGGAAGTGCTTGAAAAAGCTCTCCAGGCCACACGTAACAACTGTGCCCCGAGCCCTGATTCAATCCCAGGCTTCGTCATAAAGAAAGTTTGGGAAACAAACCCCCACGTTCTGTTGTCTTTGTACAACACATGCCTCAAATTTTCCATATTTCCGAGCGCATAGAAGAAGGGCAGGATCTGCCTCCTGCTCAAATCAAAATATAAGTCACTGGACGACCCGAAATCATATCGCCTGGTTTGCTTGTTGAATGAGATGGACAAGCTCTTCGAACGTCTTATCATCACAAGAATCTCCCCCCTCTATTCTGTTTCAGGACAGGAATCAGAGAACCAGTTCGGTTCTCGCGCTGGCAGGGCGTTATAAGACGCCGTCAGGCGGGTTATCAACTTTGCCAGATAGTCCGAACAGCCATACGTGGCCTCCCTCTTTGCCGATATCGACGGGGCCTTTGATTTCATGTGGTGGCCGGTGGTAATACGTCGACTCAGGTCGGCACTGCCAGGCTCCGGTTATCTCAAGCTCCTGAAGTCAGTTCTTTCTAACCGCTCTGTAATCTTCAGTCAAAACGACTGCACATTTGAGCGCGAAGTTAATGGAAGGTGTCCCCAAGGATCGGTTCTTGGACCATTTCTCTGGGACGTACTTTTTGACGAGCTTCTCGCTTTCCTCTATCCTCCCCTGCCCTCCGAGGTCAGCATAAGCGTCACTTATGCCGATGACCTCGCCCTCGTTGTCCGCTTCAAAAGTCTCAAGGGTCTCGAAGAGGCCCTTACCACTCAACTCTCAGTCATGGAGGACTGGCTGTTCGAAAACAAGCTCCCGCCATTAGACAGAACCTTTATGGCATTACTACGAACGTATTACTGTGAAGAAATACGAATGTGGATCAGGGACAACAATAGACCACTAAGCCTTTATGATGTTGTCGGGCTATTTGGCACGGCTCATTTGAAAGTCAAAAACAGGTGAAATTGCAGCAAATGGATTCCGTGTAACAGGACTATGCTCATTGAATAAAAATATATTTACCTCGGTCGATTATCTTGCTGCGCAACAAGATGATTGCACTGTCAACGTTACATCAATGACATCAAGTTATCAACCTGAAGGACCATCGATGCCCAATTTGAGAACACCTGATGACTGTGTGCCTTTAACTGAAGCTTCCACACCCAGACCAGATACAGATATTGAACCTGTATCCTCAAATTCTGGCCTTTCTAGCAGTAGCTTAGGATTAGTGTCTCCCTATCACATCAGTCCAGTACCAAACAAGAAAAGGAAACCTTTTAATAGAGGACGCAAAGCATATGTTGCAGCAGTCATCACGTCTTCACCTCACAAGAATTATCTCATAGAACAAATCAAGAAAAAAGAAGAAAAAGAAAATAAATTGGCAAAGAAAAAGAACAAACAACAGAATGAGAAGAAATCAAAAGGAAGAAAGCAGAAAGAGAAGATTAAGCCTAAGTTAGATTCAGACGATGGGGAGATGGTGCTGTTTGATACAGATACTTAGCCCGATGCCTTGATAGGATATACAGCTCCATACTCTGAAGATTCGGAGTGTTTTTTCTGTGATATGCCATTTTCGAATAATACACATGGGGAAACATGGATTAAGTGGCTCATGTGTGGGCTTTGGGCACATTATGATTGCGCTGAGCCAGAGTCTGACATCTGGATTTGTGATTTCTGCGCATAATTGTTTTCAAAAAGTGTGATTTAAGTTAAAAATACTACAAAAAGATTTTTATTTATATCAGTTGTGCAAATTAGGCGTGAAAAATAAAACGGTATTCAATATTTGCTCACTTTCCTATAACAATTTTCTATGAACTTAACTTTGTCTGTAATATTTAGTGGAATATTTAGCAGAGTGAATGGA
Source organism: Megalocaria dilatata (assembly GCA_034642435.1). Lineage (NCBI taxonomy): Eukaryota > Metazoa > Arthropoda > Insecta > Coleoptera > Coccinellidae > Megalocaria > Megalocaria dilatata. The sequence goes on from CM067856.1 coordinate 45,957,151, forward strand.
ACCGAAATAAAAGAACAGAATCGGAAAAAGATATTCTTTACAGATCTTCACACAATTTATCCATTATTTTAAATCATTCTTCCATTACTAAACTCCAACAACAGAAAAAGAAATTAAGAATTATTTACACCAGAACGGGCATCGGTAACTTCTCGGCGGCGACCTTATCCCGTGTTCCAGGGCAACTAACAGCGGGGAATTGGGGATAATGGGGTCAGAATGAGGAATTTCAACGACAGGAGCACACACAAAGGAAAGTTCAATTTTTCCATTTGAAACAGGATGTCACAATCTCAAAGTAGGTTTACCTGACCTCTGATAGCATTTAGATGGAGAATGTCCGGGATACTAAGTACTTTTTCATTAATAAACCTACTTAACAGTGGCGTCCTTCAAGGGATATTTTCTAGAATAATAAGCCTATTAAACCTGGATATTTTAATTGACGAGTTTGTATTCTTGGATACGAACGTGATTGAATTTCACACCAAGCCATATTATTTAAGCATGAAATAATAACTTATAACTATTTCAGAGTGATGAAAAATATCAAATGAAACGGAAAAAGTTCCTCAGTGGCCTCGTCAGATTCACATTTGAACTAATTCTAAGGAAGAAACAGAAAACTTGAAGAAAGGGGGACAAATGAAGCAGTAAAATATATTAGGTCAGTAATTGGAAAATTTCTATATTGAGTAAAATCAGCAAAGGAGATCTGTCAATATTTGTTAACTTATTTATAAAATACATATTTCGTTTTCTCTTATATTATATACAATATTCAAGACGAATTATAACTATTAGGACATATTCAAATAAATTAACTCGGCTGATTTATACCAAAATTCGTTAATTAGTCGTATGAGCCATGGTAATAGAAAGTTATAGAAATCGGGATAGTGTAACATACATCTGTATAACAATTCTATACTCAAACAAACTCGACAAGGTTTTGTTGGTTACAGAGAAAAATGCAATTGAAGCATTGTCTCAGAAGGGAATTTCAAATATTATTTCATTTATGGAAAGTTTGCTTTGGACTGTCATAAGAATGTTGCTGTTTTGTCATTTGTCCTCAGTGAATAATTTTTGTTGTGAGATCATAGTTTACTGTTGCATTTCTCAAAGATTTTTTGATTGAAATGCCTAGTCACAATCATTTTACGAATGAAGAACTGAGGAACATGATTTGAGTATATGCACAAGAAAAGTTTTGCGATCACTCTGCAGTTAAAAGGTATCCAGGCAGGAGACGATCAAATGGTTTCAAATATATTGACTTCTTTCCGGAAATTGACTTCGTTCAATGGAATGCTAAATAGTCTATGAATGAAGCTATGGAATGTTAACATTTTGATTTGCCATGACTGATTGGATTTTGAATGGATTATGGTATCAAAGTTTCCTAATATTTTAAAGAAATCGGTGGGTGGTTATTCCGGTGTTTAAAAATGGAAATATGCATGAAATCACTAATTATCGACCAATATCTATCTTGAGTGTGTTTTCAAGGGTATTTGAAAAGGTAGTTCTTTCTAGAGTGATGGGTTATCTCAACAAATTTCGGATAATTAATCGCACACAGCATGGCTTTAGAATCGGACACTCAGCCCAGACAGCAGCAGGTCAATTTTTCGAATCTGTTTATGAGTGTCTGGATAAAAACTTACTTGTTGTGGGTTTGTTTTTTGATTTGTCGTCGGCCTTTGACACGCTATCCTTTGAATTTATACTAGATTTTCTTCTTCTTCCGTCTTCCACTTAGGCTTGGAGCCTGTTCTTCTTCGATGATGTCTCTATTCGGTGCGTAAGTTATCACTCTATCTCTTTCTGGGTCACCCGATACTTCTTCCTAGAGGTGATTTATCCCTTGCCTTCTTCACCATTCTGTCTTGCCCCATTTTTTCTATGTGTGCGTTCCATTCTTCCTTTCTGTGGTTTATCCACTCCCCGATTTTTTCCACTCCATACAGCTTTCTGATCTCATCACTCCTTTCCCAGTCATACAGGGTTTTTCCGGAAATTCTACGAAGAATCTTCATTTTCGCTGTCTGCACCATACGTCTTGTCTTTGCAGTATCTGGTCTGGTTTCTGCCGTGTGAGTCATGATCGGTCTTATGGTACCTTTATAAATTCTTGCCTTCGTTTTTATGTTCATATATTTATTCCTCCATATGGTGTCGTTAAGGCAGCCTGCAATTTATACTAGATAAGTGTTATGACTCATACTAGATAAGTGTTATAATTTATACTAGATAAGTGTTATAACTTAGGATTTAGAGGCGTTTTCCTGAATTGGTTACGTAGTTACCCTAATAAAAGAACTATGTCAGTTAAAATTGATGAGAGTTATTCTAAGAGTCAAGGTATTGACCTTGGAGTTCCTCAGGGGTCCGTGCTGGGACCGTTGTTGTTTATTTTATTTATTACTGATGTTCCTGCCCATTTCAGCTGTTTTTTGATAACACTTTTTGCTGACGACACTTCGGTGGTGCTTTCTGGCGGGAGTCTTGGGGAACACAGGAGACCTGTGAGTATATTATACGTGAATTTGTGAGTTGGTGTCGAGCTTTGGTGGTGAATGTTGAGAAGACTGTATGTGTTTATTTTGCTCTTAAAAATAAGGGGATCAGTTCGTTTACTGTGAGATGTGGTTTAGATGAGATCACATCATCTGAGGCGACTAAATTTTTGGGAATTTATGTGGACAGATATTTAAGGTGGACATCCCATGTCGATGCTTTGTGTAAAAAATCGAACCAGTCATTTTTCGCCATTGTCAGGCTCAAAATGAATTTACCAAGGAGCTGTGTGCTCAATATTTATTATAGCCTAGTATAAAGTACCCTAATTTTCACAGAATTTTGCGTTCGATATTTAATTTAAGGCCATTAACGTTATGTAAGCAAGTTTTTGTTGATAACCGTATTCTTACTTAACTATGTATATATATTTTGAAATGTTTTGTGTATGCCAAGGCAAATGAAGGGAAATGGTTGAAATTATCAAGTCACCATGAATATACTACTAGTAATGCACAAATATTGATGCTCCCTAAGCATAAGACTTTTAAATTCGAATGCTCTCCTTTATATCGAGGCATTAAGTTCTTCAACCATTTGCCTTCATCTTTGAAATCCTTGAATTTAAGAGGGTTTAAGAAGAAAGTGAAGAAACTTCTTTTGGGAAAGGGATTCTATTCAGTTGATGAATTTTTTTGTGATCCCTTGGCGGTTTAGTTTTCCAATTTTTTTTCTTTATCTCTTATGAATTATCCTATACACTATGTAGTATCTTAATGGATTAAATAAAATTATTATTATTATTATCAGTACTGGTAGGTTTTCTAAAAATGTCGAATTCGAACTTATTATTTCTATGACTTATATAAAGATCTAAGAAGTTGACTGAGGAATTTTTTTCTGTTCCTAATGTGAATTTATGCTATTCAGATAATTGAAAAATTGCGATAGTATCCTGTCAGTTCTAGATCGAATGCCAGATGACGTATTTTGCATTTGGACTGGAACCGACAGGCTGCTATCGCAATTTTTGAATTATATGAATAGCATAAATTAAAATATAAAATCCACAACAGAAACGAAAACAAATTCTTCAATCAACTTCTTTGATCGTAATATAACTCATAGTAATAATAAGTTCGAATTCGACATTTTTAGAAAACCTAGCAGTACTGATATAATAATAATAATTTTATTTAATCGATTAAGACACTACATAGTGTATAGGATACGTCATGAGAGATAAAGAAAAAAAAATTGGAAAACTAAACCGCCAAGGGATCACAAAAAAATTCATCAACTGAATAGAATCCCTATTCCAAAAGAAGTTCCTTGACTTCCTTCTTAAACCCTCTTAAATTCAAGGCAAATGGTTGAAAAACTTAATGCTCGATATAAAGGAGAGCATTCGAATTTAAAAGTTTTATGCTTAGGGAGCATCATTATTTGTGCATTTCTAGTAGTATATTGATGGTGACTTGATAATTTCAACCATTCGCCTTTATTTTCCTTGGCATACAGACCGTTGAACGAATTCAATTTCCGAAAAGAAGTCAATATAATTAAAACTATAGTGGTGAGCAATGGCTATAGAACTGAAATCATTGACAAAATGATTAAAAAGAAAACTTAGCAAAATAATTGAAAAAAAATTGATATCAATATAAATGACCCTTATGAAGAAAAGGAAATACTGATTTCAATCGCTTATATGAAAGGTTTCAGCAGTAGAATCTCGAATGGTCTTCATAAAATGGGAATTAATTATAAAGCAGTAAATAGAAATAATTTAGCTAAGATGATGGTGAACAATGAAAAAGAAAACCCAACTTTTCCGAATCGGGGATTCATCAAATTGAATGTGATTATGGTAATATATAGGACATACAAGCCGATATTCACAAAACACAACACAGAATCAAAGAACATAGGATGTCTATTCTGAAAACCCAGAAATCAACCAGTTTTGCAGTACATTGTGTAAAAAATAATAATTTTTTTAATGAGAAAAAACTCTTTCTAATATATAAAGTTAAAACTGGTAAATTGATGGACTATTTGGAGATTCTTTCAATCAAAAAAATAATTCAGAAAATGTAGAATTTAACAAATTCCCAAATACTTTTTGGGAACTCCCCTTTATTGGATGCTATTATTTCCACGCTTCATAAGAATACACATACTAATAGTAATTAAAGAACCTTTTCAATTTTAAGTTTAGTTACTTTTTGTACTCCTTTGAAGATGGTCGTGAGACCGAAACACTTGTCAGGATTCTGAATAAACTGTGAAACATAAAAACTTCGTGAATTTTTTTAAATGAAAACCTATTTGGTGACTATCGCTTTTTCCTGATACGCTGTAAACAAATCTTGAGTTTCAGCTTTCAGGTTTGCTTTGTTGAGCTATCCCTAGTTTGCGTTTAAGTTGATTGTTTCCTTTTCAACTTCCTTTGCTATTTGACTATTTAAGGGTTTCTTCTTTCACTTTTGTCTTTACTTTGTCTCTATTACTCCCTTTTCTTTCTTTAGATTCTTTGTTCACGCTTCTTCAGGTTCATTGAGAATGGTGGTATCGTTTTCGAAGTCTTCTACCTATTAACTCAGTTACCTGCATCCCATACTTATGTATTTGTCTGTCTTTTTTAGCTTCAGGCAGTTGTGGCTGATGCTGATGCTCTGCATTTTTCTTCCTACCGATTTCCGTAGTAGATGCAATATTTGATTTTGCCAGAGCTCTATGCATTTAAAGGAGTTTAGGTATTTGTTGGTTAAGTTTCCTGATTCAAGCCCCCGTTCATTTAATTATAGAAATATTATATAACAGATATTGCAGATATATGATGGTCGTTATTTTTTTATTTCGTTCATTTTTGTCTTAAGGACGCCGCTTATTGTTTCGTCATATTATTCCATTACCTTTCTTTTCACTTTTCTTTCTTTAGATTCCTTTAGGTTTTTCCATTTCCAGGTACTGGTGGATGTCAAATTATTTTAGCGCTTGGATTGTTGCTGTGAACGTTTCTCTGGACACTTCTTTTTTCTTTGTTGAACGCAGCCTTGGCGTAATTGTCTAGGCTAATTTGGGTGTGTATATCGTTACTGAATTCCCTGACTTAGTGTATTTTTTCGGTTAAGACCTCGTCATTTTTGACAATGGGTTAAAAGATGGAGCATCCGTTACTGATTCAAACTTAGCCATTTGTTTGTTGTAGTTCATTTCAGACATATTCAAACTTTGACTCACTCTCCTACATTCGTTCCAGAGAAAATTTGAAGAGAACATCTTCAGACTCCAGTCAGCAGCCTTTATCTCAAAACGAAGCTTTTAGAAATAAAGGGTTTCATGAAGTCATTTTAATTTCAGATAGCCCATATATGACAGTCTTTGATTACTACTACAACTATGACTGTACGAATTGTACTTTCAATAAGTTGTCTGTTTTTTGAAAAACTAGAAATCTTTAATCATGCTGATAATACGTAGTTATTCTAACAAAACAAAAATTTCGGAAAAAATCGGCAATATGGAGGATATATTGATGAGGGGAAAACTGGAGCGTTCACGTTTATTTAAATTTGCATAAGAAGAATTGCGGTGTACACACTTCTCGTTGACGCTATAAGCTGCTTAGTGGTTATCTTTCGAATCAAATTAACTAATCGTCCAAGTATGTTCAACCGATGCAGTTGTGTTGATCGTTATCGCCATAGTATCCAAATATTGTATGACAGTAATCAGCCACCCACTCCGGGTATAAGAACCCGGATTAATAGAGCTAGTTTACTCAAAGTAGAAAAATACAAAATTTATTCTCACAAGATGTCGTCGAATAAAAAAGTGTTCGTGTCAGCGAATCTCTTCAGTTCGTTATCCTTGAATTGCAAGAAGAATATTGTGAAAAACAGTTTAAAGTGTAATATTTCCACTAACGTGTACCATTCTCGTTGTACTAACAAAACTAAGAGATGTTGTGATAAAGAAATTACTTCTGCAGACATTTCTCCAATGCTGGTCAACATGAATAAAAATATAAGTCTTGACTCCACATGTCAGGAACTTTTATGAAGATTATCTTCGAATTGAAGGAAAAAAAATTCTATTTTAATTGAAAATAATTCGTTATTAAACTACAAGATTTCTACCTTTGAAACAGAAATAAACAATAAAAACAATGTGATTGATAATCTCTCAAAAAAAGGTCGTAAACACAAACGCAAGCAAGAAAGCAGGTAAATCCACATCACATGATGATAACACATCAAGAATTAGCGTGGTAAAGAATACTGCAACTCTTGCTCCTAGTCGTGATTATTCGTCGGGTTATCCTTGTTTGAAGGAGACTGTAACTGTGATTTCCGATCGCTCCAGTACACCCGGAGTTCTTAGTGCCAAGGATGCTGAGGCAGGCGATTTTCAATCGACTCTCGCACAGAATTTCGTAGGAACGGAAAATTTTTTTTTTAAGTCTGACAACAAATACAGAATTCAAACAAAGTGATTGGAATAATGTTTCACGTAAGAGGACTACACCGAAACGAAATAATACCTTGGTTGTCGGAAGTTATACCGGAAACTCACCCGTTGAAGAAGTGGAAAAGTTTAAGGCATTTCATGTGTCAAACTTGAAGCCTGAAAGCACTGTGGAAAATCTGCACAATTTTGTTAATACAAATTTCTCCTCTGTGACGTGTGAAAAACTGGTTTCGAAGTATGCGGACGGCTATTCATCCTTTAAGGTGCTAATTCCTAGTTCGGATTATGAAAAGGCTGTTGACAGATCAAATTGGCCAAACAAATCCAACGTCAACTTAATTTTTAGGACGAGAGCAGTGAATCAAGCTGCATCCTGAATAAATTTTTCTCGTGATTTAATATATTATATCACGAATGAGTTAGATAATCTTGAGTTGCTTTTATCAGAAAAAAACCTGAAATTGTTAGTGCAGCACTGGTGCTGTTCTGAAAACGTGAAGACTATGACCAATCCTAGTTATCTACAAGCTGACTGCTACTGTTGCCCTAATAGAGCGCACATGATCTATGTTAAAGCTGGTCCACGAGTGAAAAGTATGTGTGTGTCACGTTTTTCAGAAGAATTGGAATGTGAAATAAGTGGAACTTTAGTGATAGCTGATAACATCCGGTTGGGCATAATAAGTGTTTATCGACCTTTTTCTGGTAATGTTGAAAATCTTTCTTGATATAATATCACTTGCTTTGAATCATTGTACCCCTCTAGCTGATGTAATATTCACATGTGACGATTTGAACGTAGATTTTTTGAAGATAAAATGTACCAATCGTAAATTACTTGTAGATTTACTAGAATGCTTCAATCTTGATGCAATATCAAATGAACATACTAGGATATTTACGGATATCACGGGTTATACATCTGTTCCAAAACTTTATTATATTTTGACTGATGCGATGTTGCAATATTGTAATGTTGAGATTTTTGATGCTCATATATATGATCACAGAGTAATTTCACTTGAGCTACCTATAAAATTGAACCTGAGCATCAACATTGTATCGAGGTTAGTGAGAAATTTGAGTTAACATATTATAATATTGATGATTTTGTATCTCATATAAAGAAAAGTGATTTTGAAAATGTTTACTTATATCAGTATGTGGATGAATGTTTTGAGGAATACATAAATATTATTCGAGACGCTTTCGAATATTGCTACCCACTTATAAAAATTACTAGTCATGCTCAATATGGTAAAACTGGATTACTCCGGAGATTGATTTGGTTTAACGCAGTCTGAATAATCTTCGTTTTTTACATTGAAATTGCAGCAGTCCATCCACTTATGAATTATATAAGAAAGACAAGTCTAATTATCGTTTCCTAATCAGATACGCTGTAACGTTAAAAAATGCTCCACTGTTGATTTGAATTTCGATCGCTAAAAAACGCTCCAATAATGTGATTAAACTAAGACCATTAAAAAGTTTGGTGTTTCCGCAACAAATATCGACGCTGTTATCGCATGCGCTGTTGAGTTGCATTGTTTTCAAGAAGCGTAGAATTTTCCAGATTCCCTTCTTTCGTATTATGAGGTTACACGAAGACAAACATTGTGGTATTTTTATCGAACTAACGTACCTTATCCATGAAAATCGTTGAATATTGAATTTTTATTGTTTCTTATAAGACGTCCAATCAATAGGCGTTTTAGTACCGGCGATCTTAGTACCGGATGATCTGAGAACTGAAATATCTTACTGGAGTGCCTTTTTGGTTGGATTATCACAATAGCAGACAATATTCCTTCTGTCAGAGTTAGAGTATCTTATTACCGAACCATTTTAGTTCCGGACGGTCTATTGGTCATTTGGAACAATTTGAAACTGAAGATCTATTGATTATTATATGCAAAATGGAAACTATCCTTGGGAAATCATTATCACACTCACATCTTGGAGAACATTATTCCAGGAGAACCTCAAGGATAAGTCCTTATGGAAGTCTCGTATCTCAAGCTTATTGTAAAACTGTATAATATTGTAAAAAAGAGCCACTCTTTTAATTGTAAAGCTGAAATAAATGGATAGGGTGTGCAACATTGCATTTTAACTATGAGGTTGACAATTTGGGATTCATTCAGGATGGATAAGTTTAATTTATATTTTCATTAGCCCACTATGAGGCATTTTACGAAGTAGGATGTTTCATGTGCGGACGGAAAAAATCCCTTACGCAAGCCAGTGCGTTTTAGTTTAACTTTCTTTTATCTTTTTATCACAGCCTAAGCTTTGGTGGGTTAGCGATTTGGTTTCAGCGCGAAATTCAATATTTCTAGAGTTAATTATTGAGAAATCAGCCAATATAAGTAAAACAGTATGGTAAATACCAAGTATGCATCAAAGATCCATTGCCCTTGTTGTTGACGGTGATTCGTTCGAGAAATCTGAACTTGTATCAGAGATTTTTGCCGATTATATAACTCATGTTTCAAACAACCAATAAAATCCGTGAATTTCGCATAGTTACGGAGTATTGATGAATGAATATATCCTTTAGACGTGGTATAATCGTTTTGGTGTTTCGCCTCCTGCCATATTTTGATCATTTATGTTTGGAAATAGTTTACGGTGTTTTGTGAACATCGGAATTACAAACTTTGTGCTGATATTTTGAATGAAAAACTAGCAGATATACCGAAAGATTGGGCATTCAACATGAAACGTGTAGACGGCAGAGAATATAAAGAAAATAAATTGAAACCCATTTGGAATATTTCTGCTGAACTCTTATAGAAAAAGTATCATAAAGAATTCAACAGAAAAATAAATCCATTTAAAGATATAATTTTTGAAAATGCAATAAAGGCTTGTGGGGCTAAAAAAAGAGATTACAAGCAATTTCGGACAGAAAGAAAGAAAGCTCAGCCGCTCTTAACGAAAAAAAACCAAAACTGTTTCAAGTTTCGATAAAAATACACTAGATGGTTAAAAAAAAATTACCTAATTTGTGCTGTGGAATTGGCATGGCGTGAAAATAAAGCAGCTTTTTGCTTCATTGACTATTTTAAAAAGCAGTTAAACAATTACGGTCAACATACGGGATGTATCGAGTAAAATCACATGTTTGCAAAAACAAGGTGGTGAACAACGGGCCACTGATTCTAAATGGTTTATACCGAATAATGAGTCAGTAGATAAGTTCCCAGTACATCTGTTGGAAAAATTGTTGAGCAACAGATTTCCAAGTATCACAACTAATGGTCTCTTTTCAGTACCTAATATTGATTGGCAAAAAAAAGAAAAATGGCCCTGTAGGTAAATATCAGTTGAGTAAATGGACACGTACTGTAGCCGAAAATATCGGAATAGATAAGAAAATTTATAAATTAGGCAAATCGCCCCCCCGCTGCTAGTAACTTGGCACACTCGGGAACAAAATTACAAGAAATTACAAAATAACAGGCCACTCATCTTCTGAATCTCTGAAACCGTATTTGAAACTTACTGAGGAATACCATAGAAAAATAATTGAAAAAATGAGAAACATACATAATCCATCCACCTCCAGCGCCACTAACAGTACCAACACTACAAATTCCCAAAACGACAATACATCAAATATTTATTACATTAATTGTACCTTCAAGATTAATATAAATCAATGAAAAATCTGAAATATTATTCGTTATGTAATTGTAACGAATACCAACTCGAGCATAGACAATATATTTCGATTATACGAACCCCTTCACTGGATGTATTACCCTTCACTGGATGTATTACCCTTCACTGGATGTATTACCACTCGAGCTGCGCTCTCGTGATGTTTCGCGAACTACGTCTCGTGACACGGTATACTACTCTGTCAAAAAAGTACCGGGAATTTTTGATTAAAACAACATTTTTACATTTAATCGTCAAAATTTATTGGGTCGCCTTCAAAATAGGCTCCATTTGCTCCAATACATCTATGCCAACGGCACTTCCAATTATCGAAACATTTTTTATAGGCGCTTTCCGGGATGGACTTTAGCTCTCGCGCCGAATTTTGTTTTATGGCTTCAATCGCCTCAAAACGGGTGCCACGAAGGAGCCATTTTAGTTTTGGGAAAAAGAAAAAGTCGCAGGGAGCCAAATCCGGCGAATACGGTGGTTGCTGAAGCACGTTTGTTGAGTTTTTGGCGAGAAAGTCAGTCACAATCGTAGCTCGGTGAGAAGGCGCGTTATCGTCATGCAAAATCCATGAGTTGTTCGCCTACAAATTTGGCCGCTTCTTACGAATACTCTCACGCAAACGTTTCATAACGCCTAGGTAATACTCCTTGTTTACCGTCTGACCCTCTGGAATGAATTCGTAGTGCACCACGACACGGATATCGAAGAAAACAATGAGCATCACCTTCATTTTCGAGCGGCTTTGGCGTGGTTTTTTCGGTTTCGGCTCATTTTTTGCCACCCATTCCGATGATTGCTGGCTTGTTTGCATATCGTACTCGTAGACCCAGGTCTCATCACCAGTTATCATGCGTTCCATGAATGTAGAATCGGAATTACAGCGATCCAGCATGTCTGAAGCAACCTGTTCGCTATGACGTTTTTGAAGAAAATTCAGGTCTTTCGGTACGAGTCGTGCGGCCACCTTTCTCATGCCCAAAATATCAATCAAAATCGTACGTGCGGACTCGTGGGATATCTTAAGATCATGTGCTATCTCTCTCAAGCTGGTACCACTGTTTTCCAGCACCCTTTCCTTAATTTTATCGACGTTATCTTCGATCGAAGCCGTCGATGGGCGACCACTTCACGACCGTCTTTGAAGGCTCTGTACCACTGATATGCACGAGTTTTCGATAGAGCATTATCACCAAAGGCCTTTTGCAACATTTTCAATGCATCGGCACACGAAAATTCATTTGCAACACAAAACTTTAAACAAATTCTTTGCTCAACGTAATCACCCATAGTAAAAATCGGCTCGCACTCTGACATCGACTGACTTAACCAGCTATTGCAAACACACTAGTTGACAGATCCCACTCAAGCTTGGTATAGTAATTAAGGATAGTGGTACCAACCTAGGAAAAAAAAATTTGACCTGCCTGAATGCCCCGCCAGATTAAAATCGATAATTCCCGGTACTTTCTTGACAGAATGTATAATCCAATATTGTCTATGCTCTTGTATTATTATAACTGATTATTTCACCTCGGTTGCAGAGACTGCTCTCAACTACTACTATAAAAATTTGTTATACTCCTTATGCACCACTACTCGTATCTTGAATACAAATTTCTTTTTTCGTGCTGTCCTTTTGCATGAGGTGGTTGACGCTTTAATATCACTAAAAAATAATAAGAGTTCAGGAGTTGATTCTATCTATGTGCGGATTCGTCAAAAAGGCCATTGTTATTCCGGTTTATAAAAAAAGTTGATGTGGTCGATGTTTCAAACTAGAGGCCTATATCTGTCCTCAGTGTCTCTACCAAAGTGTTTGAACGAATAGTGTTTGGCAGAATCATGAAATACTTAGATAGTTTTAGATTCTTTATACTGCACAACATGGTTTCAGATCAGGTCGCTCAACTCAAACTGGACTATTTATTCATTTTGTTGAGTTTGTGTGTGAATGCCTGGATAAAGGCTCACAAGTTTCGGGTTTAGTTTTTGACTCGAGCATTTGATAGTCTCGCGCATCAGATTGTATAATTTAGGATTCAGGGGCGTGTTTTTGGATTTGATTCGGTGTTATCTAGAGGGTAGGGTCGTGACAGTTAAAACTCACGATACCTTTTCTAGTGAGCATAAACTAAAATAAAAAGTACTACAGGGCTCTGTTCTGGATCCACTCTTGTTTTTGTTATTTATTAACGACCTTCCAATCAATTTGAGAAAAATGTTCTTCAATTTATTAAATTTCAATAACTTATCAGCCAAAATCATCCGAGTAGTCTTGTTTGCTGATGATTTCTCTATAGCGGTTACTGCAGAGACCTTATGCAGAGGATGTGTGAACTGTCGATGCAGAGTTTCATGGAGTGGTGCTGTCTAAATAGACTCTTAATGAATGTCAATAAAACGGAGTGCATTCACTTCTCACTATCTATAGACGATCCAAATGCATTGGTTATTCGGAATTTGGTTTTCATCTTTATTATTATTATTATTATCTAGATACTCCTAGATCTTCTGTGAAGATCCCTCAGAAGCTTTTTCAGCTTCTGCGAGTTAGGAGATCAGTTGTGTTCTGGGTAGGCTTTGTTACTACGATCTTGCGCCACTTCAGGTGACCCAACAGTGAAATGGTGGCGGACACCCGTCCAACTAGAAAATTTCTTTTCCACCTGAACAGGATTCGATGCTCTACCGCTGAGCTGTCCGCGCATTCCAGCCAAGCACCGCACTAAGTTTCTTGGTATGCACATCGATAGACATCTGAGGTGGAAAGCACATACAGACGTTGTTTGTAAAAAGCTAAATAGCCCTTACTACGCAATAATAAGAGTTAAACCTGCAATTCCTTTGAAGTCTCTTATTAACGTCTACTATAGTTTGGTATACTGTCATTTATCAAACAATGTTCTATTATGGGGTAATTTAATAGACGTCGGCAGAGTTTTTATTATTCAAAAAAGAATACTCCGATGACTCCTGTCGACCTCATTTTTTGGAACATAATATAATATTCTTACACCATGAATTTATTATGAAGTGCCTTGTATATGTGAAGAAGTACGAGCACAGTATTGTAAAAATTTCAAGCTATCATTCCCATAATACAAGAAATATGTATAAATTAGACTTTTCTCTACACAAAACCTCCAAGTTTGAAATGTCTCCACCATATCAAAATGTGAAACTGTTTAATCATCTTCCCCGAACTATACAGTCAATTAATATAAGTAGGTTTTAAAAAAGCAGTTAAGTCCTTATTAATGAGTATCATCGTGATAAATTCCAAGCTTACTGAATTATTTTTATGACCTGTCCAATACATGAATTGTAATGTCTTAAATGAAATAAAATCATTTTTATTATTATTAAACAATATGTTGAAAATTATCAACAAAGGTGTACAGAGTAACGCTGGGAAATTAAAACTAGAATCTATTCGAAAATGCTTATACAAAATGTATATTTTATCTAATTAATTTCACTTTTTCTAGTGAAATACAAGGCCTTCTTTGACACAATTAGGTCAATCCTAAATGAGAATTTTTCGCGAAAATTCCTTCTCAGTGAAAGAGAATTACTCGATTGGAATCAAACAGGACAATACTGAGCGCTGCAAGAAAGGTCGTCTAAATTGAAAAATCTTTAGATTCCAACGGTAATCTTCAAACTACTATTTTCGCACTGCTGCTCTACTGCAATCAATTATATCATTACTTCCGAAGGATTGATCCTGCAGATACGTAGAATACCTGCCAGCCTCCGCAATATGCGAACGTGTCTTTGACCAAAATTGAAGGATGACGAGATTTTCAGTTAAAGAAATCTCTCACCGAAGCTTTATTGGCTTTTCCCTATCGATAAATCTACTTAAATGTATTCGACAGATTTATATTTCAGTGGTATTCAATATTGAATACATAGATTTCTGGATTTACTATCGACATGAAAGAGTGATAGAAGAAAATTTGTGCGTATTTCGATCAATTTTATATCGAAGTAAAAAAGTAATATTTCCTCTACATGGGGTGCTATAGCTAGGTCGTATATTCGGAATTACCAAGAATTCACTGGCATATAATATCTACTAATTGATGTTCATTGGAATATAATATTTTGTTTCTTATAAATTTTATAACTTTTTACAAAATTTGTTGATATTTAAGGTATCATATTAGGGAGAAAATGCTGTATTGATTGAGCAGGGTGTGAATGTACGACTATGTTTAGAAGTAGAGAATTATTCACTTCTAAATGGTTGTCCAGTGTTTGGGATCTTTATGGACTTTGTTTGCTTCCAAGCAGTCTAATAAATTCATTTCGAATACTTTTCGAAATAATGGAGCCGTTTGAGGTTTTTGCTATCTATATGGTGTTCAATAACTGAAATACATAGTATATTCCAAAATTTATCAGAACAGACTATGTGATTCATTATAGAGATTAGTGTAAAAAAGTTTTCCTGAGACACGGATATTGTGAATGCTCTATGAATACCACGGAATTGAAAGCGGCATATTGATGATTATCAAGATTTAAAAAATGTTGAGGAATGGTTATGAGGATTGATTGTGAATGACTGTGAATGTGTTTTCCTAAAAATGTATCATTTGATATTAGGAGTACATATTTGTTCGTGTAGTTTTTGCCGAAAGGTGAAGACCATATTGCATCGGTCGGATGCAATGGTAATCGGAGCCATGTCTAAGCTGTTCGGTGGGTGGGGCAGAACTTCTCATTTGAGTTTGTGCGTTTCTGAGTACACTTTAACAGCGACGCAACATGTGGCCGTGCATTGTCAATAACTTTGTCGTATCTATCGGCGTTTTGCAGCCGTTTTCTCGCAATGCTCGGTTCAAACGCATTAACTGTCGTCCATAGACCTCCCCTTTCAATCGCCAGTCACAATTCGATCCACAATTTTTTTTGCCATTGGAGTAGCTGGCCACATGTGGAAAACGACGTTGGAAGCCTCTCGATCTCTGTTTTTACATCACCCAACAGTGGATCATTTTCACTGCTCTTAAACGATGGCAAACAGCTGGTTCTTCTTCTTCTTTTTGTGTCATCTCGACAGTAGAGGTTGGATATCACGTCGGAAAATTCTTTTCTGTTTGTTCTTGTCAGCTTGTCGTAGTCAAGTTCGGTTCATTCATATATTCCTTAGCCATGACATCTTTTTCCTTCCCAGTCTTCGCCTACCTGCAATCTTCACAATTAACTCTCCGTACTGATACTTGTCATTTCTCAGGATGTGGCCTAAATATGCTGTTTTATTGACTTTTCTTGAATAGTTCACGTTCAGTTCCTACGTGACACAGAACCTCTTCATTTGTGGTAGGTGACGTCCATGGTATTTTGAGGATTCTGCGATATATTCACTCCTCAAAGGCTTCTATTTTATTGATGGTTTGAGCTCTGAGTATCCTCATTTGAGTTCCATACAAGTGTAGAAAAAACGTATTATTTTGAAAGTCTTAAGCGCAGCTCAATGTTGATTCGTGAATCGCTGAGAAGCTTTCTAAGTCGTACAAAGCTGTTTCTAGCTTGTTCAGTTCTTGATTCTACTTCTACGTCTGGATCCAATTTTCAATCTACTGGGCAACCCAAGTATCGAAAACTCTTTATTTGCTCTAAAACTTCTTCATTTATCTCAATTGATAGTGGGACATTTCTTGATTTTGTGATGGACATTACTTTGGTGTTCCTCACGTTTGTTCACGATTCTCACAAGCCGTATGGACTCTGTCGAGGAGTCGTTGTAGGCCCTCAGCTGAGTTGGCAATCAAGACTGCATCGTCTGCGTATATGATGGAGTTGATGCTTACACCATTAACCTTAACTCTGTTCGAGGCATCCGTCAAGGCTCTGTTGGATATATACTCTGAGTACAGAACAGAATCGGTGATAAAACGCATTCCTGTATGACTCCCTTGTGAATCCCGAATGTTCCCGATGTAGATTCCTCTATTCTAACTCTAGCACTCTGGTTCCAGTATAAGTTCCTATTCCTAACGAGTGCGGCATTAGAAAGAGAGATAACATGTCGTATCTCACTCTGTGAAGTGCCTTCTTGAAGTCGATGGAGCAGACGAAAATGTCTCGTTGTTGATCATAGCATTTATACGCTAGTGGTACTAGGTTGAACAAAGTCTATCTTGTACCCAATCCGCCCCTGAAGCCCAATTTATCATCTCAAATGTATGTTTCGCATTTTCTGTGAATTCGATTATGAATTATTTTGAGCATGACTTTTAATACATGGCTCATTAAACTTAATAGGCGAAAGTCACCGCAGTTTTTGGGGTTTGTTTTTTTTTTGGCAGCGGTATGAAATCCAATTCTAGCTATTCTCTAGGTATTGGGCCAGTTTCATAAATAAGATTAAATAGGATAACAAACATTTTTCTCGCTGGTTAATTCAAGAATTTTAGGGTATAATATTCCATCTGGTCCTGGACTTTTATTTGTCTTTAGTTGTTTTATGACGTGTTTTAGTTCAGATTTCATGATTTTTGGTCCCTTCACATTACATTTATTTCTGTTATTCAAAGTTCTCTTGAATAGAATTTTGATTTATTTTTCCAATTCATTAAGATTTTCGTTTGTTGAATCCAATAATCTGCCATCCAAACTGCACATATTTATCTCTGGGGTTCTAGCAGATTTAAGACATAACTTTCACTTTCTGTATGTAGAATTTCAAAATTATGGTTGAAAGTATGTCCTGTTTCTTACAAATGGTTGGAATATGTAGAATTACTTTTATTATTGAGGAAAATCTTCAAATGTTCACAAATCTACATATTCCAACCATTTGTTAGAAACAGGACATACTTTCAACCATAATTTCGAAATTCTACATATAGAAAGTAAAAGTTATGCCTTAAATCTGTTATAATCCCTAGGGATAAATAAACATAATAATTTATGATAGATTGGGCCGTTGCTTGGTAGAAATCAGTTGTAATTGTCATTATAAAATAAAACACTTGTTTACATTTTCTACTTTATTTATAATAATACAATACAATAAAATACAATACCAAAAATAAAGTAGAAAATGTAAACAAGTGTTTTATTTTATAATGACAAAAACATAATAATATTGGAATATTACTTAACGAACAAATTGATTTAAATAACTCACCTCTGTTAAATATATTCAGATAAGCTGCAATTTGCAGAAACCCTTTTTTGGGTTTTAGTACTCAATAAATAATTATTGTACTTACTGTAATATAAATAGCAACGGATTTCGGAAACAAGCTTAGTTGTTCAAAATGTAATCTTGCCTGATGATGCTACTGTGGTAGCGAAACGATTGTTGTAAACATAACAACAAAAATTCGTGAAAATCAGAATAACTTTATTTAAATATTATTTAATATGGATTTTCACCAAGTAAGGACTGATTCAATTCAATATTTAATGTCAATATGTATGAATACCGCTTATATGTTCAGTATTTCATGACGTATTGGTGAAAATTCGTATAAGAATTTGCATTGCAGCGAATTACTCTCGGTTAACCATCAGTGTCCTTTGAACTGAATGCCAACATACAACCTCATGACACGAGACCTACACAAAAATATGTGTATATTGATATTACCAGTTAGCAGATCAAAAGCTGGTTTAATTAAATAGAACAACCGGAGTGAATCCGAAGAGACAAGGACTCTTGTGTCAATCCCTCTGACTTCAGAATAACATATTTCGGTCGTTGTATCTCCATACCAAAAATATTTTTTTTGATAATAAATTAATTGTGAAGTAAATATTTCCAGTTGGATTCAAAGTGACTGTTAAATTGGAAAGTGATAAAACTTCTAGCGGATTCTGACTATCTAGAAAAACTTCCTTTCTAAAAATTGAGCCATATTTTGCAAGAAATATCATTTCATCAAGAGATTTTGCTGAATTCAAAGGCCAGTTTTAGTGACCGTTAAGATTTTAATATTCAACAGAATGACTATTATAAGCAATTCGGCAATTCCATAAAAAAAATTTCTGTGAATTTTTGACTTTCAGTCAAGGAGTGCGTCATTTAAAATTTACATTTTTGATCGGCTATGAATAGAAAATCAATAAATTTTTTCTAAAATCTATGAGATCAATAAAAATGAACTTTGACATTCATGAATAAAAAACAATATTATCTAAATAACTGCCCATCCGATTAATACAATTTTCTAGAATGTTGTCGACGGTTTGATGTTGAATTTTCTGAATGGCAACTTCGATTTAGTGTTTCAAGGCAGTGGCTTCTGGGTGGTTAGCGTAATACTCATCTTCAATGGATCCCACAAAAAGTAATTATCCGAGGTAAAAATGAGTTTCATCGCTAAAGATGTTTTTTTTGACCAAATGCTCATCTTGAGCCATGCCCATTACGCGTCAACTTCCTTCATACCGAGGTCTTCATGCAAAATTCTCCCCAGGGAAGTTCAGCCACATTCTGGGCTTCAGTAGAAATGTTTTAAGATGTACTCACTGAACGAGAAAGTGAGTGGGTTGTTTCATCAAATAACGATGAGGGCATTTCATTTCTATTGAATTTTCGGCGTAAATTTCTAACAGTTTGGATAGAAGATTCTCCAGTTTGGAACTGAATTTTTATAATATTTCCCAATTTTCTTTAACCGTAGATTCACCCATTTCGTTAATGTCAATTATTATACTAACTTTCTGTTGAAATACGAATGACAGAAGTCATAACCACTACTTCAAATTGCAAACTCTAGATAGCCCATAGTAGGATCATGATAGAACTCTGATCCAAATGATACTTGAAATTCACTCCCTAGATATCGAAAATTTCAGAAGAATGAGATACTGATTAAATTAAACAATTAATAAACTATAAATTTTTTGCATGTTGAGCAAATTACTCAACAAGAGAATATGGAAATAGTTCTCTTGATTAATGAGCAATGCATAACAAGAAAATGAATATCAAATAAATTATAACGAAGTACAGGTTCAGAATAATCAAGAGAGATAAATTAATATTCCGATACCCGACTTCAAAACGCGATTCGTATTTCAATTTTGTTTTCAAAACTAAAATTTGACGTTCACAAATCAACTGCTTCCGTGTATTTGATCTTCAGAAAATATATTGAGTATTATTATAATTTCAACTTTTTTTTCAAAATATGAAAATTTTTTGGATCCGTAGTAGCTCTTTCAGATGAATATAACCATTTGGTATATTGAATGTATGAAAAATTAAAAAAATAATACAAAATGACAATATCACTCTATCAGAGCAGACTAGAAGCCAATATCAAATCACTACAAAGTTTCTTTACACTCTGACTCATCAAGCATAGATGATACAAATGAAAAACCGAAAACTTCAATAAAACTGTGAAACAATATTATGATCAATAGAAATAATGGATCAGAAAAGAGTGGATTAATTCGGCTGTATTTAGTGGAATGAACGAATAATAAAAGGTCTAAATAAAGTCAAGAAACCCTACAATATAAAATTCAAAAGTAAACACTCAAAATGTGAAAACAAGTCACGTAAAGTAATAGTCGATCAAAGAATATTATTCAGAAACGTGCGTAAAAAAGGGATGGGAAATCTGAAGCCTTATGGCACCTTGTAAATACTTATAAACCAATAACAAATATATTTAAACAAGCAAAACCTGGAAATTGGAGATAATAAATAAATGTGTGAATTTTAAGTGATTTTTACAATTAGGTGAAAGTTATGCAAACAACTTTCGGCCACCATTTTACTGCTGTGACAGAAAGTGGTGTAAGATCGCAGTAACAAAGCCTAACCAGAACATCTGAACTCCTAACTCGTATAAGCTGAGAACGCATCTGAGAGATCTTCACAGAAAATCTAGTAGTTCAGGATATTATATCAATATCAATAACCACTTCCAATGATTTCAGAGAAATAGATATCTAGCAAGACGAGTTATTTTTCATATTTTTCACTGAATCAAAAGATGTATAAAAAACTATAAATAGCTTTCAAAAAAAAAAATTATCTGGATATAATGGCATACGTTCTTGAATATTGGAGGAGATTGAAGAAGTATCAGAACCTCATACTGATATAATAAATAACTGTTCCGAAAAAGCTTTTTTCTCTAACAAACTATTAGTAGGGATAGTAAAGCCACTGTTTAATAGGGAGATGGAACTCAAATGTAGAACATTAGACCTATTACTCATGTATAAAATATAACGAAGATTCTTGAACAGCTCCTAAAATTGCTCATGATTATATTCATTCATAAACAAAATATTTTGTCTAACATTGAATTTGGATTACGCAAAGGCATGAATGTCGATGAAAAATGCAAATTAAAAGTTAAGGAAATTATATAGATCCATATTTCGATGATATTTCAGATCCTAAGACATCTGTGAGAGAGATTATTTTTTCAGATTTGCCTATAACACTCACCTATGGCAGATTATGTCGATCTCCTGATGCACGTTAACTACCTACAGAATCATAAATATGGGACCGAGTTTTCATAATTTTATTCTCAGCGATTGTCAAATAACCTATATTTAAAATGACAACCGTTAAACAAAATACATACCGTGACGAATGACAGTTCAATTTGATAAATATAATTCCAAATACTTTTCAATAAATTTAACTTTAATCAAGGCAATACCAAATCATGTAATTTGATTGAGAACGGAATTCGCATCATCAACAATGTGTCACTTATTTGGGATAATTATAGCCAGCAGTAGTGAAATCACCATTATGGCGCCTACCTTTAGCTAATTTGCAAAATGGCGAATGCGCTGGTTTCGACTAGAGGATCTATGAATGGCTATGAATAGTTTTGAAACTGATATATTGAATAAATATTAGTAGTTATTAATTCACCACAACCATTCTAACACTTTTATGTGTGAAACATGATTTTTATTATTGTTTTCTCCAGTTCTAAGCTAAGCCTTTACTTGTGGTGTTGGAAAGGATGTAAGAAAAAACGCAAGAAAGCTATAATTCGTTGTTTGCATAGATTGGGCACCTTCAGAACTTTTCACTAACTACTTTTTCGTGAAATACTTGTTATGTGTTGAGTCTAACCAGTAAGTCTAACGCAGAGATCGAAAGAGATGTGAAATTTAATTTCTAGAACTTGTGAAATAGACTTCCGTCTAAGGTTTGAAACAGTAGCAAATAAAATTATCACTGAAGTAGGAACAGGAATAGTTTTTGGTTATAAACATAAGTTCAATAATTTAATAAAACACATGTTGAATTGAATCAGTCCTTACTTGGTGAAAATCCATATTAAATAATATTTACATAAGGTCATTCTGATTTTTACAAATTTTTATTGTTATGTTTACAACAATCGTTTCGCTATCGAAGTAACATCATCAGGTAGGTTTACATTTTGAATAACTAAGCTTGTTTCCGAAATCCGTTGCTATTTATATTACAGAAATAACAATGAATTTTTATTGAGCGCTTAAACCCAAAAAAGGGTCTCTGCAAATTCCAGCTTATCTGTATATATTTAACAGGGATGAGTTATTCAAATCTAATTGTTCGTTGAGTAATGTTCCAGTTTTATTGTGTTTATTCATCTCAAGGGATTCTAACAGTTTAAGGCATACCTTTTGCTTTCTATATGTAGAATTTCAAAATTATGCTTGAAAGTAGGTCCTGTTTCTAACGAATGGTTAGAATATGTGGAAATACTTTTATTATTGAGGAAACTCTTCAAATATTCACAAATTCTATGTCGGAAAGTTCTTACAATCTTTCCTATGTAAACTTTAGGGCAATCACAGCAGGTTAACTTATAAACCCCCGATTTATCATCTTTATGTGTACAGTCTTTATTATTTTCAATGAAGTTACTCAAGTTTGAATTGGTTTTAAATGAAGTTCTTAAATTATATTCATTTTTAAGGTATGTAGCTATTTTCTCAGAAATACCTTTAGTGTACTTTAAGGAAATGTATTTAAAATTTTCTTTTTTATTAGGATACACCATATTTAAAACTCCTCAATAATAAAAGTAATTCCACATATTCTAACCATTTGTTAGAAACAGGACATACTTTTAACCATAATTTTGAAATTCTACATATAGAAAGTGTCCAGTTTATATTTGCATCAAAATATACAATCGATAACCTGAAATGCTCACTGCCGTCAAATTAACTAAAAGGAAGTTTTTATTATCATTAAAATGTTCATTTATTTAATTGTTAGTAACAAATAATAAAAAGATGCTTATATTGGAAGATCTATCCTTCATAACAAGTTTCAATCCACGTATGTAGATATTTCATTACGGGAAAACATGATATAGATGAGTGTTTCAAAATTTTGCATTAATGATAAAAAGTAAAACAACTTAATTTCCGCGCTGATTTATTTAATTTCACAACAATTGTCTCGTCATGATAACACGCCTTCATCAGGTGATTTACCATACTCACCTGATGAAGTCATGTTGTCATGATGGAACAATTGTTGTGGAATTAAATGAATTAGTAGAAATTAAGTTGTTTTACTTTTAATCATAAAGATGTATTTCTGATAAATGAAGACAAATACAATCAAACATTTTGCATTAAAGCATGCTCATTAATTTATTGGAAAGTTAAGAAGTAAATCGGTTGAGTAATTCTAGAAATTGACTGAATGATTTGATAGAATTATCCAGTTTATCTTTATCGAAATTATTCAGCTAGGAGACCAATAATTTTCCAAACTAACCAAAAGTGTATTGTACCCTTATATCAGAACTTCAACTCGCTTTGAATATTGTTTGTACCCAATTTTTTATTGAGTTGTTTGAAATAATTTCTAGATGATAGAAATGATAGAGTTTCAGTATTTCTTGAAATAATCAAGTTCAAAATATGGAACGCATATCGATAATTTCGGCATTCATATAAGGAGTTCTTGATAGCACTCTATTTATTCATTATGTTACTATAAAAATACAAGTAAGAACAACGAAATCTGAATCAGTCTCAATAAACTCCACACTTCCAAATCGAAATGATCAATTTCGATGATTATTCAAATTGTAATCCGCGTTCAAACTCATTTTTTCAATGTCTGCACTTGCCTGCTGCTTGCGGATAGTAAAGCTGCTCTGAATATCCGGAATGTTATTAGGAGATAAGGATATCTCAACGATATGATGAACTTCCATCCGAAATAATAACCCATGTAATATTCAGGGCTATAAACAATGCCTTATCGCTAGAATGGGTCTAATCCAAACTGATCTGGCTATAAATCTGAAGACCTTGTGCGTAACCCAGCATCTGATCCTCTGTATTTATCCTTATTCAAAACTGTCGACAGCGATCTTCCCATTAAAGTTGAATCTTTTACAACGAAATATTCCTTGTGGAGCCCTTCTGGAAACAGTACGCATGCTGAAATCTTTCCTCCAGTAATATATGGAAGGCAGCTCGTGTTGTCTTTCTTTATTAACATCTCGTATAGCGAGATCAACCTGATGAGAATAACAATGAATGGGGATGTAGATGTTAGAGGCTCGATCCTTTGAAGTGGAAGACATTCATCGAACATTATTCGGTGATATACTATGTGACGATCTTATCGATTTGGGTGAATAGGGAGAAATAATACTCTCCTTAATATTCAACGGATATTTTGTGCATGAGAGAGAGGAGGTTTTTGATGATATAATTTGGAAAATAACCAAGATTTTAGTACGAAAAAGATCTTTACTGAAGATTGTTACTCTAAATTTTTAACTTACATTTAGCGTCATACCATATCGTTCATTACAGTAGTCTTAATTTAAAAATAAACTACATAACCTTATGCTTGGGCGGACATGAAGACAATAAACAGAATTACTTATTGATAACCTGTAAAAAAATAATCAGTAATTATGAAATTAAACATTATGTAAATATAGAGTCAATATCATCATTTGCAATAACATTAAATTAGCAGTTATCGAAAAATCCTGTGACATTTACATTGCCTGCAGTAATGGATGTAAATTTTGGTGTTTGATTATCAAGCTCCTGCAGGAAAAAATTGATTGGAAAGGTATGCCTGCCAGTAAGTTGGATATCTCAAGTTTTGAAGATAAGCTTTTCTCTAAATATTGTCAATCGTCTTACATTCACCATAATCTTATATAAGAATAAAAACATCTAGCCCTTTATCAGCTTCAAGTCATTAGTTTCGTCTTCCTCAATAATGGTGAAAATGCATTTTTTTTATCAGTTTTGGTCACTGATGCCCCTTATCAAAAAAACAGATTTTCCATCGTCATATTCACAAGTTTCATTAGGAGAATGTCTCATTCGGTCCTCATGAATAAATTGTAAAACAATGTCTCAAGACAGAATTTTAGACTTTTATAACAGGTATCCATGGACCTCTGCTTCACATATTCAGATAATTTATGGTTTATATCGTTAAATACCAATAAAGTTTTCTCTGCACTAAATTGAGACTACATCTAAGCTTATTCAAACGTGTTAGGGTATTTTGTAGTTTAGTCGATACTAGAATACTTAATTTTTAGTTGGCGCAATCGTTGTTATGGTATCCTTGTATGGAGTATGATTGATGGAGCCTATCTGAAAAAGTTGAAAATTTAATGGAAAATAATTTTAAAGATTATTTAAAAAATTAAATCATTTCATTCTGCAGATGACTTATTTGAAGAGACTGAAGTTTACTTGAAGAGAGTGGAGTTTATTTGAAAAGAGTGGAGTCCATAAAAAAGACTGTGGTTTTCGATTCTAGATAACTGCTCTGTCAAAGCTTCCTATTGTTATATAAATAGAAAAGTAGAAAAAGACTAATCAATCACAAATTTCATACAAAATATGGTTGTATTTATATTATTTTATTTTTTATTTATTATTATACTGATACTACTAGATCCCTCCGTAGCTTTTTCAGCAGTGCGAGTAAGGAGTTCAGTTGTGTTTTGGGTAGGCTTTGTTACAGCAAAATGCTGATGACGTCTTTTCTTTCTTCATACTTCCTTTATATTCCATAATGCCACCACTTTTTGTTATACGCAAAATGCTGAAAGAAAACAGCTTGAATTTAGTATAATAAGTATCAACATATTTGTACGAAAATCATGCGGATCTTGTTCTAAGTATATTGAATATTTCTTCCAATCTCAAGAGAAAAATTCCAAACGTACAGCCTTCTGAGTTATCTCCATTTAATGTCTCTCTGAAAGTTATCTGGAAAAATTACGAGAATTGAAAGATTTTTCGTGGAAATATTTAATAAAAATCAACAAGAAGAATTCGTTTTACAATAAATCTGTTTCGAACATTTAACTATGTTGGTGGCGGCATCTAGTGAAAATGAACATAAAGTAAATGGAATCAATACCTCTCATCAGATCTCTACTCGCGCACAACCATTCAGAAAGTTCTTCCAAACTGAAACCAGTAGGTGGCTCTGTAAAACAGGTTTCATTGAAATTTAGGAATATCATTTTTCATTGGATTGAATTGTTGTTGAACACGTAAATAAATATAAAGCAGCGAATATGTACAGAAAATAATCGGGTATCTGATCTTAACCTTTCAGAAATTCCTCATCTTTGAAATCTTAATGGGGTGATAGTCCTCTAGAAGCGCAATTGGACAAATTTGTCCTAAATCCCACAGTATCTCCACAGCATCAACTCGCTGTCGCGAGCAATTGGTCACTACAGAGTTTCTGTACCTTTGCTCTTTGAATAACCGAGTCCTTTTTCAGTTATTTTTTGCGATACACCCAAGTCACATCTACATAGTCTCGTGTACACTTCGATCAAGGTAGTCACTAAAGAATAACAGGTTTCTCGTACCCCACGTCTCATAGTTATAGCAGCACTAAAGTGTTTTTTCATTCATTCGAAGAAAGAACGCTATTCGCATTCACTTATAATTTCATACATTTAATCTCAAGGAACATTTTCGTCCACCCTCTTGATGATAAAACTCTCTCAGGTTGAGAAAATTCAATCCAAAGAGAGTGCGCCCCCGTGTTATTAAGCTGCGTTTATCACCATTTGATTATATTCCCGTTATCCTACGCAACTTCAGAAGACTTAAATCATAGAAAGAAATTCGTGCATGTTTCTGTCTTCCCCGATAGAACGCCGAATAAGATAGCTATATTCTGGTATGTAAGGACCGAGCTGGATTGACGATTGGCTGCTGGTGAGTTAAATCTGAGGATCAATTGAGTTCTCACAATAGTTAATATTATTCTAGAAAATTAGATCGTTTCAATAGGTTCATTCTAACTGATTATTCCGTTGATGATGAAAGTATATTATTGTATTATCAAATTACTAGAGTACTAAATTTCCGCTATTTTTCGAATCAATTTCTTATCACAGTTTTGATATAATTTGTATATTGGGTGTTTTTTTTAGAGTGATAGAATTTTCGACAGGGATAACTGTGACCTGACAGATGGTGAAAGCCATGTTGTTCCACATTTCTGTTCAGTAAGCATTGACAAATTATCATGGAAAGACTCACGCCGCAACAACGTTTAAAAATTGTTGGAATTTATTTTCAAAATCAGTATTCTATTCGCCAAACTTATAGAGCACTTCGTGAAATTTGTGGTTTACATAATCGTCCATCAGAGCAGGTTATTCGTCGAACTATCGATAGATTTCGGACAAAATTTTCTCTACTCGATACAACAACAACAACAAAACAAAGAACTGTACATACAGAAGATAATATCGCAGCTGTAAGTCATAGTGTTAATGATGATCCAGATTTGTCTATTCGTCGACGTTCACAACAAATTGGACTCTGTGCATCCACCACATGGAAAATTTTGCGTAAAGATCTTGGTCTACACCCATACAAGATCCAACTGGTTCAAGAACTAAAGCCACTTGACCATAATAAGCGTCGTTTGTTTGCTGATTGGGCCCTAGAACAGCTTGAAGTTGATCCACTTTTTTATCGTAAAATTGTGTTTAGTGATGAAGCTCATTTTTAGTTGAACGGCTATGTAAACAGGCAAAATTGCCGTATATGGAGTAAAAACAATTCTCAAGAAGTTGTGCAGGTTCCATTGCATCCTGAAAAATGCACTGTATGGTGTGCTTTACACGCTGGAGGCATATTTCTTTAAAAACGATGCTAGAGGCTTATGTTACAGTGAATGGTGCTCGTTACAGATCGATGATCAATGATTATTTGTTTCAGAATTTGAATGGTATCGACCGAGAAGTATTTTAGTTCCAACAAGGTGGTGCTACATCTTAGGCTGCTACCTTAACAATTAATTTATTGAAAGAAAGATTTGGCGCTAACATTATTTCGAGAAATGGTCCAATTAATTGGCTTCCAAGATCGTGCGATATAACTCCACTGGATTATTTTCTTTGGGGTTATGTCAAGTCATTGGTTTATGCTGATAAATCAGAAACAATAGACGCTTTGGAAGCCAACATAACTCATGTTATTGATGAAATAAGGCCTGGATTACTCGAAAAAGTGGTCCAAAATTGGTCTGGTCGAATGCGGTTCCGCAGAGCTAGTCTTGGTGGGCATATTGTAGTGTGGATAGCTCAGCGGGAGAGCATCGGACTCGTGATCGGGAGGTCCGGGTTCGAATCCTGTTCAGGTGGAAAAGAAATTTTTCAGTTGGACGGGTGTCTGCCACCATTTCACTGTTGGGTCAAAAATTAACAGTGCTGTGACCTAACGTGGCACAAGATCGCAGTAACAAAGCCTAGACAGAACACAACTGAACTCCTAACTCGCACAAGCTGAAAAAGCTTCTGAGGGATCTTCACAGATCTAGGAGTATCAGGATAATAATAATAATAATAATAATATGCCGGAAATTATTTTCAAAACATAAATGTTATAAAATTTACTTTCAAATAAAAAAAAATTTGGCTTTAATCTTAATTTAAATGTGTTTATTTCAATTTAAAGTTCTATCACTCTAAAAAAAAACAACCGATAGGCGAAGAAGAATAGTGAGTTTGCTCTTGATGTGGACCAACTGATTATAGTATAGTGCATTGTGATAGACAATTTCTGAATGTTAACAGATCTCTTGGTATTGCTGCTTCAATTGCCTTTTCTGATATTCTTCACTTCATGCTCTTGGATACTACGTTTCTGAGAAATTTTAGTGCTCTGATTGATCTAATTTCATGTGAGTGTACCGCAACCACTTTTTGTTATCTGTTTATCTGATTTATCTGTCTTTTAGCTCGAGACATTCATTTCTCCTTTGGAATTCAGATTTTTCAATGAGACATTGTTAATTGTTGGTGACTTCAAAGTTCCCAGTTTCATTGGAGGGAAATGAAGATGTCCTAAAGCAATTATGTTGAATCATTTTTGTAATGTTCTGAAACTATAGCAACGCAGTGATGTATATAATGCAAATAACAGACTGCCTGACATGTTGTAATTCTCCTTTCGTTCCTGAAGATTCTTATAATGTTGCATATTGTCTTGAGGCTATCCAATATGATAATATGTTCATTTTTCTAAGGCAAGCAATAGGTTTTTTAATTTCAATAGGTTCAACATCAAGAATTTGCTGTCAATTATTGATGATTTCAACTAGGATGAACCGAACTCTTTCGATCAGGTTGATGATGGGTTAGAATGTTTCTATGAGAAACTATTCTCATAATCTCAATAATCAGAAAACATGAACCCCATAGAACTTGACTAGTGTTGAACATCGTTTTTCTTTCTTGTTCACCAATAAAATCAACCGTTACATCCATTGTCTTTTGTAGAGACTCATCCACTCTATCAGTGATAATTGTGGATATCGCACCTCCAGTAGGCTCGGCTGTAAAAGAGGCAGTAAAATGGTCATCAAACAACTCAACCCCTGGAGCAGTTCGCGCCGTCAGGTCCAAGCAGCAAAGAAATGCCAACTCTAGACTCCAATGTGTTCCTCATATATTTTTAAAGATTCTTTCTATTACCCCTGTGAACTATTGATTCTTCGAATCTTTGCCGAGCTTTCTTCAAATATTTCTTATGTTGCTTTGAGAATTCTCGATGTCTTTGAAGATCATCTTGCCTTTGAGTACGACGATATCTCCTCCACAACTGGTTCTTATGTCTCAGTAGATGCAAAAGGGTGTCTTCAATTCACGGTTTGTTCAAATTTTGAGATTTTATCCTTGCAGTAGTATATCTTGTGTTTGAATTGGAGGTTTCTTCGTAAAATTTGTTCCACACTGAATTAGGAATTTAAGTCGTGAAAGCACGGCCCCAATCTATCCCACTTAGATCGCTGGATACAGCTTCGCAGTCGATTATATTAAAATAAAATAGAAATGCCTTTTACTTGATAGGAGAAATATAACAAAATTTGAATATCTAAACAAATTAAAATATGTTTATCTTCTACAATTTCAATTTCAAAAATTTTTTTATTCAAAAAACTTTTAGAATTAAATTAATGTCTAAAACAAGCACCGCCTACATTTAATAGACGTATATAATCAAAACTCAATATATAATGTCAAATGGAATAAGTAAACCAACAGATATACGAAAGTCATTAAAAATAATAAATAAATATTTAAAGGAGACAAAATTTGGTTTCTGGTCTTACCTTTAAGAATACAATTGCCTTTGAAAAACATGAACACACTCAAAGGACTTCTCAAAGAATATAATTTATTTGAAATATTTAATATATTTAAATATTCGAATAAGTTAATTCAGAAATCTCTCAAAACATGCACTATATCTTCAAAAAACAAATATAATTCTAAGCAATCCCTTCTTCGGTCCTGAATAATATTCCAAATATCAAAATCAAAAAACTAACCTTTATCAGCAACTCACACGTGTAACTAAATGAAAGTTTAGAAACACAGATCAACTTTATAATTCAAGATTGATTTATGTTCTAACAAAATCAAAGAACAGTGTAAGTTATTTTAAAGGCTTATTTAAATTCATTGATATTCCATAATGAGATTTATTGAAGCCAAAATATAATTATATATTATATATAACATAAAATAGAAAGGCCTTTTACTTGATAGAAAAAATATAACAAAATTTGAATATCAAAACAAATTGAAATATGTTTATCTTCTACAATTTTTATTTCAAAAAATTTTTTATTCCAAAAACTTTTAGAATTAAATTAATGTCTAAAACAAGCACCGCTCACATTTAATAGACATATATAATCAAAACTCAATATGTCAAATGGAATAAATAAACCAACAGATATACGAAAGTCATTAAAATTAATAAATAAATATTTAAAGGAGACAAAATTTTGTTTCTGGTCTTACCTTTGAGAGCACCAATTGCCTTTTAAAAACATGAACACACTTGAAGGACTTCTGAAAGAATATAATTTATTTGAAATATTTAATATATTTAAATATTCGAATAAGTTAATTCAGAAATCTCTCAAAACATGCACTATATCTTCAAAAAATTTAAATAAGCCTTGAAAATAACTTACACTGTTCTTTGATTTTGTTAGAACATAAATCAATCTTGAATTATAAAGTTGATCTGTGTTTCTTAACATTCATTTAGTTATACGTGTGAGTTGCTGATATAGTTTAGTTTTTTGATTTTGATATTTGGAATATTATTCAGGACCGAAGAAGGGATTGCTTAGAATTATATTTGTTTTTTGAAGATATAGTGCATGTTTTGAGAGATTTCTGAATTAACTTGTTCCAATATTTAAATATATTAAATATTTGAAATAAATTACATTCTTTGAGAAGTCCTTTAATTGTGTTCATGTTTTTAAAAGGCAATTGGTGTTCTTAAAGGTAGGACCAGAAACAAAATTTTGTCTCATTTAAATATTTATTTATTAATTTTAATGACTTTCGTATATCTGTTGGTTTATTCATTCCATTTGACATTATATATTGATTAACATAAAATACAAAAATAACACTGGACTAAGTTCGCACGAATTTATTAAAATAAAACAAAACATTCAGTTTACATGCATGTTTCGGGTTTTATCCCATTCTCAAAAAACCCGAAACATGCATGTAAACTGAATGTTTTGTTTTATTTTAATAAATTCGTGCGAACTTAGTCCAGTGTTATTTTTGTATTTTATGTTAATCAATATGTTCCACCAAGTGTTGAGC
Source organism: Megalocaria dilatata (assembly GCA_034642435.1). Classification (NCBI taxonomy): domain Eukaryota; kingdom Metazoa; phylum Arthropoda; class Insecta; order Coleoptera; family Coccinellidae; genus Megalocaria; species Megalocaria dilatata. Next base: position 45,988,959 of record CM067856.1, read on the forward strand.
GAGGAATCTATTTCTATATTATATATTGAGTTTTGATTATATACGTCTATTAAATGTAAGCGGTGCTTGTTTTAGACATTAATTTCATTCTTAAAGTTTTTTGAATAAAAAATTTTTCGAAACTAAAATTGTAGAAGATAAACATATTTTTATTTGTTTTGATATTCAAATTTTGTTATATTTCTTCTATCAAGTAAAAGGCCTTTCTATTTTATTTTATATATAATATATAATTGTATTTTGGCTTCAATAAATCTCATTATGGAATGTCAATGAATTTAAATAAGCCTTAAAAATAACTTACACTGTTCTTTGATTTTGTTAGAACATAGATCAATCTTGAATTATAAAGTTGATCTGTGTTTCTAAACATTCATTTAGTTACACGTGTGAGTTGCTGATATAGGTTAGTTTTTTGATTTTGATATTTGGAATATTATTCAGGACCGAAGAAGGGATTGCTTAGAATTATATTTGTTTTTTGAAGATATAGTGCATGTTTTGAGAGATTTCTCAATTAACTTATTCGAATATTTGAATATATTAAATATTTCAAATAAATTATATTCTTTAAGAAGTCCTTTAAGTGTGTTCATGTTTTCAAAAGGCAATTGGTGTTCTTAAAGATAAGACCAGAAACAAAATTTTGTCTCCTTTGAATATTTATTTATTAATTTTAATGACTTTCGTATATCTGTTGGTTTATTTATTCCATTTGACATTATATATTGAGTTTTGATTATATACGTCTATTAAATGTAGGTGGTACTTGTTTTAGACATTAATTTAATTCTAAAAGTTTTTTTAATGAAAAATTTCTTGAAATTAAAATTGTAGAAGATGAACATATTTTAATTTGTTTTGATATTCCAATTTTGATTATATTGAATAATTTTCCTCACATGATCGGATTTTACCGATGAGTGTACGATATGAAGGAGTTGTCAACAGTTGATCGTCATTCATTGAAATCAAATCAATAGTTGTAGTTATTTTATTTGAAAAAATTCACACAGTTTATATGTTTCACAGTTTATTCAGAATCCAAATAGGTGTTTCTGTCTTTCTACCGTCTTCAAAGGAGTACATAAACTAACTAAACTTCAAATTGAAAAGGTTCTTTTATTACATTAAGGACATCTGTGTATTTTTATGGCGCATGGAAATAACAGCATTCAATATAGAGGTGTTCCTAAAGAGTATTTGGGAATTTGTTAAATTCTCCTTTTTCTCAATGGTTTTATTGATTGAAGTATCTCTAGATAGTCCATCAGTTTACCCTTTTTCGCACTGTATAGTAAAGTGACATATTTCTCATAAAAAAATGATTATTTTCTAGGCAAAGCCGGTTGTTATTGAAAAACCAGAAATAAATCGGTATTGCAGAACATTGTATAGAAAATGATCCTTTCTTAAATGAGAAAGATGTCACGCTACTATATAATGTAAAAATGTATTGAATATTGTAAAATCAGAAATCAACCGGTTTTGCAGAATATTGCATAGAAAATAATCATTTTTTAAATGAGAAAGATGTCACTTTACTATATAATGTTAAAAAAAGTAAATTGAAGGACTATTTGGAGATTCTTTCAATTAAAAAAGCCATTGAGAAAATAGAGAATTCAACATTTTCCCAAATACTCTTTGGGAACAACCTAATATTGGATGCTGTTATTTCCATGCACCATAAAAATACCTAACAGATGTCCTAAGTGTAATGAAAGAACCTTTTTAATTTTAAGTTTAGTTACTTTTTGTACTCCTTTGAAGATGGTCGAAAAACCGAAGCACGGGTCAGGATTCTGAATAAACTGAGAAACATAAAACTTTGTGAATTTTTTTTAGTTCCAACATCTTGCGACTTTATTAACAATATAATACAAGCACATAGGATAATTCCATGACTAATAATTACCTGACTTTTTCTCGAATAAATAGTGATTAATTTTGTGTATTATTCGAAAAAGGATCTTATGGATACATTCCCACTCAATTAGCCAGAATATCTATCTTTTATGCAAGTTTAAAGTCATTTCATAACTGTTTAGTGGTTTTGGAATATAAATGGAATTTGCAGTAATCTTCGATTCGTGACTTTTCATTGATCGGTTTTATTCATTAACTATCATTTGGTGCTACTAAAACCTAAATTCTGTGTTCTTTCATGATATTGTATATTCACACATAATGCTTGTTAAGGTTTTTTTCATGTAATTCTGTATATTTGAGTTCAATAGGAACGATAGCTCAAAATGGATATTGTCTTGAAAAAACTGGTTTAAATGACAAATTTTGAGTCTCGAAGAAACTGTTATGAAGTACATTCCATTTTTAAATACACAAAACTCCATTAGAGTTTTCAATAATTCAAAAAACAATGAAAACTTTCTGTAAAATTCTCTTTATTCATTTGTTACATAGTTCATAGACAACTCACAATATTTGTACATAAAATCCATTGTTGTGATAGAAAAGCAGATTTTACAATGCTTGATATCCTTAATATTGATTCGTGGAGAGAACTTCATTTTATATGATTGAACATAACACAGACTTTATGGAACATAAACCTGTCATATAGTTTTTTCTCTTTCTTGAAATAGTAAAATATGTTGCCTCATAATTTATTTACATGCGTGTATAATCTCTCAGTACATTCATTCATCACAATATTAAACTTTCAAATTGAGTACAATGATCAACTTGTTCAAAGGGATTTTAAAATGATTTTCAAATTTTCTTAATTGAACTTATATCGATATTGAAATACGGTGTGAAGATTTGAGATCATGGTATATTACCAGAGAAAATGATATAAGTGGTATTGCAATTGAAATTTAAAAATATTCTCTCAACGTGTACAACTTTGGGTTGGTTGAGCGTTGAGTTTTTCGAAACACATAAATTGAACCATCGAACAGCTGAGTCACCGTATGTATAAACATTCTGTCCCTGTAGAAATAACATCTATAATTTTAATTTTATTTTATACTCTTCTGGTAGATATAAACTATTTTTGTTCAGTTTTCTATCACGTCTGACAAATAGTTCTCTAATAGTTTCTTTCAATGATCACATCACTTATTGTCTCTGAACATTTTCTCGTTCTCTCAATCTATATACATTCGTTTAGAGTTCCTCTTAATCAGATTGTCAAATCCAATTGTCTTTGAATTGAGCACTAACACAGTTATCTCATCAGCACCGTCATCAGTATGAAGAAGGGCATGCTTGTGTGGAACATTCTCAGATCTCCTGTAAAAAATATAAACATTTTGGTTTCATGGATACAACTGATGAATGGTTTGAAATAGAAATGATTTAACAATACACTTATAATTAATCCAAAGTATATACGACGATAAATAGTAAAAATTAAAGATAACACGCGACTTGTTTAAAATTGTGAAAAGTTCATAATTCTAATGATACAATTGAGAAATATCTTAATTATCAGAAAATTACCTGACTGCTGCTTTGAAATTTAGAGAAAAAACTGAAATGGATATTTTACACACGAATTGTAACCATATGAAATATACTATATTTCAGCTATCAAAATGCACTAAAACAGTGAAAGTATGAAAATGCTAAAAATTCCACAAATAGAGTTATATACATTCTGTCAAGAAAGTACCAGGAATTATCGATTTAAATCTGGCGGGGCAATGAGGCAGGTGAATTTTTTTTTTCTAGGTTGGTACCACTGTCTTTAATTACTACGCCAAGCTTGAGCGGGATCTGTCAACTAGTGTGTTTTCAACAGCTGATTAAGTCAGTCGATGTCAGACTGCGTGCCGATTTTTACTATGGGTGATTACGTTGAGCAAGGAATTTGTTTAAAGTTTTGTGTTGCAAATGAATTTTCGTGTGCCGATGCATTGAAAATGTTGCAAAAGGCCTTTGGTGATAATGCTCTATCGAAAACTCGTGCATATCAGTGGTACAGAGCCTTCAAGGACGGTCGTGAAGTGGTCGCCCATCGACGGCTTCGATCGGAGATAACGTCGATAAAATTAAGGAAAGGGTGCTGGAAAACCGTCGTACCAGCTTGAGAGAGATAGCACATGTTCTTAAGATATCTCACGAGTCCGCACGTACGATTTTGATTGATATTTTGGGCATGAGAAAGGTGGCCGCACAACTCGTACCGAAAGACCTGAATTTTCTTCAAAAACGTCATCGCGAACAGGTTGCTTCAGACATGCTGGATCGCTGTAATTCCGATTCTACATTCATGGAACGCATTATAACTGGTGATGAGACTTGGGTCTACCAGTACGATATGCAAACAAGCCAGCAATCATCGGAATGGGTGGCAAAAAATGAGCCGAAACCGAAAAAACCACGCCAAAGCCGCTCGCAAATGAAGGTGATGCTCTTTGTTTTCTTCGATATCCGTGGCGTGGTGCACTACGAATTCGTTCCAGAGAGTCAGACGGTAAACAAGGAGTATTACCTAGGCGTTATGAAACGTTTGCGTGAGCGTATCCGTAAGAAGCGGCCAAATTTGTGGGCGAACAACTCATGGATTTTGCATGATGATAACGCGCCTTCTCACCGAGCTACGATTGTGACTGACTTTCTCGCCAAAAACTCAACAAACGTGCTTCAGCAACCACCGTATTCGCCGGATTTGGCTCCCTGTGACTTTTTCCTCTTCCCAAAACTAACATTGCCTCTTCGTGGTACCCGTTTTGAGTCGATTGAAGCCATAAAACAAAATTCGGCGCGAGAGCTAAAGTCCATCCCGGAAAGCGCATATAAAAAATGTTTCGATAATTGGAAGTGCCGTTGGCATAGATGTATTGGAGCAAATGGAGCCTATTCTGAAGGCGACCCAATAAATTTTGACGATTAAATGTAAAAATGTTGTTTTGATTGAAAATTCCCGGTACTTTCTTGACAGAGTAGTAAGTTCTAAGTGAAGTTGTCATCAAACGCCCTTTCACTCTGATATAATGAAATTAATCGATTAATTTATTTGAGTGAAATAATCTGACAAATGTATTATATTAAGACTCCAGCTCGTCTGGACAGGTCTTCTGAAAATATCGCTACCGTAGCTGGGAGTGTAGTTTAAATCCGAGTCCACTTCAGAACATACACAACAATTATCACAATCCAGTTTGCACTATTTATTGCATGATGATCTCTAACTTAAGAGAAGTTTTAGAAATTACTATGTTCTACTATTAAGAAATTTCATAAGTTTCCATTTCTCGTGATTGCAATTTTAAGGTATTAACCTCATTATTACATGAATTGAAAACTGAAGACTGAAAAGTATAGGGTATTTAAAATGATAATAAGATCTATTTTTTAATTGACGGAAGCTCGTCTTGAAAACTATAAATAAGAACATTTTTTTCACTTCAGCATAAATTTATTGTTTGCACAGCAATAATTTTCTCATATCATGAAAGGTAAGTATCTGAATACTCACTTCGACAAAAACGACCACACCTATATGACTAAACAATTGATTAATTATAAGAATAAGATACAATAATATAAAATGAATTCAAAGAAAAATAAATAAAATTTCACATTTGCAACTTATTGCCTAGAAAATGGTCATCCTTTTTCCAATAAACAATTCGAAAGTTTTGCATGTATAACCAAAAGGCAGAAAACTTAGCTATTCGGAGTTTGTTACAAAGCGGGATACTAGGACGAGGGATATGTGGCTAGATAGAAGACTAGTCTCTACTGGTTTTAACCTTGAAGTACCGTGGGGAATTCCACTGTATTAAACCCCTTACTTTTGCATTCAGGGCTCTGCAGAGATAGACCGAGCTGCTCGTGGAAAAGGGAAAAATTAAACCACAAACCACCAGATAAATGGCAGAGAAATACGTGTCTATTCATCCAGGAAAAAGGCCAAGCGACCAAGGCCGAAGGTTTGTTTGCTCTTTGAGCTTCTCAATCTGGAAAAGCTAGGAGGACTAGATGATCCACTTAGTAAGAATATCAGTGGAGCAGTGGTGTGAAGGGACCTGTGACTTCTCCATCAGGAAGTACCACCTGAGGAGGCTGGAAAACTGGAACTCCAGCACCCAACTTTTGAGCGCAGAGCATTGCACCTCCTCAGTGGCCCAACCCAAAAAATAGAAGACGGGGTTGAAATAATGAGCAAAGACGACCAATGGGTGCACTAGGATGCAGAACAGCACTCCTTGCTGGAAGATACCTCTACGAAAGAGCTGAGACAAAGCAAGGATAAGGAGGAGGGAACTCACCTCACTAGTGTTCACTTCCATAATGAAATGAAGCTGGTGGAATCTCAGGCATGGGCAGACTGGATTTTAAGGTCAGCGCCGAAAATGAGTTTGTGAAAGGGACCCGAACTGGTGGCATTTAGTGACAACGATATGGTGAAGCCTTTCATCATTACGGTTTTCTTACCGAAAATCCACGACATGGTTTCTAAGACAATCCTCGACCTTCTCGATGTGCAGAACACCAACTGGTGGCTGGGCATCATATATTTCAGAAAGTAGGTAAAAGGGACAGTCCCCAAGATTAAGATTGATAACCAATCGAGGGAGGCAGGTTTATGCGTCCTAAACTTTCGTTATGGGCTAAGAAAGGCCAAATTCATTAATAGAATTTACTTTAAAAATAATTTTCTCTGATTCAGAAAACCTCATTTTGAATTATTCATTTGAGGCTTATGTTTCATTTCGATTCGTGATCAAAATTAAATCTTCAATTTATACTTTCAGATATAATATACTACTATGTCAAGAAAGTACCGGGAATTTTCAATTAAAACAACATTTTTACATTTAATCGTCAAAATTTATTGAGTCACCTTCAAAATAGGCTCCATTTGCTCCAATACATCTATGCCAACGGCACTTTCAGTTATCGAAACATTTTTTATAGGCGCTTTTCGGAATGGACTTAAGCTCTCGCGCCGAATTTTGTTTTATGGCTTCAATCGACTCAAAACGGGTGCCACGAAGGGGCAATTTTAGTTTTGGGAAGAGGAAAAAGTCGCAGGGAGCCAAATCCGACGAATACGGTGGTTGCTGAAGCACGTTTGTTGAGTTTTTGGCGAGAAAGTCAGTCACAATCGTAGCTCGGTGAGAAGGTGCGTTACCGTCATGCAGAATCCATGAGTTGTTCGCCCACAAATTTGGCCGCTTCTTACGGATACGCTCACGCAAACGTTTCATAACGCCTAGGTAATACTCCTTGTTTACCGTCTGACCCTCTGGAACGAATTCGTAGTGCACCACGCCACGGATATCGAAGAAAACAATGAGGATCACCTTCATTTTCGAGCGGGTTTGGCGTGGTTTTTTCGGTTTCGGCTCATTTTTTGCCACCCATTCCGATGATTGCTGGCTTGTTTGCATATCGTACTCGTAGACCCAGGTCTCATCACCAGTTAGAATGCGTTCCATGAATGTAGAATCGGAATTACAGCGATCCAGCATGTCTGAAGCAACCTGTTCGCGATGACGTTTTTGAAGAAAATTCAGGTCTTTCGGTACGAGTCGTGCGGCCACCTTTCTCATGCCCAAAATATCAATCAAAATCGTACGTGCGGACTCGTGGGATATCTTAAGATCATGTGCTATCTCTCTCAAGCTGGTACGACGGTTTCCAGCACCCTTTCCTTAATTTTATCGACGTTATCTTCGATCGAAGCCGTCGATGGGCGACCACTTCACGACCGTCCTTGAAGGCTCTGTACCACTGATATGCACGAGTTTTCGATAAAGCATTATCACGTTGCCTTTTGCAACATATTCAATGCATCGGCACACGAAAATTCATTTGCAACACAAAACTTTAAACAAATTCTTTGCTCTACGTAATCACCCATAGTAAAAATCGGCACGCACTCTGACATCGACTGACTTAATCAGCTCTTGCAAACACACTAGTTGACAGATCCCGCTCAAGCTTGGCATAGTAATTAAGGACAGTGGTACCAACCTAGGAAAAAAAAATTTATCTGCCTCATTGCCCCGCCAGATTTAAATCGATAATTCCCGTTACTTTCTTGACAGAATGTACATTTATCACATGGATTTCTGTCGAAAACAGTTCATTAGAAAGAAATGAGATAGGTTTTTCGTCTTAAAAGTATCATCTTTTGTTGCAAAAATATTTCTGAGCATTTCTCTGAGTCATTCGTTGTAGTTTATTACTTAGATGTCCGAAACCTGAAGGTTTGTAAAAATGTTCACCGACTTCTCTCAATTCCTTTGGGAGAGAAATAAGAAGAGCTGTCTTCAGGGAACTCAATTCAACATTATTCTCGGAAACGAAGCCTTTCCGGTGTGTAAATATTCAATGTAAAATATACCATTAAATGTTTTCAACATAATTCTGATCACTTGTACACTAATTCATGCCAAATTATAACTTACCATTTGTTTGGCTAGATCCCATGAGTAGTACTGAAGCTGGTTGTGGAACGTCTGGCTTCACCGAAACTTCCAAACTGTTGGCACGAAATAATCTGAAGAGGTTGGCTTCGCAGCGTAGTCGAATGGCTCCCCAACTGCCTCCAACTCCGGTCAATTCCAACCTACTATATGATTTTTGTAATTCTGCATCTTTTTTCGTCCAATAAGATGTTGATCCTGGTACCTAGACATATATCAGTCCAATTAGAGATATAGTAATATGGGATATTTTTCCGACTGTTTTCGAATGTTTCGTTCCAATTTTAGTATAAAACTTTCAAATACACTGCTCAAAAATTGAAGTGGATGTTCCAAAGATAACTGACTTTTTGCACTTGAATCAACTTTCAGGATTGTTCTCCATACCATGTGGAGAAGCGGATGTTTGCGTATTACATCACAAAGTATGGTCCTCATGAGATCTTAATTGCAAAAAACTCATTTCTTGTATGTGTATGATCTTCTTTTTTTGAGGTCCATTTGTGCGATAATATGCTACTGTAATCGATCTGGTGTTGTGTATTAAAAGTTGTGGATTAATTGTCGCGAGTTTAATATGCCTTTAGAAGCAGTCAAACTTGAACAATTAATGTTCGAAGTTTAACTCAACGAGAAGTTGCTAACAGTTTCCAGATTCTGCAAAGTATAATTGGTAAAGCATGGAATCGCTATCGTATAAGTGAACGAGCTGCATACACTCATGGGGTTGGAAGAGCAATAGGTACAACAGTCGCACAAGATCGGTTAAGTGCACGACGAAATCACTTCTTCACAGCTCCTTCCGGCAAGACCCCGGTAGTAAAGTTTCTGATCAAAAATTTTGAGGACAAGAAGATCCGCCAGGCACCCGCGATTGAATAAAGATCACCGGGCTGTACGTTTTCATTGGGCTCTTGATCATAGGAATTGGAATGTGCACAAATGGAGATCCTGGCTGTTCATGATTGAGTCCAGATTGCGTCTGTATCAGTCTGATAGACGAATGTTGGTGTGGTGAGAACGGGATCAGGGTATAATGAACATTTCATGATGCTAACAACTCTTTTCGGTGGCAGCTCAGTGTGCGTTTAAGGAGGCATTTGTTTTCATGGGCGCACATATCTTATTATCCTCATTAATGCAATCATGACAGCGGTAAGGTATCATGATTTCATTGTAGAACCAATTATTGTTGCGTTTGTGGCTGCCATGGCGACAATTTTGCGATTAATCAACGATAATGCTGCACCACACCAGGCAAGAATTATTAACGACCGCCTAGAAATACCATGATATTAACCGAATGGATTGGCTAACTACCTCTGCAGACCAAAATTGTATTGAAAATGTCTGGTATACAATGTCACAGCAATTAAACCTGACCCATCACAGACATTACAACAGCTCGCTATTGCTTATTTGAAGGACATTTGGCAAAACATTCCGAATAGAGTAAAAGCACTACGAAGAGCTAGAGGAGGCCCACCCCCCTCCGATATTAAATCGTGATTTCAAGGTGTTTCTCACAGAAGTATTTTATTTTAAACTTGCGGACTCCACTAGGTGAGAATTTTCATTTCTTATTCATCCAAAATATTGTCGCTCTAAAGTAGTCTTGCGTACTTTTGGCATATACTACTGAGGCTATCGTTGAAGGAATAATGTTTGCCAATATGCGTTCTTTGTTTAATTGTTTGGTTACCTTTACAACAAGATATTGCTAACGCATAGACGGTTTGAGAATACCTTGGTGTGTTTGAAGTAATAACTGATCAGATAAAAAACTAATTAATTAATGTATGCGAGAACTTTAGACTTATAGACTTTCGCATCAGAGAAATGCAAATATTGAGCAGCCAAAGAGAAAGTTATTTAATTATTTTGCGAGAATATGAGGAGAAAGTTACGTCCATGGTTTGCTAATTTCACCAAATAATTTGATGTTATATTTCAACAATTTCGGAATGGAATTCAGCTCAGTTAATCATCTGAACTACGGATGAGTGTCGAATACAAACATAACTTTATGAAACTGGCAGAGACTTGCGTTGAAGCTCAAATACATAAAATCATAAGGATGATCATAAGATGGAGCTTTCGTATACCACAATATATGGTAGTTTAACAAACTCAGCTCTATTGATTTAACTGATTGAAAATGTCAAGATCCTCGATCAGCCATTGAAGGGGAATCTAATCGTTTCATGAAACCAATATTTATGCGTTAAATAAAAATTAGGACATTATTCATTACATTAATAATGTACATTTATTATCCGTATAATATTTGAAAACAAATTGAGAATAATAGAACTAAAAATTCGCCAACCAATTAATTATTAATACGTCCAAGAGATAGCGACCAAAATACGGAATTAATATTTTTTTTAGAAATTAGCAACTTCCAAATGCAAGCTTCAAAAATTTCTCGACGATCCTACGTTTACTTTGAAAGTTTCAACGGTTTCAGTGAAACATTCTAGGTGATTTTCAACACTATCAATGAAAACTGAAATTATTCTGTTGAAAAAACATTGCTTTTTGATTTGAAGAAATATATTCAAACAAAACCTTGGCTTTATAATTGTTATCCAAGCCCTGCACCAGAAAACTTGTCCGATAATTGACTGGTTTGCTGAATTTAAACATGGTCTTAGGAATACCGATAAGACATCACGTTCCGGTCGACCAAAATATGTGGTTAAACCGAAAAAATTCGAAAAAAGTTCACAATAATATTGTGGGAAACAGTAAACATATAGGGACTGACATTCATCAGATTTAAAGGCTTTATTCTGCGTGAACGTTCATCTGAGAAAGTTAATTTCATTACAGTGAACCACAAACAACAACTGCGGCGTAATAAACACAACTATTTGCAACGGATGTGACAACGGATAAAACATGGATTGAGTCATTGCTATGCGTCTTAATTACAGGGAAACTCGCCCAAAACTGCTAAACCCATAACAGACTGCTGGCAAAGTTAAGGTGTCTGTATTTCGGGATGCGTAAGTTGATTTGTTCATCGACTACCTTGAAAAGGGCAAGTCAGTCAAAAACGATCACTGGATAGCTTAACTGGTTTACTATCCGATCAATTAGGTCAGTCCTTCTATTGAAATATTTAATTTGGAAAAAGAACTTGTCAATGTCTGTGTTTTAATATTTATCGTAATCGTATAAACTTCGCTTCTGTTGGATCCTTGACAACCACAGAATGTGATTCTTTCATTTTCAGTAAAAGCGATTATTTATTATTGTATGGTTGCTTGTAAAAGAGATTTAAAGAATTTGAGTTCTGACACCTACAGCTGGCCTGTGTTATGTTTCTGAATCAAAGCTGTCTAGGTACTAATCTTGATTATATTTTTTTATCTGAATAATACATTTCGCTGTAGAAAAGTAATGTCTTTTCAGCATAAATATTGAGGTTCTCTCGTCTGAAATTTTATTCAGATTAGTTTTATGGTTGATTTGATTCTGTGATTCATTTGGTTACATGCTGCCAGAAATTTATTTATAGCGTAAATTTGAAGATTTCCTCCTAGATATGCGTATCAATTTTGAAAATATAACTTTTTGATACAGATATTCAGAAATAAAAATCATATTTTATCATTACGGATAAGAGCTGAAAATCTCTTGAAAACTTTTTACAATAAAATTGAATATAACGACTAAGAAACACTGTTTTTCTTTATATACATATATAATTTTCAACATATATGAGCGGCAGTTAACTTATACAGGATCAAAAGATTACAGCAATTACAAATTCTGTCACAAAAATTCAAAAAGTTTGTTTTGTTTCCCTCTTTAAAAAGAGAGAGCACATTCTCCAGAAAGTGAATCTAAAATTCCAACCCATGTTCTTCTCAGTTGGAAGTTAAATAAAAGCTTAATTAAAACAGTTAATAAAATATATCTACTGTTATGGACTCACGTATATAAAATGACTAGTGAGACTGTAATCAGACCAAAATCAATTAAATAAGATTAATTCTGAGAGAAATATTAATAAATCAATTCATGAGAATACTCACAAGCCAAAATTATGAAGAAAAAACATTTTTGGAATACATAATAAATAGTCGAATGAAAATTCTTTAAATAGTGTTCAAAAATTAGAAATCTTCTTAAAATTTTTAAATAGAACTCAAAGGGAGATTTCAGTTCACAATTATTCAATGTGAAGATAGCTAAAGTTCCAAAAAATATAAGTAGTTTTAATTCAGATATGTAGTTTGAAATTGGTAAAAAAAATAAAGAAAAAAATTGTTATTTTCACGGATCATATATTAACTTTAGTGAAATTATTGACAAAGAACAAGCTAGATTAAATCTCACTCACCAAAAAAGTGTAAATAGGGCAAAATTAATCAAAAATCAATTAATTCAATGAAACATAGCGTCTACGTCAGAAATGTTGAAAATATGTATGTAAGAAATATCCTCGAAGATGCTTAGATGTAAAGTTGTAATAGGATATAAGCTAGAAAAAGTTAATCAGTTTTATAGGTAATTAGGTAGTTTCGAGTAATTCATAAGTTGGAATCATTAGAAGTCAAAATTCGTAAAATTTTTACACTTGAAATACTTTACGGATGAAAAGCAAGACTTTCATTTTTCTGTTCAACATGAAATTAGCATCAAAAGTTGGATAAAAAATTAGGCTAATTTCCTAGGATAATTTCAAACCAACAAATAATGTAGATTTTGTATAATCATTGAAAGCATCATTTTTCAATAATTTTGACAGATGCTAGTAAGCTTTGGAATTCAATTTTGCCAGGAAACTATAAAAGGACGAAGCAGAGGAAATGTCAATTAGTATAGAATACTTCAGAGTGGAAACCGTATCGCTCTGCTTCAAAAAATAAATTACTCTTCAAGAATCCAGATTCACGACCTAAAAGAGGATAATATTATTATTGTGAATTGAAGTTGATATTAAGAAATACGTTATCTGAATGTTTTATTTAAATGGAAATATTCATCATAAAAAAGAATCAAACAATTAAAATCCAAATGAAGAAAATCGACAAAGCTGGCTGAGAAGTCAGAACATTCCAGAAAAAATCATTCCTTAAGAATCCAAAACAAATTCCTGTTACAAAGCAAGACCAGTATAAAAGGAACATTGATAATTGATTCACAAACTTACTAAAGGTAGAAATAAGTTTATTTATGTAAAACTTTCAACTCAACTCTAAAACTTTTCTTGTTTACATTACTATTACGATATTAAGAGATACGGTTAGTTAAGCTTAAGAATATAGAACTTAGACATTAGATTAGTTTGGTATTCATAGATTTATAATTCAGATCACTTCGATTCGATGTAAATTTTTAAAATTGAATTATTAAAAATCAATTTGAAATTAAAATATTAAGAGTTAGTCGGCGCAACACACAATACATTCAACTAGATACAAGGGTGATCAAACAAGTTTTCATATAAAACTTATAAAAAGTAAATTCCATAATAAATTGAACCCTTAAAAGGTGTTCATTTTCTCATTAAGGCTTCTAAGAAATAATAATCAATAATCAAGAATCATTCATTTATTTCATAATGAATTGGCGCTCATCGTGGGGCTAACAGATAAGTAATTAATATTAAAAAAATAATTTATTTATTCCATAATACTATATACCTTCATTCACTGAATACTCTGTTCGAAAGCGAAATTGAACATGTAGTGGTTTCGGAGAATTAATCCAGCTATTATTTCTAATATTTGAAAAAAATAACATAAATAGAGGTTAATACTTGATAGAAGGTATATAAAATCATTTGAATATTTGAATATTAGCCTTCTACATATTTAATTTCAAAAAATTATATTTAATAATTATAACTTCAGGAATTAAATTAAATTAATGTCATTTAAGTACCACTTATATCAAAGGACATATAAAATGAACAGTACCCAAATATGAATTATTTGAGTAGTTACGAAGCAAAATCTCTGTTAAAACTTGTTTTTCAGTAATGTTTTTACATATCTTGAGATTTTATAGAAAGTAACTTAGTTAGAAATAATATTGAATATTCAATTAAGATAGTTTTATGATGAAATTCTTTAGATTATGTTAAACATTTTTGGAAGATATTTGTTTTCATAAGATTGATCAGCAGAAAAAAGATTTTGTCTACTCAAAATATTTAATTTATACGATTTTGGTTAACAATTTTTATTTATTGGATTTTGTTATATCATTTGGATGTCTTATAATGAATGTTTATTTTATATGTCGTTTGATATAAGTTGTACTTATATGACATTAATTCAATTTAATTCCTGAAGTTATAATTATTAAATATGATTTTTTGAAATTGAATATGTAGAAGGCTAATATTAAAATATTTAAATAATCAAAAAAAAAACCCTTCGAAGTAAATTTTCAATCTTTATTTGTTTGAATTTATCATAAATTCTATTTTCAGACATGCTCGTGGCAGTTTTCAGATATTCAGTTTATGATCGTCTTCTTTTCGATATTTCTGTGAAAAAGCCATTTATGGTGCTCAACCACATTTTTCAAATTTTTGCTTCAAACCGAAATATTTGGTGAATGAAGGTATATGTATATACAGTTTATTGATTGGTTCTATTCAGCATTCAAGTAACTTCCAACTGGAAAGAATATGGATTAGAATTTCAGATTGCTCTTCTGGAGAATGTGTTACCTATATTTTAAAGAGGAGAAATAAAAGAAACGTTTTTGAATTCTATATGTAACACTTTTTGGTGATGGAATTTGTTACTCTTGAATATCCAATCGAAACAAATTTGTCTTGAATGTGTTGATAATTCGTTTTGTCTATAAAGTGAAACAGTCGATCTAAGACATTTTATTCAATTTAATTTTAAAAATATTTTAAGAAGTTTTCAGATTAAATCTGTAGAGGTTTTGGGGAATTAACCCAACTAGTAAATTTTCAATCTATATCTGTTTTCTTATTTAAAATATGTGGAAATTCAGTTTTCCTCGTCTGAAGTTTCTGTTAGCTTTTTTTAGACTTTTGCTTACCTTCTGGTCGTTGACGTACCACGTGAGGTTGAGGGCGGGAAAAGAAGCGGGCGCTGAGCATTCGGAAATTAGGGGGCCGCCCTGCTCCAAGCTGGACTTGTCCACTGTGATTACAGGCACGCCATCGGGCACAACTGCAACAGAAAGCAAACATGGGGAGTTAATAGTCTGCTATTTCCCAGCGACCGATCGAAGATCTTGTGTCCTGTAGGTAATTGAGTGATGCAGGATTATGGCTGCAGCGTAGGATTATATTGATTTTCAACGATACCCTTTAATGTTTGGAATTGGTTGTATTGAATGGTGGTCTGAGTAGATCATTAACGTACTGTTTGTAAAACAAGTGATTTGTGTAGGATATTCAGTGCCTTTGAGGAGGTACACATCTGAATTTTTTGGTGAGACTATAGCATGTATCCTCATGTGAGAGTAAGTTTTAGTTCAATTCTGGTATTGCTGCATGAAAGTTACATCTCATTGGAATAGATATCGTTCAGTTGTGGTTTTGCTAATGTGGAGTCTTTTATGTTTCTCTCCAATACCGAATATACAGGTGGCCAAATTATCTCCGGCCAAATTTCACACGGTGATTCTATAGGCAATTTTCAACATAAAGTTTCTTTATAGTATGGTCCAATTATCTCTCGTTGTAAAGTTATTCAAGATTCTATAATACTATTTTGCAATGTTTCACAGTTTTTTCATCAAAAACATAGCATAATTTAAAAACTATCATCTTAATTGAAATTCAGTGTATACTATTAGAAAGAGCATAATAAAATCTGAAAATACCCGCCATCTTCTCTAATGCAAAGCCTACATCGTTTCCGGATAGAATCCACAGCTTTCCGCAAAAGCTCCCGTCGTTGTCTTAGCGTATAGCAGCAGTTATGTGTTCATTCGATAAGCTAGTCACGAATTTGAATTGGTGATTAAAGAAAAACAACTTATCAGATACTGAATTGTTTCTGCCGTTACTATTTGGTAGTTGATCATAATTAAAACAAATTGTAGAAATTATTATGTTTTACTACCAATAAAATCTTGTTCTTCGAGCAGTAATAAATATATAGGACAAACAGGAAGTTCCTTCAAGAAGAGGTTCAACGAACATAAAATGAGTTTCATGAAAAATAAACAAAATTCTACTTTTACCACTCATTGTCTAGAAAACGGTCGTCCCTCTCCCTTAATAGATAATCTTGAAATTTTACATGTAGAATCAAAAGGGAAGAAACTCGATTATCTAGAATCTGTTGAAATTTTCAAATTAGTTCACAATAACAATAATGTAAAAATAATGAATGACTGTACGGAGCTATGTAAATCGAAAACATTTGAGATATTTAAAAAGTAACATCTGTTGAAAACCTTTTTCAACGAACATAAAATGAATTTAATGAAAAGTGAACAAAAATTCAACTTTTGCCACTTATTCTTCAGAAAACAGTAATTCCTTTCGACAAAAAAAATCTTGAGAAAATTTAACATGTAGATTCAAAAGAAAAGAAACTTGATTATTGAAATTTTCAAATTCGATCACAATAAAAATAATTTTAAAAAATAATGAATGACTAAATGGAGCTATGTAAATCCAAATATTTGAGATATACAACAAAATAACGTAAAAATAATGAATGACTGTACGGAGCTATGTAACCCCAAAAATTATTTGAGATATTTAAATGTTTAACAACCTTCTTTGTCGATTGCAGACATTCCGATATCTGTTAGAAGGCCCCTCTTTTTTAACCCGGTTTTTTATCACGTTCCGCTTGTAAACCTCTGCACCACTATTAGGTGTTATCTAGAATCTATTGAAATATTCAAAATATTTATCACTTGTGTTTAAATACCTCTGTACCACTGTTAGGTCTTCAGTTGTCTGATGATTTCCGAAACTCGAGTCACAAGAAAATGTGTGATATATATTTTTATTGGTAGTAAAACAAAGTAATTTCTACAATTTGTTTTAATTAAAACAACTTAATTTTTGCTAATTTATTTAATTCAACAACGTCATGACAACATGACTTCGTCAGGTGAGTATGGTACTGGTACCATACTCAGTATGTATCCAGTATGGTACTGGTACCATACTCACCTGACGAAGTCATGTTGTCATGACGAAACAATTGTTGTGAAGTTAAATAAATTAGCGGAAATGTAGTTGTTTTACTTTAATCATCAAGATGTATTTCCGACAAGTAGAGACTGATGCAATCAAAAATATGAATTGGGGTAGTACACAACTTATTATTTGAAAACCCTCTAGGTAAAAAGTCTATAGGTCTAAAGTCGTGACTTCGAACAGATCGGTAGGAATTTTCCTAACCATTTTCATTCAAAATGAATCTCCATCTATTCTGTAAATATGTTACTATTTGGTAGTTGATCATAATTAAAAAAAGTTGTAGACATTACTATGTGTTACTACCAATGAATTGATATTTTACACATTCTAGAGACTAATGACTAGAGTTTCGGGAATTTACTATCCCATCTTCAGACAACTGAAGACTTAACAAGCAGGATGGGGTATTTATGTATATACAGAGGTAGAAAAAGTAATAAAAACAAGTTAAAAAGAGAGAACGCCTAACACCTATAATAATGTCTGCACGCCAAAGAAGATTGGTAAGCAGATGTTACCTATTTAAATATCTAAAATATTTTGTATTAACATGGATCCGTACAGTCATTCATTATTTTTGCATTATTTTTATTGTGAACTTATTTCAAAATTTCAACAGATTCTAAATAATCAAGTTTCTTTCCTTTTGATTCTATATGTAAGATTTTCAGATTATTTTATTTCGGAAAAAGATGGCAGTTTCCTGGACAATGAGAACATTTTTCAATTTGTTTTAATATTCAAATTTTGTTATATTTCTTCTATCAAGTAAAAGGCCTTTCTATTTCATTTTATATATAATATATAATTATATTTTGGCTTCAATAAATCTCATTATAGAATGTCAATGAATATAAATAAACCTTAAAATAACTCACACTGTTCTTTGATTTTGTTAGAACATAGATCAATCTTGAATTATATAGTTGATCTGTATTTCGAAGCTTAAGTCTTTTAACACGTGAGAGATATAGGTTAAGTTTTTGATTTTGATATTTGGAATATTAAATGAGGACTGAAGACGGGATTGTCTAGAACTATATTTGTTTTTTGAAGATATAGTGCACATTCTTTTAGAGATTTTTGAAATAATTTATTCGAATGTTTAAATATATTATATATTTCAAATAAACTATATTCTTTGAGAAGTCCTTTAAGTGTGTTCATGTTTTTAAAAGGCAATTGGTATTCTCAAAGGTAAGACCAGAAACAAAATTTTGTCTCCTTTAAATATTTATTCATTAATTTTAATTACTTTAGTATATCTGTTGGGTTATTTATTCCATTTGACATTATATATTGAGCTTTGATTATATATGTCTATTAAATGTAAGCGGTGCTTGTGTAGACATAAATTTATTTCTAAAAATTTTTTGAATAAAAATTTTTTTGAAATTATAATTGTAGAAGATAAACATATTTCAATTTGTTTTAATATTCAAATTTTGTTATATTTCTTCTATCAAGTAAAAGGCCTTTTTATTTTATTTTATATATAATATATAATTATATTTTGGCTTCAATAAATCTCATTATAGAATGTCAATGAATTTAAATAACCCTTAAAATAACTCACACTGTTCTTTGATTTTGTTAGAACATAGATCAATCTTGAATTATATAGTTGATCTGTATTTCGAAGCTTAAGTCTTTTAACACGTGAGAGATATAGGTTAAGTTTTTGATTTTGATATTTGGAATATTAAATGAGGACTGAAGACGGGATTGTCTAGAATTATATTTGTTTTTTGAAGATATAGTGCACATTTTTTTAGAGATTTTTGAAATAATTTATTCGAATGTTTAAATATATTAAATATTTCAAATAAACTATATTCTTTGAGAAGTCCTTTGAGTGTGTTCATATTTTTAAAAGGCAATTGGTATTCTCAAAGGTAAGACCAGAAACAAAATTTTGTCTCCTTTAAATATTTATTCATTAATTTCAATTACTTTCGTATATCTGTTGGGTTATTTATTCCATTTGACATTATATATTGAGTTTTGATTATATACGTCTATTAAATGTAAGCGGTGCTTGTGTAGACATAAATTTATTTCTAAAAGTTTTTTGAATAAAAATTTTCTTGAGATTATAATTGTAGAAGATAAACATATTTCAATTTGTTTCAATATTCAAATTTTGTTATATTTCTTCTATCAAGTAAAAGGCTTTTCTATTTCATTTTATATATAATATATAATTATATTTTGGCTTCAATAAATCTCATTATAGAATGTCAATGAATTTAAATAAACCTTGAAATAACTCACACTGTTCTTTGAATTTGTTAGAACATACATCAATCTTGAATTATATAGTTGATCTGTATTTCGAAGCTTAAGTCTTTTAACACATGAGACATATAGGTTAAGTTTTTGATTTTGATATTTGGAATATTAAATGAGGACTGAAGACGGGATTGTCTAGAATTATATTTGTTTTTTGAAGATATAGTGCACATTTTTTTAGAGATTTTTGAAATAATTTATTCGAATATTTAAATATATTAAATATTTCAAATAAATTATATTCTTTGAGAAGTCCTTCAAGTGTGTTCATGTTTTTAAAAGGCAATTGGTGTTCTTAAAGGTAAGACCAGAAACAAAATTTTGTCTCCTTTAAATATTTATTTATTAATTTTAATTACTTTCGTATTTCTGTTGGGTTATTTATTCCATTTGACATTATATATTGAGTTTTGATTATATACGTCTATTAAATGTAAGCGGTGCTTGTGTAGACATAAATTTATTTCTAAAAGTTTTTTGAATAAAAATTTTTTTTGAAATTAAAATTGTAGAAGATAAATATATTTCAATTTGTTTTAATATTCAAATTTTGTTATATTTCTTCTATCAAGTAAAAGGCCTTTCTATTTCGTAAGAAGATTACATTGGCGGGTTATGAGAACGTGTATAATGAGGAAAATTAAAAATCATAACAATACTACACCTTTTCATCTTATGTTGAGCTCTTTAATCCTTGAGGCCATTCTTAGAAAATATATAGTTTAAACGCCTATTGAAATAATAAAACATCATAGATCCTGATCATCTCCGATCAAATACATTTAATCTGAAAACCATCCTATTGCTGAAACTGGCAAGAGATTCGCACTTCATACGTTGTACTACACTAATAGAGAAGTTTGAGGTGCAACAACCTCAATCAGCTAAAGGCAATAGAGAAGGATACAGGATGCTTGATGACCAGTAAAGCACCCTTCGGGGAAAAAAGAGAGCGATTTTGGGAGTCAGAAAGCAGTATTGAAACTTTTCAGGCTTTTTGCTTCCCAGATAGTTCGTGAAGTAAAATTAGAAGAATTTCAAACAGCTATCTATTTGAAGCTATTCAATTGCTTATGAGTATTTTCCTTAATAATATTTATATAGTGAAATTGTAAATAGAAAATAATCGTAGCTCGAAGAATTCCAGAACCTTAATCAGAAATATTGGTTTTCACATAACGTGAAGCTAGGTATAGTTTACAAAAAAACCAAATGAAGTAGAAAGGTTTGAGTAGGAGAAAATCATAAAGATGTTAAAGTTCGATAGTATGACATCAGTTTTCATCGTAATTTCTCGTTCTTTCAAATGTGAGAAATTTAGTTGGGGAGAAAGTTAAAATGAGAGGGTGCAAGAAGATTTCATTCACGGACATTCAAGAGGCAGAAAAATGAAGATTTGTGCTGTATGATCGGATGGTTGGATCGAGTAGAGTATTTCCAACGATCATTATTTCTCATTTCCAAATCTATTAAATAACTAATCATATGAAAAATTAATCAGTATCGGTTGAATTGTTTTGAAGATACAATCGTTTGAATTCTTTCTGTAATTCACGAAACACCCGCTTTCTCGGGAAAAAAGACCCTGAAACTATTTTCAATACGATTTTTTCACTCGTGCAATCCTCCTCTTTCTGCTTTCACTGCTTCGTGTTCCATTGTACAGCAGCCATTTGTATATAATTAGGTCAAATTTTATAGATACCCCTTACTCTTGAGTACGACTTTGAGGCCACTATGACTTATCACGTCTTTACTGGGCGAAGCATTGTGTACATTCTTGGAGGTGGATATTCTTCTACAAATATATTCAGTACAATTAAATAAAATAATAAAGAATAATTGCACAATTAATTAATTCACAACAATTGTTCAGCCGATATTTCTCACGGCCTACATTTCGAACTGAAAACAATTGTTGTGAATTAATAAACTGTGGAAATATTATTTATCCTATTCAATTAAAACAAATTTCCATTAACTAAGGACCAATTCAGTTAAAATCTTCAGTACACATTTTATATTCTATATACATATTTAAAGATCATCATCATCATCATTTGTATGATTTTGCATCGGTTCTTGATGACCAGCTTCCCACAGAGTTAGATTATCAGTTAATAGTTTCATTACTAAGGTTGTTTTCCCAAGATTCTCTTCGTTCAAGTTTTCAATATCGAGAATAGCCTCATCAAAGGCCTGCTTAGCTACAATACAAGCACTTCTTGACGAACCCATGACATCGTAATACAATACAGAAAGATTCAGAGCCAAATTGAGCCTAACTGGATTTGTTGTAGCTAGTTGAATTCTAGAAATATCTGTAGCTTCTTGGTAGATTTTCAAAGAGATATTTGCGTATTCAGACTTTTTATCTTCCGGGGAAATTTCAGCCAAGTATCGATAATGGTCTGCTTTCATCATCAGGTAGCAAACTTTCGTTTCAGCATCCATCATTTTCGGAAAAGCACTTTTATCCAATAAGCTTACAACTTCTAAACAGATTTGTCTTATTTCTTGTATAATGTTGTTTCGCATTTCATCTATTATTCTGTACTTTCTTTCACCTAATTCACTGGAATCCATATAGATTTGATTAATGGTTTTGAACTGTTTTCTCTTCTCTTTGATGAGACTTTTATAAGCATACGAGACTAATGCTATTTCTTCATCATCAAGCTCTTTACTCGCGTTTATCAACATTTTCATGTACTTCACCATATCTTGGAATCTACCAGCTGAATCGCTCAGTCTAGCTCGACTTACATAATAATTTTTGTCTTGTGATGATGACATATTGAAACTGTAGTTGATCTTGGTCATGTAGTTTTTTTCGAATTTTCCTATTTTGTAGAGTTTAGAAGGAGTGATACACATGTCGCATATTTCAAATGAAAATAAAAAAAATAATAAATCAAAGATGTTCACATGAAAAGCTTAACATTTCGGTAAATGAATATTTTATTGATTTATTCGATAAACGTCAAATTTGTCATTTCGATAGTATTTGAAGTATTCAATAAGGTTTTCTGTGAATATTGAGATTTTATAGAAGGGGGACGTGCAGATTCGTATTAGATTATATTTAGGCTTGAATAATTCTCATTATGGAATGTCAATGGTGTGAAGAAGACCATAGAATGCCTTACAGTTTTCTGTGATTTTGTGACGAACTGACTACCTGGTTTTTTAAAGTTAGTCTCTGTCGAACACTTCACGTGTTAAGTTCTAAGGTATGATATAGTGATGGTTAGTTGATTTTGATATTTAAATGTTATCTAGGGCCGATGAAGAGATTATCCGTATTCTAATTGTTTTTTGAAGATATATTACATGTTTTGAGAGGTTTTTTGAATTAACTTATTTGAATATTTAAATATATTAAATATTTCGAATAAATTATATTTTTTGAGAAATCCTTAAGTTGTGTTTTATGTTTTTGAAAAGGAATTGGTTTCACTATGGTAAGATCTGAAACAAAATTTTGTCTCCTTCAAATATTTATTTATTAATTTTAATTGTCTTTTTTATATTGGTTGGTTTATTTATTCCATTTGTCATTGTATATTGAGTTTTGAATATATACGTCTATAAGCGGTGCTTATTGAAGACATTAATTTAATTCTAAAAGTTTTTTGAAAAAAAATTTTTCCGAAATTAAAATTGTAGAAGACTCACAGATTAAATCTGTTTTGATATTTAAATTGTGCAGATTCGTGATTTCAATGAGCCTAATCGGCAGGCACTGGAACAAACGGTGATAAAAAAGAAATATATATATATATACATTTCAGTATTGTATTGAACCTCTATGATAAAAAATATACTTGATATTTTGATTTTTGATTGTTTCAGTTTTGACGTGACCAAAACTCATCTTGAAATTTATAAATCATCCTCTTGTTTTTATTGTTTACACAACAATTATTTTAACTTCATCAGGAGAGTATTTAAACTGAGAATACAATTGCCGAAATTTTTTCTAGATACTGAAGACTCACAAAAGATATAGAGGAGAGAATGAAAAATAGAGTGGTAAAAGAAAATGTTTAAAATCATCAGAGGAATTCCAAAATGTGAATGAAAGATATTAAGTAGTTGAGGATTTGTTTATATGTGTCTGATCGTCCAAAATAATATTTTTTTCATTGTATCCATCGATCTATATGGATCCTAGGAGACAAAGTCGTAGATTTTCATTTGCCATATGTAAAATTTTGTATTCATTACTAAATTATGTCCTGTTTCTATTAAATGATTTGGATGTGAATGAAGAAGTGTTGAATTATAATAGATATCGATTCTCTTGATAAAGAGATCACAACATTGAATAATAAGCATGACTTTTTCATATACCGAAAACCAATGCACACAGAAAGCACATTGAATAGTCCATATATCCGCATCCATATTTACAACAATTATCCGCCTAAAATAGAATGCTTTATAGATTAGTTAAAATAGCTATGACAGAAAAAAATTTGACTAAGAATGTAATATTATCAAGCAAATCAATTCAGTCCGTCAATTATAAATAGCCTTTCGAACAAAATTATTTATCACTCCAGTATATCCCACACTTAAAAATTTGAATAGAGCAAAATATATCTCTTCAACTTATATGGAACTGAAAACAGAAAGAATTGCTGAATATTTTTAAACAAAACAAAATTTCAATATGTCATTCAACAGATTACTTTATGCTCTTGTTTTTGAGTGTATTGTGAAAGTAAACACTGAAGAAATACCGAATATTATTATTTTCAGTTAAAACGTTATTATACAGGTCTTATAGGTTAAATTTCTAATGCTTATATGTCACTTAGCTCATTTATAATATTTTGAATACCAAATAGATTTATTCTGTTAACCTCCTACATATTTTAATTTAAAAAAAAATTTATTCAAAAACTTTCTAGAATGAAATTAAATAAATGAGGAAAATAGAATACGTAGGACTTTTTAAAAGTTCACTATATTCGGGTGTTTGTTTATAGGAAGACACGTGGCTGGTCTGGTAAGATATTTTTTGTTAATTATTTTTATTGTCAAAATATGAAGAGGGACGTGAGAGTTATAGTTTGTAGTGATTCTAAATTTCTTTTTGCTGCCTGTTTTGGATTTTTTTGAGGGAACTTATTATGAGCAAGTTATTTTAAAGTTCATGAGGTTATGTTTTGCAATTTTTGAAAGGGATTTGGTTTTCATAATACAAGATACGAAACAAAATTTTGTATCCTTCTAGTGTTTATTTAGTATTTTTATTTAATAATCTATATTTCTTGGAATTCTTTTATTCCTTTTGGTACTGAGTGTTAATTCTATATGTCTACTAAATTGAAACTGTTTTGTAAGACACTTATTTCATTGTATTCTAAAAAGTTTTTGAATTATTTTTGTTTAATTAAAATCTGTAGGAGGTTAACAGAATAAATCTGTATGATATTCAAAATATTATAATAATCCTTCTATCAAGTAAAAACCTCTTTTTATTTTTTATTAAACTCTTTTATTTTTTGTAAAACTAATGTAATATTATCAGTGACTCAATAAATTGTTTTAAGTTATATTATTCACCAATAATGGAGGGGCTTACGAGAGTAGTATTGCTACTGCAACTTCTGTACCTAAGACTGTTGTAAAATATTTGAATAATTTCGCTGGCAGAAATGAGATGATCGTCAAACCAAGAGGACCAGGAATGAAGATAGCTGGAAGCGGAATTCAAGGAAACACTGGTGGAGTAAGAAAATAGGAAAGATAGTGCTGTCCCCGATTTAAACCACCATTGTTCATGAAAATATAAGGACAAAATCAATGTGAATGATAGCAGGAAATGCTTCACATAATTTTTGAAACTTAGAAATTACTCGGAGCAGAATGTGTATCTCAGAAAAATGACATTTATAGTAGTGAAACTTAACGATTTGTTCTTTAGATGATCTATTGAATCTTTAGATATCTATTGAAGATATTTGACAAAAGACACCAGAACTAATTGCAATGGATATGAGTGAAAGATATCTATTGAAGATATTTGACAAAAGACACCAGAACTAATTGCAATGGATACGAGTGAAAGATATTTGGATATTCTATTCATATTATAAGAATATTCGAAAAAATATCCTAGGTGTTTTGAACATAAAAAAATGTTTGCATGAAAGACAGGAATTTTTCGAAATGGGCGAAAGGTTATTTGTAAAACTACATGAAAGAAATAGCGCTTCTGAAGAAGCCTTCTTTCTAATCGACTGTAGGAATGCTGGGTGTTTCTAATCATCATTTACATACAGATAGAGATGCAACTTTATTTCACCGGTGAAAAATCGCAAGAACCTAGATCGGCAAAATTTTATGAATCTATTGGGTGTTGAATTTTCAATTTTAAATTCAGGTTTTTTTATACCTATTCATCCATTTCGTGGTCTGGGTTTCACAGCCCTGTTTCAATAACATATGTCGAACAGAACTGTGATCCGAAGACTCTTATTTTTAACTGAAGGTAAGCCATTCAATAATACGGATCGTTTATCTGCTGCTAAACGTGTAAAAACGGTGAAAACTTACTACAAAAACAATGATTCTGTAGTAAGTCCGTTTCGTGCATTACGGGCAGATTATGGTCGTCATAATCGTCTATCTGGCAGTACAATTGGTAACACATTGAAAAAATTCGAAGATGTCTCAAGGTCCATACATCATCGAAATGGACGCTCGACCGAAAATATTTCTACTGTAAGTGAAAGAGTTGGAGATTCAAATTTATCGATTCATCAGCGCGCACAACATTTGGTCCCCTCTAACGGCACGCTATGACGTATTTTGCGTCTGGATTTACATTTTTATCCTTATAAAGTTCAGGTGACACAAGAATTGAGGCAAGCTGACATAGAATGCGTAGAACATTTGCCGATTGTGTGCTTGAACAACAACGTTTGGATGACGATTTTTCGCATCGAATTTTCCTCAGCGACGAAGCACATTTTTCACTCGGTAGCTATGAAAACAATCAAAATGTTCGCATCTGGGGAAGTGAAAATCCTCATGTATCTGCTGAGAGACTATTACATCCACAAAAAGTCTATGTGTGATGTGCAATTTGGTCTGGAGTGGTTGGCCGTACTTCTTTAAAATGAAGAAAGTGTCACTTAAACCGTCAATTCCCATCGCTATAGCCAAATGATTACCGTTTGAAAATTTGAATATTAAAACAAATTGAAATATGTTTATCTTCTACAATTTTAATTTCAAAAAATTTTTTATTCAAAAAATTAGTCCTTTTACACGTGTTGAGGGTTTGTGATATAGGTTAGTTTTTTGATTTTGATATTTGGAATATTATTGAGAACTGAAGACGGAATTGCTTAGACTTATATTTGTGTTTTGAAGATATAGTGCATGTTTTTAGAGATTTCTGAATTAACTTATTCGAATATTTAAATATATTAAATATTTCAAATAAATTATATTCTTTGAGAAGTCCTTTAAGTGTGTTCATGTTTTTAAAAGGCAATTGGTGTTCTTAAAGGTAAGACCAGAAACAACATTTTGTCTCCTTTAAATATTTATTTATTAATTTTAATAACTTTCGTATATCTGTTGGTTTATTTATTCCATTTGACATTATATATTGAGTTTTGATTATATAGGTCTCTTAAATGTGAGCGGTGCTTGTTTTAGACATTAATTTAATTCTAAAAGTTTTTTGAATAAAAAATTTTTTTGAAATTAAAATTGTAGAAGATAAACATATTTCAATTTGTTTTAATATTCAAATTTTTGTTATTTCTTCTATCAAGTAAAAGGCCTTTCTATTTTATTTTATATATGATATATTTTGGCTTCAATAAATCTCATTATGGAATGTCAATGAATTTAAATAAGCCTTAAAAATAACTCACACTGTTCTTTGATTTTGTTAGAACATAGATCAATCTTGAATTATAAAGATGATCTGTGTTTCGAAGCATTAGTCTTTTTACACGTGTTGAGGGTTTGGATATAGGTTTGTTTTTTGATTTTGATATTTGGAATATTATTGAGGACTGAAGAAGGAATTGCTTAGAATTATATTTGTTTTTTGAAGATATAGTGCATGTTTTTAGATATTTCTGAATTAACTTATTCGAATATTTAAATATATTGAATATTTCGAATAAATTATATTCTTTGAGAAGTCCTTTAAGTGTGTTCATGTTTTTAAAAGGCAATTGGTGTTCTTAAAGGTAAGACCAGAAACAAAATTTTGTCTCCTTTAAATATTTATTTATTAATTTCAATAACTTTCGTATATCTGTTGGTTTATTTATTCCATTTGACATTATATATTGAGTTTTGATTATTTTCGTCTATTAAATGTAAGCGGAGCTTGTTTAAGACATTAATTTAATTCTAAAAGTTTTTTGAATAAAAAATTTTTTTGAAATTAAAATTGTAGAAGATAAACATATTTCAATTTGTTTTAATATTCAAATTTTTGTTATTTCTTCTATCAAGTAAAAAGCCTTTCTATTTTATTTTATATATAATATATTTTGGCTTCAATAAATCTCATTATGGAATGTCAATGAATTTAAATAAGCCTTAAAAATAACTCACACTGTTCTTTGATTTTGTTAGAACATAGATCAATCTTGAATTATAAAGTTGATCTGTGTTTCGAAGCATTAGTCTTTTTACACGTGTTGAGGGTTTGGATATAGGTTTGTTTTTTGATTTTGATATTTGGAATATTATTGAGGACTGAAGAAGGAATTGCTTAGAATTATATTTGTTTTTTGAAGATATAGTGCATGTTTTTAGATATTTCTGAATTAACTTATTCGAATATTTAAATATATTGAATATTTCGAATAAATTATATTCTTTGAGAAGTCCTTTAAGTGTGTTCATGTTTTTAAAAGGCAATTGGTGTTCTTAAAGGTAAGACCAGAAACAACATTTTGTCTCCTTTAAATATTTATTTATTAATTTTAATAACTTTCGTATATCTGTTGGTTTATTTATTCCATTTGACATTATATATTGAGTTTTGATTATATAGGTCTCTTAAATGTAAGCGGTGCTTGTTTTAGACATTAATTTAATTCTAAAAGTTTTTTGAATAAAAAATTTTTTTGAAATTAAAATTGTAGAAGATAAACATATCACAATTTGTTTTAATATTCAAATTTTGTTATATTTCTTCTATCAAGTAAAAGACCTTTCTATTTTATTTCATTTTAGATTACCGTTTGTTTTTGCCTGAAATTTATGATATGGAATTGGAAGAGATGTGCTTCTAGCAAGATGCTGCAACAAGCCACACAACACGACCAGTTTTGTCTTCATTGCAAGAAAAATTCCCAGGACGCTTGATTTCTTGTTTCGGTGATGTGAAGATCTTGTGATTTACCGCCTCTGGATTTTTTTGTGTCGTTATGCGAAGGACCCGGTATATGCCGATAATACGCAGACTATTGACGAACTCAAAATCATCATCCGTCAAGATATTGGTGAGATATTGCTCGAAATGTGCCGTCGAGTCCTATAACACACATAAAGACAAGGTCCAAGCATTATATTGAAATTAAAATTTGATAAAACTGGACAAATTGGATAACCCTATAGTTCAAATTTGAGTTGCATTCAATGCTTCCGCATCATTATTTGTGAAGAATGGTTGTGAGAATCTGTATACAGCTTTTGCGGTGTAACATAATTTTGATGTATTGTAATTAAAGAATCATACTTTTTCATTTTAATGACACAGCGAATATACAATTTGAAATAGAAGATTCAAAGAATATTACCTGCTATTGTCATTGGTGCTGCCATCATTTCCGTATGAAAAAAAGGAGCATCTGCTGATACCTCACACTGGAACATTCCAGCCATTGGTTGTCCTATTGACAGAAGCGTTACTCTGTGAGCATCAGATACAGATACCTGCAAGAAATAAACTGAATAATATTGGAAAGAATTATTCAAACTGCACGTGACTTTGACTCACTTGGTGATAATAGATAATAATGCAATAGAGAATTCATTGCTAACAAACAGTATTTCAAAAATTGTGAAGAATTGTTTTCTTCGATGAAGAGAAGTATCGAAATTTTGGTGTGAATAAAATTTTGATTTTACATCAACACATGCTCAAATAACTCCATACGCAGAATAAGAATATGAAGTTATTTTCGAGTAATGTATTTTATTTGCAACCACATCTGTAATGTGACATTTTCCGCCTTTTTGAAGGTTGGTACTTTGACTTTTCCTTCAACCAGGTCTAAAGTGATAATTTTCCATCCGTAAGTGGCAGGTAATTTTGTAGTGGAAGAACATTTAATTTTATTTCAATAGATACAACACAAGAACAGAAATTGAATATATATTGGATTTGATACAAATAGAAGTCCACTACTTACTAACACTTACTTACTTAACAGTCACTGTTGATGATTCATAGGCGTTGATTGAAGTAGATAAACATGTTTTGTTATTCAAACTTGATGTTGCAATGTTAATGTACTGCTGTGTGTTTCACTTATTGTTTGTATGGTTTAAAAAATTCTTGAAGTTACAGGACACATCGGAGGATGCAGAACTGGATGTACAAGATCTTGAGAGCAGAACAGACGTTTTGGACTGTTTTTCAATGGAACGATCTACATATTCTTCGGCTACTGTCTTGGACCTCCAACCTCCTAGACGTTTTAGCATTAAAACCGACATTAAAGCCGATGTTCTTCTGAAGCAGCGTCCAGTGTACTTCTCTCGTTGAGGAAGACCCAAATATATAGCTATTTTCTTGGAAATTGCGCTACGGTGTTATGCCATAAGGTTGTTTGGTTGCCTTTCCGAATCGGAATTGAAAAAAAAATCTCTCATTTTTGATGCGCTTCGTAAAATTCATCCATCAGTATCTGTATCCAAATTTCCTCTATAATAAGAAATACTCTGCTTCGATAAGTTTAAATATCTGGTATCTAAATTAATACTTTTCCGGCTAAAAAAGTGACATCCGAAGTTTTCATTTCGAATAATTCATCACTTCTGCAGGCACCTGATATTTCTATCACAAGAGCCATGAATAGATGGATATAGTTCAATAATATGAGGAAGAAATTAGAATACCTTGATTGGAAAACATTCCTTTGGTGCTTTTTGCACAAAATTATTAATGTTCTCTCTTGTGAAAGTGTTCGATTGCTGTAGCTTGTAGCATATGTTTCGTGTTTCGTTATTTGACAAATGCAAGGAGCCTACCGACTTTTTAAATATCTAATTTCTCTCTAACGACGAGAGCAGCCTTCATCATGCTATACATTGACCACATCGTTGACGGTTTTTATCTCTGCCTATTTCCCCAGAAAAAGGGAAACAAGACAGTTTCTGAAGTCATATTGTTCGTCATGTTTTTTCAATGCACCGGTTTTTATAGATATCAATTTTTTTTTCATAGCGGCCCTTGCTTTTATCCTCAATGAAAGACGACCAGAATGACTTTCGCCACAATGATGAAGAAACACGAGTATTGCGTCGTTATGAAGTTTCTCACTAAGCAAGAAAAAATTCAAAAAATTATTCATGAAGAGATAGTTGCTGTTTACCAAGACTGTACCCTGTCGTTAACCATCGTTAACAAGTGGTCCAGTGAATTCAAAAGAGGCAGAGAAAACATTTAAGACAATCCTCGCTCGAGCAGGCCTGTTAGCGGAACCACTGATGAAAATGTGAAAAAAGTGGAAAAGCTGTTACTTGATGATGCCAGAATAAAAATCAAGATGCTAGCAGAGATGACAAGCCTATCAGTACCATACATGCTGTCCTTCATGACCATCTTAACCTTTCAAAGATCAGTGCAAGATGGGTACCGAGAATGCTCACTGTAGCTCAAAAGCAAGTGGAATCGAGTACTGCTAGGAGTTTTTAAAGCTCTGTGGAGAAGATCCATCCACTATTTTCAAGAGGCTGGTTTCTATGAATGAGACATGGATTCATCACTATGACTGAGGGTAAACAAAATTCCATGTACTAATAAATCTGAAGTCCATAATTTAACTTCTAGTGATTGCTCTATGGTATGTATTGCTCAAACAGAAAGATTCTATAAGAAAGAATTCACGAAGACCAGCGGAGTGACACATCAGAAATCTCGCATTCAACATATCCCATTCATTTAAAAGGATTTGGACATAATTTCAACAATAATGTGGAAGATCTCCATTATCGAATATTTGTACTCAGTAAGGCATTTCCTATAATGCGCCCCGAATAATTTGTAGTTATTTATATATGCTATTTTATAAAAATCTCTAGGGATATGGATATATAAATTGACCCATCTCTTCTTTGGTGTAAAATAAACGCATACTGCGCTATATACAGTTCAATTACAAGATCGAAATCACATTTGAACGTCTT
The DNA here is from genome assembly GCA_034642435.1 of Megalocaria dilatata. NCBI lineage: Eukaryota > Metazoa > Arthropoda > Insecta > Coleoptera > Coccinellidae > Megalocaria > Megalocaria dilatata. Next base: position 46,021,245 of record CM067856.1, read on the forward strand.
AGAAGTACAATATTAATAACACTCGACGAAAAAACAGTTACTGAGCCTTTGGACTTCACCGTATTTATACTCTATCCCCACTAAGTACTAATTCTCGTCTAAATGTCCCTCTCAATTCTTTTCACGAACTGTCTTCTCCACAAACTGATTCCTTCTTCGCTTATTGCTTCTCTCTGACTTCCCTTAAAGTGGCCGTTTCCGTCTCAAATCCCGATACCCGTTACCTATACTTAAGTCGGTGGTGTACATAGCCACACTCGACTTCCGCTTATTAGGACAACTTCTAGATACTATATCAATCAGAGCGAGAAATGTAACAATAGAAACCAATCTCAAGATGTTTTTTGGATCAGCAATAAATCTCTTCTCATAATGCTGACTAAACTGTTCATGATTGTTAGCACTTCGGTAGAAAATTAGCAGACTGTATGTGTAAATTTGATAATGATTAGAAATACACCACAAATCTCAGATGGACACTCACCCTCATCCACTGAATTCCTGGTTAGTTGGGGATCCCCTTGTCTGGAACTCTGACACCAACACCTTGTTGAACTATCGTTCTTGTAATAAGAAATTCTGAACACTTTTTGCTTTGAAAGAATTAAAAAACTCATAAGCCGGAAAAATATCGAACGTAAATGTCGATCCGTGATCATTAAGATTCTGGTCGAAGAAAAAGTCTCTCGCATGCGCACAGTGTCATCTGAAAGATGCGTGGTGCATATATGCGCAATTTCAGAAATAAATTAGGGAAACTTGAATGCTGCACTAACATAGCCGCCCACAAAAACCCCTATGGGTTTTTCTAAAGAAAACAGAAAAAAAAAAGTTTCCTCCTTTTAAAAAGAACACCATGTAAGTCACCAGAAAATTAAATTTAAATAATAGAAAAGAAAAATAATAACAAATATAGAAATACATTATTTTTATAAAGGAAAATAATTTGAAAATCAATTTCTCGGAAGTGGACAAAGCTTCACAACGGGTCTACGGAAAATACCATTAGCTGTTTTCACCGCAGCTACCCTATTGTGTCCATCCTCTCCCGGAAATAATTCCACAATGCGACCAACCGGCCATTTAAAAGGCGAAACGACATCGCTTTTGATCAAAACAAGGTCGTCGAGCTCAATTTCTTTGGCCGGCTCAGCCCACTTGAAACGCTGCTGAAGTGTATTAACATATTCCGCGAAGTACCTCTTCCAAAAATCTCGCTGCATTTTCTGTATAAGCTGCCATCTAGACAGTCTGTTTAATTTCAAATGAGAAACATCAACATCAGGAATTGTTGAATTCAAGGGTTCTAAAGTGAGAAAATGCCCTGGTGTGAGCGGAATTAAATCATTAGGATCTGAGCTCTGAGAACATAATGGCCTCGAATTCAGAACAGCTTCGATTTGACAAATCAAAGTTGTAAATTCTTCATAGGATAGTCGCTGATCTCCTACCACTCGTAGTAAATGAGATTTAACCATTTTTACACCCGCTTCGGCAAGGCCATTAAAATGTGCACCCGTAGGGGGATTGAAATGCCACTGGAAACTTAGAGTTCCTGAAGTTTCTTGAGCTAACTTCAAAAATTCATTTTGAGCTCCAATGAAATTCCGACCGTTATCGGAGTAGCACGCATGAATCATGCCACGTCGAGAAATGAATCGACGGAATGCCGCGATAAAACTACACGTAGAAAGCTCCTGCGTTAATTCTAAGTGAATAGCTTTGGTTGTAGTGCACACAAAAACGCATATATAAGATTTTAAATATTTTGCACCCTTTATGCGATGCATAGTTACGAAGAAAGGTCCGCAGAAATCAATAGCAACGTGAGAAAATGGCTTTAATTTAGAAATTCTGAAACTTGGAAGATCAGCCATTTCAGGTGGTTTGTAAGTATTTGGACGGGCACGAAAACATTGAAAACAATTAGAAATAACTTTTCTTATTGTTCGACGAGCTGATAGTATCCAATATTTTTGAAGAAGTAAATTATGTAACGTTTTTGAACCGGGATGTAAATATTGCTTGTGAACCGACTCTACAATCAAAATCGTTAATTTATGTGAGCTAGGCATCAAAAGAGGGTGTTTTGCGGCATATTCAATATAACTGGATTTCTTTAAGCGGCCGCCCACCCTGAGAAAACCTAGAGAATCTAGAAAGAGTGAAAGTTTCCGAAAGGGTTTAGGTAAAATTTTGTTTTTGTTAATAATTTCTATGATATCAGAAAATACCGAATATTGCGTATGTTTTATTAAACACATCAACGATTCATTCAACTCATGAATCGTTAAAATGCCTGTCCGCTTAAGGGAACCGGGTTCTGAAATTTTCGAAAATCGTAAACAGTAACTTAAAATTCTTTTTATTTTTTCAAGAGAGGAAAATTTATTTAAAAGGTTATCTAAATCGTCCATTGGAATATCTACATATAAAGATATACTTTTTTCCTCGGCAGAGACTACATCATTATTAAGTTCTGAAGTTTGAGCAGAAAAATTTGGCCACTCGGTTTTTGGGCTGGATAGGAATTCCGGTCCATTCCACCACATTTCGAAACGAATCAATTGCAATGGGTTCATTCCTCTAGATGCACAATCGGCAGCATTTAGAGATGAAGGAATATACATCCATGAATCGGGAGATACCAGTTCCTGAATATGGTGTACTCGATTGGCAACAAAAGTTTTCCAACGGCTCGGTGAAGCATTGAGCCAAGAAAGAACTACCTGTGAATCAGTCCAGCAAGTGATTTGATCGAATAAGAGTCGACTAGAAAATGTGTCAGTCACAAATTTGACCAAATCAGCCAAAAGCTTTGCAGCAGTCAGCTCAAGTTTAGGAAGAGTAATTGTTTTTAAGGGGGCAACTCTCCCTTTAGAACAGATTAGAAATACGTGAATAGAATCGCCTCTCTGTAATCTGAGGTAAATTACCGCTGCGTAACCTATGCTTGAAGCGTCACAAAATCCATGTAACTCACATCTCTCATATTGATCAAAGGTGATTCGCCTAGGGAGACGTAATCCAGAGAGTTCTGAAAGTTCACACTTCAATTGTGTCCACGAATTTTTAATGGACTCGGGAAGTTCTTCGTCCCAATCCTTTTTCAAGGACCAAATACATTGCATAATGTATTTTGCCTTTAAAAGAATGGGACACAGAAAACCCAATGGATCGAAAATCCGACCTATATCGGACAAGATGCCTCGTTTTGTGAGGTCTTTTGATATATTTTGGCACTTGTAAGAAAATATATCGAGAGAAGGGTACCACTGAAGACCTAGAACCTTCAGAAATGGTGGTTCATCCTTATCAAAGGACAAAGGAATCTGACAGTCAGAATGGTCTAAGGAAGAAAGCAATGCTGGAGAATTACTAGCCCACTTCCTCAACATAAAACCTCCGCGACTAAGCAGATCGATTAAATCCTTTTGAAGAGACAAAGCTTCAGAATCAGATGATGCACTACCCAGCACATCATCAATATAAGTTTGATCCTCTAGTATCTTACTAGCCATTGGAAAGTTTTCTCTCTCTAGGAGAGCTAGCTCACGAACGGTACGCATTGCCAAATACGGGCTACAATTGAGTCCGAAAGTAACTGTATTTAAGGTATACTCTGAAAGTGAATCGTTTGGATTAAAACGCCATAGAATTCTTTGGAAATTTCTATCAGAAGGAGATATTAAAATTTGTCTGAACATTTGCTTTATATCAGCTATGAATACCACTGCGTCTAAACGGAAAAGTAAAAGTAAAGAAACTATATCCTTTTGTAATTTTGGACCAGGAAGTAAAGTGTCATTTAAGCTCACACCTCTCGAGCCTTTTGCCGATCCATCCCAAACTACACGAAGTTTTGTGCTTACGCTCTCAGGCTTCAGAACACAATGATGGGGTAAGTAACAAAAATTATCATTGGGTATAGCTTCCGATGTGGCTAAAGACATATGTCCACTGTCAAGATATTCTTTCATGAAATCGGAATAAGAAGAATACAAAGATGGATTTTTTAATAAACGTTTTTCAAGTAAGAAAAATCTACGATAAGCTTGAGTATAAGTATCTCCTAGAAATGGTTTCGAATTTCTGAAAGGAAGCGAAACTATGAATCGACCGGTGGAATCACGAGTGGTCGTTTCTTTGAAAAAGGTCTCACACTTTTCATCTTCGACGGAGTAAAAATGCTTATCAGGAATTTGCTCTAATTCCCAGAACTTAGGAATACAGATGTCGACACGAACATCGGATTGAAGAAGAAAAGTTTTTGTTTCTGAACTTGTAGACGGATTGTTAACTTTACCCAAAAGAACCCAACCGAAAATAGTTTCAAGGGCGGTAGGCTGGCCTAATTTTCCAACGATACGTCCATTGAGTAAAATATGAGTGAAAAGCTCAGCACCAATCAGAATGTCTATTGGACTTGAGAGAAAATAATTTTCATCTGCGAGAGGTAAACCCTGTAAATGGTCCCATTGTCCCTTTTTAATAGAAAAAGCAGGTATATTAGAACATAATTTTGGAACAACAATAGCATCGAAAGAAAGTACAGGGCTGTCGGAATTTGTAGGTTTGATATCGCATGCAGTAATACCTTTTGAAGAAAATGAAGTCATTTCGTTCAAACCAAAAATAGTTGTAGAAAATTGATGTCTCTGTAACCCAAGATTACGAAAACATTTTTCGCTTATGAAATTTGATTGACTTCCTGAATCAATAAGAACGCGAACACGTTGAAATGTGCCATATCTATCACGGATATCTACCGCCGCAGTAGCCAATAATACTGTATTTTGTTCGGAAAAGGTGTTACCTGATACAGTTGAAGAATGTGGAATATTTTCTATGATAGTTGAACTATTAATATGGATCAGAGAGTGATGACGGTTATTACAAGTGCGACATTTGTACGACGAAAGACAATTATTTAGATTATGCGAATGATGTAAGCAATTCAAACACAGTTTATTTTGTTTGACGAAAGAAAAACGATCATTCGGAGATTTTGACAAGAAATCAGAGCATTTCGATAATCCATGTGAACCTTTGCAAAGGTAACACTTAACATTGGAATTATAATGAGTATTTTTTGTTTGTAATGAAAAACTATTGCTGGTCTTGGAATTATATTTATTATTACACTTCTCTTTGCTTACTGCAAATACTTTATTTTTAGAAGTAGTCAAATGTTGAACGGATTCTAGGGCCTTGCATTTAATTTCAACAAAATTATAAAGTTCCTTATATTCTGGAATTTTGCTAGAATCAGTTTGAATTTCAAAATTAGTTCGAGTCTCAATATCTAGTTTCCCTAGAAGTATATAGAAAAGTAAAAAATCCCACTGATCTGTATTGAAATTTAAAGCATTAAGAACTGCCAATGATTCGGAAAAGGTATTGAGTAGAATACGAAAATCTTTTGCAGTATTGCCTTTTAGTGAAATGAAAAAAATTGAATCTAATGCATTCGAAGCTATAAGTCTTTTATTTTGATATCTGTCAATAAGTTTTTTGAAAGCGGTGTTATAATTGTCGTTATTTATGGCGATATCATTTAGTAATTTCAAAGGCTCGTCTTTTAGGAAGGAAAATAAATATCTGAACTTTTCAACATTTGAAAGATTGGAATTATCATGAATTAATTTCTCGAACAGATCATGAAAAGTTGACCAAACTTTTGGATCACCGTCAAAAGTGGGTATATTAAGAGGTGGGAGTTTTGCAGAAGCTTCAACACTAACCGACGACGAATTAGAAGTATCATTTTTACTCATGTTATGATAAATAGACAAACCTTCATAATAAAAGTTTTCAGTCTCCCTTCTTATTTTCTCATGTGTATCAAATTCCGCCTCATCCTCAATCAGCATTATAATCTCATTATGACATTCTGAAAACCGCTCAAATAATTTTTTAATATCATCATACCTAGCCTTTAATTGCCCTCTTTTCGACGTATCAGTTAAGCTTTGCTTTGCAATAATGTAAAATTCCGAAATTCGACTAACGTATATTTTACGTTTGCTTTCAAATCTTTTGATGTTACTCATTTTTTGTGAAATATTTTATTGAATGAATGTAAATATAAAGTGATATATGTAAAGAACCAAATTATGCGAAGAAAAGATAATATAAAGAAAGTTTATTAGAACAGAAAGGGTGTCAACGAAAACCTTGGAAGTTGTAATCGTATTTGAGTTTTAATTATTTTCCAATATGAATTGAAAGAAGAAATATGCGGAATGAAAGAATATGTTTATATCGATTGAAGTGAACCTAAGTTGAACATATGGTTTTTTTGTATGAAGCGATAAGCGTATACTGTTTGTACGGATTTATCGATTTCCTACAATCGATATGAATGAAAATTAATAATAATTTGATGGTGACCTACGTGGAAATCTCGAAATGAAAAGAAAGAAAATAAGAAATCACTAGTCATCCGGCCCGAAGGACCAAAATGTTAGCACTTCGGTAGAAAATTAGCAGACTGTATGTGTAAATTTGATAATGATTAGAAATACACCACAAATCTCAGATGGACACTCACCCTCATCCACTGAATTCCTGGTTAGTTGGGGATCCCCTTGTCTGGAACTCTGACACCAACACCTTGTTGAACTATCGTTCTTGTAATAAGAAATTCTGAACACTTTTTGCTTTGAAAGAATTAAAAAACTCATAAGCCGGAAAAATATCGAACGTAAATGTCGATCCGTGATCATTAAGATTCTGGTCGAAGAAAAAGTCTCTCGCATGCGCACAGTGTCATCTGAAAGATGCGTGGTGCATATATGCGCAATTTCAGAAATAAATTAGGGAAACTTGAATGCTGCACTAACATAGCCGCCCACAAAAACCCCTATGGGTTTTTCTAAAGAAAACAGAAAAAAAAAAGTTTCCTCCTTTTAAAAAGAACACCATGTAAGTCACCAGAAAATTAAATTTAAATAATAGAAAAGAAAAATAATAACAAATATAGAAATACATTATTTTTATAAAGGAAAATAATTTGAAAATCAATTTCTCGGAAGTGGACAAAGCTTCACAACGGGTCTACGGAAAATACCATTAGCTGTTTTCACCGCAGCTACCCTATTGTGTCCATCCTCTCCCGGAAATAATTCCACAATGCGACCAACCGGCCATTTAAAAGGCGAAACGACATCGCTTTTGATCAAAACAAGGTCGTCGAGCTCAATTTCTTTGGCCGGCTCAGCCCACTTGAAACGCTGCTGAAGTGTATTAACATATTCCGCGAAGTACCTCTTCCAAAAATCTCGCTGCATTTTCTGTATAAGCTGCCATCTAGACAGTCTGTTTAATTTCAAATGAGAAACATCAACATCAGGAATTGTTGAATTCAAGGGTTCTAAAGTGAGAAAATGCCCTGGTGTGAGCGGAATTAAATCATTAGGATCTGAGCTCTGAGAACATAATGGCCTCGAATTCAGAACAGCTTCGATTTGACAAATCAAAGTTGTAAATTCTTCATAGGATAGTCGCTGATCTCCTACCACTCGTAGTAAATGAGATTTAACCATTTTTACACCCGCTTCGGCAAGGCCATTAAAATGTGCACCCGTAGGGGGATTGAAATGCCACTGGAAACTTAGAGTTCCAGAAGTTTCTTGAGCTAACTTCAAAAATTCATTTTGAGCTCCAATGAAATTCCGACCGTTATCGGAGTAGCACGCATGAATCATGCCACGTCGAGAAATGAATCGACGGAATGCCGCGATAAAACTACACGTAGAAAGCTCCTGCGTTAATTCTAAGTGAATAGCTTTGGTTGTAGTGCACACAAAAACGCATATATAAGATTTTAAATATTTTGCACCCTTTATGCGATGCATAGTTACGAAGAAAGGTCCGCAGAAATCAATAGCAACGTGAGAAAATGGCTTTAATTCAGAAATTCTGAAACTTGGAAGATCAGCCATTTCAGGTGGTTTGTAAGTATTTGGACGGGCACGAAAACATTGAAAACAATTAGAAATAACTTTTCTTATTGTTCGACGAGCTGATAGTATCCAATATTTTTGAAGAAGTAAATTATGTAACGTTTTTGAACCGGGATGTAAATATTGCTTGTGAACCGACTCTACAATCAAAATCGTTAATTTATGTGAGCTAGGCATCAAAAGAGGGTGTTTTGCGGCATATTCAATATAACTGGATTTCTTTAAGCGGCCGCCCACCCTGAGAAAACCTAGAGAATCTAGAAAGAGTGAAAGTTTCCGAAAGGGTTTAGGTAAAATTTTGTTTTTGTTAATAATTTCTATGATATCAGAAAATACCGAATATTGCGTATGTTTTATTAAACACATCAACGATTCATTCAATTCATGAATCGTTAAAATGCCTGTCCGCTTAAGGGAACCGGGTTCTGAAATTTTCGAAAATCGTAAACAGTAACTTAAAATTCTTTTTATTTTTTCAAGAGAGGAAAATTTATTTAAAAGGTTATCTAAATCGTCCATTGGAATATCTACATATAAAGATATACTTTTTTCCTCGGCAGAGACTACATCATTATTAAGTTCTGAAGTTTGAGCAGAAAAATTTGGCCACTCGGTTTTTGGGCTGGATAGGAATTCCGGTCCATTCCACCACATTTCGAAACGAATCAATTGCAATGGGTTCATTCCTCTAGATGCACAATCGGCAGCATTTAGAGATGAAGGAATATACATCCATGAATCGGGAGATACCAGTTCCTGAATATGGTGTACTCGATTGGCAACAAAAGTTTTCCAACGGCTCGGTGAAGCATTGAGCCAAGAAAGAACTACCTGTGAATCAGTCCAGCAAGTGATTTGATCGAATAAGAGTCGACTAGAAAATGTGTCAGTCACAAATTTGACCAAATCAGCCAAAAGCTTTGCAGCAGTCAGCTCAAGTTTAGGAAGAGTAATTGTTTTTAAGGGGGCAACTCTCCCTTTAGAACAGATTAGAAATACGTGAATAGAATCGCCTCTCTGTAATCTGAGGTAAATTACCGCTGCGTAACCTATGCTTGAAGCGTCACAAAATCCATGTAACTCACATCTCTCATATTGATCAAAGGTGATTCGCCTAGGGAGACGTAATCCAGAGAGTTCTGAAAGTTCACACTTCAATTGTGTCCACGAATTTTTAATGGACTCGGGAAGTTCTTCGTCCCAATCCTTTTTCAAAGACCAAATACATTGCATAATGTATTTTGCCTTTAAAAGAATGGGACACAGAAAACCCAATGGATCGAAAATCCGACCTATATCGGACAAGATGCCTCGTTTTGTGAGGTCTTTTGATATATTTTGGCACTTGTAAGAAAATATATCGAGAGAAGGGTACCACTGAAGACCTAGAACCTTCAGAAATGGTGGTTCATCCTTATCAAAGGACAAAGGAATCTGACAGTCAGAATGGTCTAAGGAAGAAAGCAATGCTGGAGAATTACTAGCCCACTTCCTCAACATAAAACCTCCGCGACTAAGCAGATCGATTAAATCCTTTTGAAGAGACAAAGCTTCAGAATCAGATGATGCACTACCCAGCACATCATCAATATAAGTTTGATCCTCTAGTATCTTACTAGCCATTGGAAAGTTTTCTCTCTCTAGGAGAGCTAGCTCACGAACGGTACGCATTGCCAAATACGGGCTACAATTGAGTCCGAAAGTAACTGTATTTAAGGTATACTCTGAAAGTGAATCGTTTGGATTAAAACGCCATAGAATTCTTTGGAAATTTCTATCAGAAGGAGATATTAAAATTTGTCTGAACATTTGCTTTATATCAGCTATGAATACCACTGCGTCTAAACGGAAAAGTAAAAGTAAAGAAACTATATCCTTTTGTAATTTTGGACCAGGAAGTAAAGTGTCATTTAAGCTCACACCTCTCGAGCCTTTTGCCGATCCATCCCAAACTACACGAAGTTTTGTGCTTACGCTCTCAGGCTTCAGAACACAATGATGGGGTAAGTAACAAAAATTATCATTGGGTATAGCTTCCGATGTGGCTAAAGACATATGTCCACTGTCAAGATATTCTTTCATGAAATCGGAATAAGAAGAATACAAAGATGGATTTTTTAATAAACGTTTTTCAAGTAAGAAAAATCTACGATAAGCTTGAGTATAAGTATCTCCTAGAAATGGTTTCGAATTTCTGAAAGGAAGCGAAACTATGAATCGACCGGTGGAATCACGAGTGGTCGTTTCTTTGAAAAAGGTCTCACACTTTTCATCTTCGACGGAGTAAAAATGCTTATCAGGAATTTGCTCTAATTCCCAGAACTTAGGAATACAGATGTCGACACGAACATCGGATTGAAGAAGAAAAGTTTTTGTTTCTGAACTTGTAGACGGATTGTTAACTTTACCCAAAAGAACCCAACCGAAAATAGTTTCAAGGGCGGTAGGCTGGCCTAATTTTCCAACGATACGTCCATTGAGTAAAATATGAGTGAAAAGCTCAGCACCAATCAGAATGTCTATTGGACTTGAGAGAAAATAATTTTCATCTGCGAGAGGTAAACCCTGTAAATGGTCCCATTGTCCCTTTTTAATAGAAAAAGCAGGTATATTAGAACATAATTTTGGAACAACAATAGCATCGAAAGAAAGTACAGGGCTGTCGGAATTTGTAGGTTTGATATCGCATGCAGTAATACCTTTTGAAGAAAATGAAGTCATTTCGTTCAAACCAAAAATAGTTGTAGAAAATTGATGTCTCTGTAACCCAAGATTACGAAAACATTTTTCGCTTATGAAATTTGATTGACTTCCTGAATCAATAAGAACGCGAACACGTTGAAATGTGCCATATCTATCACGGATATCTACCGCCGCAGTAGCCAATAATACTGTATTTTGTTCGGAAAAGGTGTTACCTGATACAGTTGAAGAATGTGGAATATTTTCTATGATAGTTGAACTATTAATATGGATCAGAGAGTGATGACGGTTATTACAAGTGCGACATTTGTACGACGAAAGACAATTATTTAGATTATGCGAATGATGTAAGCAATTCAAACACAGTTTATTTTGTTTGACGAAAGAAAAACGATCATTCGGAGATTTTGACAAGAAATCAGAGCATTTCGATAATCCATGTGAACCTTTGCAAAGGTAACACTTAACATTGGAATTATAATGAGTATTTTTTGTTTGTAATGAAAAACTATTGCTGGTCTTGGAATTATATTTATTATTACACTTCTCTTTGCTTACTGCAAATACTTTATTTTTAGAAGTAGTCAAATGTTGAACGGATTCTAGGGCCTTGCATTTAATTTCAACAAAATTATAAAGTTCCTTATATTCTGGAATTTTGCTAGAATCAGTTTGAATTTCAAAATTAGTTCGAGTCTCAATATCTAGTTTCCCTAGAAGTATATAGAAAAGTAAAAAATCCCACTGATCTGTATTGAAATTTAAAGCATTAAGAACTGCCAATGATTCGGAAAAGGTATTGAGTAGAATACGAAAATCTTTTGCAGTATTGCCTTTTAGTGAAATGAAAAAAATTGAATCTAATGCATTCGAAGCTATAAGTCTTTTATTTTGATATCTGTCAATAAGTTTTTTGAAAGCGGTGTTATAATTGTCGTTATTTATGGCGATACCATTTAGTAATTTCAAAGGCTCGTCTTTTAGGAAGGAAAATAAATATCTGAACTTTTCAACATTTGAAAGATTGGAATTATCATGAATTAATTTCTCGAACAGATCATGAAAAGTTGACCAAACTTTTGGATCACCGTCAAAAGTGGGTATATTAAGAGGTGGGAGTTTTGCAGAAGCTTCAACACTAACCGACGACGAATTAGAAGTATCATTTTTACTCATGTTATGATAAATAGACAAACCTTCATAATAAAAGTTTTCAGTCTCCCTTCTTATTTTCTCATGTGTATCAAATTCCGCCTCATCCTCAATCAGCATTATAATCTCATTATGACATTCTGAAAACCGCTCAAATAATTTTTTAATATCATCATACCTAGCCTTTAATTGCCCTCTTTTCGACGTATCAGTTAAGCTTTGCTTTGCAATAATGTAAAATTCCGAAATTCGACTAACGTATATTTTACGTTTGCTTTCAAATCTTTTGATGTTACTCATTTTTTGTGAAATATTTTATTGAATGAATGTAAATATAAAGTGATATATGTAAAGAACCAAATTATGCGAAGAAAAGATAATATAAAGAAAGTTTATTAGAACAGAAAGGGTGTCAACGAAAACCTTGGAAGTTGTAATCGTATTTGAGTTTTAATTATTTTCCAATATGAATTGAAAGAAGAAATATGCGGAATGAAAGAATATGTTTATATCGATTGAAGTGAACCTAAGTTGAACATATGGTTTTTTTGTATGAAGCGATAAGCGTATACTGTTTGTACGGATTTATCGATTTCCTACAATCGATATGAATGAAAATTAATAATAATTTGATGGTGACCTACGTGGAAATCTCGAAATGAAAAGAAAGAAAATAAGAAATCACTAGTCATCCGGCCCGAAGGACCAAAATGTTAGCACTTCGGTAGAAAATTAGCAGACTGTATGTGTAAATTTGATAATGATTAGAAATACACCACAAATCTCAGATGGACACTCACCCTCATCCACTGAATTCCTGGTTAGTTGGGGATCCCCTTGTCTGGAACTCTGACACCAACACCTTGTTGAACTATCGTTCTTGTAATAAGAAATTCTGAACACTTTTTGCTTTGAAAGAATTAAAAAACTCATAAGCCGGAAAAATATCGAACGTAAATGTCGATCCGTGATCATTAAGATTCTGGTCGAAGAAAAAGTCTCTCGCATGCGCACAGTGTCATCTGAAAGATGCGTGGTGCATATATGCGCAATTTCAGAAATAAATTAGGGAAACTTGAATGCTGCACTAACATAGCCGCCCACAAAAACCCCTATGGGTTTTTCTAAAGAAAACAGAAAAAAAAAGTTTCCTCCTTTTAAAAAGAACACCATGTAAGTCACCAGAAAATTAAATTTAAATAATAGAAAAGAAAAATAATAACAAATATAGAAATACATTATTTTTATAAAGGAAAATAATTTGAAAATCAATTTCTCGGAAGTGGACAAAGCTTCACAACGGGTCTACGGAAAATACCATTAGCTGTTTTCACCGCAGCTACCCTATTGTGTCCATCCTCTCCCGGAAATAATTCCACAATGCGACCAACCGGCCATTTAAAAGGCGAAACGACATCGCTTTTGATCAAAACAAGGTCGTCGAGCTCAATTTCTTTGGCCGGCTCAGCCCACTTGAAACGCTGCTGAAGTGTATTAACATATTCCGCGAAGTACCTCTTCCAAAAATCTCGCTGCATTTTCTGTATAAGCTGCCATCTAGACAGTCTGTTTAATTTCAAATGAGAAACATCAACATCAGGAATTGTTGAATTCAAGGGTTCTAAAGTGAGAAAATGCCCTGGTGTGAGCGGAATTAAATCATTAGGATCTGAGCTCTGAGAACATAATGGCCTCGAATTCAGAACAGCTTCGATTTGACAAATCAAAGTTGTAAATTCTTCATAGGATAGTCGCTGATCTCCTACCACTCGTAGTAAATGAGATTTAACCATTTTTACACCCGCTTCGGCAAGGCCATTAAAATGTGCACCCGTAGGGGGATTGAAATGCCACTGGAAACTTAGAGTTCCAGAAGTTTCTTGAGCTAACTTCAAAAATTCATTTTGAGCTCCAATGAAATTCCGACCGTTATCGGAGTAGCACGCATGAATCATGCCACGTCGAGAAATGAATCGACGGAATGCCGCGATAAAACTACACGTAGAAAGCTCCTGCGTTAATTCTAAGTGAATAGCTTTGGTTGTAGTGCACACAAAAACGCATATATAAGATTTTAAATATTTTGCACCCTTTATGCGATGCATAGTTACGAAGAAAGGTCCGCAGAAATCAATAGCAACGTGAGAAAATGGCTTTAATTTAGAAATTCTGAAACTTGGAAGATCAGCCATTTCAGGTGGTTTGTAAGTATTTGGACGGGCACGAAAACATTGAAAACAATTAGAAATAACTTTTCTTATTGTTCGACGAGCTGATAGTATCCAATATTTTTGAAGAAGTAAATTATGTAACGTTTTTGAACCGGGATGTAAATATTGCTTGTGAACCGACTCTACAATCAAAATCGTTAATTTATGTGAGCTAGGCATCAAAAGAGGGTGTTTTGCGGCATATTCAATATAACTGGATTTCTTTAAGCGGCCGCCCACCCTGAGAAAACCTAGAGAATCTAGAAAGAGTGAAAGTTTCCGAAAGGGTTTAGGTAAAATTTTGTTTTTGTTAATAATTTCTATGATATCAGAAAATACCGAATATTGCGTATGTTTTATTAAACACATCAACGATTCATTCAACTCATGAATCGTTAAAATGCCTGTCCGCTTAAGGGAACCGGTCCTTCTGATAAAGATTCAACCTTCATTGAATTTTCGTCCCCAGATGCATAATTTTCACAATTTTCATTTTCGTTAAAAGAAATTTCACTGCATGAGTCTTCGTCATTATGTTGATCATCATAATTTTCTTCTAGGGTCCTTCCCGTCTTGTTTTCTTCACAGTGTGGGTTCTCTATTTTGGCCTCAAGGAATTCTTTGGAATTTCCTTCTTTAGAGAATACATCAGAATGACGATCTGTATAGTCTTTTTCATTTTGTAATGTTTTTGTGTTTGTTCGATCTTTTTTGATCGAAGGCCTTATTTCCCATAAGTTTCCAGTAATTTTAACTTGGAAGGTTCCCTTATACATTCTCAAATTTTCATGCATATTATATTCACCAATTTCATCAACTTTATCGTTCAACTGTTGACAATTTTTATCAGAAGTATTATTATCAAAACTATAAATCATTACATCCTGGTATTGTTCGGAATGATCTATATTCGGAGTACACTTGTTATCAGTGATGTTCGAGAATGGTTGGAGCAAATATTTCTCAAAGATTTCACTCTCTTCGTTATCAGTCTTGTGTGATTCATCAACTGATAATTTTCTTTCGAAGTCTTTCATAAGGACATATTCCTCCATCGTGCAACCATGATATTGAGTTTCTACATCGTTATATTGCTCTTCTGAGTTTTTGGCTACAGATCCTTTGGAATCATTATCACATTGTTTTTCTGGGGAAGAGTCAACTTCCTTTGAATTCTCGTCCCCAGACGCATAATTATCACAATTTTCATTTTCCGTAAAAGAATTTCGCCTCCATGAATGTTCGTCATCATGCTGATGATCACAATTGTTTTGTCCTTCCTCATTGGACCCTTCACAAGAAGAGTGTTCAGCAAAGTGTTTGTCAGTATGTGACGGTTCTGATTTATCTTGGTGAAATTGTTGTACATCAGTATGTCCATTCTCTGCATCCGAAGAGTCTTCACATGAATCTTCTACGTCGGATTCATTATAACCATAATATTCCTCCTCAGGGATGTTTTCTTCTTTGTACTGGTTATCTAAATTTTCATCAAGCACTTCTTTGGGATTTTCATCATCATCAGAATGAGTAGTTGTAGACTGTCCTTCATCTCGTGACATTTCTGAATTTTCGGATGCATATTCTTCCTCATCACTTTGTCCTCTATCTGAAAAATAGTTTTCTTCTTCTTCACAACTAGATTCATAAATATCATTACTTTCATCTTCAGAAGTACTTTCTCCAGAATAAAAGACTTCTATATTTTCATTCACTAATTCTTCACGATTCTCTTCATCAATTTTTTCCCCATAATTAGAATCTTAATGATCACGGATCGACATTACGTTCGATATTTTTCCGGCTTATGAGTTTTTTAATTCTTTCAAAGCAAAAAGTGTTCAGAATTTCTTATTACAAGAACGATAGTTCAACAAGGTGTTGGTGTCAGAGTTCCAGACAAGGGGATCCCCAACTAACCAGGAATTCAGTGGATGAGGGTGAGTGTCCATCTGAGATTTGTGGTGTATTTCTAATCATTATCCAATTTACACATACAGTCTGCTAATTTTCTACCGAAGTGCTAACATTTTGGTTGAATGCTGCACTAACAATGATAATAAGTTCAATTTTAAAACATCCTGAAGCGGCATTGCTGAAGGACAGGAAGTGCTTTAGATCTAGCCGCTACAAGAAGGCCTGTATCCCAAAAACTTGACCAATCCAGTTATTTCCATAACACTTGGCTAGAGCAACCATGACGCATAAAAATTTATGAATTATTTACATCTACATTTATAAAGGGTCTTTCATTAACAGCGCCCTATTTTGTTTTGTGAATAAAACACATTCTTTATTTGAATATTATCGAAATTTTCATTTAATTATGAAGTAAAATGGATACCATTAATTATGAAACAAAACATCCTTTAAATGTCCGCCACGGAAACGCTGGCAGGAATGAGGTCGTTGAACCCAATTTTCCATGACTCTCTCATACACAAATCAACTCGCGTGTTAGCAATTACTCGTTTAATATTGATCTATAAATGGTCCAACTTTGCTCGATGATTTTTGTAAACCAATGACTTAATATAACCCCAAAAAAAGAAGTCCAATGGAGTTGAATCGCAGGAAAGAGAAGGATAATTTATCGGTCCATTTTTTGAAAAAATGGAATCACCGAATACACGACGCTTTGAATGATCTGTTGGTTTGAATTCCTGGGTTTAAATAATTTGTATGGATGTAAACCAAGATCTTTTCGTAAAATTTGCCACAAAGACGTCTGGGAGATGCCTAGTTGTTTTGAACGTCGAAAAATCGATAAATTTTGGTCGAATGCTTTCATGTACGGCAGCAATATTCTCTACACTTCTTGCATTTCTTTGTCTCACTGGCACTGTAACATCATGAAGTGTAAATTTTCTTTCAAACTTCTTCACTAAACGTTCAATTGTTTTTTTTATCCGAACAATTATAACGACCAAAAATTGGAGCTAAAGCACGTAAAATTAGAGTAACAGATCACGATTTTTCGTGATAAATTTGGATTTTTGGTAAACGTCGGAGCGAGTAAATGGTAGACATTGACAAATACAACTGTCAATGTCACAAATAAAAAGTGACTGCCATGCGTGAGTAATGTCAATTTCAAAATGGGGTGTTCCCATTGAAAGACCCTTTATAATATTTAATATATTCCTTTTTTAGCATATCTGTCTTTATCGGTATTTCAGTTGATTAATGGTTATTTGTAGTAATTTTTGCATATGTTCTTTTTATTTTTATTATCGAAAATTTTAAGTAAGTAGTACCTCCTATTTTTTAAGTTATAGCTATATAAGAAGTGAAGGTGTAATTTTAAAAGTTAGTTCAAAATGTGATCTTGACGAAGTGTTGGCGAAATAATTTTCGTTAAATTAATAAAATAACGAGATAAACTATATTATTTTATGTACAAAAATTGTTATCGTTTAAAGTCTTTCATTTTCATATTCATATTAAAAATACTGATGGTAAACCATAGTAATCAAAGAATAGACATAAAGTAAAAAAACTGTGATGCACCTTCTGACTTTGATATAAATTAGTTGGTATATTCCAGAAAATATACCCTTTCAATAACAGATCTCCATTCTGACCCCAAGTAATGAATCAATTCGACTAGGAACTCTAATAAATATACTAACTGACAATGAAACTACAACACCCAGAAGGAGCTTTTTAAATTTTGAATTTTTTTTTGGAGAAAACAGATAGTATATCAAGGAGTAAATGATTTAAATTTGAAGAAAAGCAATTTACAATTTTTTTTAATAAATGTGTAAATAATGTGTTTGTTCACCGCGATTATCTATACACTCGCCAACACCTTTGCCATGGCAAAATATTTACATGGGTCGCTTCAAATAAATTTAAACTAACTCTGGCAACATGAGGTCGAGCATTATCTTGCTGAAATATTGGATTATCAAACCGGTTAAGGTAAGAGAGAACATATGGCTCCACTATTTCTTGAAGGTAACGCAGCGCTGTCATGTTACCTCGAATACAGACTAAAGGTGACCGACTTGCATGTACAATAGCACCCCATACCATAACGCCTACTATCCGGTGTACATGACGCTCAATATCAATCTAAGGTTCACGTCTTCCTCCACGACGTTGTCTAACCCCTCTTCGGCCGTCATGCGCACCCAAGGAGAATCGAGATTCATCAGAAAAGACGACCTGATGCCATTCCACATTCCAATGTTGACGTTCTCTGCACCACTGTAATCGTGGCCCGCGATGCTCAACTGCATACCTCAACAGAGGTAACACAAGATGAGGTCGATAATGCTGCAGTCCAAAAGACCTTATCCGGCGGTAAACTATTCGGACAGTTACAGGATGCGCCTCCCAGGCATTAGATCTTGACGATATGGGGGGCTTGTCATGACTTTGACCCTAGTTTCGTCCCTGCGAAATGGTGGGTTAAGTCTTGGTGCCTAAAGTAATGCCATTCGCGCCAGTCACGGGACTCGTGTGGTAGAAGATCTCCGAATGGGGCCCTAGTTTTGCCGTTCTGGTGAAATAGAGGGCTGAGCCGGTTGATTAAATCAGTGACAGGGAGTCTGTCGCAGAATAGGGCTTCTTCCCTAAAGCTAGCATACTCTACCCTATCGCAGTAAATCTCCGGATTTTTCTGTGTAATGGCCGAGTGCGTTATGTAGCATACTGCGTTACCTCGGGGGGTGGATTGCCCTCAGGTGTTACTTGTACTACCTGGCCACCCCATTGGTGTTGGACTCGAGGAAGCAGAGATTGAAAGTCCGCATGCTGGACTAGGGAGGTACTTCATTTATCTGTTCGCAGACCCCCATGTTCAGGATATTCTCATGAAATGACTCGGGGTTTAGCGGGACTTGACAGTTCGACCGGTCTTGTCCTGGCCCCGGATCAATGCGTAACTTTTTAGGGTTTGTGAATCTCGACGAAATGGCTTAGCCGTTAGTGTTTGACGCCAGGATCAATGAAAAGATCTCACATGGGTTCAGTGGGTCATGACGTACAGGCCATGTTGACGGTGCTCGTACCAGTATCCATCAATCTTGAGATCTTAGTTCATGAGACTAGAGGTTAAATAGTGCTTCGCTGCTACCAGTCAGACGGTTCTGGCTTTCAAGTCAGTGCCCAAACTGGAAGTTGATGGGTTCATTTCTTCGGAGCGGTTCTCGCTTCGCGCGATAATATGGCGTAATCCTTATCACACTTTCTACCCCTAGGGGTGGACTGTGGAGACTGCTGAGTATTCACTTGGTGAAGAGCCATGCTCACATGCCAATATGAGAACCTGGTAGAATTTACGATACAGGATGGCCTTGTTCTCCTAACCACTCATCAGCCAAATATCGAGTTGTCGCAAATCGGTTTCTACTAGCCATAAGTCTTAGACGTCGATCTTGAACTTCATTTGTGCCCTTCGACGTCCGGTGTCTACTCTTCTTCGATTTTGGGCAATATCAAACCACGCTTGATAACATCTCATAACAGTAGTTGGATTTCTGTTCGTACGGTTAACGATTTCTAGAAATGACAACTCCGCCTCTCGTAGACCAATAATTGGATCTCTTTCAAATTTACTTAGCTTTCGATAAATTCCGCGTACACGTGTTCTAGGCATTTTAACAACAACTAAACATCGACTTTGGATCTCCTCGAACAGCTGGTTTGTTGTAAAATTTGAAAATTTTGCAACAAACGACTACATATTTAAGTAACAAAAAATGTTTACATGAAAAGACCTTCACGATTTTTTTCTACAAATTTTAATCATTTACTTCTTGATATAGTATCTATGTTTTACCAAAGAAAATTTAAAATTTAAACAGCTCCTTCTGGGTGTTGCAGTTTCTTTGTCAGTTAGTATATTTCTAGTTTTTGTCCCAAAATAATGAAATGTGAAAATTCATGGACGGGTTGAAAAATGTCTCAAATGTTTCATTCCAAAAATTAAATATTTGAAAAAGTAATGGAGTAGAAGGATCATTTAAATCTAATTCATGGAAAACCTACTGAAATTTATTCAGAATTTTTATTTTTCCTGAACTATCTTTGTGCATTCACCTATATACTGTGAATATTGTTTCGAACAGTTACACCCTCTGTAACACAATCTCACCACATCGGAGAACGTGCTGAAAATTATACGGAGATTATACTTACATCTACATGAAGACCAGGAAGTGGAAACACCCTAGTTGGAGGCGCTTCTTTGGGCACGTATCTGTAGAATTCATTGTTATCCCTGTACCACCTCACTGAATATAGTGGCGCTCCTTCCAAATCATAATCACATTCTAACGTGACGGAATGGCCTACTCTGACAGCCCTTGGAACATTCATCGTCATCTTTTTGAGGGTTCTACTCAGTCGTATGCCTGGAAATAGTAGAGATATTTGAGTGGAATGTTACTGTTATGTCGCCTCGAAGACGAGATTTCGTGAGAAATTAAATATACTAACTGACAAAGAAACTGCAACACCCAGAAGAAGCTCTTTTAATTTTAATTTTTTTTTGGTAAAACATAGATAGTATAGCAAGGAGTAAATAATTAAAATTTGGAGGAAAAACTCGTGAAGGTCTTTTTTATTACTTGAATATGTAGCCGTTTTCTGCAAATTTTTTAAATTTTACAACAAACCAGCTGTTCGAGGAGATTTAAAGTCGATGTTTAGTTGTTGTTAAAATGCCAAGAGTACGTGTACGCGGAATTTATCGCCAGCTAAGTGAATTTGAAAGAGGTCGAATTATTGGTCTACGGGAGGCCGGGTTGTCATTTCGAGAAATCGCTAACCGTACGAACAGAAATCCAACTACTGTTATGAGATGTTGTCAAGCGTGATTTGATAATGCCCAAAATTTAAGAAGAGTAGGCACCGGACGTCGAAAGGGCACAAATGAGGTTCAAGATCGACGTCTGAGACTTATGGCTATTAGAGACCGATTTGCGACAACTCGATCTTTGGTTAATGAGTGATTAGGAGAACAAGGGCATCCTGTAACTGTCCGAATGGTTCAACGCCGGATAAGGTCTTTTGGACTGAAACATTATCGACCCCATCTTGTGTTACCTCTAACGGTTGAGCATCGTCGGAAACGATTCCAGTGGAGCAAAGAACGTCAACATTGAAATGTAGAATGGCATCAGGTCGTCTTTTCTGATGAATCTCGATTCTCTTTGGGTGCACATGATGGCCGAAGATGGATTAGACGATGTCGGGGAGGAAGACGTGAACCTCAGTTTGATATTGAGCATCATGTACAGCGGACATGCAAGTAGGTCACCTTTAATCTTTATTCGAAGTAAAATTTCCTCATGTTGACAGAGTTAGTTCAAACTTTTTTGAAGCGACCAATGTGAATCTTTTGCCATGGCCACCCAGATCCCCCGATCTTTCGCCCATAGAGCATGTTTGGGACGAACTTTGGGGGCTCTGAGACATGAACTACAGGCAGGTAGAGTATCCCTCAAGAAGAAATAGACCATATTATTGCATCAATGCCAAGACGTGTTGGGGAGTGTATAGATAATCGTGACGAACAAACACATTATTAACAAATTTATTAAAAAAAATTTTAATTCCTTCGTTTTTTCTTAAAATTTCAATCATTTACTCCTTGCTATACTATCTATGTTTTACCAAAAAAAAATTAAAATTTAAACAGCTGCTTCTGGGTATTGTAGTTTCTTTGTCAGTTCGTATATATTGGTTCCTCGCAAACCACTTGATGAAACATTTTGGATATTATTAAGGGAAATGAATACACTCGGATTAAGTTTCACAAAAATTTAATTTATGTTGTTCACTCATATATTTCGGGTTTCAATCCATTTCCGAAACAAAGGAGAATTTACTTAGCATTACAATTTATATATTTGGGACAACAGATGGAAGTGAGTTTTTTTATTTGAGTTTGTTAACAGTAGGTTATACCTTTTAACTTTGTTTATTTTTCGAAGGAACAAGTTATTAACATATGTCATTAAAGGCGATATATGAAATTCGAACTGATCGTTCGTTATCGCCAAACATTTCTTATGGGCCGAAGAGATCTTCAGATATTCGACTAGGTCCAACTATTTTTCTTAACATGTATGTAGAATTTCGATTTTACCGAAGTCCATGAAGTGGTTATTTTTAATGCAATGTGCGGAAAAACCAGAAGCTTTATTTTGAAGTATAGATTTTTTATGTTCTTCTACTCTAATGTTAATTGAACGACCAGTTTGCCCTATGTAAAAGGCAGGACACTCATTTCAACGCAATTTGGCGCCTTTTCCTTCAATTTTCAGACAATCTCTGGTTTCAACCAAAATTGACCCTAGATGTTTCTTATTTGTATATATGTTGCAAATTTTGATACTAATTTTTGGAATTTAGTTGATACTGTGAAAATCTTTTTTATCTCTTTTTTGAAGAGGCGGATACATGAATGCTATTAAATTTTGGAATTCTTTAATTACTGTTAACTATTATTCCCTCATTCATCAATTTTTTTGTGAATATATTTCAGTATTTAAGAGTATATTTTGCATCGTCCATTGTTAATTAAATTTGAAGCTTCACCAGATATAGTCATGTCATGAAGAAATCATTGTTGTGTGAATATTGAAAATCATCGAAAGTTCAAATAATTTTCTTTTTATAAGTTGAGAATCTTTTTCTTGAAATATCTGCTACATACAAAACCGATGATCATTACATACTATGGATATTTAAATTCAGAGATTAGTTTCTTAAAAAAAGTAATATTGTTCGATATTTTGCAATTATATATCGATGCAATATTGATTAGATTCCAGAGAATAAAAATATCGTGATTGTTAGGACTAATGAATGAAAACCTTAATGGCTCGGTTTTACTACCTGAGTAATTTCTGAATCAAATTGAGAGGCTATTATTATTATTATTATCCTGATACTCCTAGATCTTCTGTGAAGATCAATCAGAAGCTTTTTCAGCTTGTGCGAGTTAGGAGTTCAGTTATGTTCTGGGTAGGCTTTGTTACTGCGATCTTGCGCAACTATAGGTCACAGCACTGTTAATTTTCGACCCAACAGTGAAATGGTGGCAGACCCGTCCAGCTTGAAAATTTCTTTTCTACCTGAACAGGATTCGAACCAGGACCTCCCGGTCACGAGCCCGATGCTCTCCCGCCGAGCTATCCACACTCAGCAGATGAATATTCATAAGAAATATAAAATTTTTTGAAAATTAATGCTCTATTCAACAATACACATAATCCTAAACATATGGTTAACAATTATTTGCATTCAGAGTTTTTATTTTTATTCGGAAATATATACTGGGTGGCCCAACGAAAACTTAACACCTAGATTTTTCGACTTTAAAATATAATTGTGGAAAATCGCTCGCACTCGTCAATTTCTGATTCTAGGGGGAACAACTTTTCCGTTTTTTTCATCCCCGTAACTTCAACCCCCTAACGTGGGTGAGCACAACCCCTTGATTTTGAATAGGGATGAGGGATATTGCAATAACTAGTTTTGACGAACGTATCGAGTGCTATCTGACCCTGAAATTTCGCTTCGAAATATCCATCGAAAATAGTGAAAGAGCCACTGTGGAATTTATCTCGAGAATATTATTCGTATATGACACATTTCAAAGGTATTCAGTAGTTATGTTATTAATTTTTTGTCCAAAAAAGTATTAATTTCTTGTCCGAAAAAGTACACGGGCCATGTTCTTGATTTACTCTAGTCTATTGTGAATTTTAAAGAAAGTTACAAGTGTGCCAAAGTGATCGTAAATTTGTAGTAGAAATAAAAAGGTGTATTCTGTAGAAGAAAGGGTGGAAACGATAAAATTATTTCTTAGACAGAACGACTTTGCCCGAACAACAGCGGCTTTATTTAACGAACGACATCCTGAAAAAAACGTATCCGCTGCTTACGTTGTGCAACTGGTTGCAAAATTTGACGCTACTGGTTCAGTCGGAAACAAAAAGAGGGTGCATGAAAGAGACGAAGTGAGGGATGTGGCTGTCTTAGGTCATGTAGCAATGGATCCGACCTTGAGTACTAGGAAATTGTCCGATGTATTTGGTGTTTCACGCACAACAATCATGAGAAAGCGATTGTAAATTTTTAGTAGAATTAAAATGGGGTATTCCGTAGAAGAAAGGGTGGAAATAATAAAATTATTTATCAGAAATAAAGACTCTCCGCGAACAACGGCGACTTTATTTAACGAACGACATTCTGGAAAAATGTACCGCTGCTTACGTTGTGCAACTGGTTGCCAAATTTGACGCTACTGATTCAGTCGGAAACAAAAAGAGGGTGTATGAAAGAGACGCAGGGACGTGGCTGTCTTAGGTCATATAGCAATGGATCCGACCTCGAGTACTAGTAAATTGTCCGATGCATCTGGTGTTTCACGCATAACAATCATGATAATCCTGAAGAAAGATTAATTCCATTCTTATAAGATACGATTGGTCTAGGAACTGAATGAGGATGATCCCGATCGCTGACTCCAGTTCTGTGAAGTGGTCAGTGCAATGATTAACGGTAACCAAAACTATATCTTCAATATCTGTTTTTTGGACTAGTGTTCATTGTACCTTAACGGCATTGTAAACCAGCAGAACTGTCGGTATTGGTCAGATGAAAATCCAAGATTATTTCGTGAGGTGCATACTCAGCGTCCCCAAAAATTAAATGTTTGGGCGGATATTTATGGAAATCACATAATCGGCCCTTTTTTATACCCGATAATCTCACTGGCCAAATTCATTCAGATTTATTGGAGACTACTATTTATCCAGCCTCCCTGCAAGTATGGGAGAATGTAGAAGACCATCAAACGATCGTTTTCAGTTCTCAGATGAAAATTTTCTTCACGCCTGGATTGGAAGAAGGGGACATATTGAGTGGCCCCCCAGAGCACCTGATCTGGCTCCACTGGACTTTTTTCTATGGGGTCACCTGAAATCCAAGATTTACGCTAACCAACCCGAGTCATTGGATAATTTTTGGAACTAGGATCATTAATCAATTACACCAGAAATCTTGAGTGACGTACGTGAACATTTTCAGCAAAACTGACATTACTGCATGGAAATGAATGGTGCCCATTTCCAGCATTCAATAAACTAATCACAAAAATAAGTACTCTTCCACTATTTTACCTGTCATTTCGAAATCTATAGAAATTTTGAAGCGTAATTGCAGGATCAGATAGTACTCGATAGGATCTTTAAAATGAGGCGCAACACCTCTCATTCTCATTCAAAATCAATCGGTTGTACTCACCTCTGTTAGGGGGTTGCAGTTACGGGGATGCAAAAATCGGAAAAGTTGTTTCCCCTCGAATCAGAAATTGACGGGATCGAGCGATTTTCCACATTTTCATTTCAAAACCGGAAAATCGAGATGTTAAGCTTTCGTTGGATCACACTGTATATTTTTAGGGTTGTACAATAGTGAATATTCATATACTCTATGAAGGGAGAATGATCTCTAGAAATTAATTGTCACTAGACAATTATACTAATAAGTATTCAGAATCTTTTGATTTTCAATTTGATTCAGAGGCTTAACTTCATTCAAAACATATTTCATAAGATATTCAGAAACCTGACACTAGTTTCAGTCATTTTATACGACCATCTTATGAGGGAAACAAATAGTATCTAAACTTGAAATTACAAGGGTACCTATTTATCTACATTTCACGCATTTGTGTAACTTTTATGGCGGGGGTAGTCAGCTAAGTTCCTGAATTAATCATAAAATATATGAACAGAGTACTTTTTTTAGTGAAATTGTTATCATGTTTCACCTCGGGTCATTTTGTGAGAACATATAACCTTTTAGTACTCAATTAATTTCAATCCGAAGGGAAATAACAAAATATATGATTTTCTTCTTGAAAATGCATATTATACTTTGCTATAAAACCAATTTCTAGCTTTTATTGCTCATTCGCTTTTTTATTTCACCGCACTGAAATATATAATCCATAAAGAATTAATTGAGTTATGTGAATTTCATGGCGCTCATTTCGAATGTATCTCTATGCATTTAAATCATTAGTAGGCTTATTAAATGTATATTTCTTGCCTAAATTCAAGCTTAGCTATGGCTTTTATGGAAATGACTTGTATTATGTAGAAATAAAAATCATTCTGAAGTATTTTTCCTCCACTTCATGGTCGAGATCGAATAGTTTTGGGACAATTTACAATTTATCCCTACAGTTAACATAAAACAAGTTGCAACGTGATTGCGATGTACCTGTTCTTACATTGATTATGGTATGAATATATGCTATAACTGAAGATTTCCAAGTATGATTGAGATGACTCATTTTTAGAGTGATTATGATATGATATGACTGAAGATTTCTAATTTTAGAATGAAACTTATAACGGTGTTTGCCTATACTATTTTCATTGTTTTAAGCAAGTCCCTGAATTTTTTAGTTTTGGAAGATTATGAATAACTGAAATTAATTCGGCCCATTCTTTCAGCTCAAAAAAGCATTTATTTCGAAATATAATGCATTAACAAATTAATTCAAATATTTTCCATCACTGCTTACTACTTAACTATCTTCGAAAATTTTGCCTCCTCAGGCAATTTTCGAATGCCGTCTCAGAAAGACTTTTGTTTTTTGAGGCGATCCAATTTTCGATTTCTCCGGACAAAATAAATGAGTCACCTGCCAAATCATATTTTGCATCCATCAGAACAGTCAGCAGTCAGAAGAAACATTGTCCGGAGAATACAGCTGGTGCGGTAAGATTTTGTCGTTTCAAAATATTTTTTGACAACTTTTGCAACGTGAGGCCGATCTTTGTCATGCAAAAGAATATTTCAGCCATTTCTTCCTTATGCACTGTTCAAACAAAGTAATTGCAGTCTGTATCGATTACCCGTAATGGAATCACCAGGTTTGAGTAGCTCGTAGTACAACGCTGCCTTCGTCCCAATAGATACAGAGCTTAACTTTCGAACCATAAATATTCAGCTTGAATGCTAATGTTGAGGTCGAGGGCAATGATTGGCCGGACAAAGGGTAGTATTTTTTTTCTTAGGGTTCTCGAAGAAGATCCACTTCACCAGTGGTGTAAAAAAGCGCTGTCCTCTTGCCTTTGTTGCAGCTGCTCACAAGAATATTATCGTTTTTCCAGTTCTCTTGGTTTCAATTCATAAGGAATCCAATTGCCTTGCTTTTGAATCAGGTCTGTAGATTTCAAAAGTACCGACACTGCTTGTTGGGTCACTCTAAACATAAGTGCAAATTCATGTTGAATTAGATTAGGATCTTGATCTAGTATTATCCGTTATTCATCGTCTTCAAATTTTTGTAGTTATCCCGACAGAGTTCTTTCTTCAACTCTGAAATCACAACCTTTGAAGCACCGAAACCATTTTCTATATGACTTGTCAGTTGGGCCATTATCACCGTCATCTTCCACAAGTATACGATGAGCTTCGGTTTCATTGTTTCCAATTTAAACAAAAAAAAAAAATTAAAACTTTCCACAAATGCTGTTTAGTTATCAAAAATCTGACATTTCAGACAGCGTAACAAGAAACGTTTTGTATGAAAATCAAAACAATTCAAACTGGATATTATCGGCAGATGTGCAGTCTTTCTGAAAATACGGAAATCAGCAATTGTTAATAAAAAAAATAATATTTTTAGAACCGTATTTTGAAAACTGACCAAATAACTTTGTACTCTCAATAAGGTATGAATCTATCCTTCAGTTAAAGCATCGTTTGTTGAAACAGCATGAAATGAAGATATTTTAAATATCATAATATTAGGTTATAGTTATTATTTACGGACGCCAAGACAGAATCACTTAAGACCACTTATTTTTGATCATTGAGTCTGATAAATCTGAATCTGTAGAACACGACACAAGAATATCACCTCGTATGCTTATCGGAGAATATCAACTGAATGTCCGGCGGATACAACATTGAGATGGCTTTTAAATCAGAAAATATATTCAAAAGTTTTCTGACAAAAACTAAACCGGAAGAATCAGTTATTGAAAAGAATTACACTTACTCAATACCTGGATCGAGCATCATAATATCTAATGAAATCAAGCGAACATTATCTACCGGGAGCAATACCGAAAAAGTGCAAGTTCAAAGAGGTGATTTATATAACAAAATGCACACGTCTACAGCCATCCAAGCATAGAAGTCCCTTTACTGGACCCAACGCAGAACATGAAATGAGCCCCGCTCTACCTTTACCTGTGGTAAAACTTCCTCCACTGTCCTTAACTACCGATACTTAGAAGACGCGCTGCCATAAAATATTATCAGTATTCACTTGAAAACGGTCAAAGCTACCCCATTGACCGAAGCTTCGTGAAACACATTGACCGAAGCTTCGTGTCACTTTGTGACAATTTCTGTTATGAGCTGACATAAATAATATCTTCAACATTCTGTTTTTGTTTTTTTTGTTCAGCTGAATTCTCCGTAAAAATTTTATCTTTTTCCGGACCTATCCCAACAACTCATATTATAAAGGGTTTTCCCATAAAAAGTTTCATTTTTTTATTGAATAAAACTCATATATTTTGAGGGACATCATAGATATTTATTTCATTGTAAAGAAAGAGGTATGCCATTAACAACGGAAAACGATATCAGCCAAATGGCTGCCATTGCTAGGTTGCAGCATCAACCTCAAAGGAAAAAGTCTAAAGATGTTATATCACAAGATCTCGGTGGCCACTTGTGATCACCTGGTAACACGGCCAGGAAACTTCTCTCGTAAAATTATTATTGTTTCGTTGCTTGTATGGCAAATAGCGACGTCTTGTTGAAAATAAACGTAGTCCACGTCAATTTCTTTCAATCCCGTCCATAAAGAATTATTAATCATAGCTCGGTAGCGCAATCCATTTACCGTAGCATCAGCCTCATTTTGGAATAAGTGAGGTCCAATCACACCGCTAGCCCATAAACCTCACTAAACAGTAATACGTTGAGCTTTATGATTATTATTCTTGGATTATCCGAGCCCCTATTGTGGAAATTCTGTTTATTAAGGTAGCTTCTGAGTTGAAAATGGGCATCAGCATTGAAGATGATTTTTCGATTAAATTCCGGATCATTTTGATGCATTTCAAGGACTCATTCAGCGAAGATACGACGTTGCTGATGATCGACCGGCTTGAGTTCTTGTGCTAATTGAACTTTAAAAGCATTAAGACTTGAATATACATGCAAATTATGGTGCAATGTCGTTTATGGAATGCCTAATTCGAAAGATCGACGAGGAATCGACGAACCTGGGTTCGTCGGGCTACAGAAGCAATATTCTCAGTTGTTCTTGAGCAATGCACACGCTTTTGATTTTTGACATCACTAACTAGTCCCAACAGCTCAAATTTTTCCACTAGCTTCACTATTGGCGGCCGAGAGGGTACTTTATTTTTGCGAATTGTGACTTCAAAATTTTTGTTCCATTTTAAGTAATGGCGTATTTTTTACTTGTCAAATATAGGAAGAATGACAGTTTAAAAAGTAACTGCTGCCCAGATAGTGGTCTATTCAAACTGAAACCTCTTATTGAAAAACCTTTTATTTATTTGAAAGAAAATTTAATTGAACTGATCTCTTCTGTTGTCAGGTTCAATCTATATTATAATAATTGTTTCTGCCTCAGGATATATTCGAACAATTTTAACATTCTTTGCAAAAATTTTTATATTTTCATTCTAATCCTTCTTTTTCTTTCGAATTTTTGCCCCAGGTTTTGTCCACATTAGGGAATATGGTGTAAATAAAACAATTTATGCAATGAAAGCTCGACTATCAGTTATTTAAATCATTACAAAATATATATTTCTAATGAACTATTGTCATTTAAAATACAAGTAATAAACGCAAATAATAAAGTCTCTTATAGTGGAGTATTGATTGAATATGCATAAACAATTTGTTCAAATTTACTTTGAAAAAACAATTTTTAATTCACTATGCAGGAACAAAATACTTATGATCTCCAGAGTTCAACAATTTGGGCCTGTCAATATGTCTCATTTAATTCCTAGAAACCTAAACGGGCCTAGACACCAGTTAGGAAACGAAAATATTTGTCCCTTGAATTTTTCCTAAAAACCCATTAGAACTGTTTTAACCGTTTCAAGACAACAGTCGATTGTCGTATCGGAATTTACCTGGGCTACCCTTTCGAGCCCAAATCCACTCTCTCATTCGGACAGTTTATCAGAAAGGTACAGTTGAATCTATTCCCTCGACCAGACGGTCACGCGGTACTCTCCCTATATAAACGAGTTAGTCAGAAAGGTACAGTTGAAAAGCTTCTCTCGACCAGACTGTCACGCATTACTCGTCCTGTACTACAGTTAGCCGAAAGGCACAGTTTAAGACATTCCCTCGGCCAGACGGTCACGCGATACTCTCACCCTGTATAAACAGTTAGTCAAGAAAGTTCAGTTGAAGCCATTCCCTCGACCAAACGGTTATGCAATATTCTCCTTTAGAAGTTAAGTTCTGATTCCACACACATTCTCTAGAAATAAATTCTCTTAATTTTTGAAACACATTTATCTTCACTCTTGAATTATTTAATATTCGCATTTTTCATTTTAAACTTCCAAGGAACTTTCTCTGAGTTACTCTTAACGCACTAAAGGCCTGGAAGTGAATGTATTATCTTCATTATTCATTTCTAATTAAATACCAAATTGTGAAAGGTGAACTCAAAAGTGGAACCAATAAAATTGAAGTCTGTAACGGGAACAATAATAAAAAATCTCAAAGAAGAACTATTCCACGATCAAGATAGTGTTTTCACCGCATTTAGTGTTAAAACCACATCGAAACAACTCCCTCAATTTGTGTAAATAATTCAAATCTTCAAACTT
The DNA here is from genome assembly GCA_034642435.1 of Megalocaria dilatata. NCBI lineage: Eukaryota > Metazoa > Arthropoda > Insecta > Coleoptera > Coccinellidae > Megalocaria > Megalocaria dilatata. The sequence goes on from CM067856.1 coordinate 46,052,169, forward strand.
GTAAATTTGTATTATATGCACCTCTGCTGACAATCATTTACATTGAAATCTGTGAACTTGTAATATATGTTATTTAAATATTTTAATATTAGCCTTCTACATATTTAATTCCAAAAAATTATACTTAATGATTATAACTTCTGAAAATAAATTAAAATAATGTCATATAAGTACCACTTATATCAATTGACATATAAAATAAACATTCATTATAAGACATCCGAATGGTATAACAAAATCCAATAAATGAAAATTATTAATCAAAATCCTATAAATTAAATATTTTGAATAGACAAAATTTTGTATAACAAAATCCAATAAATAAAAATTATTAACCAAAATCCTATAAATTAAATATTTTGAATAGACAAAATTTTGTATAACAAAATACAATAAATAAAAATTAGTAACCAAAATCCTATAAATTAAATATTTTGAATAGACAAAATTTTGTATAACAAAATCCTCCATTAAGGTCTAACATACATCCCTCTTTCACTCCCATTTCAAGAATTTGCATACTAATAATACAATCAATTACTTCCGAAAATAACATAAATAGAGGTTAATTCTTGATAGAAGGTATATAAAATTATTTAAATATTTTAATATTAGCCTTCTACATATTTAATTCCAAAAAATTATATTTTATGATTATAACTTCTGAAAATAAATTTAAATTATGTCATCTAAGTACCACTTATATCAATTGACATATAAAATAAACATTCATTATAAGACACATTGGATTTTGTTATACCATTCGGATGTCTTATAATGAATGTTTATTTTATATGTCAATTGATATAAGTGGTACTTAGATGACATAATTTAAATTTATTTTCAGAAGTTATAATCATAAAATATAATTTTTTGGAATTAAATATGTAGAAGGCTAATATTAAAATATTTAAATAATTTTATATACCTTTTATCAAGAATTAACCTCTATTTATGTTATTTTCGGAAGTAATTGATTGTATTATTAGTATGCAAATTCTTGAAATGGGGGTGAAAGAGGGATGTATGTTAGACCTTAATGGAGGATTTTGTTATAATCATTAAATATAATTTTTTGGAATTAAATATGTAGAAGGCTAATATTAAAATATTTAAATAATACTTCCGAAAAATTCAAACAGTTATCTCTACATAAAAAACAACTCTTTACACTATTCTAGATTAAGATGACGTTCGTAAAAAAGAGGAGTTATTTCAGTTTCTACAATTCTTTCTTTTCCCGAAATGAATGCTAGCCAATTCCAGTGCTCTTCAAACTTGATCGACACCATTTTCATCCCGTGATGTGCGCGAATCTCCCCATCCTGAGTTATGAGAAGATCCATGTGGAGAAAAATGGGTCCACTTCGAAATTCAAGGTAATCTTTCGACTTCGGATTCTTCTCCGCGATATGAAAAATTTTCCTGTACGGCCGGAGATCTACAAAGTGCCACTAATAATAAATGAGATGCATTTTCTCCACCGCCCGAGCTGAGAAATTATTCAACCCTTTTCACGTTATTTACGACTTCCAGATTCCACACTTTGGAGATTCCGTGTAGCGATAAGCGAATATCGAGGAGATATGTGAGTTTCCGCAGATGTACGCGGGACTGGCTACATAAAATTATGGAATAAGACGAATTTCAGAAGTTTGGGGTTTAATGTTCAACTTTCGAGTTGGAAATACCAGTGGGATGCTGAAGCGAAACCTGTTTCATCAGATAAAATAATAAATGTGTTCATACACAACAATAATGGAAGTGGATTCATTTTGTGCTAAGTGGGGCACGATGAAGATCTTAGTTTTGGAAGTTGACTGCTGGGATGCTAGACGAGGAAGAAGTCTTTGGTAATCTGAGAAATATCCAGCTATGACTAATATAAGGTTCTTTGAGAGAATAAAGTGTGACAATAATCGACAATTCACAACTCAAATTAATCCGTATTGGTATTGTAGATTTTCTGGATATAAGTAGCGTATAGGGTGATTCATTTAGAGGTCCTTTTTGTGGTGGGAATTTAATTGAGATTGCGCATGCCTCGTGTAAACTGAAGTGCCATTTCTGTTCAGTAGTGTTTGACAATTCATAATGGAAAGATTTAGCCTGGCACAGGGTCTACAAATTGTTCAAATTTATTAAAAAAATGGGCGTTCTACGAGGAAGGTGTATCGGTCGCTTGGAGCAACTTATGGTCCACATAATCGGCCTACCGAACGCACAATTAGCTCTACCATCCGTGAGTTTGAGACCCAATTTTCAGTATTGGATAATACTCGACCAAATAGACCACACCCAGTACGTAGTGAAGAAAATATAGAGGCGGGAGCGGAGAGGGTACGCGAAGACCGTGACTGCAACGATTTGTTGCTGTTCTCAACAGCTTTGCCTGTCATATTCAACAACTTGGCGTATTTTACGTAAGGATGTTTCTTAAGAAGCTTACCAAATTTAACAAGTGCAAGAACTGAAGCCATCCGACCGCATCGTTTTCGTTTTAGTCGTTGGGCTCTTGACAAGCTTGCCCGATACACATTCCTAGTAGAACGCCTATTTTCGTAATAAGGTTGAACAATTTCCAGACGCTGTGCCGGGGTAAGTCTTTTCATTATGAATTCTCAAACATTACTGAACAGAAATGACACTTCAGTTAACGCGAGGCATGTCCTATCTGCAATTAGATCCCTTCCACAAACAGTACTTCTAAATGAATCACCCTTTATATGTCGAATCTTGTTGGATTCATTATAAATGCCAGCTTCAATGTCTAACAGATACTACGAAGCTGTATAGCGACCTTATTCTCTTATTCAATGATGAGTCATCGTTTTCGTTAGTAAGATTTTGGTCTAAGAAGAATAAGCATCAGTATTTCTGTGGATACCCAGTATCCCCAAAAACTTAATGTTTCGACAGGAATACTGGGGAATTACATCATGGTGTCATTTTTTATCGATGGTAACCTAAACGCTGCCAAATATCTGGAGCTTTTAGAGAATTAAATTATTTCCACAGTTCGACAGCTACCAATTAATTTCGATGATGTCTGGTTTCAACAGCATGGTCCAGGTCACAACGCAAGAGTAGTCACACAATATATCAGGACTACTTTTTCGGACCTTGTCATTGCTACAAATGGCACGATCAAATGGTTTCCCAGATCACCAGATTTATCTTCCAATGATTTTTTTCTTTGGGGATATCTGAAAATTTTTGGTTTATGGGCAAGAAATTGATAGAGCGACGAATATTAATGAATTAAGGTTCAACATAATCCAACTTTATTCCAAATAGCAACTATGCCGAATCTGCTCAGAGATATGAGATCATCTCTTTATAATAGATTTGGTTACTGTTTGGCTCAACAAAGTGGATTATTTGAACATTTAATTTAAATTTGTTGACTTTTGATTTCGAATTTCTTAGAATTTGGTTGTGTTTTCGAATCTTTTATTATATTTTCGTACAATTCATTTTATTTTCAATCCAGTTATGGCGAAAAAGAACCTGAGTACTTATTTTCACAGAGGAAATTATTTGTGTCATTAATCGTGTATTAATCGTAATCTAACGTTCGAAGTGCTAATAAAATCAGACTGCAGAGCCTTTCTATCGAAGCCAACCCCACTCGTCACTGTCATTGAGAGAGAACAGTCGTTTATTCGTCATCGCATCGCGCTGAGGTTTTGATTCTTCCACTGCTCCACTGGACCCTGGTCGCCGTCTTGATTAGCATTGAATTTCGGATCTTTTCGACCGTCTTTTCCATATCTGTATACATGTGGCGGTTAAACATTGGTACTGGGACCTCATTTATCTCAGTTTCTATTCGCAACATTCAAGAAACCCTCATATAATCACAGATCAGGAGTATGAACTATTATGGAAATAAAAAGCATATTTTTGGGTATTGCGACGATGAGTACCCTAAATTATACAATTTTTTCAAATTAATATAGCGCCCTCTTAGCACAGGCAAAACGTTATCACGAATAGACATCAACTGTGAGATAAAATTTCAAACATAAGCGTATATTTATACCGGATCATTCCTGAAAGTACTCTGAAGCAAACTTGGAAAACATAATCTCAACATATAAGATACCTTCTAGTCAAAAGCAGGAAACATAATAAAGGCATAAATTGGGACCGGAAGTATTGCACATGATTAAAAAAATAAGGAAAAATCACTAGTTCTATCAGTGAGCAGATGTCTTTTTCAATTATTGTCCAATTTAAGTATTATGTATTATCTAAGTCTGTAGGTACAATATCGATTTTCATTTTAATTAAAAACAGTCTCATAAAATTATCAAACAATTGATCATGTATATTTAGCATTTGAAGATTAAATATACTAATCCCGACTTTTCGGCATCTTCATCTCGAAACTCGTTGGTACGAGCATAGAGTTCAATAGTTGAGATTACAATATAATATTAATGTATACTTCAACTTCAACATGTGTTCGATTCTTTCAAAATTTAACAAGGTATTTTACATGACAGATAGTTATGCCTGAATTTTCTCAGGAATGTCACCATCACATTAGTTGCAGTAGAATTTCACCAGCCTCAATATTATAACTCCATTATTCTTTATTCCCACAGTTTCGCTACCAAATTAACTCGTTGCGTTTCTGCCAATATGTCGCGACTCTCTGCCTTGGGAACGATGCAGTTAATCTTTGCTCTTTGAACAAGTAACTTCTATTCACAATCTTTTTTGTTATTTACCCAGGTTAAATCTCCACAGTGTCTAGCGTACGTCGAATAGGGTGGCCACTCTTTGCTTCTCGAAAAATTAAGTTCCATTTCATTTTGCCATCCATTCCCACAGATTCTAGCGCGCTTTGATCAAGGCTGTCACTCAAGTGAAGATATAACCTGCTTTTCGTGGCTCAAGACTCATCTCCCTCGCTAGACTAAAGAATTTACACACATTCAAAGCACGAACTGTATTCGCATTCACTTATAACTCTACAAATTCAATCTCAAGGAACATTTTCTTGCACCCTCTCGCGTCACCATACCGCATCAGAATACTTGAAAGTGATTTCATTATCTTTAACATTAACTTATAGTTAAGGAGTCTATGTACATTTGAAACCAAAAGGCTTCTGAAGAGGGGGAAAATGGAAGTATTCGCAGAATAGCCGGAAAGACTCTACTAGACAGGTATAGCAGTGAGAGTGCAAGGTTGAAAAAATCAATGAGAAGCGTGAAGGAAATCAGCACACGAACCTGATGGATAAAGAAAGACTGGTTCATGTACCAAGAAACAAATCATCATCTGGGACAAGAAGCATAGGAAGACCCAAAATGAAATGGGTTGATAACGTCATTGGAGACGAAGAAAGAACAGACAAGATACCTTAACTGGAAGGAGGAAGAAGAAGAAGAAGATCATGCGGTTTGCAACAGGTGAGAATGTTGAGAAACAGCACTTCTGTAAACCTTTTTTGGGAGCCGTTTGAAAGGACCTTGGATGTTCGATACCAGATATGCATCGAATTCAAAATCAGTAAATCAACATTAATTAGTTATATGTTACTTGATGAGAAGTATCAATAATATTTCTGAAACAGCAGAACTGTATTAAAATATTCCCAACTGTTAACAGATATTTCATCTGAAAATGACATCTTAATTCTCAAAATGGTATTCAATCAAATCGAAGGCGGTTTAGAAATGGCATCTGAATATAATTTTCATGAATAAGTATCCGCTACGTCGTGACAGCTAAAGCGATTATATTGACGCTTTGCCTCGTAACGATTAAAACCATTGGTGCATTTTCCTGGCTCCTCAACTGAATAAATTCTGCCAGCAATCTGCCTCAACTCATATTTGCAATTCGAATTTCGGTTTCATGGGCTTTGTACGTTCAGGAAGAACGAGGAGATATCTGCATGAAAATTCTGGTATGGAGAACTTTTTTTAATGAGGTTGTCAGTTATGATTATTTATTTCCACTGTTGGATTCAGTTTCAGAACCCCAAGGGTATTGTGATTTCGTAGTGAGAATTAGAAACCATTTAATTAATTGTTATCTTCCAGAGCGAACAGTTTTTTGTTCAGCAAGTAAATGAATCTGTCCTCTCATTGACCAGAATTTTTTTATTGGTTTTTTTGGCGCTTAATACTTTCAATCGGAAATAACCGGTTTATTTTCGGTTCGTTAACTCTTAGTAAAATAATTTATTCGAAGGTGTGAAAGAAACCTACGATAATATGAAATCAATAATCGAGATTCAATAAATACAATCTTTAGAGAAATCAAAATTGATTCCATGAAATTTTCATAAACCACAAATGACAAATGAAACGTGATAAAAATTGATTTATAATTTCTTCGATATTTAATATTTCGTATTAATGAATGCGAATTCCGGTATTTTTTTTTCTTATTGATAAAAATTGAGTCTTATTTAGTGAGACTGTCCCTTTTATGGATGACAAGTTACAACGGAATAGCTGCTCATTCAAATTTCCTAGGAGACCGCATTTCAATTGGATTCGCCTAAGATTGCTAGCCCAAAATGCCCCGAGAAAGATCGCTCCTGGCGTTCGCTAAGTTATTTATTACACTTTGAACCTAAGAGGTATTCCAAGAATTTTCTTCCGGGGTTCTAGTTGAAACTCCGGTATAGATTTTGCCGCTTCCGTGGTTTTTAATTCCATTATTACATAGAATTAACTGGAAGATAAAGTGGATTCGATTTCCGGTAAATAATTTCAACTAGACCACTGGAAAATTTTTCATTTTCATTATAGAAAAGTTAACGTAAATGTACACGTCAAACCATATTTTTCCTGGTGCTTTGAATAATTGGAAATCGTACTGTGATAATATAAAAGAGAAAACTTATAAGCAGTTGAAAGGAATGGTATATTGTTCAGTAAAAAAATATACACTTAACCATAAATGAAAATGGTGGAGAGTACTGACGTGAAGTCAAAAGCATTTGGAAGCTTGTTCAACAGTCCCATTTTCTCTGAAATTTTGAAATATCTGAATTAATTTTAAACGAAGCTACACATACATTCTGTCAAGAAAGTACTGGGAATTATCGATTTAAATCTGGCGGGGCAATGAGGCAGGTAAAATTTTTTTTTCCTAGGTTGGTACCACTGTCCTTAATTACTATGCCAAGCTTGAGCGGGATCTGTCAACTAGTGTGTTTGCAACAGCTGATTAAGTCAGTCGATGTCAGAGTGCGTGTCGATTTTTACTATGGGTGATTACGTTGAGCAAAGAATTTGTTTAAAGTTTTGTGTTTCAAATGAATTTTCGTGTGCCGATGAATTGAAAATGTTGCAAAAGGCCTTTGGTGATAATGCTCTATCGAAAACTCGTGCATATCAGTGGTACAGAGCCTTCAAGGACGGTCGTCCATCGACGACGGTCGCCCATCGACGGCTTCGATCGAAGATAACGTCGATAAAATTAAGGAAAGGGTGCTGGAAAACCGTCGTACAAGCTTGAGAGAGATAGCACATGATCTTAAGATATCCCACGAGTCCGCATGTACGCTTTTGATTGATATTTTGGGCATGACTGGTGGCCGTACGACTCGTACCGAAAGACCTGAATTTTCTTCAAAAACGTCATCGCGAACAGGTTGCTTCAGACATGCTGGATCGCTGTAATTCCGATTCTACATTCATGGAACGCATTATAACTGGTGATGAGACCTGGGTCTACGAGTACGATATGCAAACAAGCCAGCAATCATCGGAATGGGTGGCAAAAAATGAGCCGAAACCGAAAAAACCACGCCAAAGCCGCTCGAAAATGAAGGTGATGCTCATTGTTTTCTTCGATATCCGTGGCGTGGTGCACTACGAATTCGTTCCAGAGGGTCAGACGGTAAACAAGGAGTATTACCTAGGCGTTATGAAACGTTTGTGTGAGCGTATCCGTAAGAAGCAGCCAAATTTGTGGGCTAACAACTCATGGATTTTGCATGACGATAACGCGCCTTCTCACCGAGCTACGATTGTGACTGACTTTCTCGCCAAAAACTCAACAAACGTGCTTCAGCAACCACCGTATTCGCCGGATTTGGCTCCCTGCGACTTTTTCCTCTTCCCAAAACTAAAATTGCCCCTTCGTGGCACCCGTTTTGAGTCGATTGAAGCCATAAAACAAAATTCGGCGCGAGAGCTAAAATCCATCCCGGAAAGCGCCTATAAAAAATGTTTCGATAATTGGAAGTGCTGTTGGCATAGATGTATTGGAGCAAATGGAGCCTATTTTGAAGGCGACCCAATAAATTTTGACGATTAAATGTAAAAATGTTGTTTTAATTGAAAATTCCCGGTACTTTCTTGATAGAGTAGTATGTCGGATAAGAATACAGAATTTGATGTAGTCATACGAGAGTCGAATAAACGTAATTTTTGGTATTTTTCGAACCCGTCCTTCGAAGAAACGGAAAAATTTATGTAAATGCCAAATTCACGGTTAAAAAAATTGAACAATACTTTACTTTTTTCGTACTTTTTGCCGAACTCTATGTATTTTTGAACATAACCTACAGGTGTAATAAACATAAGGCAAGTATTATAGTACCAATGAAAATAGAAACAAATTCTTGCAAACAATCTATCTTTTAAGGGTCTTAAATTTGCAAAAAATAAAAGAAAGAGTTACAGAATACCTGAGGCGAAAGCTTACTGCATATATCGAAAACAGTGGTGATCTTATTGAACATCTACTTCATTTTTTTTATTCTAGCTAACCTTCAAAAGGTAGGTGTGATCATTTCCTGATGATCTGTCATTTAGTTCCAAAATTTCAGTAGTTTTACTGAAACAACTTTTGTTTAATAAGACAAAAAAATCCTGTATTGATAGAACATTGCTTTTTCAATTGAACTATCGGCAGATTTTCATTACGACTATGTTAGCACGAATTTGAGTATGGTAATTAGGAAGTTATTCGAATCGGGACAGTGTAACTTACATATGTATTAATTTTCAAACTTAAATAAAACCGAATAGGTTTTGTTGATCGCTGGGTACAAGCAGTAAACATGTATGTTTTATAGCTTTATGGCTACTCATCAGTGCAATGCACCACAGCCAACGAATGCAACACAGCCACGCTCCTATATTCGCCCCGCTTAGGGACCCTACTATTTTTCCAAATAACAGTACCATCTAATTCCCGCGCATACACGTACGCATTTATAACCCAGGCTCAATCAAGAAGGGAACTGTACCCCCAATTATACCTAGCGTCATAGACGTAGAAAATTTCCAAATACTCAAGTAATATTCAATTAAGCCACTGTAACAATATTAACATCTTGATTTAGCGCGGGTTATAGGCTGCGTACGTCTATTCGCGTGCATTAGATGGCACTGTAGTTTGGAAAAACAATAGGGTCGCTAAGTGGGCCGTATATCGGAGCGTGGCTGTGTTACATTTTTTGGTATAGGAGCATTGCATTGATTTACTTCATTTTACAATTGAACAGATTATTTTTTGTTTTGGTCATTTGTTATTTAGATGCTATAACCCCATCTAAAGATTGTACTTAATTTCTGGGCAACCATCTGGATGAAAATTTGAAATAATCTACACAGACTGAATCCTTGTACAAACAATTCTCTTATAGGTTTTTGTTATAGTTTGATCTATAGTCACATGTCATATAATATCCCATTATGGGAAAGATTCTTAGATGTTGGCAGGGGTTTCATGTCACAGAAACGCATCTTGCGTATCATATACAACAGACCACCGCGCTCGTCCTGTAGACCCTTGTTTGTAGAGAATTGTATCCTAATATTGCGTTTCATCTTTATTTCAAGATGTCTCATATATGTGGAAGAAAAGTAATATTGTAAAGTTATTTAGCTTTCATAGCCATAGCGCCAGTAGTGAGGAAACATTACATATTCCCAAACATAAATCAACGCCGTTTGAAATGTCTCCATTAAACTTTATAACCGTTCGCCACATTGTCTTATCTCTTTTTATTGAGGAATTTCAGAAAGCTTTTAAAGACTCGGTTACACATAAGTGAAAAGTTAGTTTTGAATTATGCTCTGACCTATTCTTTATTGATCCAATGGGATAAATTAATTAATTTTTTTATAATAATAATTATTATCATTATCTTTATATGATATGAACGCAAACTATTCACACTTATAACTTCAGAGTCAGTCTACAAAGAATAGTATAACTTTTATGGTGGAATGGTATTCTTTAGATATCCTATAATATTGACACATTCTATGCAAATACAAATTTCTATTCGTATCATACAGATGGCTACCGAAATATTCCATTCCTTGAAATCCCTTACTCGTTGCTTCATCGTTCTGGTTTTCATGCGACTTCTCATTAACACCAAAATCGTTGTTATATTATCCAAGATCATTTTGTACTCAAAACCGACATATTTTAATTACAAATGAGTTTCAACGTCGTTGGAGTCATAGGCAGAGTTGCACCCCATTGCCTATCTGATGAGTTCAGATGTGCAACTCGGAACGAAACGCCGCTTCCTGAACTGATAGGTTGAAGCTCCCTCGTAATACGCCATTTTCTTCAGAACTTTATATCTTTATTTCCAATATAACCGTTTAATGGTATTGTCGGATTGAAATTAGAGGAATCGAGATATGTTAATGTAACGGTAACTGCAAATATGCAAGTTATGGCGTCACAACATCATATTTTTTTTAAATTAATCTCTTCTTATTTTTCTAAATGAAGTTGACACAATTTTTAATACCACCCGAAAAATCACCTCGAATTTGATACAATTACGCAGCCTGTCAAGAGAACCAACGACTTTTATAAATTGCTGGAATTTTTGTTAGGCGGATTCTACGCTTTCATCGCTGAATGACGGCGATCGTTATGAACAATCTACATAGAGTTATGAAATTTCCGGCCTTCTTCACTACCTGAGTAGCATGTTAACATAATGGAGAAACTCCATTCAACTGAATAAATAGCCCCTTTTAATTCACCCAGAGACACGACCCTCTCAACTCCTCACGAAATCTTTACGGAACAACTTTCCTTATCTAATTTGCTACTTTCTTCTAACGTGTTTGCGAACATCGCCTCCTCCGAAATTTGACAGGATAGAATAATTTACTATGCGCTCCGAACTTTTTTCATGAAATTTTTCTCGCGAGAAGTAAAACGGGTAATGAATTTCGGCATGGCCTTTCAAAATGCGTTTCCGGCTACATACTCAGCTGCAAGTAGCTGTTGCTAGTGCTGTGTATCTGGTGTTTTAGGCCAGTGTATTCCCACTTGTTGGTTGTCATGTCAATTCCTAAGTCTTGGCTGAATGATGTTTGCTTGTGTTTTAATTCATATATTACACGTTCTCCTACTTTATTACAACTTTGAGTATCATATTAATTAATGAACTTCGCCTGGGGTAGTTGGAGGGTGGACTGAGTAGCTGACCAATTATCACTGCCGGTCCCAAGTCCAAGGCCAAGAGTGCCTCAGGATGGAGGTGTGGTCAAAAGTGCAAGTAGTGTGGACAAAAGTGCAAGAGCCAAGAATGGAGTTTCAATTGCCGTTTAAAAAAAGTACAGAGACCATATTCGAAGTTGGGAAGAAATAAATGACCGACCAATAACTTTAGAGATAGAGAAAAATGGAGAGAACATAATAACAATAATGGCAGTATGCGCCCTAAACGACGATGCAATGGTTGGTATAAAATATGATTTCTAGAAGAAACTTTTTTTTGAGTAAGGTAAGACAAACGAAACAAAATCTTGTCTCCTTGTAATATTTAATAATATAATAATGATGATAAATAGCCTTAAAAATAACTTACACTGTTCTGTGATTTTGTTAGAACATAGATCAATCTTGAATTCTAAAGTTGATCTGGTTTCGAAGCATTCATTCTTAACACGTTGTGAAATAGGTTAGTTTTTTTATTTTGATATTTGGAATATTATCTAGGACCGATGAAGGGATTACTTAGATTTATATTTGTTTTTTGAAGATATAGTGCATGTTTTGAGAGATTGAGAATTAACTTATTAGAATATCTGAATATATTAAATATTTCAAATAAATTATATTCTTTGAGAAGTCCTTAAGGTGTGTTCATGTTTTTAAAAGGCAATTGGTGTTCTTAAAGGTAAGATCAGAAACAAAATTTTGTCTCCTTTAAATATTTATTTATTAAAATTTGACTATTAAAACAAATTGAAATATGTTTATCTTCTACAATTTTAATTTCAAAAAAATTTTTATTCAAAAAACTTTTAGAAATAAATTTATGTCTAACAAGCACCGCTTACATTTAATAGACGTATATAATCAAAACTCAATATATAATGTCAAATGGAATAAATAACCCAACAGATATACGAAAGTAATTAAAATTAATAAATAAATATTCAAAGGAGACAAAATTTTGTTTCTGGTCTTACCTTTAAGAACACCAATTGCCTTTTAAAAACATGAACACACTTAAAGGACTTCTCAAAGAATATAATTCATTCGAAATATTTAATATATTTAAATATTCGAATAAATTATTTCAAAAATCTCTAAAAAAATGTGCACTATATCTTCAAAAAACAAATATAATTCTAGACAATCCCGTCTTCAGTCCTCATTTAATATTCCAAATATCAAAATCAAAAACTTAACCTATATCTCTCACGTGTTAAAGACTTAAGCTTCGAATTACAGATCAACTATATAATTCAAGATTGATCTATGTTCTAACCAAATCAAAGAACAGTGTGAGTTATTTTAAGGTTTACTTAAATTCATTGACATTCTATAATGAGGTTTATTGAAGCAAAAATATAATTATATATTAAAAGGCAATTGGTGTTCTTAAAGGTAAGACCAGAAACAAAATTTTGTCTCCTTTGAATATTTATTTATTAATTTTAATTACTTTCGTATATCTGTTGGGTTATTTAATCCATTTGACATTATATATTGAGTTTTGATTTTATACGTCTATTAAATGTAAGCGGTGCTTGTTAGACATAAATTTATTTCTAAAAGTTTTTTGAATAAAATTTTTTTTGAAATTAAAATTGTAGAAGATAAACAAATTTGAATTTTTTTTAATATTCAAATTTTGTTATATTTCTTCTATCAAGTAAAAGGCCTTTCTATTTTATTTTATATATAATATATAATTATATTTCGGCTTCGATAAATCTCATTATAGAATGTCAATGAATTTAAGTAAACCTTAAAATAACTCACACTGTTCTTTGATCTTGAATTATATAGTTGATCTGTATTTCGAAGCTTAAGTCATTAATACGTGAGAGATATAGGTTAAGTTTTTGATTTTGATATTTGGAATATTAAATGAGGACTGAAGATGGGATTGTCTAGAATTATATATGTTTTTTGAAGATATAGTGCACATTTTTTTAGAGATTTTTGAAATAATTTATTCGAATATTTAAATATATTAAATATTTCGAATGAATTATATTCTTTGAGAAGTCCTTTAAGTGGGTTCATGTTTTTAAAAGGCAATTGGTGTTCTTAAAGGTAAGACCAGAAACAAAATTTTGTTTCCTTTGAATATTTATTTATTAATTTTAATTACTTTCGTATATCTGTTGGGTTATTTATTCCATTTGATATTATATATTGGGTTTTGATTATATACGTCTATTAAATGTAAGCGGTGCTTGTTAGACATAAATTAATTTCTAAAAGTTTTTTGAATAAAAATTTTTTTGGAATTAAAATTGTAGAAGATAAACATATTTCAATTTGTTTTGATATTCAAATTTTGTTATATTTCTTCTATCAAGTAAAAGGCCTTTCTATTTTGTTATATATATATATATATATATATATATATATATATATATATATATATAATATATAATTATATTTTGGCTTCAATAAATCTCATTATAGAATGTCAATGAATTTAAGTAAACCTTAAAATAACTCACACTGTTCTTTGATTTTGTTAGAGCATAGATCAATCTTGAATTATATAGTTGATCTGTATTTCGAAGCTTAAGTCTTTAACACGTGAGAGATATAGGTTAAGTTTTTGATTTTGATATTTGGAATATTAAATGAGGACTGAAGACGGGATTGTCTAGAATTATATTTGTTTTTTGAAGATATAGTGCACATTTTTTTAGAGATTTTTGAAATAATTTATTCGAATATTTAATATATTAAATATTTCGAATGAATTATATTCTTTGAGAAGTCCTTTAAGTACGTTGATGTTTTTAAAAGGCAATTGGTGTTCTTAAAGGTAAGACCAGAAACAAAATTTTGTCCCCTTTGAATATTTATTTATTAATTTTAATTACTTTCATATATCTGTTGGGTTATTTATTCCATTTGACATTATATATTGAGTTTTGACTATATACGTCTATTAAATGTAAGCGGTGCTTGTTAGACATAAATTTATTTCTAAAAGTTTTTTGAATAAAAATTTTTTTTTAAATTAAAATTGTAGAAGATAAACATATTTCAATTTGTTTTAATATTCAAATTTTGTTATATTTCTTCTATCATGTAAAAGGCCTTTCTATTTTATTTATTTATTAATTTCGATGACTTTCGTATATCTGTTGGTTTATTTATTCCATTTGACATTATATATTGAGTTTTGATTATATACGTCTATTAAACGTGTGCGCTGCTTATTTTAGGCATTAATTTTATTCTTAAAGTTTTTTGAAAACATTTTTTTGAAATTAAAATTGTATAAGACAAACATATTTTAATTTGTTTTGATATTCAAATCTTGTTATATTTCTTCTATCAAGTAAAAAGCCTTTTTCTATTTTATTCTAGAAGAAACTTTCAGATATATTGGAGAACATGAAGGATGATAAAGAAGTATGATTACTCGGAGTTTTCAATTCTAGGGTCGGAAAATCAGACAACGATTACGTTATCGGAAAACATGGGGAAGACCAGAGAAATAATAACGGTCAGCGACTGAAAGAACTGTGTTGAACTCTCTATTTGAAAGTTATGAATGGATTATTCCTACATAAAGATATACACAAGTTTACTTGGATTCAGCTCAAAAGAGGGTTGAGATCAATATCAAACTACCTAATCTAGCGACAAATCTCTAGGTTGAACACTAATGACGTAAGGGCATATCGTGGTGCGGAATACGGGTTTGATTACCACTTGGTGATAGCCAAAATAATAGTGAATTTCAGAAACACCAGGCATAAGTCAACACAGTTCCTTGATAAGCTTGGTGGGCTGGAAAACTTCAAGTAATAAATGAGTATACAGACGTTGACAGCAATTATCAATTATTGAACAACTGCATACATCAAGCAGCAAGCGAAGCTTTGGGATATGAGGAGATTATTGATAGCGGAATGAGGGAAACTTCCTGTCAAAAAACAATGACACAAGTGTTGTCATATTCTAAATAACAACTTCTTCATAATACCAACTCTAGATAACCCATCCTTTAGGTTTTTAATATCATAGTATAGGTCAACAAAACCGCGAATCATACGGGAGATATTCATAGAAACCTACTTCATTCTAATATAAATTATATAAATATTTTAAAAAATTTTTAAAAAATTTTTAAAATTTATAGGATTTTGGTTAATAATTTTTATTTATTGGATTTTGTTATACCATTCGGATGTCTTATAATGAATGTTTATTTTATGTCATGATATAAGTGGTACTTATACGACATTATTTTAATTTATTTTCAGAAGTTTTAATCATTAAATATAATCTTTTGGAATTAAATATGTAGAAGGCTAATTTTTTAAAAATTTTTTAAAATATTTATATAATTTTATATACCTTCTATCAAGAATTAACCTCTATTTATGTTATTTTATTCATAATATATAATTAATTGGTTTTCTAACATTCTTTATACAGATAGTCCTTGTGCTATAGCAAAGGCCGTTAAATTTGTCTTTCAATCTTCTAGATCAAGGGTAAACCACAGATATATTTCTGTGTGTAGTGAATATCATATTTAAAGGTTCATTTCAGTAGAACTTTTTCTAGAAGATGAAAGGTGAGTTGAATATTTATTGTTGATTAATGTTATATTTATTGAATGTGAATATTTGAATACTGATGAGCAAAGTCGATTTTGAAACTTGTTTTTCAGTAATGTTTTGCATATCTTGAGTTTTTATATAAGGTACCTTGGTTAGATATCCAATAATATTGAATAGTCTAAGTAAGATAGTTTTGTGATGAAATTCTTAAGATTATGTTGGATATTCTTGAAAGATATTGGTTTCCATAAGATTGATAAGCAGAAACAAAATTTTGTCTATTCAAAATGTTTAATTTATAGGATTTTGGTTAATAATTTTTATTTATTGGATTTTGTTATACCATTCGGATGTCTTATAATGAATGTTTATTTTATGTCATGATATAAGTGGTTCTTATACGACATTATTTTAATTTATTTTCAGAAGTTATAATCATTAAATATAATCTTTTGGAATTAAATATGTAGAAGGCTAATTTTTTAAAAATTTTTAAAAATTTTTTTAAAATATTTATATAATTTTATATACCTTCTATCAAGAATTAACCGCTATTTATGTTATTTTATTCATAATGTATAATTATTTGGTTTTCTAACATTCTTTATACAGATAGTCCTTGTGCTATAGCAAAGGCCGTTAAATTTGTCTTTCAATCTTCTAGATCAAGGGTAAACCACAGATATATTTCTGTGTGTAGTGAATATCATATTTAAAGGTTCATTTCAGTAGAACTTTTTCTAGAAGATGAAAGGTGAGTTGAATATTTATTGTTGATTAATGTTATATTTATTGAATGTGAATATTTGAATACTGATGAGCAAAGTCGATTTTAAAACTTGTTTTTCAGTAATGTTTTGCATATCTTGAGTTTTTATATAAGGTACCTTGGTTAGATATCCAATAATATTGAATAGTCTAAGTAAGATAGTTTTGTGATGAAATTCTTAAGATTATGTTGGATATTCTTGAAAGATATTGGTTTTCATAAGATTGATAAGCAGAAACAAAATTTTGTCTATTAAAAATGTTTAATTTATAGGATTTTGGTTAATAATTTTTATTTATTGGATTTTGTTATACCATTCGGATGTCTTATAATGAATGTTTATTTTATGTCATGAAATAAGTGGTACTTATACGACATTATTTTAATTTATTTTCAGAAGTTATAATCATTAAATATAATCTTTTGGAATTAAATATGTAGAAGGCTAATTTTTTAAAAATGTTTTAAAATATTTATATAATTTTATATACCTTCTATCAAGAATTAACCTCTATTTATATTATTTTATTCATAATATATAATTATTTGGTTTTCTAACATTCTTTATACAGATAGTCCTTGTGCTATAGCAAAGGCCGTTAAATTTGTCTTTCAATCTTCTAGATCAAGGGTAAACCACAGATATATTTCTGTGTGTAGTGAATATCATATTTTGAGGTTCATTTCAGTAGAACTTTTTCTAGAAGATGAAAGGTGAGTTGAATATTTATTGTTGATTAATGTTATATTTATTGAATGTGAATATTTGAATACTGATGAGCAAAGTCGATTTTAAAACTTGTTTTTCAGTAATGTTTTGCATATCTTGAGTTTTTATATAAGGTACCTTGGTTAGATATCCAATAATATTGAATAGTCTAAGTAAGATAGTTTTGTGATGAAATTCTTAAGATTATGTTGGATATTCTTGAAAGATATTGGTTTTCATAAGATTGATAAGCAGAAACAAAATTTTGTCTATTCAAAATGTTTAATTTATAGGATTTTAGTTAATAATTTTTATTTATTGGATTTTGTTATACCATTCGGATGTCTTATAATGAATGTTTATTTTATGTCATGATATAAGTGGTTCTTATACGACATTATTTTAATTTATTTTCAGAAGTTATAATCATTAAATATAATCTTTTGGAATTAAATATGTAGAAGGCTAATTTTTTAAAAATTTTAAAAAAAAATTTTTTTAAATATTTATATAATTTTATATACCTTCTATCAAGAATTAACCTCTATTTATGTTATCTAATATAAATGTTAATAATTATCAGAACGTTCTTAACTCGAATGCATATACATCTTATATAGATAAACCAACTAGAATTTCACAATAAACAATGTCAATAGAGAAGTTGATCCGGTCATTTTTCATACTGACATAATGGATCACTTCGGGTAGAATATTTATTGCAGATCACTGCACATCTAAACTTTCAAAGGTTTAAACACATATTGAAAAACAAAACAGTTATAGAATACTGAACAAGTTGACTGAAAAAAAAGACTGGAAGGAGGTATTGGTGAGTCGTGATCCCCAAGAATTATATGATGCTTTTATCCATAATTTGTATTCATGTATAATTGAACACGAAATAATTTGAAAAAGTTGATTACAACAGGTCTTTTTACTTCCATCAACAGAAGAAATTTTCTTGAAAATATATTATGCAAAAAGCACTCTGATATTTATTAATAAGGAGTATGAGCTATGGTGTTAGAAAGTTCAAGAAATCGAGACAGTATAACAATTCTATACTCAAACAAACTCGACAAGGTTTTATTGATCACAGCGGCAAATTGCAGACGTGCGCACTTTTCAAACTGATTGGTTTTCATCACTGCAATGTATGCTAGTGACTCCAAATCTGTCAAGTATCTATATTCGCTATACACAGAGGCTCTTAGATATTAATAATACACTAACGCCATCTAGACTATGCAAAATACATACAAGACATACCCTTGCGATGTCTCGATTTCTAGAACTTTCCATTACCAAAGCTCATACTCCTTATTAATGATTTTCGATACAGATCAGCCGGATTAATTTATTTTAATATGAATATGCTAATTTTTGAGCATTACAACACTTTATGGTGATTCGAGCATGAGAAAAGTATATTCTGCGTTCGTAACGTGAAAATATCGAGAATACATTTCCTTAATTGAATTGAAACGCAAAGGTATGTCTTGTATGTATTCTGCATATTCTAGATGTTAGTGACTCCAAATCTGTCAAGTATCTATATTCGCTATACACAAAGGCTCTAAGGTTTTAATAATACACAAGCGCCATCTAGAGTATGCAAAATACATTCAAGACATACCTTTGCGAGTTAATTCAAGTAAATAAAAGTATTCTCGATATTTTCACGTTTTTAAGGCAGAATAAACTTTCCTCATGCTCTAATCAGACCATAATTCGCCGTAATGCTCAGAATTAGCATATTCATATTCAAATAAATCAATTCGGCTGATCTGTATCAGAAATTATTAATAAGGAGTATGTGCTATGATAATGAAAAGTTCTAGAAATCGAGATAGAGTAACATACATGTATGTATGAGCTATGGTAATAGAAGGTTCTAGAAATCGAGATAGTGTAACATACATGTATGTTACACTGTCAACATTTTTGGTACAGATCAGCCGAATTTATTTATTTGACTCTGATATATATTGAGTCGGTCTTTACTCGATGAAAATGTTTAAATAAGATCATTCTGATTCTCACATTTACTATGATACAACTATCGTTTTGCTCACACAGTAGCATCGTCGCTTAGGTGGTATATATTACATTTTGAATAACTAATTTAGTATTTTGAATAACAAGTTTGAATTTTGGCAAACGTTCGTACAAATTTGAAATAGATATAAAAATAACAATACAATTGAATTTATGAATATTATTGTCCAATTCATAAAAACTCGAATTCTGAAAAAAGCATATATATATATATATATATATATATATATATATATATGTGTGTATTAAACTGTATAATAAATCTTCTTTCTGAGATCGTTAGAAATCTGAGTATAATAACTTTCTTTCGTGAAACAATATTCTAAATACTTTGAATATGTGAACAATATTCATTAAATAAATTTGAAGATTCCTTCCTGCAAGACATTAAACATTCATTCGATTTTTTTAAAGAATATCTTTACTGTATTTTATTTATATTTTCACTTTATAATTCTGAGGTGTGATGACCTGAGTAGTCGATGCCAAACAGAGATAATTTTTATATAATTTCATGAGAGGAAAACCAAAATATTGCAAATCATTGAATAAAAGTATTATCCAGATGCTAGGATAAATGTGGTTACTTTTTTATGGAGTGTACTAGTAATTAGCGAGAATTGATGTTTTTTCGGACTGACTGTGACATTTTTTTTATCTTCAGGCAGTCTATTATGTGAAAGAGAAGTGGCTAATGGATGTGCAAACATTTCCGTTGTGTCCAATACACAAAAGGGATTATGATGGTAGTTGAGATAAACACGAAAATTGATAGGTTCTCGAGTGTCTCCCCTCTTCTAGCTGCTACTCGTGGGATCTATAGATTTTTATGATTATTCCAGAAGGTTTTCAGTAAATTAATACAATAAATAACTGTATCTAGTTTAATTGTGGGCTGCTTTGGTTTGATATTTATAGCTACTTCGAAATCGAATGTATTTATTGACCAGAATCTCATACTAGCTCTCATACTAGTGGACATACTAAGTCCACTGCTCCAAAATGGAAGTAGATAATTTACATACTTATAAAAATATATGAGGGAAGAAAAAAGGATTCTGTATACGTACTGATATATTAAGTTACGTATCTACATACTGTTAACCTGCCTGAAATGGCATAATAAGCAAGACTGCTTCAAAAAGAGAATATAGTAAGGAAATAAACAAAATTAAGATTCTAACCTGGTGGAGTCTGGTGGTTTAAAAAAAGCTTCCTTCAATTAGAAACATCTTGAATGACGGTTCAATATCGAGTACTGCTCCTACTATATCCGGCATTGTGTCAATGAAGACTTGAGGTTTTGCAAATTTCACTCAAAGCATTGGTGAACTGTTGCAAAATATGAAGTGGATCAGGCAAGCGATATATATATATATATATATTGTGACATTGCAGATCAGACATGTTCAATACAATTATGGTTCGAAGAGGCAGCGGGTCAATCCATTCGGTTAATGCCATTATCTTCGATTAATATGAAATTGTCGCAAATGTTTGTTGCAAAATAGAAACAGTAATTGGTTCTACAATCAAATCACACTACCAAAACTATGCAACCTATTCCGGATTATTTGGGCAGAAAATATTCTACCGGTAGCTTTCCGGAATGAGTTATTAATCAGGATCCCCATCTGTGCACATTCCAGTTCTCATGATCAAGAGCCCAACGATATCTTACAGCTCCTCATTCAAATGCTGGTGCTTGGTGGATCTTCTTGTCTTCAAAATTTTTGACCAGAAACTATCGGCCTTGCCAGAATGATCTGTGAAGAAGGTATTAGTTCGTACAGCAAACCGTATTATCCGATCGATTGTAGCTTGTTCTTCCAGCCCATGAGTATATGCAGCACTTCCATTAATACGATAGTGATGTCACGTTCACCAGCTATACTTTGCGAAACTCGGAGACGGTTAGCAACTTCTTGTTGGGTTAACCCTTTATGTAACCAACACACTAATTTTTCAAGTTGAGCGACTTATAAATGTATGTTGAACTCGTGACAATTAATTCACAGCTGAAACTTCACAACACAAGATCGATTGCAATAGCACATTTTCGCACATACGGACCATAAAAAAAGATACACCTAGGAGACATAAGTTTTTCGTAATTAAGTCATCCAGTGTCATGAGGACCTTATTCTTTATGTGTGTAATACGCCTGTCCACATGGTACGAACAGTAAGTAGAAAAAGTCAGTTTTCTCTCGAAAATGTACTTCAATTTTTGAGCAGTGTATTTATCGTATTTTAGAGACTTTTTCGGGGAACGAAACAAGAGTATACAATCGTAACTGAATACTGGCAAGAAAAAACTTCAATACAGGAACTAGTCAAAATAATTGCTAGAACTCTACACATTTTCAGCCAAGAAAAACTGAGAAGCAGATTGTTGAAATCCATATTTGTACCCAATATGTATTCTATTTCAAGCCATTACTTTCCATTTTTATTGCGAAGATTCAAAAACTATTGTTCTACAATATCCTCAAGAACGTTTTCATCAAGATGGAATATTTACGAGTTAAGTAGCAATCTCACCATCATAATATTGCTAACTCGAAACATAATTGCCGATTATTTCAGTACCTCACTAGATTATATCTTTGTAGCATTACCACTCCATTCAGGAAATTATTGTGCTGATTGCTTCCTCACATGATTGCTCATGTCAGTAGGTTATTTTCCTTCAGACTTCATGCGATTTTATGTGTTTCTTTGTCCTACTACTGTAATGAACTAGTTGTAATTGCGGAACTTGTTCAACAAGGTATTGAGAAAAACTATGATGAACTATGAAGATAACTTACAGAGTTCAATAGCATAGACCCTTGCTTTATCTTCGAGCCTCATTTTTAAGGGGCATAACTTGAATTGCAGTCAACACGATAATGACAATGTCTCATTGACTCCACTCTGGCATTTGGAGGAAAATATACAAC
Organism: Megalocaria dilatata; assembly: GCA_034642435.1. Classification (NCBI taxonomy): domain Eukaryota; kingdom Metazoa; phylum Arthropoda; class Insecta; order Coleoptera; family Coccinellidae; genus Megalocaria; species Megalocaria dilatata. The sequence goes on from CM067856.1 coordinate 46,074,677, forward strand.
CAATATCAATCCTAGAAATTTGGGTATCAAACTGGTCATTCCTCTTACAGAGAGATATTTAAGATTAATTAATATCCGGAGATCAATAACCGTTACATTAGTTCTCCTTCTTCAGAATGTAGAATCGTCTGATGCAGAGCAGTTTAAACTTATGAATCTAGATTTCACATAAAGAGGGTTCAACCAAACCAGAAGAAATATTCTTCTCTCGATGAATCATTATCCTAAGTAGAAACTATGCGAGATATATTTATGAGACAGGTGAGATTGTCAAATCTGCCATGTACGGATATCATTCTGTTGGTCAAAAAGACAGATATAACCCTAAGACTTACGAGCCTTGCTATCGAATTCTTTGATTATCAAGGTTTGACAGATAATCAGACTGATTATTTGGTGCTCAAGTTATTTGAGAAAAAAAAACATATTCTTGAAAGGTGAAACTATTGAAACGGTTAACAATAATCATACGCTCAAATACCTCAGGCTGCTATTCTTTTTGTCGATTGGAATAACTCTGTGTAATGATGAACTACCCTGACGGCAGATGACGGCTCCATTCAAGTAGTAACAGAAGCTCTCTTCTGAAGACTTTTATGCTCCCCTTGCAAATTCACTCAATGCAAAATACTTCTTTTGATCAAGATCCTCAATGAGTTTGACTAAAAAATCCAATTTGATGTTAAGACGACCTTTTATTTCCTCTTCACGTGGGTTCTTTTCTTTTTCAAAAAATATTCCGGGCATAATCTAACAGCGTAGCAAAGACATGACTTCGCCTTATAGGAGAAATTATTGAAATATCACTGAGTGAGGCAGACGAATGGACGAAATGGTTAAAATGTTTGATTAAAACCGACACAGCTACGACGATAAAATATATGGTTTTACAACAAGAACGATCGATGTTATCGTACGGCTCTTTTAATAGCTTAAGTTTTCATTTTATTATTAACAATGCGTATTATTAACAATATGTTAATTGAATTCTATATGCGTGCAACTACAAATATTTCGTCAAGTCGAGCCTGAATACAGTTCTATACTTGAATTGGCTTGCTAAGGTATGTCGTGTATGTATATTTTCGTGCACTACATGGCGCTAGTGTATGATGAATACATTGGTGTTCCTGTGCAGGACGAGCATAGGTACGTGGCAGATTTGTGGTCGTTGGACATTACACTGACGAGAACCAACAAGTTCGAAACGTGCGTATGTCTGCTTCTTATGTTTCAGCGATCAACAAAACCTAAACTGGAGTGTTTGAATTAGTTATATAGGTGAATGTTACATCGAGACATCGATTTGTAGAACTTTCTATTTTACAATAGCTTATACTCTTTATTAATTTTATTCGGTACAGATCTACAGCCGAATTAATTTATTTGTTTGAACATTGTCTTTCATTTTCGATTCACCAGAAAACACAAATATATTATACCTAACAAAATCAAATAGAGCTAGAAGCAGCATTTATAATAATAAAGTTAAAGCAGACATCATTATAGGGTCAACAGTTTCGAGAGTATAAAAGGAAGAGGAACTACACATCAGATACAATAGGAGCATTAAGAAATCATTACCGTTCTTGGACCTTGGAAAAACCTAGGAGTATACTTGTATGGGCAGTCAGAGTTTATGTCATTTTTTCCGGGTGAAAATGAAATCATTCAAAGGTGTTCAAAGTACATTGAATGAAATGAAACTAGTCTATAAAGTGACGGAATATATAAATTATTCAACCTCTTTTCGACAGGATAGTGATATAAATGATCATTCGAATAAAAGATTTTCGTTTTTAAATAAATTGCCAAAATTGTTTTTATTTCCAAGAAAGTTTTTCGCTTCATTTCAATGTTTAGAAGAGTAATTATAATCTTCATGTTTAGCAGGCTTAAGGTGCGGAAGCTCCTTATTTTGTAACAGTAACACTTTCGAAGGTGAAGTTTTAAATAGTTTGGAATCAGTTGAAAAAGTTGAATGTATTTAGGAAAAGGGAACCTTATTTCTCAAGGAAAATCTATTAAAAGTCTACAATAACCTAGTTATCCAGTAATAATACATCCGAATTCAATTTAGTTTTCAGGATTCTGTAATAACTGACATCAGGATGGAAATAATTCCATAGGAGGGACACAATTCTTTCCTCAACTTCGAATAATTTAATCGTTGAAAACCATTCATTTGGGGACAAAAACGGTTATTACCGACCCGTTTTTCTGCCGTGACGTGAATGAATATTCGATTGCTCTGCAATATTTCAACGCCTTCTCAGTACTTGTCGAAAGAATATATTATTTATTCACATATCCTTCAAAATCTAAGCTCATTATTATCAGTAATTCTCATTTGATGGACCAAAATTTATTCTATTCGACTCAATCGTACATTTTGTGTGAATCCAAAATTCGAAAACACTGATCTAGTGAAATAATGAATTACTTTGTTTTCTATCACTTTTTATTATAACTTATATACAGTGACTCGAGTTTCGTAGTGTTATAATAAAAAGTGATAGATAACAAAGTAATTCATTATTTCATTCCATTAAAATTAACTACCATAAAGTAACGGACTACTCCATCCAATACTGATCTAGTGTGTTGATACATACACAGTAATGGCCCTAAATAAAATTTCAAGTAGTCAAATTATGCCTGAGACTACGCTTGATGAAATTATAAAAATTCAAATTTGATTTAATTATCTGAAGAAATATCGCAGTTCTGTCGAAAATTGCATTCTACGAAAATATCTCAATGATAATTTGATGTTCAAATAAATTAATTCGGCTGGTCTGTACCTGAAATCATTAATAAAGAGTATGAGCTACGGTAGCAGAAAGTTCTAGAAATCGAGATAGTGTAACGTAGATCTTTATAACAATTCTATACTCAAATAAAAAATACAAGGTCTAGAGTATGCAAAATACATACAAGACATACCTTTGCGAGTTAATTCAAGTAAAGAAATGTATTCTCGATATTTTCACTAACGCAGAAAAAACTTCCCTCATGTTCAAATCGATTTATTTGAAGATGAATATGCTTATTATGAGCATTACAGCAAATTATGGTCTGATTTAAGCATGAGAAAAGTTTTTTCTGCGTTAGTAACGTGAAAATATCGAGAATACATTTCTCTACTTGAAGTAACTTGCAAAGATATATCTTGTATGTATTTTGCATTCTCTAGAAGGCGCTAGTGTATTATTAATACATTAGTGTCTCTGTGTATAGCTTATATGGATACTTGACAGATTTGGAGTCGCTAGCATAAATTGCATTGACGAAAACCAATCATTTTGAAACGTGCGCATGTCTGTAATTTGCCTCTCTGATCAACAAAACCTTGTCGAGTTTGTTTGAGTATAGAATTGTTATACATATGTATGTTTCACTGTCTCGATTTCTAAAACTTTGTATTACCATAGCTCATACTCCTTATTAATATTAATTTGATGTTTTGTTTTATATAGAAAATACAGTTGCTTGGGTGATTTCATTTTGTGAGCCTCATTTTTCTCTGCTATTTTGTTGTTCATCTGATGGACAGATAACCTTATCCTTATTACTGAAGTTCTCAAGCTGGACCAAAATTTATTTGAGTGGAATATTCCGTTACCTTGCGATATTTCATTTCAAAATGGAATGAAATAAGAAAGTACGTAGTTTTCTATCATTTCTTAAAAGTTATTTCATTACATTTTAAAAATTTATCTGAGAATTCAAATTGTTCTCTTCATTAATAATATCGTACACGTATAAAATTCTACTCCTGATTTTTAACATTTCTAATTTCATTAAATATCCTATGCTGTGATTAGTTTTGGGGTTTTACTTCAATGTGATAAAGCTAGCATACAAAAACCTCTTACTATACAGAAAATGAATGGAAATTAAAAGAAATTACATGTGCGGCAGTTAACCAATAATGAATATAAAATTTTGACCGTGATAATTGAAAAAACAACTGTTTCGAGTGGATATTCAAAAACTGAAAATTCCACTATTAAAAGATGCTCCACATATGATACAAAAAGGTCTTCCTTATTCTCTTTAAGAAAAACTATATGGGATAGTCTCCAGAAAAAGCATTTGTAATTCTCACCCATAATCTCATCAATTGGGAGCTATTTGGATGCTTCATAGAAAAAACAATGAAAAACATGTTTACATAGCTTAATTCACCAAATATCCTGTTTAAAAGCAAGCTTGAATAAACGTGTTTAGCTAACTGGGCAACTAGGCACTTCCAAAGAAAAATGCTGAAGATAAGATAAGATCATAGACTCAATATCTGAAAACTGCGGCGGCCCAAAATAAATTTTATGAAAAGTATAAATTGACTTCGGTCGTTAGCCATTTGATTCGACAAATCAATAAAGTTTTCTTCACTCTCTCTATAATTTGAAGATCACATTGTCTTTCAGACATTTTATTCGATTCAATTCTGAATTAAACGTTTTGAGAGATTTTTTAGGTTTCACTTGTAGAGGTTTCGGAGAATTGATCCTGTTATATTCTGAAATATCAGAAAACAACTGTTCAAAGTAATTTTCAATTTACATTTCTGAAACCTCCATGAAGCAAACCGAGAATGAAAAGTGGAATTAGTCAAATTTCAATATCCTAATTGATGAATTACCCACGAATACAATATTCGACAAATTCGGTCTGTTTAATTGATGGATTATGGGATATTAATGGTCGGATGTGGGTTTTATTTAGAGGACATGTGATATATCGTTATAATTAAATCATTGACATTTGGAATATATCACGTGAAAGAAATAGCTGATTATTTCGAATAACATTCTATGAATGAGTACCCTTTTATTACAAATGATATAGAATTAAATATGGGGATGCTTTATTTTTTCATATTTGTTTTCGACCCAAAGGTCCTTGACTTTTGTCAATATATGCATTTTTACAATATATGAAATGTCGAATCTGAAAAATTCTAAAAGTATAATTTATTGAAATAAATAAAATTCACTCATGATTTGAATATTGTTTCATTTCTATAGAACGCTCTTCAGCAAATATAATTCAGAAAATCATTATTTCATTTAAATTCTAAAAGCACGTCGTTCAGAATTCAGGAACAAATATGAAATATATGCAAAATAGTTTACTACCTTTATGTGAAAAAAATTGAATATATTTGAGCTTCTGAAGAGTTATCTATTTTATTAATCATTTGACTTCTAATAAAAATGCTAAAGTACGAATTATTTGTATATCATATGTCCGGAATTTGCAAAATCATTGAGGTTTATCATGCCAAACACGTAGGATGTTCTTTTATGTCTTTCTATTTTCGAAAATCTTAATAATGACGTGGGATCTAAGAGAATTTCCTTCGATGATAATAAATTTTTGGATCACTATTTTGAAAATTGAAAAGTTGCCGACTCGATTACTTCTTCTTTATCTATTTCTCATCACGATAGATGAAACTTATTATTAAAGGGATTAAAGAAAATAATTTGCCACCACGAGGAAGTATATTATTATATTATTCTGCTACTCCTAGATCTTCTGTGAAGATCCCTCAGAAGCTTTTTCAGCTTGTGCGAGTTAGGAGGTCATTTGTGTTCTGGGTAGGCTTAATTACTCCGATCTTGCGCCACTTTAGGTCACAGCACTGTTAATTTTCGACCCAACAGTGAAATGGTAGCCGACACACATCCAAATAGAAAATTTCTTTTCTTGATCAGGATTCGAACCAGTAACCTTTCGGTTACGAGCCCTATACCCTTACCAAGGAGCTGTCGGCACTCATATAATGCATAATATTATTATGTAGTTTTGTTTTTTGTTGTGCCATTGCCTTGAAAGTTCTTGTCAATCATTTGAACGCTAAATAGAACCTCAAAATTTCTCAGACCGATTAATTTCACATATCTTTTATCGAGTGTTCCATAGAGAAACGCGAAAAGTATAAAAATATTCGCGGGTCTTCATAGCTATGAACTAATAACAAAATTGGATTTCTTTGAGGCCAATACCTGGCCAGGGTTAAGATCCTTAACACAGAGTGAGTTAGGAGTGATTTTCTTTTCTTTGGTCGAACAATTTGGCACTTAACTATATCCAGGCTGTTTTCCATAGAGTCATTCATTATACTTGGATTATTTTTGTTATGGCCTAATAATGAATTTCAAAAGACTGTAAATAAAGCATATTTCATCAAGAGTGTTAAGATTTCAATTTCAAATAATATAATGAAGAAAACTAACTAAATACTAGCTTTATTCTGAAGCTTGAATGTCATCGTTGCCAATAACGATCACTCGATCACTCCAATTTTTTATCATACTGTGCAGCCATTCCGGCTTTATTTCGCCAATAACTTGACAAATACTCTCTTTGTGTTCCAAAGTCTACAGCTTGTTGGCTTAGACTTGTACTTCCATAAGCCTCAAAGAAATTAATCCACACGTGTCCAATCATACGGCGCAAATACATCAATCCTCGTAAGAAGATCCTATCGTTAAACCTTTTCCTCAGTAAAAAATAGCATCAGCTCTATGGCATGTAGCACCACTTTGTAAGAACTAAAGAGTAAAGTGGCCCTGTAGCTCTACGGCGTGTAGGATCATCCTCTTGGAACAAGCAAGCGTAGCATCACCTCTATGGCATGTAGCATCATCTTGTTAGAACCATATCTCTTCAATATTGATGTTCTCAAGGTCTAGCCATAAAAATTTTAGTTAAATGGTCCTCTTGCTCTATGGCATGTAGCAACGCACCGCAACGCAATTAAAAGCTTTAAGAGACCTTCCCACCCGCTGGCTTTATTGTCACTGCCTCCATAGGCGCAGGATTGGGATACGCTCAATCAGTACCCAAAACCAAAAAGTCTCCCTTTTGCTTCCAACATAGACAGAAAACTTCGTAGCACTATCTTACATCTACTGGCTGTGGTGTGTCAGTGCAATTCACACTCCGAAGGGGCTTCATATTTTCACCGTCCAGTCGTCGCTCCAGGAGCAGACTCACCATGGACTCTCCTGTCGATCCGGTTTCAAGCCCGGCTTAAGCGTATCGTTTGAGACATCTAAGTCTCCAAGTGCAGTTCCGGACTACATAGGCTCAAAAACTATAAATTTTAACGAACAGAATACCCCAATAGCCTAGCGTGCAGGCTTTCAACCACTACTCCTACCAGTCAAACACCATTTGGATGACCAGGAGTACAAATAATCCTGTAGAAATTCACTCATCCCTTGAAACTCTTGTTTCCAAAAGGAGCCAAGAAGGCTTTTGATCACCAAGAGGATTTCTACTCGGTGTTACGCCAGCTTTATGGGAAAGCGTTTTGTGCTGCAACGCCCACCCCCATGGCATGTAGCATAACCTTGATGGAACCATACCTCTTCAATATTCATGTTCTTATATTCTGGCCAAAGAAATTTGAATTACATGGTCCAATAAGGTTGCCATTGACGGTTACAGCTGTTCCGTCTTCATTTCAAGGAAATGAGGTCGATGATGCCGCCATGCCTTAAACCGCACCACACAGTGAGTTTTTCGGAATGTAACGCAGTTTCACGCAACACTTCTGGGTTGTCCTCGCACCAATAATGGCAAGTTTGCTTATTAACAATGCCATTCTACACAAAATGTGCCATGAATGAGAAGATGATTTTTTGACCAAAATCAGGATAGTGTTGCAAATGCTCAAGGGCATAGTCAGCAAACTCTCGACGCAACTTGTGATCATTTGCTTTAGTTCTTGAGCCAACATGATTTTATAGGGATGGAACTCCAGATTCTTACAGAATATACATTCTGTCAAGAAAGTACCGGGAATTATCGATTTAAATCTGGCGGGGCAATGAGGCAGGTAAAATTTTTTTTTTCCTAGGTTGGTACCACTGTCCTTAATTACTATGCCAAGCTTGAGCGGGATCTGTCACTTAGTGTGTTTGCAACAGCTGATTAAGTCAGTCGATGTCAGAGTGCGTGCCGATTTTTACTATGGGTGATTACGTTGAGCAAAGAATTTGTTTGAAGTTTTGTGTTGCAAATGAATTTTCGTGTGCCGATCCATTGAAAATGTTGCAAAAGGCCTTTGGTGATAATGCTCTATCGAAAACTCGTGCATATCAGTGGTACAGAGCCTTCAAGGACGGTCGTGAAGTGGACGCCCATCGATCGAAGATAACGTCGATAAAATTTAGGAACGGGTGCTGGAAAACCGTCGAATCAGCTTGAGAGAGGTAGCACATGATCTTAAGATATCCCACGAGTCCGCACGTACGATTTTGATTGATATTTTGGGCATGAGAAAGGTGGCCGCACGACTCGTACCGAAAGACCTGAATTTTCTTCAAAAACATCATCGCGAACAGGTTGCTTCAGACATGCTGGATCGCTGTAATTCCGATTCTACATTCATGGAATGCATTATAACTGGTGATGAGACCTGGGTCTACGAGTACGATATGCAAACAAGCCAGCAATCATCGGAATGGGTGGCAAAAAATGAGCCGAAACCGAAAAAACCACGTCAAAGCCGCTCGAAAATGAAGGTGATGCTCATTGTTTTCTTCGATATCCGTGGCGTGGTGCACTACGAATTCGTTCCAGAGGGTCAGACGGTAAACAAGGAGTATTACCTAGGCGTTATGAAACGTTTGCGTGAGCGTATCCGTAAGAAGCGGCCAAATTTGTGGGCGAACAACTCATGGATTTTGCATGACGATAACGCGCCTTCTCACCGAGCTACGATTGTGACTGACTTTCTCGCCAAGAACTCAACAAACGTGCTTCAGCAACGACCGTATTCGCCGGATTTGGCTCCCTGCGACTTTTTCCTCTTCCCAAAACTAAAATTGCCCCTTCGTGGCATCCATTTTGAATCGATTGAAGCCATAAAACAAAATTCGGCGCGAGAGCTAAAGTCCATCCCGGAAAGCGCCTATAAAAAATGTTTCGATAATTGGAAGTGCCGTTGGCATAGATGTATTGGAGCAAATGGAGCCTATTTTGAAGGCGACCCAATAAATTTTGACGATTAAATATAAAAATGTTGTTTTAATTGGAAATTCCCGGTACTTTCTTGACAGAGTAGTATTTCAAGTTGACGTCTGAAAAAGCTCCAGTTGTTGCGATGGTCGTGAAATCGAAAAATTTGGATCACCGACAATACTGGCCGCTGCAGTGCAGTGTTCTCATTTCGCACGGTTGGTCGTATTTTGGTGGCTTTGTCTTGTAAAGTCAACTTACGTTTTGACGCATTCACAGTGGCGTGTCACCTGCGCAGAGTGAATAAATGTTGAGTACCCTCAACTGTGCTACCACCTTCATAATATTTTTTGATTACCTCCAACCGATCGAGAGGAGTTCAAACAAAATGATATGATATTAGAAATCGAGAAATCTCTATTCGAAAAAATACCACCTATATTGAAAGATCCTTCAGATAAGCTGCATACCTTTCGAACTGTGTAAAATTTTCGAATTGTCTTCTATTATGGAAAATGGATGATAATTGTTTGTACAATGGGTTGCGAGTGTGGAAGTTTGCTCAGTTTTTGTGAAGTTCCTCTTAAGAAGTGGAAAAAATTGATTTATTTCGTACCGCGGTTAGTTTACCGTGTTCGTGTTGTTCTAGTACGTTGAAGCAACAGTCAACATTAAATTCATTGATCGCAATGATTATTAACTTGTAAAGCTGAGGAATGTTGGATGGAGTAGTCCGTTACTTTCTGATAGTTCATTTTAATGGAATGAAATAAGGAATTACTTTGTTTTCTATCACTTTTTATTATAATTGATATACAGTGACTCGAGTTTCGTAGTGTTTACTACATTTTTAAACTGAATGAATAAATTAGATCTCAACTATTGTATATGCTGATTGTAGGCTTCGGCAGAGCTTCGAAGAGAGGGGTTTTCCAAAGTTCCGTCTATTCGTTAAGTAGTTTTATTATTGGTACGTGCCTCTTATATTTTTCAATTTCTATGGATTCCAGGATGTCAAGTTTTTTCCCTTTCGCTTCCACGTGCAAGATAACAAGGTTGTTCAATTCTGGGAACGTGTAATCTGTATTGAAGAAATGGTTCGCAAAATTGGAATTATTCTTCCGGTTCCCAGAATTGAACAACCTTGTTATCTTGCACGTGGAAGCGAAAGGGAAAAAACTTGACATCATGGAATCCATAGAAATTGAAAAATATAAGAGGCACGTACCAATAATAAAACTACTTAACGAACAGACGGAACTTTGGAAAACCCCTCTCTTCGAAGCTCTGCCGAAGCCTACAATCAGCATATATAATAGTTGAGATCTAATTTGTTCATTCAGTTTGAAAATGTAGTAAACACTACGAAACTCGAGTCACTGTATATCAGTTATAATAAAAAGTGATAGAAAACAAAGTAATTCCTAATTTCATTCAAAGCTGAGGAATGAATGTAATATAATGATTTATTTAAGGAAGTTAATGAAAAATTTAACACTTTTATTGAAAATAATATTCCTTTCACCGTTTATGACACCAAGTTACAAATTTGATTATTAAAACTAACAATGAGGAAAAGACGAGGTTATGGAAATATTTATGTTATACCACTGAAAATATCACATTACATGGACCCCAGAAATATTTACCTCTGGTCCTAAAAGAATAAATTATTTTATAACGCAGACAAAACACAGACAAGACGTAACGGAACCTTAGAATTAAATTTGTGCCCATTTTATAACATAGCCGATCTGGAAATTCCACCGAATAAAAAGAACAAATAGAAAAAGTAAAGAATTTTTATATTTTGCGCGTTGCTTTCCTAGAACGACTCCTCCACTCAATCGATAGTTATCACTTATTTACAAAAGGTCTTCCCCAATTGTTGAAAATACATTTTCTGGTTCGTATTGTTGACCGTGCTCATTGCTCAGGGGGGAATATCAGCTTTGCCTTCTACAACATGCTGCCACAGCAATAACAGTTTCACAGAGGATGAGTGGATTTTCGCATTACATTGAAGTCATTCCTGAACGATTTCATTTCAGCTGTACCCATCCGAGCGTCAGAAAAAGGTGAAAATATCAGAATTATTCTCGACCGAATTCAATTTGGAGGTTATTCTCTCAACAACTCTTTATTTTAGCTTCTCTAAACACATTGATACCCATTAGAGACCAGTATGGGTTAGCAATCAACTTGTATAATGATATCAAATCAAATAGTTTATTTCCACGATTTATTATTAACGATAATTGTTCAGGATGTAAACTTGACAAAAATTTTATATTATTTAATTAAAATTAATTTCCATCAAGTAACGATCGATTGAATTGAATTTTCTATAATAATAGAAAAAACTTCTGAATTTTTCTTCTCTTCACATGGCTTAGAAAACAGCGGAACCGCACATCGTTATTTGCAAAATTTCATGAATATATGATTGAATACCAACTGAACACAAGTTGATAAAAATATTTCCTATCGTATTGGCCTTCACTTGATAGAAATCTATTGTACACCAAATCAAATTATGTACACAAATGCTGATTTCTGTTTATTTTCAGGAGTCGTTCACTCGTTTCGTTATAGTTACTTCTTCAAATGCTCATAAACAATTGGTCAAAAATAAGGTTCAAATACAATATTCAAGTGGTTTCTCTTTTCAGTTCAGGGGTACAATAAAGTTGTTTGAGGATTGAATATTGAGAGAGAAATAACTATTTTTTTGGGATTTTTCGTACGTAGCATATATATTATTTATATTGTTTTCTGGCTATCATATTTTCTATTTACGATGACAGGTAACCGTTAGTTGTGTATATTGAATTCAATTCATTATTAAAATTTCTCGTAGATAAAGAAATTGTTAATAATCTAAATGTCATGTTGATAACTTAAATTAAGTTTGAAATAGAATTGAATAACCATATAACATTTTTAGATCTATCAATATAACATGAACGAAATATGCGGTTGGCACTAAGTGAAACATAACAATTTTATTTGTAATAATTCACTCAGTTTTTATGTTTCATAATTTGTTCAGAAACCTAACACGTGTGTCGGTCTTTCGACCATCTTCAGAGGAGTACAAAAAGGAACTAAACTTAAAATTGAAAAATGTTCTATTAAATACATTTCGGACTTATGTGTATTTTTGTGGCGCATGGAAATAACTAGAAACTTTACAACTGAAAAAGTTTCCATTTATTACACTTCGGACATCTGTGTATTTTATAGCACATGGAAATAACTGGAACATTCAGAAATTAAAAAGCATTCTATTTATTGCACTTCGGACATCCGTGTATTATTATGCCTCATGGAAATAACATCCAAATACTATTCGGCAACACCCGGATATTGGATGTTGTTATTTCCATGAGCCATAAAAATACAATGACGTCCGAAGTGCAATAAATAGAACCTTTTTCAATTTTTAAAGCTTCCAGTTATTTGCATGTGCAATAAAAATACACAGATATCCGAAGTGTAATAAATGGAACCGTTTTCAATTGTTAAGTTTCTAGTTATTTCCATGCACTACAAAGATAAACAGATGTCCGAAGTGCATATATTAGAATATTTGTCAGTTTTAAGTTTAGTTCCTTTTTGTACTCCTCTGAAGATGGTCGAAAGACCGAAACACGTGTCAGGATTCTTAATAAATTGTGAAACATAAGAACTGTGTGAATTATTTTGAATAAAATTCTTATAAATATCACATTCAAACCAAAAAATTTAATTTAAAGTGGTCAGATAACTTACATCAACCGATATATGTATCCCCATAGACTCAAACCATCCATACTCACAAAAAATTTCAGCCTACCGATCGATGATCCATAGAGCTTTTTTTCCCTGTTCAAGAACAACCTTGAAGTTGAAATTAATACTATCAAAACAATAGCTGCAAACAACGGTTTCAGTCATAAGATAACAGATAAAATAATTAAACACAAAATGTCCCAAATAGCCATGAACCAAATTTACCCTTACTTCAGTGACATAAGTGGAAAAATTGCCAATAATATATCAAAACTTGATATCTAAATAGATTTTAAATCACAAAAAAAATGTCGTTTCTGTTATTCAATGCGAATGATCCAACCCCAAATTTACTAAAATCAGGAGTTTATGAATTAATATGTTCAACTTACAATAAGAAATAAATAGGTCAGACAGGACGTTCATTTCATACAAGGTATAATGAACATCGAATGGATTTTTCCAAAAATAAACAAAGCTCTACCGTCGCAACAAAATGCATCGAGAATGGTCACATATTCCCAACAATCGACAACCTAAAAGTATTACATGTGGAATCAAAAGGAACGAAGTTCAACTATCTGGAGTCCATTGAAGTTTATAAATTGTTTTAAGGCACAAACTGCCGCCCCAACATGTAATCTGACGCGCAAAACATTTTGCGCATGTATATTCTATAATATTTCAATATTGTTGTATAATTCATTCATTCATTCATTCAATTTCTGAAACTAGGTTCAAACATTTAATACAATTATTTAATACAGTCCACTTATCTCTTATCTAGTTTTTTCCTCTATATTATTAGTTATATCTAATGATAATTCCAACACCAAGTCTACACACAGACTACTTATATTGAGTTTATCTTAGGGAAATTAAATCCTACGTTGACTCCGAAATACATAATCTTTAGGCAATTTCGATCACACAGAAATTCCATTTGCCATAAACTTATTGCAAATTTACAAATTGGTACAGAAAAATATTCTAGAGATAATGAATGATCAGACTGATCAATGTAATTTTCCAATTTTCAATGCATTCATATAACATCCTACTCTCATAATTACCCAAAAAATGTTTATTTTTTCTAACATCTGGTCGAGACAAAATTCCTGTAACTCTCACTTTTTTATTATAACTACGTTGTACCTGAATCTACGTAAAATACCCTGTACCATGTACTCAGGGCTCAGTTGCCTGAAGATGAACGAAAATTCGAAACTAGTTGCAAAATGTAAACATTACATTTTGTAAAACATCTGAAAATTGTTGGTGGTAAAACATAGTAATAAAAAATTTGTTTTAATAATTCTGTATATTTTATAATATTAGGTTGTTCAAAAAATTTAATAATCAATGTAAGTGCAGTTAACATAAATCTGATTCTCCATAAAAACTTTATACTAAATATTGAGTTTTCTGTTTCATATGAGAGTTGAAGCTGTGTTATTTTTGGATTTCTCTTGTTTGTTCTTACGATTTAATTAACTGTTACAATTTATTAAAAACAATGCAAAAATATCAATATCTAAGAATTTGTAGGTGAACCTTTCTCTAATAATAATAATAATAATAGTTTATTTGCCCATCATCAATAAACAATATAAAGAATAAAATTCTTTTACAAAAAAAAAATAAACAAATTTTTATATAAATAAATAAATGACATGGCAAACAAACAAGATAATGAACACTAATGTAGAGTTCGCCTGTTAGTTCTAATACTAGGAAACCTAAAACATTTTACTAGCCGTCCCAAAAAATGAAAAAAAAAAATTAACAAAGAATTTATACACATATAGCGAAGCAGGATGACCAGACAACCAATCATCAATCAAACAATTTCACCCACAATAGAAGCTAGGTGCAGCATGCACCATCTAATCTTGAGGACATAATTTATCATATAGTATCATAATTTGTTCAAATGATACCACAGATGAAAGAAAATTAGGTAGAGGATATACTTTGGATAAACTAGCGAAATTCATTGTTGTAAATCTATATGAAATTTCAAATGTACATCTAATTATTACAAAACAAACACGAAATTCATTAGAGATATTCATTAAAGAATAACACTGCATACAAAATCCAATTTTCCTGAAAGTTTATAATTTCATGCATGAAAAGTTTCCCCAATGAATACCTCATTATTATGCAGAAACGTTTTTTGAACTTGTAAATTCCACACTATTTGCATCATGTATCCCGCTAAAATGTTTCTATTCAACTCGTGTCGCATCATAAAAAATTGTACAGAGCATTTATGTATGACCCAAAAATAAATGCGATGTTGCACGTTTACACAGAAGCAGGCGATTCCATTTGCATTTTCTGTCATAATATGTGTGGATGGTATATACTGGAGTATTTTTTTATAAGATTCTCTCATGGAATACTCGATTTTATTCGCACGAATGAACGGAATATTGCGGCAAAATTGCCGTTTAGTATGGAAAATTAGGGCAGTGCATGCATGAATATCATCATTTGAATGTTATAGTTAATAGCAAGAAGAAATATATTATTTTTTATGATAATCGAGGCGTACCACAGAGCGTTAAGGTAGGCCCTGCTGACTTCTTTTTAAATCACTGATCATTGGTTTGCTGTCTGGTACATAAATGGCATCTGATCAGAAATTGACGATCTGATACTTGATTCAAAAGTTATAGGATGGATTAAGCGAAACAAATTTTGTGATTTTCAAGCCAATGGAAACAGAATAATTTTGTGCATTGATTAAACATTGCTTTTTGATGCTAAAAGCATTGTTGAAGTGCAAGTTTGGTTCAATAAACTGCTCGACTGAATTCAAACGCAGTCCTGTCAAAATCGATAATGCACCACGCTTTTTGGAGGCCAAAAGAGATGTAAAAACATCAAAAAAGTCCATAAATTCATTTTGGCAAATCGTAAAGTGTAAAGTAAGATAGAGCTGAATTTCTAAAGGTATCAAAGGAATGTGAACGTTTCATTTTGCAAGAACATTTGTCTATGAGAAAGCTGGTTTTAGAAAAGTTGCCAGGTTTGCTAACAGTGAACCAAAAAGAGCAACCAGCCGATGTATCCGAGTGCTGTTTGAAGCTGTTTAAACGGAATAAACAGGATTTTTGCATATGGATGGAACTCGAAGCCGTTACTGTACATCTCGATCAAAAAATTGCAGCTTAGTGAAAAGAATCCGGTTTCTATTTCGCTCAATGGGCTTATGTTCACATATCCGAAGATGAGCATTTTACCAGAAAAATCATCATTAGTGATGACGCTGTGATTTTACTCCGTTGGACTATTTTTTGTGGGGATCGGTTAAAGATAAGTGATTCGCTAACTATCCAGAAACGATTGATGCCTTGAAACGCCCCCTTGGCACTATAGCTTGACGAACTGGGGGTGCTTGTCTTGACTAGGATCCTAGTTTCATCCTGGTGAAATGGAGGGTTAAGTCTTGATGCCTAAAGTAATGCCATTTGCGCCAGTCACTGAACCGGTGTGGTGGAAGATCTACCGAATGGGGTCCTAGTTTTACCTTAAAGGTCGCGTTGATCAACTAAGTGACAAGGGAGTCCGTCGCAGCACAGGTCCTCTTCCTTAAACTAACGTATGCTACCCTATTGCAGTAAATCTCCAGATTTTTCTGTCCAATAGCCGAGTGCGTTAAGTAGCATACTGCGTTACCTCGGGAGGGTTGAGGCCCTCGGAAAGTATTCGTTAGACCTGGCCACCTAATTGGTGTTGAACTCAAGGGGGCAGTGGTTGAAAGTCCGCATGCTGGAGTGGGAGGGTATTCCTCTGTTTGCATACACTCATGTTTAGGATATCTCGAGAAATGCTTCAGGGTTTAACGAGACTTGGCGGTTCGACCGGCCTCGTCCTGAAATTGGATTGGTTGTGAGAAGTTTATGGGGTTTGTGGATCTCGACGATACGGCTAGTCCGTTGGTGCTCAACGCCAGGATCAATTGAAGGACTTCAGGAGGGTTCATGGGTCTTGACGTAGAGGCCGGATTGACGGTACCAGGATCAATTGAGGCATCAATCTTGAGACTATCTCAGTTCTTGGGACTGCGTTCGGATGGTTGGATAAGAAGCCCCTTCGACGTGTGAGTTGCGTCCCAAAAACTCGGATATTGACACTGCAGAGCCAGTAGAGGTTGGATAGTGCTTCGCTGCTACCAGTCATACGGTTGTGGGCTCTCGAACTGAAGCCCAAACTGGAAGCTGTTGAGTTCAGCTCATTAGAGTGGTTCTCGCCATGCGCGATGATAAGACGTAACCCTCATCACACTTTCTGCCTCCTGAGACAGATTGTGGAGACTGCTAACTAGTCACTTGGTGAAAGATCTACGCTCTCATGCCAGTACGCTAAATGGTAGAATTCACATTATGCATTGAACCATGAAATCGAAGTTGTCGTTCATGAGATTGAGCCCCAGTACTGAAACTTTATTTTTATCGTATAAGGCATGTAGCCAGTGGTGGCGGTCATTTCGATGATATTGTTTTTATTCGTTAATATCAAGGTTCAACGTTTCTAATAAACTCATAGCTCCGAAAATATAGTCAGTAGTTTTTTATTTATAGCCGAACAAATGGCCCATTTGCTAACTAGATAATGAATCATGTATGAGGCTTTTTCGGATTAGCGTTACTGTGCCACTATGAACAGTACCATCTGGCAGTAGAGTACCTAAGGTATTGTTGCATCTGAAACACTGTTTTCTCAGTGAAATTCCAAATATCTCCTTTACATCTTTTTGATTTAGATTCATGAATGTTATTCATTTACGTTAGTGGTTTGGAAGACATTTTCTTTTTCTTGTTGCTAGATAAATGAATTTTACCATTTTTTTTTCATTTTGTTTACAACTTTTGTTAGCAGATTAAGTATAATCTGGTTCTGGTTAATCCGTTGTTCTATGACAGATTTCATCCATGATAGGAAGGTGGAAATCATCGTTTCAAAACTGCTTGTATTCTGAGTTTGAGTGTAAATTCTTAATGTTTCGGATGGCTTCCCGTTGCTTCTGCGTACGATATCTATGGTATTTTGATTCTACTCCAGGTTTGGTGGTTTAATGATATCGATGGCAGGTTAAGGAATATTTTGTCTATGATTCCTTTGTTCATTTGTTTGTAGACTTGGCAACCCTTGGAGTTAGATGGATTACTACCTCCACGTAAGGTATATATGGCTGGAATTATTTTTGGAATCATGTTTCTCCATCAAACGCACATGAATCGACTGTTGCAGTACGTTTTTGAGTGGTCATTATACATTGTATAATTTGTCGTTTTCTTCTTGGTGGCTATAAAGTTATTTTTTAATTTGAAAAACATTCTATAAATATCTCTGCTGTTCTTTTTCGGTTCCATATTTACATAAAATAAAGAGTGGATTTTTTGTTATGCGATCTCCTAAGATAAATAACTCTGTTTTCTACTTTGTGGCCTGACTCTTCAATTTCTGTTTTCATCTGGTCAGTGGGAATATTGAAGTGAAGATGTCTGATGACCCCTCTATTATTTTCTTCTCGTATGTATCAGTAGTTGTAACGTTTTTATAGACGTTATTATTAGATTGGGTTTTTGTATAAGAATGTCCATCAGCTACTGCTGTTGTTGATTTTCTGCCCATTTCTAAGAAATTCGTTGCACCGTGTATAAAGATAGATGGTGAACCATACAGTCACTGTGATATGTGGAATGTTTTATTCTCAACTAATTCTTCAGAAAGGAACGAAAATGTGTTTTGAGTATTTATAAGCAGATTCCCTATGATTTGATATGATTGATGAAGAGAAGGAAATTTCCTTGTTTTGGCTGTCTTCCAGGACAAATTATTCTCTGATGATGGGTTCATGAGTTTCAATAATTGTCTCAAGGACAACAATCATTTATTTTCGCGAAATTCAGTATAGTGAATTGAACCTGAATACAAAAATGAAATGTATTTATTTTACGTGCGTTTGGTCAGGTTATTTTTTGAAGAGATGGAGTGACTTACGACTTCTATCTAATTTTTTTAAATCAAATATATAAATATTATAGTTTTCTGTTTTTATATTCAAATCAAGAGATCTGTCTGAAATGCTTCATCCAGTTGAGAACTAACTCTTGTTAAGAGAAATAATGAACAATAAAATCATTTTGCATCTATATGTCAAAAATAGAAATATATTGCTTCCGAGGTCTGTTCGAAAGTACACCATGATTGAGTAATTATTCAGTGTTATTGTTATTGTTATTCATTGCACTATATTCCAACTCTATCATGTATAGTTTCATTCTATACGCGGTAGCAGTTTTCGTCTCTAAAATTTGCTGTTTCAGTTTAATTGTGAGTGATCCTTTGTTTGCCTGTTCTCGTTTGCTTTGATGAGGTAATTATAGAATTGTCACGTGACAGCAAAGAAATGTTAGTCTACCGATTCATATCATTCGGAGCCCTCGTGTTGATCAAACACTAAAAGGATATTTCAGCCTATTTGAATATATATTTGATAGATTCGGTCTTTACTTGGTGGAAACTCATCTTAATTAAAAAAATGTATATGAGACAGTAATTTATTCCCACAAAAATGTTTGTACTACTACAATTGTTTCACCACGATGTGGCTTCTTCAGGTATTACATTGTGGACAGTACGATGTAATACCTGAAGAAGCCACATCGTGGTGAAACAATTGTTGTAGTAGTACAAACATTTTTGTGGAAATAAATTACTGTCTCATATAAATTTTTTTAATATTTGAAGATAACTCATTAATGCTACAGCATAGATTTCTATTTAATTGATCAATTTATCATTCAATAGTTATATTTGATTATTCAATATTATGATTAACTCTCAAAATTCAAATGATGTTAACCCCTCATCATCCCATCATAACACTTAATGAATTTATGGTATGCAAGAGTAAGAGTTAAACGAATTTAGATTGAAGAACTTCAAATGATTGTTTCCATTGTCGTTATTTCTCTTCTATTCCATAGTTTTAATATCAGCTTTTCTTCAATACAATTCCCAGGATAAATCGTTATTTGCATTTATTGCAGAAATAATTTCTTTTTTTAAATTTTTTCAGTTGGAACATAGTTGAGTGAATTCATGTGATGATTTTGTCGTGATTGCTTGAATTTTGGTATTTCGTTCAAAGTTCATCGAAAATGATGAAAACAAAAATTTTGTTTGATATGCTTTTAGATCAAGCAAGAAAAAAATTAGGAAATTCAATAGCGAGTATTCCTTTCAGTAGCAGTGATGATAATTTACAAACAAACAAACGACAAAGTACGCATTGGTTGAGATTTTAGATCATATACAG
Organism: Megalocaria dilatata; assembly: GCA_034642435.1. Taxonomy (NCBI): domain Eukaryota; kingdom Metazoa; phylum Arthropoda; class Insecta; order Coleoptera; family Coccinellidae; genus Megalocaria; species Megalocaria dilatata. The sequence goes on from CM067856.1 coordinate 46,094,769, forward strand.
CGAAATATTTTCCCATTCCTGCACCAAAATATCGCGAAGCCCAAATATTTTTTATCAGATTTTAATCCAGATTTCGAGCAGGCCAAACAAATTTCGTGATTTCGACCCTGTCATAATAGGCAGAAACTATTTGAGTATTGTGTTGTTATCAATTATCATGCGTATAGTTTGATTTCACAAAAATAACCATGAAGTGTACATTAAAGTCTTATAGAACATTTATCAAGTTCTTGTAAATAGTCTAAGCACCACTTTAGTTCAAGCTAACTTCGTATGAGCTTTAAAAATATTAAAATAAATTAATCCGGCTGATCTGTACCAAAAATCATTAAAAAGGAGTATGAGCTATGGTAATAGAAAGTTATAGAAATCGAGACATTGTAACATATATCTGCATAACAATTCTATACCCGAACAAACTCGACAAGGCTTTGTAGATCACAGAGGCAAATTGCAGACAAGCGCACGTTTTAAACTGATTGGTTATCATCAGTTTAATGAATGATAGTGACTCCAAATCTGTTCAGTATCTATATTCGCTATACACAGAAACTCCAAAGATATTACTAATACACTAGCGCCATCTAGAGTATGCAAAATACATACACAGAGACACCAAGATATTAATAATACACTGACGCTATCTAGAGTATGCAAAATACATACAAGACATACCTTTGCGTGTCAATTCAAGTAAAGAAATGTATTCTCGATATTTTCAAGTTACGAATGCAGAATAAACTTTCCTCATGCTCCAATCAGACCATAAATTACCGTAATGGTCAAAAATCAGCATATTCATATTGAAATAAATTAACCCGGCTGATCTCTTCCAAAAATCATTAATGAGGAGTATGAGCTAGGTAATAGAAAGTCCTAGAAATCGAGACAGTGTAACGTATATCTGTATAACAATTCTATACTCGAACAAACTCGACAAGGATTTGTAGAGCACAGAGGCAAATTGCAGACATGCGCACGTTTCAAACTGATTGGATTTCACCAGTGTAATGTATGGTAGTGACTCTAAATCTATCCAGTATCTATATTTGCTAAACACAGAGACTCCAAAGATATTACTAATACTCTAGCGCCATATAGAGTATGAAAGATACAAACACAGAGACTCTAAGAGATTAATAATACACTAACGCCATCTAGAATATGCAAAATACATACAAGACATCCCTTTGCCTGTCAATTCAAGTAAAGAAATGTATTCTCGATATTTTCACGTTACGAACGCAGAATATATTTTTCTTATCCTCAAATCAGAGCATAAATTGCCGTAAGGCTGAAAAAATAGCATATTTATATCAATATAAATTAATCCGGCTGATATGTAAGAAAAATCATTAATAAGGAGTATGAGCTATGGTAATGGAAAGTTCTAGAAATCCAGAAATCTCAACGGTATGTTTTGTATGTATTTTGCATAGTCTAGATGGCGTTAGTGTATTATTAATATCTAAGAGCCTCTGTGTATAGCAAATATAGATACTTGAAAGATTTGGAGTCACTACCTATATTACACTGATGAAAACCAATAAGTTTGAAATGAACGCATGTCTGCAATTTGCCTGTGTGATCTTCAAAACCTTGTCGAGTTTGTTCGAGTATATAATTGTTATGCAGATGTATGTTACACTGTCTCGATTTCTAGAACTTTCTATTACCATAGTTCATACTCCTTATTAATGATCTTTAAAAAAATGTTTCTCCATGCCATAACTAAGCCTTCACTAGATGGACTCTTGCTTTGTCGGCGCCACCCTTTTACACGTCTGTCTGAGCCTATAAGACAAATTTGTTATACATCGGAAATCAAAACAGGAATCCAATCCTCTATTGTTCAAGCTAAGTGTTCTCGTGCTGAATTTAACCTTGTAATCCGGGGTCGACATGTGAGCGGCGATTCAGTAGCCTTAGTTCAAGAAGATGATATAGTAGCATGAAGTCAGCTACTAAAGGCTCACTCACTTACATTGAAATTTCTCACTATTCAAAGATGCGCCCCCATGGCATTATAGCTGGACGCGCTGGGGGCGCCTTTCTTGATAGGACCCTAGTTTCATCCCGTTGAAATGAAGGGTAAGGTCTTGATGCCTAAAGTAGTGCCATTCGCGCCAGTCGCTGGACCCGTGTAGAGGAAGATCGACCAAGTGGGGCCCTGGTTTCACCGTAAAGATGGAATAGACAGCTGAGCCACTTTGATAAACTCAGTGACAAAGGAGTCCTCCACAGCACAGGGCCTCTTCCTTAAAACTAACATAATCTACCCTATTGCAGTAAATCTCCGGATTTTTCTGTCCAATGGCCGAGTGCCTTATGTAGCATACTGCGTTTCCTCGAGAGGGTGGAGGCCCTCAGGAAGTATTCCTACGACCTGGCCAGCCAATTGGTGTTGAACTCGGGGGGCAGTGGTTGAAAGCACTGGACTAGAAGGGTATTATTTCTATCTGTTCCCTGACACTCATGTTCAGGATATCTCAAGAAATGCTTCAGGGTTTAGCGAGTCTTGATGGTTCGACCAGCCTCGTCCTGAACCCGGATCGATTGCGAGACGTTTCTGGGCTTTATGGATCTCAACGATACGGTTAGTCTGTTAGTGCTTGAAGGCAGAATCAATTGAAATACTTCACAAGGGTTCGTGGGTCTTGACATACAGGCCGGATTGACGGTGTTCGTACCAGGATCCATTTAGGCATCAATCTTGAGATCTTAGTTTATGAGACTGCGTTCGGATAGATGAATAAGAAGTTCCTTCGGCGTGGGAGTTGCGTCCCAAACAACTCAAGTACCGACACTGCAGAGCCAGTAGAGGTTGGAGAGTGCTGCGCTGCTACCAGTCATACGGTTGTAGGTTCTCGAACTGAAGCATAAACTGGAAGCTGTTGAGTTCAGCTAATTAGAGTGGTTCTCGCCATGCGCGATGATAAGACGTAACCCTCATCACACTTTCTGCCTCCTGAGACAGATTGTGGAGACTGCTAACTAGTCACTTGGTGAAAGATCTACGCTCTCATGCCAGTACGCTAAATGGTAGAATTCACATTATGCCTTGAACCATGAAATCGATGTTGTCGTTCATGAGATTGAGCCCCAGTACTGAAAATTTATTTTTATCGTATAAGGCATGTAGCCAGTGGTGGCGGTCATTTCGATGATATTGTTTTTGTTCGTTAATATCAAGGTTCAACTTTTCTAATAAACTCATAGCTCCGAAAATATAGTCAGTAGTTTTTTATTTATAGTCGAACAAATGGCCCATTTGCTAACTAGATAATGAATCATGTATGAGGCTTTTTCGGATTAGTATTACTGTGCCACTATGGACAGTACCATCTGGCAGTAGAGTACCTAAGGTATTGTTGCATCTGAAACACTGTTTTCTCAGTGAAATTCCAAATATCTCCTTTACATCTTTTTGATTTAGATTCATGAATGTTGTTCATTTACGTTCGTGGTTTGGAAGACATTTTCTTTTTCTTGTTGCTAGATAAATGAATTTTACCATTTTTTTTTCATTTTGTTTACAACTTTTGTTAGCAGATTAAGTATAATCTGGTTCTGGTTAATCCGTTGTTCTATGACAGATTTCATCCATGATAGGAAGGTGGAAATCATCGTTTCAAAACTGCTTGTATTCTGAGTTTGAGTGTAAATTCTTAATGTTTCGGATGGCTTCCCGTTGCTTCTGCGTACGATATCTATGGTATTTTGATTCTACTCCAGGTTTGGTGGTTTAATGATATCGATGGCAGGTTAAGGAATATTTTGTCTATGATTCCTTTGTTCATTTGTTTGTAGACTTGGCAACCCTTGGAGTTAGATGGATTACTACCTCCACGTAAGGTATATATGGCTGGAATTATTTTTGGAATCATGTTTCTCCATCAAACGCACATGAATCGACTGTTGCAGTACGTTTTTGAGTGGTCATTATACATTGTATAATTTGTCGTTTTCTTCTTGGTGGCTATAAAGTTATTTTTTAATTTGAAAAACATTCTATAAATATCTCTGCTGTTCTTTTTCGGTTCCATATTTACATAAAATAAAGAGTGGATTTTTTGTTATGCGATCTCCTAAGATAAATAACTCTGTTTTCTACTTTGTGGCCTGACTCTTCAATTTCTGTTTTCATCTGGTCAGTGGGAATATTGAAGTGAAGATGTCTGATGACCCCTCTATTATTTTCTTCTCGTATGTATCAGTAGTTGTAACGTTTTTATAGACGTTATTATTAGATTGGGTTTTTGTATAAGAATGTCCATCAGCTACTGCTGTTGTTGATTTTCTGCCCATTTCTAAGAAATTCGTTGCACCGTGTATAAAGATAGATGGTGAACCATACAGTCACTGTGATATGTGGAATGTTTTATTCTCAACTAATTCTTCAGAAAGGAACGAAAATGTGTTTTGAGTATTTATAAGCAGATTCCCTATGATTTGATATGATTGATGAAGAGAAGGAAATTTCCTTGTTTTGGCTGTCTTCCAGGACAAATTATTCTCTGATGATGGGTTCATGAGTTTCAATAATTGTCTCAAGGACAACAATCATTTATTTTCGCGAAATTCAGTATAGTGAATTGAACCTGAATACAAAAATGAAATGTATTTATTTTACGTGCGTTTGGTCAGGTTATTTTTTGAAGAGATGGAGTGACTTACGACTTCTATCTAATTTTTTTAAATCAAATATATAAATATTATAGTTTTCTGTTTTTATATTCAAATCAAGAGATCTGTCTGAAATGCTTCATCCAGTTGAGAACTAACTCTTGTTAAGAGAAATAATGAACAATAAAATCATTTTGCATCTATATGTCAAAAATAGAAATATATTGCTTCCGAGGTCTGTTCGAAAGTACACCATGATTGAGTAATTATTCAGTGTTATTGTTATTGTTATTCATTGCACTATATTCCAACTCTATCATGTATAGTTTCATTCTATACGCGGTAGCAGTTTTCGTCTCTAAAATTTGCTGTTTCAGTTTAATTGTGAGTGATCCTTTGTTTGCCTGTTCTCGTTTGCTTTGATGAGGTAATTATAGAATTGTCACGTGACAGCAAAGAAATGTTAGTCTACCGATTCATATCATTCGGAGCCCTCGTGTTGATCAAACACTAAAAGGATATTTCAGCCTATTTGAATATATATTTGATAGATTCGGTCTTTACTTGGTGGAAACTCATCTTAATTAAAAAAATGTATATGAGACAGTAATTTATTCCCACAAAAATGTTTGTACTACTACAATTGTTTCACCACGATGTGGCTTCTTCAGGTATTACATTGTGGACAGTACGATGTAATACCTGAAGAAGCCACATCGTGGTGAAACAATTGTTGTAGTAGTACAAACATTTTTGTGGAAATAAATTACTGTCTCATATAAATTTTTTTAATATTTGAAGATAACTCATTAATGCTACAGCATAGATTTCTATTTAATTGATCAATTTATCATTCAATAGTTATATTTGATTATTCAATATTATGATTAACTCTCAAAATTCAAATGATGTTAACCCCTCATCATCCCATCATAACACTTAATGAATTTATGGTATGCAAGAGTAAGAGTTAAACGAATTTAGATTGAAGAACTTCAAATGATTGTTTCCATTGTCGTTATTTCTCTTCTATTCCATAGTTTTAATATCAGCTTTTCTTCAATACAATTCCCAGGATAAATCGTTATTTGCATTTATTGCAGAAATAATTTCTTTTTTTAAATTTTTTCAGTTGGAACATAGTTGAGTGAATTCATGTGATGATTTTGTCGTGATTGCTTGAATTTTGGTATTTCGTTCAAAGTTCATCGAAAATGATGAAAACAAAAATTTTGTTTGATATGCTTTTAGATCAAGCAAGAAAAAAATTAGGAAATTCAATAGCGAGTATTCCTTTCAGTAGCAGTGATGATAATTTACAAACAAACAAACGACAAAGTACGCATTGGTTGAGATTTTAGATCATATACAGCGAAATATTTTCCCATTCCTGCACCAAAATATCGCGAAGCCCAAATATTTTTTATCAGATTTTAATCCAGATTTCGAGCAGGCCAAACAAATTTCGTGATTTCGACCCTGTCATAATAGGCAGAAACTATTTGAGTATTGTGTTGTTATCAATTATCATGCGTATAGTTTGATTTCACAAAAATAACCATGAAGTGTACATTAAAGTCTTATAGAACATTTATCAAGTTCTTGTAAATAGTCTAAGCACCACTTTAGTTCAAGCTAACTTCGTATGAGCTTTAAAAATATTAAAATAAATTAATCCGGCTGATCTGTACCAAAAATCATTAAAAAGGAGTATGAGCTATGGTAATAGAAAGTTATAGAAATCGAGACATTGTAACATATATCTGCATAACAATTCTATACCCGAACAAACTCGACAAGGCTTTGTAGATCACAGAGGCAAATTGCAGACAAGCGCACGTTTTAAACTGATTGGTTATCATCAGTTTAATGAATGATAGTGACTCCAAATCTGTTCAGTATCTATATTCGCTATACACAGAAACTCCAAAGATATTACTAATACACTAGCGCCATCTAGAGTATGCAAAATACATACACAGAGACACCAAGATATTAATAATACACTGACGCTATCTAGAGTATGCAAAATACATACAAGACATACCTTTGCGTGTCAATTCAAGTAAAGAAATGTATTCTCGATATTTTCAAGTTACGAATGCAGAATAAACTTTCCTCATGCTCCAATCAGACCATAAATTACCGTAATGGTCAAAAATCAGCATATTCATATTGAAATAAATTAACCCGGCTGATCTCTTCCAAAAATCATTAATGAGGAGTATGAGCTAGGTAATAGAAAGTCCTAGAAATCGAGACAGTGTAACGTATATCTGTATAACAATTCTATACTCGAACAAACTCGACAAGGATTTGTAGAGCACAGAGGCAAATTGCAGACATGCGCACGTTTCAAACTGATTGGATTTCACCAGTGTAATGTATGGTAGTGACTCTAAATCTATCCAGTATCTATATTTGCTAAACACAGAGACTCCAAAGATATTACTAATACTCTAGCGCCATATAGAGTATGAAAGATACAAACACAGAGACTCTAAGAGATTAATAATACACTAACGCCATCTAGAATATGCAAAATACATACAAGACATCCCTTTGCCTGTCAATTCAAGTAAAGAAATGTATTCTCGATATTTTCACGTTACGAACGCAGAATATATTTTTCTTATCCTCAAATCAGAGCATAAATTGCCGTAAGGCTGAAAAAATAGCATATTTATATCAATATAAATTAATCCGGCTGATATGTAAGAAAAATCATTAATAAGGAGTATGAGCTATGGTAATGGAAAGTTCTAGAAATCCAGACATCGCAACGGTATGTTTTGTATGTATTTTGCATAGTCTAGATGGCGTTAGTGTATTATTAATATCTAAGAGCCTCTGTGTATAGCAAATATAGATACTTGAAAGATTTGGAGTCACTACCTATATTACACTGATGAAAACCAATAAGTTTGAAATGAACGCATGTCTGCAATTTGCCTGTGTGATCTTCAAAACCTTGTCGAGTTTGTTCGAGTATATAATTGTTATGCAGATGTATGTTACACTGTCTCGATTTCTAGAACTTTCTATTACCATAGTTCATACTCCTTATTAATGATCTTTAAAAAAATGTTTCTCCATGCCATAACTAAGCCTTCACTAGATGGACTCTTGCCTTGTCGGCGCCACCCTTTTACACGTCTGTCTGAGCCTATAAGACAAATTTGTTATACATCGGAAATCAAAACAGGAATCCAATCCTCTATTGTTCAAGCTAAGTGTTCTCGTGCTGAATTTAACCTTGTAATCCGGGGTCGACATGTGAGCGGCGATTCAGTAGCCTTAGTTCAAGAAGATGATATAGTAGCATGAAGTCAGCTACTAAAGGCTCACTCACTTACATTGAAATTTCTCACTATTCAAAGATGCGCCCCCATGGCATTATAGCTGGACGCGCTGGGGGCGCCTTTCTTGATAGGACCCTAGTTTCATCCCGTTGAAATGAAGGGTAAGGTCTTGATGCCTAAAGTAGTGCCATTCGCGCCAGTCGCTGGACCCGTGTAGAGGAAGATCGACCAAGTGGGGCCCTGGTTTCACCGTAAAGATGGAATAGACAGCTGAGCCACTTTGATAAACTCAGTGACAAAGGAGTCCTCCACAGCACAGGGCCTCTTCCTTAAAACTAACATAATCTACCCTATTGCAGTAAATCTCCGGATTTTTCTGTCCAATGGCCGAGTGCCTTATGTAGCATACTGCGTTTCCTCGAGAGGGTGGAGGCCCTCAGGAAGTATTCCTACGACCTGGCCAGCCAATTGGTGTTGAACTCGGGGGGCAGTGGTTGAAAGCACTGGACTAGAAGGGTATTATTTCTATCTGTTCCCTGACACTCATGTTCAGGATATCTCAAGAAATGCTTCAGGGTTTAGCGAGTCTTGATGGTTCGACCAGCCTCGTCCTGAACCCGGATCGATTGCGAGACGTTTCTGGGCTTTATGGATCTCAACGATACGGTTAGTCTGTTAGTGCTTGAAGGCAGAATCAATTGAAATACTTCACAAGGGTTCGTGGGTCTTGACATACAGGCCGGATTGACGGTGTTCGTACCAGGATCCATTTAGGCATCAATCTTGAGATCTTAGTTTATGAGACTGCGTTCGGATAGATGAATAAGAAGTTCCTTCGGCGTGGGAGTTGCGTCCCAAACAACTCAAGTACCGACACTGCAGAGCCAGTAGAGGTTGGAGAGTGCTGCGCTGCTACCAGTCATACGGTTGTAGGTTCTCGAACTGAAGCATAAACTGGAAGCTGTTGAGTTCAGCTCATTAGAGTGGTTCTCGCCATGCGCGATGATAAGACGTAACCCTCATCACACTTTCTGCCTCCTGAGACAGATTGTGGAGACTGCTAACTAGTCACTTGGTGAAAGATCTACGCTCTCATGCCAGTACGCTAAATGGTAGAATTCACATTATGCCTTGAACCATGAAATCGATGTTGTCGTTCATGAGATTGAGCCCCAGTACTGAAAATTTATTTTTATCGTATAAGGCATGTAGCCAGTAGTGGCGGTCATTTCGATGATATTGTTTTTATTCGTTAATATCAAGGTTCAACTTTTCTAATAAACTCATAGCTCCGAAAATATAGTCAGTAGTTTTTTATTTATAGTCGAACAAATGGCCCATTTGCTAACTAGATAATGAATCATGTATGAGGCTTTTTCGGATTAGTATTACTGTGCCACTATGGACAGTACCATCTGGCAGTAGAGTACCTAAGGTATTGTTGCATCTGAAACACTGTTTTCTCAGTGAAATTCCAAATATCTCCTTTACATCTTTTTGATTTAGATTCATGAATGTTGTTCATTTACGTTCGTGGTTTGGAAGACATTTTCTTTTTCTTGTTGCTAGATAAATGAATTTTACCATTTTTTTTTCATTTTGTTTACAACTTTTGTTAGCAGATTAAGTATAATCTGGTTCTGGTTAATCCGTTGTTCTATGACAGATTTCATCCATGATAGGAAGGTGGAAATCATCGTTTCAAAACTGCTTGTATTCTGAGTTTGAGTGTAAATTCTTAATGTTTCGGATGGCTTCCCGTTGCTTCTGCGTACGATATCTATGGTATTTTGATTCTACTCCAGGTTTGGTGGTTTAATGATATCGATGGCAGGTTAAGGAATATTTTGTCTATGATTCCTTTGTTCATTTGTTTGTAGACTTGGCAACCCTTGGAGTTAGATGGATTACTACCTCCACGTAAGGTATATATGGCTGGAATTATTTTTGGAATCATGTTTCTCCATCAAACGCACATGAATCGACTGTTGCAGTACGTTTTTGAGTGGTCATTATACATTGTATAATTTGTCGTTTTCTTCTTGGTGGCTATAAAGTTATTTTTTAATTTGAAAAACATTCTATAAATATCTCTGCTGTTCTTTTTCGGTTCCATATTTACATAAAATAAAGAGTGGATTTTTTGTTATGCGATCTCCTAAGATAAATAACTCTGTTTTCTACTTTGTGGCCTGACTCTTCAATTTCTGTTTTCATCTGGTCAGTGGGAATATTGAAGTGAAGATGTCTGATGACCCCTCTATTATTTTCTTCTCGTATGTATCAGTAGTTGTAACGTTTTTATAGACGTTATTATTAGATTGGGTTTTTGTATAAGAATGTCCATCAGCTACTGCTGTTGTTGATTTTCTGCCCATTTCTAAGAAATTCGTTGCACCGTGTATAAAGATAGATGGTGAACCATACAGTCACTGTGATATGTGGAATGTTTTATTCTCAACTAATTCTTCAGAAAGGAACGAAAATGTGTTTTGAGTATTTATAAGCAGATTCCCTATGATTTGATATGATTGATGAAGAGAAGGAAATTTCCTTGTTTTGGCTGTCTTCCAGGACAAATTATTCTCTGATGATGGGTTCATGAGTTTCAATAATTGTCTCAAGGACAACAATCATTTATTTTCGCGAAATTCAGTATAGTGAATTGAACCTGAATACAAAAATGAAATGTATTTATTTTACGTGCGTTTGGTCAGGTTATTTTTTGAAGAGATGGAGTGACTTACGACTTCTATCTAATTTTTTTAAATCAAATATATAAATATTATAGTTTTCTGTTTTTATATTCAAATCAAGAGATCTGTCTGAAATGCTTCATCCAGTTGAGAACTAACTCTTGTTAAGAGAAATAATGAACAATAAAATCATTTTGCATCTATATGTCAAAAATAGAAATATATTGCTTCCGAGGTCTGTTCGAAAGTACACCATGATTGAGTAATTATTCAGTGTTATTGTTATTGTTATTCATTGCACTATATTCCAACTCTATCATGTATAGTTTCATTCTATACGCGGTAGCAGTTTTCGTCTCTAAAATTTGCTGTTTCAGTTTAATTGTGAGTGATCCTTTGTTTGCCTGTTCTCGTTTGCTTTGATGAGGTAATTATAGAATTGTCACGTGACAGCAAAGAAATGTTAGTCTACCGATTCATATCATTCGGAGCCCTCGTGTTGATCAAACACTAAAAGGATATTTCAGCCTATTTGAATATATATTTGATAGATTCGGTCTTTACTTGGTGGAAACTCATCTTAATTAAAAAAATGTATATGAGACAGTAATTTATTCCCACAAAAATGTTTGTACTACTACAATTGTTTCACCACGATGTGGCTTCTTCAGGTATTACATTGTGGACAGTACGATGTAATACCTGAAGAAGCCACATCGTGGTGAAACAATTGTTGTAGTAGTACAAACATTTTTGTGGAAATAAATTACTGTCTCATATAAATTTTTTTAATATTTGAAGATAACTCATTAATGCTACAGCATAGATTTCTATTTAATTGATCAATTTATCATTCAATAGTTATATTTGATTATTCAATATTATGATTAACTCTCAAAATTCAAATGATGTTAACCCCTCATCATCCCATCATAACACTTAATGAATTTATGGTATGCAAGAGTAAGAGTTAAACGAATTTAGATTGAAGAACTTCAAATGATTGTTTCCATTGTCGTTATTTCTCTTCTATTCCATAGTTTTAATATCAGCTTTTCTTCAATACAATTCCCAGGATAAATCGTTATTTGCATTTATTGCAGAAATAATTTCTTTTTTTAAATTTTTTCAGTTGGAACATAGTTGAGTGAATTCATGTGATGATTTTGTCGTGATTGCTTGAATTTTGGTATTTCGTTCAAAGTTCATCGAAAATGATGAAAACAAAAATTTTGTTTGATATGCTTTTAGATCAAGCAAGAAAAAAATTAGGAAATTCAATAGCGAGTATTCCTTTCAGTAGCAGTGATGATAATTTACAAACAAACAAACGACAAAGTACGCATTGGTTGAGATTTTAGATCATATACAGCGAAATATTTTCCCATTCCTGCACCAAAATATCGCGAAGCCCAAATATTTTTTATCAGATTTTAATCCAGATTTCGAGCAGGCCAAACAAATTTCGTGATTTCGACCCTGTCATAATAGGCAGAAACTATTTGAGTATTGTGTTGTTATCAATTATCATGCGTATAGTTTGATTTCACAAAAATAACCATGAAGTGTACATTAAAGTCTTATAGAACATTTATCAAGTTCTTGTAAATAGTCTAAGCACCACTTTAGTTCAAGCTAACTTCGTATGAGCTTTAAAAATATTAAAATAAATTAATCCGGCTGATCTGTACCAAAAATCATTAAAAAGGAGTATGAGCTATGGTAATAGAAAGTTATAGAAATCGAGACATTGTAACATATATCTGCATAACAATTCTATACCCGAACAAACTCGACAAGGCTTTGTAGATCACAGAGGCAAATTGCAGACAAGCGCACGTTTTAAACTGATTGGTTATCATCAGTTTAATGAATGATAGTGACTCCAAATCTGTTCAGTATCTATATTCGCTATACACAGAAACTCCAAAGATATTACTAATACACTAGCGCCATCTAGAGTATGCAAAATACATACACAGAGACACCAAGATATTAATAATACACTGACGCTATCTAGAGTATGCAAAATACATACAAGACATACCTTTGCGTGTCAATTCAAGTAAAGAAATGTATTCTCGATATTTTCAAGTTACGAATGCAGAATAAACTTTCCTCATGCTCCAATCAGACCATAAATTACCGTAATGGTCAAAAATCAGCATATTCATATTGAAATAAATTAACCCGGCTGATCTCTTCCAAAAATCATTAATGAGGAGTATGAGCTAGGTAATAGAAAGTCCTAGAAATCGAGACAGTGTAACGTATATCTGTATAACAATTCTATACTCGAACAAACTCGACAAGGATTTGTAGAGCACAGAGGCAAATTGCAGACATGCGCACGTTTCAAACTGATTGGATTTCACCAGTGTAATGTATGGTAGTGACTCTAAATCTATCCAGTATCTATATTTGCTAAACACAGAGACTCCAAAGATATTACTAATACTCTAGCGCCATATAGAGTATGAAAGATACAAACACAGAGACTCTAAGAGATTAATAATACACTAACGCCATCTAGAATATGCAAAATACATACAAGACATCCCTTTGCCTGTCAATTCAAGTAAAGAAATGTATTCTCGATATTTTCACGTTACGAACGCAGAATATATTTTTCTTATCCTCAAATCAGAGCATAAATTGCCGTAAGGCTGAAAAAATAGCATATTTATATCAATATAAATTAATCCGGCTGATATGTAAGAAAAATCATTAATAAGGAGTATGAGCTATGGTAATGGAAAGTTCTAGAAATCCAGACATCGCAACGGTATGTTTTGTATGTATTTTGCATAGTCTAGATGGCGTTAGTGTATTATTAATATCTAAGAGCCTCTGTGTATAGCAAATATAGATACTTGAAAGATTTGGAGTCACTACCTATATTACACTGATGAAAACCAATAAGTTTGAAATGAACGCATGTCTGCAATTTGCCTGTGTGATCTTCAAAACCTTGTCGAGTTTGTTCGAGTATATAATTGTTATGCAGATGTATGTTACACTGTCTCGATTTCTAGAACTTTCTATTACCATAGTTCATACTCCTTATTAATGATCTTTAAAAAAATGTTTCTCCATGCCATAACTAAGCCTTCACTAGATGGACTCTTGCCTTGTCGGCGCCACCCTTTTACACGTCTGTCTGAGCCTATAAGACAAATTTGTTATACATCGGAAATCAAAACAGGAATCCAATCCTCTATTGTTCAAGCTAAGTGTTCTCGTGCTGAATTTAACCTTGTAATCCGGGGTCGACATGTGAGCGGCGATTCAGTAGCCTTAGTTCAAGAAGATGATATAGTAGCATGAAGTCAGCTACTAAAGGCTCACTCACTTACATTGAAATTTCTCACTATTCAAAGATGCGCCCCCATGGCATTATAGCTGGACGCGCTGGGGGCGCCTTTCTTGATAGGACCCTAGTTTCATCCCGTTGAAATGAAGGGTAAGGTCTTGATGCCTAAAGTAGTGCCATTCGCGCCAGTCGCTGGACCCGTGTAGAGGAAGATCGACCAAGTGGGGCCCTGGTTTCACCGTAAAGATGGAATAGACAGCTGAGCCACTTTGATAAACTCAGTGACAAAGGAGTCCTCCACAGCACAGGGCCTCTTCCTTAAAACTAACATAATCTACCCTATTGCAGTAAATCTCCGGATTTTTCTGTCCAATGGCCGAGTGCCTTATGTAGCATACTGCGTTTCCTCGAGAGGGTGGAGGCCCTCAGGAAGTATTCCTACGACCTGGCCAGCCAATTGGTGTTGAACTCGGGGGGCAGTGGTTGAAAGCACTGGACTAGAAGGGTATTATTTCTATCTGTTCCCTGACACTCATGTTCAGGATATCTCAAGAAATGCTTCAGGGTTTAGCGAGTCTTGACGGTTCGACCAGCCTCGTCCTGAACCCGGATCGATTGCGAGACGTTTCTGGGCTTTATGGATCTCAACGATACGGTTAGTCTGTTAGTGCTTGAAGGCAGAATCAATTGAAATACTTCACAAGGGTTCGTGGGTCTTGACATACAGGCCGGATTGACGGTGTTCGTACCAGGATCCATTTAGGCATCAATCTTGAGATCTTAGTTTATGAGACTGCGTTCGGATAGATGAATAAGAAGTTCCTTCGGCGTGGGAGTTGCGTCCCAAACAACTCAAGTACCGACACTGCAGAGCCAGTAGAGGTTGGAGAGTGCTGCGCTGCTACCAGTCATACGGTTGTAGGTTCTCGAACTGAAGCATAAACTGGAAGCTGGTGGGTTCAGCTCTTCGCAGTGGTTCTCGCTATGCGGGATGATAAGGCGAAACGTTATCACACTATCTGCCTCCTGGGGCTGACTGTGGAGTCTGCTAACGTGTCACTTGCTGAAAAAGGCTCCCATGCCAATATGCTAAATAATAGAATTCACTACTCACAGATGATTTCGAAGGATAACTGCCATGACTATTCGGGTTCTCGAAGCACTTCATATTTAGCTATTTAGTCATTCCTCGTCTTTAATCATGTCTTCTTGAACCCGTTCTACTGTGATATCACAGCCTTTTAAAATACATTTCAAGAAGGCTGAGATAATATTATGGTAATATACAAGATACAATTGTTCACGAATTACCGTCCGGCTCTTTCGTGTTTACAGAATGCAAATAAGTTTTCATAGCGTAAAAGTTACAAGTTCTTGAGTGATACTTATGCATTTAGTGCAAATTCCGTTAATAAATGTATCTAGATGTCTATATCGCATATTATCGCCGTATTTCGCTTTTTCATCCAGTGTTTATAAACAACAAACAAGAGCAAACTAATTAACCGTAATCATTAATTACAATGGTGAACTGAACAAAAGCAACGTGACAGTGTTTCAACATCAAGAAGGACTTTTGGTATAGTTATTTCGATGCTGAACTGGCTTCGTTTGTTATATAAGATAAACGAACGAAGATGAGAAAGTAAAAAGAAAAGAACTTTCGTAAAAAACGAAAGTGTTTTTCAGTGGAAGTTTCTTTAATTTATTGTATATAAGCAAACTAAAGATAAAATGCAATTGCCAATACTCTGTCAATGGACAATATATGGATCACTATGTTAACAATAATAATCGAAATACTCTTGTGCCGAAAGGCCAAAAACAGTGTCGATTACTAAATATAAGAATAATAATAAATGCTATATCTTGAGCCGAAAGGCCACAAGCGACAAAGTTGATTACTATAAGTATAATAATGAACCTACATATGTGGCAGGGTATTTAAACGTATTTAAGGCGTGTCTCAGTGGATCCCTTCTAACGAAGAAAATAACGAAATTGAATGAAAATAATAATTGTGGCTTGTGGGTAGAATATATAAGAAATGGGTTCATATTGGTTATAGTTTCCTCAGAACAGAAATTTTGAGATCGGTCTGTTTATAGATAAGGAGCGAGTTAATGTTTCTATATTTTACCCTTTGGCTGGAAAGTCTTTCACACGTACTCTGAAAAGTTTCTATGCATATGTAGTTGTAGATAGTATTTAAAGCAATAAATTATCAAAATTCTCACAAGAGGTCCGCAGAAAGAAGTTGAAAAGTATGAAATTTCCCATACATACAAATATTTGAATATCGCGCTGCCTCTAGACATATGGGACAAACAAAATATTTTATAATATATACAAGGACATCTCTGGAGGAAACCTAACAATATCCTTAAAAAGTTGCTTGCTGTTCTATTTTAACGTAAAAATTCAAAATGCCTTTACGATGTGTGTAACAGATTGTGAGTCAAATCATTAAACTGTCAAAATGAACATGTTAATTTTCAGATTTCCGAAAGGCTCGTATTTTGAAATGAAATATATCTTTTCAATACTTTGTAGAAATTTGTTTCCTAGCCGAAAGCAAGATGTTGACTGATTCATTTCCGAACAAATGAAATCATCACATGGGATATAATTGCCTACATATCGTTCGAAACCTTCTGTTCCTCCAAGAAAAACTCCCGATGAATAATGTCAAAAACATGTTGTATCATATTATTGCCAGGCACCAGATATTATTCAAAATTACAATCAACTTTGGAATTATTATTTTAATAAATTAGAGATTTGTATTGGAATAAGCATGGCCTATACGAAAATTGGTTAGTTGTTGTAGAAATGTCTAGTGATAAAAGAAGTATTTTTTTTATATTTTTAAATGATTATTTTTTATTCATATAACTCCTTACTGAAGAGATTTTGGATCCGAATTTAATAGGTTCTTTCTCTGCAGAATGTGCTATATAATCCATACCAACAATTTGAACTGCTCCGTTGATGATATAAAGTTCATTACCAAAATTGAATACAAAAATAGCTTCAATATTGTACTTGAGGTGGCTTCTTTTCTATTCAGAGACAGAGACGAGAATCAATTAGTTGAGAACAACTTTTCTGACTGCGTGGAATCTTATGGTCTGAAACAGCTAATTAACGAGCCAACACGCATAACTTCGACATCTCAGACTTTACTGGATGTGATTTGCTCTAGCAGACCCGAACTGGTGATTGATTCTGGTATTATTGATCATTCAATATCTGATCACAGGGGTGTCTTTTGCAGGATAAATTCAAAGAGAAAAATAAATACCCCGAAGATTATTCGTTATCGTGATTTTCGTCGGTTTGCCCTTCAGGACTTTTTATCGGACCTTTCTAGTGGGTCATTTGATAGAATCCTTTATGTTAGTGATATTGATTTAAAGATCTCAATTTTTTATCAATGCCTGACTGATATATTTGACAAGCATGCCCCTTACGTTGAATCGAGAGTTACTAAATTATTTTCCCCGTAGATAACTCCTACAATAAAAAGCATGATGAAGTTGAGAAATGCTGCTCTATTTAAATATAAGCTTACGAAGAACTTAGCTGATTACAGTTATTATACTCATCTGCGAAATGTTGTTACTTCTGCTGTGCGAAGGGAGAGACGCGGTTTCATGTCCCAGGCCAGATCTCGGGGTTCCGGATTTTTTTGGAAATCCTTCAGGACATTGCATCCTTGGTCACAGAATTCTATGCCTGAACGCTTTTCTAACCCTCATGAATTCAATGACTATTTTCGGTCGGTTTTTAGTCCTTCCAATTCTTGCCCGGAGAGAACCAGTTATTATAGCTCGAACAGATTTGATGCAAATAAAAAATTTTCGATCGGGTTTGCGACTATAGACGAGATAAAATCAGTTGTCTTGGATCTTCGTTCGAACGCTCTGGGGATTGATTGTATATCTGCTAGAATGCTTAAATTATCCCTCGGTGTTACTCTGCCCTTCATGACGCACATTGTTAATGTTTGCATTGAGTCTGGTTATTATCCGTATGATTGGAAGTACTCTATTGTGAATCCTATACCTAAGATCCCTAGTCCTGAGAGCTTATCTGATTTTCGTCTGATAAGTGTGCTACCAGCTCTGTCAAAGGTTCTGGAGAGGATATTGTTTCTTCAGGTTTATAAATACGTCACCGACAATGGAATTCTCACTACGCGGCAGTCGGGTTTCAGGGGGGGTTACAGGTACTACCACTCTTCTGCTGAACATCACTGATGATATTTTGCGATCTTTGGATGGGGGACATGCCTCAATTCTCACCTTATTGGATTTCGCAAAGGCATTCGATACCCTGGACCATGAGCTGCTTTGTGCTAAATTAACTTATATTGGTTTTGATGAAACTGCTCTGAGATTTTTCAAGTCTTACCTTTTTGATAGGCATCAGTGCGTTAAATTGCGTGATACATATTCAGATTATTGCCCTATAACTTCAGGGGTGCCACAAGGATCTGTTCTTGGCCCTCTGCTTTTCCTTATATATGTGGCTGACATGCATAGGATGGTCAGATTCGCATCCACCCATTTTTATTGTGATGACACTCAGGTTCGCCTCTCTTTTCATCCCTCCTCTGTTTCTCAGGCTGTCGAGCGGTTGAATGAGGATTTAGACTTAATTATGCGTTATTCCCAAATGAATAATTTGAAGATAAATGTTAAAAAATGTTTTTATATATGCTTTTTTCCCAGGACATTTCAGGGTGTGGTTAAGATCAAGATGGGCGGTGAAAGAATTCCGTCCTCCACCTGCTGTAGAAACCTGGGAATCTTTTTCGATTGCCAGTTGAGATTCAGGGAGCATGTCTCGTTGCTGTTGAGGAATTCTTTCCTTGCATTGCGCCTTTTGTATCGGCAGAGATATTGTTTGGATTTTCAGTCACGCAAGTATCTCTGTGAGACTCTCGTTTTGTCCAAACTAAACTATGGATTAACGGTTTTTTACCCTTGCCTTGATTCCGTGCAGAGGCGCAGACTACAAAAAATGCAGAATTCATGCTACCCCTTTGTTTTCGGTTTGAGGAAATATGACAGTGGAATAAGGGACGGCATTAACAGCTTGGGATGGCTTAGGGTTGAGAATGTTTTCCGCCTCCACCTGACGATTATGGTTCATCGAATTTTACGTTCTTGTCTTCCACCGTGTTTGAGGGAAAAGCTAATTTTTAGACGTGATGTTCATTGCGTGGACGTTAGGCATGGTCATAGGCTCATGCTGCCAAGATTTGGTTCAGCCATGTTTCAGCGCTCCTTCACCTTCAATGCGGTGAAGTTACATAATGAATTTTTAGTTTCGTGTGAAGGCGTTTCTTTGGGCTCACTGAGAAAAATATTGAAGTAAAAATTCTTGACGAGCCAATTATAAATTAGGAAAATTTTATGAATATGAAATATGTTTTGTTTACTCACAATGGAATTGATTCGTTAATTTTAATTTTTTTTCGCTTATTTTTGTTTCTATCCTTTTGTTTTTTTTTCCTTTTTGTTTTTTTTTCAGGGTTGAGTGGAGTAGCTTTAAGCTAGACTTCGCCCTATGTTTATATATTGTAAATGTATGAATAAAGGCACTATTATTATTATTCTTTAAAAAAGGAAAATAAAAAGGGCCCTTTTTGAATTATATGTTGAACATTTTTTGGTGATGGAACTAATGTTTCTATAACATCCAATCGAAACATATACATATAAGGTGATGTCCAATTAGTGTGTTCATTATTTTTTATTTCTTTAATTCTTTATTTAATTTGCACCACATGTGATGATAATATTGGGTGTTTTTTAGAGTGATAGAACTTTCGATAGGGAAAACTGTGATTTGAGAGAAGGTAGAAGCCATGTTGTATTGACATTTTTGTTCAGTAAGCATTGACAAATTATCACGCAAAGACTCATGCCGCGGCAAAGTTTACAAACTGATGAAATTTATTTTCAAAATCAGTGTTCTATTCGCCAAACTTATAGAGCAGTCCGTGAAATTTATGGTTTACATAATCGTCCATCAGAGCAGATTATTCGTCGAACTATCGATAGATCTCGGACAACATTTTGTCTACTCGATGCAACAACAAGACAAAGCTTCGCTTACAGAAGAAAATATCGCTGCTGTAAGCCATAGTGTTAATGATAATCCAGATTTGTCTGTTCGTCGACGTTCACAACAAGTTGGACTCTGTGCGTCTACTAAATGGAAAATTTTGCGTGAATATCTTGATCTACACCCATACAAGATCCAAATGGTTCAAGAACTAAAGCCATTTGACCATAATAAACGTCATTTGTTTGCTGATTGGTCCCTACAACAGCTTGAAGTTGATCCACTTTTTTATCGTAAAATTGTGTTTAGTGATGAATGTAATTTCTGGTTGAACGGCTATGTAAGCAAGCAAAATTGCCGAGTGAAAATAATCCTCAAGAAGTTCAACAGGTTTCGTCGGGTCCTGAAAAATGCACTGTATGGTGTGCTTTACCAGCTGGGGGCATCATCGGTTCTTATTTCTTTTAAAACAATGCTGCAGCTAATGTTGCAGTGAATGGTGCTCGTTACAGTTCGATGATCATGAAATTATTTTTAAAACATAAATGTCATAAAATTATCTTACATATAAAAAAAAAATTGGATTCAATCTTAATTTAAATGTGTTCTATTTCAATTTAAATTTCTATCACTCTAAGAAAATATATATATATATATATATATATATATATATGTCTATAAAATGATACAATGTATTTAGGACATGTTTTAAAAATTTAATTGTTTTAATTTAAAATTTAATTCTGAATGTTTTCATGACATTCATCAAGATTAAAATCTGTAGAGGTTCTAGAGAATTAATTGCAGCTATTATTCTGTAATATGCAAATACTTCATCATATTAATTTTCAATTTATTTATTTCAATTTAAGTTTGAAAAAAAAGACATCTATTGAATATAATCATTAAGTGATTTTTGGCTTCACTATCAACGTTTTCCAGGGGAATTTTCCTTTATCCAGTCCTCATCAGATCCAGAACCGTGGATGCCTATATTTGAACAGCCCTCATCGAACATGTTGGCGCATCGTTTTCTGACGGGCATGGCCAATCTGTTGTAAAGCTCATTGAATAGTCTGACGTCAGCAGGGCTCAATTTAGGTTGGTTATGTCTACGAAGTACTTCTTCCAGAAACTCTGCGGAATAGGATCTGCATTCAATCAGGAACGACATATAGATTATTGCCAGGGCTAAAGCGCAGATTACTTTCATTTTGCTGTGTTGGGGAATATTTCCTGTGAATGGTGATTGAAATATTTAGGTTACTCGAATCCAAAAATGCTATTAATTTGAAAGATTCAGAGTACAATACAAATTACTCCATAATTTTTGGTGCTCATAACCACCACCAAATATCATTAGCTTCGCAAAAATTAGAAACACTACAGGATGACTACAAATGTGATCGTCAATTAAAAGTTTTCAAAAATCAAAACATTTTTGGTTGTATCAATGGGCTTGTAGAAGCTGTAAACACTTGAACGCGCAAATAATGATTCTAATGTGATGAATCGCGTTACAAAGTCTGATTTGTAATAAATGTTGTTCCATAGTTTAGACAGATGTTGAATATGAACGGTGTTTGAACAACAATAAGTTTTTGAATCCATTATTTGGTTTTGACTTTATTACTGATGCAAAAAGTAGATCATGAAAATTTTGAGCGCTGATCATTGTCTTGAAGTAACTGAAGATTATCACAGATATGATTTTGCAAACGAAAATACATTTCACGTTTTTCGTGTTTTTTTTTGGCCCGCATATTGAACAATCCAGAGTGCCATTCGAAACGTTGTGAGGAAAATCTGAAGATCTGAGTTGAAAGCCACCAGCTTCTTGAAAATTCCCCAAAATTTTTCTACTAGTAATCATATTCTATGTTGGTCGATTATGCTAGCCGAAAACACTGCGAAGATCGTGTTATATAAGGTTGTTGGGAATGTAATTTCGTTTTTTTTCGACAGAGGATATAGTTGTATTTTGCGAACTCAACTTCACACTTAAGTTGCATAACCACTATATGTTTCGAACTGATATAGCAAAGCTTGTGGGTGAAAAAGTCTACTTAATTCTACGCAGTAGTTCTTTGTTGGTGCCCTTTTAAATATGGAGAGTAATGAGCAGAATTTTCGTCATATTTTACTTTTTTACTATAGAAAAAGTAAAAATGCTGTTCAAGCCAGAAAGAAATAAACCGATGTGTATGGTGAATATATTTTGACAATACGCCAGTGCCAGAACTGGTTTGCAGAATTTCGATCCGGCAGTTTTGATATCAATGATGCACCACGTTCCGGAAGGCTGGTTGAAGCTGATAAAGACACGATAAAGCCATTAGTTGATGCAAATCGGCGAATAACAACACGTGAGACCGATGAGAAGTTAAATTTATCGAATTCAATTGCTTATGACCATTTAAAAGGCCTGGAATTTATATCGAAGCTCGATATGTGGGTTCCCCATATTCTCACGGAGAGAAATTTGTATCGTTCTTTTCTCAAACGTCACGAAATGATCTATATTGCTCTTTATTTGGTGGGACCTGCTGGGTGTGTGGTGTATTATGAGCTGCTACAATCGAACGAAAGGATCGCACGGAAGGTCTAATGACAACAATTGATGCCGAGCGTTACGAGTCGGCTGCAATACGCCGACAGACATGATAAAGTTATGACAATGCACGGCCACAAGGTGCGTCACCTGTTAAAACGTACTCAGAAACCCCACCCGCCGTACAGCCCAAACATTATTCCTTCCTATTACCATCTCTTCACATCGATGCAACATGGACTGGTTTACCAGCACTTATTCAAAATAAATTCTATAAAAATGAATTTGACTCACGACGAATATTTTTGTCGAGTGCAACGCCTAAGAAATAATAAAATAGTTAGATTCTGTTTTACTCTCAAAGTTTGTGTTCAATACTTATTTTGTTTAACTCTATAAGATAATAATAATAATAATAATAATAATAATATAAGATATATAAGATATCCAACTGAATTTACCTATTATATTTCCAAGAGATATATCTGGTAACAAGTATAGTTCTAGTTTAGAATAGATTGTATACTCACCGGTTTTTGACAAAAACTGTTTCCGACAGTGAAATATTTGGCTTTTATATGATCAGATCATAAAATCAAATATAATAGAATATCATCAATTACTTTTTTTGTTCAAATATTCCAATTCTGATGAGTTTGCTTGCACTTCACCATATGGCTTATATAATATTGATTCATCATATAGAATGATTAAATTTCGAACAAATTATTTCCTTTGTCTGGATGATTATACGAGTATCATCCAGATTTATTTGCATTCGTTATGCACGAAACTCGATTATTTCTAGAAATTATGCCAATAAAAACTGCTCAAACCCTTACCGATTATTAATCAGAATGTCCCACATTTATTTCATACAAGGTGTCTCGCAAGAATAAGTAGTACTATTAGTTTGCTATAGTGAATTTGGGATATATGTCTCGTTTTATTATAATTAAAACTCATTTACTGCTGAATATATTAAAATATTTGCATAAGCAATATGTTAACACAGATAAGATGTGTCTCAACCAGGAAAAAATAGTTATTAACAAGTGAGATATTTCGGAAATTTAATAAAAATAAAACTGAAAAGTGAGACAATATAGAATGAATGAATGTTTCATTGGATGTGAAAGCTGTAATAAAGGAGAACCGGCAAATTATTCTTTTTCAGTATCGTAGTCTCCTGTACTACGAATACTTGCTGCTGAATCAAATTCTCAGTAAGTAATATTCCTTACCTAGGTGTAATGAGGTGTTTAGGAGAAGCTGTGCATAGGATTTCAGAATACCAGAAAGCGCGAATAGTGCTGGATTATTTGATGGAATACGGTGTTCATATCGTCCAACAAGCACCGTCTTCGCCAGAGTTAGTTCATATACTTTTTTTCCAATCTTAAGTTGACCCTTCGTGGACCGAAATTTGAGCCTTCGTCGAACTCAATAAACAAAAATCAATGAAAGAACTACAGGCCATTTCTTCGGAGACCTACTAGAATTTTAGGGATGATTGGATCAAGCATTGTCATCCATTGTTCAGATGGATGTTGTTTTGAAGGAGATGAAATTAATTTATCAAAAGATTAATCAAGTTTTATTCACTTGTACTTTTACAGTATATGGTCCATTTTGGAAGGATTTCCTCATGTGGTAACAGTAACAAAGCCTAACCAAAGCACAACTGAACATCTACAAGCTTCTGAGAGATCTTCTCAGATCTAGGATTATCAGGATGACATGATTATCAATATATGCCCTGCTATCTGTGTAGGTATCAGGTTTTTTATTATACTAAATTATATTTAATGTCGAAATGAAATTTGTGATGGCTAAAAACAAGATATTACATCAGAAATAATAGCACTTCAAAATAACAACGAAATAGGTTTGTTCTTGATTTGAATTCTTTTAGTGATATATTGGTATCCACTTAGTTCCTCTTCTGTACGACTGCAACTATTGTACTATATGGTGAAGGTTTCGTGAAACCGTTTTTGGTAGTTAATTCTGCAAATTCAATTCACAAGTTCCTTTGTTTCATAGTAGTTCTCTAAGCATTCTACACAATTTGCATAATCTATTTGTTAGTGAGCATATCATGATTTCTCATTTTTACTGAATTAATTCTACCTTCATAAACTCTTCAGATTTTTTATCGACTATATTTCCAATACTTGAATATATGATGATATTATTCGGCAAGATTTTTTTCTGTATTTTTTCTGTTGAGCATATCTTGTAAGAGATAATTTCAATGCAGATATCTGGAAGGTGTTGAGAAGTTCTCAATGATTTCTGGAGAATAGAAATATTAGTCTACATGGATTTTTGCTACACTGCCCAATTTCTTTCATGAGCAAGTATACAACTTTCATTACATTTACAATTTCGAACTGCTGATCGGCAGTTTCAATATCTGCTATTGCAAACCGGAAAACGTTGATTTCATCATCTTCAAAGAATGAATGATTCAGTGACTGATATTTTACTTTTTACAGTTCTATATCTGAGTGTGTATTTGTTTGTGATTTGTTGAGTTTTGATTCAGCCTGAGAATTATCAAAGATATGAAGAAAATTCTGGTATTATATTTTATGGAAAAGGTAAATTCTCGTAGCCCAAAACCAGTAAAGTGTTACGTGACATTTCGGTTTATATTATTGCCTTCGTCTTGGAAAATAAAAGCATCAGATTATCCCTTGATATATATTTCCTGGTTCAAAATTGGTTGTAAAGTAGTTGTAGAACCTATGTAGAATGGTAGAAGAAAGTATTACTTTTGGCTAATTCAAGCATCTCAAAATTGTTGAAATGACATATGTGGCCATCAAGTATCAAAATGACAGGAATTTATGGCTTTCCAGCAGTGATAGCGTTCTCCAAGCATTTAAAAAAAATATTCCGAATTAATGAACTAAGTCACGAAATAACGGACTACTTCATCCAATGAACCAAGATTTTTCGTTCATAGAAAGGATAGATCCAGTCATTCCTTCTAGACCCAACAGATTTGTACATACACCTTTGAGAATGAGAGCTAGTGATGGCAAAATTTCCTCAGTATTTTAACAAGCTATTACGGTAATGTTTCATGTCTTTCTTTGAAAGTGAAAACGTTAGAATAGAACGTGTACTTCCTTTCGCGGCAATAACTTTATCGCATCTTTTATTTATTTGTATGACACTCCCATCCTCACTCAGTATAGCATATCTACAAAACTTCATACAATTCGATTGATACAGTAAAGAAATTCAGCAAAAATCTTGAAATATCACATATTTTGTAGATCACTGAGCTTTGAATATTAATCTAGGGATATTTTTTAATCCCTGAGATATCTTCGATCGTTCATTGATAGATGTCTCACGCTTTTTGGGACAACCTGTATATTTTCACTAATTGAATTCAGCCAAGTTCAATAATTCATTATCCATCCAATAGCAATATGAGAAATTCATTATTAACTGCAGATACTGCAACTGATATATCATTTGATTAAAGTATTTAATTTGGATAAGATAATTTTCATGTGTGTATAACCTACCTTTTTGACTTACATATTAACATATCCATAGACAGTTTGAAGAGTGAAGTGGAGAATTATATCATAGACTTCTATGATATTGCTTCCAAAATCTGTATTTGCTGCCGGATTGTGCTGAGTTTTGACGATTCATTTGAAAGATTGAATTATCAAGTATGTATAGAATTACTGAACAGCTTCTTGAAATTGATATATGATTTGAGTTTTTTAAAAACGGAGGGCTTTACTCAGCAGATTATAGTACTTTCTCAACAAGTCAATGAAGAATTAAATGAATTCACGAAAGTGATCGTTGAGCTAAAGGCAGAATATTTATGAAATAAAATAAATAACTGCAAAATGTTTTGCACACTATTTTATGAAAATTCGAAATAGGATTTAAGCTCTATTATATTCCAATCACCTCTAACTTTTCATTATACTTCATTAATTAGTTCGACACAAACGAGAACCAAGATATGTTATTATGATTTCCTATGATATTTTATTGAAATAACTGAGTATGCTGTTGGCTCTAGGTGAAACATTATAATAATTTCATTCAAAAAAAATATACACAACTTTTATGTTTCACACTTTATTCAGAATTCTGACACGTGTTTCGGTCTTTCGACCATCTTCAAAGGAGTACAAAAAGGAACTAAACTTAAAATTGAAAAGGTTCTTTTATTACACTTAGGATATCTGCGTATCTTTATGGCGGATGGAAATAACAGCATCCAATAAAGATTGTTCCCAAAGAGTGTTTGGGAATTTGTTAACTTCTCCTTTTACTCCATGGCCTTTTTGATTGGCAGAACCTTCAAATAGCTAACCAATTTACTTTTATTAACATTATATTGTACAATGACATCTTTCTCAATGAAAAAATTATTATTTTCTATACAATGTTCTGCAAAACTGGTTGATTTCTGGTTTTTCAAAATAGACATCCTATGTATAGATATGATTTGGGATTGATTTCAGAAAAAGAAATGCTCCGTCTTCTGCATTTTACAGTATGAACAATTCATTGTGAGCGTGTACTGATATAAATCAGTACTGATATATATCAGTACACACTCACAATGAATTGTTCATACTGTAAAATGCAGAAGACGGAGCATTTCTTTTTCTGAAATTAATCCCAAATCATATCTATACAAAGTCTGCATTTATATGCAGGAATTTGATATTGAGCATTACCCCTCTGAGTGACGTTTATTTATATATTCCTCTAAATACAGTTTAAAAGCTGTGTTATTGCATAATGGAAATTCAAAACACTCTATACCTGTTGTCTATTTAGTGAAGATGAAAGAAAGTTATGAAAATATGCCCACTCTTTAGGAAACAATGAATAAAATAAATGCAGATTTGTGGGGACTTAAAAGTTATAGGAATTTTACTGGCACTTCAAGGGGGATTTACAGAATATTGCTGTTTTATTTGTCTACGAAACAGTCGTGCAGTAAATTAGCATTATATAACAAAAATTTGGTTAGAAAGAGGTGTATTTCAACCG
The DNA here is from genome assembly GCA_034642435.1 of Megalocaria dilatata. Taxonomy (NCBI): domain Eukaryota; kingdom Metazoa; phylum Arthropoda; class Insecta; order Coleoptera; family Coccinellidae; genus Megalocaria; species Megalocaria dilatata. The sequence continues at coordinate 46,122,387 of CM067856.1, forward strand.
AGACCTCAAAATGTTAAGTTTAGACCTCTTTTTAGACCGCAAAAATGTCCTTCTGCCTCCTCTTCACGTTAAACTTAGGCTGATGAAAAATGTTGTGAAGGCTATGAATAAAGATGGTAATGGATTCAAATACCTAAAACAAGTTTTTTCAAAGTTAAGTGAAGCTAAATTAAAGGAAGGTATTTTTATTGGACCACAAGTCAGAAAAGTGCGGGACGACGTTAATTTTACAGAAAAGCTTAATAGGCATGAACTCGGAACATGGAACTTAATGAACTATTAGATGTCTTCAAATCGCTTGGTGCCCGAATGTCATTAAAAATCAATTTCCTCTATTCACATCAGTCATTTTTTCTGAAAATTTGGCAGCTGCCAGTGACGAGCAGGGTAAAAGATTCCACCAAGATATAAGGACAATGGAAATTCACTATCAAGGACGATATGATCCAGCTATGATGGTTTTTGAAGGGAGAAGATATGACCCCTAATAAAGGGAAAAAATAGAATTTAATTAGTATCTAGAGTCAATATTTCTAATCTTTGTGTTTTTCTTAAATGTGAGGTACATTTATTAGATTTTTTTTGTCGGCCAGTGTAATTAATAAAAACATATCTCACCCTACCAACCATGCGTTATTCGATAAACAAACATAGAACTGTTGTGGTTTTTTTTTCTTGAATATTAAACCCAACGTATTCATGTTCGTCCATAAGAATTGCACAAAGTTAGTAAACTATTTTTAAGGTTATGTTTTGCATTTTTTGAAAGGAAATTGGTTTTCATAATGCATCTTAATGAACAAAAATGTGTATCTTTTAAGTACATATTTGATATTTTCAATCAATATTCTATATTTTCTTTGGATTCTTTTATTCTTTCTGGTGCTGTATACTGAGTGTTGGTTCTATATGTCTACTAAATTGAAACTCTGTTTTCTTAGACATTTATTCAATTTAATTTAAAAAAGTTTTTCATAAAATTAAAATTTGTAGAGATTAGAATTAATCTGTGTGATATTTTAGATATTGTGAAAGCCTTTTATCAAGTGAAAACCCCCTTTCTGTTATTATATATATATATATATATATATATATATATATATATATATATATATATATATATATATATATATATATATATATATATACATATGCAAGAGATATAGCTGTACATAATTCTTGATACACTTTCGGATACCGACATTAAATTTGAAGAATAGCCCCATGGATGAATTTGAAAAACTACTATGAAAAAGCAATGGTGTTTCGAAACTGGATGAGAAAAATCACGAATCCTGTAGGCCAAACCAAAGATATCATTAATCCCAGGGTTCCGTCTGCCTCATTTATACGACTTAATAATGCTAGGGGACGTCCTCAATTCAAGCCAGGTGTCAGCTCCTAAGGGTCTTAATTTTATCCGTAGCTCCCCATTCCAAGGCAAAGTGAAAGGTAGAATTTATTAGACCCAACTCATTTCGTAAAGAAGGCGGAAATATCAATTTTGTCCATGATAAAAATTACAGGAAATGATAAATCGACCAATCGTGGCGCCACATTGCGCAAAATAGTTGTTTGACATGACTTCCGAAAAGTTGAGGGGTCTCTAGCCATTACTCATTTCTTCGATTGGAATTGATGAAAATGTGGAAGAGTGATGATATATTTTATTTGCGGCAAACGTAATGAGCTAACCATGCTTGGGTAGCCGAATTGATGGCGCAAACACACAATGATAAGTTATTATTTTAATTTTTTAGCCATTTTCAAGTCAGCAATATAAAACAAGTATACTCTATTGACTTATTAAGAAATTTTCACATACGAATGGAAGAAGATGCGAAGAATTAACTGAAATCAACCACAAAATGTTCACTTTCACTACAAAAACTTCTTTTTTCGTGAAAGAAGCACAGGCTTTTTGAATTTTCGAGGAACTCTCACCAGTTATATGGAATCATATCAAAAGGTTTGAGCTTCTAGGACAAGTTATTGATATGAAAGCAATAGCCCGTAAATACAAAAATGTCAAGCTATTTGGTCATATATATACTTTTATTTCATACACATCAGAGTACCTTAAGCATGGTGAAGCAGTTGAATACCTAAAGAATTTAATATCTATTTCATTTCAAATTATTTCGGAAAGCACTTCCGTTTACACGTTTGAACTGGTTCACTAATGCTACTATTTCTGAGTAATTTGCGTTCATGTCAATATTCGTCAATTATTCTTACAAGTGGATCAAGAACTTATGACAGTCTTTGGAGGTTATCATTTTTGTAATATATTCGTAAAAATTTGAGGCACTCCAACTGGTTGAATTTGACTTACTAAATGATAAAACCAGAAATACTATACCTATCACAAAACACAAAAAATATATCAGTCAAAAATCCTAAAGAACCTAATATTCACACAAAATAACAGTAAACAAAAATTAACTCCTAACACAACACCGTATAATAGATTTACAAATTACTCGAATACTACTTTTTCTACAGATGAAATTAGGCTTCTTGAAAATGTTCCAACTCATAATCCCCACATATCCTGAAAAAATATCATGGAGACACTAATCTGCCGAGCAGAATTAGCACTAATAAATTCACTCAAACTTCATTAAAGAAAAAAATAAAAAATATATTATTTATACATATAAAATTGTACAATCCTGAAGAAAAATCAACATTAAAGGGCTTGAATAAGTGAACATCACTGGGAACGATCAAATAATAACTTACAAAGTGAACAATTAAGAAGTTTCTAGTTATCAGTCAAACAATTACAATTATAAAATTCAAAATTTTGAAAAAGAAAAGGTATGAGTCATCTGGATAATCCAAGTAAAATATCGAGTCATCTGCTTAATCTACTTCATCCTAAATAGAAAATCCAGGAATAAGTGAAGTTAGTTGAAAAACAAGATCATTCGAAACACACCTTGCTAGGTAGGACAATTTAAGTGAATTCAAATTGGAAATTCATTTAGGACAAAAAACTAAGGATATCTCCATTTAGGTTAACCACGAATTGTAAGCAATAGATAATAAAATAGAGGGGCCTTTTACTTGATAGAAGAAATATAACAAAATTTGAATATCAAAACAAATTAAAATATGTTTATCTTCTACAATTTTAATTTCAAAAAATTTTTATTCAAAAAAACTTTTAGAATTAAATTATTGTCTAAACAAGCACTGCTTACATTCAATAGACGTATATAATCAAAACTCAATATATAATGTCAAATGGAATAAATAAACCAAAAGATATACGAAAGTCATTAAAATTAATAAATAAATATTTAAAGAAGACAAAATTTGTTTCTGGTCTTACCTTCAAGAGCGCCAATTGCCTTTTAAAAACATGAACACACTTAAAGGACTTCTCAAAGAATATAATTTATTTGAAATATTTGATATATTTAAATATTCGAATAAGTAAATTCAGAAATCTCTCAAAGCATGCACTATATCTTCAAAAAACAAATATAATTCTAAGCAATTCCGTCTTCAGTCCTGAAATATATTCAAAATATCAAAATCAAAAAACTAACCTATATCAAACAACGTACCACGTGTGAATGAATAATGTTTAGAGACATAGATCATCTTTATAATTCAAGATTGATCTATGGTCTAACAGAATCAAAGAACAGTGTGAGTTATTTTTAAGGCTCATTTAAATTCATTGACATTCCATAATGAGATTTATTGAAGCCAAAATATAATTATATATTATATATAAAATAAAATAGAAAGGCCATTTACTTGATAGAAGAAATATAACAACATTTGAATATCAAAACAAATTAAAATATGTTCTACAATTTTAATTTCAAAAAATTTTTATTCAAAGAAAAAAAACAACTTCTAGGATTTAAACAATGAAGATTCGAATGTTCTTCATCAAATAAATTAAAAATATTCAACAATTTTCTCAAAATCTAAAGGCCCTCAGAATTACAAAAATTTCCTATTACAAATAAAAATTCTCAAAATAAAAATAATTTAATTATGTAAATCCTTTACAGTATCTACAGTTGAAAAAGAAATTTTGAGTTTTGAAAGAAGAAAGAAACTGAATATTTCAACAATTTTCATATTTTGATAACTGGGACGTGAACTTTAATATGCAAATCATAGCGTTTCTTTATGTGTAGTTACAAAATGGCGGAGGTGTAGTTTTCTAATCACGTATTATCATGGTAGTATGTTCAAAGTGAGCAGTTAATTTGATTGGCGTGAGAAATTTGAAGATTTAAAATTTAAAGATCAACTGACCAGCTTTGAATAATTGTAATAAATGTATTGAAATGATATTTACTACTATTGCTGCATACAAACATTCAATAAATATGAAACTTCTATCGATAGATAAAAAATAGTGAAGTGTGATTGATATTCGCTGAGTTTGTCTCTCCTTCGCAGTTTGTCTCACCTTGGTAGTTGTACAATCTCGAATAATAGTAATTGACTACATTCGATAAAAAGCCTATAGAAGATCTTGCAAAATCATCTTTATCTTTCCATGCTGGCATTTTGTCTTGTCCGTTATCTTTGAAAATTGATTTTCCTTCACTTATAACATACCAGATTTTTCCTCTTATTAGGAAAATTTTTTTTTCCTTACTTTATATTTAATAATTGTCTGTATCAATTTTATTTTATGGAATTACAATAAATGTTACTCATGTTGAATATTTGAACTGACAGATTTATTTATCTATCAGGTGTTTTTTTAAGAGTGATAGAACTTTCGATATGGATAACTGTGATTTGACAGAAGGAGAAGCCATGTTATTTTGACATTTCTGTTCAGTAAGCTTTGACAAATTATTATGGAAAGGCTCACGCCACAACAAAGTTTACAAATTGTTGAAGTTCATTTTAAAAATCAGTGTTCTATTCGTCAATTTCATAAAGCTTACATAATCGTCCATCAGAGCAGCTTATTCGTCGAACTATCGATAGATTTCAGACAATTTTTTCTTTACTCGATGCAGCAACAAAAACAAGACAAAGAACTGTACATACAGAAGAAAATATCGCTGCTGTAAGTCATATAGTTAATGATGATCCAGATTTGTCTATTTGTCAACGTTCACAACAATTTGGACTCTGTGCATCCACCAAATAGAAAATTTTGCGTAAAGATCTTAGTCTACACCCATACAAGATCCAATTGGTTCAAGAACTAAAGCCACTTGACCCTAATAAGCGTCGTTTATTTGCTGATTGGGCCCAAGAACAGCTTGAAGTTGACACTTTTTTATCGTAAAATTGTTTTCAGAGGTAGAGCTCATTTCTAGTTGAACGGCTATGTAAACAAGCAAAATTGCCATATATGGAGTGAAAACAATCTTCAAGGAGTTCTGCAGATTCCATTGCATCCTGAAAAATGCACTGTATGGTGTGCTTTACACGCCTTAGGCATCATCGGTTCATATTTATTTAAAAACGATGCTGGAGCTAATGTTACAGGGAATGATTTCAAATAAAAAAGAAGACTTTAATCTTAATTTATATGTGTTTTATTTCAATTTAACGTTCTATCACTCTAAAAGAAACACCAGATACTTACAAGCTCGAAATATAGCTGGCCATAATCTTTTGGAATGTAGAAACGGAGTTCACTTAATTATACAGTTATTTACACTATAAGAGGAAAGTTACTCTTACTATACGAGGACGTAGTTTGTGCAGTAGTAATGAAATTCGTGGCTGGTCAAGAAACTTGCCACCTGAGTTGTGTATTATGTTTTATGCACTACAGAAGTTGAGTTTTACTTATTTTTCTCTTAATAAAGTTTGTAATTTGAATACTTTCAATAAAAAATCGGTTTGCCTCGGGTTACTAAGGTTTTCATCTGTCAAGCGAAGTATTTGTCAAAACTACATTTCCTTCTCTGAAATTAATTCCAAGGAAGATAAAATTTAAGCAGTAAATGTTGCATTTGAATTCCTTTTACTGGTAATGTCTGAGAAACGTTACCAAACACCATATATGTGTTTCAACGATTGGCGTCTAAAAATAAATTCAACCTCAATATCGGAAACAATAATGCTGGTATATTTATTTCCCTAGAAAAGTTTCTACTCACTTCTAGTTTTAAAAGTAACTCAAGCTATCTCAGTAAATAGTACTTACTTCAGTCAAATCAATATTGGAATAGACTACTTACTATGTCAATAGTGGAAAAAAGTTTATTAATTGAACTTACACAACGGAAATGATTCGAATATAAAATGGATATGTAAAAGCAATATGTAAATCTAACGTAAATTTAATGAACACATTATGTGATTTGAGACACACTTAACACGACTGGTTCACTCACGCAGGTACTCGACCGCTCAATATATGATACGTCATCGGCATGGATTGAAGAAGCGTCATCCTCACTGTCAAAATGGGAAACATAGAACATTATGTATTTGTTGTGTCTCAGCAATCTCCATAATGGTAATTGACTTTTCACGATTTTTGTTTCTTTATTAAGAATTCGAAAATTTTCTGAAACATTGAAGAGTAGCGCTTACAAATGAAATCGATATGCAGGGAGATTCAAATTTCACTTCGGAATCTTTCAAAATTTGTAGATTGGAAAGAATAAAAATTACCCCTGATATGAGCACGTGGAATAATTCAACTTTTGAAACTACCTAAATAAATTCAATTGCACCAATATGATTCATATTCCATGAAATGAAACATTCACACTGTAACGAAACTCCAACTCGAAACTAATGATCACACTCATATGTGTATTGATATTGGAAGGATGAATCAACATGTTGAACGGGTAAACGCAGAAATGAAAACAGTTCATCGACAGCACTGTACGTATTCATCTTATGATGAATTTGTTTCTTGTGGAAACATCATGAAACTAATGGCAGTTTTTTTAAGAGACATTCAATTGTAGTGCCTGCGATATATCATGGTTATGTTACGTACGTGCCATGGAATAATTTCCTGATTCCATATGAGTAGTGAAGTAGTAATAATTTCCATGGAAAATTCACATTGATATGAGTTCAAAATTGAGTTATGAAATCGGTCATGTTTATCGTGTTTGTTAAGTGGTTATCTATTATCATAAAAGCACTTCAGAATGAAACAATTCTTTTTTAGCTTTATCCTAAGGCTTGTACCTTCTGGAAAAACGAACAAAAACTGTTATAAATTTCAACTTGATATACGAGATGTGTCCGAAAGTATACGACCTAAGTTCATATCTCCGAGTTGGTGCTATTCTTCGTCATCCAGAGTATGGCATTCTTCGAAGTAGTCCTTATTTGATTGAACCATATGCTTCCAGCGGTGCTTTCACACCTTAAAGTAGTCCTTGAACGCAGATTTTGGAATGGCCTTCAGTTCGCGCGTCGCATTACTCTGAATAGTCTGGATGTCGTCGAACCGCTTTCCTTTGAGGGCCATTTTCAATTTTTGGGAATATCCAAAAGTCACAGGGAGTCATGTTGGGACTGTACAGAGGCTGGCGAAGCTGTACAAACTTGTGTTTGGCCAAAAAATTACTTCGTTATCCTGGTGAAGCAGCCAGTCACCGATTGACCAGAAACGAGGTCGTTGTCTTCTCACGGCATCCCGCAATCTTTGCGGAACTTCATCGAAATATTCTTTGTTGATCTTGTGGTGTAAATTTGTAGTGTATAACACCCTGATCATAGAAAAAAATAATCAGCATTGACTTAACATTGCTTCAACTTAGACCTGCCTTTTCCGCCGTGGCTCCTCTAAATGCTGCCACTGTGAAGATTGTTAAGTATTCTTAAAGACAAACGTGGGACATAAACACACGACCGAATCAAGGCATCTAACCGGTAACTACAGTATTTAGGAAGTTTATGAAGGACTGATGGTTACGTTAATACCTCGCAGATGTCTCTCGAACTCTCTGGCGCTTTTATAGCATGAATGGGATATACTGCCACACCCACCATATTCTCCTGATCTTGCGCCTTCGGAGTATTATTTGTTCTGGTCATTGAAAAAGTTTTTGGACGGTAAAACCTTCACTTTAAATGAGAAGGTCAAAAATCACCTGAATCATTTTTGTGCCAGCAAAGGCCAAAAATTTTATGAGTGTAGAATCATTCTACTACCAGAAAGATAGAGAAAGGTGTTGGACCAGAATGGCCAATATATAATTCAATAAAATATTTATTCATTACACGAAAATTGTCTTTCATTTTCCCAAAAAATTACGAAATTACTTTTGGAACAGCCTAATATTATTCCACTAGTGTTATAAAGTGGTTTAATTATTCCACTAGGGGATAAAGTGTAGATTAATCTTCAATTTTAAGATGATTGTGGATAAAGTATATTTATTTATATGTCTAAGTTTCCACGAACTATTCTTATTCTAGAATTTGCTGTTGATTGCTAATTGATAAACGTTCAATCAATAAGAACGAAGAATTCAAAAAGATATATGTACATAACGACCAATTCTTCCTAAGAGTAAATGCCTATTTTCGTAATGTGCCATTTTCTGGAATAACGTAGAACTTAGATCATTTGAAGGATAAGTAAGGTAGAAACTACTTACCTAAAATCAGGCTTTTTTGTGGGCTACTCCATATCACCAAGATCCTCACAAAATGATTTTTTTGTTTTTTCTTTAATAATATGATCTTCACAAAATTTTGTATGAATGTGGAATAACGTCCAACTAAGATTATTCGAAGGTTAAAAAAGGTGGAAAATACTGCATAAAATCAGATGCTTTTGTGGGCTACTCCATATCACCCAAGATCCCCACAAAATGATTATTTTTTGGTCTTTTCTCTAATTATACGATCTTCACAAAATTTTATATGAATCTTTTCTTCACTATTTCACATCTAAATGCTAATTTAAAACTCGATCATGGGACTGTTGCTATGGTTTCTTTAGTTGCTCTGATCACAAATTTTTTGTCTGTGTTTTGAATCTTTTGATCGAACGATCCTTATGAAACTGTAGGCTTATGTGCGTTTTCATGAGTCTCCTAAATCCAAAATTTCAGATCCATCCACCTTGTAGTTGAAAAAAATCAATAAAAATAAACGAAAATTCGAATATTTAACTGTAAAACAACTGAACTGATTTCGCTAATTCAGTCGAGATATTCACGTGCTAAACCTACCCCCAAAAATTCAAATTTCTATTTATTTCCGTACGAAAGTTGTTCTGTTCAAGTTAGTTGATCCACTCACATTTTTCTTCTAATAATATAATACTCTCAAACTTCCGCACGAATATGTGTGTTATTTTTTTTCTAAATGCTTAGAATGAAAAATTTGCAAACGCGAATAACTGTGAAAGTCTTGAATCGATTATGCCCGTTAAAGAACTTGGCTGCGAAATTTGGACCCTTCAACTTCCTGGAAACTTTGATGGACTGGCTCGATTGAATTACTTAATTTAATTGTTTAATTCTTGATCTAAGGTCCAAAATAGACGTTTGGGACCACTTTCGCCTTAAAATCAGAAAATTACAGACATTTAGGCAAAACGATAGAACACTGTTCCCTGGAACAAGCTGAAACGATACGATATCTATCTTAAATAGTTATCGTACAAAAATCGTATAGGCCATGCTTATCCTAAAATTGGTTAGTTGTTGCAGAAATGTTAATTGATAAAAAAGGTATTTTCATATATTTTTGAATAATTATTTTGTTTGTTCGAATAACTCCTTACTGAAGAGATTTTGGGTCCGAATTTATCAGCTTCTTTCTGTGGATAATGTGCTATAATATATTCTTCAAAAAAGGAAAACAAAAAAAGGCCTTTTCGAATAATATGTTGATCATTTTTTGGTGGTGGAACTTGTGACTCTTTAACATACAATCGAAACATATATGTATAAGGTGATGTCTGAATAATTTGGTCATTATTTTATATTAAATAATATTGAAATAAGGTTATTCTGATTTTCACAAATTTTATTGTTAAATTCACAACAATTGTTTCGCTATCAAAGTAGCATCATCAGGCAAGATCACATTTTGAATAACTAAGCTTGTTTCCGAAATCCGTTGCTATTTATATTACAGTAAGTACAATAAATTTTTATTGAGCACTAAAACCCAAAAAAGGGTCCCTGCAAATTCAAGCTTATCTGAATAATTTAACAGAGGTGAGTTATTTAAATCTATTAGTTCGTTAAGTAATACTCTAATTTTATTATGTTTATTTATCTCTAGGGATTCTAACAGATTTAAGGCATAACTTTTGCTTTCTATATGTAGAATTTCAAAGTTACGGTTGAAAGTATGTCCTGTTTCTAAAAAATGGTTGAAATATGTAGAATTGCTATTATTATTGAGGAAACTCTTCAAATGTTCACACATCCTATGACAGAAAGTTCTTCCAGTCTGACCTATGTAAACTTTAGCGCAATCACCGCAGGTTAACTTATAAACACCAGATTTATCATCTTTATGTGTGCAGTCTTTATTATTTTTAATAAATTTACTCAAGTTTTAAATGAAGTTCTCAAATTATATTTATTTTTGAGGTATGTAGCAATTTTCTCAGAAATACCTTTAGTGTATTTTAAGGAAATGTATTTAAAATTTTCTTTTATATTAGGAAACACCATATTTAAAGCTATTTTATTATTATTCTTCATCAATAATTTGTCTATCAACTTTGGATCATAGTCATTATTAATAGCTATTTGTTTAATTATGTTAAGTTCTGAAATATAATTTTCTCGATTCATTTCCTTAAAATACACTAAAGGTATTTCTGAGAAAATTGCTACATACCTCAAAAATAAATATAATTTGCGAACTTCATTTAAAACTAATTCAAACTTGAGTAAAGTTATTAAAAATAATAAAGACTGCACACATAAAGATGATAAATCTGGGGTTTATAAGTTAAGCTGCGGTGATTGCCCTAAAGTTTACATAGGTCAGACTGGAAGAACTTTCCGTCATAGGATGTGTGAACATTTGAAGAGTTTCCTCAATAATAAAAGCATAACTTTGAAATTCTACATATAGAAAGCAAAAGTTATGCCTTAAATCTGTTAGAATCCCTAGAGATAAATAAACATAATAAAATTTGAATATTACTTAACGAACAAATAGATTTAAATAACTCACCTCTGTTAAAGATAAGCAGGGACCCTTTTTTGGGTTTTAGTGCTCAATAAAAATTTATTGTACTTACAGTAATATAAATAGCAAAGGATTTCGGAAACAAGCTTAGTTATTCAAAATGTGATCTTGCCTGATGATGCTACTGTGATAGCGAAACAATTGTTGTGAATTCAACAATAAAATTTGTGAAAATCAGAATAACCTTATTTCAATATTATTTAATATGGATTTTCACGAAGTAAGGACGAATACAATTCAATAATTCATTATTTTATATTTTTTTTGCTTCTTTATTAGTTAATTTCCACCTCATGCGATGATAATATAGAGTGATACAGTGTATTTATGACATGTTTTAAAATTTAATTCTAAATGTTTCCATGAGATTTATTTAGACTAAAATCTGTAGATGATCTGGAGAATTAATTTCAGCTATTATTTTGTAAAAATCGGTCTTCTACATGTAAGGAATTAAAAAATAAAAGTTACTCCTATTACTCTATTTAATGAAGCATCGATGATCATCCCGGGGTATTTGAAGTTTATAGTAGTTTGATGGACTTCTTTTAATTAGGCGGATATCTTTTTCTTCAGACATTTTTTCATCCAAACGTCTTCTCATCGTCATTATTTTTCTGCTGGGTATATTTTTAAGTGCACTTTTTCATATCCTCTCCCTATACTTTGAAGAAGAGCTTTTCATTTAAAAATTTGTTTAATATTTTGTCGATGGATTTTGATGATGGAAAAAAGATTTTCCGTCATCCAGATTACAGGTAATAACGAAATATAACCGACCCTATCAGAATACCGCGTTATCCTAGTAAAGAAGATTTCAGGAGAAAACATCAATGTTATCATGAGCTACAGCTCAAGATAAATGCAAGTTTATGTATATTCCGCCTCTCATTCTACCTTTCATTGACTTATTTTTCATTTAATTGTAAGGCGGGCATTTATAATTTGCATTTTTGATCGGCTATAAATAAAAAACTAATGAATAGTTTTTCAAAGAACTTTATTAGAAAGGCTAAACTTGGTATTTAGGAATGATATTGAGAAATAAAACATTCGAATGACCGCCACGACTGGCTACAGTACCCCATCCGATCAACGCAATTTTCTTCAAATCATGAATCGTTTCTCGATGGTTGCCGTAACATTTATTTTTAACGCATCCTCACAAAAGTAGTCCTTCAAGGTGAAAATGAGCTTCATCGCTAAGATGATTTTTCTGGGAAAATGCTCATCTTCGGCCATGCGAACATTAGCCCATTAAGCAAAGTGGAAACGCATCGGACGGTCATGAGGCTTCACTTCTTGCACTAGTGGAATTTTGTAAGGATTCATACCTAGGTTCTTATGCAGAATTCTCCCTAGAGAAGAACGAGAAATGTTCAGTTGTTGAGCACGATGAGGAGTTGAATTTGAAGGATATTCAGCTATATTCTGGGCTACAGTAGCAATGTTTTCAGGTCTGCTCACAGGACGGAAAAGTGAACTGGTTGTTTTATTAAATAACTATCCAGTTTCACGAACTCGCTCCACAAATTTCCGTTTCACTTCTATTGAATTTCTAACCATTTGAATATAACATTCACCATTTTATAAATGAGTTTTTATATTTCTCAGTCTTGTTCAAGCGTAAGTTGACCCATTTCGTTGATGTCAAATATTTGCTGTCAAAACACGAATGACAGAAATGTTGCTAGACTGAAATAATCATTATTTCAAAATGTGAATTCTAGATGGACTACCCTCTAAAATATAATAGGATTATGTAAATATATGCAATCACTAATAGGTGAACAGTTTTGAGAAACACGATAATTTTAGTAGCTTTCATTTTACTGGTGCACTTTGAGGTACCTTATGAGCTGGGTGTTTCATAGCTGGAAGATAAGGATTTCCCTTAATTTATGTTCTTAACACTTTTATTGTCCGACACAATGTAAAATGCTCTGTTGAATTGAGAGAAATTGTGCAGAAATATTTTATTATTTTCTGAAGCATGCTCACAGAAAGAATACTCCAAGACGTACGCTCTTCAGCGAACGGTTTTCACCATTCGATAGTGGGATCAGTGATTAATTAGCTCCTGAAATAAGTGAGTTTAACTGATGAGTCCCAAGTTCAAAAAATCAACTTATAAATTGCCAATTCAATTGCCAATGTCGCTCTCTGTGTCATTCGGTGTATATTATTTTGTGCTCTTATTCTAGGGGACAGCATATAATACTGTCCGGACGGTCCATCCGTGAACACGCTAACTAAAGAATTTTCAGCGAAGGTTTGGGCTTTGGTTATCTCGACCAAGTTCGTAAATGGAAATAATTGGTTCCATAGTTTTGCAATAATTCTTTTTACTACGTTTTAAAATTTCTAAGTTAGTACCAATTAATAAAATAGTGGATCCTTGCAGCACCGTCCTTTTCCGATTATAATGACGTCATTTTTCAGGCATACCTCGACCGTTCGTTCAACCGATTTTCTGAAACATTCGTCATTTCTCTTAGAAATTTTAATCCCACAGAAGTCACCCCAAGTTAGAGTTAGGCAATAAATGTCACCCCGATTGAGTCATCTGGGCCAGCAGAATAGTAACACAGCACAGAACCATTCAGAAAAACGACTCTGCTTGCATGAACACCCTTCTCTTCATCGGAATTACTTGAACCCATACCTCCATGCCGTTAACCAAAAAGATTTTGCTCTAGCAGGTCGAAAACCCGAATATCTAGCCCATTTAACATTCTTCACTTCGGCCCAGTGAATGAAATAAATATTATTGACAATAACAATAAGGATTTTTTCAAGGACTCAGAAAAAGAATTCTACTCGCACTCATATATAACTTCTCAAATTCAATCTTAATGAAAATTTCAGTTCACCCCTTCGTAATAATACAAATTGTAACTGAAGTGCCAGAAAGTGAATGTATCATGTATGATATTTACACTCTAAATTAAGGTAAGTGAATTTGTGAAGTAAACTCAGTGAACCCAAGTGAACAACAGAGAAAATCCCATCGATATACTCTTCTACGAGAAATAAAGTGTTTTCACCACAACTATCAATAAAAATTCCACTGGAGTAATTTTCTTAATTTTGTGTGAAACAACGCAAAATTTTTAGATGTACTATGAATAAACGAGTTCTAATCTGCTACCTACTATTTTCAACTTCAGGAGAAATGCACCGTTGTACAAGCGCACGAAATCTTCGACTTCACGTCATGCTATTTACCACATTATTTTTTATAAGCGAAACCCGAAATGTTCACTGAATATTTCAGGCTAATTGGCTGACTCTTTAGTAGGTAGCATCATTTTCTGTAGAATTCTTCGACGGTTACATAACTCCTGATAAATTCATTAAAATCAAGAAGAATTAAATTAGCTATTGTATGGATTTGACTTGACTGGTAGCAATAAAAGACATTAAGTGACTCACTGGATTAATTCTTCAGGACAATATAAAACGAAGTAGTTTATTCCAGCATGCTGAAGTTCTATTGAGGACCGACCTTGGCTTGTTCTCAGACGGCTCGAGTACGACGGACGGAACGGGATCAGAAGCCTATGGGAGTGAACCGAGAGTCAGAATCTCATTGAGTCTCTATCCATACGCAACCATATTCCAGGCAGAACTATTTTCCATTGAGACCGCAGTGAATATGCTGATAAAATGGAAAATCCATGACGACAAAATCAAGATATTTAGCGATAGTCAACCAGCACTAAAAGCTCTAGAATCCAGCTGTGGTACATCGAAAACAGTTTGGAGTTGCCTCACAGCTCTAAACAGGCTTGGTATGTATAACAGAATCACTCTTGTTTGGATACCGAACTACTCAAATTAGTTGGGTAACGAAGAGGCAGATCGGCTGGCGTTTGCTGGAGCCATGCTGCCTCTGGTAGGCCCTGAACCATTTCTGGTAATACCACATGATGTGGCTAAGCGGACAATAACAGACAGAATGAACTCTAGACTAGAGTCTTTCTGGCTTCGTACCAAAAGATGGCAGACTTAGCGCTAGGTCTGGACAAAACTTAACTCGGAAGACTTGTCGGGAATATGAAAGGTCACTGCTGACTGAAAGCTCATTTGCACAAAATTGGTCTGACTGAAGATGATGAATGCAGGCTGTGTCTTGAGCACACTGAAACAGCCATGCACATCGTCTCAGAGTGCCCAACGGTGAGTCGCATCAGATTCGTGTTCTTTGGTCAGACTATTATAGCCCACTTTGAACTGAAAAAAACCACCGAATAAGATAGATATAAGATAGATACAATAGACCGCGCACTCATTATAAATAATAATAATAGCAGTTTATTGCGACTTGAAGAGGAGAAGAGCAAATTGGTCTATCGTTGTGAAAGTTAAAGGGCTACGAGGCGACAAGCTCTCGTAGCTCTGTACATTCGAAGTGCTACAAAGGAATTTTTGAATTTTTAGATTACAAAAATCGGCTTCTGAAGCTGTCGAACCCATATCTAAAATATAATGTTATTTGAAGTAACAAGATGTTGAGGTGAAATAATAATGGAATGTGTCTACCAAAATAATATTATGAAAATTCTGAAAAAAGTGTTTTAACAGCAACGGCGAATTAAATTGAATTTTAGATGCAATCTATTTTTTTGGTGTTCATAAAGAGGAAGCCTTTGAGTTTCAGAACAAACCGAAACCATTCCAAATTAACACTGAGCAGAAAGCGCTGATTGGTATTGTTCTTTTTGAAGTGCTTCTACTTTCATTCTTTAATTACTTCGGACCTAATTGTTTTTCAAATCTTTTCGCATCTGACGAAGACCACTGAGAAGATGAGTTATTCTAGATTAGGCCGGATTGGGGAATATTCGGAAGGAATGCGAAGTTTTTCCTTTCTGAAACGATTGTCGAAGAAGAGGAAAGGAGTGTGGATTTGAGTCCGAGTTATTCGCTGCTTATACTGAATATGAATTCAAGAATGATTATTTCTCTATTTTATACTTTCGGGCGATCATTTCAGAAAGTATGTTATTTCGTAAAAATATCTCTGGTTTGAGTATTTATTGACAATATAATTATAATAATTATATAGTTTATTTTAATAACTAAACGAATTGAATCACTGGGGTCCATTAAAGAGTGATATTGTGTGTTATTGAAATAATTATTATCCTAAAAACAGATAATAAAAATAAAAAATAATAAATGCGAACAAATCAAAAATATACTACAAGAAAAGTAAATCAAGTAAGCATCTTGTTGGCAGCAGGCTTTCCTTTCTGGAAGAATCAACTAACAATTTCCATTCCATAGCTTGAAGAATTAAGAACAGGGTGATGAATATATGGTAGAATTTGATTAAATCTATTTGCACAGTAGTCTAGGTAACATACAATAAGAATACTATGCTCGATAATATTCTATAAGAATAATATAGATACGATTTCGAACTTCCATTGCCTGAATTATTTTTGCACAAATTTTTACTTAATGTAGACAAAACCTAGAACAAAAAATTTTAAGGAAAAAGATAAATCAGAAAAATACGAAAAAGAATACAAAAATTTTTTTGAAGAAGGTAAAAAATGTTGAGATATATCCTGAGATAGAAATAATTGTTATGGATTGAATGTGATTAGAGAGGAATATAGTTAAATTGGAATTTTTCTCATGATGAAATAATATGAAATAATTACAGCAGATTGATTCAGAAACCAAAAAATTTATTGAAAATAATTAAGTTAATGTGAGTTCGTAATAAAAACTTTTCGAAAAAAAAATGGATCGTATTGTTTGTTTCACGACATATCGGTCAGTTAGAAATTTACGTTTTCAAGATAATACTAATTATCCACTTTGGCTGGGCTTCTTATAATGGGTGATAGAACTTTCGATAGGGATAACTGTAATTTGACAGAAGGTAAAGGCCATGTTGTTTTGACATTTCTGTTCAGTAAGCATTGACAAATTATCATGAAAGATTCACGCCGCAACAACGTTTACAAATTGTTGAAATTAATTTTCAAAATCAGTGTTCTATTCGCCAAACTCATAGAGCACTTCGTGAAATAGATGGTTTACATAATCGTCCATCAGAGCAGCTTATTCGTCAAACTATCGATAGATTTCGGACAACATTTTCTCTACTCGATGCATCCACAACAAGACAATGAAATGTACGTATAGAAGAAAATATCGCTGCTGTAAGTCATAGTGTTAATGATGATCCAGATTTGTGTATTCGTCGACGTTCACAACAAGTTGAACTCTGCGCATCCACTACATGGAAAATTTTGCGTGAAGATCTTGGTCTACACCCATACAAGATCCAATTGGTTCAAGAACTAAAGCCACTTGAACATAATAAGCGTCGCTTGTTTGCTGAGTGCGCCCTAGAATAGCTTGAAGTTGATCCACTTTTTTATCATAAAATTGTGTTTAGTGATGAAGCTCATTTCTGGTTGAGTGGCTATGTAAACAAGCAGAATTGCCGTATATGGAGTGAAAACAATCCTCAACAAGTTCTGCAGATTCCATTGCATCCTGAAAAATGCACTGTATGGTGTGCTTTATACGCTGGAGGCATCATCGTTCCATATTTCTTAAAAACGATGCTGGAGCTAACATTACAGTGAATGGTGCTCGTTAGAGATCGATGATGAATGATTATTTGTTTCGAAATTTGAATGGTACCGAGTAGTGTTTTGGTTCCAACAAGATGGTGCTACACCTCATGCTGCTACCGTAACAATTGATTGATTGAAGGAAAGAAAAAATGTCAAGTCATACCAAGGTATTCGATACTACTTCTCATTCTCAGTTAAAGTTTTGGAGGGTATAGGTTTTAGTGATGTATTTGGTGATCTCGTGGTGAGTTACTTTGGTGACAGAAAGCAGCAGGTCAGGATAAATGACTGAATAAGTCCTGAAGGAATAGTAGAATATGGCGTTCCTCACGTTACCGTACTTGGCTTGTTGCTTTATATTATATATCAATATTATCTTCAACCTGAACATCGCTGGTGACATAATAAGTTATCCTGGCGACATCGTCATAATATTTATAGCACAAGATTGGAATTAATTCAGAAATATCGTGGGGAAATACATAAAAATTTTGTTTCACTTCTGATTAGAATTGAGTATATATAGGTAAGTGATATTGTATGTTTATTTATGGATTTTTTTTTTGGGTACATAAAATTTATTATTATTATTATTATTATTGATATTCAAATCATAAAATGAATACTTGAAATATCCTGTTTAATTTGGTACCTTAAATGCAAAAATATGAGAAAGAAAATGAAAATTTAAATTTATAGCCTTTTATATCGGCTGAAGAATTTACAGCGTAATGAGAACATTTTTTTTTATTGAATTTGACTTAATACATTACTGAAATGAATGGGCGTTTCAGTGATCGGCCGCTCACTCGGACCCAATTTCATTCTGGCGAGCTTTTTTTTTTATTTATTCTCAATCTTCGATGGCCTGAAAATATTCCACCAACATTTAAGAATTACTGATGGATTGGAAAAACCCTTGCAGAAATAGCTATCAAATTCCCAGATATTCATTGAAATAGATCATGAAAAAGTGGAAATACTTCCTTGCTGCCTGTTCAAGAAGTTTGTTTTCACCTTGAGGTTTGGTATCTCGAAAATAGTTTATTCCAATGTCGAATGAAATGGCTATCATAATCACATTCGATCCTAGGTTTTCTTATTGAAGTGACGAAAAAAAAATAATACAGGCCTGAGGAACGTCAAAGTCGCAATTCTGGAACGTGACCCCTCAAAGCACAACCGTAATCAATCGAGCTTAGCTGGAACAACGCAGTGGCGTAGTTATGACAAGCTTGAAATTGTCAAGGTTCATTGATTTGTGAAACTTCAGCGACATTACTAGAATTGAAAACTTAATATTCGAAAACTTTTCTTTTTTGTCTCATATTAACTTAAATATTTTAAAAATGCTCCTTTCCCTGTTAAATTTGATTTAACCTTCTCGAAATTTTTTAAATAGGTTTATCACATGAAAAATAAGAATAAATCTATTTTAGTCGAAAATATTCTGGATATGGAGCGAAAAAAGTCATTTATGCGTCCAAATGAGACAAAAATAGGTCCTGTTACCACTTTTATCACAGGAATTTCTCGATAAATATATTAATAATATTATTAATTAATTAATTAATTAATTAATAATCGCTACAAATTAAAAAACGCTCAAATGAAGATAAAAACTTCGTTCTGAACGATTGGATAGATTTGTATAATTCCCCATCATAAATAAACTCACTTACAACAACTCCAAATACCCCAGGAGCATGGATGCCAACAAAATACTCAGAAAATAAGTAATGCTATGTGAACTCCTGAATTCATATGTGAACACTATTTAAAGAGACGATGTTTTTGATGTATTTCAATTTATAATCCGTTCAGATGATGGTACTTTGTGTTGAAACAATTGTCGGCTTCATAAATACTGATTGTTTAAATATATAGTGTGAATTGGAATTTATATTATATTTCTTCTCCTTATTTATCATTTATGATGAATTTAGTCATATTAAATGGTAAAACTTTAGAATATGTTCTGTGTATTGTGAGCATAGGTGGCGTATTGATTCAAACGTCCTATTCATAAGCGGATATTCCTCTTCGGTACGGGTTCGCATCTTGACGATGAAAAAATTTTTTCGCTAGGGGAGCCGGCCACCAGTTCCCTGGTAGGTCAAAAAATAACAGTGCTGTGCTTAAGGTGACCAACAGTTACACAGCCTTACCAGAATACAATTGACTTCCAAGCCATAACTTCTGAGGGATTCGAATAAAAGATCTAGTGGAATCAGGATTAAATATCAACAAATAAGCATGTGTATATTTTAATTATACTAAAGGAAATCTTGTTAATATATCAACGTGTTTTTGATTATTTGTGGCTACGTTGAGAAAATTTTCTATAAACGTATTTAACATTATGAATTTTCTCATATCGACAGCCTTAATTTTCAATTCTAGATAAAATCTATCCCATACAAAAACATATTTAATGGTTTACGCCTACAAATGATTCTTGTTTGAAGTTTTAAAACATTCCAATCCGCTTTATGGGTTTTTCTGTTAGGAGGACCTTTTTCTTAGTCTTGATCCGCCACTGTTAAGTTGGTGCCGCATGCCCCAAAGCTCTCAAATTTACCAGTTTCCTTTTGTATCAATTCACACTCCACTTCTCAACATCAGCTTCATTCTACAAAAGTATCTGAAAATATGGAGTGAACATTTACCTGTCAAAAATCAAGACATACCGGAAGCATGCAAGAAAAAACTTACGCAAGTTTTCCGACAAGAACAATTTCCACAATGGTCTCCAATTTTCTCATACATTCTTCCCTCGGTTCTTAAGGTGACCTAATGAAGCACGTAATATGCCGTATGTCGAAGGAGAACGAAAAAATACAAAGGTGTTCCTTGCCAGATATTATCTTTCATATAGAGGTGGTCTGAAACAACAGCTGGTTTTCATCGGGTAGAATCGGAAAAGAGTGTGAAAATTGATAAAAAGCTCTGACGTGAAGTCGAAAGCTTTTGCGCCTTTTTCCATTTTCTTTGAAAATAAAAATGGCGATAGGTTTGGATAAGAACACTCGTTCGAATTTTCGAACGACGACGCATTAGTCGTCTGTCTACCTGAGCTATTGAAAATTTGACAGTTTCCTAAGAATTAGTTGCAGGTTTGAAATGTCTATTTTTATTGATTTTGATTTTTAACAAAATTTTCCGTATTTCTTAAAAATATAAGAAAGATGAAATTGCAAATGAGAATAACTCAAAAATCATTAAACCGATTCTGTTCATTTTGAAGCAAAACTGATATATTTGGACTTAAAATCTGTCTTTTATGAGGTTTTTTTTCATGAAAATTTGATTTCAATTATTTTCTTGGATTGCACCTCATTTGTGCCATCTAAGCAAATTTTATTTTAATGAAATATGAAGAATGAAGTTTCTAACGAGTTATAAAATATTAAACGTTGATTTTGACTATTTTTTGTTTTTCCATAGGTTCCTCTAATATGACATATTAGTCATATTATTTAATGTAAATGGTTTCATTATATAAAATCCATAACAGTACCTACTGTCAGAAGCTGATATATAATACTTATCATTGTTAGTTAGTCAGTTAAGAATTGAAGTGAAATATTTACATAATGAATTATTTGCAAGGATACAAGAGAATCAATATAAGATGGAACTAAAAATTAACAACTAAATTTTCACAGGTCAATAATTAAATATTATCTGACTGAATATTTTCAAAATGAAAATATATGATAGGAATGGTCAGTGGTGCGAACATACAAAAGTTAAATTCATGTAGGTAATATATATCTATTTCAATAATTTTTTCAAGTTCAAAATAATGAACACCCTCCAAGTTTTCAGTTTCTGCTAGAAGATGCAGAGAGCATGATTCTGACACTAACTCTACATATTTTGTACAAGGTATTAGGCCAAATTTTCAAAATTCTTTTTATCTGTGCGTTCTATCATTTTTGCTATATTTTCTGAAGTTTCTTCAACAATTTTAGCATCACTGACAGAATTTTTGGGGTGTACCGACTTCAATTCCGCATCTTATTGAACTTTATCTAAAATAATTATTTTGTTACATATCAATTCATTTTACAATGAGCTCCTTGAGTTTGATAGTAAAGCGCTTCAGTGAAGATTATATTGCATCCAAATTTAATCCGAGTTGCTTATTTATGTTTTTTTGAGGGTCATTTATTCCCATTCATTTGACGTCTGAACGTAAGATTAGATTTCAGGCGCACCAACTAAGCGTTCATTTCAATTCTCAATTCTGGTAGTTCAAATTATTTAATACTTTCAGAACGGAAGTTATCTAGTGTGATATTTCATATTAATGTCTAGGGATCATTGATAAATGAATCGGCCTATCTTTTCTTCAGTGTAAAATAAAGGCAGACTGTACTATATTCAGTTTATCTTTATAACATTATTAAATTACACTAAACAGTAATTTCCATGGCAACCAACCATCGATATCGCTATCAAGAAGTGCTAACTTTCAGAAGCATGGGATCCCGACGGGCGAAGCCCGTCGCCTGTATATCGGTGCGGACCGAAGGTCCGCACTCCCCTCCAGACAGTAGTACCGTTCCTGTTCCCGGATGTCCCTCCATTCCCGAGATAAATGCGGATAAAGTTCGAAAATTTCGGGACTTTTCCCGCGCACTCCATTTGCAAAAAAAACAGGCCCCGCCCACCGCGTCCTCGAACCGTTTCTGTGGTGTACGTATAGGGGCGATCCGTGAAGTTAAGTACGAAGACCGTCCGTAAATTTTCGGACCGTCGGAAAAAACGGATATATCTCGTACCCGTTCGGACCAAAGGTCCGATAGACCCGCTACCCGCGAAAGCCCATATATTTCGCGGATGACTTTCCGCCGCGACGAAACGAGCGGATGAAAATTTCCGGACTTTTCCCGCGCTCGCCAAACGGTCACGGCCCTACGCGTATGCCGCGTAGGGATGACCAAACGGGTGTGACCAAAAACGGAATTTGAACGAAAAGTAGATCCCACCTAAAATTATTTAAAAAAATTGACTTTTTCAAACCGGATCGATCGAAAAATATAGATCAATCGACTCTACTCGTTTACAAGATTAAAACACTTGAACGTCCTGACGATACAAAACTATTTCAGCCGTTATTAGTTAGTAGTTGATCATAATTAAAACAAATTGTAGAAATTACTATACCAATAGATTGATATTTTACACATTTAAGACTGACTCGAGTTTCGGGAATAGTTGTCTGAAGAAGGGATAGTTAATTCCCGAAACTCGAGCCACAATTGAATGTATAAAATATTAATTTATTGGTAGTAAATTAGTAACTTCTACAACTTGTTCTAATTAACAATACAACATTAACAACATTCAACGTCAAAACCGTTACTGAGTTTCTGAACTATTCCGTCTTTATCTCGTTTTCTAACCCTCGTCAAAACGTTCGCTCTATAAACTCTCTATTAGCGAACTCTAACTTTCGTTTCAGTTTTTTTCGCCATCTCGACTCTCCTCGAACTTCCTCTGCCGTGAACTGCTTCTTCCCAAATGGTGGATTTTTTTTACTGACTGTCACGAACTTCCTTCTCTGCTGATGGTCGTGAACTAACTCCCATAAGATTTGCTCTTCCGATCTCAAACTATATACTTAAGTCGAAGCTATAGGCAGCTACTCGACTTGGAAACTGTTGACGTTTGTGGTCCTGCAATAAATCTCTCCTCTTGATAACCACTAGACATCGTATAATAACACGTCCTATTTCAAATATCTTGAAGCGGCATTGCTAAAGAACAGAAAGTTCTTTCGATCTAAGTTTCATCTTTAAATCATCTACTTTATTTACAAAGTAGAAACTCAATTTCTAGGCTCAAGAAATTAAATTTCTACATATATATATATATATATATATATATATATATATATATATATATATATATATATATATATATATATGGAAAAGTGTAGAATTTCGAGTTTTTTCACCCAAAATTGAGGGCATTGTTACGGTGTAGTTATTTCACAAGTGTCACAAGTACTTGTGGTGAACACTATCTTGCTCGTAGAGCAGCAGACCGTTGGGCTTTTCCACCGATCTTCACTATCACTGAGTTCACTTAGATTCACCTTGCACATACACCACTCACGAGTAATAACAAGTTAATATTACAGATAATACATAAGCTTTCAGGCCTTTTATTGCGGTATTGTATTATCACGAAAGGGTGAAGGAAAATATTCCTTGCGATTGAATTTGTGAAGTTTTAAGTGAATGCGAATTTTCTTTTTTTTTGAGTGCGGGATTGCCTTGATCGAAGCCTAACTAGAAACCGTGTAGATGTGTCGTTGATGAATAGCAAAAAAAATCAATTCATAGTTTAATGTCGAAGCGGCATTTGTCTACTTAAGTTATATCTTTGAGGGTTCTAGGAAAAAATGAAAGATTTTTGAAAAGTTTAGATTAAGTTTAACATGGTGACATCCTGGAGAAAGTGTAGTGCCAACTACCTGTCAGGTATAATTCCTTATTCACTTTTGAAGAAATCGAACGACAATCATTCCAGTGTGTTGTAGCCGGTTATTCAAGAGTATCCTATATCAAAATTTTCTCAATTTTTAGAATCTTTTTGCAGAGTAAACTTAATAACAAAGGCGAAAAAACTGAACCACTTTGAATATAGAAAGAAATAAAAAATCTTGAACACAGCTTCATAATTTTTCAACTTCTGAACAAGTTGAACAACAAATATTCTAAACCATTCGAATCTATTTAAAAGACCAACTTTCCGTTCTTGTGCATTAACAAAATGCGCAAATGCTTGAGCAACAGATTAAGAGTATCATCACCTACGTAATGAAATTCTAAATATAATGAAAGCAAAAATTCAAAATCCTCAAAATCGACCACAGATTACTGCGTTTATTAGTAACTATCAACAAAAATACCTCTATTCAAGAAAATATTGCAGATTGGATAGACCCAGGAAGTTTCTGTATCTTTTTTCACATCTACTATAACAGAACATTTATATGCCTATATCGCCCAATTGTTAGATCTTCGGCACCAGTAACAACCTACGGTATACCTGAGCGAGTGTTGAACCAAGTGGAACCATTACTTATTTAGCATTTTACTTTCGCCGCAATTGCTGAAAACGCTTCTCAACACACAAGAGACGCATTCGGGTTTGGGGATGGTAGCCACGGCTATGGCTCCACGGGGAGTTTCTGTCATGTTGTGTCCATTTCACAAGTAACGATTGGACATTTCACATCTGAATTGATTCGCGCTTTATCTGGGTTGAGACAAAGCGGAACGGAAAATATGGATCTTTCTAAAAGTGGAATATATGCGGTAACGACTACGATATCTCAAACACTGGTGAGTACAACGAATCGATTTTGTATGAGATTTCTGGAGACACTCCAATAGAAGTAGACTGCGAAGCTCTTTTGAATGTGAAAAGTGAAATTGTGATTAGAAATTTCGTGTCTATTTATATCTGTCCACCAACTTTGTCCTTTATCCTTGTCCTTTGTACTTTAGGATGTCATGACGTTGTGCTATTCTATTGATTGTTTTTGACTTTCGTGCACTTTTTGTGCTGCTTCAGAAAGAGAGTAACCAGATATTTTTATTATTTGATTCGACCACAATGAAGGGGATTTTCCGTG
Source organism: Megalocaria dilatata (assembly GCA_034642435.1). Classification (NCBI taxonomy): domain Eukaryota; kingdom Metazoa; phylum Arthropoda; class Insecta; order Coleoptera; family Coccinellidae; genus Megalocaria; species Megalocaria dilatata. The sequence continues at coordinate 46,147,797 of CM067856.1, forward strand.
TGGTAACATTGAAATAGTAAATTCCTAATTTAAAAAGCATTGCAAAAGTAAGACTAGAATATTTAACTGAGACTCACCGAATTAAGATCTTAACGATGATCGGTTACGGGGATAATTTCAGAAGTCAAGTTGAAGTGGAAAACTTATTTAATCAGAGGTGTTCTCAGTTGCTTAATATTTCACAGGGGACTGTGTTTAAAACTCATGAATAATTCAGAGAACTTGTATCGAGTTTTTTTTTAGAGTGATAGAACTCTCGATTTGGATAACTGTGATTTGACAGAAGGTAGAAGCCATGTTGTTTTGACATTTCTGTTCAGTAAGCATTGACAAATTATCATGGAAACTCACGCCGCAGCAACGTTTACAAATTGTTGAAATTTATTGTCAAAATAAGTGTTCTATTCGCCAAACTTATAGAGAACTTCGTGAAATCTATGATTCACATAATCGTCCATCAGAGCAGCTCATTCGTCGAACTATCGATAGATTTCGGACAACATTGTCTCTATTCGATGCAACAACAACAACAAGACAAAGAACTGTACGTACAGAAGAAAATATTGCTGCTGCAAGTCATAGTGTTAATTATGATCCAGATTTCTCTATTCGTCGACGTTCACAACAAGTTGGACTTTGTGCATCCACCACATGGAAAATTTTGCGTGAAGATCTTGATCTATACCCATATAAGATCCAACTGGTTCAAGAACTAAAGCCACTTGACCATAATAAGCGTCGTTTTTTTGCTAATTGGGCCCTAGAACAGCTTGAAGTTGATCCACTTTTTTATCGTAAAATTAAGTTTAGTGATGGAGCTCATTTATGGTTGAACAGCTATGTAAACAAGCAAAATTGCCATATATGGAGTGAAAACAATTCTCAAGAAGTTCTGCAGGTTCCTTTACATCCTGAAAAATGCACTGGATGGTATGCTTTATACGCTGGGGGCACCATCGGTCCATACTTCTTTAAAAACGATGTTAAATTTTCATTGTATCGAACCAGAAGTGTTTTGGTTTCAACAAAATGGTGCTACAACTCATGCTGCTACCGTAACAATTGATTTATTGAAAGAAAGATTTGGTGATAACATTATTTCGAGAAATGGTCCCATTAGTTGGCCTCCAAGATCATGAGCCATAACTCCACTGGATTATTTTCTTTGGGGTTATGTCAAGTCATTGGTTTATGCTGATAAACCAGAAACAATAGACTCTTTGGAAGCCAACATTGTTCGTATTATTGATGAAATAAGGCCTGAGTTACTCGAAAAAGTGGTCCAAAAAGTTCTGGTCGAATGCGGTTCCTCAGAGCTAGTCGTGGTGGACATATGCCGGAAATTATTTTTAAAACATGAATGTCATAAAATTATCTTTCAAATAAAAAAAAAATTGGCTTCAATCTTAATTTAAATGTGTTTTATTTCAATTTAAAGTTCTATCACTTTGAGAAAACACCCGATACATGTCAAGCCATTAAAAAAAAAACCGCAATTGGTTGAAGTTACTGTGAAATTGGATAGTTTGTTAGGTGTTGCAGTGGAACTACAACGACAAGTACACTCAATTTACCCGTGACAATAATATAAGTCAAACAACTCTCATAAGGTGTCTCCACAAAGAAAAACTTCGTCCATATAAAATGACTTTTGTGCAGGAGCTAACAGAAGACGATCCAGATCGCAGAATGCTTTTCTGCGAAATTGTTGATGAATAAACTTAACAGAAATTAAATAGCTCTTCGTTCAATCCTTTTTTCTGATGAATCAACTTTACATTGAACGGGGAGGTAAACTGACAAAATTGTAGATATTGGTCAGTGGGGTGTCCTTACTAGATGCGTCAAACACATGTACTCAAAAGGTGAACGTTTTGGCAGGTATCATAGGCGACCATATTATTGGTTAAATATATAGATGGAGTTTTGACAGCCGAAAATATTTGAGTTTAATTAGAGAAAAAGTTATTCCTGCGTTGATCAACTTATTTCCAAATGCAGTAGATTTAAGCCTAGCGAATGAAAATGTCTTGTTCCAGCATAATGGAGCCCCACCCCATTATTCTTCAATGGTCAGAACTTACTAAAAACTCAATATTCCGCAATTATCTGAATAGGACGAAGAGGTCAGTGTCCAATTAGATCGCCAGACCTCACGCCGTTGGATTTTTTCTGTGCAGTTATCTCAAGAACAAAGTGTATGCAACACAGCTGACGAGTCTTTCAGACCTCAAAGGAAGGATAACTACAGAAATGCGGAATATTTCCACTCAACCTTTAAACATAGTTAGCAACAAGTTTTATAGTAGACTGTGTTATTATCAAGAACGAGATGGAGAACATTTTGACCATTCATTTTAATGTATTAAAGCCAACTGCATCATGTAATTTGAGTATTCAGTTTCTTGAAACCAATTATCAATACTTTCTAAATTTAATGCAGTATTATTCATAATAGTGGAATGAAATAAGGAATTACTTTGTTTTCTATCACTTTTTATTATAACTGATATACAGTGACTCGAGTTTCGTAGTGTTTACTACATTTTCAAACTGAATGAACAAATTAGATCTCAACTATTATATATGCTGATTGTAGGCTTCGGCAGAGCTTCGAAGAGAGGGGTTTTCCAAAGTTCCGTCTGTTCGTTAAGTAGTTTTATTATTGGTACGTACTTTTATATTTTTCAATTTCTATGGATTCCAGGATGTCAAGTTTTTTCCCTTTCGCTTCCACATGCAAGATAACAAGGTTGTTCAATTCTGGGAACGTGTGATCTGTATTGAAGAAATGGTTCGCAAAATTGGAATTATTCTTCCGGTTCCTAAAAGCAGATTGATGCTCTTTGTACCTTTTATGGAAAGGTCGGCCCGTTTGTCCTATATACACACTATTACACTCTTGACAACTTAATTTATAGACTCCAGAATTATTTAGTCGGTTCTCTTTGTCTTTCGGATTAAAAAAGAGATTAGAAATTTAATGGAAGGGTGTGAAAGCTGTTACTATGTTAATTTTTGATAAAATTTGAGCTATTTTTTGTGAAATTGGTCCAAATATGTTAGTTTTATGAATTTATTGTTATTATGATCTGTGTTGGAGATGGGGTAAATTTGTTTACGAATTAGTTGCTTATGTTTTTTGTTTATGATGGAATTTATAGTTTTGGTTTCGAACTGATTTTTTGTGGCTATTTGTCTGATTGTATTCAATTCCCTCTTTAACGTAATATTATCTAAAGGAATTGAAAATGCTCTATGTACCATTGATCTATAAGCAGCTAGTTTATGATTGATCGGATGGTTTGAAAAATTTGGTATTGTTGTATCAGTTGATGTGGGTTTTCTATATATATCAAAGGAAATTTCATTATTACTGTTAATTGAAGTTATGTCCAGAAAATTTATTTTATTATCAAATTGTGTTTCCATGGTGAATTTGACCTTATTGTGCAAACTATTAAGATATTCTAATGTTTCATTTAACTCTGAATGTGTTCCGCAGAAGCAAGCCAATATATCGTCTACATACCTGTACCAAAAAGTGATATGCTTTGCGTGTGTGAATTTTAGAATTTTTCTTTCAAAACGGGACATAAAGATTTCAGCGAGTAATGGGCTGAGAGGTGAACCCATGGCAAGTCCATCTTTCTGTTTGTAGAATTTACTATTGTATTGAAAGTAATTTTCTTCCACGCAAAGTTCGAAAAGGGTTAAAATTTCGTTTCTCATCACAGGATTGTTGTTATTTTTTGTTAGGATATTTTCGATTATATTCATGCATTTGGTCTATTCGGGAACATATTAACTACATCAAACGACACTAGAATACTATTAACTGAAGGATAACATTTTTTAGTTTTTTTGTGAGCTCGATTGAATTTTTTATTGAATAGGGTGAGTTGAATTGTGTTGTTTCTTTAAAAATTTGGATTAATTTAGAGGCTAGTTTCACAAGGGGGCTATTAATATATGATACCACAGGGCGTATTGGACAATTATCTTTATGAATTTTAATAAGGCCATATAGTTTGGGAGGTGTAGGATTCATATTAATAAGTTTGAATTTATCATAATCTGATAAAATAATTTGAACATCTTTGAGCGTTTTTTTTAGTGTTAGTTGAATTTTTGCGGTGGGATCTCTTTTTAGTTGTATCGGCGATTCTTTCTCTAAAAAATTGTTTATTTTCTGGTCATAATCTTCTTTGGATAGAGTAAAAATAGAGTTTCCTTAGTCGGCTTTAGTCATTATCAAATTATCATTTCGAATTTTGTTTTGAATTGATTTTACTATTGATTTTTCTTTTTTTTTCTGTGAGACTGTATGGGTTAGTAGTAAGTTTTTTATTTTTTCTTTGGTGAAGTTTGGGTTCGGTGTTTTAATTAGCGCTAATTCGATAGATCAATGGTACATAGAGCATTTTCAATTCCTTTAGATAATATTACGTTAAAGAGGGAATTGAATACAATCGGACAAATAGCCACAAAAAATCAGTTCGAAACCAAAACTATTAATTCCATCATAAACAAAAAACAAAAGCAACTAATTCGTAAACAAATTTACCCCATCTCCAAATCAGATCATCATAACAATAAATTCATAAAACTAACATATTTTGGACCAATTTCACAAAAAATAGCTCAAATTTTATCAAAAATTAACATAGTAACAGCTTTCACACCCTCCCATAAAATTTCTAATCTCTTTTTTAATCCGAAAGACAAAGAGAACCGACTGAATAATTCTGGAGTCTATAAATTAAGTTGTCAAGAGTGTAATAGTGTGTATATAGGACAAACGGGCCGACCTTTCCATAAAACGTACAAAGAGCATCAATCTGCTTTTAGGAACCAGAAGAATAATTCCAATTTTGCGAACCATTTCTTCAATACAGATCACACGTTCCCAGAATTGAACAACCTTGTTATCTTGCATGTGGAAGCGAAAGGGAAAAAACTTGACATCCTGGAATCCATAGAAATTGAAAAATATAAAAGGCACGTACCAATAATAAAACTACTTAACGAACAGACGGAACTTTGGAAAACCCCTCTCTTCGAAGCTCTGCCGAAGCCTACAATCAGCATATATAATAGTTGAGATCTAATTTGTTCATTCAGTTTGAAAATGTAGTAAACACTACGAAACTCGAGTCACTGTATATCAGTTATAATAAAAAGTGATAGAAAACAGAGTAATTCCTTATTTCATTCCATCAAAATGAACTATCACAAAGTAACGGACTACTCCATCCATTATTCATAATAGACCATACACTATATAGACCGTTGAAATCAGGTTACTAAGGAGCTTGAAAAATATAAAGGGGTGTTCCATTTAAAATAAAGAGGACGGACTATGCTGGACTTGCGCGAATCACCCTGTATATTCAAATTTGAGTTTGAAAAGCTCAGTATTGAAATTAAAAGTTGACGTGTTTCAGTGTTTCTTATAATTTCCTAACATAGGGACACAAAAAATTTCATTCCATAAGTGCTTTCCACACCGTATAGTTAGGATAAAAATCGGAACGAATTAATTTTAATCATATATTCACATTTTACCTGAATAATCTGTTAACATGGAAAAATCTGTTCATCAAACGTAAAACCGAGAGATGAATGTATCGATTATGATGGAATTTAATCACTCTACAAAAATCGGATACTTCAAAAATGCGTGAATAATTTAATCAGTGGAGACAATGTAGAGCGTATTGTCGTGTTAAATTATTCAATTCCTGCTTTGATCCATTTGTATTGACAGCATTGAGGGATATCATAGCTAATTCGGGCCGTAGCAAATTTTTGGAGTATGATAATTTATTCAAATTTGCACCTTGATATCGACATTGAAATATTGACGATATGAAATTTCGATGTTTCTATATGGAGGGATATCATAGCTAATTCGGGCCGTAGCAAATTTTTGGAGTATGATAATTTATTCAAATTTGCACCTTGATATCGACATTGAAATATTGACGATATGAAATTTCGATGTTTCTATATGGAGCGTTTTTTCCAACCTATAAAATATTCTCCCAATGAACTATACCGTTAAAATTCAACTGCAAATTTTAATCGAAAAGAAATAATCTGTGTAATGCACATAATTTTCGAATGGTTTAGTCATAAAATAAAGCTTTCGAAGGCCCACGGCTCAGGCTAGGGTCACAAATATGAATACTGCAAACTGAAAAAAATGCTTGTAAACACAGATCAACTTTATAAATCAAGATTGATCTATGTTCTAACAAAATCCAAGAACAGTGTGAGTTATTTTATGTATAATATATAATTATATTTTGCCTTCAATAAATCTCATTATGGAAATGTCAATGAATTTAAATAAGCCTTAAAAATAACTCACACTGTTCTTTGATTTTGTTAGAACATAGATCAATCTTGATTTATAAAGTTGATCTGTGTTTACAAGCATTAGTCCTTGTGCACGTGGTGAGTTGTTTGTGATATAGGTTATGTTTTTCGATCTTGATATTTGGAATATTATTGAGGGCTGAAGACGGGATTGCTTAGAATTATATTTGTTTTTTGAAGATATAGAGCATTTTTTAGAGATTTCTGAATCAACTTATTCGAATATTTTAATATATTAAATATTTCGAATAAATTATATTCTTTGAGAAGTCCTTCAAGTGTGTTTATGTTTTTAAAAGGCAATTGGAGTTCTTAAAGGTAAGACCAGAAACAAAATTTTGTCTCCTTTAAATATTTATTTATTAATTTTAATAACTTTCGTATATCTGTTGGTTTATTTATTTCCATTTGACATTATATATTGAGTTTTGATTATATACGTCTATTAAATGTAAGCGGTGCTGGTTTTAGACATTAATTTAATTCTAAAAGTTTTTTGAATAAAAATTTTTTTGAAATTAAAATTGTAGAAGATAAACATATATCAATTTGTTTTAAAAATCAAAATTTTTTTTGAGTTTTCAACATGACCTGCTCGTATCATATTAATTGCTCTTTATTTTCATGTTGGATATTGTAGGAAATAGCCCTCGATCGATATTTGAATATAATAATAATAATTAATACTTTGTGAATATGTACCTAACATTATTCAGTAGACATCCATCACCCAAAATGAATTTGTTCCGATTGGATATCAAGGAATAACAAATTACATCACCAAAAAATGTTCCACAAAGAATTCAGAAAGTTCTTTTTGTTTACAGATAATAGCTAAAATTGAGGTATTTTGCTGAATTAAATTCTAAAAGTTTTGGTGATATTTTTTAGATTAAATCTGTTGATGTTTCGGAGAATTAATACAACTATTATCTTAAATAAAATAATAATACAAAAAGGAATAAGGAGGAAACTGCATTCCTGAAATAATAATTTTTATTAAATCATATAAAACTTTTTGACTTTTTGAATTGAATATTTTTCAGATTTTAGATATTATGGAGTTACTTTAGTAAAAAGTTTGCACATACCTTAGGTTAAAATAAGATTTTTGCATTTAGACCAGAATCAATCGGGTTTATATGATCTTTGTTCTTAAGCTAATGTACATCAATTTATACCCTAGGTATTGTAATAAACATTACAGATCTGTTCACTGTTTTCCTCATATTTTTATAATATGCTGTTAGAACTACAATTGGGTAGAATAAAGAACCTAGTTTTGAGATATATCACCAGACGTTGATGCGAATTTTTATCCATCATTGCACGTGGTTCATGATTCTGCTTCAATTCGTTGTTGGATGACAATATTACTGTATATTTTTAATTATAGTTTCAAGTTTTTCTCGCAACAATAACAAATATCATTTCAAATTTGCCAGTAGTAATGAAAAAACATGCATTTTTAATGAAAAATAATAGTTATCTATGTATTAATTGCCATAAATAATTGACTGGTTTTAGAATAATCCAAATTCAGTTCCACCAACGCTTATTGATTCCAGGTCATTGTTGAAAAACGAACTTTCGATAATTCCATACCTAACAATCCTGAATGAGCCACTAAATTCCCGCTTACAGAATTCCAACAAAAAACGTCAGTAATAAAGTTCCTTTCATGCCATTTCAATGGTATTATCCACATCGCATCTCATTTAATCCTTATTGAGCTACAGAGCACCCATAACTGCGTGAAGGGTGAGGTTTAAAAATTTTACGACCTCTGTTAAATCGCTCGTGCGGATATTCCGTTTTTTCGCCGCAGAAGGATTAAGCGGTACGATAAGTGCCACCTTCCATTCATATGTATATTATTCATTTTATTGTCTCATTGTCTGCCGTGGTTTCATATTATAAAGTCCCATATTTCACGATTCTCTATTGCCTATCACTTTACGCGCGATTTTTGATTTATAAGTATGTCAGTCCGACAGATTTATCAGGATTTATAATGCCTTTAAACAAAGGAGTTTCTTTCATAAATGAATGGTTATCATTGATGAGTTTATCATATTAAATGTAATAAAATAATAAATTAATAATGAATTGGAATGCGAGTCAATACTTGAATTTTAAATGACTTTATATTCAGATTTATATATTCTTATTTCTACAATATATATTGAAACTATATACAAAAACTATCAAATGATATCCTTATACTTATATAATAAAAATAAAACATTTTTCAATGTTTCGGAAAGAACCTTCCTACATCCCGACATGAAACGTATTGATACAAATGTATTAACAAAAACTATATAAGTATGTATATTAACATACAAATACAAGAACATCCACTATTCAAATGTTGGACTTCTTGTTCAATTATTTTTATGTGATCCGTTATTTTGAGTATTTCAGATAATTTTGGAATAGTGGATTTTCTTGTATTTGTATGTTAATATACATATTTATACAGTTTTTTTAATACATTTGTATCAATACGTTTCATGTCGGGATGTAAAAAGGCTTTTTGCGAGACATTGTAAAATGTTTTATATTGATTATATATAAGGATATCATTTTGATAGTTTTTGTATATAGTTTCAATATATATTGTAGAAGTTAGAATATATAAGTATGAATTTAAAGACAAGAAATTACTAAGCTTACACGTTTTATCATATAAATATACAGTGACTCAAGTTACTTAGTTAATACTACACTTTCAAACTGAATAAAACTAATATTGTATCTCCAATTCTTCTTGTGCAAAACTACTGTGGGGTGTGCCTAAAGCCGTTTGCTCATTTCATGGATTTATTTATAAAACGTGCTTGTGTTTTAATATTTGTATGGATTCCAGGATGTCCAGTTTTTTCTATCGCTTCCAGGAGTAATATTTTAAGAATATCCAAATCTGGGAAGGTATGATTGGTTTCGAAAAAATTTTTCGCGAAATAAGAGTAATCTTTCCGGTTTCTAAATGGAGATTGATGTTTTTTAAACCTCTTCTGAAAAGATCTTCAGGTTTATATATATATATATATATATATATATCCTACAGCACTATCAGCAACTCAATTTATAAACTCAAGAATTATTCAGCCGATTGTTTTAGCCTATTGCATAAAAAAAATTTGAAATTTTATGTGAGGGTATGAAAGCTGTTTTTATGTCATTTTTGAATATATTTGAGCTATTTTCAGCGAGATTGGTCCAAATATTGTGTCATTATTTCCTGCTTTGGAAGTGGTGTATATTTGCCTCAGGTTGAGTTGATTTTCGTTTTTCCATGAAAGAATTTATGATTTTTGTTTAGAATTGTTTGTTTGTGAGTATTTGGTTTTTTTGTATTCAGTTTCGTATTATCTAAAATGACTTAAAATCCTCTATGTATCATTGATCTGTAAGCAGCGACTTTATGTGTGTTTGGATGATTTAAAAGGTTGGGTATGGTTGTGTCTGGCGCGTGTTTTTTGCATTTATCAAAGCAAGTTTTATTATTCTTAATTAAAGTTATGTCCGGAAAATTCATTGTATTATCACATTGTGGTTTCATAGTATATATAACATAAAAACATAAATATGTCGAAAAAAAAAACGAAGATTTGATCAATTCTATCAAAATGATATCCTGAAAGAAGATACCTCTGATTTATTTCGAAAAATCATTAAAATACATTAAGGGAGACCGAACTTTTTATCACAGAAACCTATACAAATTAATAATTAGTGATCCCCAACCGTCAGAATTATATTCATAAATTAAATAACACAAAGAAAATTACCCTGTCAGACTTCCATTTCCACATTTTATAGCACCTGCTTTCAACTTATCAGGGCACCCTTAAAATAATATCGAAAAATAAGCGAAATTCACGGTCAAATATTCTATAAAAATTCATTGGAGTTATTAAGAAAAAATTATTGATATAATACTACAAGATAATGCAAAATTAATTTCGTGAATTCTAAGAACATCTTTCCTAATATTCCTGTATTATAAGTAACAAAAATTCTTGGGAAATTATCAGAAAAAACACTTTATCGACTTATATAGATATGTGAATGAGATTGAAATGTTTTACTAGCCAATAAAACATTTGAGTACCTTCCAAAATTTCAGAAAATGCCTGCATCCGAAAACAGTTTTCACATCATATACGAGTAGAACGAAACAAATCTATAAACTTTTCAAATTTCAAAATAAGTAGACTAGACAATAAATACAACTTTGTATCATAAATGATCCGAAATAGGTACCACTATCCACTGTTATTCCTTTCGCCTATTTCAAAACATGTTAGCGATATTTCATAACATGGTACACTGATTATTATATAATCCACTAGATAATTTTTCTTCCAAAAATTAAGAAATATAATGAAACAAATAGCATATAATAATGGATGCTATATATCTCGGATAAAAAAGAATAGGAAACGTGAAATATAGAAGGCATTAGGAGGGAATTATTCGTTTAAGATTTATCAAAAATTAAATATGGGATTCAAGCCTGTTTAAGCAATATGAGTATCCAATTAAAAACCACTATCCTCCAAAAAAAAATTGAATTGCCTTCAAAACTAACAACGACCTCAGCAAATTCATCAGAAATAATAAAACGAAAATGCATTACTGTCAATTATCAGGCATATAAATTCAAAATATAGATTGCTTAAAATCTATATTGGTAAAACAGGTGAAATTTTTAGAATACATTTATCTGGACATAAAAAAAGTTATGATAAAGATAAGAAAGACTCATACTAGGCGAAATGCCTCTTAGAAAATAATCATTCGTTTTCGAATAATTTTAATATGTTGAAAACAGACGTCTGAAACTTATGTCATGGAATAAGTAAGCATAAAGATAACAACATCCTTTTAAACGATAAAACCGACTTTTATTACAGTTGTCATTATAAAATAAAACACTTGTTTACATTTTCTACTTTATTTTTGGTATTGACGTACGTTTCGTCTTTGCTAGAAAGACTTCATCAGAAGGTATTCTGATGAAGTCTTTCTAGCAAAGACGAAACGTACGTCAATACCAAAAAAAAAAAAAAAAAAAAAAAAAAAAAGTAGAAAATGTAAACAAGTGTTTTCTTTTATAATGACAATTACAACTGATTTCTACCAAGCAACGGCCCAATCTATCATAAATTTATTACAGTTCTCAATTCATTACTATTGAGGAATTATTCAGAAACATAATTCTGAGTCGAATAATTTTTTCTTATAGACCACTTCAAATAACATCTCCACTTCATTCAAAAACTATAAATTCAGAACCACAATCGTTTACATTGAACTCGACGAAGTCCATCAGGATGGATGAAACTTACGTTGCAATTAAGAAAACCTCGTAAAAATGAAATTTTTCATATAACTGTCCGAAAAAGATACGAAATTTCAGATGCATCTCACCCCATAAACTGTTCGAAGCATCCATTTACCTTATTTTTATTTGCGTAGTTTTCAAGAAACGATTTTTTCGAGTGTTCTTCAAAATTTTCCGACCAGATCAACGTTGAATTGTTCTATTTGTTCGAAGAAATATTTTTCAGGATTTATTTTAGAGTTCACTCCTTATGAATGATTCTTCATAAACAGAATAATCCCATTCATAAAATAAATTAAAGTCAACAAAATTTTGACAAGAAATGGAGAATTTACGTTGGAGCATGTCAGATCCAAATTATCAGTCAAGAATTTAAAAGCTGAAGAGGTAATTCTAAATTTAAGAAATGCGCTAGATGCTTATCTTTCGTAACAATGCACAGAAATAGTATCTAGTTGATTATCTGCTGAAATCAGCCTGCAAAGATACTGAAGACGAAAATTCTCAAGATATTTATCTGATTGAAATTATTAATAATATATTTAATTAAAAAATACACATATGAATTGAATTTCTTTATTTTCAAGAGTTGAACAATTGACTCTTTTTGTTACTTAATTGGCATTGGAGTGCACTGAGGAGAACCAACAACTTCGAAACGTGCGCATGTCTCTACTTATGTCCAAGTGATCCACAAAACCTTATCGGGATTGTTTGACCCTTAACATAGCTTATTAACCCTTTTGTTACGTTGTTACTTCTTAAAATGTTTTCAAGCAAGTAATGAAAAATTAGGTATCTTACAATATTTAAATGAATTCATTGTTGAGATAAGGGTACAATAAAGTGTTTAATACTTTTGAGAAAATTACCAAGCCCCTACAAGAATGAACCCAATAGCGTCTAGTAATTCAATAAATTGAATTTCTTAATCTGTTTATTTCTAAACTTTCTATCAAGTTCAGATTGAGGCATCTATTTTTTATTCAAACTCTCAAAATGGTCATCAAAATTATGTTTCCCTGTTATATTTTGCATATTTAGAATTTATGATTGAGGAAAGATTGCCTACATTCATTTATTATAAGGAGTGGTCCATTCCATATTGTGTTTGCATTTTGAAGTAGAGGTTATTTCTAGTCTGACAGCTCTTAGGTCATTAGTATTTTGACAGAAAATTTGTTTTTTATTTGGCATCGATGAAACAGGTCCATTTACGCTTACACAAAACTAGGAAATATCCCCCTGATTTCCAAAGTGGTGATTCTTTTGTCTATTCACGTAAAAAATTAAATAAAAATGAAAGGCTCTGACGGCAAATTGTGGATCAATTTGTTCTTAAAAACTGAATTGTTATTCGATGAAACAACCCGTTCACTTTCTCGTCCAGTGGGCATACGTGAAAAAATGGGTATTGCTGTAGCCCAGAATGCGCCTGAACATCCATCAACATCAACTCATCATCATACTCAAGAACTGAACATTTCTTGAGAGAATATGTATAAAGGCCTCAATATGAGGCTTACAAAGTTCAACTATTACAAGCAGTGAAGCATCGTGACCACCCGATGCCTTTCCACCTTACCCAATGGTCTAATGATCGCGTGGCCTTGGAGAACCATTCATGTGGAATCTGTTGAAGATAAGTATTACGCTAATCTTCTAGAAACGCTTGATGCCTCGAAAAACAAAATCGAAATTCCCATTCACGAAATTGAGCCCCAAACTATCGACAATATACTGAAAAATTTGGTTTATCGGATGGGTTACTATAGGTGAATGGTATTGTTCTTCACTCGTAAATATCAAAGTTCTGTCATTCTAATAAATTCATAACTTCAAGAAAATATTTATTAGTTTTTTCTTCAAAGCCGGTTAAAAACTGCAAATTTTATAAGGACCCACCCCTTACTGAAGGACCTTCCAGTTTTGTCCAATATGAGTTTTAAGATATCACATGATACTTTGGTGAACACCTGATAAATTCAAAACATTTATCTCAGTTTAGAGTTTTTCACCAAAGAGTTAATTATTGATCCGGATATGTTAGTATCTATAATATTTAATTGAGGAACTTCTTCATTCAAAATAAAATAGAAAGGCTTTTTAGTTGATAGACGAAATATAACAAAATTGGAATATCGAAACAATTTTAATTTCAAGAAAATTTTTATTCAAAAAACTTAGAATTAAATTAATGTCTAAAATAAGCACCGCTTACGTTTAATAGACGTACATAATCAAAACTCAATATATAATGTCAAATGGAATAAATAAACCAACAGATATACGAAAGTCATTAAAATTAATAAATAAATATTTGAAGGAGACAAAATTTTGTTTCTGGTCTTACGTTAAAGAACACCAATTGCCTTTTAAAAACATGAACACACCTTAAGGACTTCTCAAAGAATATAATTTGTTTGAAATATTTAATATATTCAAATATTAGAATAAGTTAATTCAGAAATCTCTCAAAACATGCACTATATCTTCAAAAAACAAATATAATTCTAAGTAATCCCTTCTACGGTCCTAGATAATATTCCAAATATCAAAATCAAAAAACTAACCTATATCAACAACGCACAGGTCCAAAGAAATGAATGTTTCGAAACCAGATCAACTTTATAATTCAAGATTGATCTGTGTTCTAACAAAATCAAAGAACAGTGTAAGTTATTGTTCAAATATTTATTCATTAATTTCGATGACTTTCGTATATCTGTTGGTTTATTTATTTCATTTGACATTATATATTGAGTTTTGATTATATACGTCTATTAAACGTAAGCGGTGCTTATTTTAGACATCAATTTAGTTCTAAAAGTTTTTTGAATAAAAATTTTTTTGAAATTAAAATTGTAGAAGACAAACATATTTTAATTTGTTTTGATATTCAAACTTCTTTATTTGTGAAGATGGTAGCAAAAAGATTCGAATGTTTTTTCGGTTTTCAACTCTGGGTATATTTAGTAAATAACAATATTATCCTATATTCTGGCAATTATACTGTGTATTATTGATGGCGATTAACCATTAGTAGTTGCTATTTGCTTGATTGAATGTAATTCCCGATTGAAATTTTTCAGAGTTCAGGGAATCGTAAATTATAATAGATGTGTTATACTATGATATGTCAATAATTTATATTGAATTAGATGAAACGAGTTTCTGGAGATTGTTATATCTGTATGAGCAGGTTTATAAAAAATGTAAGAATTATGTTAGTGACTCTAAGAATTATTAAGTACAAATAATTTAAGCAGTTGTAAGTTTCTATTTCCATAATGAATTCAATACATTCATATACTAAATTCAGGCAATGAAGAAAACCATCAAGCTATTCACTCTTTATTTTGAAGCATATGATTAATTATGTCATTTACATATTTGTGACACTAAATAATTTATGATTTTTTATTTCCATTTTTCCTTTCTTGAATGTCTTTTTCCAAACTTTCAATACGTTCGAAGATAAGTATTAAAATCAAGAACAGGTGGAAAAATATTTCCACTTCTATCTGATGACATAAATGATGATGATTGTATATAATGAATAAGAATATATAATATATATATATATATATATATATATATATAACATAAAATAAAATTACTATTTTACTCTATTTGGAGATTTTCAGCAAAATACGTCACTTATAAAACTTAACCTACCTAAATGAAAATTTAAGCTGAAGGAACGTGATTGACAAAATGTGTCAAATATGATATCTATATCATTATGATATTGGGATGGTGAATTTGTCTTTCAAATAGCAAATATCGTATGAAAACATCAACATATATTTTTACGATTGGCTTAACACAATTGGATTTACGTAATTTGTAATGATCTATTTCCTTAATAACCTATTATAAGACGATATCTCTGGGTTGCTTGAACTAAATGCGACAGAAATATCACCAACGATTAACGTGCTTGGCTAAGCTGAAGGTTAATTGAAAGATCCCATTGAGTGTTACTTAACAACCAATATTCTCACTAGAATTAGTCGAATTTTTCCCATGAACTCTACTGAATGATGATATCGATGAAATTCAGTGAATGACTTATTGAATCAATTTAAAAAAGTAGATCCAGAAACAATTCTTGCAGAAGTTTTTTGAAAATAATGAACTATTCCATCAACTCATTTAAATTCTCATGGAATTCCCAAATTCCTCTAATCCGCATTCTATCAAATCACCTACCTTCGATAAGAAAAACGAGGAACAGAATAAAACTTCCTGATGTCATTTTATAACGAATCCAATCTAATAAGAAATGTCATTTCCAACAGTTTCCCTGGAAAACTCTAATGCAAAAAAATAAGTGAACCGGAAGTAACTCGTGGAAGCCGGAGTGGCTCTTTACACCAACACACTTTCACGGCGCGAAGGCTGGGCGAAAACTGAACAGCGAATGCTCCATTTCCATTGGTTGCGGAGTTCAAGTTTGCGCTTTGATATTCTTCAGATTCGACAGAATTGTGAACCAAGTTCTGCCGTCTAACTTTACTTCCAATCAGTTACGTCTAGAAAATTATTCCGATATGTATACAGTCGCGAAACTCTAACTCGAGAAAATATTTCCATTATCATTTTCATTTCGGTGAGGGGGAACTTTGAACGTTGTTTTATTCCGACCTTAATTTCATGTAAACAATCTTGTTTTATTGGGCGAATAAAGATTCAGTGAGATGTTCGCATGGTCACAAGAAAAATGGTTTCAATTAGTTATATCGAGCTCATACTATTCCAAACAGAGTAATTGCTACATATTTTGATTTTATAAAATTTCTCAGAAACTTTTTGAAATTGAATTAATGCCTTAGAAACACTGTTTTTTTTTGGTAGACATATAGAATTAACATTCATCGTACAGGTGCAAACCGAAATAAAATAATCCGAAAAAACTATAGAATATTGATCGAATCTAAAGATCAAAAACTCAGCTCGAAAAGATCTCCTGGCAGACCATCGAAAAGATGGTATGAAAACTGGTCATCCGCTTCCCAGCTAAAACTGAGCCCTTAAACAAGGTTGAGAGGCAGTTATGAACAAGACAACGTCTTTATAAACAAGAGAGAGAAACAGAAAGAAAGATCGAACTTACTCAACAACTTTTAGTGCACGGTTTCATACCGGATTTATGAAAAACAAATTCTGTTCTGAAATGCCCATCATAAAGTTACGGAATTCTTCGGAACAACTTCCATTTAAAAAGTTCTCTCAAAAAAACTCTTTAAACTTTCGACGATAATCATCAGCCTGCTTTCGTGCAAGTGAAATAAAAACAATGAATAAAAAATATCTATCATACTTACACGACAGAGTGTCACCATGAAAATTTGAGTCCCCAGAACTCAGAAACGAAGAATTTTCGAAGATTCAAAAAAAACAGATCAACTTCTGTTGAATTATCATCATGAATTAGTTTCGAAAAAACCATCCCCATGAAGGTGGCATCAATCCCCAACATTTTTTGAATAGGGAAGAGATATCGAGGGTTGATTAGTTTGAAAGTTATTTATGTTCTGTACGCAACCCAGTTAAAATTTTTAAAATCGGTTTATTATTCACGAAATGATGTATTATTGAACTAAACTTCAAAAGATGATGTTGAACAGACAGTTTAACCACACAAACTGAAGAACCTGGGAGTTTTGAAGAATCCAAAAATAATTTTCAAGTTCTGTATTAAGGAGAAAGAATTCCTGTGACGACATTGTTTCAAATAATCCACCTGAGTATGACAACAAAACCCAACATTTTTTCAATAGGGAGGAGATGTTGTATGTGGTTCAGATGAGAGGTTTTTCTATTCTCTAAACATTCCAGTTGAAATTTTCAAATTTGGTTATTTAATTTAATTTAAACAATTTGAGTTTTTACTTTAAAGAAATTTCCGAAAATGTTAGAGAAGGATTTAAAAGGAGAATATATCATTGCATACATACGTAAGTTCTTTAAATAGTTGACATTTTTTTATGGATGTTCCCTATCATTACTCACAGATCTGGTGTATTTGAATGTATTGGGTTTCTGTTTGAGTTATTCTTCTCATAATGTTCAATATCAAATTGCTTTAAAAAATCACCGAATTCGAAAATTTCAACTAGGATGTTTAGAGAACAAAAAAAGCTTTTCAACTAAAACACATCCGCCATTTCTTTTCTATTCAAAATAAAATTGGGGGTTGTTGCCACCTTCAGGTGTGTTTTTAGGAACAATGTCGTCATAGGATTTCTCCCTCCCTAATATAGAACTTGAAAATTATTTTTGGATTCTTCAAAACTCTTGGGTTCTTGAGTTTGGGCAGTTTAACTGTCTGTTCAACATCACTTTTTGACGGTAAGTTCAATATTACATTATTTCGTGAATAATGAACCGATTTTGAAAATTTTAACTAGTCAACATTCGACGTCTGTTCCCTTTTCAAAAAATGTTATGGATTGATGCCACCTTCATGGGGGTAGTTTTTTCGGTAGATCATTCATATTATTCAGTAGTCTGAATGATCTGAATAAATTACACTGTAAACGAAACGAGTCATTAGTAACTCAATAAAAAAGTGTAAATCAACAATTATAGTTTGCATTTCATTAAACACTTAGTGTTAGGCATATTGATGAAAATATCATGCAGACAAATATTTTTTTTGATGCGAAATATTTGAATTAATAACATGCTACAGACGCATGCTTAAAATTTTGGGATCTTATAAATACTCGCAGTTTAAATTTCAAATTTCAGCAGTATTTCATATACTGACTGATAACTATTTGTACATAGGTTAAGGACAGATAATTCTGACCAAAATATGGCGATTGGACATCGCTTAATAAATTATTGCCGTGGTAAGAGATATAGGGCGTTGAATTTGAATTTCCTTCTTTTGTTTGAATAATAGTTTCAGTGTTCATTTTCTTGGTGGTTATTAAAATCGGCACAGAGGTATAACTTTAAGCAAGGAATATTTTTTTATATATTACTTCACATTTTGTTAGAAGAGGATTTCAAATAATAGATAATAGAGAAATTTGTAACGCAAGACTTCTGTTTCAACAGTAAAGAATAATTAAAAACAACCAGACTTCTATGCCTTTTCCAATTCTTTTATTGAAAGACTTCCGGATGTTAACATTATTCCGTCTTCCTGCAACTTAGACGGAAATGAATTTCATGGGCATAAACTAAGGAAATCATTTTTTCCCAACCATAAACATAGAGAGGTTTGTAGTCAAGACTTCTTGCTGGCCATTCAGAATCACTTCCTTTACCAATCCACCAATGACGAAATGTCACTTAGATGATTTCTTATAATGGAAATTGGGGTGGAGATTCATCATGCTTAAACCACATTTTTCTTTTTACATCAAGTGACAGTCACTTCTCTATTGTCAAATTCTTTACCTTTCGCTTCCATATTCAATATTACAAGATTGTCTCATTCTGGGAAGACATGTTTAGTTCCGAAAAAATGTTTCGCGAAAAAAGAGTAATCCTGTCAGTTCCTAAATGATTGTCGATGTTTTCTGAACTTTTTTTGGAAAGAACTCCCAGTTTGTCCCACATATACGGTACAGCACTGACGACAACTTATCTTATAAACTCCTAAATTCCATGTTGTTTTGACATTTATGTTCAGTAAGCATTGACAAATAATCATGGAAATACTCACGCCGCAACAATGTTTACAAATTGTTGAAATTTATTTTCAAAATCAGTTCTCTATTCGCCAAACTTATAGACCACTTCGTAAAATTTATGGTTTACTGTATCGTTCATCAGAGCGTTCGTCGAACTATGGATAGATTTCGGACAACATTTTCTATACTTGATGCAACAACAACAACAAGACAAAAAATTGTATGTACAGAATAAAATATTGCTATTGTAAGTCATAGTGTTAATGATGATCTAGATTTGTCTATTCGTCGACGTTCAGAACAAGTTGGACTCTGTACATCCACCACATGGAAAATTTTGCATAAAGATCTTAGTCTACACCCATACAAGATCCAACTGATTCAAGCACTAAAGCTACTTGACTATAATAAGCGTCGTTTGTTTGCTGATTGGACCCAGCTTGAAGTTGATCCACTTTTTTTATCGTAAAATTGTGTTTAGTGATGAAGCTCATCTCTAGTTGAACGAGAAACGTTTGTAAACAAGCATAATTTCCGTATATAGAGTGAAAACCATCCTCATGAAATTCTGCAGGTTCCATTGCATCCTGACAAATGCACTGTATGGTGTGATTTACACGCTGGAGACATCATCGGTCCATATTTTATTAAAAACGATTCTGGAGCTAATGTTGCAGTGAATGGTGCTGGTTACAGATCGATGATCAATGGTTCTTCGTTTCAAGATTTGAATGGTATCGACCCAGAAGAGTTCTGGTTCCAAAAAGATGCTGCTACACCTCATGCTGCTACCGTAACAATTGATTTATTGAAAGAAAGATTTGGCGATAACATTATTTCTAGAATAAGTCTAATTAATTGGTATCCAAGATCATGCAACATAACTCCACTGGATTATTTTCTTTGGGGTTATGTCATTGGTTTATGCTGATAAACCAGAAACAATAGACGCTTTGGAAGCCAACATAACTCGTATTATTGATGAAATAAGGCCTGAATTACTCGAAAAAGTGTTTAAAATTGGTCTGGTCGAATGCGGTTCCTTAGAGATAGTCGTGGTGGACATATGCCGGAAATTATTTCTAAAACATTAATGTCATAAAATTATCCTTCAAATAAAAAAAATTTGCTTCAATCTTAATTTAAATGTATTTTATTTCAATTTAAAGTTTAATCACCTTAAAAAAAAACCCGATATTAAAGTAAATCCCATTAATTCTCTATAGAAGTTATGTCCAGGAAATTTAATTTATTATCAGATTGGAGGTCTACAGTGAATTTGACTTTATACTACAAACCATTAAGATATTTCAGTGTGTTTTCTAGCTCTGAATGTGTTGCACACAACCAAGTCTATATGTCGTCCACATATCTGTACCAAACCATGATATACTTTGCGTGTGTTGATTTAAGAATTTTATTGTGGAAAGACGTTTAAGCCTCGTGCAGAGGGAGGCGGAACGGACCACATACAAACTATATTAACTGGCGATTGACAGGCCAGAGGCAATAGTGATGGGAGGCTCAAGACTGCTGGACGAGCTTTTAACGATCAGTATCCTATCGATGCCCTCGGATCTAATGTCAAAAATCACGAGCCAGGAACGGAAGTTCAATGTTATCGTCCCCAGCCGGGACGAGTGGACCCAGCATGCTGAGGTTCTATTGAGAACCAACCTTGACTTGTTCAAAGACGGCTCGCGAACGACGAACGGAACAGGAGCGGTAAACCGAGAATTAACATCTCATTGAGTCTCGGTCAAAACGCAATCATATTTCAGGCAGAAATTGCCATTGAGACCGCGGCAATTGCTCCTACGAGCAATTGATGCGCCTCAGCAGCAGATTTCTTTGAATTAAAGAAGTAAACTAATATTTCCCGCAAATGACGCTTACTTGGCTCAAATTTTGACATTTTCAACTTATAAAAATTATATTTTACTTTTGAAACCACTCTCGATACGTTCTCTCACTCAAAGCACCCTCACCATATGCTTCTACAAGCATATGGTGAGGGTGCTTTGAGTGAGAGAACGTGTCGAGAGTGGTTTCAAAAGTTTAAAAACGGTGATTTCGACGTAGAAGACAAATATCGCAGTGGAAGGCCAAAAATTTACGAGGATGCAGAATTGGAGGAATTATTGGAGGAAGATTCATCTCAAACACAAAAAGAACGTGCTCTAACATTAGAAGTCACTCAACAAGGAGTCTCACATCGTTCTTCTATAATAAATATTTAATTTGTGTTAAAAAACGGCGGAAACTTATTTGTACTCCTAATAATAATATGTTTAAGCGAGAAGCGAGCTGAGAGTTGAGCTCATTGCTACTCCGTATCTCTGTTAGAAAAAAATAAATTTTATTATGTTGAAAATATTGATGTTAATCTTTATTAGGTTATTTTCGATTATATTCATACATTGCGTATTTAGCATACTCGGGAACATATTAACGACATTAAACGTTAATAGAATATTGTTGGGGTGAGGTCTGAAATTTTCAGTTTTCGTGAGCTCAACTGAATTTTTTATTGAATAGAATGGGTTGAAATGTGTTGATTCTCTTAAATTGTTGTTTAAATTAGAGGCTTGTTTTAGAAGGGGGCTTTTGATGTATGATACAACACGGCGTATTGGTGACTTCTCTATGAATTTTAATGAGGCTATATAAATTAGGAGGGGTAGGACTCATATTGATAAGATTGAATTTACCACAGTTTGTCAGAAATTTTTTCCCTTTCAGTTGAATTTTTGAGATAGGTTTCTCCTATGAAAATGAATAATTAAATCGTTTCGGAAGTAGACTGTTTTTTTGGCGTGGCATTCGTTAACTGCCGTAGAGATGGAAAACGTGTATTACCAGCAATGGAGATTATTTTGAATAAAATATTTCAAATCATTTTCAAACAAAGATATGTAATTTTCATGAAAATTTCGGTTACATTCTTCTATACTAGTGTATGCAGTTTAATGAACAAAGAAATAATAAGCAGAATTCAAGTTGAATGTTGACGTAGTATAAAGAATTATTCAACAATTCCCCATCATGTCATCAGATCACAGATAATCAATCTGATTTATACGAATAAATATCCACGGATCATTCCTCAACTGATCAAAGCCAGGTTTCCCGTTCATATTTCCATTTGGATATCCTCCCAAACATCCACATTTTTCCAGCCAGAAACTGTGGTAAAAACTTTACATAAATTTTCAGTTAGCGCCTTTTATACCTGCAAACAAAGAGGGGTACATAAATATGAGATGCATAAACCCTGGTCATTATGGAGGACGGTATGGTCCCAAAACTCTCAAACTGTATAATAACCTGCAGACCCAAAATATGCATAACAATTACCTCTCAAACTCAACCCGTCGATTGTTGATATTTCACCATTCTTCATTTTTGCTTTGGAGAGTTGATCTCCGGTTTTAATTAAGGGAAATTCACAGTCACGGGTTTCAATTGAAGGATTTTTGATTCAGGCATTTTTCCCATTCTCTTTAGGGAAAAATGTGGTATTTTTTCTCGTTCACGCTAGTTTAGATGGGCTTAAGAGGAATTTGATTCAGCTCATTTAGAGAACAAAAACCATAATTTTCCTTTAATTTTCAGATACTTTGTTCTCTAGTTTTACTCGCCTAAAATGACTAACTTGATGTGTTGTACATGTGGTTTTATAATTCGAACAAAAGACTAGAGCTTACCCACAGAGGAGAGAGTGACATTAACCGGAGAGTCCACTAAATATTTTACCGGAATAGAATAAAAGCTAACAGCAAATAACCACATACAAACATACAAATTGTGTACATTTCACAAGAACAATCAACAGCAAATTACCAACTTCGCTAGTGTTCTTGAAAGAGATTAAATCTTTTAAGAACTACAAAAGCATATTTATCAGATATTAAAGAAAACGCTTGAAAAGTATGTACAGGACAAACTCATAAACTGCTGGAGAGATACATAAATGGAAGATAACAGTATAGGAGATTAGAGAAACAACTAGAACTCCAAAAATTATAACTTCACTAATATCATTTCATAATAGAAAGATTCTCTATACAAAAAGAGAGCATAAAAAATACTTATAGTTAGTACATCACTTATGCATATTTGAATTAATTAAATGTTGATGCAAAATCAACAAACAAGCTCCAATATGAGTACATTCCAATTATACAGTTATATCATTATAATATTATCGAGGTGTCGATGTTAAACGTCTCGATATTGGTTTCATACCCCAATTTAGCGTATTCTCTACAGTATATTAATATATTATTAATTCGATTGTCTTGGAACCTTGATTATCAACCCTTCACTATGCTACGAAACATATCTTGGCGTGGAAAAGCCTCGAACCCGACCCAATTGTCTATGTCTCTTCCTTCAGGGTTTAATATATTGATGAAGCGTTTCATTATTAATCATCATACAAAGGCACAACTTTCTATTTGTTTAGATCCTATCATGTCTTTGCTATCGCAGGGTGATTTATTTAGGCATGCTTTCAATGTTGCAAGGATTAGTTGTACGGCTACTCTTTTTTGAGCGTGGAAATATAGATTGCCTGGCTTGAAATATTCGAATTTTGATTATGTTTGTCGGGTTTGAATTTGTTACAAACTCAAATCTCTTACATTAATCCACACGTCTTCACCTCTTCACCTTTAGGGCAGAAAAGCCGGGTACATTCACCGAACTCTTTCCATTTGTTTAGAAGAACTATAAAAACTTATTATTAAGGATTTTATTTGAATATAAAAAATTCTTTGAGAAAGACGGATAGGGTTGAAATAGCAAATATTGTTGACGAAATCAGATGGATAGGGAACAAATGCTGTGCAACAGCAGCTCTTTCACAAGCGTTGCTTCATATTGTTGGTCTATTGGTTCTGTAGTGGCTAGGGCACAACCATATGGTTGAGAAGGTTTATCTTGTTTTTTTCAGTTTTTCTTCATATATACATAGGGTTAATAATTTTACTACGGTTTTGAATAGTTATTTTGATTTCTTCATATATGAACAGTTGTGAAATAGAATATTTATTTTGAATGATTAATTTTATTGTTATTTATATTATATTAAACTTAAGCCTTTGAAGTCAGGTTAACAATGATATATTAGAATAATTTTATGAGTCATACTGGCACACAAAGTGGGTCAATATATTATATAAATTGGAATCCCAAAATTATATCAATGATTACTCAAAGATGTGGAAATATATCATATAAGTCTTTCAAAGTCAGATCAAGATAAAAAAAAAAAACCATGTGCCAAATTCTTTCATAGTATGGCCCACAAAACTGTTATGCACATATAAGTGTATAAACGTCAAGATATGATGACTCCTTCACTCGGTCAACGATAAAGTGGAGTATTAGAAATATTCTCACATTCAGATTTTGTCAAAAAAAATTGCGATTAAATAATATAAGGTAGAACATTCATCCAAAAATAAAACTGGATATTTCCAATGGTGAATGTGTAATTAATATTAGCTCTGGCTTTTGAGATTGATTTCACAAAACCAAAACTCGTATTTCTTCTAAGAGGACTTGAAATAATCTGATTTCGATAGTTAATATTTTGGTTTGAAATTGGTTGCAAAATTTTTAGGAGTAGAAGTTTTTTATAAACTCAGTCATTATGTAATTACATAACCATAATTATGAATGTCAATTTCAATTAATTCAATTTTGGTTACTTCCTAGCTGAATATTTAATAAAACCCTGTCAGATAAATTGAGTTCTGGAGTAAACTTCAGATCTTGATGAAATGAAAATATTAATTATAATATTATTATATATGTATATAATAATTTGAACTCAGATCTAAGCTCACATAATTAATATTTTCAATTCCATATGTATATATTCTGTCAAGAAAGTACCGGGAATTATCGATTTAAATCTGGCGGGGCAATGAGGCAGGTAAAATTTTTTTTTCCTAGGTTGGTACCACTGTCCTTAATTACTATGCCAAGCTTGAGCGGGAACTGTCAACTAGTGTGTTTGCAACAGCTGATTAAGTCAGTCGATGTCAGAGTGCGTGCCGATTTTTACTATGGGTGATTACGTTGAGCAAAGAATTTGTTTAAAGTTTTGTGTTGCAAATGAATTTTCGTGTGCCGATGCATTGAAAATGTTGCAAAAGGCCTTTGGTGATAATGCTCTATTGAAAACTCGTGCATATCAGTGGTACAGAGCCTTCAAGGACGGTCGTGAAGTGGTCGCCCATCGACGGCTTCGATCGAAGATAACGTCGATAAAATTAAGGAAAGGGTGCTGGAAAACCGTCGCACCAGCTTGAGAGAGATAGCACATGATCTTAAGATATCCCACGAGTCCGCACTTACGATTTTGATTGATATTTTGGGCATGAGAAAGGTGGCCGCACGACTCGTACCGAAAGACCTGAATTTTCTTTTAAAACGTCATCGCGAACAGGTTGCTTCAGACATGCTGGATCGCTGTAATTCCGATTCTACATTCATGGAACGCATTATAACTGGTGATGAGACCTGGGTCTACGAGTACGATATGTAAACAAGCCAGCAATCATCGGAATGGGTGGCAAAAAATGAGCCAAAACCGAAAAAACCACGCCAAAGCCGCTCGAAAATGAAGGTGATGCTCATTGTTTTCCTCGATATCCGTGGCGTGGTGCCCTACGAATTCGTTCCAGAGGGTCAGATGGTAAACAAGGAGTATTACCTAGGCGTTATGAAACGTTTGCGTGAGCGTATCCGTAAGAAGCGGCCAAATTTGTGGGCGAACAACTCATGGATTTTGCATGACGATAACGCGCCTTCTCACCGAGCTACGATTGTGACTGACTTTCTCGCCAAAAACTCAACAAACGTGCTTCAGCAACCACCGTATTCGCCGGATTTGGCTCCTTGCGACTTTTTCCTCTTCTCAAAACTAAAATTGCCCCTTCGTGGCACCCGTTTTGAGTCGATTGAAGCCATAAAACAAAATTCGGCGCGAGAGCTAAAGTCCATCCCGGAAAGCGCCTATAAAAAATGTTTCGATAATTGGAAGTGCCGTTGGCATAGATGAATTGGAGCAAATGGAGCCTATTTTGAAGGCTACCCAATAAATTTTGACGATTAAATGTAAAAATGTTGTTTTAATTGAATATTCCTGGTACTTTCTTGACAGAGTAATATATATATATATATATATATATATATATATATGGAATTGAAAATATTAATTATGTGAGCTTAAATCTAAGTTTAAATTATTATATATATATATATATATATATATATATAATATATATATATATATATATATATATATATATATATATATATAATATATATATATATATATATATATTATTTATATATATATATATATTATATATATAATATATATATATATATATATATATATAATAATTGATCTTTTGGGTTTCTTCACGTTCCGTGGTATACAAACAAGGTGTTTATTCTATTTCATTTTAAAGTTTCATAAATAATGATACTACCAATAATGATAATATAAATAAAAATTTGTTCAATTTTACAAGTAACTATTGATAATTGATATTATTTTTGAGGAACAACGTGAGTTTCAGCTTGGTCAAATGTAAACTGACTGAGTTTTAGTAATGTGAAGAGTCTAATATGAACTCTTTTTATTCTGTTATCTAGTTAGTCATGAATTTCATATGTTTTATCACACTCATCAAATGAACTAGTTTTAGATGTCCTTATCAAAGTTAATAGTTCAGATTTCATATGCCTCTGTAATTGCATGAAAACAATACCTTATGTAAAACGTCATGTATTGTATCAATTAAGTTTGAGTATTTGAATGTTGGAATGATTATTATATTGCTATATGCGTAAGTAAAATATCAAATTTGTCGAAATTATGAACAAGATTAAAGATTTCCATTAGAAAACCAACGTACTATGATTCTCCATAAATTATCCAAATTTATTTATAACTACAATCAGATTTTGGAAATGACTATGTTTTACTATAAAAAAGCTCAAGAGTTCACACATTTTGTGATTGCAGTTTAAAATTATTACGTCAAATTCAGACAACTGAAAACTTAAGAATAACTACAGGGTATTTAAGTAGATCAAATACATAGAATAGTTGCAAGAATGCAAATGCTAACACAGTAGAAAGAAGAGATCAGCAGATTTTGAATGCAGATATTGTTTAATTAAGAAATTTATAGGTCCGTACAACAAATAGTTGAGCTTTCTGCCTTTGTATTTTTCTAGTAATATATAAATAATACTTGTATTGCTGCTTGTTTAATTTTCAGTGGCCACCGATGGAATAATTTCTACAATATGTAGTTACAAAAATGTGTTAACTTTGGATTTTTTTCCTAATAAAATATATATATATATATATATATATATATATATATATTATAAATATATAAATATAATATTCTAATATTCTTAACAGAATACGTAACAGCTCTGTCGACTATTATCACAAACTGCAAACTGAATTCGTATCGCAAATGTGTGTTTCATTATGGATGTAGAAATGCTCGTACTTTTCAATCAGTTATAAGGAAATTCTTGTTAACTATACATTTTTTTGATTATCTATGATTTTCAGGGACACTTTCTAAATCAAACTGATACATCTTATAAACTAATTGACCCAGCAAATGTTGTTAGGTCCGTCACTTTTTCATCTTATCCGATGATGAATTTCAAGCATCCATGCAGCTACTAAAACACAAGCAATAAATTTTACAAAAATTGGTTCAGCCGCTTAGGAAGAGTTGATTGACAACGTACAAAGAAATTATTACTACTGGCTATCCTTAAAACTAGTATCCAGGAAAATTTCAGTAATAAAGCACCCCTAGGTTGCAAGGCAAGAATTCTTGTGAAAAACGTTTTTTTTTTCTCGAAATAGATATTAACCTTGTAGATGCAAAATAATTAGAAGACGATCTGATACCTTTGAACCATAAAGAAGTTGTATTCAAGATAATTCATAACTCAGCCAATAGCTCAGTGGTTAGAGCTTTTGGGTGAAAAACGAAAGGTCCTGGGATCAAGTCCCATCTAGGAGAGAAATGTTCTGGTTAGACGGGTTTGGGCCACACTTCACTGTTCGGTCGAACATTAACAGTGCTTTCCCTAAAGTAGCTAAAGGACGAAGTAGCAAAGCCTAACCATAATACTACTGAATTCCTAACAGACGATCAAGGATTATCATGATAATATATCAAAATAATGAATTGTTGCAAAATGGCGAAGGCGCACATTCAACCCTGACTTAAACTAACTTCGAGATTCAACCTTTATTGGGGTGCAATGGTATCAAATCATCCCGCAATAATTTTTATGTCTACATGGTATAATTTTCACCTAATTTCTGAACGTAATAATGCATTTATGTCAATAATCCATCTCTCTGTGATAAACAGTAGTCTTTGTGGCCAACAATGAGTCTCTGTGACCACCAGGCAAGGGTTGATGTAAAAATAACAAAAAAATTAGAACTCAAGAACTACTAAAAAGAGTATTACATACATATGAATGGGTCAAGTATAGGTAGAGGTGCTCTATCTCTGGACTTCAAGTTCATACTAGTTTTAAAGACATTTTGCATAAAGATAGAAATTCGCTTAGATTTTTTTGTGTACCGAAATAATGAGGATATATGTTTTCCGAAGATGTATATTTTCCGTACTATCTAACAATTTTTTACAATTACATGTACATATAACGTTTATAGAAACGTCCTCTGGTTCAGGGTGAAGAAAGTTCTTATCAAGTTCAATAATTTTTTGGCCTATGTATACAAGAAATGGATATTTGAATGATTTTCTCTTTAGTCTATATTTTCTTTCCAGTAAGATCAAATGGTTCTACATAAATAAAAATAGAGTTTGCATTGTGCCAAGAAAAGTTTTATTCTAGAATGATACTAACAGCTCTTGGGATCCTTCAGGCTGGCCGAATACATATTATAGTGGCCAATTTCTCTAATGTTATATAAAATGTGAGTTTACGTTTACTGGCACGGTACTTTGCCACTGAAACTGTTCGTCAAAGACCTAGCAGCGGTGACCACGTGCTACAATGCCAGAAGAAGACCATTTTTCAACTTTTTCGGTGAGTAGATAGCCTTTTGACACTTGCAGAATGGCAAGTCAATGTCTTCCAGATGCCACAGGTACTTCAGTTTCCGTGAGCATAGTTAGAAGTTGTCTCCGCGAAGTTACTCGTGAACACAAGCATCCAAGATTGAATTCGGTAATGGTACGGGTACAATGGCGAGATAAATGGCAATGCGTACTATTACTGATGGGTCCAGATATGGACGTTTTATGATAGTAGATGAGTATGGGTGTGGACACGTCCACTTGTATGAAGGAATCTCTATTCAAACCGTCCATTCCTTTTCGAGGAGGCACAATTATGATTTGAGATGGACTTTGTTTTAATGGCAGAACTAACTTATTAGTACTTCCAAGAACCATGACGTCTCAGATCTATGTTGATGAAATTATAATAGAACCCTAATATTATGCAGCTATGGGCGAAAATTTTATTTTTCTTGATAATAAAGCTCTGCCACACAGATTCCACTAGGTGATAACTGCTAGAGAAAACCAAGATATCTCATATCAAACTGAGGGTGGGAGTTGCAACACAGGGGCGCCTTCTCATAAAACTGACATGGTTCTACCCGATTGAAGGTTTGCTGTTCATAAGAGCGAATACGTCAGTAATAGATCTGTGCTAGCTCTCAGGAGAGGGGTACGATGACGTGTTAGATTCCGTGAGTTCGTAGTTCCATCGAGTTTTTGGCGACCGTTAGCCTTCAAAGGCTCCATTTGGAAACAGAGCTACTATGGAAGAATGGAAGACCATAGTAGAGAAGTACTTGTTCTTCTGGCCACCCAATTGAGATTTGACTCGCAGGGGTAGTGGTTGAAATCTTAAAGCCTTCATAATAGGCTAGAAGTATATTCCATTCATCTGGGTTCGTAGTTCTTCTATTATATCTTTCATTTATTTGGTCGTAGTTCATAATTCAGGATTTCTCGAGAAGTGCGTATTGAGATGAATTGAAGCCTGGACTCTCGAAATTTTTCTTGTTTCTTGAACCTGAGATTGGATGGATATAAGTAAAAGGCCCTTTTGGCGTGTGGTTGTGGAAATAACTCGCACACTCGCTTGCATAGACGTAAGCGGTTGGATAGTGCTTCGCTGCTACAAAGTCACAGTGAAGGTATTCGTACAGAAGCTGAAACTAGAAGAAGGGTGGATTTAACTCCATTGGAGAGGTTTTCACTTTGCTCGATGATAAGGCATATCCTTATCGCACATCCTGCTTTCGGGCGTTTGTGGAGACTGCTTAGTGATCACCTGGTAAAAGAGCCCTGCTCACATGCCAATAACTGTAATGGTAGAATATACTTCAGAGTCAGTTACTGCAAGAAAAAGAGGGGCAATTTCGTTTGCGCGCTAATTTTGCGTATCCAATTCCATTCCAATAGGGGCATAGACCCCAGGGTGGGAGGTCCCAAACCGCAATCAATTCCACATTTAGCATTACCTTCAAGATCCCTTGACCTGAATCCAATCGAGCACGCCTGAGATCTATTTTAAAGAGCCCTCGATGCGTACAACACAGCCGGAAACGCTTCAATTACTTCGAGATATTTTTTCACAACTTTGGCAATAAATTGAGATAGATGTTCTCAATAACTTGGCAGAAAGCATGCAAAGAAAATGTCAAGCAAATGTAAGTAATGATATTTTGTATTTAGGGTGAACTGATTTTTTTTCTGAATAAAGAACACCAATTGATTCAACATATGTAATTCAATTCTGATAGACAGTTTATTCATTTCCCTCTAATTAATATTGGAAAAATTGAATGAAATATATTTAGATGATTTAAATGTTGAAGCCAAAGTATTTTGATAAATTTGATTCTGAATTCTTTACATACACAATATATTCTAACCTGAAAAACAGAAAACTTCCTGAAAATTAATACAAAAATAATTTAAAATAGAAAAAGGCTTTTTATTTGATGAAAGAAATATAACAAAATTTGGATATCAAAACAGATTTAATCTGTTAGTCTTCTACAATTTTGATTCCAAACGAATTTTTAAAATTGTAGAAGACTAACAGATTAAATCTGTTTTGATGCAAAAATAATTGTTACAAATGTCTAACATATACTATGAAACAGAGACAATAATCATGGATTGAATCGAATTCAAAATTTCTTCATTTACACAATATATTCGAACGTGAAGTGATCTCAGAAAACAGAAAACTTCTGATATTCTTGTGTCGCCCTCTGGAAATTCAAACTTTTCCGTTGGCTGGTCGCATTTCTGTATAGTATCGTCAATTATTTTAGGACTGTAACCATTCGCTGAGAGATACTTCTTGATGTTTCTCACTTCGTTCTCTGAATCGTCTCCAGTTGACACTTGATAACGGTCAGAGATACTTTACTGACCGAAACTTCGTGTTATACACAACATATTTTTTTTTAACTTCATTTTTTGACGAGATTTGTGATATTATATATATTTTTAAATTTAACTAAACTCGATTTTTAAAGAGACAAATAGTAATTTCGTGAAATTTTCTGTTTTCTAAGATCACTTCACGTTCGAATATATTGTGTATATGAAGAAATTGTGAATTCAGATTCAATCCATGATGATGGTCTCTGTTTCACAGTATATGTTAGATATTTGTTACAATTATTTTTGTATTAATTTTCAGGAAGTTTTCTGTTTTTCAGGTTAGAATATATTGTGTATGTAAAGAATTCAGGCAATGGATGTCCGAAATCAGAATTATCAAATATAATTAGAGTTAGAAGAGATTATTTTATTATCGCTCATCAGTACAAATATTTCACCTAGAAATAATCAAAATTCAAATAAACACAATTCAGATCAATCCACATGTCTCCGAGGCTGAAAAATATACGTCCAATAAGGGAAATTCCTTAACTCAAGTTCATTGCCACAGAACAAACTCAAGTAGATACAAGTGTGACCTGTCCTAAATATTTCACGAGCACTAAATAGCACATAGCTGGAGGGAAACTAGTTTACCTTCCCATTACTGCATAAATAAATTACTTCGGAGCGAAGCTAATGTAAATAACTAGGTAAGTGTTAAATGAAACCCGTTGCAGTCCAAATCGTCCTGATGATTTACGTATCTACGGAACGAGACTATATTCGTTCTTTATGTTTTCCGGTTCGAAATGTATTCACGTCCCGGACTTGAATTACGGCATGTTAATTTCGAAATATTGAATTTGAGTAATGTTGTTTTGATAGTCATAATCGATAATCTTGATACGAAGAGATTTGAAAATTGAATTCTTTCAACGGACAGATAAATTCATGGAATGGAATATGTTTATTATACTGAATTGATAATGTAAATAAAAACACCTTGGATTCAGTTTCACTGTTTATTTCATGTCTATTGACATGTATGTTTCGGATTTTTAGCCCATTTTCAAAACTGAAGAGAACAGAACTTGAAATCCTATTTAGAATGGTAGGGTAGATAACAGGTAGAATTTTGAAGATTGTAAAAATAAAATGTTGGTTCGGTCTTTATCGTTAACAGATAAAAGAAATGGCGATAAATTAAATTCAAGTTGCTCATATGAGATTGAAAGCTTCCTTCTATGTGCTAAACAAATTTCCTAACTTCCTAAAAGGTCCATCATTATTCATCTTTTATTACCTTCCTGTAACATCTCAGTTCTACTGAAATCTATAAAATGCTTGTTATTTATGTATGTTGTTTGGAACATAGTATAAATATACTATGTTCCAAAAAAACAGATATTATTTTATTGTTCAATAAACTTTTTTGTGCTTTTCTATCCTTATATTTATAGATCATCCAGTCTAACCAATGTAAAATGCAGGGCATTTATTACTGTTTAATTTGTATCCGCTTTTTTCACACGTTTCATAACAGTCTTTGCTATTGATTAAGAGTTTTCTGTATAAATAGTGTTAGTAATATTTTGTTTTAGTCTATTGCAAATTTTGTTACTAATTTACATATTTAATTTCAAAAAATAATATTTAATATTATAACTTCAGGAATTAAATTTTGTCATACAAGCACTACACTCATATCAAGCGACATATAAAGTAAACATTCATTATAAGACATCCAACTGGAATAAAAAAATCCAATAAAAATAAATTGTTAACAAAAATTCTATAAATTAAATATTTTGAGTAGGCGAAATTTTGTTTCTGCTCATCCTTCTTATGAAAACAGATATCTTTCAAAAATGTTCAACATAATCTTAAGAATTTCATCATAAAATTATCTTACTTAGAATATTCAACATTATTAGATATCTAACTAAGTTACCTGTTAGAAAATCTCAAGATATGTAAAACCATTACTAAAAAACAAGTTTTAAGAGGGACTTTGCTTTGTCAGTACTCAATCATAATATTCAATAAAATATAGCATCAATCAACAAAAAATATTTACTCACCTTTAACAATTTAGAAAGTGTATTGGTAAATGAATACTGAACATTTTAATGGAGTACAATGTTAACTCGAAATAAATAGCTCTGTGGTTTGCCATTGATTTTAAAGATTGAAAGGCAATTTAACGGCCTCTGTGACAGCACAAGGACCATCTGTATGAAGAATGTTAAAGAAACCAAATAATTATATATTATGAATAAAATAAACGGAGGTTTATACTTGATAGAAGGTATATAAAATTATTTAAATATTTTAATATTAGCCTTAAACTACATGTTTGATTTAGAAAAATTATATTTAATACTTATAACTTCAGGAATTACATATTTTTTGTTGATTGATGTTATATTATATTTAATAATATTATTGAGTACTGCCGGAGCAAAGTCTTTTTAAAACTTGTTTTTTAGTAATGTTTTTACATGTCTAGAGATTTTCTAACATCTTACTTAGTTAGATATCCAATAATGTTGAATATTCGAAGTAAGATAGTTTTATGATGAAATTCTTAAGATTATGTTAAACATTTTTGAAAGATATCTGTTTTCTTGAGAGTGATGAGCAGAAACAAAATTTTGTCTACTCAAAATATTTAATTTATAGGATTTTCGTTGACAATTTATATTTATTGGATTTTGCTATATCATTTGGATGTCTTATAATGAATGTTTATTTTATATGTCGTTTTATATGAGTAGTGGTTATATAACATTAATTTAATTCCTGAAGTTATAATATTAAATATAGTCTTTTGAAATTAAATATATAGAAGGCTAACAGAGTATATCTGTAAGTATTAAAATATTTAAATAATTTCATATACCTTCTATCAAGTGTAAACCCCCATTTATTTTCTTTAATTTCTTTGTTGAAGTTTTCTATTGAGAGAAGGGTTGATAGTAACCTAGGAGATATTTCTATTTTATGAGAGTGGGACTAATTATGTATTAATGAATCTGTGTACGTGGATTGTATAAATATGACAAATTGGAGTGAATTTACATTTCTTGTGATCAGAATATTTGAAAACTCTATTGATTTTTGGGGATTTTCGATTACAATAGTGAATTTGGCAGAATTGAAAAATGAATTCTACAATTAAAACAAATCGTAGAAATTACTATGTTTTAATACCAAAAAATATATATTACACATTTTCTTGTGACTCGAGTTTCGGGAAATTAACTACCCCATCATTAGACAACTGAGTTGTCTGATGATGGGATAGTTCATTTCCTGAAACTCGAGTCACAAGAAAATGTGTAATATATATTTTTTGGTAGTGAAACATAGTAATTTCTACAATTTGTTTTAATTATGATGAACTACCAAATAGTAACGGCTGAAAAAATTCAGTATCTGAATTTTTTCAATTTAAAAACATTTTTAATCGTCTAATAGAATCTAATAAAATGTGGAGATATGATGATGATGTATTTTGCATTTGGTTAGGTTCTATTAGATAATTAGAAATGTTTTTGGATTTGTTAAATTTATTTTTCAATTTTATCAAATTCATTATTGTCGCAAATCTCCAGAAATCAATACATATTTCAGATTTTCAGATCACAAGAAATTTTAATTCCCTTGAATTAGACATATTTAGAAAATCCACGTTTTCATTGATACATAATAACAGTTTCCACCCTAATAAAATAAAAATGTTCTCTTTTCACGCTTTCATACATAGTTTAATATCAACCCCACTCTCAAAAGAAAACTTTAAGCAAGAAATCAAAATTTTGAAGTCATAAGCGTCGGACAATGGTTAAAATGCGAACGTAATAGATACATTAAATTTTAAGAAACAGCATAAATAGGCTCTATCTTCTCTTTACCCTACCCTTCAGGACAAAGAAAAATAAAAATTCCATAGCATGAACTTATTACCACAAATTAGTAACAAAATTTGCAATAAACTAAAACAGTATAATATTAACATTATTTGTCAAATAAGAAAAATTTGATTTCTGATGAATCATTCGTGGATTTTCCAAATCCTAAATGCACAGTTGTGCTAATGAAGTCATTGAGGTGAATTTGGGCCTCATCACTAAAAATGATTTTGTTTGCAAAATCAGCAGGTCGCTCAAGGATCCAATGGGTGTTTATGGTCTACTGGCAGAAGTTGTTGAGCAGTTGGGTTTTTTAGGCATGCAGCTTTAAATCTTTAGTGAGAATTCGCTGAAGAGTACCTGTTGAAATACCAATTCTTGTGACCGATGGCGAATTGACGTCTCTGGCCTTTCTGTCACACTCTTGCGAACTGCCGTGATGTTTTGTTCAGAACGACCTCTACGAGCTCGTATCGTATATTTCACATCACTAAATGAACCAGTACTTACTAATTTTTTGATTATTTTCTTCACAGTAGATGAAT
The DNA here is from genome assembly GCA_034642435.1 of Megalocaria dilatata. Taxonomy (NCBI): domain Eukaryota; kingdom Metazoa; phylum Arthropoda; class Insecta; order Coleoptera; family Coccinellidae; genus Megalocaria; species Megalocaria dilatata. Next base: position 46,184,112 of record CM067856.1, read on the forward strand.
TAGGCACATTATTTCGACTGAACATTGGACGCACTTTACTAATAGTGGCAATTAAACTTTCACCCCATTTTGATAACAATTTTTGACAATCAAGACGAGTTGTTCTACCGTGTAATGCTCCATGTTTACTAACATCCATCTGTCAATTTTCGATCTGTCACGTCATCATCATGTGACATTATGACTGTCAAACATGGCGTGCAATTCAAATCTTGCGCTCTTCTTGAAACACCCATTATAATAAACATGCGTTGTCCCTACCAATATGTCTTATACGGGCTGAACATTATACTACAGCTCATTTTTTTGTACTAAATAATCCACAAATGTTCTGCTGATAACTGTTAAAAATTTTTACATTATCTATAAGAAAACTGGTCAACATATATGTTATGGTGAAAACGGATAACATGCAATCTATTTTATAGAACTAGTAAATTTCTATCTAAATCTGCTCTAGAATAACTCATGTCTCACATAAACTATAACTTATTTTGTTATATTCTGAGTATGCTCTTTTGCCCCTCTTCACTAAGCGATTGTGACTCGAATCAATTTATCAATTTAAAACATTATTTGTTTAAGAAATCTGCAATATGCAACCATAACTGAATAATGTGCTTAAACAAAAACTACACACTTTAGATAGTTGATGAAAATATATTACCTTTTACCTAAATGTAACTTCCAATGCTTTTACGTTGAGTGAGGAATTTTCCGAAGGCGAAGTCTGACATAGTTTAGGAGCCGATTTTCTGAAGGAAACGAAGGAATTAGTTCGCAATTCCTGAATCGCCCACTGCATGTGAAAGATCTCTCGAACTTTTCGCATAACCTGTTATAAAGCTTAATTCGACCCGGAAGATATATTTTCCTGGAGCACTTCGAGGCGGAAACGAGGACCAGGGATATGAATGCTCTATTCTGGATTATAATCCTGGAGAACGATTATGACTTGAATCGTTATCTGAAGCCGATATTCGGTTGTCCAATTTATTTGTTATAACACTGATATTGTTAGGGTCTATTTGATTTAATACAGGTTTAAACGAGTAAGAACTGTAATAAAGTTTTTTCAGTGAAATGAGCGTTTATATTCTCTATGGAGTTCCATAATTTGTTATTCAAAAAAGCTGGAGACTTGAAATTTCTAGAAAAGGTTTGTGGTCCAGATACCGTACCTCTGGCTGTTAAATGGCAACATTGCTTCAATTGTTTTGCAGTTATTCAAGTTTGAGAATTTTTCATATTTTTCCTGATATTTCATAAATTGCAATTTCGATCCATCCGAAATTAAGTATTAAGGGAAATAGTAATAACATGCATGCTCGTAAAAAATTTTGTGAGGTTTGTATAATTGTAACATCAAAAAAACATCATTTTGTGAGGATCGTGGGTGGTATGAACTAGTGCGCAAAAGCTTCTGATTTCACGTCGGTGCTTCTCACCTTTTTTCCCAGGTATTTCAATTCAAAAACGAGCCTGCTGCTAGATAATTTATTTTTACTATGTTTTTCAAATTTCTCACCTTTGTGGTTGTTGGTTGGGTTTCTCGAACCAATTTTACCACAAATGGCAATGAAACTTTGGAGAAAAACCTCTTTATACTGAAGAAATTTTTCTTCACTATACATCTGATAAACTCACGAAAATTATTGTTATATTTCAACAAAGGAATAATCATCATTCATAACAGCAAAAACTATACCATTCATAACGTTTGGATGTTTTACACTTGGAATTGCTTCCGTTTAACCCTATTCTCAAGATTTGTTCCTCAGTGACCATCAACTACTAGTAAACTCATCTGGAAGACATTTGGTTCGAACGAGGGGGTGATCGCCGGAACAAGAACCTAGGCCAAATATAAAACAGATTTATTCTGTTAACCTTCTTCAAATTTCAATTACAAGAAACTTTATTCAAAAACTTTTAGAATTAAATAAATTAAATATCTTAAGAACACACTGCGTCAATTCAGTAGACATACAGAATGAACACTTACGAAAAGCAAATTTCTTTCCAAAAATACAAAACATACTCTCATAAAAGAAGAAAGTAATCAAAATTGTGTGTTCTTCAAGTATATATTTAATAATTTTTTAATTGATATTTTAAATTTATGTGTAATGTAGGATAAGTGTTAATTCTATATGTCTACTAAATTGACACAGTGTCTTATTAAGACATTTATTTGAATTAATTAAAAGCTTTTGAATAAAATTTTGTAAAATTTAAATTTGCAGGAGGTTTGCAGAATAAATCTGTATAATATTTAGAATTTTGTAATGATCTTTCTATCAGAAAAAAATATCGCTTTTTATTATTTTAAGATACCAAAAATTGGGAGGAGCGCTAGAGTAATTGTATCCCTTTTGAGAGATCTATGGAGGACCAAAGTCCGATTTGATCAAAGGAGTTGTGTTTTCTTCAATAAATCGGGAATTTATTAGTCCATATGTTACCTAATCATATTTACGGTTTCAAAAAAAATTAGATATAACTTTTAATTTCATTGTACGTAATTCAGAGATTATGATTAAAGGAATTTCTTCTTTTTCATGAGTGATTGAAATAGACGGAATTATTTTTATAATAGACATAACTTTTGACATAATCACTTATTTTTCTTAGTAATGTTTTGCTTGTCTTAGTCATCATCTCATAGTAAGTTATGAATTCTTGATTGATCATTTTCTGATGTAATATCCATTTTGTTTTAAATGTATTAGGCGAATACTGAATAATCTTTCTAGAATTATGATTTTTTTTTTCAAATATGCAGTTTTTTTTACAAATATCTACAAAACAATGTAATGTATTGTCATGAAATATTCTGAGTGTGTTCTGCGAAAATTATAGCATATCTCTAAAAGTAACATTATCTGAAAACATCATTTGAAACTCATTCAAAACGTAAGTAAGACGAATGGGTAAAATATTCCGAAAGACAATAGAATCATCTATGTGAATCATCTATGTCGCTTTTTAGAATCTCCAGCGTTATCTGAATCAATGAAATAATCATCGCACATTAAAAACAGGACTAACTTAAATCATAATTTCAACATTTTTTATTACCATGAAAATATCTGGTAGTACCCACCCGATGAAGTCAGTTGTTGTGAAATAAAATATTAGCGGAAATATAATATAGTTTTCTATTCATTATAATATCAATAAAATAGTTATACCTTGGACTTCCAAGAGATCAAAAGAAAAACATTATTCAATAACTTAAGTTATAAAATCAAAACTCACTATACAATAACAAATGGAATAAATAAACTAAAAAATATGAATTATCAATTGAAATTAATAAAAAAATATTTGAAGGAGACAAAATTTTGTTTCTGATCTTACCATTATGAACACCAATTCCATTTCAAAAATATGAAACATAAATTAAGGACTTCTCAAAAAAAAATTTATTTGAAATATCAATAAATTCAAATATTAGAATAAGTTACACAATATAATTTATTTGAAATATCAAATATTTAAATAAGTTAATTGATAAATCTCTCAAAACATGTTTTATATCTTCAAGAAACAATTAGAATTCCTATAATCTCTCCATCGGCCCTAAAACATACTTAAAATATCAAAATCAACCAAAAATAAATATAATTTACCTAAAAGTGGTCCCTGGATCTTTGCTTGAAAAACTAACTTCAAAATAAAGATATTCTATGTTCGTCACGAAAATCACCGAAAGCTGTAAGGTAATATAAGGTTTTCTTTAAACCATTGATATTCCATAATGAGATTTTGATTCAAGCTTAAATATAATTATATATTGTGAATAAAATAAAATAGGGAAAGGCTTTTTATTGGATAGAAGGGATATAACAAAATTTGAATATCAACACAGATTTAATATGTCAGTGTTCTACAATTTTAATTTCAAGAAAATTTTTTATTCAAAAAACTTAATGTCTTATAAGCACCGCTTATATTTAATAGACGTATAAAATGAAAACTCAATATACAATATCAAATGGAATAAATGTAATAATGATATTCTATTTGATGGTAGAAAATTTATTACATGAAAATAAATGTAACATAATAGTCAGGGAGGACATTTCAGAATGTCTTAATGTGTTTAGTGATCAAAATTATTTGCCATTTTATAATTAAACATTAAAATTGGATTCAAAATCCACCAATATCATAGGTTCACATAAGCAATTAAATAAGTTTCGTCTGTGCATCGATAACTTACGTCCTTCAATATTATTCAATATGGAAACTGAATTTGACACTACTATTAATCTTCTAGACCTATCCATCATCAATTGTAATAATTCACATCAATTTTCAAATTCTTAAAAAACCCACTTACACAGATGCGAATATACACAGTGAATCGAACTAAAAATTATCAGCTTTCAAAAACAGGATTCACATAGTATTTAACATTAGAATGAAGCAACAAAATTACAATTCAGAACTAAATGTCATCAAACAAATGTTTGAATGGATAAAAATCTTAGAATAGGATTAGATATGGTATATTTCAACGTAAAAATGAAATTCACGTATAGTTCATTGAAATAGACAAAAGGTATTCCTGAGAATATTGCCACATACTTCATATAAATATAATTCAAGAACCTCATTTAAAACAAATTTAAACCACAATTAACCTTTGAAATAACAGTAAAGATATTATATCTAAAAAAGATTGATCAGAAGTTCATAAATTACTATGTGATGTAAGCCAAAAATTTCACATAGGAAAAACTGATAGAACTTTGTCAAAAAGGATTCAAGAACATATAAAAAGTTCCTTCAATCGAAAAAATAATTTCACTCATTCAAACCATTTCTAGGAAGCGGGACATGAGTTCAAGCAGAATTTCGTAATTTCGCAGGTGAAAATAAAAGTTTCACCCCGACTTTGTTAGAAGCATAGGCATGATAAAATCAGAATTTTACTCAATGAATAAACAGGTGTGAGCAATTTTCCGCTCCTAAAAACTTTTTGTTGACTCGAATTTTTAGTGAAACCTTTATGAATATTAGACCCTAGAAATAAAATTTAGATCTTATTCAATGAACAATTAGAAGTGATCATTTTTCCATCTATCAATAGTTCATGATATTAAGGAACAGATTCAACCAAATGCTGTATTAGTACTGTTACTAACTGTTAACTCGAAATCTCATAACTGACTTTTAATATATTCACACCTATATAACAATATAATATCTATTTCTATATTATTGTATTTCAAGCTCCGCTCGGTAAACCTGAACCGAGAATCTCGATGAGAAAGTTATTCGTGTCAAACTCCAGAAAAAGTTTCTCAGGAGTATCGGACCAAAAGCTGCTTAGCGCTGTTCAAAGGTTCTCCCATTCCACTATTTCGTGTTTTCCACTTCAGAGCTTTCAAGTGCGGTCCTAACTCAACAAATTGTGTTTAAACATTCCCGGATATCCTACCGAAGGAATACGAACTCATGGTGTAAAAATCAACCCCCATAGTTGCAGAGGAACTTTATTTGATTCAGCTGAGAATTTTCGTTGGATCGGAATTTTTGAGGGAGAATATGATTCTCTTATATAAGGGAAGGTTGAATTTGTTTATGCAGAAATGAGTTTTAATGAAACTTCATTTAAATTTTTTTCGACTTCGTCCTACTGTCGATTCTTATGCTTAACTATACATAAAAATAATAATTGAAATTAAGTCTTAAAATTATGTTTAGCATATTTGAAAAATATTTGGTTTTCATCAATATAGGATCGGAAAAAAATTTTGTCTCCTTCAAGTATTTATTTAGTAATTTCAATTGACAATTTATATTTAGTTGGGTTTTTTATTCTATTTGATATTATGTTATGAGTTTTGATTTTATATGTCTACTAAATTTAAGCAGTGCTTGTAAGACATTAATTTAATTCTAAAATTTTTAAATAAATTTTTTTTAAATTAGAATTTATAGGAGGCTTACAGAATAAATTTGTTTGGATATTTAAATTTTGATACAGTGTTGTCTGGAGCAATTTAATTCTGAAAGTTTCCAGGAGATTTATTCAGAATAAAATCTGTTGAAGTTTATCATATTAAGCCATGATAACAAAATTTACTGGGCAACAATAACCAACATGAGCATTTAAAAGGTTTTCTGTTTCAATTTCATATCGCATGATACCCTATTTTCAACATATTCATTCTGAAGTATGTATACTCCACGAATATTGTTCAGCAAATATTTTACGTTTCTATAAGAATTCTCTGACCCAATAGGGTATTCTAAATTCTCCGCAGGTTATCGAAAACTTATTCAATGATATTGCAAATAGTTTCATACCTTTACATATTTTAGCGTCTGATGTTATTTTCAGATAGGTATAATTGGAAGACAAGTTCAAAGTTTATAGTTCGAGCAGCAGAAGAGGAAGTATTACCATAATTGTGCGGTCTTTCCTAAGTGTTGCGGTTATGGCTTACTTATATCGGAACGAAGAATATTTACATATTTATGCACGTGTCAATGAGATCGATTAATTTGAAATTTTGTGGGATATATAATTTCCCTATTTCAGTAGAAATTACATATACTGACTAAAGAAGAAATATTATGTTATCCAGATGTGTGAAAATATTTATCTACACGGATAATATATTATTGAATATTAAATTAATTATTTACGGTAATGGTGTTTGTTAATTGGATCTTGTAGTTCGTATTGACGGTGGTGTTTCATCCCAGTGGGCAAAATAGAGAAAAGCTGTGATATATCGATTGTTAATCTATTTTATAGCGTGTCTTTCAACAAGAGGTTTTATTATGAATTTCGCGTATTTTTGGGGTGACATGATCGAATTGACGCATATATTTCAGCCAATCAGTGATAATTCTAAAGCTAATTAAAATACGAAATCATATACGCTCGCAAGTTGGACTGAATCACTGAAAATTCACTATAGAAATAGTACATACTACGTATTAGTCTTGTAGCTCAGAAGTGAAACGGGTTCAATTGGAGAGAGCTCTCAATTCGGGAGGTTTCGTTCCGACTCGCCGCCTGAACTTATCAGTTAGGCGTGGGGTGCAAGTCTGCGTATGACGCCATTGACCTTGGTCCACGTCGGAACGTCGGTTGTCGAACGATCGCACTCCGCACTACTTGAACCCGGTGTGGATGGTGAGCTCGGTATTCGGAAAGTGGAAACGTCCTCTATGGGATACACCAGGAAACTGCAGCAGAGCAAAGCAGACTTCTGTGGAAGGAACGAGGGCACGGCGCTATAGTCCAACAAAAAATTGATATAAGAACAAAATCCATAAATGCGCAAGATTCTTCTGTTCAAGTGGGCAATAAGCTGTGGAAAAAGGTCACGATTAAAGAAAGAGAAATCCATACCATGCGTAAAAATATTTCGGAGAAAGAGATCTTTGTCAACACTAAAGGGACCAGTCACCAGATATCGAGAAATTATAATTTGACATATCTATATGAATAGAAATAATAGTAGTAAAAGAATAGGTGAATAATAGTAATAATAAAAGGAAGTTATGCGACTGGTTTGCACTGTAGGATCATTCTTAATTATTGTGGTATAGGCAGCAGTTGCAAGTATTTCAAAAATTTCGGCAGGTAAAATTTTATTTTTAGATATCGTTGTTTGAATCAATTTGTAATGAAAACTGTATATTGTTCAGAAAATTTCAATAATTTTCATTTTTCTGTGAAGACCATAAAAACCCACTGAGATATCATTCACGTATTGCAACTAGAAGATCATGAATATGTTGACAAAAACAAATTGAAGTAGATTATTTTTATCTTCAATCAAATACTGACAACAAAACATAAGACCCTCTAGTTACGATGCGTAGGTGATATCTTTAGGTTATGTAGGTTCTAATAGACAAATAAAATAATATATAGATTTCCTGAATAACATACACAAAGATATTAAGTAACCAGAAGAAATTGAATCAAGCATCGCAATTAATTTTTCCCTAGTAGTTACTAGACATAATAATCACTTATCATAAAAATTTTTTAGATAAGATTCTCACACAGATGTTACTACTAAAATGAACTTTCCAACTATAAAATGGCATAAACTAACTGAAATTACACAATTCAATGATTCATAGGATATTCTCTAAAATTATTAAAAATAAAAATAAATACAGTAAAACAAATTTCGGAATATGATAACATCCGCATAGATAAATATAACAAAGAAATTGGAGATCGGAGAAAAAGGAAAAACAAGCTTCATTCTTATGATGTTTGATTCCAGAAAAAATAGAAAGATAATATGTCAGTTTCAATTATGTTGGTTCTATCTTAGACAAATTCAAAAATTATTCGAAGAAACTGGATATTCAACTATACTTTTGGAATAATAAGAACATACGCAAAATACTCTTTGATACAAAACCAAAAACAAACAAATTTGATAACAGGAGTATCTAAAGTTAACTGTTAGAATTTAACAGTAGCATACGTTGAATTGAGTGGAAGAAATCTTAGAACAAGTTTTAAAGAACTTATAAATTCAGACAATAATTCCGCATTTTCGAACATATCACCAATACAAAGTATACCGACTCCATAGATAACCCTGAAAGGTTACACATATGTGACAAAGGAAGAAAAAATAATCTGTTGGAATGTTGAGAACTGAATGAACTTCACCAAAATCCATATCACTTAACGCTCAGCAGTAAAATATGGTAAAAATTGTTAATTCGCCCCTACGCAACCTACAATAGTGAACCCTTATTTCTGTCAATTGTTCCTGCTGAAATTGTATGAATAGTATTGATTACTGTATATATCTTCATTCGATAGTCACCGAAGAGTCAGAAACAGTCGTACTTACTGTAAAAATGGGTCAGTGGAATTTAGGTATTCGTATTTTATTCTGCAGTAAACGTATGAACATATACTGTTGTGGAATAAAGTAACTGTCATCAAAATGAAATTTATTTTTCTTTATTAATATGAGACTATCCCTCTTGAATTGATGATTACACGAATATACGAAGCTTTCCATTTCATCCTAATTATCCGTACCTTTATACCTTAAATTTTCCGAAGTTTCCTTGTAGATACCCGAGATTAAAATTTTGATTTGTATTATCCGAACTTCAGCAGCTTGAAACAGAGTTTGCAAAGCCCATCTCATCCAGCCAGGAAGAATAGCGCGAAGCAATTTATCCTACTAATTATCCCTAATAGGAAAAGACCTGTAAGAAACCAGAATATTTTTTTGGAAATTACGGAATTTTACACTTTTCCAGAGATGTAAATCTAACACCTTTCTTCTAGACGTAGGAGAATGAATATTTTCATGATAATAGAATATTCCACTCATTTGTTCGGTATTTTTTTGGAGAAAATGAAAAATTACATCTCAGGAAAAACTTCAAGATTCTTGAAAAACTATCGGATCATAATATAAGATATTTACTGACCAAAACTGAGTTTGGCCAATCTATAATCCATCTAGAAAGTATCCGGAATTTATTAGTTTTCATAATTTGAATATACTTGTCTTTTCGTAACATTCAAAGACAAAAGTAATGTATAAAATAGGTTGTGCAGATAGTCGGCAATGGCCAAAGTAGCATGGCAACACTATTTGTCAAATATTGTTGATTCTCAACAGGTATACAATTTATGAAATAATGTCGCAACTAGAAAAAAGAGAACAGATAGAATATTTGTACAGAAAAGTTTTTCCAAACATGTGTAATTGACCGAACTGGAAAAACGTTCTGTATATGAGGCAAAAAGGAGGATAAATAATGGAATGGATATGTAGCATAGGCCAGTTTCAGGAAGACCGCGTAAGATTAAACGAAACAATTTAAACGCTTCATTGGCCTTAGGACAATACAATCCGGACATGGTGTTTCCTAAATTGGCTAACAGATTTGCGAATCAATGAAATATAAGAGTAGGTCCAGAAACCATCCGTATGTTACTGAAAAGACAAGGCTATATATCAAGGAAACAAAAAAAAACCCTATAATGACACCTTTACAAGAGGAGGGAAAAAATTTTGTCAACGTTTTCAAGAAGATAATTTTAGTAATGTCTTTATATCTGATGAAAGTTGTTTCCAACTTGGTGGAAATCACTTAAAAATCCAATCTAAACAACCTGTTACCGTTCAAATTTCCTACCAAAATAATGGTTTAGGGAGCAATATATCAGCGTGGTGCTATGTCTCTCTGTATAGTTGATGGTACCATTGTTAGTTGAAAGTATTGTGGCATTCTAAGTGATTTCCTTCTTGTAACGGCGCATGCTTTATATCCAGAGGGGTGGAGTTTTCAGTAGGATAAGGCAAGATGCCATACTTCGGCCTGTACTCACGCTTCAATGCAGGAACACTAAGTGACAACCATTTCATGGCCAGCAGCTTTACCAGATCTTTGTCCCATTGAGAACATATGGGGACTAATGAAGATAAAAGGTGAACGAGCAGCGCCACGATATAAAGATGATTTAATTCAGTCAGTTCTACAGACCTTGACTACCATCACCAAAAATTATGGAGTTGATCTAGTTTCGGAAGTACTCTCTAACTCAAGAATTAAAAATATATACTAAATAATTGCAATTGAGCTTTATTTTTTCCGAATACCTTCCAGACGGACTATAATTTCGTACCGAGTGATGCGTTTTGGTTCACATATATTCATTTCCACTGTTTCTGGTAGATTGATAGTGGTGAGATGGCAAAAATATTTCATTTATTGAACTAAAATGCTTAAATGACGACAAAGCATTTGTATTTTATGCTGGGAGGTTTTCGCTTAGACTGATTTTTGTGCAAGTTTTTACGAATTCTCACATTCAATACATCATGTCTATTTAGATAGCTTCAGTAAGAGTACCGGTTGGTAACAGCACAAAATAGATCGATACTTACAGATGAAAATGTCGTTTTCACTTCACAGTCTTGTTCTTCTTTGAACAATGAAACCAAATGGTGCCTAACGTAATGCCATTTGCGCCAGTGACTGGACCTGTATGGTGGAAGATCTCCGAATGGGGCCCTAGTTTTGCCGTTCTGGTTAAATGGAGGGCTGAGCCGGTTGATTAACTCAGAGACAGATCAGCAGCACAGGGCTTCTCCCTTAAAACCAGCGTACTCTAACCTATCGCAGTACAAATCTCCGGATTATGTTTAATGGCCGGGTGCGTTATGTAGCATACTGCGTTACCTCCGGAGGGTGGATGCCCACAGGTGGTACTTGTAAACCACCTGGCCACCCGATTGGTGTTGGACTCGAGTCTATCTGTTGGCAGACCCCCATGTTTAGGAGATTCTTATAAAATGACTCAGGGTTTAGCGGGACTTGACGGTTCGACCGGCCTCGTCCTGAACCTGGATCTATTGCGCAACGTTTCAGGGTTTGTGGATCTCGACGATACGGCTAGACCATTGGTACTTGAATCCAGGATCAATTCAAAGACTTCACAAGGGTTCGTGGGTTTTGACGTGAAACCAAAATCGCTAACCCACCACAGCGAAGGCTATGATAAAAAGATAAAAGGATATAAATCTAAAATGCTCTAGCTTGAGCTAGCGATTTTGTTCGTCCGCACTTGAAACATACTACTTCGCAAAATGCCTCATAGTGCGCCAAGGAAAAGATAAATTAAACTTGTCTTTCCTGAATGAATCCCAAAAGGTCAACCTGAACGTGAAACTGCAAACTCTTACTCCCTATCTATTTATTTCAACTCCACAATTAAAATTGTGGCTCTTATTTACAATATAATACAGTTTTACTATAAGCCTGAGGTCCGAGATTTACGTAAGGACTTATTTTTGAGGTTATCCTGGAATATTGTTCTCCAAGGTGTCAGAATGATAGTGCTTTCTCCAAGAATAGATTCTATTCTGCATATAATCAGCAGGTGTTTAGTCCCCAAATTGTTCTAAATGACTATTAGAGCGTCCGGAATGTCTGGTATTTAGATAGTTCAAGCAAAAAGGCACTCCAGTAAGGTCGCCGATACTAAGATTTACGGTACAACGATCTCCAGTAGTAAGGTCTCCGGTACTAAGATCTTCGGTACAAAGACTCCTATCGATTAGACGTTTTCTAAGAAACAATAAAAATTCAATATTCCACGATTTTCATGGATTAGGTACGTTAATTGGATGAAAATATCACAATGTGTGTTTTCGTGTGACCCCACAATACGAAAGAAAGAAATCTGGGAAATTCTATGATCCTTGAAAACAATAAAACTCTACAGCGCATGAGGTAACAACGTCGACTTTCATTGCGGCAACTCCAAACTTCTTGACGGTCCTAGTGAAACACAACAACTCCCGATACACTCTAGATATATGGCGATTGTTTCGGTCCAAATGTAAATCTGATGAGAACTAAATCATTTGCTGCATTGTTAATGTTGTTTTAACACCTTAAAATTATATCGGGGCGTTATCGTCCAAATGAATTTGTCGTCCTTCAAGCGCATTTGAATCCGATACTTTCGTAGTCTTTGAAAATTTCAACAGCGTCCAAAGATGTATTGAAATCACTGTCTTTTGAGCCATGGAATCGAGACGAGTACTTTGAAAAATTACTCAATGATGCCACTGTTGTGGGGGCGGAAATGGGTACTCTATTCAACAGTTGAATTATTCATCGGTAAGCATGACAGACATATTGGTAGAGTTCGTGAATTTTGTTTTCCTTGTTACAAATGCTGCTATCCTGGGATATTCATAGAACTCACAAAATAGTTTTTCCAATTGTTTCTATGTGTCCTAGGCAGTGGAAGCACCTGATAGATCAAGCAAATAACTGTGTTGTCCACTCCCGAAAGGTCACAAAGGCTTGCGTATGTCTTAAGCGATAGAACCACAAATTTTTCTGCATCAAGTTCACGATTATATAATCGTGAACTTGATGCAGAAAATCAATAATTATTGATTATTGCTGCACAATCGTAGGATAAAATAGAAAGGCCTTTTACTTGATAGAAGAAATATAACAAAATTTGAATATTAAAACAAATTGAAATATGTTTATCTTCTACAATTTTAATTTCAAAAAAATTGTTATTCAAAAAACTTTTAGAAATAAATTTATGTCTAACAAGCACCGCTTGCATTTAATAGAAGTATATAATTAAAACTCAATATATAATGTCAAATGGAATAAATAACCCAACAGATATACGAAAATTAAAATTGATAAATATAAATTTAAAGGAGACAAAATTTTGTTTCTGGTCTTACCGTAAAGATGTTTTTGAATGTTTTTAAAAGGCAATTGGTGTTCTTTACGGTAATACCAGAAATAGAATTTTGTCTCCTTTAAATATGTATTTATTAATTTTAATTACTTTCGTATATCTGTTGGGTTATTTATTCCATTTGACATTATATATTGAGTTTTGATTATATACGTCTATTAAATGTGAGCGGTGCTTGTTAGGCATTTATTTCTAAAAGTTTTTTGAATAAAAATTTTTTTGAAATTAAAATTGTAGAAGATAAACATATTTCAATTTGTTTTAATATTCAAAAACAATCATAGGACATTACTTTGGGCGTCAATATTGTATTTGCGTCCTATGTTAGGAGATGTCGGGTACTTTGATTGAAACAATTGAACAAACGGAAGCGATGAATGGGAAAAAGCCTTGGGTATGTTATTCGTACGGAATCTAGAGCTTGACTGACATGGATTCCCAGGGAATCGACCTCGGGTTACGGTGAGATCTAATGGTCAGGGTCAAGGCAGTCCATAAAATAATGAGGGTTGTTATAACGAGGCAAAGATTTACTATATATTACATAAGTCTAATGCATGGAAGATACAGGTAGATAAATTTATACAGGTTTGGCTTCTTTAAGAATCAATGTCTGGTATTATAAGCTAAGTTGAATTTCAACATTGCTATATGTAGTATTTGCAATAATATTAACAATAGGTATTCAAACAACAACATTATTTTCCAAGCATATCTGATGTTGTAAATATGTTGTACATCCGATGAAAGGGATTGAAATGCTTTTGGATCAGCTGGCGTAAATTATTCCTTTATTCAAAAAATACATAAGTGCATAATATTTCTGATAACACAAAAAAATAGATTGTCAGATTCGTTGATCCTGGAGACTGAAAGCCTATCTATACGTTCGTCACGAAATCTATTTGATGAAGTTGATTTCGTGATAAATTTTGATTGAAACTTTTTCGAAAGATCGATTTGAAAAAATCTAATTTTAAGCAGAATAATTCTGTCAAACCTCTACAAATAATAATTATAATGATCTCTCAAACTTTTCGGAGATTAAATCGAATAAAATGTCTTAGAAACATTGTTTCTTTTCAGTAGACATATGGAATCATCAAACATTTCTCAGTATCCAAGACGGATAAAACAATCTAGAGAATTAATTCCTCAAACCTCCCTCCTAATGTCAAAAAGTCCATAATTCCCAGAGGAAAATCATCTTGCACACCTCGAATATACTGTCTATCCAAAATACACAAACCTGATATACCTCTTCATCCCATTGCTTTCGGGTCACCTACACATCGTATTGTCAAATATTTTAGCATACACGCTCCAACCTATACCAGTGGAATCCTCATGCCATGTGAGAAATTCTTTCCATTTCATTGAAATCCTAAAAATCTTTCAAATTTAAGAAACTGACATCCTTGTTAGTTTCGACGTCGTATCTCTCTTCACGAACATTCGACTCAACGAAACCCTAGAAATCCTTGAATCCAAATACATTACTCAAGAGACTTTGACATCAACCACTGTATGAAAAGTACATATTTCCTCTTCCAAGATATCTCCTACAAACAAGTCTTAGGTGCTGCCATGGGTTCCCCCATTTCCCCAGTTTTCGCTGGTATATTATTGGAAGCCTTTGAGACAAGGGCCATTGAAACATTTGACCTCAAACCTACGTGTTGAAGAAGATAAGTGGGAGATATATTCGTCAGATGACCACATGGCATCGAAAATCTGCATCAATTTCTTGACCATCTCAACAGTTGCCATCCAAACATCAATTTCAGGATTGAACTTGAGACTAATCATTCCATTCCTCTTCTAGACGTACTTATCACCCAATCAGGCACTTATTTCACCCACATTGTCCATAGAAAATCCATCCATACGAACAGAGATCTAAATGTCAACTCTCACCATCATCCGGCACAAATCAATTCAATTCTGAAGTCCCTCGTCCACAGATCCATCCATCTCCCCGACAGTAAACATATCAAACAAGAATTCAATGAACTTAAATCTGCTCTACTTCAAAATGAATATAGCAGATATCAAATTCAGAAATCCTTCCGACGGAATCAGATAAACCCTCAAGATTCCCAAGAGCCTCCAGAGAATTACCCTCACAAGGCCTTCCTTTCATCCGAGGTGTAACTGATAAAATAAGTCGCATCTTACGGAAACAAGATATAAGGAGCATCTTCCCACCAAGCAATAAAATATCCACCTTTCTTCGAGCTCTCAAAGATTCAAGTCCAAACTAATATCAAGGTATATATGACGTACCATGTTCGGAATGTCCCAGGTCATACATAGGTGGAACTAATAGACGAGTGACTAACAGAGTATATAAACACCACCTTGTTGTCCGTAAAGCTGATCCATCCTCTGCCCTATTCACACATCACGCAGATACGAGGTCACAAAATTGACTTTGATATTTCCAAAACTATTGCTAACAAGTTGCATTTTCGTGAAGCCCTCGAAACTTAAAAGAGACCAAACGGCCTCAACAAACGCGATGAACAGCAAAAGCTTGCCCACATAGGATTTCTTCCACCACTCCTGTCTCACCTTCACCACGCATAAATACCCATACTTGTTGCTCTACAGAGAAGTTCGCTAGAGCGAGTTCAGACACTGTGATCTACAAGACTACTGGTGATGAGACCAATGATTAATTGAAATTAATATTAATTTTAATCGACAATTTCTATTTGTTGGGTTATTTATTCCATTTGATATTATACATTGAGTTTTGACTTTTTATGTCTTTGTAATATAAGCTATGCTTATACGACATTAATTTAATTCTAAAAGTTTTTGAATAAAATTTTTTTAAGTTAAAAGTATAAGAGATTAACGGATTAAATCTGTTTTGATATTCAAATATACTGTATAAGTTTTTAGATATAATTTTGAATTTCAAGTTATTTAACTACTACGGTCAAGTATTAGATTGATGATTTATATTGATAAATATTAAGTTCATGATAACTCCTCAAGGATGAAGCGTCGGATTACGGAAGAGTTTATACTATTGAATAGTGAGGAAAAGTGATAATCTAAAAATACACTCATTCCGAAATTCGTTTTGAAATAAAGTTGAGAAAAAATAGAAAGGTTATTTTCTGATTTTTTCGAACATACCCTAATTATTCAAAATTTTCGAAATTGTATATTGTTAGGAGTAGGAAACACGCTCTATCCCGAAGTAGTCCAGCCCTTATTTCTCATCGATTTCTAGATCTTAATGTTGTCTTATAATCACCTTAGACATGCTGTGTGGAACAAAATTCATTCTTGTCACTTACATAAAACAAATTTTATAACAATAATTAATAACTTTTAAACAACATGGGTTAAAACCCTTATTATCATCATTATGTTAGGTTTTAGAGTGAATCACCTCTGAGGAAGCTTTCTCAGCACAAATATCCACACAAGAGTGGACAAGATTATTTTGGACATTCATATTCATCCAGTAGGTATAGTATCTGAATTATCACCACTAATATCTGATAGAATAAATCAGCGACTTGGCAGGTATCGGTTGAGTATTCCGCTTGCATGTCGGAAGTTTCCTTTGACTGATCTCATGCATAGAATACTAATGAAAGGCATTCAGGATAAACGTTGTGCATTCGAGGCTGAGATGTAAAGCGAGCATCATCTGTGATTCTGTTCAATCGACTAAATGAACTGGAGCATACAATGCTTATGTTTCCCTTATTGAAACATGGAGAGAATCGTACAAAATCGAAGCTTGATCCTATAAAAATTGAACTACTATCGGGTGTTTTTTTTTAGAGTGAAAGGACTTTAAATTTGAATGAAACACATTTAAATTAAGATTGAACCCATTTTTTCTTTTTTATTTCAAAGATAATTTTTTGACATTTATGATTTAAAAATAATTTCCGGCATATATCCACCATATCACTAGCTATGAGGAACCGCATACGACCAGACCAATTTTGGACCACTTTTTCGAGTAATTCGGGCCTTTTTTCATCAATAACAAATAAGAATTATGTAGGCTTCCAAAAGTTCTATTGTTTCTGGTTTATCAGCATAAACCAATCACTTGGTATTACCCCAAAGAAAATAATCTAGTGGAGTTATGTCGCATGCTCTTGGAGGCCAATTAATTGGACCATTTCTCGAAATAATGTTATCGCCAAATCTTTCTTTGAATGAATCAATTGTTACGGTAGCAGCATGAGGTGTACCACCATACTGTTGGAACCAAAACACTTCTGGTTCGATACCATTCAAATTTTGAAACAAATAATCATTGATCATCGATCTGTAACGAGCACCATTCACTGTAATATTAGCTCCAGCATCGTTTCTGAAGAAATATGGACCGATGATTCCTCCAGCGTGTAAACCACACCATACAGTGCGTTTTTCAGGATGCATTGGAACCTGGAGAACTTCTTGTGGATTGTTTTCCCTCCCTATACGACAATTTTGCTTGTTTACATACCCGTTCAACAAGAAAGGAGCTTCATCACTAAACACAATTTTACGATAAAAAAAGTGGATCAACTTCAAGCTGTTCTAGGGCTCAATCAGCAAACGCACGACACTTTTTATGGTCAAGTGGCTTCAGTTCTTGAAACAGTTGGATCTTGTATGGGTGTAGACCAAGATCTTTACACAAAATTCTTCATGTGGTGGATGCACAGAGTCCAACTTGTTGTGAACGTCGACGAATAGACAAATCTGAATTATCAGTAACACTATGACTTACAGCAGCGATATTTTATTCTGTACGGTACAGTTCTTTGTCTTGTTGTTTGTTGCATCTAGTAGAAAAAATCTTGAGCAAAATCTATCGATAGTTCGACGAATAAGCTGCTCTGATGGACGATTATGTAAACCATAAATTTCACGCTGCTCTATAAGTTTGTCGAATAGAACACTGATTTTGAAAATAAATTTTAAAAATTTCTAAACGCTGTTACGGCGTGAGTATTCCCATGATAATTTGTCAATGCTTACTGAAATGTCAAAACACTTACCTTCTGTCAAATCACAGTTATTCCTATCGAAAGTTCTATCATTCTATAAAAACACCCGATATATAATCAATTTGAAATTCACTACTTTGTATAATGGACGATAAGAGATCCCCTAAAATGTATTATCGAAGAAATTTCCGCTACACAAAATGTCATGTTACGTCTGTCTATTCAATGTTTTCATTCAAAATTGCGCTAGACCGCTCTTGTATTCAGGACAATTCGAATTCTTCAACTACAGACTTCACCAGTGATACCACTCGTTCACGTGTTGCAAATGCCCCACACAAGATTTTTATTCGAATGAAATTGTAATGATTGTTTCTAGATTTTATTAATTAACAACTATTGTTTCTTCCACACGGTTGCTTCTTTAGGTTCACATTTTGAACTTACCCAAAAAATGATACCTTCACTTCGTATATACTCGTAGATATTAACGATATTAACACTTAAAAAAAGGGGACTTACAAATAACTGAAAGCTTTCGGAAATATAGGTGAGAAAACATATGTATAGGAATACAAATAACAATCAATTTTAAGAAATAACGATAAAAATAAGTATGCGGAAAGGGGATACAGATAACCATAAAATATATTAGTTCCAGTTATCGGAAATACCTCATTAAGTGAAAATATTCCACAATAGAAATCTGGCAACATCTGTTTGGTCGTTGACAATAATTTTAAGGTTCTTGTGACACAAATTTCTTCTGCTTCCAAAATTAAGGTACTTTCAATTTTGTTATGGATGATTTCATAGTTTTTGTTGAAATTATGTTCAAATATTTTCAAATAACTGGCATATGTCTAGTGCGAAATATCCGACGTAAAACCCCCTGCTGTTCATGAATTCTTCACTTAAATGATCTACCTGTTGACCAAAACACATCATAGGGCAATCATTGCAAGTCCACTCATAGAATCCAGATTAATTGTGTTATTTCTTCCAATTCTTGTTATATTGTATCGGGTGTTTTTTTACAGTGATTGAACTTTAGATAGGGATAACTATGATTTGACAGAAGGTAGGGCCATGTTGTTTTGACATTGCTGTATAGTAGTAAACATTGACAAATTATCATGGAAAGACTCACGCCGCAACAGCGTTTACAAATTGTTTAAATTTATTTTCAAAATTAGTGTTCTATTCGCCAAACACTTCGTGAAATTTATGGTTTACATAATCGTCCATCAGAGTAGCATATTCGTCGAACTATCGATAGATTTCGGATAACATTTTCTCTACTCCATGCAACAACAACAAAGAACTGTACGTACAGAAGAAAATATCGCTGCTGTAAGTCATAGTGTTAATGATGATCCAGATTTGTCTATTCGTCGACGTTCGCAAAAAGTTGCACTCTGTGCATCGACCACATGGAAAATTTTGCGTAAAGATCTTGGTCTACACCCAAACAAGATCCAACTGGTTCAAAAACTAAAGCCACTTGATTATAATAAGTGTCGTTTGTTTGCTGATTGGGCCCTAAAACAGCTTGAAGTTGATCCACTTTTTATCGTAAAATTGTATTTAGTGATGAAGCTCATTTCTGGTTGAACGGCTATGTAAACAAGCAAAATTGCCGTATATGGAGTGAAAACAATCGATGCTGGAGCTATTGTTACAGTGAATGGTGCTCGTTACAGATCGATGAGGAATGATTATTTGTTTCAAAATTTGAATGATATCGACCCAGAAGTGTTTTGGTTCCAATGAGATGGTGCAACACCTCATGCTGCTACCATAACAATTGATTTATTGAAAGAAAGATTTCGCGATAATATTATTTCGAGAAATGGTCCAATTAATTAATTGGCTGTCAAGATCATGCGACATAACTCCACTGGATTATTTTATTTCGGATTATGCCATGTCATTGGTTTATACTGATAAATCAGAAACAATAGACGCTTTAGAATCCAACATAACTAGTGTTTTTGATGAAACAAGGCCTGAAATACTCGAAAAAGTGGTCCATAATTGGTTTGCTAGAATGCGGTTCCTCAGAGCTAGTCGTGGTGGAGATATGCCGGAAATTATTTTTAAAACATAAATATCATAAAATCATCTTCCAAATAAATTTGGCTTCAATCTTTATTTAAATGTGTTTTATCTCAATTTAAAGTTCTATTACTCTAAAAAAACACCGGATATATAAATTGCCAAATTTTCAATCGTTAAAGATATATTCGATTAAAATTTTATGCTATTATATAACAAAAGATATCTTATCAGAATTAGACATAAAAAATTATATTTCGAAATGGATGTTCAATAATATGCTTAGAATGATCGGAAACGACTAATAATCGATTCGAAGGAAAAATTGAAAGAAAATTTTGATCCTTTTACGGTATTAAAGTGATTATCAGTTTCTGCAGATGTTCACATTATCAAAAAACCTACGCAGAATTCCAATTGGGACGTTGCGCCTTTTTATATGTGGTTAGAAAAGATCTACATGTTTGAGCATACAAACCAGAGTCCCAGAGTCAGTAGTACATGTTTTCAACATATATTATTCTAAAGTACTACTTTGTACGTTTTACTAGCTTGACGATTTTTCTCTTCTGGAAAGAGACATGTGAAAGAATTTGATTTGCGTGACAGAAATGATGTTTCATTGCGTAATTTTTCTATTATAACGTCCAAACGAAAATTCGACCCTCCAGAACTCAGAAACGAAGAATTTTCGAAGATTTTGAAAGAACAGGCCAAATTCTGTTTTGACGGGGACGACTTTTCATCGTGAGTGGCATCTACCTCCAACATTTTTTGAATAGGAAAGAGATGTCGAGTATTAATTAATTTGACAGCTATTTATGTTCTGTGCACAACCCAGATAAAATTTTCAAAATCGGTTCACTATTCACGAACTAATGTTATATTGAACTTGACGTCAAAAGGTGATGTTGAACAGACAGTTGAACCGCCCAAACTCAATAACCTAAGAGTTTTGAAGAATCCAAAAATAATTTTCAAGTTCTGTATTAGGGAGAAAAAATTCCTAGGAAATTGTTCCGACAAAACCACTTGAGGGTGGCAAAATTTTTTTTTAAATAGAAAAGATGGCGGATGTATTTAAGTTAAAAAGTTTTTTTTGTTCTCCTATTGAAATTTACAAATTCGGTGATTTTTTTGAGCAATATTGAACATCATCAGAAGGGTAACTTAAACAGTTACCTAATACATTCAGATACAACAGATCTGTAAGTACTGATAGGGAACATCCTGAAAAAAAGGTAAATTATTTGAAGAACTAATATAAGTATTGTTCAAAATGACCACCACCAACTGCCATACAATGATATAGTCTACTTTAAAATCCTTCTGCATGAATTGTTATCACTTTCATGCGTTTCACACATTTTCCCATCATAAACGATGAGAAAATTGAATATTTTTAAAATAAAAACATTCAAAAACTCAAATTGTGCTGCCATTAAATGAAAAAAATTGAAAATTTCAACGCGATAAACAGAAAAAACTTCTAAACTAAACCACATCGAACATCTCACCTCTATTTAAAATATGTTGGGGGTGATTTTTTTGGAACAATCTTATCATAGGAATTTTTTCTTCCTAATACAGAACTTGAAAATTATTTTTGCATACTTCAAAATTTTTAGGTTCTTTAGTTTGGGCTGTTCAACTGTCTGTTCAATATCACCTTTTGATGGAAAGTTCAATATTACATTATTTATGAATAGTGAACCAATTTTGAAAATATTAACTGTGTTGTGTATAGAACATAGATAACTTTCAAACTAACCACCACTCGACACCTCTTCCCTACTCAAAAAATGATGGGGTTTGATGCCACCTTCATGGGGTGTTTTTTTCGGAACGAACTCATGATGGAAATTTGTTCCCCTTAAAACAGAAGCTGATTTGTTTTTTTTTTGGAATCTTCGAAAATTCTTCGTTTCTGGGTTCTGGAGGGGTCAAATTTTCCTTGGGACACCTGTATATTCTCAATAAACCTATTTCAGTAAGGTGATTCAGAAAATCCTTTTAATTTTTCAACTCTACTGGCAGGTAAACCCCCAGGAATTTTCCAATATAAAAAGATGTAGTTCACAAAAAACTAGAAGTTCAATTGAAAGGTAAAATGGGATTCTGAAGACGCGATTTAGATGTAAGGTTGGAAGTGAAAGTGTAAGACAGAATTTAGGAGATCAAACCAATTCATCAATAAAAAGTTTGTTGAAAATGGCATTTTGTCCTGAAAATGGTTATTCTTTTCCTTCAATAATCAATTCAGCAATTTTACAGGAAGAATCAACAGGGAGGAAGCTTAAATATAAACTGCTCGTTAAAAGTTCAGGATATTGAGTATTTCTGAAAATGCATGTTTTCCATATCATCTCAATTTTTTTTCTTTTAAATAAACTTATAACGATTATAGAAACGTCTTCTGGCTCATCGTGAAGCAAGTTTTTATCAAGTTTAATCAGTTTTTATTCATGTGCGTCAGAAATAGATATTTTAATGATTTTCTCTTCAGTCTGTATTTCGTTTAGGATAAGATCTAACGGTTCTACGCAATTAAAATAGAATTCGCCAAAACAAGTTTGATCCGAGGACTATTCCAATAAAACTCTTGGGATGCTTCAGGCTGATTGAACACAAGTGCATGTGGTCAATTTCTGAAATGTTAGTCAAAGTGTGATATCGCATCTACTTGCCGCTGAAACTATTCGTCAAAGACCCAGGGGTGGCGGATCACGTGTTAGAATGCCAGTAGAAGACCTTTTTCAACTCTTTCGGCGGGAGGACAGTCCTACAACACTTCCAGCTTGGCAAGTCAACATCTTCGAGATGCTACAGATTCTTTAGTTTCCGAAGCATAGCAAAAATTAAGCAATTGCTTAATTTTTGCTATGCTATGCTATCATGCATATCATCAAAATGCCTAATTAGGCATTTTCAATAACATGATGGAAGACATGCAGATATTGATAGTGGTCCGACTTTATATTGAAAGTAAATACAAGTATTAATTTTCAAAATTTTAATAAATTCGGATTTTCGTAAAATTTTATAATATCGGGTGTTTTTTTAGAGTGATAGAACTTTAAATTAAAGTGATAAAACACATTTGAATTAAGATTGAAGCCAGATTTTTTTTTATTTGAAAGATAGTTTTATGACATTTATGTTTTAGAAATAATTTCCGGCATATGTCCACAACGACTAGCTTGAGGAACCAATTTTGTACCACCTTTTCGAGTAATTCAGGTCTTATTTCATCAATAGTTAGTTATGTTGGCTTTCCAATCGTCTTTTGTTACTGGTTTATCAGCATTAACCAATGAATTGACATTAACACAAAGAAATTAATCCAGTGGAATTATGTCGCATGATCTTGTAGCCAATTAATTGGACCATTTCTCGAAATACTGTTATCGCCAAATCTTTCTTTTAATAAATCAATTGTAACGATGGTGTAGCACCATCTTGTTGGAACCAAGATCGATACCATTCAAATTTTGAGACGAATAATCATTGATCATCGATCTGTAACGAGCAGCATTCATTGTAACATTAGCTCCAGCATCATTTTTAAAGAAATATGGACCGATGATGCATCCAGCGCACACCATACCGTGAGTGCATTTTTCAGGATGCAATGGAACCTGCGTAACCTCTTGAGAATTTTTTCCACTCCATAGACGGCAATTTTGCTTGTTTACATAGCCCTTCAACCAGAAACAAGCTTCATCACTAAACACAATTTTATGATAAAAAATTGGATCAGCTTCAAACTGTTCTAGGGCCCAATCAGCAAACAAACGACGCTTTTTATTATTATGAAAAATAAATTGATGGGTTTAATGAGTAAGTTGAGATACCTTGCTGAGTTCCTGAATACGAAAAATCTGAAAACATTATGTTTTGCTCTCGTACAATCACAACTGAGTTATGAAATCTTGGGTTGGAGGGGTGTGGCTGGAAGTAATCTGTATAATTTGAATATTGTAGATTGATTCTGCGTATAATTTTTAAAAGATACATAAGATATTCCAGTGACTTGCTATACTTAAAGAACTCTATTTTTGATATAAGGCAATTGTTCTCTCACCGAATATTGATAAAAATAAAATAAAATTACAACCCATGGTACATCAATACAACACCCGAACAAAAAAGCAATCAATTGTGCCAAACCGAGGAAAAATTATCGGTCAACGATCCGTTGACCCGACAGTATCAAGACTACGAAAAAGTTCAAGTATTATGTTGAAGAGTGGATAACAACCACCGAGAGAAATTTTTCTAATGATCTCATCGACTTGAACTGTGATCACGTACCATATTGCCCAAATGGTATTGTCCACATAAAAGATTATACATTTTTCCGAATTATAAAATAAACCGGACTAGACCAATATAACCAAAAAGGACCTTATGTTTGCATCTGCATCTATTCATGACAATTATTGTATAAGTATTAATTTATTATTATTGAGGTCTTCTCACACAAGCTCAAAGCTTTAGTGATTCATCATGTTTATTTTTCTATTCTAATTCTATCTATTGTTTTATTACACTCTGTAAATTGTTGGAAAATAAACATTATTATTATGATTATATATTATTATAATATTATTATTATTTTATTATTTCCTCATTTCTCAGACTTTCCATCTGGTTTTCAGCATTTGACCACCGGTGCTACACACAAGGTGTCAAGCCTTTAGCTATTCTCTACATCTCCAAGAACCCTTCGTATGATGTTGCATGTCCTGGATTATTATTTTATTATTATTATTATATTATTATTATTATATTATTATTATATTATTATTATTATATTATTATTGTTATTATATTATTATTATATTATTATTATTATATTATTATTGTTATTATATTATTATTATATTATAATTATTATATTATTATTATTATTATATTATTATTATTATTATATTATTATCATTACTATTTTATTATTATTATCATATTATTATTATTATATTATTATTAATACTATTTTATTATTATAATTATATTATTATAACTATATTATTATTATTTTCATTATGGTCAAGTGGCTTTAGTTCTTGAACCAGTTGGATCTTGTATGGGTGTAGACCAAGATCTTTACGCAAAATTTTCCATGTGGTGGATGCACAGAGTCCAACTTGCTGTGAACGTCGACGGATAGACTAATCTAGGTCATCATTAACATAATGACTAACAGCAGCGATAGTTTTTCTGTTTCGTGCAGTTATTTCTTCTGTTCGTACAGTTATTTGTCTTGTTTTTTTTGTTGTTGCATCGAGTAGAGGAAATGTTGTCCGAAATCTATCGATAGTTCGACGAATACGCTGTTCTGATGGACGATTATGTAAACCATAAATTTTACGAAGTGCTCTATAAGTTTGGCGAATATACGATTTTGAGAATAAATTTCAACAATTTGTAAACGTTGTTGCGACGTGAGTCTTCCTACAGTTATTCCTATCGAAAGTTCTATCACTCTAAAAAAAAATTATTTATTTCATATAATGTATTTTTTTATTTCGCATCATTTCGTTGATGCCTTATTATTTTGAAACATTTTATATGAATATTTCAAGAGGAAAGTGGGTTTTTATGAAGAGATTACGTAAATTCATTCAATATTTCTAACTTTTTTAACATTTGGAATCCGTAAATTTTTCAATATATTATTTGAATAAAATGAATCACCATTACTTTGTACCTCTTATTAAGTTTTCAGTTGTCTGAAGAGGGCTCGAAATTACAGTTACACAAAAAGTATGAACATATTTCTTGATAGTGGACATGCTAAATCATCGAAACTCTTTTAAGTTTTTTTTTTTCACTGAGTCAATAATTTTAGTTTATTTTTTTGATGGGCAATCTATGCCGTTTTTTCTTTCTAGAAATTCTATTGCAAATTGTCTGGCTCAAAAATAATACCGACGGTGTAAAAATTACTGTTATGATTATACATAATTCTCGAAGCTTGTCAGAGATTCATGAAAGATTTACATCGTCTAAAGGTGGATTACGGTTCTTCATCTAATCTTTTTAGCAAAATACCAGGAGTTGATGAGTATTATGTTTACATAGTAAAGTACGCCGTAGCGTGCAGACTTCGTAAGGAAAGTGTCGATAAATTATCTGCCTCAATTAATCTTTATTAGAACAAACAAGAGAATGGTATCATAATGAAATTGTCGCTTCCAAAATAGAAAACATAGGTATGTGAAGTTAATTAGAACTACATGAAACTCGTAGGTAAGTTGTCCAATTTATAAGAATAAACATAGCTTTATTTACGGAAGGTTTATTTACACTTTAGAAATTATGACTAGAAATGTAATTAGCTCCTTCTACATAATATAGAGATTATATATTATTAAGGAAATTTTTCTTCCAACAATTTTTTTTTGAGCTGATCGTACTGATGTTCTTTTTTATGAAGTACTTATCCCCATTTTGATATAGGACGTCTGATAAACAAAAGTTCTCGGGGTTTGACGGCAACTGCATGAGTTTCTTTAGTTGCGTGGGGCACTGACTGTGATAATATCTATAAAACAAATACAAGTCGGCAATTATCACTCTATGCTCCAACGACTACAAACTGGCTATTGTAAGTTGAGCAGTCATCCAGTCGGTTGCTGAGCTCCAAACATGAGAACAGTACTCCAGTCCTGGTCTTGGTTTTATAAAGTAGAAGAAGCTGATCTGTAGAGAAATGTTCCTAGCCTTCAATGAATATTCCAGCAGACATTGCAATGTCTGTCACATGTTCCCCCAAAAGACAGAATGAAGAATTGACAGTCAGCAACTGGGTTCACAATACCAAGTCAGAAGTCACGAAATGAATTTGTTGAGAAGAATTTGTTGTTCGGGTCTTCGAAGCATTAGATTTCACCAGATTCCGTTGAACCCACCCATTTATCTTTTCGAGATCTTCCTTCAGAGAAACAATTTGCTTACATCTATTGAAGTGAGACTCAATGATGCTCAAAGGTTTGTCACAGATGAGCACAGGCATCAGCATGCTATCATCCGCGAAGCTGACGATGTGGTTTTCGATCGTACTAAGAAGATCGCTTATGTGGATCAAGTATATATTGAAGGATAAAACTGAGCCTGTTTTTACTCTGGAACCATTGGAATCGACACCATCCACGATATATGAATGCCCTTATTGTTGAGCAAACTCTTCATCTAATTGCGCAGAATCCCAGGAATGTCTTGAAAACACTCCATCTCCTGGCTTGGTATAGGAGACACTCCTGCACAGTTCCATAAATAAGGGAAAATTCCTTTCCTCTAAGACCTAGTAAACATCTTACAGAGAACATGTGTGAGCTCTGCTGAACACTTTTCGAGTACAATGGCAAGAATCCCGTCTGGAGCAATTGCTGTCTTGGAACTAAGTCTACCAAGCACTCAATGAATAATCCATGACCTGAAGTATATACGGAATTGTCCAATAGTGCTGAAATAGCGATCTCATACAGTTTGCTGTGGTGATGACACAACATTAACTTTCACTGCTGAAAACTGGAAGGGGAACGTATTTACAAACGCTCAATTGGGATGTCCTGCCACACCCGTTGCACAGCCAAGATATTTTTCCTTCGATTACTATCTTTTCCGATCGATGCAACATCGCCTGACTGACCAGCACTTCTTCAATTACAATGAAGTCAAAAAATGGATCGGTGCCGGCGTTTTAACGCGATGGGAATCGTCAAGTACCAGAAAGATGGCAAAAGGTAGTAGCTAGCAATGAACGATACTTTTAATGTATGATATAACCATTTTTTCATAATAAAGCTTCAATTTTTGAAGAAAACCACACACACTTATTTAAACCCCGAAAAGTCGAAATGGTGGCTTTATATTACGGACCATACCATTCCACACTCTATTAGTTGAAGTATAATATTCTTAGGAATATTATACTTCAAGTGGTCGCTACACTACTATTAGTAGTGGTGTAGCGACCACCTCCTTCGCTCCCCGTCCAGAATTCTGCTTTAATCTGCTGTAGCTTGCCGGCGTGTCATATAGAGAACACTAATAGTTTAAAAATTCCTGAATGACCGTCCCCGCCGAGTTAAAGTAGGACAGGGCACACAGTGTTCGACGACCGTTCCGCCGTGGAACTGGAGAATTCTACCATCATAGTTGTATTGGCATGTGAACGTGGCTCTTTCAACAAGTGACTACTTAGCAGTCTCCACAATCTGCCCCTAGAGGCAGAAAGTGTGAGAAAGATAACACCATATCATCGCGCGAAGCGAGAACCCCTCCGAAGAGATGAACCCACCAGCTTCCAGTTTACGCTAAAGGTCGAAAACCTACTGTCTGACTGGTAGCAACGAAGCACTATCCAATCTCTACTGGCTTTGCATTGCCAGTACCCGAGTTGTTTGAGACGCAACTCACACGCCGGAAGGGCTTCTTATCCATCCACCCGAACGCAGTCTCATGAACTAGGATAATCCCAAGATTGATGCCCCAATTGATCCACGATCGCATGTGGAGTCTTTCGATTGATCCTGGCGTCAAGCACCAACCGACTAGCCGTTTAGTCGAGATTCACAAACACTGGAACGTTACGCATTAGATCCAGGTTCAGGACGAGACCGGTCGAATCGTCAAGTCCCGCTAAACCCTGAGTCGTTTCATGAGAATATCCCGAACATGGGGATCTGCCAACAGATAGATGAAATACCTCCCTACTCCAGCATGCGGACTTTCAACCAGTACCCCCTCGAGTCCAACACCAATCGGGTGACCAGGTGATACAAGTACCACCTGTGGGCATCCACCCTCTCGAGGTAACGCAGTATGATACATAACGCACTCGGCCGTTGGACAGAAAAATCCGGAGATTTACTGCAATTGGTGAAATACGCTAATTTTAAGAGAGATGCCCTGTGCTGCGACGGACTCCCTGTAACTGAGTTAATCCACCGGCTCAGCGTTCCATTCCACCTTAATGGCAAAACTAGGGCCCCATTCGGAAGATCTTCCATCACACAGGTCCAGTGACTGACGCAAATGGCATTACTTTAGGCATCGAGACTTAACCCTTCATTTCACCTGGATGAAACTAGGGTCCTAGTCAAGACAAGCGCCCCCATCAAGTCAAGATATTATGCCACGGGGGACGCGACGTGGAACACAATCACAGGTAACTGGCGTCACAGGCAGACATGCGCACCATAACTCTCTGAAGAGTTCGGCTGCGCATACTCAGAAAGGAACGCCGCCTTCCAAATTAAGAGGTAGAAGCTCTCTCGTAACACTAGCATTTCCTAAGAGCTTCAGTGGTTAAACGAAAGGAATACCCAACATATTCATTGTGAGAAACAAAACTTTCTGTAAAGCTCACACTCTTTTTAGGCCTACGGGTCACCTGCACGATGAAGTGGTCTGGTATAGAATCCTATGATATTCGAAGTTACTGTCATATCGATACGTCAATTACCTATTTAACCAATCAATAATTCGCAACCGTACATCAAACGTCACGTTGATTCCCCAAACAACGAGCAGCAGGTATCCTAACAATCATATGTAGGCACTCAAATATGCATTCCAATTAAGTCTCGGACATTTCCCGGCTGCACAAAATATCGACTTCATCCGGAACCGCATTATGTTCCAACGAAATCCGTTGGTTCAACTAAAATCCGGGTTATCACATTATAACAGTATTCTGCGGACTTTGCTATCCCTATTAACTTCGGACGCCACCATAAA
Source organism: Megalocaria dilatata (assembly GCA_034642435.1). Classification (NCBI taxonomy): domain Eukaryota; kingdom Metazoa; phylum Arthropoda; class Insecta; order Coleoptera; family Coccinellidae; genus Megalocaria; species Megalocaria dilatata. Next base: position 46,214,169 of record CM067856.1, read on the forward strand.
TTCGATCACTCGCATACGCCCCTTCATTCAAGAAATTGAGCGCTCACATTAATTAGAATAGGATTTTCGGTAATTGTTTCCGGCGACGTTCCGCTAGATGTCGCTATCAAAATTGGTTCTTTCGGGATTTCGGGCTGATGATTAAATGGTGGCGAGTATAATTCGACAGTGGAGCCAGGGTTTACTACATAGACGATGATAATGTAGGATTCAATTATTCATTCGTTCAGGAATTTTTGATAACTAACTTTGTGAAAATAGGGGAGATATATGTGAAGTTTAAAATTCAGGAAAGCAATGACAATTAGTTTATACTCCTAAATAACCGATCTGAAGTGAATACAAAATCCTATAAAATCTAAAAGTGTTGATAATACATGATCAGTAACGTTAGAAGTGATGCACACAGAAAGAAGAATTACTTCATTTTGAATGTTTGGCTACAGAGATATAGGCTGTTTTGTATCAATGTCTAGGGCTATTGACTGATGAATCGGCCTATCAGTTCTTCAGCCTTAGTGTAAACTAATCACAGATTGTACTATAAAATGTGTCTACTTTCAAAAGGCCAAACTCAAGGGGAGATCATACAAGTTATTTCCAACAAAAATTGTCATATAACACATGGTGGAAATGTTGATGGTTATTCTTCAATTTAACATTTTTTGATTTCAAGAAATATTTCAAGTTTTTCCATAAAATCAATTATCCTTCATTTATCCTTGTAGTCTCATCAAATTTGACTACATATCAGTGAACAAAATTCATTTATTTCATCGATGAAAAATTACCAATTCTGGACATACTTTCTCTTCAGAAAAAAAAAACTTCTTTTAGTGTGTTTTCAAATGAAATATCAATTTTTGTGCTAGCTGCTTGTCCTCTGCCATAATATCATGGCTAAGAAGATAACAACGAAAAGTTTAATTATCCCAAACCTGAAATTGCTCTTTATGATTGGAATATTGAAGTAAATCTAATGGAAATCATGGATTTATCTGTCGACGTCTTGGCATTGATGCAATGAGACGATCTATTTCTTCTTGAGGGATACTATCACAAGCTACCTGTAGTTCATGTCTCGGAGCCGCGAAAAACCATGAGGGCTGGGGTAAATTTCCAAGCCGATGTCCCAAACATGCTTTATGGGCGAAAGATCGGGGGATCTGGGCGGCCATGGCAAAAAAATCACATGGGTCGCTTCAAAAAAGTTTAAACTAACTCTAGCAATATGAGGTCGAGCATTATATTGCTGAAATATTGAATTCTGAAGCCGGTTAAGGTAAGGAAGAACATATGGCTCCACTATTTCTTGAAGGTAACGCAGCGCTGTCATGTTACCTCGAAAAAAGACTTAAGGTGACCTACTCGCATGTGCAATAGCACCGCATACCATAATGCCTACTGTCCGGTGTACATGACGCTCAATATCAAGCTGAGGTTCACGTCTTTCTCCCCGACGTCGTCTAACCCTTCTTCGGCTATCATGTGCACCCAAGGAGAATCGAGATTCATCAGAAAAGACGACCTGATGCCATTCCATATTCCAATATTGAAGTTCTCTGCACCACTGTAATTGTTGCCGGCGATGCTCAACCGTCAGAGTTAACACAAGATGGGGTCGATAATGCTGCGGTCCAAAAAATTTTAACCGGCGGTAAATCGTTCGGACAGTTAAAGGATGGCCCGCCCCCCAGGCATTATATCTTGACGCGATGGGGGCGCTTGTCAGGACTAGGACCCTAGTTTCGTCCCGGTGAAATGGAGGGTTAAGTCATGGTGCCTAACGTAATGCCATTCACGTCAGTCACTGGACCTGTATGGTGGAAGATCTCCGAATGAGACCCTAGTTTTGCTGTTCTAACGCATACTGCGTTACCTCGGGGGGGTGGTTTGCCCACAGGTACTGCTTGTACCACCTAGCCACTCCTTTGGTGTTGGACTCGAGGGGGCAGTATTCCGTTCAGCTGTTCGCAGACGCCCATGTTTCGGATATTCTCATGAAATGACTCCGGGTTTAGCGGGACTTGACGGTTCGACCGGCCTGTCCTGGCCCCGGATCAATGCGTAACAAGTTAGGGTGTATCTCGACGAAATGGCTCTGCCATTAGTGCTTGACGCCAGGATCAATCAAAAGACTTCACATGGGTTCGGTGAGTTAGGACGTACAGGCCGCTAGACGGTACTCGTACCTGGATCAATAGTAGTCATCCATCTTGGGATTATCTTAGTTCATGGAACTGTGTTTGGATGGATGGATAAGAATTCCCTCCGGCGAGTGAGTTGCGTCTCAAACCAACTCGGGGACTGACCTACAGAGCCAGTAAAGGTTGAATAGTGCTTCGCTGCTACCAGTCAGATGGTTCTGGCTTTCGAGTCGGGGCCCAAACTGGAAGCTGGTGGGTTCACCTCATCGGAGGGGTTCTCGCTTCGCGCGATGATATGGCGTAATCCTTATCACATTTTCTACCTCTTGGGGTGGAGAGCTGTGCTCAACTTGCCAATAACATTACCTGGTAGAATTCACGTTACAAGATGGCCTTGTTCTCCTAACCACTCATCAGCCAAAGATCGAGTTGTCGCAAGTCGGTCTCTAATAGCTATAAGTTTCAAGCGTCGATCTTGAACTTCATTTGTGCCCCTTCGACGTCCGGTGCCTACTCTTCTTCGATTTTGGGCATTATCAAACAACGCTTGACAACATCTCATAACAGTAGTAGGATTTCTGTTCGTACGGTTAGCGATTTCTCGAAATGACAACCCCGCTTCCCGTACACCAATAATTCGACCTCATTCAAATTCACTTAGCTGGCGATAAATTCCGTGTACACGTGCTCTAGGTGTTTCAACAACAACTAAACATCGACTTTGGATCTCCTAGAATAGCTGATTTGTGATAAAATGGAAAAATTTGCAAAAAACGACTACATATTTAAGCAGCAAAAAATGTTTACATGAAAAGACCTGCACGATTTTTTTCACCAAATTTTAATCATTTAGTCCTTGGTATAGTATCTATGTTTTATCAAAAAAAAATTGAAATTCAAGCAGCTCCTTCTGGGTGTTGCAGTTTCTTTGTTATTTTTACCTCGTATTGTTCGATCAAGATCACTATCAAATTCAGTCAAAAAAAAACTACCACTTTATTTCATCATCAGAAACGATTCACAAGGCTTTCTCTATAACAGAAAGTAAAGGAATATATAAATCAATATTCCTCGTCCATAGTTATGCGCCTCTATGCCGACTTTATAACGGTTGCAAAATTATCAGTTAAAAGAAACCAACAAAATTTCGAATTTGACGTCTTGTATCTTTTTCCACAACAATATTTCATTGATGCATTTTTGGTCTAATCTTCATATTTTGATCCAAAAACTCAGTTCTTAACCATTGTCCGAATAGTTATGATTCACCCTGTATAACGAATAGGAGTCGGTCCATTTCTTATTGATCTTGGTGTGCTACGAGGTGCTAAAACTCGGGTCATCAATACTACAATCACTTCGTTTGAACCGTGCATTACGAGAAAAACGGCCGGAATATAAGGACAGACATGATAATGTTATTCTTTTGCGTGACAACGGTCGGCCTCACGTCGCGAAACTTATCAAAAATATTTCGAAACGATCAAATGGGATATCTAATCACACCCGCATTATGCTCCAGACATTGCTTCTTCTGACTACTGACTGTTTCGTTAAAACACGATTTGACAGGTCACCGATAAGCTTCAAAATTGGATCGCCCCAAAAGACAAGAAATTTTTCCGAGACGCGATTTGAAAATTGTCTGAGAGGTTGGAAAAAGTAGGAAGCAGTGGTGAACAATATGTTCATTAAATTTTTAAGTCAGTATCTTTTGAACTTAATGCATTTTTTGAGTTAAAAAAAGGAACCGAATTCATTTTTAATCCTATTTATTCATTTCAAAACATGAACCAACCATTTGATGATGGAATTATGGAGTTGCTCCAACAAACTTCTCATTTTGTTCATTGAAAAAATTTCTTTGCGAGAGTTATGAGAACATAATTGCAGATGAATTTTCCCGACAAGAATTCAATCACCGACTTCAAAGCCAGTGTGGATTAAATTCGTTAAATCATGAGATGAGAATTCGTTTCATAATTATTCTGCTGAAAATATAGACTTTTCTCCTTGAATCAAACACTTTTTTTAGTTGATTCACAGTAGGAATATATCGACATTTCGAGTTTGCAGACGGAGAAGTTCCGGATATTATATGAACACTAGGGTCGATGACCTTTACACTTTTATGATATAGAGAATTTTATTCCAGCTTGACAATGAGTGTTTTCATTAACTAGGCATCACGTAGTTTTCACATTTTTTCTGTACATTATTTCGTTTATGGAATCGTCTGGTTTATGAAATGAAAAAAGAATCGATGGAACTATAAATAGATTGTATATAGTTGTAGCGGATCAATTCAAATTTCAGTTCCTATATCTTAATTATTTAAATTAGTGAAGTGAACTTTTACCGTGTGGAAACCACTTATGGAATAAAATTATTTTCCTTCTCATGTAAGAAAATTATAAAAAACACTACGACATGTCAACATTTAAATTCAATAGACCGCTTTTCAAACATAAATTCAAATATAGAGAATGATTCGCGCAAGTCCAGCATTGTCCGTTTTCTTCATTTTAAATGGAACACCCTGTATACTTGATATTTTTTAAAGCTCCATGATGACCTGATTTCAACGAATTATATAATGTATGGTCTATTATGAATAATACCGGATAAAATTTCGAAAGTATTCATAATTGGTTAACTTAACTTACTCAAATTACATCATGATTTTAGTAAATTAAAATAAATGCTCAAAATTTCCCACACCTCGTTCTTGTAAATAACACAGTCTCCTATAAAACTTGTCCCTAAGGTTGTTTAAAATTTAAGTTGAAATATTCCGTATTTCTTTAGTATCCTTTCTTGAGATAACCCCACAGAAAAAATCTAACGGCTTAAGGTCTGGTGATCGAGCTGGTCACTTATAAGTACCTATTCGTCCAATCCATTTATTGGGGAAGATTCCGTTTAAGTAGGTTCTGACCATTGAAGCACAATGGGGTGGGGCTCTATCCTGCTGGAACCAGATATTTTCATTCGGTAGGCTTGGATCTATTGCATTAGGAAATATGTTAACAATACAAGGAACAACTTCAAACTCAAATATTTTTCAGCTGTCAAAGTCCCATCTGTAAATATTGGACCAATAATATGATCACCTATGTTACCTGCTCAAACGTTCAAACGTTCACCTTTTGAGGATACTGCGTATTCGGCTCACCCATCCAATGAGGATTCTCCGCTGGCCAATATCTACAATTTTGTTGGTTTACATCCCCGTTGTGAATGTTGATTCATTAGAAAAAGGGATTGCACTATTGCAATATTTCATTTCTGTTCAGTTTATTCATCATTATTTCGAAGAAATGCATTCTTCGATCTGGATCTTTTTCTGTTAGAAATCATTTTATATAGATGGAGTTTCTCTTTGTGGAGACAACTCATGACAGTTGTATGACTCACATTATTTTTACGGTAATTTGACCTGTACTCAGTTGTCGTTGGATCATCTGCAACACCTAACGAAATAACCAACAGTTTGACATATCGAAGTTCTCTGAAATGTGCATGCATTTTAGATACAGTACCTTATGCAATATTAGATAACTGAGGATATCTCTGATTAAATAGATTTGCCACTTCAACTGGACTTCTGCACTCATCCATGCATTCTATCATCATTAAAATCTCAATTCGGCGAGTCTCAGTTAAATATTTCATTATTACTTCTACAAGAAATACGTTTTCATTTAGGAAGGTACTCTTTCAATGAAAATCTCAACACCGCAACATCCGACTGATAACAATTCACATTATTTGTAGATTTTCTCCATTTATCGGCATATGTACTACTCTGTCAAGAAAGTACCGGGAATTTTCAATTAAAACAACATTTTTACATTTAATCGTCAAACTTTATTGGGTCGCCTTCAAAATAGGCTCCATTTGCTCCAATACATCTATGCCAACGGCACTTCCAATTATCGAAACATTTTTTATAGGCGCTTTCCGGGATGGACTTTAGCTCTCGCGCCGAATTTTGTTTTATGGCTTCAATCGACTCAAAACGGGTGCCACGAAGGGGCAATTTTAGTTTTGGGAAGAGGAAAAAGTCGCAGGGAGCCAAATCCGGCGAATACGGTGGTTGCTGAAGCACGTTTGTTGAGTTTTTGGCGAGAAAGTCAGTCACAATCGTAGCTCGGTGAGAAGGCGCGTTATCGTCATGCAAAATCCATGAGTTGTTCGCCCACAAATTTGGCCGCTTCTTACGGATACGCTCACGCAACCGTTTCATAACGCCTAGGTTATACTCCTTGTTTACCGTCTGACCCTCTGGAACGAATTCGTAGTGCACCACGCCACGGATATCGAAGAAAACAATGAGCATCACCTTTATTTTCGAGCGGCTTTGGCGTGGTTTTTTCGGTTTCGGCTCATTTTTTGCCACCCATTCCGATGATTGCTGGCTTGTTTGCATATCGTACTCGTAGACTCAGGTCTCATCACCAGTTTTAATGCGTTCCATGAATGTAGAATTGGAATTACAGCGATCCAGCATGTCTGAAGCAACCTGTTCGCGATGACGTTTTTGAAGAAAATTCAGGTCTTTCGGTACTAGTCGTGCGGCCACCTTTCTCATGCCCAAAATATCAATAAAAATCATACGTGCGGACTCGTGGGATATCTTAAGATCATGAGCTATCTCTCTCAAGCTGGTACGACGGTTTTCCAGCACCCTTTCCTTAATTTTATCGACGTTATCTTCGTTATCTTCGACCACTTCACGACCGTCCTTGAAGGCTCTGTACCACTGATATGCACGAGTTTTCGATAGAGCATTATCACCAAAGGCCTTTTGCAACATTTTCAATGCATCGGCACACGAAAATTCATTTGCAACACAAAACTTTAAACAAATTCTTTGCTCAACGTAATCACCCATAGTAAAAATCGGCACGCACTCTGACATCGACTGACTTAATCAGCTGTTGCAAACACACTAGTTGACAGATCCCGCTCAAGCTTGGCATAGTAATTAAGGACAGTGGTACCAACCTAGGAAAAAAAAATTTTACCTGCCTCATTGCCCCGCCAGATTTAAATCGATAATTCCCGGTACTTTCTGGACAGAATGTAAATAGTTGTTTAGGTATTCAAGACAAAGAATGTTAACAAACCCAAGATCCATGGGCGTATCGAGAATTGATTTTAGAAATTTTTCCAAGTCTCTGTTTAGGTTATTTAAAAAATATCATTATTAAACGCGTGATGAATTATTAATTTCACATTTCGGTATTATTTATAATACCGGGTGAAATGTAACTATATCATACCATACATGATATAGTTCTTTGAAATTAGGTTGTTTAGGAGCTGTAAGAAATATAAAGACATACAGAGTGTGTCTGGACTTGCGCGAATCACCCTGTATGTTTCAGTTGATGCTTAAAAAGCGCACCATTTAATTTGGAAATTGACGTGTCTCAGTGTTTTTTATAATTTTTCAACATAAGGACACAAATCATTTCATTCCATGAATGGTTTCCACACTGTATATAAGGTTGAAAGTTGGATTCCATCACTGTACAGTAAATAAAATGAAATAAATATCCCGTGCTTAATTTCCGATACTTGTGAGGAAACACTCGAAAAAGAAAATTGGTTAAATAAACCAATTTGATAAACACAAATATATAGTGTCACCTGGTTTCACTTTTTTCTTATTGGTCAGCACGTAGATAATGGAAGTATCAGGGAAAAACTCGTAATTGAGAAGAATTTTAATGTTATTGTACCTACCAATTTCTACTGCTCTCAAAAATGTGAGTCCGGTACTTTCAAACTCGTTATAGTTAACTTCATAGTTATTGTTTAAATTATGTCCAAATTCGCTCAAATGACTGGCACATGTGGAACGCGAGATGTCTAACGTGTAACTTTCAGATCAAACAAATGAAGACAATAAATCTAGAATCTATATGTTGATTTGTTGTGATTACTGTATGGTATATATTGGTCAAATAGGAAGATCCTTCACGAAAGAAATTCACGAACACCAGCGGAGTTACATGTCAGACACCTCGCATTAAAAATATGCCAGTCATTTAAAAGAATTTGAATATAACTTCAACAATAACAATGAAATTAGAAGTACCAGACTCACACTTTTGGAAGCGGCAGAAATCTCTATAACAACCATCAAAATTCTTCTAAACCACCAGTCGCAATATCTCCATTGTACAATATTTTCACCTAGTGAGGTATTTCCGATAAATGGCCCTAATATATTGTATGGCTATTTATATCCCTTTTTTCTGTGAATTGATGGTTTTTGTTATTTAATGTGTTTCTTCATATTTTTTCCGAAATTTATTTTTAAGTTGTACTGCCTCTTTTTACAAGAATTCAGCTTTATAAGAAGAGAAGGTGTAATTTTAATAGTTTGTTCAATATGTAAACTTGACGAAGCTACAGTGTTAGCTAAACAATTGTATTTATAAATTGTAGAAATAATATTTATTGTTTTATTTCACTATAATGAACTTCCATCAAGTAAGGACCGATTTAATTGAATTTTCATATCAGCACTTCTAAAGGGTTTTTCATTGAAAGCGTTCCATTTTGTTTTGTAAATAAAACACATTACTTATTTGAAAATTATTGAAATTTTTATTTCATTATAAAGTACAATGAATACCATTAGTTATTAAACAAAACATCGTTAAAATGTCAACCACGGAAACGCTGGCAGAAATGAAGTCGTTGAACCCAATTTTCCATGACCCTCTTACACAAATCAGGTCGTATGTAAGCAATTTCTCGTTCAATATTGATCTGCAAATCGTCTAAATTTCCTGGATGATTGCTGTAAACCAATGACTTAATGTAACCCCAAAGAAGAAGTTCAATAGAGTTAAAACTCAGAAACGAAGCAGATAATTTATCAGTCTATTTCTTAAAATAATCGAATCGCCGAATTATGTTTTCCGTAAAATCATTGTGTCATTAGCAGTATGACAAATGGCACCGTTCTGTCGAAACCACATGTTCTACAAATCAAGACGAACCAATTCAGGCCATTAAAAATCAGTCAACATTTAGCTATAACGATTTCCAGTGACAGTTACCGCCTCATGATTTTGGTTGAAAAAAAATAAGGTTAAATGAATCCTCCAGCATAAAATCCACACTAAACAGTAAGTTTGCCAGAATGAAATGGCAGTTCTTAATATTCTTCAGGTTTATCCCTACTCCAGATACGGAAATTCGCTTGCTAACATAACCGTTTAACCAGAAATGAGCCTCATCGCTGAGAATGATATTTTTATGAGAATCTGCATCATTTCCGATTGTTTCTAAGCACCGATTACTGAACACACGACGCTTTAAATGATCTGTTGGTTTGAGTTCTTGGGTTGAAATCATTTTGTATGGATGTAAACCAAGGTCTTTTCGTAAAATCCGCCACAAAGGTGTTTGGGAGGATGCCTAGTTCTTGTGAACTTCGAAAAATCGATCAATTTTACTCTTCATGAACACTTTCATGTACGGCAGCAATATTCTCTTCACTTCTTGCATTTCTTTGTCTCCCTGGCACTGTAATATCACGAAGTGTAAAATTTGTTTCACTTAACGTTTAACTGTTTTTTTATCCGGAAGATTAATCGAAAAAAAAAATTGGAGTTAAAGTATGTAAAGTTGGAGTAACAGATCAAGATTTTTTATAATGAATTTGGATTGTTTGTAAACGTTGTTGAAGTGTGTGTCTTTCCATGATTAAATGGTAGACATTGACATATACAACTGCCAGTGCCACAAATAAACAGTGGCTGCCATGCGTGAGAAATGTCATTTTAAAAATGGGGCGTTCCCATTGAAAGAAAATTCCATGAGTTAATTGCCACCAAAACAATTGCTGTTTCGTCGGAGTATCATACGATTCTACTAGAAATGTTGAAGATGTGATTAATGTGAACCATTGACTAAATACTGTAACCTAGGGCACTCCTACAGACACCGTTGATGAGTCCGTAACTTTCTGTGTCCGTAACTTTCGGCGTTGTAGGTTCAGTAAATAAGATTTTATGTTATTCGTTGTCGTTGTCCATTTTTTATGTAGACGATTTTGTACAAATAGTTTATTATGATGACTTTTATCTCCTCTTTGTTTAATCTAAACTTTGAAGTCAAGGTGGTTTTCCTCCAAGAAATGTATAACAGTGATTGAAGATAAGTCGTTTGAACTAATCCTTGATTCCTCAATTTGTTGAAAAAAAAGGTTGCAACTGACTGAAAGCTGATATTAGCACCATACAAAACTATTTGAGCACGTTTTTGAAAAGTACGTGATGGTCTTTCAATTTAACATAAACATTCACAACTGTATGGTGGACGAAACCCCCCGGGTTCCAGATATCTGAACTTCGAGCTCCAATTGTTATGTGTTACGAACCAAAAAGAGAATTCTTTCGTTTTTAACAAAAACTGTGGAATTTTCCCTGAATATGAAAATATTCCAAGATCTAACAAAACCCTTCGCTCCTCTTGGCACCATAAATTATTTTCATCTTGCGTTTGTGCTGTGGTGCTGTATGTTGTAATACACATATTTATTAATGATACTTGTATCAAACTCTAGAGAAAATGATCCATATATAAACATCAAATCATCCCTGCTGATTTGAAGCGAGCAAGTTGATGAATCGTACCATAGGGAAATAGAAATTCTAATGTAAATTGTGTGTTTGACAACGTGATGAAAATGAGATTCATTGTCATGCAAATAACTGAGAAATCTTGAAATGAAGCTACATGCGCTACTGCCATAAATTTTTCACAGACATGTTTCTTCCTTGTTTACATACGAAAGGAGGTCATTACTTTGTGTTTTGCAGCCGGGCGGCACCGAAAGTTATGACTTCGATTCATGGATGGTAATATCGTTTCATTTTTCTTATTGGAGGGGTTTACGTTCTCTACCTCAAATTCAATTCACACTGTGGTAAACACATTCCAGACATTTACCCCAAAATAGCCACATTCGATTCGAGTTACGTCCCATTAAATTCTTACAAAATGCCACCACGCTCTTGATGAAGTTTATAAAATATGAATGTAAGAATTGTCTGATATGTTTATAGGAATTCAATTCCTTACGCTTAGAAAATGTGTTTCTATTTTGCAAATAATGTAAATGATTTAAAGATAAAACTTTAGTTGCATGGGTTACTTTAGCCTAGGAATGTGGAGATACCGGGACTAATCAAGTCTTGGAATGCCGCCCCTCCCATGGCGTTAGATCGCAAGCACTTCCGATCCTTAAGCTATTATTAGACAAGATGTTTGAAATGGGATATGTTATCATAGGATGTTTAGTGGTTACCAAGAGTAGAGATTTATTGCAGAGCCAATAACGTCAATAGTTTCCTGGAAGAAGCTATCGTGTCTTCAGATTCATCTCATTGTTATATTTCTCGCCCCGATTGATATCGAAGATTTGTCCAATGAGTGGAAGTCGAGCGTGGTTACGTACGCCACCGACTTCAGTATGAGGGGGGGGCAGTCGGGGTTGGAGACGGAAGCGGCCTCCTTAAGTTAGTTCACGAATGTCAACTGAGAAGGAAGTTCAAGACGGTCAGTCAGAAAGAAGCAGTTAGAAAGCAGAGCTAGAAAGAAGCAGTTAGCTAACGACAGTTGGCGAAGTAGGAAGTTCGCGGTAGTTGAAAAAAAGGTTGTTCGGCGAAAAGAACTGAGACGAAAGTTAGAGTTCGCTAATAGAGAATTTAAACAGTGAAGTTTAGACGAAGGTTAGAAAACGAAATAGAGACTGAATAGTTCAGAAAGTAAGCAAGTGTTTCTGTATTAAATGTGATTAGTGTTATTAAGACGTTCGAGTATAATTTCGATCTTGTAAATAAACCGTATTTAGTATAGTCTGTGTTTATTTTATACTGAAGAAGAGAAAGACCGATTCATTCATCAATAACCCGTAGACATTGATATAAAGTATAGATTGAACGTTAATCAATTACCTAGTATGCAAATTCCAGAATAAGCATACTTCGAGGAAAAAACAGTGATATAATAAAGTAGAACTCCTTCATCTACAGTCTATAATATATTACATAGCATATTGTAATTTTAGTCGTTTACCCAAAATTAAAGAAATTGGTGCGGTGGAGTTTTTATTTACAGTTGTGATGAAAACATTCTCTTGCTCGTTAAAGAACAGATCAACGGGTTTTTCAGCGTTGTTCACTTTCACTTGAGTTCACTATGTTTACTTAATAAATTCAATAACCTCAGTTGCAAGTGTATATATATATTATAGATAGAAACTACATTGATTTTTTGGCTTTTTAGCTGCACATTTGTTTTATCGCGAAAATGAGTGAACGAAAAAGTTCGTTGAGATTGACTTCGTGAAGTTACAAATAAGTGCGAATAGGGTTCTTTCTGTGAATATATAAAAGATCAATTTTGTGTTATTGGGAGAGAGTACTTCTTCAACTGAACCGGAGTGTGTTTTCTCTTAAAGCGCTATAACTATAGGCTTAACTGAAAAACTTGGGCGAGGAGCAGAGAGCTAAGGCCGTGATTTACTTGGTCGAATAGCAAAAGGGTAAATGAGAGAGGATACTTCTTCATAACCACTTGGGAGTTGTAGTAGTACGAGAGGCAAGAATTCTACTGCGATTAATCTCGAAGCGACATTTGTCTAATTGCATGGTGTTATATCTCACATTAGATATAAATGAACGATAATTCAAAAATTCTCGGCATGCGGGGTATTTTTATCCCATTTTTTCATCTGGAAGCATCTTCATTATGAAGTGTCATAATTAGGATTTCTTCTTATTATCTATAATTTCCATGAAGTGTTAACAAATTGGCGATAAAAAGTGGGTCCACTGCGATAATTCGAGACGTCGAGCAACGTATGGATGCCTCATCATCAACTGTCAAGCCGAATATTCATGATCAGAAGATCATGCTGTGTATTTGTTGCAACTAGCTGGATGTGGTGCATTTTGAGCTATTACAATCAAACGAAAGGATCACTGATGACAATTGATGCGTTTGAGCTGAGTATCCTGAGAAAAACGGCCACAATATGCCAAAAGACACGATAAAGTTATTTAGCAGCATGACATATATTGCGTTGCTAGTTAAAACGTAGTTAGAAACGCTCCAAGTGAAAGTACTACTTCATTACGATTACCATCTCTTCCGATCAATGCAACATGGCCTGGCTGACTAGCACTTCTCCAATTCAACTTTTCACGATATAGCTTAAATTTTCGACAAAAAACCGCACTTTCTTATTTATACTCCTAATATATTGAATGAAAGTGAAGCATTCAAAATGTTGTTACGAATAATATGGTTATTAGAAATATGAACATCACCACAAACAACAGTTTAACTCGACAAGTGGATCTATGCTATTACATTATTCGAAATTCTCGTAAGCCTCAATCCGAGTATAAGTTGTGTAACTTGTTCAAATTCAAGGTAGTGACTTATTCCATTTAATTGAGTTTTCCCATTATGTAAACACGCCTTTAAGGTAACGAAGAACCTCGAAACTTGGTAACTAGCTCGACATGCATATTAAGCCTAAATATTATCACCTTTTAAGATTGAGAGCCACACTATCAACCCTAATGTGTGGTTTTAACTTCCTGGCGAATGAATTCATCTCAAAATAGTTCCCTATTCACATGCTACAGAAGGCCCGAGAGATACGAGAGGTTGAAGTATCCGTAATAAGATTGCAGAAGTAACGGATTAATTTGAGCCTTGGTATTAATTCAAGAGACATTTGCGTGAAATTGGGGGAATTTTTTCCGGGCAGGAAATTATAAAATTAGATATGGCGCGATCATTTTCTCATTTAAGCAGTATTTCACGTTATCTCTGGTGAAAAATAGTTGGATTTGCTTCACATTATGCAACAAAACCCTGTATCATAGCGCCAACACTGTGCTCTCTTTCACATTGAGAATCACGTCTTTCTCCACACAAGAATAGACAGACAAAATAAGTTTTTTCGTCATTTAATATAATAAAAAGCTTAAGTTCGAGCAATCCAAATTGAGCATCAAATCTACATTTCATGCAATTTCGTCAAAGTAAGAAATCGGACGAATACCTTCTGACCTCTTATATACATAAGATTTTCGTTTTTATCTAGTAGATAAAACAATAGTAATATTTTTCAGAGCGATGAAAAACAAACTCGCAGAATATAGCAACAAGGTTTGCAATTCTGTTATTCCCGTGGTTAAACGTGGGAAGATCCCACACTCTCGAGATTACATGAACAAGAGGTAATAGCTCGGGGCCAAGTTCAATCTCACGAGGCCACAGCTTTTTCCTGTCGGTATTCCTGAGAATTCCTCAAATTTTTCTATTTGAATTATTCTCCGATATTGAGGTGAGAAATGGAAAGCCAGTAAGTCGTTAATCTTGTTCAGCTTCTAATCTCTCCGATTGAAAATCCCTAATAAATCTTGGGCTGGAAAAATATTTTCCTCCAACCAATCAATTATAGAGCAACTGAGATAATTGCTTTTGCATTTCCCCAGCGCAAAAATAACTTCAACAGATGAATATTGAAAATATAAGTGAGATAAAATGGATACTTTTCTCTTTGAAATACTTGATTGACGGAAATTCATCTCTTCTATGGGGTTGGTTCGAAATTCGATAGCATGCGTTTTAGCAGGAATCAGAACATAATAATGAGAGTTATTACAGTGAATTGACCAATATGAGCTGTTATTATTTTTTATTTATTTCAATATTTCGTACATATAAAAATCAATTTCCATTTAATATTCAGGTTGCAAGAAGAGATGATAAAATATAAAGGTGCAGTCAGTCCCCACTCCATGTGAGCGTGAATATGGAAGAATACTGCCAGCAGGAAATTCCAATGAATGAATTCCGAAAAGATTATCCGATTAGTAAATAAAAAAACAAAAAGCCAAATATGCAAGTTCACTGCTTAACAATAGTATCATTGTCAATGGAACAGCTCCTGCACGGCTCGTCTTTCAACTTGACGTTGGTCTTGATTTTTGAAGAATGTTGATTCTTCTGAGACCTCAAGCAAGAGGAAATCATGTTGTAAATTTGTGGTAATCTATATCGAAGAAAGGGCTTCACTTTCTTCTTCTGAATTCGGAAGACATTAGCCATTCCATCAATTTTCTGCCGAGTATTATGAAGGAATGGAAGTCTATTCTATGCATATTCCTTGGTATTGACAATAGCAGTGCCTTTAAATAAAGTTCTCTAGGGTCCAGAACCCTCAGTTCTGAAGGAAATGCCCCATTTGGATATCTCGATGGCTTCATGAATAGTATTTTCACAATCAGATTTTGAATTCTCTCGATCTTAGAGTAATAATCATCTGCCAAACCGCCCCAACCGTATTGCAAGATGGACTGCACTAATGCAAATTATACAGTATACTAATGATGTTTAGAATGCGTCTGCCAAGAAACATCTTGTATACTACTTTTGGAGTTTTATGTGTAGCTGTTCCGATTGAATATTCCACCTTAAATGGTCATTTAGTGTAACACCCGGATATCTAATATATTTAATGTTCTCAATTGGCACATCACCAGAACATAAAACATCGAAATCAGGCAAGTTATAAGCATGAGGTTTAAATGGTATTTATTTAATTTCGGATACATTCACAGACAACAGTTTATTAGCAAACCAATTATTAAATCTATGCCAATTCGAAGGCATGTATCATCAGCAAATAATACTATCCTGGTAGATATTCTCGAGTTTAGTAGATCGTTGATGTATTTAACAAAGTTGGCCCTGAAAATGTCCCTTGGGGTACCTCATATTCAAATTTTTTCTTGGTGCTCCTTGTGTCTCCAATCTAAACAATCTGTATTCTATATTCCAAATAGCTTCTGAATAGATTTAAAGTTATACTCCGTACTCCTATATTAAGTAGTTTGTCAAGTACGATTCTATGATTACAATGTCGAATGCCTTAGTTAGAACGGCGAAAATACCAATAATTTTTTAACCACCATCAACTGCTCCATAAACCGCATCCATCAGGGCACTCGAAGCATCTGTAGTTGATTTACCTTGCCTAAAACTAAACTGGTCTATGGTATTTTGTTTTGAAGAAATTGCCGCCGTTAATTGATTTAATTATTATAATTCACCTAACGAGATGATAATGTTGTATTTTCGGAACAAAAATGCTTTGTTGTACTATGATTAAAAAGCACCTGATTGAGATTTCATCTCTAATTGGAACAACCTTGCTATTTTGACACTCACAAGCGAAATAAAGGAAAGTTACGGTCTTGAATGGTGGAGGTCCTCACTTGATGGAAATCCATTTTCATTTAATTTAAAAGGGATTAAATAAAAACATATTTAATAAAATTTCCACATTTATTGTGTTTCAACAATATTGTAACACTACATTTGCAACAATTGTTTCGCCAAATTCTTGGCTTCTTCAGGCGAGTTCGATGTTAAACTACTCTAAAAATTTTTATTTTTTCTCCTTATATATTTCTCAATATGGAAGAGGGGGGAACGGTATTCTAAATGCTTCTGGGAATTTTTATGGCATGTTTATCAATGGTGATCTGTTGACATCGGTTTGGTCATTAAGTAATATATTCTGCCTGTTATATCTGTTAATTTCCATTGCTTCTAGAATATTAAGTCTTCTACTTTTGTTTTCTATGTGTAGAATTTTGTAGTTTGAATCAAACATATGTCCCTCGTCTAAAAGATGGTTCGCATAAGTTGAGTTCTGTTTTTTATTCAGGAAACTACTCAAATGTTCTTTAATCCTCTTCTTGAAGTTCCTTCCTGTTTGTCCAATATATACTTTCTGGCATGAACCACAATTCAACTTATATACTCCCGATTTTTTATTTTTATCTAATTTGTCTTTATTATTTTTGATTAAATTACTTAAAGTATTATTGGTTTTGAATGCTATATTGAAATTCCGTTCGTTTTTCAAAAAATTTGCTACTTCTATTGATTTTTTACCTGTGTAATTTAGTGTTATATATCTATTCCGTTCTATTTTTTCGCTTTTGGGGTATATTAATGTTAGAGCTTGCTTTAATAAGAATTTATTCAATATTTGGTCCACAATGTCAGGTTTGAAACCATTATTAACAGAGATTTGTTTTATAGTATTGAGCTCACAGTCAAAATTCTGTTTTCTCATAGGTGTTTTGATTAGTCTATGTACCATGCTATTGAATGCTGCTAGTTTTTGTGAATATGGATGATGTGACTTTGAATGGATCGTTATGTCGGTGTAGGTTGGTTTGCGATAAATTGCAAAATCGTGTTTACTATTGATTTTTGATACTGTTAAATCTAAAAAATTTATTTTACCATTTTTTTCCTCTTCATACGTGAAATTTATATGAGGTGAAAGTTTATTGATGAAATCTAAAAATAGGGTCAACTGTCTAATTGTTCCTATGAACAAACATAAAATGTCATCTACATAGCGATACCAATATATGAAATGTTTAAAATATTTACTTTTTTCTATTGCTTGTTCCAGGTAATTCATAAAAAATTCGGCTAGTAACGGACTAAGGGGATTACCCATTGCTAAATTTTCTGTATTCATATAAAACGTGTTGTTAAATGTGAAATAATTTTGCTTAAGGCACGTATTCAGGCATTGTAAAATTTCATCTTTCAAAACCGGGTTCGTTTTATTTCGGTCTAATGACTCTTCTACTATTTTTATTGCTTCCTTCACTGGGACGCAAGGAAACAGATTTTTTACATCAAAGGATATGAATTTTGCATTACCTGGAATTTGCACGTTTTGAATTTTATCTATGAGGTCATATGAATTCTTGATTGCGAATTTTGGTTTGAATTTAGTTTCTTGTATTATGATATTTATCAATTCTTTTGATAGTTTGAATGCTGGAGCTGTGATGAAAGATAATACAGGTCTAATGGGGTGATTTTCTTTATGTAATTTGATGAAGACGTACATTCGTGGTATCTGAGGATTCATTGATATCAACTTAAAAGTTCTGTTGGGGTCAAAAAGGCCTGGGGAGTTTGAAATTATTGTTTTTATTTCAGATTGGAAATTATCCGTGGGATCTTTTTTCAGAGTTGTATATTTTTCTGATTCTAGAAATGAAATTGTTTTTTCAATATATTCTTTTTTGTCTATTACTATCACAGTATTACCTTTGTCCGCTCTGGTGACTATTAAATTATTAGTTGAAATTTTATTTTGTATACTTTTAATTGTTTTCTCCAATTGATTATTCTGTTTATTCACGGTTGTTTTGGTAATTATTTCCTTTATGCTATATTTATCTTTGACAGAATCTTGACATGAGCTCAAGGCTATTTCCGCATCTACTGCCAAATATTCTGAAGATGTTTTGTCATTACGTGGAAGATTGAATTTAAGACCTTTTTTGAATAGTTCTATTTCATCATTGTCAAATACTGTGTTTGAAAGATTTTGAAATCTGGGATAGAAAACGTGATCATTGTAAAGTTTCTGATGCGACTTTGGATTTCTACGTGATTTTCGAATTAAATGAGATAATTTATTTTTCTGTGTTACAAACTTTTCATGCATGAAAAAATTTATATCTTCCCTAATTTTCCTATCTATTTCATCAAACAAAAAATGATGGAGTCTAAAAGTTAATTCTGTGTGAATTACCTTCAAGTATATATTGAAGATGTCTCTCTTGTGATATTGGTGTTTCTTGTCTGATCTTAACCAAGCTTTCATTCCTGTTGTCTTTCCATACTCTGCTGCTTTGCTTCTATTTTTGGTCTTGAGATTTATATAATTCGGGATGACATCGTGTTTCAAACATTTGGTTAGAAACCAAATATTCTGTGTGGTCTTCTTACACTTAAGTAGTAGTTTGAAATACCATAGGACCAAAAAACTGGTTTCAGCTTTAATCAAATCTTGAATTCCATCAAGTGAGGACCTCCACCATTCAAGATTTGATTAAAGCTGAAACCAGTTTTTTGGTCCTATGGTATTTCAAACTACTACTTAAGTGTAAGAAGACCACACAGAATATTTGGTTTCTAACCAAATGTTTGAAACACGATGTCATCCCGAATTATATAAATCTCAAGACCAAAAATAGAAGCAAAGCAGCAGAGTATGGAAAGACAACAGGAATGAAAGCTTGGTTAAGATCAGACAAGAAACACCAATATCACAAGAGAGACATCTTCAATATATACTTGAAGGTAATTCACACAGAATTAACTTTTAGACTCCATCATTTTTTGTTTGATGAAATAGATAGGAAAATTAGGGAAGATATAAATTTTTTCATGCATGAAAAGTTTGTAACACAGAAAAATAAATTATCTCATTTAATTCGAAAATCACGTAGAAATCCAAAGTCGCATCAGAAACTTTACAATGATCCCGTTTTCTATCCCAGATTTCAAAATCTTTCAAACACAGTATTTGACAATGATGAAATAGAACTATTCAAAAAAGGTCTTAAATTCAATCTTCCACGTAATGACAAAACATCTTCAGAATATTTGGCAGTAGATGCGGAAATAGCCTTCATCTCATGTCAAGATTCTGTCAAAGATAAATATAGCATAAAGGAAATAATTACCAAAACAACCGTGAATAAACAGAATAATCAATTGGAGAAAACAATTAAAAGTATACAAAATAAAATTTCAACTAATAATTTAATAGTCACCAGAGCGGACAAAGGTAATACTGTGATAGTAATAGACAAAAAAGAATATATTGAAAAAACAATTTCATTTCTAGAATCAGAAAAATATACAACTCTGAAAAAAGATCCCACGGATAATTTCCAATCTGAAATAAAAACAATAATTTCAAACTCCCCAGGCCTTTTTGACCCCAACAGAACTTTTAAGTTGATATCAATGAATCCTCAGATACCACGAATGTACGTCTTCATCAAATTACATAAAGAAAATCACCCCATTAGACCTGTATTATCTTTCATCACAGCTCCAGCATTCAAACTATCAAAAGAATTGATAAATATCATAATACAAGAAACTAAATTCAAACCAAAATTCGCAATCAAGAATTCATATGACCTCATAGATAAAATTCAAAACGTGCAAATTCCAGGTAATGCAAAATTCATATCCTTTGATGTAAAAAATCTGTTTCCTTGCGTCCCAGTGAAGGAAGCAATAAAAATAGTAGAAGAGTCATTAGACCGAAATAAAACGAACCCGGTTTTGAAAGATGAAATTTTACAATGCCTGAATACGTGCCTTAAGCAAAATTATTTCACATTTAACAACACGTTTTATATGAATACAGAAAATTTAGCAATGGGTAATCCCCTTAGTCCGTTACTAGCCGAATTTTTTATGAATTACCTGGAACAAGCAATAGAAAAAAGTAAATATTTTAAACATTTCATATATTGGTATCGCTATGTAGATGACATTTTATGTTTGTTCATAGGAACAATTAGACAGTTGACCCTATTTTTAGATTTCATCAATAAACTTTCACCTCATATAAATTTCACGTATGAAGAGGAAAAAAATGGTAAAATAAATTTTTTAGATTTAACAGTATCAAAAATCAATAGTAAACACGATTTTGCAATTTATCGCAAACCAACCTACACCGACATAACGATCCATTCAAAGTCACATCATCCATATTCACAAAAACTAGCAGCATTCAATAGCATGGTACATAGACTAATCAAAACACCTATGAGAAAACAGAATTTTGACTGTGAGCTCAATACTATAAAACAAATCTCTGTTAATAATGGTTTCAAACCTGACATTGTGGACCAAATATTGAATAAATTCTTATTAAAGCAAGCTCTAACATTAATATACCCCAAAAGCGAAAAAATAGAACGGAATAGATATATAACACTAAATTACACAGGTAAAAAATCAATAGAAGTAGCAAATTTTTTGAAAAACGAACGGAATTTCAATATAGCATTCAAAACCAATAATACTTTAAGTAATTTAATCAAAAATAATAAAGACAAATTAGATAAAAATAAAAAATCGGGAGTATATAAGTTGAATTGTGGTTCATGCCAGAAAGTATATATTGGACAAACAGGAAGGAACTTCAAGAAGAGGATTAAAGAACATTTGAGTAGTTTCCTGAATAAAAAACAGAACTCAACTTATGCGAACCATCTTTTAGACGAGGGACATATGTTTGATTCAAACTACAAAATTCTACACATAGAAAACAAAAGTAGAAGACTTAATATTCTAGAAGCAATGGAAATTAACAGATATAACAGGCAGAATATATTACTTAATGACCAAACCGATGTCAACAGATCACCATTGATAAACATGCCATAAAAATTCCCAGAAGCATTTAGAATACCGTTCCCCCCTCTTCCATATTGAGAAATATATAAGGAGAAAAAATAAAAATTTTTAGAGTAGTTTAACATCGAACTCGCCTGAAGAAGCCAAGAATTTGGCGAAACAATTGTTGCAAATGTAGTGTTACAATATTGTTGAAACACAATAAATGTGGAAATTTTATTAAATATGTTTTTATTTAATCCCTTTTAAATTAAATGAAAGTTACGGTATTTAAAATTTTGAATCCATTGGAACTCCTAAAATGATATGAAAAAAAAGCACCGACGTGAAGTCTGAAACTTTTGTGCACTTTTTCTACATTCTCTTTTCCCTGAAAATTTTAATTCTTTGAAAGATTTTCTCAAAAAAATACATATGATGAATAAAACCACAGAATTCTCTGTTTTATCATATAAAAGCAAATTACACGTCAAATTTGCCATTTTGGACCGAAACGAAAAAATATATGGTTAAAAAGCTCCATCCTCTTTCATTCAATATACATTCTGTCAAGAAAGTACCGGGAATTATCGATTTAAATCTGGCGGGGCAATGAGGCAGGTAAAACTTTTTTTTCCTAGGTTGGTACCACTGTCATAAATTACTATGCCAAGCTTGAGCGGGATCTGTCAACTAGTGTGTTTGCAACAGCTGATTAAGTCAGTCGATGTCAGAGTGCGTGCCGATTTTTACTATGGGTGATTACGTTGAGCAAAGAATTTGTTTAAAGTTTTGTGTTGCAAATGAATTTTCGTGTGCCGATGCATTGAAAATGTTGCAAACGGCCTTTGGTGATAATGCTCTATCGAAAACTCGTGCATATCAGTGGTACAGAGCCTTCAAGGACGGTCGTGAAGTGGTCGCCCATCGACGGCTTCGATCGAAGATACTGTCGATAAAATTAAGGAAAGGGTGCTGGAAAACCGTCGTACCAGCTTGAGGGAGATAGCACATGATCTTAAGATATCCCACGAGTCCGCACGTACGATTTTGATTGATATTTTGGGCATGAGAAAGGTGGCCGCACGACTCGTACCGAAAGACCTGAATTTTCTTCAAAAACGTCATCGCGAACAGGTTGCTTCAGACATGCTGGATCGCTGTAATTCCGATTCTACATTCATGGAACGCATTATAACTGGTGATGAGCCCTGGGTCTACGAGTACGATATGCAAACAAGCCAGCAATCATCGGAATGGGTGGCAAAAAATGAGCCGAAACCGAAAAAACCACGCCAAAGCCGCTCGAAAATGAAGGTGATGCTCATTGTTTTCTTCGATATCCGTGGCGTGGTGCACTACGAATTCGTTCCAGAGGGTCAGACGGTAAACAAGGAGTATTACCTAGGCGTTATGAAACGTTTGCGTGAGCGTATCCGTAAGAAGCGGCCAAATTTGTGGGCGAACAACTCATGGATTTTGCATGACGATAACGCGCCTTCTCACCGACCTACGATTGTGACTAACTTTCTCGCCAAAAACTCAACAAACGTGCTTCAGCAACCACCGTATTCGCCGGATTTGGCTCCCTGCGACTTTTTCCTCTTCCCAAAACTAAAATTGCCCCTTCGTGGCACTCGTTTTGAGTCTATTGAAGCCATAAAACAAAATTCGGCGCGAGAGCTAAAGTCCATCCCGGAAAGCGCCTATAAAAAATGTTTCGATTATTGGAAGTGCCGTTGGCATAGATGTATTGGAGCAAATGGAGCCTATTTTGAAGGCGACCCAATAAATTTTGACGATTAAATATAAAAATGTTGTTTTAATTGAAAATTTCCGGTACTTTCTTGACAGAGTAGTACATCTTTACATAATGGCAAGACAACGTAAATATTCGTCAAGTTATGGGAAAAATACAGCCGTATTTATTACACAGATTGATCGAAAATTGGAGGGAAAGATGAATCAGTGTAAACAAAGCCATAGAGGACATTTGATCGATATCTTATTCGTATCATAACTGCATTGTTCAATATTCAAAATAAATTAAAAACTAAGGCGTTTTATTTAAAATTGAAATCTTTCTTGTATTGTCTTGAACAATGACAATATTATAACATTCAAACTACAGGAATTAATTATTTCTAGGTGACTTTACTTCAACCATTTTTTCTTCACCTTTATTTATCAATTTTTTGTTTACCCTCGAAGTTCTTCAATTTTCTCCAAACAACTTCAGGCTATTTGCTACACAGGTTTCTAACTTAATCTTCCATTATTCAATTTCTGTACTTTTTAAAATTTGTTTCGGATAAAATAGAAAAAGGCTTTTTACTTGATAGAAGGACAAAATTTGAATATCAAAACAGATTTAATCTGTCCGTCTTCTACAATTTTAATTTCAAAAAAATTTGTATTCAAAAAGCTTTTAGAATTAAATAAATGTCTTATAAGCTTATATAAAATAAAATAATAAGAAGCGGTTTTTTACTTGATAGAAGGATTATTACAAACTTTGAATATCAAAACAGATTTAATCTGTTAGTTTTCTACAATTTTATTTGATAGACGTATAAAATCAAAACTCAATATACAATATCAAATCTAAATATTTAAAGGTGACAAAATTTTGTTTCTGATCTTACCATTATGAGAACAAATTCCTCTTTTAAAATACAAAACATAATTTAAGAACTTCGCAGAGAATATAATTTATTTGACATATTCAATATATTTAAATAAGTTAAATCAAAAATCTCTCAGAACATGCATTTATATCTTCAAAAAATAATTAGAATTCCGATAATCTCTTCATGAATCCTAAATCATATTTAAAAGATCAAAGCAACCAACAATAAATACAACTTATTTTAAAGTCGTCCTGGGATTATCGTTTGAACAACCAATTTTAAAATCACGATATTCGAGTTTTTTGAATGAAATTTTTTCTGAAATTAAAATTGTAGATGACTGACAGATTGAATCTGTTTTGATATTCAAATTTTGTTATATTCCTCCTATCAAGTAAAAAGCCTTTTCCTATTTATAAAAATCTCATTATGGAATATCAATGGTTTAAAGAAAACCTTATAATACCTTACAGCTTTGTCTGATTTTTGTGACGAATATAGAATATCTTGATTTTAAGGTTGGTTATTCAAACGATAATCCCAGGCTAACTTTTAGGTAAGTTATATTTGTTGTTCATTGATTTTGATTTTTTAAATATGATTTAGGACCGATGAAGAGATTATCAGAATTCTAATTGTTTGTTGAAGATACAATGCATGTTTTGAAAGATTTTTGAATTAACTTATTCAAATATATTGAATATTTCAAATAAATTATATTTTCTGAGAAGTTCTTAAATCATGTTTTGTATTTTTGAAGAGAAATTGGTTTTCATAATGGTAAGATCATAAACAAAATTTTGTCTCCTTCAAATATTAATTTTTTAATTTTAATTGACAATTTATATCTGTTGGTTTATTTATTCCATTCGATATTTTATATTGAGTTTTGATTTTAAACGTTTTTTAAATATAAGCTGTGCTTATAAGACATTCATTTAATTCTAAGAGTTTTTTGAATAAAATTTTTTTTTAAATTAAAATTGTAGAAAACTGAAAGTTTAAATCTGTTTTGATATTCAAATATTGTTTCGCATAATTTTGGTGAAATCGGTTTTCTTCAGAGTTTTATTAACTCAAATTGAAAACTACAATATTTTTGGGAATGCTGTAAAGCATTTTTTATAGCACAACCTCATGAGGTCAGGGAAACTTATAAAAAATATCTCATGTTTGTAAAAAAATATACAATGATTCTCCTTAGAATATCAGGTCAGAAGGAACACCGCTACGAAAATATTTCTATTCTTCTTGTTCAGAAAGAGCGAAGGTGCGTGCTCAAATTTTCGCCCGTGAAAAAATCTCCGTAACCCTCGGAAATTTTTCCATTATCCTCTTCCTTTCGGCAAAGAGGGTCTGATAATGTAATTTAACTTAAACCCTCGTAAATAACACAGAAACAGATAATACGTCTAGTCGTGACTTATAATGCGGATTTCAAGCCTCTCCTCTCGTGTCCTGTTTTCATTTTGCCCCGCCTTTACCCCCGATTTCATGGGCGAAAGGAAGAAACTGATTACTCAATCCAAAATTAGTTTTCAATATAAGATATTTTGGTCTTTTCTTTAATCATAGATCGTTTGGTTGTTATCAAAAATAGATGATAATAATAATAATACTGTTTAATGGTTTCAATAATTACATCATAATATGAAAAATGTAAATAAGTCAACCAAATATAAAAGAAAAAAGGGACAGAGAATTACAGTAAAATCATATTTCACCTCTCAGCAAAATCATTAAATTCACCTAACTTATAGCGTTCACAATCCAAAACAAACCCGGTATTATTTGAATTTTTAAAATCTGCGAATTAGTGTTCATTTTTTACGGAAAAAGGTCAACAGTTTGTAAATATAAACACCATTGATTGTCAAAATCTTGTTCCTTCTGAAAACACCTATAGTTTTTCTCTGAGTACCAAAAATTACATCTATATGAGAAGAACTATCCTAAAAGATGATTGAATAGGAAATGAGGGAATGAAAGTTTGCATAATTCACTAACTCAGTAAGTCAAAGTCAATCTGATTTCTTAACATGAGTAGAGTGTAGCAAACGTAGTTGTGTTTACTCTTCAACTGTTCAATAGGGGAACACCACTTCGACTGTTTGTCAAGAACCAACCCTTAAAACTTTGAGTTATTCTAGACCCGAAAATCACTGTTGAAAACATTTAGAACACTGCAATTCAGTCCTCTCATTATAAGAGAATGCACTCCGAGACTTTTTAACATTATAAATAATATTGTGCTAACACGACTACTTTACTATCGCATTCATTATGGTATTCAAATCATCGATGGAAGATGAACTACAAAAACACCTGATCAAGTAATTCATGCCATGATTAAACAATCTCAGTGAAATATTCCTGCGTCTACATAGACCAGCCAAGTGATTAATATATAAAATAAATAGCAGGGGGACTGCCATACTGCCCTGAGGAACGCCCCTACAAAAAAGTTTCAGCTGAATGTCCCCTATTCCACCTTTCTTCTGAACCTCCAAAAACTGTCCATGATCAACGCATCAAGACTGACCGGCAATTTAACGACCTCTTTTATAGCACAAGGACGTATCTCTACGCAAACAAACTTCTTATATTGAACACCAGAGTTCAGTCTGAACCTAGTAACTAATGCAAACTTACACCATTTTCGTTGTTTCATGATATTTTTTGTTTTTTCGATATTTCACAATCTTTGCGAAGATCCCTCAGAAGCTGTAGTTTGTGCGAGTTAGTAGATTAATTGTGTTTTGGTTAGGCTTTGAGACACTGAGTCCGTCCTTAAGGCACACCACTGTTTTTATTCGAACCAATAATGAAATGGTAGCTGGGCATCCGAGCGAGAAAATGTCTTTCTTCGCCAAGATGAGAACCCGCTACGAAGAGGAAGCCCGCTTAGGAGCCGAACGTTTTAACCACTACGTTCATCGGCGTTATACTACGGCATGCGGTCATCGGTGCACAACGCTCACGACCATCCAAATCTTAAGGGTAATTCTGCTCTCATCTGAAAACATGACGTTTTTCAACTAATCCATTGTCTAATTAGCATATTGAACGTCAAAATGAGGTTTAGTTGTTTGATGCTTATAAGAAGTTCGGGTGCCCAAGTTATGCGAAATGCTCTCATACGATTGCTGATACCATAATGTCTTACTTCCAAAGGCGGATACGAGCTTCAGTAGATGTACCAAAAGTTGTCTCTTAGCACAATATTGACAACAAAACGGTCATCTCTGGCAGGCGTGCATCAATGTCTGCCCTGACCTGTCCTTGTGGCGTAAGAACCAGTCTTCCTGTAACGTTTGATGGCTCCTCATACAGTGGTTTGAGGCACACAAACTTTCTGACAAATCTGACGTTGGCCAAATTGACAGCTCTAGCCCATTTGCATCTAATGGTATCCTTGCTTACAAATGAGAGTAACAGTCAATAATTTGATACTATCAACTGTCCAGCCATAGACGCCCCCTAACTGTCTCTGTACCTTGACGTGGTGCAGATGATTGTCATGACTCCCTAGTTTCATTTCGGTGAAATGAAAGATTGAGTCTTGATGCCTAAAGCAGAGACTTCGTGCCGTATTACTGGACCCGTGTCGTAGAAAGTTCATCCGACTGGGGCCTTGGTTTCACCGCTAAGATAAAATTGAGGGCTGAAGCGTTGTCAGTGACAAGGGTGTCTGTCGCAGCACAGCTCTTACCATCTTGAAACTAACGTTACTCTACCATATTGAAGTAAATCTCCGGATTTTTCTGTCCAATGACCGACTGCATTATGTATGATACTGCGTTACCTAGAAAGAGTGGAGGCCCTTGGGAAGTATTCGTACGACCTGGCCACCCAATTTGGCATCGGACTCGACGAGACAGTGATTGAAAGTCTATATGCTAGACTAGAAGGGTATTCCATCTATCTGGCCGCAGTTACTCATGATCCAGGATTTCTCGAGAAGTGCTTCAGGTTTAGCGAGACTTGACGGTTCAACTGACCTCGTTCTGAACCAGGATTGATTGCGCGACGTTTCCGGGGTTTTTCGATATCGATGATACAGTTTTAGACCGTTGGTGCTTGAAGCCACGATCAATTGAAAGGGTTCGTGGGTCTTAGAAGTTCAGGCCGCATTGACGGTACTCGTACCAGGATCAATTGACGCATCGGTTTTTGGGATTTTCTTGTTTCTTTAGTTTGCGTTCGGGTGAGTGGAAGTAAGAAGCCCCTTCGGCGTGTGAGTTGCGTCCCAAACAATTCGAGACCAGTAGCATAGCCACTGTAGGCAGTATCGATTGCATAGTGCTTCGCTGCAATCAATCACATTGTAGGTGATTGGTAGCCCAAAACTGGAAGCGTGGTGAGGTCAACTCTCCGGAGTCGCTCTCGCTTTGCGCGATGATAAAGCGTACCCTTATGGAACAACTTGCTATTTTGGTAGATTGTGGAGACTGCTGAGTGGTCACTTGGTGAAAGAGCAATGCTCACATGCCAGTAACTTAACGCGGTAGAATTTACGACGTCCAGCCATAGAGAAAACTAGAAATAAATCAGAGCGATAATATCGCCAAGAGCATCGAGTCAAGAAATATATCATTAAAATGCATAACTTAAGAGCTGAACGAGAATGTGTATAGATAATTTGATATTCATTCAAATATCTATATGACACTCATCGTTATTAAGCACTACTCAAAGAAAGCGTTGTAGGACAAAATATGGACGATAAATTATACCGGTGGATGTGCATAATTTAACTCAAATTCTTCATTCATATTAAAATCTTCAAATCGATATTTTCTGCGCGAATTAATTTAATACTATCACTAGGCCTAGCATGAAACCCTCGTGATATCAATTGATCCCACTCCTTGCAGTTAAATGAAATTTTCGACATTCTCGGAATCCTCAGGCAGATATAAAATTCCGAGCTCTATAACTATCGATACTTATCCTTCTTTTTGTTAGTAGTCCGATGGAATAAAAATGAAAAAGACATAACGCGGGCACGTCCATGTTTCCTTTATAGTAGGGGCATTTTTATGAAAGCCTCTCAGAATTCGAAACGACCGACGTTAGCACGTTAGGGGAGAACGGGATGTACGGATACGGCTTTAATTCTATATTCACGTATATTTTATCGCGAATACTTCTCTTTACCCGAGAAATTGAATATGGTTTTCGCCGTTTTTGAACACAGCGGAATGGTGTTGGGATGATAGCTATTTCCGGGGTATTACCTAATATCTTGGTTCGTTTTCTATAACGTGGACGTGAGAAATTTGATGTCTCATTTATTTCGCCATTATCGGATTAGAACACGACTTCTGTCATATTCGTTGGAGATATAACTGTTTCGTGGCGATTAAAAGTGATGACAGTTATTGTAGAACGAACTTACAATCTAATCATATCATACGAGAATTGATAGAACTCAACAATTTCAATGAGATGAAGAAGACACCTGTTGATGGGCACTATTCCAATAATTCGATATAAACATTCATTACTGAATTCATTAGAGCTAAATTTCAATCATTGGTCTCTTTTTTCTGTGATAGTTCCCCTTGTGTAGGAAGTTTCAAAAAGTAGCGTGTAGTTATTTGGCGAAAATGTCTAAAAGAGGACGTGGTGGTTCTGGAGGAGCCAAGTTCAGGATCTCCTTGGCTTTGCCTGTAGGAGCAGTGATAAATTGTGCAGATAAGACAGGTGGTAAGAACCTCTATGTCATCGCTGTACAGGGTACCGGAAGAAGACTCAATCGTCTGCCAGCTGTTGGTGCTGGTGACATGATTGTAGCTACAGTCAAAAAAGGAAAACCAGAATTACGTAAAAAGGTTATTCCAGCAGTGGTCATCAGGCAGCGTTAACCATTCCTCAGGAGGGATGGAGTGTTTATATATTTCGAGGACAACGCTGGCGTTATAGTTAACAACAAAGGTGAAATGAAAGGCTCAGCCATAACTGGTCCAGTTGCCAAAGAGTGCGCTGACTTGTGGCCCAAGTTCGCATCTAATGCTGGTTCTATAGCTTAACCGTAATAAAATTAATTAAAAATATTTACTGTTGATTCAAATAAATTAATTCGGCCGATTATCTGTATCGAATACCATTTATAAGGAGTGTGAGCTATGGTTATAAAAAGTTATTAAAATCGTAACAATGCAGCCTAAATCTGAATAACAATCCTAAGCTCGAACAAGCCCGATTAGGATTTGTTGATCACTAGGACATAAGTAGTAGACAAGCGCAGGTTCCAAAACTTCTTGATTTCAATCGTGAGTGCTCTGTTCATTTATTTGATTATAAATATGCTACTTCTGAGCATCACTACGTAGCAGAATCTGGCTTCAGCATTTTTACGTTTATTCAAGGGCATATATCATATACTGAAGACTCAGTTTATGCTGGACTCGATTCAGTTTCAAATGTATTAATCTGATTTGCCTTTTGTATCTGTGAATTACCTGAATATTTCGATTGAAGAATAGATTCAGGGATTATTCCTGCCAATAACTGTTCAATTTTGTATTAACGAAAATTATACAAGTCCCAGCGTGTTATCTTTTTACTTCTAAGCCTCTTTGGCATTTGTCATATAGAGTCTTAAGTATCACTGGCTAGCTAGTCACAAATGCCTTCTTAATCAAGACGTCAAGGTTATATACGGAACTCAGGGTGTGGGAGATTTATTTTTAAGAAAAAATATAGCTCCTTCAGTGATTCATTAAATTGCAACAAACTGTTTGGTCATTAAAAGCGGAAGAGGGAATGATTGTGTGCTTTTTAGAGTAGATTCACTATCGCAAGCTAGGGTATAATATTGGAATGTTCGGAAAGTAATTTCTTTTTTTTTTGGGAAAATGAAAAACAATTTCCGTATAATGCATAAATAATTTATTGAATTATATATTAGTCGTTCTGGTCCAACAACTTTTGCCATCTTTCTGGTAGCAGCATGATTCCACGCTCATAAAATGTTTGGTGGCAAAAACTGATCCCGACGATTTTTGACCCCTTCATTTGCGGTAAAAGTTTTACCGTCCAAAAAATTTTGCAATGGCCAGAACAAATAATGATCCGAAAGTGATAGATCCGGAGAATATGGTGGGTGTGGGAGTGTATCGCATTCAAACTGTAAAAACTTTTGGCGAGTGACCAAACTTGTATTATCAAGTTGGAACACTAGACATTTTCTGTTGATTAATTATGGCCTTTTCTGTTGAAGTGCATCATTCAGCTTGTTCAGCTGATGACTGTAGACTTACGAATTAATAGTAATGAAAAACAGACAGTATCACCTTTTTTTATGGATATTGGTTTTCGAAATGCTTAGTCGGTTCATCTTTTTTGTTCCGTGTTCTCTTGCATTTGACATTGTTATATACAAACTATTTTTCGTCCCCAGTGATGACGCGCTTCAAAAATGGATCATTTTCTTGATGTTTGAGGAGCGAATCACAGAAGTCAACGCTACGATACAAATTTTTCTCCCTGGGAACATAGGGAACGCATATATCGAGCTTCGAGGTTAACTCAGGCCTTAAAGCGGTCAAAAACAGTAAAATTCAATAAGTTTAGCCAACCTCACGTTTTTCGCCGATAAGCATCAACTAATGCTTTTATCTTGTTTTTATCAGCTTCAACTCTTTCCGGAACGTGGTGCATCTTCGACATCAAAATTGCCGGACCGAAATTTTGCAAACCAGTTCTGGCTCTACTGTACTGTCAACACATCTCCATACACATCGGTTAATTTTTTTCTGGCTTGAACAGCATTTTTACCATTTCTATAGTAAAAAAGGAAAATATCACGAAAATTCTACTTAGTGCTCTCCATATTTAAAAGGTCACCAACTAAAAACTACTGTGTAGAATTAATTGAACTTTTTCACACTCAAGCCTTGGTATATTAGGTCTCAAAACATATAATGATTATACGGCTTAAGTGTGAAGTTGGGTTTGACAAAATACAATGAAATCCTGTGTCGGGAAAATAACAAATTACGATAATTAACCTAAGTCACCTATGTTTTCCATTTTCTATTATTTTGACCAACCAACCATAGAAATAAATGAATGAGCGAGATGAATAGTCCAACGTCAGGTTTTGTTATGAATTTTTACTTGTTCGGAGTTCCATAACATACGCAGGTATTGTTATGAAATTAACCTTCTGAATTTTAAGGGTTGACAACTTGTTATGAAATGTGTTATGAAATCAGCGCATTGGACGCTATACTGTCATGAAATTCGTTATATTTCATGTAGAAATATCAGCATCAAATTTATAATTCGATACGAAATTTTTTTGCTCACACCTGTATATAAGTTTGATATTTTATTGTGGGCTGGCTAGCTAACTGAGTTTTTTCTTAATTTATGAATTATGAATTAATATGAAAGAGGGGATTGTGATTCGAATCATTAATTTTATTCTCTCTTCTTCGTTAATTAACTAACCTGAAATTTAATGGAATTGACTATTGAATTCATTTGGAAAGTACACAAAATAACTTTCTGTATTTTCTTAATTGCATGGAAGGGTCATCTTTTATTTTCTTTTATTTTTTGTTGAAGGAAAATTTCTGTTTCTTATGGATTTAGTGATTTCTCAAAATGTTAAACTGTTCTTGTCCAAACTTTTGTATTAAATCTTGTCGTACATGTCCATTCGTTGCCGTTCTTCATTGATTCTCGATTAAGATATTTAATTTTTCCATCATATTTAATAGGCAATGTTTTTAATATTAGGTTTAGTAGCTCGTTACTGTCTAATAGTTCAAAAAAATAGAATAAATTTCGCTTTCATCACTTGCCTTGAATGAGGATTCAGTAACTCAAATTTCCTGGTTCGTACTACATATGCAATCTGAATAAAAAGTTGTCTTATATATTTACGGAAGGCAAAATTTCAAGAAGTGGGGTATATTCAAATTCCGTCTTCTCCTTCAATAGTTTTATTGCTGAATCGTGCTTATTCTTTAAAATCTCCATCGACTCCAGCATGTCCAGTTTCTTGCCGTTCGATTCCAGATCATCATCTTATATGCTCGCTGCCTATAAATCAATGAAACTTAGAGCCTTTTCAATTCAGCAAAATAATAATGCACTAAAAGAAAAACCGAACATAATCAAACAAGTATCTAATAATCAAATGATTTATAAACAAAAATTAAAAGTTTTCTTATAAACAAAAAAACGACTTATTCTGAAATAAATATACCCCACTTTCAAAACAGCAAACAATGACAAGAAAAGTGAAAAAATAGCATATTTTGGACCAATTTCATAAAAAATTACTCATACAATTTGAAGAACCAACCGATTTTGAAAACAAATTTAGTTATTGAAACCTACCGTTTGTTATAGCGAAACTATTGTTTTATTAAATAACAATAAACATTTGTGAAAATCAGAATAAACTTAGTTAATATCACAATTGTCTGGCTTGCATTTCCGCCTTTATCAACGAGAACGTTTAGGCAAACTTATGAGTTTATTTGAATTTAGTCGGCATAAAGCTGGATTCATTGCAGTTAAATATTGGATGGAAGTCCGTTACTTTGTGAAAGTTCATTTTAATGGAATGAAATAAGAAATTACTTTGTTTTCTATCACTTTTAAGAAGTGATAGAAAACAAAGTAATTTCTTATTTCATTTCATTGCAGTTATTTCAAAAGTAGAAAAGCGGAATCAAACTTGCGTTCACTTCTTAACCGGACGAAAGATTTGTCTGCACCATTATTCAGATTTACCTGTTTTTGCTATTCAAATGATAGCGAATTTACGTTCCCCGATAAGAAAAATGTAAAATAGAACAGATGCATTGGTTATCCTAGGAATACCTTGGTTCGCTGTCAGCGAAGAAGGCGTAGATTGAACTTGATAAGATTAATGCGCCAGCAACTCTACAAAAATTCTAGAATAGCACTGACTTGAAGAAAATTGAACATTTCATAATTCGAATACAATATTGGCATTGAAAATTTATCAAATAAATACAAAATATAATTTCGACATTGTTGCACACTTCTAAGATTTTCACCACCATAGAAATCATATTGGATTCTATGATTCTCACATTTCTTGTAGTTTTTCAAGGTCATTTAAATCGGCTACGTCGATAACAATCGAAATATCAGAGAGTGTGGTTGCTTCTATATTATTTATTAGATCTCTGATTATGCTCTGAATCAGTAAAACAAAGCACAAAAATTTAATTTACAATAATTTCCCGTTTCATTTATTGAATCAATGGAAAAATCATCCATTGAAATTTTAAATATAAATAACTGCAAAACAGTTTAACTCATTTTGTTCGCAAACATGAGCGTTATTAGTTTTTTACTATGTAGCAAATTTCAGGTCGATCGGATTAGTTCAGAAAATATTGAGAAAATAGGAGAAAACTTGAAATAACTGAATAACTGCGAAACCATTGGATGGACTAATCTCTGATATTATTCTGATTTGGTCAAACAAAGAACAAAAAATCAAAAACTTTGAAGTTCTATCCGTTGGCCGTCTGGTTAATTGTTGTGTAGGAATTTCTAGACTGCAGGATTCTCCCAACCTAGACGAGTTTATTCATATTAATTGCGATTAATTTTCATTAGTATTGCACACCAATTTGACTCCGCCCTTGAGGTTTGCTGTCTGAGCGATTTTGATGAAACATTTCAGAATTTTGGTTTGATTGCGAGTTTTCAATTCTGTAACTTCAATTCAAGTATTCCAGAAATAGGTAAAAACAAATGAGAATATTATGACAATAGCAGAAAGATACTTTTCAGATACTGAATTGTTTCAGCCGTTACTATTTGGTAGTTGATCATAATTAAAACAAATTGTAGAAATTTCTATGTTTTACTACCAATAAAAATATATTTTACACATTTTTTTGTGACTCGAGTTTCAGGAAATGAACTATCCCATCATCAGACAAGTAATTTCTACAATTTGTTTTAATTTTGAGAGAGATACTTATCTAATCATCTAATCAAATCTTTATTGAATAATGCTTTATTGCTTGCTGAATTCTAATTCTGTATAATACATCACCTAACATTAATTGACTGAATTCAATATATATTCTGTTGAAGGAAATTATATGCCCTATTAAATGTTCATTCATAGCCATGTTGATTAATCAATATACACTGCTATTGTAATCTGTTAATTTAGGATAATTATTGATAAAGGTCAAGTGAATAGTGTTTCATTATCACCAATAAAAAATCATGTTTTCTATGAGTTTTTGTGAGGAATAAGTCTGGGAAATTGATTTTTTCCTCTTGCTCGGTGCATTTAGATTAGTTGATGAATGTATTGTTGAATTAAACAAACAGAAGAGATTGTATTATTGGACAAATATTGATAAAAAAGTGTCAAAAACGCGAATCGATTTATAAAACAAAAATTTTATACTTTTTATCCGAACCTATTCTATTTTATTAGAAATAGACTCCTTCCGAACTAACACATTTACAAAAATGATAATTATAACTTCCACTAACAAATTATCTCAAACCATATGGGTAAACTAAAAAAATGAAACAACAACACTGATACCATAGCGGTTCCACGTTCTACTTACTATACTTTGCGAAACCCGGAGACGGTTAGTAAATTTGTTGTTGAATTAAACTTCCGTTTAACCAATCGCTAATTGTTCAAGTAGGATGGCTTCTAATCACGTGTTGAACTCGTGGCAAGTAATCTAAAACTGACACAACACCAGATCTATTGCAATAATATATTATCGCACATAAAAAAAGAACATACACTTACAAGAAATGAGTTTTTGTCAATTTTTCCGAATTAAGCTATTCATTGTCATAAGGACCATATTTTGGGTAAGTGTAATATGCAAACATACGACTGTCTACAAGGTACATACATCAATCTTGAAAATTTGAACAATATCAGATCGATTTCAGTAGCACATTATCGCACGTACGGAACACAAAAAAAGAAGATAATACACCTACAAGAAATGGGTTTTTTATGATTTTTTATGATTAAACTAATCCGTATCATAAGGACCATCTTTTATGTGTGTAGTACGCAAACATACGCCTGTGCACAAGGTATGTACATCAATCCTGAAAATCTGATTCAAGTGCAAAAAGACAGTTTTTTCTCGAATATCCAGTTCAATTTTTGAGCAGTGTGGAAGCAAATGGAACATTTGAAAATTTCAAATGATGGCGGAAAATAAATTCGTTTCACTTTGAATTCATAAGAAGCTGTTTTGTTTGAGATTTCGCCACGCAGTAACTGGGACAATCAACTATTTTCCTGATATGTAAGTGCAATTAACATTATCTCAATGATTCTCCAGAGAACAATTATGCTTCTCATGCAATATAATCCATTCAATCTGATTCTCATGTCAACAAGGCTATAATAACTTTGAAATTATCTGTTATTCAAACGTGAGTATAGGTACCATTCAAAGTTATCTGCTTGAAAAAAAAAGAATATTAAGTGGTGGCAAGCACTTCGAATTGGGGAGTTACTCCGTACTGAGCCTCGATTCTTGCGACATTGTAGAGGATCGTAAATTATAAAGACAATTCAACTTGCAGCGAATTTCAATTTAACACTTACCTTGTAACTTCCATTAGCTTCGCTCTAGAGGTAATTTATCGATGCGGTTTCAGGATAGTAAGCGACATTTTCTTGAGATCTGTTATTTGGTTTTCGTGAAATGGGTTACTTCATCAGGAATGAGAAGGTAACTGGATGCCATTTGGAATTTAAGGAGACAGCAAAGTATGGAAGAGTACATGGTGAACACACATAAAGACAGTTCTATAAGAACGATGGAATTATCAGTATAGCAATAAGCGCATCATTTTGTGTTAATAATTGGTAAATTATTTGAAAGTCATCGGCCTTCTTTACGTTCAAAGATCTTGTAATCCCACCTACTTTTAGGAAAATAACATCTTCTAAATAAGGATATATTGTGGCCCATGATTAACTAAAAGTTCATTCAAATTATGAGCTAGATGAATCAAATTTGAAATTATAATTACGTGAAAAATTAGTAATTAAAAATTTTAAAATTGAAAAAAAAATAAAAATTTGTCTGAAGAGCGTATGGACCATATAATGACAACTCAATACTTCGTTTTTCGATTTAAATACTCATAATCAAATCATTTAATATTTTTTGGAGTTTAATATTCCATTCTTCTATTTCAGCAATAAATTCCTGAGTACTTGCTAATGTTTCATTCCGTCAGAAAATTGTTTGGAATACATAATCCCATACATGTTCTATATGGTTTATGACCGACAAATTTGGGGTTCATTTAAATGAAGAGATATTTTCATACTATAAGTCTTGTTCGATGAGTTCAGTCATCCAGAAAGATGAATATTCTCCTAGTTCATCCTTCAAGGATTTATGATATTTTCGTAATAGTATTAATTATTTGTCTTCCTACACGAATCAGTTCAGTTCTTTGGCATTATAACCGTCCAAAAATATTTCTGTCTCCTCACGGTGGGGTGCAACTTGAATAACATTTAGTATTCTTTTGAGACGTTTTAATTGCCTTCAAATTGTTATGAGGTTTTTATCAACCACGAGAGCAAAACTCACCTCATCATTATATGATTGAATCGGTCCTTACTTGCTGGAAATTCGTTTTGATCAAATGAAATAATAAAGAATATTTCGAAATATCCTCTGAATGAACAAAAATTGCTTCAGCAACACTGTGGCTTCATTAGGTTTACAGTTGGAACAAACTCTGAAAAGTAACATTACATCTTATACTAGTATGGTACAGGCAAAATCTTGAAAAAGAGGATACAAATAACAATGAACTATATCGAATTATCGGAAATACCTTACTAAGCAACTATAGGCAAATAAAGCGATACAGATAACAATCAAACATATTGGGGTCAATAATCAGAAGTAACTAAATGAAAATTTCATCAGGGTATCTACATGGAAATTGTTGCTCAACACAAGAAAAAAATACTTGATAAACACCAGATTTGTTAGAAAAATATTGAGAATATTACTTTCTTAACTTCTAAGGAGTAGCTCAATAATTCGTTTTAGATAGATTTAACATCAAATCTCTGCTTCAGTAGGAACTGGGACTTGGAAATTTCCACTGATAATCAAATGCAAAAAGCGAAACTGAATATTCTCGAAGACAAAGAAAATATGCCGAACCTCGCTGAAAAAATGAATAATTTGTTTATTTCATCTTGGGTCAAGAAACAATGAATCCGGACAAGGCCGTTTACAGCCCATTCGAGTAACGACAGACGGATCTTTTATTCATGTCAAGATCGCGATGGGCCTAAATTTATAGGCGCTGGAACAAACTTTATATGGAGCATTAAATTGGATATATTCTTATATAAGTTCCCGTTGAATGTAGACGAAATTGCTGAAAGAAACTTTCTGAAACAGTAATGCATTTCAAGATGTTCTTTGAATATAATAGGCTCCATTCATCAGCAGAAGTTTGAGAATATATATCTTCGATGACATTTTTGTGCGATTGTTGTATATGAAATGAACAAACTCTTAGCACTGCTGATAAAATTATGGTGATTCTATTTAAGACAGAACTGAATGAAATGCGTTGTTTTTGGCCCTTATCGAATGGTACACGACTAAAAAATTTAACTCGTTACAGCAGTGAATATTGCTTCATCTTCTTTAATCACATTTATTCGTAAAATGAATTTGGTTTAAGCAAATGACAATAGTGAAAAGTAATTCATTGAAAAATGGAGAATATTTTTTTCGAGACTTCGATCGGGTGTTATTTGCACTTTGATGAATGTAAACCCGTTCAGAACAGTAATAAACACTCAAGTTGGGTAAATACGCAATTCGCAAGTGGACATATACACGTTCATTCACAGTTTTTTCTATTTAGTTACACGACAACATTCATAATGAGGCCCTTGCAAGTTGAAAACACACGCAAATAAGACTTTTAACTGACTGAGTTGATGGAACTACACTAATATTAGTTAGAGTTTATTCATTTTTTTTTAGAATGAGTTATCAGTTTTCCTGGTTGCTATTTGCTCACATTGTTTACAGCTTGTGTAAAGGATTCCGCACATAGGAAATCAGATCGAGTGTACTCTCAAGATCACATTGAACAGAGAGAAATTTATGGTAAGTCTCTAGTGCACAAATATTGGACAGTCCAGTATTAAATAAATAATGAAGAATATTTCCACGATTTATTGTTTTAAAAGTGCTTCTTCATAGTTTGAAATATGTTCAAAATGTGAACCTGAAGAAGCGACAGTTTTGGCGAAATAATTATTGTAAATTAATAAAGTGTGACGAAATAATAAATTGTGGAAATATTCTTCATCATTTTATTTGATTAAAATTAATTTTCATTAAGGAAGAACCAATTCGATTGAAGTTAAGTATTAAGTCAATCAACTTTATTATTTTCTCTTGCGCTTTTGTTCCAGAAAATAACATGTTATCGTTTCGCACAAATGTCTGTAATTTTCGAATTATGAGCCGAAAATGGTCTCAAACAACTAGGTTGAACTTACCGATGTAGAATCCTAGGTCAAAAATAATTCTGTCCTGCCAGTCCATCCGTGAACATCTCATTGTTCATTCAGAACTTACGTTAAGTCTCAAATGAACAATTAAGATCATACAAATTGCCGGATCTTCAGGGTTTTGAAAATTATTTGGTAGCTTATCCATTATTTCCACATCCATTAGTTTTTATTCGAATCAATCACAATTAATGTTTGATTGATTCGGTCATTACTCGGTGGAAACTCATTTTAATGAAAAAAATATAAGATATTTTCCACAAAAATGTTAACAAAACACCAATTGTTCCATTAGGATGTGGCTTCTTCAGGTATCTACATTCTACTGACTGATGATGTCCAGTGTACCAGAGTTTAAATACAGTTAAGTAGGTGACAAAATAATGGAAAAACAAGTCATAAAAACGAAGGGTCTTTATTGGAGTTTGCCCCTAAAAAATTTCATTAGGGAAAGATATTCAGAAATGGAGATTTGTCACAACATCTGTTTGTTCATTCGAAAGGATTTTACTGACATTGTACGTGTTGATTTCAAGACATTCTAGAAGTGTTAATCTAGAACCTTTGCTTTCGACGTGGAAATTATACCCGAATTTCTTAAGCTGATTAGCATATGTCGAGTTTACGGAATTCGATTTGTAACCTCTATGGTATTCTTGGATTCTTTTGTTGAATGATCTACCTGTCTGGCCAATATATACTTAAGGGCAATCGTTGCAATTCAACTTAGAGATTCCAAATTTATTTTCTTCATTTGTTCTATCCTTATTTTTTATTCAAGTACTAAGTTTATTGACATAAAAAACAATAAGGACCGAATAACTAGGGAAAATAAGTATGAAGATAAGCGAGTCTATAAGTTGACTTGCAACGATTGCCCCAAAATTCGAATATCAAAACAGATTTAATCTGTTAGTCTTCTACAATTTTAATTTAAAAATATTTTATTTAAGAAACTTTAATAATTAAATGAATGTCTTTATAAGAATTATAAAGAAATTAATTTAATTCTTAAAGTTCCTTAAATAAAATTTTTTGAAACTAAAATTGTAGAAAACTAACAGATTAAATCTGTTTCGATATTCAAATTTTGTAATAATCCTTCTATCAAGTAAAAAACCGTTCCTTATTATTTCATTTTATATATTGGTCAGACAGGTAGATCATTCAAGAAAAGAATCCAAGAACACCTAAGAAGTTACATATCGGATTCCGTACATGCGACATATGCTAATCATCTTAAGGAATTCAGGAATAATTTCAACAATAACTTTGAAATTATTCACATCGAAAGCCAAAGTTCTAGATTAATACTTATAGAATTTTTTTAAATCAACTGGTATAATGCCAGTAAAATTCTTTTGAATAAACAAATAGATGTTGACAAATAGCTATTAGTGAATATATTTCCCTAATGGCATTTTTTTGCGTCAAACTCCAATAAACACCCTAATTTTTTGTGACTTGTTTTTCCATTATTTTGTCACGTACTTAACTGTATTCAAACTCTGTAACACTGGACACCATAAGTCAGTAGAATCTAGATACCTGAAGAAGCCACATCGTGTTGTATTGTAAACATTTTTGTGGAAATTAAAATATTATCTCTTACATACTCTAATAATTAGATCAATATTCAGGAGTAACATAAAATTCTACTCTCAATTATTATTTATCCATACGGATTTCTGTTCAAAACAGCGAATAAAGGATTTTTCAATACAGCCTTGAGCGTTTATCCAATAAGACCGATATAACAAGGGAAATGTTCTTATCCAAAATAATCTCCAATCTTCAAGCTTGACACGAAAACCCTTCCGGCAAACTTCACTTATCTAATTTGTAATATCTGAACCATATTTATAGTCGCGACCATATCTGAATTATAATTTAATTTTATCATCTCTCCAAGTGCGTCAAACTTGAAATATACAGTTCACAAGAGGTTTGATGTAGTATGCTGAAACTTCATGAAAAGGTTGATTAATCGGTTATTTCTTTTTAACGTGCAGAAAATATGGTTTTAATTCATAAGTTCTTGTTCTACGGGAGAGGTTGCATATTAATGTTGAATTAATGGGGTTGAAAAGTAGATTGGAAATGGCCATTATATTAAGTTTTCCTAATTTCTGCACGGTCGTTTCATGTTTGTAAGAATTACCTGTAAGAGATTTTTCGGTATAGGATTTCACGATAATCTGTTTGAATTTTTTGAATTATATCGGGAACAAAAATATTGAGCTTGAAACAAGTTTCTAAAATACATATTTTACTTCACAACAATACAAAGGTTACACATTTTTTGTGATAGCGGCTTCAGGCTTCTCTTGAATCTTTATGATAGACAAGTCGAGCAACAAGTAATATTCATTTGTTTAAGCAAATAAATTTCTCTTATGATTCTCACACATTCGTTATATTGTCGAGCATAAATAAAGTCATTCCGTAATTTGCAAAAAATAATAGTAATATTAACAATAAACGTTTATTGTTACAACATCTAATAACAGTAGACATGAAGAGTTAAGATTCCCCATAAAGAAATTTGTGCAAAAAATATGAAACTTAACATTTTCTTTTTCGATAGGGATAACTGTGATTTGACAAAAGGTAGAAGCCATGTTGTTTTGACACTTCTGTTCAGTAAGCATTGACAAATTATCATGGAAAGACTCACGCCGCAACAACGTTTACAAATTGTTGAGATTTATTTTCAAAATCGGTGTTCTATTCGCTAAACTAATAGAGCACTTCGTGAAATTTATGGTTTTCATGATCGTTCATCAGAGCAGATTATTCGGCAAACTATCGATAGATGTCGGACAACATTTTCTCTACTCGATGCAACAAGAACAACAAGACAAAGAACTGTACGTGCAGAAGAAAATATCGCTGCTGTGAGTCATAGTGTTAATGATGATCCAAATTTGTCTATTCGTCGAAGTTCACAACAAGTTGGACTCTGTGCATCCACCACATGAAAAATTTTGCGTAAAGATTTTGGTCAACACCCATACAAGATCCAAGTGGTTCAAGAACTAAAGCCACTTGACCATAATAAGCATCGTTTGTTTGCTGATTGAGCCCTAGAACGTCCTGAAGTTTATCCACTTTTTTATCGTAAAATTGTGTTTAGCGATGAAGCTCATTTCTGGTTGAACGGCTATGTAAACAAGCAAAATTGCCCTATATATATGGAGAGCAAGCAATCCTCAAGAAGTTCTGCAGGTTCCATTGCATCCTGAAAAATGCACTGTATGGTATGCTTTACACGCTGGAGGCATCATCGGTCCATACTTCTTTAAGAACGATGCTGGAGATAATGTTATTGTGAATGATGCTCGTTAGATATCGATGATCAATGATTATTTGTTTCGAAATTTGAATGGTATCGACCCAGAAATGTTTTGGTTCCAACACCTCATGCTGCTACCGTAACAATGAATTTAATGAAAGAAAGATTTGGCGATAACATTATTTCGAAAAACGGTCCAATTAATTGGCCTCCAAGATCATGCGACATAACTCAACTGAATTATGTC
Organism: Megalocaria dilatata; assembly: GCA_034642435.1. Lineage (NCBI taxonomy): Eukaryota > Metazoa > Arthropoda > Insecta > Coleoptera > Coccinellidae > Megalocaria > Megalocaria dilatata. The sequence continues at coordinate 46,257,376 of CM067856.1, forward strand.
AAGTCATTGGTTTATGCTGATAAACCAGAAACAAAAGACGCTTTGGAAGCCAACATAACTCATGTTATTGATGAAATAAGGCCTGAATTACTCGAAAGAGTGGTGCAACATTGGTCTGGTCGAATGCGGTTTCTCAGAGGTAGTCGTGGTGGACATATGCCAGAAAATATTTTCAAAACATAAATGTCATAATATTATCATTATAAAATAAAACACTTGTTTACATTTTCTACTTTATTTTTGGTATTGACGTACGTTTCGTCTTTGCTTGAAAGACTTCATCAGAAAACGAAGTAACAGTTGTTGTACAATGAATTTATAAGATTTTTTACAGAAGGTGTACATGTGTTTTTAAATTGTTCGTCGGGTTGGTTTTCTCAAAGAATATTCCCTTCAGAATCATGTTCACTCGATCCCTTGTAAATATTGAATAGAGGGGTGTAATAAATATCTATTTGTTCATTTACTAGGTTATTGCTGTTTTTATGTTTATTTATTTCGTAAATTTCCCATAAGTTCAATTTCAGACCTCTATTTTCAACATGTAGAATTTCTTTTTCTTTTGTGAAAGAATGGTTATTTTCAAGAAGGTGTTTAGCATAATGTGAATCTTTTTTATTTTTATCGAAACTTCTTTTCTACCAATATAAATCTTTGGGCAATCTGGGCAAGTGAGTTTGTATACACCTGATAATTGAAGTTTATCCATACTGTTTTTATTGCTTTTGATGTATTTGCTAATAGGATTGTTTGTCTTGAAAGAGACTTTAATATTTTCTTTTTTAAGTAGGTTTTTTGTTGAATACTAATGTTTCCGAGATATGTGAGGCTAACGTATTTGTGTTCAGATAGATCAGATGTTACTGGATAAATTTCTTTTAATGTGTTTTTGTGTATACGTTGGTTAATTAAATTATCTATTAGAGATGTATTATATCCATTGTTGTAAGCTATTTGTTTAATTATACATTTTTCTTTTTGGAAATTGACTTGGTTTAGTGGAATGTTCAATAAACGGTATATCATACTATGGAGAGCTGCTAGTTTGTGTTGGAATGGATGAAAAGAATTACGGTGTATAATGGTATATGTTTGTGATGGTTTATGATAAATTGCGAAGTTATGTTTATTGTTTTCTCTAGTTATCGTGAGGTCAAGAAAGTTGATGGATTCATTATGTTCTATTTCTGAAGTGAAAACTATTTTTGGGTGGAGGTTATTTATGAAATTCTCAAATGTTGATATTTGTTTGTTAGTACCTACGAAACATGCAGTTATATCATCCACATACCTATATCAATAAAAGATGTATTTTTTGAACGGATGTTTATAAATTTTGTGTTCTAGGAAATCCATGAAGATTTCTGCGAGTAAAGAGCTTAGTGGATTTCCCATCATTAAACCTTCTTCGCTAGTATATAAAGTATTGTTAAATTTGAAGAAATTTTGGTTTATGCAAATATTTAATAAGTGTATTATTTCTGATTTTATGACGGGGTTTACTTTGTTATAATTTAAAAGTTCTTCTATCAGTTTTAATGTTTCCATTGGGGGGACACTAGGAAAAAGGTTTTTAACATCCCACGAAATCAATTTTGCATTGTTAGGTAAAGTTATATCTTTAATTTTTTTAGTTAGTTCTGCTGAGTTTTTTATGGAATATTTAGATGAAAATTTGGTGTGTTTTTTTATTATTTTAATGAGGTGTCTAGATAATTTGAAGGCCGGTGCTGTACAGTATGGAACTACGGGTCTGATGGGATAATTTTCTTTATGCAATTTAATGAAAGAGTATAATTCTGGTGGTTGGGGATTACTATTAATCAATCTATATTTTCCTCTATCTGTTATAATGACTTGTGTATCTTTTAATGCATTTTTTATGGCTTTTTGAAACTTTTGAGTTGGGTCTTTGTTTAAGATGTTATATTTGGCAGAATTAATAAAATTTTCGGTTTTCTCAATGTAATCTGTCTTGTTTATTGCAATGATTGAATTGCCTTTATCGGCTTTAGTGAAAATTAGAGAGTTTGTTTTGGTTTTTGTTTTGATTGATTTGAGTGTGGAAAGGTTTCTGTTTATAGGTGTTTGAGTATTGAAAGATTTTATTATATCAGTTGCGGCAAATTTTGTTTGATTATTAGAGTTTTTTGAAGCTAATTCTGTTTCTATAATTAATGTGTCGATATTTTGTTTATTTTTAATTAAATACCTTCTTGAAAATAACCATTCTTTCACAAAAGAAATAGAAATTCTACATGTTGAAAATAGAGGTCTAAAATTGAACTTATGGGAAATTTACGAAATAAATAAACATAAAAACAGCAATAACCTAGTAAATGAACAAATAGATTTTTATTACACCCCTCTATTCAATATTTACAAGAGATCGAATGAACATGATTCTGAAAGGAATATTCTTTGAGAAAACCAACCCGACGAACAATTTAAAAACACATGTACACCTTCTGTAAAAAATCTTATAAATTCATTGTACAACAACTGTTACTTCGTATTCTGATGAAGTCTTTCAAGCAAAGACGAAACGTACGTCAATACCAAAAATAAAGTAGAAAATGTAAACAAGTGTTTTATTTTATAATGATAATATTATGACATTTATGTTTTGAAAATATTTTCCGGCATATGTCCACCATGACTACCTCCTAGTGTTGGCATGTAATGAAAAAACAGATGTGATGTTACAGAATGTAATAGCGAGTGTTGAACCAAGGCGGCTATTACTTTTTGTAAATGATGGCAATCTGAACATCTTGATCATGAAATTTAGTTTAGAAACTCAACCATCCCACCCAACACTCCCAACGAGTTATTACGTTCGAAACAGAATTGCAAAAAGTTCAAAATGAGAATTTCTCATCTCATCTCAAAGATTCTTGAGGATGTTGGCACCTCGCTTAGGAAATGAATTTGCAATCAAAATCAATAAATGAAAATTGACCTGTCTCCCTGTTTTTCGTAAGAACTTATACTTACGTAAATATTCGGCTGGACTGTTTTATGTGCGCTCAAATTCCCGATGTTAAATGCATTTATGAATCTGACATAACGCCGAAACTTACTTTTGGAAGTAAGCCAAAGAAAAAATTTGGCTTTATTCTCTCGACCCGTTGACGGATTGAAAAGTTCAAACTATCACTCAACGTTTAACAGATTGATTTTTTGAATTGCAGGACAACAATGGAAAAACCACATTGAAAGAATGAATAATTTTATGTTATGAGAACTCATTCCTACACAAATACGAAATATTGTTTCATCAAGAATATACAATGGAAAATTCTTCGAATTCTCCAATGAGATATCAAATAAAACGCAATAAGGATGTGTTACGCATTCTGCAATCGAGACGAAAATTCCTTCACGTTCGAGTATTCCGTTCTGTTACTGAATGAATTGACATCTCGTCTATTCTCAGATAGAAAATTATGAAAATTTGCACAAAATATGCTGAATTTCCGTCTGGAACATTCGCGTTGTCTTAAATCGATTGACTGGCTTTCTTAGATGATAAAATACGGATATAGCATCCTGATTGAAAAACTTTTCCTAAGGACTCTGTCGGAAATTCATTCATTGCTATTTTAGACATGTAATATTGATGGAATTCCGAACTCTCATAAACCTCTACAGTAGTATTTGATTGACTCGATCTAAAGAAGAAGGAAATTGAACCAAAAGGCCGCCATCTGTTTTGTCAATTTAGGATCCGAGACAAAGAAAAGTTCGCAGAGAATGAATGCAGTTCATAATCGATTCGTTGGTTGTCTTCATACACTGCGATCCAATTTGTTCATCTTCCTCTTCTGTTCGTCGATAATTAGGGAGCTGCTATAGATATCTTAGGCTGACAGGAATATCTTCTCGGAGTTTATTTTCGCAGAATAATTCGAGATGAAAGTGAAATAGCACTAAAATAATTTTCATTGGACTATGATTTTCAGGAAATATTTGTGATCATTAATACAAATCGATTTTTTGCTGTATATTTTTTGAACCAAGTTAATTCTGCTCCATTTTTTCATCAAGGGTTCATGTGAATTCATTGAAATAATTTTCAGGCATTACTCATAAAAGCAGTTACGTCAGAAATTTTGGTTCAATGAACTTTACTGATATGTTATACCCAATAATAGTTTATACAAATTTGTAATGACTTCAAGAAGTATCAAACTGAACATCCATAAATTTGAATGTATTGGCCGATGCTTATTAGAAGCTAATTATAATTGATAAATTGATGAAGTACATGTTCCAATTTATACTTCATTTTAATGGTTCTAACGTACATTTCCCATCTTGAAGGACTTTGTCGAAGAAAAAGGTATACAGTTTTTGTTTTGAATTCATAGTTCTTGAAAAAAGTGTTCTGATATTATTTGAAGTGGTTTACAATACAAAGGTATTGCCCGTTTCAGACCCATCCCTAAAAAATATTGAAGAGAGGAGAGAAATAAAAGTCGGCCTGGTCGTTTAAAAGGATGTTGTTATTTTTATGCTCATCAGTTTCCCATATTTTTCCATAAATTGAGTTTCAGAGCTCTGTTCTCGAATGGTTTGTATATTTTACAGATGTCTGAAACTGAATTTATGGAAAATATATATTGGGAAAAAAGATGACAATCAACCTTTCCTGGATGCAATTAATGGTCAAGAGGATCTAGAACACAATTCTCACCACGGTCTAAAAGAAACTAATACATACTTAATTATAGTTCCAATTACTCAGTATCAATAAAAGAAGGCATCATACTTTCATCATACATCCATGTATATATGCAGTAACAAGGATCAGTTAAAATAGGATGTGAGAAATATCAAGAAGGATCTCTTGGAAAATGGCTACATTTCTGAAATATTTACATGAAGGCACCACACAAAAGTGCACACTTATAAAGCTGACTCTTCAGAGCATAATACAAAATATGAATTACTTGGGTGAAAGTCTTGTCAGATAAAATCTACAAAAAAGCTCGGTCTCCAACATCCAGACGGTGTTCAAATCGGAGAATACCCCAGAAATTTCCTCATAAAAACTAGACCGGAACAATGAGTGAACGACAAAAACTGCATTTACTCGATTCCTTGTAAATGTATTATAATTTATATAGAAGAAATAAAACGGCCTCTTGAAGTCAACTTAAAGGAGCACAGACTACAGCATCAAAGGAAAGACAACTAAATATCGAGCATCATCATTTCTAGTGGACCCAGCAGAAGTTATCCACCGGGAACAACAGTGGAGAAAGCGCAAGTTATAAGAGGCAGTCTTCATACAATAAAATCGACACGTCCACAGCCACCCAAAATAGAAGTTTTATAAATATGGCGACCTCTACTAGACCCAACGCAGAACGTGAAATAAGAACCGTATCCACCACTATTCGTGATCATACCACCTCTACAGTCCTCACATACATATAAAGGCGCAGAGATAAAAAATAATTTTTATTCATTTGAAATGGTAAGAGATACCTTACTCAGCAAAACGTCATGAAATACAAAATATTACCTCTTTTCGATAATTTCAAGAACGGAACCTTCCTCAATTATATTTTAATTTCAATTATCTGGTTTCAGATTCAATTCATAGTAATTATTGCTTCTATTTCCGCACATATTCCAAACAACTTTCACATTTTTTTCATTTGTTCAAAAAATTCTCTTATTAAACTTATATCTTCCACTATCAGGTTCAATATATAGTAATTTTTTCTGTCCCTGGATATATTCCATTATTTTAACTCTTTTACAACCCTTTTCCAATCCATTTCGTAATTTGTGTATTGATTTGTTGACTGACTATGGGAGTCCGAAATCAAAATGAATAACTGGATATGAAAATAAGCATTGTGCAAAAAACAGACTATAAACAGAAAATGCTTAACTTCTGGAATTCATTAGCCTTAAATTGCGGGAATAAAAATGCTATATTAGAAAAAAAAATTTTTTAAGAAATTTTCCATTAGAAAATGCTAGCTACTATATGTTGAAGTATTCTTTAGTGCAAAAAATTTTGATCTGAGTTCTATGGACTGTTATTCATTTGAATAAGTTGAGAGTTCTTTATTGTACGTAATTGACTCTTCAAGTTCTGACATCATTTGTTACATATTTATTTCATTCCATTGTAATTTCATTTGTTCATTTTCAGAAAAATGTTCTGAACGGCGTCTATGAATTGATGGATTATTTCATCCGATTTCGTTTACAATTCTGATGATTGTAAATATAAAATTATTATGGAATATAAAACAAAACAGAAATCGAAACTATTCTGTAATTGAATTCGGAGGCTGTCAATAAAAAAAGTTGAAATCACAAACCTCAACGAGAAAAAGAATGACATGATTCAAATATTTTGTAGTAGCGAAATGGTTTAGGGAAATATTAATTTATTTAAGTGGCAGTCGCTAAAAATGAAAGGTAGCTTTATTTGATCGATTCGGTCTTTATTTTGTGGAAACTCATTTTAATTAAAAAAATGTATATGAGACAGTAATTTATTTCCACAAAAATTTTTGTACTCCAACAATTGTTTCACTTCAAATCACCCCACCAACCAAAAGATGTCAGCATATTTAATAATAGTTTTATTCATCGATTATTGAATGTCCCTTTGAATTCAGATAACTTTTTGAAAGAATTAGATATTATTAAACAAATAGCGTCAAACAACGGTTACAACCCCTTTCTTATAGACAAAATGGTATCCAATAAACAAAAGAAAATGGCATTAAATCTCGTGTACCCAATCATAAAAGAGGACAATACATAGAAATATTTTTTGTTATCTTATGTCAATGCATTATCTGAAAATATTTCTAAATATTTCAAAAGTTGTTTCAGTTATAACGCGGCTTTAATTAATAACCTAAGTACGTACATAAAAAACAATAAAGATCAAACAAATAGAGAAAATAAATCCGGAGTCTCCAAGTTGACTTGAAAATATTGCCCTTTAGTATACATTTGCCAGACTGGTAGATCATTCAAGAAACGTGTCCAAGAACACCAAAGGGGTTACATATCTGATTCTGTACATTCGACATATGCTAATCATCTTAAGGAATTCAGGCATAATTTCAACAATAATTATGAAATTATCCACGGTGAAAGCAAAAGTTCTAGATTAACACTTTTAGAATTTCTTGAAATCAACAGATATAATACCTGTAAAATCCTTTTGAAGGACAAACAGATGTTGATAAGTCTCCTTTATTGAATATCTTTCCTTATGGCATTTTTAGCGGCAAACTCCAATAAACACTTAGAGTTTTTATGACTTGTACTTCCATTATTTGGTCACGTACCCAACAATGTATTTAAACTCGGTTACACTAAATACCATCAGACAGTACAATGTAATAGCTGAAGAAGCCACATCGTGGTGAAACAATTGTTGTAGTAGTACAATCATTTTTGTGGAAATAAATAACTGTGTCATATACATTTTTTTAAAGGTATTTTTGCCTAGCATTTGTAGATAACCGAGTCAAAATATGCTTACTAATAACGGTTAGAAACACTGAACATCAACAAATCGAAAATGGAAAACAGATAAAATGCAATATCTAATATGAACGCACGAAACATGATAGGAGTAATTCGATTAAATTGTAGCAAGTTCTCGAACAAATATGCTCCATCATATCTTATGTATTAGACTGTATCATCTTTCTTTGTTAACCAAAGTGAAAATTACTTTTCGAATTCTTCAGAACTTCCACTTCCTTCAATTATTTCTGTGGAAAATTTGAAAGAGATAATTGTACCAAAGGAAATAAATAGATTAAATAGATGAATATTCCATTCGAGGAAAATCCATTGTACATTGGTATGAAAACACTATATTTTAAATATCATGCAGATTTATTCTGCACGTCTTCAGAAAGCAATGTAGAATTTCTACAAACGATAACTCTTCAGTCTCAATATTTGAAAAATAAAAATAATTAACAGAAAATATCTTACCAGACCAGTCACGGGCCCTTTAAACAAACCCCAGAATATAGTGAACTTTTAAAAATCCTACCTATTCTGTGTTCATCCCAGAAATTACAGAAGGTACTTACGAAAATGCACATGATGTATATGTAATAAACCAGAATTAAATTATTATATATACAATTAAATAATGAAAAGGTTTTAACTTGATAGAAGGATTATGACAATATTTTGAATTTAAGAAAGATTTATTCTGTTAATCTCCTACAGATTTTAATTTCAAAAAAATATTATTCAAAAAATTTTCAGAATTGAATTGAATAAATGTCTTAGAAAACATGATTTCACTTAAGTAGACATATATCATTAACTGAGTCCTTAAAATACTTTGCATGCTTTGTATAATATCTGTGACGAACATAGAATACGTAGGATTTTTAAAACTTCACTATATTCTGGTGTTTTTTGAATATTAAAAAAAATTTGAATATTAAAACATATTGAAATATGTTTGTCTTCTACAATTTTGATTTCAAAAAATTTTTATTCAAAAACTTTTAGAATTTATAACAAAATTTGAATATTAAAACATATTGAAATATGTTTGTCTTCTACAATTTTAATTTCACAAAATTTCTATTCAAAAACTTTTAGAATCTTAGAATTCTAAAAGTTTTTGAATAAAAATTTTTTGAAATTAAAATTGTAGAAGACAAACATATTTCAATATGTTTTAATATTCAAATTTTGTTATATTTCTTCTATAAAGTTCTATTCTATTTTATTCTGGTGTTTGTTTGAAGGAAGACGCGTGTCTGGTTTGGTAAGATATTTCTTGATTATTTTTATTTTCTAAATATGAAGTAGGACTGAAGAGTTATCCTTTGTAGTAATTTTAATTTATTTTAAGATGTACTGCATGTTTTAGGAATTTGTTTGATGGAACTCATTTGAAGTAAGTTATTTCTGAAGAAGTTCTTGTGGTTAAGTTTTGTATTTTTGGAAAGGAATGTGGTTTTCGTAATAAAAGATACGAAACAAAATTTTGTATCGTTTAATTAATATTTTTAAATGATAATTCATATTTCCTAGAATTCCTTCATTTCTTTTGATACTGTGTAATGAGTTTCAATTCTATATGTCTACTAAATTGAAAATATGTTTTCTGAGACATTTATTTAATTTAATTTAAAAAAGTTTTGGAATAAAATTTTTTTTTATTGAAATCTGTAGGAGGTCAAGAGAATAAATCTGTAAGATATCTAAAATATTGTAATAATCCTTCTATCACGTAAAAACTCCTTATTTACACTCTATATTTTATAGAATTTTTACAATTTATGAATACCTGTGAAAAATTGTGGGAATTTGGTGAACACATACAAATATTCACTTCTTCTTGTGGTGCAGTATATATATTTTAAAATTTCAAACTCGCAATAGCTCTCGAAGTTTCCGCTTTCGGTAAAAAATGATGATTTTCATTTTTCTAACGAAATTATGCCTTTCATTCAATCTTCTTCACCCTAATGAATGGTTAAATTTAAGGACTCATTTTCAGTCCCCCTCATTAATTTTTCTTGCCTTCAGGCCCCAAACCAGTCTCATCGAAGCATTTTTCGGTTGGACCATTGAGAACGAATAAACCATGAATCATTTTTTCCGAATTTTTTTACGGGCAGACCGCGGAAGCTTTTAATGAGTCGGCATTTCTAACGAATTCTCTGTAATGAAGTTATGGAAATTTTTTGAAGTACTGAAATCAGGAAACTGGTGAAGAGGTGTTAAACTGGTAATGTCCAAGACAAAATACGTATAAGTGTTTCTAGGTTCAAAATATCCTCTTTAATGTTTATTCACAATAAGATCTCAGGAGCTCGACAATAATTCACAAATAGTTTTCCAGTCTGGCTGACTGAGGGAAACGAGATGATCCTTTGAGGTGAAAGGAATTTTTTTATTCTTACAGATGATTACCACAGTATCGGGTGTTTTTTTGAGAGTGACAGAATTTTCGATAGGGATAACTGTGATTTGACAGAAAGTAGAAACAATGTTGTTCGACATTTCTGTTCAGTATACATTGACAAATTATCATGGAAAGACTCACGCCGCAATAACGTTTATAAATTGTTGAAATTTATTTTCAAAATCAGTGTTCTATTCGCCAAAATTATAGAGCACTTCGTGAAATTTATGGTTTCCATAATCGTCCATCAGAGCAGCTTATTCGTCGAACTATGGATGGATTTCGGAAAACATTTTATCTACTCGATGCAACAACAGCAACAAAACAAAGAACTGTACGTACAGTTACTTTTTTATCGTAAAATTGTGTTTAGTGATGAAGCTCATTTCTAGTTGAACGGCTATGTAAACAAGCAAAATTGCCGTATATGCAGTGAAAACAATCCTGAAGAAGTTCTGCAGGTTCCATTGCATCCTGAAAAATGCACTGTATGTTGTGCTTTACACGCAGGAGGCCTCATCGGTCCATCTTTCTTTAAAAACGATGCTGGAGCTAATGTTACAGTGAATAGTGCTCGTTACAGATCGATGATCAATGATTATTTGTTTCAAAATTTGAATGTGTTTTGGTTCCAACAAGATGGTGCTACACTTCATGCTGCTACCGTAACAATTGATTTATAGAAAGAAAGGCTTGGCGATAACATGATTTCGGGAAATGGTCCAATTAATTGGCCTCCAAGATCATGCGACATAACTCCACTGGATTATTTTCGTTGGGGTTATGTCAAGTCATTGGTTTATGCTGATAAACCAGAAACAATAGACCCTTTGGAAGCCAACATAACTCGTGTTATTGATGAAATAAGACCTCGAATTACTTCGCCTGGTCGAATGCGGTTCCTCAGAGCTAGTCGTGGTGGACATATACCGGCAATTATTTTCAAAACATAAATGTCATAAAATTATCTTCCAAATAAAAAAATTGGCTTCAATCTTCATTTAAATGTGTTATATTTCAATTTAAAGTTCTATCACTCTAAAAAAACACCCGATAGATGAAGTTCATTTTCGGTTTTGATCATAGGGTATATTTCGTAAAGAGTATTTTTATACTGTTTTCTGGGTATCATACTGTCTTTTACTGATGACGAATAACCGTTAACAGTTGCTATTTGTTTTATTCATTGCTTCATTTTTAACCCCGACTGTCCTATCTAACGGCACCGCATCCAGCATAGTTAAAGACGTCTCCTTTTTAAAATCATAACGCCCTATAACGTGACCCCTACCGAAGCTCACTGGGAAGGGGGTGTGTTGTAACGTGCTCGCTTCTTCCCCAGAATTCCGCTCTGCTCTGCTACACCTTCCTGACTTCCTGACGTTTCATATAGAGGACGCGACCGCTTCTCGATAGCTCATAGCAGTGCACGCGACAGTCACTGAGTGTATAGAACACTCTCTACTGACGGTTTAGCACGATATCATCATTTCCGTTCCAGATCCCAAATCATTCGATATACCAAGAGTTCAGACGTTGGACAGCATCAGCGGCGAAAGACGAAATCGCCAAGAAATTGACCCTAACCCGGCAGAAGTCGGATAAGATTATATCAGATAGATCGCCCAGAGAGAACACATCGTGAAATAGAGGACAGACACGCAGTATGTGGTTACTAGTTTGTGAGTGACCACATGGACAGGAATCATCCTCGACAAGACCCAGCCTGAAGAGGTTTGCCCTGAATGGGCCATGACCTGAAATAAAGCATGCCAGTGGAAAAGATGGTCTGAACCAGGAGTTGTTCTGGACAAACCTGACGAGCGGGATCCAGCCGAAGGTGCAACGACCGGTTTCGGACTCCTCCCAGTCCAACTGCCAACGAGACAATAACGCCTCAAAGTACGACCCAGAGCAGCGGTGCACCAGTAGAGACCGATCCTCTGAACCGATAGAAATAGCAGGAAGAGAAGTGTCTTCAAAATTGAAAGGAAGACCTTTCTTTAGATGGTAGTGAGCTGCTCGATATAGTATGTAGTAGTGCGCCGGGATACTTCCAGTCACCACCTGTAACATCGCCGTAGCCACAGTGCAACACATTGGGGAAACCAAGAGCAAGAAGTGCCTCTGTGCAGACACCCGTCTGACATGGAAATGCTCAACTCGATGGAACCAGGCCGCAGCACAATAGGAGATGATGGAAATAAATATACACTTATATAAAAGTGGGAATGAGCGAGATTGAATGCCTCCCAAGGACCGTCTCAACCGCATCAACCCACAGCTACAGCCTTTGATTTCTCACGCAGCGCCTTCACGTGTGGCAGAAAAGTAAGTCCCGAGTCTACCAGGGCATCCAAATACTTGTGCTCGCGAACCCAACGGAATGACACACCCGACACATACCCTTGGAGGGCGACCTACGTGCAGACTTCCCCTCAACAATACTGCAGCGGATTTACTCATCGACACGGTCAGCTTGTTACGCAAAAACCATTCGACCGTAACATCAACTAGACGTTGATGTGCAGCCTCGAGAGCGCGACGACTGTTTGCTCCAACTAGAAGCGCCAGATCATCGGCATAGGCGATAGCAAGGCCCTCCTCCTTCGAAAGTAAAAGCAGCAATTCATCGAAAACTAGATTCCAGAGTGAGGGTCCAAGTATTGAACCCTGAGGACAGCCTTTCTCAAGACCTCTAGACCGGGAGAAGAAGTGCCGTACAAAAGCTGGTCTTGAGGGATGGACAACTCTCGAGCACGACGGAGGATACTTGGCCACCAAAGTGAGTCGAACGCACCCTCGATATCTATAAAAATAGCAGCAACGTATTTGTAGCTAGACTCACGAGCATAACTGACTAGTCGGGAGACAGCATCTTCAGTAGATAGACCAGGCCTAAAGCCATACTGCAGGGGCGAGAAATTACTCGGATCCAAAAGATCTTCAGAGAGACGGCTCAACATAAGCCGTTCGAGAAACTTGCCTAAGGTTGACAGAAGGCTAATAGGTCGGTAAGATTTTGGGTCCTGAATTTCACGATCATCAGATTTTAAAAGCAGACATAGTGTTGCCGACTTCCAGATTTTCGGAAAATAGCCAAAAGAAAAGCAAAGGGTAAAAAGTTTAATTAAGAACTCAGGAATCACTTCCCAAGTTCTTCGAAGTATTGGGCCAGTGATACGGTCAGGGCCAGGAGCACCCCGAAGAGGAGAAGCCATAATGGCAGTCCCCAGTTCGGATGCTGTAAATGGGGAGAAATCATAGAGGGACACATCCAGAGGGGAAGAGACGCTAGGACAAACTAGCTCTTGTTCGATGAAAACAGAACCAGGGTCATCAGGTGTAAAAAGCCGGTCCATGATCGCACCAGCTAACTCAGCGAGACTTTCGGTAAATTATCCGTCAGGACGGCGGACGGAGTGCGAGATTAACGGGCGAGACACTCTGCCGGACGCAATCTTATGGACCAGTTATGATTTTTAGCTCGACGAATGGCGGCCGTGTATTTATTACGTTCAGATCGATAGGCGGAAAGAAGGTAAGCAATAACAGAAACAGAAGCGTCGCGGGACTTAGCTCTCCGGAATGCCTTACGTTTCTCACACACTGCCGAACGAATGCAAAAAAGCTCGCTAGTCCACCAGCCTACCTTTATGAAGTCACGAGAGAAGACCGGGATTGAAGACACGGCAGAGCCGAGTATGGCAGAGGAAACTGAGACAGGCAGTTGCTCCAGATCCTCTCTAGAAGATGGATCAAAGGACACTCCATGGATAGCTGACTCCAAAAGAACAACAAAGAGTTCCCAATCTGCTTTGAGATGCACAAAATAGAGTCCCTAGTGCAAAGGATATACAATGGGAGCCAAAGGAGCCAAGGGGCTAAGGTCAAAGAAGATAGATCTGTGATCACCGACCCTCAGTCCATCATAGACACGCCAGTGGCGCACCCAGTCAGAAACGGAGGGTGAAGCTAGCGTAACGTCGATGTTAGACTCACCGTTAGGCGTCCAGAATGTGGAAGGTTGGCCAGATATATTCAAGATCACCAGACGTTGACGTGCTATGAATTTCTCCAAAGAGGAACCGCGACCATCATGACACGTGAATTCTACCAGAATAGTTATTGGCTATTTTGAGGATACCTCTTTTCCAAGTGACTACACAGCAGTCTCCGCAGTCCACCCCTAGAGGTAAAAAGTGTGATAAGGATCACGCCATATCATCGCCCGTGGCGAGAACCCCTCCAAAGAGATGAACCCACCAGCTTCCAGTTTGGGACCCGACTCGAAAGCCATAACCGTCTGACTGGTAGAAGCGAAGCACTATCATACCCCTACTAGCTCAGCAGGTCAGTACCCGAGTTGTTTGAGACGCAACTCACCCGCCGGAGGGAATTCTTATCCATCCACCCGAACGCAGTCACATGAACTAAGATAAACTCAAGATTGACGACTACAATTGATCCTGGTACGAGCACCGTCTAGCGGCCTGCACGTCCTGACTCACCGAACCCATGTGAGGTCATTTGATTGATCCTGGCGTCAAGCACTAATGGCGGAGCCATTTCGTCGAGATCCACAAACCCTAAATTGTTACGCATTAATCCAGGGGCCAGGACAGGCCGGTCGAACCGTCAAGTCCCGCTAATCTCCGAGTCGTTTCATGAGAATATCCCGAACATGGGGGTCTGCGAACAGATAAACGAAATACCCCCCTAGTCCAGCATGCGGACTTTCAACCACTGCCCCATCGAGTCCAACGCCAATGGGGTGGCCAGGTGGTACAAGTTATACCTGTGGGCAAACCACCCCCCCCGATGTAACGCAGAATGCTACATAACGCATTCGGCCATTACACAGAATCCGGAGATTCATACTACGATAGGGTAGAGTATGCCAGTTTTAAGGGAGAAGCCCTGTGCTGCGACAGACTCCCTTGTCACTGAGTTAATCAACCGGTTCAGTCCTCCATTTCACCTGAGCGGCAAAACTAGGGCCCCATTCGGAGATCTTCCACCATAAGGTCCAGTGACTGGCGCGAAATGGCATTACGTTAGACACCAAGACTTAACACTCCATTTCGCCGGGACGAAACTAGGGTCCTAGTCATGACAAGCGCCCCCATCACGTCAAAATCTAATGCTTGGGGGGCGCGACCATCATAACAGCCAGAAACCAAAGGTTGGAGTGTGCGTTGGAATCTACGCAAACAATAAAGTCAGAACATCGCAAACTTGAAATGATTAGGTCCAGCCTATATAAGAATAAATCAAAATATGAAAAATACTGACAGTAAACATTCAAAAGATGAAATTTACGGGATCCAATAGTGACCATAACAGACGTAATGTGCGTATCACAGAACTGCGACAACGCAAAGACCTCCAACGTTGGATCAAGAACCACAATCACGGACATAGGTGAGCCTCCGCGAGAATGAACAACGATGATGTCAATCCCAGACACCTCAGCTCCCCAAAAGCAATATATGGATCTTGAATGGCGATGAGACTGACTGACCACTCGCCCGCCAGCCGAAGAATTGCCGGGCTAGCTGAAGCAGAGCGCTGAGCATTAAATTGAATTATTTTGAGGGAGGTCATCGGTAGTCAATTAAACGCTTTTCGATAAAATTGAATTTCGATAATACTCAGTTCGCCGTCCTCGTCGGCTTCAAGTAGATCAGACTACAAACGTTCGACCATCGACGTTCCAGCAAAGCTGATAGGCGTCATTGGAAGGCTTGTACCCGATCGCCAATCTAATGTTCAGTTCAGGGGCTTGCAAGTTGGAATGAAACGCATCACCTACGTAAACTAAAAAGATTGGAAGCTCCCTTATAACACTACTTCGTTAAAACGTTTCAATATAAATATATTGGATTCAAGGTATAGTACACGTATGTGTGGGCTTACAGAATATATTGAATATACTGAAATTATGTGAATTATTTTATTTGGAAATAGTTATATCCATTTTTTTCTTTTTATGAGTGATTTTTATTGACTGCTGAATTGCGCTAACGTACTCAAGAAAAATGGAAAGTTGTCTTTCTATACCTTTGAAGCAAGAATAACTTATGTCTACATACGTGTACCAATTATTTCGGTATATTTCCTATACTGTATGGTATTTGTAGTACGTCATCCAATTCGATATTTGTAGATTTCTTTGTTGAATCTATACTGTCAAGAGTTTCAGATTGAAAGTCGCTTTGATAAAATGAATGAAATTCATGAACCAAGATCCCTATGCAATATCTAGAAGCTGTACTCGTATTCATACGTTCGATTTTCAGTGTATGTTCTTGATTATTTTCGAACTTCGCAAAAGGTGAAGTAAAATCCTATTCTCAAATATCCTATATTCACATGCACACTCTAAATCCTACTTCACAGGATTTGCAGGATATTTTTCGATTATAGCTGAGAAAATTCTGAACATTGATCTCCTATCGAAGAGGAAATATGATATTAAAAATTTCATATACTTTAATATAGGGTGGGTTGCGAACAAGGGAAAGAATTATGCTAGGATGAAGATGTAACAAATCAGAAAAATAAAATAATGAGGTTTTTTACTTGATAAAAGGCTAATTACAAACTTTGAATATCAAAGCAGATATAATCTGTTTTAATTTTTTTTTTTAATTAAAATTGTAGAAGACTAACAGCTTAAATCTGTTTTGATATTCAAAGTTTGTAATTATCCTTTTATCAAGTGAAAAACCGCATCTTTTTATTTTATTTTATATATAATATATAATTATATTAGGTTTTTGAATAATGAAATTTATTATAGAGTATCCAGTGGTTTAATGAAGGCCATAAAATACATAGCAAACTTTGTATGATTTCTGTGTTTAGCATAGAACATAGATAACCTTGGATATTAGATATACCTAGCTAGTTTTAATTGCATTCACAGAGTTTCCAGAAATTGTTTGGTAAGATTACAAATTTATTTATTTTTAATTGAATTTATATTATAAATGTAAAGTTGAACCGACCTTATCTGAATTCTAATTGTTTTTGAGGATGTGCTACATGTTTCTGAGAGTTTTTGATGTAACTTATTTAAATATTTCAACATATTAAATATTTCAAATAAATTAGTTTTGGAGAAGTTCTTGAAATTGTTGTGAATTTTTAAAAATATTTAGTTTTCATAAATATAATACCAGAAACTGAACATGTTGTCAACTTTTTGTCAAAGGCAAAATATACGTACCACGGCCTTTCTGACGAGTTCAGGTGCGTATGTTTGGAACGAAACATTCGATATTACTTATTTTTAATTTTAATTAATATTTATTTTTGTTGGATTTTTTATTCCATTTGATATTGTATACTGAATTTTGATTTTTATACGTCTATTAAATATAAGCAGTGTTCATTATTAGACATTAATTTAATTCTAATGGTTTTTAAAAAAAAAAAAATTTGAAATTGAAATTGTAGAAGACTAGATTAAAGAAGACAGATTAAATCTGTTTTGAAATTAAAAATTCAAAATCAGAAAAGGAAAAGAAACTTATCCTACCAACCATCTAACCAAACTCAGCAATCTTCAAATAAAATTTTGTGACGCGTAACCTTCTATATCTTGGTGTGCTAGCATTAATCGGTCTTTTTGTGAGCTTGCTTTAGGACTAAGCGTGCTATATATTTTTAAGACAAATGTATTTTTATATTTTGAGCCGAAAATTATCTAAGATGACTAGGTTTGACCCATTAATGAAGAACTCGAGGTCAGAAGTGAGTCCAACTGATCTGATTTAGAGACTTGAAATTTTCAGGGTGGGTTAAGAGTCTAATTATATCAGTTATGTCCAGAAATGCACAGAATTAGCTTAGTGGATCGCTCCTGTCCTCTCTAACTTTCGAACGAAAGGAACAAGCGACTTGAAACTCGTAGAGTTTGGCGCCTCAATATCTCTGTGGTGTTCGTTAAGTTTCAGTGGTTCAGCAATTATTCACATTTGAAACTTGTTTCAAATTTCTTCACGAGAGCAGTTCTTGAATTGGAACTTGTTCAGCTTTCAGATAATAGAATTCAGAACAAGGTGATTTCTGTATAATCCGTAGCTTCTTCAAGAAGTAATTCACAGATTTGAAATTTTCAGGGCAAATGGGCTGTTGAGGAAGCGCGTTAAAGGTTTGTCTTCATTTTTCACCATTATTCTACGTTGGAGTTTGGAAGGTTACTTTAATCAAACTGTTATTTCATGAATATCGTGTAATATTTCAAGTTTATAGATATTACGAGTAAAAGGGCATCTAATGAATATATTCCTTTATAAGTTCCCATTGTTTTGAGTTCGTGTGGGTAGGAACTATATGATGGTTGAAACTGTCCAAGAGCCAGTCATATTTCAATTGAAGTAGCAATTCCTAAATTGGTAAAATATATATTATTTCGAAGTAACAAAAGAAAATCGCTGAAATAAGAAAACTATTCTAGAAAAATCCAAATACTGCTATTAAATAAATGTGTTAGGCGATCTCATATCTGAGAATGATTTTGAACAGGTCTAGATATCAATGAAATAATATGGTTGATATAAGCTTATGGCATATATTTCCGAGCAACTTGATCTTCGTGCATATTTTAGAGTCTGTAGAAGATGTTGAGAAAAGGGTAGTTTCCTTCTTAACTCATCTTAAAATATTCCACAGGATATAGTAATGAGGAACGTCTCTCAACTTTTGTGGAGATCATTTAGAGAAGGCAGTAAACTGTTTGTAGGACAATGCGCATTTGTCATGTGGCCTGAAATAAAGATGGGTGGGGTAATAGGTCATCATGAGTAATGGTTTCCTAAAGCATTAATCCAACACGACTTCTAAAATATAGGGAAATGTACCTATAACAGGAGCATGACAAGAGAAACCTAGCCAAAAACAGTCTGGCAGAAATTAAAATGCCTGAATAATTTCAAAGAGGTTCTCGGGTACTTCGATATGGCAAAATCCAAAAAGTACCTGTATTTTAGTGAGAACACCTTCTCACAGACTTCCTCACTAGGTGTATTTGTCACTGACGAGTGCAGATTCTGTGTGGAGGATCACCTAGTTACAGAATGCCCCGCCATTATAGGCTAACGCGAAAAATGCTTTGGACAAAAAACCTGTAGAAACGAGAATGTGACTCCCATTAAAACATCTCACATACTGGAGTTCTTCAGAACTCTGACTCGAAATCAAGCTATAGTACAGCTTTGATAGGGACCTTAGAGATCTTAAGGTCGCGGGTAACTACATTTAAATCTATGAGATCTTTATGTTCCATCCTAAGCACACTCATCAGAATTTCTTTCTTTACATGTATGTGCAGCTGCGTGAGATATAATAAAACCTTCAATTCTGCTGTGGAAGTTGTATACGCTCCTTCTATGATACCTAGACAAGCAAGTCTTTCTTGTGCAGCCTTTGCAAGCTTGTCCTTTCCCCACCTTTCCTACCTCTAGGTGGGAATTTTAACCGTTTCATCTCCTTCTCTAAACTATTTGTCAGTTATTTGTCGCATATTAGCGAAAACGGTCTCATAGTGCTCGAAGTGTGACGCGCCTATCTGTTTTAGGTTTCGGTTAACCTGTTGATTTTATCGGTGTATATCTACCTTCTTAGTATACATACGACACGCTTTCAGTGCAGTAAAAATAATACTGTAGCTAATTTCACGAAGGTACAAACCAATATCTCGACCTGTCAATTTCTTTAATATTGTGATAATTCTGAACTTTAAGAACTCGAGATATTTCAGTCTGAGAAGCACAATACTTAAAAAAGCTGTACAAGTCAGCTCTTATGAGCTGGTTTCTCCACAAAAAGCTAAGAGATAAAGTTTCTGCGAAAAATCATCAGATATAAATTATCAACAAAAATTTCATGCATTTAGTTACTGAAAACTTTCAGAAGACCAATTAAAAATCTCAGAAAAAATTTAATCAAAAATGTTTCATTACGAAATATCAACAAAGCCTATACTACTCTGTCAAGAAAGTACCGGGAATTTTCAATTAAAACAACATTTTTACATTTAATCGTCAAAATTTATTGGGTCGCCTTCAAAATAGGCTCCATTTGCTCCAATACATCTATGCCAACGGCTCTTCCTATAATCGAAACATTTTTTATAGGCGCTTTCCGGGATGGACTTTAGCTCTGGCGCCGAATTTTGTTTTATGGCTTCAATCGACTCAAAACGGGTGCCACGAAGGGGCAATTTTAGTTTTGGGAAGAGGAAAAAGTCGCAGGGAGCCAAATCCGGCGAATACGGTGGTTGCTGAAGGACGTTTGTTGAGTTTTTGGCGAGAAAGTCAGTCACAATCGTAGCTCGGTGAGAAGGCACGTTATCGTCATGCAAAATCCATGAGTTGTTAGCCCACAAATTTGGCTGCTTCTTACGGATACGCTCACGCAAACGTTTCATAACGCCTAGGTAATACTCCTTGTTTACCGTCTGACCCTCTGGAACGAATTCGTAGTGCACCACGCCACGGATATCGAAGAAAACAATGAGCATCACCTTCATTTTCGAGCGGCTTTGGCGTGGTTTTTTCGGTTTCGGCTCATTTTTTGCCACCCATTCCGATGATTGCTGGCTTGTTTGCATATCGTACTCGTAGACCCAGGTCTCATCACCAGTTATAATGCGTTCCATGAATGTAGAATCGGAATTACAGCGATACAGCATGTCTGAATCAACCTGTTCGCGATGACGTTTTTGAAGAAAATTCAGGTCTTTCGGTACGAGTCGTGCGGCCACCTTTCTCATGCCCAAAATATCAATCAAAATCGTACGTGCGGACTCGTGGGATATCTTAAGATCATGTGCTATCTCTCTCAAGCTGGTACCACGGTTTTGCAGCACCCTTTCCTTAATTTTATCGACGTTATCTTCGATCGAAGCCAACCACTTCACGACCGTCCTTGAAGGCTCTGTACCACTGATATGCACGAGTTTTCGATAGAGCATTATCACCAAAGGCCTACGAAAATTCATTTGCAACACAAAACTTTAAACAAATTCTTTGCTCAACGTAATCACCCATAGTAAAAATCGGCACGCACTCTGACATCGACTGACTTAATCAGCTGTTGCAAACACACTAGTTGACAGATCCCGCTCAAACTTGGCATAGTAATTAAGTACAGTGGTACCAACCTAGGAAAAAAAAAATTTACCTGCCTCATTGCCCCGCCAGATTTAAATCGATAATTCCCGGTACTTTCTTGACAGAATGTAAATACATCTCAAAATTTCAGTATGACAATGATATCGAAAGTGTTGAAATGAAAATATTATATGTTGTAATTTCAGTACACAAACTGTTATTTATACATTATGTAAAAACTATATGTTTTTTAATCCAATATTAACGGCTAAATTTTTAATGTAGAAGTTTTCTTCAATTGAATTCTAGGATTTAAGATAACTAGTTGCTGGTTATAAAGATTCAAGATATATCTCTGAAATTATATCTACAATACATTTGTTTTCCAATAATAAATGAGTTAACCAAACTTTTTTCGAAATTCCAGAAGATACATGTTATCACTGAATAATATTTAATGGTAATTTAACATAAATAGAGGTCAATTCTTGATAGAAGGTATATAAAATAATATAAATATTTTAAAAAAATTTTAAAAAATTTTAGAAAATTCTGGAGAGTGAAAGGTGAGTTGAATATATATTATTAATTGATGTTATATTTATTGAATATGAATATTTGAATACTGATGAGCAAAGTCGATTTTAAAACTTGTTTTTCGGTAATGTTTTACATATCTTGAGTTTTTATATAAAGTACCTTGGTTAGATATCCAATAATATTGAATAGTCTAAGTAAGATAGTTTTGTGATGAAATTCTTAAGATTATGTTGGATATTCTTGAAAGATATTGGTTTTCATAAGATTGATAAGCAGAAACAAAATTTTGTCTATTCAAAATGTTTAATTTATAGGATTTTGGTTAATAATTTTTATTTATTGGATTTTGTTATACCATTCGGATGTCTTATAATGAATGTTCATTTTATGTCATGATATAAGTGGTACTTATACGACATTATTTTAATTTATTTTCAGAAGTTATAATCATTGAATATAATCTTTTGGAATTAAATATGTAGAAGGCTAATTTTTTAAAAATTTTTTAAAATATTTATATTAATTAATGGTAATTGATGAACCATTCACTTCACTTCATCATATAAAAATATCAAATATTATTTCTTCAAGTGAGGGCGGAACGAATTGAAGGTGTGTGGGATTTTACAGGACGGAATAAACTGTATGGTTTTAGTACAAAATAAAGAAAATTGCTGAACGCAAAACTGTATTTCACTTCACAATCTGCTATAAACGAAATTTATTTCACTCACTCTTGTATCTCAAGAAATATTTCAATCGCTCTTATATATCTTATAAAGTCGAAAACACGAAACGCGATTAAAATCAATGTTGAAAAAAATATTGGTCTAATTTCTACGCCACGCAGTTTCCAGATGTCACGTGCACTAAAAATATGATTTGTTAAATGAAATTGTCCTCGTATGAAGGCTCTGTTTTGCTGAAAGCAAATAACCATTTCTCCGTTGACTTATCACGTTCAATATCCGTACTTCGCTTTGTCAAATACTGCCTGTGTTTGCAACAATTTTTAATTAAAGTGGGAGATTGAATCTTCGTTTTGCCAGATTGCAGTACAAGCGCGGCGTTCGTGTTAGAGGATGCATCTTGATAATAGACTCGGATGTACCTTCTGAGATAAATGACCGATTTTTCTAGAAAAATAGAATAGAGCTCATAATTGAGCGTAATTCCACGGTACGGAGGATGAAATGCCCACAAATATTGTTGGAAAGAAAATAGAGCTGCTTCCTTCTGGAATGGCGGTATAATGAATTGATTTTTCTGGATATGTTTCTACTTTCACGAATAAATTTGAATGAATCATTCTTTAAATCCACTTTCTTTTCGAATTATAAACTAACTGAAAATTACTGGGAACTAGAAAAACATACATAAGGTATTTACTCCAGTACTACGTCAATTATATTAAGGCCCAAAAAGATCTATATTATGAATTTTATGTTCATTCTACATGAATGTAGGCTCGGATGGTCAAACTTTGAGGTTGATTAAACACATTTGCTTCATTCTTTATACGCATGTCAATACTTATTTACAATATAATATAAAATGTTTCAAACAACTCAAGAAATAATATTACTGTTCTCTTGCATTTAGAGGGCCTTTCGTTAACATGTGCCCATTTTGTTTTGCAAATAAAACACCTTATTTATTTGGAAATTATTGAAATTATTATTTCATTATAAAGTACACTGGATACCATTAGTTACGAAACAAAACATAATTCAAATGACCACGAAAACGCTGGCAAGAATGAAGTCGTTGAACCCAATTTTCCATGACTCTCTCACACAAATCATATCATATGTTAGCAAATACTCGTTCTATATTGATCTTTGTAACTAGTTTAAATTTACTATATAACTTCTGCAAACCAATGACTAAATTCAACCCCAAAGAAAGAAGTCCAGAGGAGTTAAATCGCAGGAACGAGGCGGGTAAGTTATCGGTCCATCATTTCCGACTTTTTCTAAGCATCAATTACTGAATATACGACGCCTTAAATGATCTGTTAGTTTGAGTTCTTGCGTTAAAACAATTTTGTACTCCTTCATTCTTGAACTAAACTTGCTCATAAATAGTTTAAGAAAATTGCAAACATGTTGTCACCAATATACTCATACTTTTCTACTATTATCACTCTAACGGATTCTTTTTGAATATCGTCCTCTCACGAAGTATTCAATATTCTGTGACGATGAACGAAAGCTTTAAACTGCAGTCACATGTAATTTATGTTCCAATTCTTGTTGTAAATACAAATGAACACAACGAAACTTATATCTCCATATTAGGGAAAGATGACATGACAAGCGATAATGATAACTCTGATGAATATGGCTCTTAAATTATTTCAGTTCGGTTTCCTTAAA
The DNA here is from genome assembly GCA_034642435.1 of Megalocaria dilatata. Lineage (NCBI taxonomy): Eukaryota > Metazoa > Arthropoda > Insecta > Coleoptera > Coccinellidae > Megalocaria > Megalocaria dilatata. The sequence goes on from CM067856.1 coordinate 46,281,354, forward strand.
TAAAAAGGATTATACATTTTGTGTTCCGGATTTCCCAGCCCTGTTTTAATGACATATGTCGAACAAAAGTGTGATCCGAAGCCTCATAGGTTTAGTTGGAGGTAAGCCATTTAACAATGTAGATCTCTTATCTACTGCTGAACGTGTGAAAATTGTGAAAACTTACCACAAAACCAATGATTCTTCAGTTTCGTGCATTACGAGCAGATATGGTTGACATTATCGTCCATCTGAGCGTACAATTGGTAACACAGTGAAAAAACTCGAAGAGGCTGGATCTGTTACTGATATCTTCAGGCCTATACATCATCGAAATGCACGGTCGACCGAAAATATTTCTACGGTAAGTGAAAGTGTTGAAGAATATTCAAATTTATCAATTCATCGGCACAACATTTGGGCCTCTCGGCCTCTCTTACGGCACGCTATGTCGTTATTTACATTTGGTATTACATCTCCATCCTTATAAGGTTCAGTCAACACAAGAACTAAAGACAGCTTACCATAGAATGCGTAGAACATATGCCGATTGTGTGCTTGAAGAACAACATTTGGATGACGATTTTTCGCATCCAATTTTCTTAGCGGCGAAGCACATTTTTCACTCGGTGGATATGTAAACAAGCAAAATTGTCGCATCTGGGGCAGTAAAAATTCTCATGTAACTGTTGAGAGACCATAATATCCACAAAAAGTCACTGTTTGGTTTGCAATTTGATCTGGTGGAATGATTGGCCCGTAATCCTTTGAAAATGAAGAAGGTGTCACTCAAACTGCCAATTCTCATCGCTGTAGCCAAATGTTACCCATTTATTTTGGCCTGAAATTAATGATATGGTATTGGAAGAGATTTGGTTCCAGCAATATGATGCAATGACCCACACAACAGGACCCATTTTTGCTTTATTACAAGAAACATTTCCAGAACGTCTAATTCTGCGATGTGAATTGGCCACTAAGATCTTTTGATTTAACGCCTTTGGATTTTTTTGTGGGGTTATAATAAGCATCGTGTTTATGCCTATAATTTTCAGATTATTGATGGTCTGAGGTGAAGTTATTGGTGAGATATTGCCCTAAATGTGTCTAGGATTCATCGAAAATTACCTCACATGGATTGAGTCTTGTAAGAGATCACACAGAGGACATTCACATAATGGCAAGGTCCAAGCATTATATTGAAATAAAAATTTGATCCATATTCTAAATAAAAGAGTGTTTTATTCACGTATACTTTCGGAAGCACAAAATAGATAACCTGTATATTCAATTCGTAGCGAAATCATAATTACTCCACTGTCGACAAGGTGAGGGATAATATCATATCCTCTATCAAATCTTTCAAACTATGTTTATATCAAAAGTACACAGCAGCTAAAAGCATATTTGCTTCCTACATTCAACGTGTGATGGCAGAGTTGTGTCTCCAAACATTGTTAATCATCACACGTCAGCTCCCTCATGCATATCACATGACTACAAATGGTGTTGTTTCGCGGAAAAACGCGATAAAAAACATTTTTTCAATTCTATGGATCGCTACGAAAGATAGATTTTTTGTCACAACAGTTCTAAAGGGAATTTTCAGAATGATGAAATAGCAGTGGATTTAGATCTGAAGAAGGTTTAACCATGATGAAATAAAATAAATGGAGGTTTATACTTGATAGAAGCTATATAAAATTATTTATATATATTAATATTTACAGATATATTATGTTACCCTTCTACATATTTAATTTCAAAAAATTATATTTAATATTATAACTTCAGGAATTAAATTAATGTCATATGAGCACTGCACATATCAAAGGAAATATAAAATAAACATTCATTATAAGACATCCAAATGAGATAGCAAAATCCAATAAATATAAATTGTTAACAAAATTCCTATAAATTAAATATTTTGAGTAGACAAAATTTTGTTTCTGCCCATCCCTCTTATGAAAACAAATATCTTTCAAAAATGTTTAACATAATCTTGAGAATTTCATCGTAAAACTATCTTACTTAGAATATTGAATATTATTGGATATCTCACTAAGGTACTTTTTAGAAAATCAAGATATGTAAAAACATCACAAGAAAACAAGTTTTAAGAGAGAGTTTGCTTCGTCAGTACTCAATCGTATTCAATAAAATATAACATCAACGTACAAAAAATATTTACTCACCTTTAACAACTCAGAAAGCGTCTTGGTGAATGAATACTGAACATTTAAATGGAGTCTAATGTTGACTCGAAATAAATCGTTCTGTGGTTTACCATTGATCTTAAAGATTGAAAGGCAATTTAACGGCCTCTGTTATAGCACAAGGACCATCTGTATGAAGAATGATAAGGAAACCAAATAATTATATATTACGAATAAAATAAAATAAATGGAGGTTTATACTACTGATAGAAGGTATATAAAATTATTTAAATATTTTAATATTCACAGATATATTGAGTACTGACGAAGCAAAGTCTCTCTTAAAACTTGTTTAGTAATATTTTTATATGTCTTGAGATTTTCTAAAAAGTAACTTAGATATCCAATAATATTGAATATTCTAAGTAAGATAGTTTTACGATGAAATTGTTAAGATTATGTTCAACATTTTTGAAAGATATTTGTTTCCATAAGAGGGATGAGCAGAAAAAATTTTGTCTACTCAAAATATTTAATTTATAGGAATTTGGTTAACAATTTATATTTATTGGATTTTGTTATCTCATTTGGATGTCTTATAATGAATGTTTTTTATATGTCGTTTGAAATGGGCAGTGCTTATATGACATTAATTCAATTCCTGAAGTTATAATATTAAATATAACTTTTTTAAATTAAATATGTAGAAGGCTAATAGAATATATATGTAAATTTCAATCTTTAAGATCAATGGTAAACCACAGAATTATTTATTTCGAGTCAACATTAGACTCCATTTAAATGTTCAGTATCCATTTACCAAGAATTGTTGAAGGTGAGTAAATATTTTTTGTTGATTGATGTTATATTTTATTGAATAGGATTGAGTACTGACGAAGCAAAGTCGCTCTTAAAACCTGTTTTTTAGTAATTTTTCTACTTATCTTGAGATTTTATAAAAAGTAACTTAGTTAGATATCCAATCATATTGAATATTCTTAGTGAGATAGTTTTTTGATGAAATTCTTAAGATTATATTAAACATTTTTGAGAGATATCTGTTTTCATAAAAGGAATGAGCAGAAACAAAATTCTGTCTACTCAAAATATTCAATTTATGGGAATTTTGTTAACAATTCATATTCATTGATTTTATTATCTCATTTGGATGTCTTATAATGAATGTTTATTTTATATGTCGTTTGATATGAGCAGTGCTTATATGACATTAATTTAATTCCTGAAGTTATAATATTAAATAAAATTTTGTGAAATTGAATATGTAAAAGAATTTATCTGTTAGCCTTCACATTACAAGTTAGTGATGTGAAGAATCGAAACCGTGTGCGTCGCTCTAGAAAACCTGATAATATTGCTGCATTGCCTTAAGGTTGACGAAAACCCAGATTTGTCGATCTTTGAAATTTGGCGTTCCACAAACTACACTTCACTATGTTTTGCGTGAAGACTTAGGTCTTAAGACTTTTAAAGTTCTGTTAACACAGGAACTCAAGCAGCTCGACCACCAGCAACGTCATATCTTCCCTAATTGAGTTCCTAAAATGCGTCAAAATGATCCGGATTCTCATCGAAAAATCACCTTCAGCCCATTTTAATCTCGAAGGCTACGTCGATAAGCAGAACTGTCATATTTGAGACCCGACGAACGCACGAATAACTGCTATAAAGCCTCTCCATCCTCAACGTGTCACTGTTTGGTGCGATTTTTGGACTGGCGGTGTGATTGGACCTTACTTATTCGCAAATGAGGCTAGTGCAATTGTAACGGTAAATGGATTGCGAAACCGAACTATGACTAATGATTCTTTATGGCCGGAATTGGAAGATGTGTTACTTTCAGTAATCTATGGATGAAGATGATATTAAAAAAAATGTGAGCCTATAATAGCTTTATCCATAGATTACTAAAAGTACCGATGAACCCCCAGAACTTTTCCCAAGAACTCAGTATATTCAAGCAAAGAGCACAAATGCGTCAGGAACGTTGTGAACTTCACAGTGTTGTAAAGGGTGATTCATTTAGAGGTACTTTTTGTGGTGGAGATTTAATTGCTGATTGCGCATGCCTCGTGTTAACTGAAGTGCCATTTCTGTCGAGTAGTGTTTGACAAATCATAATGGAAAGACTTAGCCTGGCACAGCGTCTACTTTAACTTCAACTTCATCACGAAAATGGGCGTTCTACGAGGAATGTGTAGAAGAAATATGGACCGATTATTCCACCGGTCCATAAACTAAACCAAACAGTTGATTTTTCTGGATTCAATTTCGCTCTTGAAATTCTTCGGGTTGTTCTTCAACCCAAATACGCGCATTTTGTTTATTCACAAATCCATTAAGCCAAAAATGGGCCCCATCAGTGAACAAACTTTTTTTCGAAAACAGTGGATCTTCTGCGAGCTTGTCAAGAGCCTAACGACTAAAACGGAAACGATTCGGAAGGTGGGTCGGCTTCAGTTCTTGCACTAGTTGAATTTTGTAAGCTTTTAAAGAAAGATCCTTACGTTGTTGAATATGACAGGCCAAGCTGTTGAGAACGGCGACGAATCGACTCTTCACGGTCTTCGCGTACACTCTCCGCTAACACCCCTATATTTTCTTCACTACGTGTTGGGTGTGGTCTATTTGTGGTCCATTACTTTAATACTCAGTCATAAAGAGCTTCAAGATAGAGCAAATTTAGGTTTGGAATATTTCAACTTCTCGTTATTATCTTCTTAGCCTGATATTATGGCAGAGGACAAGTAGCTAGCACAAAAAATGATATGTCATTCGAAATCACACTAAATGAGGTATTTTTTGCTGAAAGGAAAACATGTCCATAATTAATAATTTTTCATCAATAAAACCATTGGAAAAATATGGATGATTTTGCTCACTTAAGAATCGTGATATTCACCTCCTTACCACGCCCGCAAGAAGAATTTTTTGGCAAGAAGAACTTCTTATCTTGTAGAAAATTAAATGTTGTTTCCAGGCATGTGGTCAAATGTGATGAGGCTACAAGAATAACTGAAGTTTTCTGGAAAAACTTCCTTGAAATCAAGAAATGTTAAATTGAAGAATAACTATCAACATTTCGACCATGTTTATATGACACTCTTTGTTTCAAATAAATTGTATGCTCACCGCTTGAAGTTTGGCCCTTTTGAAAGTAGGGAACCTGTATGAATTAGAAGCGTCGTTTTATACACTCCTAGACAGTAGTATTGACAGGCAAAGAGCTTCAAACTCAACGATGTTTCACAGAGGATTCAAACGGGCCAATACATGAGGATTTCATGCATGAACGAGACGTACCACATTATTAATTAACGCCGATTGCACAAACGGACCGGAGAGTATCAGTGACAGCATATTTTTCAGTGGCGAAATACGAATTGAATGTTTATGACAAAGGATATTCAAATAGTCAGCAACGACAGATAATCAGAAAATTCCGTCAATCGTAATGGAACGCAACGCAAACGGGCCATTCATCGGATCGTATTTCATCCCGCAGATTACGATAAAATCGACGCTAATAACTCTCTATTCAAATGTCCGTGCTTCCGGGAGATCACCCCTTCGAAATTAATTGGTTCTAGATAGGGATTGAGTACCTGTCGTTTCATCTTTATTCGAGGTCCAGATTGCAGATTCGATTATCGCGCACCGATTTATATAGGCGTAAGTGTTTTCATTGTAATTAATATATCTCTCTGAAATCATATAATTTTTTCAAAGAATTAGAATTAATAAACAGATAGCTCCAAACGACGGTTACAATCTTTTTCTCATAGACAAAATTGTATCCAATAAACAAAAGAATATGGCAACAAATCTCGTGTACGCAATCATAAAAGAGAACAATACATAGAAATACTTTTTGTTCTCTTATATTAATGGAGTATCTGAAAATTTCGCTAAACATTTAAAAAATAGTTTCAATTGCAATGCAGCTTTTGAAACCATCATTAGCCATAATATTTGTATAAAAAACAATAGGGATCGAACAAAAAAAGAAAATAAATCCGGACTTTACAAGTTGACTTGCAAAGATTGCCCTTTAGTATCGTGTGTTTTTTCAGAGTGATAGAACTTTCGATAGGGATGACTGTGATTTGACAGAAGGAAGAAGCCATGTTGTTTTGACATTTCTATTCAGTAAGCATTGACTAATTGTCATGAAAAATTTATTATCAAAATTAATATTCTATTCGCCGAACTTATAAAGCACTCCTTGAAATTTATGGTTTACATAATTGTCCATCAGAGCAGCTTATTCGTCGAACTATCGATAGATATCGGACAACATTTTCTCTACTCGATGCAACAACAACATGACAAAGAACTGTACGTACAGAAAAAAATATCGCTGCTGTAAGTCATAGTGTTAATGATGATCCAAATTTGTCTGTTCGTCGACGTTCATAACAAGTTGGACTTTGTGCATACACCACATGGAAAATTTTGCGTAAAAATCTTGGTCTACACCCATACAAGATCCAACTGGTTCAAGAACTAAAGCCACTGGACCATAATGAGCATCGTTTGTTTGCTGATTGGGCCCTAGAACAGTTGATCCACTTTTTTATCGTAAAAATGTGTTAAGTGATGAAGCTCATTTCTGGTTGAACGGCTATGTAAACAAGCTAAATCGCTAAATCGCTGAAAAATGCACTGTATGGTGTGCTTTACACGCTGGAGGCATCATCGGTCCATATTTCTTTAAAAACGGTGCTGGAACTAATGTTACAGTGAATGGTGCTCGTTACAGATCGATGATCAATGATTATTTGTTTCAAAATTTGAATAGTATCGACCCAGAAGTGTTTTGGTTTCAACAAGATGGTGCTACACCTCATGCTGCTACCGTAATAATTCATTTATCGAAAGAAAGATTTGGCGATTACATTATTTAGAGAAATGGTCCAATTAATTGGCCTCCAAGATCATGCGATCTAACTCCCCTGGATTATTTTTTTGGGGTTATGTCAAGTCATTGATTTATGCTGATAAACCAGAAACAATAGACGCTTTGGAAGCCAACATAACTCGTCATATTTATGAAATAAGGCATGAATTACTCGAAAAAGTGGTCCAAAATCGATCTGTTCGAATGCGGTTCCTCAAAGCTAGTCGAGGTGGACATAATTTTTAAAATCTGAATGTCATAAAATTATCTTTCAAATGAAAAAAAATTTGGCATCAATCTTAATTTAAATGTGCTTTATTTTAGTTCAAGTTTCTATCACTCTAAAGAAAAAACCCCGATATATATATAGGCCAGACAGGTAGATCATTCCAGAAAAGAATCCAAGAACAACAAAGAATTTACATTTCGGATTCCGTACATTGGACATATGGTAATGATGTTAAGGAATTCAGGCATTATTTCAATAATAACTATGAAATTTTCCACGTCGAAAGCAAAAATTCTGGATTTACACTTTTAGAATCTTTGGAAATCAATAGCTATCTATAATGCCCGTAAAATCCTTCTGAATGAACAAACAGATATTGACAGACCCCCATTACTGAATATCTTTTCCTAATGGTATTCTTCAGCGGAAAACTCCAATAAACACCCTAAGTTATTATGACTTGTTTTTACCATTATTTTGTTACGTACTTAATTGTATTTGAACTCTGTTATACTAGACACCATCACTCAGTAGAATGTAGATACCTGAAGAAGCTACATCGTGGTTAATTAATTGTTGTACTAAACATTTTGTGGAAATTGAAACACTAATTATTATATAAAGTTTTTGAAGAAAAGACCGAATAAATCAAATATATCATGTACGTGACTCTATTTTCGTTTTCGAGATTAGTTTTTTCCAAACTATCCATTCAAAATTTCAGCTGAAAGTGGACTCATAAGACTTCTTATATTTGAACCTTCTGTACTGCTGCAGAATTCACTAATAAAAGTAATTTTGATTCAAGCAAATTTTTAGCAAGCGGGTGATGTTTGACTTCATAAAGCAATTCACAAAATTTTCAAATAGTTTTTCTTTAGTGAGGGTGCTACACAAGGAAACAAATTTGCAGCATCAAATTAGGCTATTTGGAGTTGGATGCTATTTCGTTATTTTTAATTTTGTTAGTGAGTTGTACTGAATTTTCAATCGAAAATTTGGGTTGGAAATTACAGAAAGTTCTCATGATATTATAAGGAATCGAAATAAATTTTATGCCGGTATTGTGAAATATAAAACTGAAGAAATCGTGCTGGGCAGATTTATAAGTAAATAAAAGAATTTTCTGAAAATATTTCAGTTTGTAGTCACTTTTTGATTTCATATTTGATTACATCATTAAGTTTTCCTCTTGATCTATGTTCGAGTCATTTTGTTCATCTCTATGGGGTTTAGGTTTAAACACGTTGATACGGGGTAGTCTTACCAAAAGTGATAAAAACCTTTTTGTACCCTCATCTCAAAAGGGAAACCATGTTACTATTGTATGATACTTAATTTTTGGTCAGTTATTTATAAGCATTTGAAGAAGTAACTATATAACGAAACGAGTCATATGAGCAATTCTTAAGAACGGATGGAATTCAACATATATATGTAGTATTTAAATAAGTATATTTTATTTAAATATACAAATGGTATTTCTGCCTAACTTGAAAATAAATAAAATTAAAATACCTCATTTCGAAGTCATTTAATACTTATTAAATTCATTAGGAAATCAAGGGATTACATCCAAAGCTGATAAGTCTTGAGTTTATGAGTTGTTTGGTGGTGACTGACGTAAAGTTTACATACGAACCGTAAGAACTTTTCAAAAAAGATTCAAAAATATTTGCAAACTTTCCCAAACGAAAAAAGTAATTCCAATTATTCGAATTATTTCTCGGCTGCAGGATACGACTTGAAAAAAAATTTCGAAACGATGCTTTTGTGAGAATAAGACAATTGTTAATTTCATAGTATAAACATATGTAGAAATTAGATGAACCTTATTTAAAATATCATTTCGGACAGATTTCCTTCAGTTAAGTACCGATTCAATCATTTATTATTATTATTCTTCATAATTCACCAACATATTAGATAAATTATTTCTGTTTACAGCTAAAGACTGTATTCTCATTGCATAAAAATCCTTAAAACTCTCAGTAGTGATACGGCATCTTACCACGGTTAGTTTACCGCCGTATTTTGCTTATCATTTCAGTAAGTTTAAATAGCAGATAATTGCAAATTGATTAATCGCAATGACTAATTACGAAAGGTTTAGTGGACTGCATTTAACGTATTGTAGCGAAGAATTCAACTTCAAGAGCACTTTTATGTAGTTATCTCGATGATGAACTAGCTTTGTTCATTTAATAAGATAAATCAACGAAGATGATAAAGAAGTAAAAAATCGAACATTCCAACAATATATTTTGGTATCGTTGTATATGATATCCAACTAAAGCAATGAGTATGTGGATTGCTATGCTTGTAGTAATCGCGATAATCTTACGTGCAGACACAAGCGACAAAGGATGATTAAAACTCTAGAGTAATGCAATAATATGGACAGAAACCACAAACTACGAACGTGATTATCACAATGATAATGCGATAATTTGCCCGATGTCAAAAATGACAGGGTGATTACTACTCGACTAATGATGCGATAGCTTGGACCAAAATGTCATAAGCGAAGTGTTTGATTACTAAGCAGATAATGATTTTGCAGGCTATTCAAACACTGAATGTTAGGTGTCTCAATGAACCGCACCTAATAAAAAGAGGGGAATTAACGAAATTAATTGGAAACACTGTTTCTGAGTGGACCAAATTAATAAAATAAAACTTTTCATTGGTTATAGAAAAAATTATGAGATCCATGCTAGTTGATAAGGATAGAATGAAACAATTTACAATTCCCAATGCTGCATCGTGAATTGAAGTTCATAAGCAATAAATATATCAAAAAGCTCTAAAGACTTTTTATGTTTTCTAAGGCCATATATAATCATTAGAAAACATATTAGCTGACCCGTCGAATAACACTTTACAGTTTGAGTGACAAAATTCAAAAATACTAGACTGAAATTGTCAACATGGAAAGACCAAGTTTCGTTAAAAAGAGAATGAATTATATCGAACGTAGACAGAGCCGTCTCTAAATAGAGAATTACATAATTTATATCACGTTAACTTATAAATCGCTGTTTCTTCAGTTTTATTGATTTTTATTCATATTGTATCATTTCCGAATGAAGACAGGAATTCTCTCAATCAAATTTTCAGAATGTCAATATTGGAAATATGAATATGATAATAAATATTTTAAGGGCGAAAAAAGTTTAAAAGAAAATTGTTTACGTAAATAATGGATCTTTTATGTACTCAAAAATAGCTTCTTCCACTGATCCCAAAATACTGAAGACTCATAACGTCGATTCTGAGATTTATCATAATTCCATTACATATAAAGATTTTGCAGATTCAATTTCTACGAAATTGACTTAATTGAGATGATATATGGAGTGACTGGATGAAAACAATGGGTTGATCAATAGAGAATTTATCTGATGATTTTTAGCAGAAGTGTGTATATTCAGTTCTAGAGTTTGCATTTTGAAGAAGTGACTAGTTTGAGTCTGGTAATACCTCTATCATTCGTGTTTGGACAGAATACATTAATATTTGGCATTAACGAAATAGATTGATTTACTGGTAAATTCCATTTCCTTGTCGAGGTCGAACCTAGGTGGTGCTATTGGACACCCTAATTAGATTTCACCGAATATACAGGTATCATGAATGCTGACAGTAATGATTTTTTTTATGGAAAATAATGAATCTTCCAGTGAAATACTGCGTTTTATGAGTTTCCATATTATATTCGAGTACCATCAAAACAGAAACTCAGATATAACTCGTTAAAAATACGAACAGCACTTAGTGGCAGCATCCAAATAGTAATATTCCCACAGGATCATTCATCCGTGCCATATCCCATATCATCATACTGTCACGTCGCGCAACCATATTTATCACAATCATATTTTACGTCAGCTCATCGAAAAAAGTTTCATATTTCAAAACCGTCATTGTTTCTTGGGAAGATACGTTCAGCGATAAAACTCCGGGATGTAATCTTCCCGCGTTTCAATTTCCCAGTCATCCTGTTTCGATCGTTAATTTTGATGCGGGATGATTTCCGGAATGGTGTCATCAGTTATTCAGTGGCGCCATTAGTGCCTTGCAATTTTCCCAGCTGTTTCGTTCCAATTTGTTTCGATCCTGATTAGTTTAAAGTATGTTTTCCACTTCCTGGCGTCGTTTATATGTTCATCCTAGTAGAAGCATTGAGGATACTTCTGAGATAGTGATCTCCAACAAAAATCTAAAATTAAGGGAAATCTCGATTCTTTCTTTCTCAATATTGTACGTAGTGATAATTTGCACCATAAGCTAACACGATTCACTCCGTTGAGAAATCAGATTCATCTTTTTCTTGTCCCTTTCTAAAATTCCATCCATATTTGCTTGAATATACACTGAAAATTTACTATGAAGCAGTTTTCTGAATATTATAGATAATAACTAGATGAATTCTCCGGAACCCCTACAGATTTTAATCTAAATAAATCTTTGAAACATTTCAAACATGCCCTACATAAAAAACACTGTATTACTTTATAGACATATATATTAGCATCATATGTGGTGGTAATTAAATAATGAAGAATCAAATGAAATGTGAAGTATTGACCAAATTATTTAAATTCATCACCCAATACAAATTTGTCTCGATTGAATATTCAGGAATTACAGATTTTAATCCAATTGAATCCAATTTGTATTAGGTGATGAATTTAAATAATTTGGTCAATACTTTACATTTCCTTTGATTTTTAAAATTTCTGTTTTTAATTTTCCACAAAAGTAAAACCTCATTAAAATGCAGCAATTCATTGAAAATCGGCAACATTGAATATTCAAGAAAACAAATATGTACGTCTTCAACGTCCAAATCGATACCCTAAAATTTCCATAACGTTTCGGTTACTTCAACGCGTCAATGGCTATATGTCTTTTGTCAGAATTCACAAAACGTGAGCAATCTAGCGGTTATTACATACGGTTTTTTTGTTCCTGTGACTTTTTCAACTTTCATGATTTTTTGAAAGATGTTGCTTACACATTCAAATGAAAGGTATAAGGAATTCCCTATACAATACTTGTATCTTCCTTCACGTGATTTTTTCTGAAATGTTTCACTCTGACGAATTTAAGAGATTTAAGACATACATTGGTCAAATTTATTCATTTCTGTACTCACTAATCTCAACATGCGCGGATATTTCATATTTTACTAAATATGCAGCATATTTCAATAAATTTGTAATTGTAATTACCACAGGATTCTTTGTTTACAATGAATTGATATCTGATATAATGTATGCAATTACAATCGCGTTTAAAGCTTGAAGAAAATATTTCTATTGTTTGAAGTTCTAGGTGACAGGACCTGACTTGAAATATTTCGAAATTCTTAAATTTTGAATTTAACTCAAATACGGTTAACTTTGTCCCCTTCAATATTTTGTTGAAATGGTTCTTTCTGCTGATTTTTACCTACTGTTGAAAAAGGTGTCAATCCTGAAAACCCCCTGTATTTCGAACAATCCTAATAAAATCTATACTGTTCAATTTTTCTCATAATAATAAGAAGAGGTTTTTTACTTGATGGAAGGATTATTACAAAATTTGAATATCGAACAGATTTAATTCGTTAGTCTCCTATAATTTCAATTTCAAAAAATTTTTATCCAAAAACTTTTAGAATAAAATTAATTTCTCATAAGCACAACTTATATTTAATAGACAAATAAAATCAAAACTAATTATATAATATCAAATGAAATACAAAAATTCAACAAATATAAATTAAAATTAATGAAAATATTTGATGGAGACAAAATTTTGTTTCTGATCTTATATTTATGAAAACTAAATCCTTTTCAAAAATACATAACATAAATTCAAGAACTTCTCAAAAAATTTTTCATATGTCTATTAAATATAAGTTGTACTTATAAGACATTAATATAATATAATTCTAAAAATTTTTGAAATCAAAATTATTGAAAACTAACAGATTAAATTCGTTGTTATATTCAAATTTTGTAATAATCCTTTTATCAAGTAAAAAACCTCCTTTTACTATTTCGTATATAATATAATATATAATTATATTTTCAGGTTTAAAAAAAAATTTCATAATATAAATATCATGTGGTTCAACTAACCATAAAATAGTTTTGTGTGATTTTTGTGAGGAACGCAGAATACCCTGGATTTTAAAGTTAGTGTTCAAACGACAATACCACGGAATCTTTGAGGTAAGTTATTTATTGGATTATTGGATTCCATTAAGTTATTTATTCTTATTCATTTTATCTTTTGAATGTGATGTTGCACTGAAGAAGACCTTATCAGAATTCTTATTGTTTTTCGAGGAGGTGATACATGTTTTGAGAGATTTTTGAAGTAACTTATTCAAATATGTTGAACGTTTGAAAAATATTATTTTTTTGAGAAGTTCTTAAAATTATGTTTTGTATTTTTGAAAACGATTTAGTTTTCATGAATATGAGATCAGGAACAAAATATGGTGTCCATCAAATATTTATTTATTAATTGTAATTGACAATTTATATTTGTTGGATTTCTTATTCCTTTTGATATTATATGTCTATTAAATATAAACTGTGCTTATAAAACATCAATTTAATTCTAAAAATTTGTGAATAAAAATATTTGTAAATTAAACTTATAGGAGACTAACAGATTGAATCTATTTGATATTGAAATTTCTTTCATGTTCATTTTCTATTGAAAGAATTACCCGATGTTATAATAAGGTGTCAAAGGTAGAATTATATCAAGAATTTATTTGCCATTATTTTAGCGTCATTCGAATATTTTCGGTGATTTAAAATATATGAGGACAACAGATATAAATGTTTATACCTGTTTTCACTTACATATGAACATTTACTACCTTTTCTCTTCATTCAATATTTTCTGATAATGATCAAATTGATCTTCGAATTACTATACCAAATATCAAGATTTATCTATTGAGAAGAGTAACTAACTCTGCTATTCTAAGATTTCTAATAAAATATTAATGCTATTAATAATATGAGCCTAATGAATATTTTTATGAAAATGGATCATTGCTATGAAATAATTCGTAATTTTGAAAACTTATTTTCTTATGAGAGGCTTTGTTGAAATTTATTCACTTGTTTCTATTATAAAAGAAACATAAGAGTCAACTGAAATGAAGAGTTGTCTTTCACCAATGTGAGATCTAATGCGCATTAGTATGTTCAAATCTCAGCAACAAGCCTGTGATGATTAATATCATGTTCTAACACGAAATGCCATCAAGATATACCGCTCGACAAATTATGTTTCGATACTGTTGGTTAGGGTTGATAAATACCTACTTTAATTCTGATTGACATATTAGATCACGCATTAATATTCGTTTGAGAAATGGAGTAGATAAACATGGGTAACATTGAATTCGAGAAACTTTTGGGAAAGAAATAAAAATTTATTTTGGCTTTTACATCTGGAACTAATTTCAAATTGCCAAGCTACATTAATGGGGGACACAAATAGGATGAAAACTTTAAAAAAATCCAGATGTCTAGAATGTAGTGTTACGAGTTTATTTTAAATATATATATATATATATATATATATATATATATATATATATATATATATATATATATATATATATATATATATAATATAAATATATATATATATATATATATATATATATATATATATATATATATATATATATATATCTATTTTTTCTTTTAATTTTGGTTCATTTTTTATTTTTATTTTTATGAATCCAACAAAATTTTGTTAATTTTGAATTTATAATTTTGTTCAAATATTGTTTTGTTTGCCTCTACTCATTTTTCATCTCAGAGTGTTAAGTTCTGAATTATCCTAGAAAGGCTTCGAGTAAATAAAATTGAAGATTGGCCCAAACTTTCGTGATATGAATATCCTTGAATTTATTGAAATTATATCGAACAATATTATTTGAGATTATTTCTGGATGCTTTTGGAATATATTGAAGTTCATGGAATTTTGAATTTTGATGTTCAAATTGAGATTCTACCTTGATAAGTGAATTACGTTAAAAATTCAAATTTTGGTGGATTCGCTGATAATCTCTTTCAAATTTTTACTGAATAAGGTAATGCCTCATATTTTCTTTTGATTTATTTTCATTATTGATAATAGAATAAAATAAATTATGACAAATTTCTTTGAGGGAATTTTATTTCTATTGAATTTCCCACGTAATTTTCTAATAATTTAGTTGAAAGATTCACCATTTTGAAAAAAAATTTTCAATTATTCTCAGTTCCGTTGAAGCGTAAATCGATCTATTTCGCCAATGTAAGATATTAAACTAACTTTCTGTGAAAGCAGTAATGTCAAAAGTGTCTCAGACACGAAATAAGCACTACCTCAAAATGCAAACGCTAGATGGCCCACCTTTAGAGTTCACATTTCCTGTTAAGGAATCTATTTACACCTAACATGTTGATGATCTGAAATGGATCTTCATGAATGTCAGGAACACGAAAGTTTCTTATGAAAACTGTTGGGCTCATTTGAGTTGATTGTATCAATATTCTGTGAGAATATGCACTCAGAAAATTCAGACTTAATAAAAATATGAGTTCTTGTGAAATTTGTTTTTCCATCTACCCAGGTTTTTCTCAAATTGATAAATAAGCATATAGTAATATACATACTACTTGAAAAATTATTTCAGACAACCACGTATATACGATTATGATTTTACGCCCGTCTTGAAATACTAGCCGATTACTTAACCATCGTCTCACTTCATTTGATTAGATGCCATTAACCACTTCGGCGGTAAATTCGAATAAGCCCATCTCGACTCAAATTATTCCCAGAAATTCGGTTTGCCTTTGAGATGAATTATGAGGTAAGTTTTCGAACTTGAATTAACCATTTCACGTCAGCCTTATTCAATTTGGAAAATGGGAAGTTCGGATACTTCCTTGCTATTTTACGAAAATCATTTCAGGGTTGTTATTTTCAAACAGAATCAAAATTATCCAATGTTTCTGCATTGAAACCATCGTGGATTTTCAAACTTCGATGGTGCTTTTTTATGAATGCACTCCAAGAATGACTGCATTCCCCATTTCTGGTGGGTCTTTCATCTATTGTGCTATATCACTTATCAACTCGCTTCCACAAGAGCTCAGAAATTTGAACATCGACAAGTTCAAGTATAAAACTCATCTACTGCATCGTCAGGATATATGAGTTGTTGGACATGTCGGTGGAATAAGCATTCTGTTTTAAATTCCTGTCTATTTCAGTTTCATTTTTGTGCCATGTTAGGAGTTATTGTTTTTTTTTATCCGCTTTAATAGAGTTGAAATTAAAAACTCATGCCACACTTAGCAATAAAATAACATAAATAGAGGTTAATTCTTCATAGAAGGTATATAAAATTATTTAAATATTTTGATATTAGCCTTCTACATACTTAATTCCAAAAAATTATATTTAATGATTATAACTTCTGAAAATAAATTAAAATAATATCATATAAGTACCACTTATATCAATTGACATATAAAATAAACATTCATTATAAGACATCCGAATGGTATAACAAAATCCAATAAATAAAAGTTATTAACCAAAATCCTATAAATTAAATATTTTGAATAGACAAAATTTTGTTTCTGCTGATCAATCTTATGAAAACCAATATCTTTCAAAAATATCCAACATAATCTTAAGAATTTCATCATAAAACTATCTTACTTAGACTATTCAATATTATTGGATATCTAACTAAGGTACTTTATATAAAAACTAAAGATATGTAAAACATTACTGAAAAACAAGTTTTAAGAAGAACTTTGCTTCTTCAGTATTCAAATAATTCATATTCAATAAATATAACATCAATTAACAACAAATATTTACTTACCCTTCAATCTTATAGAAATAGTTCTGCCGAAATGAAACCTTTAAATGTAGTGAGAACGGTTCACTACACACAAAAATATATCTGTGGTTTACCCTTGATCTAGAAGATTGAAAGACAATTTAACGGCCTCTGCTATAGCACAAGGACTATCTGTATAAAGAATGTTAAGGAAACCAAAGAATTAACCTCTATTCATGTTATTTTATTCATAATATATAATTATTTGGTTTCCTTAACATTCTTTATACAGATAGTCCTTGTGCTATAGCAGAGGCCGTTAAATTGTCTTTCAATCTTCTAGATCAAGGGTAAACCACAGATATATTTTTGTGTGTAGTGAACCGTTCTCACTACATTTAAAGGTTTCATTTCGGCAGAACTATTTCTAGAAGATTGAAGGGTAAGTAAATATTTGTTGTTAATTGATGTTATATTTATTGAATATGAATTATTTGAATACTGAAGAAGCAAAGTTCTTCTTAAAACTTGTTTTTCAGTAATGTTTTACATATCTTTAGTTTTTATATAAAGTACCTTAGTTAGATATCCAATAATATTGAATAGTCTAAGTAAGATAGTTTTATGATGAAATTCTTAAGATTATGTTGGATATTTTTGAAAGATATTGGTTTTCATAAGATTGATCAGCAGAAACAAAATTTTGTCTATTCAAAATATTTAATTTATAGGATTTTGGTTAATAACTTTTATTTATTGGATTTTGTTATACCATTTGGATGTCTTATAATGAATATTTATTTTATATGTCAATTGATATAAGTGGTACTTATATGATATTATTTTAATTTATTTTCAGAAGTTATAATCATTAAATATAATTTTTTGGAAATAATTATGTAGAAGGCTAATATTAAGATATTCAAATAATTAGCTATAAATGGTGATATTTTCTTCCTTGTTGTATGATTTCATATCATATTGTTATGCATCAATAGAAGATTGGTTTTTTCAACAAAATCAAAATTCAGTGGTAAAACCCGCGAAACCAATAACAAAATCTCTCAATTGCTTGGGTGCACTATTAGGAGCTTAGGTTACGCTCGTACGCTTGATATAAAAGGTTAACATTTAACGAAAGTTATTCTTACTTTGTGTGAATATTTTTAATTTACCCTAATCAAGTTCATTCTCTATTTTTGGAGATCAAGAATGTGCGAAAGAATCGATTTTCTTCTTCTGCAATACTCAGAGAGAATTGTTTATCTATCAGTAATACCAGTTGAACAATCTATCTAGGATTTTGAAAAGCTTGATGTTTTAACATGAATTACAGACACTCTTAAGATATAAACGTTATCACAAATGTATAAGAACATAGGAGGCCTATTATCTCTCAGGACAAAGACAAAATTACTTATATGTGAATTTTTAGTTAACTTATTCAACATAGGTGATAGTAATTCGAATTTTTCGGTTTTTAATGTATGTGTTTTTATTTTCAGGATTTACTATATTAAATAAAATGTGCCAGCGTGTAACTCCTCTCGATCGGTTGGAAATGATAAAATAATAACACCAAAGTACTAACTCAGTTGTGGCTACTCAACATTTATACAGTCGACAATTGATGCAGGTTATGAGCCATACTGTGAAAAAGTTTGAACGTGAGATTATAAGCTATCAAACAGATCAGAAACTCAATATCATTCAATTGAAATTAATTTCCATATAGCAAAGAACGATTCAATTTAAAAAAGTAGTGAACCTATATCTCCTACTGCAAGTTCCTTAACTGAAGCGATATTCTATTATTCGCAATAATTTCTATGTATTTAGAAAATCGTCTGGTTCAGTAAATATAGGTATTTGTGCTATTTATCTGTCGGTATCAAATTGTTGCGATAGGCAAATAGTAAGTATACAAAATCCCTACAACATTTATTCGCAACAATATGTCAATCTAATGCAATATGAACTAAACTTAAATATATGAGCTAAACATCTTAACGTGAGACTTGCTTGAGAGAGAGAGAGAGCTCTGGTGAAATACTGTCAAAGGTTAATTCTTGAACATAGAAAAACCAATTAATGGCTCGTTCACATTAGTGGACCTTCCTCGCATGTTGGTCTTAGCACAATATTCTGCTATTAAGCAGTTAAGACGGATATGCGTACTGACAGCATCGGCGTTAAAAGTCCCATTTGAAATAAGGAATTGTTGCAAAATGGCGAATGCGCTGTAATTTAAACTCTAACTTTGAGATTCAACTTTTTTAATATTGCGATGCCATCGCATGGTTTCTCAATTTTTTCATATTTGATGATAGTTCAGTGGTTATATCCCAGAGCTGGGAACGGCAAGGTCCCGGGCTCGCCTCAGTTGGAAAAAATTTCTAGTTAGGCAGGTTTCAATCACTATTTCACTGCGTCGAAAATTACAGTGCTATACCTTAAGTGGCATAGGAACGTACTAACAAAACCTTACCAGAACACAACTGAACTAACTCGTACAAGCTGAAAAGCTTCTGAGGGATCTTCACAGAAGTTCTAACAGTACAAAGATAGTCACTCGGCATCAACTAATGGAGGCATGTTATGCGTTCGTTCCTTATATATCGGGTGGGTTTTCTTTTTAGACTGATAGAACTTTCGATAGGGACAACTATGATTTGACAGAAGGTAGAAGCCATGTTGTTTTGATATTCAGACTCACGACGCAACAACGTATACAAATTGTTCAAATTTATTTTCAAAATCAGCGTTCTGTTCGCTAAACTCATAGAGCACTTCGTGAAATTCATGGTCTACATAAACGTCCATCAGAGCAGCTTATTCGTCGTACTATCGATAGATTTCAAACAACATTTTCTCCACTCCATGCAACAACAACAAGACAAGGAACTGTACGTACAGAAGAAAATATCGCTTCTGTAAATCATAGTGTTAATGATAATCCAGATTTGTCTATTCGTCCACGTTCACAACAAGTTGGACTCTGCATCCAACACATGGAATATTTTGCGTAAAAATCTTGCTGTACACCCATACCAGATCGAACTGGTTCAAGAACTAAAGCCTTTTGACCTTAATAAGCCTCGTTTATTTGCTGATTGTAAAATTTTGTTAGGTGATGAAGCTCATTTCTGGTTGAATGGCTATGTAAACAAGCAAAATTGCCGTATATGAAGTGAAAACAATCCTCAATAAGTTCTGCAGGTTCCATTGCATACTAAAAATGCACTGTATGGTGTGCTTTACACGCTGGAGGCATCATCAGTCCATATTTCTTTCAAAACGATGCTGGAGCTAATGTTACAGAGAATGGTGCTCATTACAGATCGATGATTATTTGTTTCAAAATTTGAATGGTATCGACCCAGAAGTATTTAGGATCCAACAAGTTGGTGCTACAACTCATACTGTTACCGTAATAATTGATTTATTGAAACAGAAATTTGGCGATAACATTATTTCGAGAAATGGTCCAATTATTAATGGGCATCCAATATCATGCGACATAACTCCACTGGTTTATTTTCTTTGCGGTTATGTCAAGTTATTGGTTTATGCTGATAACCCAGAAACAATAGATGCTTTGGAAGCGTGTTTTGATTAAATAAGGCCTGAATTACTCGAAAAAGTGGTCCAAAATTGGTCTGGTCGAATGCGGTTCCTCAGAGCTAGTCGTGGTGGATATATACCGGAAATTATTTTTAAAACATGAATGTCATAAAATTATCTTTTAAATAAAAAAAAATTGGCTTCAATCTTAATTAAAATGTATTTTAGTTTAATTTAAAGTTCTCTAACAAACACCAGATACATACATGCAAGAGCCATATACAATTCCGAGCACGATTACGATGAGGAATTGATAAACTTCAAAGATCTGCCGGAAAATTTCTGCGTTCCTAAATTAATTGAGGCCACTGTACTGTAGTGCGATTAGCGTAAAGATGAATGTAATTCTTTAAAGAGCGGGACAAGAACAAAAATAGGCAACTTGTAAAAACGATCTCAAAACTTTCCTAACTTTCACAGAGCAGTAAGCAATACCTTGTAGGTATGCAATTAGTTTTCCTGTAAGAACAAACAGATCTAAATTTGAACTTCTACTGAAAAGTAACATAAGATAAAGGCCACTACTGTAGATGCTCACTATTGATTTTATACAACTGAGGGATTGTTTCCTTGCAATTTGGGACACGAAACGAAATACTTAGCAATGTTAATAGGTAATATCTAGTCGTGACTCCGATCAGAAAGGATATCCAGATATATATATATATATATATATATATATATATATATATATATATATATATACGCATTACACACGATATAGTTACAAAACAATTTCTGAATATGTACTTCTAGTTTTTTCGTAGGAATAGCCTATAGATACGATTAGATATTCTAAATAAGATATGAAGTTTTTAAAAATGGCGTTAAAGCAATAAACTCACTGTTTCCATAAATATAATGGATGGGTCAAATATTATTTCCGGGGAAAAAGAATTTTACGATCCATATATTATTTTTCCTATATATAAAAGAGAAGATTTTTTGTGTAGAGAATATTTGGACGATAAATAAAATTTTCCTGAACATATTTGCATTATACGAGTACTTTATCGTCAATTATTCCCAGATGCTTGCCAGTCTTCTGAATCATGTCTTGTGCTCTTTATGAATTGAATATATCTATTTGGGATCTACACAGTTTTAATGTGAATTATTTTCTGAGTTATATCTAATCACCGGCTGGTCTTTTTTCTTTTGATACTCTACCCCAAAGGAGTGATGGGAGTAACGTTTTGAATAAATTTAAGACTATACTGGATGACTGAAACGAAAAATCATCAAGTCTTGATCTATCGCATTTGAACTTCCGCCATACGCTGATTACGTCATTTATCAGGTAGTACAATATTCGACGACAGATCAGAGCTATCTATATATCCATATGGCGTGTATATGCAATTACACATTGGAGCAAATATCGCACATCAATTTCGCCAGGATAATCAAGATTCTCCATCAATTTACGGTAGATATAACCAGTTCTACTAGTTGGCATTTCTGTCAATGTCTTTCTATAAATCTCAGGTCTTGGCAGTTGAATTGCAAATTACCGATGAAAAATTGATAGTTGACGTTTGCATTAAACATATTAACCTTTGTTATATAGTACACAATCGGAGAAAATCTCACCTCAATTAATTATATCCCCAATCCTTGTTTTGTTGAACATACCTGCGAAAAAATGAATCGATTCAGTAAATTGTATATATGATATTTGATTATATTTCATAATTTCGATAACAACGATCTGAATTTTTTTTCTATACTGAAAAAATATCACTATTAAGATTTATCATTCAATTTCAATATTAAATGAATAGCATCATGTATATATCCTTCCGTCTATTGAATTTTTTCAGAGTACCTACATAATGCAAATCCCCTCAGTATTTTTCTGAATAATTATTGTGGAAGGTGAGTTCTGATGTTGAATCTTTCTGGATTAGCTTTACAGAATCATCATTCTCGAAGTGAATACGAACAATTTCATTTTCATCTTTCAGAAGTCTTCCAGAAAAAAGATGTTTCTTAATTCAATTTATTCAGTCCTCTTAAGTATCGGTTGTTTTTTTGTAAAGTGATAGAACTTTGAATTGAAATAAAACACATTTAAATAAAGATTGAAGCCAAATCTTTTTTTATTTGAAAGATAACATTTATGTTTTAGAAATTATTTCCGGTATACGTCCACCACAACTAGCACTGAGCAACCTCATTCGACCAGACCAATTTTGGACCACTTTTTCGACTAATTCAGACCATTTGATCAATAACACGAGTTATGTTGGCTTCCAAAGTATTTATTGTTGGTTTATCAGCATAAACTAATGACTTGACATAACCCCAAAGAAAATAATCCAGTGAAGTTATGTCGCATGATCTTGGAGGTCAATTAAGTGGACCATTTCTCTGTTATTGCCAAATCTTTCTTTCAATAAATCAATTGTTACGGTAGCAGCAGCATGAGGTGTAGCACCATCATGTTGGAACCAAAACACTTCTAGGTTGATACCATTCAAATTTTGGAACAAATAATCATTGATCATCGATCTGTAACGAGCACCATTTACTGTAACATTAGCTCCAGCATTGTTTTTAAAGAAATATGGACCGATGGTGCCTCCAGCCTGTAAAGCACACCATATAGTGCATTTTTCAGGATGCAATGGAACCTGCAGAACTTCTTGAGGATTGTTTTTACTCCATATACTGCAATTTTGCTTGTTCACAAAGCTGTGCAACCAGAGATGAGCTTCATCACTAAACACAATTTTACAATAAAAAAGTGAATCAACTTTAAGCTGTTCTAGAGCCCAATCAGCAAACAAACGACGCTTATTATGGTCAAGTGGCTTTATTTCTTGAATCAGTTCGATATTATATGGGTGTAGACTAGGATCTTTACGCAAACTTTTCCATGTGGTGGATGCACAGAGTCCAACTTTTTGTGATCGTCGATGAATAGATAAATCTGGATCATCATTAACACTATTACTTACAGCAGCGATATTTTCTACTGTAGGTACACTTCTTTGTCTTGTTGTTGTTGCATCGAGTAGAGAAAATGTTGTCCAAAATCTATCGATAGTTCGACGAATAAGTTGCTCTGATGGACGATTATGTAAACCATAAATTTCACGAATTTCAATAAGTTTACCGAATAGAAAACTGATTTTGAAAATAAATTTCAACAATTTATAAACGTTGTTGTGGCGTGAGTCATTCCATGATAATTTGTCAATGCTTACTGAACAGAAATGTCAAAACAACATGGCTTCTACCTTCTGCCAAATCACACTTATCTCTATCGAAAGTTCTATCACTTAAAAAAAAATACCGGATATAACTCAAACTTTAATTTTCAATTTAAAATTGTTTCTCTACTGAATAACTTTCGAAATTGATAGTAAGTTACTCCGAAACGGTAGTTAAATTGATAAAATTGAAATTGTTAAATAAAATTTTGCATGTTCGACATTATACTTAGTGGAGTTTCATCAGAAAATGTAATTTTTAAACTTATATCATCTATTAATAAATGCTCAACCTAAAACCAATGAATGCATGGTCATAAAAACTTTATCATTTCAGCGAGCACATGTACTCTACGATTTTCGGTTAAATCTTTTCTCTCCTTTGGTTAAGGCTTTTAAATTTTTCATAATAAGTCTAAGAATGCCTCTATGCACAGATTCTTCATATTTATTTAGATATGTGTGAGATATTCACCAGTACTTGAACACATCCTGTCGAACCTTAGTTAACAATAAATTTTGTTGCATTATTTCTACCAAATATACAATCTGGAATGACACATGTTCACTTAAAGAAATACTGAAGAACATTGTTGAATAATTATTTCTGAGTCTAAATGAAATTACCGAACTGAATATCTGTCAATGGGAATTGAGAAGGGTATTGAGAAATGAAAGAAATAAAGGAAATTCTGACTCACAAAATCAGAGGAGACACAAAAGTTGCCCATTTTACCTTACAAAAATAGCTCCATGATCCAGTATATTTAGTGCAGATTGAGGGAACTTTCTTATACAACAGTTCACGAAGGAGATGATCAAGTCGATTCATGTGAGTTTTTTGATAACATAGTATAAAACATATAGAAACCATCATCTGTCCATCTTAAATTCAGTTATAATTTCTCTAAAGAATAATTCTCTTTTACTGTTCTAATAAATGAACTCTTAGCATGTCTTTCAAAATTTTAAATATCATACACATTTATTCCGTTAACCTCCTACAAATATTAATTTCAAATTTTTTTTCATTTAAACACATTTAGAATTACATTTCTTTAGAACACACTAGTAGACATATCAATTTAGTAGACATATAGAATTAACACTTATTACACACATTAAAAAATTTCCACAAAATTTTTGTGGAAATGAATTACTGTCTCATATACATTTTTTTATTTGAAATGAGTTTCCACCAAGTAAAGACCGAATCTATCAAATACTTATTACACAGTAACAAAGGTAATAAAAGCATTCAAAGAAATATAAATTGTCAATTAAAAAACTATTCAATAAATACTTGAAAGGCTACAAAATTTTGTTTCGTTTTATGTTTTATGAAAACCAAATACTCGTATCTGGTTGAACGGCTATGCAGACAAGCAAAATTGCCGTATATGGAGTGAAAATAATCCTCAAAAAGTTCTGCAGGTTCCATTGCATCCTGAAAAATGCACTGTATGTGTGCTTTCCGCGCTGGAGGCACAATCGGTCCATATTTCTTTAAAAACGATGCTGAAGCTAATGTTACAGTGTATGATGCTCATTACAGATTGATGATCAATGAATATTTGTTTCAAAATTTGAATGGTATCGACCCAGAAGTGTTCCAAAAAGATGGTGCTACACCTCATGCTGCTACCGTAACAATTGATTTATTCAAAGAAAGATTTGGCGATAACATTATTTCGAGAAATGGTCCAATTAATTGGCCTCCAAGATCATGCGACTTAACTCCACTGAATTATTCTCTTTGGGGTTATATCAAGTCATTGGTTTATGCTGACAAACCAGAAACAATAGACGCTTTGAAAGCCAACATTACTCGTGTTCTTGATGAAATAAGACCTGAGTTACTCGAAAAAGTGGTCCAAAATTGGTATGATCGAATGCGGTTTCTCAGAGCTAGTCGTGGTGGACATATGCCGGAAATTTTTTAAAACATAAATGTCATAAAATTATCTTTCGAATGAAAACAAAATTTAGCTTCAATCTTAATTCAAATAAGTTTTTTTTCAATTTGAAGTTTCATCACTCTAAAAAAATACCCGACATAATAATTATATATTTTAGTTTACACTTATAACATATTATCATTTGGTTTTAAATGTTTTTATGTAATTTCGATGGCGAACATAGAATACGTATGATTTTTAAAAATTCAATTCATTCTAGTGTTTGTCTAAATAACTCCATTCAGTTTCGTCTGGTAAGATATGTTTTGTTAATTATTTGTGTTTTCTGAATACGAAGTAGAGCTAATGAGTTTTTGTTGTAATAATTCTTAATTGCCTCTTGAAGATGTTCTGCATCTTTTACGAATTTGTGGTGGAAGGAACTTATTTTGTAAAGATAGTTTTTAAAGAAGTTCTTAGGGTTATGTTTTGCGTTTCTGGAAAGGAATTTGGTTTTCATAAGACAAGGATCGAAACAAAATTTTGTAACACTTCAAGTATTTATTCAAGAATTTTTTGATTGACAGTTTACATTTTTTTGAATTCTTTTATTCCCTTTGCTAATGTGTAATAAGTTATTAATTCTATATGTCTACTAAATTGACACAGTGTGTTCTAAAGATATAAACTTAATTCAATTCTTAAACTTTTGGAATAAAATTTGTTGAAATTAAAACCTGGTGAAGGTATGATAACAAAAAAGAGGTTTTTTTCTTGACAGAAGGTTTATCACAAAATTTTAAATGTTATATCACACAGATTTCTTCTGTTTACCTCCTAAAATTTTTTTTTATTAAAATAATATACTTATTACACAGTACCAAAAGGAGTGAAAGAAATTCAAAGAAATATAAATTATCAACTAAAAATTATTATTATATTAATTAAATAGTTGAACAGCACAATATTTTTGTTCCGTTCCTTGTTTTATGAAAACTAAATTCCTTTCCAAAAATGCAAACCATAACCCCAAGAACTTCTTCAAAAACAACCTGTTCAAAATAAGTTCCTTTAAAAAAATTTCTGAAACGTACGAGGGCGGTCAGAGTGTTGCATTTTTACCGTTGCACCTCAATTCTTGAACATCCGGATCCATTTTCTAACGCAGTCGTCACTTGGTGCATGGCGTGTACGATATTTCGCACGATAAAAACGTTGAGAAGCCACTATTGAATGTCCGTTACGATAACACGCTCGTACGCAAAAAGAGCGATGCGTCTCCGGCTACTGCTCCATCGTGACTAAAACTCCACAAAATGGCCGACTCCATGATGCCCTCCCCACTACCCTCCGTCGCTCAGTTTCAAATGCAGCGCCAGAAGAAATACCTGATATGCTTTGTGGACACGCTGTATTTCCACTGACCATATGGTAACGAATTCATTATCTACTACTTCCATAAATACAAGTTGTGCTTATAACTTATAACGGATGTGAAACAAAACATTTAATCATGGAAACACTTCCAGGAAAATACAGAAATATGTTTCTGGAAATTTTGAATAAATCTTTTCTTAAGCTAGTCTTCGTTTCAGTGCCTCTTTCATGGATCTAGTCCAACACTGACCACGAACTCATCCATACCCTGTTTGATGATAATCCCATGCAGAAGTGATATCAGACAGAGTTTCGATCTCTTGTTTGCATGTAAATTATTCTGGATATCGCAGGAAACGGATTCGACGGCGTTTGTGCCTCCATTTCCGAAGTCGTTAAGCCAAGACTGGCCGCACTTTTTGCAGACCGCGAAATGGGAGCCGATGCCTTCTGGCGCAATGGTAACATGTGAAATTTATTATGAGGTGACTGAAAATCCGATGACAGCACTACAAAGCAAAGGCTGGTTCGGGATGAATAATGGAGGTGGTCGGGGGTGGCTAATGTCATCCACATTGCTTGGCCTATATTCGGTTTGTGGCATCAGCGAATGGGATGCGAGATATCCAGCTATCGGAGATGACTCGCGGATGGTCTGGAGATGTTCAAAGAATGTTGGGGTGAGGCTGTATGTTGATTTCTCCAAGAATGAAAAAAATTCATATGAAAAAATTCAAATCAGTTGAGCCTTCGGCGTAGTATTCTGATAATTGATGACATAACTGACACAAGAATTTCGTGCAGGAACTCAATAAAAAGCTTATTGTGTTAAATGATTTGAAGTAAAACACTTTATTTCCGCTTATTTTTATTTTTCAACGAGAATTGTTTCGTCAATTACATATTGACTCCGTCAGGTGAGTATGGTTACTGTAACCATACTCACCTAACGAAGTCAATATGTAATTGACGAAACAATTGTCGTTGAAAAATAAAAATAAGCGGAAATAAAGTGTTTTACTTCAAATCATTTACGATGAATTTCCGTCAAGTAGAGACCGAAACAATCAAGAACTTATTGTGTTAATCTAAACACGAGTAGAGTCGATTGATCTATATTTTTCGATCGATCCACCTCGAAAAAATCAATTTTTTTTAATAATTTTCTATAATTTTAGGTGGGATCTACTTTTCGTTGAAATTCCGTCTTTGGTCACCCCCGTTTGGTCATCCCTACGCGGCATACGCGTAAGGCGGTACCCGTTTGGTGAGGGCGGGAAAAGTCCGGAAATTATCATCCGCTCGTATCGTAGCGACGGAAAGTAATCCGCGAAATATAGGGGCTTTAACGGGTAGCGGGTCTATCGGACCTTCGGTACGAATAGGTATTTTCGCGACGGGCTTCGCCCGTCGCTAGATATATCCGTTTTTTCCGACGGTCCGAAAATTTTCGGACGGTCTCCGTACTTGACTTCGCGGATCGCCCCTATACGTACACCACAGAAACGGGTCGAGGTTACGGTGGGCGGGGCTTGTTGGAGTGCGCGGGAAAATTCCCGAACTTTATCTGCCTGTATCTCGGGAACGGAGGGTCATCCCGGAACGGGAACGGTAAACCGGTCTAGAGGGAAGTGCGGACCTTCGGTCCGCAACGATATTCAGGCGACGGGCTTCGCCCGTCGGGATCCTGCGCGTCTGGAAGTTAGCACTGCGTGACGTCACGCACATCTGTGGTTTACTTTTACTATTTTAATATATAGTTAAATTAGTATTCTAATACTAGTTCTAGTACTAATATACACTACTTAAAAATTGGAGTGGATAATTTGCATGCATATAATAATGAGAATAATATAACTTTATTTATCCAACGGAGATATTCCCAATTATAGGGTAACATACATAGGTACATCCATAAGAAAAAACTAAAAAATTCCAAAAAAAAAATAATATCAATTCTCTCAAATAACATAAAACAAAATAAGCAACTAAAAGAACATGTTAATTCTGAGTTCATTTGCGTTCCTACACATACGATATACCGGCGCACGCAGCAACAAGTTTGTACGGACATTGGCAGACGAAAAACAGAAGTAGGTCTAGATGACACTCTTGGGACTGCAATGTTCATTCTCGACAACAAGTAGCTGCTGTTAACAAGTGCGAAGTAAAAATTTTTCAACACCTCCAGGTCACCAAACTCCTTAGAGCATCTGAAGATAAAACCCAGCATTTTGCAAGCTGAGGCACAGAGTTTTTCAATATGGGGTATGAAACTCAATTCAGCGTCAAACAAAATGCCAAGATAACGTATTTCATCCAAATGAGATGAAGTAATCGTCAACCAAGGGCTGCAATCTCCTTGTAAACGACACCTTAAAGCACTTTTCCAGATTCAACGTTAGTCCATTCGTCAAACACCAATCCCAGACGAATTGCAAACTTGATGGAAGCAGCACTAAATCATCTGCACTACTTATCCACAAGAATAACTTCAAATCATCAGCATACGCTAAGGCCATACACCCCAGATAATTCAACAGATCGTTCATGAACACTACAAACAGTAACGGACCAAGATCAAATCCCTGTGGGACTCTAGCTTCTAAAACATATTCAAACTATTCGAAATCATTATAAAATACATAATTGATTCCACCATTCAAGTAGGAACCCATCAACTTTAAGTAGGCAGGGCTAAAACCGTATAAAGAGAGTTTGCTCAACAGAATAACATGATCAAAAGAACTGAATGCTCTTTAACAAAACGGTATTCATCACGTCAACTTGACCACAATAATCCAAGGAATCCCATATAAATTGTGATTGAGTAGCTAAATTGGTGATTGTCGATCTACTCCGTATAAAACCATGCTGACCTGCAGACAAGTGGGGGCAAACACCATTAGATCAGATATTAGATATACTTCTACAAGTATCTTCATTTGAAGTAAAGGTTTTACCGCCCAACAAATTTTGCACTAACTGGAACAAATAATAATCCGAAGGTGCCACATCTGGAGAATATGGTGGGTGTTGCAGTGCATCTCATTCAAGCTGTAAAAGCTTTTGGCGAGTGACCAAACTTGTTTCAGGTCTCGCATTATCTTGGTGGTACACTACACCTTTTCTGTTGATTAATTCTGGACTTTTTTGATAAAGTGCATCAGTTTGACCATCTGATGACAGTAGACTTCCGAATTTATTATTGTGTTATCCGGTAAATGTCACAAAAAAACGATTCCTTTAAAATCCCACCAAACAGACATCATCACCTTTTCTTGATAGATATTTGCTTTCAAAAAGCTTTGAGCTTTGTGGTTCATGTTTTTTGCTTCATGATCTCTTGCGTTTGACAATGTTATATACAACCCATTTTTCGTTCCCAGTAAAGACGCGCTTCAAAACTGGATCATTTTCGTGACGTTTGGGAGGCAAATCACATATGTCAACGCCTCGACAAAAATTTCTCTCCCTGAGAACATAGAGAACCCATTTATTTAGGTTCGAGGTTAAACGAAGGCCTTTCAATTGGTCATAAACAGTTGTATTTGATGAATCTAACCTCTCACCGATCTAACGTATTGTTATTCGTTGATTTTCATCAACTAATGTCTTTATCAGCTTAAACCGGCCTTTCGGAATCGACATCAAAATTGCCGGATCTAAATTTTGCAAATCAGTTCTGGCACTGCCGTACTGTCAACACATCTTCTCCATACACATTGGTTAATTTCTTTCTGGCTTGATCAGCGTTTTCACCTTCTCTATAGAAAAAAAGTAAAATATGACGAGAATGCGGCTTATTGCTCTCCATATTTAAAAGAGCACCAAACAAAAACTACTGCGTAGAATTTATTGAACTTTCTCACACACAAGCCTTGCTACGTTAGCTCTCAAAACATGTAATGATTATGCGGCTTTAGTGTGAAGTTGGGTTTGAAAAAATACAATTAATTCCTCTTTCAGGAAAAATCGAAATTTCTTTTCGAACAACACTATGCAATACAATTATTAACACACAATACAATCATCAATGCTACGGCATTGAATTCTTATTTGAACTCATATATTCAAAAAATAACCTGTATATTCCAAGAGTGAAATTATTCCATGAAACAAACTCATCATTCTCTCTCCACTATACTCTTTGTTTCGTGCAATGATCCGCGGGCAGGAGAACTTTCCACGCAACTCGTACGAATGGCCAGTTTCCTTCACATGATCCCACAAATAGGAAACCGACTTGGAGGGTCTAGCCAACAAATTTGCTGGGAGGAAAACCGCACTAAATCTACTCAGCAGAACGTGCTGAAAGGAACAAGTGTTAACATAATTTATGACACGCTCAACACTGCAAGACTCAGGATATCGCTTCTCAAATTTCAGCATAACTTCTTTTCTGTTTGTTCCGGACTATAGTACTTGCATTGATTTCTTGTTTTTATGGTTATTTCAATAACTTCACTGTTTATTCAAATCAAGCGTTTCTGCAGAAACATCTTTTTCTATTGAATGAAAAAATACAGAATATTCCTTTCAATATGGTCAGAAGCATATTTTTCAATCCTTTTTCATATCACACAGATATACGAGGGGTGTTCAATGTATTCTCGGCATCATGGTGATTTGCTAATCATATGAGTGATCTGATTATCTCATTTATTAATGACACTATCTGAAGATATAAATATGAAATTTCATAAATTTACGAACCTTAGTTTTCTAGGTATCCTCAGTGGAAGACGACTAGAATGACTGAAGCCACAATGATGAAGAAAATCGAGCATCGCGCAATTATAAAATTCCTTACTAAGCAGGAAAAAAGTCGAAAAATCATTCATAAACAGATGGTTGCTGTTTACCAAGACTTTGCCCCCTCGTTATCCACCGTTCAAAAGTGATCAAGTTATTTCAAAAGAGGCAGAGAAAGCATTGAAGATGATGGGGTAATTGTCAATATTGTCAATAGCTGTATTCAACAGGAATATTTTCCCGATTTTCGGAAGATTTCTATTGGTCGATCTATTCCTAAAAAAGCTAATTGTAAGCATTATGCGGATCTGCGGTTGATAAGTATATTGCCTTCCATTTCTAAAATATTCGTGGTGTGTTGTATGTTCGAATATTTGAATATTTAAAAAAAAGTATTTTGCTTCAAAGTCAATGCGGCTTTAGGAAGGGGTTAGCACGGCTAAGGCAATGAGAATCGTAATGGACGATATAATAGGGTTTCATGATAGAGGCTTAGCTAGCCTGTGAATTGTGTTGGACTATTCGAAGGTTTCGATACCTTAGATCATATACTTCTCATTTATAAATTAAAATATTATGGCTTTGATCAGTCTGCTTGTACTCTTATAAATTCTCACATCCGGGGTAGAACGCAAATAATTTCTAATGATGGAAAATACTCATCTGGTATGAGTATTCAGATAGGTATACCCCAGTGTTCGATTTTAGGTCCTTTGCTCTTTACAGTTTATACTGTGCAGATATCCTCAATTCGCTTCATTATTGTAGCGTCCAAGTATATGCTGATGACTTCCAACATTATACCAGTCAACATTGTCAAAGATTGCCTTGTGAACATATCACAAATCTCTAAACAACTTAATCAAAACTTATATGTTTTTCACCTAAAATGGTCAGGGACGATCTCAATCGAGAATTAAATATTCTTATTGATGATATCAAACTTTCTGTCAGGAATATAGCCAGAATTTCAAAAATAATAAATAATTGAGGAATATATTGTGGATATATAGTTTCAAAATATAATGTAGAAGGTAGAATATATAATTCTGAATTTAAAGTTATTTAAATTTTACTTCTATCAAGTATTGACTCACATTAAAATTGTTTTTTCAAATTATGAAATAATTTCATATAGAGTCTTTATATCCACAATATATTCCTCAATTATTTATTATTTTTGAAATTCTGGTTATTTTTATAATCATGGGACATTATTTGGGGTGAATAAGTTTTGTTATTGTTTTTCTGTGTTCCGAGTACAAATAGTTATAGGTTATACGTAACAATACGTTGATCATTTCTGTTTTATTTTGCATACTTTAAAGTTAACTTCAAGTTTATTCGTTCCATGTTGTATCTTATTTTGGTGAGTTGAATTTTGATCTTGTTATATATTTGAATCTGAACTCAATACATTTCTGATGAGGCCATATAGGCCGAAATAGCTATCAAATGTTCGAGTTCTCGTTCAATTATTTTTATTTGATCCTTTATTTTGATAATTTTAGATAATTTTGGAATAGTGGTTTTTCTTGTATTTGTATGTTAATATACATACTTATATAGTTTTTGTTAATACATTTGTATTAATACATTTCAAGTCAGGATGTAAAAAGGTTTTTTTCCCAGAGATTGAAAAATATTTTATATTGATTATATATAAGGATATCAATTTGATATTTTTTGTATATAGTTTCAACATATAATGAAGAAGTTAGAATATATAATTCTGAATTTAAAGTCATTCAAATGTATTGAAGATCTAGGAGACTATAGACGATATAGACTATACATTGATGACCCCTTGTACCTTCATGTAGTGATCAACTTCCGGTTAAATGGACTCGTGGAATTGAAAAGTATGCTCATT
This sequence comes from Megalocaria dilatata, assembly GCA_034642435.1. Taxonomy (NCBI): domain Eukaryota; kingdom Metazoa; phylum Arthropoda; class Insecta; order Coleoptera; family Coccinellidae; genus Megalocaria; species Megalocaria dilatata. Next base: position 46,315,256 of record CM067856.1, read on the forward strand.
GACAATATTGTATTTTCAGAAGCTTCAAGTAAGTTGAGGTTGGGGAGTTAAGGAAGAAATAGTGATTTGAATGTTGCAGCAAGATTTTATGACGATAATTGGACTAACTTATGGAAAATCTCGCCCGAATAATTTTCGGTGATCTTGAAATCAATTAATCAGACTCGGATGTAAGTGGAACAGCTCATTTTGTGGAACAGCTCATTTTGTGGAACAGCTCATTTTGGGTTTGAGAGTAAAAGATATTTCTTTAATCTCGATGATTAAAGACATATTTATGATAGATTGGGCCGTTGCTTGGTAGAAATCAGTTGTAATTGTCATTATAAAATAAAACACTTGTTTACATTTTCTACTTTATTTTTGGTATTGACGTACGTTTCGTCTTTGCTAGAAAGACTTCATCAGAATACCTATTCTGATGAAGTCTTTCTAGCAAAGACGAAACGTACGTCAATACCAAAAATAAAGTAGAAAATGTAAACAAGTGTTTTATTTTATAATGACAATTAAAGACATAGCTGATAACAAATGAATAATAATGTTTTATGTAATTTGTCGACTTGTGTGAACTTATAAGAGTTTCAATTGAAATTAGTAATCAAAAGATGTTAATTCGTTCAACTATCAATGTACAGGGTTATCCATTTATGGGTGGAATACAACATCATTTAAATGTCCTACGCGTGATCTCTTACAGGACTCAATCCTTGTGAGGTAATTTTCGTTGACTTGCCGGCACATTTCGGGCAACATATCACTAATCACTTGACGGATGTTGATTTTCAGACCATCAATAGTCTGAGGATTATCGGGAGAAACACGATAATTTGCAAAACCCCACAAAAAAAATCCCAAGGCGATAAATCATAAGATCTTGGTGTCCACTTCACATCGGTGAAACGAGAAATTATGCGTCCTGGGAAATTTTTTTGCAATAAAGCCAAAACGGACTGTACTGCGTCACTTGTTGCACTATCTTGTTGAAATCACATCTCTTCCAATTTTAGGCCAAAAAAAAAATCGATTATCATTTGGCTATAGCGAAGAGAATTGACGGTTTGAGTGAAATATTCTTCATTTTCAAAAATGTACGGACCAATCACTTCACCAGAACAAACTGCACTCCAAACAGTGACTTTCCGTGGATGTAATGGTCACTCAGCAGTTGCGTGAGGATTTTCGTTGCCCCATATGCGACAATTTTGCTTGTTCACTTAGCCATCAAGTGAAAAATAAGCTTCGTCGCTGAAGAAAATTCGATGCAAAAAATCGTGATCCAAACGTTGTTGTTCAAGCTCTCAATCACAATATGTTCTAAACCTTCTATGGTCAGCTGGCTTAAGTCCTCGTATCAACTGAATCTTATAAGGATGGAGATGCAAATCCAGATACGAAATTTATCTTAAAGTGGCCCGAATGTTGTGCGCGCCGCTGAAATGATAAATTTGGAACTTCTTCAACACTTTCACTTACCGTAGAAATATTTGCAGTCAGGCGTGCATTTCGATGATGTATGGGCCTTAAGACATCAGTAATAGATCTAGCCTCTTCGAATTTTTTCACTATGTTATCAATTGTACGCTTAGATGGACGATTATATCGACCATAATCTACCCCTTATGCACGAAACGTACTTACTATAGAATCATTGTTTTTGTGGTAAGTTTTCACAATTTTCACGCATTCAGTAGTAGATAAGCGATCCACAATGTTAAATGGCTAACCTCCATTTAAACACATGAGGTTTCGGATCAAACTTCTGTTCAACATATGTCATTGAAACAGGGCTGTGAAATCCGGACCACGAAATCGATAACAAGTTACAAAGGCTTCTGACAGAAATAAAAGTCTCAATGACATTCCTTCACTATCCTTCTAGTGGAGTATTCTTCTGATTGGTTGAAATTAATTAGTTGACCGATTTCAACTGGAAATGCAATAGTTAAGATTCCATGAAATCGTTACTCGATTTTTGTATCTATTTCTTGATGTTTGTAAATTTTCACCATTTCCTTCAATTCAACGACATTTAGCTAGATGAAAGTTATCTATTTTTAATGTCATGATTATATTTTACAAATTCTCAATTATCAAATAAGCTCATACAAAGTGTAAAAACTTTAATCACTCAATAAATCACCAAATATGTATTAGTCACACATTTTATTGAATCACCTCCAAAGTAGGGTTTTCCGAAATAATAGATACAGATCAAGGCAAATACTCCACCACATCTCAACCTCTTTTGAAAGTACTATAACACTCATATGCACTTGTTTCCATTGAAGTAGATTCACGGTAAGTCTTATACAGTATTTTAAGTGCTTCCACATACCAAGTTCTAATACAAAATTGAAGACAGATTTGTTGTTCGATATTTTCATCCATTATATAAACTTTTTCTGATTGTCTCGGTCTTAACTTGACGGAAATTCATCTTCAATATAGGAAAAAAGGATGTTAACTTCCGCTATTTTATTGATTTGCACGACAATTGTTTCGTCATACCATGACTTAATGAATAATAAACTGATGTATACAATGCAAAACATGATCTTAAATACACAGCTCTGGTACAAAAAATAGAGGGGTGGAAAAAGATGGTTTACAATTAATGAAAAATATTAAGTAGGGGGGATCTGTTTAAATCTATTTGATCATTCAATAAAATTTGTGTTTTATTATATCTATTGATCTCTATAGTTTCTAACAGATTTAGTTCCTGACTTTTGTTTGCGATATTTAATATTTCATAGTTCATATTAAAATTATGACCAGTCTCTAACAAATGGTTGGCATAAGTTGAATTAGCTTTATTATTAATATAATATTTTTCATGTTCTCGTATCCTTGTTTGGAAAGAACGGACTGTCTGTCCCACATATACACAAGGGCAGTCACTACATGTTAACTTGAACACTGGCGTCGTAACTGTCATTGAAGCATCGCATCATCAGCGGATAGGCCAATACATAACTTTTTTGGGAGTGATAATATACTGTGACATCCCAGACAGTTACACAAATAGATGAACATTCGTCGCAAATTATCGGGAAGATCATTAATAAAAAGTAAAAATAGAAGTAGCCCGAGGACGGACCCCTGTGGTTCTCCCAGGGTTATATCGTACTCTGCAGATGGAGAGTTCTGATTTTTGACAAATATGGATCCACCCTCAAGATAGGTGAGGATCCAATCCAAAAACACACCTCGAAAGCCCAAGTTGTAACATTTATCAATTATGACTTCAAAGAATAAACTACCAAAAGTACGTGAAAGATCAAAAAATTAGCCTGCAACATATAAGCCGTTGTCAAAGCGTTCATAAACGAATTCAAAAAAGTAAATTGCTGCCATGCTGGGCGGCATCGAATATGTTGAATTTTTCAGGAACTTAATAATTTTATTGAACAGAACTCTCTCGAATACCTTGGAAAAAAAGCTAAAAAGAGAAGTATGATACTACGAACTTCAGTATTTTCGTCAAATATTGACACTCTCTAACACGCACGACACGTTGGTCCTCTATTAAGCGCACCAATCAAACTGCATAAGCACATTTTGACAAGAGAAACAATGAAATCGATTTTGAATCCTGATGAATTCTTCACTGATATTCTGGTGTAATTTACAACGTGCAATCAGCAGTCGAGTCTGCATCCAAACCTCTGTTGAGAAGGACGTTGTACAGAATAACTAAATATGAAGCGGAAATATGTCACAATAGTGCAGCTGCAGCAGCGATAGCAATTTCATTTGCATTTTACGATAGGGCGAAGATAAATATTCCTAATTATGAAACTCATAAATTCATGGCTATACATGAATTTATGGTTGTTCAGATGGAAATGCAAGGGAGTAGTAGGAATCGCTACCAGATGAGATATGCTCTTTATAGTGTATTCCCTTTGAGTTGTGCCAGCTCAGTTAACAACAGAAGTACCCTGGAGCTGGAGATTTTCTTTGCGAAAATATTGTCGAATTAGTTTTGTTCCACTTTTGTGAGGATTATATTAGACACTTATATTTTATATTAAGTGGCTCGTTCTCAAGAGGTTTTGTTTAGATGACACTGCGCTACCATAAGTCACAAGTCAGAGAGGTAACGTTATGAAATTCATTTGTTTGACGTTTTTTGCTTGATTACCCAATTATTCATATCTTATTTCCATTCTTCTCTCTTTTAAATAAGCGCGTAATTTCTGTTATACTTAGAAAATTTGTTATTATTATTTCCACTATTCATCTGGGTAAGTTGTCACTGCATGTCGTCTTGGGTCTTCCGATACTCCTTCCCAAAGGTGATTTATCTCTAGATAGTTTGACGACTCAATCTTGAGTCATTAGATCTAAGACCGCACTCCATATTAATTATTCTCATCCCGGTTGTTTTCTTTATTTGTCGCGGTTTTGAGGTCTGAGGTCCGGTTTCTGCGAAAGTGACAATTGGCCTCATAGCTAAAGGGTGTTTCATTAAGAGCGCAAGATTTGAATTTCGCGCCATGTTTAACCGTCATAATGTCATATGATTATTATTATGACGTGACAGATCGAAAATTGACAGATGGGAATTAGTAAATATGCGGCATCACACGGTAGAACAACGCGTCCTGATTGTCAAAAATTATCGAAATGGTGAAAGTTTAATTGCCACGATTCGTAAAGTGCGTCCAATGTTCGGTCAAAATAATGTGCCTAATTCATCTACTGTGAAAAAAGTATTCAAAAAATTCGAAAGTACTGGTTCGGTTAGTGATATGAAACATACGATACAAGCTCGTAGAGGTCGTTCAGAACAAAACATCACGGCAGTTCGCGAGAGTGTGACAGAAAGGCCAGAGACGTCAATTCACCATCGGGTACAAGAATTGGACATTTCAATAGGCACTCTTCAGCACTTCTTCTCACTAAAGATTTACAGCTGCATGCCTACAAAATTCAACTGGTTCAACAACTTCTACCATTAGACCATAAACAGCGAGTTTGCTCTTAGTCGTGTAGTTTCCCGATTTGGTGACCCGAATTGGGCTCCACGCTCTTTCGATTTAACGTCTTTAGACTTCTGTCTGTGGAGTTATCTGAAGTAACAGGTTTATACCAATGAGCCTGCAACCATCGAAGCATTGAGAGCCGAAATTATACGCTGTATCAATGAAATACCACCCCATGTATTCAATAAAGTTATTGAAAATAGAGGGTGCGCATATTCCAGCAAAGCCGTGGCCATTTACAAGATATTTGGTTTCATACATAATTCCCAAATGTATATTTTCTAAATCGATGAATACTTCAATACTTTACTACAGAAAATCATGATTTATTGAACACTGAAATCTTGTGCTCTCAATGAAACCCCTTTATAAGGTAAATTCTAGTTTTCGTCTCTATTTCAAAATATTTATTTTAAATATCATACAGATTTATTCTGTTAACCTCCTACAGATTTAAATTTGTATTCAAAAATTTTTTAGAATTAAATCGAATAAATATCTCAGAAAACGCAGTTTCAATTATAAAGAATTAACTCATTACAGCGAACCAAATTAAATAAAAGTTCACTTCACTTTGGCGTTTGTTTAAAGGAATACACGAGGTTGTTCTGGTAAGATATTTTCTATTAATTCTATTTTCATATAAATGGGGCTGAAGAGTTATCGTTTGTTGTCTTCTAAATTGAAACTGTGTTTTCTAAGACATTTATTTAATTTAATTCTAAAAAGTTTTCGAATAAAATTTTTTTTCAAATTGAAATTTGTATGAGGTTAACAGAATTAATCCGTACGATATTGGGATTTAAATAGTTACATATAATAAATTAACAGTTCTTAAAATACCTTGCATGCTTTATATAATTTCTGTGACGAACATAGAATATGTAGGATTTTTAAAAGTTCACCATATTCTGGAGTTTGTTTAAAGGAAGACAGGAGGCTGGTCTCGTAAGATATTTTTTGTTAATTATTTTTATTTTTTAAATATGAAGTGCGACTGAAGAATTGAAGTTTGTTGTAATTCTAAATTGCTTTTTGAAGATGTGATGTATGTTTTAGGAAGTTTTTTCAAGGAAATCATTTAAAAGAAGTTATTTTTCAAGAAGTTCTTGAGGTCATGTTCTGCATTTTCGGAAAGAGATTTGGGTTTCATAAGATATGAAACAAAGGTATTTATTAAGTTTTTTCAATTATTAATTTATATTTCTGGGATTTTTTTTGTTTCTTTTGGTACTGCGTATTGCGTTTTAATCCTATATGTCTACCCAATTGAAACTGTGTTTTCTGAGACATTTAATTCTGAAAGATTTTGAATAAATTTATTTTTTGAATCACAATCTGTTATATATTAACAAAATAAATAATCTGTATGATATTCGAATTATGGTTGAAATCCTTCTATCGACTAAAACCCTTTCTTATTATTTTATCAAAATATTTATTTCGGAAAATAGTCTCGTTTCTTGTTCTTGTTACTTTTATTGTTTGTGTTCACGCATTTTCAACTTCAGCTTTATATTTTCTTGCTCAGGTTTGGTGTATTATTGTGTCGTTAATCAATTTACATCTAAAAAGTGTCATATACTACTCTGTCCAGAAAGTACCGGGAATTTTCAATTAAAACAATATTTTTACATTTAATCGTCAAAATTTATTGGGTCGCCTTCAAAATAGGCTCCATTTGCTCCAATACATCTATGCCAACGGCACTTCCAATTATCGAAATATTTTTATAGGCGCTTTCCGGGATGGACTTTAGCTCTCGCGCCGAATTTTGTTTTATGGCTTCAATCGACTCAAAACGGGTGCCAGGAAGGGGCAATTTTAGTTTTGGGAAGAGGAAAAAGTCGCAGGGAGCCAAATCCGGCGAATACGGTGGTTGCTGAAGCACGTTTGTTGAGTTTTTGGCGAGAAAGTCAGTCACAATCGTAGCTCGGTGAGAAGGCGCGTTATCGTCATGTAAAATCCATGAGTTGTTCGCCCACAAATTTGGCCGCTTCTTACGGATACGCTCACGCAAACGTTTCATAACGCCTAGGTAATACTCCTTGTTTACCGTCTGACCCTCTGGAACGAATTCGTAGTGCACCACGCCACGGATATCGAAGAAAACAATGAGCATCACCTTCATTTTCGAGCGGCTTTGGCGTGGTTTTTTCTCATTTCGGCTCATTTTTTGCCACCCATTCCGATGATTGCTGGCTTGTTTGCATATCGTACTCGTAGACCCAGGTCTCATCACCAGTTATAATGCGTTCCATGAATGTAGAATCGGAATTACAGCGATCCAGCATGTCTGAAGCAACCTGTTCACGATGACGTTTTTGAAGAAAATTCAGGTCTTTCGGTACGAGTCGTGCGGTCACCTTTCTCATGCCCAAAATATCAATCAAAATCGTACGTGCGGACTCGTGGGATATCTTAAGATCATGTGCTATCTCTCCCAAGCTGGTACGACGGTTTTCCAGCACCCTTTCCTTAATTTTATCGGCGTTATCTTCGATCGAAGCTGTCGATGGGCGTCCACTTCATGACCGTCCTTGAAGGCTCTGTACCACTGATATGCACGAGTTTTCGATAGAGCATTATCACCAAAGGCCTTTTGCAACATTTTCAATGCATCGGCACACGAAAATTTATTTGCAACACAAAACTTTAAACAAATTCTTTGCTCAACGTAATCACCCATAGTAAAAATCGGCACGCACTCTGACATCGACTGACATAATCAGCTGTTGCAAACACACTAGTTAACAGATCCCGCTCAAGCTTAGCATAGTAATTAAGGACAGTGGTACTAACCTAGGAAAAAAAATTTTTACCTGCCTCATTGCCCCGCCAGATTTAAATCGATAATTCCCGGTACTTTCTTGACAGAATGTATTTGCTTTTGGCTGGGGATATTCTCATACTAAGTGTTTTGGCGACTTTATCGGAAAAGAACAGCAATCCCTGGAGATCATTCTCACTATCTGCTGTGGCATGCCCGCTCCTTGCCTAGATCCACTCTGCACAGCTACAGTTTCCCGGCGTATTCCATAGAGGACTGCCGCTTTCCGATAATACCTAGCTCACTGTCCTCGCCGGCTTTAAGTAGAGCAGAGTGTGAACGATCCGTCAACCGACGTTCCAACTTGGAACAAGGTCACATGCGTCAGTGGCAGACTTGCACCCCACGCCAATCTGAACAGTTCAGATGGTACAAGTTGGAACTAAATGGCTACCTCCCGAAATTAAGAGGTTAAAAGCTCCCTCATAACACCGCACTCTAAAGAGCGTCATTGCTATCAGTACAGCTTTATTTGCATAACACAAGATACTTGTTTCTCGTTCCCCAATCGGTATTCCTGTAGCCTTCGAACTCGTTCTATGATTTCGTCCATTATTATGTTGAATAGCAAAGGACACCAGATTCTCCTTGTCGGATAAGTGCGTTGTTAAGCTTTGATTGGACTTTGTTGTTTTTATATATGTTCTTAACTGTTTCAATGATTTTGTTCGATATTTGCCTATCATATAACAGAATTCACTTCTGCAGACGGATTATATCAACGGCTCCCTTAAGGTCAACGAAACAAAAAAATCATGTATAATTACAAATGCAGGATATGTGCAGGACCTACTAGTTCTGAACCCTTGTTATTTCGTCATTCATCGGGATTCATGGTATGTACGTTTCATTCTGTTGATTTATACAATCTTGACATCAAAAAATAATAAAGAAGTTCGAATACTCGCCAATTTATTCACACACGTTGTTCAAAAGGAACTCACTGAAGAAAAAGTTCGGAACAGAACTTGGAAAACTTTGTCTCCTTATTCTATAGAAACGATTTTTAAGGATATGGGATATTTCGATGAGGTCCACCCCCTGATAAAGAAGTCTCAACTTTGAAAACATCCAGTATAATGATTTTGTTTTCATCATGACGAACTCATTAATTTAGTGCCCATGGATCAGAACATTTTCAAAACACTTCAAGTTTTCTGCATATTTATGTGAATACAGATGTCATTTTTAACTGAAACAATATAATTCTGAATGAATTAAATGTTAAAATACTGAAACAGAAACTCTTGTTCTGAATAACTAATGAGGAACGACGAAATCCCCTAAGCTTCAAGGTTGTATTGGTTCTGACGGATATCGTGGACTTTTAAAAGGAATATTGATCATTCATTACCATACCGACTCTTCTAAACGGAAAAAATACTAAGTTTTGATTCCAAACACGTTCTTCCTTTCTTCATAAAGAATGGCATACACATGCAGCAGCTAAACTGAATATATTTAAATGTTTCTCCACTTTCATTTTCGGTGGAATCAATAATCTCAGAGTTTCAGAATTCGGAACACAACAGACGGATGCTTTCCATTTCAGTGAAAAGTTGAACTTCCACTCACTACAATATATTCAAGAATTCCTCATGACTGTTGAAATTATCAAAACCATACTCATGCTCATCTATCATTTTATCATTTCCTTCTTCATTTCATGTCATATGAAGTGAAATAATTCACTATATTCTGTGAGGCGTTGGAAACATATATTTCTTCAACAGCTATCAAAAATTTTCGGTTGATTTCTACTTGATTATTTTGTTTTCAGACATACATTATCTGAAACTTTCTACATAATGTATTTAATTCAATGTGGCAAAATTTCAAACAGAAATCCTCAGCAACAATGAAAGATCAGAATGAAAAAAGACGGGGTTAAATAGAAGAAAAATGTTGTAATAGAAGTACATAATGTTGGAATATATCTTTAAATAGAAACAGTTATTATAGGTATCATCTGACGCCAAAAAATTCTGATGTGGAAAATGTTAAATATATAATTATGACAAAAAGTTGTTGGAATATACCATAAAATAAAAACAATTGTTATGAAATTCTTGATCGTTTCGAATCTCTAGTTGACGGAAATTCATCGTACATGTTTTACAGTGGAACACTTTATTTCCGCTTATATTTATTGTTTACACAACACTTGTTTCGTCAATTACATTCTGACTTCATAAGGTGAGTATGATAACTAATTACTTTTTCAAAATCAGCCTCCTTAAATACAAGTCTGAGCAAAATGAAACGTGATACTATGGAAAATTGTTTTGGAAACGTAAAATGCGTTTTTATGATGCTGGTTTATTTCTAGTGCGTCCAAAAGGTCCAGCTTATCGCTCTTGTTCTCGATATGGAGAACATCGAATTTGGACTAAGATTTTGACCATAATTAAATTTAATGTGTTCTAGCTTCCTCACTTCATGGTCGTTGTTATTCATCGCCATAACTGCATAAAGTACTTCTTAAAGTTAAACAATCCACAACAACCCATCGTAATTAATCATTGCCACTAATAATTAATTTGCCATTGTTTGCTGATTTGAATATAAAAAAATTGTACAAAATACAGCAGTAACCTAACCGTGGTACGATATAACCTCCTGCTCGATTAGTTCTTCCTCACAATTCTTTTCACTGTTTTAAAGTTCAACACTTAATTTCAATTTTTCATTCATTTCTCATATTTATAACCTAATTAATCATTGCGATTAATTTGAATATCGGAACAGATTTAATCTGTTAGTCTTCTACAATTTTAATTTCAAAACATTTATTTAGGAAACTTTAAGAATTAAATTAATGTCTTTGTAAGCACTGCTCATATTTAATAGACGTATAAAATCGAAATTCATCATACAATATCAAATGGAATAAAGAAAAACCAACGAATATAAATTGTCAATTAACATTATTGCGATTAATGTTTTTGAAAAACACTGAAGAAAAAAATTATCATCGCGGTCAACTAACCGTAGTAAGAACAAAATTTTCAAAGTATCAAATTTCTGGAGAAAATAGATGGAAGCGAAATACTACAACTTTGTAAAATTTTCGAACAAAACATTTATGGAAAAAGGAATTTCCACCTTTCTCCATAATTTCGCTGGTAAAGGGTTTTCCAATAAGGGGTATCATTTTGAATAACACGATATCTGAGCAGCTGAGCAGGCTTGATTGTGCTACTGAGGTAAGATTAATTATCACAATCGCAATTTTGTAAGAAAAATTTTCTGAAAGTTGCCTCGGAGAGGTGATCACAATTGGCCACCGAGATCTTGTGATTTAACACCTTTAGACTTTTTACTTTGGGGGAACTTGAAGATGAAATTCGTGAAATTATCGAGGACATACAGCCCCAAATGTGCGAACTGGTCATGAAAAGGATATGGTTGTAACTGTAGCTGTGGCGGCCATTTGGCTAATATCGTTCTCCATTGTTAATGACGTACCTTCCTCTTTACAATAAAATGAACATCCATTGAGTCTTCCTAAAATATACTCGTTTTTTCTTATAAACAACGAATTATTTTCACATTTGATGGGGTGATTTCTCAATAAAAATCTTAATATCCTATTAAGGAACATTGTTTCTCTTTCCTACACGTAACTGTTAATCGCTTGGATCAACACATAGATAAATCCACATCTACACTAGTTGATCTTTCCTTGTCAGGAAGGTTAGAAACAAATTGCAGAGGGACCAGTGACATTATTACTCATCTGGCGCGACCTCTAGGCTCATTTATATGACTTAATAATGTTTAAGAGACGCCATCAATTCTGGCCAGGTGTCAGCTTATAGAGGTTCTAATATCGTCTGAGACCATTCTTACCCACCAGAAGTGAAAGATTAAATTTATTACATTAAGAAAAAGAACATCACTTCTGTTTGGTGTACTATTATCGAAAAGATTGATGATTATGATTTTCCTGAATTGGAATGTGAACGAAGATACCGTCAAATATATTCTGCTCGATTTGTATTTCACGTTGAGCTTTCAACAATTTAGGTGAATTAACGTCAATTTACAAGTTGAAGGTCTAACACAAGTTGGTGTTTTTTTTTACAAGCATCTCGTATTTAAAAGTTTTAAATATTATACAGATTTATTCTGTTAACCTCCTACAAATTTCAATTTAAAAAAAGTTTTATTCAAAAACCTTTAGAACACACTGTGTCAATTAAGTAGACAAATAGAATTAAACACTTATTACACAGTACTACACTAGAATGAAGTGAACTTTTAAAATCCTACGTATTCTATATTCGTCACAAAAATTATACAAACTTTTTCTAATTTTTTTGACTTCTAAATGGCTTTCTGAAGATGTTCTGCATGTTTTAGGAATGTTTTTGAAGGAACTCATTTTGAGCCAGTTGTTTCGAAGAATTCCTTGAGGTTATGTTTTGCATTTTTTGAAGGGAATTTGGCTTTAATAAAACAGGGATGAAACGAAATTTTGTCATCTTTAAGTTTTTTTGGTATATTTAATTGAAAATTAATATTTATTTCAATTTTTTGGATCCTTTTGGTACAGTGTGATAAGTGTTTAATTCCATATGTCTACTGAATTGATAGCTGCGAAAAGACAAGCTAGAGGCAGATGGCAGAGATCTCACAATTTGGTGCACAAAGCAGAGTACAATCGTTTGGATAGGGCACACATAACAAACTACAAGAACATTTAATCTTAGATTCCAACACCATATTCAAAATATAGACCATAACGGCGATCAGAAAGGCTACAAAAATATACAAAAGACCTGTACAAAGAAACTTATCCATCAAACACATAAATGGAGAATAGGCCAAGTCTGATTAGGAAAATTCAAACTTATTTGCAACACACTTGTCACAAGCATTCACCTCAGATAATCTTTACCCAGGTGATAGTGATACCGATTTTGACTCATTCTTGGATAGTGCTTCTCAGTTGTCTCTTCCTATAAAACCTTTCAAGCCCAAAAAAATTTTTCACAGGAAGAAGAAGCTAAAAAATAAAAAAGCACCCGGTTTTGATCTGATAACAGAAGAGATTTTGAAAAAACTGCCACAGAAAGCTATTATATTACTCAATACGATATACAACCATATGATGAGTATTTCTTATTTTCCCACCACCTGGAAATATGCAGAAATAATAATGATACCGAAAGCAAACAAACCTGAACACGATGTGAGATCCTATAGGCCAATAAGCCTATTACCAATTTTGGAAAATTATTTGAGAAGCTTATGTTCAAAATATTTAAGAGGGATATCGACCTACACAAACTTCTACCAAACCATCCAACTAAGATTTAAAGAAAAACACTCTAGCACCACATCAAATACTGGGTAATAAACAGCATTTCAACAAGCCTCGAAGAAAAAATACTATACTGCTGTATTTTTGGAATAATTTTAAGATTTTGACAGAGTTTGGCATAGTGGATTATTCATCGAATTGGAGAAGCTTCTTTCACAACACTACTATCTGATTCTTAGGTCCTACCTATCCGATCGATACATTGCAGTAAGTAAAATATGGCGATGCTATATCTACCTTAATTTCATTTATACATCTGATAGTCCGGAAAAGCAGATCACTACACTGGCCATTTTTGCAGACGACATAGCGGCATTGACATCCTATGAAAATCCAGCTTCCAAAAGCCTTCAGGAACATCTGAATGAACTTGGACAATGGTACCAAAAACGATATAAAATCCGTACAAACAAAAGAGATATGTCCGCCAGTTGAAATACATGATAAACAAATTCCAGTTAAAACAGAGGAAAAATACCTGGGTATTCACTTGGACTAACGCCTCAATTGGAAGCATTACATTCAGGCTAAAAAAAAAAAATAAACTTCAAAATTAGGCAAATGTATTTGCTAATTGGCAGAAAATCAAAATTATTTCTTCAAAATAAGGTATCAATCTATAAAGCCACCATAAAACCAATACGGACATTCGGTATCCAATTCTGGGGATGTGCTTAGACTTCCAATCAGTGTTTCTCTCAGAACATTTTCCCCGAGGGGGCAGTTCAAAGTTCCGGGGGGCCAAATTATCCGAACGTTTTGGAAAAATATTTATATGAAGAAATTTTAGAAAATTTTCATTAATACAGGAATTTATTGAGGAAAATAATAAATAGAAGTCAATTTTGGGAAAGAAATCATTTTTATTCACAAGAATCTTATTCTTCTAGGTTTTTTCCTACCATATAAATCTATAACTTCATCTAGGTACTCTTCATCTTGAGTCTCCGGTCCTTCAATACTTATGAGCAAACATTAGCGTTCCTGGTAACATTCTGTTTCTTGATTTATTTAGTACCCTATTCATCGTACTGAACGATCTTTCCACGGACATAGTCGTTACTAGGATAACTAGAGTTATTTCACCGAGCTTCTGTAATTCTCTGTATCCCACATCCGCTTCCAAAATCTTCGAAATCAGATTATCCTTCATTTTCATAGAATCATTACTGGGCATTGCCTGAATGTAAAATTTAAATGATTTTATGTCTGCTAATACAATTGAGAGTAGGGAAGTTGATACCGAATTTATTAATTTAATTTTCTGTGAGTCATAAAAGACTGGAAGGTTTCAAAGCTTGAAAAAGTCATAACTTCAATCGATTTATCATTGAACCTATCATCTATTTCATTGAGTACGCTATCACAATACGTTTTCAAGACCTTAAGTGTTTCAATAATTTTCTCATCTTGAATAATTTGTACTTAATTTTTGATTTAATCGATTTTTCTATTTATGTTTTTTTTGTAAGGGACTTCTCTCATCTCCGCACTGCTTTGCAATATCTTTTAGGTGCAATTTTGTTGTTGTAATTAATGGATTCACTTTGGTCAGGCACAAGACCTTTCTTTGCAGAGAATTGCTGCGATACCAGAGTGCACTTAGCACCTCGTTCATCACATAGCAGGTGCTGATGAAACTTTCATTCCTGATTTCAAGCAAAATGCCTCCTGCAAGCGATGCAAGATCTGCACCTTCCCTATGAATTTATTTACAAGCCATCAAAATGGACTTCAGACTTCTGAAAACAGCATTCACTATTTTATAGTAGGATAACCATCTAACTTATGTGCATTCTGGGATTTTTAGAATTGGATCATTCAAAACAGATTGAATTTCGTGCAGAATATTCTCTCTTTTTTGTGACTTGCTGAACAGTTTGTAGATGTCCTTCAGTACATAAAAAAAAATTATTCCTGCAGGAAGCTGCAGCTGATGGCAATATATGCGCTTGGCAATACATATAGAGCACAAATTTTTTGGCTTTTTCAGACGGTTTTCTTCTTACTACACCTACATTTTCGGACATAATGGATGCTTCATCAAAACCAAATGCTATAATGTTATCATGACGAAGACCGAGAGATGTCATTTCTTCGTCAAGAGCATTCGAAATGGTCTCAGCCTTGCCATCAGGGATTTTACTACTGCCAGAAACTATAGAGCAGGCACTTTATTTTTGACAACTCTGAACATTGTACTTAATTCCATCCATTTTTCAAAGAAGTGCTTTCATCCGCTAAAACGGAACACATCTTATTTTTCAAGGAATTCTTGAGTCGATCTCTCAAAACTTCACTCATACTTGTGAGAAATTTACAAGCTGTATTTTTACTTCTATAATTGGCTCTGTCACTCAGGGTCTCCGTCCATTGCTTGAAGTCTTCATTTAAATTCACCAAAATATTTTCGATCAAGCTCTCATATTTTGTGGTATGAGCAATTTCTTCTTTTACTAAAAAGTCAATCCTCTTAGCAGTACTTTTAAGCATCTTCTATTCAAATCCTTTTAAGTATCGCTCTCTGACAGAATTTGGCCATGAACTGGTCTTTTCAATGAGTTTTTCCATTTCAATATCAGTAGTGTGAACAGATTAATGCTCATGTTTTTCTAATCTGCCATTCTTTCCTAATGCTTCTTTGAAAGATGTGAAAGGAACCTGTCAGTTGAAAAATATTTTTTTCATATGAATTCGACATAGTTTACAGAATGCTCCACATTTTTGCTCATCGTACTCCAACCAACCATGTTGTTTCTCCCGATTTTTTTATAATGTCGACGTACATCTTCTTTACCGGATGGACTCGATAACTTCTCGAAGTGGAGACCAGCAGAAGGCGGATCAGCCAGGTTTTCCCCTTACGAATCAGGAGGATGAAGAGACGGCCTTGGTTCTATCAATGCGGATGCATCAGGTTCAGGTTCTGATACGTTTGACCCCGTGGTTTCTTCGGTACGGCACAAAAGTAGGAGTCTATTGTTTTTTTATTGTAATTAGTTTCTGATGAGCCTAAATCTGTGGATGAAAGGAAAATAACAAATACTTCCAAGATTTCTGGAAAGAATGCTACGCCAAAAATGAACGCAAAATCTGGATATTCGGAACTGTACTGATAATAAACAGGCTTTACCATTTCAAATCGGCGAATCGATAGCAGTTTTCGATATAACCGAAAATAACCAATTATTTCTTATAATATTATAACTTGAAAGAGAGGGTTCATTCGCATTATGTTTCTTCACAAAATTTGAAGTTTGATATGAGAATTGCTAATTACAAAGCGTATTCATTCTATGGTATCACGTGAGCACTGCAACTATAAATAAATTTACTTGATATAAATATTATATTCTCACTTACCAATTCAAAGTGAGAAAACAACTGAATAAAAAATAACTGTTGTCTGTATAATTTATAACTGAAATACTGCTAACATTAAACACAACACATCAACACAAGTAATACAACGTAACGAAAAGAGATTTGTTTCAAGAATAACCAAGAATAAGAAGAATAAATCGGAAGCTGAAATATCAAACCCTATTTACAAAACATCAGTTGGCGCTTTTATCATAGTACGCCCACAAGTTCAATCATGCCGACAAACTCCATCAACGCGAAAAACTCGTAAAGATAAGAAATTGCAGGGAATCCTATATCGGCTTGAATATTATTTATGACACGAATCGGCAACCGGTAATGGTTTTTTATAATAGTTGAATTCATCGGTATTCCTCTAGACTAGACCCTAAAGTACTTTCTCTTTCAGCATTTGGAATATGTGAATTTTTTGATCGTGCAGTAGAACGTCGTAACTTAATCTAGGCACTCTCAATTTTCCCCCGGAGGGGGGGGCACCTGCACAGCTCCAAGTATCATCAATGTACTCAAAAGATACACTGCTTCCAATTAATGATTTGAAGATCCTCTTCGTTAGTGATGCAATCCGAAAACGTTCAAGAAAATACCACCTAAATCTGGAAGGACATGAAATCAGCATTAGAGTTAGCTGAAAATCCATTAAACATAAAAAGATTACAGAGGACTTGGCCAACTGACTCCAATTGAAGTACCGTAAAGAAGTATAAATAATGTTTGATAACTTATACGTAAATTTCAATAAATGTTACAAGAAAAATGTTTTAGCATTTTTCCGCAATGTTTGAATTACCAATATAACAAGCTTACTGAAAACACTGAGTATACAAATTTTCTTTTGAAAACTAGATTTATTAGTTTCCCAAATACATATTGACCTACTTCATGTTGAAGCACCCTATACAAGACATTGAATTTAAACAAGGCTCTATTCTGGTTATATTAGCAAGTACGATATACCTGAGGAGGATTCAAAATTAATTTCCGCCGTTGTTATTGCACAGTTTGATGATTGAGCACACGTACGATGTGCTCGAACTTTCGAACATTACTCGAAGCCAAATGCACTGGAACCGTTCGTATGAATAGGCACTACATATCCTGGATACACTCGCAAATAGAACCATTCCGAATATTTATGTAGCAAACATTCCAGTCGATACAACTAACGATCACATAATTTCGTACGATGAGTGGGCAGTATCTAACTCAAAAACAATCCAGATTCTCCAGTGCACAGGGCTGAGTTAGGATTGGCTACTCATATGTGCAATAATTTCTGGAAAGGTTAACCAGGATAACTAGTCTCTTTTTATGATCCACCAGTGGATTGAAAACAGGAAAAAATCCGGTTTATTCAAATGCATTCGAACTCCCATGAATTTTTAATGGTAAATGAAAGGTAATGAAAAGGTATCGGGTTTTTCACTATAATTTGACCCCCCCTTCAACTTAGTTACAAATGCAGATACAAAAAAAGGTGTTCATAAAAGTTGTACGAAATCAACTGAGTTCTCTGTAAATGATTTCACAAAATGGAATATATACTGAATGCAAATCCATTTTTTCAAATGGATCACCCTGAATATTATTTGCATTTATCGGTCTATTCCTGCGGTAGTCTTGTGGCTTAGGCATCGGACGTGAGTTTGAGAGTTCGAACCGCAGACCAGAAAATTTTTTTTCTGGTTTCGGGGAACCGTCTAACCATTCGCTGTGCGGTAAACAATTAACAGCGATGTTCCTGAAGTGGCGTAAGGGAACTTCATGAAAATTGTTGCAGAACATCCAGAGAATGTATTAAAGGAAACATTACGTGAATTTGGAATAAGCTGTTCGAAGATTCATAGAGTGTTAAATAATTACATGCCATAAAAGTTATTACCAGCACAACTCCTCACATAAGACCAAAAACGGAAACGTTCGAAAAATTGTCAACATATGCTGTAAAGACTGATCCTAATTTATTAAATTTTTTAATGTGAACGGATGAATCATCGTTTTCCACAGCAGGCGTGTTCAACAGAAAAAATAAACATTCTTGGGAAAACAAATATCGAAGGCAACGCAAAGTATTTCAAATTAGAAAATCTGGAATAAAGTGTGTTAACGTTTGGTGTGGCATTGTTTATAATAAAATTATGGGGCTTATATTTTTTTACTACACATTAACACGTAAAGCATATACTGTCAGAGGTAGCTCAGCTTTTGAAGCAACTATTTTCTGCTGAAGAACTGGGGCAAATAATTTGACAACAGGAAGGAGCACCCCCGCACAGAGTTTTGGAAGTTCGTGAACATTTGAGTGGTCAATTTGGTCTCTGGATCGGTTATTGTTATTGTTACCTATTTCATGGCCATCGATCCGGATTTAATACCGTTGGACACGTTTTTATGGCCGTTCCTGAAGTGGGAAATTTACTGTGATACTAATGAAAGTGTTGGGATCATTAAAAACAAAATTGAAGCATTAATTCATGAACTCAATCAGAACCATCATAATGCTATGCCAAATAGTCTAACCAACTTGAGAAAACGATATGTATAATGTATATTGAGTAATGGTGGCCATTTTGAGCAATTTGTTTAGTTGTAACCGTTCGTTTCATACCACTATGAATACTCAACAATGTCGAGTTCTTGATTCTCATTCCGTAAGACACTACTCCTCTTTCTCTTAAAACTTTTAGAATCTTTTATATAGTTGTAAGTATTTTCACTCAGAATTGGATGATCTGGATGTAACGCCATATATTTCCCCCTTTTAGCTTTCTTGTTTTTATTCTTCTCCACACTGTTGAAGTCTAAAATCTTTATTCTATAGGAACCGGAATCACTTAAGAGGTCACGAATGAAAGCTTGTCAAGGAAAAGTTCAGAACTTCAGTCCGCCAAAATTTCCTACACAATAGGATATTTCAGCGCTGGAACCGATTACCACAGGCTATGATGCCTTATCTCAAAAGAGATTCGACGAAAGCATAGTACATTAGCCGAAGTTGTTTAATACTCATCATCTGCCTACAGTGTTTGAATTTAGAAAGGCTCCTGATTTTTAATTCGAGTATCGTGACATGTTTATCCGTCTCCAGTTTACTATCCAGTATGATTTCCAAGCATTTCACCTTATTCGCTGGTTCAATTATCACACGATAACCTATCCAGATTGAGGGGAAGTCCTCTCCGATATCCTGCATATGAAACGGCAAACATCTAGTTTGGTGCAAGTAGTTTAGAAGTTAATAGCATGAAAGCTATCTCCTGTGTATAAAGTTGCTGTATCATCGGTAAATGACACTATTTGTCTTGTGAAGTTTTGGTGAAATAAGTTTGAAACATATACATTGAACAGTATAGGTCCCAAAACCGTTCCATGAGGAACGTCATAATTTATAAGTTTTTTCCTGCTGCTTACCCCATCTATTGCTACAGACTGCGTCCTGTCAGATAGTTAACTCATCGTCAGCCTTCCCCTGAATCCTATCCCTTCCAAAGTAAGGAGAAGCCAGAGAGGCTAACTGCATCGAATGCCTTCTTCAGATCCACGAACACACAAATTCCAACATTACTCTCATCTAGAGCTTTGTATATTTTTGAAATTAGGCATGCAATTGCGCTCTGTGTAGACTTAGACTGTCTGCAACCGTAATGTCTGTCATTGAGAACTTCATATTTGTCTAGGTAGTTGACACTCTCATTTCTTAATGGCCATTTCTCCGTTTTTTGCAATGCATGAAATAAGTGAAATTGGTCGCACACTTCAACCTGTCTCCTTCCTTATAAGGACGTTTTACTTAAGCTTCCTTGGATTTTTGAGGGAATACACCTGGATTAAATATTTTATTTATTATGATATCTAGGGGTCTTGTTACATAGTCTGCCATTTCTTTCATTATTTTATGTGAGATTTCGTCAATCCTGGGGCTTTATCGGGTTAAAATTTTTTGAGAATTTCACTTGCATCCTTCATAAGATCGAATTTTGTAGTTTATGCCCATGAAAGTTTTCGTTATTACTTTGTACTATTTTAGCTGCTAATTTTTGTCTGATGTCAGTAAAGTAGTCAATCAGAGTGTTTGCAATCTCCAGTTTACCCTCTATAATTTCTTCATTCTCGTTTCTCAATTTATCAACTCTCCCTTCATTCTTCTTGTTTATTCAACCTGCTTCTTTTCTAGTCTTCCATAGCCCTTTATGATTCGTGTATGATTGTGTTTGTTTTTTTACACCTGCAGTAATTACGTTTTGTTCTTTTGATTGATGAGTTCTCATTATTGGAAGTCATGCAAGAGTGTTGTATTTTTTTGTTATTTTGCCATCTTTCCTATAATGCGTCCCACTGTTTCAGAGAACTTATAATTTCCGCTGTTATCCACATTTTCATTTTCAGTATTTTCCTTTCAATAAATTTCGTGTTTTTTTTTTAACATATTTTGTGACCATGTCTATAATCATAATCTGGAAATCTCATCGGCCCATAAAAACATTTGGCGTTAACAAACCATAAGTTGGAATTTCAGCTATCCCCATTACTGACATCTGTTAGTAACTATTTCCTTTGAAAAATAAGCAAATATCTTCAACAGGTATAACTTACTGTTGACAATCTCAAATCATAAAACCCCGTCACTTCTATCTGCTGTCCGAAATATATAAATTGTAATGTTAAGTAAATTCTCTTAGTTAAGAAAATTGGTTGAAACCGGATACATATATGTCAACAACATAAATTAATGTGAAATTTTTGTGAAACTTAAGCCAAGCGTATTTGTTTACCTTATTAATAATAAAAATTTGACAGCTACCTTCTTAATTTTATCAACAAGTTATAAAGTTCGAAAGCATTTTTTTTTCATTTTTGTAATCACAATAACAATTTGGACAGAAAGAGTTGCTTATTGTCTTTTCGGAGCAATTTTTCAATATAAAAGATGCTGAAGCATAAAAATGTTTTGGTCCAAATATTAGAGTGGTTATTTTTCAAATCAAACTGCAAAATTTAATTAGAGATTAAATACGATTTATTCCAAGAAAACAAAATTTTCCTTTCAATATTTTTGTTTTACCTTTCTGAAGCAAGATTCATTTAAATTATAATTAACGGTTAAATTATTGACAATGTAAGAAATTTTTTTATACTTTCATCAAGGGTTTCTCTGTTGAAGAACCGGACGTTTTTGAATGTTCTCGTATTTCGCTAATGACCCAGTCTGCGACTCTCTTCACTTCTCGAATAAAGCGGAAAAAACTAACTGATTTTCAACTTGAAATCCGCCGTCTCATTACCTTTACAAAAAGCTTGAGAATTTCTCTTGAGTACAACCTCACAAGATTTTGGAGTGAAAATCAAAGGATATTTAATCTGAGGTAACTTGCAATGAAATCAAAGAGAGATTCAGCGTGCTTGACAACTTCCAGCTCGAATTTCCTTCACTTTAACGTTGAAATCCTTACTAACCGGCGAGTCATAAACTTCCTCTTTGAGATTTTATCTAAGGTTCTCGGAAACTCGTGCTGGATCTGATATAATGTGTCGCATACGCGATACTGTAACACAATTAGAAATTTCCAGTCCACGTTCTACCCTTGGGAGTATTATTTATGCCCTAAAATGTTTTCTTTTTAAACTGCAATGAAATTATTTGTCCTCCATGACGGCGTAAAGCATTCATGTAGTTGTGGTATACTGAAACAAGTCGTGACGTCATTGAGAACTCGCTTTTACCCGCGTGAAATTGTGCAGCGGTTTGTTACAGTTTCAGGTAATCTCCACTGCAGCAGAATTTTAACGCAAATATCACTGAAACGACATTTGATTCATATAAGTGAAGAAAATGAATGTGAACAAGAACCATTTTCTGCGATATTTCTAAATCATCGTTGAGTGATATTATGTCTCATTATATGAAACTCACTAATAATTTGAGATGATTCACAACTATCGGGTGTTTTTTTTTGAGTGATAGAGATTTTAATTGAAACAAATACATTTAAATTAAGATTGAAGCCAATTTTTTTTATTTAAAAGATAATTTTTTGACATTTATATTTTAAAACCAATTTCCGACATATGTCCACCACGACTAGCTCTGAGGAACCGCATTCGACCAGATCAATTTTGGACCACTTTTTAGAATAATTCAGGCCTTGTTTCATCAATAATACGAGTTATGTTGGCTTCCAAAGCGTCTATTGTTTCTGGTTTATCAGTATAAACCAATGACTTAACATAACTCCAAAGAAAATAATCCAGTGGAGGTATGATCTTGGAGGCCAATTATTTGAATTAATTCGATTTCTCGAAATAATGTTATCGCCAAATCTTTCTTTCAATAATTCAATTGTTGCGGTAGCAGTACGTGGTGTACCACCATCTTGTTGGAACCAAAACACTTCTTGGTCGATACCATTCAAATTTTGAAACAGATAATCATTGATCATTGATCTGTAACGAGCACCATTCACTGTAACATTAGCTCCAGCATCGTTTTTAAAGAAATATGGAACGATGATGTCTCCAGCGTGTAAAGCACACCATACAGTGCATTTTTCAGGATGCACTGGAATCTGCAGAACTTCTTGAGGATTGTTTTCACTCCATATACGGCAATGTTGCTTGTTTACATAGCCGTTCGACTAGAAATGAGCTTCATCACTAAAAACAATTTTACGATAAAAAAAGGATCAACCTAAAGCTGTTCTAGAGCCCAATCAGCAAACAAACGACGCTTATTATGGTCAAATGGCTTTAGTTCTTGAACCAGTTGGATCTTGTATGGGTGTAGACCAAGAGTCCAACTTGTGGACGTCATCGAATAGACAAATCTGGATCATCATTAACACTATGACTTACAGCAGCGATATTTTCTTCTGTAGGTACAGTTCTTTGTCTTGTTGTTGTAACACCGAGTAGAGAAAATGTTGTCCGAAATCTATCGATAGTTCGACGAATAAGCTGCTCTGATGGACGATTATGTAAACCATAAGTTTCACGAAGTCCTCTATAAGTTTGGCGAATAGAGCACCGACTTCGAAAATAAATTTCAACAATTTTGAAACGTTGCCGCGTGAGTCTTTCCATGATAATTTTTCAATGTTTACTGAACAGAAATGTCAAAACAACATGGCTCCTACCTTCTGTCAAATCACAGTTGTCCCTATCGAAAGTTCTATCACTCTAAAAAACAACCGATACCATCATAAAAATTTCTAATATTCAAATTTTCTGTATTGTATGTTAAGGAACCCGTTAATAATGAGACAATTAGGCTATTCGAAAAAATTTATAACTATGGAAATAAAAATTTTTTTTGCTATTCTAGGGCGTCAGGTGTATCCCTTGCATAGTTTTTCAATATTTTATATAAACAGTGGGCCATCTAGAGTTTTTATTGTGAACATGTGTTTATTTCGCGTCTCGCAATATTTTCGTCATTCTTGTTTTGACAGAAAGTTAAATACATTTTGACATTAACAAAATCGGTCGACTTACGTTTGAACAGATTTGGGAAATATAAAAAACTTATTTCCGAATTGATGAATATTGTATCCAAACTACTATATACTTAGGTGGAAAATTCAATAGAAATGAAATGCCCTCACGGTAATTTGTGGATTAATTCGTTCGTGAAAACTTGATTTGTATTTGACTAAGCAACCTTTTCATGTTCTCGTCCAGTGATCATATCTGAAAACATTGCTGCTGTAACCCAGAATGTAGCTGAACATTCATGACCAAAAACTCGTCATCGCTCAAGAACTGAACGTTTCTTGCACTTCTCTGTGGAGAATTTCGTATAAAGACCTCGTTATGAAGGCTTACAAAGTTTAACTGGTATGACAAATGAAGCCTCGGGGCCAACCGATGCGTTTCTACTTCTCTCAATGGGCTAATGATATAGCATGGCCGAAGATTTTTCCAGAAAAATCATCTTTAGCGGCGAAGCTCATTTTCACGGAGGCCTTTTTTATAGTGATCCAAGAATAATGTTACGTTTATCATCCAGAAACGATTGTTGCCTTGAAATACGAAGTCGAAGTTGCAATTCATGAGTTTGAGCTTCAAACAATCGACAATATACTGAAAAATTGGGTCGATCGGATGGGATACTGTAGCCAGTCATAGCGGTCATTTAAATGATATTAATTTTCATTCGTAATTGTCAAGGTAAAGCCTTTCTAATGAACTCACAACATTGGAAAAATATTCGTTAGTATTTTATTTATAGCTGATCAAAAATGCAGATTTTAAATGTTCCGCTCCTTAGTATCAAAATGTTTGCACTTAAGGGCTGAAAATGCAAGGTGTCTACTTTCAACAGGGCCAAACTTCAAGGGAAGATCAAACAAGTTAGTTGCAACAAAAAATGTCATATAACACATGGTCGAAATGTTGATGGTTATTTTTCAATTTACCATTTCTTGATTTCACGAAATATTTCAACTTTTTCCATAAAAATAATGGAACCTCACTTATCCTTGATCCTCATCACATCTGACCACACATCTGGAAACGGCATTAAATTCGCTACAAGATAAAAAGTTCTGTGTGACGAAAATATTTTTCCAATGGTTTTATCGATGAAAAATTATGAAATATGGACATGTTTTCTTTTCAGCACAATATACGACAACGAAAAGAAATATTTCAAACCTAAATTTGCTTTATCTTGAAGCTCTGACCTTTGATCTGAGGAGGTAGATCTATCATATGGGGATAATTCGTTCAGAAGAATTGGAATTACACCCACATTCACTGTATCTAAAGCAAGTTTTGTCTAAATTGTTACTATCAATCATTCAAATAAGAGCAAAGTTATACTATAGCGGAATTAACATTCAGCGAAATAATGGCGGGTTATATAGCAGGACAATTAGCGATTTTTGCGGCAGTTTGCTATAGACAAAATGTGAAATATGCGGTATGCGTTCAATGTGAATACTTCTCAATTACTATTCCACGTTATGGAGGGGCGAGAATTCTGATACCATTTTTAAACTACGTAGAAAGGTAAAATTTCTAAATCACCATACGTTTCCTGAACACACCGTAATTTTCAAAGTTTTGATTTAGAACAAAACTACTTTTAAATTTTTATTTTCCGTATCCCAGCACATTCACACAAAAAATAGTTCTGCTTTTTTCGTTATCTACCCTTACTTACAACCGGATGCATAAACCCGTTTCAATTGCCAACTCCAAACTTTTGGCAATCTCCCCTCGAAACGAAATAAGACCTCTGATAGAGAGTAAGATTTGCGTTTTTTAAAGAAGGAATCCCATCTTGTTCGAAGTTTCGGATGACAAAAGCTTCAGTTCACGCTGTCCGCTCGAGAAAACCGAAAAGATTTCTGCTTGTTGAATCCCAACACTCTTCTGGTTACGCTTTCCGCATGTGAAACGACTGCAAAAGCCGTTTCTGGTTGATGGAGCAGGGACAGAGATATTCCTGAAATCGAAAAATTCTTCACGCTTCAATGGAAAGGAAAAATAAATTGGACCGAGCGGGAAAAAGCAGGGTCCAATTGATTAATCAGCCGATCTGATAACGCTGGAGTACCAGATTATTTTGTAGCTATGTGACTGGATAGAACGATCAGTTTTTTCTGTCGGATTCGGTTATATCAAGAAAATTTCAAACCGAACACGTTTTGCCAGTTCTTTCCGAATACAAAATTTTAAATTTCGTATAATCATGAATATTGCATATTGATGTGTGTTAATTTTTTCAACTGACTACAAGAAAATTATCTTACTTCAAATGTGTTAGCTTTTACTAGATAGAAATCCATGGTACACTTGAATTGAATAATACACATTTATGTTGATTTCTATTCATTATTGTCAGTTTTTCATATTACTCGTTTCGTTATATAGTAACTCCTTCAAAGGCTTCTAACCAACAGGCCTTAAAATTGTAAACATATAGTATTCGAGTGGTTTATGTTTTTAAATAAGAGTACAATAAAGTTTTTCATTACTTATGGTAAAACCACCGAGTACATAGGAGAATAGACCCAATAGAGGTGAAGTGGATAACTAGGTTTGGTCATTTAATAAATTTCCCGAATGTCCTAATTGATTTATTTCTGAACTTTTTAACAGGTTCAACCTCAAACCCTTACTTTCTTTATACAAAATCTCAAAACGCTCATCAAAATCATGTTTTTCTCTTATTAGATGTTCTGCATAAGTAGAATCCAACTTATTGTTGACGTAAGAGCATCGATCTTCCATTATTTTTTAAGTTCTTCATGAAAATTGGGGAACACTTGATGAATGTGATTTATTCATTTCAGGTTTAGAATACTTGATTATTCCTAATGAATTAAAGGTCCTGAAATCTATGTTTATGTCTATGTTATTGTGTAATTTGTTTATTTTTAGTGATGGTTTACCGAAGTACCTTTTTTGCTATTAGTTCAATTAAATTTAATTCTTGAATTAAATTTTTCGGAGCAGGTGAGGACCGATTCAATCAAATTCTTTCGAAAACTTCGGAAATATTCCTAACTGTTTCAAACACACCCATTATACGATTTCTCAGTTCGTTTACAGTATTCTCTGGTGTAATGTGCGCTACAAAAATTAAATATTACAATATTTTGAATCATAAAATAAACTGCAGAAGAAAACGATGAAGGCATAAGTTATTTCTCCCATTCAAGACATCTTCAACAATCCTCGAAATAAATTTACTTTGACCTTTATAATTTTGAGATTGGTGTGATTCAATAGAATTATCTATATCCATTTGATTAGGAACTGTAAAATAAGAAGGAATGGTTTTTTACTTGGTAGAAGGATTATTATAAATATGAAAATCAAAACAGATTTAATCTGTTGTCTTCTACAATTTTAATTTCAAAAAATTCTTTGAAGAGACTTTAAGAATTAAATTAATGTCTTTATAAGCACTGCTCATATTTAATAGACGTCAAAATTCATCATACAATATCAAACGGAATTAAGAAAAACCAACGAATACAAACTGTCAATTAAAATTAAAATATAAATAAGCAAATATTTTTTGTTTCGTTCCAGGCATGCGTAATGAACTCTTCAGACAAACTTTACGAAGCCCTGTTTGTTACAAAATAATACAAAATGTATTGTTTTCTGATCGCATATGAATGAAAAATAACTCTTTCTCAAGAATATAAAACATAATTTCAAGAACTTCTCAAAAACTAATTTATTTGAAATATTCAATATATTTAAATAAATTACTTCAAAAAATCTCAAAACATGTAGCACATTCTCAAGAAATAATTAAAGTTACGATAAGATCAGTTCAACATTACATATAAAAAATATAATAAAATCAAATAAACAATGTATAGACTTACTCGGTGAATCTTAGGAATACACTGCCCTCAATAGAAAATAAAAGTAAACAATTTCATAAATCCAAGGTGCTTATGTTCCACGTTCACAGAATCATACAAAGCTTATAAGGCAGTTGGCCACAGTTAAAACCGTGCAACACTGTATAATGAATTTCTTTATTTAAAAACCTAATATAATTATATATTATATATAAAATAAAATAAGAAGGAATGGTTTTTTACTTGGTAGAAGGATTATTATAAATATGAAAATCAAAACAGATTTAATCTGTTGTCTTCTACAATTTTAATTTCAAAAAATTCTTTGAAGAGACTTTAAGAATTAAATTAATGTCTTTATAAGCACTGCTCATATTTAATAGACGTCAAAATTCATCATACAATATCAAACGGAATTAAGAAAAACCAACGAATACAAACTGTCAATTAAAATTAAAATATAAATAAGCAAATATTTTTTGTTTCGTTCCAGGCATGCGTAATGAACTCTTCAGACAAACTTTACGAAGCCCTGTTTGTTACAAAATAATACAAAATGTATTGTTTTCTGATCGCATATGAATGAAAAATAACTCTTTCTCAAGAATATAAAACATAATTTCAAGAACTTCTCAAAAACTAATTTATTTGAAATATTCAATATATTTAAATAAATTACTTCAAAAAATCTCAAAACATGTAGCACATTCTCAAGAAATAATTAAAGTTACGATTGTAACAAACAGGGCTTCGTAAAGTTTGTCTGAAGAGTTCATTACGCATGCCTGGAACGAAACAAAAAATATTTGCTTATTTATATTTTAATTTTAATTGACAGTTTGTATTCGTTGGTTTTTCTTAATTCCGTTTGATATTGTATGATGAATTTTGACGTCTATTAAATATGAGCAGTGCTTATAAAGACATTAATTTAATTCTTAAAGTCTCTTCAAAGAATTTTTTGAAATTAAAATTGTAGAAGACAACAGATTAAATCTGTTTTGATTTTCATATTTATAATAATCCTTCTACCAAGTAAAAAACCATTCCTTCTTATTTTATTTTATATATAATATATAATTATATTAGGTTTTTAAATAAAGAAATTCATTATACAGTGTTGCACGGTTTTAACTGTGGCCAAGTGCCTTATAAGCTTTGTATGATTCTGTGAACGTGGAACATAAGCACCTTGGATTTATGAAATTGTTTACTTTTATTTTCTATTGAGGGCAGTGTATTCCTAAGATTCACCGAGTAAGTCTATACATTGTTTATTTGATTTTATTATATTTTTTATATGTAATGTTGAACTGATCTTATCGTAACTTTAATTATTTCTTGAGAATGTGCTACATGTTTTGAGATTTTTTGAAGTAATTTATTTAAATATATTGAATATTTCAAATAAATTAGTTTTTGAGAAGTTCTTGAAATTATGTTTTATATTCTTGAGAAAGAGTTATTTTTCATTCATATGCGATCAGAAAACAATACATTTTGTATTATTTTGTAACAAACAGGGCTTCGTAAAGTTTGTCTGAAGAGTTCATTACGCATGCCTGGAACGAAACAAAAAATATTTGCTTATTTATATTTTAATTTTAATTGACAGTTTGTATTCGTTGGTTTTTCTTAATTCCGTTTGATATTGTATGATGAATTTTGACGTCTATTAAATATGAGCAGTGCTTATAAAGACATTAATTTAATTCTTAAAGTCTCTTCAAAGAATTTTTTGAAATTAAAATTGTAGAAGACAACAGATTAAATCTGTTTTGATTTTCATATTTATAATAATCCTTCTACCAAGTAAAAAACCATTCCTTCTTATTTTATTTTATATATAATATATAATTATATTAGGTTTTTAAATAAAGAAATTCATTATACAGTGTTGCACGGTTTTAACTGTGGCCAAGTGCCTTATAAGCTTTGTATGATTCTGTGAACGTGGAACATAAGCACCTTGGATTTATGAAATTGTTTACTTTTATTTTCTATTGAGGGCAGTGTATTCCTAAGATTCACCGAGTAAGTCTATACATTGTTTATTTGATTTTATTATATTTTTTATATGTAATGTTGAACTGATCTTATCGTAACTTTAATTATTTCTTGAGAATGTGCTACATGTTTTGAGATTTTTTGAAGTAATTTATTTAAATATATTGAATATTTCAAATAAATTAGTTTTTGAGAAGTTCTTGAAATTATGTTTTATATTCTTGAGAAAGAGTTATTTTTCATTCATATGCGATCAGAAAACAATACATTTTGTATTATTTTGTAACAAACAGGGCTTCGTAAAGTTTGTCTGAAGAGTTCATTACGCATGCCTGGAACGAAACAAAAAATATTTGCTTATTTATATTTTAATTTTAATTGACAGTTTGTATTCGTTGGTTTTTCTTAATTCCGTTTGATATTGTATGATGAATTTTGACGTCTATTAAATATGAGCAGTGCTTATAAAGACATTAATTTAATTCTTAAAGTCTCTTCAAAGAATTTTTTGAAATTAAAATTGTAGAAGACAACAGATTAAATCTGTTTTGATTTTCATATTTATTAGGAACTGTGTTTTTAAGGCACTTTGATTTTATTTTTGAATATTATTCAAGAATTTTTCGAAGAATAATTCTGTAGAGGGTTTCAGTTATTCTGCCTAGTACTTAAAATATTCAAAAAAATATTCTCTCGAGGAATATGCCATTCAAATTCATTTTTATTTGTGGAAATATTCCTTTCACCTAAAACACATATCTCCCACTTAATGCCAAAATCTTGCCTAGAAGAAGGTTATAAATTATTTATATTCGGAACTGATGGATCAAACAAGCTCATCTTCAACAGATTCTGTAATTCTCTGATTCTCATTTGCTTCAACAGTTGTTCGAAACACTGAACATGTTTTACTGCTATACAGGCAGAAGCTAGTGATGTAGGCTGGCGGTTTAGCAAACAATTCCAACTTCATCCAATATCACCAGTGGTTGCTCTTTGGTGATCTCAATGCACCAATTTACATTTATACTATGAAGTCAGCATGATAGAGGTTTACGAGTGCTCCTTTGCAATCTAATTCAGGATTTCCGGATTTAACACTGCATCGAAGGAATTTATAATTGGAAGCTTAACTAACTGAAACATCATGAATGAATTACATTAACCAGTTATTCAGATTGTTTGATCTCCGGATATCTGAATGCAATTCATAACGAGAGAATGAATTTTTCACTTTTCCCTAAAGCATAAGTGGGGATATCCTGATTTCATATTTCACAAATTCTTCAAAATTCAGAAGATCTATAGGACCTTGAACAACCTATTTTGCGCTTTTTATCAGACAAAATGTAAGATTATTTAAATATTTGAATATAAGCCTTCTACATATTTAATTAAAAAAAAATTATAATTAATAATTATAACTTCAGGAATTAAATTAAATCAATGTGATATAAGTACCACTTAAATCGAACGACATATAAAATAAACATTCATTATAAGACATCCAAATGATATAACAAAATCCACTAAATAAAAATTGTTAACCAATATCCTATACATTAAATATTTTGAGTAGACAAAATTTTGTTTCTGCTGATCAATCTTATGAAAACAGATATCTTTCAAAAATGTTTAATATAATCTTAAAAATTTCATCACAAAACTATCTTACTTAGAATATTCAATACTATTGGATATCTAACTAAGTAACTTTCTATAAAATCTCGAAATGTGTAAAAAAAATTACTGAAAAACAAGTTTTAAGAGAGACTTTGCTTCGTCAGTACTCAATTAATTCATATTCAATAAAATATAACATCAACAATCATTTTTATGATGAAATTCTTAAGATTATGTTGAAGATTTTTGAAAGATATCTGTTTTCATAAGATTGATCAGCACAAACGAAATTTTGTCTACTCAAAATATTCAATGTACAGGATTTTGGTTAACAATTTTTATTTATTGGATTTTTTTATATCATTGACATTGATTTAATTTCATTCCTGAAGTTATATTTATTAAATATTATACAATTTTTTTAAATTAAATATGTAGAAGGTTAATATTAAAATATTTAAATAATTTTATATACCTTCTGTCAAGTTATAACCTCTTTTTATTTTATTTTATTCATAATATATAATTATTTGGTTTCCTTAACATTCTTTATAAAGATAGTCCTTGTGCTATAACAGAGGCCATTAAATTGCCTTTCAATCTTTTAGATAAATGGTAAACCACAGAATTATTTATTTGAGTTAATATTACACTCCATTTAAATCTTTCAGATGCTTTCTGAATTGTTAAAAGGTGAGTAAAATTTGTTTGTTGATTGATGTTATATTTTATTGAATATGAATTAATTGAGTACTGACGAAGCAAAGTTTCTCTTAAAACTTGTTATTCAGTAATGTTTTTACACATCTTGAGATTTTATAGAAAGTAACTTAGTTAGACATCCAATAATGTTGAATATTCTAAGATAATTTTATGATGAAATTCTTAAGATTATGTTAAACATTTTTGAAAGATATCTGTTTTCATAAGATTGATCGGCAGAAACAAAATTTTGTCTACTCAAAATATTTCATGTATAGGATTTTGGTTAACAATTTTTATTTATTGGATTTTGTTATATCATTTGGATGTCTTATAATGAATGTTTATTTTATATGTATATTATAAGTGGTACGTATATGACATTAATTTAATTTAATTCCTGAAGTAATAATTATTAAATATAATTTGTTGAAATAAATTATGTAGAATTTAAGAAAAATAAATGTTACCTTCCGCTATTTTATTTATTTTCACAACAATTGTTTCGTCATACCATGACTTCATCAGGTGAGTATTTAAACAGTTTAAATACTCACCTGATGAAGTCATGGTATGACGAAACAATTGTTGTGAAAATCAATAAAATAGCGGGAGTTAACATTTGTTTTTCTTATATTGAAGATGAATTTCCGTCAAGTAAAGACCGAGACAATCAAAAATTAAATATGTAGAAGGCAACTATTAAAATATCTAAATAATTTTATATACATTTTATTAAGTATTAACCTCTTTTTATTTTACAAAATACCTAACTTATTTATAAAAATCAGAGCAACCTGAGTTAGTCATATTCACCATTATTCTATTTTATTAAAATGAATTTCCATTGAGTAAGGACTGATTCAATTTTAGAATGAATTAGAAAATCCCGAAAAATTCAAAGTGCTTTTCACTATTGAAATGAAACTTCTGAAAATCATAAGCAAGAAGCCTAATATTTATGACATCATATAACATGTTCAAATCGTTATAATAAAACTTAGAGTACTTACACTTCGAATTATGAATCTGGAATTAAATTTCAAAGCATAAGCAGCAGACGTCTGGAACTTTATTAGATTCTCATTAGAACTAATAAACTACTTGGCAAACGTCAAGTTAATTTGAAATTTATAAACTGCACCATTCTCATTTTCGAATCTTGTGTTACCCTGGTTGTTGCTGAACTGTCAATAGAAAGTTCTACTTGATGAAACTGGACGAGAAAACATAATTAAGTATTGCATTTTTTATCATTCTTAAGTCTGATTTGGATAAAATGTGTGAAAAGTAAGAGGAAATAATTTAAATGCTCTATTTGAAGAAATTATATTTTAATTTTTTCTTCTTTTTTTAGTTATTGTGATATAACACATCAACCTGTTGAAAATAAAAGTTTTCAAAATGACAGCCTCCAACAGCAATACACATTCGACACTCAAGAAAAAAATTCCTTCAAATTAATTAAAAGCTTCTCTGTTCCTTACGTCATGCCCGGCTTCTTCTATTTTCCCCTTAGTTCTTGTTCAATGGAACATTCTTGGGCGTATTTTATTTCTTCGCAAAATATGAAAAAATCAATGTTGCTGAGTCAGAGGAGTTTTGGGATCACAGAATTGGTTCATTGTTTCCAATTTTTTTTCGGGATTTATGTCTTTCAGTATAAATGGTATTCTTCATTTCAAGAAACTTTTGTGGACAAAACTTAAAACGGAAAAATTGAAGAAGCCAAATGTAGAACTAAAGGAAACCAAGAATCTTTCAATTAGGACAATATTTCTTCCAATCGTATAGGATATTCATTTCTGTTGGAGGCCGCCATTTCGAAACACTT
The DNA here is from genome assembly GCA_034642435.1 of Megalocaria dilatata. Taxonomy (NCBI): domain Eukaryota; kingdom Metazoa; phylum Arthropoda; class Insecta; order Coleoptera; family Coccinellidae; genus Megalocaria; species Megalocaria dilatata. The sequence continues at coordinate 46,349,283 of CM067856.1, forward strand.
TTACAAATAAATGAGTTTTTGTCATAAGTTTTACTTATTCGATAAAAAAGTTGAAATTTGATAATAACCATAAAACTTTTTTCTGATTACAGCATTTTGTTATTTTTTGACTTCTCATACACGTGAATGCTACCAGTTAGTGTATTGGCATGTGAGCGTAGCTCTTTCACCAAGTGACTAGTTAGCAGTCTCCACAGTCTGCCCCAAGAGGCAGAAAGTGTGATATGGGTTACGCCTTATCATTGCATGGCGAGAATCACTCCAAAGAGCTGAACCCAGCAGTTTCCAGTTTGGGCTTCAGTTCGAAAACCTACAACCGTGTGACTGGTAACAGCGAAGCACTATCCAAGCTCTGCATGATCAGTAACCGAGTTGTTTGGAACGCAACTCACACGTCGAAAGGGCTTCTTATCCATTAATCTGAACGCAGTCGAATTGAACCAAGATGGTCCCACTCAACCCTGAAGCATTTCTTGAGATATCCCGAACATGAGTTGCTGCGAACAAATAGAAGGAATACCCTCCTAGTCCAGCATGCGGACTGTCAACCATTGCCCCCTTGAGTCCAACACAAATTGGGTGGCCAGGTCGTACGAGGTAACGCAGTATGCTACATAAGACACTCGGCCGTTAGACAGAAAAATCCATAGATTTACTGCAATATGGTAGAGTACATTAGTTAGAAGACCTGTGCTGCGACGGACTCCCTTGCTACTGAGTTGATCAATGTGGCTTAGCCCTACATTTCATCTTCAGGGTGAAACTAGGGCCCCATTCGGTCGATCTTCTACCACACGCACCCAGTGACTAGCGCGAATGCATTACTTTAGGTGTCAAAACTTAACCCTCCATTTCACCTGGATAAAACTAGGGTCCTAGTCAAGACAAGCAACCCCAGCGCGTCAAGCTACAATATCATGGGACGAATATTGATGAAGAGTTGGAGGTTTCCCTGTAGATCGTCAAAACCTATATATATATATATATAAGTCTGAAGAATAAACCGCATACGTTAGTATTTCTCAATTGAACGCCTCGATCATTTTTGGTTGTAACTGTGTTGCTTCTTTTCATATACAAAATGAACTAATCGATATGTATACTTGACCAAAATTATATAAAGTATAATTTTCAAGTACCACTTGTAATATGTGATGGCAAAAATGTAAACTTCAAAATCAGTCATGATTAATAAGCAGTATGAGCTAGAAAAATAGAAAGTTCTTCAAATTAGGACAGTGGAATATATATATATATATATATATATATAAATATATATATATATATATATATATATATATATATATATATATATATATAGACTTAGCTCCATCCGATTATCACCCATTCGCATCACTGAAACACACTTTCGCTGAACAACGCTTCAGTTTATATGAAAATGAACGGAAATAGTTCTATAACTGGTCTGTTTCAAAATAATAATTTGCCATGGCATTCATAAATTGCAAAAATGGGTAGAAATAACGTATCGGGTGTTTTTTTAGAGTGATGGAACTTTAAATTGAAATAAAAAACATTTAAATTGAGATTGAAGCCAAATTTTCATTTTATTCTAAAGATGATTGTATGACATTTATGGTTTAAAAATAATTTCCGGCATATGTCAACCACGACTAGCTTTGAGGCACCGCATTCGACCAGACCAATTTTGGACCACTTTCTCGAGTAATTCAGGCCTTATTTCATCAATAACACGAGTTATGTTGGCTTCCAAAGGGTCTATTTTTCTGGTTTATCAGCATAAACCAATGACTTGACATAACTCCTCTTTGAATAAATCAATTGTTACGGTAGCAGCATGAGGTGTAGCACTCTCTTGTTGGAACGAAAACACTTTTGGATCGATACCATTTAAATTTTGAAACAAATAATCATTGATCATCAATCTGCAACGAGCACCATTCACTGTAACTTTAGCTCCACCATCGTTTTTGAAGAAATATGGACCGATAATGCCTCCAGCGTGTAAAGCACACCAAACAGTGTATTTTTCAGGATGCCATGGAACCTTTGAAACTTCTCGAGGATTGTTTTTACTCCATATACGGCAATTTTGCTTGTTTACATAGCCGTTCAAACAGAAAAGAGCTTCAGCACTAAGCACAATTTTACGATAAAAAAGTGGATCAACATCAAGCTGTTCTAGGGCCCAAACAGCAAACAAACGACGCTTATTATGGTCGAGTGGCTTTAGTTCTTGAACCAGTTGGATCTTGTATGGGTGTAGACCAAGATCTTTATGCAAAATTTTCCATGTGATGAATGCACAGAGTCCAACTTGTTGTGAACGTCGACGAATAGACAAATCTGGATAAACATTAACACTATGACTTACTGCAGCGATATTTTCTTCTGTACGTACAGTTCTTTGTCTTGTTGTTGTTGCTGAATCCAGTAGAGAAAATGTTGTCCGAAATCTATCGATAGTTCGACGAATAAGTTGCTCTGATGAATTTCAACAATTTGTAAACGTTGTTGCGGCGTGAGTCTTTCCGTGATAATTTATCAATGCTTACTGAACAGAAATTTCAAAACAACATGGCTTCTACCTTCTGTCAAATCAAAATTAACCCTGTCGAAAGTTCTATCACTCTAAAAAAATCACCCGATATATATATAACGATGGAGATTATTTTGAACAAAATAATCTGGTTCTATACTTCTGCCTATTCGCTAGTTTGCATTATAAAAATTTGTTACAATCATAATCCGATCATTTGCTATAAATATTATAGAAGTAAGAAAAAACGTCTAGTAAAATATACTGCATCATTTTAACATCAGCGGGTATTCAGGTACTTCTGAGGCTCGCCCCAAAACATAGCCGCTAAAATGAAGTTAAACAGCCAGTCGCTGTTATACATTGCTCAAAAAATTAAAGTGGATATTCGAGAGAAAACTGAGTTTTTGCACTCAAATCAAATTTTCAGGATTGCTGTATGTACCATGTAGAGAGGCGTATGGTTGCATTATACATACAAACAAAATATTGTGCTCATAACACTGAATGGCGTAATTAAAAAATATAAAAACCTCATTTCTTGTTGGTATATGACCTTCTTTTCTGTAGTCCGTGTGTGCGATAATGTACTATTGCGATCGAATTATTGTTGTGTACTATAAAATTGATTAATTGATTAAACGGAGGTTTAACTCAACAAACAGTTGCTAACCCTTTCCGGGTGTCGCTAAGTTTAGTTGGTACAGCGTGGAATTCTAACGTATAAGTGGGAGTTATATATTAACTCATGGAGATGGAAGAACAGAAGCTACAACCGTCGCACAAAATCGGCTAATAGGGTTAGGTACACGACGAAATCCTTTCTTCACTGCATCCCGAACTAAAAGCTCAATCCGGCAAGCAACCGGTAGGATAATATCCGGTCAAACAATTTGAAATAAGTAGCACAGTTTCAATTTGGCAAGAAGATCCGCCAGGCACCCGCGGTTGAGTTGCGAGCACCGGGCTGTAAAATATCATTCAGCTTTTGAACGTAAGAACCAGAACGTGCACAGATGGAGATTCTGCCTGTTCACAGAAGAGCGCCCCCCATGGATTTAAAGCTTGACGGTTATAGGTTTTCGAACTGAAGCCCAAACGGGAAGCTGGTGGGTTCATCTCTTCGGAGAAGTTATCGCTTCTGCCTCTGGGGGCTACTTGTGGAGACTGCTGAATAGTCACTTGGTAAAAGAGCTATGCTCACATGCCAACTGGTAGAATTCACGTGTTCACGGATGAGTACAGTCTGATCGACGAATGTTGGTGTGGAGAAAACGGTATAATGAACATTTCATGACGTCAGTAAATCTTTTGGGTGACTGCTCAGTGTGCGTTTGAGGAGGCATCTGTTTTAATGGGCGCACAGATCTCATTATCCTAATTAACGCAACCATGATAGCGGTAAGTTATCGTAATTTGACTGTAGAACCAAATATTTTTCTCTTTGCGGCAGCCATTGAAAACAATTTTACGTTAATCGACGATAATACTTGTCCATACTCGGCAAGAATTATCAACGACCGCACAGAAATGCCATGGCATTAACCGAATGGATCAGCCCGCTGTCTCTCCAGATGAAAATTTTATTGAATATGTCTGATCTGCAATCAAGGTTACAGCAATTACACCGTTTACCTGACCCACCGCAAACATAACAACAACTTGCCAATGATTTGCATTTGGCAAAACAGTCGTCAAGCTTTCATTGATAACCTCATTGACACAATGGCGAATAGAGTAAGATCACTCACTACGAGGGGCTAGGGAAAGCTCCACCTGATACTAATCCGTGATTTCAACGTATTTCTAATAGAAGAAACCTTCTGCCTGTAGATTCCACCAGGTTAGAATCTTCATTTTGTTTATTTATCTACTATCTTCACGCTCTAAATCAGTCTTGCTTACTATTGCCATTTCAGATAGGTTAATCGTATGTAGACACCTAACTTAATACATCGAAATATATATTATTTTTCTTTCTATATTATCATATGTACGCAAATTATTCTCTTCAATTTTTGAGTAGCCTAGATATTATTTTGATTAGGATTTGTTAAGTCAATCTACCATATAACGGGTTTTCCAATAGAAATTATACATTTTAAAATGGTTATAATTATAAAACTGTATATTATTTTTGACACTTCTGTGTTATTTGTCAGTAGGTTATGTCGTTTAATCATGGAAAAATACACGTGTCAACAATCGTAAGAAATTGTTAAATTATGAAAACCAGTGCTCATCTGTGCAAACTTGTAAATTTAAGAAGAATTTTGGACGACATTGTTCAGTTCATCAACTCACTATTCGCTGTATAGTAGACAAATTTGAAAGTGAATTTTCTTCACTCAATACGAGGGGTGTTCAATGTATTCTCAGTATCGGGGTGATTTGCCCATAATGTGAGTAATCTAATTATCTCATTCACTAATGACACTATCTGAGGGTATAAATATAAAGTTTCACTGATTTACGATCACTAGTTTTCCAGGTATCCTAAATGAAAGACGACCAGAATGACTGACGTCACAATTATGAAGAAAATCGAGCATCGCGCCGTTATAAAGTTCCGGACTAATCTGAGAAAAAATTGAAAAATCATTCATGAAGAGATGGTTGCTGTATATCAAAACTCTGCTCCGTCATTATTCACCGTTCAAAAGTTGGTCAAGTGAATTCAAAAGAGGCAGAGAAAGCATTGAAGACGATCCTCGCTCGGGTGGGCCCGTTAGCGGCACCACTGAAGAAAATGTTAAAAAGGTGGAAAAGCTGGTACTTGAAGATGCCAGAATAAAAGTCCAGATGTTAGCAGAGATGACAATCCTATCCGTGACATGCTATCCTTCATGACCATCTTAAAGTCTCAAAGGCAGTGCAAAATGGGTACCGAGAATGCTCACCGCATCTCAGAAGCAAATGCGAGTCGAGTGCTGTAAGGAGTTTTTAGAGCTCTGTGGAGAAGTCCCTTCTATTATTTTCAACCGGCTGGCTATGACCCTGAGGGTAAACAAGAGTCCATGCAGAAGATTGAAAAGGGTGCACAGACCCAAATGGGTTTGAAGTCAACCCATTCGCTGGAAAAATAATGGCTCCGGTCTTTTGGGATTCTAATGATATTTTATTAATACAATACACTATAAAGGGTGAAAGCATCACAGCAGCATCATACGCAAGCACTTTACGTAATTTAAGAGAAGTAATTAAAAGAAAAAGTCGAGGAAAACTCACAGCGGGGGGTGTTGCTGCTTAACAATAACGTGGCGAAGGCTGCTGTGTGGAATGTCGCTTCGAAGAAATTACTCATCCTCCGTACAGTACAGACTTGGTCCCAAGTGACTACTACCTATTCCCAAATGCGAAAAATTATCTTCGTGGAAAACGATTTTCTGACGACGAAGAACGGAAGGTAGCAATTAATACTTATTTTGAGGAAAAGCCGGAGGAATATTTTTTACAAGGTTAAGAGAAGCTTTTTTTCGATCTACCAAATGCACAACAAAGAAATGCACGCGCACAGAAGGGAATATTGACTTGATTGTAGCAAGTGTAAGAGAAAATCTGAATTTATCAGTTTCTAGTCACTTTCAACATTTAAATACTTCCCAAACAACAACTTCACGAATTTTAAGAAAATATTCTCACAAAATTCAACTGCTGCAAGAACTGATGCCATTTGACCACAAACATCATTTTCTAATTTCTGGAAAACCCGTTACTGCACTTCAATTTTCTTCTAAATATGATACCTTCAAATATGTTCCAACATCCATGTTCTACCATTAACTAAATCTGTCCGTATCCGCAGACCTATATTATCGCCCTCTCGGTCGAAAAGCCTCACATTAAAATTTGAGTTTCAACTCGAAAAACTCTGAACGGGAAATTCCTTTCACGTACCGGTCCAACACGAAGTTGACGAAGTAATCCCCATTTCTTCAAGTTTCCAAACGGCCCTCCAAATTTCATTCAATTTCCCGGAATAGTTAGTCATTCTTTCTGGAGGTGTTTATAATGAAGGGTCAGAACTTCGCTACATTTCGTCCCGACGGGGATGAATAGATATATTTCCGCCGAGAGCTCAAATTGTTTAATTTCCTCCGCTTGTATGCTCCTCGATTGAATGGAGTCGGTGAAGTCTGAGAAGAATTCGAGAGTTTATCTTGGCCTTAGCGATCCGGACAAGCTAGGGGATTACTTCCTGCAATCTTCGTCAATTCATCTAAGATCTAAAATGATGTGAAATAGTGATATACAGGCTATCTACTTTCAAAAAAGCGAAACTTCAAGTTATTTGCAAAAAAAAGTCATGTAACACATGGTCGACATGTTGATGGATATTCTTCAATTTAAAGTTTCTTGATTTCACGAGAAATTTCAAGTTTTTCCATAAAAACAATTATACCTCACTTATCCTTGTAACCACATCAAATCTGACCACATATCTGGAAACGGCATTAAATTCGCTACAAGATAAAAAGTTCTGTGTGCCAAAAAATTCTTATTGCGGGTAAGGTATGGAGATGAATATAACGATTCTGAAGTGAACAAAATCAGTCATATTTTTCCAATGGTTTTATCGATGAAAAATTATTAATTATGGACATGTTTTCTTTTCAGCACAACATACCTCATTTCATGTGCTTTCGAATGACATACCAACTTTTGTGCTAGCCGCTTGTCCTCTGCCATAATATCATGGCTAAGAAGATAACCACAAAAAGTTGAAATATTCCAAACCTAAATTTGCTCTATCTTGAAGCTCATTCTTGGACTAGCGGTCACCAGCGACAAAGGTGAATACCAAAAATTATAATTTTTATAACTAGCACGGAATATTAAAAGGCACAAAAAATGGTGAGAATAAACATCCCTTTTGAAATAGAATTGAGGGTTGGGAGAATATGGAAAACGATATTCTTATTGGTGATAATTTTTCTAACGTGGGATCTGAAAGGAATTTTGGAATTGAACCTTTGAAATAGGTGTTAATCGAATAGAAGAAAGTGAAGGATGTTATATTTTACAATTCTGTTCTATCTGCAGGTAACAACATATGCACATGTAAGAACGGATAGGGCGTTTGTCTAAAACCCGACCCCTAAGTGAACAAAAACATTAAATTTTCATTTTATAGGTTAAGCGTAAAAGTGTATTCTTATGCAACACCTCATGTATGTTGAATACAATATTTTTCTTCTACCCGGTTTTGACATGAAATAACTGATATAATAAAAACGTTCAAAATAAAAAGAACACAGGCGCGGATTCAATTTCCGCTAGAATTTTAAAATTGATAAGGTCAGATATATGTGAACACTTTGCTTACTCATTAACCTGTCTGTCAGTTCACGCGTGTTTCCTTCACTCCTCAAAAAAGCCTTAGTTGTTCCAGTTTGAAAAAAAAATGACATACGTAGTATCACAAATTATAGGCCAATTTTCCTCTTAAATATTTTTTTCAAGGTATTCGAGGGAGTTGTGTTCAATAGAATCATTGAGTACCTAGAAAAATTCAACATAACTAATGCCGCCCAGCACGGCTTTCGTTCTGGCCACTCAACTCAAACGGCAGCAATTCACTTTGTTGAGTTCGTTTATGAATGCTTTGACAACGGCTTATATGTGGCAGGCTTATTTTTCGATGATTCAGGTGCTTTTAATAGTTAGCCTTATAATTCATGATCGATAAATGTTACAACTTGCGCTTCCGAGGTCTGTTGTTGGACTGGATCCTCAGCTATCTTGAGGATAGATCTATGTTTGTCAAAAATCAGAACTCATCATCTGCTGAGTACGATATAACTTTGGGAGTACCACACGGGTCCGTCCTCGGGCCACTTCTATTTCTACTTTTCATTAATGTTCTTCCCGATAATTTGCGATGAATGTTCATCAATTTGTTTAATTGTCCAGGATGCCACAGTATATTATCAGTCCCAGAAAAATTATGTATTTGCCTATTCGCCGATGATGCTTCAATGGCAGTTACGGCGCCTATTTTTGAGGAGCTTCAGATGCTTTGTGAGCTTTTAGTATAGGGCTTTGTGACTTGCAGTCCGAAGAATAATTTGATGGCCAACATTGATAAGACTAAATGTATTCATTTTACAATTGGCCATAATGATAGTAGATTTGTCATTCGCTATTCAGATACTGTCAGCTCATCTAGGATAATACTAAATTTCTTGGTATCTGTCATTATAAAATAAAACACTTGTTTACATTTTCTACTTTATTTTTGGTATTGACGTACGTTTCGTCTTTGCTAGAAAGACTTCATCAGAATACGAAGTAACAGTTGTTGTACAATGAATTTATAAGATTTTTTACAGAAGGTGTACATGTGTTTTTAATTGTTCGTCGGGTTGGTTTTCTCAAAGAATATTCCCTTCAGAATCGTGTTCACTCGATCCCTTGTAAATATTGAATAGAGGGGTGTAATAAAATCTATTTGTTCATTTACAAGGTTATTGCTGTTTTTATGTTTATTTATTTCGTAAATTTCCCATAAGTTCAATTTTAGACCTCTATTTTCAACATGTAGAATTTCTATTTCTTTTGTGAAAGAATGGTTATTTTCAAGAAGGTGTTTAGCATAATGTGAATCTTTTTTATTTTTATCGAAACTTCTTTCATGTTCTGTTAGGCGTGTACCGAAATTTCTACCTGTTCTACCAATATAAATCTTTGGGCAATCTGGGCAAGTGAGTTTGTATACACCTGATAATTGAAGTTTATCCATACTGTTTTTATTGTTTTTGATGTATTTGCTAATAGGATTGTTTGTCTTGAAAGAGACTTTAATATTTTCTTTTTTGAGTAGGTTTTTTAGTTGAATACTAATGTTTCCGAGATATGTGAGGCTAACGTATTTGTGTTCAGATAGATCAGATGTTACTGGATAAATTTCTTTTATTGTGTTTTTGTGTATACGTTGGTTAATTAAATTATCTATTAGAAATGTACTATATCCATTGTTGTAAGCTATTTGTTTAATTATACATTTTTCTTTTTGGAAATTGACTTGGTTTAGTGGAATGTTCAATAAACGGTATATCATACTATGGAGAGCTGCTAGTTTGTGTGGGAATGGATGAAAAGAATTACGGTGTATAATGGTATCTGTTTGTGATGGTTTATGATAAATTGCGAAGTTATGTTTATTGTTTTCTCTAGTTATCGTGAGGTCAAGAAAGTTGATGGATTCATTGTGTTCTATTTCTGAAGTGAAAACTATTTTTGGGTGGAGATTATTTATAAAATTCTCAAATGTTGATATTTGTCTGTTAGTACCTACGAAACATGCAATTATATCATCCACATACCTATACCAATAAAGGATGTATTTTTTGAACGGATGTTTATGAATTTTGTTTTCTAGGAAATCCATGAAGATTTCCGCGAGTAAAGAGCTTAGTGGATTTCCTATGATTAAACCTTCTTCGCTAGTATATAAAGTATTGTTAAATTTGAAGAAATTTTGGTTTATACAAATATTTAATAAGTGTATTATTTCTGATTTTATGACGGGGTTTACTTTGTTATAATTTAAAAGTTCTTCTATCAGTTTTAATGTTTCCATTGGGGGGACACTAGGAAAAAGGTTTTTAACATCCCACGAAATCAATTTTGCATTGTTAGGTAAAGTTATATCTTTAATTTTTTTAGTTAGTTCTGCTGAGTTTTTTATGGAATATTTAGATGAAAATTTGGTGTGTTATCATAAATTCTTGGTATCTATTTCGATAACAATTATAAGTAGTCTATGCATATGGCATATTTGTGTGAGAAGTTGAGTACAGCATATTATATCATTAATAGAGTGAAACATTTACTCCCTTCAGAGTCTCTAGTTAATATATATTATGGTTTAGTCTATAATCACCTCTCATATAATGTATTGCTGTGCAGAAACTCTTCAGAAGTTGGCAGGACTTTCATATTACAGAAACGGATCTTACGCAGGGTATTCAATATAACTCCACGTTCTTCCTGTAGACCCCTGTTTTTAGAAAATGATATTTTAACTTTGTCCTCCATTTTCATTTTGAAATATCTTGTATATATAAAGTAAAATGAAAAAAACCTTGTTAAGTTACCCAGCTTTCATGGCTATAATACCAGAAGTGAGGAAACATTGTATATCCCAAAACACAATTCAGTCAAGTTTGAGATGTCCCCTATGTATCAGTGCATTTAACTTTATAATCATTTGCCGCATGATGTTCGATCTCTTAATTTCAAGGAATTTAAGAAAACTGTTGACGGTGTATGTGGCGTAAATTTTATTATTCAGTAAAGGATTATCTTTCTGACATATTAGTAAGTAGTTGATTTTGTATACTTATATTTTTTTTACTTTTCTTATGACCTGTCGTATACATTGAATTATCAAAAAAGAATTAATGAATAATTATTATTATGAAAGACGTTCACCAAAGAATGGTTGAATATGTCAGATTACATAGGAACCAGAGAGATTTACTTCTGGCTCCAAAAATTGTGAAACATCGATATTATTTTCAAACGCAAACAAACCCAAAATCGGACGTTAGTAACTATGTATGAATAAGTATTCTATTTGAACTCCCTTTCGGAATATAACGAAATTATAAAAAAATACCAACTGTAGTTTTAAGCTGATCCATCAGAATATCAGAAGCATTTCAAAGAATCTAGATAACTTCGAGATAACACTAAGTCAGTTTGATGATCCTTTTGAATGTATAATTCTAACTGAAACTCGGGATGATTTTGACATGGATTTCGTGCAGAGGCGAGGGTATGACTTGTTGTATAATTTTGGTGACATAAATAAATGTGATGGAACTGTTGTTTATATGAGAGGTGATATTAACTATACATCCAGGATTGTAACAATCTCAGAATCTAAAGCAATTGAGATCAACTGTAAAAAAGAACAGAAAATTGTAAAAATTACAGCCCTATATAGATCACCTGCAACCAATGAAAAAGAATTTGTAAATCGACTATACGATTACCTCTGCAATAATGATATGGAGAATACTGATATTCATGTAATTATGGGCGATATAAACATTGACTTACTCTCTAAGGACAACAAGTTGTATCCGAGTATCTGTACATAATGAGCATGTTTAACTTCATCTCAACTGTTAACACCCATACCAGAGTCCAAGGAGACTCTAAAAGCTGCTTGGATCATATGTTTGTAAGAATAAAAAAAGGCGAAGTCAGCGACTACTTTTCAAGCTTTATTTTGGATCCTCTTGTAACAGATCATAGAGCTACTATATTGAATGCGGATATTTTCGAGGATACTGAACCCAACTACAGGAATAACATGTTGGAAAGGATAAATATTGCAGGGTTGAAGGACGATTTGAGAAACTGAACTGGGATTCATTATATAACATTAAAGACGCACAAAAAGCTACAACCTACTTTATTGCTAAAATTAAACAAAATATTGAAAAAAAAAAACCAAAACTTATGAGGAAAAACAAAAATACATGAAGAAGAAGGATTGGATTACCATAGGGCTAATAAAGTCCATAAAAAAGCGCGACAAATTGTACAAGGGGTGGCAAAAAAATAAATAAAATCTAGGGCTAAAAGTGAACTATATCAAATACAGAAATTATTTGAATAAACTCATCTATATAACTAAACTCGACCATTATAAAAATCAAATTGAAAAGAATATGAATAGTTCGCGAAAACTCTGGAAAACTATAAAAAATATTACCAACACCAATAGTAAGCCCACAAGAATAAGACAGCTGAAATCAAAAGATGGAAAGTACGTAGAGTCCAATAAAGAAATCGCCAATACGTTCGGTGATTTTTTTTCCAACATAGGACAAGAGCTAGCACAAAAAATAGAAAAGCCTCCAGTGTCACCTCCCCCCAGAGTGACAAATCCCTGCTCATTCTTCCTCAAACCTACGGATGAGAGGGAGATTAGTGAGATTATATTATCTTTGAAAAATAATAAGACGCCTGGTATAGATGATATTAAAGCCGAGACATTGAAAACAATATATAGAGAGATAGTAAGACCTCTGTGTTACATTATAAATATCATAATGGAGGATGGAATCTGCCCTGCTGAATTTAAGATCACAGTAATAAAACCTCTACATAAAAAAGGAGATAAAACTATACCATCAAATTTTAGACCGATATCTCTGGTGACTAGTTACGCTAAAATTTTCGAGAAGGTTATCAAAGTGAGGCTCGAGCTGTTTCTGGAGAAACATAAAGTGATTGCTGATAATCAGTTCGGGTTTCGGAGCGGAAAATCTACGGAGGGAGCCATTGCATCACTGACGCAGAAAATGTATGATGCAATTGATAATAGCCAACCTGCCATTGCTGTGTTTTTGGATCTTGAAAAGGCGTTTGACACTGTCGACCACCAACAGTTGTTGGAGTCCTTGGAGGATGTGGGAATACGTGGACTGGCTCACGATTTGTTCAGATCCTACCTATCTGTATGATAGGAAACAATGTGTCAAAATTGAAGATACGTATAGTAGATTTGAATTGGTTAAATGCGGAGTACCGCAGGGCACAGTGCTCGGGCCAATTCTATTCATCATACATATAAATACTTTACTCGCCACTAGAACATCTGGACACATCATAAGCTTTGCTGATGATACCGTTATATTGTATACATCGGGCAGTTGGGAGGATCTAAAACTTAAAATTCAGGCAGAAATGAGTGATATTGTTTACTGGTTTAATTATAAATTACTTACCATAAATTTTGACAAAACAATGTTCCTTCCTATAACAAGCTACAAGAACAAATTACCACAGTATAATACTTTGGAGGTGAATAATCATAATAAAACGATAACAATAAGAATTACCGAAAATATTAAATACCTGGGGATTATTATTGATTCTCATCTTCGTTGGAATAATCACGTTAATAACATTGTTAATATAATCAGAACATTTTTGGGCCGCTTCAGGTTTCTTGCTAAGATCTTACCTCTAAACCATCTCAAAATGCTCTATTTTGCTCTTATAGACTCCCGTATAGCAATATGGAATTATCGGATGGGGTGGAATCACGAATGTGTATCTAAAAAAGTTGAACACCCTACAGAAATATTTCTTAAAAAGTGTCCTCAAGAAAGAAAGAACTTACCCATCGGATAATTTATATATGGAAGCTAGGATACTAGATGTTCGACAGATCTTCTTTCTTAAGGCAGTGTGTTTTCTGCACAAAAATAGGGAACATACTGAGTTTTTATCTCATAATTATCCAACCAGAGCTAGATATTCAAATAAGATCAAAACTCCATCAGCAAATAAGACAGTGGGAACAAAATGTCTTGCGTTCCTGAAGCCAAGATTCATGACTGCTCTTTCGCAGGTCTTCCTCTTCAGCAGTTTTATTTCTGATGTACATTATAGAAATAAGGTTAGGTCATTTCTACTGAGTAACCGGAGACAGGTTGTACATGCTTTCTTTAACTGATATAATTGAAAAAAAAATAGGAATGTGAATGTGTATCGTTGTAACTCAATACTTTTCCGAAATTTGTTGTTTTGTTTGCCATTTCAGACATAGGTGAATAAATGAGATATGACACGGACAGCGAAAGCTTTGTGTTCATGCTCCTCATTTGTTTGTGTCAGACTACTATGTTTATGTTAATATTATGGTTATGGTTATATCTTGAACTCTGCAGAATTTGTCTGTTTCCACTACCTAAATACCGGATACTTCCCAACAGAGAGGAAAAGGGAAATATTTTAACAATCCACAAACAAGGCACAGACTATAACCGATTATCCAGCTATTAGCTCATCAAACTTTTACCAATTTTATGAAAAAAGAATTGAAAACATCGTAAAAGTTCATCTCAAAAATTCAATTGGACTAAATTTCCTCCTTGACAGTTTGAATTCAAGAAAAATCAATAAATCGTCCACTCAACAAACAAGCCACAATGAAAAAAGGCACCAGTCATACTCATGGACAGCAAGAAAGCATTTGCTGTACAAACTTCAGCAATTGGTCACCCCATTTTACCTATAAAATATTGTAGGAAACCTTTCAAGGTTCACAAGCATGAGGGTTAAAATCAACAGGCATTTATAAGAACCATTTCAAAATACAATAAAAAAGAAAAACAATTGCTAGATCAAATCACTTTCGAACTTTCACCTACAAAAACCGCGGCATAAACCAGACAACAGCTTCAAGAATGTACAAACTATCTAATATATAACAACTGTAGTAGATCCACCCTTATAATTTTGAAGTAGCAGAACGCAGTAGTTAGAGGAATTCGAGTAAGATTTTCCATCCAAGAATTCCACTTCATAACCCACCTTCTTTATGAGAAAATGAGGATGCTGAGTAGACTTCAAACAATAGCAAAGAAATTTGTGAGCTGATCACACAATCTCCACCGCAGCTGGTTGTTCTACATCTACAAGATCCAATCCAAAAACAAGACAAAAGAAAATACCCAGTCGAACCCCTGATGGATACAATAAGAAACCGTTCCAATGGAGGCGCCAAATACCGTTGACTTCACAATTTTTTCTTCAATAATTATGTACACTTCATATTCAAGAAAAAACTATATACAGGATGAGAAGAACAACCTCGGGCAAGCTTTTTTTCATTTAACTTTATTAAACAAAAGAAATTAAACAAAACAATAACGAATAATAATACCAAACATTTTGTAATATTTTATTTAGGCGGTTTCATGTGGCTTCCTTTGGCGGCGATACATAGCTTCAGATGCTCCTTGAAATTTTTGGCAATGGGCCGCGGCTCTTCGGGCCTTAGTCGGTCCTATTCCCGGCGCAGGGATTGCTTCAGCGACTCCAAACTTTTTTGGCGTGTGCTAACACCCTGAGTTCCAAAATCGACCACACGCTGTAGTCCATTGGTTTGAGATTTGGCGATCAGAGCGGCCATTCTGCAGATGTGATAAAACCCGGAAAATGGATTACCACATCGTGGTGAAACAATTGTTGTATTAAAAACATTTTCGTGGAAATAACATACTGTCTCCTATATATTTTTTAATTTTTCTTGTCATCCTGTATATAAAAAATTTGTTTTATACTGGCATAAAGACGCAAGTCGTTAGCCATTGGCTAGAGCAATAAATATCTTTTCTTTCTTTATCTCTACCAAACACTTTCAGTGGCGTAGATAATAGGGTTATTCGATATTACAAAGCCCCCAATTTGAACGTTTCTGACATTTTCTTTTCTTGACGGAATTTAAAGTCCGGAGGATTATTCTTCAAAAATGAGTGACTCGGAACCCAGAGGCACCTGATTGAAATCCCAGAAACTGAAGCCCTATAAAACATTTTCACAGTTCTCAGCAAGATACATTCAGTATTAGAGTCAAAGTTTCCCAATCTTAGCGCCTCCAATACACTGGGGGAATCAGATATGATTAGGACTCTCTCAAATGGTTTTCGTAGTGCAAGTTCAACAGCACTCCCAATAGCGTACATTTCTGCTATATATATACACCAATAATCAGGAAGACGGGCAGAAATCGTGAGAGTTGGAGAAGAACAAAATATACCATATCCCACTGAATCTGGGTCTCTCGAAACCGAGGCATCTGTAAAAAGAAGTTGATGATGGGGGAATTTTTCAGATATTAGGGTTGAGAACACCAGTGGGTTAGAATTTAAATGTTTCGATAGGGCTGAGTTTTTGGACTTGATGTTATTCAGTCTTACCTGAAGGGGAACACTATAAAACGGTATAATAGACATGGTTCTAATCAGATGTTTCCTAGGTGCCAAATCCGCAAAGGCTTGTATCAGAGGAGGGATGGATGTACGTGACCACAAGTGGTCTAACTCTTCATACCGTCCAATAATCTTGATGACTGGGTGATCCTCCACCCTAAGGATTTTAGAGACATACTTAAACGTAAGCCACCTACGTCTGTATGAAAGAGGTTTCTGGGCCGACTCAGACAGAATAGCATTGGTGGGGGTGGACTTAAGTAAGAATAAGGCCGCCCGAAGGATTGCATACTGTACTCGATCCAGACGGTTTAAATTCATCTTAGAACACCCACCATAGAGAATACCGCCATAATCCAAATGAGGACGGGCCAACAACCTATAAATCTGAAGGAGAACGGTAGGAGAAGAAGCATTGAGCTATACACTGCACTCTCTCTTTATCAATTTCCGCAATCCCTTAATATTTATGAAATTATTTTCAGTAAAAAACTGAATGTGCTGGATTTGCTGGTCGAGTTCATTAGCAGTAGTAACTTGATGGTATAGTAAAGGATTTCCTTGATCAGCTTGGACTTAATTCCCCCTGTGTTTTTGACCTTTGTTGCTTGGCCCTTGCCAAATTTTCCTTACTCCTCACGAATGTATTATTTTGCATGGTACGACTGTAGCATGAGCTCCTTCGCAGGAAACGACGGTTGCATGAGCTCCTTTGCATGAAACGACTATTGCATGAGCTTCTTTGCATGTGATAATTCTGGCTCGATTGCTTGCAGGAGACGCTGCACTGTTTAATAAGTTTGATTTCTACTGAACTAGACCTGGGATTGGACCTCCAAGACTCCTGATGCCCCGGGACCCAGGACTGAGACTATTTACTGTGCTACTGAGATTGGGTACATACTCTCCCAGGCTGAGTTCATATTCAGACTACTTCAATCAGGGGCAACACCAATGCACTGGTTGTGGATTGGTCTGTTTGAGAAGGAAGAAGAAAAAGAAGAAGAAATAACCTGTTCTATAAAATACAGGTTATGTATACATAACCCAAGCAAATCTTAGTCTTGACAGTTCTGAAGTAACTCTTACATCTGATTCGTTGCCAACTTCGACTGAATAAAGCTAACCGATAGTTATTCAACGAATACTAACATTCGTTGCTGTGAAACAATTCTACTCTTAAGTGAAAGTGAACCAAACTTTGTGAAACTGGTTTTTAGAAAACTCCACTATTAAGTGAATTTTGTTTGATTTTTATCACAACTTAGGTGATAAATTTTTATAATGTTTATTATTTTTCTTGCATATATTGAATATTTATGCAGTATTATTCATGTCAGAAATAAGAATACTGAGAATTCAAATATTAAATAAAATAGAAAGGCCTTTTACTTGATAGAAGAAATATAACAAAATTTGAATATCAAAACAAATTAGAATATGTTTATCTTCTACAATTTCAATTTCAAAAAATTTTTATTCAAAAAAATTTTAGAATTAAATTAATGACTAAAACAAGCACCGCTTACATTTAATAAACGTGTATAATCAAAACTCAATATATAATGTCAAATGGAATAAATAAACCAACAGATATACGAAAGTCATTAAAATTAATAAATAAATATTTAAAGGAGACAAAATTTTGTTTCTGGTCTTACCTTTAAGAACACCAATTAACTTTTAAAAACATGAACAAACTTAAAGGACTTCTCAAAGAATATAATTTATTTGAAATATTTAATATATTTAAATATTCAAATGAGTTAAATCAGAAATCTCTCAAAACATGCACTATATCTTCAAAAAACAAATATAATTCTAAGCAATCCCTTCTTCAGTCCTGAATAATATTCCAAATATCAAATTCAAAAAACTAACCTATATCAAACAACGCACCACGTGTAAATGAATAATGTTTCGAGACACAGATCAACTTTATAATTCAAGATTGATCTATGTTCTAACAGAATTAAAGAACAGTGTGAGTTTTTCAAGGTTTATTTAAATTCATTGACATTCCATAATGAGATTTATTGAAGCCAAAATAAAATTATATATTATATGTAAAATAAAATAGAAAGGCCTTTTACTTTATAGAAGAAATATAACAAAATTTGAATATCAAAACGAATTAAAATATGTTTATCTTCTACAATTTTAATTTCAAAAAATTTTTATTCAAAAAACTTTTAGAATTAAATTAATGTCTAAAACAAGCACCGCTTACATTTAATAGACGTATATAATCAAAACTGAATATATAATGTCAAATGGAATAAATAAACCAACAGATATACGAAAGTCATTAAACTTATTCAAATATTTAAATATATTAAATATTTCAAATAAATTATATTCTTTGAGAAGTCCTTTAAGTGTGTTCATGTTTTTAAAAGGCAATTGGCGTTCTTAAAGGTAAGACCAGAAACAAAATTTTGTCTCCTTTAAATATTTATTTATTAATTTTAATGACTTTCGTATATCTGTTGGTTTATTTATTCCATTTGACATTATATATTGAGTTTTGATTATACACGTCTATTAAATGTAAGCGGTGCTTGTTTTAGACATTAATTTAATTCTAAAAGTTATTTGAATAAAAATTTTTTGATATTAAAATTGTAGAAGATAAACATATTTTAATTTGTTTTGATATTCAAATTCAAATATTCACCAATTATTGAAATACAAGTTTTGTGGAAATTACCATAAATTGTTGTTGAATGATTACATGTTTCTGCATTTCCAAATTCTCGTTCTTTATCCGACAAAGTGACAACTCATTAGAAAGTACACAGTATTTATATCTAATACGAATTGTGTGGTAACAGTAGGTACGGTCATAAGAAAAATGTTACATGATTTTTCAAAAGGTTTAAGATTTAGATTAGTATCGTTGGATAAAATAGTTTTGACATTTGTATAAATAACGTGACAGCAGCAGATAGTAGTATCTCAATAAAAGTGTTATTCTGAAACGTTGAAGATTTTGAATTTACATAGGTCCGTCTGGTCATTCATAGTTTTCAAAGTACTTTTATGAAATTCTTTAAAAATTTCAATCGATTCCATGTAATTTAATTTTCTGCCTTCATATTT
This sequence comes from Megalocaria dilatata, assembly GCA_034642435.1. NCBI lineage: Eukaryota > Metazoa > Arthropoda > Insecta > Coleoptera > Coccinellidae > Megalocaria > Megalocaria dilatata. Next base: position 46,368,648 of record CM067856.1, read on the forward strand.
TATTTTATGTATTCGAGTATATTTTGGGTCAGATCTTTTGCACTGAGTCATAATGAAGATAGAGTTCAGTTACGAAATGAAGTTTTCAAGAAATATTAAAATCGGGAGTGTCGGATAGGTTATTAAAGTTCGATTAGAAGATATCCATTTGTTCTCTTTGCTTCGATTAATACTTTTGATATTCACGAGACAGGAACAGCAATAATCATGATGATAAGTTTCATGGTTTTCCCTAAATCACGGTCACAACAAACTTAAGGCACTACCTCCTTCCCATGGTTCAATGTCGTGAAAAGATTTAACACATATTTTAGATACGACATATCTGTTAAAATATATGTATAAACTTGACTTTGAAAAACCTATATTAACAGATATCGCCTGATAATGTTCTGCTATCATACTCTGTGCCCAGAATAAGTTAGTTGGTGAAAAAATTATTCTGCATTGGATTTAGAGTATGACTTTGTTTTGCATGTACCTAATTTCAATAAGGTACTGAACATATTTATTGTGATGTTTACTTCAATCTAGCAATAAGGAGAGATACTGCTTCCACAAAAAGATGTCAAAGTCAGATAAGCTTTTTCGACTAAGTCAGAAATAGGTTCTCTACTCTCTTTCAAAATGTATTCAAACTAATAGCACAACATTACTCACAAAAGCAGAATAACCTAGTGAGGCAGGTAAGGCTGAGATAGACACAATGTAATATGGTCTAGGAAAGGTATTGAACAGTGAAAGGAATATCGGTAGAAGGATGGACATTCCCAGGTATATATGAGTAATGGTATTTTTGATGTAGGTACGATATTTCTATTTTAACCTGAACAACTCAAAATGTTACGAAAACATTTTTCTGAAATCAGCCCATTAAGAACAGGATGTCCAGGTTTAATGTTTATATAATTGAGGACGTGATTCTATAATATATTTCAAAATATTGGAAAAACTTCATAACAACCTACGTCCTAAAACGCTTTTGGAGAGATAAGAGACCTTTCATTTTGACCCCTAACAGCTGTATTTATGCGATATTATATCAAATTCAGTTTCATGTTGTTTTCAGCCTAGTGATTTGAAAAGATTTCAATTGAATCGGTTCTAACTTGATGGAAATTCATTTCAATTGATAATATGATGAAGAATATTCCCACGATTTCTAAATAATGGCAATAATATCCAAGGGTATTTATATTTGATTGATTCGGTGTTTACTTGGTGGAAACTTATTTCAATTAAAAAATATATATGAGACAGTAATTTATTTCCATAAAAATGTTTGTACTACTACAATTGTTTCACCACGATGTGGCTTCTTCAGGTATTACATTGTACTGTCTGATGGTATTCAGTGTAATCGAGTTTGAATACATTTTTAGGTACGTGAACAAATAATGGAAGCACAAGTCATAAAAACTCTAAGTGTTTATTGGAGTTTGCCGCTAAAAATGCCATTAAGGAAAGTTATTCAGTAATGGAGACTTATCAACATCTATTTGTTCGTTCAAAAGGATTTTACGGGCATTATACCTGTACAATAAAGATCGAACAAATAAAGAAAATAAACCCGGAGTCTACAAGTTGACTTGCAAAGATTGCCCTTTAGTATACATTGGCCACACTGGTAGATCATTCAAGAAACGAGTCCAAGAACACCAAAGGGGTTATATATCCATTTCTGTACATTCGACATATGCTAATCATCTTAAGGAATTCAAGCATAATTTCAACAATAATTATGAAATTATCCACATTGAAAACAGAAATTCTAGATTAACACCTTTAGAATTTCTTGAAATCAACAGGTATAATGCCCGTAAAATCATTTTGAACGAACAAAGAGATGTTGATAAGTCTCCATTACTGAATATCTTTCCTTAATGTCATTTTTAGCGGCAAACTCCAATAAACACCTAGAGTTATTATGACTTGTGCTTCCATTATTTGTTCACGTACCTAAAAATTTATTTAAACTCGGTTACACTGAATACCATCAGACAGTACAATGTAATACCTGAAGAAGCCACATCGTGGTGAAACAGTTGTAGTAGTACCAACATTTTTGTGGAAATAAATTACTGTCTCATACACATTTTTTTAATTAAAGGTTTTTATTTTCATATAAACCAGAGCGCAACAAAATTTTTCGGAAAATAATTTTGAAAAACGAAGGAGCAGAATAAGTATAACTTTAATGGTTCATCATAAGCGATCCACTATTCCTGAGGACAGGTGTTTGTATGTTTATTGGCTCGTATTTTCTAATATCGTGAATAAATATTAAGCCACTTTTTTGAAGCATCTGGATTCGATTAGTTCAGAAAGATGTTTCTTTACTATAGACATCATATTTTTTTATATTTATTTTTATTTATATCCTATACTCTCTATTGATTAATAACATGCCATATTTAGACTTTCAATGTTGGTTCTATTATTAATTGAGTTTGGGACTTGTTTGATAGATATCATCTCATGCATTCAACGTTTTTTCAAGTTTTTTTGTTTGCCTAAAATTTTGATAGATCCCGGATCGAAATTGAAGAAACGAAGGATGTTTTTCACATGTTCAGCTAAAGCGATGTTATTTTCTTTTTTGTTTTTCAGTGGATTAAGGATATTCAAGTAGCCTCTTTTGTTTTTAGAGATACTGTCCTTAAGACACCGACCAGTTTGACCAATGTATGTTGATTGACAGTCGTTGTAGAATATTTTATATATGGTATCACCAATGAGTTCCTTCAAAGTTGCACTTGTAGTTTTCGTGAAAAGTTGTTTAACTGTGTTGTCAGATGTAAATGATACGTTTATTTTCATTTTGGTGAATATTTTTTTGATTCTTTCTGCCGAATTTTCTATGTAAATTATTTTGAAATATTTTTGGGCTTCCTTTTCCTCTGGTTGTTGGCTTTGCGAAGTTACTTCTTTGTTTAGAATTTTATTTATAAACTTGGGGGGATAGTCATTATTTTCTAGGATTGATTGTATTTTGGTGATGTTAATTTTGTGAAATTCGCTATCCGAAATTTAAAAGCTCTATGTTTCAAATTTTTATGATGCTTTTTATTTGTGTCATATTATGATCTGAGTGAAAATTAAGAATTCTTCCTGAAAATTATGGTTATCTTAATTAATTAAGTCTATAGAATGTAGATTTGTTTTGCACCTTTCAGTTTTTCAGAAGAGTCAGATGATTTTCTATTGATAACAATGAACTACAATTATTTCTTCAACATTGTGGTGTCGTTAGGTTTACATTTTGAACTAACTTTTAAAAGATAACATCACATATGGAACAGTCAAAAGCTTAAAAAGGGGAAATCAAATAACAGTCAATTATCTGAATTAAAGTTTTCATTTGTGTGTTCCTCTTAACAAAATATGAAACGATTTTTATGAAAATCCAGAAATTAGTTTTCATGACGCAATGCAAAAAGGTTTAAAATGCCAGAAAAAAATTAATTCGCTTGGAAATTCTACGCAGAATAATTCGGCTAGTGAATTTACGAAATTATTTGAACCATTGTTCCCATTCAGTGTAAAATTAATTATGAATCGAAACATTCCAATGGAAAGCTCTATTGTGATCCCCCAGTTTCATCGAAACAATAAAACAAAGGCTCTAAAATTGTTCGTTCAAATTACAACGTAAACATAAAGATCAAAACGCGAGAGAAGAATTGGTAATGAAATGAGTATTTACAATTAATTGGGTACCGAACAAATCCGTAATAAAGAGAAATCATCAATTCTGTCGAAAGAAGTACAACAGCGAAACGGGAATTAAAAGCAGATAAAACTCCGGATTGAAGCGTTGGGAGGCGTGTTCCGCTTGCTAATAATGCGCCTCCTATTCACTGGAACAATTTTTGTCTGTGATTAAACTGAGATTACCGCAAGTTTCCCATTACTGGGGTTCATTTAGGTCCTTTCGGCGGACGTCTGGACGTTTGGCGAAATGAGATGTTTCAAAATAGCTGAGAAAGTACGAGTAGAATGTTAGGGTTGATGTTGTGACGTGGCGCCAGTACTCTAAAATGCTCCTTAGTTTAAGGTGAAAGGAAAATTACTCAGTAACTCACTAATAGAGCAAGAGCCCGTGAACCCCAGACCTTCGTTATTTTATAAAAGCTGAAAGTTTGTCAGCGCATGCTCCCAACACAGGTAAGAACGAAGGCCCATTATGAAATTCGGGTTGTAGTGGCTTTGGCAGGTAAACGGTACTAAAGGTGTGTAAAATACTAATATAGTTTCGTCAAATTATAAAGAGCGATTTTTTGGTATTACCTTTAGAATACTATTAAAAATCACATTATCCATTGCCAGACACTTAACATCGTGGTAACCCCTTGCCAGACACCCTTAATGTTCAGGTCATTCTACTTACGTTATAGTATAAAGGCTGGTTTTTATACATGATACTTGGGTAATGAGTAGATGATGTTTTCACATCCAGACATTTTTGATTGTTCCAACCCCTTGCCAGACAAGCATATAGGGTAGCTGTAGAAACGAGCCCGAGGTACTATACGTATGTGAGTGCGAGTGAGATGGCGAGTTAGGTCTATTGCGATCCCTTAACGCGCAGCTGTTATTTCTACTGCGCATGTATTGTTTAGTGCTCAGTATATGTTTTCATCAACAAAAATAACATTATATGTTATCTTGAAGTTTTATTAATTTAATGTTTATTATTAATTAATAACATTGGATATTCCGAATATATCAAAAGAATTAAGTGAATTCAATATTATTAGTAGATGATACGTAGTGTATGATAAGTAAAATATATGTTTACGATTTGTTTATGTGACTAATTTTTCGTTTCGGTCTAGAACCACCTATAAGAGTAGAATAAAAATCATATAATTCTTGTGGTATAGAAGCTTCACCAGCAATTAAATGTTGCACTGACAGATTTTTAGATGGTAATTTTTTATTGTCCATTGTTAAAACAGTTTTACGTAAGATTAATGCTGCTTTCTGTAGAATATTTTCGGATTTTAAGTTGTCTAATACCGTTTCGTCAATTGTCTTCATATAGTTGGGTGCTATTATCTTTTTATTCCGGATCGTAAAGAACTTAATATCTTTAGGAAACTTCTTATCAATTTTTTCTTCTAGGTGGTACGCAGTAAAAGTAGCATCTATCTCAATGGACTTATCAGAATATATTCTTTCCAACGAATCAGTATATAATTCATGTAAATGAATCAATAAATGACAACGACCATTGTTAATAATATCTTTTTCTATGATACTACTAATGTCATTGAAAGCTTCCTGGTGATATTCTCGATGATAATGCCAATCATTTTTAACGGATACTTTCACCAATGAAGATATTTCATTATCAAAGTGAACCCTACAAGGAGTATGATAGTATATTTTCGGACCTGCAATACTTTTTAATTTATTTAAAAACTCATTATAATCTTCCTTATTTTCGATGTAAGGTAATATACGAGACTGAAATTGATTTTTATCGCCTTCATGGAGTGGAAGCATTTTTGATTTTACTTGTTTCTTTTTTTTATTACAAAATATACAAATATTTTTACTTATATCAACTCTGGTTGTATCAGTTTGAAATGAACTATTTATTTCAGTGGATGCATTAACATTTTCAGTCACTTCTTCAAGTTCACAACTATCCGCAGCTACATGGGACGCTTCAAGTTCTGTTGATTGAGAAGCTAAAGGTACGTGTGACACAAGTAACTCCGACAAATGCGATGAACCTGGTATTGAATCATCTGTTGATGGATTTACTGCGACTGCAGATGTTTCTTTTTCCTGGTTTGTTTTCACATTCTTTTCAGAATTTTTTGGTTCTCCGGTAAAATATTTTTTCATTAACCCTGTAAATGATTTGTAACATTCCCTATGATAGCCACCCTCTGTATATTCACGTGGAAGAATGATATTATTATATTTCAGGTTATGTTTTTTTCGCAATTTTAAAATTAATTCACATTTTTTCAATGTCTCGTCAGAAAATAATATTATTTTTTCGCTACTTTTGTTGCAAAAAACACACATTAATGTATCACCCATGATTTTTTTTTAATACAAATTCACTTTTATTTAATTAGTCACATAAACAAATCGTAAACATATATTTTACTTATCATACACTACGTATCATCTACTAATAATATTGAATTCACTTAATTCTTTTGATATATTCGGAATATCCAATGTTATTAATTAATAATAAACATTAAATTAATAAAACTTCAAGATAACATATAATGTTATTTTTGTTGATGAAAACATATACTGAGCACTAAACAATACATGCGCAGTAGAAATAACAGCTGCGCGTTAAGGGATCGCAATAGACCTAACTCGCCATCTCACTCGCACTCACATACGTATAGTACCTCGGGCTCGTTTCTACAGCTACCCTATATGCTTGTCTGGCAAGGGGTTGGAACAATCAAAAATGTCTGGCTATTGAGAAAACATCATCTACTCATTACCCAAGTATCATGTATAAAAACCAGCCTTTATACTATAACGTAAGTAGAATTATTATGACCTGAACATTAAGGGTGTCTGGCAAGGGGTTACCACGATGTTAAGTGTCTGGCAATGGATAATGTGATTTTTAATAGTATTCTAAAGGTAATACCAAAAAATCGCTCTTTATAATTTGACGAAACTATATTAGTATTTTACACACCTTTAGTACCGTTTACCTGCCAAAGCCACTACAACCCGAATTTCATAATGGGCCTTCGTTCTTACCTGTGTTGGGAGCATGCGCTGACAAACTTTCAGCTTTTATAAAATAACGAAGGTCTGGGGTTCACGGGCTCTTAGACTATAACATTATAGTCCGGTTAAATAAGACATTGAAGGTTACAAAAATTTCTATAGAGTTAAAAATTGGTATGAATGTTTAGAATACTATCATAAATTAATAGTAAAAATTCCCCATCGATCCCCTTGTGCAAAAAATTTTATTCATGGTGAAAGTTTGTAAAAATGTGTTTTTTGCGTTTTACAGCTTAACGGTGAGATCAACAGCAGAAATAGTTTCCACAAAAATTGTAGACCATACAATTCTCTACAAAAATGTATCCACTCTTTTTCTTGTTAGTTCCGTCATTTCCGTGATATGGCGATTCAAAGAATTGAAAAAATTATTTTCTTCGTAATATGCACACATTTCCACACCACCCATGAGGTAATGTGCTTGAAGCTTTTTTAACGTGATTTTCCCGGAAGGCCTATTCCACGATCTATCGTGATTTCAGTGAATTTGAAAGTATTCTATGAAATATAAATGTAGTATCAAAAAGGATGCAAGCTGTGAAAATTATGTAGTTTATTACTGAAAAAATAATACGGAAAAATTATTCGTCGGATTCATAATTATCGAATGGAGCTTCTAATCTAATGTCTTCCTTTTCTTCGCCTTCTTCTTCTTCCTCCTGGATTCTAAAAAGAAAACTTACTGGCTCACTTTCTCGAACTCATATAATATCAAACAAACCATATTTGAACAAACGAGAGTTACATCTACTTCAAGCACTTGTGTAGATGGCATATATAACTTGTGGATTATTTTTCCACTCAAGTAGTACACAATCATATATCTGATCATACAGCTCAAACCATCACTTTTAAAGGCACCAGGTCAAGGCAAAATTTTACATAGAAAAGAATACTACTCTGTCAAGAAAGTACCGGGAATTTTCAACTAAAACAACATATTTACATTTAATCGTCAAAATTTATTGGGTCGCCTTCAAAATAGGCTCCATTTGCTCCAATACATCTATGCCAGCGGCACTTCCAATTATCGAAACATTTTTTATAGGCGCTTTCCGGGATGGACTTTAGCTCTCGCGCCGAATTTTGTTTTATGGCTTTAATCGACACAAAACGGGTGCCACGAAGGGGCAATTTTAGTTTTGGGAAGAGGAAAAAGTCGCAGGGAGCCAAATCCGGCGAATACGGTGGTTGCTGAAGCACGTTTGTTGAGTTTTTGGCGAGAAAGTCGGACACAATCGTAGCTCGGGGAGAAGGAGCATTATCGTCATGCAAAATCCATGAGTTGTTCGCCCACAAATTTGGCCGCTTCTTACGGTTACGCTCACGCAAACGTTTCATAACGCCTAGGTAATACTCCTTGTTAACCGTCTGACTCTCTGGAATGAATTCGTAGTGCACCACGCCACGGATATCGAAGAAAACAATGAGCATCATCTTCATTTTCGAGCGGCTTTGGCGTGGTTTTTTCGGTTTCGGCTCATTTTTTGCCACCCATTCCGATGATTGCTGGCTTGTTTGCATATCGTACTCGTAAACCCAGGTCTCATCACCAGTTATAATGCGTTCCATGAATGCAGAATCGGAATTACAGCGATCCAGCATGTCTGGAGCAACCTGTTTGCGATGACGTTTTTGAAGAAAATTCAGGTCTTTCGGTACGAGTCGTGCGGCCACCTTTCTCATGCCCAAAATATCAATCAAAACCGTACGTACGGACTCGTGGGATATCTTAAGATCATGTGCTATCTCTCTCAAGCTGGTACGACGGTTTTCCAGTACCCTTTCCTTAATTTTATCGACGTTATCTTCGATCGAAGCCGTCGATGGGCGACCACTTCACGACCGTCCTTGAAGGCTCTGTACCACTGATATGCACGAGTTTTCGATTGAGCATTATCACCAAAGGCCTTTTGCAACATTTTCAATGCATCGGCACACGAATATTCATTTGCAACACAAAACTTTAAACAAATTCTTTGCTCAACGTAATCACCCATAGTAAAAATCGGCACGCACTCTGACATCGACTGACTTAATCAGCTGTTGCAAACACACTAGTTGACAGATCCCGCTCAAGCTTGGCATAGTAATTAAGGACAGTGGTACCAACCTAGGAAAAAAATTTTTTACCTGCCTCATTGCCCCGCCAGATTTAAATCGATAATTCCCGGTACTTTCTTGACAGAATGTATATTCTACAGAAAATTTGGAGAAATTTAATAGTTACCTTGGTTTACAAGTTTGGTCCTTTCTTAACAATATCAATAATGTCAATGAACAGTTCAATGCATTTCATTATGTTATTTCAGAATACTTGCCCTCTAAAAAATCTGCCATTTTCAAAGCACAAATATAAAAATAAAACTGCAGACCCACCCTTACCAGAAATCAAAAACCGATTGGACAACCTAGTAGTTCTGAGTAAAAAGGATGTAAAATTTCACAATGAATACAAACAAGTAAAACGGGAATAGTACAGAAGGTTCTTTCACCAGAAAAAGTGTTCATTTCAAAAATTAATAGAAAGTTGAAACATGATTCACCTCTACCAACATGCTCTTGAACAAGAAGAAATCAAACTTCGTATTTTTTCATCCTACCAACTAGAAAATAGAAATTCCAGAATATATCAAATTAAGTGCAAATATCGGGTGTTTTTTGTAGAGTGATAGAACTTTAAATTGAAAGAAAACACATTTAAATTAAGACTGAAGCCAATTTTTTTTTATTTGAAAGATAATTTTATTACATTTATGTTTTAAAAATAATTTCCGGCATGTGTCCACCAAGACTAGCTCTGAGGCACCACATTCGACTAGACCAATTTTGGACCACTTTTTCGAGTAATTCAGGCCTCATTTCATCAATAACATGGGTTATATTGGCTTCCAAAGCGTCTGTCTATTGTTTCTGGTTTATCAGCATAAACCAATGACTTGATATAACCCCAAAGAAAATAATCCAGTGAAGTTATGTCGCACGATCTTGGAGGCTAATTAATTAGACAATTTCTCGAAATAATTTTATCGCCATCTTTCTTTCAATAAATCAATTGATATGGTAGCAGCATGAGGTGTAACACCATCTTGTTGGAACAAAACACTTCTGGGTCGATACCATTCAAATTTTGAAACAAATAATCATTGATCATCAATCTGTAACGAGCACCATTCACTCTTACATTAGCTTCAGCATCGTTTTTGAAGAAATATGAACCGATGATACCTCCAGCATGTAAAGCACACCATACAGTGCATTTTTCAGGATGCAATGGAACCTGCAGAACTTCTTGAGGATTGTTTTCACTTCATATACGGCAATTTTGCTTGTTTACATAGCCGTTCAACCAGAGATGAGCGTCATCACTAAACACAATTTTACGATGAAACAGTGGACCAACTTCAAGCTGTTCTAGGACCAAATCAGCCAAACAAACGACGCTTATTATGGTCAAGTGGCTTCAGTTCTTGAATCAGTTGGATCTTGTACGGTTGTAGACCAAGGTCTTTACGCAAAATTTTCCATGTGATGGATGCACAGAATCCAACTTGTTGTGAACGTCGACGAATAGACAAATTTGGATCATCATTAACACTATGACTCACAGCAGCGATATTTTCTTCTGTACGTACAGTTCTTTGTCTTGTTGTTGTTGTTGCATCGAGTAGAGAAAATATTGTCCGAAATCTATCAATAGTTTGACGACTAAGCTGCTCTGATGGACGATTATGTAAACCGTAAATTTCACGAAGTGCTCTATAAGTTTGGCGAATAGAACACTGATTAAGAAAATAAATTTCTACAGTTTGTAAACGTTGTTGAGGCGTGAGTCTTTCCATGATAATTTATCAATGCTTACTGAACAGAAATGTCAAAACAACATGGCTTCTACCTTCTGTAAAATCACACTTATCCCTATCGAAAGTTCTATCACTCTAAAAAAACACCCGATACAATACATCTAAGTACGTCAAAATCTTGGGATTCTATATAGATGAAGAAATTAATTGAAAGCAGCATAACAATAACCTCAATGAGCGATTAGGGATAGCAATCTATGCATTTAGAATAATTTCCAAATACTTGGATTCAAAAGTGTTAAAAACACTATATCATGCAACAATAGAGGCCAAAATTAGATTTGGTATCATGTTTTATAGTTCTGGAAACATGCAAGAAATATTTATACCACAGAAAAAAGCCACCAGAATATTATATACCTTAACATTTAGGCAATCTTGTAGAGATTTTTTCAGAAAAACGGGATTTTAACATTGTACGCCATATATATATATACAGGAATGTCTACTATTTATTCATAGAAATTAATGTTTTTTCCTTCCATATCAAAATATCCAAAATAGATATAATACAAGGACATTATCATATAATTTTCCAAAATGTAAATTAAATTAAACACAAAAACATCTTGAATACAGATGTTCAAAGTTCTTCAATAGACTGCCTGATGAAATCAAGGAAATCACTGATTATAAACTATTTAAGAAAGAGATATTTACTTTATTGTTGAATTCAGAACCATACAGTATTGAAGATTTCTGCTGTTAGGTGGTAGGTGAATGTTAATTTTGACACTATTTCTCTTCATTTGTACTTGTTTACTTGTACCTAATGATTTGGAAATAAAGAGTTGTTATTATTACGAATATTCTGTTCTAGAAGTAATGCATCAAATGTCTCATCACTTAGTTTATAAAGATCCTCATCTCGTATCGATTCCACCTTGAAGCATGATTGGCCTTGATAATTGGTGCATGCAAGTGAGCAAAAGAGTCCAATGTTTTAACAACCGCATTCAGCATTGCACCCTTTTTTATTATCTAACACTACACATTGAATATCTTCTCGAATTATTGCTGCTGCTGCTTCTAGAATTATCAATCTTTCTTCTTCATTATGTGTCTTTTTTTCGTACCAAGCTTGATTTCAAATAACTTGGTGATTGTCAATAAAACATACCAGTGTTAATGATACTGATTTTTCAGTAATAATAAATTTATCATCAAACTGCAACTTTAGTCGTATCTTAATGGTTCTGTTATCTATTGTTGAATTTTTACAAACGATTTTCAATTCATTTAATGTGAACTGACTAATCGCTATTCTCAATATATGTGATTATTTCTCCCATCACAATATTCGTAGCTTCATCTTGAGGACGACCTACTTTAACTCCAGTGATCCATCTCAAAAACGAATTATAGCAATCGTTATGATACATAGTCTAGGCAGCGACTAAATCATATTCAAACTCAATTCGAGCAGCAACAGCTTTGGTAACATCATCAACTTGGTAACATCATCACAACGAGTCGTAGCTATTCTCAGGATACTTTCTTTGAACAAAAGAGTAGTCACTTCAAAAATTGTAGGCCGATGAATTGATGGAAATCATTCAAGTGACACATTTTCTCATTTACTGATAGGCAGAGTTGGTGCGAAAATGTGTGCATATTATGTAGAATATTGTTTGATTGATTCGGTCTTTACTTGGTAACAACTGAATTTAATTAAAAAACATATAAGAAATAGTAATTTCCACAAAAATGTTTACATACAACAATTGTTTCACTACGATATGGCTTCCTCAGGTATCTACATTCTACTGACTGATGGTGTCCAGTGTAACAGAGTTTAAATACAGTTAAGTACGTGACAAAATAATGGTAAAAACAAGGCATAACAAGTCAACATCTGTTTGTTCATTCAATAATGGGAAATCCACTCAGTTCAATTTAAACTGAAATTTGGTCGTGGATGATTTAGAATCAGAAATACACCAAAATCCGATAAGCAAATACTTCCTTAATTGGTATACATATAAGGTTGATATTTTTTTTGTTTCAAAGGCAGTGACCGACAACTACATATCTTCACGAATTTTATCAATAAAGTCCATCCAAAAATCAAATTCACAATCGAAAAAAAAAAGAACCACAGTATTAATTTTTTTGACCTCACAATAACAAGAATAGGTAATTCACATAATTTGAGTATTTTCACAAACCCACACATACAGATATTACAATGCAAAAAAGTTCAAATCACCCCACTAACCAAAAGATGTCAACATATAATAGTTTTATTCATAGACTATTGAATGTCCCTCTGAATTAAGATAACTTTTTTTTTAATATCAAAACAGATTTAATCTGTCAGTCTTTTACAATTTTTATTCCAGAGAAATTTTCATTCAAAAAATTTTAGAATTAAATTAATGTCTACATAGGCACCGCTTATATTTAATAGACGTATACAATCAAAACTCAATATACAATATCAAATGGAATAAATGAACAAACAAATATAACTTGTCAATTAAAATTAATAAATATTTGAAGGAGACAAAATTTTGTTTCTGATCTACCCATTATGAACACCAGTTCCTTTTCAAAAACATAAAGCACAACTTAAGGACTTCTCCTTAAGTTAAGTCAAGTTTTCTGAAATTAAAATTATAGAGAAGACTGACAGATTAAATCTGTTCTGATATTCAAATTTTGTTCTATTTCTTCTATCAAGTAAAAAGCATTTTTCTATTTTAACAGATAACTTTTCCAAAAATTAAATATTATTAAGCAGATAGCTTCAAACAACGGTTACAACCCCTTTCCCATAGACAAAATGGTATCCAATAAACAAAAGAACATGGCATTAAATTTCGTGTACCCAATCATAAAAGAGGACAATACACAGAAATACTTTTCGATATCTTATGTTAATGGATTATCTGAAAATATTGCTAAAAATTTCGAAAATTACAATGCAGCTTTTTCAATTCAATTCAATATGAGTTTATTAAACATATATTATATATATATATATATATATATATATATTGTAATTTTTTAATATAGACTCGAAAAAATTGTGAGTTATTTCTAGAATAACTCTCTACAGTTGTAACAAAATAAAAATTTTACAACCATCAAGAACCTTAGTACTCAGATAAAAAACAATAAGAATCAACAAATAAATCTGGATTCTACAAGTTGACTTACAAAGATTGCCCTTTTGTATATATTGGCCAGACAGACTGATTATTCAAGAAAAGAATCCAAGAACACCAAAAATGTTACATATCGGATTCCGTACATTCGACATTTGCTAATCATCTTAAGGAATTCAGGCATAATTTCAACAATAACTATGAAATTATCCACAGTGAAAGCAAACGTTCTAGATTGATAGTTTTAAAATTTCTTGAAATCAACAGGTCAAGTGCCCGTAAAATTCTTTTCTTTTGAACAAACAGATGTTGACAAATCCCCATTACTGAATATCTTTCCCAAATATTCAATATCTCCAATAAATAGCCTTAGTTTTTATGACTTGTTTTTACCATTATTTTGTTACGTACTTAAGTGTATTAAAACTCTGTAATACTAGACATCATCAGTCAGTAGTAGATATCTGAAGAAGCCACATCGTGGTGAAACAATTGTTGTATGTGAACATTTTTGTGGAAATCAAAATACTGTCTCTTATTTTTTTTTCATGAAGAATATTGATTTTTCAACTTTCAAAACGGCGATATCTCATGAACGCTGATTCTCACGAATAAAAGTAGCTGAATAATTTTTGTTGAGAATTGTACGATCTTCAACTTTGTCCAACTGTTTTCACGATACGCCCCCCAGGCATTAGATCTTGACGTGATGGGGGCGCTCTCTTGACTAGGACCCTAGATTCGTCCCGGCGAATTGGAGGGTTAAGTCTTGGTGTCTAACGTAATGCCATTTCGCGCCAATCACTGGACCTGTATGGTGGAAGATCTCCGAATGGGGCCCTAGATTTACTCAGGTGAAATGGAGGGCTGAGCCGGTTAATTAACTCAGTGACAAGGGAGTCTGTCGCAGCACAGGGCTTCTCCCTTAAAACTGGCGTACTCTACCCTATCGCAGTATAAATCTCCGGATTCTGTGTAATGGCCGAGTGCGTTATGTAGCATACTGCGTTACCTCGGGGGGGTGGTCTTGCCCTCAGGTGTTACTTGTACCACTTGGCCACCCCAATTGGTGTTGGACTCGAGGGGGCAGTGGTTGAAAGTCCGCATGCTGGACTAGGGGGGTATTTCATTTATCTGTTCGCAGACCCCCATTTTCGGGATATTCTCATGAAACGACTCGGGGTTTAACGGGACTTGACGGTTCGACTGGCCTGTCCTGGCCCCTGGATCTGTGCGTAACAATTTAGGATTGTGGATCTCGACGAAATGGCACCGCCATTAGTGCTTGACGCCAGGATCAATCAAATGACTTCACATGGGTTCGGTGGGTCAGGACGTATAGTCCGCTAGACGGTGCTCGTACCAGGATCAATTGTAGTCGTCAATCTTGAGTTTATCTTAGTTTATGGGACTGCGTTCGGGTGGATGGATAAGAATTCCCTCCGGCGGGTGAGTTGCGTCTCAAACCAACTCGGGTACTGACCTGCTGAGCCAGTTCTGGCTTTCGAGTCGGGGCCCAATCTGGAAGCTGGTGGGTTCATCTCTTCGGAGGGGTTTCCACCACGCGCGATGATATGGCGTAATCCTTATCACACTTTCTACCTCTAGGGGTGGACTGTGGAGACTGCTTGGTAGTCACTTGGAAAAGAGGTATCCTCAAATAGCCAATAACTATTCTGGTAGAATTCACGTGTATTCACGATAAAATTAACCGTTTCAGAGAAGAATGGAAAATACATGAGTTTTTACCACTGTACTTTGAATAAATTTTGTTGGAGAAGTAGGATTTTCGATAATCCATTTGTAATTATTTATGTAACGTCTATACCAATTCAAGCAGTATACGAATTTTGACCAAGTTGAATATTTATTTTGAACAAAAGACAGTCGAGATCTATTGCTATTTCGAATTCCGATAGTGAAGGGTTTTTCAATAAGAGGTTTCATTCTGATATTAAAAAAACTAGTATATTTTAGGAAAAATCAATGGATATTTATTTCATTGTGAAGAGGAAGGTATGCCATTTACAATGGATAATTATCAGCTACCAGCCAAATAGTCTATGGTTGCATGGAATTTCCATGACCATCTTCAAGGTCTTGAATCGATTGTGGAGCATTGACCTTATCTTTCACGTGGCCCCGAAGAAAAACGTCTAATAATGTTAAATCACAAGATATTGGTGGCCAATTGTGATCAACTCTTCGAGGAATAATACGGTCAGGAAACTCGTATTGAAAAATTCTGATTGTTTCGCTGCATGTGTGGCACGTAGCGCACAATAAACGTACAAAATAAACGTCGTTCACAATCAATAAAAAATCTTGAATCACAGCCTGGTAGCGTATTCACCGTAACAGTTGCACCAGCCTCATTTTTGGATAAGTAAGTTCCAATCCCACCGCCAGCCCAAAAACCGGACCAAACAGTGACACATTGAGGATGGAGAGGCTTTTCAGCAATCTTTTTTGGATTATCCGGGTCCAAAATGCGACAGTTCTGATTATTAATGTAGCCTCCTAGATGAACATGTGTCTCATCACTGAAGATGGTTTTTCAATGAAATTTCGGATCATTTTGACGCTTTTAAAGGATTCAATCAGCAAAGTTACGACTTTGCTGGTGATGGACTGGCCTGGCCTGGCTAACTGATTATTATTATTATTACTATTTTAATTTCTTACGTCAGTAACTTATCCCAACACCTCAAATTTTTTCATCAGTTTCACTATTACCGACCGGGAAGGTGCTTCGCGACGACCTAAGTGCTTTAGTTTTGCGTACTGCGACTGCAAAATTTTCACCAATTTTGTGGTGGATTTTAACAATTTTATTGCATTATTGAAGCAAGTATCGTTCCATATTTGGTAAAAGTGTAGTTTTTACTTGTCAAATATCAATAATGACAGCTGCCCAGATAGATGGCTATTCAAAATGAAAGTTCTTATTGGAAAACCCTTTAGAAGTCTTATTTTATTTGAAAAAATTTACACAGTTTTTATGTTTCACAATTTATTCAGAATTCTGACACATGTATCGGTCTTTCGACTATCTTCAAAGGAACTAAGCTTAAAATTGAAAAATATTCCATTTATTACACTTCGGACATCTGTGTATTTTTATAGCGCATGGAAATAACTAGAAACTTAAAAATTGAAAATGGTTTTATTTATTACCCTTCGGACATCTGTGTATTTTTATGACGCATAGAAATAACAGCATCCAATATAGGGATGTTGCTGAATAGTATTTGGGAATTTGTTGTATTACCTTTTCCTCAACGACTTTTTTGATTGAAAGACTCTCCAAATAGTCCATCAATTTACCCTTATTAACATCATATAGCAAAGTGACATCTTTCCCATTAAAAAAAGTGATTGTTTTCTATACAATATTATGCAAAACAGTCATTTTTAATGAGAAAGATGTCACTTTACTATATAATGTTAATAAGAGTAAATTGATGGACTATTTGGAGATTCTTTCAGTCAAAAAAGCTGTTGAGAAAAAGGTGAATTTAACAAATTCCCAAATACTATTCGGCAACACCCCTACATTGGATGCTGTTATTTCCATGCGCCATAAAAATACACAGATGTCCGAAGTGTAATAAATAGAACATTTTTCAATTTTAAGTTCAGTTCCTTTTTGTACTCTTTGGAAGATGGTCGAAAGACCGATACACGTGTCAGGATTCTGAATAAACTATGAAACATAAAAACTGTGAATTATTTCAAATAAAATTGTTATAATGTTTTACCTAGTGCCAACCGCATACTCCATTCCTGTTACTTTAGAATTCTATACATTTCTATTTAATGCAAAACGTTTTTATTCTATTCGGAGTTACCGAATAGAGCTGAATATTTTATTGATTTTTTTTTATTAATCTTCACTTCTGACTTTTCACTAAAATAAACCTAAGAAACAGAAATTATTGAAATATTTCAACTATCTCTGCCTGTTCCTATTTTAATTAGTACATACAAAGAAGTAATGGGCAATTAGAAATGTGAATTAGTCTTTGGTACGCTCGACTCTATTCTGGTCGATTTATCACCATCGAGTTTTTATCGAAATGAATTGAGATCGGCCCCTTTCCCTGGGGGCTATTTGTCTCATTTTATAGACGATTATCTCCGAGAAACAGTTTTTATTTAAAGCGGTCATTTCACTTCGCACAAATGACCGCTTCTTTTGAGGGAATAAAGAAGAAATTACACAGAAAATGTTCGAGAGCCAGTAGGTAATGGAAGCTCTGGCATTTTTGTACACTTGTCGGAAAGTCACAAGTGGGAAACGAGTGCGTTAGCATTTCTATGTTTCAGACGAAAAGGTTGAAAAACTAAGTGCATTGTGTTGTTCTTTGAAGTTGAATATGGGAGTGGGAATGACGGCGTTCATTTGAACAAAGCGACCAGGTATAGTCTCAGGTATTTTAGGAGTGCAGGAACAAAAAAGGGCGCCGTACGAATTTATTAAGTTCGCTTTCCCTTTCAAATGGAAAACATTAAAATTGTAATATAAAATTAACGAGGAAATACCTGCCGAATATCTGACTATAAAATATTTTAAATATTGAAAAAATCAAGAAGAAAGAGTAAATAGTAATAATATTTATTCATTAGTTAATTGAAACACATATAGAAGTAGATTCAAGGACGTTAATATGGAGGGGGTACTGGGGGTTATCACCCCCCTAAGTATTCCAAAATTTAAAAATTCCAGCCAAGACGAATCCAAAATAATAAAATTTCAAAATTCTAACCAAGATGAAAAACGATAATTTTTTCCTAATAATAAAATCATTTCATTTTTCTTCGAAACTGACGCCGCCTCTTACAGTTCATGAGTTTATCGTCCCTTTCAAGATGTACTTTTGCGCAATGAGCATGTCTACGTCCCAGAGAAATCCTTTATCACTTTTCAGCCCAGCATTTGGCCACATATGATTTAAGCATTCGTCATCGTTATACACATGTTATCGGTTTTTTGCATTCTCATTACGCAGTTTCAATTCTAGATTCAAAATATTCACGAAGTCATTTGCATCGAAAAAATTGTATATATATATATATATACACAATACACATATAAACACAATATATATATATATATATATATTGTGTTGTATGATTTATGTGCTTCAACTAGTAATAAAAAAAATTGAATTTCCACAAACTTTTTACTGTTGAACGACAATTGTTTCACCACACTGTGGCTTAATCATATTCTACATTTGAACTGCTACTGTGTGAGAGCTTACATGGGTTCTTATATATGTATTCACAGGAAGTGGGACTACAAGTAGAATGGTATTTTGGGGTATTCTCAATTAAGTGGATAGATAACTTCGATGGTAATGAAAGTTACCATCGTAAGTACTCGTTGGTTTTCATGAATTACATGAAGATATTAAATAAAGGTGACTTGTTTGTGTCCGTTGGTTGTTCGGTTTATTTCAAGTGATTCTAAGAATGTTAATCTAGAACCCTTACTCTCGATATGCATAATTTCATATTCGTTATTGAAATTATGTTCAACTTCTATCACATGGTTGGCATATATGGAATGTGTTGAATTTGAACTATAGCTCTTTTGATGTTCGTGTATTTTTTCTTAAACGATCTCCCGGTCTGACCAATATAAATCATTGGGCAATCCTTACAAGTCAACTTATAGACTCCTAAATTATTATCTTTGTTTGATTTATCTTCATTATTTTTAATATATTTATCAATGTTATTAATGGTTCTGAAAGCTGTTATGTAATTAAAATTTTTCTTATTATAAAATAATTGGCAATGCGTTAGCATATTCCATTTATATATGAAACTAGCAGATCCGGCCACGAGTTGCTGTGGTCTTCTTGTTCTTGGTTTAATTATTTGGTACTATTGGTATTATTAAGGAAGTGATTGACAAAGAATGATGAAAAGTGCAACTTAAATTTCAACGGATAGTAAATATTTTATCATGCATTAACTTTTTTGAATATAAATTATAATAATTTTTTTGCACTGAAAGATTGATATTCAATTATTTTACAATTGCCATAATTAGTAACAGAAACACGGATAACTAATTTAAAATATATTTATTACTTTGATAAATAACAATTATTAAATAAATAAAAATAATTTATATGTCAAAACAAAGTTTCCTGGATCAGCTAGTACAGTATAATAATATTAATATGTGATATGATAATACTTACATATATTTATTTTGATAAGGAAGTTCTAAACAATAAAGCACCAAAAATTTAAAAAAATTAGAATAATTTCACTGAATTTCATTTACTATAATGAAAATTTTTCTTATACTTTGGACTGAGCAACACGTGGTCGGTTATATTAATGAATTGTAGGATATTAATTGTGATAGTACTTTTAACATAGTGCCATCTGTTGGATACTCACTCAATTCAGTCAACTGACTATCTTATACCGTCATCTGTTAGAATCTTACCGAACTCTTTGTTAGATAAAAAACAATTAATTCACAATAAATAAAATTGCAATCTCAAATTCGAGAAATAAACTATCCTATCTCTTAAAATGGAGAAAAGCACGCATTTAAAAAAAAAACATTAAAATCGGTCCAGTAGTTTCGGAGTTCATCCCGGACAAACATCCTGACACTGGAATCCTTCGGATTGGGGGCTTTTGTGGAAGTATAAACATACTATTTTTTTCTGTTTATTTTTTATTGTTTTGTCTATTAGAGTGCTATTTGTTTTATTATATTAAGTTCTTTAGAAAAAATTTGAAGGTTCATCGGTACCTTTAATAATCTATGATATTTTTTTATTGAAAGGATGATTAGAAGTTTTATTTATTTTGATATCTGTGTGCGTAGGTTTATGAAATATGCTTAATTCATGAGACTCATTTAATTTTGTGATATTCAAGTATAGGAATTTGATAATTTGGTTCTTCTCTTCTTCATAGGTGAATTTGATAGACGGGTATAGGTTATTAATGAAATTTGAAAAGGAGTTTAGCGGTCTATTTGTTCCTTTGAAGCAACATAAAATATCATCTATAGATGTCATGAATGAAACAACAAACTGCATAAAGTAAATAACGCAATTACACCAGTTGTTTCTTTCATGACATTCCCAAGCATAAAAATATCTGAAGCTTTAATATCAATAATTCAAACTGAAACAAAGTTCAAGGCCAAATACTCAATAAAAAATAGTTTCCAACTTATAAACAACATGAAATAAATTCATTTACCTATATTATAAATTCCAAATTAATTTCATTTGATGTCCAAAACTTATTCTCTAGCATACACCGAATTGAAATAATATCGTTAAAAACTTATTGATAAAAAATAATACTAATCCTATCAAAATTAGTGATATTCTGAATTGTCTTGAAATATATCTTGAACAGAATTACTTCCAATTTAATGGTTTTACTTATATTTCCAATGAAAGACTTATCACTTATCACTTAGCTCTATTTTAGCAGAAATGTTCATGGATAATTTAAGATCAAAAATTCATTCATACCCAATGAATGAATATTTCCTTTATTGATTCAGATTTGTAGATGACATTCTATGTTGCTTCAAAGGAACAAATAGATCGCTAATCTCCTTTTTAAATTTCATTAATAACTTACACCCGTCTATCAAATTCACCTATGAAGAAGAGAAGAACCAAATTATCAAATTACTAGACTTGAATATCACACAATTAATTATTCACATGAATTTAGCATATTTCATAAACATACGCATACAGATATCACAATACATAAAACTTCTAATCATACTTTCAATGAAAAAATTTCATATTTGATAGATTCGGTCTTTACTTGGTGGAAACTCATTTTTGTGGAAATAAATTACTGTCTCATATACATTTTTTTAATCAAAAAATTTCAGCCTATAATAGCTTTATCCATAGATTATTAAAGGTACAAATAAACCTTCAAATTTCTTCTAAAGAACTTAATGAAATAAAACAAATAGCACTCTAATAGACAAAATCATAAAAAATAAACAGGATTTGAATATCAAAACAAATTGAAATATGTTTATCTTCTACAATTTTAATTTCCAAAAGAATTTTTTATTCAAAAACTTTTAGAATTAAATTAATGTCTAAAACAAGCACCGCTTACATTTAATAGACGTATATAATCAAAACTCAATATAC
Source organism: Megalocaria dilatata (assembly GCA_034642435.1). Taxonomy (NCBI): domain Eukaryota; kingdom Metazoa; phylum Arthropoda; class Insecta; order Coleoptera; family Coccinellidae; genus Megalocaria; species Megalocaria dilatata. Next base: position 46,390,584 of record CM067856.1, read on the forward strand.
AATGTCAAATGAAATAAATAACCCAACAGATATACGAAAGTAATTAAAATTAATAAATAAATATTCAAACGAGACAAAATTTTGTTTCTGGTCTTATCTTAAGAAATACTACTTGCCTTATAAAAACATGAACACACTTGAAGGACTTCCCAAAGAATATAATTTATTTGAAATATTTAATACATTTAAATATTCGAACAAATTATTTCAAAAAACTCTAAAAAATGTGCACTATATTTTCAAAAAACAAATATACTTCTAGATAATCCCTTCATCAGCCGTTATTAATACTCCAAATATCAAAATCAAAAACATAACCTACATCACTCACGTGTTAAAAGACTTAAGCTTCGAACTACAGATCAACTATATATTCAAGATTGATCTATGTTCTAACAAAATCAAAGAACTAAGTGAGTTATTTTAAGGTTTACCTAAATCCATTGACACCGTATAAAGAAATTTATTGAAGCCAAAATATAATTATATATTATATATAAAATAAAATAGAAAGGCTTTTTACTTGATAGAAGAAATATAACAAAATTTGAATATCAAAACAAATTGAAATATGTTTATCTTCTACAATTTTAATTTCCAAAAGAATTTTTTATTCAAAAACTTTTAGAATTAAATTAATGTCTAAAACAAGCACCGCTTACATTTAATAGACGTATATAATCAAAACTCAATATACAATGTCAAATGAAATAAATAACCCAGCAGATATACGAAAGTAATTAAAATTAATAAATAAATATTCAAACGAGACAAAATTTTGTTTCTGGTCTTATCTTAAGAAATACTACTTGCCTTATAAAAACATGAACACACTTGAAGGACTTCCCAAAGAATATAATTTATTTGAAATATTTAATACATTTAAATATTCGAACAAATTATTTCAAAAAACTCTAAAAAATGTGCACTATATTTTCAAAAAACAAATATACTTCTAGATAATCCCTTCATCAGCCGTTATTAATACTCCAAATATCAAAATCAAAAACATAACCTACATCACTCACGTGTTAAAAGACTTAAGCTTCGAACTACAGATCAACTATATATTCAAGATTGATCTATGTTCTAACAAAATCAAAGAACTAAGTGAGTTATTTTAAGGTTTACCTAAATCCATTGACACCGTATAAAGAAATTTATTGAAGCCAAAATATAATTATATATTATATATAAAATAAAATAGAAAGGCTTTTTACTTGATAGAAGAAATATAACAAAATTTGAATATCAAAACAAATTGAAATATGTTTATCTTCTACAATTTTAATTTCCAAAAGAATTTTTTATTCAAAAACTTTTAGAATTAAATTAATGTCTAAAACAAGCACCGCTTACATTTAATAGACGTATATAATCAAAACTCAATATACAATGTCAAATGAAATAAATAACCCAGCAGATATACGAAAGTAATTAAAATTAATAAATAAATATTCAAACGAGACAAAATTTTGTTTCTGGTCTTATCTTAAGAAATACTACTTGCCTTATAAAAACATGAACACACTTGAAGGACTTCCCAAAGAATATAATTTATTTGAAATATTTAATACATTTAAATATTCGAACAAATTATTTCAAAAAACTCTAAAAAATGTGCACTATATTTTCAAAAAACAAATATACTTCTAGATAATCCCTTCATCAGCCGTTATTAATACTCCAAATATCAAAATCAAAAACATAACCTACATCACTCACGTGTTAAAAGACTTAAGCTTCGAACTACGGTGTCAATGGATTTAGGTAAACCTTAAAATAACTCACTTTGTTCTTTGATTTTGTTAGAACATAGATCAATCTTGAATATATAGTTGATCTGTAGTTCGAAGCTTAAGTCTTTTAACACGTGAGTGATGTAGGTTATGTTTTTGATTTTGATATTTGGAGTATTAATAACGGCTGATGAAGGGATTATCTAGAAGTATATTTGTTTTTTGAAAATATAGTGCACATTTTTTAGAGTTTTTTGAAATAATTTGTTCGAATATTTAAATGTATTAAATATTTCAAATAAATTATATTCTTTGGGAAGTCCTTCAAGTGTGTTCATGTTTTTATAAGGCAAGTAGTATTTCTTAAGATAAGACCAGAAACAAAATTTTGTCTCGTTTGAATATTTATTTATTAATTTTAATTACTTTCGTATATCTGCTGGGTTATTTATTTCATTTGACATTGTATATTGAGTTTTGATTATATACGTCTATTAAATGTAAGCGGTGCTTGTTTTAGACATTAATTTAATTCTAAAAGTTTTTGAATAAAAAATTCTTTTGGAAATTAAAATTGTAGAAGATAAACATATTTCAATTTGTTTTGATATTCAAATTTTGTTATATTTCTTCTATCAAGTAAAAAGCCTTTCTATTTTATTTTATATATAATATATAATTATATTTTGGCTTCAATAAATTTCTTTATACGGTGTCAATGGATTTAGGTAAACCTTAAAATAACTCACTTAGTTCTTTGATTTTGTTAGAACATAGATCAATCTTGAATATATAGTTGATCTGTAGTTCGAAGCTTAAGTCTTTTAACACGTGAGTGATGTAGGTTATGTTTTTGATTTTGATATTTGGAGTATTAATAACGGCTGATGAAGGGATTATCTAGAAGTATATTTGTTTTTTGAAAATATAGTGCACATTTTTTAGAGTTTTTTGAAATAATTTGTTCGAATATTTAAATGTATTAAATATTTCAAATAAATTATATTCTTTGGGAAGTCCTTCAAGTGTGTTCATGTTTTTATAAGGCAAGTAGTATTTCTTAAGATAAGACCAGAAACAAAATTTTGTCTCGTTTGAATATTTATTTATTAATTTTAATTACTTTCGTATATCTGCTGGGTTATTTATTTCATTTGACATTGTATATTGAGTTTTGATTATATACGTCTATTAAATGTAAGCGGTGCTTGTTTTAGACATTAATTTAATTCTAAAAGTTTTTGAATAAAAAATTCTTTTGGAAATTAAAATTGTAGAAGATAAACATATTTCAATTTGTTTTGATATTCAAATTTTGTTATATTTCTTCTATCAAGTAAAAAGCCTTTCTATTTTATTTTATATATAATATATAATTATATTTTGGCTTCAATAAATTTCTTTATACGGTGTCAATGGATTTAGGTAAACCTTAAAATAACTCACTTAGTTCTTTGATTTTGTTAGAACATAGATCAATCTTGAATATATAGTTGATCTGTAGTTCGAAGCTTAAGTCTTTTAACACGTGAGTGATGTAGGTTATGTTTTTGATTTTGATATTTGGAGTATTAATAACGGCTGATGAAGGGATTATCTAGAAGTATATTTGTTTTTTGAAAATATAGTGCACATTTTTTAGAGTTTTTTGAAATAATTTGTTCGAATATTTAAATGTATTAAATATTTCAAATAAATTATATTCTTTGGGAAGTCCTTCAAGTGTGTTCATGTTTTTATAAGGCAAGTAGTATTTCTTAAGATAAGACCAGAAACAAAATTTTGTCTCGTTTGAATATTTATTTATTAATTTTAATTACTTTCGTATATCTGCTGGGTTATTTATTTCATTTGACATTGTATATTGAGTTTTGATTATATACGTCTATTAAATGTAAGCGGTGCTTGTTTTAGACATTAATTTAATTCTAAAAGTTTTTGAATAAAAAATTCTTTTGGAAATTAAAATTGTAGAAGATAAACATATTTCAATTTGTTTTGATATTCAAATTTTGTTATATTTCTTCTATCAAGTAAAAAGCCTTTCTATTTTATTTTATATATAATATATAATTATATTTTGGCTTCAATAAATTTCTTTATACGGTGTCAATGGATTTAGGTAAACCTTAAAATAACTCACTTAGTTCTTTGATTTTGTTAGAACATAGATCAATCTTGAATATATAGTTGATCTGTAGTTCGAAGCTTAAGTCTTTTAACACGTGAGTGATGTAGGTTATGTTTTTGATTTTGATATTTGGAGTATTAAAAACGGCTGATGAAGGGATTATCTAGAAGTATATTTGTTTTTTGAAAATATAGTGCACATTTTTTAGAGTTTTTTGAAATAATTTGTTCGAATATTTAAATGTATTAAATATTTCAAATAAATTATATTCTTTGGGAAGTCCTTCAAGTGTGTTCATGTTTTTATAAGGCAAGTAGTATTTCTTAAGATAAGACCAGAAACAAAATTTTGTCTCGTTTGAATATTTATTTATTAATTTTAATTACTTTCGTATATCTGCTGGGTTATTTATTTCATTTGACATTGTATATTGAGTTTTGATTATATACGTCTATTAAATGTAAGCGGTGCTTGTTTTAGACATTAATTTAATTCTAAAAGTTTTTGAATAAAAAATTCTTTTGGAAATTAAAATTGTAGAAGATAAACATATTTCAATTTGTTTTGATATTCAAATTTTGTTATATTTCTTCTATCAAGTAAAAAGCCTTTCTATTTTATTTTATATATAATATATAATTATATTTTGGCTTCAATAAATTTCTTTATACGGTGTCAATGGATTTAGGTAAACCTTAAAATAACTCACTTAGTTCTTTGATTTTGTTAGAACATAGATCAATCTTGAATATATAGTTGATCTGTAGTTCGAAGCTTAAGTCTTTTAACACGTGAGTGATGTAGGTTATGTTTTTGATTTTGATATTTGGAGTATTAATAACGGCTGATGAAGGGATTATCTAGAAGTATATTTGTTTTTTGAAAATATAGTGCACATTTTTTAGAGTTTTTTGAAATAATTTGTTCGAATATTTAAATGTATTAAATATTTCAAATAAATTATATTCTTTGGGAAGTCCTTCAAGTGTGTTCATGTTTTTATAAGGCAAGTAGTATTTCTTAAGATAAGACCAGAAACAAAATTTTGTCTCGTTTGAATATTTATTTATTAATTTTAATTACTTTCGTATATCTGCTGGGTTATTTATTTCATTTGACATTGTATATTGAGTTTTGATTATATACGTCTATTAAATGTAAGCGGTGCTTGTTTTAGACATTAATTTAATTCTAAAAGTTTTTGAATAAAAAATTCTTTTGGAAATTAAAATTGTAGAAGATAAACATATTTCAATTTGTTTTGATATTCAAATTTTGTTATATTTCTTCTATCAAGTAAAAAGCCTTTCTATTTTATTTTATATATAATATATAATTATATTTTGGCTTCAATAAATTTCTTTATACGGTGTCAATGGATTTAGGTAAACCTTAAAATAACTCACTTAGTTCTTTGATTTTGTTAGAACATAGATCAATCTTGAATATATAGTTGATCTGTAGTTCGAAGCTTAAGTCTTTTAACACGTGAGTGATGTAGGTTATGTTTTTGATTTTGATATTTGGAGTATTAATAACGGCTGATGAAGGGATTATCTAGAAGTATATTTGTTTTTTGAAAATATAGTGCACATTTTTTAGAGTTTTTTGAAATAATTTGTTCGAATATTTAAATGTATTAAATATTTCAAATAAATTATATTCTTTGGGAAGTCCTTCAAGTGTGTTCATGTTTTTATAAGGCAAGTAGTATTTCTTAAGATAAGACCAGAAACAAAATTTTGTCTCGTTTGAATATTTATTTATTAATTTTAATTACTTTCGTATATCTGCTGGGTTATTTATTTCATTTGACATTGTATATTGAGTTTTGATTATATACGTCTATTAAATGTAAGCGGTGCTTGTTTTAGACATTAATTTAATTCTAAAAGTTTTTGAATAAAAAATTCTTTTGGAAATTAAAATTGTAGAAGATAAACATATTTCAATTTGTTTTGATATTCAAATTTTGTTATATTTCTTCTATCAAGTAAAAAGCCTTTCTATTTTATTTTATATATAATATATAATTATATTTTGGCTTCAATAAATTTCTTTATACGGTGTCAATGGATTTAGGTAAACCTTAAAATAACTCACTTAGTTCTTTGATTTTGTTAGAACATAGATCAATCTTGAATATATAGTTGATCTGTAGTTCGAAGCTTAAGTCTTTTAACACGTGAGTGATGTAGGTTATGTTTTTGATTTTGATATTTGGAGTATTAATAACGGCTGATGAAGGGATTATCTAGAAGTATATTTGTTTTTTGAAAATATAGTGCACATTTTTTAGAGTTTTTTGAAATAATTTGTTCGAATATTTAAATGTATTAAATATTTCAAATAAATTATATTCTTTGGGAAGTCCTTCAAGTGTGTTCATGTTTTTATAAGGCAAGTAGTATTTCTTAAGATAAGACCAGAAACAAAATTTTGTCTCGTTTGAATATTTATTTATTAATTTTAATTACTTTCGTATATCTGCTGGGTTATTTATTTCATTTGACATTGTATATTGAGTTTTGATTATATACGTCTATTAAATGTAAGCGGTGCTTGTTTTAGACATTAATTTAATTCTAAAAGTTTTTGAATAAAAAATTCTTTTGGAAATTAAAATTGTAGAAGATAAACATATTTCAATTTGTTTTGATATTCAAATTTTGTTATATTTCTTCTATCAAGTAAAAAGCCTTTCTATTTTATTTTATATATAATATATAATTATATTTTGGCTTCAATAAATTTCTTTATACGGTGTCAATGGATTTAGGTAAACCTTAAAATAACTCACTTAGTTCTTTGATTTTGTTAGAACATAGATCAATCTTGAATATATAGTTGATCTGTAGTTCGAAGCTTAAGTCTTTTAACACGTGAGTGATGTAGGTTATGTTTTTGATTTTGATATTTGGAGTATTAATAACGGCTGATGAAGGGATTATCTAGAAGTATATTTGTTTTTTGAAAATATAGTGCACATTTTTTAGAGTTTTTTGAAATAATTTGTTCGAATATTTAAATGTATTAAATATTTCAAATAAATTATATTCTTTGGGAAGTCCTTCAAGTGTGTTCATGTTTTTATAAGGCAAGTAGTATTTCTTAAGATAAGACCAGAAACAAAATTTTGTCTCGTTTGAATATTTATTTATTAATTTTAATTACTTTCGTATATCTGCTGGGTTATTTATTTCATTTGACATTGTATATTGAGTTTTGATTATATACGTCTATTAAATGTAAGCGGTGCTTGTTTTAGACATTAATTTAATTCTAAAAGTTTTTGAATAAAAAATTCTTTTGGAAATTAAAATTGTAGAAGATAAACATATTTCAATTTGTTTTGATATTCAAATTTTGTTATATTTCTTCTATCAAGTAAAAAGCCTTTCTATTTTATTTTATATATAATATATAATTATATTTTGGCTTCAATAAATTTCTTTATACGGTGTCAATGGATTTAAGTAAACCTTAAAATAACTCACTTAGTTCTTTGATTTTGTTAGAACATAGATCAATCTTGAATATATAGTTGATCTGTAGTTCGAAGCTTAAGTCTTTTAACACGTGAGTGATGTAGGTTATGTTTTTGATTTTGATATTTGGAGTATTAATAACGGCTGATGAAGGGATTATCTAGAAGTATATTTGTTTTTTGAAAATATAGTGCACATTTTTTAGAGTTTTTTGAAATAATTTGTTCGAATATTTAAATGTATTAAATATTTCAAATAAATTATATTCTTTGGGAAGTCCTTCAAGTGTGTTCATGTTTTTATAAGGCAAGTAGTATTTCTTAAGATAAGACCAGAAACAAAATTTTGTCTCGTTTGAATATTTATTTATTAATTTTAATTACTTTCGTATATCTGCTGGGTTATTTATTTCATTTGACATTGTATATTGAGTTTTGATTATATACGTCTATTAAATGTAAGCGGTGCTTGTTTTAGACATTAATTTAATTCTAAAAGTTTTTGAATAAAAAATTCTTTTGGAAATTAAAATTGTAGAAGATAAACATATTTCAATTTGTTTTGATATTCAAATTTTGTTATATTTCTTCTATCAAGTAAAAAGCCTTTCTATTTTATTTTATATATAATATATAATTATATTTTGGCTTCAATAAATTTCTTTATACGGTGTCAATGGATTTAGGTAAACCTTAAAATAACTCACTTAGTTCTTTGATTTTGTTAGAACATAGATCAATCTTGAATATATAGTTGATCTGTAGTTCGAAGCTTAAGTCTTTTAACACGTGAGTGATGTAGGTTATGTTTTTGATTTTGATATTTGGAGTATTAATAACGGCTGATGAAGGGATTATCTAGAAGTATATTTGTTTTTTGAAAATATAGTGCACATTTTTTAGAGTTTTTTGAAATAATTTGTTCGAATATTTAAATGTATTAAATATTTCAAATAAATTATATTCTTTGGGAAGTCCTTCAAGTGTGTTCATGTTTTTATAAGGCAAGTAGTATTTCTTAAGATAAGACCAGAAACAAAATTTTGTCTCGTTTGAATATTTATTTATTAATTTTAATTACTTTCGTATATCTGCTGGGTTATTTATTTCATTTGACATTGTATATTGAGTTTTGATTATATACGTCTATTAAATGTAAGCGGTGCTTGTTTTAGACATTAATTTAATTCTAAAAGTTTTTGAATAAAAAATTCTTTTGGAAATTAAAATTGTAGAAGATAAACATATTTCAATTTGTTTTGATATTCAAATTTTGTTATATTTCTTCTATCAAGTAAAAAGCCTTTCTATTTTATTTTATATATAATATATAATTATATTTTGGCTTCAATAAATTTCTTTATACGGTGTCAATGGATTTAGGTAAACCTTAAAATAACTCACTTAGTTCTTTGATTTTGTTAGAACATAGATCAATCTTGAATATATAGTTGATCTGTAGTTCGAAGCTTAAGTCTTTTAACACGTGAGTGATGTAGGTTATGTTTTTGATTTTGATATTTGGAGTATTAATAACGGCTGATGAAGGGATTATCTAGAAGTATATTTGTTTTTTGAAAATATAGTGCACATTTTTTAGAGTTTTTTGAAATAATTTGTTCGAATATTTAAATGTATTAAATATTTCAAATAAATTATATTCTTTGGGAAGTCCTTCAAGTGTGTTCATGTTTTTATAAGGCAAGTAGTATTTCTTAAGATAAGACCAGAAACAAAATTTTGTCTCGTTTGAATATTTATTTATTAATTTTAATTACTTTCGTATATCTGCTGGGTTATTTATTTCATTTGACATTGTATATTGAGTTTTGATTATATACGTCTATTAAATGTAAGCGGTGCTTGTTTTAGACATTAATTTAATTCTAAAAGTTTTTGAATAAAAAATTCTTTTGGAAATTAAAATTGTAGAAGATAAACATATTTCAATTTGTTTTGATATTCAAATTTTGTTATATTTCTTCTATCAAGTAAAAAGCCTTTCTATTTTATTTTATATATAATATATAATTATATTTTGGCTTCAATAAATTTCTTTATACGGTGTCAATGGATTTAGGTAAACCTTAAAATAACTCACTTAGTTCTTTGATTTTGTTAGAACATAGATCAATCTTGAATATATAGTTGATCTGTAGTTCGAAGCTTAAGTCTTTTAACACGTGAGTGATGTAGGTTATGTTTTTGATTTTGATATTTGGAGTATTAATAACGGCTGATGAAGGGATTATCTAGAAGTATATTTGTTTTTTGAAAATATAGTGCACATTTTTTAGAGTTTTTTGAAATAATTTGTTCGAATATTTAAATGTATTAAATATTTCAAATAAATTATATTCTTTGGGAAGTCCTTCAAGTGTGTTCATGTTTTTATAAGGCAAGTAGTATTTCTTAAGATAAGACCAGAAACAAAATTTTGTCTCGTTTGAATATTTATTTATTAATTTTAATTACTTTCGTATATCTGCTGGGTTATTTATTTCATTTGACATTGTATATTGAGTTTTGATTATATACGTCTATTAAATGTAAGCGGTGCTTGTTTTAGACATTAATTTAATTCTAAAAGTTTTTGAATAAAAAATTCTTTTGGAAATTAAAATTGTAGAAGATAAACATATTTCAATTTGTTTTGATATTCAAATTTTGTTATATTTCTTCTATCAAGTAAAAAGCCTTTCTATTTTATTTTATATATAATATATAATTATATTTTGGCTTCAATAAATTTCTTTATACGGTGTCAATGGATTTAGGTAAACCTTAAAATAACTCACTTAGTTCTTTGATTTTGTTAGAACATAGATCAATCTTGAATATATAGTTGATCTGTAGTTCGAAGCTTAAGTCTTTTAACACGTGAGTGATGTAGGTTATGTTTTTGATTTTGATATTTGGAGTATTAATAACGGCTGATGAAGGGATTATCTAGAAGTATATTTGTTTTTTGAAAATATAGTGCACATTTTTTAGAGTTTTTTGAAATAATTTGTTCGAATATTTAAATGTATTGAATATTTCAAATAAATTATATTCTTTGGGAAGTCCTTCAAGTGTGTTCATGTTTTTATAAGGCAAGTAGTATTTCTTAAGATAAGACCAGAAACAAAATTTTGTCTCGTTTGAATATTTATTTATTAATTTTAATTACTTTCGTATATCTGCTGGGTTATTTATTTCATTTGACATTGTATATTGAGTTTTGATTATATACGTCTATTAAATGTAAGCGGTGCTTGTTTTAGACATTAATTTAATTCTAAAAGTTTTTGAATAAAAAATTCTTTTGGAAATTAAAATTGTAGAAGATAAACATATTTCAATTTGTTTTGATATTCAAATTTTGTTATATTTCTTCTATCAAGTAAAAAGCCTTTCTATTTTATTTTATATATAATATATAATTATATTTTGGCTTCAATAAATTTCTTTATACGGTGTCAATGGATTTAGGTAAACCTTAAAATAACTCACTTAGTTCTTTGATTTTGTTAGAACATAGATCAATCTTGAATATATAGTTGATCTGTAGTTCGAAGCTTAAGTCTTTTAACACGTGAGTGATGTAGGTTATGTTTTTGATTTTGATATTTGGAGTATTAATAACGGCTGATGAAGGGATTATCTAGAAGTATATTTGTTTTTTGAAAATATAGTGCACATTTTTTAGAGTTTTTTGAAATAATTTGTTCGAATATTTAAATGTATTAAATATTTCAAATAAATTATATTCTTTGGGAAGTCCTTCAAGTGTGTTCATGTTTTTATAAGGCAAGTAGTATTTCTTAAGATAAGACCAGAAACAAAATTTTGTCTCGTTTGAATATTTATTTATTAATTTTAATTACTTTCGTATATCTGCTGGGTTATTTATTTCATTTGACATTGTATATTGAGTTTTGATTATATACGTCTATTAAATGTAAGCGGTGCTTGTTTTAGACATTAATTTAATTCTAAAAGTTTTTGAATAAAAAATTCTTTTGGAAATTAAAATTGTAGAAGATAAACATATTTCAATTTGTTTTGATATTCAAATTTTGTTATATTTCTTCTATCAAGTAAAAAGCCTTTCTATTTTATTTTATATATAATATATAATTATATTTTGGCTTCAATAAATTTCTTTATACGGTGTCAATGGATTTAGGTAAACCTTAAAATAACTCACTTAGTTCTTTGATTTTGTTAGAACATAGATCAATCTTGAATATATAGTTGATCTGTAGTTCGAAGCTTAAGTCTTTTAACACGTGAGTGATGTAGGTTATGTTTTTGATTTTGATATTTGGAGTATTAATAACGGCTGATGAAGGGATTATCTAGAAGTATATTTGTTTTTTGAAAATATAGTGCACATTTTTTAGAGTTTTTTGAAATAATTTGTTCGAATATTTAAATGTATTAAATATTTCAAATAAATTATATTCTTTGGGAAGTCCTTCAAGTGTGTTCATGTTTTTATAAGGCAAGTAGTATTTCTTAAGATAAGACCAGAAACAAAATTTTGTCTCGTTTGAATATTTATTTATTAATTTTAATTACTTTCGTATATCTGCTGGGTTATTTATTTCATTTGACATTGTATATTGAGTTTTGATTATATACGTCTATTAAATGTAAGCGGTGTTTTTAGACATTAATTTAATTCTAAAAGTTTTTGAATAAAAAATTCTTTTGGAAATTAAAATTGTAGAAGATAAACATATTTCAATTTGTTTTGATATTCAAATTTTGTTATATTTCTTCTATCAAGTAAAAAGCCTTTCTATTTTATTTTATATATAATATATAATTATATTTTGGCTTCAATAAATTTCTTTATACGGTGTCAATGGATTTAGGTAAACCTTAAAATAACTCACTTAGTTCTTTGATTTTGTTAGAACATAGATCAATCTTGAATATATAGTTGATCTGTAGTTCGAAGCTTAAGTCTTTTAACACGTGAGTGATGTAGGTTATGTTTTTGATTTTGATATTTGGAGTATTAATAACGGCTGATGAAGGGATTATCTAGAAGTATATTTGTTTTTTGAAAATATAGTGCACATTTTTTAGAGTTTTTTGAAATAATTTGTTCGAATATTTAAATGTATTAAATATTTCAAATAAATTATATTCTTTGGGAAGTCCTTCAAGTGTGTTCATGTTTTTATAAGGCAAGTAGTATTTCTTAAGATAAGACCAGAAACAAAATTTTGTCTCGTTTGAATATTTATTTATTAATTTTAATTACTTTCGTATATCTGCTGGGTTATTTATTTCATTTGACATTGTATATTGAGTTTTGATTATATACGTCTATTAAATGTAAGCGGTGCTTGTTTTAGACATTAATTTAATTCTAAAAGTTTTTGAATAAAAAATTCTTTTGGAAATTAAAATTGTAGAAGATAAACATATTTCAATTTGTTTTGATATTCAAATTTTGTTATATTTCTTCTATCAAGTAAAAAGCCTTTCTATTTTATTTTATATATAATATATAATTATATTTTGGCTTCAATAAATTTCTTTATACGGTGTCAATGGATTTAGGTAAACCTTAAAATAACTCACTTAGTTCTTTGATTTTGTTAGAACATAGATCAATCTTGAATATATAGTTGATCTGTAGTTCGAAGCTTAAGTCTTTTAACACGTGAGTGATGTAGGTTATGTTTTTGATTTTGATATTTGGAGTATTAATAACGGCTGATGAAGGGATTATCTAGAAGTATATTTGTTTTTTGAAAATATAGTGCACATTTTTTAGAGTTTTTTGAAATAATTTGTTCGAATATTTAAATGTATTAAATATTTCAAATAAATTATATTCTTTGGGAAGTCCTTCAAGTGTGTTCATGTTTTTATAAGGCAAGTAGTATTTCTTAAGATAAGACCAGAAACAAAATTTTGTCTCGTTTGAATATTTATTTATTAATTTTAATTACTTTCGTATATCTGCTGGGTTATTTATTTCATTTGACATTGTATATTGAGTTTTGATTATATACGTCTATTAAATGTAAGCGGTGCTTGTTTTAGACATTAATTTAATTCTAAAAGTTTTTGAATAAAAAATTCTTTTGGAAATTAAAATTGTAGAAGATAAACATATTTCAATTTGTTTTGATATTCAAATTTTGTTATATTTCTTCTATCAAGTAAAAAGCCTTTCTATTTTATTTTATATATAATATATAATTATATTTTGGCTTCAATAAATTTCTTTATACGGTGTCAATGGATTTAGGTAAACCTTAAAATAACTCACTTAGTTCTTTGATTTTGTTAGAACATAGATCAATCTTGAATATATAGTTGATCTGTAGTTCGAAGCTTAAGTCTTTTAACACGTGAGTGATGTAGGTTATGTTTTTGATTTTGATATTTGGAGTATTAATAACGGCTGATGAAGGGATTATCTAGAAGTATATTTGTTTTTTGAAAATATAGTGCACATTTTTTAGAGTTTTTTGAAATAATTTGTTCGAATATTTAAATGTATTAAATATTTCAAATAAATTATATTCTTTGGGAAGTCCTTCAAGTGTGTTCATGTTTTTATAAGGCAAGTAGTATTTCTTAAGATAAGACCAGAAACAAAATTTTGTCTCGTTTGAATATTTATTTATTAATTTTAATTACTTTCGTATATCTGCTGGGTTATTTATTTCATTTGACATTGTATATTGAGTTTTGATTATATACGTCTATTAAATGTAAGCGGTGCTTGTTTTAGACATTAATTTAATTCTAAAAGTTTTTGAATAAAAAATTCTTTTGGAAATTAAAATTGTAGAAGATAAACATATTTCAATTTGTTTTGATATTCAAATTTTGTTATATTTCTTCTATCAAGTAAAAAGCCTTTCTATTTTATTTTAAATAAACAGGAAAAAATAGCATTAACTTAAGTTCATCCTTCCACAAAAGACCCCAATCCAAAAAAAATCACACAAATTTCATATATAAATGGAATATGCGAACACATTGCCAATTATTTAAAAAGAAATTTAAATTACATAACAGCTTTCAGAACCATTAATAACATTGATAAATATATATTAAAAATAATGAAGATAAATCCAACGAAGATAATAATTCAGGAGTCTATAAGTTGACTTATAAGGATTGCCCAATATTGGTCAGACCGGTAGATCGTTTAAGAGAATAATACATGAACATCAAAAGAGCTATAGTTCAAATTCAACACATTCCACATACGCCAACCATGTAATAGAAGTTAAACATAATTTCAATGACGAATATGAAATTATGCATATCGAGAGTAAGGGTTCTAGATTAACATTCTTAGAATCACAACAAACGGACACAAACAAGTCACATTTATTGAATATCTTCATGTAATTTGGGAAAACCAACGACTACTTACGATGGTAACTTTCAATACCATCGACGATATCTCTACACTTAATTGAGAATACCCTAATAAATACCATTCTAGTTATAGTCCCACTTCCTGTCAATATATATAAGAACCTATGTACACTTTAACACAGTATCAGTTCAAATGTAGGATATGATTAAGCCACAGTGTGGCCAAAAAATTGTAATACAACAATAAAAAGTTTGTGGCAATTGAATTTTATTTATTACTAGTTGAAAATGAATTTCCATCAAGTAAAGACCGAATCCATTAAATATTGATGTGCTTCATTTAAATTCCAGTTCAATTGTGAGGGCAATTTCGATTTGAATTTATAAGGTAAAGAGAAAAGAGTAATCAAAAAATATGAAGAATGCCAAAGTTTCTTCTAAGCCCCAGGTTTGTCATTCTGAAACAAATAACGATTCTACATCTGGTACTTCTGGAATTACCGATAGAAATATTGAGCCGAAGTTGGAATCGCCGACGGCTATAATAAAGAGAGAATTGCGAGCAGAATTGTCCGTTGATGCAGGTGGTCCTTCATCTGATGAAACTGATATAGGAAATAAGATCGGTAAGATTAATATTTCGAAGTTCGAAAAATATATCATATTGAAGAATGCTTTTGTTTCTGGAAAGGATTTCAAATTTCCGTACCCTGTGCATCGAAAGAAAAACAAGGATGACTATTTCATTCAAAATTTTTAGACGGTATTTTTTGTAAATCATGTGTGTTATTTGCTAACTATAGAGGTTTTCATAAGGCCACGCTTATTAATAAACTTGTGGTAAGTCCATTACAGAAGTATTTAAAACTATTCGATAAAGATGGAGATCTGACCGTTCATAATAACTCAATCATCATAGGGAAGCAACGCATTCTTCTGAATGTTTCTTAAAATCCTACGAGAACCGTGAAATGAATGAAATAAATCTGCTTGACTCGAAACGCTTGGAACAGATAAGTGAAAATAGAAGGAAAGCAAAGGCCATTTTGAGCACAGTAAACTTCCTAGCAAAACAAAATATCCCTTTACGAGGTCATGTGAAATAAATGAGGGAAATCTTAGAGAGTTTTTGCGACACCGAATAGAAACCTGCGCAGATGACCAAATGCTCAAAGATCACTTTGAGCACCTTATCCTACAAAATATGTGAGTCCCTCGATAGAAAATGAAATGATTTTGTGTTGTGGTGATCAAATTTTTTTTCTAATATTATGGCGAAAATTGAAACCTGACGTCAGTAACGGAAGGCAGTGAACAGATCGCTGTGGAAAAAGATAACGTTATCGAAAACCCTATAAATCTTGATCTAAACAGTGACACAGAAAATCATACAAATACAGGAATAGGAAAAAAAGATGTGTAAAAAATATTTTATTGAATAAAGCAGAAGTAAACACTGTGATCATATCAGGATGAGGAAAACTTTTCTGAATCGTATTTACACTGCATTGGTTTAGAACAGCCACCCACTTTATACATTATAATTCCAACGAAAATACTTCCTTCTCCAAAAGCAATCTTCACTTTGAGAACAAGGAACAGAAGAAGTCAAAAGTCGGAAATCCTTACCAGTTCCCCAGTTAGAGCAATGGTTGAAGAGAAGAAAGAGCTAAAGAATAAATCAAAAGTAGACTTCACACTAAATAGCAAAAGTAAAAAAAATTAAAGTACCGATAATAAACGGAAAATGAACGTAAAACGATAACAGAAAAAACAGCAAAAATAGATGAAGCCAATGATGAAAATGACATTGCAAAGCACCCTTCACAAGGAGATGTATTTTGTCTATTTTGTGGAGAAAAATACGAGGAGCCACCCACAAAAGACTTCTTACAATGTCCGTCATGTTGTGAATGAGCACATGAGCTGTGTACTGATGCAAAAAATGATTGTTTCTTAAGTATCAATTTCAAAAATTAAGTTTATTTCATATATTCCATTTTGCCTGCATAAACATTCCATTTTGTATTCAAGATGATGGCAAAATGGAATATGACAAGCTTTTTTACGAGTCGTACCTGACTGTACCAAATATTTATTCTTGTGTAATAGAAGTTTGTTTTATTTATTGTTTTTTCTATCAATGCTGAATGAAATAAAATTTTTAAGTTACGTTTTCTCATGTTATAAGTTACGTTTTCTCATGTTTTCATTAACGTTGCATAATAATGCAACGTATATTTTCCCTTTAGAGGACATATGCTTGAAACACAAGCTCATACACAAAAACTAATGCCAGTAGCTCAGTGATAGAGCGTCATACTGGGAACCGAAAATTCCAAGTTCTGGTCCCACCTTGGTACAAGAGAAATTTTCTGACAGCCACTAGTTTAATTGTGGGAAAAATTAACCGTGCTGCGCCTAATGTGGCGTAAGGATGCAGGAGTGAGGCCTAACCAGAGCAGAACTAAACTCGTAACTCCAACAAGTTGAAGCTTGTCACAAATATTCAGAGAAGTATCAGGATAATATGAAATAACAAATATTCGGACACATACTACTACTATTTACTTTTGTTCAGTCCTCTTTTTTAAACAAAACTATCGGGTTTTTCTTTTAGAGTGATAGAACTTTAGATTAAAATAAAACACATTTAAATTAAGATTGAAGCCAATTTTTTTTTTATTTAAAAGATAAATTTATGACACTTATGTTTTGAAAATAATTTGCGGCGTATGTCCAACACGACTAGCTCTGAGGAACCGCATTGGACCACTTTTTCGATTATTTCAGGCTTTATTTCATCAATAACACGAGTTATGTTGGCTTCCAAAGCGTCTATTGTTTCTGGTTTATCAGCATAAACCAATGACTTGACATAATCCCAAAGAAAATAATCCAGTGGAGTTATGTCGCATGATCTTGGAGGCCAATTAATTAGACCATTTTTCGAAATAATGTTATCGCTAAACCTTTCTTTCAGTAAATCGATTGTTACGGTAGCAGCATGAAGTGTAGCATCATCTTGTTGGAACCAAAACACTTCTGGGTCTATACTATTCAAATTTTGAAACAAATAATCATTGATCATCGATCTGTAATGAGCACCATTCACTGTAACATTAGCTCCAGCATTGTTTTTGAAGAAATATGGACCGATGATGCCTCCAGTGTGTAAAGCACACCATACAGTGCGTTTTTCAGGATGCTTGGAACCTTCATGACATCTTGAAAATTGTTTTCACTTCATATATGGCAATTTTGCTTGTTTCCATAGCCGTTCAACCAGAAATGAGCTTCATCACTAAACACAATTTTACGATAAAAAAGTGGATCATCTTCAAGCTGTTCTTGGGCCCAATCAGCAAACAAACGACGCTTATTATGGTCAAGTGACTTTAGTTTTCCATATGGTGGATGCACAGTGTCCATCTTGTTGTGAACGTCGACTAATAGACAAATCTGTATCATTATTAACACTATGACTTACAGCAGCGATATTTTCTTCTGTACGTACAGTTGTTTGGCGTGTTGTTGTTGCATCGAGTAGAGAAAATGTTGTCCAAAATCTATATATAGTTCGACGAATAAGCTGCTCTAATGGACGATTATGTAAACCACGAATTTCACGAAGTGCTCTATAAGTTTGGCGAATAGAACACTGATTTTAAAAATAAATTTCAACAATTTGTGAACGTTGTCGCGTGTCAACAATTTGTGAACGAGTCTTTCCATGATAATTTTTCAATGCTAACTGAACAGAAATATCAAAACAACATGGCTTCTACCAAATCACAGTTATCCCTACCGAAAATTCTAAAATCACTCTATAATATTATCCGACATTTAAAGGAATTATAACCGATCTTTGGAGAATTAAAATTATACTATAATACTATACGTATACTAGCTTCCTAAGAAGATGCGAATCCCTGAATAAGTTGGTACTAAATGTTTGTTTCATTTGAACTGAAGCTCTTGAACTTATACGTGCATGCATTACAGCGGCTATAAACTTTTATTAGGAATTAGGTTCACAAATTGATATTTTCATTTTGATTTTTCTTAGTATTTCAGAATGAAAAATTTAATTGTGATTGGGCGAGGCTCTTTGTATGATTGAAAATCTTTCAAACCTGAGCGGTTTTCCCTACATAAGTGATGAAAGTTGCATTCTATTTTTTTAATCATCAATTTTAAATTTTGAAATTTCTATTGTTCTAGTTTTAGAAAATTTAAGATGTATCTTCTACCTTCACCTCTAATTGTCACGTAAGAGTGCCAATAGCTCAGTGGATACAGCATTGGGCTGAAGACCGGAAGGTCTCGGGTTCATCTCCCATTTAGGTAGAAGAGAAATTTTTTGTTGGATGGATTTCGGCCACCATTTCACTGCTGGGGCAAAAATAAACAATGCTGTGACCTAAAGTGGCGTAAGGACGCAGTAATAAAGCCTAACCAGAACACAACTGAACTCTTACCTCGCAAAAGCTGCGAAAGCTTCTGATGGATCTTGACAGACGATTTAAGAGTATCAGGATAACATATCATATGTACATATCACATTCTTTATATTTGGTCAACGAAGTTGTAAGAAAGGAAATAATTCCTATCACAAACTCGTTTGAAAAGTGATGTGGTAACTATAAAAATTCCATCGAATTTCTTCATGATAGTTCTAAGAAAGTCAATACCATTAAGTAATTATTTACGATGAATATTGCTAATGAATTTTAATGTTGTCTAATCTATTCAGACAAGTGTATTTTTTCTTATATTACATAACTTACGCGAAATTCTATTATATAATACTTAATGCACCAAAAGTTGGAAATATCTGAATTTAATTAAAGTAATATGGCATCATAAGAAACTATTTATAATTCAATTAATTTTCAATTTAATGTGCGCGTGTTTCTCATTCTAACCCTATCTTTCACATCCTGTGCTTTCCATATATTTATTGAATGCCTATTTCTTATTAATTATTATTCTCAAATACTTTATTTAATTTTATATTCTACTGTTTCTGCCTTGTTTTATTAATTTTTTTTTGTTTGTTCTTACCTTCATCTTTGATTTTAAAACATTGTTATTCCTGGAACTGAAAAAATTAAATAAATGATGAAATAATGAGGATGAACTAGTTCATTTTATAATATTATTATTAGAACGAGTTAGTAGAAATTACTATGTTTTACTACCAATAAATTGAGATTTTACACATTTAATTGTGACTCAAGTTTCGGGAATTAACTATCCCATCTTCAGACACCTGAATTGAATGTGTAAAATATCCATTTATTGGTTGTAAATCATAGTCATTTCTACAACTTGTTTTAATTGTGATCAACTACCAGATAGTAAGGGCTGAAACAGTTTAGTAAATAAAATTACTGATTTGATAAGTGACAATGAATTGAGTAGAGATTATTTCATGCATGCGTTCTGTCGAATCTACTGAACAAATTACAGTCATTTTATAACTATAGTAATAACTAGGATAGCCGGCACTAACAATCTAGCGCATGGTATACAAATGGAAAAAATTATACCGTGATGTTGAAGGTAATCTATTTGCCAAGGAACTGCAATAATATTTCCAATAAGTGAATTTTTCGAATATGTTTATTCTATATTCTATATTTACTCCAGTTTTGCGAACATAGAACCACCTTGGAACTAATAACGAAATATTTGAGTCTATTGCGCCGGTATAAATGTTGAAATTTTTGCACTATTCAATTTATAATTATTATCGAACAGATATCATTCGATAATTTCTGCCCGCTACTGTATAATTCAGAAAAATTTTAGTATATTTGAAAAATATTATTTGATGATATTCATTGGCTGGTTAAACAATTAGTCTGGCGGCTACAAGTGAAAAGAAAATTCTTCTATGGTACTAAAACAACTATACGTATATATCACGGCTCTCTAGAAGTTTAGTTTATACCAATCGTCTCTGAAGTGTATTGTGAATATTGACAAGCAAGTGCTTTACAATTCATGTAAGTAATTGAAATTTCATATCTTTCAAGCAGACAGTGAACTGTTTCAGCCGTAACTATTTGGTAGTTGATGCTAATTAAAACAAGTTTAAGAAATTACCATGTTTTACTACCAATAATTTTAAGTTTCCTTTAGAAAACGGCCATCCTTTTTCGAAAATAGATAATCTTGAAATTTTACATGTAGAATCAAAAGGAAAGAAATCCGATTATTTAGAATCTGTTGAAATTTTCAAATTAGTTCACAATAAAAATAATGTAAAAATAATAAATGATTGTAAGGAAACATGTAAATGCAAAATATTTGGGATATTTAAATAAGTAACATCTGTTTAGGCATATTCTTTGGCGTGCCGACAGTCTACTAGTTTAGGCTCTTTTTAACCTGTTTTCATCACTTCTTCTACCTGTATATGCATAAATACCCTGTCCTGCTTGTTAAGTTTTCAGTAGTCTGGAGATGGGATAGTTGATTCCCGAAACTCAAGTCACAATTAAAATGTGTGAAATATCAATTTATTGGTAGTTGAACATAGTAATTTCTACAACTTGATTTAACTTTTATCCTTTAATTAGTATCGTAAGATTTTTAAATTTTGAGTTACTATTATTCATAATGTAGAAAATAGGTCGGTACTGCTGTGATACTTCTGATGTAATTTCATAATAGATATGTGGAATTTATGATGGCCTTATTTAAAAAATCAGTTTGAATGGAGTTCCATCAAGTGAACCCATAAAATTATAGATTTTCTTCCACTTTTTTCGCTTGTGTGTAAATTACATTTCATAAATTGAATACAAATGATTTGATTTTCTAATACTGTTTCTGTGTAGATTCAATTAATCGAAATGAATTCAAATATGGAGAAAACCAACAGCCGGAAGAGGAATCGTCGTGGCGGTCAAAATAAAAGGCCAGCAAAAGCGGCTAAAACTGATGAAAGCATGAAATCCCCTAATGTTGATGTCAAGTCAAACAATGAGTTGAAGAAGGTGACTCAAGCCCTCAAGAAACATACTAAACCTGAAAAAAAAGTTGGAAATGAAAGTTTGAAATTGAAAAAACTTGAAAAATCAAATGGAAAGAAACCTGAAAGTGTAGACAAAAAACTGCAAAAAAAATTGAAGAAGAAGGAAAAAAGGAATAAGGCTACCAAGAAGAATAACAAAGAATTTTTATTAGAAAAATTCCAGAAAACTGCCGAAAAGGAGGGTAAAGTAGTCGTGATCGATAGTATCATAGATATAATTAATAGCATACAAGCCAGACCTGACTTGACTGATACTGGAAAGAGAACCATGAGAAAGTACAAGCATTTGTACTACCAGATTTCAGGAGAAAAGGTAAGTTTCCTTTACCTTATGCTTTTTCTATGTGTATTTTCTCACTATATTTTTTCAATATTTGTTAACTGAATTAACATATTTTTGTCCCAGGGTCATATTTCAATACAGATAATTCTAGCAAACCTGAATTCGATATATCTACGCCATGCGGCAAACTTCACATTCGATTTTCTTAATTTTTATCGGTTCCCAAGGATTTCGATTGTTTATTATGCTGAATAATCTTGAGACTTTTTTAAAATATATTTTTTGGAAATGTGAATTCAGTAACTTGAATTTTTCATGGATTTATATTTCAATTCATCATTTAAATGACTCACTTGCTATCTTCATCTTAAGAGATTCGATTATTTCATTATATTATTAAACTTAACTGCAAAATCTTCATCACTGGTTTATAAATTAATTTAGTTTGATATTAGCATTATTACTAAATATAAGCAGACGGCTTACATTACATAATACTCATAATTAACTTTATCTTCAGTTTCCAACACTTGCCCCTAAACTAGGAAGCAATGCAGCTCCGAAAAAGAGCTATCCTAAGCAAAATAAGAATGCCAAATCTGTTCGAAAGGTTGGAAATATAAAGAAGCAGACACCAAATGAAGAGATTTTAAAAGCGGCAAAGGATGAGGATTCTGATTATGATATAGAAACCTCATTCAAGGATGTACAAAATACAGACTTCGAAGAAGAGAGTGATGCAGAAGAAGCGAATGATGTAGAAGAAGCGAGTGATGCAGAAGAAGCGAGTGATGCAGAAGAAGCGAGTGATGCAGAAGAAGCGAGTGATGCAGAAGAAGCGAGTGATGCAGAAGAAGCGAGTGATGCAGAAGAAGCGAATGATGCAGAAGAAGCGAGTGATGCAGAAGAAGCGAGTGATGCAGAAGAAGCGAGTGATGCAGAAGAAGCGAGTGATGCAGAAGTAGCGAGTGATGCAGAAGTAGCGAGTGATGAGGAAGACGATGACTAATAAGATGAAGTGGATCGCTTTTCTCATAAACATCTGTTATAAAGACAAATATTAATAAAAATTTTATGAAATTTTACATTTGAATTTTTATATCTAATTATTAATTATATTTATCGACTGACGAATTGTTTGTGAGTCTTGTAAGACCTCTTTATAATTTTAAAAGTTTCTTCTTATATTCGTTGGTGTGCTAAGTCTATAATAAATTATATTGCATTTAACATTCTCGAACATTTTCGAAGGTAATCTCATACATTCATCTTTTGAAAATGTTTGAGAGAATTTCAATATTATTATAGTCGTACGTATTCATCACTAGATATCTAAACAACTAGAGATTCTCGATTCTCTTCATTTATAAAATGATGATAGCAAAAAGATTAATTACAATCCACCTAAACATATATACCGACAATATAATACATGCAATGAAAAACAGAACTCAGACCGATATTTACATAGATTTTTCTAAAGCCTACCATACAGTTCCTTACTAGTTAGTCAGTCAAACTGAAAAAGTTGGAAATTTGATCACCACTGATAAATTGAATTCCACACGAAATCAAGAAGGGAAAATTAAGAGTAAAAACATTTCATGTATTAACTTTTTGGTTAGTAGTAACACAGGGTTCACCTTTGTCTCCATTGCTTTTTCTTTGTTTCATCAACGTTAAATAAAAATATCAAATTTAGTCCTTTTCTGCTGTAAGCTGACTATTTTAAAATATTCTGAACAATTTCAAGTATTAAAGATTCTGAATTACTTCCGGACGCTGTAAATCGTGCTACGAAAATTAAATGAAATATACATTATCAGCAAATGTCAGGTAATAAGATTTTATAGGCTACAATGACTAATTTTTAAGTACCAAACTGAATTCAATCTAAATAGCGTCACGATAGTAAATGATCTGGAAGTGTACTTTGATCAGAAATTATTGTGCGTCTAGAAAGTATCCGGAATTTATTATTTTTCATAATTTTAATATACTTCATTTTGTTACATTCAAGGCAATAGTAATAGATAGAACAGGTTGTGCAGATAGTCTGCCATGGCCAAAGTTGCATGGCTACACTATTTGTCAGCAGGTATACAATTTATGAAACAACGTCGCACCTAGAAAAAAGAAAACAGGTGGAATATTTGTAAAGAAAAGGTTTTCGAAACTTTAAAAAATTTGTGCAATTGACTGAACTGGGAAAAAGACTGTATTTTTTTTATTGTTTCGGTCTTTACTTGACGGAAATTCATCTTCAATATAAGAAAGACAAATGTTGACTTCCGCTTTTTTATTGATTTACACGACAATTGTTTCGTCATACCATGACTTCATCAGGTGAGTAATAAAACTGATGTATACAATGCAAAACATGACCTTAAATATACAGCTCTGGTACAAAAAATAGAGGACTGGAAAGAGATGGTTTGCAAACAACGAAAAATATTAAGTAGGGGGAATCTGTTTCAATCTATTTGATCATTCAACGAAATTTGTCTTTTATTATATCTATTGATGTCTGAAGATTTTAACAGATGTAGTTTCTGACTTTTGTTTTCGATATGTTATATTTCATAGAACATATTAAAAGTATGACCTGTCTCTAACAAATTGTTGGCATAAGTTGAATTTGGTTTATTATTAACATAACATTTTTCATGTTCTCGTATCCTTGTTTGGAATGAACGGCCTGTCTGTTCCACATATACACATGGGCAATCAGTACATTTTAACTTGTAGACTCCTGATTTTTGTTTTTAGTAATGACGTCTTTATTATTTTTTGTTAGGCTGCCTAAAGAATTAATGGCTTTAAAAGAGATGTTATAATTTTCTTTTTTCTTTGAATATCTAGCAATCTTTTCAGATTTTTTGTCTATGTAAGTTAGTGAAATAAATTTTGTTTCGTTTGAATTTTGAAATTTTGGATATACAAGTGATATTGCTTTCTTTTAATTTATTTTATTAATTATCTATAGTTAACGGATTAAAATCATTATTGAAAGCTATTTGTTTAATGACAAAAGAAAATTTTGACAAAGAATGTAAAACCATTTAACAAATAGCTTTCAATAATAATTCTGTTCATCTAGAGCATGGTCACTACATCCACTGAAATACGATGACTGTCGATAGCCGTTTTCTTCTTATAGAGGCAATAAAGTAAAACTCGCCGCAAAAACACATTATTCGGTATAAAACTTGACATTCTCAGAGCACACAGAAACGAATATTGTTTACACTTCAGCGAAATTACAGATACTGAAAAGAAAGCCAAATGATGACACTTCAAGATCAAAACCTTCCATCATGTTTCGATATAATTCAAAATGTGAAAACATTCGGAATTCTCTCAGCCCTCGCTCTGTAAAATAATGAATATTTATAGAACTACAGACCTTCAATCCTCATCCGAAACCAATTCATTCTACTCCAGCTAACTCTATGCAGCTAGATTAGAATTAAAAGTTATCAGCGTCGATTTTATCGCGATCTGCGGGATAAAATAGGACTGAATGAATGGCCTGTTTGTATTAGGTACCTTCCGAATCAGCGGAATTTTTCTGTCAACTATGGAAGTTTACCAATCGAATTTGTGTTATCAGGTCTATTTTTCACGATGAAATCGGCGATTCGATATTTTTTCGACAAAGTATTCCTCTCAGCGATTCCGCAAATTGAAAATTGTTAAGTTTCGAAAAAATTGTCTGAGCGAGTTCAATGTGTCAAGTAATTTCGATTTCGATTGCTTTTGGTATTTTCGGTGAATAGTTCATAATTGTCCGTCAAATTTTGGTGGAAAATTAAGTAAAGTGTTTTGCAATGAGAGTATTCCAATTTGAATAGTCCGCTATCTGAGTAGCTGTCACTTTTGAAACTGTCATATTTTGACATTTGACAAGTGAAAACTACACCACAACTGAAAATAGAACGATACTCTTTTCAACTGAAATTGTTAAAATTCACTACAAAAATGGTGAATATTCTGCAATCACAGTTCGCAAAACTGTAAATCTTTTTGACTAGTCGAGAAGCACCTTATCGATTGGCAATAATGATTGAAAAATTTGAGCCATAAGATATAAAATCCCAAATCAAAAATATCAACAAACTTAAAATCCTAATAATACAAAACCTCGCCAAATATGAATAACCGTTATACATCTTGAATTTCCAACCAAAGAAATTAAAGTTGAAATTATTCGCATCAAATTGAACAAATAGAAACATCTAAATATTCTAGTTCTTTATTGCTTATTATTGAGAATTCTGAATCTCGGGGAACAAAGCTTAACGACATAATTTCTGTGAATTTCTATAATGATCATAAACTTACATTAAATACCCTTGAAATTACCTACCTAATGAGCCTAGGTTTAATAGGGTCTGAATTATCAATAAGGATAATAATTTTATTTGAGGGTCTGTCTTAATTGACGGCTATTACAAAAGTAGAAACACTACCTGGAACTGCAATGGATTTAAACCAAATGTCATTGTACTCTAAACGTACCTGGGTGCAACAATTTTTATTTTTGACTTTACGAGAAACTATCATACATTTGATCCAGCAAATAGTCTAACTTTTTTACAATAAATCTTCGTTCATTCACAAGATTTTACTACTGAGTTCAGGCAAAATTCTCCGAAATATTCTAATAAATTATACTGAAACAAAAAGTTACGTGTCAAATCGATTGAAGAAAATCTGGAAGCAATATAATTACCGAAACTCGATTCAGCGAAAGAAGTAAATAAATTTACATGTAGCCCAATATAATAATAGTAATATCAATTCTTCATTATGTCTGAAATCTGTTTAAAATAAAACATTTTCAAGGAAAAGACTATAACGACATAATAGCATAATCATATCAAAAGTATAAGAACTTAATTATTATTAAATCTTTGAAATCTAAGAGATGGGAAAAGTGAAAATCGCATCGTGTTCAAAATAGCATGAAGAATTTAAATCCATATTAATATATAGGTACCATATAATTAGAATGAAATGAGAAATTACTTTGTTTTCTATCACCATGTAAGAAGGTACAACAAAAATAAACGAAATATTTGCATAATATGTATAATTCAAAATGTTATTATAACTTCAAAAAGCCATACTGTTGTCGAAATAATTGTTATGAATTAATAAATAATGAAAATATTTTTTATTATTTTATTTAATAATTATATCTGAAAATTTTGTATAATAACAGTTCTATTCAGTATATTTCTACACTGATAAAAACAAACCAAGATGAAACGAGCTTTTAGATATTTTACAATAAAATATTGATAGATACATATTTTATGTGCAGTTTCGAAGTAATACCTCATCTTAAGACAACTAGAATTTTTTTCAGACATCTCAATCATTTGGTATTAGAATATAGTACTTTCTAAAAACTTATTTCAATTGTGATCAGCTACCAAATAGTAACGGCTGTAACAATTTAACATTTGAGATGTTTTTGAATCTCTCCTCAAAGAAACGAAATAATTAAATTCATTTTGTAACAGTCCTAGGCATAAAATCTCGAATCAAAAATACCACACATCCTCTACATAAAATAATAAAAAGGGGGTGTTTTGACATGATAGAAGGTTTTTTCAATATCTTAAATATCAAACAGGTTAATTCTGTTAACCTCACTACAAATTTTAATTTTATAAAAATCTTTCTCAAAAACTTTTTGGAATTTAATTGAATAAATGCCTAAGAAAACAGTTTCAATTTAATAGATATATAGAATTAGCACTTATTACACTTAAAATTGAATTAAATAAATGCCTTAAGAAGCACGGTCTCAATTGTTCTTTCATTAATGTAATGAGTCTTACTCCTATAATTCTACTAAATCAAAACTGTGTTTTCTAAGGCATTTATTTAATTTAATTTTAAAAAGGTTTTGAGGAAATTTTTTATGAAATTAAAATGGGGTTAAAAGAATTAATCCCCTACATAAAATCCTGATTATATAAAACCTTATCGGAAAATAAATCTTCAATAAAGTTGTGAAACTTGAATATCTGACTAACGAAGTTAAAGTTGAAATTATTCGCGAGGACAAGGATCAAACTTTAACAAATGGAAAAATCTGAAATCTTATACATTACACTCATTTTAAATTCCAAATTTCAGAAAATCCAAGGCATAAAGACATTAATATTGTGAATTTCAATAAACGTCCTCATTTTAAATAAGTTTATTTATCCTTAAAATTACCTATCTGATGAGCCTAGGTATAACAGGTTCTTAATCGAGGGTAACAATAGTAGAAACGATAGCTGGAACTGCAAAGGTTCAGGTATTGCATTCTCAAGCTACCTGCATACAACAACACTTATTCTTAACTTTCCGAGTAAAGGTCGTATATTTAATCTAATCATCTAACATTTTTAACATCACATCTAATATAATAAGGCAATATAATAAGGCAAATATTTTAACGGAATATAAATACTCAACCCTTACTTTTCAATTCCATGAAAAGTGAATTTTACGAGAAATCATAGAAACTCAAATTAAATTGAGCATTACGAAATTTTACATTGGCCTTCTTGTCGTTATTTTACGCCCACATGCTTAATTTAAACTCTGTCGTAGTTATGGTTCTGATAGCGTTCAACATTGCTCTGGTGAGATAGTTTTTTGCAATCTTCTGATTATACGATTCTAACGAAATTTTGCTGGATCATGTGCCTAAATATTTCACTTCCAAACAACAAATTCTATACTGAAGGGATATCGAAAATATTGAAGCAAATGAAAAAAAAATTCAAAGAATTGCGGCATCGATGCCCCAAACCCACCCTAAAATTTTCGAGTGTTCAGCTCTTTCCGTTCGAAAGCTGTGAAGCACGATCTTCCTTAGAACAAGCGGACAAATTTGTACAAATATTCCAGAGTTCAAATACGCTGTGGACATTAAATAGCTAACGAATAGGTTGAAAATGTAATTTCAAATTTAACGCACATTTTCAAGCTTCTCACCATCATCATATAGAATATTTAGGCCGTCTAGGAAGTACCAGGAAAACACAAAAGGTCAATTGTAATTATTTAGTATATAATTTTAATTCTAACCAAATATTCATCTTATTTACTTATACAATCTCCATTTAACTGTAAACACTTGACTAAACATCGAGGTACACCCGAAACAAAATCACCTCCATAATTTTCGTTGAAGGTAGTCCAGGACTATAAAACTGACTGAATTAAATCATCTTCATTTCGTGGCGCTGCTCGTTCAACTTCAATCTTCCTTAGTCCCCATATTTTTTCAACGGAACTAAGATCTGGTGAAGCTGCTGACCATGAAAAGGTTGTCACTTGGGGTTCTTGCATTCAAGCTCCAGTATAGGCCGAAGTTTGGCATCTTGCATTATCCTGCTGAAAACTCCACACCTCTGGACATAAATGATGTGCCGTTTCAAGGAGAAAATCATTTAGAATGCCATAATACTTTTCACTATTAATGGTAACATCTACTATACAGAAAGGCCTGGCACTAAGCTGAAATATTGATCCCCAAACCATTATTTTGGTGGGAAATTTGGGAATTTGAACGGTAACAGATTGTGTTGATAGGAATTTTGAATAATTTCCACCAAGTTGGAAACAACTTTCATCAGATATAAAGATATTATTAAAATTATCTTCTTGAAAACGTTGACAAAATTCCATCTTTCGGTCCTTTCGTAAAGGTGTCATTATAGGGATTTTTTGTGGTTTCCTTGATATGTAGCCTTGTCTTTTCAGTGACATACAGACGGTTTTTTGACATACTTTTATATTTCGTAGATTTTCAAATCTGTTAGCCAATTTGCGAAACCCCAGGCGCGGATTGTGTCTACCTAAGGCCAATAAAGCGTTTAAATTGTTTCCTTTAATCTTACGCGGTCTCTCTGAAAATGTTCTATACCCCATATCCATTCCATTTTTTTATCCTCTTTATTGTCTCATATACACCACTTTCTCCCAGTTCAGTCACATGCACTAATTTTTTAACGTTTGGAAAACCTTTCTATATACAATATTCTACCTATTTTCTTTTTTCTAGTTGCGACATCATTTCACAAATTGTATACCTGTTGATAATCAACAATATTTCAGACTCAATTTTGCCAAGCAACTTTGGCCATAGCCGACTATCTGTACATCTCATTTTATACGTTACTTTTGTCTTATATAAAATAATAAGGAACGGTTTTTTACTTGATAGAAGGATCATTACAAAATTTGAATATCAAAACAGATTACATCTCTTAGTCTTCTACAATTTTAATTTCAAAAAATTTATTTAAGAAACTTTAAGAATTGAATTAATGTCTTTATAAGCACTGCTCATACTTAATAGACGTATAAAATCGAAATTCATTATACAATATCAAAAGGAATTAAGAAAAACCAACGAATATAAATTGTCAATTTAAATTAATGAATTAATGAACATTTTTTGTTTTGTTCCAGGCATGCGTACTGAACTCTTCAGACAACAGTAACAGTAACAAACAGTGCTCGTACGTTTGTCATAAGAGTTCAGTACGAATACCTGGAACGAAACAAAAAATGTTCATTTATTTATTAATTTAAATTGACAATTTATTATCGTTGGTTTTTCTAAATTTCATTTATTATTGCATAATGAGTTTCGATTTTATACATCTATTAAATTAGAGCAGTGCTTATGAAGACATTAATTTAATTCTTAAAGTTTCTTAAATAAATTTTTTTAAATTAAAATTGTAGAAGACTAACAGATAAAATCTGCTTTGATATTCAAATTTTGTAATAATCCTTCTATCAAGTAAAAAACCGTTCCTTATTATTTTATTTTATATATTATATTATATTAGATTTTTAAATAAAGAAATTTATTATAGTGTTGAATGTTTTCAACTAAGACCATTAGAGTGACTTTTTTTTAAACTTTGTGTGATTTTGTCGTGAGCATAGAACATAGAGTACCTTGGATTTTAGATGTACCTATGTACATTTATACCCATTTATTGTTAATTGTTTTTATTATTTTTTTATATGTAAAATTGAACTGGTTTTATCTGAATCCTAATTATTTTTTAAGGTTGTGCGACATGTTTTGGGATTTTTCGAAGTAATTTATTTAAATATATTGAATATTTCAAATAAATTAGGTTTTGAGAAGTTCTTAAAATTATGTTTTATATTTTTGAGAAAGATTTAGTTTCCATAAATATAAGATCAGAAAACAATACACTTTGTATCAAACAGGGCTCGTACGTTTGTCTGAAGAGTTCGGTACGCATGCCTGGAACGAAACAAAAAATGTTCATTTATTTATTAATTTTTATTGACATTTTATATTCGTTGGTCTTTCTTAATTCCATTTGATATTGTATAATGAGTTTCGATTTTATACGGCTATTAAATATGAGCATTTCTTATAAAGACGTTAATTTAATTCTTAAAGTTTCTTGAATAAATTTTTTGAAATTGAAATTGTAGAAGACTAACAGATTAAATCTGTTTTGGTATTCAAACTTTTGTCTTAGAATGTTACCTAAAGGAAGTATATTAAAATTATTCACAGAAATCAGAATTCTGTGGTTCTCATATCCCTTGTTCTTTTTTCCAAGGTCATTGATAATATATATATATATATATATATATATATATATCAATGAAATAGAAATAAGGAAGTCTCATTGCTCATCTATTATTTATCTACTCTACGACCATGTTTGATTGATTAAAACAAAGCACAAACAACTGTAACTCTCATTTAACTTAATTTTCCGTATCTTTCGTCATGTGTTGAAATGCAGATAAATTATTTTGTGATTTTATTATTCCAAAATGATATCATAACTCAGCTCCTGGATTCAAGTCCACAACATAAAGATGCATTGTATAGGCAGAAACTAGAGACCTACGCATAGAGGCAGTTTCTACCTTTGCAGGTTTTCTTCTAGATATATTATTTGTTGATTCAAAACTTCAGATTTTACCGATTTAAAAGTTGAAATTACATTTAAACATAACGACGTACAATGTTGTTCATTTTTAAGATGTTGAATGGTTAGTTGCCACAGTATCTTATTCATAAATTGTAGATTTGTCATCATATCATATACATGACAATATTACCAGGTCAGGAACCCACTTTTATCATCAGGATATGTAGTAAGTATGAGGAAGTTTATATATTATTATATAGCATATATGAAAAAATTCTTAGATTTTGGTATATATTCTGCAGTGTATTTTTGTCAGAATGATGTTTTGTTAGTTTCAGAATTAATCATGTCAAGTGCTCCTATTAAATTTATTATTATTTTTCAATCGAACGTACTGCACGAAATGCCTGATATTGTTTAAATATAGACTTCTCAAAATTTAAATTTTGTTTTCTATAAAAACTTTATTACTGAGCGTCGGTGGCGTAGTGGTTCAAGCTCTCAACTCAAAGAGATAATTGATTCGCCGAGGGAATAAATTTTCTCACCACCGTTTCACTGTTCGATAAACACATGTGGTATATTCATAGAAGATCTAGAAGTATCAGGATAGATCAACAAAATATCGAAAAATTATGTCCAATGAAAAAATTTCTTAAAATAAGCATGTTTTCCCCCAAACTTTGTATCAAAATATCATAAAATATGCTAAATCATACAATAATAAGAAAAAATGCCATAAGGTCGCATATTATTGTTGTGTTTCTGCTGGAGCATCCAATATATAACCCAAATATCATGATAATTATCATTGTAGGAGATTACACCCAATATGATATTTTTGATCATATTTAACCCTAACGATACTATCTTTACCAGATTCGACAGAATGAATGAACGTTGAAAGCTCCTGAACCATCAAAAGAACGCTATTTCCCACTTTACGCCAGCAAGTACCTAATAACTTCATCAATTTTCCACGAGCAACACGATATGTGAAACTGATCATTCATACTATACATCGCAGGATGAAATTCACTTCAGATGCAAACACTGAAGTAACCCATTTCAATTTTTCATGGAAAAAACTGAATCATCAAGACAGAGTAAAGAAGTAATCTGTTATTCTGATCCCTGAAAAGAAATATGATGACTTCTATCTGTAAGTGCATGGATTTTTTGATGATGACTTCATAAAACTTCTCTCTCCCATTACAATTCCTTATTCGTTGTCCAGAGACAATAACATGCAGAATATAATGAATTTTTTCCTTTAATTTGTGATGTGACGTAGTGCTCTGATACTTCTTGCCTTGCCGTGAAATTATTTAATATAGATATACTACTCTGTCAAGAAAGTACCGGGAATTTTCAATTAAAACAACATTTTTACATTTAATTGTCAAAATTTATTGGGTCGCCTTCAAAATAGGCTCCATTTGCTCCAATACATCTATGCCAACGGCACTTCCAATTATCGAAACATTTTTTATAGGCGCTTTCCGGGATGGACTTTAGCTCTCGCGCCGAATTTTGTTTTATGGCTTCAATCGACTCAAAACGGGTGCCACGAAGGGGCAATTTTAGTTTTGGGAAGAGGAAAAAGTCGCAGGGAGCCAAATCCGGCGAATACGGTGGTTGCTGAAGCACGTTTGTTGAGTTTTTGGCGAGAAAGTCAGTCACAATCGTAGCTCGGTGAGAAAGCACGTTATCGTCATGCAAAATCCATGAGTTGTTTGCCCACAAATTTGGCCGCTTCTTACGGATACGCTCACGCAAACGTTTCATAACGCCTAGGTAATACTCCTTGTTTACCGTCTGATCCTCTGGAACGAATTCGTAGTGCACCACGCCACGGATATCGAAGAAAACAATGAGCATCACCTTCATTTTCGAGCGGCTTTGGCGTGGTTTTTTCGGTTTCGGCTCATTTTTTGCCACCCATTCCGATGATTGCTGACTTATTTGCATATCGTACTCGTAGACCCAGGTCTTATCACCTGGTTATAATGCGTTCCATGAATGTAGAATCGGAATTACAGCGATCCAGCATGTCTGAAGCAACCTGTTCGCGATGACGTTTTTGAAGAAAATTCAGGTCTTTCGGTACGAGTCGTGCGGCCACCTTTCTCATGCCCAAAATATCAATCAAAATCGAACGTGCGGACTCCTGGGCTATCTTAAGATCATGTGCTATCTCTCTCAAGCTGGTACGACGGTTTTCCAGCACCCTTTCCTTAATTTTATCGACGTTATCTTCGATCGAAGCCGTCGATGGGCGACCACTTCACGACCGTCCTTGAAGGCTCTGCACCACTGATGTGCACGAGTTTTCGATAGAGCATTATCACCAAAGGCCTTTTGCAACATTTTCAATGCATCGGCACACGAAAATTCATTTGCAACACAAAACTTTAAACAAATTCTTTGCTCAACGTAATCACCCATAGTAAAAATCGGCACGCACTCTGACATCGACTGACTTAATCAGCTGTTGCAAACACACTAGTTGACAGATCCCGCTCAAGCTTGGCATAGTAATTAAGGACAGTGGTACCAACCTAGGACCTGCCTCATTGCCCCGCCAGATTTAAATCGATAATTCCCGGTACTTTCTTGACAGAAGTAAATCCTGATAACAAGGTGAATAACTGTTTCTTCAGTTAGTGGTCTTTTTAATAGAAAAGATGTTTTTTAAATTGATATACAGACAGTGGCCGTTTCCTGATAAGATGCACTCCCAAATGTGATAGAAAACTCATTTGAGCAAACATATTTGAATTTGGACATATTTTCGCTCTTGTTCCAGGAAACACCATGTTATTGTTTCGCCCAAATGTCTTTAGTTTTCGAACTCTAAGCCGAAAATGATCTTAAAAGACTGGGTAGAACTCATTGACAAAGAATCCACAGTAAAGAGTAATTCTGTACGGTCGGCTGTCCGTAAACACAATAACTTTCGAACGAAAACATCAAACAACTGGAAATTAATACTTATATAATATATTAAGTATATTAAGTTTTATTCATTATATTCTTTTTCCATTCTTAATTGTTAATATCTAACGATGCAGATCGAAAGAAAATGATGGAGTCCTCAAACTATGGTTGTTTTATATTCATAAATACTCTTCAAGAGAGTAGCTCTGAAATTGCGAAAAATATCATTTAATATCGTTTAGGCCTGTAATTTCAGAATTTTGAACATACAATTGTCTCAAATAGAAAGTAAGGAAACACTGATAAAGATCTAAAGTAATTCTGTCCGGCCGGCCCATCATTCGTTAATGGTTTAAATCAGTCCAATGTTTCCGCAGTTATTCACATTTGAACCGTTTTTTATTTACTCAATAGTTCCGAAATCACTAATCCGATCGGAATAAAATTGGGTATTTGGATATATAATGATGACTTGAATATTCGTGCAAAATTTAGAGCGGATTGTATTTTTAATAGAGTCAAAAAAATGGGAGCAGAGCAGCATTAAGCGCTACCTGAACTATATTAACAATCCTACGATCGAATTTGAATTCGGATGTAAAATAAAGACACAAAAATTCGTGAGGAACGTAGCTGATATTAACAAGCTTGCAAAATCTCCTGACCTTACGTCTTTTCATGATTTTATGTTCATCGTATGTAGTTTTTTCAAGATTTAATTAGCAAATTTGAATTTTTCTGGCGAAATGAACCTTTGAGGAAACCAAAAGCTTTTAACTTCTCCTCAGTGCTTTTCACCATTTTTTGTATCATTATGTCTAACCTCTTACAAGAATTTAATCACGAATTCATGGAATATTGAACTTCTTGGTAGTTTCCGAAATAGTTCGACCCTAAGCTTCGTTGATACAGAAATAACCGACTCATTCGCCATTTTGCAACGATTCATTATCTTAAATGTTATTTTTTGTTGGACAATGGCTTTATATGCTCCTCAATTTTTAAAGATAGACTTCTAACATAGTTTGTAGAAGTCTATCTCTTTTCGCGTCACAGAAGAAATACCACCATGACCTAAAAATACTACCTATGTTGCATCAATTATTGGAATATTTTCTCTCAATCTACAATTATTCGGATGATATCCTTCGGAAAGGCGAATATTTTGATGTGCTAGCACCAAATTTATTCCTCGTATCGGGGCGAGTCTATGTGTTCACCGAACTTGAGTGTTGACGATTCCGACGTGCAACAGAAAAAGAAAATAAGCCACATCTCACTTTATGCACGAGCAATATTATCTACGTACCTTGGGATGAATGTCGTCTTGCATACCAAAAATTTCGGCATGAATTTGTGCTGGACGAACGATCGTATAGAGAAGTAGGTTCATTACACCGAATGATGGACGGTTATTTATTATTAGGATATGTATGAAATAAACAGGGTGTTTGGAAAACGAATGTAGAATTTTGAGTATATATAGCCTGGATTATTTGGAACAACATTACTCATATTCTACTTGTGCAAAATGAAATAATAATTTTTATATTCAGGGTTCTTCCCAAGGATAACCATAATGGGTGTAGTTTTATTGAGCAGAATAATAAAACAGACTAGGTATTATTCAGGTTTGGATATAATATGCAGTATATCTGAAAGCACCACATCATCGTTATGAGTTATCAAGTTCACCTCTATTAAGTTTATTCACGTAGAGACGCGTTAGTTTTTCGAAAATAATTTATTTAATTGAATCAGTCTTTACTTGATAAAAATCATTTAAAATATTATTCAATAAGGTTACTCAATTTTTCACATATTTTATTATGATATAACGATTGTTTCGCTAATACATTATCATCAGCAGGTAGGTGGTATATATTACATTTTGAATAGCTAAATTGTTTTAAATATCGGCTTCTATTTATATTCGAGCAGGTACAAAATTCTATTGAGGACTATAAGCCAAAAAATGTTAGTCTCTGGAAATTCCAGTTCATTTGAAAATGTTTAACAGTGGCGAGTTATTAAGGTCTCATTGATCAATGAGTAGTATTTTAATTTTATTATATTATTTTATCTCTAGTGTCTCTTACCGGTTTAACGCAACACTTTTAGTTTTTATATGCAAAATTTCGAAATTATGGTTGAAGTATGTCCTGCTCCTAAGAAATGGTTGGAATATGTAGAATTACTTTTGTTATTGAGGAAACTGTTCAGATGTTCCTTCGGGAAGTTCTTCCTGTCCGTCCTTCGTCAACTTCTTGGCAATCACCGCAGGTTCACTCATAACTTCCGCTTAATCGTCTTTATGTGTAATGTCTTCATTATTTTTGATAAATTTACGGATGTGTGAATAGATTTGAATTAAGATCTCTAATCGTATTTATTTTTGAAGTTTCTAGCAGTATGTGCACTGAACTTATTATAAATAAAAATGCCATTACACTTGAAGATGATGAATCGGAAGTTATAAAGTTAACCTTCATTGAATGCTGAAAAGTTGACATAGAACAGACAGGAAAAAATTTGCGACAGAGAATTGAAGAACATATGGAGAGTTTCCTCAATAATAAAAGTAATTCCACATATTGGAATCATTTGCTAGAAACAGGACATACTTTCAATCATAATTTTGAAATGTTACATATGAAAAGTAATAGTTATGCCTTGAACCTGTTAGTCACTAAAGATAAATAAAAACAATGAAATGAGAATAATGCTCAACGAACAATTAGACTTAAATAACTCTCCACTGTTGAATATTTTTAGCGAATTTAATTTCCAGAGATTCCCCCTTTTTTTGGTTTTTAGCCTTGATAGAGTTTTGTACGTAATCTAATATGAATAGAAGTTAATTTCAGCTTCTATTTATTTTTTAAGTTGGCGAAATGTGCCATTTCCAAGTTGGTTACTTCGACATATCAAATATTTATTATGCAAATGCTAGAAATGAACATTATTCTACTAAATCAGGTGAATTTTGATAATCATTTCGATTTGTAGGATCACGAGAAGTCAGCTGAACCAATATAATAACACGGGTCAACATGAAATTTGATTTTGATTGCAAAGCATTAAATTTCGGTAGTTTAGGTCGTAATAAGACGGAAAAAAATATATGGCATGAAAAACTTTGCTTTTGTGCTTAGAAGTCTAATTGAACGAAATTTTTAAAAATCTCGGATTTTAATTTTTGATTGAAAATAAAACTATTGAAATGAAAATGTTAATTATTTTTATTAAGTTTTACTATCAAATTAGCTTACAGAAAAGTGGAAAATAACTTAAAAGTGCACACTTTTACTTTTTTTTTATGTTCATAGCCTTTCTCTCAATAAACCCCAAATATAGTCGCCCATCATGTTTTCATTGTATTGGCCTTGATAGCGTTGTTCAAAATTCATGATGTCCTGATGAAAACGTTCTCCTTGCTCTTCGGAATAGGCTCCCATATTGTTTTTAAATTTATCCAAATGAGCATGCAGCATATGTACTTTTAATGACATCCTGCAGCCCATGGCCTTAAAATTTGTGAGCATATCCTCAACCAACTTTTCGTAGTTTTCAGCTTTATTATTTCCTAAAAATCCAGAAACTACTGCTTTAAAACTGTTCCAACTTGCTTTTTGAGTACGATTCAGCAACGTTGGAAATTTTTCATCGGCGAAAATCTATCTTATTTGCGGACCAACAAAAACCCCAGCTTTAACCTTTGCTTCCGATAACTTCGGAAAAAATTTTTTTAAGTATCCAAAAGCTTCTGAAGTTTCATCCAGTTTTTCAACAAATTGTTTCATCAACCCTAACTTAATGTGCAAAGGCGGCATTAACACTTTTTCCGCTTCAACAATCGGCTCAAATTTGACGTTCTGTTTTCCGACACACAATTCTGTTCTTACAGGCCATGACCGTTGAATATAGTGTTTAGAATCCGCTCTGCTATCCCACAAGCACAAATAACACGGATACTTTGTATATCCACCCTGTAGCCCCATTAAAAATCCCACCATTTTAAAATCTCCAATCAGCTCCCAGTTATACTCACGATACTTTACAGATTCAAGCAAAATTTTGACACTTTCATAATTTTCTTTAAGATGTACTGAGTGAGCAACTGGAAGAGACGGAAATTTATTTCCGTTGTGCAATAGAACTGGTTTTAAACTTTTTGTAGAGCTGTCAATGAATAAACGCCATTCGCTAGGGACACAGGGTATGCCAATTGCTTCAAACATACCTTTAATGTCTTTACAAAAACAAAGTCCATCCTCCTTGGTGAAAAACGTTGCAAACATTTCATGCCTAGTCCGCTGATCCGTGATCTTAACATCATCAATCAAATTCCACTGTTTTAACCGAGAGCCTAGAAGCTCTGCTTTATTTTTTTGGGCAAATTTAAATCTCTAATTAGATCGTTAAAATCTTCTGAAGTAATGAGATAGTGTTTTGGTTGTTCAGGTGTAGGCAAAAACTCCTTATCGGAATTACTTTTATAAGAACTAAAAGATGAGCTACTTTTCTGCGATAATTTTTCTGGTGGCTCAGGTACTGGTCGTGTCAGGTCGTGAGCAATTGGAGCAGAAGAAGATTCGAGGTCAGGATATTCAATAGGTTTTGCATTTTTACCTCTACGTCTTTTACTCGGATTCACCATACAAAAGTAGCAGTCAGTAATATGGTCTTTTGGTTCTCGCCAAATCCTTGGTATTGCAAATTTCATAGACCTTTTCTCACCTCGATACCAACCTAAAAATATAAAAATAAAAATTAATATGTCTATTATTTTGGATTCATCGCTTGATTAAATAAAAATTGCTTACCTTCCAAACACCTTTTACAATAACTACAAGCAACATGTGGAGCCCATGGCTTATCTTGATTCCGTACAGGACAGTCAAAATATGCTTCATAGGCTTCACAGAGAACGTGAGATGTCTTTAGTTCATATTTCACGTCTCGAACTTTAATAAATTGACAACATATAAAACAAAAAGCATCAGCATCGTATTTGCACTTTCGTGACGACATTTTAAGTTATTCTGGGCTTGTAAACAACACCTGATGGTTGTTTATCACTCGGGTGCCATCTAGCGGCATAGTGTTAACGTTAATACCCCACTCTCACCGCGCGGTCTTTTTAAAAATATTAAAATCAATTAAAATTTATGAAAAAATTGAAAAATGAGTATTATTATTATCTATTAACTATCACAAAAGCAAACTTTATACCGAAAAAAGGTATTTTTTTTTCGTTTTTGTGCATAACTAACTGGAAAATAATAGTATAAACTTTAGGACAAAGAACGAAAATTTTTTTGTAGAGTCGTGTAATATACACACATCGACAAAAGTCTTGGCCCCTCTATCAACTCTCAACTTGTTGAATGTAACATGACAATTTTTTGTGTGTGGAATCTTCACTTATCACTTAAATGAAAATAATAAACCAGCAAAAAATTCTTCTTGTTTGGGAGAATACAGGTATATTCGAAGTTTATCAGTTTTCAGCGAAGAACGAGAGTTGTAATATGGAGAATATTCCATGTAAAATTCCGGGACATTCAATTTCTCAGTTTAACTGGGTAAGAATAGTATAGCCCTATATCAAGACGATTTGTCGAACTACCAGATTACGCAACGTTCGAATATTCCACGGACTTCAATAAGGCACATAGTGGTCCTTTTCCTGGATACCGGCAGCGTTGCCCGGAGACCGGTGCCTGTTCGATCCAGAGTAACATCTGCAAGGGAAGACCATTATATCGCAAATTTTACCTGAAGGAATCTAAGGGTATCCGTAACAGCTCTTCGGAGTCATTTTTTGAGTACCTATAGACGGGTAGTCTCAACCAGTACCATAAAGATACGGTTGCATTCTTCAAATTTTAGAGCAAGAAGACCTTTAAGAGTACCTCGGCTATCACCCGTACATAGACCTACCCGTCGGCAATGGGTAGACCACCACCAACAAGACTGGCTTTTACCACAATGGCGCAACGTACTTTTTTCGCACGAGTCACGATTCGGTTTTCAAAGTAATAGTCGATGAGAAAGGGTTTGGAGAGGTGTAGGCAGATTAGAGCGACTCAATTTCGCCCGGGAAGTTGCGCCCTTTCCAGGCGGATTAATATTGTGCTGGAGGGTATAATATTCGGTTGACCTACTCCACTTATTATCGTTGAACGAACAACGAATGGTGCCATCTACGTAGAAAACATCACTGAACCAATAGTTGTTCGTCTGCGCAACGAATTTGGGGATCATTTCATTTATCAGGATGATAACGCCGCACACGAAGGTTTCAGAACATTCTTCAAGAGAACAGAATCCAGAGAATGAACTAGCCAGCAAACTCGCCAGACATGAATCCAATTAAGCACGTAAGGGATAACTTAGGGAGAGCAATATCCAATCGCCAAAACCCACCTTCAACTTTTCAGGAATTGAGTTTAGCCCTTCAGGAAGAATGGAACGATATGCCTGAAAATTTCATTAATGACTTGGATTCAGTTGTGGAATAACTGTAATTAATCAAAAATAAATAATCGATAAATTTAAATTTTTTTCTCATTTTTCCTATTTTGTCTCATCCTGCATAAAGCAAAGAGTAACAAACAAAGATTTTCTATCAAATATATTGCAGATGAAATAGAGGAAAATAGTAATTTAATTTACATAACATAGATTGTTTATTTCTTGAGAAACCTAGGAGGGTCAAGGCTTTTGAAGATATGGGTATTACCTTGTCTACCATTTTATTTTCCTCATATTAAGATACAGAAAACAACGATTCGATTATCTCCTTTATGCCTAAAACTTTATTATACAAGCGAGTGAAACGAATGCATACTTTCTTGAATAATTACTTGAAATAGAGTTATTTGAATGTCCACATATTCATTAAAAATATGAAAATTGTAGACAGTAGAATCGACAAATATTTTACACTTGGAATGAACTTATCACGGAAAAACATTAATTTTATACTGTTACAGTACATCATTTAAATGTGGTCTATGGTTATTTCAAAATAAGGATTTACTACGAATTGGAGCCAACAAAAAATATTTGAAAGCGGCGAGTTGTTCGCATGTGTTTGTTTATTGAGTAAAGTTCCGCTTTTATTGTCTATTTATTTCTAGTGCTTCTAACAAAATGAGGGTACCGCATTTATTTTCAACATACAGGAAATAAAAGCTTTACCCTCACTTTGCTGGAAGCACTAGAAATAAATAGGCACGATAAAATTGGAATTTAATTCTATAAACAAACAGCAATGCCGTAAAACTTCAGTTTTGTTGAATTCTGTTAGGGAACACAAACATCTATATTTCTGTTATGATGCCTCAGCTAACTCTAATGTTATTATTTCTGCTCTGTGAAATGCGTCACTCCCCATTTTGGTTACTTTGGATTACTACATATCTGTTGATTTTAATTATTATTCTATTGAAACAGGTAAATGTTGATAAAAACTTCGATTCGCGGATTCACAGAAAATCAGACGGACTTATGCATAATTATGTTACTGCTTTCTACCATTTTATCAAATTCTTATAAATATGGAGAGAAGAAAGTGGTTCAATTATACAGGATATTCCAGAATGAATGGATAATCCTGAAACGCTGAATATTATATACATTCTGTCAAGAAAGTACCGGGAATTATCGATTTAAATCTGGCGGGGCAATGAGGCAGGTAAAATTTTTTTTCCTAGGTTGGTACCACTGGCCTTAATTACTATGCCAAGCTTGAGCGGGATCTGTCAACTAGTGTGTTTGCAACAGCTGATTAAGTCAGTCGATGTCAGAGTGCGTGCTGATTTTTACTATGGGTGATTGTTTAAAGTTTTGTGTTGTAAATGAATTTTCGGGTGCCGATGCATTGAAAATGTTGCAAAAGGCCTTTGGTGATAATGCTCTATCGAAAACTCGTGTATATCAGTGGTACAGAGCCTTCAAGGACGGTCGTGAAGTGGTCGCCCATCGACGGCTTCGAGCGAAGATAACGTAGATAAAATTAAGGAAAGGGTGCTGGAAAACCGTCGTACCAGCTTGAGAGAGATAGCACATGATCTTAAGATATCCCACGAGTCCGCACGTACGATTTTGATTGATATTTTGGGCATGAGAAAGGTGGCCGCACGACTCGTACCGAAAGACCTGAATTTCCTTCAAAAACGTCATCGCGAACAGGTTGCTTCAGACATGCTGGATCGCTGTAATTCCGATTCTACATTCATGGAACGCATTATAACTGGTGATGAGACCTGGGTCTACGAGTACGATATGCAAACAAGCCAGCAATCATCGGAATGGGTGGCAAAAAATGAGCCGAAACCGAAAAAACCACGCCAAAGCCGCTTGAAAATGAAGGTGATGCTCATTGTTTTCTTCGATATCCGTGGCGTGGTGCACTACGAATTCGTTCCAGAGGGTTAGAAGGTAAACAAGGAGTATTACCTAGGCGTTATGAAACGTTTGCGTGAGCGTATCCGTAAGAAGCGGCCAAATTTGTGGGCGAACAACTCATGGATTTTGCATGACGATAACGCGCCTTCTGACCGAGCTACGATTGTGACTGACTTTCTCGCCAAAAACTCAACAAACGTGCTTCAGCAACCACCGTATTCGCCGGATTTGGCTCCCTGCGACTTTTTCCTCTTCCCAAAACTAAAATTGCTCCTTCGTGGCACCCGTTTTGAGTCGATTGAAGCCATAAAACAAAATTCGGCGCGAGAGCTAAAGTCCATCCCGGAAAGCGCCTATAAAAAATGTTTTGATAATTGGAAGTGCCATTGGCATAGATGTATTGGAGCAAATGGAGCCTATTTTGAAGGCGACCCAATAAATTTTGACGATTAAATGTAAAAATGTTGTTTCAATTGAAAATTCCCGGTACTTTCTTGACAGAGTAGTATTATAGTTATTTGAAAGCTCTGAAAAAACTACAAAACAAAATCTATCTCCGATTTTCTTAATGATTTCTACTACACGATGTTGCTTTTCTGTGAAACACGCTCACAAATAAAATAAATCCTTCAGTTTTCTCATGGTTAAATATTCCTCATTGAAATACCAATAGATATACAAAAAACCGTATATGTTGTCATTTTTTTTTTTGAAAAAAATGAACAACTTGTGATGAATATTTCATTATATGAAAATTTGAACTTCATGGTGGAAAAAATGTATAAAAACCAAGGTGGACAGTTTCAAAATATGCTCATCTCATGCAGATTTCAAAATGGTACAATGCATCCTAGTAGCTTATGTGAATGTGGAGTTAATGCTATTAATACACAAAAGGAGCAAATTCAACTGAGTAACAAAATATTGAAGATTCGACAATTTCTTTTCTTAATCTGTACCTGATGATACGGGCTTCATGAAAAGCAAAGTTACAAAGTGAAGAAAACTCATTCATTCCACTTACTCAGGGAGTCGATGTTGAAATCAAATAGTTTTTTATACTATTTTGAGTAGGTAGTTAGTAGGAATTCATGAAGATATATATAATTCATGTGATATTTAATATCTACAATGCCCACATTAATATAATGAATGTTCGAACTGTCTGCTACCTACTCTGATACATGCATGACATCTACGAATGAAAGCTTTTTTCAAAAGAATCATCTTGTAAAAAGAGTGATCCTGTTCGATATTGTTAGACTGCCTAGGAAACAAGTGCCACCGTTCAAAATGCCACCTGTGGCTTTGGAAGGACTGGAATTTTTCCATATGATAGAAATTCATTTACTGATTTGGATTTTGTCCCGGCTACTGTTTATGAAAACGCATAGGTCACTGGATGTGAAATCGTAGAAAAGACTGAAAATGCGATCATCAATGAAGACTATGCGTTATTAAAGGAAGGCAGGTCGCTATTTCTTTGGAAACAGTTGACGTTATTGAAAACCCTATAAAT
The DNA here is from genome assembly GCA_034642435.1 of Megalocaria dilatata. Taxonomy (NCBI): domain Eukaryota; kingdom Metazoa; phylum Arthropoda; class Insecta; order Coleoptera; family Coccinellidae; genus Megalocaria; species Megalocaria dilatata. The sequence goes on from CM067856.1 coordinate 46,435,449, forward strand.
CAGGACCTGAATAGTGCCACAGCAAATCATACAAAAAAAGCAACAGAAGAAAAAAGAAGTGTAAAAATGGTCATCTTGAATAAGGCAGAAGTAAATATCACGATAAAATCATTTCAGGATAAGAAAAATTTTTGTGGATCGTATTTATACTACATTGATTCAGAACAGCCACCCACTTCATATAATATATTTCAAAAGAAAATACTTCCTTCTCCAAAAGCAATTGCCTCTTTAAAAACACAGAACAGAAGAAGTCAAAAGTCGGAAATCCTAACCAGTTCCCAATTTAAAGCAATAGTTGAAGAGGAGAATGAGCTAAAGAAGAAACCGAAAGGAGACTTCACACAAAATAGCAAAGGTAAAGATTATAAAATACCGACAATAAACAGAAAATGAACGTAAAAAACAGAAAAAAACAGCAAAACCAGATGAAGTCAATGATGAAAATGACAATGAAAAGCACCCTTAACAAGGAGATGTTTTTTGTCTATTGGTTATTAGTGGCAGTATTTTAATGAAATGGTCTTTCATTCATAAATGTCATGGTTCAACCTTTCTAATAAACTCACAGATTTGGTAAAATATTGATAATGGCCCTCCCTCTATTACTGGATTACTATTGCTATTTAAGCTCCTTGAAGAAATTGCAACACCACTTAAGGGGATGATCGTACACTCACGAATTTTCAATCAGACCATGTCCCCTTTCAATGAAAGATTGACCTATCTCAGCGTTTTTCGGAAAATCTCATACTTACGGCAACATTTGGCTGAACTCTTGTATATGGGCCAGCCGTTACACAGACAAGATATCCTCAACATACGTGGGGTGTTCAATGTATTCTCGGTATACACATGGAAGAAAACTCAGAAAATTTTATAAAAATTCTGTTCTTCAATGTAGTCTCCTTGAACTTTAATACATTTGTTAGATAGAGGAATATAGTTTTCTGAACCTTCTAAAAAATATTCTTCCGGCTTCTCATCAAAAGAGGTAATAATTGCTACCCTCTGTCCTTCATCGTTGAAAAATCGCTTTCCAAGACGATATTTTTTCACATTTGCGAATAGGTAGTAGTCACTGGAGGACAAGACTGGACTAAACGGAGGATTAGTAATTTTTTCAAAGCCACATTACTGCAAAGCAGCCTTCGACACGCAGGCCTTTTGAACCGGCGAGTTAAGCAGCAACACCCCCACTTCGAGTTTTCTCGCCCCCTTTTCTTAAATTGCTTCTCTTAAATTACGCAAAGTGGTTGCGTATACTGCTGCTGTAATGTTTAACTCTTTTTTAGTGTATGATTTCGATAAAATATCTTTATAATCCCAAAAGACCGTAGCCATTATTTTTCCAACGGCTAGGGTGACTTTAAACTCGTTTGAGGGCTGTGCACTCTTTTCAATCTTCTGCATAGACTTTTGTTTACCCTTAAGGTCACAGTATTGAACTCAAGTCTCATCCCCTAGTGGAAAATAATCGATGGGTCTTCTCCACAGGGCTCTAAATACTCCGTACAGCACTCGATTCGCCCTTGCTTCTGAGATGCGGTGAGCATTCTCGGTACCCATCTGGTACTGACCTTTGAGAGGTTAAAATGGTCATAAAATATAGCATGTATGGTACCCACGGATAGGTTTGTCGTCTTTGCTAACATTTTGACTTTCATCCTGGCATCTTCAAGTACCAGCTTTCACACTTTTTTCATATTTTCTTCAGTGGTACTTCCTCTGCCACTTTCGAATTCACTTGGCCACTTTTGAACGGTGGATAATGACAGAGCACAGTTTCAGTAAACAGCAACCATCTCTCAATGAATGATCTGTCTTTTTTTTCTGCTTAGTGAGAAACTTTATATTGGGGCCATGCTAGATTTTTTTTCATTATTATGGCATCAGTCTTTGTGGTCGTCTTTCACTGAGGATACTTAGAAAACTCATGATCGTAAATTAGTGAAATTTTATATTTATTCCCTCAGATAGTGTTATCAGCGAATGAAATAATTCACGTTTTTAGCCAGTCTCCCCGATACCGTGAATATATTGAACATCTTTCGTATCAAATTAAACCAACTCATATGTCTGAAAATCCGTATTATCCTTTCCAAAAATACTTCTCATGGATATAGAACAACAACAAAAATTCAATCTTTTTCAATTAACTCTGACATCATTCTTTTTCGTATCGAAGGTCTCTCCTAAATTTTCCCCCTTTCGGAAGCGATTTTACCATCTCGAATCCGAGATTTATGGGAATATAGGATGTCGTTGACGTTACATGTTTGAAATAGTAATGAATGACTTTGCGGAAAATTCCTTCGTTAAAAGTTTTCCAATTTGCCCATTCTACTTTCCTTGAAGAAAACAGTGGAGCCTTATGTAATCTAAAGAAAGAATGAAGTTTGTTGCCGTATGGACTCACTTCGTCCGTAGCGAAAAAATTATATTCGTTTGAAGGTTTAATTAAATATAAGTTGATTTTTTTCTGTCATTTGCATAAATTATTTTCTCTCTTGTTTTCATTCCGTCAACAAACCATACGGAGAAATTATCAGAGCAAATCGATAATAAGTTATATGTGGTGAGCCATTTAAAATTTCCATTTTTGATCGGAAATAAATGAAAAACTTATGAATGATTTTTCAAGGTTACGAAATTATTGGAAATGATGAACCTTGACATTTACGAATAAAAAGCAATATCCTTCAACGAACCGTAACGACGTGCCACATCCATTCAATGCAATTCTTCAATACATTTTCATTTATTTGAGGATCAATCTCATTAATGGCAACTTCGATTTCACGTTTCAAGGCATCAGTCATTTCTGGATGGTTAGTGTAACACTTATTCTTAACGGATCGCCAAAAAATAGGCCCCCGAAATTAAAATGAGCTTCATCGCTGAAGATAATTTTTCTAGGAAAATGCTTTTTGGCCATGGGATTACTCTGATCGACAAGATTTTTGTAACACAAAGCAGATCTTCATTTTTTAATGAAAATACCCTTCTAATAATAGGGAAAATATTCCTAAAGCCCTAACACGTACCGTTCTCCAATAAAATTTTAAAATCAAAACAGATTTAATCTGTTAGTCTTCTATAATTTTAATTTCAAAAAATTTTTTATTCGAAAAACTTTTAGAATTAAATTAATGTCTACAATAAGCACCGCTTATATTTTATAGACGTATATAATCAAAACTCAATATACAATGTCAAATGGAATAAATAATCCATCCAATATAAAAGAGGCAATTGAAATTAATAAATAAATATTATAAGGAGACAAAATTTTGTTTCTGATCTTACCATAATGAAACCAATTCCTTTTCAAAAACATAAAACACAACCTAAGGATTTGTCAAAAAATATAATTTATTTGAAATATTTAATATATTTGAATATTCAAATAAGTTAATTCAGAAATCTTTCAAAACATGCAATATATCTTCAAAAAACAATTAGAATACGGATAATCTCTTCATCGGCCCTAGATAACATTTAAAATATCAAAATCAACTAACAATCAGTATATCATACCTTAGAGTGTAACACATTACTTGTTTGAAACAGACTAACTTTAAAAATCCAGGTAGTCAGTTTGTCACAAAATCATCGAATACCTTACAGTTTTCTGTGATTTTGTGACGAACTGACTACCTGGATTTTTAAAGTAAGTCTGTTTCAAACAAGTTCCGTGTTACACTCTAAGGTATAATATACTGATTTTCAGTTGATTTTGATATTTTAAATGTTATCTAGGGCCGATGAAGAAATTATCCGTATTCTATTTGTTTTTTGAAGATATATTGCATGTTTTGAGAGATTTTTGAATTAACTTATTTGAATATTTAAATATATTGAATATTTCGAATAAATTATATTTTTTGAGAAATCCTTAAGTTATGTTTTATGTTTCTGTTTCTGTTTCAAATATTTATTTATTAATTTTAATTGCCTTTTTTATATTGGTTGGTTTATTTATTCCATTTAACATTGTATATTGAGCTTTGATTATATACGTCCATTAGATATAAGCGGTGCTTATTGTAGACATTAATTTAATTCTAAAAGTTTTACGAATGAAAAATTTTTTGAAATTAAAATTGTAGAAGACTAACAGATTAAATCTGTTTTGATATTCAAATTTTGTTATATTTCTTTAATCAAGTAAAAGGCCTTTTTCTATTTTATTTTATCCATAATATATAATTATATTTAGTCTTGAATAATTCTCATTATGGAATGTCAATGGTTTGAAGAAAACCATAGAATACCTTACAGTTTTCTGTGATTTTGTGACGAACTGACTACCTGGATTTTTGAAGTAAGTCTGTTTCAAACCAGTTCCGTGTTACACTCTAAGGTATGATATTCTGATTGTTAGTTGATTTTGATATTTTGAATGTTATCTAGGGCCGATGAAGAGATTATCCGTATTCTAATTGTTTTTTGAAGATATGTTTTGAGAGATTTTTTGAATTAACTTATTTGAATATATTAAATATTTCAAATAAATTATATTTTTCGAGAAATCCTTAAGTTGTGTTTTATGTGTTTGAAAAGGAATTGGTTTCATTATTGTAAGATCAGAAACAAAATTTTGTCTCCTTCAAATATTTATTTATTAATTTTAATTGCCTTTTTTATATTGGTTGGTTTATGTATTCCATTCGACATTCTATATTGAGTTTTGATTATATACGTCTATTAAATATAAGCGGTGCTTATTGTAGACATTAATTTAATTCAAAGAGTTTTTTGAATGAAAAATTTTTTGAAATTAAAATTGTAGAAGACTAACAAATTAAATCTATTTTGATACTCTCCAATAGCTCCATAAGACCATTTCCCAATAGCAAGTAGTCAATTTTATAAGGGCACCGTTAAAATGGATGCATTTTATAACAGAAAAAGTACCTTGACTGTGTTGTTTACAATATAAGATATAAAATTAAATATTAAAACAAATTAATATATGTTTATCTTCTACAATTTTAATTTAAAAAATTTTATTCAAACAACTTTTAGAATTAAATTAATGTCTAAAACAAGCACCGCTTATATTTAATAGACGTATATAATCTAAACTCAATATACAATGTCAAATGGAATAAATAAACCAAAAGATACACGAAAGTCCCTAAAATTAATAAATAAATATTTAAAGGAGACAAAATTTGTTTCTGGTCTTGCTCTCAAAACGCCATTTGTATCTTAAAAACATGAACACACTTAAAGGACCTCCCAAAGAATATAATTTATTTGAAATATTTAATATATTTAAATATTCGAATAAGTAAATTCAGAAATCTCTCAAAGCATGCACTATATCTTCAAAAAACAAATATAGTTCAAAGCAATTCCGTCTTCAGTCCTGAAATATATTCAAAATATTAAAATCAAAAAACTAACCTGTACCAAAGCACTCACCACGTGTAAATGAATAATGTTTCGAGACATAGATCATCTTTATAATTCAAGATTTATCTATGCTCTAACAGAATCAAAGAACAGTGTGAGCTATTTTTAAGGCTTACCTAAATTCATTGACACTGCATAATGAGATTTATTGAAGCCAAGATATAATTATATATTATATATAAAATAAAATAGAAAGGCCTTTTACTTGATAGAAGAAATATAACAAAATTTGAATATTAAAACAAATTAATATATGTTTATCTTCTACAATTTTAATTTAAAAAATTTTATTCAAAAAACTTTTAGAATTAAATTAATGTCTAAAACAAGCACCGCTTATATTTAATAGACGTATATAATGCTTGTTTTAGACATTAATTTAATTCTAAAAGTTTTTTGAATAAAATTTTTTAAATTAAAATTGTAGAAGATAAACATATATTAATTTGTTTTAATATTCAAATTTTGTTATATTTCTTCTATCAAGTAAAAGGCCTTTCTATTTTATATAAAATTAAGATTAAAAATCAGTCTTCTATTGAGTTTCGAAGTGAGTGGTGCCCTGTGTGTAGATAAGGACGTGTTCTAAGGACGAAAATATCGAGACAGATGCGCCGTATTTGCAAAATCTGTCCTGACAATTTTTGTTTGCTTTGTGGAGAATTTATGGTGGAATCACAAACCGGGCGATTTTCCGAAAATGTTAAAAAAGCCTACTTCCAATAATTTGTGTTTTAGTTGTAGATCAAGACAAGTAGTGGACTCTCCATGTGTGCTGTGTTAGTTGTAGCCTATCATTGGTGCAGTGAATGAATGCGAAAAGAATAAGCATACCTTTGGCAGTCCCTATGATATCGTGAGAACCCACTTATAATTTAGACGATAGGTATTTTTGCCTGACAAAGACTGAAAGTTATTCCAAAAATATAAAGCACAAGATCGACTTTGCAAATTTGCAGTCTGCAATACAGCCCGTTAATGCAAAATGTTGTTAAGGAAGATACTGGATGCAACGAATCATCAGACACCACCGAAGATCATATTTTCAGCCACATTGGTACATTTTATCTACTTTGACATTATTGCAATAAAACCACTTAGTTAAAAAAAATTAATATCGTGTGTCTTGGATGTGAAGAGTGTTAAGAACCATGTTTGCAGTAAATTTGATCTTATTTTCATTAGTATTAACAGTTTTTCACAACTACTCTTGGACATTATGAATACATAAATATTCAAAATGATGTGTGTCAAGTTTCACGAGGTTATATCGCGATTTTTGACTCCCGAGTTAAAAGGTGAAAATCAGTGGAAATCAACCGATTTAATTTTCGAAACCAGGTTATAGGCAATTTGTATACCTCTACTTTTTGCGGGCTAGTCTTGATTGCGACAATATTCGCTCAAAACTGAGTAAACAGTGCGTTTCTTGTATTAAAATTCTATCAAAGAAGTTCCCAGGTCTTCCATGTGGTACTTGCGAGCGATATTATCATGCCAATTCCGTATGTTGCGATGTAAATAAACAGCAACTATCAATCATCGATACGTTACCTGGGGGTCGATGGCTCTGCGGCGGTTGCCGTATAGATTCGCCCGCACCGAGTCGCAATACTCGATCGCGGGCTGTAGTCGCGGCGGACGCAGCGGCGTCTCTTTCTCGGGACGATGACGGAGATGATGCTGAGGACGGTGCTGGCGGTGGTCGTCGCGTTTCTTCCGTTAACACTGAACTAGAGCTGTTGCGGAGTGAGATTCGGGAGATAAGGAGGAGCGTCGATTTCTGTTCTGATAAAATTTCCGATTTCGAGGACTTGGTGAGGAATCTTAAGGGTTTGCAAAAGCTTACGGAAGATTTGAGGTCGGAAAACAAACAACTTAAGGATCAGGTGACCTCTCTAAATTTTAAACTGAATGCCATGGAACAGTATACGAAATCTAACAGTGTTGAAATTCATGATATCCCGGAAAGTAAGGATGAAAACTTATTCCGAATAGTTGATAGCATTGGAAACTATCTTGGTCACTCGTCGAAGAGAGAAAAGATCGATAACATCATAAGAGTGCCTACTAGGGTACCTCTAAAACACAAACCTATTGTTGTTAAGTTTGTATCTAAGCTGGATAGAGATGAGTTCCTTGCCAAAGCGAAGAATAAACGTGCCCAATCGAATAGTCGATCTTTGAGTATCGATGGAATTTCCAATAAGTTCTTCGTCAATGAACACCTCACCACTGCGAATAAGATTTTGCATAAAAGAGTTCGCGATGCAGCTAAAGAAGGAAAGTATAAATTCGTTTGGGTTCAGAATGGTAACATCCTTGTACGCAAGGATGACAAAAGCAGAACAATTCAAATATCTAGTGAAATTGATATCTCTAAGATGAATTAACATCTTCTTTATTGTTTTCTTTTGTGCGGTGAATATTGATTTGTCTGATCTTGATGGGACTTCACATTTTTTATCAGAATGTTAGAGGTTTAAAAACTAAACTTCATGAATTTAAAGGAAATATCTCTTGCAATGCTCATGACATCATATTCATAACAGAATCATGGCTAAATAGTTCTGTGTTTGATTCCGAACTTATCGATACTGAAGTATATTCAGTATTCCGCCGTGACCGAGAAACCACCATCAGTGATAAAAAAACGGGCGGAGGTGTTTTAATCGCCGTGAAGAATATGCTTGGTGCCTCTTTGGTTCCCCAATTCCAGAGTGATGCCGAGGATCTATGGGTTAAGATAACGATTGGTTCCACGAAAATTTTTTTGTGCTGTGTCTACCTGCCCCCTGGAGGTGATGTGGCTAGTGCTAGTTTTTCTTCAAGATTGAGTGTTCTGAAGAATAATATAGAACGTGATCTGATTATTATGTGCGGAGATTTCAACTGTTCCTCCATTAAATGGATAGGTAACCCAGATGCCAATAATTCATATTTTGAACCAAATAATGTAGAGGTAAAATATTCTGATCTCATAGATGCTCTCTCTGTATGTGAGATGATGCAGTTCAATAGTGTTGTTAACAGAAATCGGAGAATTCTTGACTTGATCCTATGTAATCAGTTTCATTTGTCTCGGGTTACTTCATGTAACAGTCCATTGGTGGGAGAAGACACACATCATCCTTCATTAGAATTTATGCTAAAATTAAATATCAAATATCTCACAAAATCAAGCACTTGTACCTACAATTTTAGAAAAGGCAATTACGATAGCATAAACAATGAACTGTCTTCCGTACCATGGTCTGAATTGCTTTGTGGTGGTGACGTTGACACTGATCTGAACTTATTTTATGGCATAGTTGATGGTCTTATCGAAGAATTTGTTCCTAAAAAGCACATCAACTCTAGGTTTCCATCATATTTTTCTAAACAGACCATTAAATTAGTGAAAAAGAAAAACAAAATTCATAAAAAATTGAAAATCTATAATAACACAAGAGATTTACTTGAGTTTCGGCGTCTCAGAGCATTGTCAAAGATCATGATCAAATGTGATTATTCCAACTATATTAAATTCGTTGAAGGCGAGCTGACCAATAATCCTAAGCTTTTTTTCAATGTTGCATCAGTCAAGAGTAAAAATAATGGACTTCCCTCTTCAATGATATACAAGGATGAAGTTAGTACGGGTAAGCAGGAAATTTGTGGGAGTTTTGCTCAGTACTTCCATAGTGTTTTTGTTGATCCATTAAACTCGACGAATAATTTAGTTTCTACTGTAACTGATTCACCTGCGTACCTCTCTAAAATTGTCATAACTGCTGGGGAAATCGAGAAATCTATAAGGTCTCTGAATCAAAGTAAGGGTGCCGGATCGGATGGCATTCCACCATATTTTGTACGCCATTGTCCTGCTTTATGCCTTCCACTTGAGCATATCTTCAACCTATCCCTCCGCATTGGGAAATATCCTCAGCGCTGGAAGATTGCGTCTGTTGTCCCAGTCTTCAAAGGAGGTGATAAATCTGTTGTTGAAAACTACCGCCCCATCAGTAAATTGTGTGCTTTTTCTAAGCTTTTTGAAAAACTTGTTTACGATCATTTATATAATTTGGTGAAAAATCAGATCATTCCGGAACAGCACGGATTTTTAAGGGGCAAGTCCATAGAGACTAACCTTTTATTATTTGTGACCTATTTGGAAGAGGCGATGGACAAGCGGGTGCAGGTTGACGCTGTATACACCGACTTCAGTAAAGCATTTGATAAAATTTCGCATAGAATCCTCAGTCATCGTCTTTCTGGGGTCGGTGTGGGGGGTAGTCTTTTGCGCTGGTGCGAATCATACATGACTGGTAGGGTGCAGTACATTTCTGTGGAAGGATGTAGGTCAGATGAGTTCACATGTCCATCTGGTGTGCCTCAGGGCTCCCACCTTGGGCCCTTATTTTTCTTGATCTATATCAATGATATTATTTCCGCCTTTCAGAGATGTAAAGTGCTCCTTTATGCGGACGATTTAAAAATTTTTTACACCATTAGGTCTATCGAGGATTGTAAGATCGTACAAGGAGAGTTGGAAAAATTCTCGGAGTTTTGTCGTACAAGGAATTTATTTTTGAATATTTCTAAATGTAGGACAATTACATTTACACGTAATAAGGCTCCAATTCTGTTTCACTATGGCATTGATCAGGCGACATTGGAGAGAGGTGATAACATCAGGGATTTAGGCGTTGTTCTGGATGGGAAATTAACTTTCGCATTCCATATTGATGGTATTGTCAGCTCCGCGAGTAGAATGTTGGGATTTTTGTTTAGGAGTTGTAGGGTCTTTGGGGGCATCAGGTCGGTTCTGAGTATATACTATGCTTATGTTTTTAGTCGATTGAATTTCGCTTCGGTCATTTGGAATCCACAGTACAAAGTTTACATAGAAAGAATCGAAAGAATACAGAATAAATTGCTGAAATATTTAAGCTTCAAAGGTAATTTCTCTGTCTTAGATGATAACGTCAGTTTTTATTATATGGCCAGAAAACATTTTAATTTAATTTCTCTTCAAAATAGACGTACGATGGGCGATGTAATTATGTTGAGGAAAATTGTAAGTGGTGAGTTGCAGGTACCGGATTTATTACAGGAAGTACAGATTAATGTCCCTAATTTCAATTTAAGATCTTTCGAAATTTTTCATGTACCTTTTAGAAGGACAAATGCTTCCAAGAACTCTCCATTAATTAGAATGTTCCGAACCTGCAATGAACTACGTATTGTCGATGTATTTCATTGTGCTAACATCAAGGTGCAACTCAAGAGATATTTTTTGATGCAGTGAGGCATTTTTGTTTTTTGTCTGGTGTAGAGATTTTAGTTGATTTTTGATTTTTTTTTTTCTGTTTTCATCTCATTGTACCTAATTAGTGGATACTGTTCATGGGTCTTCGACCTGTTTGTGTTCCCAATGCTTAAATAAATATAAATAAAAATAAATAAAAGCTAATGATTTCTTCTCTTGACGTTCATTATACATATATAAATATAAATTCAGAGAAGAGAAGGTTTGACTCTGTCGAGGGGCCCAATGTCCCCTGGGAGAAAAGCTGCGGTGCTGCAGGAGAATTGGATGACAGTTGAAGCAATTTCTTAATGCTCCAATAAAGACGCCATGTTACGTAACCTATTCCCTACGGTCAACTGTCTAGCAAGATTGGGAATCGAACACCATTATCCTTGGGATCTCGAGCCTATACTGAGGAATAAGCTGGTTGGACGACCTGTCGAGGATAGCAAATTTGACAGATGAAGTTGCCTTTCACTCCAACCAATTTGGTATTTGAATCTGCAATGTGATTTGATGAATAGCGTATTCATTTTGGAAATCTCGTATCGTGTGAAAAGATCCTCATCTTTCCAGAAATCTATTTATTTAATCGTGTTTTGTCCGTATTAAGATTTGAATTTATTTTCAGGGACTCCTTTTGCTGAAGGGTATTTCATCTGTTACTTTCTAATAGTTGATCAAAATCCAAACAAGTGTTCAGAAATTATCAGGTTACACTACCAATAAAATTCAAAACTGCAACTAAGAAGTATTACTTTATCTTCGGATAAGTGAAAACTCAATAAACTGCTACAAAATGTCAGCACAGTATAGAAAAGTGGTAACAGTTATTATATAAATATATAAAAAAATTTGAATATACATCGTATGATCATTCATTATAATCAGATTATTTTTATTATCAGCTGTAGAAATAGCTTCGTGCGGTTTTAATAATAAATGCAGCTACTAGTTTATTATTCCTTTGTTTAGTCTGGCAACACCTTCATTTTGAAGTGTAATCATTAGGTTTTCTTTTCAGTATCTGTCATTTCGATGAAATTTAAACATCATAGTTTCTGCGTGCTTTGAAAATGTCAACTTTTGTACTGAATAATGTGTTTTTGCGGAAAGTTTCACTTCATTTCTTCAATGTAAATAGAAGGCTGTGGAAAGTCATCATATGTAAGTGGATGTTTAGGGTGACCATGCTATATCTAAACGAACGTGTAAAAGCGAGTTTGCCTGGTTTGAAAGTGGCAATTTTGATTTGAAAGATCAAGAAGTGCGCCACTAAAGGCAAGATCCACCACAGACGCAAAAACACTCGGAATCCATCGACCAGCCATTTGCTATCGTTCAAAAACAATGGAAATGATTCGAAAAGGTAGAAAACTGAGTGACGTATAAACTCAAGCCAAGAGACGTCGAACGCAGTTTTTTGACATGTAAACAACTGCTCCAACGGTATAAAAGAAGGGGGTTTCTGCATCGAATTGTAACAAGCGATGAGAAGTGGGTCCATTACCATAATCCTAAATATCGAGCAACGTATGGATACATCAACTGTCAAGTTGATTGTGACTGACTTTCTCGCCAAAAACTCAACAAACGTGCTTCAGCAACCACCGTATTCGCCGGATTTGGCTCCCTGCGACTTTTTCCTCTTACCAAAACTAAAATTGCCACTTCGTGGCACCCGTTTTGAGTCGATTGAAGCCATAAAACAAAATTCGGCGCGAGAGCTAAAGTCCATCCCGGAAAGCGCCTATAAAAAATGTTTCGATAAATGGAAGTGCCGTTGGCATAGATGTATTGGAGCAAATGGAGCCTATTTGGAAGGCGACCCAATAAATTTTGACGATTAAATGTAAAAATGTTGTTTTAATTGAAAATTCCCGGTACTTTCTTGACAGAGTAGTATATCACCAATTCTCTAAAATAAAGCTTCAATTCATTACAAAAAACTGCACGAACTTAGTTAGACTTCTACTATAAACTCATTTGAAAATATCAATAATTGTCAATTGTAGAAAAAAAGTGGCCATTTTCGATGTGACAAGCTGCAAGTGTGGAAGTTTGTTTATTTTTAGTGAGTTCATTTCGTATTGTTGAATGTAGTTCCTCTAGAAAGTATCCGGAATTTATTCTTTTTCATAATTTATATACACATTCTAAGACAAAAGTAATTTATTAAATAAGTTGTGCAGATAGTCGGCTATGGTCAAAGTTGCATGGCAACACTAAGTCTCAAATATTGTTGATTATCAAACAATGTTTATTGTTTCATGAAGACCGCGTAATATTAAAGGAAACAATTCAAACGTTTTATTGGCCTAAGGACGACTCAATCCGCGCCTGGGTTTGGAAATCTACGAAATATAAAAGTTGTCCAGAAATCGTTCGTAGTCACTGAAAAGACAAGGTTACATATCAAGGAAACCAAAAAACATCCCTATAATGGCACAAAAGGTACGAAGGATAGAATTTTGTGAACGTTTTCAATAATATAATTTTAATAATGTCCTTATATCTGGTGAAAGTTGTTTCCAACTTGGTGGAAATCATTTAAAAATCCTATCAACACAATCTGTTACCGTTCAAATTTCCAAAAATAATGGTTTCGGGAGCAATATCTCAGCTTGGTGCTACACCTCTTTGTATAGTTGATTTTACCATTAATAGTGAAAATTATTGTGTCATTCTTAACGACTTTCTCCTTGAAACGGCTTTACATTCAGAGGGGTGGCCTTTTCAGCACGATAATGAAAGATGCCATACTTCGACCTATACTCAAGCTTAGATGCAAAAAGACAACTGTTTCATGGCTAGCAGCTTCACCAGATCTTAGTCCCATTCAAAACATATGGGGACTAATGGAGATTGAAGTTGAACGAGCAACGCCACGAAAAGAAGATGATATAATTCAGTCAGTTTTACAGTCCTGAACTACCATCGCCGAAAATTATGGAGGTGATCTAGTTTCGGCTGAACCTCGACGTTTAGTCAAGTGTTTGAAATGAAGGTTGTATAAGTAAATAAGATGAATCTTTTGTTATAATTTCCTAATTCATGAATTAAAAATGTATACTAAATAATTACAATTGAGCTCCGTTTTTTCCGGATACTTTCTAGACGGACTGTATATTCCGACATTGTTACACTCATATGTAAAAATGCAGAGATTTACTTTCAAAATAATAGTTTCACCATAGCATTACTTCATTCTATAATTATAATTAGGAGCATCAAAACAGGACTTCATCTGTATAATTATTATTAGGATCATCAAAACATGACTTCATTGTATAATTATTAAAAAATATTGTATATATTCAGTCGACAAAGATCCGTAAATTTATATTTCAATAGAGACGAAAAGCACTGACGTGAAATCAAAGTTTTTGCCCGCTTGTTCATTAGTCCATTTTTCCTGAAAATTTCAGATCGATTAAGTAATTCTGGGACATATTTGACGAATAAAACCTTAGAATTTTGTGGTAGCATGGTAGCGCTCATCGTTATCCGTTTACATTTATTTTAAATTTCTAATAATACGATCTTCAAGAAATTTTTCACGAACATGCGCGTTATTCTAATTACAAATTACACGAAATATGTATTTAATTTAGGCTACTTTATATCAATGCCTATGGATTGTTGATAAATAAATCGGCCTATTTTTTTTAATGTGAAAAATAAACATAGTATGTAGATACTATACAGGTATGGAAAAGACAGTCGAAAACATAAGGAATTCAGTGTTAATCTCAAGACGCTCAGTGGAGAAATGGAAGAATCAAAAACTCAGCGCTATGCGATAACTTTAATCTATGAATTAATGACATATTATTTACTAAGTAGAAACACAATTATTATTCACTAAAAATTGAATTACTACATGTATTCTGCATACCTATTTCATTAATAAGGAGTATGAGCTATGGTAGTAGAAAGTTTTAGAAATCTAGACAGTTTAAAATACATCTGTATAACAATTCTATATTCAAACAAATCAGCCGATCAATTTATTTGCATACATATTTATTTTATCGCCTCAAAAGCAGATTTTCTCCGAAATAATACAGGTGCGCAAACGAATTATCCTAAAAATATTCATTAAGCCCATATTCAGGAATCCATTCCGCCGTGAATTCTCTTTTTCGTCTACTATCGAAGCGGTAATTTGAGTTTTAGAGACAGAAACATGTCAGCTGGATCCATATCAGAAACACGTTAGTTGCTTGATAAGATTTGTGTAGATTTTGACTAGAAATTCGTTCACAATGACACAGAAATTTCAACGACTCCCTCATACTTGAGCGATTAATTTTCAGATTGAAAAAACCATTTTCAGTCACTATATACTTCATTTGAACGATATTGAGTTCAGTTAAAAATGTTGATGACCAGTCAAAGTGAGTGCAAATCTTCAACCCCACCTCGACAAATTTTGAATGCACTGTATTGCACAGGTTTTTTTTTCATAAATTAGATTTGCACACAAAATTCCATTTGTATTAAAAACATTTGAAAGGATTTTTGTTCACTCGGGATGAAGTGACAAAATGGAGAAATGTAAACAAATTAAGTAACGAATATCGCTCAAACTCCGCACGTGGAAAGCGGACAGTATTAACTCAGCTACAAAAAACAGTTGTTGATTGTTCTATTTTCTGAATTCGAGTTCATTTGAAGTTGCTTACGGTCTTCCTTTTCCACTAAAATTGTAGCAATTTAATTTTTGACGTGTAACAACTAATTTTCGACTGATTCTAAAAATTGTACCCATAATATTGGCGAATTTTGGTGGAATGGTTCATTTGGATGAGTTCCATTACCTGTCGAAAAGGTTTGAACTTTAAAAACACCCTGTATATTAAAATAAAGATTTCATTTCACTGGCACCATATAATGGTTCATAAGGGTAGCAGTGCCTTTGAAATACAGAAAACAAATATTCATAAAGTGATCAATTCGATTGGTTTAAAGCAAATGTATTGTACTATATATTGTCTGTTCGTAAGTGGTCATTTCTTCTAATATTACATTTTAATGAAATTATAAAGTATCTGTGAGAGGGTTGAGTAGCTGGATTCTGAAGATAAAGTTTTCATATAATTGCGTATCATGTATCTACGTCCTTAAGACGATACTGAACTAACGTGGAAGGGCCACATCCTTGGATATCCGGACCCTGATCTTGTCCATGAAGTATTTATTCTATTGGAGTTAACTTCGTAGTTTGCTCGTGTTAATTTCATCCAGCCAATGAAATTCGAGCCCTATATCAAATAATACTGTTTTGAATTCAAATAGGGAAATCTATTTGCTATAGTGCCCTCAGATTTGCTGCTGGCAGAAACTTCAATAATATAGTTTGGTCTGAGTATCAATAACAGTTCAACAATTCAGCTGAATCTTGAATACTTGAAAAATTAAATTAACATTTAATTGTATCATTCTTGAAAAAATTAAGGGAAAGCAATGAAAGAGTTTCTTTCAATTGTATCTGTGCAGTTTTTTCTCCGAAACCAGACAATTATTAGGGGTA
Organism: Megalocaria dilatata; assembly: GCA_034642435.1. NCBI lineage: Eukaryota > Metazoa > Arthropoda > Insecta > Coleoptera > Coccinellidae > Megalocaria > Megalocaria dilatata. The sequence continues at coordinate 46,451,702 of CM067856.1, forward strand.
GAGATAATGTCGTGAGGTTTTCATAACAGATGTCAGGATATTCTCAATATCCTGCTCAATGTGTTGCCGAAAAATCTGGTAACTGTTGAATTCTTTCCGACGGCAGTCTATGGGTAACAAGGTTTTTTGTAATTGGTTCCAAGCATGCTCCATTGGATTTGGGTCAGAGGATTTTGAAGGTGATACTAGATGTGGAATTCCGTGGTTTTCTACAGCACTATCACCTGGTTGAATCTGGGGGGCAATATATTATCATCCAGAAAAACGAAATCATATATATTATCTTCCAGAAAGTGTAAAATTATGTGACTACTCCGTTGAAAACTTCAGCAACAAATGTCTGAGATGTCAAGCTTCTTTGAAATACTAATAACAAGTCAGTTCTGCGATCGATACAAACTCCACCTCAAACTATAATTGTGCTTCCTCGAAAAGAATGGACTTCTGGAAAGAAGCGGAGGTTCCTTCTTATGAGTGAACGGGTCGATACCCATACTCTATCGAAAGAACGTCAATATCTGGACTCGTCAGTAAAGAGTACTCTAATCTTTGACGCTTGCATTCGCGAACAAGTGGAACTCTTCTTAACACGCTGTTAGATTGACTTCATAAAGACGTCCTTTGCCTATGCCTAGGGAAATTGAAGTACCTGTGGCATCTAGGAGACATTTACTTGTCATTCTGCATGTACTGAGAGGCTGCCTTCTCACCCAAAGAGTTCAAAATCAGCCTCCTACTGGCTATGTAGAACTTGGTCTACCACATCTGGGTCTTTCGACGAACAGTTTCAGTTGCTAGTACCGTGATATCACAATTTGGATAACATTGAAGAAATATGCCACTTGCAATGGTCCTTTAGCAGCCTGAAGCATTACAAGAGCTTTGTTCGTATCATTCTCAGATAAGATTTGTTATGGCATAATTAAAATTTTATTTTTAGTTGCTTAGGATCGTTTGATTATATTGAAAACGAAATACAGACTGAAGATAAAATCATTAAAAGGTGCATTTCTAACACACAAATGGACAAAAAAAATAGATTGTTCCGAGTATAGGTGATAATAACAAGATGCATCGTTGAAAAACATCAGTATAAAAATCCAAAGATGATAAATCACAAGATCTTGGTGGCCAACTCACATCGCCGAAACGAGAAATTACGCGTTCTGGGATTTTTTCTTGAAATTAAGCCAAAACGGGTCTTGTTGCGCCATCTTGTTGGCACCAAATCTCTTACAATTCCATATCATTAATTTCAGACCAAAAAAATCGGTGACCATTTGGCTGTAAGGATGAGAATTGATGGTTTGAATGACGCCTTCTTCATTTTCAAAGAAGCTCCACCAGAGCAAATTGCACGCTATACAGTGACTTTTTTTGCATGTAATGGTCTCTCAGCAGTTACATGAGGATTTTCACTGTCCCAGATGCGATTGTTGACATAATCACCGAGTGAAAAATGTACTTCTTCGCTGAAGAAAATTCGATGCGAATAATCGTCATCCAAACGTTGTCGTTCAAGCATCCAATCGGCATATGTTCGACGCATTCTATGGTCAGTCGGCTTTAGTTCTTGTGTCAACTGAACTTTATAATGACGGAAATGCAAATCCAAATGCAAAATACGGCATAGCGTGCCGTAAGAGATGTCCAAATATTGTGCGCGCCGATGAATTGATAAATTTCGATCTTCTTCAACACTTTCACTCTCAGTAGAAAAATTTTTTGTCGGTCGTGCATTTCGATGATATATGGGAATTGAGACATCAGTAACAGATCCAGCCTCTTCGAATTTTTTCACCGTGTTGCCAAATGTATGCTCAGAGGAACGATTATGTCGACTATAATCTGCCAGTAATGCACGAAACGTACTTACTACAAAATCATTGTTTTGTATTAGGTTTTCACAATTTTCAAACATTCAGCAGTAGTTGAACGATCAATATTCTTAAATGGCTAACCTTCAACAGAATATCTAAGGCTTCGCATCACAGTTCTGTTCAATATATGTCATTGAATGATGGCTGTGAAATCTGGACCACGAAATGGATAACCCTTTATACTGTTAAACAACGAGTATGAAACATTTACGGCAATATTATGGAGTCCATAGGGGTCAGAATATTTTGATTCTAAATTCAATTAATTCAGTATCAACATCAATTGATTAAAATTATGGAAAAAAATTCTCAAAAATCAATAAAGCGTGGTAAAGGCAGAGAACTTTCATACATCTGATGCAATGCTCTTCATGAAATTATGCACTAAATATTCAATTCATTAAAAGTTTTAATCACTAATTACAACTTAATCCTTCGATACCTATTCCCCTGCAATATAGAGAAATCTAGTGAAAACATTTTGGTAACATTGTCGAAAAGATAATGTCAAATCTGAGAGAATTTTATCCTGCTTCTATTGGGGAAACAAATTAATTTGGTCCCTCTTCAAAACACGGCTCTAAAAAGATTAAATTTTAAAATAGTAGCAGCGGATTGCCTCAGTTTCAGACAGATTCGATATGTTCCTATAACATACAGTTTCAATTGTTTTAAGCTTCACAGAAAACGGTTTTTGTAACGCTACTGAAAATGTCAGAGTTTTTGATAAGTGTGCAGCATTTGCGAGAAGTTTCATTTTTTTGTTTTAAATGGAAAACAAGCAAGCATACAAGTTCATTGTATGCTTGTGGAAGTTTACGCTGAGAATACTCCAACTGACAAGTCATGTGAAGAATGGATTCGGCGCTTCAAAAATGGTGATTTAAGCGTTGAAATAGATCTTGGAAGACTGAAATTGTTTCGAGGACGATGCATTACCGACATTATTCGATCAAGATCCGAGTCTAAGGCAAGAACGGTTGATTCTTACGTTAGGGGTGACCCAACAAGCAGGGTCTGTACGTTTGAAACCTATGAGCCTGATTGAATGCGAAGTAATTGAGATCCTTACGAATTGAAGCCAAGAGATTTGGAAGGGCGATTATTTTCTTGTGAGCAGCTGCTTCAAAGAAAGAGAACAAAGGGTTTTTCACACCGGGTAGTGAGTGACTGGTGACGAAAAGTAGATCTTCTACGATCACCCGGCCACTCGTTGCCATCGACTTCAAAATCAACACCAGAGCTGAACATTCATTGCTCGAAAGTTATGTTATGTATCTGTTGGGAGCAAGGATGTGTTGTGTACTACGAGCTGCTAAAACCTGGTGATTTTATTACGGGTGATCGGTACATATTGCAATTACTTCGTTTGAACCATGCATTACAAGAAAAACAGCAGAATATACGGACAGAAATGAATAAGTTATTCTTTTACATAACAACGCTCAGCCTCACGTTGCAAAAGTTGTCCAAAAATATTAAAAAACGATCAAATGGGATATCTTACGGCACCCTCTGTATTCTCCGGACATTGTTCCTTCTGACTATCGGCTGTTTCGACAGATGCAACACGATTTAGCAGGACAACGCTTTACTTCTTTCGATAAAATCATAAATTGTCCTCAAAAATGCCTGTGAGGTGGGGAAAAAAGTAAGCAGTGATGGCCAATATTTTGATTAATTTGTCAATTAATTATCTTTTAAAATAAATAGATTTTTGGAGCTAAAAAATCGGACGCAATTAATTTGTACTCCCAACAGATTGAATAAAGGGTCTTTCAATGGGAACGACTCATTTTTAAATTGACATTACTCAGGCATGGCACCCACTGTTTATTATTTGTGAAATTGACAGTTGTATCTGTCAATGTCTACCAGTTAATCATGGAAAGGGACACACTCCAACAACGTTTACAAATAATCCAAATTTATTATGAAGAATCGCGATCTGTTACTCTAACTTAACGGGCTTTAACTTCAATTTTTTGTCGTTTGAAACAAATTTTCCTCTTCATGCTGTTACAGTGCCAGTGAGACAAAGAAATGTAAGAAGTAAAGAGGATATTGGTGCCGTACGTGAAAGTGTTCGTAAAGGCCATAATTTATCGTTTTCTTGACTTTCACAAAAAATAGGCGTCTCCCAGACGTCTTCGTGGCGAATTTTACGAAAATATTTTAGTTTATATCCATACAAAATTGGTTTAACCGAAAGAACTCAAACCAACAGATCATTTAAAACGTCCTGGGTTCAGTAATTGGTGCTTAGAAAAATTAGGAAATGATGCAGATTTGCTTAAGAAAATCATTCTCAGCTATGGGGCTTATTTCTGGTTAAACGGTTACGGCAGAATTGCCGTAACTGCAGTGGTGATAAACCAGAAGAACATTAAGAACTGGCATTACATGTTTGGTGAGGATTTTATGCTGGAGGAGTGATTGCACCTTTTTTTGTCAATGGAAATCGTTATCGTTCAATGTTGATTGATTTTTTATGGCGTAATTACTAACATACCACCTGATTTGTGTGAGAGAGTCATGGGTTCATCGAATTAATTCCTGCCAGCGTTTCCGTGCTGGACATTTGAATGGCGTTTTATTTCATTACTAATGGTATCCATTGTACTTTATAAAGAAGTAAAAATTTCAATAATTTTCTGATAAATAATTTGTTTTATTTAGAAAACAAAATAGGGCGCTGTTGGAATAGAAAATTTCCATTAGTTCCTGACATAAACTATCGGGTATTTTTTTTAGAGTGATATAACTTTCGATAGGGATAACTTTGATTTAACAGAAGGTTTAGAAGCCTTGTTGTTTTGACATTTTTATTCAGTAAGCATTGGCAAATTATCATGGAAAGTCTCACGCCCCAACAACGTTTACAAATTGTTGAAATTTATTATCAAAATCAGTGTTCTATTCGCCAAACTTATAAAGCACTTCCTGAAATTTATGGTTTACATAATCGTCCATCAAAGCAGCTTATTCGTCGAACTATCGATAGATTGGGACAACATTTTCTCTACTCAATGCAACAACAAAAACAAGACAAAGAACTGTGCGTACAAAAGAAAATTTAGCTGCTGTAAGTCATAGTGTTAATGATCATCCAGATTTGTCTACTCGTCGACGTTCACAACGCATTGGACTCTGTGCTGATAGACATATGGACAATTTTGCTTAAAGATCTTGGTCTACACCCATACAAGTTCCAACTGGTTCAAGAGCTAAAATCACTTGACCATAATAAGCGTCGTTTGTTCGCTGGTTGGGCCCTAGAACAGCTTGAAGTTGATCCACTTTTTAACCGTGAAATTGTGTTCAGTGATGAAGCTCATTTCTGGTTGAACGGCTATGTAAACAAGCAATATTGCCGTATATGGAGAGAAAGCAATCCTCAATAAGCTCTGCAGGTTCCATTACATCCTGAAAAATGCACTGTAATGTGCATTAGACGCTGGAGGCATCATCGGTTCATATTTCTTTAAAAACGATGCTGGAACTAATGTTACAGTGAATAATGCTCGTTGACCAATGATTATTTGTTTCAAAATTTGAATGGTATCGATCCAGAAGTGTTTTGGTTCCAACAGGATGGTGCTACACCTCATGCTGCTACCGTAACAATTGATTTATCGAAAGAATGATTTGGCGATAACATGATTTCGATAAATGGTCCAATTAATTGGCATCCAAGATCATGCGACATAACTGGATTATTTTCATTGGGAATGTGTCAAGTCATTGGTTTATGCTGATAAACCAGAAACAATAGACGCTTTGGAAGCCAACAGAACTGTTGTTATTGATGAAATGAGGCCTGAATTACTCGAAAAAGTGGTCCAAAATTGGTCTGGTCGAATGCGGTTCCTCAGAGCTAGTCGTGGTGGGCATATGCCAGAAATTATTTTTAAACCATAAATGTCATAAAATTATCTTTCAAATAAAAAGAAATTTGGCTTAAATCTTAATTTATTTGTGTTTTATTTCAATTTAAAGTTTTATCACTCCAAAAAAAAAAACACCCGATATAACACAATCTCGTTTCATTATTTTTATACGGATTATGTAAATATTAACTGTCGGTTCTAGCTGGAAATAGTCCACTGTTCCAACTAATACATTCCCCAAAACAAAATACCCTGTCCGAATTTATTTTTTTTACGGCGTACACACTGCCGTAACACTATCGACCTCTCCCTAACTTCTGGGGGTGAAATATCGTATGTACAGCTCAACAAGTTCCGTGGTGCATAGCAGCAATTTATTAGGTTGTATCTAGCGAGCAGGAGTCACGAACGAATGGTGTTGCCTCAACCTGTTCGTGCTTTTCGCTAGAATTCGTTCCAGCGTCGAAAAAAAATAATAGTTTTGGGACTTCGCATTCGTTTTCTACCAAATTGATGCATACTCCGTTCAATCATACGGTGATTAGGAAAAAGTTATAAGTTTGTCTATCTTTTTGAGATGTTAATTTTTAATGGTTCGCAGAAGTTTGAATACGAGTTTGAATTGAATCTGGTTTGATTCAATCATTTTTCAATGAGAAATTATTTTTTGAATATTAAACAGATTTGATCTGTCAGTCTTCTACAATTACAATTTCAAAAAAAAATTTATTCGAAAAACTTTTAGAATTAAATTGATGTCTACATAAGCACCGCTCATATTTCATAGACGTATATAATCAAAACTCAATATACAATGTCAAATGGATTAAATAAACCAATAAATATAAATAGTCATTTAAAAATAAATAAATGAATATTTGAAGGAGTCAAAATGTTGTTTCTGATCTTACCACTATGAACACCTTTCAAAAACATAAAACTCAACTTAAGGACTTCTCAAAAAATATAATTTATTTGAAATATTAAAATAATTTGAATATTCAAATAAGTTAATTCAAAAATCTCTCAAAACATGCACTATCTTCAAAAAACAATTAGAATTCCGATAATCTCTTCATCGGCCCTAAATAATATTTAAAATATCAAAATGAACTAACAATCAACAATGATTGTTAGTTGATTCATTAATTTAATTCTAAAAGTTTTTTGAATAAATTTTTTTTGAAATTAAAATTGTAGAAAACTGACAGATTAAATCTGTTTTCATATTCAAATTTTGTTATATTTCTTCTATCAAGTAAAATCCTCTTTCTATTCTATTTTATACATAATATATAATTATATTTAGGCTTGAATAAATCTCATTATGGAATGTCTATGGTTTAAAGAAAACCTTATAATACCTTACAGATTTCTGTGATATTGTGACGAACTTAGGCTATCTGGATTTTTAAAGTTAGTCTGTTTAAACAATTTTCGTTACCACTTTGAGGTAAGATATACTGATTGTTAGTTGATTTTGATATTTTAAATATTATTTAGAGCCGATGAAGAGATTATCGGAATTCTGATTATTTTTTGAAGATATAGTGCATGTTTTGAGAGATTTTTGAATTACCTTATTTGAATATTTAAGTAAATTAAATATTTCAAATAAATTATATTTTTTGAGAAGTCCTTGAGTTGTGTTTTATATTTTTGAAAAATAATTGGTTGTTCATAATGATAAGATCCAAAATTGAAGCTTTATTGTGAAAAATTGGCTATGTATTCAAAGATCCAAGTATTGTAAGTCGCTAGCCCATACTTTTTCCCATCTTTCTAGCACTTTACATATCCCATCGCGAAAACAGAGTGGATATTGGGGATGTCGTCAGCGAATGGAGAAATGACAATTACGGGGTTCCACAAGGAACAGTCATGGGTCCTATTATTTTCACAATTTATATGAATGACTTATTCCAGTTGAATACCAAGATGATTGTTCTGGTTTTGCTGATGATACGATGATATTTTACAAAAGTAAATCATGGGAAATCCTGAAAAAAGAAGCTGAGTGTGATATGCAGAAAATAAGAAAATGGTTTGAAGACAATCTACTCCTGTTAAGTATAGAGAAGACTAAATACTTCCCTTTCCCTCATATGCCATCAACTCTCCGAACCTAGGACAATTATTCTTGGGTAATACAGAAACTATTCTAGAATATGAATCGATAAAGTACATGGGCTTTATGATCGATAGGCATATACGCTGGAATGTTCACACAACGAGCTTAGTTACCAAAATAAGCGGTTTACTCAGTAGATTCAAAATTATGAAAGATATGAAACAAAAGAATAATAAGCTAATAGCGAGATATGCTATCAAAACCGCACGAACTGATTTCTACTCCTAATAATATCTTCCAGATAAGAAAGAACTTCGTTAATAACTCAGACACATCCTGTTTTATTCCATTTGTACTTCTGCCCTCCTTTATTGAAAACATATTCCATTTATTTCAATATATTTACACTTTAGACATTTTCTCATGAAATAGTTATATTATGATCGATACAAATAGTTTTTTTGTCAATCAGTGTTTTTTTGGCGAGTAGTTCACTATTCACACTATTTTTTCTAAAAAATAGATAAAAGTCCGCAAAGCTCTTCCTGCAGCATTCCATCTCACAATTCAAGAAATTCGTCAGCATAAAATTCAGCAAAACATTACTGCTATCCAAAAATTTTCCAGATCTTAAGTTTGAAATATTCTCATCACGTAGACAGACATAAGAAATATTCACCCCTACGAAACCTGCCCGAGGTAACATGCAGAAACTTTCAAGGTTGTGAATAATTTACGCGATTTCTAATTGGATTACGGCAATTCCACCGAAAGGTCCATTGTAAGATATCGCACTTCCTCCATCAAGAACTGAATGGCCTCAGATTACGATTGTCATTTGATTCTTTACGGAACTTTGGGCTTAGAAGTTGAGGACGCCCGAATTGTTCACGTAGCAGGAGAGATGTTCATCGTATATCCGGATGTCTTTTGGTTGGTCTTTTTCGACCGCGGATTCCGGTTCATAAGTTGAGCTGAAAGTTTTTAATGGATGTCTGCCGATGGAAGTTTCTGTTTCCGATAATTATGTTCTAAATCAATCAGAGAAGTTAGTGAGACGGGTCCTATCAGAGACAGGCCATAATGAAGGGGTGGAGCAGTGAAATCATTGTGTATTCTTTGAGGAAAACCTACTTTTTCATCTTTACTAAACCTTTTTTTTGTTTCCAGCTGAAATTTTGAATAATTCAGCTTTCTAAAAATTCGTGTCTAAAAGTTTAATGATAAATTGTATAATATATTCAGAAAACAATGGATGACCCAGGGTTTCCTAATATCAATATCCAAGAAAAATGAATTATATGCAAGTCTGAGAAACGGTCCAAATGACTTAAATGACTTAAGAGTAAAAAATATAATCCAATAAGTTTATTGAAAAATGTAAAGTTTCTTCACAGGGTGTTTGGACATGTATAAATAGTATATGTAATAAAAATAAATCTAATCCTAACATAGAGGAAATAAATTTCGAAAATCAGACTTATACAGAACCGATGGATGTAGGTAACATATACAATGAATATTATACTGGGGTGAGAGAAACATTGGCAAATGAATAAATGTCCGCAAGACTACAATGAAAATAAAGAAATTATTCAATATAATATGTACATGTTTCCAACAAGAAAAATGAATTTTATAACACCGTAAACTCTATAAAAAATAAAAAAGCGAAGTTAAATAAGGTCAGAAATACTCAAACGAATCACAGACGAAATAGAAAGTCGAGTAACCCACCTAATAAATAAAATACTTGAAACAGTAAAAGCTCCAAATATCTTAAAACAGGATTAGTGAAACAGTTATATAAGTCTGGAAAAAAAATGAAGTTTCGAATTATAGGCTCATATCCACCATCTAAAAAATTATCGAAAGGCTAATAAGGAATAGACTATTCAGTTTCCTCAAGAAAAATCAGGCGTTGTGTAACGCACAGTACGGTTTTAGAGAGGTTTTAGTACCAGCCTTTCAAATTTTTCACATTTTCTTCAGTGTTGCCGCTCACGAGCCCACCGGAGCGAGGATCGTCTTCAATGCTTTCTCTGCCTCACTTGACCCCTTTTGAACAATGAATAACGTCAGGACATAGTCTTGGTAAACAGCAACCATCTCTTCATGAATGACTTTTTGACTTTTTCCCTGCTTAGTGAGGAACTATATAACGGCGCGATGTGTGATTTTCTTTCACCATACTGGTCGTCTTTCACTTAAGATACTTTGAAAACTAATGATCGTAAATTAGTGATATTTTATATTTATACCATCAGATAGTGTCATCAGTAAATGAGATAATTAGATTTAGTTATTATTATCAGCCAATCACCCCGATACCGAGAATACACTGAACACCCCCCGTAAAAACACCTCTTTGAATTGTACAGTCAGTAGTAATACTAACCTGATGAATTCATGGTATGACAAAGTAATATGTAAAGATCAACGAAATTGAAAATCGTTCCATTTTTAAATTCAAGATGAATTTTTGTCAAGTAAAGACCGAAACAATCAACTATCTGTCGGGTGTTTTTTTTAGAGTGATTTTCGATTGGGGTAACTGCGATTTGACAAAAGGTAGAAGCCATGTTGTTTTGACATTTCTGTTCTGTAAGCATTGACAAATTATCATGGAAGACTCAGGCCGCAACAACGTTTACAAATTGATGAAATTTATTTTCAAAATCAGTGCTCTATTCGCCAAACTTATAGAGTACTTTATGGTTTACATAATCGTCAATTAGAGTAGCTTATTCATCGAACTATCGATAGATTTCGGACAACATTTTCTCTGCTCGATGCAACAAAAACAAAACAAAGAACTGAACGTACAGAAGAAAAAATCGCTGCTGTAAGTCATAGTGTTAATAATGATACAGATTTGTCTATTCGTCGACGTTCATAACAAGTTGTGTAAAGTAAAGATCTTGGTCTACACCTAAACAAGATCCAACTGTTTCAAGAACTAAAGCCACTTGATCATAATAAGCGTCGTTTGTTTGCTGATTGGGCCCTAGAACCGCTTGAAGTTGATCCACTTTTTTATCGTAAAATTGTGTTTAGTGATGAAGCTCATTTATGGTTGAATGGCGATAACATTATTTTGAGAAATGATCCAATTAATTGGCCTCCAAGATCATGCAACATAACTTCACTGGATTATTTTCTTTGGGGTTATGTCAAGTCATTGGTTTATGCTGATAAACAAGAAACAATAGACGCTTTGGAAGCCAACATAACTCGTGTTATTGATGAAGTAAGGCCTGAATTACTCGAAAAAGTGCTCCAAAATTAATCTGGTCGAATGCTTGTCGTGATGGACATGCCGAAAATTATTTTCAAAACTTTTGGCTTCAATCTTAATTTAAATGTGTTTTATTTCAATTTAAAGTTCTATCACCCAAAAAAAACAACATTATGGATTGAATAAATTAAATTTTTAATTTACTTTTACTTTTTACTGCCCCACGTAGGTTGCCAATAATTATGGTTTTTATTATATAAAATTTCATTTATTGATCATTTATTATTATGAATAATAGTTATTAGCCTTAAGTTGATGGTCAATTTGTTATGAATTTATTAAAATGATTTTTAATTATTATTGATAACTTAGCAGAATTAATTCGAAAAGTTTACTTTTGAATGGGTTAAACTTAATAATCATGGAATTTTACTTTATAAGTCGGAGTATGAATATTAGTTTTCAGTATGAATACCAGTTAGATCACTCTTGTATCTAGTTGCTTGTAGCCAGTTAGCTCTTAATATTATAATTTTGTTGTGGAATAATTGAAATTTAAATATTATTAATTTTGATTTGATCTATTATTAATTTGCATTTTAAATAAGTTAATTTTTAAAATATATATTGAATCAAACTAATTTGAAGTATAAATTTGTGACAACTGAAAAAAAATACTGACCAATCTCTATCTATGTTCTATGCTAACCTAATCGTAATTCTAAAAATCGTAATAGTAACGTGAACAACCAATGATTTACTTTTGAAATTAAATTTAAGAAAATTATAGAGATGAACTTATTTCTACCTTTGGTAGAAATCATCAATATACCTTTTATGTTGGCTTTGCTGTACTTCAGGATTTTGTTTTTGTTCGTGAAGAAAGTTTCTGAAATGTTTTGATTTCCCAGCCCACTTCGTTGAGTACTTTTTTTGGATCTAACTTATTGAATTCTTGATTTATATGTTGTTATTTCTATTCAGAACACTCAGGTAACGTATTTGTTGATTAAATTTCCACTTACATTGATAATGTTAATTCCTTTTTTGGTTTTTGGAACTGGATTAAGAGAAATTCTTTAATCAGTGAGATTTGTATATACTCCCGAGCATCTTCATACTAACGAAATTTCGACTGTCTTGGCCTTTTATAGTTTTCTCGAATAATTGAATTTCAAAGCTTCTAGCTTCTGTCAAAATTATTGAAAAATTATGCTTTCGATGATTTTACAAAATTTACGATATTGCTTGGTTTGAAATGCTCTAAATAGCTAATCTATTTTTGTGTGAATAATTTGGTACTAGCTTTATGAAAATTGGTTGAGTTTAAATACTTATTTTCATAGGAAGACATTTCCAAATGTCAAAAAGTTTACATAATTCAACTTTTAATGCTATTATAATTTTATTGATGCCTAAACATCTTAAAGGATACGTCTTACATTAATAATTTCAGAATATGTGACGTAGACAATATGTTTTCCTTAATTAATTGAATTTTGTTCAAATTTGTCCTATTTACATAATTCTGGTAAGTTATATTCGATTCAGCTTATTCTTTGCCAATAATTTCATTAAAGTTTATATATAATTCATGATAGTAACAAATTTTTTCAACAATCTTTTTCATAAGTTCAAACTAGATATATAAATTCAAATTACTTCTATTCATTGCAACTGTGTCTTTCTTAAACATTCAAAATATATCAATTGAATGCTTTCTGTGAGTTCTCTTTGAGATTATCAAAAGGATTTATTTATTTTAGACTATCGTTTAAAGAATTTTCACTCGACTAGTGATGATGTAATCTGAATATGCTTCTTCTTCAAAATTTTGGCTTGTGAGTATTTTAATGAACTGAATTATCTATATTTCTAAGTGAATTGATCTAATTTAATTGATTTTAGTCCGATTGCACTCTAACGAGTCAACATATATACAACAGTGAGTCTTTTCCGTTACTTTTATTGATTTTCATTCTCGGAGCTTAAATAATTATTGTTTATAACATTTTTACAAAGTGTAATTCATAAAATCCATGACATATATATATATATATATATATATATATATATATATATATTCAATTTGGAGAGGAAGCGGGCTTAAAATTAATTGAAATACGAACAATTTCATGCGAACGAAAGAACAGAAATACATTTAAGAGGTATAATTGAAGATCAACCCTTAAAGTCACATCTCCCTATAGATTCTCTACTAACTTTTCGCGTGAAAATAACCCGCGAACAGCTGTCGAATCCCAATTCCAACTGATTATTTCTCATAGGATATTAGGGTTAACTCATGCGAACAACTTCCACCGAATTGCTTCCATCTGGAGACCTATATATGTGGCTCTAATTATATCTTCCTCTTGTTCGTACGACCGCACGCAATTGTCTTATCTGCTGACACATTTACTTCCCAATTCCCCAGGCTCGGAATCGGTGATTAGCAAATCCCTCAAGCGCCGCCAGCTCAAATGTGTCAGTTGATCTAATTTTGCATTATCTGCATCCGAATCATGTCAACTTAAGTTACCCAAGTAAATTTTGAGGGGTGTTGGTTATTGATAGGATGCTGAACGGAGGAACATCTATGTTTTCTTTCGATTCAGATTTTGAAATAGGGCTCTTCAATATTTTGATTGACGCGAACAGATTTGAAGAGATGATTTGAGTTTTATGTGTAAACCGTTGTGAAGGGTTTTCCAAAAAGGGTTTTCATTATCATATTGAAAAAAACGAGTATATTTTGAGATTAACCAATTTAATTCTAAAGCGGAAGGTATGCCATTAACAATGGAAAACGATATCAGTCAAATGGGCGTATGACTGAAAGGATTTTTACTATTCAAATGCTTCCATATTTATACCAGTCAGTCCAACGCCTATCTTCTTGTTATAAATCATACGGGGTAGATCACATAAGATCATTTTGTGTTTATTCATCGTATTGTATTGTTAGAGATAGGTGTTGTTCTTTCTGTTTATAGAATATTTCCATTAAAAATGTTGTTTTGATATCAAAAAGTGTTCGTTGGCTGTATTTATATATACAGGTGGTCTAACGAAAATTTGATACCTGAATTTTCCGACTTCAAAATGGAAATGTGGAAAATTGCTGGGATCCGTCAATTTATTATTCGGGGGGAAACAACTTTTCCGCTTTTTTCATCCGCGTAACTTCAACCCCTTGATTTTGAATAGAGATAAGGGGTGTTGCGATAACTAATTTTGAAGATCGTTAGTCTATCGTGAGTTTGTAAGAACGTTACAAGTGTATCAAAGCGATTGTAAAGTTGTAGTATAATTAAAATGTTATATTCCATAGGAGAAAGAGTGGAAATGATAAAATTATTTCTTATGAATAACAACTCTGCGGGAACAACAGCGGCTTTATTTAATAAACGACATCCTGGAAACAATGTATCCGCTGCTTACGTTGTGCAATTGGTTGTCTTTGACGCTACTGGTTCAGTCGAAAACAAAAAGATGACGCATGAAAGAGACGAGTGACGTGGCTGTCTTAGGTCATGTAGCAATAGATCCGACCTTGAGTACTAAGAAATTGTCCGATGTATCTGTGTTTCAAGCACAGAGAATCCTGAAACAACATAAATTTCATCATTATAAGATACAATTGGTTCAGGAAGTGAATGAGGATGATCCCGATCGCCGACTCCAGTTCTGTGAAATGGTGAGTGAAATGTCTGTTTTTCGGACGAGTGATCATTTTACCTTAACGTCATTGTAGATCGATATAACTGTCGGTATTGGTCAGGTGAAAATCCAAGATTATTTCGTGAGGTGCATACTCAGCGTCCCCAAAAATTAAATGCTTGGGCGGGTATTTATGGATTTCACATATTCGGCTCTTTCTTATACCTGGTAATCTCACTGGCCAAATTTATTAAGATCTATTGGAGAACGCTATTTATCCAGCCCTCGTGCAAGTATTGGAGAATGCAGAAGACCATCCAACGATCACTTTCCAACAAGATGGCGCACCACCTCATTTCGTTCAACCGGTGCGTCAGTTCTTAGATGAAAATTTTCGTCACGCCTGGATTGGAAGAAGGGGACATATTGAATCGCTACCCAGATCACCTGATCTGGCTCCATTGGACTTTTTTCTATGGGGTCACCTGAAATCCAAGATTAACTCTACCCAGCCTGAGTCACTGGCTGATTTGCGAACTCGGATCATTAATAAATGCCGCTAAATTACTCCAAAAATCTTGAGTCACATACGTGAACGTTTTCAGCCAAACTAACGTTTCTGGATGGAAGTGAATGGTACCCATTTCCAGCATTTAATAAACGAAACACAAAAATAAGTATATAAGACCATTATTTCCACGCTCGTTGTTTATGTATATTGATTGCACAGCGTACTAATGAAAGAATAAGTATTTACAAGAAAGACAAACGCGATGCACGTCTGGAGTATACTGAAGGCGAAATAAAAATTGTCCTTGGGTGTATGCTAGTTATGTGTTATAATCATGTCCCTCAAATCAGCGATTACTGGTCGAACCATCCCTCGTTGGAAAACTCCGCAATAAAGGATGCAATCTCTAGGGACAGGTTCAAATTATTATCCATAAAGATGTATTTTGCTTCACCTGAAAAATCGAATCAGTCTCGAACATTTATTATATCGATGATGTCATTGAGTACTTGAAAAGCATCTTCAGGAAGTATCGCTACGATAGTTCATTTCAAAGTATAGATGAGTCGATGACCAAGTTTAAAGGTCGCTTATCGATGAAACATCCATGTAGCCGGTAAAAAGCGGTATAAAAATGTGGCTTAGATCTGACTTTGCAAGTAGCTACACGTATGACTTCAACATTTACACATGTAAAGAAACTGACCAATTCAGCGGTACACTAGGAGAGCGTGTAGTCCATAAACTTGTTGAGACAGTCAAAGAAAATGATATAACGTTTGTTTCGATCGTTTGTTCACCTCGGTTTCCTTACTTCAAAAATTGGGATTTGCTGCGGTGGGTACTTGCAACCAGAACCGTAAAAATATACCTAAAATTCGAGAAAAATTAGAGAGAGGAGGATGCGTCTTCCAATGTAGTAGTGGCGGTTTGATGTTCGTAAAATAGCAAGGTATTGAAGAAGTCCTGATGCTAAGTAACTGCCATGATAATATCCTCATTAAATTTTGCAGAAACATGTATGTTATCATTGTCCTTCTAAACCCAAAACATCAGATACTTGACTGTTTCAGCTGTTTCTATTTGGTAGTTGATCATAATCAAAACAAGTTGTAGAAATTACTATGTTTTACTACTAATAAATTGACAATTCAGACATATTATTGTGACTCGAGGTACGGGAATTAATTATCCCATCTTAAGACAACTGAAAACTCAATAAGGGAGATAGCGTTTTTATGCATATACAGGTAGAAAAGGTGATAAAAACAGTTTAAAAAAGAGTCTAGAGTCTAACAACTATTGTAATGTCGGCACGCTAAAGAAGATTGGTAAACAGATGTTACTTATTTAAATATCTCAAAAATTTGGATTTACATAGATCGGTACAGTCATTTATTATTTTTATTGTGAACCAATTTGAAAATTTCAACAGATACTAAATAATCAAGTTTCTTTCCTTTTGATTCAACATTTAAAATTTTTAGATTATCTATTGACGGAAAAGGATGGCCGTTTTCTAAACAATGAGTGGCAAAAGTAGAAGTTTATTTATTTCGCATGAAAATAATTTTATGTTCGTCGAACCTTGGTTTGAAGGAACGTCTTGTTTGTCCTACATATTTATTACTGCAGGTCGAACAAGATAACTCATAAACTCCCGATTTATGTATGTTTGGAGTTGGGTCCTTTGCGTTAAACAATACTTATGATAATTTGTTTTGTTTTTTAAAAGCAAGATTAACATATAATTCTGTAAAACAATTAGCCACGTTTTAACTTATGCTACCGAAGTCCGATAGAGAAATTAATTTTTTGTTTTCTTTAGTTTTTGTAATGGGATAAATTTGGTTTATTGCTAATTCAGATTGTTTCTGTCGAATTAAATTATCTCTTATATTGGGGTTGGAACCGTTGTTCGCGGCTATTGATTTTATAGTTTGGACTTCAGCCTCGCGGTTATTTTTTGATAAGGGTAATGGAAAAGCTCTATGGATCATCGATTGATACGCTTACATTTTTTGTGAATATGGGTGATTGCAGTCAATAGCAACACATATATCAGTGGATGTGGGTTTTCTGCACGCGTTAAATTCTATTTTACTCTTCGAGTATAGTTTCGAGAGGTCTAAAACGTAATTCTATTGTTTTATTCTTTTTCTAATTTGAATTTAATTTTTGGGTGAATATTATTTGAGAAATACAAGAATTGACTCAGTTGTCTGTATGCTCCGGAAATACACGTGAGTTTATCGACTACATATCTGTACCAGAAATGAATATTCACGGGTAACTTCAGATTAATCAAGTTTGTGGTTTAGAAAATGTCGATAATATTAAGCAATAATTTCAAATCTGAATAACTGCCAAACCATCGGACTGCTTTTGCCCAGTAACGATTCGGAGCTCCAAATCTACCCTAACAGTTTCAAGTATCCATCCCTTTCTGTTCGAAAGTTGTAGCGTTAAAACTATCTCTCAGCTCTGATCCGCTCTAAAAAAATTTTTTTCTAAACTTTTATTCATACGATCTCCACAAAATGTCGCAGGATCAAGCACGTTATGAAGGATAAGATCAGTTTGAGATCGAGACTAATTCTCTAATACATCTCGACAATATCTGAATATACTCATATTATACTGTCATACGTTCTTGTTTTTCATTAAGTCTATTCACCGTAAGCCTTCTGTAACATTTCAGCGCTTATGCATACGAAATCCAATTTACAATCCAAATTTCAAGACAGATTCTTTGTTCAATATTTTCATCCATCGTAAAAGTTTGAAAGCACACTTAAGATGAAACAATACATCAAACAAACGACAGATGATTAACGAACTTTGTTAGAGTATAGTGGATAGTTTTAACAACTTAACGAACAAATAATTTTGGGTTTCTGAATGATCAATGCCTGGTATTATTTTGAAATATTGCAAACATAATAGTACTGATCCAGCGGTTTTTGACACAAATTAAGATAAAGGGATGGGAGGTAGAAATAGTTAGACTTAAAAGTTCTTAAAAAAACTGAGATCCTTCTCTATCCGAGATAACCCAGTCTTTGGAATCAACTTATTTCCATATTGAATATTCAAGAGATATAGTAGAATTTGAATATCAAAACAAATTAAAATATGTTTATCTTCTACAATTTTAATTTCAAAATAATTTTTTATTAAAAAAACTTTTAGAATTAAATTAATATCTAAAACAAGCACCGCTTACATTTAATAGACGTATATAATCAAAACTCAATATATAATGTCAAATTGAATGAATAAACCAACAGATATACGAAAGTCAATAAAATTAATAAATAAATATTTAAAGTAGACAAAATTTTGTTTCTGGTCTTACCTTTAAGAACACCAATTGCCTTCTAAAAACATGAACACACTTAAAGGACTTCTCAAAGAATATAATTTATTTGAAATATTCAATATATTTAAATATTCGAATAAGTTAATTCAGAAATCTCTCAAAACATGAACTATATCTTCAAAAAACAAATATAATTCTAAGCAATCCCTTCTTCGGTCCTGAATAATATTCCAAATATCAAAATCAAAAAACTAACCTATATCAACAACTCACCACGTGTAAAGGACTAATGCTTCGAAACACAAATCAACTTTATAATTCAAGATGGATCTTTGTTCTAACAAAATCAAAGAACAGTGTGAATTATTTTTAAGGCTTATTTAAATTCATTGACATTCCATAATGAGATTTATTGAAGCCAAAATATAATTATATATTATATATAAAATAAAATAGAAAGGCCTTTTACTTGATAGAAGAAATATAACAAAATTTGAATATCAAAACAAATTAAAATATGTTTATCTTCTACAATTTTAATTTGTTTTGATATTCAAATTTTGTTATATTTCTTCTATCAAGTAAAAGGCCTTTCTATTTTAAGATATAGTAGACCTCTGTTTCTTCATGCTTCTGCCTACACCACAAATAGACATCAGCATACATATGTATAATAATGAATATTTTATAAATCACTTAAAGTCAACTCTCCGTGGTGAAAAAGAAGGGGTTAAGTATTCACGAAACAATATATGTCCCTTCAAGCTGACAAACATGGGTTAAGTCGTGAACCCACAAGCCAGTCAAATAACGTTGAAGATAGATCTTTTATTCATGTCGAACTAGCTATAGGCACGAATTTATCGGCGATGGGACAAAGTTTATTTGAGGCGTTAAATTGGATATATTCTTATATAACTCCCCCTTGAATGCGGCCAAATTGTAGCATGAAATTCCCTGAAATAGTGATATACTCGCACTTTGAAGCCTTCGAGGTCTGAATTGGACCGTTTTGCGGAAAGAGCGGTTTAAATATTGAGGATTAGGGTTTTCTCCACGAAGGAAATTTTCAGATGCGTGACAAGAAAAATATATCTTGAATTGGGTGACAACATTTTTACGAGACTTTGTCGATGACGGTGTGGCAGTAGGTACCACTAAGACGTTTCCAATTTTTCATCATTCCGGTGCCAAATAGAAACGTCCCGTCAGAGAATTTGTAGACAAAATTTTAGAACCTTTTTACTTAAGTATATAAATTAAAAATTATCACGAAGAATTATTTGAATATTACAGATTAATAGCTGGAATGAATTCACCAGAACCTCCACGGATTTCAATCAGAGTAAATCTCAGGAAAACATTTAGAATTAAATTTTAAAACATGTCGTAAATATACTGTATCACTTTATAGAGATATAGATTATCATCACATGTGGTGGAAATTAACTAACAAAGAATCAGAAGAATTATAAAATAATGATAAAATTATTAAGACATCACCTTATAGATATATATATTTCGATTGGATATTAAATAATCACAAGTTCCATCACCAAAAAATTTTTAACATATAATTCAAAAAATACAGTTTTCTGAATGGTTTTTGGAACAAGATGGAATGAAGGCAGAGTTTTTTATTAGTTTTATTTACTGTCGAAGCTAGTTTAGATCGAAATGGTGTTATAAATGATCAAAACATCTACAAATGGGAGGCAGGAAATTTTGTCCAAAAATTTCTTCCTCAAGAAGTTCTTCAAAAATAACTCGCTCAAAATAAGTTCCCTTCAAAAAAATTAAATTAAACAAATTAAATTGATGAGTTTCCATTGTGATAATTCTAAATTGCTTTTTGAAGGTGTTTTGCATAATTCAGGAATTTTTTTGAAGGGAAGTTATATTGAGCAAGTTGTTTTTGAAGAAGTTCTGGAGGTTATGTTTTGCATTTTTGGAAAGGAATTTGGTTTTCATAAAACAAGGAACGAAACAAAATTTTGTACTCTTTATGTATTTATTCAATATTTTTCAATTGACAATTCAAATGTTTTTTTTCCCTTTGGTCCTGTGTAATAAGTGTTAATTCTATGTCTATTAAACTGACACTATGTATTCGAGAGGCATTTATTTAATTTAATTCTAAAATTAAAAACTTTATTCAATTTAATTCTAAAATTAAAATTTATTGAACTAGAAATAGACGTTTTACTTGATAGAAGAAATATAACAAAATTTTATTATAATAACAAAACAGATTTAATCTGTTAGTCTTCTACAATTTTAATTTCGAAAAAATTTTTATTCAAAAAACTTTTAGAATTAAATTATTGTCTGCAATAAGACGCGCTTATATTTAATAGACATATATAATCAAAACTCAATATATAATGTCAAATGGAATAAATAAACCAATAGATATAAAAAAAGTCATTAAAATTATTGAATCAATATTTGAACGAGACAAAATTTGGTTTCTGATCTTTCCATTATGAACACCAATTCTTTTTCAAAAACATGAAACACAACTTAAGAACTTCTCAAAAAATATAATTTATTTGAATTGTAAAGTTGAACTGATCTTATCGTAACTTTAATTATTTCTTGAGGATGTGCTACATGTTTTGAGATTTTTTGAAGTAATTTATTTAAATATACTGAATATTTCAAATAAATTAGTTTTTGAGAAGTTTTTGAAATTATGTTTTATATTTTTGAGAAAAAGTTATTTTTCATTAATATAGGATCAGAAAACAATACATTTTGTAACAAACAGGGCTTCGTAAGTTTGTCTGAAGAGTTCATTACGCATGCCTGGAACGAAACAAAAAATGTTTGCTTATTTATATTTTAATTTCAATTGACAATTTATATTTGTTGGTTTTTCTTAATTCCATTTGATATTGTATGATGAATTTTGACTTTATACGTCTATTAAATATGAGCAGTGCTTATAAAGACATTAATTTAATTCTTAAAGTTTCTTCAAAGAATTTTTTGAAATTAAAATTGTAGAAGACAACAGATTAAATCTGTTTTGATATTCAAAAATTAGAATTCTGATAATCTCTTCATCGGCCCTCAGTAATATGCCAAATATCAAAATCAAATAACAAGCACTATATCTTACCTCCACGTAGTAACCGGATAAATTGCTTTAAACAGACTAACTTTAAAATTCAAGATAGTCTATGTTCTTCACAAAATCACAGAAAAGTGTAAGGTATTATAAGGTCTTTTTAAACCATTGACATTCCATAATGAGATTTATTCAAGTCTAAATATAATTATATATATATTATGTATAAAATTAAATAGAAAAAGGCTTTTTACTTGAAAGAAGAAATATAACAAAATTTGAATATCAAAACAGATTTAATCTATTAGTCTTCTACAATTTTAATTTCAAAAAATTTATATTCAAAAAATTCATTTCCACAAAAATGTTTGTACTACTACAACAATTGCTTCACCACGATGTGGCTTCTTCAGGTATTACATTGTATTGTCTGATGGTATTCAGTGTAACCGAGTTTATTTATACATTTTTTAGGTACGTGACCAAATAACGGAAGCACAAGTCACAAAAACTCTAGTTGTTTAGTTTGCCGCTAAAAATGCCATTAAGGAAAGATATTCAGTAATGGAATCTTATAAACATCTTTTTGTTCGTTCAAAAGGATTTTACGGGCATTATAGCTGTTGATTTTAAGAAATTCTAAAAGTGTTAATCTAGGACTTTTGCTTTCAACGTGGATAATTTCATAATTATTGTTGAAATTATGCCTGAATTCCTCAAGATGATTGGCATATGTCCAATGTAGAGAGTCGGATATATAACTCATTTGGTGTTCTTGGACACGTTTCTTGAATGATCTACCTGTCTGGTCAATGTATAATAAAGGGCAATATTTGCAAGTCGACTTGTAGACTCTGGATTTATTTTCTTTATCTGTTCGATCTTTATTGTTTTTTATGTGGGTACTAAGGTACTAAGGTCTTAAAAGCCGCGTTATAATTGAAACATTTTTTGAAATATTTAGCAATATTTTCATAAAATCCATTGACATAAGATACAGGAAAATATTTCTGTGTATTGTCCTATTTTATGAATGGGTACACGAGATTTAATGCCATTTTCTTTTGTTTCTTGGATACCATTTTGTCTATAAGAAAGGGGTTGTAACCGTTGTTTGACGCTGTTTGTTTAATAATATCTAATTCTTTCAAAAAGTAATGTGAATTCAAAGGAACATTCAATAATATATGCATAAAACTATTATATGCTGACATCTTTGGATTGGTGTTATATGTATTGTGACGTCTGTATGTGTGGATTTGTGAAAAATGTTGTGGTAGTACAAATATTTTTGTGGAAAAAAAATACTGTCTCCTATATATTTTTTAAATAAAACAAAACGTCGGGCAACATATGGATACCCCAATAAGTCGAATATTCATGGCGAGAAGATTACGATGTATATGGTGGGACTAGCTGGATATGGTGTATTATGAGGTGCTACAATCGAATGAAAGAGGTGTGCCGACGATAAATGATGCGTTTCAGCTGAGCATTGCAAGAAAGGTGGCCGCGTTTGAACCAAGCTATACGAGAAAACAGGCTGCAATACGCCGACAGACACGACCAAGTTATTTTGCAGTATAATACATCTTGCGTTACCTTTTAAACGTACGAAGAAACACTAAAAGCCAAAAAATAGATGAATGCGTGGATAGCGAGCGGCCAAAGAGCTGGCGCCCTTTTTTCGCCATGGGGTTCATCAATAGTCAGAAAGACGGAAAAGAGTAGTGGCTACCGACGGACAAAACTTTGAACTTTGAAGGCAGAATTTTTCATAATAAAGCTTTGGACAAAATACTCCTAATATGCGTCATAACAATAGAACAGTTTTTAGCATAAAATTTCAAAAAACATTTCATATAATTCAAAGGCAGCATGTAAATAGTTGAATGTTTATCTAATCTGCCGTATACCACGTTCTGGCCGTTAGCCTTTTTATTGAAATATTGAACTTCCAACCCCTCTCATCACGTTGGTCGGACTCGAATGGGACGATAAAACCTGCGCCAGCCATAAGGTCATTCAATTTCCAGGAAATTCCATGAGATCGTTTGGCAGATGTAAAATTGCCGTCAGTGTCGGAGCGCCTGAAATAGGAAACTGTACGCGAATTAGTTGCAATCATCATTTTAACGTTCAGGAAAGTGGGCAGAATGTTACCAGGATTTCGTTAATTACAATTAACAATTACCGGGATTCTATTGTTTCTACCGAAGCAATATTCAGAATCATTTGGTCTGATTGAAAGGGTTTGCTTTTTGGCCGATTGCTGTCTAGCCAATTGCAAACAGTCAAATACTAAGCCGAAGATGAATTCGAAATTTGAATATTCCGCTTTTCAACCGATTGTAATAATTGTGATATCTACACGAGCAGACTTTTTGGATGAAGGTGTTAATTTCGAAGTCCTTTCAGTTCTCTATGGAGACAGCATCCTCAGATCTTTCGACGTAAGAATACCAACAAATTTGACATTGATCAATATACGCCTCTAATGAACCCGGTGGAATTTGGAATTTTGTCTCACTTTGGGATCCAACTTTTTCACCAAGGCGCATTGATATCAGATCATCACTCAATTAATTTGTATCTGCAATGCGTACTGTCCACCTATTTGGAAGAAAAATGAAGCATGTTTCTCAATAATCCGTATCTGTTTAACCAATAACGTCTTCTAGGAAGAAGTTAAATATAAAAATACGAAAATTACCAGAAATTACAGAGCGAACATGGTGGTGATTCGGAATACTCTGTCTCTGAAACTCCGCAGTAATTTTTAAGACATCCTGTGGCTCAAGGTATGAGCGTACCCAGGCATGAGCCTTGGAGGGGGATTAAAAAGTTATAAACGAAAAAAAAATTGGTTAGTCGGAGGATATACTTTTATAAAACAAAATCTAGTCGCCTAGGTCTTTTTGAAAGTTCATCAATAATTTCATCTTCGGAAATGGGCAACTCCCTATGAATAGAATAGACATCATTGCTACGCCGTTGAGCCTGTTTTGTGAAGTAGAATTTCGGAGATAGTTCCTTATTCTTTTCAATGTTGAGAATGATTTCTCTGAAGTGGCTGTAGAAACTGGTATTGTACAGAATATTAATAATAGCTTGTACACATTAGGAAAAGCTTGTGGATTAAATATGTCTAGATGAGCCAAAGCTGGACTATTACTTTTGATATCTCAGATGAATGTGCAACAATTTAATTTCAGTTTTTGAAATACATCTGGGTACATCAGGTATATATAAATCTTAAAACGAACATGCCGTCATACTCGTCGGCATCAGTGATTTTTTCTCCTGTCAGTAGATACATAAAGCCTTTGAAAATTTTTTTGTGGTTTCCAAATCTTTCCTCTACCTGGCTGATGAAATAATCATTGAATGGAATGTAAATGGTAACCCTGAAATAGTCCACTGCTGGTGCTTCTGAATCTTGCAAAATGATAGGATTTGCCCTATTTTTTTGGCGTGAGACAATTCTTTTTACCTTAATATTGATATCAATACTTGAGGCAAGAGCCTGAAATATGCTAGAAAATAAAAAACTGACAAACTCATTTTATGTTCTAATTTTTACCTGAGCTTTATTGAAGACCGAGTCCAAATGTGTTTTGGCATCTGGATGTATGATTTTCAGGCAAGAAATAGTATTTTCCGTCATAGTTACAACTTCTCTGAGGTCTATTCCAGATTTTGTAGGAATCGGCAAAGGGGTAGGGCATAACGAAATATTTGATTCACGACTTGAAGTGCGATCAGATATTCGGAATCATTCAGTCTGTTTCGCAGCATATTCGCATAGAGATGCGAATCTTTCCAGTTTGATATCCCCTCTAAACTTACAACGACGTAGTCAAATAATTCCCAAAAATCTTGTACTGCTTCATACTTAGATGTCCACTGAGTTGCACATAATCTTTTAAGAGTTTTTGCGGAAGGACTTTCATTGGACTCAACAATATTTTTCAGAAGAACAGTTTGTCTCTTTGGAGTGTTGAAGAAATCATACAATTTTTCTATGGTATTGAGGCAGTTTCTAATTTGAGGAATTTCTCAAGCTTTTGATATGGCCAAATTCAAAGAAGTCGCAGCACGGTGCACATAGATCGCCTTAGGGAAGTTAGGACGAATAATCGCTTGAACGCCATTGAATTTGCCTGACATATTACTTGCACCATCATACCCATGCCCGACAAGATTCTTGAGTTTTATTCCAAATTTTTCCAAACTATTTAATATTAAATTAGATATACTTACGGTTACACTTTCTGCTGGAACGAACTGTAAAAAATCCTGGTGGATTTTGTTTGCATTGACATATCTTACACATAAATTAACTTGCTCAATTGTCGATATATCGGTTGCTTCATCTACTAGAATAGAAAACGCTCCTGCCTCATTACTACCAATTTATTTAGCATGATAGTACTCATACTGTTAATAATTTCATTTTGTATCCTTGGGCTCATATAACTCTCCCTTTTACTTGATTTTTCAAGAGTCTACCTCAGCTTAATGTCATCCTAGCTCCATATTTCAATATTGCACGAAATCTCCCTCATTTACGGAACTATCATCTATTTTTAGTTCTCCAGAATCTCTATGTACTCTGAGTGACTTCCCTCTCTACATCATACTAATACAGCTTCTATAATAGGTTTAATTCAAGCTCTATTTTCTGATACCTATCTTTTTCGATTTTCGTCTATCAAGTCTATTATACTGGAACTTCCGTTTTTATTTCAACTAAATTATCGTATGCACATATGGATTCTTTATGAAATTGAGTATTCTGATTTGAATTGAATATCTACAAAAATTAATCATAGCTTATCTTATAGTTATGAAATAAAATTTAATGAAAATTTACCTCTCTTGCCTTTTTCCAGTTATCCATTTCGGTTTTCACCAAAGCACCTAACGCCTGGCTATTAGACCATCCTGTTGTGGCGAAAAATACACAAAATTCGCAAAACGCTCCGTTTTTTTTCGCTGAGTATGAGAGCCAATTGAACTCTACGAACCACTCATGTTGAAAACGAAGTTTAACTCTTTTATCACTGTATTTTTCGAGTAAAGGAAACTTGTATGTCGGTGGTGGAACCCAAAGTGAACATCTTTTATATCGCTGACATGTGAACCCACAAAGTCAATGTCCTTTTAATTTACAGACACTTCTTGAGATTTATTTTCCTCTGTCGAAGTGTCAGCTGTTGTATTCAAACGCGAAAAACTTGAAGATTCGCCTGCATCAATTTTCCTTCTTCTGAAGAAGTTTTCCAAAGAAGTTTGCTTATTCATAATGAGATTTTGATTATTTTGGACATCACGGAACACACATTAAAAGTTAAACACTAAATATAATAGAAAAATTTCACGTAATCCACCTCAAACAGAATATACTAAAGAACTAAACTTACTGACCTATCTTTGTCAGTGAAAATGTTGACGCAGTAAGTAATGGAATCCAAAGTGTCGAAAAATAATAAACAGATATTCTTCGCGACACAGAGATAATTATCTATTTCATCATATTATTTATTTACTTAAGAGAGAACTTGCTTTGAAGGGTGCGCCGATTCAATTCGAGTAGTTGGGAGCTTTTATTTCAGAATCTCATTAATTTTTATGAGATTGTTTTTCGTCAATTTGGCATTTATAGTCCGTGTGTTAATAAATAATGATTGTGCCGACGGTGTCGGATCGGATCGAGCCCTTTGATATAACCGCTGATTGATGAATTAGTTGATTCAATCTTTGCACGATTAAATTATTGAGCCTTGTGACATACAATGGATATTCCTCATGGGGGGAAATATATCCCCCTTATCCTCCCCCATGGGTACGCCACTGATATTACATTAGATCGCCACCCAACTCTGTCTTGAGTACATATTAGGAATTCGTACGGTTTTTTGTCGCACATTGACACCTTACTGTGAAAAATTGTTTATAAATTCAAATTTCAAAATATTGTCCGTTGCTAGCCTCTACTGCTCTATCCTTGGGACTCCATCGTAATTGGAAAAGTTCTGGTCAGTCATGCCATGTTGCATCGATCGAAAGAGATGATAATCGAAGGAGCAGTGTCTGTGCTGTACGACGGATGGGGTAATCCTATTTGAGCGATTTTAGGTACGTTTTAAAGGGCGGAGCAACACGTTTTAAAGGGCGAAGCAACATGCTGCAAAATAACTTTGTCGTGTCTGTTGACGTATTACGTTCGTTTTTCCCGCAATTCTGGGCTCAAAAGCATTAATTGTCTTCGGTGGACCTCCCATGTGCTACGATTGCAGCAGGTCATAATACACTACACCGAGCTAGTCCCACCATATACACAGCATGATTTTCTCGCTATAAATATCCAGCTTGACAGTTGACGATGAAGGATCCGTACGTTGCCTGACGATTTGGATTATCGTAATTGACCCACCTTTATTCGCCAGTCACAATTCGATGCAAAAACCTCTTTTGTTCTGTTGGAGCAGTTGCTCACACGTGACAAAATGGCTTTCCACGTCTCTTAGCTTCAAGTCAGGGCACCCAATTTCCTACCTTCCGAATAATAAGCATTATTTCAAAAGATAAATGGATAAATAGCTGGTTAAGTGACTAACTAATTTTGCGAATTCCTCTTCCGTTTGTGATGGATCTTCATCGAGCTTAATTTCTAATTTTTCATTCTTCACATGGAAAATTTTGCGTAAAATGTTGGTCTACACCCATAAAAGATCCAACTGGTTCAATAACTAAAGCCACTTGACCATAATAAGCGTCGTTCGTTTGCTGATTGGGCCCTAGAACAGCTTGAAGTTGATCCACTTTTTTATCGTAAAACTGTGTTTAGTGATGAAGCTCATTTCTGGTTGAACAGCTATGTAAATAAGCAAAATTGCCGTATATGGAGTGAAAACAATCCTCAAAAAGCTCTGTAGGTTCCATTACATCCTGAAAAAAGCACTGTATGCTGTGCTTTACACGCTGGAGGCATCATCGGTCCATATTTCTTTAAAAACGATGCTGGTGCTAATATATTAGTGAATGGTGCTTATGTTACAGATCGATGATCAATGATTATCTGTTTCAAAATTTGAATGGTAACGACCCAGAAGTGTTTTAGTTCCAACAAGATGGTGCTACACCTCATGTTGCTACCATAACAATTGATTTATTGAAGGAAAGATTTGGCGATAATATTATTTCGAAAAATGGCCCTCCAAGATCATGCGACATAACTCCGCTGGATTATTTTCTTTGGGGTTATGTCGTTATTGGTTTATGCTGATAAACCAGAAACAAAAGACGCTTTGAATGCCAACATAATCCGAGTTATTGATGAAATAAGGCCTGAATTACTCGAAATAGTGGTTCAAAATTGGTCTGGTCTAATGCGGTTCCCCAGAGCTAGTCGTGGTGGACATATGCCGGAAATTATTTTTAAAACATAAATGTCATGAAATATCTTTCAAATGAAAAAAAAATTGGCTTCAATCTTAATTCAAATGTGTTTTATTTCTATTTAAAACTCTATCACTCTATAAAAAACCAACGATATTTATTTAATAATTTTTAGTTGACAATTTATATTTCTTTGGTAATGTGTAATAAGGATTAATTCTATATAATTACTAAATTTTCCACTTTTGTAGCGCTTCAGGTCGTTCTTCGTCTGTCTTGTCAAAATTGCCACTTTTAAATCAGGCAAACCATGTTCGTTCAGCTGGAACATTATCACCATAAGTATCACTATCATCAACCTTTTTCTTCAAATTGACATTTTCAGAGCACACAAAACTATGTTGTGTACACTTCATATATATATATATATATATATATATATATATATATATATATATATATTATATAAGCCGAAAGCATAGAAAATAGTGGATAGCACTAACGCATGTTCAGCATTCCCTTTTCCCCGAAAATTTCGAACACGGGTTCGAAAATTTCGGAAAAAAACTAACTCACAGTAGTTGGTCGTCTAAAAAGCTACAGATACTTAAAGAAAATATTAAAAACTTATTTCCAAAGTGGTGAATCTTCTACCCAAACTGTTAGAAATTTACAAGGAAAATTCGATAGAAATGAAATGCCCTAACGGTAATTTGTGGATCAGTTTGTTCATGAAAACTGGATCGTTAGTCGGTAAAAAACCGGTCCAATGAGCACACATGAAAACTTTGCTTTCCGGGGCCACAATGTAGCTGAACAGCCATCAACATCTACTAGTAATTGAGCTCAAGGAATGCACACTTCTTGCACTTCTCTGAGGAGAATTTTGATTAAATACCTCGGTATGAAGGCTTACAAAGTTCAACTAGTGCAAGAGGTGAAGCCTCATGACCATTCGATTCTTTTCCACTTCGTTCGATGGGCTGATGACTTCGTGGTATATGAGCATTTTCCCAGAAAACTCTTCTTTTGTAATGAAATTCATTTTCA
Source organism: Megalocaria dilatata (assembly GCA_034642435.1). Taxonomy (NCBI): domain Eukaryota; kingdom Metazoa; phylum Arthropoda; class Insecta; order Coleoptera; family Coccinellidae; genus Megalocaria; species Megalocaria dilatata. Next base: position 46,481,804 of record CM067856.1, read on the forward strand.
CCCTGGAGGGTCCGTTAAGGATATTATTATTATTATTGATAGTGAGCGGGCAGAGCGCTGGTTCACCCCTAATTCATATTTCCCCGACGAGATTCAGTCTTTGGATAAAACCGATAATCTCGTTCGGGAGTAACTTTTTTAGTTCGCAGTGGGCTATAGAAGCCTGACCTCAGACATCGAATCTGATGCGACTCACCTCTGGGCACTCTGAGACGGTGTGCATGGCTGTTTCATTGTCCTCTAGATACAACCTGCATTAATCTTCTTCAGCCAGACCGATTTTGTGCGAATGCGCTTTCAGCCTGCAGTGACCTGTCATAGTTTCGACAAATGTTCAGAAAAACTCTAGTCTTGAGTTCATTTTGCCTGTTATCGTTCGCTCACCTACGTCATGTGGTATTCCCAGGAATGATTTCTGACCTACCAGAGGCAGCGTGGCTCCAGCAAACGCCAGCCAATCTGTCTCTTTGTTACTCAAATAGCTTGAGTGGCTCGGTATTCAAACATGAGTGATTCTGTTATACATACCGAGCCTGTTTAAATCCGTCCGGAAACTCCAGATTGTTTTCGATATAAAACAGCTGGATTCCAGAGCTTTAAGTACTGACAGACTATCTGTGTATATTTTGATTTTGACGTGTTGGATTTGCCGTTTTATCAGCAGATCTGCCGCGGTCTCAATGGCAAATAGATCTGTCTCGAATATGGTTGCGTATTGACCGAGACTCAATCCTTTAAGGATATTACGCAGAAATGGGTGATATATTGCTGGTGAATGATTATTACTAAATTATCAATTCAATGGTGAACTCGGCAATAACTAGAAATGAAACTGCTTGCATAGATCTAATAAGCAAGAATATTATAAATAATGGAATTCGAGATATTCAAACTCTACTCCTTAATACTAACGAATTATTATATATTATCGTGAACTTCTGTAAAGATCCCTCAAAAGAATCTTAAGCTTGTACGAGTTAGGAGTTTAGTTGAATAAAAATATTGACTGAAAAATCGAGATTGTGGTCGTTTCTGAAACTATCATCCAATTTCATTGAGTTGAAATAAGACACGGATGAAGGATAAATCTCTTGGTTTATAACGTTGTACGTCGTTGTTCAACGCACGATCTGCTGAAGTCGTGATACGTCTTACGATCCTGCAAATGTTCACTGGAATAACTATAAAAGTCTTCTACTATTTTCCTTTATTATACTCCATATTTCGACTTAATATATAAAAGAAATTACTTTTTGTTATGGTTATGTTTTTACTCCAACATACACTATTTAAGTAGTTATTGTTTTATATATTATCTAAAAACGTGATGTGTTCACTGCTTCCATTTTGTTCGGAACTTTTGAAGCGACTTCGGTAGTATTTCTCGTTTGTTCTCTAGGTAGTGAATGTTGAATAATGGAGACGAAATAAATTGAATTAAATGATGTTTAGTTATAATTTTATTCAATTATTTCAATATTTTCGACAACATTTGTGTAACTAATGCTAAACAAAGCTTATCGCTTTGAATTTACAAACTCCATCATGAATCAGGCATACCCGTCTGAGAACAATTATTTTATTGAACAGTGGCTTAGAATGCATATGGATAAGAGAATGAACTCAGCAAACCTAACCACAACTATAAAGACATGGTAGAAACAAATATACGTAAAATGAATGGAGTATGCAGTCGACTCTAGGTGAAATATTAAAACAATTCTATTTAAAAAATTGACACAGTTTTTATATTTCACCGTTTTTATTCTAAATCCTGTCACTTATTTCGATTTTTCGATCATCTTCAAAAGAGTACTAAAAGTAAATAAACTTAAAATTGTAAAAGGTTCTTTTATTACTCTTTGAACATATGTGCATTTTTTTTAAGGCGTATGGAAATAACGCCATCCCATAAAGGGGTGTGTTCTCAAGGAGTATTTGGGAATTTGTTAAATACTCCTTTTCCTCAATGGATTCGTTGATTCATATAATCTCCAAATAATCCATCAATTTACCTTTTACAACATTATATAGTGACGTGACATCTTTCTCACTTGAAAAAAGACTATTTTATATACAGAACCGATTGATTTCTGGTTTCTCAAAATAGACATCGTATGTTCTTCGATTCTATGTTATAAACATCGTCCTGTCTATATATATATATATATATATATATATATATATATGTGTGTATAACATTGCAATTATCACATTTAATTATTTAAGTAATATATATATATATATATATATTTGTGTGTGTGTAACATTGCAATTAGGACACTTAATTTGGTAAATCCCCGATTCGGAAAACTTGGGATTCCTTTCTTTATTGTTCACCATCTTTGCTAGATTATCTCTATTTACTGCTGAAGAATTAATTCCCATTTTATGAAGACCATTCAAAATATTTCATATAAGCCATGGAAAACCATATTTTTTTTTCTTCATAAGTATCATTAATATTGATATGAAATTGTTTAAAAATATTCTGGTAAGTCAATTTCTGAAAAGAAGACAATATAATTAAAACTATAGCTGTGAACAATGGCTATAGAACTGAAATCATTGACAAAATGATTAAGAAAAAAAGGTACCACAATATTTTAAGACAATTTCATATAAAGATAAATGATCCTTATGGATGAAAAATGATTTTCAATGGTTTATATAAAAAGTTTCAGGAGTAGGATCTCGAAGGTCTTCATAACATGCGATTTCATTCTTTAGCACTGAATAGAAATAATTTAGCCAAGATGTTGTTGAACAATAAAGAAAGGATAACATAAATAGAGGTTAATACTTGATAGAAGGTAAAAGATTATGTTAAACATTTTTGAAAGATATTTGTTTTCATAAGATTGATCAGCAGAAACAAAATTTTGCCTATTCAAAATATTTAATTTATAGGATTTTGGTTAACAATTTTTATTTATCGGATTTTGTTATATCATTTGGATGTCTTATAATGAATGTTTATTTTATATGTCGTTTGATGTAAGTGGTACTTATATGACATTATTTCAATTTAATTTCTGAAGTTATAATTATTGAATATAATTTTTTGATATTAACTATGTAGAAGGCTAATATTAAAATATTTGAGTAATTTTTAATACCTTCTATCGAGTTTTAAATCCTATTTATGTTATTTTATTCATAATATATAATTATTTGGTTTCCTTAACATTCTTTATACAGATAGCCCCTGTGCTATAATAGAGGCCGTTAAATTGTCTTTCAATCTTTAAGATCAAGGGTAAACCACAGAATTATTTATTTGCTAGTTAACCTTACTCCATTTAAATTTTTCAGTATTCATTTACCAGAAGTTTTCTAAATTGTTGAAGGGTGAGTAAATATTTGTTGTTGATTGATGTTATATTTTATTGAATATGAATTATTTGAATACTGACGAAGCAAAGTCTCTCTTAAAACTTATTTTTCAGTAATGTTTTCACATATCTTGAGATTTTATAGAAAGCAACTCAGTTAGATATCCAATAATATTGAATATTCTAAGTAAGATAGTTTTATGATGAAATTCTTAAGATTATGTTAAACATTTTTTAAAGATATTTATTTGTTTTCATAAGATTGATCAGCAGAAACAAAATTTTGTCTATTCAAAATATTTAATTTATAGTATTATGGTAAACAATTTTTATTTATTGGATTTTGTTATTTAATTTGGATGTCTTATAATAAATGTTTATTTTATATGTCGTTTGACATAAGTGGTACTTATATGACATTATTTTGATTTAATTTCTGAAGTTATAATTATTAAATATATTTTTTTGAAATTAAATATGTAGAAGGCTAATATTAAAATAATAATTATAAAGAAAGGAACCATAACATTTCCGAATCGGGGATTCATCAAAGTAAATGGGATGATTGCAATGCTACATATATAGTACAGACAGGCCGATGTTCACAACATAGAATCAAAGAACATAGAATGTCTATTGAGAAAACTGTAGCACAGGGATCTTATAATTTTTGGAGATCTACTGAATTCAAATCCCTGCCAGGAAATCTACAGATCTTTCAGTCATTTTTGCAACTGAAAAAATCAATTAACAAATCCACATTGAGTATACATTTCCCTGAGAAAATTTGTGAAATCTTCAATCGGAGAAATAAGGTTGACATACCAAACTTGCGAAATGATTTTGTGTTGACGTTGTTGAATAATATCAGTCTATCATATTATATTTATGTTATTTCAAACATATTCTTATATCAATTCATTCATATCCTTGTATTATTTTTTGTGTTTAAATAATTTGATATAATAGAAATTTCAACAACTTTCTCTCTTATTCGTTATTGCGTCTTGACAATATCCGGGAAAAACAAAGCTCAATTGTAGTTATTTAGTATATATTTTTAATTCTTGAATTAGAAAAATCATAAAAAATATTCATCATATTTACTTATACAACCTTCATTCAACTGTAAACACTAGACTAAACGTCGAAGTACACGCGAAACTAGATCACCTCCATAATTTTCGGTGAGGTAATAGAGGACTGTAAAACTGACTGAATTAAATCATCTTTATTTCGTGGCGCTGCTCGTCCAACTTCAATCGTTATTAGTCGCCATATGTTTTCAATGAGACTAAGATCTGGTGAAGCTGCTGGCCATGAAATGGTTGTCACTATGCGTTCTTGCACCCCAGCTTGAGTATGGCAACTTGCATAATCCTGCTGAAAGCGCCATTCCTCTTGATATAAAGCATGTGCCGTTTCAAGGAAAACATCGTTTAGAATTACACAATAACTATCAATGCTACCATCAACTATACAGAGCGGCGTAACACCACGCTGACATATTGCTACCTAAACCATTATTTTGATGGGAAATTTGAACGGTAACAGGTTATTTTGAGAGGATTCTCAAGTGATTTCCACCAAGTTGGAAACAACTTTCAACACATATAAAGACATTATTAAAATTATCTTTTTGAAAACGTTGAAAAAAATTCTATCCTCCGTTACTTTTGTAAGGGTGTCATTATAGGGTTTTTTATAGTTTCCTTGATATGTAGCCTTTTCTTTTCAGTGACCTACATGGTTTATGAACATACTTTTATATTTCGTTAATCTCCAAATCTCCTAGCCAATTTGCGAAACCCCAGGTGCAGATTGTGTCGTCCTAAGGCCAATAAAGCGTTCAAATTATTTCCTTTAATCTCACGCGGTCTTCCTGAAACTGTTCTATGCCTCATATCCATTCCATTTTCATTCTCTTTATTGTCTCATGTACAGCACTTTTTCCAAGTTCAGACAATTGCACTAACTTCTTGACGATTAGAAAACCTTTTTCTATGCAATTATTTCACTTGTTCCTTCTAGTTGCGAAATTATTTCATAAAATCTATACCTGTTGACATTCAACCATATTCAACAAATAGTGCTGTCATGCAACTTTGGCCATATCTGCACAACTTATTTTATACATTATTTTGGTCCTAGAATGTTACAAAAAAGAAATATATAAAAATTATGAAAAATAATTAATTTCGCATACTTTCTAGATTGAACACATCTTTATTTTATTAGTGTGATTTTTGTTACTCATCTGTGATTCATACATTTTATCCGAATGATTTTGGATGAGTATCTACGTAAAATTTTTATTTTGCTCATGTGAAAATTTTGCGACTATTATAAAAGCTTGGAAAAAAAGAAATCCATTATCTTTTCGGTAGATGGATGTAGTGATCGATATCTCGTAAAGTATCGATCTCACAATTTCAGATTTATGCTTGTTATCAAGGCGACTGTTATTATTATTATTATTATTATTATTATTATTATCCTGATACTCCTAGATCTTCTGTGAAGATCCCTCAGAAGCTTTTTCAGCTTGTGCGAGTTAGGAGTTCAGTTGTGTTCTGTGTAGGCTTTGTTACTGCGATCTTGCGCCACTTTAGGTCACAGCACTGTTAATTTTTGACCCAACAGTGAAATGGTGGCAGATACCCGTCCAACTAGAAAATACCCGTCCAACTAGGACTCGAACCTGGACCTCCCGGTCACGAGTCCGATGGCTCTCCCGCTGAGCTATCCACACTCACTGTGTTGACACAAAGAGATTACCTTTGCTGTTTTTTGTTCCGTCCACTCAATTGTGAGTTACAAGGTGTTAAAAATGGAAGTCAACAAAGGGTTTTTCTTTGATAGAGGCAAAAATACAAGCCAGGCGCTGTAATTGTGGTATTCATTATCCCTATACTGTAACAGCTATAATAATTACATGCAATTTTGGTTTCGTCGATTCCGTTCAGACAAGCCTGTCGTCGAAAATGTCGATAATAGCACAAAAATAATGGATGTTGAGCGGCATATCAGTAGTCGTACTATCGGTCAGGAGCTAAAGTTCGATCATAAGACAGTTTAGAATCCTTTGCGCAAAGCTGGGTTCAAAAAGAAGCTCAATGTTTGGGTGCCATACCCATTAACACCGAAAAACATGATGGATCGAATTTACATCTGCGAAGCCTTGGCCAAACGGAATTAAATCGACACAGTTCTCAAAAGGTGACTGGGTATGAAAAATGGGTTGCATGCGACGATATTGTGTGAAAACGATTGTGGTCAAAGCGCGGTAAAGCAACTAAAATGGTGGTGCCAAACCAGGACTGACGACCAGGAAGGATCTACTGTGCATTTGATGGGACTAGAAAGAAATCATTTGTTATGATTTGCTTCCATATGGCCAAACACTAAATTCGTATCTCTACTGTCAACAGCTGGACCATTTGAAGCTAGCGATCGCTTAGGTAGGGCCAGAATTGACACAAGTCTGTAGTGATTCGCTACTAACTCCAGGAGATTGGTTAGGAAGTTTCAATGCATCCACCACATAGTCTGCACCTTGCACCCAGCTATTATCATCTTTTTCTCGCATTGCAAAACTTTCTGAGTTATAAGAAAAGGATTTCAAGAAAAGATTGTGAAAATCGATTACTAGACTTTTTCGCCAATAAGCAATACTTCTATGGAAGAGGCATTAGGAAGCTACATTTAAAACTACAACAAATTATAGAACAAAATGGTGCGTATTTGACCCAAATCGGATAATTTGAAGCATGTTAAATAAAGTCGTGAATTCACGCAAAAATAATAGATTTTTTTCCTATCTATTATAACTACCAAGTAATCATATTTTAATAACCATCATTGGTATCTGTGACATTTCAGAAAATAAATTTTCAAGAATTCTTTAATACAGATATTTCAGGAAACTCTTATGATAAGCGAGCAGGCGAAACCTTGGTTAGGTGCGAGTTACTTTCATTATAGTATATCTAACCACTAATTTGTAAAGAAAGAAAGTTATTGATTATCATTTCTACGGAATATCAGGATGCAAAATTGAACTTCATTCAATTCTGCTTCTCCAACTGCGTTAAAATCAGACCTCGGAAACAAAAAGGAAATTCCCCGCAGGGCCATGAAAACGGCCAACATGGAAAACCGCAGAATGCCTCTCTTGCCTCTCAGACCGCATTTTTAGCGATGCTGGTAGTATCGTTAAATAAATGATAACTGTTGGTTGCGTTCGGTGCATCCTCAATCCAGCTCAGAGCGAGACTTTTACTGTTTCTTTCTCATTTTCAACGTCCCGATTTTGATGAGAACAAATTTCACTCGGTGCACATGAAATGCATATACTAGACGTTCCATATGAAAATTTCTCATGAAATCTGATATTTTTGATATGCTGCTTCCAAAATTTTATGAATGAATTTATTAAAAAGAAAATTGATCAAAATATTATCCACATCACTGCTTACTTTTTTTACCCATCTCTGAGGCAATTTCCGAATCCTGTCTTGGAAAAACTCCTTGTATTTTCAGGCTATCCCATTTTGAAGCCAATTTTAGATTTCTTCGAGAGAACTGAAGGGATGCCCTGGCAAATCGTGTTGCATCCGTCGAAACAGCCAATTGCAAGAAGGAGCAATGTCCAGAGAATACGCCATTTGCGGTAAGATATCCTATTTGATAGGTTAATATATATTTTTGACAATTTTTGCGACGTGATGCTGACGTTGTAATGCAGAAAAATAACTTTATCATTCTGATATTCCGGTCCTTGTTCTCGTAATTCACGGTTCATGCATAGTAATTGCAGTCTGTACCGATTACCCGAAATTAAATCACCAGGTTTTAGCAGCTGTCGGTTTCACGTTGGCGTTCTACGCCTTCCGATACCCAGTTTCCATCCTCTCAATCCTCCGTTCAGACATGGCTTTATGGATCCCGCTTATCCGTATTGTTTTTGGTCTTCCTCATTTTATTCTTTCCGTTGGCGGCCACTTTAAGACCAGTTTGGGAATACGATCTTCTTTCATTCTTTCTACATTGCCGTCTTTGTATTTCGTCGATTATTGTATTCTCGACTCCTTCAATATCCTTTATTTCTTCGTTTCTAATCCTTTTCTTTCTCGACTTACCAGCAGATCTCCGCCACAAATCCATATATAGGGCCTTTAGTCGACGTTCTAGATTTTTATCCGTCTGCCACCTTTTGCATCCATAAAGCAATATGCTCTTGAATATGGCGTTATATATTTGGTGTTTTCTGTTCGGTCTCCCTTATTTACGCTATTTCCAAGGTAGGTGTACTCTTCACACGAGTTGATACGAATCTGATGGAGATCCTCCACCTGATCACTGCCGATACACAGATACTGTGTCTTCGCTTTGTTAACGGACAAACCCCAATCCCCGTTTTCTCTGAACAGTCTTCTGGCCATGAACTCCAAATCTTCAGGGTCTTGAGCTACCACCTCCTGGTTGTCTGCGTAATGCAGCCTATATAGTGGTATCCTCATTACGTGGTATGCCCATTCCTGCATGTTTACCTCCAGTTCTTCAAGACCTTATTGAGGTAAAATTTTGAGCACCATTGGAAAAAGACTGTCTAAGGACTTCAGTTTTTCAAACTTCTCTGGTAGGTTGTTTCCCACTTTTACTCGAGACACTGAGCCCTCATAGAGTTGTTTTACATATACATAACATTTGAACCATGAATGTTCGGCTTTGGTTTTGATATTAAGGTCGATGGCAGCGTTTGGCTGGGCAAAATGTTGTACTTTTTCTTGTTGTTGCCGTAAAAGATCCACTTTTCGTCACCAATCACTACGCGGTCTAAAAACCTTTGAAGCAGCTGCTCACAAGAAAATCATCGCATTCCCATATCTCCTGATCCCAATCCATAAAAAAATCCAATTTACCTTGCTTTTGAATCAGCCCGCAGATTTCAAACGTACAAACGCTGCTTTTAGGGTCATTCCCAACGTAAGTGTAAACTCGTCTTGTGTTAGACTCGGATGTTCATCTAGTTATCTCTGCAATTCATTGTCTTCGAATTTTTTCGGCTATCCCGAGCGGGGACTATCTTCAACACTGAAGTCACCACATTTAAAGCGGAGAAACGATTCTCTACATTACTTGTTCTTCCCCAAGCATACGATGAGCTTGGGCTGCCATTTTTTTCAGTTAAAAGAAGAAATTAAAACTTCCCGGAAATGCTGTTTAGTTATCAAGAAATCTGGCATTTTTAGCTTCTTGAATAAAACTCAAAACAATTCAAACTGGACATTATTGCTATATATACAATCTGTCTAAAAAACCACGGCAGTCCGCTGTTACTATTTGAAAATTCAATGTGTTTAGAGTCATCTTTTGAAAACAGACGGAAATAATTTGTACTCCCACTATATTCGACGAAAAACTGCAAAGATATTGTTCTCTCTATGGGTACCTAGGAGGTCCTGCAACAGAATCAATGAGTAAAGCAGACTTCTCATTGCCATAATAGTATCCATATTTGCGCATGGCATTCGTTGGGCCATTCCATGATCATTCTAGAATTATATAATAATATTTGTATCCAGACATCTACCCTTAGAGATCTATGGGATGTATATCTTTACGATAGTTATTCAAGCCAATGCTCGAAATCGTGGCTAAGTGGAACCTGAGAGAGAAATAGCGTTATCCATTTTGTGCTTCTGAAAGTACTATATATCAAATACTCTTCCATTCAGAAATTCGATCAAATTTTTATTTCAATATAATGCTCGGACCTTGCCATTATGTGTGGAATACAACATCATTTAAATCACCCGTGATCTCTTACAGGACTCGATCCTTGTAGGGTAATTCGATGACTCGCCGGCACATTTCGGGCAATATCTCATCAATAACTTGACGGATATTGGTTTTGAGATCGTCAATAGTCTAAGGATTATCACGATCCTTCGCATAATTCCACATAAACAAAATCCAATTCACATAGCCGGAACGAGAAATTACACGTACTGGGAATTTTTCTTGCAATAAAGCCAAAACGGGTTGTGTGGCTTGTTGCACCATCTTTCTGGAACCATATCTCTTCCAATTCCATATCATTAATATCAGGCCAAAAGAAAATGGTAATCATTTGACTATATCGATGCGAATTGACGGTTTGAGTAACACCTTCTTCATTTTCAAAGAAGTATGGGCCAATCGCTCCACCAGACCAAATTGCACACCATACCTTGACGTTTTGTGGAAGTAATGGTCTCTCAGCAGTTTCATGAGGATTTTCATAATGGAACAATTTTGCTTGTTTACGTAGCCACCGAGTGAAAAATGTGCTTCGTCGCTGAAAAAATTTCGATGCCGAGAATCGTCATTCAAACGTTGTTGTTGAAACACCCAATCGGCATATGCTCTACGCATTCTATGGTCAGCTGGCTTTATTTCTTGTGTCAACTGAACCTTATAAGGATGGAGATGCAAATCCAGATTCAAAATACGCCATAGCGTGCCGTAAGAGAAACCCAACTGTTATGCGCGCTGATGAATTGATAAATTTGGATCTTCTTCAACACTTTCACTTACAATAGAAATATTTTCGGTCGAGCGCGCATTTCGCCTTGAGACACCAATAATACATCCAGTATCTTCGACTTTTTTCACTGTGTTACTAATTGATTATTATGGACGATTACGTCAATCATAATCCGCCCGTACTGCACGAAACGTACTAACTACAGAATTATTGTTTTTGTAGTAAGTTTAGATAAACGATCCAAATTGTTAAATGGCTAACCTTCAACTGAACATATGAGGCTTCAGATCACAGTTCTGTTCGACATATGTCACTGAAACAGGGCTGTGAAATCCGGAGCACGAAATGGATAACCCGTTATTAATATATAAGAATGACAAATATGGTTACTCCAGGGACCCATTCATAAATTTACCCCAAATTCATTAGGAAATCTAGGTGGGCCAATTTCATGAAGATTTTCGTCATTTCGTACATGCAAATTGTATCGCCTGATTATTTCACCTCATGCAGGAAAGGATTCATTAGTATACAATATTTTATTCAATAAAGGTACATCTTCTGGGACAGAAATCGCCAGCTATTTACAGAAGAGTAACTTTCTATTAGAATCACCTGAATTGAACTTGTTGAAGATAAAATAATTTTTGATTCTTTCGGTTTTTACTTGACAGAAATTCATATTCAAATTCATAAATAAGTTTTTGAAATAAAATTGCTTCTTGTTTATGAATTTCAAGATAAAATAATTCCTTCCATGAGACCGTAGTATGTTTGAGTGTTTACTTGCTGTTTTATTTATGTTAGAGAATCTAGGGGTTTTAGAATGTCTTCCACTATTTGGCTGATAAGGTCGACAAATTCACTGATATTTTCAATATGATAAAATTCGGAAGATCATTTAAATATCCACCACGGAAACCCTGGCAGGAATGAAGTCGTTGAACCCAATTTTCCATGACTCTCTCACACAAATCAGGTCTTATGTTAGCAATTACTCGTTCAATTTTGATCTATAAATCGTCTAAATTTGCTGGGTGATTGCTGTCAACCAATTTATTCTTAATGAATCCCCAAAGAAAAAAGTCCAATGGAGTTAAATCACTGAGAATGATTTTTTTTCATGAAAATTGTATCATTTCCGATTTTTCCTTTGCATCGATTACTGAATACACGACGCCTTAAATGATTGATTCATTGATTTTGATTTTGATATTTGGAATATATTTCAGGACTGAAGAAGGAATTGCCTAGAATTATATTTGTTTTTTGAAGATATAGTGCATGTTTTGAGAGATTTCTGAATTAACTTATTCGAATATTTAAATATATTAAATATTTCAAATAAATTATATTCTTCGAGAAGTCCTTCAAGTGTGTTCATGTTTTTAAAAGGCAATTGGCGTTCTTAAAGGTAAGACCAGAAACAAAATTTTGTCTCCTTTAAATATTTATTTATTAATTTTAATGACTTTTGGTATATCTGTTGGTTTATTTATTCCATTTAACATTATATATTGAGTTTTGATTATATACGTCTATTAAATGTAAGCGGTGCTTGTTTTAGACATTAATTTAATTCTAAAAGTTTTTTGAATAAAAATTTTTTGAAATTAAATTTGTAGAAGATAAACATATTTTAATTTGTTTTGATATTCAAATTTTGTTATATTTCTTCTATCAAGTAAAAGGCCTTTCTGTTTTATTTTATATATAATATATAATTATATTTTGGCTTCAATAAATCTCATTATGGAATGTCAATGAATTTAAATAAGCCTTAAAAATAACTCACACTGTTCTTTGATTCTGTTAGAACATAGATCAATCTTGAATTATAAAGTTGATCTGTGTCTCGAAACATTATTCATTCACACGTGGTACGTTGTTTGATAAAGGTTAGTTTTTTGATTTTGATATTTGGAATATATTTCAGGACTGAAGAAGGAATTGCTTAGAATTATATTTGTTTTTTGAAGATATAGTGCATGTTTTGAGAGATTTCTGAACTAACTTATTCGAATATTTAAATAATTTAAATATTTCAAATAAATTATATTCTTTGGGAAGTCCTCTAAGTGTGTTCATGTTTTTAAAAGACAATTGGCGTTCTTAAAGGTAAGACCAGAAACAAAATTTTGTCTCCTTTAAATATTTATTTATTAATTTTAATGACTTTTGGTATATCTGTTGGTTTATTTATTCCATTTGACATTATATATTGAGTTTTGATTATATATGTCTATTAAATGTAAGCGGTGCTTGTTTTAGACATTAATTTAATTCTAAAAGTTTTTTGAATGAAAATTTTTTGAAATTAAATTTGTAAAAGATAAACATATTTTAATTTGTTTTGATATTCAAATTTTATTATATTTCTTCTATCAAGTAAAAGGCCTTTCTATTTCATTTTGATCTGCTGGTTTTAGTTCTTGGGTTAAAGAATTTTGTATTGATGTAAACCCAGGTCTTGTCGTAGGATTCGCCACAAAGACTTATGGGAGATGCCCAGTTCTTGTGAACGTCGAGAAATCAATAAATTTTGGTCTTCACGAACACTTTCACGTACGTCAGCAATATCCTCTCCACTTCTTGCATTTCTTTGTCTCACTGGTACTGTAACATCATGAAGTGTAAAATTTGTTTCAAACTTCTTCACTAAACGTTAAACTGTTCCCTCAATCCGGACGATTATAACGACCGAAAATTGGAGTCCAAGCAAAGTTAGAGTAACTGATCGCGATTTTTCGTGATAAATTTGGATTAATTATAAACGTTGTTGGAGTATGTATCTTTCCACGATTAAATGGTAGACATTGACAAATATAACTGTCAATGTCACAAATGAACAATCGCTTCCACACGTAATTCATGTCAATTTAGAAATGAGGCGTTCCCATTAAAAGACCCTATATTTCAGTAATTAATATCAATTATTTTGAGCTGAATTATTGTCAGTTATATCGGAAATTTGTAGGTAATTTATTTTTGAAGTATGGTGACTTATTTCTTTGGATGAATTCGATGATTCATCAGAATAATCTTGATTAACTGGAAATTTATTTGATGGTAATCATGTATCACTGCGATTGCGTTTTTTCTATGTTGTGTTCTTGGTTTGTCAGGATTTTTTTTAAAATATTAATCTTATTTAATAAACCATGGGTTCCCAACCAGTGGTCCGCGGACCATCAGTGGTCCGCAGAAGCCAAAATATGGTCCGCGAATGATTTTCAGTTTCTAATTTAAGATTTAACCGCTATCAACTTCTCTTGTGAAGTAGTACGTACAGTAACTAAAACCGCTTGCTTATGGACCAAACTATTTAGTAGATGGCGTTAGTGAATAAAATAAGTAGTACAGTCCGTACGTTTTACCGGCTCTCCACCTGATTCAGAACACAGAACAAACCTAATCTGTCAAAATTCATTATATTCTGTAAACGTGTAAACTAACACGGGATTCCTCTACTTTGCGTGATTGGACTGTGACAGATAAATTATAGAACTGAATGAATGAATATATTAGTATCCGATGAGTGAATCATTCATTACTGACCGGTGTTCTCAACTTTATTTCTTGAATTCATTCGTGAATAATAGATATAGGTAGGTGAACATTTTGTTCAGATGAATAGTTTCCGTAGGTGTGAAAAATGATCTTTTTCGGGCGGTCATTAATTGGTCATTTTCAATGAGTCTATAATTGTTAATATCTTTTGGCAGTATTGTATCTATGGTGAAGTAGTACCACTTTGTCAAGAAAGTACCGGGAATTTTCAATTAAAACAACATTTTTACATTTAATCGTCAAAATTTATTGGGTCGCCTTCAAAATAGGCTCCATTTGCTCCAATACATCTATGCCAACGGCACTTCCAATTATCGAAACATTTTTTATAGGCGCTTTCCGGGATGGACTTTAGCTCTCGCGCCGAATTTTGTTTTATGGCTTCAATCGACTCAAAACGGGTGTCACGAAGGGGCAATTTTAGTTTTGGGAAGAGGAAAAAGTCGCAGGGAGCCAAATCCGGCGAATACGGTGGTTGCTGAAGCACGTTTGTTGAGTTTTTGGCGAGAAAGTCAGTCACAATCGTAGCTCGCTGAGAAGGCGCGTTATCGTCATGCAAAATCCATGAGTTGTTCGCCCACAAATTTGGCCACTTCTTACGGATACGCTTACGCAAACGTTTCATAACGCCTAGGTAATACTCCTTGTTCACCGTCTGTCCCTCTGGAACGAATTCGTAGTGCACCACGCCACGGATATCGAAGAAAACAATGAGCATCACCTTCATTTTCGAGCGGCTTTGGCGTGGTTTTTTCGGTTTCCGCTCATTTTTTGCCACCCATTCCGATGATTGCTGGCTTGTTTGCATATCGTACTCGTAGACCCAGGTCTCATCACCAGTTATAATGCGTTCCATGAATGTAGAATCGGAATTACAGCGATCCAGCATGTCTGAAGCAACCTGTTCGCGATGACGTTTTTGAAGAAAATTCAGGTCTTTCGGTACGAGTCGTGCGGCCACCTTTCCCATGCCCAAAATACCAATCAAAATCGTACGTGCGGACTCGTGGGATATCTTAAGATCATGTGCTATCTCTCTCAAGCTGGTACGACGGTTTTCCAGCACCCTTTCCTTAATTTTATCGACCGTCCTTGAAGGCTCTGTACCACTGTTATGCACGAGTTTTCGATAAAGCATTATCACCAAAGGCCTTTTGCAACATTTTCAATGCATCGGCACACGAAAATTCATTTGCAACACAAAACTTTAAACAAATTCTTTGCATAACGTAATCACCCATAGTAAAAATCGGCACGCACTCTGACATCGACTGACTTAATCAGCTGTTGCAAACACACTAGTTGACAGATCCCGCTCAAGCTTGGCATAGTAATTAAGGACAGTGGTACCAACCTAGGAAAAAAAATTTTTACCTGCCTCATTGCCCCGCCAGATTTAAATCGATAATTCCCGGTACTTTCTTGACAGAATGTATGTGTATAGTTTCATATATAACATTTCACTTCGCTGACTAGCTCCGCAGAGCCTCATCATAAGAAAGATCTACCATTTCCCATTAATAAAACAAAATAGTTAATATCAATTTATTTGTTTACCTTCATCATAAGATATTCAGAGTTATCTACTTTCTAAAAAACTCAATGCATTGTACTTGAGGTGAAGTTTTGGATATTTTGGGCAGGCAATTGACACAATTGCGTCTCAAAAATGCTGTCTGCAGTGACTCGCCAGACTCCGGGATATTAGTTGGGAATTTTAATGTATCTATCATATAGTCCGCACTTGACACCAAGCCGTTACCATCTTTTTCTCGCATTACAAAACTTCCTGAATGATAAGAAATTGGCATCAAGAGAAGATTGTGAAAATAGATTGCTAGAATTTCTCGCCAATAGATACCAAGAGGCATTATGAAGCTACCTTTAAAATGGCAACAAAATATAGAACAAAACAGTGCATATTTGACCTAAATCGGACAATCTGAAACATGTTAAATGAAGTCTTGAAATTCACGCGAAAATAAAGGATTTTTGTTCTTCAACCTATCATCACACATCAAATCTACTGAAGGAGCTGCATAGGACTTAACAGTAATTAATTTGACGTTCGTCAAATAGGGCTTCTATGTTTAATTCTAACTTCTGCTATCCGATTCGTGATATCTTCTTGTTATATTATCATGAAAAAAATGAATTTTCCTAGCGGAAATTTTTTTTTCGAGTTGGTCTTAAAATACCTATTTTACGATAGTATAACTTCTGCAATGACTCGAAAATAATACCCTCCATTCATATAGCGTGAGCTTTAACCCACCAATCACCCAAGTAAACCTGACCCCTTCTAATTCGTTTTATCCAACTTCATGTAGCAGGAACTACACCTGAATTATAATTTAATTTCATACACCGTTGCCGAGACTAAGATCATTCCACTTCTCATATTTTCAGCTTAATATATACACTGTAGGTGGAACAGTTTTTGGCCTATTCCTTTTCAGTTCGCGATAAGTCTGATTAATTGTGGCCTATTCACGCAACTCAGTTGCATTTTGTTCCCGCAGATTTCATCAGGATGTTCGTGCTGGGCGAATGAAGATAAATTATCTTTAATCCGTGATAGCCGAGAGTTGGTAGGCTAGAGCTATATGACATCATCTCGCAGACGGGTTCATTTACTGGGATCTTCTTAATTAATACTGCGGTAATTTCATTTTGTGTATTTATACGAAAAGATGATGAAAAGTTAGACAGTTGTTTAAGATCGTACAGTACATGACACCGTTTTGGAATATTCGAATACTCGGTTAAGTAATTTCATTGGAGCTCTTTCTGAACAATACATTCTATAAAAAATTAGTAATTAATCTCAGAAATTATCTAAAATCTTTCACCTTGTATGACTCATAATTTATATCTTCATAAAATGAAATAGCTGGAGTGATATTACTCACACTTTCCTAATGTTTCTTAAATAAAACATTTGATTCGATAGGGTTAACTTCCAAGGATATTGCTTTCTCACATATAGTAAAGGTTTTACAATAAGAGATTTCATATTGATATTGAAAAAAAACGAGTATATCATGGGGGAAATCAATGAATATTTATGTCATTCTGAAGAGAAAGGTATGCCATTAATGATGGAAAACGATATCAGCCAAATGGCCGCCACGGCTACAGTTGCAGCACCATATCCTTTCATCAAAATTTCTGTGACCAATTCGCACATTTGCGGTTATATGTCCTGAATAACTTCACGAATTCCATCTTTAAGATTCTGAATCGATTATGGTGCATTGACATAGACCTTATCTTTCATGTGGCCCCAAATGAATAAGTCTAAAAGTGTTAAATCACAAGATCTGGGTGGTCAATTGTGATCACCTCTTCGACAAATAACACGGCCAGGAAACTTTTACTGCAAAATAGCGATTGTTTCGTGGCTTGTGTAGCGCCATATCATTGAAAATAAACGTCGTTCACATCAATATCTTTCAATTCCGGCTATAAAAATCAATAATAATGGCTCGGTGGTGCAATCTACACACCGTAACAGTTGCACCAGCCTCATTTTTGAATAAGTAAGGTCCAATCACATTGCCAGCTCAAAAACTGCACCAAACAGTGGCACTTTAAGGATGGAGAGGTTTTTCATCATGGTAAATCATTCTTGAATTTTCCGAGCTCCAAATGCAAAAATTCTGCTTATTAACGTAGTCTCCGAGCTGAACATGGAACTCATCATAGAAGATGGTTTTTCGATGAAAATCCGGATCATTTTGATGCATTTCATAGACGCATTCAGCGAAGATTCGAGGTTGCTGATGATCAACCGGTTCAAGTTCTTGTGTTAACTGAACTTTAAAAGTCCTAAGAGCTAACGGCCAGCTTCATAAACAACATCAAAAGGCACCTTTATGATAAAGTCCCTTTATGAAAAAGGATCCTTTAAATGTGACTATCAGTTTCATAACCGCACATCGACCGTCCTCTACTTAAAGCTTCCTTTAATGCACCGGTCATATGTTTCCGACTGTTGGCTATCCTGAGAACTAGTGATTTTACGAATATAGTTGGTGATATTCTGTAAAAATTGTGAGCTTTGCATCGGATCTTGTAAAAAAAAAAAGAGAAGCATAAATCAGTCTTTGCATAAACATGGTTATGTGCAGAAGACAGTATATTGGAAGTTTTATCATTATTACGTGCGAATTGCTATATTTTACTAAACGTGAGTTATATTAATGAAAATGGAAGAAAAGAAAAAAAAATATTACTTTAAAACCAGAGGAGGAAGGACGTCTTTTAGAATTGATTGAAAAAGAGAATTTTAATGTTATAGGATAAAGTCTGGCAGAGAATAGCAACTGCTTTCAATGCAACAGTTCTCCATTGGAGAGATGGGGACCAGCTCAAATCCAAGTATGACAATATAAAAACTTAAACTAGAAAGGTGGTAGCTGCTCAACGCAGTCATATTGAAGGCAATGGTGGTGGGTCTCCATTGAAAATGAGGGAGGCAATTTCCAAACAGTTGAGCTCAACTCTTACGAACCCACTTGCCGAAGTGAAAGAGATGTATTATAAAAAAAACAGCTCTAGTAGAAGCTCAGATAGTGGCTATCAAGGAAGAGAATAGAAGAAAAGAAGAGGAGCATTCAAGCTAAAAATATCAGATTTGCAAATTATGGAGATGAAGAGAAAATTAAATAATTATAATTAAATCTTTTTTATTTTGAATACACTTTCTGGAAAAAGCAGTATTAGAATTCTATCAGCATTGATGCAGACTATGAAATCCCCTCAAATTTGAAATTAAAAACAGAAATTTCAATAACATAATATTTTTATTTCTTTATTCTCACTTGATACTTTTTCAGATTTTACCTAAAGTAAAACAATGAATCAGAAATACGAACATAGAAACCTATCTAAATACATACCTTGTAAAATCTTATAAAAATTATATGAAATCTTGTCATGTTCAAGATAAAAATTGAATATGAAGAATAGTTTCACAAGTGACAAGCAAATTTATTATCAATTATCACACAAATATAAATTTTAAATTAGCAAAATGTTTATTAATAATAGACTCTCACTTGACGAGCTGTATTAACATTAGTTGAATTTGTTTGAAAGTCCTCTTCCTTCTGCAATCATTCATTTGGAAATATTTCGTTCATATCTCCAGCTATATTGTGCAAAACAGCGGTAGCAACAATAATTGCCCTTATGGTCGTTAACTTAACACTCATTCCTTTAGAAAGGATAGGAAAACGACGTTTCAAAACTCCATACTTTCTCTACACCACATTTCTAGTTCGTATAATTGACTGCTTATATAAATTTTCAGCTGCAGTTATAGCTTCCGGTAACTTTGTCATAAAATAAGTCTGCAAACTATAACCACTATAACCATGTAACCACGGCCAAATTTACCATTCTCAAATTGTCTCTTCAAAACACTGTTATTAAAGATGGTTGATCATGTGTCGAGCCAGGTCATTTAGCTACAATAATTCTGAATATCAAGTCTGAATTACACACAGTTTGAGCGTTAACATATTTCGTAGTACGCTAAAATCCAACAAAATGGGCTAATGTGACAGGGGAAGGTTATGTCCACTGTTTTCGTGTTTATCAAGCACCTGCGCAGTGTCGAGCTTCTCGTTAAAGGATCCTTTTCCAGCCGTAAAGGACAGCTCACTTTAAGATAAAGGACGCTTTTAAGTTCCCTTTAACCTTAAAATTTGCTTCTGAAACACGTTTTATCATTAAAGGAGACTTTTTGGGAAAAAGGAGGCTTCAATTTTGTTTATGAAACTGGCCGTAAGTCTTTATGCAAAATACGGTGTTGTAATAGGCATTTCATCATATGAAACGCGTGAAACCTAATTGTAACACTGTACATATTGCTTCATGCATATTCTGACATACTATTTCAACTCCTCCTATTGATCTAGTTATTAAATAGAGTTTAAGTAAACATTAGGCATTACGCCTGTAACCTGTCTGGTAGAAGTAGTATTTTTATAATAAACGCTCTTAAAATCTCGGTATGTTTCGATATTGAACGTAACACCCCTTGAAGTAAGGTAGATCCCGAGAGTGGAATGTCGTTTGCGGAATTTCTAATTCCAAAGATCGACGAGGAATCGACAAACCTGCTGAATGCTCGAAAATTGACAGCTGCCAAGATAACGGGCTATTCAAAATGAAACCTCTAATTGTAAATTTATAATATTCACTTGATGTAATGAGGTAGTTTACACTTTTCAACAAGGGTTTGAAGGAATTCCCATTTAATCCAAGCATCAATAAATTTTACAAGGGTTTGAAGGAATTCCTATTTAATCCAAGCATCAATAAATTTTACAAGGGTCTCAAAAATATTCAAAAGAAGTGAACTGATCATATCTGTATGTTCATGTTTATGTTTGAATTATATCTATACCTATTTAGTTCTACAGATTGGCAAGTCCAAAGTGTAGCTTCGATTTCCAGAACAAAAAATTTTGGAATTATAGATGAAAATATATCTAATTTATGATTTTTTTCGTTCTTCAGGGTTATATCAGGAAATAATAAAACGGGAATTTCTCAGTTACACTGAAATCCTATAATTTCACGTAGGACAGAAAAACAAGCAAACAAATCCAAAAGAGGGTGCAACAATATCTAACATACTTGGAGTAACTTCGATCATAAAAATGATATCATTCGAAATGCTCATAAGAAACAGATCTTATTTTCAATCAAAAATTTCGAAATTTTGTTTATTGAATATCAAAGATATCCTTTGAGTCCGAAAGGATGAAAATAAAGCCCGAAAATATAAATAAATATGAAAAGATTAAAAACCTTACTTATTGAGGAAGCAAATGCAGACCATTCCCCTGATTCGAATATTTTTTCAGAACACTGTTGAATTTATTGATACGTATAATAAACAGATCTTTTAGATCCTTGTTGAAATCTATTTTTACAACACTACATGAATGGATATTTTGTAAAAAAATTTTAGTTTTTTAAAACGTAATATCTTAAGAAAATATGAACTATCAAATATATTCATTCGAACTCATTCAAATTTTTGCCGTGACGAATAATATAGAACTGTTGCTATATATATGACTTTCTATTTGATTTGAAAATGGGGTCATTACATATTTTCGAATAATGGTCTGCAAGACTATACTTTATTTCCGCGGAATGTTTTCATTCTCACTTACCTCCTCGTGAAGTTAATTGAGGGAAGTCAAAATTTCGCAAAGCTCCATCGTACCTACAAAAAAATTCATATTATAGTGCATATAATATTAGTGTAATCCAATAATATTAGGAAATGTAATACATTAATTCATGATTGCATGTTTTCTCTTCAAAATATAAAACATAAATTATGGTTATTACCCTTGAATTGAAAATTCTTTTTCTTTCCTTATCGAAAGGTCATTTCTTTAGCCTTAAGAATATTCAATAATCCTTTCATGAACTATTATCATTTTACATCTGTAATTTACTGAAATGAAAAATATAAGTGAATTTTGGACATAAATGTGATGAAACATATCCGATTCGCATGAGCTCTTTAGTGAAAATAGGACATCAAAACAGTGGAAATGTTAAGGAAAGAATTTGTTCATTTTAATAAATTTCTTAGTTGGTGAATTGGCAAAACTCCGTTACTTTGTTTTTTATTAAAAACTCACACTGTTTATGCAGGTATTAACACATATTTTCATCAAAATTCTGAAAACTACAATACACGATTATCATACAGAGAGTCCCAACAAAAATTTGACCCCCCCAGACCCCAGAAACAAAGAATTTTCGAAGATTTTGAAAAAAAAAGGTCAACTTCTGTTTTGGGGGGGACGAATTTCCATCATGAGTTTGTTCCGAAAAAACCAACTCCATGAAGGTGGCATCAACTCCCAACATTTTCTGAATAGGCAAGAAATGTCGTGTGTTGGTTAGTTTGAAAGTTATTTATGTTCTGTACATAACCCAGTTAAAAGTTTCAAAATCGGTTCACTATTCACGAACTAATGTAATTATTGAACTCACCGTCAAAAGGTGATGTTGAACAGACAGTTGAATCGCCCAAACTCAAGAACCTTAGAGTTTCGAAGAATCCAAGGATAATTTTCAAGTTCTGTATTAGGGAGAAAGAATTCCTAGCACGATATTGTTCTGAAAAATCCACCTGAAGGTGGATTTTTTTGAATAAGAGAGAGATGGCGGATGTGTTTTAGTTAAAAAACTTTTCTTGGTCTGTTAACATTATGGTTAAAATTTTCAAATTCGGTGATTTTTTTAAGGAATTTGATATTGAACATTATCAGAAGGGTAACTCAAATAAAAACCCAATACGTTCAAATACACCAGATCTGTTAGTACTGATAGACTGAAGAGTGAAGACTGAAACACTTTTGAGAAAAAATCTTCAAGATAATAGTATACATTGTAATGAATTTCATGTGTTTCTGGCATTTTACCATCATGAACGATAAGAAAATAGAATGTTTTTAAAGTTAAAATACATTGTTCTGCTATTAAATAAACAAATTTGAAAATTTCAACTGCTATGATTCTATGATTTTCTATATTTTCTAGTTATATGATCCTCACGGAGTTTTTAATCAGCCTTTGTGTCATTATTCCACATCTAAATGCTGAATTTTGTCCTCGACCGTACGGCTTTTACTTTGGTTTGGGTAGCCCTGAACGCTGCTCCGCTGAGAAAATATTCATTTTGTTTTGAATCTTTTAATCATACGATCCTCGCAAAATTCTACTTCTACATACCTATTTTTAGGTCGATCGTAGTCACAGTTTGAAAAATATCAAGTAATATGTGAGAAAATTTCAAATGTGAACAACTGCGAAACCATTGAACTGATCTGCTGACAAACTGGAATATTTGGGCACCAAACTCATCCTGAAAGTTTCATATCTCTACCTTTAATAGTTCTATAGTTAAAATATTCAAAATAGCTTCTACATACCTATTTTTGGGACGATTGTAGTCACAGTTTGAAAAATATCAAGAAATATGTGAGAAAATTTTAAATGTGAACAACTACGAAACCACTGAATTGATCTGCTGACAAACTGGGATATTTGGGCACCAAACTCACCCTGAAAATTTAATGTCTCTACCTCTATTCGTTCTAAAGTTAGAGTGTTCAAAAGAGCGCTCATCACTGATCCGCTCTCAAAATATTTTTCTTGAAACTTCTCATCATATAATTCTAACTCACTTAGATACCAGTATTCGTTACTTCTAAATCCCGAATTTCAGACTAATTGGATTTGTAGTTAAAAAAATATCGAGAAAAATAACAGAAATTTTGATTTACAAATAACTTCGAAACCATTGCACCGATTTCGCTTATTAACGAACTCAAACAAGATATTCAAACCGCAACTGAACTGAATAAATAAGAGAAGCCAATTTAGAACGAGACAGTTTTCCATCCTCGACTTCCAGAAATCCTTCGACATGGACAGCAACCATCTGCAGATAAATCTACATAACTTCTGGTCAAAATCATAAATGTATCACCGTTTGTCGTGCTCTAGACGTCCTAGTGCCGCTCCACCGCATCCTCTACTCGAATTGCACCATCGAGGAGCTGAAACATCCACTGGTAAGATCCTGGAATCGATTATCTTCAGTGCAACCGATAAATTCCGTCACATTTCTATTTGTTGAACCTTTTTTCATTCCACTGAACAGACCCTCATATTTTAATCTTGCTTTTCTGTCGTATTATATATTTTATGCGTATTTATGATAATTGAAGAAGTGAATCGGTTTCAGTTTTTGCACGATGAATATGAATAGACATAGCCCATTGTGTTTTAAATTCACCGCAAAATTATAAATATTTCCATCAAATAGGAATATTTATCAATAATTCGATAAGAATCGCATTGAACTCGAACCGGAATAAACTCAATTCTGAAGGACGTCTTTTGTAATTCAGAAATAATTCACAGATGCAAAAAAAGTATCCTCCAGAACTCCACAAAAAATTTCATTATGAAGGCGAGTACACAATAGGATTCGAATTGGAAAACTCGATTGATTAATGAAAGTAATAAAAAATCAGTCTCAATTCAACACAAAGGGCCCCTTCAGACTGTATTTATTCCAGCTTGTCAATACAAACTCCTTCCAGATGAGAAAATGAAAAAACGGAAACGGAAACGCTTTCCCTATCTCGAAGCTGAATGCACATATTTCTGTTATATTTCCCGTTGGTTAAATTGCGTTTTAATGGCTTTTCTTTCGGGAAATTCCGAAGATTGATGATGTCGGCCAGCAATGAAGTCACATCAGAATGTATACCCCATCTATAATTCACGTGATTCAACTTATATTTCCTGTTTGGTGAATTTATGGAAGGAGGCAAAAATGTTGAGCTGAATTTATGGTTCGGATCGCGGCTTTTTCTACGGTCAGATTGGATACGGAGGTTGACTATGACAGGGAGATATTCGAATTGATGATGAAATAATGTAACTCGAACACATAACCCTTTTCTTGGGAATGCTAGCAAACACTATTTCTCTATTCCTCTACCTGGTGAAAATTTCTGGTTCACTAGGTCGGGAAAAATAAAGGCTGAGACCAAAAAAGCTAACCTACCACTGCGAAGGGTATGATAAGAAGATGAAAGGAAATTGAACTTAAACACTCTAATTTGCGCTAGCGATTTTGTCCGTCCGCACATATAACATCCTACTTCATAAAATGCCTCATAGTGCGCCGAAGAAAAGATAAAAAAAATTATCTTTCCTGAATAAATCCCTAATTATCAACCTCATAGTGAAAATGCAAACTCTTACTCCCTATCTATTTATTTCAACTTTACAATTAAAATAGTGAATCTTATTTACAATATAATACAATTTTACAGTTACCTTGAGGTCCAAGATTTATGTAAGGACTTATCTTTGGGGTTGTCCTGGAATATTGTTCTCCAAGGTGTCGGAATAATAGTGCTTTCTCCAAGAATATTCTGCATATAATCAGCATATATTCAATTTCAAATTGTTCCAAATGACCAGTAGAGCGTCCGGAACCAGGATGGTGTCGTAATAAGATACTCTAAATCCAACACAAGAAAGATAGATGTCTGGTACTAAGATAATGCAAGCAAACAGGCACGCCAGCAAAATTGTTCAATTATAATAACATCATAGTGTAGTCAACAAGTGCCTTTTGGGTCAACTATTTTCAGCAGTCTCCAAAAATTATGATCAAGGTGTCATTCGATTCGGAATGGCATCTAGATGATTTTTGAAAAAAATGAAGTTCTGCTTGCAAAAATTGCAAAAGTTATTAATAATTAACTAAAAAAAATAGGGTTTAGTTCTTTATAAATATCTCAAAAACTAATAAAGATTTTGTAAATAAAAAAAAAGATTCAAAAAGAGGAGGAAATTTCCTAAAAAAAAGTGTCGACTCCCGGAATTGTAGTCCCAATATTAATAATTTTCCCAGAAGGATGAAAATACGGCAGAAAACGGGTACTCTGGCTTCCGTAAGCCACGCCTACTTTTGACACTTCATTAATAAGAATTATTTTAACAGATTAAATATGAAATTTAATAAATGAAAAAATTCAGAGGCATACTGGCATAATCCGCCAAAAAAAAAATTTATCTCAATTTTTCAATTAGTTATGCAATAGTTAATAATTTTTTCCTGCTTGGACATGAATATTGCAAGTGTGATAATTGTTAAACTATTAACTTGAGATTTTTTTCCTCTCTTGGAGTAATTTTTGTAAGACTTCAGAATAGATCCTTGTTGGAAAAATTTAAAAAATTTTATTTTTCAGTTTTTTATTAACAATTTTCGTTGTTGCAAAATTAAAAACTTAGATTAATCACCCAAAATACTTTTTTTTTCAAAATATTATTAATGGTCCGTTTTTATATTGTAGGAAGCTACATAGAAACATTTTTTTAAAATTTTTATCTCTTATTGTTTGAAAAATTGTTATAAACAAATTCGTTGTTTATAAAATATAATAATTGAAAAATTTTTTAAGGAATATCAATCTTTGATGCAAATAATGATTTTTAAGAAAAAAATTTTCCTTAAAAATTTTTTTTATTGCCTGAAAACGCATTTGTTAATTAACAATCGTTTTCTCCCACTTCTGACTAATATTAAGGAACCATTTTTTCTTTAAAAATCATAATTTACTTTTCTTTTTCATATTAAAAAAAATTTTTGGTTTTGTTCAATTTTGCATTGTTTATATAATAAACAATTTGTTATAAACAAATAAATTTTTACTTTATATTTTTTTCCCTATTCTTCTTACTGCCACAAATACAGACATGATTTTTTTTTATCAAAAAACATATTTAAAAAAGAAAAAAATTATAAAAAAATAATTTTTTTTTCAAAAATCATCTAGATGCCATTTCGAATCGAATGACACCTCGATCATAATTTTCGGAGACTGCTGAAAAAAGTTGACCCAAAAGGCACTTGTAGACTAGACTATCAGGCACTAAGATCTCCGGTACTAAGTTGGTTCGGTACTAAGATCTTCCGGTACTAAGATATCCGGTAATAAGGGCTCCGATACTTAGATCTTCGGTACTAAGATCTCCGGTACTAAGATCTCCGGAACTAAGATCTCCGGAACTAAGACTATAAATTTCAAATCTATAAGATAGTGCCAGCAACACGTGGTCTCACTCCCAGTGATTCTAGATAAATTATTAATATTTTAATAAACATGAGATGAAATATCCAGAACATAGGAATAAGAGAACGAATATTCGATCATGAGCATGAGGGGGAATATTAAATGCATAATGTCATATAAAGCAACATGTTAACCTGTGTAACCTGCAGAGAATGAAATAAATCAAATAATAATTGCCTTCACAAAAGCAGAAAATATTAATCGGGATCCACGTATTACTAACCGCCTTCTGATTAGACGTCCTATAAGAAACAATAAAAATTCAATATTCCATGTGTATCTTCGTGTAACCTCACAATACGAAAGAAAGAAATCTGGGAAACTCTACGCTTCTTGACAACAATGCAACTCTACAGAGCATGCGATAACAGCGTCGACTTTCATTGCGGAAACTCCAAACTTCTTTATGGTCTTAGTTTAATCACATTATTTGAGCACTTTTTAGCCATTGAAATTCAAATCAACAGTGGAGCGTTGTTTAACGCTATAAGGCCATCATTTTATTACTATGTAAGATATCTGAAACGTGATGATTGATTTTTTTTATCGTATCGGTTTAATTTAAAGATGGTTCTGTCTACATTTAAATATATTTCGTTAATTTTTTTATCGTAGGTGACAGTAAACACACAAATGTTTTTATGTCGATATTTACAACCTGCGAGTTTCTGGTTTCTTTCATTTTTGATATTTAACTCATCCGTTCTTACATGAACATACATACAGCCCATAGAAAATATGGAAATACTTGAAAACTCTTGATATATTTAGTGCTGAGTGACTCAATGCGACAGCATTGTGAATTATAATATCTTTCATTACTTCCTTATCGATCAGCAGATATTCGACAAATTCCGTCCCAAAATTTCTATTTTAAAAGAACTGTAACCAATAAGAATCTACTCCTCTGTGGGCCCATAATCTATAAATATCATTTCCAATCAATGTCGTTTTTTTCCCCTTTTTGGGATTAATGATTCATTCTTTCCTACTCCTATGGTCTAAAAAACCCTGTAACACAAGTGAAGAACATTATTATTCTACGAGTAATAGAAAACCTTGTACCTTGTGATTTCGGTCCAAATTATCGCATTCATTATTATTCTTATAGTAATCAATCTTGTCTCTTGTGGCCTTAGGTCTACGATTAGAGCGATTATAATTAACATTGTCGATTGCAAAAATGTTGGCAAATTCATTACACTTGTTCTTAGTGTAAAAATCAAACCATATAATTCAGTTTATTTACACTGAACAGCGAATAATAGGTTTGGAAAATAAAATCCATTATTTTTTCAATAGATGGCTGTAGTGATCGATATCTCATTAAGTATCTACCAAACAACTGCAGATTTATGCTTGCTGTCAAGGTAACATTTTGCACTAAAAAAATTATCTTGCTGTTGTTTATTCAGTTATGAGTTACAGGGTGTTAAAACGGTAAGTCAGCAAGGAGAAAATTTGGTACATTTTACTGTTTTTTTTTGATAAAGACGAGAATGAATGCTTGGCAGCTTAAATTGTGAATGGTATTTATAGTCCTAATACTGTTATAGCTAATTACAAGCAAATTTTGGCACGACGGCTCGATGTTTGGGTGCCACAGCAATTAACACCAGATAACATGATGGATTGAATTTCCATCTGCGAAGACTGGGGTTGACAATATTGTGCGAAAACGATGGCGGTTAAAGCGCGGTGAAGCAACTAAAACGGTGGCCAAACCAGGACTAACGACCAAGAAAGTTCTACTCTGCATTTGGTGGGATTGAAAAGGAATAATTTATTACGAGTTGCTTCCATATGATCAAACACTAAATTTGTATCTCCACTGTCAACAACTGGACCATTTGAAGTTAGCGATTGACCAGAAATGACCAGAATTGACCAACAGGAGAGGTGTTATGTTCCATCAGGATAACTCCAGGCCACACATATCTGTATCGACTCCTCAGAAACTCCAGAAGCTTGGTTGGGAAGTTTTAATGCATCAACCATATAGTCCGGACCTGACACCAAGCGATTACGATCTTTTTCTCGCATTGCAAAACTTAATGCGTGATAAGAAATTGGCATCAAAAGAAGATTGTAAGAATCGATTACTACAGTTATTCGTCAATAAGGAACAAGTGTTGTATGAAAGAAACATTACGAAGCTACCTTCAAAATGGTTCTACTGTGCATTTGGTGAGACTGGAAAGGAATTATTTATTATGAGTTGCTCCCATATGACCAAACACTAAGATGGTGTCTCTTCTGTTAACAACTGGACCGTTTGAAGTTAGCGATTGACCAAGAACGGCCAGAATTGACCAACAGAAGAGATGTTGTGTTCCATCACGACAACGTTAGGCCACACACATCTGCAGTGACATGCCAGAAGCTCTGGGAGCTTAACTGAGAACTTTTAATTTATCCATCATACAGTCCAGGCCCGACATCAAGCGATTACCATCTTTTCCTAGCACTACAAAACATTTTGAGTGATAAGAAATTGGAATCAAGAGAAGATTGTGGAAATCGATTATTTAATTTTTTGGCCAATGAGGACCAAGACTTCTATGAGGGAGGCTTTATGAAGCTACCTTTAAAATGGCAACAAATTATAGAACAAAACGGTGCATATTTGACTCAAATCGGACAATTCGAAACATGTTAAATAAAGTCTTGAAGTTCAAGCAAAAATAATAAATATTTTTTCTCAACCTATTATTTGTTATGGCTTAAAGTGTTTAAATATTCTTCATGTTCTTACGGCCATGTAATTATTTAGAAAATAGATTCTTTCTGACTTATAGAAAACGCCGATGCAGTAGACAACCATTGCAGAAAACACGCTTAAATAAATTCCATTCATCTTCCGGATTTGAGGAAACCTGAAAACCATGCAAGTCTCTGCATTTTTCAAATATCGATAACTATTCCACTAAAATATGAAAAGTATATATAACCTCGTTGAAGGGTTAGGATGTATAAAAGAGTATATAGTTCGAGAAAAGATATTTAGAGGACAATATATTTCAAAAAGATAGTTATCCAGATTGCTGACTAGCCTCCTAGATCTGTTTTTTCCACACAGAAACTTGGTAGTCAAACAAGAAAACGTGAATCGGTTGCTGCAGGAAATTCTACTATCGAAGGATCTCTTAACAGTTGTTGAATTGACTTTAATTAGACATAATATTTAATTTCAAAATAGGCGACTTTTTGATACGTGTTATTAAAAAACAATACTGATTATTGTCTTTATGCTCGTGTGAGCCATAAATTGCAATGCATGCCAACGTTGTAATAGTTATATAAAGGGTCCTTCATTAGCGCCCCATTTTGTTTTGTGAATAAAACATATTACTTATTTGGAAATTACTGAAATTTTTATTTCATTAAACAGTGAAATGGATACCATTATTTATGAAGCAAAACATCATTTAGATGTCCACCACGGAAACGCCAGCAGGAATGTAGTCGTTGAACCAAATTTTCCTTGACTTTCACAAATCAGGTCGTATGTTAGCAATTACTCATTCAGTATTGATCTATAAATCGTCTAAATTTACTGGATGATTGCTGTAAACCAATGATTTGGTGTAATCCCAAAGAAAGAAGTCCAATGGAGTTAAATCGCAGGAACGAGGCGGATAATTTATCGGCCCACTTCTTGAAATAATCGAATCACCGGATACACGACGCATTAAATGATCTGTTGGTTAGAATTATTGGGTTAAAACAATTTTGTATGGATTTAAAGCAAGCTCTTTTCGTCGAATTCGCCAAAAAGACGTCTGTGGGATGCCTAGTTCTTGTGAACATCGAGAAATCGATAAATTTTGGTCTTCACGAACACTTTCACGTACGGAAGCAATATTCGCTTCACCTATTGTCTCACTGGCTCTGTAACATCATGCAGTGTAAAATTTGTTTCAAACTTCTTCACTAAACTTTCAACTGTTCTTTTATCCGGACTATTATAACGACGAAAAATTGGAGTTGAAGCACGTAAAGTTAGAGTAACAGATCGTTCATCATAATGAATTTGGATTATTTGTAAACGTTATTGGAATGTGTACCTGTTCAAGATTAAATAGTAGACATTGACAAATAAAACTGTCAATGTCACAAATCAAAATTGGCTGCCAGGAGTGAGTAATATCAATTTAAAACTGAGGCGTTCCCATTGAAATATTTCATAGTTGATAAATAAGAAGTACACCAATATAATGAACCGTTATAACATGAAAATTAAAAGGAGACCTCGTACAAGTGCTTTTTTAATTTAAACATCATCACATTACTTTTCTGCTTAGTCCACAAAACTCATTAATCATTGCGATTAATTAAGTAGCTATCGTTTGTTGTTTCAAAATACCGGAATAATAAACAAAATAGGGCAGCTAACGAACCGTGGTACCTTACAGTATATATGGAAAAGAAATTTAATCGATCAGTAATTATTTTGTGAAGGTTTTTGCAGCACCAAACCAAAAATGGACATGAATGTTATAAAAGAGTTAATTCTGTTAATGAATTCATGCCTTTTTAAGCCGGTGAACAGTTACATCACTACTATGAGAGGTCGTTCATTGGATTCCAGTATTTTACTTATATTGTTGATTATTGATTATTGTATCGATTAGCATATTCCATTGTTGCTTTTCTTGTACTTTTGATTTAGGATTGTTTTTGTTTTAACTGTGGTTAGAGTAGCGCTGACAGTCTAAAACAAGCACTCTGTGCTAAGATGTTCCGCTTGATGAGGATAATGTAAATTTTTTATATTTATATATGGAGGGTCTTTCAATGAGAATTTTTAAATTGACATTACTCACGCATTGCAGCCATTGTTTATTTGTGACATTGACAGTTGTATTTGTCAATGTCTACTATTTAATCATGCAAAGGTAGACACTCCAACAACGTTTACAAATAATCTGAATTTATTATCGCGATCTGTTACTCTAACTTCAGGAGCTTAAACTCCAATTTTTGATCGTTATAATCGTCCGCTGAAACGAACAGTTGAACGTTTGGTGGAGTAGTTTGAAACAAATTTTACATTTCATAATGTTTCAGCGCCAGTGAGACAAAGAAATGCTAGAATTGAAGAGAATGTTGCTGCCGTACGTGAAAGTTCCCGTGAAGACCAAAATTGATTGATTTCTAGAAGTTCACAAGAACTGAGCATCTCCCAGACGTCTTTGTGGTGAATTTTACGAAAAGACCTTGGTTCACATCCAAACAAAATTGTTTTACCTCAAGAAATCCAACCAACAGATCATTTAAAGCGTCGTGTATTCAGTAATTGGTGCTTAGAAAAAAACGAAAAATTTCAAGGAATGGACCGATAAATTATCCGCCTCGTTCCTGTGATTTAAGTCGATTTGACCTCTTTTTTTGGGGTTACATTAAGTCATTGGTTTACAGCAATCTTCTAGCAATTTTAGGCGATTCACATATCACTATTGAACGAGTAATTGTTAACGTACGACCTGATTTGTGTGAGAGAGTGATGGAAAATTGGGTTCGACGACTTCATTCCTGCCAGCGCTTCCTTTGGTTTTTTTTAAGTGTCTTGTTTAGTAACTAATGGTATCCATTGTACTTCACAATGAAATAAGAATTTCAATAATTTTCGAACAAATAGTGTGTTCTATTGACAAAAAAAAAATGAGGCGCTGTCAATAAAACATCAAAGCAGCTGGAATCATAAATTTAAATTAGTGAATCACTCTATAATATTAAAGAATATTTTGGTTGATCCAGTGTCCTAACTGCATTGATATCATTCCAGTTTTTCACTGAAAGAGAGTTCGTATACATTGCTACAAGTAACTGAATATATTAATTCTGAAAACTTATAATCTACAAGTATAAATTCAATGATTTGTATTTATTCATAATATGAATTCCATAAATCAATTCTATAAGATAAAATTTTTTTACTCAAAGATTATTTTGGCGCACTATTGACATTGATCTTATATGCTTATTCCTACGAAATATTTCATTGGTGGAATAACGTCATTCACTGTCTGATAAACTTCTAAGTTCCATTAAAATGGCATATTGGAAAATGGACTAAACGAAGAAAAAAAGGTATTCAATCGGAACACAATTATTTAAAATTTTAGGCAATTGTTGGGGTTAATTCTGCTTTAAAAGTATACATTTTTGAAAAAATAATTATCACAATATCATTTCAATTTAATTGAAAAAGTTAATATGAGACAGTAATTTATTTCCACAAAAATGTTTGTACTACTACAACAATTGTTTCACCACGATGTGGCTTCTTCAGGTATTACATTGTACTGTCATTTTTAATTAAAATGAGTTTCCACCAAGTTGAGACCGAATCTATCAAATATTCATTTCAATTCGATTGGTAACCTCAAACTTGACATAATTTCAATATGATTTGGTATATATTTCAGAATTCTCCACAATAATACTGGTTATTTCTTCCATTCTGCATTTGAAGGGAGACGAATAAATGATTTCATCTGGCCGAACCAATGGAACTCTTGTAAAATACTATATAGAAGTTCAACATATAAAATCATTTCCGATAACATAAATAGAGGTTAATTCTTGATAGAAGGTATGTAAAATTATTTAAATATTTTAATATCAGCCTTCTACATATTTAATTTCAAAAAATTATATAATAAATAATTATTTAAAATTAAATATGTAGAAGGCTAATATTAAAATATTTAAATCATTTCCGATAACTTTCAAAAAACACATCCAACTTCATACTGAATTGAAAATTCCAAATAGAATGATTCGAGATTGCTGCAGCTCCATGTGGAAATATGAGAAAGTCACCTCATTTCCTCCTCAAAGACGAAGTGACGAAGTATTTTCTAGGGTTATTTTGAAAACGATTTCATTCCACCGCAGTATTATGGCTCTATATGAGAATAACAGGAAACATTGACATAGAAAGAAAACAGTATCGTGCATCTCTAAAATTAACCTTTTGATATTATTTTACGAAACCGATTTCCTTCCACCACATTCTTTTGTCTCTGTAAGAGAACAACAAAAATTGCGAAACGGAAAGAGAACGGGGTATTTTCTATCTATTGATTGACCGCTTTATATTCTTTCCTTTTGTACATCACCTGAAATATAAAATCTTCAAAATGGAGCAAGGTCAATTTCAATCCTTTCATTTCTTTCATTAGAAAATTAGCATTTCACCCCCAGTCGTTCACCCGGACGTATCCTCACGAAATTTGGTTGCTTCAGAACATAAGGTATGGAAACAGCAGAAGGTAACTTTGGTGCTTTATAATCGAATATTATTTCTGGAGGTAAATCGGTTCTTTTTGATATACAATATTTTCTATTTGCAAAAAATTCTTGCTTTTATTATTTTTACAATTAACACATTGTAAAACCTTGAACACTCATTAAATGAATGCTCTTGAAAAGAATTGCAGAAATATTTCATCCTCATAATATTTTCTTTTAATGAAGGTAACAAATAAACTATGAAATTTCCCTGAAACCAAAATAATTCACGAAGGGGAGAAAATTCAAAAACGTGAGATGAAAATTATGCAACTGATAATTCTAATAAACTAGACATTAATAAAATTCTGCTTGTTAAAATTTCAGTAATTATGTACCTACCACATACCTCCACAAATGATGAAACTTGGACAAAATCATATGCAATATCCTAACGAGCTGGAGTTAAAGCTAATTTTGCAATAATAACCCTGCACGTTCATTATTCAAGTTCCATCAATATTATTAAAACAACTAGGTATGATTTCGTGGTACGCGATAATTCCACCAATTGCTACTGTGCT
Source organism: Megalocaria dilatata (assembly GCA_034642435.1). Taxonomy (NCBI): domain Eukaryota; kingdom Metazoa; phylum Arthropoda; class Insecta; order Coleoptera; family Coccinellidae; genus Megalocaria; species Megalocaria dilatata. The sequence goes on from CM067856.1 coordinate 46,516,770, forward strand.
AATACTACTGTGAATAACATAAATTGGAGAAATAACAGTAATTTCCTGCTTTTGTTTGGAATTGTTGAATGAAGTTGAGTCCAGGATAGTATAAGCAATGAATTCAGTATTTATGAATTTGATGTACATTTAATGCCTCTAGTTTCATGGTAATTGAATCTCATATCAGGAACACATATTGATTAAAAAAAGCTGCATGCATGCCTCATACATGTTTGATTGATCCGGACTTTACTTGGTGGATACTCATTTTAATTAAAAAATATATTGTTGTATGATCAACATTTTTGTGGAAATTAAAAAACTGTCTCTTATGTATTTTTAAATTAAAATAAGTTTCCATCAAGTAAAGACTCAATCAAACATTTATTAAAAGCTGAAACCAGCTTCTTAGTATTATGGTATTTCAAGCTTCTGTTAAGAAATAAGAACAAAATATTTGGTTTTTTACCAAATGCATACATTTGTACGCATTTCCGTAATACATCAACTTCAAATAGAGAAACAAGAGCCCTGTAGCCACTAATGGACGAATATATGGAATGAAGACATGGTTGAAGAATGACATGAAAATACAATACTACCTACCAAAGAGATGTTACCAATGTATACTCAAAGGTAATTCATAGAGAGTTAAGTAGACTTAATTCTATTCACTTCCATATTATTGACGGAAGTACTAGACAACGTGTAGGAAAAATTCTTCACTCCAAAGTCTGGAAAACTAAAAGATTTAACTCATGAAAATAAAAAGATAATTCCGCAATTTGAAAAAGAATGAAACAAAAAATTTCTTTAAACATCAATTTTACCCCAGATTCGTCGACTCATCTGAAGTAAAATTCAACAGTAGAGAATCCAAGCTTTAGAAAAGGGATTTAAATTCAACCCAGAAAATAATAATTCACCAAAATCCGTAGATTATTCAGCAATAGATTCAGAACTCGCCATTAAGTGTTTTCAACCACTTAAAAATCAATCGAATTCAAATTAAAATGAATATATTGTTGCTGACATAACTAAAGATGAAAATAGAACTGAAATTCAATCTTCCTCGATAAAACAGAATTTGTTTAGATCAATAATCGAAAAAAGAAACACCAATGATTTGATCTTTGCTCGTACAGTATCGTTGCCATTCCAAAACATGAATATATTAACAACACTACTGCTTCTTCAACCCCAGGTAAATATAAAACTGTTACTAAAGACCCCACTGAACACTTCCGAAAACAAATAAAAAATATAATAGACCAATCTGTTAACCTCTTCAATAGCTTTCCAAAAAATATTCGCTCACTTTAATGAACCCACAAATCCCAAAATTATATTCATTAATAAAACTTCATAAAGAAAATAATCCAATTGACCAGCAGTTTCATTAATCACATCACCAAGCATTAAATTATCCAGAGTTCTAATTTCTATTATTCAGACTGAAACAAACTATTTAGCTAAATATGCTGTTAAAAATAGCATCATCCAACGTATAGACAATACTCAATCCTTTCAATTGCTCAGAAATTGTAGATTAATTACTTTTGATGTGCAAAATTTATTTCCTAGTATACCTCCAATAAAAACAATACAAATGGTAAAACATCTATTGATTAAAAATAATACCAACCTCGTCAAAATGAATAATATTCTTAATTGCCACGAAATATGTCTTGAACAAAACTATTTTCAATATAACGGAACAATCTATATTTCTAAAAAAGGTTTAATAATAGGAAATCTACTCAGTTTAATTTTAGCTGAAATTTTCATGGATGATTCAGAATCAAAAATACCTCTAAATCCGATAAGCAAATACTTCCTTTATTGGTATAGATATGTAGATTTTTTTGTTGTTTCAAAGGCACCGACCGACAACTACATCAATCGAAGAAGAAATGAACCACAGTAGTAATTTTCTTGACCTCACAATAACAAGACTAGATAATTCACATGATTTTAGTATTTTTCACAGACCCACAAATACAGATTACAATACATAAAACTTCAAATCACCCCACCAACCAAAAGATGTCAGCATATAATAGTTTTATTCATAGACGTTGCATATCGAATGTCCCTTTGAATTTAGATAACTTTTCCAAGAATTAAATATTATTGAACAGATAGCTGCTAACAACGGTTACAACCCCTTCCTTATACACTAAATGGTATCCAGCAGACAGAAAAACATGGCATTAAATCTCGTGTACCCAATCATAAAAAAGGATAATACGTAGAAATACTTTTCGTTATGTTAGGTTAATATGAAAATATTAACCGATAGCTCAGTGAAATTAGCCGCGTTCCATAGTATGATATATAGACTTATTAGTATTCCATTATGAAATGAAAACTTTGAGAGAGAACTTTATATCATTAAACAAATCGCAATTAACAATAACTATGCACCGGAGTTAATAATAATATTGTTAAAGAAAAAACAATTAAATAAAGCAAGCTGATTAAATTTTTCTAAAAACAAAAGAAAATGATGAAAAATACAATAGCCTAACATATTTTGGTAAAATAAGTCACAATATGAAAAGTTTACTACAGAAGCAACAATTTGATATTTCATGGAGGACACAAAATAATTTAGCAAAATTCATCAAGAACAATAAAACAAAAATAAAAAGAGAAAATGAATCGGGTCTTGATCAATTGAATTGCGGTAGATGTGATAAAGGTATATATGGGTAGAACTAGTAGATGTTCCACTACAAGAATTAAGGAACATTTAAATAGTTTCTTGCACGATAAGAATAATTGAAACTATGCTACTATCCGAAAATCATATGTTCGATCAGGATTTTAAGATAATAAATGAAGTAGATGAAAGTTTACAATTAAATTATTGGGAGACGGTAGAAATAAATAAAGATAAGCATAAAGGGGTTTTATTAAATGATCAATTAGATCTAAATAATTTGCCTTTACTCAATCTGTTTAAGTAACCGATTTCTTGATAATTTTATGTTAATTATTTTATTGGGCATTAGCACCATACATGGAATTTAAACAGTCGGGATTTTGCTCATATCTTAAGTGGGGTAGAATGGTATCTTAATTACTTTAGTTGGTAATGGATGAGATAAGAATCATCTTGTAATAAGTTATCAATTACATTTAAATGATGAAGTAATAGTTTTGAAATTTCAAATATTCTCTCCGTTTTTTACAGAAATTTATGATCTGAAGAAGTTACAATGTAACGAAACGCATCATCTGTTACTCAATAAAAACGTAAATTAAACAATTATTGTTTTAGATACTGAATTGTTTCAGCCATTACTATTTGGTAGTTGATCATAATTAAAACAAATTGTACAAATTACTATGTTTTACTACCAATAAAAATATATTTTACACATTTTCTTGTGACTCGAGTTTCGGGAAATGAACTATCCCATCATCAGACAACTGAAGACCTAACAGTGGTACAGAGGTATTTAAAGAAAAGTGATAAATATTTTGAATATTTCAATAGATAACACCTTATAGTGGTACAGAGGTTTACAAGCGGATCAAAATATTTATCACTTTTGTTTAAATACCTCTGTACCACTGTTAGGTCTTCAGTTGTCTGATGATGAGATAGTTCATTTCCCGAAACTTGAGTCACAAGAAAATATGTAAAATATATTTTTATTGGTAGTAAAACATAGTAATTTCTACAATTTGTTTTAATTATAGTTTTCATTTCATTTGATATGTATTTACACTAAATGAAAGCCAACAACATTCAATTTTTCAGGGGTAGGGCGCCGAAACAAGGAACCGAAAATGGCCGAGTTGGGTAGAAGTGAAATTTCCTAGTTTCTAGTTTCACTGTGGTGTCAAAAATTAACAGTGCTGTGTCTAAGATGGCATAAGGGGATTTTCATGAAGGAACTAGGAGTATCAGGATAATATCAAAAAATGTGTTAGCACAGCATGGTTAAAGGATCATCGAAAGTGCGAAACAGCGATGAATATTGAAGGATACAGAAATCTGCTACTAAATACGATGGAGAGTTCAAAAGGAATCGGTCAGATGTAAGAGTTCCTTATGAGGTTATACGAACATACTACTCAATTATCCAAATTTGGCCTACAAATTCCGGTGTTCTTGAATTTTCCATGAGTTGTAGGATTTATTTTTTCACTTTCCCTGGAGAAATTATATTCGAGCAGCTTTGCCCCAGAATACCTCATTATTTGCGGATGGAATGACGGTGGGTTTATTCATTATCCACCACGCAATGAATTCCAGAAGCATTATGGATCGCTTTCGAATCAAAATTTTTTATTATAAAAATAGCAATTAGGAATAAAGGAGGCCTTCTTGCAAGCTTTGTATAGAGGTAAGTGAAATCTCGTAAAATATATAGAATGTTCGAAAAAATAATAGTAAACAACGAGAAAATATTGCTGACCAGTTTCTTCTCAACCGAAATGAATTTCCCCTATTGAAAAATATAATAATGGTTTTTGTTACAGATCAGCCGAATTAATTTCTTTGGATTTAAAAAAAATATTTTATGTGAAGAATATATCTAACCAAATTCAAGTAAAATATACAAAATTATTTCAATTGGTTGAAATATTATTATCTATTAATATTTTTCAATCATACATTTTGTTTAATTACTTTATTATATTATATTTGATTTGCAGTGGAATAAATTCTTGAAAAAGATATAGATGTTCGTTTTCTTCTCAATCCAATCTGTGAAAATATCGTAAATGTTCCTTTGTTCTGGAGAAAATGATTACCACAAAGTTTAACTTAATAGCACATGATGTGAATATCCAATTCTAAACGTCTAAGCTGGATGAAATTTCAAACTCACAAAATTTAGATACAGCGTAGTTTAAACTATTCGCGTCATGTATTGAAATATAATAATTGGAGTAAATATTTCAACAATAAATAAGTTTGCCCTTCTTATTATAAAAAGCATTTGAGTGCTTTAATTTCATCTGTGTAGGCGAGAATTTAGAGGTATTTGTCACGCTAGTTAGGTGATAGGGAGGAGAATGTCAAAAAAGAGCATGCTTTCCGTGGTATAAATGATACTGATCTTGGTGTCCTTCAGGGATTCTTGCTGGAACCTTTAATATTTCTTTCATTTATAAATGACTTACCTGAAGCTATGTTATTCAGAACTCTGTCTCTTATTATGTCAGCAGGATACTTGGAGGAGGTCATGGCGCAGCTTCGGTATTTTTCACAGAAGTTTGTCGAAACAATACCCTGATGGTTAATATTAAAATAATGAGATGTCTTCAATATCCAAATAACAACTCCTTAAACAAATACTCAAATCTTCTATTTGTGCACCTCAAGATTCGGTCTACAGACTGCACAGTATTTCTGTTGTAGAGGGTCTTTCGAAGGGAACACCCCATTTTTGAATTGAAATTACTCACGCATGGCAGCCATTTTTTACTTGTGACATTGACATTTGTATTAATCATGTCTACCATTTACTCGTGGAAAGATACACAGTCCAAAAACGTCAAATTTATTATGAAAAATCGCGATCTCTTAATCTAACTTTACGACCTTAAACTCCAATTTTTGGTCGTTATAATCGTCCGATGAAAAGAACAGTTGAACGTTTGGTGAAGAAGTTTTAAACAAATTTTACACTTCATGATGTTACAGTGCCAGTGAGGTAACGAAATGCAAAAAGTGAAGAGAATATTTCTGCTGTACGTAAAAGTGTTCGTGAAGACCAACATTTATTGATTTCTCGACGTTCAAAAGAACTTGGCAGACGTCTTTGTGGCGAATTTCACGAAGAGACCTTGGTTTACATCCATACAAAATTATTTTAACCGAAGAACTCAAACCAACAGATCGTTTAAAGCATCGTGTATTCAGTGCTTGCTGCTTAGAAGAAATCGGAAATGATTTTCAGATTTTCATAAGAAAATCATTCTCAGCGATTTAACTTCATTGGACTTCTTTCTTCGTGGTTATATTGAGTCATTGGTTTAGTGCAATCATCCAGCAAATTTATACGATTTACAGATAAATATTGAACGAGTAGTTGCCAACATACTACCTAATTTGTATGAGAGATTCATGGAAAATTGGGTTCAACGACTTCATTCCTGCCAAAGTTTCCGTGGTAGACATTTGAATAATGTTTTGTTTCGTAACTAATGGTATTCACCGTAATTTATAATGAAATAAAAATTTCAATAACTTTCAAATAACCAATGTATTTCATGTATTTACAAAACAAAATGGGGCGCTGTTAATGAAAGACCCTCTATTATGTGGATTGCTATTTGATATGGAATAAACATCTTGATTTTGTATGTAAGAAAGTAAATCGTTCATGCTATACGATATCTCGTGAGCGACGGTTCATGCCTCGAAGTTAATTCCTGGGTATCTATTATGATTTAGTTTATTGTCATATCTCTTATAATATCATATTGTTTGGTAATGCAGTAAAAAGTGAAACAGTATTCATTGCCCAGAAAAGAATTATACACTCAACGTTCAATATTCCTCATGGAGTACTGTATTTCTTGAATCATAATATCCTCACTTTCTCCTATTATACATACAAACAAACCATCATTCGACCAATAAGATCTCCACCTATCACGGCTAAGGTACGAAACACTTAGATGCTTAGTATACTATATCAGAGAAACGCAAAATTTTAAGCATTCGCTATGTACAAGGGCTTCGTTGTATAATCATTTTCCATCTATATAAAATGTCTTTCAATGGAAATGCCCCACTTTTAAATAAATTTAACTCAGGCAAGGCAGCCATGGTTTATTTGTGACATTGTTAGTTGTTGTATTTTTCAATGTCTACCAGTTAATCATGCAAATGTAAACACTCCAACAATGTTTACCAATAATTCAAATTCATTATGAAAAATCGCAATTTGTTACTATAACTTTATGTGCTTCAACTCTAATTTATGGTCGTTATAATCGTCCGGATAAAAGAACAGTTGAACGTTTAGTGAAGAAGTTTTAAACAAATTTTATACTTCGTGATGTAACAGTATCAGTGAGACAAATAAATGCATGAAATGAAGAGAATATCGCTGCCGTACGTGAAAGTGTTCGCGAAAACCAAAATTTATCGATTTCTCCACGTTCACAAGAACTGAGCATCTCCTAGACGTCTTTCTGGCGAATTTTACGAAAAATACCTTGATTTACATCCAAACAAAATTGTTCCAACCCAAAAAATCACACTAACAGATCATTAAAAGCGTCGTGTTTTTAGTAATTTATGTTCAGAAAAAAATCGGAAATTCTCAGCGATTTAACTCCATTGGATTTCTTTCTTTGAGGTTACATTAAGTCTTTGGTTTACAGCAATCATCCAGCAAATTTAGACGATTTACAGATCAATATTGAATTGCTAACATTCGACCTGATTTGTGTGAGAGAGTCATGGAAAATTGGGTTCAACGGCTTCATTCCTGCCAGGGTTTCCGTGGTGGACATTTTATGTTATTTCATGGAACACTGGTTTTAACCACTTCATTCCGGCCTTGGTGGACATTTAAATGATGCTTTGTTTCATAACTAATGCTATCCATTGTACTTTATTATGAAACGAAAATTTCAATAATTTTCAAAATAAATAATGTGTTTTACTTACAAAACAAAATGAGGCGCTGTTAATGAAAGACCCTTTATAAAAACTTGAATTACAAAATCTTCAAGAATAAAGTTGAGCTACTCCTTTCACGTAAGACTTATTATTGAATTAGGAAATATCCGAGGATGAAAATTTACAGATACTTTACTTATGTATCTGGTATTTTGTATCTTATATTGCTAAGTTTCTGTAATTAGTTATTTCTAACCACTGCATTGACTTGTCATATTTATCTTAAAGGACGAATAAATTTATTATTCTTATTATTACTTTACTACGCCTGGATAGAAAATGTTGAATATTTGCTTATTTGGTAATTTTTACACGATTTTGTAGTAAATAAATGTAGTAAGATTCACCTCCTTTCACGGAGAGACTGTTTTTGGAATAAACCCTAAAAGCAAGCCGCATTTGAATAACCTTCTAGCCATATGCAATAAATTGGATGTAATTTGAAATAAGGTTATTCTGATTTTCACAAATTTTTATTGTTTAACTCACAACAATTGTTTCGCTATCACAGTAGCATCATCAGGCAAGATCACATTTTGAATAACTAAGCTTGTTTCCGAAATCCGTGGCTATTAATATTACTGTAACTACAATAAATTTTTATTGAGCACTAAAACCCAAAAAAGGGTCCCTGCAAATTCCAGCTTATCTGAATATATTTAACAGAGGTGAGCTATTTATATCTATTTGTTCGTTAAGTAATATTCCAATTTTATTATTTTTATTTATCTCTAGGGATTCTAACAGATTTAAGGCATAACTTTTGCTTTCAATATGTAGAATTTCTAACAAATGGTTGGAATATGTAGAATTGCTTTTATTATTGAGGAAACTCTTCAAATGTTCACACATCCTATGACGGAAAGTTCTTCCAGTTTGACCTATGTAAATTTTAGGGCAATCACCGCAGGTTAACTTATAAACCCCAGATTTATCATCCTTATGTGTGTAGTCTTTATTATTTTTGTTAAATTTACTCAAGTTTGAATTAGTTTTAAATGAAGTTCTCAAATTATATTTTTTTTTGAGGTATGTAGCAATTTTCTCAGAAATACCTTTAGTGTATTTTAATTTTTTATTTCTGAGAAAATTGCTACATACCTCAAAAATAAATATAATTTGAGAACTTCATTTAAAACTAATTCAAACTTGAGTAAATTTATCAAAAATAATAAAGACTACACACATAAGGATGATAAATCTGGGGTTTATAAGTTAACCTGCGGTGATTGCCCTAAAATTTACATAGGTCAAACTGGAAGAACTTTCCGTCATAGGATGTGTGAACATTTGAAGAGTTTCCTCAATAATAAAAGCAATTCTACATATTCCAACCATTTGTTAGAAACAGGACATACTTTCAACCATAACTTTGAAATTCTACATATAGAAAACAAAAGTTATGCCTTAAATCTGTTAGAATCCCTAGAGATAAATAAACATAATAAAATTGGAATATTACTTAACGAACAAATAGATTTAAATAGCTCACCTCTGTTAAATATATTCAGATAAGCTGGAATTTGCAGGGACCCTTTTTTGGGTTTTAGTGCTCAATAAATATTTATTGTAGTTACAGTAATATAAATAGCCACGGATTTCGGAAACAAGCTTAGTTATTCAAAATGTGATCTTGCCTGATGATGCTACTGTGATAGCGAAACAATTGTTGTGAGTTCAACAATAAAAATTTGTGAAAATCAGAATAACCTTATTTCAAATTATTTAATATGGATTTTCACGAAGTAAGGACTGATACAATTCAATAAATTGGATGTTCCTAATTTGCTGTTTTATAACTTCCATGAGGTCTTCGACGGATTTGTTACTTTTCATGTCAATGAACAATATAATTATAAGTGGCAATTTTTTCTACAGGCGATACAAAGAAATCATTTCTCCTTTTCCGTCATTATTTCAGAAGAACCCAACCATAGTCTATATAATTGGAGGAGCTCTTTCTATTTAGATATACGCCGAAACAAACCTCAACAAACCTAATCATCAGATCTCACATTGATGTACCCTTTTATTAATGATGTTCATGATAATATTTCTTCGAAAATGAAATGATATTTCATGAATAAGCAATAATAACGTGAAATGATGTATAATGTTGTATAGTGGACTGATTTGACGGATTTCTTCATTTTTTTTCTATCGAACATTGATATATTCACCTTATCGCGGAGAAACTAGGATATTCCATTTTTGACATCGGTGTCAGATTAGTGCTGCAGTCCGTCTAGAAAGTATCCGTAAAAAATGAAGCTCAATTGTAATTATTTAACATACTACTCTGTCAAGAAAGTACCGGGAATATTCTATAAAGGTGACCTTTTCGTGTCCGTTTGTTCGTTTAGTTGAATTTTCTGAAAATTATATCGGTTTATTCTAAGAATGTTATTCTAGAACCTTTTCTATCGATATGCATAATTTCATATCCGTTATTAAAATTATGTTCAAATTCTATTATATGGTCGGCATATGTGGAATGTGTTGAATTTGAACTAAAGCACTTTTGATGTTCGTTTATTCTTTTCTTGAACGATCTACCGCTCTGACCAATATACTACTCTGTCAAGAAAGTACAGGGAATTTTCAATTAAAACAACATTTTTACATTTAATCATCAAAATTTATTGGGTGGCCTTCAAAATAGGCTCCATTTGCTCCAATACATCTATGCCAACGGCACTTCCAATTATCGAAACATTTTTTATAGGCGCTTTCCGGGATGGACTTCAGCTCTCGCGCCGAATTTTGTTTTATGGCTTCAATCGACTCAAAACGGGTGCCACGAAGGGGCAATTTTAGTTTTGTGAAGAGGAAAAAGTCGCAGGGAGCCAAATCCGGCGAATACGGTGGTTGCTGAAGCACGTTTGTTGAGTTTTTGGCGAGAAAGTCAGTCACAATCGTAGCTCGGTGAGAAAGCACGTTATCGTCATGCAAAATCCATGAGCCCACAAATTTGGCCGCTTCTTACGGATACGCTCACGCAAACGTTTCATAACGCCTAGGTAATACTCCTTGTTTACCGTCTGACCCTCTGGAACGAATTCGTAGTGCACCACGCCACGGATATCGAAGAAAACAATGAGCATCACCTTAATTTTCGAGTGGCTTTGGCGTGGTTTTTGCGGTTTCGGCTCATTTTTTGCCACCCATTCCGATGATTGCTGGCTTGTTTGCATATGGTACTCGTAGACCCAGGTCTCATCGCCAGTTATAATGCGTTCCATAAATGTAAAATCGGAATTACAGCGATCCAGCATGTCTGAAGCAACCTGACGTTTTTGAAGAAAATTCAGGTCTTTCGGTACGAGTCGTGCGGCCACCTTTCTCATGCCCAAAATATCAATCAAAATCGTACGTGCGGACTCGTGGGATATCTTAAGATTATGTGCTATCTCTCTCAAGCTGGTACGACGGTTTTCCAGCACCCTTTCCTTAATTTTATCGACGTTATCTTCGATCGAAGCCGTCGATGGGCGTCCGGAACGAGGAAAGTCTTCGACCACTTCACGACCGTCCTTGAAGGCTCTGTACCACTGATATGCACGAGTTTTCGATAGAGCATTATCACCAAAGGCCTTTTGCAACATTTTCAATGCATCGGCACATGAAAATTCATTTGCAACACAAAACTTTAAACAAATTCGTTGCTCAACGTAATCACCCATAGTAAAAATCGGCACGCACTCTGACATCGACTGACTTAATCAGCTGTTGCAAACACACTAGTTGACAGATCCCGCTCAAGCTTGGCATAGTAATTAAGGACAGTGGTACCAACCTAGGAAAAAAATTTTACCTGCCTCATTGCCCCGCCAGATTTAAATCGATAATTCCCGGTACTTTCTTGACAGAATGTATACTTTTGATTCTTGAATTAGAAAACAACAAAAAATTAACAAAATATTCAGCTTATTTACTTATACAATCTCCATTTAACTGTAAACACTTAACTTAACGTCGAGGTACACCCGAAACTAGATCACAAAACTAACCGAATTAAATCATCTTTATTTCGTTGCGCTGCTCCGTCAACTTCAATATTCATTAGTCCCCATATGTTTTCAATGGGACTAAGATCTGATTAAGTTGCTGGCCATGAAATGGTTGTCTCTTGGTGTTCTTGTATCCGAGCTTCAGTATACGCCGAAGTGTGGCATCTTGCATTATCCTGCTGAAAACGCAACCCCTCTGGATATAACGCATGTGCCGTTTCAAAGAGAAAATCGTTTGGAATGCCATAGTACTTTTCACTATAAATGCTACCATCAACTATACATAGAGGCGTAGCACACGCTGAGATATTGCTCTCCAAACCATTATTTTGGTGGCAAATTTGGAAATTTGAACGATAATATGTCTTAATAGGATTTTTAAGTGATTTTCATCAAGTTAGAAACAACTTTCATCAGATATGAAGACATTATTAAAATTATCTTCTTGAAAACGCTGCCAAAGTTCGATCTTTCGTTCCTATTGTAAAATTATCATTATAGGGATTTTTGGTTTCCCTTGAAGCTCTCGAAGGGAAATGCGGTGTTGTGAGGGAGCTTCCACCTCTTAATTCGGGAGACGGCGTTTCGTTCGGAGTCTGCGCATCTGAAACTCATCAGACAGATGTGATGCCTAGCTCTGCCTGTGATGCCAATGACCATGTGTTCCGCTTGGAACGGTGGTCGTCAAACGCTATTTGCCTTGCCGTACTTGAACTCGGCGGGGACGGTTAGTCGTGAATCTTCAGACTGATCGGGTTCTCTATTGATACGCCAGTCAAGCTGCGACAGAGAAAGGCAGGTTTCTGGATGAGGAGCGAAAAATTTGTTCGGTACACACTCCCCCTCCAGTGAGCGTCGATGAAGGTCACGGAATAGGGCGTTGGGATCAGGCAAGGAGACAGTGCGCCACTGGGCTGGTCGCGGTGCCATCTCCAGCGGGGATCTGCGGAACGAAAGAAAAGGCTGTCTCGGAATGATGGATATGGGGCAATAAGGGCCTCCAAATGAATGGGTTGGTTCGCTCGTGAAGCAAACCCCCCCAATTATGTTGGGGTCACCAATGAAGCTCTCGAAGAAAAATGAGGTGTTGTGATGGAGCTTCTACCTCTTAATTCGGTAGGCGGCATTTCGTTTGAGTCTGCGCATCTGAAACTCATCAGACAGTAGTGATGCGGAGCTCTGCCTGTGACGCCAAGGACCATGTGCTCCGCTTGGAACGGTGGTCGTCAAACGCTGTATGCCTTGCTCTATTCGAACTCGGACGGTTTCTTAACAAACTTCTATATTTCGTTAATTTCCAAATCTGTTAGCCAATTTGCGAAACCCCAGGCGCGGATTGTGTCGTCCTTAGGTCAATAAAGCGTTTAAATTGTTTCCCTTAATCTTACGCGGTCTTCCTGTCATGCCTCATATCCATGCCATTTTTATCCTCTTTATTGTCTCATATACAGCACTTTTTCCCAGTTCAGTCCATTGCACTAATGTTTTAACATTTCGAAAACCTTTTCCATACAAATATTCTACTTGCTTTCTTTTTTTTAGTTGCGACATTATTTCATAAATTGTATACCGGTGAACGATCAACAATATTGGACAAACAATGTATTGCCATGCAACTTTGGCCATAGCCGACTATCTGCACAACCTATTTTATACATCACTTTTGTCTTAGAATGTAACAAAAAACAAGTATATTGAAATTATGGAAAATAATAAATTCCGGATACTTTCTAGATGGACTATATTTGACACAAGCACGGAAATAAATAATGTTTGTTATCAATTCATTTCTCTTCAGAAAAGACAATTATTAATTTGGAGTACTTTTAAAGTTTCTGTCAAAACTTTTCCGAAGTAAAAGGAAGAAAGTAGAGGAAACAAGCCAAAGACGTACGTGTGGAGCGTGACTCCTAACTTTTACTGTGGCTATCGAGTTAAAGTGAAGCAATACAGAGGCGCATCTCCGGCTTCTTTCATTGAAACGGACGTGAAAAAATAAAGCGTAGTCTCAGCATATACGTGAGTATACTTTGTTGAGAAGGAGAAACGTTTTGTGTGAATACATGAAAAATCACTTCTTACGAAATAATCCGTCGATAAGATGAATGATAAGCTAAAAGGCTTATATGTTTGCTCAAGAGCAAAAAAAACGACTTATGAAAATATGGCGACAATTAATTATACCTCTTTTAATTAGTATCCCTTGAATAGAGTTACTGTGTTAATATTTAAAAAATTATTTCAATAGAAATCAGGGAAAATAGTAATCGATCCTTATTAAGAATAATATTTCGTATCTACGATTTAATAGTTATACGTTTCAAAAACACTTGAAATATAGAAATATTTTAGTAATTAATTAATATTGCTGAATATATCACTAACATCAGGACGTTCTGACCATAATCAAAAATATTATGAACAATTATTACAACCCAATTTCAATCGACTTTATGAATTACCTTTAACACCTTTTTCTGATTTGTTAAAGTTTTGTGGTACCAATAAAAAAAGTACAGTTTGCTTCGCTTAGATATAGCTTCCCGTATTTATTCTCCATTCATTTCGGAGTTTTAGTGCTTCCATACATAAAAATCTATTTTTGTTATTTTAAGGAAAATTCACTGAATTGAACGTCAAGTATCATTAGTAAGGTGTGCAAGCTATAATTATTTTAATTGAATGTCAAATAATTTATATCAGTTGAAAGATTTTATCCCGCAGAGACTAGTTTGGAGTAGATGAGATTGAAATTATACACTTCTGGAAATCAGTATTATTTGCTAGGTTCTTGCACGCTTTCTTCTGAATTAAATTTTGTTCCTTTTAAAACGCTCGGGGCATGTTAACTGATTAACTTTAATTGAATAATACATATAAATATGCTTTTATTACCATTATCCTGATACTCCTAGATCTTCTCCTCAGAAGCTTTTTGATCTTGTGCGAATTAAGAGTTCAGTTGTGTTCTGGGTAGGCTTTGTTACTGCGATGTTGCGCCACTTTAGGTGACAGCACTGTTAATTTTTGACCCAACAGTGAAATTGTGGCCGACACCCATCCAACTACCAACTTCCAGTCACGAGCCCAATGCTCTACCACTGAACTGTCCACACTCATGTATGATGCGTTTCATTTACATGGTAATTTTTTCAGATTCTCATAAATAACTAGTTTAAAATTTGGTAACATAGTAATTTCTTCAACTTGTTTTAATTGGTAACATTAGGTATTTGAATGGTTTCTGTTTTATGATGAGGAAACAATGAAAGTTTTTTATTACTTTTGGTATAACCAACAAGTCTCTTGATGAATAGATCCAATAGAGGTTAATTAGATAACTCAGTTTATTAATTCAATAAATTCCCCCAATTTCTAAATCGGTGTATTTTTAAAATTTCTAACAGATTCACTTTCTGACGCTTATTTTCTCTAGACAAAATCTTAAACCGTCTATCAAAATCATGTTTGTCTCTTATTAAATATTCCGCATACGGTGAGCAATGAACATTTTAAGATTTTGCATAAAGAAAATAAGGGTCTGAAACTGAAACTGTCAGATAGTTCAGAAATAAACCGATTTATAAATTTATTGAACGAACAAACTGAGTTATTTAATTCACCCAGGTAGTTCCATCAAAAGATTGATGAGGCATCAATACGTCGCCTGACGTTTTGGATTATCGTAATGGACTCATTTTCATCGCCAATCACAATTCGATGCAAAAACCTCTTTCCTTCCGTTGGAGCAATTGTTCATACGTGAAAAAATGGCGTTCGACGTTTCTTGTCTTCAGTTCATATAGCAACCAATTTTCTACTTTTCAGAAAATTCCCATTGCTTTTAAACGATGGCAAAATGTTCCTCTTACGTTTGTGATGGATATTCATCAAGTCTTGCCTCAAATTCTTCAACCTTAAGCTTTGGTGGCACTCCGGGTCATTTTTCGTCTTCCAAATCAAAATTGCCAGGTTTAAATCTGACACACCGCTTTTGACACGTTTGTTTAGCTAGAGCTTGGTCACCATGAACATCCACTAAAATACGATGACTTTCAGCATCTTTTTTCTTCATATTGAACTAATGAAGTAAAACTCTCCGCAGAAACAAATTATTCGATGAAAAATATGAATCAGAGCAGACAGCAACTATTTTGTTTATACTTCAGCGAAATGACAGATAGGAAAAAAAAAGCCTAATGATGACACAAAATGAAGGTGTTGGCAAATAATAAACTAGTATCAAAACCACACTTTTTTCTTCTTCTAATATATATTTGTAATTCATATGAGCTTTAATGAAAAGAACTTGGAATAGGTTTACGTATTTATACCTATACAAAATATTATCCGTAAATATCAAAAACGATTTTTATCCGTCTACAACGGTGGCAAGAGTAATTAAATTAAAAATAATTCATTCAGGAATGACGTAAAAAGGTGCTAAACTTGTGCGTCATTAATAACGAATTAATGCGAATAACTTTTTGTCATTATTTTGCCTTTTTCATTTTAAACACAATTTTTTCATTTATTTTTTAACTGGACACTCTTCATTGCTTCAGGTTATCGCTTTGTGACTAAAACACATTATTTATTTGAAAGTTATTGGAATTTTTTTTTCATTATAAAGTACAATGCATACGTTTAGTTATGAAACAAAACGTCATGTAAATGTCCACCACGGAAAAGCTGGTAGGAATGAAGTCGTTGAACCAAATTTTCTATGACTCTCACCCAAATCAGGTCATATGTTAGCAATAACTCTTTCAATATTGATCTGTAAATCGTCTAAATTTGCTGGATGATGACTTAATGTAACCCCAAAGCCAAAGAAAGAAATCCAATGGAATTAAATCGCAGAACCGGTCTATTTCTTGAAATATTCTAATCACCGAATTTTGTTTACAATAAAGTCATTGCGTTATTGGCAGTATGACAAATGGCACCGCCCTGCTGAAACCACATGTTCTGCAGAAATCAAGACGAACCAATTGAGGCCATGAAAAATAAGTCAAAATAGGATGACAACGATTTCAATTGACGGTTGCCGCCTCGTGAGATTCATTGAAAAAAATAACGTCCAATGACCTTTCCAGCATAAAATCCTCACCAAACAGTAAGTTTGTCAAAATGTTATGGTAGTTCTTGATATTCTTTAGGTTTATCACCACTCCAGATATGGCAATTCTACTTGTAATCATAACCGTTTAACCAGAAATGAGCCTCATCGATGTGAATCATTTCCTTATGAAAATCTGCATCATTTCCGATTTTTTCTAAGCCCAATTACTGAATACACAACGCCTTAAATGATCTGTTGATTTTAGTTCTTAGGTTAAAACAATTTTGTATAGATGTAAACCAAGGTCTTTTGGTAAAATTCGCCACAAATGGAAGATGCATAGATCTTGAGAACGTCGAGAAATCGATAAATTCACGACAACTTTCACGTACGGCAGCCATATTCTCTTCACTTCTTGCATTCCTTTGTCACACTGGCACTGTAACATCATGATGTGTAAAATTTGTTTCAAACTTCTTCATTAAACGTTCATCTGTTCTTTAATCCGGACGATTATAACGACCAAAAATTGGAGTTGAAGCACTTGAAGTTTGAGCAACAGATCGCCATTTTTCATAATAAATTTGGATTATTTGTGAACGTTGTTGAAGTGTATACCTTTCCATGATTAACTGGCAGACATTGACAAATACAACTGCCAATTTCACAAATAAACAATGGCTGCCATGCGTGAGTAATGGCATTTAAAATGGAAAGTTTCCATTGAAAGACCCTTTATTATAATATAGACAGGAAATCCTTGATCATTAGGTTTTCACCTATTTCTATGTCCTGTTGATATTTTCCAAATTTACCATTTTGACTACTAACTTAACCACAAAAATTCATTTCCTTTCTTAGCACGTTTTAAGTTTTAAATGTTGAGATACTTCTTCATCTCACATATTAAATAATAAGTGTCAGTTTAGTTGGTTATGAGGTAACAAGTTATACATTTCGTTGTCCGGATTTCACAGCCCTATTTCAATGACATATGTCGAGCAGAACTGTGATCCGAAGACTCATATGTTTAGTTGAAGGTTAGTCATTTAACAATATGGATCGTTTATCTACTGCTGAACGTGTGAAAATTGTGAAAACTTACTACAAAAACAATGATTCTGTAGTAAGTACACAGTGAAAAAATTCGAAGAGACTGGAGCTGCCACTGATGTCTTAAGAAGGCCCATATGTTATCGAAATGCACGCTCGTCCGACAATATTTCTACTGTGAGTGGAAGTGTTCAAATTTCAAATTTATCAATTTATCGGCGCGCACTATATTTGGGCCTCTCTAACGGCACGCTATGGCATATTTTGCATATGGATTTGCATTTCCATGCTTATAAGGTTCAAATGACACAAGAACTGAAGCCAGCTGACCATAGAATGCGTAGAACATATGCCGGTTGGGTGCTTGAACAACAACGATTTTTCGCATCGAATTTTCTTCAGCGACGAAGCTCATTTTTGAAGTGATGGCGATGTAAACAAGCAGAATTGTCGCATTTGGGGTAACTAAAATCCTCATGTAACTGCTGGGAGATAACTATATCCACAAAAAGTCACTGTATGATGTGCAATTTGGTCTGGTGGAGTGATTAGCCTGTACTTATTTCAAATTGAAGAAGGTGTCACTCAATCTATCAGTTCTCTTCGCTATAGCCAAATGATTACCGATTTTTGTTAGCCTGCAATTAATGATATGGAATTGGAAGAGATGTGGTTTCAGCAAGATGATGCAACAAGCCATACAACACGACCCGTTTTAGCTTTATTCCCAGAAATGCTTAATTTCTCGTTTCGGCGATGTGAATTGGCCACCAAGATCTTGTGATTTATCGCCTTTGGGTGTTTTTTGTGGTGTTATGCGAAAGATCGTATTCACGTCGATTATTCTCAGAATCCTGACGATCGAAAAACCTACAACCGTCAAGTTATCGGTGAAATATTGCACGAAATGAGCCGGCGAGTCATCGAAAATTACCTTACAAGGACATTTAAATGACATTGTATTCAACACATAATTGCACGATACAAGCATAATATTGAAATAAAAATTTGATCGATATTCCAAATGAAAGAGTGTTTTATTTACGTTCACTTTCGGAAGCACAAAATGGATAACCTTTTACAATCTAATACTCCTTGCCATTAAGTATATGAGGCAGTACAAATAAGAAGCCGCGTGTAACCAATTTAAATCAAGAGGTGTTACTACACTCTCGTGAGAATTTACATGTGGAAAATTTATTTTCCACGCCACTGGCCCTTGGGAAACCGCAAGTCTCCAGGTGGATACCCGAATTTGTTTAGTCCAATTCTCTTTTGTATCAATTCACGCTCTGAGGTTCTAACCCGTGTTTGTGTAGCCCAAGCACATTCTGGTATGTGCGGTTTAACGTTGGCCTGTCAAAAGTGAACGCGAACAGGAAGCAAGAATGGCCAAGTTCCTGGAGAGTTCGCATAATAAGCGCTCATTTTTAGTTCCTTGCAAGAAAAAGGAGGAGCTCTTTTCCCGCTTCTATTCAGTGAAAAAGTCCGTATGGAGAATTTATATCTGTTTTGAATAAATACCGGAAAGCTGCTCAGAGCAGGAGACTGTCTCACCATTAACTAACCATTATCCACGCACAAGAAATCCAGGAGAATAATTTGATAGATTTGAGAAGATACAATTAAATGTGTTATAAAATGATAATTTCTTCTATATTTAGATGAAAATCTAACAAATTAAGTACCAAAGATGTGTTACGAACATGAGCTTCTCTGTGAGGGTTTTGCTTATGTGTTAATATTATTCATGGTAGCAAAATGTTAGCGCTCTATACTACACCTGTAAAAATTGTTCCTGCTCATAATAGTATAGTCCGTCAAGAAAGTATCCGGAAAAAACAAAGCTCAATTGTAATTATTTAGTATATATTTTTAATTCTTGAATAAGAAGATTATAACAAAATATTCATCTTATTTACTTATACAACCTCCATTTAACTGTAAACACTTGACTAAACGTCGAAGTACACCCAAAATTGGATCACCTACATAATTTTCGGTGATGGTAGTTCAGGACTGTTGAACTGGCATAATTAAATCATCTATATTTCGTGTCGCTGCTCGTTCAACTTTAAGCTTCATTAGTCCACATATGTTCTCGATGTGACTTAGATCTGGTGAAGCTGCTGGCCATGAAATGGTTGTTACTTGGTATTTTTGCATCCAAGCTTGAGTATAGTTCGAAGTATGGCATCTTGCATTATCCTGCTAAAGACGCCACCCCTCTGGATAAAAAGCATGCACCGTTTCAAGGAGATAATCGCTCAGAATGCCACAATACTTTTCAGTATTAATGGTACCATCAACTATATCAGGTTCCCAACCTTTTCTCGGTCAGGGACCACTTTTATATTATTCTAGTTAGCAGGGACTACTATTTAGGTATAATAAAAATAAACTGTAAAAATCAAACCGAATCTTTTATTAAAAAAACAATGGGAAATTACATAAAAAAATTAAAAGACTTTCAGGATAAACTTCTGTAATTTTGTATTAGTGTGATTTTTGAGCTTGCATCTTCTTCACGAGTTCGGCTATCCTAGGACTAATATTGTTACTCAGGGTTACATGCAAATCATCACCTACTTTCAAACGATTCCTCGCCCTGCTTTCAATAACCAACAAAGCATAAAATTCTTGTTCACATAAATAAGTCGTCGAAAAAAACATAAAATAGCGCAAGGCGATTTCTCAGAGTTTTCTATAAGAAATTGCTTTTTTACACCAAAACAACTCAAGTGAATTCGATTCGAAAGTATCCTTGCAGTTTCTGTCATTTTGTAACTCACTGAGTTCTTCAGTAACTTCTCTAGCGTCCGTGCTAAAAGGGTTACGAATCAGTTTTTGATCAACTTTAGCTTCTTCGCCATATTCTGAGCGGTAACGATTGAATTTGTCAACCAACACGTGTAAATGCGTCTTGATGTTTATTTGTAAATTGGCTTTATTAGCGTCATACTTTGGGTCTTCCGCAAGTGCTTTCAATGTCGCATGTTAAGTAACCACAACTAAAGTGAGCAAATAAAAACTCGGAATTTATCCTCAAAAATGAACATTTTTGAGACGTTCTCTAATTTTTCATTTCCGGAACCTTGCAGTTGCATATTCAATTTATTTAAGTGTGTGAAAATATCCACTAGATAAGCCAAATTCATCTGACATGTCGGATTAGTTAATTGTTTCATAAAATCATTAATTTTTTTATCAACCACAAAAATCTCAACCTCTGCTCTCTGTTCATATAATCTTCCCAGCATATTACCTCTCGATAGCCATTGAACTTCTGTGTGGAAGAGAAATGCCTCATGGTCAGAGTCCATTTCATTGTGTAATTTTTCAAAGAGGCATGTATGTAAGACGCTACTTTGATAACATTTACAACTTTTACGGCCATTTACAGTGTATCATTATGGCATTCAAGAAGAGTCTTAGACGCTAACGCCTGGCGGTGTTCGATACAGTGCGTTGTTATTACCTTTGGTTTTTCTGTTTCACTAACGTCGCCAGCCCGGAACGTGATCCCAACATTGCCGGAGCATCATCAGTACGGAGTCAACGAGTTTATCCCACATAAGATTATGTTTCCCAAATATTCCGATATTGAGTTCATGACGTTGATACCTTTTGATGTTGTTTCCAGTTCCAGTGAAATCAATAATTCTTCTTTAATTACGTTGTCCTCGTCTAGGAAGCGAACAAACAAAAGCATCTTGTTGACAACAATTCAAAATGTCGGTCGATTCATCACACTGCAGAGCGAAAAATTTTTGATTCTAGAAATAAGATCCTCCTCTATATCATTTGACATAAGTTCAATTCTAGCTTCGACCATATTATTGGACAGATGTAAATCTTGTATTTTCTTCTTGGCCTCTAATCACAAAACTTCTTTGACGGCTCTGATCAAACAGGGTTTTACGAATGTTTCTCCTACTGTGTGAGATTTTTTCGATGGAGCTATTAATTTAGAAATCTCAAACGACGCCACTAATGATTTTTCTGATGTTGCAAATCTTGTACCACTAGACCCGAATTTTATTTTCTTCAGTTTCTCCAATTTTCCTTCAAAAAACTCCAGCCGACGGCAGACAAATTTGGATATACCGTTTCTAAGTGGCGTTTCAATTTCGTTGGTTTCAAGGCGTCATTTACGAGAACGGTAGCGCATATGGCGTACTATGGTTTTATTTCTTCGTTACTTTAAATAGAGGTAAATCCAAATTTATAACTATTGTCGTATTTTCTTTCATGTTCTGATAATAAGATACAAAAAATGAATCCGAATACAAAACAAGAAAATGAAAGCGTAAGTTCAGGTAGTTCAATATGAGATCGTGTGAGCTAGATTGAATAAAAATATTTATTTCTGAAATAATATCCTAAGTAGAATAGTTTCAGTTCACAAACAATATAGTACTTTACTGACCGTTGGTCAGTAATGAATGATTCACTCACAGGACACTAATACATTTATTCAGTTCTATAATTTATCTGTCAAAATACAATCACGCAAAGCAGGGGAATCCCGTGTTAGTTTACACGTTTACAGAATATAATGACTTTTGAAATCTTAGGTTTGTTCTGTGTTCAGAATCAGATAGAGGAACGGTACGTACGGACTGTACTACTTATTTTGTTCACTAACGCCATCTATTAAACATAAGCAAGCGGTTTTAGTTACTGTACGTAATTCTTCACAAGGGAAGTAGAGGGCGGTTAAATTAAATGAAACACTGAAAATCATTGGCGGGCTTCTACGGATCACTACTGATGGTCCGCAGACCACTGGTTGGGAACCCATGAACTATACATAAAGGCGTAGGTAGTTCCATGCTGAGATATTGCTCTCCAAACCATTATTTTGGTGGAAAATTTGGAAATTTGAACGGTATTAGGTTGTTTTGATAGGTATTTTAAGTGATTTCCACCAAGTTGGAAACAAATTTCGTCAGATATAAATACATAATTGAAATTATCTTCTTGAAAACGTTGACTAAATTCTATCATTCGTTCCTCTTGTAAGAGTGGCATTATAAGGATTTTTTTTTGATTTCCTTAATATGTAGCTTTGTCTTTTCAGTGATATACGGACAGTTTCTGGACATACTTTTATGTTTCTTTGATTTCCAAATTTGTTAGCCAATTTGAGGACCCCAGGCGCTGATTGTGTCGTCCTAAGACCAATAAAGCGTTTAAATTGTTTCCTTTAATCTTACGCGGTCCTCCTTAAACTGGTCTATGCTTCATATCCATGCCATTTTTTATCCTCTTCATTGTCTCATATAAAGCACTTTTTCCCAGTTCAGTCAATTGGACTAATTTTTTAACGTTTCGAAAACCTTTTCTATACGAATATTCTACCTGCTTTCTTTTTTTTAGTTGCGACATTATTTCATAAATTGTATACCTGTGGGCAATCAACAGTATTTGGCAAATAGTGTTGCCATGAAACTTTGGATATAGCCGACTATCTGCCCTACCTATTTTATACATTACTCTTGTATTATAATGTTACAAAAAAGAAATATATTAAAATTATGAAAAATAATAAATTCCGGATACTTTCTAGATGGACTATACTATTTCAATTATTACTGACAAACCATTGAACAGATTTAAATTCAAATATACTAACTGACAAAGAAACTGCAACACCCAGAAGAAGCTGTTTAAATTTTATTTATTTTTTTGGTAAAACATAGATAGTATAGCAAGGAGGAAATGATTGAGAGTTGAAGAAAAAAAACGAACGGTTTACAATTTTTTAATAAATTTGTTGATATGTTTGCCCACCGCGATTATCTCTAGACTCCCCAACACGTCTTAGCATTGATGCAATAAGATGGTCTATTTCTTTTTGAGGGATACTATCCCAAGCTACCTATAGTTTATGTCTGAGAGCCGCCAAAGTTCGTGGGTGCTGGGGTAATTTCCAAGCCTTCTACCCATGATGTCCCAAACATGCTCTATGGGCGAAAGATCGGAGGATCTGGGCGGCCATGGCAAAAGATTCACATGGATCGCTTCAAAAAAGTTTAAACTAACTCTGGCAACATGAGATCGAGCATTATCTTGCTGAAATATTGGATTCTCGAGCTGGTTAAGGTAAGGGAGAACATATGGCTCCACTATTTCTTGAAGGTAACGCAGTGCTGTCATGTTACATCGAATAAAGACTAAATGTGACCTACTTGCATTTGCAATAGCACCCCATACCATAACGCCTACTGTCCGGTGTACATGACGCTCAATATCAAACTGAGGTTCACGTCTTTCTCCCCGACATTGTCTGACCCTTCTTCTGCCATCATGTGCACCCAAGGAGAATCAAGATTCATCAGAAAAGACGACCTGATGCCATTCCACATGCCAATGTTGACGTTCTTTGAACCACTGTAATCGTTGCCGGCGATGCTCAATCGTCAGAGGTAACACAAGATGGGATCCGGCGGCAAACCGTTCGGACAGATACCGGATGGCTTTGTTCTTAGTCGTCGATCTTGAACTTCATTTCTGCCCCTTCGACGTTCGGTGCCTACTCTTCGTCCATTTTGGGCATTATTAAACCACGCTTGACAACATCTCATAACAGTAGTTGTACGGTTAGCAATTTCTCGAAATGGCAACCCCATCTCCCATAGACCAATAATTCGACCTCTTTCAGATTCCCTTAGCTGGCGATAAATTCCTGGTACATGTGCTCTATCCATTTTAACAACAACTAAACATCGACTTTGGATCTCCTCGAACAGCTGGTTTGTTGTAAAATTCAAATAATTTGCAACAAAACGACTACATATTTAAGTAACAAAAAATGTTTACATGAAAAGACCTTCACGATTTTTTTCTCCAAATTTTAATCATTTACTCCTTGCTATACTATCTATGGTTTACCAAAAAAATTTAAAATTTAAACAGCTCCTTCTGGGTGTTGTAGTTTCTTTGTCAGTTAGTATATCCTTTGCGTTCATATTCTTGAAATTCGTACGATTTTGCATATATAGAACGAAATGGCTTCATGAACACTTTTGATTAATTTAAACCATGGATTTGAAGTTTACTCAAATATCACATTAACATAACCTACATTTAACTCGTTCAAAAATATACAGGAATTTCCAGTCATCAATTTAGGGCTCACCATTTCCAGTTGATTCAATTGAATTTGTAAATTGGATGTACTTTTAGATCGAATTATATTGAAAACCTCTATCTCGCACGAAGTCGATTAAGTCCTTTAATCAAGTTTGCGTTAACAGGCAGCTAACATTTATAGACTAAAATAGAGCGTAAAATATGAAACTTGATTATCGCGTCCCGTTTTAAATGTTCGAGCACCGAACCACTAGAAATTAATTCGACAAAATGAGGTGGATACTCGTGATGCGAAAGCCTGTTTGAACTTCGGGTCGTTCTATCGATTCAAGGGGATGGAGGAACAGTAAATCCTATAGAACTTCAATCTAGTGATCAATAGACAAGTTTCGAATTTCATTCCAATTTGCTTTATTTATTTTTTGTTTATTCCTCTGTTAACAAATCTTATTCAAATGCAAGTTCAAAAGCTCTTATTTAATGTGCGGCGCTTTAGCAGGCCCATACATAAATCGAGGTATGTAAAAGACATTTGGAAACATAGTGTTTGAATCACAGCTTCCAACAAGCTTGCGACCGTTATTGATTAACCGTTTCCCATTCAAAGTATCCTCGAGTCTACCTGAACTTTACTATTACTATAATTATCATCCTGATTCACCTAGGTCTTCTGTGAAGATTCATCAGAAGCTTCTATAGCTTGTTCGAGTTAGGAGTCCAGTTGTGTTCTAGGTAGGCTTTGTTAAGGTAATCTTGCGCCACTTTAGGTCACAGTACTTTTAATTTTCGACCCAACAGTGAAATGGTGGCCGACACAGTCCAACTAGAAATTTTTTTTCCACACAGGATTCGAACCCGCGACATTCCGGTTACGAGCCCTATGCTCTATCACTAAGCTGTCCACACTCAACTCAACTAACTGTTATATTTGATGGATTCGGTCTTTACTTGATGGAAATTCATTTTCAACCAGTAATAAATGAAACTCAATTTTCCCAAACTTTTTATCGTTGAATAACAATTATTTCGCCACACTGTGGCTTAATCATATCTTTCATTTGGACTCATACTGTATGAAAACTTACATAGGTTCTTATATATATAATATATATATATATATATATATATATATATATATATATATATATATATATATATATTATATATTATATATTATATATTATATATTATATATTATATATTATATATTATATATTTTATATTATATATTATATATTATATATTACATATTATATATTATATATTATATATTATATATATTATATAATGGTGACCTACTCGTGTCTGTTTGTTCGTTTAGTTGAATTTTCTGAAAACTATATCGGTTTATCTCAAGAAGAATAACGTCGATGGTAATAAAAGTTATTGGGGTAGTCGTTGTTTTTCCCAAATTACATGAAGATATTCAATAAAGGTGACCTTTTCGTGTCCGTTTGTTCGTTTAGTTGAATTTTCTGAGAATTAAATCGGTTTATTCTAAGAATGTTATGCTAGAACCTTTTCTCTCGATATGCATAATTTCATATCCGTTATTAAAATTATGTTCAAATTCTATTATATGGTCGGCATATGTGGAATATGTTGAATTTGAACTAAAGCACTTTTGATGTTCGTTTATTCTTTTCTTGAACGATCTACCGCTCTGGCTAATATAAACCATTGGGCAATCCTTACAAGTCAACATATAGACACCTGAATTATTATCTTTGTTTGATTTATCTTCATTATTTTTAAAGAAATTATCAATTTTATCAATGATTCTGAAAGCTGCTATGTAATTAAAATTTTTCTTAAAATAATTGGCAATGTCTTCGGATAGTCTATTTATATATGAAATTTGTGTGAATTTTTTCGGAATGGGGTCTTTTGTGGTAGGATAAGCATAAGTTACTGGTATCTTTTTCTCTTTCTTTTTCATCATTTCATCTATAAGAGTAGGGTTCAAACCATTGTTAAATGCTATTTGTTTTATTATAAGTTCTTCAGAAAAATTTTGAATGTTCATCGGTACTTTTAATCATCTATGGATAAAGTCATTATACGTTGACATAGGCTGACCTATGTAAGTAGTCATACAGTATCAGTTCATATGTAGAATATGATTAAGCCACAGTGTGGCGAAACCATTATCATTCAACAATGAAAAGTTTGTGGAAATTGAATTTTATTTATTATTAGTTGTATTAACTGTACTTTCCTTCGTGTTTTATACCAACTCTTGCAAGTCGGTTAGCTTTATCCCTGATTCTGGTAAATATCCCCTGCCCCGTATTCAAGAACCTTAAATGTCAGAAAGTGGTACCTACTCGACACAGCGTTACAGCGAGTACCTAAGAGAAATTCATTCTCATCCAGTTAGCAATACAGCAACTAAGTCGCATTTTTTCTCTTCCTTCCTGTCGAGGAGACGGTCGGTTCTATTCCAAATATTCTGTCCACGTCGCCTGAAGAAGGCCTTCAGAGTTTAATAATAATGATAATAATAAAACGCTTTTATAAGTTTAAAAATCAACATAAGAATAGGTATATTAATTAAACCAAACTTCTATATTGTGGCGACGGCTAGCACAGCTATTCTTACTCAAACACGACACAGCAGAAACAAATTAAACTGCAATTGTTTTCAATTATGTTCCTTAAGAACATACTGCATACAAAAAAACCCTCAATATCAGGTACAGTGGTGCTCACTCACTCACAAGAATCATTCACTCACACAATCATTAAGTTCTGTTCGCTTAAAAAATATGATCTATATTTTCATTTGAATTTATTTATATACATCTTCCTGAACTCTTCAGGAAGCGAATTTTAAAGCGATACTGTACAATAAAAGAACGACTTGCAGAACGTGGCGTCCGATGACGTGGAATAAGAAATCGACCTCCGAACCTTGTATCTCTGCCGTGTCTAGATTCCACAGGGATGAACTTATCTATGAGATAGCAGGATGAATCACAAGACACCAATAATTGGTGGGTGAAGTTAGCCAGATGAAGTTTTCTCCTATTGCCCATGTTGAGCCATTCTGTATCCACCATATCACATGGTATATGATCGAATTTTCGCAAACCAAAAACCAAACGACAACAGCTGTTCTGAACTCTTTGAACACGATTTTTTTCCGTTTGTCGCAAACATGAACCATGCAAAAAATTATAATAAGTGAAATGCGAAATGACTAAGGTCTCGCATAGCTTTTTCTCAATCCCTGGCTAAACAGATGTCTACTGCAATAGAGCAGTTTCAGATTGCTGTAAGATCTCATCATAAGTTTTTTATATGTTCACTGAACTTCAAATCATTTCCAAAGGATAACCCAAAGGTTTCACTACACTGCTGACAGAAAGTTTGGTATCATCAATATGAATATTCAATTCTCGATTGAGATCGTCCCTTACCATTTTAGATGAAAAACATATTAGTTTTGATTTTTCAGCGTTAAGTTTGAGTGCATGTTGTCTAGAGATTCGTGTTATGTTTACAAGTTCAGCGTTAAGGCGATCATTGACAATGTTGACATTACTAGAATTAAAACTGGTATAAAGTTGGATGTCATCAGCATATGCTTAGACGCTACAATAATCAACCGAATTGAGGATATCTGCAGTATAAACCAAAAAGAGCATTAACCTAAAATCGAACCTTGAGGTAGACCTGTCTGAACACTCATACCAGATGAGTATTTTCCATCATTAGAAATTATTTGGGTTCTACCTAGGATGTAAGAGTATAAGCAGACTCATCAAAACCATAATATTTTAACTTAGAAATGAGGAGTGTATGATCTAAGGTATCGAAAGCCTTCGAATAGTCCAACACAACTAACAGGCTAGCTAGCCTCTATCATGATACCCTATTATATCGTCCATTACGCTTATCAGTAACGTAAACGTGCTGAACCCCTTCCTAAAGCCGCATTGACTTTGAAGCAAAATATTATTTTTTTTTAAATATTCAAACATACAACACACGTTCGAATATTTTAAAAATGAAAGGCAATATACCTATCAACCGCAGATCTTCATAATGCTTACAATCAGCTTTTTGAGGAATAGGTCGATCAAGAATCAGGAAAATATTCTTGTTCGATACAGTTATTGACAATATGGACTATTACCTCATCGATGAACGGGCTGCAGTATTTCAACACAGTAGCACTAATATTGTCAATACCATACACATCAGACCACAAACCGTTCAAAATGGAATGAACTTCCTCAATAGATGTCATTGAAATTGAAAAACTAGTATTAGAATGAAACCTTGCGTTATCATAAAAGATTATTGTACTAGCGGTTTCCTTTGTTACATTATTGAGTAGAAATGAGAAGTAACTTTTTAAATTTTCTGGGTCAGAGACGTTAGATGGAATAGCGTGGTCTTTTCTAGAACGAATACTCAGATCCTTCAGTGTTCTCCAAGTCACACGAGAATTATTCTCAGCACATACAGAATTGAGATAAGCCGCTTTTTCATTTCTAGAAGTAGTGGACTGCAAAACTTCGTAATTTCTTATACGATAACCAATCCACCTCTAAGCGAGTATGCTTAAATTTTTGAAGAGCTTTGTCGCGCTGCCTCGTAATTGATTGTAAATTTTTCTTTAGCCAAAGGGCTTTTCGTTTAGAAATTTTTATTTCTTTTAAAGGCGCATGCTTACTGAAAAGTTCTAATATGAATTTGCTATCTTAGCTTCCAAATTCATTTCCAGCACAACATTCATCCTTGGTAGACTGTATAATTCATTACGCCCCCCGGGCATTAGATCTTGTCGCGATGGGGCTGCTTGTCATGACTAGACCCTAGAATTCGTCCCGGCGAAACGGAGGGTTAAGTCAAGGTGCCTAACGTAATGCCATTCGTGCCACTCACTGGACCTTCTTGGTGGAAGATCTCCGAATGGGGCCCTAGTTTTAGTTTTGCCGTTCTGGTGAAATGGAGGGCTGAGCCGGCTGATTAACTCAGTGACAGGGAGTCTATCGCAGCACAGGGGTTCTCCCTTAAAACTGTCGTACTCTACCCTATCGCAGTATAAATCTCTGGATTCTGTGTAATGGCCGAGTGCGTTATGTAGTATACTGCATTACGTCGGATGGTGGATTGCCCTCAGGTGTTACTTGTACCACCTGGCCACCTCATTGGTGTTAGACTCGATGGGGCAGTGGTTGGAAGTCCACATGCTGGTAGGGAGGTATTCATTTATCAGTTTGTAGACCCCCATGTTCGGGATATTTTCATGAAATGACTAGGAGTTTAACGGTACTTGACGGTTCGACCGGCCTTCTCCTGGCCCCGGATCAATGCGTAACTATTTAGGGTTTGTGGATCTCGACGAAATGGCTTAGCCGTTAGTAGTTGACGCCAGGATCAATCAAATGACCTCACATGGGTTCGGTGGGTCAGGACGTACAGGTCGGTTAATGGTGCTCGTACCAGGAACAATAGAAGTCATCAATCTTGAGATTATCTTAGTTCATGGGACTGCGTTCGGGTGCCTGGATAAGAATTTCTTCCGGCGGGTCAGTTGCGTCACAAACCAACTCGGGTACTGACCTGCAGAGCCAGTAGAGGTTGAATAGTTGCTCGCTGTTACTAGTCAGACGGTTCTGGCTTTCGAGTCGGGGCCCAAACTGGAAGCTGGTGGGTTCATCTCTTCGGAGGGGTTTTCGCTTCAAGCGATGATATGGCGTAATCTTTATCACACTTTCTACCTCTAGGGGTGGACTATGGAGACTGCTGAGTAGTCACTTGGTGAAAGAGCTATGCTCGTCATGTCAATACGAAAACCTGGTAGAATTCACGTGTAATTTATTAAGAAAACTGTCCAATTTAAAATTTTTGAAACATCGAACTTTGACCAATCGAGGTGCTGACTTTTCACACTTTAGTATTAGCTCGATATATACCATATTATGATCCGAAATACCATCGAATAGGAGAGTCCCCTTCACTATATAATCATTGGAAATAAAGATTGGATCGATTAGAGTACTTGAGGAGCAAGCTACCCTGTTCGGCTCACTAAGGAGCTGCGAAAAACCGTAAGACTCAAAGCAATTTAGGGCAGAACTATTCAGGTTCAGGAAATCATCATTTAAATCACCCAAACATAAAATCGTCATTAGTTATGGAAATAGTCGATAAAATATTATCTGAATGCGCTATTAAATTATTCATATTACCATTTGGAGCTCTATAAAAAACAGCGATGGTAAATTTACTGCGACCAAATCTGAACTTCATAAATGAATATTCCAAATAACTACTCCACACAATGTCTAGTGGAAGAACCTTACATTAATATGATACCTTATAGTAGAATCCAACACCTCCTCCTCTTGTAGGTCTACGGCTATGAACAAACGTGTAACCAAGAATACCAACCATTCTTTGTATTTGAAAATTCGTAATTTACATAGTGCATTTTGTGCTTTGAACCAAGGAACGATCAATAAGTTAAATTATAGGTGCATAGTTGAGCAGCAATTCGCCAGACCCTATTTTCACCTGTATTTTTTGTGCAACGATATTGTAAGTTATCCGTTTTATATTACAAGCAGTTCAGTGTAGACATAATCAATCCCAGCGATCTACGAACAATGCTAGTCCAGTAAATCGAAGTGAGTGAATTAACCAGTGTGCGAAAAAGGTGCCATCATATCCGTACACATAGGCAATCCAATGTTAATCAAGAGTTCAGTGGAGCAGGTGAATTATACCAGAAAAGTTATTGGCTATTTGAGGAAGGCCTCTTTTCCAAGTGACTACCAAGCAGTCTCCACAGTCCACCCCTAGAGGTAGAAAGTGTGATAAGGATTACGCCATATCATCGCGCGTGGCGAGAACCCCTCCGAAGAGATAAATCCACCAGCTTCCAGTTTGGGCCCCGACTCGAAAGCCAGAACCGTCTGACTGGTAGCAACGAAGCACTATCCAACCTCTACTGGCTCAGCAGGTCAGTACCCGAGTTGGTTTGAGACGCAACTCACCCGCCGGAGGGAATTCTTATCCATCCACCCGAACGCAGTCCCATGAACTAAGATAAACTCAAGATTGACGACTACAATTGATCCTGGTACGAGCACCGTCTAGCGGACTATACGTCCTGACCCACCGTACCGATGTGAAGTCATTTGATTGATCCTGGCGTCAAGCACTAATGGCGGAGCCATTTCGTCGAGATCCACAAACCCTAAATTGTTACGCACAGATCCAGGGGCCAGGACAGGCCGGTCGAACCCTCAAGTCCCGTTAAACCCCGAGTCGTTTCATGAGAATATCCCGAAAATGGGGGTCTGCGAACAGATAAATGAAATACCCCCCTAGTCCAGCATGCGGACTTTCAACCACTGCCCCCTCGAGTCCAACACCAATTGGGGTGGCCAGGTGGTACAAGTAACACCTGTGGGCAAGACCAGCCCCCCGAGGTAACGCAGTATGCTACATAACGCACTCGGTCATTACACAGAATCCGGAGATTTATACTGCCATAGGGTAGAGTACGCCAGTTTTAAGGGAGAAGCCCTGTGCTGCGACAGACTCCCTTGTCACTGAGTTAATCAACCGGCTCAGCCCTCCATTTCACCTGAGTAAAACTAGGGCCCCATTCGGAGATCTTCCACCATACAGGTCCAGTGACTGGCGCGAAATGGCATTACGTTAGAGACCAAGACTTAACCCCCCAATTCGCCGGGTTAATCTAGGGTCCTAGTCAAGAGAGCGCCCCCATCACTTCAAGATCTAATGCCTGGGGGCGAGTTCAGTGGAGCAGTGGAAGAATAAAAAACTCAGCGCGATGCGATGAAGAATGAACGACTGTTCTCCCCTAATGGCTTCGATCGAAGCACGCCCCCGCTGCCATTGAGAGAGAACAGTTGTTTATTCGTCATCGCATTTCGCTGAGGTTTTGATTCTTCCACTGCTCCTCTGGAAATGTAAAACATGATTGAGCTACATTGTGGAGAAACAATTGTCGTTCATCAATAAAAAAAATTAAATTTCATTTAAAATATCTTTTTAATATTCCAAAGGTCGGTTTCACCTGCAAGATGCTTCCACAAAGCCTTTCCTGATATCGTTAGACGGCTACTTGAGAAAAATAACTTACTCCTGTAGGCGGAATCATAATCAGGCTAGGGATACAAATGTTCCATTTGGGCTCATAATCTGGGAAAATGATAACGACCCGAGCAATCTCGTACATCTGAACGCTACACCTAGAAGCTGAATCACACAGATACCCTGCTGTACTGCCTCATTTGCCTTACGGGATAGAGTGCTTTAATTTCCATTTTATTCGGAGGTTTTGCTATTTAGTAATAGATACTGGATGTTGCAGTAATTAGGCCTTACGGGAAAGCGGATATCATTATAATATCACTTTTTATCTATGTACAAGCAACGAATATATTTGATATATAACGTTTGTCAGTAGGCTAAGTTTTACATGATGGAAGAGGTAAGCGAATTACGAATACTGAATATTGTGTAACCCTCACGAAACTACTGATATTTGATTAATATACCTCAGAAATAATGTTCCCGTAAATTGCCCCTGTAATAAGCAAAACTTTATCGAGTTTGTTCGAGTATGGAATTGTTATACTGTCTCGATTTGTAAAACT
Source organism: Megalocaria dilatata (assembly GCA_034642435.1). Lineage (NCBI taxonomy): Eukaryota > Metazoa > Arthropoda > Insecta > Coleoptera > Coccinellidae > Megalocaria > Megalocaria dilatata. The sequence goes on from CM067856.1 coordinate 46,550,286, forward strand.
TTCTATTACCATAGCTCACACTCCTTAACGCAATGAATAATCCAACCATCAGAACATTTAAAAAAAAAATTGTAGAAATTACTATGTTTTACTACCAATAAAAATATATTTCACACATTTTCTTGTGACTCGAGTTTCGGGAAATGAACTATCCCATCATCAGACAACTGAAGACCTAACAGTGGTACAGAGGTATTTAAACAAAAGTGATAAATATTTTGAATATTTCAATAGATAACACCTTATAGTGGTACAGAGGATTACAAGCGGAACGTGATAAAAACCCGGTTAAAAAGAGGGGCCTTCTCACAGATATCGGAATGTCGGCAATCGACAAAGAAGGTTATTAAACAGATGGTACCCAAATATCTCAAATAATTTTTTGGGGTTACATATCTCCGTACTGTTATTCATTATTTTTACGTTATTTTGTTGTACATCTCAAATATTTGGATTTACATAGCTCCATACAGTCATTCATTATTTTTTAAATTATTTTTATTGAACGAATTTGAAAATTTTAATAATCAAGTTTCTTTTAATTTGAATCTACATGTAAAATTTTCTTAAGACTTTCTTTTGTCGAAAGGAATTACTAATAGAATTTCTTATTTTCGTAGAAGTTATTTTATTTTCAAGCCAGTTATGGCGAAAAAGAACCTAAGTACTCATTTTCACAGGGGAAATTATTTATATCATTAATCGTGGTAAATAAATTCCTCGCATAAAATGGAACAAGATTGTCGTATTTATTGTCAACCAATGTCCACGTTTTCCACGTTTGAAGTGCGAATGATTCTATTTACTGAACTAAGTGCAGTGCAGAGCCTCGTTTCGATCGAAGTTTTCCCCCACCAGCCACTACCATTGAGAGGAACACTCGTTTATTCGTCATCCAATCGCGCTGATGTTTTATTCTTCCACTGCTTCCCTGGAGCCGACATTGCTTAAAGATTAACATTGAATTTCCTATTTCCGACTGTCTTTTCCATACCTGTATAGAAACGTGTTAATATGAAGGTTTGTTTTGGGAATTTTCAGAATATATTCACAAAGGTTCAATAATGGGGATCAGTTTAATGTCTGCTCGTTAAGAAAAATGAGTTTTTTTATGAGGCTTGTTTATTTCTGGTGCTTCTTAAAGGTTCAGTCTATTGCATTTGTTCCCGATATGGAGAACTTATGATAAAAATAATGTCCTAGGTAGTTGGCATAGGTAGAATTCGATTTATCTAGAACGAGTGAATTCTGATGTTCTTTGATCCTATTTTCGAAAGCTCTGCCTATTTGTCTAATGTATACAAATGGATGTGTACCGCAGGTTAACCTATATAATCCCGATCTCTGGTTCTTAATGACAATATGTTTGTGAAAATAAAACTGTTATTTTTAGGGAAAACAACTTTGTAACCTAAAACTGTCACATGTTAGCATTAGTTAGATGCTAAAAATGTGAGTTGAGAAACCCGAAGAAATAGCATTGTTTTTGATTTCTTCCAGGTCAGTAAGCTATTTTGTTATTTCTTTGTAATTCTTTGTATGTTATTATTTTATTTTGTGTATGTTATTCTGTTATATTTCAAACTGAAGAAAATGAATTCTTCCAGAATCAAGACATCAAATCGTGTATTTCTTCCATTATAAACATAAGAATTGATAACATTCTTATATGTTTATTATTCTTTATAGATTCATATGATCCATAAATTCTTAAGGTAAATTGATCAAAAATAATAAAGATATCATCAATAAAAACAAGAGATCGGTAGTATATAGGTGAACTTGCGGTACATGTAAATCAAAATTGATACGAAAACAACCCAGAAGTATGAAATGAAATTCCGTTGCGTTACGAATAACTCACTATGTGGTTCGATTTATGACATGGCGTCATCATCGGACCTTATTTTTTCCCACATGAGTTGACAGCCGTTACCGTGAATGGCGACCGAGATAGGATCACATTACTCGACTTCTAGAACTTGAAAATATCGATACCGACGAAGTAGTTCCAACAAGATATCGCTACATGCCACACAGCTAATGTTATGCTCGCTTCGTTAATATTTTTGGACAATAGCATCATCTCACGACGGAGATTTGTGAATTGGCCGCTAAGGTCATATGATTTGACACTTCTGGAATATTTTCTTTGGGGCTATGTGAAAGCAGTGGTCTATGCCCACAAGCCACATACTTTGGATCACTTCGAAGAGAATATTCATCAACTTATTGGTGAAATGTAACCGGATCAATTATTCGAGTACCTCATAACTTGCATTGCTCAGACTTCACAATAAAGCAAGAGTTAAGTTGATGTCAAACCTGATTAAAATCGAAATCCTAATGAAATATACCCCTTCTTTCAGCGATTTTTTTTATACACACTGTTGGAAACAGATATAGTGTTAATTGTCCTCTTCCCGGAATTTAATTTTCTTCTACTTAATTTACCTTTATAATCCATGCTATTTCAGAAATCTTCAATTTCATTATAGCTAACGCCAGAGACGCAATTTCTTGGAAATACTTGGGACAATCTTTCCCTTCTTGTAATTATGTCTACAGCAGTAATTGGTTCTGAAAAATGATATTTCTGATAGCCTATTGTTGAGCAGAGGTACTTAGGCCTTATGTAATATTTTCAGTGCTTCTGTGAGCAGAATTGCATCTGCAATGATATTGTTGAAATCGCGAATCAACCATGAAATCGACTGACAGAATGGAGTACTCTAAACAAACTAAATGACAAATGAGGTTCAGATTTCGCAAGGGTATAAGGGACAGTTGAGATAAATCGATGACAACAAATATTTCGACAATCAATTCAAGCGGGATTTTAAATAATGAATTCCCGATAATGACTCAATAATAATAAAATGAATCGCAAAATGTGTTGGTAAGCGCATAACTCAACAACGCCTGGACGAATTTGGCCAATTTTTTTTTAAATGTTCGTTGGAGTTCAAGGATGGTTTTTACGGCGAGAAAAATTCGAATAATTGCCGGAAATACCCTTAAAAGAGCCCTTTTCTTTTTCCCATACAAACGTTTTCTAACTAAAACGTAGTCGATTTGAGCTTTATTGCTATTGTATAAAGTTCATATTGAATTTCTTTTGTTTTACTATCGGCACACGACATAAAATGCATCAGTTTTCACGTCATTCCATCAGTCAAATACAAACCGCGTTAACAAAAGTTATAATATCCCTATTTTACAGACGTAAAACATTGATACGGCTTGAAGGACTTCAAGTCAAATCAAATAAAGAAAAAAAAACAACAACAAACTGTCAATGTCGATTTGCCGTTGTACATTGTGTTGTTTTTCTTGAATTTTCTGTAACCTAATCTACAGAGTTTGCTTTTGTTAACTAATACACGAAACAAATTCGTATATCGTGTATTGTGCAGAGTGTTTACTTAATTAGTGTTTAGTGACACAATAATTTATATTTGATATGCCTCCTATAAGACGAAGAAATTTAGGTAGAAAAACACGAAATACTAAAAACCAAGCTAATTACCGATCTAATCGTACTGCACAAGAACGTGAGGACCGAAATGAACGTGAAAGAATTCGGATATCACAAACGCGTGAAGCGCGAGCGCGACATTCAACAAATAATCGCGCAAGTTTGAATCGAGCTGCTTTCAGTTACGATGTGTCACTTGACTACAGTAACTACCAATGTGTTGTTATTGGTTCTATGAACTCGGTTTGCTCATATTGTGAGGCATTGAAATACAAAAGCGAAGCCAGTGGATTGTGTTGCGCAAATGGTAAAGTGAAATTGATACCATTGGATCCACCACCAGAGCCATTGTACTCATTGGTTTCAGAAATAGGAACAGATTCCAAATACTTTTTGACAAATATCCAACAATATAATAATTGCTTTCAAATGAATTCATTTAGGGCAACAAATGTAGTTCGGGAAAATTTTATGCCAACTTTCATGGTATGTATTATAGCAGTTACTCATAATTATTAGCGAACAAAATTTCTGTCACCTAAGTTAAGATGTGTCACTAATCTACAATTGCTTAATAATTAAGGAATATATCACTTAGTCACCATATTATTTGGTGATTCAGTTTAAGTGACACTTTTATTATTATTGAAGATAGATATTAATTACAACTAAATATATTGTAGCGAACAACTTCTTCGCTCCTCGTCCAGAAATCTGCCTTGCTCTGTCGTAGTTTGACCGGCGCACCGATAGAGGACCCGACCAGTCAACAGATTCGTGACTAACCGTCCCCGCCAGGTTCAAATAGGGCAAGGCAATGCGCTTGAACGTCAGCGTTCCAAGCGGACACATGGTCACTGGCGTAACAGGCAGAGCCTGCGCATCAGCCTGTCTTACGAGTTTCAGATGCGCATGCTCGGAAACGAAACGCCGTCTCCCTAACTAAGAGGTGGAAGCTCCCTCGCAATATCCACGTTCATTCGAGAGCTTCATTGGTGACCCCGACGTGATTGGGAGGGTTTGCTTTAAGAACGAACCAACCCATTCATTAGGTGGCCCTAATTGCCCTCTAACCAGCATTCCGAGATGGCCCTTTCCTTTCGTGCCACAGATCCCCGCTGGAGAAAGCACCGCGACCAGCTCAGTGGCGAACTGTATCCTTGCCTGCTCCTAAAAGCCCTATTTCGTGACCATATCGACGCTCACTGGAGGGGGAGTGTGTAGCGAACAACTTCTTCGCTCCTCGTCCAGAAATCTGCCTTACTCTGTCGTAGTTTGACCGGCGTACCGATAGAGGACCCGACCAGTCAACAGATTCGTGACTAACCGTCCCCGCCAGGTTCAATAGGGCAAGGCAATGCGCTTGAACGTCAGCGTTCCAAGCGGACGCATGGTCACCGGCGTAACAGGCAGAGCCTGCGCATCAGCCTGTCTTACGAGTTTCAGATGCGCATGCTCGGAAACAAAACGCCGTCTCCCTAACTAAGAGGTGGAAGCTCCCTCGCAATATCCACGTTCATTCAAGAGCTTCATTGGTGACCCCGACGTGATTGGGAGGGTTTGCTTTAAGAGCGAACCAACCCATTCATTAGGTGGCCCTAATTGCCCCCTAACCAGCATTCCGAGATTGCCCTTTCCTTTCGTGCCACAGATCCCCGCTGGAGATGGCACCGCGACCAGCCCAGTGGCGAACTGTATCCTTGCCTGCTCCTAAAAGCCCTATTTCGTGACCATATCGACGCTCACTGGAGGGGGAGTGTGTAGCGAACAACTTCTTCGCTCCTCGTCCAGAAATCTGCCTTGCTCTGTCGTAGTTTGACCGGCGTACCGATAGAGGACCCGACCAGTCAACAGATTCGTGACTAACCGTCCCCGCCAGGTTCAAATAGGGCAAGGCAATGCGTTTGAAAGTCAGCGTTCCAAGCGGACTCATGGTCACCGGCGTAACAGGCAGAGCCTGTGCATCAGCCTGTCTGACGAGTTTAAGATGCGCATGCTCGGAAACGAGACACCGTCTCCCTAACTAAGAGGTGGAAGCTCCCTCGCAATATCATTCGAGAGCTTCAATATAATTTTTAAGAACTAATATTATTTAAGTTTGATCAATGACAATCCATAAATTTATACCCCACATTGCTTATTTATTGTATTTTATAGTGTTTGTATATAGCAACTACAAATTCCTGCAGATTTATTTTATGGGCAATTCACCACAAGAAATTGATCTGCGTTGTGCAGATGTAACAATTTAGTGAATAGGTCTATTGTAAAACAATTACAAACTTTATTTCATGAACACAATCAATTGATTATATTGTTTGAAACTGCACTGGATCTGATGCATCTGATAATCACAAAATTGTAATCAGAGCTGATAAAACACCTGCAAGTCAACATGCAAGACGTTTTAATGCACCAACTATTGATGAAGTTGCTATCGTTGTAGTTGGAGAAAACTTGGAATCCCGTGATATTGTTTTATATCGTCGGAATGATCAATTACAACGTACAAAGGATACACACCGCTCATATGATGCACTACAATATCCCATAATATTTTGGCAGGGTGAAGATGGCTATGATTTCTCAATAAAAATGATAAATCCCATTACAGGTAATTAAAATATTAGTTAAGCTATGGCGATAATATCTCAGTCACTATATTATGTATTTTACTTTTATATTTCAATTTAATTTTAAATTTCAATGTTATTAAAACAAAATCTATTTACAGGTTCTGAAACCAACAAAAAATTCAGTTAAATGAACTGACATGCCGCCTAATGATTCGGAAAATGAAGACAATCACATATTGAAATGTCGGCGATTATTTCACAAATATGTTGTTGACATGTATGTTAAAATTGAAACGGAGAGATTAACATTCATCAGGTTGAATCAGACCAAACTCCGATCTGAAGAGTATATTCACCTTCGAGATACGATTAATACTGATGGAAATGCACAGAATGTCGGTCGGATACTTATTCTTCCAGCAACATACATCGGAAGCCCTCGGCATATGCACGAATATGCTCAAGATGCCATGTCGTATGTTCGTCATTATGGTACAGCAGATTTGTTCATCACATTTACTTGCAATCCGCAATGGATAGAAATCAAGCAGGAGTTATTCCCTGAGCTATCACTCATTGATCGTCATGATATTACAGCCAGAGTCTTTAGACAAAAGTTGAAATCTTTAATGGATTTCATCGTAAAACATTATGTGTTTGGTGAGACACGCTGCTGGATGTATTCCGTGGAGTGGCAGAAACGAGGATTGCCACATGTACACATTTTGATTTGGTTGGTTGAAAAGAAAAGGCCAAATGAAGTTGACGCAGTGATATCAGCTGAAATCCCTGATGTACAAGTAGATCCTGGATTGCATGAGGTAGTTATCAAAAACATGATACTGTGGAACTCTTATTCAAAATTCACCGTGTATGATGGATGGTAAATGTTCAAAACGATATCCACGGACATTAATATCGGAAACAATTACTGGTAATGACGATTATTCATTGTATCGTCGCCGATCGACAGCAGACAATGGAAAATCAACAATTGTCAAATTAAATCAACAAGATATTGAAATAAGTAATCGTTGGATTGTTCCTTACTCACCCATTTTATCAAAGACATTCAAAGCACACATCAACGTTGAATCTTCCTATTCAGTGAAATCTATTAAATACATTTGCAAATATGTACCCAAAGGGAGTGATATGGCTGTGACTGGAATTGGGGCAGAGAATTTTGATGATGAAGTTACCCAATACCAAATGGGCCGCTATGTTAGTAGTAATGAAGCAGTTTGGCGAATATTTTCTTTTCCTATTCATGAGAGACACCCTGTTGTTGTTCACTTAGCTGTGCATTTAGAAAATGGACAAAGAGTGTATTTTACAGTACAGAATGCAGTACAGAGAGCTGCTCAGCCACCATCTACGACAGTAACCAGTTTTTTGAGACATGCCAAAACGATGATTTTGCACAAACATTGTTATATTCTGAAATGCCAAAATATTATACCTGGAATCAATCCTCAAGGAGATTCATACGACGGAAACAAGGAAAACCAGTTGCGGATATCCAGATATATATTCCACCGATGCGATTGGTCGAATTTATTCAGTACATCCAAGCAATGATGAATGTTTTTATTTACGGCTGCTATTGGTCAATGTACGTGGCCCAACATCATTCCAACATTTACGAACTGTTGATGGTGAATTGTGTGGATCCTACAGAGAAGCCTGTCAACGTTTGCAATTGCTAGAAAATGATGCTCATTGGGATCAAACTCTCAACGATGCTGTAATATCATCACATGCTCATCAAATACGAACATTGTTTTCAATAATCATATCTACATGCTTCCCATCAAACCCAATTGATTTGTGGATCAAGTACAAGGATTATATGTGTGATGATATTTTGTATCAAATACGGAATAGAATGGGAAATCCATAAATACAAATCAATTGAGGACATGTGCTTGATGATAACTATCAAACAAACTATTAATTCAGTTAGGTCTGGCCTCGCCTAGTCGTCCAATGCATGATGCTTTTAAGCAAGAGTTGCATCGAGAAAAACTGTATGATCTCAACACTTTGAAAGAATTAATTCAAACAAATCTTCCATTGTTGAATGAACAACACAAGTATGTATTTGATACTCTTATGAAAGTAACAAATGATGAAACTGGCGGGATTTACTTCTTAGATGCACCTGGTGGTACAGGAAAAACTTTTTTGATTTCTATAATATTATCAACAATTCGCTCACAAAATAAAATTGCACTTGCACTCGCTTCGTCGGGAATTGCAGCAACTTTGCTTGAAGGTGGTCGAACAGCTCATTCAGCACTAAATTGCCATTAAATATGCAAAGCAATGAAACTCCAACCTGCAACATTTCGAAGAACTCTGCAATGGCAAAGGTTTTGCAGCAATGTAAAATTATTGTTTGGGATGAATGCACGATGGCACATAAAAAATCTTTGGAGGCTTTAAACAGAACCTTAAAAGATCTACGGAGCAATTATAACCGATTTGGTGGTGCATTGATTTTATTAGCAGGAGATTTTCGTCAAACATTGCCAGTGATTTCACGATCAACGCCAGCAGATGAACTCAATGCATGTCTAAAGTCCTCCAATTTGTGGAAACATGTCAAAGTACTTCATTTAAGCAAGAATATGCGTGTCGAGTTGCACAATGACCAATCTGGAAACATATTCTCTAAACAACTCATTGACATTGGTAATGGCAAATTCCCTATAGACACGTTGACTGGCTGCATTAACTTTCCTCAAAGTTTTTGTCAGTTAACTCGATCAAAAGATGAACTCATTCAGAAGGTGTTTCCAGATGTTTCTCAAAATTACAGAAACCATGATTGGTTGAGCGAACGAGCTATATTGGCTGCAAAAAACATTGATGTAAATGAATTAAATTTCAAAATTCAAGAACAAATTACAGGCGAATCGAGGATATATAAATCAGTTGATTCGGCTACTAACCAAGATGATGTAGTCAACTATCCACCGGAATTTTTAAACTCGCTGGACTTGTCAGGATTGCCACCTCACAAACTTTGCAACGGAACACGGTTAGCGATAAAAAAATTACTAAACAACGTGATAGAAGAAACTATACTCAAAGGAAAGTATAAAGGAGATGTTCTCATACCGCGCATCACAATGATTCCGACTGATATGCCATTTCAGTTTAAACGACTACAGTTTCCAGTGCTGCTTGCTTTTGCTGTGACCATAAACAAGTCCCAGGGGAAATCATTAAGTGTTTGTGGTATTAATCTGGAAAACCCATGTTTCTCACATGGTCAATTGTATGTTGCCTGTCCCCGTGTTGGAAAACGATCAGATTTGTTTGTCTATGCGCCAGGTAATCAAACAAAAAACATCGTATATCATAAAGCACTACAATGATAATAAAACTAGTTTTTGTTAATAATTATGATTCACATGATTAACAATACAGCGATTTCTTTTAAATCCTTATATATGTTTTATTTAATTATTTTTTAATCAAAACGCCCTATCACCAAGGTGACGGTTCTGTTCAGGAGAATTTTTTGACCCGACTATAAAATACGTAGGAACAAAAACTGCCACATTACAAATCTTTTTGACAGGACGAAGTCTGTCGGGTCCGCTAGTGATTAAATAAAATGATAAATGCTAAATGCAAATTTAAAAAAGCCACAGTGTTGGCGAAACGATTATCTCATATAATTAAAATGAATTTTCATCAAGTAGGGACAGACTCAATTAAAAATTTCTTGAAATAATTAATATGGCAAGGTTTATTCTAAGTAACGAAAAATTGTCACTGTTTTGTAGCTTTTTTGGCTGAACATCCATTAACATTAATTGGATGGGGTACTGCAGCCTATCATGGCGCGCATTTGAATGATACTGTTTTAAACATTCTCATAAACTCATTACTTTGATCAAATTTTCATTAGCTTTTCATTTATAGCCGATCTAAAATACAAATTTTTATGATTATTGAAGGCACAATTCTTGTCCATTAATGTTATCACATCTTTCATTTAATATTCTATCTTATTTCTTTTGTATAATACAATTGAATCATTCATTACTTGATGAAAATTGATGAAAAAGTTGAATGAAATTATGAAGAATGTTTACACAACTTATGAAGTTTATAAAAAAAATTAGATCAATAAGTTGAATTCAGCTTATATCATTTTGAGTTAATCGGCTCTTACTTGACGAAAATTAATTTTAAATGAATGAAATAATATATTTCCATGACTACATATAAGTTTTTCTGTAAGGTCTTCTATTATTTTCGTATATTTTTGCTCCTAAAACTGTAGATATAAATTCAATACAGAAAAAATAACGATAATATAATAAACTTAGGAAATTCTTCGTTTTGATAATAAATTGAGGATGTATTAATACATTTATTTCGAAATATAGACCAAATATTTAATTGAATACGTCCTTTCTTGATGGAAATTTATTTTAGTTAAATGAAATGAATAAATTCAATAAAATAATATAGATTATTTCATTCAATTAAAATTAAATTCATTTCAATAAAATTAAATAATATAGATTATCTTATTTAAAAAAATATATATGAGACAGTAATTTATTTCCACAAAAATGTTTGTACTACTACAACAATTGTTTCACCACGATGTGGCTTCTTCAGGTATTACATTGTACTGTCTCATATATTTTTTTTTTATTATAATGAGTTTCCACCAAGTAAATACCGAATCAATCAAATAAATATAGATTATTTTATTTCATTAAATTGAATTCCTATCAAGTAAGGACCGATTTAATTGAATATTCAATTCAATCAGTCCTTACTTCATGAGAATCCATATTGAATAATATTAAATAAGGTTATTCTGACTTTAATAAATTTTTATTGTTATTTATAACAATAATTGTTTCGCTATTACATTAGCATCATCAGGTAGGTTTACATTTTGAATAACTACGCTTGTTTCCGAAATCCGTTGCTATTTATATTACAGTAGGTGGAAACATTTTTATTGAGCACTAAAACTAGAAATTCCAGCTTATGTGAATATATATTTAACAGGGATGAGTTATTTAAATCTAATTGTTCGTTGAGTAATATTCCAATTTTATTGTACTTTTTTATCTCAAGGGACAGGTTTTGATTCTACAAATAGAAAGTGAAAGTTATGCCTTAGGCCTGTTATAGCCCTTTGAGATGAATAATAATAATAATTTATTTGCACCAGAAATACATACACTAGATATAGTAACCATAATATTAATATAAACATAGTAGTCTGACACAAACAAATAAGGAGAATGAACACAAAGCTTTCGCTGTCCGTGTCATTTCTCATTTACTCACTTATGTCTGAAATGCCAAACAAAACAATAAATTTCGGAAAAGCATTGAGTTACAACGATACACATTCACATTTCAATTTTTTTTTCAATTACATCAGTTAAAGAAAGCATGTACAACCTATCTCCGGTTACTCAGTAGAAATGACCTAACCTTATTTCTTTAATGTACATCAGAATTAGAACTGCTGAAGAGGAAGTCCTGCGAAAGAGCATTCATGAATCTTGGCCCCAGGAACGCAAGACATTTTGTTCCCACTGTCTTATTTTCTGATGGAGTTTTAATCTTATTTGAATATCTAGCTCTGGTTGGATAATTATGAGATAAAAATTCAATATGTTCCCTATTTTTGTGCAGAAAACACACTGCCTTAAGAAAGAAGATCTGTCGAACATCTAGTATCCTAGCTTCCATGTATAAGTTATCCGATGGGTAAGTTCTTTCTTTCTTGAGAACAATTTTTAAGAAATATTTCTGTAGTGTGTTCAACTTTTTTAGATATACATTCGTGATGCCACCCCATCTGATAATTCCATATGCTATACGGGAGTCTACAAGAGCAAAATAGAGCATTTTGAGATGGTTTAGAGGTAAGATCTTAGCAAGAAACCTGAAGCGGCCCAAAAATATTCTGATTATATCAACAATGTTATTAACGTAATTATTCCAACGAAGATGAGAATCAATAATAATCCCCAGATATTTAATATTTTCGGTAATTCTTATTGTTATCATTTTATTATGATTATTCACCCCCAAAGTGTTATACTGTGGTAATTTGTTTTTGTAGCTTGTTATAGGAAGGAACATTTTTTTGTCAAAATTTATGGTAAGTAATTTATAATTAAACCAGTAAACAATTTCACTCATTTCTGCCTGAATTTTAAGTTTCAGATCCTCCCAACTGCCCCATGTATACAATATAACGGTATCATCAGCAAAGCTTATGATGTGTCCAGATGTTCTAGTGGTGAGTAGAGTATTGATATGTATGATGAATAGAATTGGCCCGAGCACTGTGCCCTGAAACCTGAAACAAAAAAACCACGCCAAAGCCGCTAGAAAATGAAGGTGATGCTCATTGTTTTCTTCGATATCCGTGCCGTGGTGCACTACGAATTCGTTCCAGAGGGTCAGACGGTAAACAAGGAGTATTACCTAGGCGTTATGAAACGTTTGCGTGAGCGTATCCGTAAGAAGCGGCCAAACTTGTGGGCGAACAACTCATGGATTTTGCATGACGATAACGCGCCTTCTCACCGAGCTACGATTGTGACTGACTTTCTCGCCAAAAACTCAACAAACGTGCTTCAGCAACCACCGTATTCGCCGGATTTGGCTCCCTGCGACATTTTCCTCTTCCCAAAACTAAAATTGCCCCTTCGTGGCACCCGTTTTGAGTCGATTGAAGCCATAAAACAAAATTCGGCGCGAGAGCTAAAGTCCATCCCGGAAAGCGCCTATAAAAAATGTTTCGATAATTGGAAGTGCCGTTGGCATAGATGTATTGGAGCAAATGGAGCCTATTTTGAAGACGACCCAATAAATTTTGACGATTAAATGTAAAAATGTTGTTTTAATTGAAAATTCCCGGTACTTTCTTGACAGAGTAGTACATCCACATCGATCAGTTTCTTAATTTCACCTCTGACGAAATCGACCGTTATGTCATCTGGTTTGCTTTTCAAACCAAATATGACGATGTTATTTTCCTTTGATTTTCTTTCCAGTCTCTCGACGTTTAGCGTGTTTATTCTTCGACTTAAATCCTCAATCCTCAGTGTTATCCCCACCTCCACAGCCTCAATGAGTGATCTCAGCTCCTGCTTATTTTTCTTTAATTCTTCTAAAATAATCTCATTTGTGACAGACATCATCAGGACCACGACAGTTAAAGTAGCGATGTTTGTTGTGGTTATCGTTCTGAAGCGTATAATTTTCAAAATATCCCTTCCGATTCTCAACCGATAGATTCAAGAAAAAAATAGTTTCTTACTTACTTCACCTAACCTAGCTAAAGCGGTAAATACATAGGATGGTAGGGATAACAGGAATTGGAGCACACACTTCACTCTTACGGGCCTATGTAAGAGACTTTCCAAAACAAAAACAAAGGTAGGGCGCGGAAAAAGGAAACAAAACAATCGGTCAGACAAACGGAATCTCCGATATAATCAATGAGTTATAGTTATCAATTTCGCATTCAATATCACATGTATACAGAAGCAGATGTTCCGTAAATCTACCTGATGATGCTACTGTGATAGCGAAAAAATTGTTGTATTAAATAACAATAAAAAATTGTGAAAATCAGAATAATTTTATTTAATATGATTCAATTGAAGTTTTGAAAGTTATGAAATGAATTTATTTCATATTTATTGATATCACAGAATACTAAAAATATAAAGTCCTAACACATTTTACGATATCAACAATTTCGCCACCTTTGCAGATGTCCGGAACTAACAATCTTGCGCATGGTGTACAAATTGTAATTGAAGATTGAGATTATAGGGTAATTATGGGTGGGTAAACTTAAATGGTCGTATTAATTATTTATATTGAAATTAATGAATAATAGAGCAACAAATTTGAATTATTATTTCGTGTTTTGATCGGTTTATTTTATTTTTATTTACTTTACATCATCTTTGAATTTTGGTATTGTAATGAGCTGTCTATTAGAAAATTTTTTCTAGTCTTTTTCATGAGCGTTCACAGATATTATGAAGAAGTAGATCAAAGAATATATTTTCCGCGAAAAAAATTTTCTACGAACATTGAAGTAATTGGTTGGATTCACTATCTTCTACGCATGACAACTAATTATTCTCAATCGTTAATTTTATCTATGCAAATGGTGAAGTTTTCCATACACGCCAATTATTTATGATTATTGAAGAATAGATCTCACTTGACAATTTTTGCTTGGTGGTGGTGGTGGTATAGTTCAGAAAAATTCTTATTATAATTTGAAAATAGATTATAGGAGATTATTTTAAAAACTGGTTAAAAAACTATTGATGAGGTCACATATTGAAAGTAGTATATCTTTTATTATATTATGCTCTATAGGATTGCATATTGAAAGTATTATATCTTTCAGGAATGTATGTCTATCTACCCGTTAATACATTGTGACGTAATTGTTTGTTTATACTTGTTGTCGGCGTTGCAGTTTGACCTAGTTTATATTAACTACCAAGTGCTTTACAATAAAGGTAAATAGTTTAAATTTTCTTTAATTTTATGATAGTTTTCTCTTAATACATGATAATTAGGTTGAAAATAAAATACAATTTCTAATTTACACTATATATTTAGTATAATCAGTCTTTACGAAGCTGACAATTGTTTTAAAACACAGTGCCATCATCTTAATGAGTTATAAACTGGACCACATCCAAACAAAAGTCACCTTAAATAGTGTTTACATGTGTATTTAGCAGTTCAAATAGATTTACTTTTTTCTGAAATTATCATAAATAATTTCACTTATAACAACACTAGATGCCCCCGGAACAAACAGTTGTCAGCTTCATTGTGTAAATTGAAAATTATATTTTATTTTCCACCTATTTATCACATATGATGAATTTACACATATTAAAAGCCAAAACTATAGAAATTGTGTTTTCTCTTATATGTTTCAAAATTATTACAAACTTATGAAATTTAATTCAAAAAATATTTATGAGACAGTAATTTATTTCCACAAATATGTTTGTACTACTACAACAAAATTGTTTCACCACAATATGGCTTCTTCAGGTATTACATTGTACTGTCTAGCCAAATCGTGGTGAAACAATTGTTGTAGTAATACAAACATTTATGTGGAAATAAATTACTGTCTCATATATATTTTTTTAATTAAAATGAGTTTCCACTAAGTGAAGACCGAATCAATCAAATTAGTATGGAATTCATATTACCGTTTTCTCCTGTGTGTAGACTATATTCAACATAATGAAAACTAACATGGATGAAACCACCAGTAAAAAGGGGAAATATCTTGGCGTTCGAAGGAGGAACAGGACAAAAGTGATTAAGAGCGACAAAACCATGAAATCACATAAGTATGTCAGGGCCCCCAAATTTGAAATCAAGCCTTCGGTAAACCGTATTGAACTGAGCAATATGGCTAAAGAAAAATCTATCAAGAAACAGAATAAACCTGAAAACAAAGTCACGAAATCTGGGAGTGGTGAGAGATCGAAATTGCAAATGTTTCTTGAAGATTCAAGAAGTATGGACAGCAAGGTGAAAAACAAATTCAGAAGGAGAAAATCCCGTCTAATTCTTAAAGTGGAGTTAGCGATTCAAGAATTTTGGAAAAATCTTAATCAGGAATCTAGAGAAACGATTATTGAATATTACAATTACGAAATTGGTGCTGTTGTATCCAGAGGTCAATTGACTAAGAACGGTAAGAGGAAATTGAGAATGTACAAGCGATGGCTCTACAAAACTGGACTGGAGGTAAGTTTTCTTTATTTTTGCTTTCCTTTTTGTATTTCATAAAGAATTTGAATCATCTATATATATAAAAATCAATTGCTGTTCGTTAGCCTCACTAAAACTCGAGAACGGCTGAACGGATTTGTCTTATCTTGGTCTTGAAATGATCGTGGAGGTCTAGGGAAGGTTTAAAAGGTGAGAAAAATTCGAATAATTTCCGGAAAAATCCAGAAAACATGCCTTTTCTGTTTCCCATACAAACGTTTTTTAACGTAACTGAAGTAATTAAGATACCATTATCACCACTTAAGATATGAGCAAAATCCCGAATGTAGAAATTCCCAGTATTATACTAATGCCCAATAAAATAAATAACATAAAATTACCAAGAAATCGGTTACTTAAACAGATACTAATGCCCAATAAAATAATTAACATAAAATCACCAAGAAATCGGTTACTTAAACAGATTTCTTCGTAATTTTATGTTAATTATTTTATTGGGCATTAGTATCTGGGAATTTCTTCATTCGGCATTTTGCTCATATCTTATGCGGGGTATAATGGTATCTTAATTACTCTAGTTGGTAATTGATGAGATAAGAAACATCTTATAATATCCATTCAAGTTATCAATTACATTTAAATGATAAAGTAATAGTTTTGTAATTTCAAAAATTCTCCCCGTTTTGTTCAAATACTTGATAATAAGTTGATAAATGTATTTGAAGGCAAGACAGTTTGTTTAGAAATCAGCAGTCTGTATGATCTGAAGAAGTTACAATGTAACGAAACGCTTCATCAGCTACTCAGTAAACTAAACAATTATTGTTATCATTTCATCTAACTTCAGTTGTTAATCTATCAGATTATTTTGTTTTAGATTAATAAATATTAAGTTTTGTCACAAATTAAATTTCTGAACGCAACCAAAATATTTGACATTAGATTTGACAATCAACTAATCAATCCATCCTGTCGCACTTCAGAACACGGAAAAAAGTATTACGATATTGTGTTACGATATCTATGAGTGCGCCAGAACTTTCTTTACTTTGGTGATCCTTTGTGATAGTGACATTCCAAGTATTGTGCTCTTTTTTATATTTTGTGAGAGTTACACTTTACTGCTAAATGGGTCAGAAATTTTCTCACTTTGATTAATTACAATTTACGATGCCGAGGAGAAAACGACCTGACTAAGGTCGTCGCAGTCAATCAAATGTTTGAAGAGCTACCTCGCGTGCTAACCGCACTGATGACCATAGAGAGACAGATCAGGAAAATAGTCGCTATGTCAGAATTGCGTTATTAAGTGAGTGACAAAGAAGTAGATAGGCTTAGAATGCAACGAGTTCGTGCACATCAAACACAACAGCAAGCACGACATAATATATATATATATATAAGATAACGTCCATGGTAATAAATAAAAGTTATTGGGGTAGTCGTCGGTTTTCCCAAATTACATGAAGATATTCAATGAAGGTCACTTGTTCGTGTCCGTTTGTTCGTTTAGGAGAATTTTCTGAGAATTATATAGGTTCATTTCAAGTGATTCTAAGATTATTAATCTACAACCTGTACTCTCGATATGCATAATTTCATATTCGTTATTGAAATTATGTTCAAATTCTATTAGATGGTTATTTATATATATATGTAAGCTTTCACACAGTAGCAGTTCAAATGTAGAATATGATTAAGCCACAGTGTGGTGAAACAATTGTCATTCAACAATGAAAAGTTAGTGGAAATTGAATTTTATTTATTCCTAGTCAAAATTAATTTCCATCAAGTAAAGACCGACTCCACCAAATATTCATCTTCATTATTTTCAATGCATACATCTATGTTATTAATGGTTCTGAAAGCTGCTCCTTAACTAAAATTTTTCTTAAAATAACTGGCAATGTCTTCGCATATTCAATTTATATATGGAATTTGTATGAATATTTTGGGGATGGGGTCTATTGTTGATGCTATCTCATGAATTAATGCTACCTTTTTTGTTTATTGTTCATCATTTTATCTATAAGTTGGGTTGAAACCATTGTCAAATGCTATTTGTTGTTGTTGTTGATTATATTGAGTTCTTTGGAAAAATTCTAAGTGTTCATCGGTACCTGGATAAAGCTATTATAAGCTGACATTTTTTGATTGAAGGTATGATTAGAAGATTTTTGTAGGGTGATATATGTGTGTATAAGTTTGTGAAATATGCTTCATTTATGCGAAATATTTAATCTTGTGATATTTAAGTCTAGGAAACTACTACTTCGCTTCTTCTTTAAATGTGAATTCAATGGACGGGTAAAGATTATTAATGAAATTTGAGGTGTTCAGTTTTCTCTTGGTAGCTTTGAAGCAGCATAGAATGTCATTTATTATTTATCTTTTGAAAAAAATAAATATATTTTTCAAAATGAAATTCCATCAAGTGAAAAACTAATCCATCGAATACTTGTCATATACAGTTTATGAAGAGCCAAATATGAAGAATTTCAAATTGTTATTTCTCGATTTGTTCAAATGTTACATTCCGTATTTTGTCAACGATAATATAGAGAATTGAGTGCCTTACAGTTAATCAGTCTTAGGGTTTTTTTTTTCATTTCAGCGTTCAGTAGTCACGAAAAATTACATCACAACTGAACATCTCATTGGAATAATGAATATATTAGCTAACGGATAATAAAAATAGTCGAAACAATGAAATATGTGGTAAAAATTAACAAGGTAGTATTCGGTACATATTTCTTTATTTTAATGATAATGAGATGTTCAAAGTGTCGTCCGCCTTCTTTATAACACACATGAATTCGATCGTAGAATGACATACTAACCCTGGTCATCATGGCTGGGATAATGCTACGAAAGGAATTCACTATTCTTTTCCGCATACTGAGAGCTTTTATTGGAACTTCATCATCCCAATTCCCTTCGTTTGATCCCACAAAAATATCTGATTTGATGAGATTCGGTAATATTTTAGGCCATTTTGTCGCTCCAACCTACCAATCCATCTATTCGGAATCTGGATATCCAGAAAATTGTGCCCAATGATAAAACCAGAATTGTGAAAAGTCGCTTCATAGCTGAATAGATAAAATCGAAGAATGTACGGTTCACTTCAATTTGAAAACTTGCCGAGTTTCAAAAATTCAGGCGATTTTCAAAATCATCATCAACATGCGCATGGTCCATCTGAATGTGGTATGCGTGAAACTCTTGCTTTTTGAGGATTCTTTGAACTGAATGCTCACTTATACCGCATGGTTTACTAAGCTTACGTTGACTTGTGTGTGGATCTTCTGTGACATTCAGCAATACCTCGATCTCCTTAGGGATCCTCATAAAGGAAACAACTGGGCGAATTGGTGCATCTTCTTTGTGTAGACCATAGAGTTTTGGTAGACTAGAGACGTCTGACAAAGGTCAAACGGGTCAGACAGGTCTCAATGAGTTTTGAATTTTAGTCGTCGGTTCAACGGAATTTTCTAAGATATCCTGATTTTTAATGAAATCATTCATTTTCTCTATGTACTTTGATCTAGAAAGGATAACTGTAGCATCTGATTTTATCTGCTTTGGCGACGGTAAGATCAGATTCAATTTTTTCTTTCATGGATTTAATTGTATTCAAAGTATTAATAATAATATAATAATAATAATAATAATTTATTCGCAAAAATAGACACACTTAAAATATATATATATATATATATATATATATATATATATATATATATAAACAATAAAATAAATATAAAGAAGTCATTGCGAATACACAACCACAAAGTCTAATGACTGTCTGTGGTAAAAAATAAATCATGAAACTAAAATAATACTAAAACATCAACAAATCATTGCGAATACACAACCACAAAGTTTGACTGTCTGTGGTAAAATAGAAAGTATTATTGTTAGTTGTATTTCTGTTGTTTTCCAATGAATTCAATGAAAAATAAACAAACTTCTACTTTGGCATTATAAAATAAAACACTTGTTTACATTTTCTACTTTATTTTTGGTATTGACGTACGTTTCGTCTTTGCTAGAAAGACTTCATCAGAATACGAAGTAACAGTTGTTGTACAATGAATTTATAAGATTTTTTACAGAAGGTGTACATGTGTTTTTAATTGTTCGTCGGGTTGGTTTTCTCAAAGAATATTCCCTTCAGAATCGTGTTCACTCGATCCCTTGTAAATATTGAATAGAGGGGTGTAATAAAAATCTATTTGTTCATTTACTAGGTTATTGCTGTTTTTATGTTTATTTATTTCGTAAATTTCCCATAAGTTCAATTTTAGACCTCTATTATTCTACCAAGCAACGGCCCAATCTATCATAAATTCTACTTTGGCCACTCATTGTTTAGAAAACGGCCATCTTTTTCCGACAATAGGTAATCTTGAAATTTTACATGTAGAATCAAAAAGAAAGAAACTTGATCATTTAGAATCTGTTGAAATTATCAAATTAGGTCACAATAAAAATAATGCAAAAATAATGAATGACTGTACGGATCTATGTAAATCCAAAATATTTGAGATATTCAAATGAGTAACATCTGTTTACCAATCTTCTTTGGCATGCTGACATTCCAATTGTCCAAATTTGTTAGGCGCCCTATCTTTTTAACCTATTTCTTATCACCTTTTCTACCTGTATATGCATAAATACCGTGTCTCGCTTGTTAAGTTTTCAGTTGCCTGAAGATGGGATAATTAATTCCTGAAACTCGAGTCACAATGAAATGTGTAGAATAATAACTTTATTGTTAATCGATTGTTGGAATGCTGATAGAACACTGATTTATTGATAGAATACATATGTGATCAATGTGTGATGCTTATTCGGAAAACCATAATCATTTGTATGTTGGTGCTCAGGATTATGATGTTGGGAATGTTCTGAAGTTTTGTAAATAGCTCAATGAAACTGATATAATGATTTGTTATAGTTTTTCCTAGATTTTAAAAGATATTTCTGCAGAAATTCCTAGAATAAATAGCATAAATTCCGAGAAATAATTCAGTGATCGAGTTATGCTGTTTCGAATATTACATGAATAATTTCTATCGCATGTTTAATTGTTTCAATTATTTTCAATATCTATTAGTCATTATGCCCATAATACCAATAAAGTTTAAAGTTGTGATTTCATTTTTCGTGACTGATGAATGCATGATTAAAAATAGTCCTAAGGTTACTTGTGAGAAAATGTAGAGCATTCAATCATCTTCATTATCATGAATAAATGCAGGATGTTCCGTTGAAAAAAATTGATAAATAAGAATTTGAAATTCTTCAGATTTGGCCATCAAAAGCGGATACACTTTGTACAGTGCAGGATGATCATATAGGAAAGATAACTAGGCAAATCTCCCAGGTGACATTTAGCCAACAGCTGTTTCCTCAACTTTTGCAGTTTTCTCTGAATGAGATCTGTACCGTTGGAAAATATGCTGGCCGATCAATTTAATAATCACCACTTTTTTTAATTATTTTTTTTTGAGAACATCCTGGATATTATAAAATATTCTCTATTGCTATACAGAAATGAAAGCACAAGGAGCCTGCTTTCGATCGAAATTTCTAAGATGTCTGGTTCGGCAGCTATAGAAGCGCGCTATTGCAGGACCCTGTATACTAGTAGCCGTGGAAAGCTAAAATATTGTTCTTTATGTATGCGTCATTTAATTTGAAATCGACAGACGACATAAAACCATTCGAAGTAATCCCTGGCAATTTTCATCTTGAGAGGTTTCAACAATTTATTGTTGATTATGTTAATCCA
This sequence comes from Megalocaria dilatata, assembly GCA_034642435.1. Taxonomy (NCBI): domain Eukaryota; kingdom Metazoa; phylum Arthropoda; class Insecta; order Coleoptera; family Coccinellidae; genus Megalocaria; species Megalocaria dilatata. The sequence goes on from CM067856.1 coordinate 46,571,941, forward strand.
AGCTGTCAGTTCTTATTCACGGACAGAATTAAATTTAACTTAGAAATCTTCATCACTTAGTTTAACCTAATCGTTTTCTGTGAGCTACTACTCTGTCAAGAAAGTACCGGGAATTTTCAATTAACACAACATTTTTACATTTAATCGTCAAAATTTATTGGGTCGCCTTCAAAATAGGCTCCATTTGCTCCAATACATCTATGCCAACGGCACTTCCAATTATCGAAACATTTTTTATAGGCGAGTTATTCTATTCAGGATCTCGTTTCAGACCAAGCAAATCAAATGTATTCATCATCCAAATGTTACATCTCACTCATACACAAAAATTCTCACGAATTCAATGTATCACCTAATAATATCTTAATATATTGAAAAGAGAGGTAAAATGAAAGTCGATCTATTGACTCCAAGAGATGTTGTTATTTTTATGCTGATTTATTGCGTATATTTCCCAGAAATTAACTTTCAGACGTCTGATTTCAACATGTAAAACACTAAAATTATTCGTAAAAGAATGATTATTTTCTTCAAGGTGCTTCGCATTGAGTCTTTTTTATATTTATCAAAGCTTCTTATGTTTCTAGACATAAGGATGACAAACTATCTACCTGTTTTACCGATATACTACTCTGTCAAGAAAGTACCGGGAATTTTCAATTAAAACAACATTTTTACATATAATCGTCAAAATTTATTGGGTCGCCTTCGAAATAGGCTCCATTTGCTCCAATACATCTATGCCAACGGCACTTCCATTTTTTATAGGCGCTTTCCGGGATGGACTTTAGCTCTCGCGCCGAATTTTGTTTTATGGCTTCAATCGACTCAAAACGGGTGTCACGAAGGGGCAATTTTAGTTTTGGGAAGAGGAAAAAGTCGCAGGGAGCCAACTCCGGCGAATACGGTGGTTGCTGAAGCACGTTTGTTGAGTTTTTGGCGAGAAAGTCAGTCACAATCGTAGCTCGGTGAGAAAGCACGTTATCGTCATGCAAAATCCATGAGTTGTTCGCCCACAAATTTGGCCGCTTCTTACGGATACGCTCACGCAAACGTTTCATAACGCCTAGGTAATACTCCTTGTTTACCGTCTGATCCTCTGGAACGAATTCGTAGTGCACCACGCCACGGATATCGAAGAAAACAATGAGCATCACCTTCATTTTCGAGCGGCTTTGGCGTGGTTTTTTCGGTTTCGGCTCATTTTTTGCCACCCATTCCGATGATTGCTGGCTTGTTTGCATATCGTACTCGTAGACCTAGGTCTCATCACCAGTTATAATGCGTTCCATGAATGTAGAATCGGAATTACAGCGATCCAGCATGTCTGAAGCAACCTGTTCGCGATGACGTTTTTGAAGAAAATTCAGGTCTTTCGGTACGAGTCGTGCGGCCACCTTTCTCATGCCCAAAATATCAATCAAAATCGTACGTGCGGACTCGTGGGATATCTTAAGATCATGTGCTATCTCTCAAGCTGGTACGACGGTTTTCCAGCACCCTTTCCGAGGCAAGTCTTCGACCACTTCACGACCGTCCTTGAAGGCTCTGTACCACTGATATGCACGAGTTTTCGATAGAGCATTATCACCAAAGGCCTTTTGCAACATTTTTAATGCATCGGCACACGAAAATTCATTTGCAACACAAAACTTTAAACAAATTCTTTGCTCAACGTAATCACCCATAGTAAAAATCGGCACGCACTCTGACATCGACTGACTTAATCAGCTGTTGCAAACACACTAGTTGACAGATCCCGCTCAAGCTTGGCATAGTAATTAAGGACAGTGGTACCAACCTAGGAAAAAAAAAATTACCTGCCTCATTGCCCCGCCAGAATTAAATCGATAATTCCCGGTACTTTCTTGACAGAATGTACATCATTTACACATTCCGCACGAATTTTATTCTTGCATGGCATGGAAGAATTCTTGTTCATTTTATAATCGTCATCATCTTTCTTATATTGAACACACTGACTATACAAGTATTGATAGTAAACCTTATTATTAGTTACCAACAACTGCCCCTGAACCAGCTGCCATAGACGACGGGAACAAGGAGGAAACCCTAGATACTTTAGCTGCTTCTGAATCTGCGGAAGTAAAAGAAGAATGTGAAGAGGAAGATTGCAAGTTCGGAATCACATTCACAGGTGTCAAAAATGAAGAGCTTGAAGAAATAGTTGATGAAGGTGAAGAACATGAAGTAATGGACGAGAACAACCTTGCTAAAGACATCTGAACCTAAAAAGATTATTCGAAGCAAAAATGCAAATACAAAGAATAAAATCCTGCAATCCAAAAAAATTATTTATTTGATGTTTACCTATACTATACTTTTCTTTTATTCACTCCTGAAATCAGTTTTCAGTAAACTAATTGTTTTCGATTTCTTGAATTTTTCATAATAAATAAGCTACTTTTTCAATTTATATAAAGGCCAATATTTTAATTCACTGACGAAGCTCATTGAAGGTAAAGGTATTTTTATTTTTGTCGCTCGTTGAGTTCAAGTCTTACTTCTATAAGTGACGCGTTTTTGCTCGTTATGGGTGATATTTAAATCAATTAATAGGATATCCCAATTCTAACCAGCTCTAAAATTGAAACAAAATGAATGGAATTCTGGTTTGTCCAAAGCTATATTACAATAAAAAATGGAAAGATATTTTTATATTTAATATTTGATCGTTTTGGTCTTTACTTGACGAAAAGTCATATTGAATTCGAAAATTGAACGTTTTCAAATTTCCGCTATTGTTTATTTAATTGCAACAATTGTTCCGTCATACCATGACATCAGGTAAGTATTGCTACTGGGTACAGAAGTCAAAGACATGTCTTAATATACTAAACTCTGTGCAAATAGAATTGTGGAGTGAGAGGTATTTTGACAATTATTGGGTAATTCTTGAATATTATACGAAAAGGCTGAGTGAAGAGGATCTTTTCCACTCTGTTGGGTCAATTAATTGAATTTGATTTTTATTATATGTATTGATTTCTAATGTTTATTGTAGATTAAGATTGTGGTTTTTGTTTTTAATATGTAAAATTTATACTTGTTATCAAACGTATGGCCAGTATTTAATATATGATTTGCATAGGTTGAATTTTGAGTTTTATTAGTACACCATTCTTCACGTTCTCTTATTATTGTCTGGAGTGATCTTTCTGTCTGGCCAAGATATACATACGGGAATATACCGCAGGTCAACTTGTACACTCTTGATTTCCTTTTCTTAGAAATTTTTTCTTGTTTTTTTATTAATTTTTCAAGTGAATCTTTATTGGTTTTGTATGAGATATTATAATTTCTGTTTTTCGTCAAATATCAAGCTGCAGATTAGTTGTTGGTCTAATGTATGTAATGGAATATATATTGTTTCGTGTAAATGTTAGGGTATACAAAAGCAATTGCTTCTTTGTATTGGGTTTTCTTGAATAGGTTATCTAAAATTGAGAGATTGAAACCATTATCTGCTGCTATTTGTTTAATGGTGTCCATGGTGGTCAATGTTTATTTAATTAGAACAACAATAATTAGGTGAAAATTTTTATTATTCAAAGAGGGCTTTGAATTATATAGTTGGTATTAATATTCACCTAATTATTGTTGTTGCAATTAAATAAACATTAGCAGAAATTGAAAAACGTTTAGTTTTAAATTTATTTTCCATCAAGTAAAAACCCAAACAATCAATTAATTATTTGTAAAAATGCCTGCTCAACCTTGTGAATGATAATTTAAAATGATTTATATTTGAATGATCAAATAATTGAAATTAGGATTGCTTCCTTATTTCAAATATAATTTAATTTGGTATCATTTATCGAATACTAACATTCAAGCAAAAGAAAAAGGAAAATTCATTGTATAATTTGTATCTAAATTTCATGACCATCATATTTATTCATATTTAAGTCATTTATATCCTTGGATGGTCCTCTTGAAAATTCTTGAAAACTTCCTTTCTTAGAATGAAAATGATTTCTTTCATTTTTGGCTCTTGATATCATTAATGATAACCGAAGATTTGGATTATTCTTCAAGTTTTTACTTCTGATTGTTCAATACTTTTTTTTATTCCACTACCAGCCAAGTTGATTCTACTGTTTTCTATACTCAATCTTGGTTCAAATGGAACTTGCATCTGTTTTTCCTCCTTATGAGCTTCTCTATTTTTTTTCCATTTGAAAGTGTTGCTGGCCAATTTCTCTGAAGGAAATATTACGTTATTTTTTCTATAAAAATCATAATTTTTGTATCAGTTTCATCTTTAGAGGTTCAGTCTTATTGATGATATTTTTTCGAAAACTTCTCCCTAATTATTTTCTGAAATTTATCAATTCAGTTCAATATTCATTCAAGTCTGGTTTATTTCGTAGCTGCTCCCTATATTTTTGAATAAAAATATTGTTATTTCGACCAATTTCTTGAAATTTTCGCTCACCATGAGTCTTCTACAAGATTAATTATTTCCGACAGATATCTTTAAGGATAGTTATTTCAATTGGGGCTTTCTTCACAAAAATTGCTATCCATATAGTCCCTATAGAATATTTTGAGAGAATAATATCTAGAAAGTCTGAAGCACAATTATTATTCAGTTTTAAAATAAATGGAGTTAAGATGTGAAACAGTACTAATTTGATGAACAACTTTATCTTCCACCAAAATGTCAATTGAAAATGTTGAAATTTAATACTCAACTCATTTCATAATCAATTCATTCTATCCAATTTTTCTGTTGAAATAGGATTTATTATTATTATTTCTTGAAATTCAGAATTAAGTTCCCTTAATTACGTGTAGAACTTTTTGCATAATATGTTTAAATGGTGTATATTGTTGTATATTTTATGCGACTATGAAATGAAACTGGATAAAATACGTATACAAATTTCCTTCAGTGAAATTCGTTTCCTTAGTGCGGTTTCCTTTATATTTTCCGTTTTGCCAACTTGATGACTGAATTCAGAAGGGAAATTTTATCAAAAGAATTTTACTTCTGAATTCTACACAGGAATGCACAAAAATAACATCCCCTTTGTTGTGTTTCGCCCAATTTTCCCAAGTATCAAAATTGAGACTGGGATCACTCCTCATCTAACAGAACTTCTTTCTCTAAGCTTTCTGCCCCAGAGTTCACAACTCTACTTTTTCAACTTTTATGACACAGAACCAAATAGGCTCGCACTTATCTCGTGTTTCCCGACGAAAAATTCCGCAATAATTCATCCAACAAATTATGTTTGAAAGGGGACTCCCGGAGAAGGCTGAATATTTTGTCGAAAGTTGAGAAATTTTTTATTTCTCTTCTCGCTCGACCCAAAAAGTGAAAGAATAATTCTCTTAGAACAAATCCTGTTATTGCCTTATGCTTTCAAGCAAAGCAGAAATCTCTTCGAGCTCTGTCATAATTCATCACATTTTCGTTTCATGACGATTATGATATTTAGCCTAAGTAAAGAGATGATTGTTGGCATTAACGCTAATCAACGTTTTGACGAATTTTGAATCTGTTATGCGATACTTTATAACACATTAATTTTAAGAGGACTGACGTATCATGTGGAACTTAAGCGTACTCGTAACTCACTTAAGCATACTCTTGAATCAATAATATTATCCCCAAAATCCTCTTCTTCAGTTATTTGACTTATGTTAAACTGTAAGAAATGTTTATTCAATTAATACAAAGATAACAAAACTTAATAAACCTATGACGAAAATCGCGAATTAAAGTACATCTCTAAGAATCATTTAAATTTCACAATTATGACTTTTGAAGCTGTCATAATAATAAACAATCTCCAAACGATTTTAACGTCAGTTTGTGAGACGCCCTTTGACTGTTACGATTTCTCCAAGCAGGACTAAGGTGCTGACAAGATCAGAATACTCTTCGTCAGCAGGAATGTATGCATGCAGTTTACTAATACGAAAAATGTGTTTTACTTCAAATCATTTACGATGAATTTCCGTCAAGTAGAGACCGAAACAATCAAGAATTAGTTTCGTTCATCCCACATCTTATACGATCGACTAGAGATTGGTTCAATCAAGGGATGATTTTAGGAGGGATCTCAATTTAATCGACCACTATATTCAAGTGACTCCATTCATTTTAAAATCAAATATTTAACGACGAATATTTCTTTCTTATTTAATCTACATACCTCAGAGAAAACAGTCCGGGTAATTAGAAAAAAAGTTCCTTGTTTGACTGATGTCATAAGGATTATGGTAGATGAAAGAAGGAGAGCACTGAATCGGTATGAAATATCAAAATTGTCGAGGACTTTGAAAGTCACAAAAATTTTAAGCATTATACATTACTATTCAGAGGGGAAAAAAGCATATTTGAGATCCAATAGTAATTCGAGGACTCTGTTAGGGCAACTAAGACGTTGAAGGAGTATTTTCAGTCGGTTGCTGATGATTTGAATGAGGATTGTTATTATTATTATAAACGATAATAGTTTTATCGACTTAAAAAATACACCTGAGCAATCGTTAAATAATACACACAAACTGAGAAGAATAAAATTTTAAAAAGAGTTTTTTTCCTGATAAAAGGATCATTACAAAATTTTAAATATAATACAGATTTATTCTTACTTCCTACAAATTTTTGTGCGAAAACTTTAAGAATTAAATTAAATAAATGTCTTTAGAACACAATGTATCAATAAAGTAGACATACAGAATTAAAACTTATTACACAGTGGCAAAGGAAATACAACAATTCAAAGAAATTAAAATTGCCATTTAAAAATCATTAAATAAATATTTGAAGAGTACGAAATTTGTTTCGTTCCTTGTATTATGAAAATCAAATTCCTTTGCAAGAATGCGAAAGATAACCCCAAGAACTCCTTCAAATACCACTTACTAAACATTAAATACCAAACAGATTTATTCTGTTAAACTCTAACAAATTTTAATTTAAAAAAAAATTTAATTCAAAAACTTTTAGAGTTAAGTAAAATGAATGTCTAAGAACACACTTTTTCAATTTAGTAGACTATAGACACTTATCGCACATTACCAAAGGGAATGAAAGAATTCAAAGAAATATAAATATTCAATTAAATCTACTGAATTAATACTTGAAGGGACAAACTTTTGCTTCGTTTCCTGTTTTATTAAAACCAAATTCCTTTTTAAAAATGCAAACCTCAAGAACTTCTTCAAAAACTACTTGCACAAGATAAGTTGCTTCAAAAAATTCCTAAAACATGCAGAACATCTTCAAAAAGCAATTTAGAATTATCACAAGGGAAACTCATCAAAGCATAAAAATGATTAAGAAAAAATATCTCACCAGACAAATTGAATGCAATTATCTGGACAAACTAGAATGAAATGAACTTTAAAAAATCTTATGTTTTCTATGTTCGTCACAGAAATTACATGAAGTTTGCAAGGTTATTAATGGACTTCTTCAAAACCGATTGATAATATGTTATAAGTAAAAACTAAAATATATAATTATTATATAAAAAATAATAATAAGAGATTTTTTCTTGATAGGAGGATTATTATATAATTTTAAATATCATACACGTTTATCCTGTTAACCTCCTTCAAATTTAAATTTTGAAAATTCTTATTAAAGAACCATTAGAATTAAATTAAATAAATGTAGTTAGAATACACTGCGCTCAATATTTTTCAGGGATTATTCTGAAACTTTCATGAGTGGAATACCATACTCTTATGAGCCACTGAAAATAACATCTGTTTTCAAAAGCTTTAAATTTAAAACAAAAACTGTGTACCTTGTATTCTGATGAAGTCCTTCAAAGTGAACGAAACGTACGTTAGTATTATACCATTCAAATGAAGTAGAAATAGAAACCCGTGTTTCATTGGTGAATCGAATCAATTACGATGTAAACATTTTTATTTTATTGTTATGATAAATACCCCAGATCTTTACGTAAATATCGGAAAGTTTACTCTATATCATTGATATGATGAACTTTAAACACTGTTCCTTTTCCAGAATCCGCTAACGCAAAAATTCAATATGTGTTTTATATATAGAATATGAAACTCAATATTCATCCTTAGAGGGTTAATTAAAGGTGTAATGAAAAATGAACTGGAAAAACAGAATAAATTCATCTTCTTCCGATAGTCCACCTATGAATTATGTAAGCTCCTATGGTGCCATGAAGTGAGCCAGTGAAATTAAACCTAATAACAAAACTCTTTGTTCCCACATGAAATTCAAATTATCAACCTGTTTATATGATCCAAATTCAATATTATATTCAATGTAATAACATGTGAGGTATCGGGTGTTTTTTAGAGTGATAGAACTTTCGATAGGGATAACTGTGATTTAACAGAAGATGAAAGCCATGTTGTTTTGACATTTCTGTTCAGTAAGCATTGACAAATTATCATGGAAAGATTCACGCCGCAACAACGTTTACAAATAGTTGAAATTTATTTTAAAGATCAGTGTTCTATTCGCCAAGCTTATAGAGCACTTCATGAAATTTATGGTTTACATAATCGTCCATTAGAACAGCTTATTCGTTGAACTATCGATAGATTTCGGATAGCATTTTCTCTACTCGATGTAACAACAACAACAACAAGACAAAGAACTGTACGTACAGAAGAAAATATCGCTGCTCTAAATCATAGTATTAATGATGAACCATATTTGTCAATTCGTCGACGTTCATAATAAGTTGGATTCTGTGCATCCATCACATGGAAACTTTTGCGTAAAGATCTTGGTTTACACCCATACAGGATCCAACTGGTTCAATAACTAAAGCCACTTGACCATAATAAGCGTCTAATTTAAAAGGGATTAAATAAAAACATATTTAATAAAATTTCCACATTTATTGTGTTTCAACAATATTGTAACACTACATTTGCAACAAATGTTTCGCCAAATTCTTGGCTTCTTCAGGCGAGTTCGATGTTAAACTACTCTAAGAATTTATTTTTTCTCCTTATATATTTCTCAAGATGGAAGAGGGGGAAACGGTATTCTAAATGCTTCTGGGAATTTTTTATGGCATGTTTATCAATGGTGATCTATTGACATCGGTTTGGTCATTAAGTAAGATATTCTGCCTGTTATATCTGTTAATTTCCATTGCTTCTAGAATATTAAGTCTTCTACTTTTGTTTTCTATGTGTAGAATTTTGTAGTTTGAATCAAACAAATGTCCCTCGTCTAAAAGATGGTTCGCATAAGTTGAGTTCTGTTTTTTATTCAGGAAACTACTCAAATGTTCTTTAATCCTCTTCTTGAAGTTCCTTCCTGTTTGTCCAATATATACATTCTGTCAAGAAAGTACCGGGAATTATCGATTTAAATCTGGCAGGGCAATGAGGCAGGTAAAATTTTTTTTTCCTAGGTTGGTACCACTGTCCTTAATTACTATGCCAAGCTTGAGCGGGATCTGTCAACTAGTGTGTTTGCAACAGCTAATTAAGTCAGTCGATGTTAGAGTGCGTGCCGATTTTTACTATGGGTGATTACGTTGAGCAAAGAATTTGTTTAAAGTTTTGTGTTGCAAATGAATTTTCGTGTGCCGATGCATTGAAAATGTTGCAAAAGGCCTTTGGTGATAATGCTCTATCGAAAACTCGTGCATATCAGTGGTACAGAGCCTTCAAGGACGGTCGTGAAGTCGACGGCTTCGATCGAAGATAACGTCGATAAAATTAAGGAAAGGGTGCTGGAAAACCGTCGTCCCAGCTTGAGAGAGATAGCACATGATCTTAAGATATCCCATGAGTCCGCACGTACGATTTTGATTGATATTTTGGGCATGACAAAGATGGCCGCACGACTCGTACCGAAAGACCTGAATTTTCTTCAAAAACGTCATCGCGAACAGGTTGCTTCAGACATGCTGCATCGCTGTAATTCCGATTCTACATTCATGGAACGCATTATAACTGGTGATGAAACCTGGGTCTACGAGTACGATATGCAAACAAGCCAGCAATCATCGGAATGGGTGGCAAAAAATGAGCCGAAACCGAAAAAACCACGCCAAAGCCGCTCGAAAATGAAGGTGTTGCTCATTGTTTTCTTAGATATCCGTGGCGTGGTGCACTACGAATTCGTTCCAGTGGGTCAGACGGTAAACAAGGAGTATTACCTAGGCGTTATGAAACGTTTGCGTGAGCGTATTCGTAAGAAGCGGCCAAATTTGTGGGCGAACAACTCATGGATTTTGCATGACGATAACGCGCCTTCTCACCGAGCTACGATTGTGACTGACTTTCTCGCCAAAAACTCAACAAACGTGCTTCAGCAACCACCGTATTAGCCGGATTTGGCTCCCTGCGACTTTTTCCTCTTCCCAAAACTAAAATTGCCCATTCGTGGCACCCGTTTTGAGTCGATTGAAGCCATAAAACAAAATTCGGCGCGAGAGCTAAAGTCCATCCCGGAAAGCGCCTATAAAAAATGTTTCGATAATTGGAAGTGCCGTTGGCATAGATGTATTGGAGCAAATGGAGCCTATTTTGAAGGCGACCCAATAAATTTTGACGATTAAATGTAAAAATGTTGTTTTAATTGAAAATTCCCGGTACTTTCTTGACAGAGTAGTACTTTCTGGCATGAACCACAATTCAACTTATATACTCCCGATTTTTTGTTTTTATCTAATTTGTCTTTATTATTTTTGATTAAATTACTCAAAGTATTATTGGTTTTGAATGCTATATTGAAATTCCGTTCGTTTTTCAAAAAATTTGCTACTTCTATTGATTTTTTACCTGTGTAATTTAGTGTTATATATCTATTCTGTTCTATTTTTTCGCTTTTGGGGTATATTAATGTTAGAGCTTGCTTTAATAAGAATTTATTCAATATTTGGTCCACAATGTCAGGTTTGAAACCATTATTAACAGAGATTTGTTTTATAGTATTGAGCTCACAGTCAAAATTCTGTTTTCTCATAGGTGTTTTGATTAGTCTATGTACCATGCTATTGAATGCTGCTAGTTTTTGTGAATATGGATGATGTGACTTTGAATGGATCGTTATGTCGGTGTAGGTTGGTTTGCGATAAATTGCAAAATCGTGTTTACTATTGATTTTTGATACTGTTAAATCTAAAAAATTTATTTTACCATTTTTTTCCTCTTCATATAAATTTGACGTATGAAGAGGAAAAAAATGGTAAAATAAATTTTTTAGATTTAACAGTATCAAAAATCAATAGTAAACACGATTTTGCAATTTATCGCAAACCAACCTACACCGACATAACGATCCATTCAAAGTCACATCATCCATATTCACAAAAACTAGCAGCATTCAATAGCACACAATAAATGTGGAAATTTTATTAAATATGTTTTTATTTAATCCCTTTTAAATTAAATGAAAATGGATTTCCATCAAGTGAGGACCTCCACCATTCAAGACATAATAAGCGTCGTCTGGAGTTGATCCACTTTTTTATCATAAAATCATGTTTAGTGATGAAGCTCATTTCTGGTTCAACGGCTACGTAAATAAGCAACATTGCCGTATAAGGAGTGAAAACAATCCTCAAGAAGTTTTGCAGGTTCCATTGCATCCTGAAAAATGCACTGTATGATGTGCTTTACACGCTGGAAGCATCATCGGTCCATATTTCTTTTAAAACGATGCTGGAGCCAATGTTACAGTGAATGGTGCTCGTTACAGATCGATGATCAATGATTACTTGTTTCAAAATTTGAATGGTATCGACCCAGCAGTGTGTTGGTTCCAACAAGATGATGCTACACCCCATGCTGCTAGCGTAACAATTGATTTATTGGAAGAAAGATTTGGCGATAATATTATTTCGAGAAATGATCCAATTGATTGCCCTCCAAGATCATGCGACATAACTCCACTGGATTATTTTCTTTGGGGTTCTGTCAAGTCATCGGTTTATGCTGATAAACCAAAAACAATAGACGTTCTGCAAGCCAACATAAGTCGTGTTATTGATGAACTAAGGCCTGAATTACTCGAAAAATTGGTCCAAAATTGGTCTGCTTGAATGCGGTTCCTGAGACCTAGTCGTGGTGGACATATACCGGAAATTATTTTTGAAGTATAAATGTCATAAAATTATCTTCCAAATAAAAATAAATTTGGCTTCAATTTTAATTTAAATGTGTTTTATTGCAATTTAAAATTCTGTCACTCTGAAAAAAACTGAGTTAGATACGAAAAGACGTTCGGTAGAAGGGATGTTCGGTAGAAAAAGGCGCCTAATTATTTAATCCTTTGAAATTATTTTAACTTCAATTGAATGAGAAAATTTCACATAAAAAAGACCGAAGGTTTCCAGGCCAGCAAATCAAGTTTTTTTAATTTTTTATTATCTTACGAAAAAATGGTTTCAAAATATTGATTAGAGCATTCAATTCTAATGAATATAAGATCAAATTCATTTTGACTCACATAATACCTATTGGAAAACGCGAGATTTGAACCCACAATTTCCCGCGACGCAGTTAAGTTCGTCAGCTGATGCTATTGAGATTGTTTTTTTATATTGTGAACTTCAACCATTTATTTACACATGTTCAGTTACAAAGACACATAAAATATATTCGAATATCCTTCACCCAGAGCAACCTCTACATCCACAGTGAACACACTCAACGATTCGTCCTTCTTCTAGCTTTCCTTTCGGAACTCGACAAATACAGTTAGTTCCAAAATTTGTATCCCTCGCTTGAATGCATCTCAAGCAGCATAAATTCTCATAGCCTTGCTTTTTCCATTTGGCTATCAAATTCTTATCAGCTTTATTCTCATTTAGGCAATAATCATACAATTCTCTACTTATTGCCTTTCGCCTATAAAATAGGTCATAAATATATCTCGATTTTTGGTGATGTATCTTAAATATTGGCCAAAGTGACTCATTTTTTCTTTTGCCTTCATGGGATTCAGTTTCAGCTTCTCTCATTTTTTGTTCCAACTCATCTAGAGTAGGCTCTATCAATTCCCATCCTTCTGGAGGTGCTTTTTTACTCCGTCTAACTTTCGGCATTGTGAAATATAGGGAAATTGAGTTTTTATGCTATATGTTGAAATGAAATTTGTGAATTGTTGGACTAGTCTAATCAACTTGCCATTTCAGGCAGGGAGCATCAATGTGATAGCGGACTGGTTATATTGGGGTGTTTTATTCATGAATTTTCATTAAACCGTTACTATAAAAAGGCCAGGTTGACAATAACGAACCCAAAACCCTCTTCTTTTTACAATTCAATGAAAATTAATACTCATACATGAATAATCAAATTTTTTGAAATTTAAATACTCACCAGATGAAGCTTTAGTATGATAAAAGAATTGTTGTGTAAACCATCAAATCTAGCGGAATTGAAACTGGTTTTTATTCATTAATTTCGAAATTGCACTGGCATGAGTCATAAATGTGAATTATACTCTATTAAGAATGAAAATATTTAATTTCTTCACAAAAGGTATTTCACTGTTGACAGAATTATAATAGATCAAAATAATGTTTTTTCGTTGTTTGTTCATAATTCTTCTGAAATTACCTAAATATTCTTTAAGTGAGTGCAAGAACTAAAAAGAAACTACATTAAAACTGAAGACTAAGTTCTGTCATCAGTTCATAAACTTAAATGAAGCGATGTTGTGCATTATTAATTCTTACTTTGTGTCAAGGAACGCTTTAATTATCGAAAGAAAACTTTTCATTTTGTATTACGTAAGCTGAGGGAGTCATGACTACAAACATAATTGCTATCTGTACAACAAAACCTTAACTTAACTGGTCAAAACTAGGGAGGGTAACGAAGTTATTACCGCCCTGTAGCTCAAAGTTCCCTAGATTACATAAAACATGTATCGCATCAAGTTTTTTATTTGTCTTCCAAAATTCAATATTAATGCGTTGTCGCGACCAATTGAGCTTCGAGAAGGATATTAATATTTTATATCTATTTCAACCCGTTCCTAGCTGTAACAAAAAATTTAAACACAAGGGTTTCAAAGCAAAGCTATTATTTGGATCAGCAGAACAGGAATTATGCAGCAGTTTTGAATTTTCAGATAAGAATGAAGATGAAATGCGATATGGTAAAATTCTCAGAATATTCTTTTCATGCTCTAGGAAGCATCATCTGTCAATCTGCCCAAATGTTAGTAATTTATAAATTTTAAGCCGAAAAAGACAAGGTTGGACTCACTGATGGATAATCAGAGGTCAAAAGTATTTTTGTCCGGCCAGCCGTAAACACTATCTTTAGTACGGAAAGAGATTGAGGGTAAGTTTGAATATCTCGGTTGAGTTCGTTAACAAGCGAAATCAGTTCAATGATTTTTGCAATTATCAACATTGAAACTTCTTCTTATATTGTTGATATAATAGTTCCGAAAGTACTAATCCGATCAGAATGAAGTTAGGTATTATGGTAAAAAGACACGACGACAAAACGAAGATTTTGGGAGGGTTGGCCGTGCGAGTCGACGATTGGATATAAGAATGTTAAATACCGAATTTTTTGAAAACTTAATGTACCAGTTATGTTGAAAAATGAATATAATCAGCTCAATGGTTCCCGAGTTATTTCCATTTGAAAATTTATCTTTCAACTATTTTCGAAAATATGAGTCTGGTAGAGTAATTGGATGTGAAATAAAGGCACTGGTAGAGTAATTGGATGTGAAATAAAGGCACGAAGGCTCATGCATAATTTCGTGAAGATAAATTACAAATATTTCGTAATTTATTCTTTATATGATTTCGGAAAAAAGTATGCAGAATATTTTTTCGACACTTTCTAGCCAATAGTTAATGATGTTATTCGAAAGGAAAATTTTAGTTTTTTGAGCATGAACTTTTTATTTTTCCGTTTCCTTAAGAGTTTCTTTAGGAGAATTATTCTAGAGTTGCAAAAAAGATATTCATTTAACGTTTGAATGACAAAACAAATAATTCTATGTTCTACTGTTTTTCCATCTTACGCTAATGAACTTTATTGCAAATTGTCTACGATACATATACATAAATTATATTATTATTGTTATTATATATAGCTTCTGTAGGATGTTACTCTCAGTTGTGAACTTTTCAGCGACAATATACCACTGAGCATGCGTGCATGTTTTTAACTTTGCGTTAGTGCTTATCTTCATTTTAATATATCAGGCCCCAAAACATTCATTTCATGAGTGTGGACGGTTCAGTGGGAGAGCATCGGGCTCGTGACCGGGAGTTCACGAAATAGTCTATTTGTGTTAACTCGTTACGCAATTGATTTTCTCGAAATATTTCAGACTTGACTTTTTTTGGAGGGAGTCGAATTCTGATGTAGATTTTATAACCACTTTATTATTCTAGAATACAACTTCCAGTGTACAAAGATACATCTTAATTAAATAATGAGATGCGGTTTTTTACTTGATAGAAGGATAATTACAAACATCAAAACATTCTACAATTTTAATTTCAAAAATTTTTTTTGAAAAAACTTCTAGAATTAAATTAATATCTAATAATAAGCACTGCTTATATTTAATAGACGTATAAAAATCAAAATTCACTATACAATATCAAATGGAATAAAAAAACCCAAAAAATGAATTATTAATTAAAATTAAAAATAAGTAATATCCAATGTTTCGTTCCAAACATACGCACCTGAAATCGTTAGAAAGGCACGTGGTACGTATGTTTTGCCCTTGACAAACAGTTGAAAACATGTTCAGTCTTATATTTATGAAAACTAAATCTTTTTCAAAAATACACAACATAATTTTAAGAACTTCTCCAAAACTAATTTATTTGAAATATTTAAATAAGTTACTTCAAACACTCTCAAAAACATGAAGCACATCCTCAAAAATAATTAAAATTTCAGATAAGGTCAGTTCAACTTTACATTTATAATATAAATTCAATTAAAAATAAATAAACTTGTAATCTTACCTAATAATATCTGCAAAATCTGTAAATGCAATTAAACTAGGTAGGTAGACCTAATCGAGACTGTTTGAAATAACTTATTTAAATATTTAAACATATCAAATAGAAATTAGAATTTTGCATAAATATTAGCATTATTATTGTATACTTAAATACTAAATTTCTTTCAGATTTAATAGCTATTTTTGGAATTATGGGAATAATAAGAAAAAACTAAAGGAGAATTACTGCGAAACTACTGGATAGATTTTGCCCTTACAAGTCATTAACCTAGAAATTTAAGTCACAAACCTACCCTGAAAATTTAAAATCTCTTAATATTTCCGTTCGAAAATTAGAACGCTCGAATTCTTCATTAGTGAGTCCAATCTATTCATTTGAGACCATTTTCGGCTCAAAATTCCATGGAAAATATAAATAACAGAAAAAGAAATATCTTTTTCAGTTCTCTATTCTGTGATTATGTTTTGATTGATTAAAATCTGATGCAACAAATTATAAAACTCATTCACCTGTATGTCTTATATCTTTCATTACAACTTGATATGAAAATCAATTATCGCTCAAGTGTTTGAAACTACTGCAAGTATATTGTAGGCGTACGGGATGGAGTCTATAACCCACTGATCCAATGCTAGAGTTGGTAGAATCGTCGTACATTTATTTGAAGATTTAAACGTCACTTTTTTAAGTTTTGAAAATTAATTTCTTACAAAATTTCGTATTGACTTTTGCGGCGTTATTTTATATCCAAATGCTAAATTTTAACTCGATCGTGTGAGCGCTGCTATTATTTTATTAGCGTTCAACGCTGTTCCGTTCACAAAACTTTTGTTTTTGTTTTGAATCTTCTAATAATACGAACCTCATGATATTTCATACACACATCTTTCTTTTACTAAGAATGAAATTTCAGATTAATCGATTTTGTGATTATTTGGGGAATATTAATGAAAATGGGAGAAAATTTCAAATGCGAACAACTGCGAAACTATTGAACTTATTTTGTCTTATAACAAATTTCAAGATATTCACGCTCCAAAGCTACCCCGACAGTTTCTTTCCGTTCGAAAGTTAAAGAGAGAAA
Source organism: Megalocaria dilatata (assembly GCA_034642435.1). Classification (NCBI taxonomy): domain Eukaryota; kingdom Metazoa; phylum Arthropoda; class Insecta; order Coleoptera; family Coccinellidae; genus Megalocaria; species Megalocaria dilatata. Next base: position 46,588,987 of record CM067856.1, read on the forward strand.
TCAACGTTGAACCTCTCACAAATTTCGCACGCCATGCGCGTTATTATTCTACCTCTAAATGCCATATTTCACATCAATCGATTCTAAAATATCAGGAAAAATATTAAAATTTTTCGAACGTGTATAACTACGAAACTGTTGAACCGATTTAGTCCAGTGTCAAACTCAGCCGAGATATTAAGACTCCTAACTTTCTCTGAAAATTTCAATGCTTTAGCTCTTTCCGTTCGAAGATTAACGTGCTTCCGGACGAATAGACCGGCTAGATAGAGTTAATTTCGACCTAGAATTGTTCAACAGTGAGTCTAACCTAGTCGTTTAAGATCAGTTTCACCTCATAATTCTAAAATTACAGACATTTGAGTGATACTACGTTATTGGCTGGAACAAGTACACAAAAATGAATGGAGAAGCACTCAAAATAATATTTCAGATAACTCATAAGTTAAATGCAGTAGAAATGAAATATAAAATGTATATCATACTTTTAGTTTCATCTTAGAGCATAATGTATTTTTGATTCAAATCACCATTTATTACGTATCTATTGCTTATCAAAAGTGAAAATCCAGTCAGTAAATTCATTATATTAGTGGAATTCTCCAATATTGAGTTATAACTTATGTATTAACGGATACTGTAGTAGATCTTTCCAGTTAATCAGATTTATACCATGGAATTTTTCACTACAAATTATCACTATTAGTAGTCGGGGGAAACACTATGGCGAATGAGCCGGTTCGTTCTTAGTTACAAATTTCGTGAAGAATTTGTGACTTATTTTTTTCCGTGAACTCAAAATGATACAGATGTCAATTACCGACAAATAAGTAAATAAGTAGAACCATTATAAAATATAATCGATTTATAATTATTACCTGATTATTATTCCTGATAGGTATGAAAGGAATATCTTTAAACCGCCCAAAATTACATACATTGATGACAACGGCACCTCCTGACCCTAAATTATACGGGCTGACAGCTTTTATGTTAGTGCCTCTGTCAGGGCATAAAGAAGTGCTATCATCCAATTATGGCAAGCCAGAAATTCGAACCTCGCACAATGCCTCTTCGTGAATTCTGTATTCCAATGGCAAAGATTTCTATGGACTGGTCCCCAGGATATGTTCCCCGTTGTGTACCTGGACTATTCAAGGCTTCTTTTGTAGATGACTTTAGAAAAATTGGGGCTCAACGATAACGTTTTCACTCTTGTTTGGTTCATAAACGTTTATAAAGAGGCACCGAATGGCCAAACAATGCGAGAATGGTGTTGATCAAAATGTTTAGCCTGTAAATGATTTGAACTGTAAATTAAACAATACCATTCATACTCTTATTGAGTGAATATTTTCCAGCTAAAATTCGAATATATGAGCTTTATCTGCACAAACTGTGTTGCTTCTGTTTAGGTCCATATACTCTACTGCAAATGCAAAAACTAATAAGCCAAGATCGACTGAAATTTCAGTTGCTTGCAGTAAGTTCTAGAAATTAAAAGCGGTTATTTTTAGCTTCTTTTCCATTCTTATTGAAGTAATTTTCAAGAAAAGGAACAAATGAAATATTGAATATGTTAATAGTCAGATGGATAGTTCATTCATTTGATTTCATAACTGTTCAAATATTGTGTTGTTCATATAGATGTAAAAGCTTGCTTTGTCAGGAAAAATATTCCTGATGGATTGCTCATTTTTCTTTGTTTCTTGCAGTATATGCGTAGAAAAAAATTCAAAGTATTCAAACACCTTTCAGTGGCATTCTAACCACCTTTAATCATGAGAAAAAATGAAGGTCTTCACCACAGAAAAAACTATGTGACAAAACCAGAATAATTTGATTATAATATCAAAATATTTGGGACGTTAAAAAGTAGAAAAGATAAATAAAAATAGCTCTATAACCTAAACTATTGTGTTGGAACAGTGGAGAATACAACATGTTCCGTTCGAAACATAATCAATAGAATAAAAAAATATAATATAAACGATAACATATAAAATTAGCAAGATATTTCCTAATCGGAAAAAGTGACAAATTATCAAATTCAATTACAAATTTTTGACGGGGATGAAGAAATTATTATTGAGATTGAAATAAGTTAAATAACTAATTATACCCATAAGGACAGTAATATAAAGAGTAACTAGAATGCAAAATTGAAAATTATTTATGTAGATTCTAGTAACTTCGTATAAGTTCAGATGTAGGTTTTGTAGATTGACTAGGGGTTTATTGATGGTCAAATGCCTAACGTTTTCTCTAAACTTTCGTTCGTTCAATTAAAACACTTGATGTACTCTATACGTCATAGTAACAGGTATTTTCACAAAGAGCAAAACGTCTTAACTCTCTAATAAAAATTGGTGTTACGATTACTTTCCAGAACATTACTCTCGTAAACTCCGTCTTTCTAAACATCTAAGTACCTGCTCTAAAAATATCTTCTGGTCGTTTTCCTAATTTACTCTCTGACTGCAGATCGACTCCGTTCAAGACTGTATCTTGACTACTCACTGAATGGCCTCTTTCTCATCAAATCTCCAAGTCCACGATTTCCAAGGCAACTTGGAAAGGAGGATGAATAACGCCTCCTGTAACCTCTAACTGGCAATCAATAGATTTCACGTAATTCAGGAGCGAATAGGAATCTACTCTCAAGTGTTTGAAATCGTGGTGAACATTTGAAGATTCATGCTCGGGTCAGTTAGTTCCTATCATAAATAAAGTTTTAATCTGAAAATCGTCCTCCTACTATTAACCTATAACATAGGTAACAATATTAATGTAAAATAGACTTCAAGATCTGCCAGAAAGGTGTACACCGAACGTTACTTCAGCGTTTATGGGATATATAGCACTTGAATTTAAACGTTTCTTTCAATTTGAAGGAATCCATCCAATATCGGTTTCAACTTCGACTATATATAGAAATTAGATTTTTCCATGAATGAAATCCAAATCCCACATATATATATATATATATATATATATATATATATATATATATATATATATATATTTTATTTTGATATAGAATTTTTAGAGCTGAAGATTGACAAATATTTAATCCAGTGGATTTATTTTTGATTTGCTCTAACATGAAGTGATAGGGGGAACGGAAAGTAATGTGGTTTTGGCGCTTAAGGATATTTGATTGTCATTTCTCAGCTAACAATCGAGGACAATTGAGGAACTCTCAAACACCCTTAATCAACAATGGTTGACCATCCAAGAACATTTGCAGCAGATTAGAAAAATAAGCAGAGCAGGTGTTTGGGTTCCCCATAATCTATCCTATGAGAACAAAGCCAACCGATCCATCACATGCAACGTATTCCTTCAACGGCACCATACAGAATCGTTTTTTGATCATTTCATTACTGAAAACAGAAACTGGGTGCTATATGATGATCCAAAATGCAAAGGCCCTCTTCAACGTCTGGAATCCTAGCATCGATTGTTAAGAAGCAACAACTGTACCGGGAAGTTTGTAGATATCCAAGCAATTCTATTCTGAAGAAGGAATATCTAGTCTATAAGAACAAGCTGTCCAAGTTGATAAAGGCTGCGAAAAAAACATATGCAGAAAAAATGATTAGAGACAACATAAATCAGTCAAAGGCCCTGTGGAGGACTGTTGATACCATCTGTAATCGGACCAATCCTCAAATAAAAATAGGTAAAATTATATCAGCAGACGGCGAGACACTGGTGGAGAAGAAGACCATTGCTGAAAGTTTCAATACGTACTATGGTGGGTTGGGCCAAGCATTCGCAGAGAAGATCGAGATTCCAAAAGATTACCTAGAAATTGATAAAGGGTTAGATATCTCCATGTGTCTTTTTTCTACTGATGCGAAAGAAGTTCGTGAGACGATAATGCAATTGAAGGAGGGAAAGTCTCCTGGGTATGATGGCATTCGGGCAGAAACTCTAAAAAACGTATCCGATGAGCTGAAGACGCCTTTAACTCACCTAATCAATTGCTGTTTTAATGAAGGAAATTTTCCTAAATTATTTAAAATTGGAATCGTGAAACCCTTATACAAGAATGGTGACAAATTGAAGATGGAAAGCTATAGACCAATATCGTTGATCTCTAATATTGCAAAAATCATAGAAAAACTATTAAAAACAAGAATAATGAGGTTTTGTGAGAAATATGAGATCATTTCACAGCACCAGTATGGCTTCAGAGAAAATAGGTCAACCGAGGATGCAATCCATCGCTTAACATCTTACATCTATAACTCTCTAGATAAAAGTAAGCCATGCCTATGTGCCTTCATTGACCTTTCCAAAGCTTTTGATACCGTGTCACACAAAAAGTTATTAAACAAATTATATAACTACGGTTTCAGGGGAAAAATTTACGAGTTACTCAAAAGCTACTTAACAGATAGGGAACAGATGGTAAGCATTGATGGGGAGTTGAGCGAGCCAATATATGTGACCTACGGAGTTCCTCAGGGTACTGTGCTCGGGCCAATTTTGTTCACGTTGTACATTAACAGCTTACTGGAGATCAAGGTGAAGGGTAGAATTCTCAGCTTTGCGGATGATACAGCTCTTTTCTGTGAATCAGATACATGGGAGTCTTTGAAATCGGAGGCTCAGATGGACTTTCGATGCTTGGAGGAATGGTTCAGATTCAATACGCTGACTCTCAATCTAGAGAAAACCAAATACTTGCCCTTCTCCTTGTGCTCGGGTGGCTTGCCGAATATGGGACCTCTGATTGTGGGGCCACGCTCATGTGTTCCGGAAGTGGAATCAGTTTCATATCTGGGTGTGGTGATTGATCGACATCTTAGATGGGACCTCCAGGTCAAGAATGTTACTAACAAGCTAAGAGGAATATTATATAGAATAAGATATTTACGAGACTACCTTGACCTGAGGCATCTACGGTTGGTGTATTTCGCACTTGTCCAGTCGCAACTGCAATATGGAATTATTGGTTGGGGTGGAGTTGGTGACACACACCTGGAGAAACTGAATGTTGTGCAAAGGTGGATTTTGCGTGTTATATATAAGAAGCCACTTACATACTCTAATGAAAGATTGCACAGGGAATCCGAGGTGTTCGATGTGAGGCAACTCTTTTGCTGGAATATCCTAGTCAACACCAAAAAGTCGAGGATAGCATCTCATCCCATTGTACACTGCTACAACACGAGGGAGAAGAAGAACTCTATGAGGGTACCTTACTGTTGCAAAACAGTAGGACAGAGGCACTGCGACTTCCTCGCCCCCAAGCTTTACAGCCAACTCCCAACCAACATAAAAAGTCTGAATAATATTAGTTTGTTTAAGAGAAGAACGAAGAGATGGATTCTCTTTTTTGGAAGGGGGCGGCTGCATGGTTTCGTCAACCAGAGGTAGGAGATCGGGATTGGATGGGGAGGGAGAGGAGATGGAAGAAGGTTTTATGTTGCTTACTGTGTAATAGTAGTTATCATGGATTTTGTTTTTATTTTTGTTCACTTACCACTTAGGAGATAGTCAATGTATGTAGCATCACGTACAAGCGATAGTTTCCAACTAAAGCTTCTGTGATGTATCACCCATTTATTCACCTCATTATGTAACCATCTCAGTGAATAAATATTATTATTATTATTATTAAATGAATCACCACAAAGTACTGATAAGCCGGGTTTACATCCCAAAAATGTGCTTTTGTGTGTTTGGTAGAGTGTACGCGGAATTGTTGATCTTGAAGTGATGAAACCTGGACAAACTGTTGATACATATCTATAATATAATATACATAATGTATATAATGTGAACAATTGGACCCAGTGAACCAATCCATAATCGAAAAGTATACGACGATTGTCAACAGAAAAGGCGTTATTCTGCAACACAACGATGCAGGACCAGACTGTGCAAGACGAACCTTTGAAAAAAATAATTAATTGATGTGGAAGATACTGCCCCTCCTACCATACTCGCCTGATATCGCACCCTCGGATTTTCAAAATTGTCCAAATTACCATCTCAAGATAGTTTACTGAAAAACCAATTGGTTTTTATCGATCAGGCATTGAAAAGTTGCATACTTGGTGGCAGAAGATTGTTGACAACGAAGGTGATTACATTATAGCTTGAAAATGAAAACTTATTAATAATTTATGCGTTTTAATTTTATTCATTACTTTCCAGTCCAGCTAATATTTCATGATGCTTTCTCAGGTGAGTTCAGTTTCAGATTTTTAGTTTTAGTTTAATTGAATAATAATTTCATAATTTCTGAAATAAGAGTGTTAGTAGGAATTACACACAAGAGTTTTGTAATCCTTACCTTGAAATAATGAAAGTGTAACCGTCAATTTACCCAGTAAAACTTATTAACAATCATGATACTTTTTTTTGTAACATACTGAGAAAAAACTAATGTATAAAATAGGAGGTGCAGATATGGCTATGGCCAAAGTTGTATGGCAACACGACTTGTTAAATATTGTTGATTGTCAACAGGTATACACTTCATGAAATAATGTCGCAATTAGAAAAAATTGAACAGGTAGAATATTTGTATAGAAAAGGTTTTCGAAACGTTCAAAAATTAGTGCAATTGACTGATCTGGGAATAAGTGCTGTATATGAGACACTAAAGAGGATAAAAATTGGCACGGATATTAGGCATAGACCAGTTTAAGGAAGACCGCGTAAGATTAAAGTAAACAATTTGAACACTTTATTGGCCCTAGGATGACACAATCCGTACCTAGGGTTTCTTAAATTGGCTAACAGATTTGGAAATCAACCAAATATAAAACTATGTCCAGAAACCGTCCGTATGTCACTGAAAAGAAGAGGCTACATATCAGGGAAACCAAAAAATCATTCCTATGACAACATCTTCACAAAAGGAATGCAGGATAGAATTTTGTCAACGTTTTCAAAAATATAATTTTTATAATGTCTTTATATCTGACGAAAGTTGTTTCCAATGGTGGAAATCACTTAAAAATCTTATCAAAACAACCTGTTACCGTTCAAATTTCCCACCAAAATAATGGTTTGGGGAGCAATATCTCAGCGTGGTGCCACACCTCTCTCTATAGTTGATGATACTATTAATAGTGAAAAACATTGTGGCATTCTAAACGATTTTCTCCTTGAAATGGCGCATACTTTATATCCAGAGGGGTGATGTTTCCAGTAGGATAATGCAAGATGCCATACTTCGGTTTATACTCAAGCTTGGATACAAGAACATCAAGTGACAACGATTTCATGGCAAGCAGCTTCACCAAATCTTAGTCCCATTGAAAATATATGGAGACTAATGAAGATTGAAGTTTAACGAGCAGCGCCACGAAATCAAGATGATTTAATTCCGTCAGTTTTACAGTCCTGGACTGTTTCGAGTATACCTTCACGTTTAGTCAAGTGTTTACAGTTTAATGGAGGTTGTATAAGAAAATTGTTATGATATTCTAATTCAAGAATTAGAAATATATATTAAATAATTACCACTGAGCTTTGTTTTTTCCGGATACTTTCTAGATGGACTTAATATGGATATAATATTAACGTTAAATCCGGACGCCCTGCATGTTCGTTCACTGAGAAGTTGAGTGTTTACTGTTTATATTCATTTCTCACATCGAATTGATATATGGTGAGCATTTTATCGGTTCAGCACATAGAAGATCAAAATGGTAACGTGTTTTTGCAATAATATGTGCTCTAGTTTCTATGAAATAGGTGCAAAAACGCTGACTGTAATAGCTACGAGCGGTCGAGCGAAGCGGCGTTAAAAGCCTGTATGCATACAATTCATCATTCTGTTCGAATTTTTCAGCGAAGCATTTTAACAGTATCGTACTAAACAAAGAATGAATGCATTTCTCTGCCAATGGAATCAAAAATTGCATTCTCACCAGATAATAGAATTTTACATAATTTTTTTCTTGCGCCCCCTTCCACTTACGGCTAGAACATACAAAAATTTCAAAACATCTTGTGAAAAAAACAGAGAATGTTAGAGACAACTCAGTTCGAGAAATAATTTTACCAAAACGAAAATTTCAGAAAAGTACATAAGAAAGAGCTCATTTTGGAAAGGCTCGTATTTACCGATCAAAGTTCAAAAAAAAAAAAATTAGAGTACTATTTCAACTTTCAATAAATGAAAAAATTTGAATTTTTAGCGTAAAATTTTTTTATTAACCCATTATCAATATGAGTTTATCACTGAAACTGATTGAATTAAGTTCTAACAATCTGTTATTTTATCATAAAATATAGTTTTTAATTCTCTTATATACGCTGCATATTCATTCAATGAAAGAGTCATCAATATTGTATATAGTCCGTCTAGAATATAATAATATATCCGGAGTTTTTTTTCACAATTTCAAAATACTTCTTTCTTGTAACATTTTAAGACAAAAGTAATGTATAAAATAGGTTTTTCAGATAATCCGATGTGGCTAAAGTTGCATGGCAACACTATTTGTCAAATATTGTTGATTGTCAACAAGTATACAATTTATGGAATAATGTCACAACTAGAAAAATGAAAATAGGTAAAATATTTGTGAAGAAAAGGTTATCGAAACGTTAAGAAATTAGCCAACAGATTTGTAAATCAACGAAATATAAGGTATGTCCAGAAACAGTCAGTAAGTCACTGAAAAGACAAGGCTTCATATCAAGGAAACCAAAAAAACTCCCTCTAATGACACCTACATAATAGAAAGGAAGAATAAAATTTTGTTAACGTTTTCAAGAAGAAAATTTTAATAATTTCTTTATATATGACGAAAGTTTTTCCCAACTCTGTGTAAATCACTTAAAAATTCTATCAAAACAACCTGTTACCGTTCAAATTTCCAATTTCCATTAAAATAATGGTGTGGAGTGCAATATCTAAACGTGGTGCTACGTCTCTCTGTATAGCTGATGGAACCATTAATAGTAAATAGTATTATACCATTCTGAATGATTTTCTCCTTGAATGCTTCATATCCAGAGGGGTGGAAATCAGAAATCAACAAAATATCATTCAATGATATTAGAAGGAATAATTTCTTCAACTTAGTTTTCAGGGAAGAAAATGATTATATTTGAACATGCTATGGTAACAACGTCTGTTGCGTGACAACATTGTTCAATTCGTTTTCGTTGAATGTTTTTTACTATACTTCAAAATTGTGAAGGCTTTCATTTCGGTATACACAAACTCATGACTAGTTGTCGGAGTGTGCCATTTTATGGGGAAAAATATATTGATTCGACGTATACCAATCCAAACTAGAGCGACGCATCTGCCTTATCGGTGCGGAGTTATTAGTTTTCGAGGAACGGTACCACAAAGCGGTACCTCCTTGGAAATTGCGATACTAATGTTTATTCTCAGTCATATATCTAGACTTTCCAGAAGGTATTAAAGCCTTTAGAACCTTGGTTGGATCGTTTATCTGATCAAGAACTTTCACAATTGTATTCCATACTCAGGTCATGATAATGCCTGGGTTTAAAGTTTGCAGTTTGAAGTAGTGGTTATTTCGAGTCCGGCAATACTTCTGTAATTCATGTTTTGACAGAAAGTTAGTTTGATATTTGACATTAACGAAATTAACCGACTAATGCTTGCATAAAACTGGGAGATATTAAAAACTCATTTCCACAGTAGTGAATCCAATTTATCGTTATTGGATAAAACATTCCCTTCACGTTCTAGTTCAGTGAGCATACCTGAAAACATTTTTTATTATTATTATCATTATTATCCTGATACTCCTAGATCTTCAGTGAAGATCCCTCAGAAGTTTTTTCAGCTGCTGTAGCCTAGAATGTGGCTAAACATCCATCAGCATCAGGAGTAAAAACACTTTCTGGCGAAATTAGACTTCATTATAACTGAAGTTATCGATATTTAATAACATGGTTTACCGATTATTAAATTTTCTTCTAGATACTAAAGTCAACTTTCAAGAAAGAACAGAATGAATAATAATACAAATAGCATATCACTTTTCTGCTAGAAAAAAGTATGAAGGAACGTGAAATAAAGAATGCCTTACGAGAAATTTGTCCATTCGGTCATTACTTATCAAAAAGTAAATACGTCAGCCCAACTTATTCAGGAAATATCAGTATAACATTAAAAACACTACTCTCAAAAAATACTAAAGTCGCCTCAAAACCAACAATAATATTAGCAGATCAATCTGAAATAATAAAACGAAGATGGAAATTTTCAGGTATATATAAACTCAATTGCTCAGATTGCTCAAACATATACATTCTGTCAAGAAAGTAACGGGAATTATCGATTTAAATCTGGCGGGGCAATGAGGCAGGTAAAAATTTCGTTTCCTAGGTTGGTACCACTGTCCTTAATTACTATGCTAAGCTTGAGCGGGATCTGTCAACTAGTGTGTTTGCAACAGCTGATTAAGTCAGTCGATGTCAGAGTGCGTGCCGATTTTTACTATGGGTGATTACGTTGAGCAAAGAATTTGTTTAAAGTTTTGTGTTGCAACTGAATTTTCGTGTGCCGATGCATTGAAAATGTTGCAAAAGGCCTTTGGTGATAATGCTCTATCGTAAACTCGTACATATCAGTGGTACAGAGCCTTCAAGGACGGTTGTGAAGTGGTCGCCCATCGACGGCTTCGATCGAAGATAACTTCGATAAAATTAAGGAAAGGGTGCTGGAAAACCGTCGTACCAGCTTGAGAGAGATAGCACATGATCTTAAGATATCCCACGAGTCCGCACATACGATATTGATTGATATTTTGGGCATGAGGACTCGTACCGAAAGACCTGAATTTTCTTCAAAAACGTCATCGCGAACAGGTTGCTTCAGACATGCTGGGTCGCTGTAATTCCGATTCTACATTCATGGAACGCATTACAACTGGTGATGAGACCTGGGTCTACAAGTACGATATGCAGACAAGCCAGCAATCATCGGAATGGGTGGCAAAAAATGAGCCGAAACCGAAAAAACCACGCCAAAGCCGCTCGAAAATGAAGGTGATGCTCATTGTTTTCTTCGATATCCGTGGCGTGGTGCACTACGAATTCGTTCCAGAGGGTCAGACGGTAAACAAGGAGTATTACCTAGGCGTTATGAAACGTTTGCGTGAGCGTATCCGTAAGAAGCGGCCAAATTTGTGGGCGAACAACTCATGGGTTTTGCATGACGATAACGCGCCTTCTCACCGAGCTACGATTGTGACTGACTTTCTCGCCAAAAACTCAACAAACGTGCTTCAGCAACCACCGTATTCGCCGGATTTGGCTCCCTGCGACTTTTTCCTCTTCCCAAAACTGAAATTGCCCCTTCGTGGCACCCGTTTTGAGTCGATTGAAGCCATAAAACAAAATTCGGCGCGAGAGCTAAAGTCCATCCCGGAAAGCGCCTATAAAAAATGTTTCGATAATTGGAAGTGCCGTTGGAATAGATGTATTGGAGCAAATGGAGACTATTTTGAAGGCGACCCAATAAATTTTGACGATTCAATGTAAAAATGTTGTTTTAATTGAAAATTCCCGGTACTTTCTTGACAGAGTAGTATATCGGTAAAACAGGTAGATATTTTGACATCCTTATGTCTAGAAACATAAGAAGCTTTGATAAATATAAAAAAGACTCAATACGAAGCACCTTGAAGAAAATAATCATTCTTTTACGAATAATTTCAGTGTTTTACATGTTGAAATCAGACGTCTGAATGTTAATTTCTGGGAAATATACGCAATAAATCACCATAAAAATAACAACATCTCTTGGAGTCAATAGATCGACTTTCATTTTACCTCTCTTTTCAATATATTAAGATATTATTAGGTGATACATTGAATTCGTGAGAATTTTTGTGTATGAGTGAGATGTAACATTTGGATGATGAATACATTTGATTTGCTTGGTCTGAAACGAGATCCTGAATAGAATAACTCTTTATAATAAACCACTAAAAGATAAAATCTGTACACTTCATTGAAAAACTATTTATGAACCACTAAAAATAAACATCTGTTCACTTTTGTCAAACACTATAAATTCAATACAGAAACTGTTTATCTTGTGCTCTGATGAAGTTTTTAGAGATGGACGAAACGTATCTTAGTACCATTAAAACGAAGAAGAAATTGAAGCATATTTTTAATTGATCAATCAGTTATAAATAATTTATGCCAAGCATCGGCCAAATCAATTCAAATTAATTGGTCCATTAAATTCATCATTATGAAAGTCATATGTTCATATCGACAGCACCCACACGAAGAATCGGAAGATTCAACATGAGAAGTCCAAACTCCAATCGATTAAAATGCTACAACCGAGTTAGAAATATGTGGTCTCATATATTTTCTTCTTTATCTTCAACTTACTTCTATAAAACTCACTTAGTACCAACTCCGTTATAGATAGCCCAATTATTCCAGGAAAATTTTTCAGTTCCGGGAACAGAACAAGAATATTTTTTCCTGTAGTTTCTGGAATAATAACACGAAGATCATTCGTTTGAATGCTCCTCCTCTTGATGAGGTGGAATCAAGACACAATTAAATCCCGCGTAATGAGAAACTCGGGGTAATTTAGAATCAGACATAAAGAAAAATCGTCTTTGGGATCCGACTTAGGGCCATATTATTAACAGGATCTACACGCCTTTCTACAACTTAATCTGAAATTCCAATTCTTTTTCCCTCGGAAGGGTCTTTCTTGTATAACGAATATTGTTTCGTTTCTGAATTATTCATTAAAGATCTAGGTGCAGAAATCCCTTCAGCAAACCTGCATATTCTTTATTTTTAGATGACATCAAATTGATACAATTTCCTTAAAAATTGGCAAATAAATTAAAATCCGAAGTAAGGTCCTCAAAATAAGCTTTCTTAATTTTCTCTTTTGGCGATCAGGATTCAAGAGGAACACTCTATTGTCTTATCTTTCAAATATAAAATTAATTGAGTTCTGTTATATTCTTTGCTCTCATTGGATTGGTGCCTTGATATTTTGTTTCGTAGTCTAGAATTTCAGGATTTTTCTGGTCGCACATTTTTTTTTTAATTTTCTAGTGTTCTGGCAGCACCAAATATTCTCCTGGCGTTACTTAGTCGAGATAGAGTATAAAGACGGAGAACTTCAGAAGCTTACAATATTGATAGACTGACTTCACCTAAGTGCGAAGGTGTCACAAATACAAGTTTAACTTTTTGTGAATAGAAAATAGCTATTGTATAAGTGTTTTAGATAGAATTTTATTCATGCCAGAATATTTAAAAGTGAGTGCGAAGCTCGAGCGATTAATTTTAGTAGGTGATTTAAATGTTTCTAAAATTCGCATGCAATACAAGATTTTATCCGCAATTATAGTCATTCAGAATAAGGAAATAAGTCCAGGGAACTTTCTGAAAAAGTATTTTCCAAGTTCAATGAATAGAAATAAAAACAGAGGGTAATGACAATATGTGAGGAAGTCCTGCTATCCTATTTCCTAAATTTCAAGAAGAAGTATGCAATTTCGTCCATGTGGTCGAAGTATTCGATGCTGAAAGCGGCTACAAAATCATAGATATTTTTTACTTGATAGAAGAAATGTCACAAAATTTTAATATTAATATCAAAACAGATTTAATCCCTTAGTATCCTATAATTTCCAAATAATAAAAAAAATTTCATTCAAAAATTTTTAGAATTAAATTGATATCTTATAAGCACAGCTTATATTTAATAGACGTATAAAAACAAAACTCAATATACAATAATAAATTGAATAAATAAACCAACAAATATCAATTGTTAACTAAAATTAATTGAATAAATATTTGAATGAGACAAAATTCTATTTCTGACCTTACAATTATGAAAACTAATTCCTTTTCAAAAATACAAAACATAAACTAAGGACTTCTCAGAAAACAAAATTATTTTAAAAAATAGAATATATTCAAATATTTAAATAAGTTACTTCAAAATTCTCTCAACACATGTATTATATCTTCAAAAAACAATTAGAATTCCGGTAAGGACTTCGTCAGTCAAACTTCACATTTAAGAAAATAAAATCAATCAACAACAAATAGAACTTACCTACAGATTTTTTGTTATCCTCGTTTGAACACCAACTTTATAATACAAGATATTCTATGTTCATCACAAATATCACAGAAAGCTGCAAGGTTTTATATGGTTTTCTTTAAACCCCCCGACATTCCATAAGTCTCCACAGTAATGATAAAGAAATAATTGTAAATTTTCGTGAAATACCGGTCTTCGTATCTGGTATTGAAACAATGAGATATCATATTTTTCCACTAGTGTAATAAAGTAATTTCATTATTCCACTAGTGGATAAAGTGGTACTTTATACGTTTCATCAGTGTAGATTAAAGTTCGATTATATGGTGATTGTGGATGAAAAGGATCGAACCATTCTCTATAAAGACGTCAAATTCAAAATGATATGAGTAATCGAATATCAACCTATTGGATGGAATAGTCCGTTACTTTGTAAAATTTCATTTTTTAATGAAGAGAAATAAGAAATTACTTAGTTTTCTATAACTTTTTATTAACTGAATATACTCAAGTGACTCAAGTTCCGTATTCTGTATTACATTTTCAAACACAGTAACTGAACACCTACCTCCCATGCTCTTATAACGATTATATGGCGACTTTAACGTTGCTAATTATTAAATTTTAAATTTATTCCATTCGAAATCAATCTCTTACATCAAGTAGAGTTTTCAAATTCATATTATTAAAACTCACAATTATTGAAGTTAAGTATAAATACCATCAACTGAAAAATATTACTGGCTGATTCTCAAAAAAAATCTAAATTGATGTCCTTAATAATTTTTACAAACCAGAATCGTTAATTACGAAAAGTCTTTTTTATCATCAAAACTATTATATTAGATGTACAAATTTATGAAACAAATTTTTTTTTATATGATAAACAAAAAAGATATATCCTAGAAAGTATCCTAAAAGTCATTCCCTCACTATGTCCCAACTACTAAATTTAAAGAGAATCATCAACTTAAATTGTTAAATTCTTTATCTATCATCTGTTATCTTATTTTCTACTCATTCAGGATAGTATTTACTGTAGCTACATGAATTTACAGTTTAAAAAATGCAATTGGGAATAATTGTAAATATATTTCAAAAATTGGTCCGTTAAAAATTGATCATTCCCTCACCAGTTTAAGACAGTGTAATTGGAGCGAAATAGAAAGGCCTATCAAGCGCCACTCCAATTGTTTTTGTAGTTGGCAACATTGGTTTTGACAACATACACTATAGCGGACGGTTGATGAAAGGGTGATTTGTGCAAACTAATTTAATTTCAACTTTTTTAGAAATTACATATTTTGATGTCATTCCCTCATATCATGTAATCAAAAGGTAAGTATTTTTTTATTTGGTAATTATAGTATATTTGTATATGTTTTCGGTAGTAATAAAATACTATGCACCGTTCGTAAGAAAGTAAGGTTATATTTATAAGCTTGTGAAAATTTTGTTTCATTTCGTCATTCCCGCATCATCATTCCCTCATAAAAATTTTTGATGAGGGAATGATTCTTGTGAGGGAATGTTGTATTTTCTAATATGTATAAGATATTTATGTTTGTTTAATTGGTTTCAGTACGCTGGAAGTCTATAATGTCGAGAAGTAGAAAATTAACCGTTACAGAAGCAAAAATGAAGAAAAAAGAGTATGATAGGAAGCGGCGAGAAAAATTGAAAAGCTGTCCTGAAAGCTTGGAGAAACTCAGAGATCAAGAAAGACTCAAGTATTTAAAAAAAAAGAAAAAGGTCAAATCAAGCCTGTCAGTGCTATGAGTTCACGAGAAAAAAGGCGAAAACGGCAACAATGGCGATTAAATAGTTTACAGTACCGGGAGAAGAACCATAATTTGCGTAGAAGTCTAGCAAGGTTAATGGATCAGACACCATCTTCTAGCCCGGTTTCACTGGCAGAACTTGGTTCAAGAGTAAATGTTGGTCAAAACGAGACTGTTGATTCACGAAGAAGGCGACAACTAAGAAATCGGCGAGCAATATTGTATGGAAGAATAGTAAAATTAGAAAAAAGCTTAAAAAAAGAGGTTAGGAAGAGTGAAAGGTATCGAAAGAAGTACACGCGGTTAAATGAAAAAATGAAAACATCACCTGAAAAAAAGATCAAAACCCTAATAAAGAATACTAAGTTACCTGATCGAATCAAAAAGAAACTATTATTTTCTGAAATTATCAGTAAAAGAAAAAAATCTTAAAACGGAAAACGAGGTGAATATTTAGAAAACTATTCCTTCTGAAAATGGTACCTATGAATATAAAGTTGGTGATCATGTCCTTATAACATAGAACAACAAGATCTATCCAGGAAAAATTCTTTCATTATCTGATGATGGGGCTTTGGTACGGTGCATGAAGAAAGGATCAAAATGCTGGAAATGGCCGACAGTTAAAGAGGAAGAATTGTATGCTTGGCCGGATGTTCTTCGAGCGATTCAACCTCCTAAATTACTCAGTAGAGGTTGTTATTTTGTTAAAGAACTCGATGAGAAACAAGAATAACTTTAAGCAGATAAAAATAACTATAGTCAGTTGTAATTAGATTGCTTAAAGATTAATGAATAACATTAGGTTAATGAAATTGCAATTTATGCTTTTTTGTTCTTGTCATTATTTTTTTATATATTACATTAAGGATTTAATTATTATAGTTTTGCAATAAAATTGATAAATTATTATAGTTTTGCAATAAAAAAAAATTTGTGCATTATGGAGTTTTTAATTATTGTAAAATCATATTTTAATTTGAAATAAGGTTATTCTGATTTTCACAAATTTTTATTGTTAAACTCACAACAATTGTTTCGCTATCACAGTAGCATCATCAGGTAAGATCACATTTTGAATAACTAAGCTTGTTTCCGAAATCCGTGGCTATTTATATTACAGTAACTACAATAAATTTTTATTAGGCACTAAAACCCAAAAAAGGGTCCCTGCAAATTCCAGCTTATCTGAATATATTTAACAGAGGTGAGCTATTTAAATCTATTTGTTCGTTAAGTAATATTCCGATTTTATTATGTTTATTTATCTCTAGGGATTCTAACAGATTTAAGGCATAACTTTTGCTTTCTATATGTAGAATTTCAAAGTTATGGTTGAAATTATGTCCTGTTTCTAACAAATGGTTGGAATATGTGGAATTGCTTTTATTGTTGAGGAAACTCTTCAAATGTTCACACATCCTATGACGGAAAGTTCTTCCAGTTTGACCTATGTAAATTTTAGGGCAATCACCGCAGGTTAACTTATAAACCCCAGATTTATCATCCTTATGTGTGTAGTCTTTATTATTTTTGATAAATTTACTCAAGTTTAAATTAGTTTTGAATGAAGTTCTCAAATTATATTTATTTTTGAGGTATGTAGCAATTTTCTCAGAAATACCTTTAGTGTAATTTAAGGAAATGTATTTAAAATTTTCTTTTATATTAGGAAACACCATATTTAAAGCTATTTTATTATTTTTCTTCATCAATAATTTGTCTATCAACTTTGGATCATATTCATTATTAAAAGCTATTTGTTTAATTATGTTAAGTTCTGAAATATAATTTTCTCGATTCATGGGAATATTAACTAATCTATGGATCATAAAATTAAATGCTGATAATTTTTGATTTAGAGGATGATTTGATTTATTGTGTATAATAATATCATATTTTGAATCATTCCCGCACGAATCTATCATTCCCTCATTACATTTAATTCAAGCTCAATAAAGTTGGGGACCACTATTTTCTTTTTGTCAAACAAGCCGTTAGCTAAGAATTAAGCAAAAAAAAATTCGATATTAAGTTAAAAAAAAAATTATCAAGTCGATTAAGGTAAATTCCACTTTTTTCGAGAATCAGCCTACTACAAATGATGGTTCAAAATATTGTTTTCAAGGAAATCAAATATATATCCCCATTTTTCCATATATATCTGATATCTGAGGTACGTACACCTGCCACATGAAATAAATTCGTGATCTTCGATTTTCGCTTTCGACTTCAGAGAACAACGCAATGCACTTAGCTTTCCAACTCTGGCCCTCTCGAATGTAGAAAAGCTAACACACTCGTTTTCCGCTCTAGTCTTTCTCTTAGAGTCAAGACTCCATTATGTTTTCTGAACAAATGCATCGAAGTGTTGTAGATTCGACAGAATTCCTTTATTAGATTTTCAGATATCGTGTTTTTTATAGGTGTTCCTATGAAGTGAGACACAAAACTGAATCGAATCAGGAGTCAGGGTCATGTGTTACAATTGGATGATTATAAGAAGATGATCGCAAATAATTGTTATCAGTAGGATTAGCGTACACGTATATTGATAGTTTTTAATTTTATCAATTGAAAATATTGAAAGCACTGACGTGAAATCGGAAGCTTTTGCGCACTTGTTCAACACTACATTTTCCTTGAAAATTTTAAATCTGTGAATTAATTCTTTAAGAAGCTAGGAATATTTGATATTTAATATTATCCAGATCTTCTATGAAGATCCCTTAGAAGTTTTAGTGTAGCTTGTGTGAGTTATGAGATTGGTTATTTCTTCTCATTGTTACTCTTTTCCTAAGACACGTTAGAAACAGCTCTGTTAATTTTTAACCTAACAGTGAAATGTTGGCTGGCCATTCTAACAAGATCATTTCTCCGCCAAGATGCGAACACTCAGCGAGCAAGAATTTCTGCTTGCAAGTCAAGCGTTTAAATCACAAACCTACCAACACTTACGATGATATAAAAACACATCGGTATTATGCTATTCGAAAATCAAATGACACGCATTTTTTATAATTTTAGAACTAGAATTCGATTGAATCGGTCCCTACTTGATGGAATTTTTTTTAATTGAATAAAAAAATAAATAATTTTTCCACAATTTATTGATTCACAACAATTCTTTCGCTAACACGGAATTTTTTCAGGTTAACATTTTGAATTACTATCCTGAAGAAATGGAAAAAGGTTTCAATCTACCCGCTTCAAACTCCACCGTTAAATATTGGTAAAATAAAGTTGAGAAATGATATAATGAACCAAATTTCATATATCGTTTTTTATAGAGTGATAGAACTTTAAATTGAAATAAAACACATTTAAATTAAGATTGAAAAAAATTTTTTTCATTCGAAAGATAATTTTATGACATTTATGTATCAAAAACTAATTTCCAGCATATGTCCACCACGACTAACTCAGAGGAACCGCATTAGACCAGACCAATTTTTCGAGTAATTCAGGCCTTATTTCATCAATAACACGAGTTATGTCGGCTTCCAATGCGTCTATTATTTCTGGTTTATCAGCATATACCAATGACTACATAACCCCAAAGAGAATAATCCAGTGGAGTTATGTGGCATGATCTTGGAGGCGAATTAATTGGACCATTTCTCGAAATAATGTTATCGCCAAATTTTTCTTTCAATAAATCAATTGTTACGGTAGCAGCATGAGGTGTAGCATCATCTTATTGGAACTAAAACCCCTTTGGGTCGATATCATTCAAATTTTGAAACAAATAATCATTGATCATCGATTTGTAACGAGCACCATTCACTGCAACATAAGCTCCAGCATCGTTTTTAAATAATTATGGACCGATGATGCCTCCAGCGTGTGAAGCACACCATACAGTGCATTTTTCAGGATGCACTGGAAACTGCAGAACTTCTTGAGGATTGTTTTCACTCCATATATGGTAATTTTGCTTGTTTACGTAGCCGTTCAACCAGAAATGAGCTTCATCACTAAACACAATTTTACGATAAAAAAGTGGATCAATTTCAAGCTGTTCTAGGGTCCAATCAGCAAACAAACGATGCTTATTATGGTCAAGTGGCTTTAGTTTTTGAACCAGTTGGGTCTTGTATGGGTGTAGACCAAGATCTTTACGCAAAATTTTCCATGTGGTGGATGCAGAGTCCAACTTGTTGTGAACGTCGTCGAATAGAAAAATCATTAACACTACGACTTACAGCAGCGATATTTTCTTCTGTACGTACATATCTTTGTCTTGTTGTTGTTGCATCGAATAGAGAAAATGTTGTCCGAAATCTATCGATAGTTCGACGAATTAGCTGCTTTGATGGAAGATTATGTAAACCATAAATTTCACGAAGTGCTCTATAAGTTTGACGAATAGAACACGGATTTTGAAAATAAATTCCTAAAATTTGCAAACGTTGTTGCGCGAGAGTCTTTCCACGATAATTTGTCAATGCTTACTGAGCAGAAATGTCAAAATAACATGGCTTCTACCTTCTGTCAAATCACAGTTATCCCTATCGAAAGTTCTATCACTCTAAAAAAAACACCCGATATCTTTCATAGTTTGAATATCAAAACAGATTAAATCTGTTAGTCTTCTTCAATTTTAATTTCAAAAAAATTTTATTCAAAAAACTTTTCGAATTAAATTAATGTCTAAAATAAGCACCGCTTACGTTTAATAGACGTATACTGCTCTGTCAAGAAAGTACCGGGAATTTTCAATTAAAACAACATTTTTACATTTAATCGTCAAAATTTATTGGGTCGCCTTCAAAATAGGCTCCATTTGCTCCAATAAATCTATTCCAACGGCACTTCCAATTATCGAAACATTTTTTATAGGCGCTTTCCGGGATGCACTTTAGCTCTCGCGCCGAATTTTGTTTTATGGCTTCAATCGACTCAAAACGGGTGCCACGAAGGGGCAATTTTAGTTCTGGAAGAGGAAAAAGTCGCAGGGAGCCAAATCCGGCGAATACGGTGGTTGCTGAAGCACGTTTGTTGAGTTTTTGGCGAGAAAGTCAGTCACAATCGTTGCTCGGTGAGAAGGCGCGTTATCGTCATGCAAAATCCATGAATTGTTCGCCCACAAATTTGGCCGCTTCTTACGGATACGCTCACGCAAACGTTTCATAACGCCTAGGTAATACTCCTTGTTTACCGTCTGACCCTTTGGAACGAATTCGTAGTGCACCACGCCACGGATATCGAAGAAAACAATGAGCATCACCTTCATTTTCGAGCGGCTTTGGCGTGGTTTTTTCGGTTTCGGCTCATTTTTTGCCACCCATTCCGATGATTGCTGGCTTGTTTGCATATCGTACTCGTAGACCCAGGTCTAATCACCAGTTTTAATGCGTTCCATGAATGTAGAATCAGAATTACAGCGATCCAGCATGTCTGAAGCAACCTGTTCGCGATGACATTTTTGAAGAAAATTCGGGTCTTTCGGTACGAGTCGTGCGGCCACCTTTCTCATGCCCAAAATATCAATCAAAATCGTACGTGCGGACTCGTGGGATATCTTAAGATCATGTGCTATCTCTCTCAAGCTGGTACGACGGTTTTCCAGCACCCTTTCCTTAATTTTATCGACGTTATCTTCGATCGAAGCCGTCGATGGGCGTCCGGAACGAGGCAAGTCTTCGACCACTTCACGACCGTCCTTGAAGGCTCTGTACCACTGATATGCACGAGTTTTCGATAGAGCATTATCACCAAAGGCCTTTTGCAACATTTTCAATGCATCGGCACACGAAAATTCATTTGCAACACAAAACTTTAAACAAATTCTTTGCTCAACGTAATCACCCATAGTAAAAATCGGCACGCACTCTGACATCGACTGACTTAATCAGCTGTTGCAAACACACTAGTTGACAGATCCCGCTCAAGCTTGGCATAGTAATTAAGGACAGTGGTACCAACCTAGGAAAAAAAATTTTACCTGCCTCATTGCCCCGCCAGATTTAAATCGATAATTCTCGGTACTTTCTTGACAGAATGTATAATCAAAACTCAATATATAATGACAAATGGAATAAATAAACCAACAGATATAAGAAAGTCATTGAAATTAATAAATGAATATTTAAAGGAGAAAAAATTTTGTTTCTGATTTTTACCTTTAAGAACACCAATTGCCTTTTGAAAACATGAACACAACTTAAGGACTTCTCAAAGAATATAATTTACAAATATAATTCTGGGTAATCTCTTCTTCGTTCCTAGATAATATTCCAAATATCAAAATCAAATAACTATAAATATATCACAACTTAAACGTGTTAAGAGGATGGATGCTTCAAACAGACTAACTTTAAAATTCAAGATTGGTCTATGTTCTAACAAAATCACAGAACAGTGTAAGTTATATTTAAGGTTTTATTTAAAATCATTGACATTCCATAATGATATTTATTGAAGCCCAAATATAATTAAATATTATATATAAAATAAAATAGAAAAAAGCTTTTTACTTGGTAGAAGAAATATAACAAAATTTGAATATCACAACAGATTAAATCTGTTAGTCTTCTACAATTTTAATTTCAAAAAATTTTATTCAAAAAACTTTTAGAATTAAATTAATATCTAGAATAAGCACCGCTTACGTTTAATAGACGTATATAATCAAAAGTCAATATATAATGTCAAATGGAATAAATAAACCAACAGATATAAGAAAGTCATTAAAATTATTGAATAAATATTTAAAGGAGACAAAATTTTGTTTCTGATTTTACCTTTAAGAAAACTAATTGAAATATTCAATATATTTAAATATTCGAATAAGTTAATTCAGAAATCTCTCAAAACATGCACTATATCTTCAAAAAACAAATATAATTCTAGGTAATCTCTTCTTTGGTCCTAGATAATATTCCAAATATCAAAATCAAATACCTATAAATATATCACAACTTAAACGTGTTAAAAGGATGGATGCTTCAAACAGACTAACTTTAAAATTCAAGATTGGTCTATGTTCTAACAAAATCACAGAACAGTGTAAGTTATTTTTAAGGTTATATTTAAAATCATTGACATTCCATAATGAGATTTATTGAGCCTTAATATAATTATATATTATGGATAAGATAAAATGGAAAAAGGCTTTTTACTTGATAGAAAAAATATAACAAAATTTGAATATCAAAACAGATTAAATCTGTTAGTCTTCTACAATTTTAATTTCAAAAAAATTTTATTCAAAAAACTTTTATTGACATTCAATGTCAATGATTTTAAATATAACCTTAAAAATAACTTACACTGTTCTGTGATTTTGTTAGAACATAGACCAATCTTGAATGTTAAAGTTTGTCTGTTTGAATCATCCATCCTTAACACGTGTAAGTTGTGATATATTTATAGTTATTTGATTTTGACATTTGGAATATTATCTAGGACCGAAGAAGAGATTACCTAGAATCATATTTGTTTTTTGAAGATATAGTGCATATTTTGAGAGATTTCTGAATGAACTTATTTGAATATTCAAATATATTAAATATTTCAAATAAATAATATTCTTTGAGAAGTCCTTAAGTTGTGTTCATGTTTTTAAAAGGCAATTGGTGTTCTTAAAGGTAAGATCAGAAACAAAATTTTGTCTCCTTCAAATATTTATTATGACGACTTTCTTATATCTGTTGGTTTATTTATTCCATTTGACATTATATATTGACTTTTGATTATATACGTTTATTAAACGTAAGCGGTGCTTATTCTAGACATTAATTCAATTCTAAAAGTTTTGTGAATAAAATTTTTTTGAATTTAAAATTCTAGAAGACTAACATATTTAATCTGTTTTGATATTCAAATTTTGTTATATTTCTTCTATCAAGTAAAAAGCCTTTTTCTATTTTATCTTTCATAATTTTTCCCAAAAAGAATTCTCCTAATTTATCTTCACGAAATTATGCATGTGCCTGCGTGTCGCTTATTCACCACGGAATACTTAATTTTAAATGAGAAGCATCCAAGAGTATGGTCCTTTTTGGACGTAACTGAAATATTCAGACTTCAAACCTACCCTGAAAATATCAAGTCCCTAGGGCTTTTCGTTCGGGAATTAACATCTTTACCTTCGGTTGTCCGCTTGGAATACTAATCCTCAGGAAATTCGGCGTTAATATTCATGTCAGTATTATACACCTAAATAACGAATTTCATTTCAATTGGATCTAGATTATCGAAAATTTTAAGAAAAATAAGAGGTAATCCGAAGTGAAAATTTACGAAACCATTGAAACGATTTGGCTCATTTAAAACCTTAGCTGATGTATTTAGGCTCTTAAGCTATCATGCAAGTTTCAAGTCTCTAGCTCGTTCCTTTATAAAGTAAGAGCGTTTACAGAGGGACCGGCGGCAGAATTCTTTTTGACCTCACATTCTTCGTCAATGAGTCGAAATTAGTCGGTTGAGACTCTTTCAGCTTAAAGTTCGAAAATAACAGGCATTTGGGCAGAATGAAAGGACGCTGTTTCCTAGAACAAGTGTTGCACTAACAGCAACAATCTACTTTTTAAATCCTGGTGGCTTTTACTTAATATAATTCCATATCTATTGAATAAACACAATTTTGTTGTTTTACACTTCATTTGATTATAGTGACGCGTATATTCGAATAAATTGTGAATCAATATATCAGTTTTTGTTCGGTAGGTCTTACTGAATTTAAGCTTTTGTGAAAAACATCATTTATGACTTTTTCAAAATAAAAAATTTATTTATTATGTTAATAGTTGACAAAGGTTAATATTGAATGAAAAGGAGTACTTTCTCTTATATTCATATAATTATTGAATTTAAAAAAACTGAAATTGAAAATGTCTCTCAAAAAAATAAGTTTTTTCTGGAAGATATATAAAATTTTCAAATATTGTAAACATTAAATATGGAGGAAATCGATAGAAAATATAATTCAATTCAAGGCAATGTTGAAAATATTTGATTAAAATATTGTAATCTGAAAAATACACCATACTAATCAAAATATAACACATTTTTTTTAACGACATTTGAAAATCTTTGTCCCATGAGCTCAGCCAACCTTAAAGATGAAACATATAACAAACAATACTATATACATTCAGCTAAAGCATGCTTGCGGACTGGAGAAACGTGAGAAGAAATGAAATTAACTCAAAGTTTTTCAGGAGTTAAACTTTTCCATCAGAACAACGTTGTTTTGACCAGAAGTGAATATTTGATATCAACGTATCAAATCTGTTTATTTTTCTGTTGTTCTTTACCATTTATGCCTTGAAACGAACAGTTCTGATAATTCATCTAAAAAATTCGAAAGAAACTCCAATGTGTCTTCAGAAACTTTTTTGATCACCTTAAGTAATTTTACATGGATATTATTGATAGTAAATTTTATTAAATAAAACTTCTCACTTGAACCAAGCATTTTCATACATATCTTTTGTCGGAAAATTTGTTTCATACAATAAGGCATCAAAGTTTATAAAAGCATATGTGTCTCAATATTTCAAACTTAATTTTCACCAAATATCAAGTTTCCCTATGATGGATAAAATAACATTATCAAATTTTTTTTTCTATCCTTACTTGATGGAAATTCTTTGGAAATGAATGAAATACTTAAGAATTTTTTATTATTTATTACTTGATAAGGATTGTTTCGGCAACACTGTGACTTCTTGGTTTTGAATTAAATCTGAAAATTAAACCTCCACTTCTTATGAATCTATTAAAACTGGACAAAAAGGGAGGTACAAATAACCATCAGTTTACAGAAATACCGCTAAAGAAAAATATGCGGGAAAGGGATAGAAATAATCATTAAACACGTTGGGGTCAAATACGGGAAATACCTCTTTATGTGAAAATATTTAAGGAGATCTGGCAACATCTGTTCGGTCGTTTTGAAAGATTTGGAGGTTTTTGCACCTGATAATTTCTACTGCTTCCAAACTTGTGAGTCTGGTGCTATTGATTTCATTTAGTATAATTTCATAGTTATTGTTGAAATTATGTCCAAATTCTTTCAAAGTGCAAGATGTATAACCTATAACTTCACTGGTGTTCGTGAATTCTCTTTTTGAAGGATCTACCTGTTTGACCAATATATATCATAGGGCAATCATTGCAAGTCTACTTATAGACTCCAGATTTATTGTAATCATTTGTTTTATCCCATTTATTTTTTTACGTATTCCAAATTATTAACCGGCGAGTTGAATTTTATTTTGAAATACTTGCGAATATTATCCTATATTTTATTTACGTAAGGAACAGAAATGAATATTTCAATTAAATCTGATATGCTGAGATACTATACAGCATATCACATTATAATCCATAGATTGGTTCATGTTTTTAGGAATCGCGATAATTTTTTTATTGAATTATATTATTAGGCAAATTGCAACTAATAACGACTAAAGTTCAATTGTAATTGTAATATTGCCAAGTATTTTGAAATAAAATTTAACTGGAATGTAGCTTTCAGAACTATTTATAATCTTTGAATTTATATAAAAAACAATGAAGATGAAACAAATACGGACAAAAAATCTGAAGTCTATAAGATGACTTACAATGATTGGCCTATATATTGGCCAAACTAGGTGGAAGCTATAGTGTTCTAGTGTTCCCGAAATAATTGTCGTTAGTTAATAAATTTGTGAAATATTCATTATCATTTCATTTAAGGATTTTACGAGCTCTCTAAGAAAAATGTTACAGTCATCTACTATTTATTCTCTGAAGGATCATCAAATTCCTTCCAACTCGAATGAACTACTGATAGAAATCCCGGGCATAGTTGGAATCCCTATGAATGCAAACATAGACAACTTTTAACTATAATGTAACTTCTACAAACTATCTAAGAAACTCAGAGAGTTCAGAAATAACATCTCTGATTGTGTGCTTCGCAATCTGATAAAAGAGGCTCTAAAACTAATTCGCAGAAGCAGACATAATTAAATGGAACATTATTTGTCTTCTGTTCTGACACATAATATTGTTGTATGCTTTCATCCAGGAATAAAACAGTTCATAAAATCGTTTCTCATTTCATCAAAATTTCAGTCATGTATTCGAGGATTTTATATCCAGCCATATCTTAGAAGGGAGTGATTCTCAGAGTGAATTTATGTATATGAAAAGAATTATGTATCATTCGTATTCCCACTTCTACACGAACACAATTTCCAGAAAAATTCCGTTAAATCTACAGTTGTAAACGTCAAAAAGAATGACTTTATACTGGAATTTATTCATTCGCTGGGCTGACATTTGATTTTGGAATTGAAAATAATGTAACCAGCAAAGAATGATTTATTTCATGCGACAGTGAATATTTGTCAGAATGTAGACTTTCAGAACATATCATGTTGAATTGGTAGTGATTATTATTTTGATTTAAAACTTCCTTTGCCTGAATTTATGTTGTACACAATATACTCTATTGTGGACAAAATCTAAGACAAAAACTGCCCATGAGAAAGATGATCTCGGGATTTAGGAAGATAATAGTAACACACATGTTCCAGACAAATTTCAGAGAAGAGTATAAATTTTCTTGATCCTAAAATTTTGAGAAAAATGATTTTCATGATTTTAGTATTTAACGTCAACCGACGTATACAGTTATACTGTAGTTATATCAAAATTCATCAAACATCGAACCATCCTATAATATTAATCAGAGAATGGCTGCATGTCATAGTGTAACATTGGGTTGATTAATATACCTATGAGTCAGGATATTTTTTTTAAAGAACTGAATATGATTAGGAAAATTTCATTCAATAATGGCTTTATTCCAATATAATAGACAAAATTTTAAAGAAAAGAAAATAGCATTGAATTCAGTTTACCCTGTTACAAAAGATTTGACTAAAATTATTATTAAATAAATAATGTAATAAAACAGAATAATTTAAATAAACCCTGCCTTCATCAGTTAAAACTGCCATGTATTTTAAAATGCAATTTGACTTGAATATAGCTTTCAGAATGGAAATCATACAAAAAATAACAAAGACAAACAAAAAGAGACGACAAACCTTGAGACAAGTCAACTTACTTGTAGTGATTGCCTTATGGTATACAGGATATACCAGAAATCAACGTAAAGCCGATATTATATAATGAGTTTTGATTTCATATGTCTACTTAATTTAATCAGAAGACATTAATTTCATTCTAAAAGTTTTTTAATAAAGTTTTTTAAATTCAAATTTATAGAAGGCTAACAGAATAAATCTGTTTTGATATTTAAATTTTGTAATAATACTTCTATCAAGTAAAAAACTTCTTCTTTTTTTATTAAAAACATGATTATTTTCAAAGAAAAAATTGTCCTCAATTTCAGCAAGAATTTATCTACTGTTATAATATATCATTTTGGAATCCTTACTAAATGTGCCAAATTTCGACGTCACTTGTGTAGTACAATTTTTTTTTAGTACAGTCAGCTTAAACAGGGCAAAATTTTTATTTTGATTTTTGTTTTTGGGAAATATGTCTTTTTTTTCATCTAAGCTGGAGCAGCTGGTTTTGAAATTTTGATGAAACTTCAGAGTATTATTATTCAGAGTTACATAAAAAAAAATATCTGGAAAAAGTGAAGATTTGTAGCAACAGGAGTCAAAATGTGTGACAGGGTATAGAATTTTGCGATTTTTTTTTTAGTGACTACCATTTTGAAAGCATGCCACATGGATTTTTTTAATATTTTTCTGATAACTCACATTCAACATATGCCAGTCATTTGAAAGAATTGGACCTAATTTCAACAATAACTATGAAATTATCCATAATTGAATTAAAAGTACCAGACTGATGCTTTGGAAGCAGTAGATATAGCAGGAACAAGAGCTCTAACCTGCTTCTTTCTCAACGACCAAACAGATGTTGCAAGATCCCCATTGTTGAATATTTTTCAACAATGTCCCAATATATTTCATAGTTATTTATATCCTTTTCTTCGCATATTTTTCTTTATCGGTGGTTTTGTGAATTGATAGTTATTTTTGTTCCCTTTTTGCAATGTTTTTTTCTTTTCCGAAAGTTGTTCTGTGTTGTAACGCATATTTTTTCAAGTTTTAAGCTATATGAGAAGCGAATGTCCATTTCCTAGAGTTAGTTCAAAATGTAAATTTGACAGTGTTGGCGAAACAATTGTCGTTAATAACAAATTGTGCAATGTATGATCTGAAGATCCAAAACAAAGACAAGCAGCGCTGAGCGCTAAGGAAACCATAGTAGCAATTTCACTATCGAGTTTGAATTAATCATTCACATTAAAATAACGACAAGAAGTCTAATGTAAAATTTCGTGAAGATTGTATAGTTAGAAAATCCAAAAAAAATTTTTTTTCGGGGATCGTGGGTTATATGATCTAGAGCGCATCATGTAACTACTTTCAAACTTTTGTTATGATCTATAATTGGATTCAGTATTGAAAAGATGCCTATGGTCATCATCATCATCATCAATTAATTGAGTACTGACGAAGCAGTCTCTCTTAAAACTTGTTTTTTAGTAATGTTTTTTCATATTTTGAGATTTTATAGAAAGTAACTTAGTTAGATATCCTATAATATTGAATATTCAGTAAGACAGTTTTATGATGAAATTCTTAAGATTATGTTAAACATTTTTGAAAGTTATTTGTTTTCATAAGATTGATCAGCAGAAACAAAATTTTGTCTACTCGAATTATTTGATTTATAGGATATTGGTTAACAATTTTTATTTATTGGATTTTGTTATATCATCTGGATGTCTTATAATGAATGTTTATTTTATATGTAGTTTGATATAAGTGGTACTTATATTATATTAATTTAATTTAATTCCTGAAATTATAACTTTTGAATATAATTTTTTGAAATTAAATATGTAGAAGGCTAATATTAAAATATTAAAATATTTTTATATACCTTCTATCGTGTATTAACCTCTATTTATGTTATTTTATTCATAATATATAATTATTTGGTTTCCTTTACATTCTTTATACAGATAGCCTTGTGCTATAACAGAGGCCGCTAAATTGCCTTTCAATCTTTTAGATCAAGCGTAAACCACAGAATTATTTATTAGTTAACATTACACTCCATTTAAATTTTTCAGTATTCATTTACCAGAAGTTTTCTAAAGTGTTGAAAGGTGAGTAAATATTTGTTGTTGATTGATGTTATATTTTATTGAATATGAATTAATTGAGTACTAACGGAGCAAAGTCTCTCTCAAAACTTGTTTTTTAGTAATGTTTTTAGATATTTTGAGATTTTATAGAAAGTAACTTAGTTAGATAGCCAATAATATTGAATATTCTAAGTAAGACAGTTTTATGATGAAATTCTTAAGATTATGTTACACATTTTTTAAAGATATTTGTTTTCATAAGATTGATCAGCAGAAACAAAATTTTGTCCACTCGAAATATTTAATTTATAGGATTTTGGTTAACAATTTTTATTTATTGGATTTTGTTATATCATTTGGATGTCTCATAATGAATGTTTATTTTATATGCCAATTGATATAAGTGGTACTCATATGACATTATTTGTATTTAATTCCTGAAGTTATAATTATTGAATATAATTTTTTGAAATTATATATTATATGTAGAAGGCTAATATCAAAATATTTAAATAATTTTATATACCTTCTATCAAGTATTAACCTCTATTTATGTTATTTTATCCATGGTCATTAGTTATATTTCTCTTTTGAATATCAGTTCAAAATGCTCAACTTGATGAATTATATATATTTTTTTTGAGAAATTTTGAAAATTTTTGACAGTTTTGTTTTTTCCTACTTCTACAATTTCTTCTGAAAAATGTTCTTCCCACATTTAATGCAAACTTAATATTTATTTTCTTAAATTTATCCTCAAAAGATTTGTGTTCTGTGTATGACTTCTTGTTGGAAGAAAACATTGATGAAAATTGATGCTTCTTTTCTAACACTCATTAATCATCTTGTTCCGTGATTGAATTTTTCACTAACATTCGAAGCAAGAACATGAAGTTAGCGAACTCCATCAATGAAGTTTTCGTAGAAACATTTCTATTTCGATTCACATGTTGATTCCCGCTCACAATATAAACGGGATTAATGTAATTGCATTGGATACTGAATTTCGTCACATCGTGTCTACCAATTGAATGATCTGAACATTTTTATGGGATTTAATCCATGCGGAGTGACAAATTTGTTGAAATGTTATTTTGTCGATGGCTTTCACCGCTAACACCCAAATTGGATGAACGGAATTTATTTTTCGCATTGAAAATCCGAAAATGCCTCGGCATTGTCGATGGAAGGAGACCCTTTGTTTTCTCAAGACCGTCGTTCTGTTCGGAGATATTCTTATAGAGTTCATAAAAATAGCTACATTTCGGATGGGAACTTCATATCTAATCATTTCTGCGATATTTTTTTGTGAATCGGTACTGCATGTTGAGTACAATATCCTAAATAGGATGAAAAAATTTGGGGAAAAATCATAATTTTTTAGCTATATTTTTAGCTAACTAATCATTTATTAACGACAAAATAGTCTATTTGACAAAGATGTAATAACTTGAAATTATTCGTCAGCGTTCGTTTGTGTGGAATTATCCGAAGAATTTCATAAGTGGAACCTGAGTGCCTGCAGTCCTTTAGACATTTTCTGTAATGCCTTTGTGAAAAGAAATTTTTCAAGATTCTTATAAATTAGTCCAATACCTGATATTTTGTAATGGAAAATCTTGAGAAAGAGACTTACTTGTGTAGCAATATTTATATGCTGGCTTGGGTTTCCTTTGAAAAGCAAGGACATGAGCTTTTGGTCGTCCATTCATCCCACCATATTTGCTGTGGAGTGTTAGAATTATATTTGGTGACTAACCCTGATTTTTGTGAAAAATTTTTTTGTCAGTTCTAGCAAGCATTCAAATTTTGTAATTTTTTATCATATGAAACAATTTCAGCCAAACAGGTCAACATTACACTGCTAATTTCATTCGGTGCAATTATCAATCACTATGACAACACGATTGAGTTTGTCAAAAAATTTTCCGCAGCGTATCCCTCAGACATTGAAAAATGCCTCATAATAATAACTGGATACGGAAGTTTCTCAAATACTTATTCAACCCAAAAAGAAATTTAATAAATTTAGCAATATAAAATTGACAAAATATACACATTAATTAAATAGACATTCAAATTTCTGAAAAAATGATAAAAAAGACAATAAACCTGAAAGTCCTCCGTTGTTTTTGAACTGCTCAAAGCGTTTACTATTTTCAATCTGCACGACTTTACTGTTTATAGCAAAGAGATCTTATCTCAAGTAAACATGTACCATTAATATTGTTTTCTCATGGGTTAAACTTTCAATTCTCATAATTATTTAATTGTACATGTTATTTCTTGATAATTTGACTATTATTGAACTTAATAAAATATTTTAATATTAGCCTTCTACATATTTAATTTCAAAAAATTATATTTAATAATTATAACTTCAAGAATTAAATTAAATTAATGTCATATAAGTACCACTTATATCAAACGACATATAAAATAAAAATTCATTATATGACATACAAATGATATAACAAAACCCAATAAATAAAAATTGTTAAACAAAATCCTATAAATTAAATATTTTGAGTAGTCAAAATTTTGTTTCTGCTCATCAATCTTATGAAAACAGATATCTTTCAAAAATATTCAACATAATCTTAAGAATTTCATCATAAAACTATCCTACTTAAAATATTCAATATTATTGGATATCAAACTAAGTTACTTTTTATAAAATCTCAAGATATGTAAATACATTACTAAAAAACAAGTTTCACGTGGGACTTTGCTTCTTCAGTACTCAATTATATTCATATTCAATAAAATACAACATCAATCAACAAAAATATTTTCTCACCTTTTAACAATTCAGAAAGCTTCTGGTAAATTAATACTGAAAATTCAAATGGAGTGTAACGTTAACTCAAGTGAATAATTCTATGGTTTACCATTGATCTAAAAAATTGAAAGGCAATATAACGGACTCTGTTATAGCACAAATACTATCTGTATAAAAAATGTTAAGGAAACCAAATAAATATATATTATGAATAAAATAAAACAATCTTTTAGATTAATGGTAAACCACAGAATTATTTATTTGAGTCAACATCACACTCCATTTAAATTTTCATTATTCATTTACCAGAAGTTTTCTGAATTGTATTATTGAATATGAATATAATTGAGTACTGACAAAGCAAAGTCTCTCTTAAAACTTGTTTTTTAGTAATGTTTTTACATATCTTGAGATTTTATAAAAAGTAACTTAGTTAGATATCCAATAATATTGAATAATCTAAGTAAGATAGTTTTATGATGAAATTCTTAAGATTATGTTGAACATTTTTGAAAGATATCTTTTTTCATAAGATTGATGAGCAGAAACAAAATTTTGTCTACTCAAAATATTTAATTTATCGGATTTTGTTTAACAATTTTTATTTATTGGATTTTGTTATATCATTTGGATGTCTTACAATGAATATTTGTTTTATATGTTGTTTGATATAAGTGGTACTCATATGACATCAATTTAATTTAATTCCTGAAGTTATAATTATAAAATATAATTTTTCGAAATTAAATATGTAGACGGCTAATATTAAAATATTTAAATAATTTAATATACCTTTTATCAAGTATAAAGCTCTAGTTATTTTATATTATTGAACTGTTTCATCCAACACTATTTGGAGGTTTATCATAATTAAAACAAATTTTTTATTACTATATTTTACTACCAACAATTTTTAGATGTTTTACATTATGTAAGGTTTACCTTTTTCAACTAGTTCAGAACTTTCGTTCATCTTCAGGCAACTGACCCCTTAGCACATGGTACCCTGTACCATAAAATACCCTTTTATGTAGATTCAGGTACAACGTAATGATAATAAAACAGTGAGAATTACAGAAATTTTGCCTGGACCAGATGTTAGAAAAAATAAAAATGTTTGGGTAATTATGGGGGTAGGATGTTATTAGAATGCATTGAAAATTTGGGAATTACATAGATCAATTTGATCATTCATTAATTCAAGAATATTTTTCTGCACCAATTTATAAACTTCAATGGACTCCAGATAGTTAAACTTCGTTCCTTTTGATTCCACATGTAATATTTTTAGGTTGTCGATTGTTGGGAGTATGTGGCCATTCTCGATGCAATGTGTTGCTACAGTGAAGCTTCTTTATGTTGGGCTCACCCCTGATTTTATGAATAACATAGGAAAGAAAATTTTCACTTCAAAATTACCTATAATAATACACTTTTGGTACCGATTTGTAGATGATTTATTTGCCTTGCCTGCATATCTGGAACGTCTAGACAACTTGGACAGTTTCTAAATTTGATAAATAACAGTAAAAAGTAAAATTCAAGTTAGAAAAAGAATTGAATAACCATATAACATTTTTGGACCTATCAATATCACATTCAAAACGAAAAATTGAATTTAACGTGTTCAGAAAACCGATATATGTATCCCCATAGATTCGAAACATCCATACTCACAAAAAATTTCAGCCTACCGATCGATGATCCATAGAGTCTTTTTTTCCCCTATCCAAGAACAACCGTGAAGTTGAAATTGATACTATCAAAACAATAGTCGCAAACAATGGTTTCAGTCATAAGATAATTGATAAAATAATGTAACACAAAATCACAAATAGCCATAAACCAATTTTACCCTTCTATTAAAACACAAAAAACTAAAAAGTTCATTTTTCTTTCGTACTTCGGTGAAATAAGTGAAAAAATAGCCAATAATATATCAAAAGTTGATATCAAAATAGCTTTCAAATCAGAAAATAAATTGTCGTCTCAGTTATTCAATGCGAAGGATCCAACCCCAAATTGACTGTTTCGTACGGTTAGTTTACCGCACTATTTGCCTATTATTTCATTATTTTGAAATAATAGAAAATTGTTAATTAATTAAACTCGATGGTTAATTTCGATGGCTTCGAGTGGACTGTTTTTTTTTATTAGCGGTGATTCTGACTTCAAAGAACACTCTATGTGCGGTGGTCTACAACTTCCTTTATCTAATAATGATAAACCTCAACGACGATGAGGACTTGAAGTAAAACACTTAAAACAAAACAAACTAATATATTTTGATATCACTGTATACGATACCAAGCTAATGTAATGACAATTACACTACAAACAAGTGTAAGGTGGATTGCTACTTTTACAGCAATCGATTTAAGCTTGTACAATTACAAACGAACAATTTGACTATTACGAAAATAATAATTTTTCAGTATTTTCAAAGACTGAACGTTAGAGGTGCTCGATGCATCCCTTCTAATACAAAAAGAAGAAAATTAACATAATTGATTGGAAGGTCCATTTGGAGATGGACTGAATGAACAAAATAAACCTTCTTATTGGCTACAAAAGAATTATGAGATAAACGCAAGAAAATAAGGATACAATCAGTTTATAATTTGGAATGCTGTGTCATGTGAAATTAACGGGCATAAATATGTCAAATCTCTAGATGACTTTCCATGTTTTCTAAGACCATATATAATAAATAGAAAACAAATAAGCAGAAGTGTCAAATAATACTTCAGTTCATCTGGGGCAGCTGAAAAAATGGTACATCGAAATATTAACATAAAAAGGCCTAAATATCGAAGACACAACAATCTCGAACGGCAGGGCCGTCTCTAATGAGACGGAACATTTACTAAAATCACAAGTTTATGAGCTAACATGTTCAACTTGCAATAAAAAGTGTATAGGTCAGTCAGGACGTTCATTTTATACAAGGTATAATGAACATCGAATGGATTTCTCCAAAAATAAAAAAACTCCACGGTCGCAACACATTGCATCGAGAATGGCCACATATTCCCAATAATCGACAACCTAAAAATATTACATGTGGAATCCAAAGGAACGAATCTCAACTATCCAGAGTTCATTGAAGTTGATGCAGAAAAATATTCTTGAGATAATGAATGATCAAACTGATCTATATAATTCCCAAATTTTGAAGGCATTCAAATAACATCCTACTCTCATAATTACCCAAAATTTTTTATCTTTTCTACCATCTGGTCGAGACAAAATTCTTGTAACTCTTACATTTTTATTATCACTACGTTGTACCTGAATCTATATAAAATACCCTATAACATGTGCTTAGAGGTCAGTTGCCTGAAGATAAACGATTTTCGAAACTAGTTGCAAAAATGTAAACCTTACATATTGTAAAACATCTAAAAATTGTTGATAGTAAAATATAGTGATAAAAAATTTGTTTTAATTAATTTGACTATTACTATTTTATATTCCATTTTTAAGTTATTGCCTTTTATGCCCTGTATGCTCTAGGGTTTGAATATTATATGATTCTTGTGAAAATTACAAACGAGGGAAGGGCCATTTAAAATTGTTTGTTGAGTTCATGTTCAGCCACATTCTGCGCTACAGCAGCAATGTTTTCAGGTGTGCTTACTGGACGAGAACTTGAACGGTTTGTTTTATCAAATAACCATCCAGTTGACAAACTTGCTTCACAAATTAATCCACAAATTGCCGTTTCATATTTATTGAGTTTTCCACGTAAATTTCTAACAAATTAGATAGAATATTCACCACTTTGGAAGTAAGTTTTAAAAATTTCCCCATTTTTTTCAAGCGTAAATCGATCCATTTCGTTAATGTCAAATATTGATCTAATTTTCTGTCGAAACACGAAAGATAGAAGTGTTGCTGGACATGAAATAACTAGTACTTCAAAATGCAAACTCTAGATAGCACACAAAATTGTTCAATAAGTAAATATTCAATATTGAATTGTATCAGTCCTTACTTGGTGAAAATCCATATTAAATAATTTGAAATAAGGTTATTCTGATTTTCACAAATTTTTATTGTTAAACTCACAACAATTGTTTCGCTATCACAGTAGCATCATCAGGTAAGATCACATTTTGAATAACTAAGGTTGTTTCCGAAATCCGTGGCTATTTATATTACAGTAACTACAATAAATTTTTATTAGGCACTAAAACCCAAAAAAGGGTCCCTGAAAATTCCAGCTTATCTGAATGTATTTAACAGAGGTGAGCTATTTAAATCTATTTGTTCGTTAAGTAATATTCCAATTTTATTATGTTTATTTATCTCTAGGGATTCTAACAGAAATTAGAATCCCTTTTTTGGGTTTTAGTGCCTAATAAAAATTTATTGTAGTTACTGTAATATAAATAGCCACGGATTTCGGAAACAACCTTAGTTATTCAAAATGTGATCTTACCTGATGATGCTACTGTGATAGCGAAACAATTGTTGTGAGTTTAACAATAAAAATTTGTGAAAATCAGAATAACCTTATTTCAAATTATTAATTAGTAAATATTCAATATAGAGCAAGATAAAATTCTACTTAAGAACAGTATTTATAAAATGCCGGTAGTTGAGAGATTTACCCAGATTGATACCTCTGCAACATAAAAGATTCCTTATAAGTACTCCATGTTTCGGTTGAATGGATAGTATTTACTCAAAATCCCTGGACAACAAACAAAAAGGAGGAAAACGGATAAAGGGGATACTACTTTTATAGCACTCGCATTATACTGTCCCCACATACGCTTTCACACAAAGTAAAGCAGGATTTGATTTTATCCGAACTTCACGAGTTTTAAGTTTATCAAAGTGCTTCTGAATATGTTATTCCTATATTTCCGCTCCATTTAAATTCCATATACAGAATTCGATTAAAGAATTGGCGAATATTATTCAATTTCGGCTGAAATGGTGTAAACTGGATTTCAACATCATTATTCTTGTTGGCTTTATCTGTACCTTATTCTGTAGTATCGAGATTAATTTATAAATATCCGCGAATGTTATACATTTTTTTCATTGACGTGCTGTCTTACAAAATTAATCGAATATTAGGGAATCTCTGAAAACCTTTTGTATTACGATGAGGAAAAATTTTATAATAGTTCTTTTGGAAAATGGAATTTCAGATATATTCAGAGAAATTATGAATAAAAAACAATATTCTTTTTCTACTAATATTTTCTTTACCATAACTTCTTCAGGTGAGTACTACTGGATACTGATTTTACAATGTTCGAGAATTTCTATATATAGTGTGCAGGTTCATAACAAAAAATAGAGGGGATGAAGAAAGTTTTACAATTCTTTGGGAATTCCAAAAAATAATTAAAAAAAGATTCAATAGGGGGCGCTTCTTAATTCTGTTTGGTTGTTTGATAATATATGCTTTTTATGATATCTATTAATTCCTCATGTTTGTAAATAGGTTTAATCTGAAACTTTTATTTTCTAGGTGTAAAATTTCAAAATTACTAATAAAAATATGTTCTGTGTTCAATAAGTGTTCTGCATAGGTTGAATTTCTTTTTTAGACTGTTTGACTGACTTATACAAAAGGGCAAGTACCGCAAGTTTATTATTTTTCGTTAATATTTCCAATGAATTATTAGTTTTGAAATAAATTTTGAGGTTGTGATTCATCTTAAGATATCTAGCTACCTTTTCTATTTTACATCCTAAGAATCTCAATGAAATATTAGATTATTGATTTCGAGATATACCAATGACAGAGCCAGTTTTAATTGTATTTTCCCGAAGAAACTTTCGATAATTAGAACATTAAAATCGTTGTTCAACGCAATCTACTTAATATTGTATTCTTTGTCAAAATTCTCACGTGACATAGTTATGTTGACTAATCTATATAATCATTTTATGCTTGCTTCTAAGTTTTGTGAAAAAATTCTTTTTTAGACTGTTTAACTGACTTATACAAAAGGGCAAGTACCGCAAGTTTATTATTTTTCGTTAATATTTCCAATGAATTATTAGTTTTGAAATAAATTTTAAGGTTGTGATTCATCTTAAGATATCTAGCTACCTTTTCTATTTTACATCCTAAGAATCTCAATGAAATATTAGATTATTGATTTCGAGATATACTAATGACAGAGCCATTTTTAATTGTATTTTCCCGAAGAAACTTTCGATAATTAGAACATTAAAATCGTTGTTCAACGCAATCTACTTAATAATATTGTATTCTTCGTCAAAATTCTCACGTGACATAGGTATGTTGGCTAATCTATATAATCATTTTATGCTTCTAAGTTTTGTGAAAATGGCTGATTTGAACTGAAGTGTTATAGTATGCTTATATGGATTAGCCAACATACCTATGTCACGTGAGAATTTTGAAAAAGAATACAATATTATTAGGTAGATTGCGTTGAACAACTATTTCAATGTTCTAATTATCGAAAATCTCTTCGCAAAAATACAATTAAAACTGGCTCTGTCATTAGTCAATAATAATTTAACTGAAATTAAATACTTTCAGTAACATACTTAGAATTAAAAACAGAAAATGTAAGTAGATATCCAAAGATGAATCAAAACTTTAAAATTTCTTTCAAAACTAATAATTCATTAGGAAAATTGATAGAAAATAATGGAGATAAAATATCTCAGAAAAAGAAATCTGGTGTGTATAAGCTAACTTGTGGTACTTGCCACTTTGTATATGTTGGTCAAACAGGAAGACCGTTCCAGATGAGACTAAGAGAACATGAAAAATGTTATTTCAACAAAAAAAGAAATTCGACCTATGCAGAACACCTATTGGACACAGGGAATATTTTTAATAGTAATTTTGAAATTTTTCACATAGAAAATAAAAGTTTCTGATTAAACCTATTAAGAAACATTAAAAATTAATAGATATCATAAAAACATATATTATCAAACAACCAAACAGAATTAAGTAGCTACCCCTTATTGAATCTTTTTTGAATTATTTTTCGGAATTCCCAAAGAATTGTAAAACTTTCTTCATCCGCTCAATTTTTTTTATGAATCTACACTATACACATAAATTGTCGAACATTGTAAAATCAGTATCCATTAGTACATGGTATGACGAAACGATTGAAGTGAAATAAAATATTAGCGGAAATAGAATATAATGTTTTATTCATAGTTTCAAGAAGAATTGCCTTCAAATAAAGACCGAAACAATCATAGATATATTTAGAGACTTTATTCTTGACTTTTCTGAGAATAACTGATTGCCAGTATCTTAATACTTAGTCTCTTATTCTTTGCACAGCTCATGTTTGATATGAATAAAACTCTTTATTTTATTTCGTAGGTGTATATTTTCACCGATTTAAAAAGAATCAGGGACTTTCAAATACAACTCAATCGGTAAATTGATAATTGCAGTTATTTTTTTAACAAATCCCTATAATGTATGTATCGGATGCTTTTTCTAGAGTAATAGAACTTTAAATTGAAATAAAACACATTTAAATTAAGATTGAAGCCAAATGTTTCTTATTTGAAAGAGAATTTGATGACATTTATGTTTTAAAAATAGTTTCCGGCATATGTTCACTACGACTAGCTCTGAGGAAACGCATTCGACCAGACCAATTCT
Source organism: Megalocaria dilatata (assembly GCA_034642435.1). Taxonomy (NCBI): domain Eukaryota; kingdom Metazoa; phylum Arthropoda; class Insecta; order Coleoptera; family Coccinellidae; genus Megalocaria; species Megalocaria dilatata. Next base: position 46,629,394 of record CM067856.1, read on the forward strand.
GGACCACTATTTCCAGTGATTCAGGCCTTATTTAATCAATAACACGAGTTATGTTGGCTTCCAAAGCGTCTATTGTTTCTGGTTTATCAGCATAAATTAATGACTTGACATAACCCCAAAGAAAATAATGCAGTGGAATTATGTCGCATGATCTTGGAGGCCAATTAATTGGACAATTTCTCGAAATAATGTTATCGCCAAATATGTCTTTCAATAAATCAATTGTTACGGTAACAGCATGATGTGTAGCACCTTTTTGTTGGAACCAAAACACTTCTGGGTCAACACCATTCAAATTTTGAAAAAAAATAATCATTGATCATCGATCTTTAAAGAGCAGCATTCACTGTAACAGCATCGTTTTTAAAGAAGTATAGACCGATGATGCCTCCAGCGTGTAAAGCACACCATACAGTGCATTCTTCAGGATGCAATGGAACCTGTATAACTTCTTGGGGATTCTTTTCACTCCATATACAGCAAATCAACCAGAAATGAGCTTCATCACTAAACACAATTTTTCGATAAAAATGTGGATCAACTTCAAGCTGTTCTAGGGCTCAATCAGCAAACAAACGACGCTTATTATGGTCAAGTAGCTTTAGTTCTTGAACCAGTTGGATCTTGTATGGGTCTAGACCAAGATCTTTACGCAAAATTTTCCATATGGTGGATGTACAAAGGTGTCCGTTATTTACGAAATTGATTATTTCTCTTGCGACTCCCTCTAAATTTTTAGTTTATCATCTAAAACAAAATATTAGACCATCATAAGCCTCTAATTTTCATAACAACCCTTGACCCAAAGACGATACATTTTCCATTTAAATTGAATGGGATTTTGCCACTTTTTGCAAATATTTCTTTTTTTTCTTGGACTTGTTTGTTCGTAGCAATAACAAACTCATATTCTTGTACAGAAATGAAAGCTCTTCAAAAAAGGTCTCCTAAAATTTTTCGATAAATTTACTTTCGACGAATAAGCTGCTCTGATGGGCGATTATGTAAACCATAAATTTCACGAAGTGCTCTCTCTATAAGTTTGGCGAACAGAACACTGATTTTGAAAATAAATTTCAACAATTTGTAAACGTTGTTGCGGCGTGAGTTTTTCCATGATAATTTATTTATGCTTACTGAACAGAAATGTCAGAACAAAATGGCTTCTACCTTCTGTCAAATCACAGTTATCCGTATCGAAAGTTCCATCACTCTAAAAAACACACGATATTTAAAACTCTTATGTAGTCTCTCAATCCCGTAACTGACATGGTCCATCGTGCTGCATTGATCATTTTCGTAAATTCCTCACTAAGTTATCACGAGTGTTTCAAAGCGTTCATCTTCAGATAACTCATTTCCATTTACTCGACTGTGAAACAATTGAACGTTTTCTCTGCTACGGTATGATTAGGGCTGTTAAAAATTTCACGAATATACGACATCAACTTTATATCCTATTGGATTCATGAAGAAAAAAATTAATTTGACGCATACGATATACAAATTTGCTGAGTCAAAACTGTACAATATGGGTTTTGGGACCTTTATGAGATTGTTAAGTCTCAGTATAGAACATTAGATAAATACTCAAAATCAATGCAGAAACTCTCGAAACCAAAAACATTCATACAGTTTATACAGTCATAATGCTAACTGGTGTTCTTCTTTACAGGTAGGATAACTACACCTGGAAATTTCATTTCAATGAAGAAAACGAAATTCTTTTTCAATAAATGATAAATAAAATAATAGGAAGAGATTTTTTACTTGATAGAAGGATTATTAAAAAAAAAATAAATATCATACAGATTTATTCTGTTAAACTCTAACCAATTTTAGAATTAAATGAAATGAATGTCTAAGAACATACTGTGTAAATTTAATAGACTATAGACACTTATCGCACATTACCAAAGGGAATAAAAGAATTCAAAGAAATATAAATATTCATTTAAATTTACTGAATTAATACTTGAAAGGGACACACTTTTGCTTCGTTCCTTGTTTTATTAAAACCAAATTCCTTTCCAAAAATGCAAACCTCAAGAACTTCTTCAAACATTACTTGCTCAAAATGAGTTCATTCAAAAAAATTCCTAAAACATGCAGAACGTCCTTAGAAAGCAATTTAAAATTATTACAACGAAAACTCAGCCCTACTTCACATTCAAAAAATAAAGATAATTACCATACCAACTGAATATGTAATATTTATGGTAATATATTTTGTTAATTATTTTTATTTTTTGAATGTGAATGATGAATATCACGAGTCTGAAGGGAACAAAATCAGTCAAATGTTTTCAATGGTTTTATCGATGAAAAATTATAAATTACGGACATGTTTTCTTTTCAGTAAAAAATACCTCGTTTAGTATGCTTTCGAATGACATATCAATTTTTGTGCTAGCTGTTTGTCCTCTGCCATAATATCATGGCTAAAAAGATAACAACGAAAAGTTTAAATATTCGAAACCTAAATTTGCTCTGTCTTGAAGATTCTCGTGTTTGAATATCAAAGTAAATATTGAATTTAAATCTGACAGTTTATGTCGCTTAAAAATTATTTTTATTCGAGATAAAAATTCATGATTTCCATGAGAATTACTTTAGTATTCAATCAAGATAGAGCAAATTTAGGTTTGGAATATTTCAACTTTTCGTTGTTATCTTCTCAGTCGTGATATTATGGCAGAGGACAAGCAGCTAGCACAAAAGTTGATGTGTCATTCGAAAGCTCAGTAATTGAGGTATTTTCTGCTGAAGAGAAAACATGTCCATCATTTATAATTTTTCACCGATAAAACCATTGGAAAAATATGACTGATTGTGTTAACTTTAGGATCATGATATTCATCTCACTACCACGCCCCCAGTAAGAAACTTTTGGCATACAGAACTTATTATCTTGTAGTAAATTTAATGCCGTTTCCAGATATGTGATCAAATTTGATGAGGCTACAAGAATAACTGAAGTATGATTGATTTTATGGAAAAACTTGAAATATTTCGTGATATCAAGACATATTAAATTGAAGCCTGATCATCAACATTTTGACCATGTGTCATTGACATTTCTTGTTGCAATTAACTTGTATGATCTCCCCTTGAAGTTTGGCCCTTTTAAAAGTAGACACCCTGTATAAGGTCTATGTAAGTTCTCACATCTAATCAGTTTAGATGCAGAAAAGGATGAAACCACATTATGGCGAAACAATTATTGTTTCTTAATTAAATATTTGGGCAGATTTTATTTTATTCGCTATTTACATAAATATACAATTTTAGTAATAGTTAGGTTATCATCATGCTTTTCCGGAAAATAAAAAATCAATCTGAATTAAACATTTCAACTTCCCAAGAACCCAAAACCCTCAGTCCAGTTATTCGATCCTACTCAAAAGTGGGATGCTGCTAATTATCCTTACGCATTTGTCGGTTTCTCAAAGAACGTAATCTGGTTAACTTCAGAATAGCTTTCAATAAGTAAGCAAAGATGCTTTTACAATATCAGCCGGATAGCTTTCAATGAACCCTCAGTATTCAGAAACAAATTCAATAGAAAGTTAGTACCTCATTGTACAACAAGAAAAGTTATAATGAGATACTGTAAAGGGTGGTTCCATTTCATCCTAATGAAATTATCGACTAACGAACCGTGACGAGCAGACTGAAGAGAAAGTTGATATTCAATAGGGTGGAATTTCATTAGTTCCTGATAAAAGTGGAATGTTTCTAACACCAGTTAGTAGAAGCATTTGACGAGCTGTCATGGTGAATTTTTCTATTTCCTAATATATTGAAAAATTAATACATAATGTAAACATTTATTCAATATTATCACCATTGTTTTTTCATAACATCACTTCTTCGGGTTAGGATGATCTCTGTACATTTCGAAATAGGATCCTTCATGACTATTTTATTGAGCTGATTCACTCCGTTTATATTGGCATATTTTACGTTTTTGAAAATTGGCGTTTCGTTAAATAATATTACATGAGGTTATTCTTATTTCTACGAATTTTATCATTATTTTAATACAACGATAGTTACGCTAACTGAGTAGCATCTCCAGGTATCTTACATCTTTGAATAACTGAAAAAACTGAAAAGCTTAATTTGAAATCTTCAAGTTTCGGAAACTTTTCAGTCCGGTCCTGTTACTTAGGACTTTAAACCATATACCTATGCTTTAAACACGATTGTAACTGGATATACTATGTCAAATATCAGTGTATCTTAACAATTGTTTTGACTTTCGCGAATCTATTAAAAGATGCCGCCAAATATTTTGAGAGTTCAAGTAAAATGCAGCTGAAATATATTCCTTGGCAAATCCTCGATATTCGCGAGTGTTTAATTTAGTGAGTGCAGAAATGAATATTCTCAACAACTTGGCGAGTATTTGATTTTTTCATATCAGGGGGTATAATTCGTCAGAATGGAACATTTCAGGAGAAATCACCTAAAGAGAGCTACAAGCATTGTAGAAAGACTCCCTTAAAAAATTTTACATTTTTTTTTTCTATAGTGTGAAACACATGAACCCGGTGATTCCAAGGGCTGTTTGATGTTGGATGAAACCACGAATCGTGGTTCAACTTCGGACCGGACGAAGTGGATATATGTCTTGTACTGTGATCGATGTTTTTGCGTATGAGGGTTTGAAATCGTGGCAGTGTACCGAGATTGTGCTGATTTTACTAACAGCAAGCCACTCGTCGGTTTCAAGTATTCTCAGTCCTCGTAGAGAGCAGCAGACGCCATCGTGTTGATGAGCCACAAACAGCAAAATCGATCCCCGATTGTCTGTAGACTTCCATTTTTTCTCTGTGCAGATCTTAGACGTATTAAATAATAAGGATAATATGGTGCAGATTTATTGGGTTGAGGGCAGGATTAGCTCACACTGAGGATGAGTTTTTGATGATTAGTTACAATGGTCGACAAGATTTTTGTAACACAAAGCAGATCTTATTTTTTTTTATGGAAATACCCTTCTAATAATACACTATGGAAAATTCGTTATGTGCTTGTACTGATAGTAATGGTTTAATGCAGGAACTTGATATTAATCATTTCCCCTTTGAGTGGCGTTCATTTATAGATTCGTCTAAATATAGTTTCAAAGCTGTGTTTATTGCATAATGGAATTTTAAAATCCGCTATACCACTTGCCCATTCGGTAAAGATTAAAGAAAGTTAAAAAAATATGGGCAGTCTTTTGGATTGGATTTGGTTACAGCATTATATAACAAAAAGTGTGCCATAAAGAAGTGTATTTCAAGCGTGATCTAAAAATGTTAAGTTTAGACCTCTTGAAGACCCCAAAAATTTCCTTGTCTCCTCTTCACGTTAAACTTAGGCTGATGAAACACGTTGTGAAGGCTATTAATAAAGATGGAGATGGAATCAAAAACTTAAAAGTCTACCTCAAGTTACGTGATGGCAAATTAAAGGAAGATATTTTTATTGGGCCACAAATCAGAAATTTGCTGGACGTCGTTAATTTTACAGAGAAGCTCACCGGGTAGGTAACTCAGAGAATGGAACTCATTTGCGGGAGGATTTTTGGGCAACAATATGGATTGAATCTACCAACAGTTAGTTAATAAACTATGAGATGCCTACAAATCGCTTGGTACCTGAATTTCATTACAAATTTCATTCCTCCATTCACATCTGTCATTTAATGTTTCCCTAAAATTTGAGAGCTGTCAGTGACGAGCTGGGTGAAAGATTCCACCCTGATATTAGGACAATGGAAATTCGCTATCAAGGTCTACGGGATCCAGTCATGATGGGTGATCACTGCTGGTTTTTGAAGAGAGAAGATATAACCCCTCATAAAAGGAATAAATAGAATTTAATGAGTATTTTAAGTCAATATTTTTTATTTTTGCGTTTTTCTTATATATAAGGTACTTTAGTAGGTGTCAAACTACATAAACTCGATATGTCCGGCTAAAATATTTTGAAATCATTTTTTCTAGTACACATTAGATATTGCAACATTAAATGTGGTTCTTTAAATATAACAAGAAAGCCTCACATGTTACAACTTTTTTTTTCATTTTCGTATTTGGATACGTCCATTTTACCGTTATATGCTATTCAGCTTTGTTTTACAAACCAAAAAGAAATTTTTTTATTAGCCAGTGTTATCGGCGAATACGCGTCTCAAGTGGTTTCATTTTGTCAATTATTACGGAGCTTTTTCGATTGGCCTTTATCTTTATCCTCATACAATGTTACAAGATAAGAAAGATTTGGATATTGAAAGTTGCCAAGTCAATTCTAAACGAAATGATATGGCTGAATAATTCATCGCGAAATGAAGTGAAATTTGTTAATACCGATTTTACGTTGATACAAGTATATGATCGTGATACAGAGAGGTATGACCTCTCTGTATTTAGATGAATATGTCGGCAACTTTTGGCCAATTAACGAAACTAAAAAAACTCACAAGTTCGTTGAATGTTTATTTCGAAATTTTGATCTAAATTCAGCGTTTTAATAAACGCATGCTGCCAATCTAGACCTAGTGTCTCCAGAACTAACAGAACCGGACTTAAATTGCTGGGAATCGAATTTTTGTGAAAAAGTCTTTCAGATTTGTCTATTTAAACATTTTGTATTGGTGACTTTTATAATAATGGTTTATTTTGATGAGTTCTACCCTTTGCTAAGAAACGTCTCAACTTTGAAAACAATCCTGAAAAATGCACCGAGTTCGTTGCTGTGACTTGGTCAGCTAGTTATAATATTTTATTTATATTCAGGGATTAGAAGGCATCCAAATATACGATGCATTAAACTTTGATAAAGCATTACCTAGTAATAATCCCTCAGCTATCTACAGTCATTTCGAAGTCTCACCCTTGGAAAACCATCGAAACTTTTCGTATTATGTTTACCGATAAGATACTGACTGCACAATGCATCACATTCTGAGGACCTTGAAGACCCACGATCGCTGTTGTTCTGAGATTGATAATTTTATTTTGAGCTCTGGAAAGTTCAAGGATGGAGCAAAATTATGTTTGCTGACCTCTCAATTTTCTATCCATTTTTTTAGGTTGGTTGTTAAATTGATTAAGTCTTATTTTTGCAAACTTTCATGTGGAACCATGCCCTTATATAATAATAAACTGCCTCAATGATTATTTTGTTCACATGGAATAATATAAATTATCGAATACTGTCTACCATCCATTGTATGCTGAAATAAATAAATTTGGTACACCTGGTATGAAGAACTATTGTAATGAAGGTTTAACAGAATTTAAGACCCTTCAGATGATTAGATTACTCCATGCATTCATACTGAGTATCAGAGTATTCAAGGAAATAAAAAATTTTATAGGTTATATTGCACCTGAGAAGAAGACAAAATTTGCATAAACAAAGCTTTCATTGTACCAGGTTTTCACTAGATTTTACACTCTCTACAAATAGAGGTACAAAAAAAGTTGTGTGAAATCAAATGAGCTCTTTAAAAATGATTTCACAAAATGGAATATATACAGGGTGAACAAGATATTGAGTGCAACTTCATTTTTCAAATGGATCTGCCTTTATGTTTTCTTATTTTTGGTTAGGTCTTTCTCACCTGATTACTCATATATTGCTAATGTTGGTCGATCTTTCTTATTTTAACAACCTTGGAGTCTCAAATTCGAAGAACCACTTGGCAGGCTCAAGTGGTCAAGTGGTAGGCTGTGATAAATCAACAAATGACAGAAGCGGCAAAAAATCAAATGAAATATATTTCACCAAATTAATACACACAAGAATATCATTACTGATATAAATCTATCCTATATTTTATGTGAAGAACAACAAAAACATGAAAGCTAAAAGGGGAGAATATATGACGTTACATCCAGATCATTCTAAGTGAAAATATATTCATTAATGCTTAAAATTGTGTAAAAGATTTTCAAAGTCTTAAGAACAAGAGGCGTAGCATCTTACGGAATGAGAATCAGGAAGTTAACATTGTTGAGTATTTATGGTGGTATTAAATGAACAGTTACAACTAAAGAATAGCCACCATTATTTAATATTAGTTTTAATAGTATTTCATATCGTTTTCTCAAGTTGCTTAGACTATATAGGATAACATTATTATGGTTCAGATTGGGTTCATGAATAAATGCTTCAATTTGGTTTTTAATGATCTCAACACTTTCATTATTATCCGAGTAAATTTTTTCTTCAGGAACGGTCATAAAAACAGCGTTAAATCCGGACTATTTTATGTCCATGAGATAGGTGCACCATAACCGATTCAGAAATCAAATTTACCATTCATATAATCTCGAACTTCCAAAACTCTGTGGGGGAGTGCTCCGTTCTGTTGCCAAATTATTTGTTCCAATTTTTCAGCAGAAAAGAGTTGCTCCAAAAGCTGAGTTACCTTTGGCAGTATCTGTTCTTATATGCTTTACGTGTTAATATGTAGTAAAAAAATCGACCCCACAACTATATTATGAACAATGCCACACCAAACGTTAACAGACTTTTTTCCAGATTTTTGTTTCCCTAAGAATGTCTATTTTTTCTGTTGAACACGCCTGCTGTGGAAAACGATTTTTCATCTGTCCACATTATAAAATTTAATGAATTAAGACCTTCCTCCAATCTTTGCAGCATATGTTGATATTATTCTAAGCGTTTCCGCTTTTGGTCTTCTGTGAGGAGTTGTGCTGGTAGTAACTTGTATGGCCTATTATTGTTCTTTTTTAACACTCTATAAATCTTCGAACACCTTATTTCAAGTTCACGTGACGCTTTCTTTAATCCATTTTCTGGAATTTATAAAACAATTTTTAGGAAGTTGTGTGATTGTTTTCAACTTCAAATGTATTCAAGTTTGAGGATTTACGAGTATCAACAATTAATTATAATGACATTACCATCAAAATAAATCAATATGTCAAGTTCTTAATTCCTATTCCGTAAGACGCTACGTCTCTTTCTCTTGAAACTTTAAGAATCTCTTACACGGTTGAAAGTATTAAGAAATGTATTTTCACTTGGAATTGAATTAACTGGAAGTAATGCCACATATTCTATCCTTGCAACTTTCTTGCTTTCATAGTTCTTCACATAAAGTGAGAATATTTCAAATTGTTCACACTTGTGTAGGTACTAACTGTCTGAAACTCAAAATTATGCTTTACGTAATGATGTCAATAATATTATTCATTTCTGTGTAATGCATGTTTCAGAAATAATTTTATTGAATTTCAACGTGTTGTTACCAATGTCCTTTGTTAATTTATCACAGCCTACCACTTGACAATCGGCTACTGACCTTGCCAGGTGGTTCTTCAAATTTGAGAATTTGTTGTTCTCAAAATAAGAGAGATAGACCAATACTTTCATATATATTTGTGAAGAGAAGAGAAGGAGCTAGCCAAAAATGAGAAAATATACAGAATGACCCATTTGGAAAATGAAGTTGCACTCAATATCTTGTCCACTCTGTATATATTTCATTTCGTGAAATTATTTCGAAAAAATTCAGTTAATTTCGGGCAACTTTTGTGCATAACTTTTTGTATATCTCCATTTGTAACAAAGTTACAGGGAGGTCAAATTAAATAGAAAAATCCGGTACAATGAAAGCTTTTCTTAGGCGAATTTTCTCTTGTTCTCAAGTGCTGTATAACCTTTAATGAGTAATGTTGGAATCAGGAGAAATAAATAACTTGAATAATTCACGAATAATGAGAATCAATTTGTTGTGACTGCGAAAAATGAACATGTAGTTGAAAAAGCGAAAATGTTTTCATAACGACAGCGATATGACAACGAGGAGATCTGGAAACCTGAAACTTTTATGAATGGAAAGTACAAATTTGCATGTACAACGAATATACATGTAGCCGTCTTGTTTGAAATGAACATCTGTTACGTCCAGGAAGTTAGCGCGACAGCTTTGGAAATCAGGAAAACTGATAAGTGCAAACTTGGCCGCTAACACATGGCGCATTTTTATTCCAGGAAAATATGACTGATTTCATATGGACTGAGCAGAATATACCTATTTCTTTGGTATCGGAATATCTAACCATTATTTCATTTCACTCTCCCAAAGAAATGAATAATAAAAATTTTGGGGCATTTGAACCAATTCTTATCAAATATAATGAAATAAGGTTTTTCTGATTTCTACAATTTTTATTGTTATGTTTACAACAAATATGTCGCTATTACAGAAGCATCATCAGGCAGATTTACATTTTGAATAACAGTTATTCCAAATCAGTGTTCTGTACGCCAAACATCGTGAAATTTATGGTTTACATAATCGTCCATCAGAGCAGCTTATTCGTTGAACTATCGATAGATTTCAGACAACATTTTCTCTACTCGATGCAACAACAACAACAAGACGAAGAACTGTACGTACAAAAGAAAATATCGCCGCTGTAAGTCATAGTGAATGATGATCCAGATTTGTCTATTCGTCGACGTTCACAAGTTTGACTCTGTGCATTCACCACAAGGAAAATTTTGCCTAAAATCTTGGTCTACACCCATACAACAACCAACTGGTTCAAGAAGTAAAGCCACTTGACCATAATAAGCGTCGATTGTTTGCTGCTTGAAGTTGATCCACTTATTTATCGCAAAATTGTGTTTAGTTATTAAGCTGATTTCTGGTTGAACGGCTATGTAACCAAGCAAAAGTTCCATATTTGGAGTGAAAGCAATCCTCAAGAAGTTCTGCAGGTTCCATTGCATCCTGAAAAATGCACTGTATGGTGTGCTTTACACGCTGAAAGCATCATCGGTCCATATTTCTTTAAAAACGATGCTGGAGCTAGTATTACAGTTAATGGTGCTCGTTACAGATCGATGATCAATGATTATTTAATTCAAAACTTGAATGGTAGCACCCAGTAGTGTTATGGTTCGAACAAGATGGTGCTACACCTCATACTGCTACCGTAACAATTGATTTGTTAAAAGAAAGATTTGGCAATAACATTATTTCGAGAAATGGTCCAATTAATTGCCCTCAAAGATAATGGACATAACTCCACTGGATAATTTTTTTTGGTGTTATATCAAGTCATTGGTTTATGCTGATAAACCAGAAACAATAGACGCTTTGGAAGCGAGCATAACTCGTGTTATTGATGAAGTAAGGCCTGATTTACTCTAGAAAGTGATCCAAAATTAGTCTGGTCGAATGCGGTTCCTCAGAGCTAGTCGTGGTGGACATAAGCCGGAAATTATTCTTAAAACATAAATGTCATAAAATTATCTTTCAAATAAAACAAAAATTCGGCTTCAATGTTAATTTAAATGTATTTTATTTCAATATAAACTTCTATCACTCGAAAAAAACACCCGATATAAAATATCCTTTCGTTGCTTCCAGAAATATGCCTTTTAGATATTCATTATCTTTCAAAAAACCAACATAATAAAAGATTAAAAATAGTTTAGATTTATGCAAAATCCTCGAACTTTTTCTTGATGAAAAAACAAAGATAATTTGATTATCCTTTTTTTGATTAACAGAAAGATTTCGAGTTACGGCTACCAAATAATTCACAACCGAGTATTGAAATCAATATACAGTGTGCAAACTCCTCATGAAATAAAATTCTTTGTGTCCTTATGTTAGATAATTATGAAAAACACTGAGACACGTCAACTTTCAAATTCAACTTGTAGATTTTTATATTTTTAAAGCGTCTTAACAGCCGCATTTCAATTGAAAAAATATATGAGAGACGGTATTTTTATTTCCATAAAAATTTTAACATTATAACAATTGTTTCACTACGATGTGGCTTCTTCAGATATCTATAATCTTCTGACAGTAGAATGTAGATTATTCATAACAGACCATGATCATTAAAATCAGGTTATCAAGGAGCTTCGAAAAATATAAAAATATACAGGTATTCCATTTAAATTAAAGAAGACGGACTATGCTGGACCTGCGCGAATCACCCCATATATTTAAATTTATGTTTAAGCGCACGATTGAATTTGAAAGGTGACGTTTTATAATTTTTTAACATAAAGACATAAATAATTTTATTCCATAAGTGGTTTTACAATGTATAAGAACGCTGAAGGGTCTTAGGTTGAGTAAGTGTAATTTGGTTTGCTGGGTAGGAATAATTTATTGTTGGCATAAATAATGAGGAACATGTTTCTTTTCCTATTTTATTGTAATAATATTGATATGCGTTTCGTCTGTACTTGACATCAAAAGAAAATATTCCGTTTTCATTTCAATTATGATCAGGTGGAGCACATACGTATAACTTAATTAACATGGTATTTGGTTCCGAACTTTCTTGAATTATCAGGTTTGTAATCTAGTAATTATATTTAATTCTAAATGTTAGAACTAACTGAAGATTTATAACAGTCATAAGATACGTTTTAGGGATTATATTTTAAATGGTTATTTTATTATTTCTGTAGAATTTTTTGGATTTTATTACAAATTTTTCATCAATGATTGAATTTGCGTATGTATACAGGGTGTTCAAATGAAAATTTGACCCCCCCCTAGAACTCAGAAACTAAGAATTGTGGAAGATTTAAAAAAACAGGTCAATTTCAGTTTTGAGGAGGACGAATTTCCACCATGAGTTTGTTCCGAAAATACCACCCTGATGAAGGTGGCATCAACTCCAAAATTTTTTGAATAGGGAAGAGATGTCGAGTGTTGGTTAGTTTGGAAGTTATTCATGTTCTATGCACAACCCAGTCAAAATTTTCAAAATCGATTAACTATTCACGAAATAATGTTATTTGAATTTACCGTCAAAAGGTGATGCTAAACAGACATCTCATTCCTATTAAAAAAAATTAGGGATTGCTTCATCCCTCAGGTGGTTTTTTCGGAACTATGTCGTCATAGGAATTGTTTCTCCCTAACACAGAACTTGAAAATTATTTTTGGATTCTCTTAGGTTCTTGAATATTGGCGGTTCAACTGTCTGTACAAGATCACCATTTGACGGTAAGTTCAATATTATATTATTTCGTGAATAGGGACCGATTTTGAAAATTTCAACTGGGTTGTGTAGAGAACATAAATATCTATAAAACTAACCAATACTCGACATTTCTTCCCTATTTAAAAAATATTGGGGGTTGATGCCAACTTCATCGAAGTCTTTTTTTTGGAACTCATGATCGAAATTCGTCCTCCTCAAAACAGAAGTTGACCTGTTTTTTTAAAATCTTTGAAAAATCTTCGTTTCTGAGTTCTGGGTGGGGTCAAAATTTCGTTGGGACACCTGTATATGTATACATGGTAATGAAATGAAAGACAAATATTCTTATAAACAAGTATTAATTTTACATTTTCCATTTTAATGCCGGTTGTTGGAATATTTTGAGATATTTTTTGTGAAATTGATAATGAAAAGGATAGCACAAATAATTTCAACTGTTAACATGAGAATGGTTTCATGTGCTCATAATATCGAACCTACTCTTTGATACCTAAGACAAAAACAACCGGCCTTATTATTCAGGAATTTATAAATTAAGTATATATACATGAGTATTTCAATATTTATCATTTTTTGAAGGTTTTAATGGTATTCTGATTCATAATTTGTTAAGTTAACCTTTATCGAGTGAGAGGCAGAAATATAACTATAACCAATACCAATATATTTATATCAGTTTTAGTGAACTGATGTGTACTAGCACTAATAAATCGCTGACTATCGAAGTGAGTGTGGTTCTAATTATATCCAACTCTTGTTCCGACCACCGCAAGCAATTATCTTATCTGCTGACACATTCACCCCCAATCCTTAAAGCTAGAGTGGTATTTAACGGCGCCTATCCTTGGCCCTAATTTGTCAGAAGATTGAATTCTGGTTTATCTGCGTCGAAGTTGTGTCAAATTGAGTTATCTAGGGTAAATATGAAGTACATAATCGATAACCAGATTTGATAAGTTTGAGACGGAAATTGAGGGCTTTTTGATTATCAGATAAACACCTGCTCAGAATCGACTAAATAATGTGCTATTTTCAAACTGCAAGAAAATAAAACAACTATTTGATATAACCCTAGCACTAAATGAGCACAATCCATAATCAGAACAAGAACTTATAGGAATAGAAACAGATATAGAATTTATTTGAGCTTGCTACATCACAGATAAATAAATTAATCTTCAATAATTTACAAAGTGCTTCAGAGGTAGATAAATAGTATCAGGTGTTTTTTTTAGAGTAGTTGAACATTCGATAGGGATAACTGTGATTTGATAGGAGGTAGAAGCCATGTTGTTTTGACATTTCTGTTCAGTAAGCATTGACAAATTAGCATGGAAAGACTCACGTCGCAAAAACGTTTACAAATTGTTGAAATTTATTTTCAAAATCAGTGTCACATTCGCCAAACTCATAGAGCACTTCGTGAAATTTATGGTTTACATAATCGTCCATCAGAGCAGCTTTACTATCCATAGATTTCGGACAACATTTTCTCTACCCGATACAACAACAACAACAAGACAAAGAACCGTACGTACAGAAGAAAATATCGCTGCTGTAAGTCATAGTGTTAATGATGATCCAGGTTTGTCTATTCGTCGACGTTTACAACAAGTTGGACTTTGTGCATCCATCACATGGAGAATTTTGCGTAAAGATCTTGGCATACATTCATACAAGATCCAACTGGTTCAAGAAGTAAAGCCACTCGACCATAATAAGCGTCGTTTGTTTGCTGGTTGGGCCCTAGAACAGCTTGAAGTTGATCCACTTTTTTATCGTAAAATTGTGTTCAGTGATGAAGCTCATTTCTGGTTGAACGGCTATGTGAACAAGCAAAATTGCCGTATATGGAGTGAAAACATTCCTCAAAAAGTTCTGCAGGTTCCCTTGTATCCTGAAGAATGCACTGTATCCGGCGTGTAAAACACACTTTACCCAGCGTGGCATCATCGGTCCATATTTCTTTGAAAACGATGCTGAAGCTAATGTTATAGTGAATGGTGCTCGTTACAGATCGATGATGAATGATTATTTGTTTCAAAATTTTAATGGTATCGACCCAGAAGTATTTTGGTTCCAAAAATATGGTGCTACACCTCATGCTGCTACCGTAGCAACTGATTTATTGAAAGAAAGATTTGGCGATAACATTATTTCGAGAAATGGTCCAATAAATTGGCCCCCAAGATCATGCTATATAACTCCACTGGATTATTTTCTTTGGGATTATGTCGAGTCATTGGTTTATGTTGATAAACCAGAAACAATAGACGCTTGGGAAGCCAACATAACTCGTGTTACTGATGAAATAATTACTCGAAAAAAAATTGGTCTGGTCGAATGCGGTTCCTCAGAGCTAGTCGTGGTGGACATATGCCGGAAATTATTTTTAAAACATGAATGTCATCAAATTATCTTTCAAATAAAAGAAAATTGGCTTCAGTCTTAATTTAAATGTGTTTTATTTCAATTTAAAAATCTAACACTCTAAAAAAAATACCTGATATATAATTATAAATTTTAAAATAAATTAAACATAAAATAAAATTCGACAGATAACAATAGCAACTGGCTTTAGAACAATGAAGGATAATATCTAAATTGAAAATCTGGGATTAAAATCTGAACTTTGGAGAGTAAAATTTCTTTATCTCTCTCTATTTTATTTATATTCGTTCAAAGAATACAAATACTAGTGCTATGCGTGTGTATTTCTCCGTAAATGTTTTCCTCTCTAGTCTGCCGCGATAAAGCGAGAAGCTAGAAGCGGTTCACCATGGGCGATATTCTTCATTTCCGCACAGGGCCCAGGTGTTTGTTCTTCAATATTATATCCTAAGCTTTCGTGAAAAATTTCCAAAAATACAAACTCCCGTTAAAATATACATACACTCTTATTTTCGTGCTATTGGTGAATGAACTGAGGTGATAGTTGAATTCGATTAGAAATTTATTTTATGTTGATCGAAAGTTGGCAATAGGTTTAGTTGATGTTACGCTGACGATGAGCTGTCTTAACTCAATCTGATGAATTATTGAACCGCTCCAAAACTTTTAGTACCTTGGTGGGGTAGCGGATAAGAGAAGTTGTGGGTGCGAGTCCTTCTTTTACCCATGAGTGTTGTTGTGTAAATCAAGTAGTGACATGACAGTATATCGTAGTAGTATGCGAATTCTAGGATAAGCATAATTTATAGGGATTGTAGAGAAATAATGGACCATAATTCGTTACACATTCGTAACACATCCCGAATGTAATATAGTACAGTGTACAATTTCGAGTTGTTTCACTTAAAATTAAGGAAATTGGTTTAGGTGAGCTTTGAACTGCACTTATGGGGAAAACACTATCTTGCTCGTAGATGAATAGATCGCTGGTCTTTTTCATCGTTACTCATTTTCACTGACACAATGTACTACTCAATTACAAGTAAATATTACAAATAATACTTTCAGGCCTTTAATTTCGGTATTATTTCATCATGAGAGTCTGAACGAAAGTGTTCCTTGAGATTGAAATTGTGAAGTTATTAATGAGTGCGAATAGAGTTCTTTCTTCGAAAGCGTGTGAACTCTTAAATTTAGCGAAAGAGATGAGACGTGGGCCATGAAAAGCGGGGTATTCCTTGGCTGTGGGTTGCGTAATTGTAAGCGGTTGTCTGCCGTGACCGCTTGGTAGAAGCGCGTATAGATTGTGGAAATGTGACTTGGGTAAATTGCATAAAGAGACTGTGAATGGAACTTACTTGTTCAAAGAGCTAAGAGTGACTGTCTCGTTCCAAAGGCAGGGAGATATATGAATCTTGGTCGAGGCGTCACCAGAGACTGTAGCGACACTATCAGCTTCAAAACTCACTCGCAGGTATATTGTGAGACAGGTAAAAATTCTACTCCGCCTAATGTCGAAGCGTCTAAAAACTTTTCGGTGACTTATATCTCATTAAGATTTCTACGGAAAATGAGGTACTTTTGAAAGGTTTAAATTAGAGAGCCGGCTGGGATGATCATTATGACCGAATAGATTGCAGCTCTGCACCTGGTAGATACAAACCTTGTTCGAATAATCGAATAATATGTATATGTTATCGGAAATTGATGGGATTGATTAAATGTTGAGTAATGTACGTATACTTCAAACCAATTTGGAACGAATGATGATTCACTTGATGTAAATACTACTATCTTAATCTGAATATAAACAGTTAAATAACAATAATAATTCAAAATAATAATCGATGATTATACTTCTATATTCTTGACAATCATCAACAACATGTGAATTTTTTGATATTCAAAGTTTTCCTAAAGTAATATCACTTTAAGCGTTCACAATAATTGGAAAAATTTAATAGTATAACGCAAAATACTAGCAAAATTTATAATTTACAAAGTAACAAAGCAAATTGTTTCACTTACAGTTTTTGTAATTCTTAGATTGTTACCACAAAATGATTTTCACACTGAAGTAGGTTTAACGATATTACTGTAAAAATGTTTTCATACTGAAAAACTTCGAATATAAAATATAGTCATAAAATCTTGTCTTATGCATACAATCTACCCTGTGTTGTTCCAGGAAAGATTATATCGAAACGGGAGCCCAAAAGTCTGATATCTCCAGTTTACGGCAACTACCGCACTATGTCGATTCCTTTTCTTCTTCAATGTCAAATCCAAGAATTTATGTCTTTTCGCATTTTCTTGGGAAAGACGATCGATAAATGCATCTGAAATACTTACATTGGAGTATATTATTCTAATAATGAAGTTGTGGAACTTAGATAAAAGGGCAAACTGGCTGGATTTCTTGAATGTTGAGTTATTTCAACGAATATTCGTACGTATCGGGTATTTTTTGATAGAGTGATAGAACTTTCGATAGGGATAACTGTGATTTGACAGAAGGTAGAAGCCATGTTGCTTTGACATGCCTGTTCAGTAAGCATTCACAAATTATCATGGAAGACTCACGTCGCAACAACGTTGACAAATTCTTGAAATTTATTTTCAAAATCAGTGTTTTATTCGCCAAACTTATAGAGCATTTCGTGAAATTTATGGTTTACATAATCTTTCATCAGAGCAGCTTATTCGTCGAATTATCGATAGATTTCGAACAACATTTTCTTTTCTTGATACAACTACCACAACCAGACAAAGAACTGTACGTACAGAAGAAAATATCACTGCTTTAAGTCATAGTGTTAATGAAAATCCAGATTTGTCTATTCGTCGACGTTCACAGCAAGTTGGACTCTGTGCATCCACCACATGGGAAATTTTGCGTAAAGATCTTGGTCTACACCCATACAATATCCAACTGGTTCAAGAACTAAAGCCACTTGACCATAATAAGCGTAATTTGTTTGCTGATTGGGCCCTAGAACAGCTTGAAGTTGATCCACTTTTTTATTGTAAAATTGTGTTTAGTGATGAAGCTCATTTCTGATTGAACGGCTATGTAAACAAGCAAAATTGCCGTATATGGGGTGAAAACAATCCTCAGGAAGTTCTGCAGGTTTCACTGCATCCTGAAAAATGCACTGTATACTGTGCTTTACACGCTGGAGGCATCATCGGTCCACATTTCTTTGAAAACAATGCTCGAGCTAATGTTACAGTGAATGGTGCTCGTTACAGATCGGTGATCAATGATTATTTGTTTCATAATTTGAATGGTATCGACCCAAAAGTGTTTTGGTTCTAACAAGATGGTGCTCTCATGCTGCTACCGTAACAATTGATTTATCGAAAGAACGAATTGGCGTCAACATTATTTCGAGAAATGGTCCAATTAATTGGCCTCCGAGATCATGCGACATAACTCCACTGGATTATTTTCTTTGGGGTTATGTCAAGTCATTGGTTTATGCTGATAAACTAGAAACAATAGACGCTTTGAAAGACAACATATCTCGTGTTATTGATGAATTAAGGCCTGAATTACTCGAAAAAGTGGTCAAAAATTGGTCTGGTCGAATGCGGTTCCTCAGAACTAGTCGTGGTGGACATATAACGGAAATTATTTTTAAAACATGAATTTCATGAAATTATCTTTCAAATAAAAAAAATTTGGCTTCAAACTTAATTTAAATGTGTTTTATTTCAATTTAAAGTTCTATCACTTTAAAAAAACACCCGATTCATACAGAATTTGGCGATAAAGTGAATATCACGAGTGTCAAACATCACGAAGTTAGTGATGATCCCGTAGTGAATCTAGCAAATTTATTTTCAACTTAAAACCGGAAAACCTTTCCACACTTCAAATATCCATCAGCTGAAAAATCATAAAAAGGGTATACAGAAATTTTTTCAAGAGATTTTGGTGAAAGTTAATGAAGGATGTTTCACGAGTGAAACGGTAATCAAAAAGATAGTCATGAAGATCTGCGACCATTAAGAGCAGAACTCTCAGATGGTTGTCAAAAAATATAAACGACAGTCCTCCTAAACAAGGCAGGAGATTTTCGTTTAACTTCAAAAGATAACAGTTTGTTCCAGATACCAAAATAGTATTATTTGTACTTTCAAGAAAAGTTATTTATTATCTTTCATGCAGTATAAATTGAGTATATCTCATTTAAATTTCTTCAATGATGAAAAGGTTCTTAAATAGTTTATGTTGTTACAATGAATATAGAATGAAATATGTTCTTTAGAAATAATTATGCTTTACTACCAAAGAATCTAAAGTTTTGTCCTAATTATTGTGACTGCAATTTCGAGTCAATGTTCCATTTTCTGACAACTGAAAATTGAACAAAATGATACAGGGTATTTAAGGTAATAGGAACAAAAAATTGATAACCAGAATGCAAGTATTATAAAATGCTGGCACATCGAAAAGAAGTGGTAAGTGGATTCGAATTTGGCGAATCTATTAGATTTACATAGAATCTTATAGACTTTCATTACAATTGGTTGGGAAAAAAATTCATTATTTTTTGAGTGAACTTCAAGACTTCATTTAAAAAGTATCGGATTGTTCTTTTTAGGTCAAACATGCACCGTTTTGTTCTATAATTTGTTGCCATTTTAAAGGTAGCTTCGTAATGCCTCTTTCTTAGAGTTATTGATAATTATTGGCAAAAAATTCCAGTAAAAGATTTTTGCATTTTTTGCGTGAGCTTCAAGACTCCATCTAAAAAATTTCGGATTGTTGCATTTAGGTCAAATATGCACCGTTTTGTTCTATGATGTCTTGCCGTTTTAAAGTTAGCTTCGTGATGCTCCCTCAAGAGATCTTGGTCCTTATTGGCAGTAATTTAATTTCCCAATCTTTTCCTGATATCAATTTCTTATCACGCAGGAAAATTTGCAATGCGAAAACAAGATGGTAATCGCTTGCTGCCACATCCAGACTATATGGTAGATGCATTAAAATTTCCCCACCAAGTGTAGAGGTGTAGAGGTACAGCTATTATCTGTAATTTATATTGTGCTTCATTGATTCACAAGTTTCACTTCATAATTTAATTACCCGAAGAATTGATATGTTGATTATGATACTACTATACACTAACGATCTCTTTCGCAAATGAGAAATGAAATGTATAATTCGATTAAAACATAACTGAGACATTAATTCCCCAGTGCATTCTTAAGTGAAGAGTTGAGTCGCCTATACGTACACAATATCCTCGGGTTCTAATTATAACTAGGATGAGGTGACATGAAATCCTCATCAGGATATAGTTCAAGTTGTTTGTAAATCAAATTTAATTTCACTGTTTCCTGATTATTTAGATGGTATTAAAATTTCAGAGGTGGGTTCATCCAGATGTACTACTCTGTCAAGAAAGTACCGGGAATTTTCAATTAAAACAACATTTTTACATTTAATCGTCAAAATTTATTGGGTCGCCTTCAAAATAGGCTCCATTTGCTCCAATACATCTATGCCAACGGCACTTCCAATTATCGAAACATTTTTTATAGGCGCTTTCCGGGATGGACTTTAGCTCTCGCGCCGAATTTTGTTTTATGGCTTCAATCGACTCAGAACGGGTGCCACGAAGGGGCAATTTTAGTTTTGGGAAGAGGAAAAAGTCGCAGGAAGCCAAATCCGGCGAATACGGTGGTTGCTGAAGCACGTTTGTTGAGTTTTTTGCGAGAAAGTCAGTCACAATCATAGCTCGGTGAGAAGGCGCGTTATTGTCATGCAAAATCCATGAGTTGTTCGCCCACAAATTTGGCCGCTTCTTACGGATACGCTCACGCAAACGTTTTATAACGCCTAGGTAATACTCCTTGTTTACCGTCTGACCCTCTGGAACGAATTCGTAGTGCACCACGCCACGGATATCGAAGAAAACAATGAGCATCACCTTCATTTTCGAGCGGCTCGTGGGATATCTTAAGATCATGTGCTATCTCTCTCAAGCTGGTACGACGGTTTTCCAGCACCCTTTCCTTAATTTTATCGACGTTATCTTCGAACGAAGCCGTCGATGGGCGACCACTTCACGACCGTCCTTGAAGGCTCTGTACCACTGATATGCACGAGTTTTCGATAGAGCATTATCACCAAAGGCCTTTTGCAACATTTTCAATGCATCGGCACACGAAAATTCATTTGCAACACAAAACTTTGAACAAATTCTTTGCTCAACGTAATCACCCATAGTAAAAATCGGCACGCACTCTGACATCGACTGACTTAATCAGCTGTTGCAAACACACTAGTTGACAGATCCCGCTCAAGCTTGGCATAGTAATTAAGGACAGTGGTACCAACCTAGGAAAAAAAAATTTTACCTGCCTCATTGCCCTGCCAGATTTAAATCGATAATTCCCGGTACTTTCTTGACAGAATGTATTTCAACGAAAGTTTTCAACTTGATAAATGGATTTTTTTCGAATATAATAAGTTCCGAGCCTTCCACTTCGTTAGTGTTCCAATTATGTTTTTCTTTAATATTTTACTAGTAATTAAAAATCTGACGTTAAATTTCATCACCTAAAACATGTCATCCCATATCATGAGGCGCCTCGATCAAACATATCTTCGTGATGACCAATATGGGTAAACTTGTATGCACAACAAGTTAAAGAGAAATATTTCAGTCATGAAAGGTTGAACGAGGGAATACCTGTCATTAATTCCGAAACTGTAAGGGAAATTATGGATGCTGGAAAAGATGGCTCGAGAAGCGGTAAATGATACCTTGGAGAGTTCAGTAAAGCGGCATTAAATGTGCTCCCAGAGGAACAACAATTCACAACTCGTACAGTGTGGGAATATTACCTATAGGATTTTCCCGGATATGTTCGGTTTACCACATGATAGCTAGAAAGGTCTCATGGAGATTATAAGCATGATTTTGATAATTTAAATAATATTATGTAGTAAAATGTTTCGATTTCATTCAATACTCGGAAATTTTGTTTACGTGATCGTATCTACATTATTTTGTGGAAGTATATTTGTACTTCACCAATTTTGGTTTTCCATAGGCCTAGCATTTTCAAATTAGTCAATATTTGGAGAAAATGAGACAATTTTGTTCTACTGACTTGAAAACTTAGAAACTTTTCCGTCGAAATGTCGGTATTTGTTCATTTTTAAATAATATAGTCTTAATTTATTTCAGTAAACCTGTATTGTACCGCACTTGGATTGCGGAATATTTCGAAACAACAAAAAAAAAAGCAAATTTATTAATCGCAACGAATAGTTACAATGTGTTGCTTGGGGCTGATTCTAATGAAGTGTTGAAGTGGCTAACTTAAAACACCTTTAAAGTAATAATAGCACCAGGATGATTAAATGGCTTTCTTTGTTTAGCTGGACATAATCCAAAAATAATTATGAATTCAATTTCATTCACATACTTCCATCAAGTACGATTCGAATATTGATTTATTTTGTAAATTATAGTTAAATTTCATTCAGTCATTAATCTGCAAAAAAATCCTTAATTTTGTATTCTTTTAGAAATTCTGCTTATTTTGTTTTCATTATAGGTAGGATATTGTTGGTAGGAATGATTATCATTTATATGTTTTCTGTGTTCAGAGTACACAATAGTTATGAATCTCTGCAAGTCATCTTTCTAGGGACTCTAATACATTATAAAATAAATAGAGGTTTATACTTGATAGAAGGTATATAAAATTATTTAAATATTTTAATATTAACCTTCTACATATTTAATTTCAAAAAATTATATTTAATAATTATAACTTCAGGAATTAAATTAATGTCATATAAGTACCACTTACTATGTATATCAAACGACATATAAAATAAACTTTCATTATAAGACATCCAAATGATATAATAGAATCCAATATATAATAATAACATAATCTTAAGAATTTCATCATAAAACTATAATATCTTATTTAGATTATTCAATATTATAGGATTTATAATTGAGTTACTTTTTATAAAATCTCAAGATATGTAAAAACATTACTAAAAAACATGTTTTAAGAGAGATTTTGCTTCGTCATTACTCAATTATATTCATGTTCAATAAAATATAACATCAATCAACAAAAATGTTTTCTCACATTTTAACAATTCAGAAAGATTCTGGTAAATAAATGCTGAAAATTTAAATGGAGTGTAATGTTAACTGAAATAAATATCTGTTAGATCAATAGTAAACCACAGAATTATTTATTTGAGTTAACATTACACTCCATTTAAATTTTTTGTACTGACGAAGCAAAGTCCCTCTTAAAACTTGTTTTTTAGTAATGTTTTTACATATCTTTTATAAAAAGTAACTCAGTTAGATCCAATAATATTGAATATTCTAAGTAAGATAGTTTCATGATGAAATTCTTAAGATTATGTTAAACATTTTTGAAAGATATTTGTTTTCATAAGATTGATGAGCAGAAACAAAATTTTGTCTACTCAAAATATTTAATTTATAGGATTTTGATTAACAATTTTTATTTATTTGATTTTGTTAGGTCATTTGGATGTCTTATATTGAATGTTTATTTCATATGTTGTTTGATATAAGTGATACTTATATGACATTAATTTAATTTAATTCCTGAAGTTATTTATAATTACTGAATATAATTTTTTGAAATTAAATATGAGGAAGGCTAATATTAAAATATTTAAATAATCTAATACATTACACATGTTCAGGTGTCTTATTATTGATAAGTAGAGGATTTTTTTATAGTTATGACATAGCTGATGAGCCGGAAATGTCGAAAAAAAATTGCCATGTATTAAAGTTCTGGTTCAACTAATCTTTATTTTGAGAATTTTTATATAATTCTGGAATTCTAACTTTTTCTGTATATGTCTGTTTATGTATGTACATATAAGTGTTGTATTTATACATACATACGTATATAAGTATATGCTTCATGTTATAACGAGAAAAAGGTTTTTTAAACATCAAAAAAAAAATTATATTTATCATATAGATTATGATACTATTCTGAATTGTATACTGTTGAAGTTTCTAGAAATAATTCTGAATTCAATTTTAATATCTAATGATCAGAAACTAATTGACCTGATCTAATACTTTCTCTATTGATGATGTCCAGAACTCGATCATCAATCAAATTATTGTTCTTAAGAGCTTGAAAACAATAAATTAGGATCAAGTCTGGAAAAAATGAAATGATTAATACGATTTTCATGTTGGGAGGGCAGTACCACAGAAACTGTTAACAAGTCGAACTCATGCTGCAAAATAGAATAATCCAAAATAACCGAGTTTTCGGAGGATTTTGAAGAGACTTTTAGAGACAGCAGATGTCAAGTGCAAAAAAAAAATCGGTCTCTAACGAAGACAAGGAGCTTGAGGTTTCACTGAGTGCAACAGAAGATCCACACCTCAAAGGAAGCTTAGTGTAGTTCGTTTAATTCAGTTTATTATTTCAATGAAATATGGGTTCGCCTTCAGTTACTAATGTTTTCATCTGTCAAACAAAGTTATTGTCAAAACTACAGTTCCTTCTCTGAAATGAATTCCAAAGAAGATTAAATTCAAAGAGTAACAAATACTGCATGTGAATTCCTTCTACCAGAGAAGTATAAGAAATAAGGAACGTAAGCAAACAGTATATAAGTGTTTTAAAGAGAGGTGCCTGAAAATGAATAGAAAGAATCTGGAATTTTTTATTTTTTCATAATTTTAACATACTTCTTTTTTGTGAAATTCTAAGACACAAGTAATGTACAAAATAGGTTGTGCAGATGGTTGACTATGGCCAAAGTTGTATGGCAACACTATTTTTCAAACATTGTCGATTATCAGCAGGTTTACAATTTATGAAATAATGTCACAACTAGAAAGAAAACAGGGAGGATATTTGTATAGAAAAGGTTTTCGTAACGTTTAAAAATTAGTGCAATTGACTAAACTGGGAAAAAGTGCTGTATATGAGAAAATAATGAAACAATAAAGAAGATAGAAAACGGCATGAATATGAAGGTTAAACCAATTTCAAGAAGACCGCGTTAGAGTAAAGAAAACAATTTAAAAGCTTTATTGGCCTTAGAACGACACAATCTGCGCCTGGGGTTTCGCAAATTGGCTAACAGATTTGGAAATCAAAGAAATATAAAAGTATTTCCAGAAACCGTCCGTATGTCACTGAAGAGACAAAGCTCAAGGAAACCAAAATAAATCCGCATAATGACACCTTTGCAAAATTATTATTATTATTATTATTTTTTTATTATTATTATTATTATCCTGATACTCCTAGATCTTCTGTGAAGATCCCTCAGAAGCTTTTTCAGCTTGTGCGAGTTAGGAGTTCAGTTGTGTTCTGTGTAGGCTTTGTTACTGCGATCTTGCGCCACTTTAGGTCACAGCACTGTTAATTTTTGACCCAACAGTGAAATGGTGGCAGATACCCGTCCAACTAGAAAATTTCTTTTCTACCTGAATAGGATTCGAACCCTGGACCTCCCGGTCACGAGTCCGATGCTCTCCCGCTGAGCTATCCACACTCATGTTGAACACCATCACAGTACTTGGGTTTTGTGCGCAAAAACCCATTGTAATTAATCATTGTGATATATTAATTTGACATTGTTTATTGTTTCGAACAGATACTGGGACAATGAACAAAATACAGTGCTCAACTAACCGCGGTACGATACAAAGATACTCGTAAGAAATCGATTTGACGGGATCTACATTTTTCAATCTATTAATGGGATGTCACAACCTATCGGCCATATATAACATTGTCAAAAGGGCGCCAGGAATCGCCGAATTAAATATAAAATATGTATAATTCTTCCGTATTCATAATATGATCTTCAAAGGGCTCTATAAGTTTGGCGAATAGAACACTGAATTTGAAAATAAATTTCAACAGTTTGTAAACGTTGTTGCGGCGTGAGTCTTTCCATGATAATTTGTCAATACTTACTGAGAAGAAATGTCAAAATAACATGGCTTCTACCTTCTGTCAAATCACAGATATCCCTATCGAAAGTTCTATCACTCTGAAAAAAACAACCGATACTTACCTTAATCAAATCAATGACGTGACAGACTAAGTGAGTAGTATATTTAGTTACCACTTCAACCTAATGTAATCCTGTTGTAGCGAAACAATTCTTCTAAGTCTAAATGAAGATTATCGGCAGTTAAATGCTTTTCTTAAAATCTTGATCAAGATAAATCGTCACCAGATAAATTGAAAAGCTATCTTCAAACAAAATTTTCCTAAATAACACAATCCCAGTGAATTATCATAGAAACATTTGCCGTTACAAGTTTACTAAGTACAATTTTTGGGATGCATTAAACTCTATTCCTCCACTTGTGGGTTATTTAGTGGCCGATTCGACCATTTTATCGAAACGAACTCCCTGTTCGTCCAGCCATTTCACAACTTATGTCAACAAATCAACAAGAAATACGGATCAGAGATGCCTGCAAGAACCGATAGCGTGTCGATTCAAACTTTGATTAGATTAATGCCTCGCCGATGTCAACCCTCAAGGAGGATATATGACGTCAACAGACTTGCGACAAATTGAACCGGTCTTGTTGATGCTATTCGAGAGGAATAAATGATATATCTGCTGATTAATATTCGATTACTCGAATGTGTCTTTACTAATTTTACCTTATCACTCTCGGTGTTTCAAAGATGATCGCGTTTGTGAGGTTTCGTTGCTCGAATGAAATAAATAGATTTACCCCACAGAGGTTATGGAAACATTCATCTTTCAGTGGGGTCAGCTTATAACTAATAGTTATGTGAGACTTGACTTAAGTTAAAATTAATTCAAATAAAAAATTTCGTCATTGAGAATTTCATTATAAGGGCATCCCCGAATTTATAATTGTTTCGTTCTTTAATTGACGCAAATTCATCTTGAAATTATAAATAATAAACAATATTCTAAAATTAGCAGGATATACTAGTATGTTATAAAGATTAGCTAACATACCTATGAAACATGAAAATTTTGACAAAGTGTACAATACAATTGAACAGATTGCGTTGAACAACAGTTTCAATGTTCCAATTATAGGAAAAGCTTGTGCAGAAATACAATTGAAACTATTTTTTTGTCATTAGTATACCCCACAAACAATAATTCAATAAAAAATAAATATATTTCATTAGCATAATTAGGATCAAAAACAGAAAAGGTAGCTAGATATTTAAAGATGAATCATAACTTCGACATCTCTTGCAAAACCAATTATTGGTTAGGAAAATTAATAAAGAATAATGAAGATGAAATATCTAACAACTAGAAATCAGGTGTTTATAAGCTAACTTGCGGTACTTGCCACTTTGTATATGTTAGTCCTTCCAGATAAAACTAAGGGAACATTGCGACAACAAAAGAAAATTCAACTTTAGGTTTATACTTGATAGAAGGTATATAAAATTTTTAAATATTTTAATATTTACAGATATATTCTGTTAGCCTTCGACATATTTGATTTCAAAAAATTATTTTCAATATTATAACTTCAGGAATTAAATATTGAATTGTATCAGTCCTTACTTGGTGAAAATCCATATTAAATAATATTGAAATAATGTTATTCTGATTTTCACAAATTTGTGAAAATCAGAATAACATTATTTCAATATTATTCAGGAATTGAATTAATGTCACTGCTTTGAAATTTAAAAAATTTTATATACCTTCTATCAAGTATAAATTTCTCTTTATTGTATTTTATTCATAATATATACTTATTTGGTTTCCTTAACATTCTTTATGCAGATGCCCTTGTGCTATAACAGATGCCGTTAAATTGCCAGTCAATCTTTAAGATCCCAAAACTATTTATTTGAGGTCACATGGGACACCATTTAAATGTTCAGTATTCATTTGCCAAGATGGATTGTTTAGGTGAGTAAATATTTTTTGTTGATTGATGTTCTATATTTTTTGAATATGATTGGGCACTGACGAGTAAAGTCTCTCTAAAAACGTGTTTTTTAGTAATGTTTTTACATATCTCGAGATTTTTTAAAAAGTAACTCTGTTAGATATTCAATAATATTGAATATTCTAAGCAAGATAGTTTTATGATGAAATTCTCAAGGATTATGTAAAACATTTTTGAAAGATATCTGTTTTCATAAGAGGGATGAGCAGAAACAAAATTTTGTCTACCCAAAATATTCAATTAATGGGATTTTTGTTAACAATTTATATTTATTGGATTTTGTTGTCTCATTTGGATATCTTATAATGAATGTTTATTTTATATGTCGTTTGACATAAGCGGTGCTTATATGACATTAACCTGAAGTAATAACAATAAATATAATTTTAAGGAATTAAATATGTAGAAGGCTAACAGAATATAACTGTAGATATTAAGATATTTAAAAAATATTTTTGAAATAATGACGTCTGTGGTCATTTATGATTCTCGAGGAAGTTGCCACCTTGCTTAGGGGTATGATTGATTATACACCCAAAAATATACAAAAGACATCCCGCTCAACAAAAAAGTGGACCAGCGTCGGCGTTTTCCAGAAAAACTGATGAACATGGAAATATCCGGCTAGACCGTTTTATGCAGATCACACTATAGAGTAGAATTGGGGGTGAAAATATAAATGTTCTTTTAAACTGACAGAAACGTAAACAGTTTCCACATAATTCGAAATAAATGAAATAATGTTCTAAGATATTTTGATATTTGCTGTATGAAGTTTCTGTTAAACTGAAATCTTGAAGACCATAACAGGATGGACTAGTTAATTGACTGTTAATTATGCACTTCAACAGAAATTCAGAGATAACGTATCTTGATGTATCGGGTTTTTTTTAGAGTGATAGAACTTTCGATAGGGATAACTGTGATTTGACAAAAGGTATAAGTCATGTTGTTCAGACATTTCTGTTCAGTTAACATTGACAAATTATCATGGGAAGACTCACGCCACAACAACGTTTACAAATTGTTGAAATTCATTTTCAAAATCAGTTTTCTATTTGCCAAACTCATAGAGCACTTCGTGAAATTTATGGTTTACACAATCGTCCATCAGAGCCTCTTATTCGTCGAACTATCGATAGATTTCGGACAACATTTTCTCTACTTGATGCAACAACAACAAGACAAAGAACTGTACGTACAGAAGAAAATATCGCTGCTGTAAGTCATAGTGTTAATGATGTTCCAGATTTGCCTATTCGTCGATGTTCACAACAAGTTGGACTCTGTGCATCCACAACATGGAAAATTTTGCGTAAATATCTTAGTCTACACCCATACAAGATCCAACTGGTTCAAGAACTAAAGCCACTTGACCATAATAAGCGTCGTTAGTTTGCTGATTGGCCCCTAGAACGGCTTGAAGTTGATCCACTTTTTTATTGTAAAATTGTGTTTAGTGATGAGGCTCATTTCCTGTTGGATGGCTATGTAAACAAGCAAAATTTCCGTATATGGAGTGAAAACAATCCTCAACAAGTTCTACAGGTTCCTTTGCATCCCGAAAAAATGCATTATGATTCTGTACGCTGGAGGTATTATCGGTCCATCTTTCTTTAAAAACGATGCTGGAGCTAATGTTAGAGTGAATGGTGCTTGTTACAGATCGATGATCAATGTTTATTTGTCTCAAAATTTGTATGGTATCGACCCAAAAGTGTTTTGAAATAAGGCCTGCATTACTTGAAAAAGTGGTCCAAAATTGGTCTGGTCGAATGCGGTTCCTCAGAGCTAGTCGTAGTGGACAAATACCGAAAATTATTTAAAAAAAAATAATGTCCAAAAATTATCTTTCAAATAAAAAAAATTTGACTTCAATCTTAATTTAAATGTGTTTTATTTCAATTTAAAGTTCTCTCACTCTAAAAAAAACACCCGATATTTGTGTTAGTAAAGCTTGCTAATCTTTACCCAGTGTTTTTAGCTTTTCAGTATTGATAAATGGGGATTTAAATCGTATTTTTTACAGCTTACCTCATGGGGAAGTTATCATCAACTTAATCAAGATGTTGACACAGTTGATTATCCTCACTACCTTTATTATTCATCGCTAACCACCCCTCACTGTCACGCCGTCCGATATTTCGTAATCTTAATTCCACAAGATATAATGTAGTTGAATACATCGGTTGCATCTTGGGGACCCGCAAAAACTTGAACAGTCAAGACCAACGATAAATGGCTCCACTCAGAGGTGGTAAAATGAAAACTTAGATTGGACGGTCCTTATCTTCGCTTTTGAGAGGATGGAAGGTTGAAATGTGTTATATCTTGGCCTTTCTCTGCGCGCTCGTTCTATAGCGGCCACCATTTCCTTACAGTGCCTGTACTTTTCTGATTCTGGACTAGAAATATTCGCAAAGATAATTCGTTCATAGGTATTCGAAAAAAAATTAATATCAATTAAATTAAATAATAGTTTAGGAATTAATATAAAACATGATAAAGATCAAAGAAATAAAGACAATAAATCTGGAGTCTATAAGTTGACTTGTAGTGATTGCTTTACTTTACTAGGGAATGAATAAAGCTGATTATTCAAAAATAGCTTTCCTTTTGAATTGTAAACTGAAATGCAGTTAGTTCTAATCTGATCACTTAAATGCGAGCATATTAGGCTCACGAAGTTGTGATTAATAAACCTAAAAAAGACTTCCTTCCAAAAACGGACTTTTGAAGTCGTTTCTGGAAGACAGGTATAAGGTAGTTTTGATTTAATTTTTACACAATTTAAATATATGTTTCTTTGGGTTCCCAGGCAGCTGTCTGAAAATTTTTCTTCTTCATGATTATTTTCCCATTCTTCTTGAGAATCGACATTTTCAGTATAGAATTTAGATTCAAATTCATCAAAATTTTCATTTTCTGATCGCACATTAAATGATTTTTCGGAAACAAAATTTCGTCTGTGTTGATTTTGTAGAAATTGTCTTGTAGAGATAGACATGGGTGTAACGGGTTGTCTAAATATGTTCCGTGTCGAAATTGACATGGGGATAGTTTTTGGATGGCTTCTACTTATGCTTGAACTTGGTTTGGTACCGAAAACTTCACGATTTGTCGGAAATCTTTTGTTACCTGATATTGGCTTATTAATTGAATAGGGAAAACCTGGTGAATTTCCAGAATAATGAGAACATTGAGGATTTTGATTATTGGCTATTTGGTTAGAAAAATTGTTTACAGGTGAATGATTTCAAGGAAAATGTTTTGTATGAAATTCATGATTGAATCGATTTGAATAATTACGTGGTTGGTGGAGGAGCAGAACGTGCGTACGTCGAGTTTTTCGGTAATTCTTGTGATTTCAGAAGGAATTCGCAGTAATCCCATTCTTGTCTCCTATTATCCAAAAATTTGCATCTGTTGATACATTCTTCGATAGTTATCGTATCGAAATTACTTAAATATGATATATAAGGTTCTAGGATTCCAATCTGGAAAAGGTTTTTAGTTTTTAATTGTTCAATACCTCGTTTTTTGTATAGAAGGTAATTTTGATCTTGAGTGTGTAGGGATAAATGTTGCAATACGTCATTAAGGTTTTTGAAAAGTCTACTATAGTAGTTTAAATAATTTTCGGTTCTGTTTTGAACGCATTGTGAAACTGATGATACTAGCAGGTCTTCGTTTCGTTGCTCTTCGTATCTTTGTAGCAACAGTCGTCTAATCATAGACCAGTCTGAGGCATTTTGGAATGAGATGAAGTCTCTAGCTTCGTCCTAAATTTTTGATCTTATCGAAAAATTTAGGGCATAGGTTAAGTCTTGATTTAATCTACCTTGAGGACAGTGTAAAAGATTGTCAACTTCATTGATGAAAATTGATAAATTTTGACCGAGGTAGTATTCTGGAATTGAGTTTAGTAATAATTGTAAGTCCTGTCTAGATACTACTTCGATAGGGTTTGTGTTAGAAGAAGTTTAGCTAGTCATCTCTAATTATGTCAAATTTCTTCTTGGATAAGGTCTAAATCTATTACTTCTAATTGATAGGTTATTAATTAAATTCACTCCTAATTCTAGTGTTTCTGAATCTTCAGCAATTATCTCCAATTCTTGGGAAAAATTGTTATCTGTCATTAGATCTGAAGGGATTCGGAAAAAATTGTGGATGGATTTGATGGACTTAAACCATTGCATCCTAGAGTGTGGTACCTTCCTCCTGGATCGAAGTGTTTGTGGCTTCCTTCTGAAGTGGAGGGTAGCGGTTTCTTCTTCTGGTTTGAAGATGGTGTTGATATTGCACAAAAATTTGAAAATCACCGGGAGTTCCTTGAACGCGTTTTTGCACCATTCACCAGTGCAAAACTAATTTCAGTTTTTGTCACAAACTAAAATCCCGTCGTAATATCCTGTTCACAGCGCCAACTATGAAACACGACTTCAAAAGTCCGCTTTTAAAACAAAGTTTTCTTTTTAGGTTTATTAAACACAACTTGGAAAAAATTAAGGATTATAAACACTACGGTTGAAGACGTATATTTCGTGAGCCTATTATGCTTAGAATCAAGTAGTCGGATCAGAACTAACTGCATTTCAGTTTACAATTCAAAAGGAAAGCTAGTTTCAAATAATCAGCGTCATTTATTCCCTAGGAAAGTAAAGCAACACTGGGTTGTGAATCTGCACCGTCAGCAGGTTCTCCTAGTCGGGATTCCTTAAAAATATGAAGGGTCTTTCAATGGAAATGCCCCATTTTTAAGTTGACATTTTTGACGCATGGCAGCTATTGTTTATTTGAATTTGTCAATGTCTACCATTTAATCATAGAAAAGTACATCAACAACGTTTACAAATTATCCAAATTCATTTTGAAAAATCGCGATCTGTTACTCTAACTTCACGTGCTTTAACTCCAATTTTTGTCTTTATAATCGTCCGATCTAAAAAACATCTATTTAGTGATTGTATAATTGTGATTGTGAATTGTGTAGTATGTTATGCACAACACAGTATTCTATCATTTCTACGTTACTGCAGTGTGAAGCATGACCATCAAGTAATAACAAGACTCACAAAGTTCAACTAGAGGATAAGATGAAGTCTCGTGACAATTTGATGCATTTCCACTTCGCTCAATGGGTTAATGATCGCATGGCCGAAGAAAACCATTTTACCAGAAAAATTATATTTAGCGATAAAGCTCATTTTCACCTCAGTGGACTATTTTTTGTGGGTATTCGTTCAGAATAAGTATTACACTAACCATTCAGAAACCATTTATGTTTTGAAACACGAAATCGGAGTTACCATTCATGAGATTGTGCCCAAACAACCGAAAATGCACTGAAAAAGGGGGTTGATTAGATGGGGTAATTCAACTAATCGTGGCGAGCACTTGAATAATATTGCTTTATATTCCTAAATGTCAAGGTTCAACCTTTCTAATAACTTATTGCTTCGAAAAAATAATCATTAGTTTTTTTGCCGATTAAAAATGCAAATTTTAAATGGCCCAGCCTTTATTTAAGCCTAGCCAATTTCGAATACCTCCATTATACATATGGAAATCCTGAATTCTGTGGAGCATTCAGCACGTTTTCAGGGAGTGAAGTTAAGCAGGCTCTTCATGATTTGAACAAGAACAAGGCTGCCTATCCTGATGGCATATCTCCCCGATTTACTGAGACTCGTTGTTCATCCTTGAAAATGTTACTTAGATCGATGCTGCTCACTCATAACTAGTATATTTCTGAAATTGTGGAAAACTGCTTGCGTTATTCCAATATTCAAAGCGGAGCCAGAACTTAAATAAAAAATTTTCGACCGATAGGCCAATATTTGAAAAATACCTTGTGTATACCCACTTTTTATATCTCATAAATTCTCAGATTATAATAGAACATAGTTATGTCTTTTTGACAGATCAGATGACACCAACCTACTTGACTTCACTCAATTGTTGACCAAAGTCTGAATACGCGTTTGCTGGTTGACATCGTACGAGTACATATTGACTTCAGCAAGACGCTTGCTAAAACTAACATTATTACACACCTGGTACTGTGAATGGCAACTAAGTTACTCGAGTTCTTATGGCCAGAATTTGATAATATAGGTATTGAAAAGATGTGGTTCAAACAATATGCCTTACAGCTGATGCAACGCCCACTTTTTGGCGAGGACAAGATTTGACGATCATCTTCCGACGAGGATTTGTGAATTTGCCGCCAAGATCATGTAATCTGTCATCTTTAGATTATTTTTTTGGGTCTATGTAAAGCATAAGTCTATGCCAACAAGTCACGGACTTTGAATCTCTCGGATGAGAATATTCATCAAGTTATTAGCGAAATACAGCCTGCACAGAGTGACCAAAAGTTGAAGCGATTGGGTGCATCAGTGTCAACAAAGCCACAGTGTCATTCAAACACTATCTCATTCTGAAGACAACTGCATTATTCGGGCTTAAAAATTAAGTTGATGTGTCAAAGCTTTGTTGTTTTATTCAAAATCAGAATCCTATCATTCGTAATCTAAAACTCTTTATTTCTTGATAGCCAAGGAATCAAATGTAGAAAAAGTAATAGCATAATTAAGTAAAACGGAAAATATTTAAGAAACGACACTATTCCCATTCTTTTTCAAAATTGAGAATATTTCATTAAACCAACAGCTAGCTGCATGTTCTTGCCCTTCTCATTCGAGCGATTTTATTTTCCGGGATACTCATCCCGAAATTTCCTGAGCCGACTTTATCGAATAGTTGCCTTGTCGTAAGTCCGGGTTATCACATTATAACAAGATAGGGTGAACTCTGCGATCTCCATTATCTTCGCACGCTACACTGAATTTAATCATTCAAATACGCCCCTATGCTTGTGGAACTGAGCGTTTGCCCTTTTCCATTGCCGTGCCGGCTTAAATGGAATTATCAATGAGTTTTCCCACTGCTCTTTTCTAGTGTTTTCCTTCCCGGTCAAGTTGCCATCGATTAGCGAGGTCCGTAGAGGACGACTTAGGCCGTTCAGTAAGGTGAATTGGGCAATTCGTTAACTGACCGTGTTTCAAGGAAAACGTTGAGTCCAGGTATTATTTCTCTTTAGTGGCGATTTTGGAATGTTTGCGTCGTTGATGGCTTTCTGGAATACATACAGGTTTTTTGGAATGTGCATCATTTCGATTGAACGTCTGTATTAGACGAATTTTTTCCGAAAGTGATACCGAGAACCAAATGAATTGAATATTCTCTATGAAACATCTTAAACCATTACCTTAACGAACTGCATGATGATTGTGTTGGTGTACATACTTTATTTCAAGAAACCATTATGAATGGATCGTTTAAAAAGTGCCTTTTGTGAAATTATAGAAATTCTTCTTGACGCTAAATTATCATCACTAATCGACAAGATTTTTGTAACGCAAAGCAGATCTTTATTTTTCTTCTCATAATAGGGAAAATATTCCTGAAGTTTTAACACATTGCAATAGCTCAATAAGACCTTTTCACGTTAGGAAGTAGCCATTTTCATGAGAGGACAGTTGAAATGGATGCATTTTTATAACAGGAAAAGTAAACTATATTGTTTCAATATAAGACATAGAATGAAGATTAAAAATCAGTCTTCTGTTGAGTTTTAAAGTGAGAAAGTGTTTTAAGGACGAAAATGTCGAGACAGACGCACCGCAGTTGCAAAAAGCAGAAACCAGTGAGTCAAGCAGTGGGCTCTCCATATGTTCTGTGTTAGTTGTAGTATATCAGTGGTGCAGTCGATGAATGGGAAGAGAAAAAGGTTACCTTCTGCAGCCCCTATGGTATGGTGAGAACTAAATTATCCTTGAGACGATTGCTATTTTTGCCTGACAAAGACTGAAGGTTAATCCAAATAGGAAAAGCACAAAATGGAGTATCCAAACTTGCAGTCTGCACTACGACCTGTTCCTCATAATGCATATTTACCAGTGCCGATCGCACTATTACAAAATGTTGTTTTCTAAGATACTGAAGACAACGCATCATCAGGCAGCTCCGAAGAAGAGTGCACCAACCCTACTTTTACTCCAGGTCCCAGTTCCGGCGAACCAAATTGTTCAAAGTGAGTTAAATGATATAGTACGTGATTTGGGGTTATCAAAGCAACAGTCAGATCTTCTTGGTTCCCGTCCTAAGGAATGAAACCTATTAGGCAACGAAATGAAAATTACGGATTTCAGAAAAAGAAATGATCCGTTTTCTACTTTTACAGTATGGAATATTCGTTGTGTGCCCGTACTGATATTGATGGTTATTGATGGTTTAATACAAGATATTGAGCATTCCTTCCCTGAGTGGCGTTTATTTATAGATTCGTCTAAATACAGTTTAAAAGCTGTGTTATTACCTGATGGAAATTTAAAACTCTCTGCCAGTTGCCCATTCAGTGGTGATGAATGGAAGTTATGAAAATATGAGTAATCTTTTTGATAAAATAAACTACAACACGTATAAATGGCAGATATGCGAGCACTTGAAAATTATAGGAATTTTAGTGAGACTTCAGAGAAGATTCACGAAATATTGCTGTTTCCTTTGTCCGTGGAACAGTCGTGCAGTAAATCAGCATTATATAACAAAAATTTGGCCAGAAAGAAGTGTATTTCAACCGCGATCTTAAAATTTTAAGTTTAGACCTCTTGTAGACCCCAGAAATGTCCCTCTGCCTCCTCTTCATATTGAACTTGGGCTAATGAAAAAAATTGTGAATGCTATGAATAAAGATGGTAATGGATTCAAATACTTAAAACAATTATTTCTCAAGTTAAGTGATGCCAACTTAAAGGAAGGCATATTTATTAGACCACAAATTAGAAAATTGCTAGACGACGTTGATTTTACAGAGAAGCAGGCAGGAACTCATTTGTTAGTGTAGTAATAGGATTTTTGGGCAACAATATGGATGCAAACTACCAACAGTTGGCCAATGAATTATGAGATGCCTACAAATCGCTTGATACTCGAATGTTGTTGAAAATTCATTTCCTTCATTCATATCTGTCATTTTTTTCTGAAAATTTTGGAGATGTCAGTGATGAGCAGGCTGAAAGATTCCACCAAGATATCATAACAATGGAAATTCGCTATCAAGGACGATGAGATCTAACCATGATGGGTGATTACTGCTGGTTTTTGAAGAGAAAAGATATATCATAAAGAGATTCCACCAAGATATCATAACAATGGAAATTCGCTATCAAGGACGATGAGATCTAACCATGATGGGTGATTACTGCTGGTTTTTGAAGAGAAAAGACATAACCCCTCATAAAAGGAAAAATAGATTTTAATTACTATTTTAAGTCAATATTTTTAACCTTTGTGATTTTCTCAAATGTAAGGTACGTTAAGGAGGTGAAAAAATTGAATAAAGTCGATATATACGTTTGAAAAATACTGAAATCATTTTTTTCAATACACATCAGATTTTAAATGTGGTTTTATAAATGTAACAAGAAAACCTTACGTGTTACAACTTTTTTTCTCAACTTCGTATTTGGATACGTCTATTCTATCATAATATGCTATTCGGCTTTATGTTACAACCAAAAAAATTTTTTTTGTCGACCAGTGAATTCTCAAAACTGTCCCCTATTTCCATATGAAGTGTGAATGTCATTTGACATTTAATTTGGTTACAATCATATATATCTAGAGTGTATTTGGCGATTCAAAAAATATATAGAAATATTGAATAAAGAATCTGTCTTAAATTTTGCATAACAAATGTAATTTTGTAATTTTGCTGAAAATAATAGATATTCTTTCTATGAGAATTCAACATATCTGTGGAGGCTACG
Source organism: Megalocaria dilatata (assembly GCA_034642435.1). Classification (NCBI taxonomy): domain Eukaryota; kingdom Metazoa; phylum Arthropoda; class Insecta; order Coleoptera; family Coccinellidae; genus Megalocaria; species Megalocaria dilatata. The sequence continues at coordinate 46,667,626 of CM067856.1, forward strand.
CGATACTCTTGGTATGTTGAAAATATGGTATATGGTTTTGATAATAATCAAGCACACTCTCCTTCAGCAGGAAAAATGATTGTTGAAATAGAGAAATTTTACGAATGAAGGAGTGTTTTTAATATAATTTTTAGTAAAAGCATTCACTTTTAGTTCTTTCAATATCACGATGAGCTAGTACTCAATTAAAAATAGATTTTTGCTTTTTACCAGGTGTACTCTTGATGTTTCACAAACCCAGCCAGTCTTCAACTCGGTTAGGAGGCATCTCAATGTCTACCAACATATGTAGTGATAAAAAATCTTGTTGTTTCTATTGTTTATCTGTCCGCAGTAACAAGACACAGGGAGATGACGCATTACTCTTCACTTTAAAAAAATGAAACTCTTATGAGTGCAAAATCTCAATAATATGAACTGATTAATTCATACTTTCTGGCTCATGTTTCACTGAACTGAACGAAAGGAAAATCGATTAGAGGAGGTTATGAATAATGCAAAATGTCGTCTATTTCAAAACGATACAGTTCGTTCTCGAACGGATATTGCTTCAGTTTCAACAGTATTGCCACTTTCATTCTTTACGGCGATGATAAGTCTAAGATTTAATGCAAAACTCCTGCTTTCTGCTGAATTTAATGAAATGCACGTACAATAGCGATACATAAATCGTTATTTTTCCTTAAGTTCTAAGGAACGAACTTTAGGGGTGAAAAACATTATTGAAACGTCGATACTCGCGTGTTGATTGATGACTCCCTTTGTAAGTTTCAGTAAAAACGATTTCGTGAAATGAAAATCAGCTTTCAAACCTTGGGGTTTCATTGTTTTCACTTCGAAGGCTATTTAACTACAATCTTTCAAAAGTCTAAGTGTGATTCAAGAAAAAAACTATAGGAAATTTTCACCACAGTTGGCAAATTTTCACCATTTCATACCAAATCTTCACTATTCAAATGCTATTTGTAAAAGTTTAACAATCCTTCTTGAGAAAGTTAGATGTCATCTTACTATAAGTAACGTATTGAAAGTTCTGAAATGACGATGAAATTCTGAACGAAACCTCTAGTTTGATGATCTGCTGAAATTTATGAAACTTTCTATAAATTAATCTTTTTACATCGTGAAGATTCAATAAATGAATTGAAAATCAGACTTGAGACAAGATATAGGACTCCTCAAATCTATAATGATTTATGCATGAAAAGTATTGACTTCAGATTCAATGAATTTCATAGTGATTAGAATTTTAGAATTCTCAAAAGATTCAAATTGGCAGTTGTTTCTATTTGAAGAAGATTTAGTCTGCATCCATGACTCATTTTACAATATATTTTTCACGTTAGTTTCCTTTGAAATAAATTTCAAACTCTGAACTTAACGTTCGTTTGATTTTGTATGTCTCGAACATGTTTGCCCTATTATGTTTTTTTATTCGAAATCCAGTTTAAGATTTGGAATATTCAGTTTTCTAAGTAACTGAATTGAACGAAATATTATGTGTTCGGTAGTTCTGGCAACGAATGGTAGACGTAGTAACACTAACATTGGTTTTATAATATTAATAACTGTTCCGTTTCGTATGAGACAATTTATTCTTAATAAACAATAATTTCATTGTTTCATGTCTCATAGCAAAATGAGAGAAATATTTCTGGTTCACATGAGAATGCGATATTTACAATAGATCTAGATATAAACCTGTGTGATTCCATTCGAAGTCTTAGGATATGTTACAAAAATTCCTTTATTTTCGAATACATAAAGTTTTATTTCAGACAGTTCCCTTTTCACTAATAAACAGACAAGTACCTAATTCATATATGGTCACTCAACCAATACACAATATTTGTCTTACTCAAATTCACTTCGTTACTTACTATTAAATTAAGGCTATCAAGAAGAATTTATGCTTTCGTTCAAAGTGTTCAAAATTTCCTTCACTTCTTCAGCATCTGACTGATTATTCTCTAATTACTAGATAAAAAATCAGAGCAAGTTAATCATCAATGTTACCACAAGGTTTATTCAAAGTAAAATACTTCAACACTTCTTGATGCATTCCTCAACGAATTCAACAGAACTGGTTATTGCCATTCACAAATTGCTGTCGTTTGAAAATGCTGGAGTACAAAATGTTACTAATTATAGTACGATCTCTATCAAGAAATTTTAAAATTTTAACTTTATTTCTGTTTTTGTTGCACCGGAAATTATAAGGATTAATACATAATCATTTAATTAACAAGTGTCTAATGATTTATTCTCTGCTAAAAACTAGCAAACTTTAATACAGCTCATCGCTCTATCCCACAATATGTTTCCATATTGGGTTCTTAGGGTGTCCTGGTAATTAATGAGATCAGCTAGATTAAACTGTTCACCCTCTCCTATTATTAAGCCGGAACTGAAATGGAGTGGTTAAACGTTCAACTACTATCCTGTCAATTAATTTCCAGGACATTCAAGGGCTCAGTACTGATATGGATTAAGTTTGAAAGATGTTAAATCCTGAATAGTTATGAACAACTATTCCGGGTGATCACTAAGACTATCCCGTTTTACGATTAATTTCGTAGCTGCATCTATGGTGGTGCTGAACAATGTCCTAGGCAATCTACAGCAATTCTGTGTATTACATGCAATTTGGAATGGAAACAGGATTGTTTGTATCGGGTGTTTTTTTTTAAGAGTGATAGAACTTTAAAATGAAATAAAACATATTTAAATTAATATTGATGCCATTTTTTTATTTGAAACATAATTTTATGACATTTATGTCGCATGATCTTGGAGGCCAATTAATTGGATCATTTCTCGAAATAATGTTATCGCCAAATCTTTCTTTCAATAAATCAATTATTACGATAGCAGCATGAGGTGTAGCACCATCTTGTTGGAACCAAAATACTTCCGGGTCGATACCATTCAAATTTTGAAACAAATATCTTAAATCATTAATCATCGATATGTAATGAACACCATTCACTGTAACATTAGCTTCAGCATCGTTTTCAAAGAAATATGGACCGATGATTCCTCCAGCGTGTAAAGCACAACATACACTGCAATTTTCAGGATGCAATGGAACCTGCAGAACTTCTTGAGTATTGTTTTCACTCCATATATGGCAATTTTGCTTGTTTACATAGCCCTTCAACCAGAAATGAGCTTCATCACTGAACACAATTTTACGATAACAAAGTGGATGAACTTCAAGCTGTACTAGGGGCCAATCAGCAAACTAACGACGCTTGTTATGGTCAAGTGGCTTTAGTTCTTGAACCAGTTAGATCTTGTATGGGTGTAAACCAAGATCTTTACGCAAAATTTTCCATGTGGTGGATGCACAAAGTCCAACGTTTTGTGAACATCGACGAATAGACAAATCTGGCTAATCATTAACCCTATGATTTACAGCAGCGATATTTTCTTCTGTACGTACATATCTTTGTCTTGTTGTTGTTGCATCGAATAAGTTTGGTGAATAGAACATTGATTTTGAAAATAAATTTCAACAATTTGTGAACGTTGTTACGGCGTGAGTCTTTTCATGATAAAATAATAAGGAACGGTTTTTTACTTGATAGAAGGATTATTACAAAATTTGAATATCAAAACAGATTTAATCTGTTGGTCTTCTACAATTTTAATTTCAAAAAATTTACTGAAGAAACCTTAAGAATTAAATTAATGTCTTTATGAGCACTGCTCATATTTAATAGACGTATAAAATCAAAATTCATCATACAATATCAAATGGAATTAAGAAAAACCAAAGAATATAAATTGTCAATTAAAATTAAAATATAAATGAACAAACATTTTTTTGTTTCGTTCCAGGCATGCGTACTGAACTCTTCAGACAAACGTACGAAGCCCTGTTTGTTACAAAATGTATTGTTTTCTGATCCTTTATTTATAAAAAATAACTCTTTCTCAAAAATATAAAACATAATTTCAAGAACTTCTCAAAAACTTATTTATTTGTAATATACAATATATTTAAATAAATTACTTCAAAAAATCTCAAAACATGTAGCACAACCTCAAAAAATAATTAAAAGTACGATAAGATCAGTTCAACTTTACATATTAAAAATAATAAAATCAATTGAACAAAAAATAGACATACCGAATGCAATCTTCAGAAATATATGATCTTTAGAAACATGTACATAGGTATATATAATATTCACTCTATGTTCTATGCTCTCAAAAAATCATACAAAGCTTATAAGGCACTTTAATGGTCTTAGTTGAAACCATTCAACACTGTATAATGAATTTCTTTATTTAAAACCTGATATAATTATATATTATATAAAATAATAAGGAACGGTTTTTTACTTGATAGAAAATTTGAATACCAAAACAGATTTAATCTGTTCCTTATTATTTTATTTTATATATATATATATATATATATATATATAATATATATATATATATATATATATATATATATAATATATAATATATATATATAATATTTATATATATAAAATAAAATAATAAGGAACAGATTAAATCTGTTTTGGTATTCAAATTTTGTAATAATCTTTCTATCAAGTAAAAAACCGTTCCTTATTATTTTATTTTATATATAATATATAATTATATCAGGTTTTTAAATAAAGAAATTCATTATACAGTGTTGAATGGTTTCAACTAAGACCATTAAAGTGCCTTATGAGCTTTGTATGATTTTTTGAGAGCATAGAACATAGAGTGAATATTATATATACCTATGTACATGTTTCTAAAGATCATATATTTCTGAAGATTGCATTCGGTATGTCTATTTTTTGTTTAATTGATTTAATTATTTTTTATATGTAAAGTTGAACTGATCTTATCGTAATTTTAATTATTTTTTGAGGATGTGCTACATGTTTTGAGATTTTTTGAAGTAATTTATTTAAATATATTGAATATTTCAAATAAATTTGTTTTTAAGAAGTTCTTGAAATTATGTTTCATATTTTTGAGAAAGAGTTATTTTTGATAAATATAGAATCAGAAAACAATACATTTTGTAACAAACGGGGCTTCGTGCGTTTGTCTGAAGAGTTCAGTACGCATGCCTGGAACGAAACAAAAAATGTTTGTTTATTTATAGTTTGATCTTAATTGACAATTTATATTCTTTGGTTTTTCTTAATTCCATTTGATATTGTATGATGAATTTCGATTGTATACGTCTATTAAATATGAGCAGTCCTCATAAAGACATTAATTTAATTCTTAAAGTTTCTTCAGTAAATTTTTTGAAATTAAAATTGTAGAAGACCAACAGATCAAATCTGTTTTGATATTCAAATTTTCCATGATAATTTGGCAATGCTCACTGAACAGATATGTCGAAACAACATGGCTTTTACCTTCTGTCAAATCACAGTTATCCCTATCGAAAGTTCTACCACTCTTAAAAAAACACCCGATATTAACTTCTGTAATCTGTTCTCCGAAGAAAATATTGTAGGACTGTTTTTTTATTCCATTTGATGTTATATGATGATTGTTGATTTTATATGTCTACTAAATTAAAGCAGTGCTTATAAGATATTAATTTAATTTCAAAATTAATAATCTTTCTATCAAGTAAAAACCCTTTTCATTAAATTATTATGAAGTTCTAGTACATTTTACAGAAATACGTCTGAGATTAAGCATACACATCGACTTCGTCTTCATTTTTTGCAAACTTCGCACAAAATTATAGTCCCTCGGCTTCTCATCTATTCTCTTGCCATATCGATATTTTTATGGTTAATCAATTCGACAAATTACGGTTCAATTTGACGTTAATAGTTTCCGTGCAATGATGTAAAACGGAAAGATGGAGAATAGGATTTTTATGGCCGATAAAATTTTTCTCAAGGGACAAATCTTGACCAATTGACTAGTTTCATGAGATTACCTAGAGTAAATTTCCAACAGAATTGATAATATGGGCTGTTCTGAAACACCTATCAAAATAATATTATCCAGTATAATGGAAAATATATTTGAATTTGTAATTACAAGAAATATATTTCTTCATACCTTTTTAAATGTAATTTATTTGTGGATGATTAACTATGTTTCGTCCAAAAATAAAACTAATTTTATGGAGTTTATGCTTGATAAAATTTATTATATAATTCAGATGCATGAACAGATTTCTTTAACATCTACATATTTGATTTGAAGAATTAAATTAATAATCTATTTGTCTTTTATTTGGATAGAGAATAGAATACTTCTCCTGTTATTTCAAGGTTGAACTGACAAGTTGGTTGTGAGTTGAAGATGTTCAAAATAGAAGTCAACAAAGAGTAGATTCGGTACACTTTACTTTATTTCTTTGATGAAGCCGAAAATGCGAGGAAGGAGGCTGAAATTGTTAATCGTATTATTTATTTTATTTATCTATTTATTTAATCCTTGGGGTACAAATGGGGCTGACCCAAAATAGTATCCACATATTTCAAATATAAATAACAAATTTCATATAAAAAATATCAGAGATACAAGATAAAAATCATCAAAATAGAGCATTACATAAATACAACAGCATAATTAGATTGCAGGCGACAACTATAACGACCCAGTAGCACGCATCAAACTCCTTGAGCATGAAAATAACCGAAGAGAATGTTTCGAAATCTTACATATGTATCAGAAAATACAACTATATTTAAAACCTGAGATAAGCCATTATATGTCCTCAGGGATCTATGCAGGGGTGAATACAGATCGTAATAGGTACTAGCCTGCTCCACGAAAAAGATGTTCGTGTGTCATTATAACGCGGAACGATATATGACGAAAGATGTCCACACATCAATTCTATTATTGACCACTTTGAAGGCGAATGCAACATCAGCTATCTTCCTGCGCTGCTCGAGAGATATTGAATTCAATCTTCGGTACAACTTGTACACATTCACTACAGAGAGGAAGAATCGTGCTTGGCTGTATCTGATGAATCTACTCTGAACTCCCTCCAGCCTATCGATATACATTCTGTCAAGAAAGTACCGGGAATTATCGATTTAAATCTGGCGGGGCAATGAGGCAGGTAAAATTTTTTTTTTATAGGTTGGTACCACTGTCCTTAATTACTATGCCAAGCTTGACCGGGATATGTCAACTAGTGTGTTTGCAACAGCTGATTAAGTCAGTCGATGTCAGAGTGCGTGCCGATTTTTACTATGGGTGATTACGTTGAGCAAAGAATTTGTTTAAAGTTTTGTGTTGCAAATGAATTTTCGTGTGCCGATGCATTGAAAATGTTGCAAAAGGCCTTTGGTGATAATGCTCTATCGAAAACTCGTGCATATCAGTGGTACAGAGCCTTCAAGGACGGTCGTGAAGTGGTCGAAGATAACGTCGATAATATTAAGGAAAGGGTGCTGGAAAACCGTCGTACCAGCTTGAGAGAGAAAGCACATGATCTTAAGATATCCCACGAGTCCGCACGTACGATTTTGATTGATATTTTGGGCATGAGAAAGGTGGCCGCACGACTCGTACCGAAAGACCTGAATTTTCTTCAAACACGCCATCGCGAACAGGTTGCTTCAGACATGCTGGATCGCTGTAATTCCGATTCTACATTCATGGAACGCATTATAAGTGGTGATGAGACCTGGGTCTACGAGTACGATATGCAAACAAGCCAGCAATCATCGGAATGGGTGGCAAAAAATGAGCCGAAACCGAAAAAACCACGCCAAAACCGCTCGAAAATGAAGGTGATGCTCATTGTTTTCTTCGATATCCGTGGCGTGGTGCACTACGAATTCGTTCCAGAGGGTCAGACGGTAAACAAGGAGTATTACCTAGGCGTTATGAAACGTTTGCGTGAGCGTATCCGTAAGAAGCGGCCAAGTGGGCGAACAACTCATGGATTTTGCATGACGATAACGCGCCTTCTCACCGAGCTACGATTGTGACTGACTTTCTCGCCAAAAACTCAACAAACGTGTTTCAGCAACCACCGTATTCGCCGGATTTGGCTCCCTGCGACTTTTTCCTCTTCCCAAAACTAAAATTGCCCCTTCGTGGCACCCGTTTTGAGTCGATTGAAGCCATAAAACAAAATTCGGCGCGAGAGCTAAAGTCCATCCCGGAAAGCGCCTATAAAAAATGTTTCGATAATTGGAAGTGCCGTTGGCATAGATGTATTGGAGCAAATGGAGCCTATTTTGAAGGCGACCCAATAAATTTTGACGATTAAATGTAAAAATGTTGTTTTAATTCAAAATTCCCGGTACTTTCTTGACAGAGTAGTATAATCCATAGCCAGGGTTTCACATCACTGAACTAAAACCCAATACACTATTAACATAGGCCAAGTATAGTGTACCCAACACATTTGGGTTCGTGAACTCGTACGCAGTTCTAAGGATAAAACCAAGCATACTATTAGCTTTTTTTGTAATATGGTAAATATGCTGATCAAAGAGTAGTTTCGAGTCCAAGATAATCAAGATAATCCAAGATCGCGCACTGAATCAACACGGGAGATGGTATGGTTGGAAATTTCGTATATAATCGGCATGGCTGTAGGAGGTTTTTTATTGAAGTTTATGAAACAACACTCGGAAAAATTCAAAAATAAGTGATCCTCTTCACAATAGGGGGCAAAACGATCCAAGTCCTAATGGAAAAGTGATCGGTCAGACAGATGGGAAATCGATCGGGTCATTTTCAGATTGTCAGCATATAAAAGGATCTCACTAAATCGGAAGCACTTAGAGACATCATTAATGTAGAGAAGGACTAGCAATGGGCCAAGATGTGAGCCCTGCGGAATACCCGATGTTACATGTATATCTTCAGACCTGAACTGGCCCAATATAACTCTCTGAGATCTATTCCTGAGATAAGACTCGAACCACCTGAGAAGACCCCTTGCACACTGATCCCAGCAAGTTTGGAAGTCATGATGGAATGGTTAATTTTGTCGAAGGCCTTACTGAAATCAGTATACACGGAGTCAAGCGAAAGTCCGGAGTCCATGCCACCCAGAATATATTCTATATATGGAAATAAATTAGTGTCTACTGAGCGATTTCTAAAGAATCCATGTTTATCAAGATTGAGTACATTCTTCACATCAAAAAGTAATATATCAATTACGATACTCTCGAAATGTTTACCGATCACGCAAAGTTTAGAAATGGGCCTATAGTTCTCAATAACATTTCTATCGCCAGACTTTTAAACTGAAATCAAGTTGGTAAATTTCCACTTCTGGGAAAAACAACATTCTGTAAGTGATCTATTGAATGAAATATAGAATGGTCAAATTATTGGAACACTTTTTTAAAAAAAGAAGACGAGATTTCATCGGGACCAGCATCAACATTTGACTTATACTATAACACCCGATATTCAAAGGCGTATCATTATATTCAATGATCTTTTTTCCTATAGAAGGTTCAAATACCAATCCAAAATATTCACAAAACAGATTACATATCATTTGCTGATCAGTCACAATTCCGATTGGGTTTCTGATGGAATCGAGGATACAGGGAGAGTTTTTTTCACAGTGAACATAACACCAGAAAAACTTCGGGTTTTGTTTGATGCTACTCTCCACGCTTTCGATAATGTAGTATTCTGATATTCGGTACTTGACCCTACCCCTGAGAAGCTTGTGAGTCGAATAGTCCAATAAATTTCTTATATTTCTTCCAACGCCTATAGACTTTCTGTTTTTCTCTAAGCACTTTTATAATAGGGAGCGTGTACCAAGTAGGGTACTTTCTACAGTATCTGGGAAATGAGGGAACATACCTATCGAAGAGAGAACAGATGATCTCATAGAATCTCTCTGCAGAACCATCCAAATCCTGCCCAGAAAGTTCGCCACTTCAGTCAATAGCTTGTGACGCCACATTTAACGAGTTATAATCAGCAAGACTGAAATTACGGGATCGTGAATTACCTAAATATCTTCTAAATGATGCCGAAACATCTATGTCAAATTCAAGTGAATTGTGATAACAGTCCTCGAGTACTAGAGGGTGCTCAGTAAGTTTCAAATTAGTTATTTTGAAGGTGTTATTTAAAATCAAATCAAGTGTGTTACCCGAAACATTATGAAATTCATTAAACGGAACCATCCCCAACAGAGATATTGAATCTACGAATAAACACAATATATTTTGGTATACAACACGAATTAAGTTAGTCAATTTCCCATGTGATACCTGGCCAGTTGAAGTCGCCCCAGATAACAAAAAGTTCCTTCCGGTTATTTTCAACAATATAATTCAACCTATCACAAAATGCAACCAGCGTCAAATGATCTCTAGGTGGAACATACACGCATCCAATATTTACCCTGCGCGCACTCTCCAAAAAAGATTCACATTCAGAATACTACAAGTTATTAGAGAAGCTAATCAGGTCCCCAGAAATGGCTATCAAAACACTCCCTCCTTTACTCTTCTGCGAAAATGTGGAATCTCTGCCCCGATGGTGAACCCTATAGGAAGGGTCGAATATTTTTGATTCACATTCAGAATTCTACAAGTTATTAGAGAAGCTGATCAGGTCCCCAAAAATGGCTATCAAAACACTCCCTCCTTTACTCTTCTGCGAAAATGTGGAATCTCTGCCCTGATGGTAAACCCTATAGGAAGGGTCGAATATTTCTGAATCAAGAACCGAGTCATTTAACCATATCTCCGTCAGACATACGATGTCAAATTAACAAGAAGATGTATTCTTTTTTCTTTCGATAATTTAGAGTTTATACCACGGACGTTTTGATAATATGCTGTAAGTTCCATTAAAAAACAATAAAAGATTCAAACAATATAAAATCGGCACTAGGAAAAGATAGACGATTTTATCCAGGTCTGCCTCACCGGAGATCTTTATGTTCTTGGATCTCTTGTCTCTTCTGAAAAAGATAGATCCGTTGCGGATTAATGTGAATTTGAGTTCCTTGTTCGAACAGTATCCTTGGTCTTCCTCAGCAGCTTCTTATTACCTGATGTCAGATGTTCATTAATGAATGAATCCTTAGAATTATTGTCGGTCTTACGAACCCCGGCAGACTTTCGACGTTTTACTTTCAAAGCTCCCAAAAAACTGTCTCTTTTTTACTTGGAAAGAAACCTGCTAGTTGTGCTAGTTTCACCGACTTTGCACACGATATTCAAGATGGTCTGATTTTCCTTTTCTGGAATTCCACAGATCTCCATTATTGGCCCTACTTCGCTGATCAAGTGAATCTACCCGATTTATGCTGTAACATCTAATTATGTACAATTTTGGTTTCATCGGTTTCGTTTAGGTAATTTTGATGTTCAAGATGCACCTCGAACAGACAGGACCGTCGTCGAAAAAGTCGATAAAATCACAAAAATAATGGAAATTGACCAGCATGTTAGTAGTCGTAGCATCACCTAAGTGCTAAAAATCGACCATGAAACAGTTTTAAACCATTTGCGCAAAGCTGGATTAAAAACGAAGCTCGATGCTTCGGTGTCACAGCAAAAACAGCAAAAAACATGATAGATCGAATTTGCATCTTCGAAGGCCAAAAGGAATTAAATAGACCCATTTGTTAAATGGATGGTGACTGGTGATGGGGAAAATATGACAATTTGTGGTACTGGAAAGCAATAATTCATTATGAGTTACATGTATGGCCATACATTAAATCCGTATCTCTACTATTAACACGTGGACTATCGATTGACCAGAAACCAAAATTGTCCAAGAGAAAAGGTGTTGTGTTCCGTCAGGACCACGCCAGGCCAAAAAGTCTGTAGGGACCCGTCAGAAACTCCGGGAGCTTATTTGGGAAGTTTTAATGCATCCACCATATAGTTCGGACGTGGCACCAAGCAACTGCCTTCTTTTCCTCGCATGGTAGAACTTCCTGAGTGATAAGAAAGTGCCATCAAGAGAAGATTATGAAAATTCATTACATACTAGGGTTTTCCCCATTAAGGACCAAGAGAGGCATTATGAAGCTATCTTCAAAATGACAACAAATTATAGAACAAATTGGTTTGTATTTGACCCAAGTCGAAACATGTTCAATAGTCTTGAAGTTCACGCAAAAAAATGTGTTTTTTCCAAACATGTATTATATTTCGCACGTTTTTCGGCCATTAAAAAATGTGTGATTAAAGTCAAAGCTATTTCCTCCATAATTGCACGATTTTTCCCAAAATTTCAGTCCAATAAATTCAAATATATCTTCATGCAAAACAGGACCCAAACGTACAGTTCATAGAACAGTGGCACGAATTCCGTGCTTCAGCTTACCTGATATCCACCATTCCTTACGTATTCGGAACCGTAGGTGAATTAATTTAATTTTGAATACTGCTGCTGACACTTTATTTCACCTGCCATGTTTCCAGCTTTAACATAGATTGTACAACGCTGTTTAATATGTTTCTTCATAACTTCCTGATAACTTTGATTAATTACTCTGTTCGCACAGACCCTATGTGCTGTGACGTTTGATAGTAATCGTTGGTTTATTTATGTTAGCGAGCATAATTGTTTCTTGGAATAGGATATTTCTATTCAAAGTAGAACTGGGTTATCACTCGTTTGATCCTATAATTCAAACGACTGGTACTTTCACCCCTTTTTCCCGCAGTCGTTATTTTTTGAAGTATTAGTCTCTGTATACAACTATAACGGGTTATCCATACGTTTCGTGCATTAAGGGCAGATTATGGTCGATATAATCGTCCATCTGAGCGTACAAATTGGAAACACAGTGCAAAAATTCGAAGAGGCTGGATCTGTTACTGATGTCTTCAAGTCTGAATATTTCGACTGTAAATAAAAGTGTTTAAGAAGATCCAAATTCATCAATTCATCGACGTAGTTAACATTTACGCCTCTCTTATTGCACGCTATGGCTCATTTTGCATCTGGATTTGCATCTACATCCATATAAGATTCAGTTGACACAAGAACTGAAGCCAGCTGACACATAAAATGCGCCATATATTCTACGCAACGAATGCGCAGAATATATGGCGATTGGATGACTGAACCACAAAGTTTGGATGACGATTTTTTGCATCGAATTTTCTTGAGCGACAAAGCATATTTTTCACTCGGTGGCGATGTAAATGAGCAAAATTGTCGTATCTGGGGCTGTGAAAATCCTCATGCAGCTGCTGAGAGACAATTATATCCACAAAAAGTCACTATTATCACTTATATCCACAAAAGTCACTATTTGGTCTGGTGGAGTGATTGGCCCGTACTTCTTTGAAAATGAAGAAGGTGTCACCCAAACCGTCAGTGTTCATCGCTATAGTCAAATGATTACCCCTTTTTTTATCTGAAATTAATGATATGGAGTTGGAAGAGATGTGGTTCCAGCAATATGGTGCAAAAAGCCACACAACACGACCCGTTTTGGCTTTATTACAAGAAAGATTCCCAGGACGCGCAATTTCTCGTTAATCGTGTGCTTATTCGCCTTTGGATTTTTTTTTGTGGGTTTATACGAATGATCGTATTTTTGCCGATAATCCTCAGACTCACCCCCCATAGCAATATATGCGCGATGATAAGGCGTAACCCTTATCAAACTTTCTGCCTCTTAGGGCAGACTGTGGAGACTGCTAGCTAGTCACTTAGTAAAAGAGCTACACTCACATGCCAATACACTAACTGGTAGAATTAACATGTCTCTATTTGTAGAACTTTATTACCATAACTCACACTCGTTATGAATGATATTTGGTACAGATCAGTCGAATTTATTTACTTGAATTATTTTATTTCAGTCAGTTTTCCATATTTTCTCTAAAATCATGTAAGCTTTCGAGTGTTGTATGATATTTGAGAATTCTAAACGTCTGCTTAGTAAGGAAAATTGTTGTCAAGACATTTTGATTGAATTTTCCTTCAATTAAATTATGTAGACATTTCACAGCATTATTATGTTTTAATATTTGAATTCAAATATTCTGAGTTATTAACATATGAATTTATAACTCTTATCTATAGATAAACTACAGAAATATAGATCACAATTAGGTTTTGATCTTAAAGTTCGTTCAAAGCCGGAGTCATCGGTTTCACTTGACGTTTCATCAGTTGATTTCCTTTTTCATGGTCACTTCATCGTTTTCCATGATATTTGTGAAATGTATAATCCGTTCGATTAACTTTTGTCTATTTTAAATGTTCACAAAATACAACAGTTGTTTCATATCAAATACAGTAATCTCTGAGACTACGGAACATGACCGCCACGTCCTACCCAAAAATTTGCTTAACGAGTGGACTATTTGAAATTTGCATTTTTGATAGGCTATGAATTAAAAACTAATTAAGTTTTTTTTCAAAGTTTCGAGTTTACTAAAATGGATAAACCTTAACATGTACGAGTAAAAATAACATCACTCAAATGACCACCACGACTGGCTGCAGTACCTCATCCGATCAACCCTATTTTTCAGTACATTGTCGATTCTTTGGAGCTCAATCCCATGAATGCCAACCTCGATTTCGTGTTTAAAGGTACTTTTCTGGAACGTTCAAGTAATACTTACCCTTTACGTATCCCCACCAAAATGAGTCCTCCGAGGTGAAATGAGCCTCATCGCCAAAGATTATTTTTCTGGGAAAATCCGAATCTTCCGCTATGTCATTCCCCATTGAGCGGAGTGAAAATACATCAGATGGTTACGAGACTTCACTACTTGCTCTAATTGAACTTTGTAAGCCTTCATACCGACGTCTTTATGCAAAATTCTCCTCAAAGGAGTGCGAGAAATTTTTATTTCTTTAGGACGATGACGAGTTTGTTGTTGATGGATGTTCAGCCAGAGTCTGGACTTCAACAGCGATGTTTTCAGTGCTCACTATACGAGAACGTGGACGAGTTTTTTTTATCAAATACGAATAATAATAAAATAACGATCCAGTTTTTACGAGCAAATTGATCCAAAAAGTTTTATTGAATTTTGCACGTGAATATCTAACAGTTTGGAAAGACTCATTGGAAATAAAATTTTATTTGATAGATTCGGTCTTTACTTGGTGGAATCTCATTTCAATTAAAACAATGTATATGAGACAGTAATTTATTTCCACAAAAATGTTTGTACTACTTAACAATTGTTTCACCACGATGTGGCTTCTTCAGGTATTACATTGTACTGTCTGATGGTATTCAGTGAAACCGAGTTTATATACATTTTTAGGTACGTGACCAAATAATAGAAGCACAAGTCATGAAAACTCTAGGTGTTCATTGGAGTTTGCCGCTAAAAAAGAAAATGGCATTAAATCTCGTATACCCAATCATAAAAGAGGACAATACACAGAAATATTTTTCGTTGTCTTATGTCAATGGATTATCTGAAAATATTGCTAAACATTTCAAAAGTTGTTTCAATTATAACGCGGCTTTTAAGACAATTAATAACCTTAGTACCTACATAAAAAACAATAAATATCGTACAAATAAAGAAAATAAATCCGGAGTCTACAAGTTAACTTGCAAAGATTGCCCTTTAGTATACATTGCTCAGACTGGTAGATCATTCAAGAAACGTGTCCAAGAACACCAAAGGGGTTATATATACAATTCTGTACATTCGACATATACTAATCATCTTAAAGAATTTAGGCATAATTTCAACAATAATTATGAAATTATCCACGTTAAAAGCAAAAGTTCTAGATTAACACTTTTAGAATTTCTTGAAATCAACAGGTATAATGCCCGTAAAATCCTTTTGAACGAACAAACAGATGTCGATCATTATCCATTACTGAATATTTTTCCTTAATGGCATTTTTAGCGGCAAACTCCAATAAACACCTAGAGTTTTTATGACTTGTGCTTCTATTATTTGGTCACGTACCTAAAAATGTATATAAACTCGGTTACACTGAATATCATCAGACAGTACAATGTAATACCTGAAGAAGCCACATCGTGGTGAAACAATTGTTGTAGTAGTACAAACATTTTTGTGGAAATAAATTACTGTCTCATATACATTTTTTCAATAAAATTTTAATATTTCATAATATTGTTCAAGCATAAATAGACCCATTTCGTTAATGTCAAGTATAAAACTAACTTTCTATTGAAACAAGAATGACAGATGTGTTGCCGGACTCGAAATATCCACTACTTCCAAATGAAAACTCTTAATGACCCTTCATAACAAGTAATGGAAAAGTGTAAGAATTATTGAGTTGATTTGAAATTGAAATATTATAGATAACATATGTGCATAGACATTGAACAGAAATATGACACCACATCAAACCTGATTGAATTGGGTAATCAAGTGATTTTCCGAGAAATATAGTAATTCACTGTATCAACTGAAACAGCATGGTTAATCGAATAAAATATTGCGAAATCGGAAAATGGAGTAAATCTGTACAACGGTCTATGCAATCTAATTCACGATCATTATGAAAATGAATCATTTCGTGCATAATCGCCATCCGAACGTAGTATAACAACCGATATTGAATGTTCATCTATTATTTAGCCTTTGTTACGCCATAACCACATTTCATTATTTGGACACATGTAGATTCAATATATATTGCTTTTTGTATCATTTTCATGTGGGGGTACTTATCAGTGTAATTATATTCAATTTGGAATTATTGTACAGTAATTGGTACAAATTTGTATGCACGTCAAATTCAATAGATTGATGATGTAAATTTATGCGTTTAAATGAGTGTTATGTATCTATTCATCAGGTATAAAATTGATGAAATGTCATCAGAACTTTCGAAAGACAATATTTTCATAGATATTAATTCACGGGGAGATACTGATTTTGATATAATAGCGAGAGTTCAAATTTGAGTTTCTAATTCACTTTGGAAATATATAATGAAACATAAGTAATTTGAAATATAAAACCCTTGAACAAAACTAACCTATTTCTAGGTTCTACGATCTAACCTGCAATTCAAAATAACATATTTTGAAGATATGAACTGTAATATAAAATCAAACATTCACAGAGTGAAATGGTTTTCACTTTTGATGAGTCCAAATTTCACTTAATTGATGTATATTTGATAGATTCGGTCTTTTTTTTGGTGGAAACTCAATTTAATTAAAAAAATGTATATGAGACATATATATTTTTTTAATTAATTGATGTTTCTTTTAATAGTCTCCATTTTTTGTTTCAGGAATTTCCTCCTATTCTGGATTCTCCAAGTTGTTTTTTCCATCTTGCCAGCCATGCCAAATTACTTAGATGACTTTTCTAGTTCATACTTGCTGTAATTGCTGAATTTTATTCACTGAGGTAAGTTATATTTTGATACCAATTTTTGTCACTTGATGATATTTTCTTTTTTCAGGTTATGTGATATGAATACTTTGGAAGAGTAATTTTTATAAACGGACCGACGTGGTCTTGACTAGTGAATATCATAATGGATGGAATATATTAGAGGTTAATACTTGATAGAAGGTATATAAAATTATATAAATATTTTTATATTAGCCTTCTACATATTTAACTTCAAAAAATTATATTTAATAAATATAACTCCAGGAATTGAATTAAATTGATGCCATATAAGTACCACTTATATCAAACGACATATAAAATAAACATTTATTATAAGACAAAAGACATCCGAATGATATAACAAAATCCAATAAATAAAAATTGTTAACCAAAATCCTATAAATTGAATATTTTGAGTAAACAAAATTGTGTTTCTGCTTATCTGTCTTATGAAAACGGATATTTTTCAAAAATGTCTAACATAATCTTAAGAATTTCATCATAAAACAATCTTACTTAGAATATTCAATATTATTGGATATCTAACTAACTTACTTTCTGAGAAATCTCAAGATATGTAAAAACAGTACAAGAAAACAAGTTTTAAGAGAGACTTTGCTTCGTCAGTACTCAATTATATTCATATTCAATAAAATATAAGATCAATCAACAACAAATATTTACTCACCTTTTAACAATTCAGAAAACTTCTGGTAAATGAATGCTGAAAAATTTAAATAGAGTGTTTTGTTAACTCAAATAAATAATTCTGTGTTTTATTATTGATCTAAAAGATTGAAATACAATTTAACGGCCTCTGTTATAGCACAAGGACTATCTGTATAAAGAATGTTAAGGAAATCATATAATTATATATTATGAATAAAATAAAATAAATTGAGGTTAATACTTGATAGAAGGTATATAAAATTATTTTAATATTTTAATATTAGCCTTTTACATATTTAATTTCAAAAGATTGTACTGAATAATTATAACTTCAGGGATTAAATTAAATTAATGTCATTATGAGTACCACTTATATCCAACGACATATTAAATAAAAATTCATTATAAGACATTCAAATGATTTAACAAAATCCAATGAATAAAAACTTTTAACCAAAATCCTATAAAGTAAATATTTTCAGTAGACAAACTTTTGTTTCTGCTAATCAATCTTATGAAAACAGATATATGTCAGAAAAGTTACTCTCTATAAAATCTCAAGATACGTAAAAGTCTAATATTGAAATATTTAAATGGATGACGTTTTCTCATTTCGAATTTCCAAAGCTTACTTGAATTTGTCAAAATTCCTCAAAAATGATGCTGATGCTAATTATGCAAAAATTAAACTACTTTCTGGTCTGAAACTACGCTAGCAAATAAGCCCGAATTTTGATATACCATTTTCGTTTCATTCGATTCATTCATAAGGTAAATAAAAACACTTGGCTCAAGTTCCACTGTTTATTTGAGGCCTGTCGACATATATGTTTCGGGTTTTAACCGATTTTCAAGTCTATTTTTTTATTTTATTCAACTGTGTTTTTATTTACCTTATTAATCTAAAAATTTCTCTCCAAGTGATATGCGGGAAATCAGTATAATTTATTCGATACAATTTTAATTACAATATTTTTGAAAAATTCTGTTGAAAGTTTCTCAAATTTTTAACTTCTAATGCCTTCGACTACTTACTCACAATTACCTACGGAAAAATTACATTTCTTCATCTTATTATGAACTAGCTGACCCGGCCACGCGTTGCTGTGGCACGTTCGTAGATTTACCATAGCAGCGCCATCTATTGATTACTTACTCAACCCAGTCGAAAGGTATCGACATCTGTTAGAATCATTTGAAGTTAACAGATAATTGTGACTGTCAAATAATAACAGACAAATAATTAGCAATAAATTAAAATTTCGACTATAATTTGAGATTTAAACTATTCTATCCCTCAAGTTGGATCGAACTGCACATGGTGTGCGAATTTTATTATAATCGGTTAAGTGGTTTAGGAGTCCATTGAGGACAAACATTGTGACACGAGATTTATATATAATATTAAGATTTATCCATGCTAAAATCAACTTAGGTCACATATTTCTTGAATAATTTTTTTTTTAATGATTGTGCATCTAATGCCTTTTTAAATTAATTGAATTTTTATTAGTTTTGGCAAAATTGCATTGTATTTTCCCATTCTAAACATATGTCTGCAGAAACAGTTAAAATCTTATGAAATAAATTTTGTCATGAAGTATTGACATTCGAATATTTAAGCAACGTGAATACTAAATGACTTACACAATAATTTGTTCAAGGAAATATTTAGCAGTCATTTGACAATGAACAATCCAATTCCAACTTGAATCATGAACTAGTTTTTAAGTGAAATAAGTCTTCAACCAGAACCATGTTTTAGTACCAAATTATTCGGAACTTAACACATTTTTTTACTGAAATTTTGCCATTTTATAGACATTGTGTATAGATTGTTACACATTTCCAACTCAAAATAACCATACCTTTACCTGCCTGGATGCCTGAACTACGAACATATGAAACAAGTATTTCCTCTATGAAAATCACTGAGTAAAATTATATTGAAACATAAATGTATACGATCAAAACGTCAACTCCGAATGCGCCGGATTGACATTCAATTCAGGTCTTTGTGCAAATCCATGTATTGTAGGCTGGATTGCATCGAAGAGTCTCATTTATTAAACGTCAAAATCCTGTAAGTAACGTTATTATCTGATGGATTAATAGATGTATTTTTCCGTTATATACAGACTCTGTATATAACACAGCACAACTTTAAGGAAAAACTACTCCTAAAAATCCGTTTCGGTCTCCAAACGTTGTAAAAATTAGTCACCAATATGAATCGAAACAATTAATCTCAGTTGCAGAATGGCGAATGCGCCATAAACGGCAGATATTTTTCCAAATATAAAAGTATGAGCTATGGTAACAAAAAGTTCTTCGAATCGGGACAGTGTAACTTACATAAATATAACAGAACATAACTAGAATCACATAAATTTCCTTGATCGTCGGTACATAAGCATCAGACATGATATTGGTTTGAAGCTTATTGGCTTCATCGACAGTGCCAGCTCTAATGCCCAACGAACGCATTCCACCGACGTTCCTATTTTCGCCCAGCATAAGAATGCTAAAGTTTTACTAATCACTAACGCCACCTAATGCACGTGAATATACGTACACAGTATACTTCACTGGGCGATTCAAGCAATCAACTCTGTTGGAAAAATATGAGCCGTTAATTGACTCATTTGAATGTAAATGTTAATTCTTGGCATCACGACGCAGTGACATATTACTTGAGCAAGAAGAAGGTTTTCTACTTTGGTAACGAAGTAATAGAGATAAGAGTTCATTGCTTGGAACTTGGTGAAGTATACTGTGTGTTTGTAATCTCGTGCGTCAGACGGCGATATTCTTTGGTAAAAATCAAACGTTCCCATGCGGGGTGAATATGAGTGCATGGATGGGATACATTCGTTGGCTATCAGAGCTGCCACCGTACGTATTTCATTATTCTCCCTTCTTTCTTTCTCTTAATTTTGATCAATGCCGAAAACGTACCAAGAATCACTCAGTGAGTCACAAAATATGTACATTCTGTCAAGAAAGTACCGGGAATTATCGATTTGAATCTGGCGGGGCAATGAGGCAGGTAAAAAAATTTTTTCCTAGGTTGGTACCACTGTCCTTAATTACCATGCCAAGCTTGAGCGAGATCTGTCAACTAGTGTGTTTGCAACAGCTGATTAAGTCAGTCGATGTCAGAGTGCGTGCCGATTTTTACTATGGGTGATTACGTTGAGCAAAGAATTTGTTTACAGTTTTGTGTTGCAAATGAATTTTTGTGTGCCGATGCATCGAAAATGTTGCAAAAGGCCTTTGGTGATAATGTTCTATCGAAAACTCGTGCAAATCAGTGGTACAGAGCCTTCAAGGACGGTCGTGATGCGGACGCCCATCGACGGCTTCGATCGAAGATAACGTCGATAAAATTAAGGAAAGGGTGCTGGAAAACCGTCGTACCAGCTTGAGAGAGATAGCACATGATCTTAAGATATCCCACGAGTCCGCACGTACGATTTTGATTGATATTTTGGGCATGAGAAAGGTGGCCGAACGACTCGTACCGAAAGACCTGAATTTTCTTCAAAAACGTCATCGCGAACAGGTTGCTTCAGACATGCTGGATCGCTGTAATTCCGATTCTACATTCATGGAACGCATTATAACTGGTGATGAGACCTGGGTCTACGAGTACGATATGCAAACAAGCCAGCAATCATCGGAATGGGTGGCAAAAAATGAGCCGAAACCGAAAAAACCACGCCAAAGCCGCTCGAAAATGAAGGTGATGCTCATTGTTTTCTTCGATTTCTTCGATATCCGTGGCGTGGTGCACTACGAATTCGTTCCAGAGGGTCAGACGGTAAACAAGGAGTATTACCTGGGCGTTATGAAACGTTTGCGTGAGCGTATCCGTAAGAAGCGGCCAAATTTGTGGGCGAACAACTCATGGATTTTGCATGACGATAACGCGCCTTCTCACCGAGCTACGATTGTGACTGACTTTCTCGCCAAAAACTCAACAAACGTGCTTCAGAAACCACCGTATTCGCCGGATTTGGCCCCCTGCGACTTTTTCCTCTTCCCAAAACTAAAATTGCCCCTTCGTGGCACCCGTTTTGAGTCGATTGAAGCCATAAAACAAAATTCGGCGCGAGAGCTAAAGTCCATTCCGGAAAGCGCCTATAAAAAATGTTTCGATAATTGGAAGTGCCGTTGGCATAGATGTATGGGAGCAAATGGAGCCTATTTTGAAGGCGACCCAATAAATTTTGACGATTAAATGTATAAATGTTGTTTTAATTGAAAATTCCCGGTACTTTCTTGACAGAGTAGTATTGTTCATCCATTCATATTTGTTGTATCGTCCACAATTGACATTCTAATGGAACGCATTTGTTTATTTCCACCAGATTTTTCTGCTACCATGTTTCGTCCATACTGATGGACTTCATATGAGTATAAGACATACAGCTGGATCAATGAGTTTACAGTTTTCAAAAAGCGATATGCAGGTGTCTAATTAATGGTGTTACAAAAGCCGTATATCTTTTATTCTGATGAAGTCCACCTGTATGGATGAACCGTACGTCAGTATCAGTAAAATATTTTAAAAATAGAAACATATAAGACACATTTGAGATGTCAACAAAATAATTATCACTAGGATATTCAAATTCATTTTCAGAAATCAGCTTAAATATTTGCTCTTCTTTATATGATTTCGATTCAATCATGTGAACACATATCGGCTTCTTGGGTAGAAATTCTTTCATAATGGTAGTCAATAACGAATTATCTAGATACTATTCGGGTAACAAAACCACTGCTTGGATTAAAATGGTACGAATTGATTCGTGAGGTACAGAAATTTCAGCGACCACCTCTGTCTTACGGAAAGGACTATTCTCAATCATTATTTTACTCACTTTACCGATGTTAAGTTCAGTTGGAAACATTAATATGGCCAAACAAAGCTAGGCAAAACTAGCTCTACATCTCGAACCCTCTTGAATGCAAAATGTCACTAGTCTGAATATGCGTTTGATAAAGTCCATCGACGCTAAAAGTTATTCAACAGCGCTTCTGCAAACTAATTACCCTTTATGATACAATATTAGGATCAGATTGTTCGTTCAATATTTCTATTCATTGCAAAACTCGGAAAATATACTGCGAATAAACTAATTAACAGATGATACTCAAATTTTGCGTGAGTTTAGAAACCTACAAGCGACAAATGAAATGCTGTTGATTTCTTCAAATGGTTCTTTCAGCTGATCAATTTCTGGTATTTTGTAACTTAATGTAAATCTGTTTGACAGAAGTGAGTCAATTTTTTTCCACTATATTATATTTTAGTTAATGAGACAAAATACGTTGGTTCTTTCATTCCCATCATACTCAGCTAAACCGAAATTGTCCTAGCTCTCCCAGTTTTTGTTCAAAAGAATGTTTTCATTTTTATTCAATTATATAGCAAGTACCTTCTAGCGCTTGTTGCGTTACGTCAATTGGCAAATTCTCTGAATTCTGGTCTGTTCAAATTTTTTCACGGTTTTTTCCTACCATTCAACATGTGAGCATTTTATGATTAATTCTCAGAAGTCTATCATCTGCCGACAGGGAATGTATTGGTTCCTGTTCGATAATGCAAATGTGGGAAAACTGTCTTCCCTAACGGTGCCGAATAATTGAGAATCATTAAGAAATTGTGACGGTAGTGGTCGTACCCTATTTTGGGCATTAAATCTAATCCTTCGAAAAGAATTTTTTCTGAAATTATATATCCTAAATTTTACGTTTATGTCATGATATATGAAATCGATAACCAACTGAATTTTACGATTTTCCTTCCTCCAAATAAAGGGAGGTCAATGTTGTGTTTGAATACTATTGCATACTGTTGTTTGTATCTTCATTATTTATTTCCATTCGTTACAACTACTTTGGTCGCTTGAGTACTCGTCCAACATTCATAAAAACTACTTATTCAACAATCACTTGACTACTTGTTCAGTATTCGTTTCTATTCTTCTTTAACTGCTCATCCATATGTTATAATCAACAGTGTATACCTTAGAACTTAAAGTCTTTTTTGAATGAAAAGATAATTTTTCTCGAATTGTATCACTGAGTTTGTATACAATTGATTTCGTTTTTATAATCTTAGGTTGAGGCTCTCAACCTATTCCTTTCATCGACTTTTTTATCTCAGTGGACTTTCCCAGTAGACCGCTCCATTTTGGTCGATGGCAAATGAAACTGACAACTTCTTTCATTCCCCTGATAAAAGAGGATGATTTACTTGCAACTAGATCAACAGCTAAAGCCGATTTTGTCGCGCCGATATTTGCTACTAACTCGACTATCAGAACCTCCAAAAGTGTTTCATCTAGGATGGGGGATATACACTTGATATCACAGATTATTCGTCGAATGCTTGGTGGACTCAATTCCAAGAGAGCAACTGGGCCAAACGGAATTCCTGCTATCTCATTCAAAAAGACTTCATCAGGTCACATGGATGAAAGGTATTCTCACTAACAGAAATAATCATGTAGTTGTGGATAGTGTTAGTTTCCGTCGTTTTAAAGTGAAAGCTTATGTGCCCCAAGGCTCAGTTTTGTTGCCCACCCTCTTCTTGATCCACATAAATGATCATTTTAGTGAATCAAGAAACACATTGTGAGCTTCGCGGATTACAGTAGTGACAAACCTTTAAGCGTTGCTCAGTCTCACCTTCATAGATGCCAACAAATCGATTCCCTGAACAAAGATCTCAAAAAAATAAACGAATGATGACAACATTTTTTCTCGAGAAACTTAGTTCGTGACTTTTAACTTGACGATGGAAACTCAGGTGCTTCAGCCATTCTATGCATCTTCTTGACGTGACTGTCAACACTTCAGTCTGTTGAGGGAAACATGTGATTGACATTGCGAAATGTGCATCATATGAGCTGGGATATTTGTTCAATGCAAAGAAATATTTCTCTGCAGATCAGGTTTTTCTATTGTATAAGGCCCAAATAAGACCAGAAACCGAATACTGCTCTCATGTTTGGAGCTCAGCACCCAAGCAATCTTTACAATTTTCGGATTCCATCTAGAAAAGAACAATACGATTGATTGGCTGCCTAACTACAACAACCAGTTTGCTGTCTTTGGGACATAGAAAGAGAGCTACCGACTTGCGCTTGTTCTATAGACTTTATCAGAGTAGATACTCCACGCATCTGAATCGGGCTACCGCCCGATTCGCACACGACACTTGGACGGCGTAAAATTCACATCCATCACATTCATTTGAATTAACAACTCCAACAACATATTTTTATTAGAAGTCCTTCTTCTATCGAACGAAGTTGTGGATGACGCTTCCAGCTGATGTGTTTTCTTCAGTGTATAATCTTCAGCAATGCAAGATGTGAGTAAAAAAGAATCAACTTTCTATTCGGGACACCAACTAGGTGACATAAGTTTCCCCTTCCTCGGGCAGTCATATATTAAAAAGAAGTATATAATGTAAACAACAATTCACCAACTGTATAGTCTACAGAAATTGGCGTTTCAGTAGAACATCTATCAACAACGAATCGTGATCCATTTCAGTGGTTACCAAAATCAGGATTAATAGCCAAAATTATTATTATTTTCTACACCCCACGATGAATTAATCTTTAGATGAAACAGCGCATAGTTACTTAAAGTGTATTTGATAGATTCGGTCTTCACTTGGTGGAAACTCATTTTAATTAAAAAAATGTATATATGACAGTAATTTATTTCCACAAAAATGTTTTTACTAATACTACAATTGTTTCACCACGATGTGGCTTCTTCAGGTATTACATTGACAGTTTAATGTAATACCTGAAGAAGCCACATCGTGGTGAAACAATTCAAGTATTAGTACAAACATTTTTGTGGAAATAAAGTACTGTCATATATACATTTTTTTAATTACTTAAAGTGTCTTATGTGAATGATTTTCAGCATTGTTTCGTTTTGATGAGTTCTAAGTACTGTTAAAAAATTTCACCTTCAAAAACAAATTGAGTATTCAGATTCGTCTTCAAGATTGCATTGAGAATTATTGACTCTTTCGCTTCTTAAACAACAACAGGATTACGTAAAGCTCTCTTCAATGGGAAAAACAATCTCGCATCGGAGTTCAGAGTGCAATAAGTTTGGACGACACTGATTTATTCCACATGCTCAACGTGCTGACTTCGAATTGGAAGCGGTTCCCTCTGTTTGAAATTCGTAGCCGTGAGTAGTTTTTGCAGTGTTTCCCCCTTCGAAATATCCAACAAAGACATCTGGTCTACGTTCGATAGTTTCAAATCTATGCCTTTGGGAAAAAACAATGTGAGTTTCAGTGGGAAACTCCGTTCATGGTTGGGGATTTCTTTGAGATACAGCTGCGGATTGAGGGACAATCCACGTTCTAGTTATTTATTCTGGAGACTTCGCCGCAAGGTGAGAGCACCTTCCGAAACTTGAAGTGTGGAGGTGGGGGGATGAGTTTCGAATGAATAATCCAGTTTGTGTGTCGTCCCAGTTGGACGCGTGCTAGATATAGGGAATAACCCGTCTTCAGAGATACATTTTTTGCGGAATATAAAAAACAATACAACACAAATTATTTCCCATAAGAGGTATATTATATTGTCAAAACACCCATATACCGAATCGTTTATAGTTTCAGAGGTTTACTCGGTGAATGTTTCCACTAAATTGGCATGTTTTCTAAACTAAAACAGAAGATGGTGTTCTGAAATTTTCTTGACATAATTATACCACGTTTGTCGACAACCCTGTTATGGAATCCTTTCCTTTAAATATTACCACTTTGGGTAACTGACTTGGTTAAAAATTTTTTTTGAACTTTGTTTTAATTCTCTTGAATTTGATTTTGTGTTGTCAGCTAACTCCATATATAAATTAAGATTTCAATTTCAACTTTAAAAAGTATTAAGTGGTATAAAAAGTAGGACTCTGATTCAAATTTTTAGTCCAAAAATGCGTTTATTTCAAAACAAAATGAATAAATAATAACAACTTAATACTAATAAAGATAATTCTTAATTTTACTAAATAGGAATATTTCAATTACAAGATTACATTTTAAGAAAGCGGAGTGTTACACATTAATACTTGTGACATATTTTTTAAGCAGAAATCTTACAAGATAATAATCCGCCAATATACGAGAAAGTAGTTATATAAAACAGGTGTAATCGATAAGTATTATATATTAAATATATGTATATAAAGTGATATAATGTACTTAGGACATGTTTCAAAATTATATTCTGAATTTTGAATATCAAAACAGATTTAATCTGTTAGTATTCTACAATTTTAATTTCAAAAATTAAAAAAAAAAACTTTTAGAATTGAATTAATATCTTAAATAAGCACTGTTTATATTTAATAGAGGTATAAAAATCAAAATTCATTATACAATATCAAATGGAATAAAAAAAAAAAATATTAATTATTAATTAAAATTAAAAATGAGTAATATCGAATGTTTCTTTCCAAACATACGCACCTGAACTCGTCAGAAAGGCACGTGGTACGTATGTTTTGCCCTTAACAAACATTTGAAAACATGTTCACTTTCTGATCTTATATTCATGAAAACTAGATCTTTTTCAAAAATACACAACATAATTTTAAGAACTTCTCCAAAAGTAATTCATTTGAAATATTTTATATGTTTAAATATTTAAATAAGTTACTTCAAAAATTCTCAAAATCATGTTGCACATCCTCAAAAACAATTAAAAATTCAGATAAGGTCAGTTCAACTTCACATTTATAATATAAATTCAATTAAAAATAAATAGACCTGTAATCTCACCAAACAATTTCTGCAAAATCTGTGGATGCAATTAAACTAGGTAGGTACATCTAATATCTATGCTTTATGCTAAACATAGAAATCACACAAAGTTTGTAAGGCATTTTATGGCCTTCACTAAACCACTGGAAACTGTATGATAAATTTCATTATTCAAAAACCTAATACAATTATATATTATATATAAAATGAAATAATAAGATGCGGTTTTTTACTTGATAGAAGAATAATTACAAACTTTGAATATCAAAACAGATTTAATCGGTTAGTCTTCTACAATTTTAATTTAAAAAAAATTTTTTTAAAAAGCTTTTAGAATTAAATTAATGTCTTAATGTTAGAAGACTAACAGATTATATCTGTTTTGATATTCAAAGTTTGTAATTATTCTTCTATCAAGTAAAAAAACCGCATCTTATTACTTCATTTTATATTCTGAATGTTTTCATGAGATTTATTTAAATTAAAATCTGTAGATTTTCTAGTGAATTAATTCCAGCTATTATTCTGTAATATGCAAATATTTCTTCATAGTAATTTTCAATTTATATAGTAAAATAATTGAGAAATTGCTTTGTATTACATCACATGCACGTGGCGATTATTTAATACAGAGTCTAAGTCGTATCTTCTTTTATTGTATATTTCTGTGATATAACCTAATTTTCGTATATTTTTTGCCTATCACAAAATTTGTTAGTTGTGTTAAAGAAGGTGTTTTTATATATTTTTAAATGATTATTTTATTTATTCAAATACCTCCTTACTCATGGGATTTTGGGTCCGAATGTATCAGGTTCTTTCTCTGGAGAATGTGCTATATATTCTTTAAAAAAGGAAAATAACGGATAATAAATAGAGGATAATAATAATGTTGAACATTTTTTGGTGATGGAACTTGTGATTCTTTAACATCCAATCGAAACATATTCATATATGCATAAGGTGTTGTCTAAATAATTTGTTCATTATTTTATATTTCTTTTGATTCTTTATAAGTTAATTACCCCCACATGTGATGTTAATATATATATTCCTAAAAAGTTATATAGTGTATTTAGGACATGGTTTAAAATTCAATTCCAAATGTTTTCATGAGATTTATTTAGATTTAAATCTGTAGAGTTTCTTGTGAATTAATTCCAACTATTATTCTCTAATATGCGAATACTCCTTCATAGTAATTTTCAATTAATACACTTCAATAAATATTAGCAAAAATTAATTTTGAACTCAACTGAAAACATTTACATCTAATCCATTATCACTTTTAGACATGCGAACCGGTGCCAGCTCAAATAATTCCGTATGAAGTGTTGGCAAATAAAATGCAGACACCGTCTACCTTGGAACGCTCAAACTGATCTTTGATAATAAATAAGATGGGTTGATTTTGCCAGTAAAGTATCTTTGAACAAAACTGACACTAGCAGAGACGATATCTTCATCTCATCCATGATGTCAGAGAGATGGGCCCTACTTTCAGGATAACTACATGATCGTTTGAACAAGACATATACATTGCACTGATGAAAACCAACCAGTTTGAAACGTGCGCATGTCTGCGATTTACCCTTTTGACCAACACAACCTTATCGAGTTTGTTTGAGTATCGAATTATTATACAGATGTATGTTACACTATCTCGATTTATATAACTTTCTATTATCATAGCTCACACTCCTTATTATTCAAGACGGCAATATTCACGAGAAGTGGTTCTGCATAAATATTTGTTTATTAATTCCACATAACATGATGGGAAAATGGGATCCACTAGAGGAAACAAAGCTGAAATAACGGAAATAATCAAACAGAAAGTTGCATCGACAACATTTCTGAAAAAATATTTGAATTGTGTTGTTTTCATCCGAATTACATTATTCTGATAGGTTTAACGTAATTTCTCTTAACAAATGTCAACATTTTTCATCAATGTAACATTTTTTTTTCATGATAATAATAGAATTTGAAATCATTTTCTATCAATACTGTCAATACTTCAGAATAAATCACTCATTTCAAATCTCTTTTCTTACTTCCATCTTTAGTTCTTTTAAATATCAAATTATGTTCAACTGAATACCACATAAAATTTTAAAGACATTTTCTAATTTTGACTAAAATTTCAAGAATTTATTTCAGAAAAGTTATATACTACAAAGGGTTGTTTCTTCAAAATTTTGAATTATTAATGTGTATATAAGTTAAATTTAAAAAAAAGTTGAGGATAAATAAGTAGTGGACTTGAAAATAATTCCAGCCTCATTTTTTTTATTTTTTACCTTTAGATATATTCAGGAAATCAATTACAACTGGTTGATCTAGATATTCAGCTTTATTTGTTATTCCATAACTAATAATTTGAGTTCTTTATCATTCACAAAAATGAATGTTAATGTAATGAAATTCTACAAATTAATCGAATCATCCAAATCTATATTAAAAAAAATTATTTTTCAAAAGTAGCCCCTCTAGCAACCCAATTAATCCATGAATGGAATTTAAAATATCGTTCATTCATCATACACTTTTCTTCGCGTATTAATCACTGAACAATCCATCTGAAATAGTCCACTATTATTAATATCCTTATTCAATATGCATCTTCATCAAGTAAAGACTGATTCATCCAAATATGAAATATAAAAATACACTAGAAGAATGTTCAAAGATTTGGCTCTCTTGAAACGATCACCAATCTATGAAAGTAGCAACTGTCTTGATAGATACATAAACAAATGGCGAAGAGGCATCACATTGAACTAATACTAATCTATTACTATAGGTTTTCAGAAGGTCTCGTTACTTTTGAAATAATTGAGGTAGTACTCGCGTTTTTTTTAGAAATATAGTAAAGCTGGTGATCTTATAATTTTCATATTTGAGATTCAAGCCCAATTTCAAATTCATTTGACGATCCAGTAAATTTTCAGTGGAAACGAAAACGATATAATCCGTCTAGAAAGTTTCCAGAATTTACTATTCTTCATAATTTTAATATACTTATTTTTTGTAACAAATGTAATGAATAAAATAGATTGTGCAGATAATCGTCTATTGTCAAAGCTGCATGGCAACACTATCTGTACAATATTGTTGATTGTCAACAGGTATACAATTTATGAAATAATGACGCAAACAGGAAAAAAACAGGTAGAATATTTGTATAGAAAATGTTTTCGAAACGTTAACAAATTAGTGCAATTGACTGAATTGGGAAAAAGTACTGTACTATATATGGGACAATGAAGAGGATAAAAAATGGCATGGATATGAGGCATAGACCAGTTTCAGGAGGACTGCGTAAGATTAAAGGAAACGATTCAAACGCTTCATTGGCCGTAGGACGACAATCCGCGCCTGGGGTTGCGCAAATTGGCTAACAGATGTCACTGAGAAGACAAAGGCTACATATCAAATAAACCATAAAATACCTTACAATACTACTTTTACAAAAGGAACGAAGGAAATAATTTTGTCAACGTTTTCAATAAGATAATTTTAATAACGTCTTTATATCTGATGAAAGTTGTTTCCAGCTTGGTAGAAATCACTTAAAAATCCTATCAAAACAACCTATCGGGTGTTTTTTCTAGAGTGATAGAACTTTAAATTGAAATAAAACACATTTACATGAAGATTGAAGTCAGTTTCTTTTTATTTGAAAGATAATTTTATGACATTTATGTTTCAAAAATAATTTCCGCATATGTCCACCACGACTAGCTCTGAGGAACCGCATTCGAACAGACCAATTTTGAACCACTTTCTCGAGTAATTAAGGTCCTTTTTCATCAATAACAGGAGCTATGATGGCTTCCAAAGCAGACACTTTGGAAACACTAGATAGTGTTTCTGGTTTATCAGCATAAAACAATGTCTTGTTATAACCTCACGAAAAATAATCCAGTAGAGTTATGTCGCATGATGTTGGAGGCCAATTAATTGGACCATTTGTCGAAATAATGTTATCGCCAAATCTTTCTTTCAATAGATCCATTGTTACGATAGCAGCATGAGGTGTAGCACCATCTTGTTGGCACCAAAATACTTCTGGGTCGATACCATTCAAATTTTGAAACAAATAATCATTGATCATCGATATGTAACGAGCACCATTCACTGTAACATTAGTTCCAGCATAGTTTTCAAAGAAATATGGATCGATGATGCCTCTATCGTGTATTGCACATTACAGTGCAATGGAACCTGTAAATCTTCTTGAGGATTGTTTTCACTTCAAAAGCAATATTGCTTGTTCAACCAGAAATGAGCTTCATCACTGAACACAATTTTATGATAAAAAAGTGGATCAACTTCAAGCTGTTCTAGGGCCCAACCAGCAAACAAACGACGCTTATCATGGGCAAGTGGTTTTAGTTCTTGAACCAGTTGGAATTTGTATGGGTGTAGATCAAAATCTTCATGCAAAATTGTCCATGTATGTGTCATTGAACAGAGTCCAATTTGTAGACAAATCTGGATCATCATTAACACTACGAATTACAGCAGCGATATTTTTCTATACGTGCAGTTCTTTGTCTTGTTGTTGTTGTTGTTGTTGTTGTTGCATCGAGTAGAGAAAATCTATCGATAGTTCGACGAATAAGCGGCTCTGATGGACGATTATGTAAACCATAAATTTCACGACGTGCTCTATAAGTTTGGCGAATAGAATACTGATTTTGAAAATAACTTTTAACAATTTTTAAACGTTGTTGCGGCGTGAGTCTTTCCACGATAATTTGTCAATGCGCACTGAACAGAAATATCAGAACAACATGGCTTCTTCCTTCTGTCAAATCATAGTTATCCCTATCGAAAGTTCTATCACTCTAAAAAAACACCCGATATTACCATTCAAATATCCAAATTTTCCAGCAAAATACAACCATTTCATGGCCAGTAGCTTCACCAGATCTTAGTCCTATTGAAAACATGTGGGAACTAATAAAGATTCAAGTTGAATGAGCAACGCGACGAAATAAAGATGATTTAATTCAGTCAGTTTCACATTCCTGGACTACCATCACCTCCAAAATATGGAGGTGATCTAGTGTCGGGTGTACCTCGACGTTTAGCCAAGTGTTTACAGTTAAATGGAGGTTGTATAAGTAAATAAGAGGAATATTTGGTTATACTTTTCTAATTTAGGAATTAAAAATATATAATAATAATTAAAATTGAGCTTTGTTTTTTCCGGATACTTTGTAGACGGACTATATATTAACCAAAGAAAAAACATACCAGAAAGCAGCAGTTTCAGAAGACACATCCAGTAGTGTATACCTGAAAAATACGCACTTTAACTATATTTAACTAATACATTGATAAAATACATACAATGAGAATTAAGTCATACAGCACAAATATAATATTCTGTAAATCCAGAATTGCAGGATAACTCTTAGATATAAATATTGACTCTGATTTCTTGTTAATATATATATGATACTGAATGGTCTTCAAACGTTTTGATCTCCAATTTCATCGTAATATTTTCTCGTATTATTCATTTATTTGTCGAACATTTCAACAAATTTGTTACGCATTACTTTAATGCTAGTGGCTATTACTTGACGCAAATCCATTTCAACTGAAATGAAACAGTTTCATATGATTGTCACTCTTTTATGACTCGTTTGGTCGACATATCATTATAATCGATGACTCAAAGTCGGAGTTTTTCTGTTCCTCTTCTCATTACTAATTGTTCGTTCACTATATTACACTTATATTTTTCCTCATTTATTTCCACTATTTTCCAGAAATTCAGATTCGCAATTTCATTCAAATAATGTATAATTTTGAAATCCGATTTGAAGTCATCTCCTCCTCATAAAAACAAATGTTTTATTACTATGTTTTACTACCAACAATTTTCAGATGTTTTACAATATGTAAGGTTTGCATTTTAGTTGGAAAAATGTAAACCTTACTTATTGTAAAACGTCTAAAAATTATTGGTAGTAAAACATAGTAATAAAAATTAGTTTTAATTATGATCAACTACCAAATAGTAACGGCTGAAACAGTTCAATGTCATCTCCCTCTGATAATAAATGATTCGAATATTAAAATAAAATTTATTAAGTTGGCTTCTTTCATGGTATTTCTAAATTCCTAAATCAAGTAGATAATTTGATTTAAATTTGTGCGAAGAGGAATTATTTGTCCATTATTTTACGTATTATTCTATATGCATTTTTTGTCCATTTATGACTTGGAGAGAACGGTAATTACACAGATCCACCCTTATAAATCCGCTTTTGCAAATTCACCTAATGTGTTACAAATGATTTTTTCATTCACGCTGGATAAAGTGTACCAAACCTGTTCCCAATTCAATCAGCGGTTTTCATTAACGGTGTAATTCATGTCAGTGCCCTGCATTGAAATGTAAAGTGTGGTATCAGCTGAATATATAACTTCATGGGGATCACTGAATATTAATGTCGTTTCATAAACTTTTCATTATATCGGCACAATAGCAGTATCAAATTGCTTTCATTCGTTTTCATTCGATAAATGTGATAATTATTTTGTCAAATGGGTGATATATATATCGTGAAATGCGAAATTATTCGCAAATATTTACAAGTCGGAAACAATCCATGTCTATCGGATAGAATTGTCACTGAATACGCATAGCATCCATTAATCAAAAAAAAAATATCTGAAATGTCCAAATGGGAACGCAGCTAGGAATTTTACAACTGAATGAGATACAAATATATGTTCGAAAAAGAACATCATAATTTCATATAATTATTGAAATATTCGTTGATGAAATAATTTCAATAATATTATGCAAATACTTGAAAACAACCTTCATTTATCAAATATACACTTTCTTGAAATGTGCAGACTAAAGCGTTGAAGAACGTATTTATAGTAGGCTAAGAACGTAAAATCGAGTAATAATATTATTTATGTTCAAGAAAAAGGATACATTTCTGAATTAATCATGTGGTGATTAATTCACATTGAAACAACTTGAAGCACAAGATACTACATATTGAAGAGTGAAGATTGTTGAAGCCATCATATCATCCTTGTATTGATATCTAATTAGCCTAGAATAGTAAATACTGGGATATCATCATAACGAACAATAACTCATTAGAAATGTCATTGTAAAGTTTTAGGTCAGAGAGTTGAACCAGAGCTGTGAAATAAAATTTGAAGAACGAATGTCAACCGAAACTGTGAAAATTGTATTATGGATTCATAAGGTACCTGTATTTGTGGAGGTTAAAAGATAACAAAATTTAAAAAGATATGCTTAATAAATTTGAATATCAAACACATTGAATCATATATTTTCATAATCCTTTTGGGAGATTTTTGATGTAATTTATTTAAATATATAAAATATTTCAAATAAATTAGTTTTGGAGAAGTTAAAATTATCTCTTGTATTTTTGAGAAAGATTCGGTTTTCATAAATATTAGATCGGAAACAAAATTTTGTCTCCTTCCTATATTTATTTATTATAATTGACAATTCATATTTGTTATAAGCAGTGCTCATAAGACATTGAGAGAGAAAGCGAGAGAGCATGTGTGATTAGAACTTAATTGTTAAGAGAGAGTGTGTTTGAATACTGCGTGACCGTTTGGTTGAAGCACAGAGAGTGTGTGTTTCTAGGCCAAGCGCCAAAAATATACCGTCAATGTGTCTTCACCGAGTGCTAAAGGGATTCTGTTCGATGCTTAGCGAGAGCAGAATTCTTCCTCAAATTTCTATACGGCGTTGGTCTGAACGCACTTTTGGTTCCAGTTTAAAGAATTCTACGAAAAATATGAAATAGTTTCGATCTTAAGCTGGTGTGCAGGCCTAAATTCTTGCCAAATCATACCATACTTTCTTCAATTTCGAAGAAATCGAACACCATCAATGGGCGAACACGAAAATTAGAGGCCCTTAATATTTTATATACATGCGTCGATCATAAATATCTATCATATAGGTTGATTTCGAAAGAAGAAAATTTTATGAGCGTAGAATCATGCTATTACCAGAAAGATAGCAAAATATGTTGGACCAGAATGGCCAATATATAATTTAATACAATATTCATTCATTATACGAAAATTGTCCTTCATTTTCCCAAAAAAATGCAACTACTTTCCGAACAACCCAATATTAATCTCAGTGTCGAAATGAATTCTAATGTTATACAGTGAAAAACAGTATCAATTTTTTTTCCTGAGAAATGTTTCACTTTACTTTACCACAATAAGATGCGATTTACTTTATGGGTATCACACGATGAAGAATAAACACTTTGAATTCCATGAAAAATGTGCTCTTCTAGTGCATTTTTGTACGAAGAATAACCGCGCCACTGCTTTATTCTTTCCCAACTCCATTGATCACTGTTGGCTTGACAGGTCACGTCCTAAATAGCATTCCGACGTGTAACATTTTACCAAACCTCATTTTTCCATCACCATCGAAGGTAACATAGAAGATGATATTTTTGTTTTCAACAGAAGCTTTGGCAAGGAGAAGGAATGTACCTTTCTGCCTATATAAAAAAGTTTTTCATTGGAGAAAATGTTGGAAATGCGGATAAAATTTCTAATATAAGCTATATTTATGCTTCAAGAATATTGTTCAAAATCAACTTAGTAACCTTGCATCTTGCTCGAACAGTCCACCTCATATAGTCATACATTGGGATAAAATTCGGGTTATCACGACCTCAATTGAACGTTTACTCATACTATATTTTTCACAGGACGTGGAGGATAAAAGAAGTAAGATAAATGTCACCTCTTTTTTGATACTTCATTGTTGGTTGGCATTTATATGGCATATTTTTCCAGAATATAAGTACCTTCTAAAATTTATGACATTGGGTTATTATAAGAGTAATAGTTATTCATTTATTATAACATCTTATGTTGTAGTTTATAAAGAGTGGTTATTTCGAGCTGCCAACACTTCTGTCATTCATGTTTTCGGAGAAAGCTAGTTTAATATTTGACATTGGATCGATTTCCGCTTGAACAAAACTGGAACATATTAAGAACTCATTTCCAGAATGTTGAATCTTCGATACAATTCGAAGGTGCCGTTCAGGAGAATGGGCTACGAAACAATCGATAATATACTGAAAAATTAGGTTTATGGGATGGGGTACTTTAGCCCATGTACTCATTTGAATGATTGCCTCTTAAATGTCAAGGTGTAGCCTTTCCTATAAACTCAGAACATCGGAAAATTATTAATCAGTTTTTTTTTATAGCCGCTAAAATATGCAAAAATATCAAAGTTTAACCCCCTTCCCTTATTTCAAATAGAGAATGATCTCTAAGATATTCTTATGGTAATCTACCCACAGCTTATCATTTCTAATGTGTGATAACATAGAGATCTACGGCAATGAAAAAGAATGATAATAATGGTAGTTTTTGTTGGCCATTTAAAATAATCTGAATTATTCCGGATGATAATAATCCTAATAAGAGGTGGAAAGCACGGACGTGAGCAGGAGCTTTTGAGAGCTAATTCATCTCCCGCATGGTCCCCACAAAACAGTTGTTCTTTGGTTTTCAAATTATACAATTCTCACGAAATATTTCACGAACATGCACATTTTTTCAACCTTTAACTGATGAAATTCAGATCGATTGAATTTTTAGTTTTTATTCTACCTCTAATTTTCGAAATTCAAATCGATCGAATTTGTAGTTTCTGAAATACTGGGAAAATATAAAATCTTTCTAACGTAAAAAACTGCGGAACTATTAAACCCATGTCATCCATTTACGAACAAAGTCGCGTAATTTAAACTTTTACTGAAAGTTGCAAGACTCCCGCTCTTTCTGTTCATAAGTTAGAGTGTTTACATGCAGAATTACTTTTGATCTCGAATTCTTCATCCAACTAGTGAACCCCATTTTTCGCTTAAAATTCGAAAATTACAGACATATGGGCGAGACGAAAGCACTCTGTTCCTTTGGAACTAGTGGCAATAAGTTGAATGGCTGAAAAATACCAGAAAGTATCATGAAGAGCTTCTAGTTAACATAATTAATACTGTTTTTGACCTAATTTTTCACTTCAATTATCCAATTATATTTATGCCTATCAATAATTGCGGTTTTCATTAAAACCTCATTCTAGTTGTGCTAAAGCAGGTAATTATTTCGATTTTGAAAATGTGAAATGCCTGTGTTTAATGTTTATTGCTGAGACTGCCTTTTAAATTCTGAAAGGATTTTCAATTGCCCAATGAATTTTATTTTAGATATCGAATTGAATTTTAAATTTCATTTGAGGAAAAAACTTGAATGAACGATGGACTCAACATACACTTTAATGATTCTTTTAAACTATTGTT
The DNA here is from genome assembly GCA_034642435.1 of Megalocaria dilatata. NCBI lineage: Eukaryota > Metazoa > Arthropoda > Insecta > Coleoptera > Coccinellidae > Megalocaria > Megalocaria dilatata. The sequence goes on from CM067856.1 coordinate 46,705,776, forward strand.
TAATTAATGAATTGGAATCCCAAGGATAAAAAATTTCATAATTCAAATTGTTATAAGTTACAGGAATTTCAAAAGATATTATTTTCTACCAAACTTCACTTCAATCCTCCTTTAAATTGGATGCATTTAAAATATTTCATCGAACAACTTATTGTTTCTTGTAGGAATTTTTGAATTAACGTTTCGTCAATATTTCGTTAATAGCTGAATTATTGAATGTCCACTTAGTTGGTTTTTATATATTGTTTTTTGCCATGTATTTCAATCTTGATTTTTTTTATTATACTGCCGATATTCAAATTGGCAAATTGAATAGGCGAATGATATGTTCAGGATGATTGTATTTATATCCTCTGTTTTTTCTGAAAATGAAACGATATCTTGGAATTTTCAAAATTCTGCATGAAAATGATTTTTAATTAATTCGGTGTACATTAAATACTTATAGTCAGCAAAATTGTAGGATACATCACTTTTCTTGACATTTTCGGCCTAGTAAATTGAATTTCTGATTAATTCTTAAAAACAGGGCCACGAAGTTTTCAGAGCTTTTTTAATGATATTTACATGCAAAGTTTTCATTCATATGAATCATTAATATTTCTTCAATATAATATCATGATGTTAACTGACATAGTTTGAATCCCTAGATTCATTTTAATTTTCTGTTTCATCCTACTATTTTATATAAAAATTCAAGTTCTATATAACATGTTATATTGAATTACTCTGATGACTTTTTATTTCAGTTGATAAAATTTGAAATTTGTCATTTTTAGAGCAGTGCTTCTTTGACAAAATGTGCATCGTAAGATATATAAGTATCGTAAGATATTTAATGAAGGTATTACGTATGATAAATTTACGTATATATGTTTTACACAATGTGTTAAACATAGAAGCAAATGATTTTCAACACAAGCATTGATTTTATCTCAATCTGTATTATAATTTTTATAGTGAAAGTTTTTATATTTCTGATATGAATTTTTATTCATAAATTAGAACCTAAACCAAGTAAACTCGAATAAATAATTTATACTAACTGACAAAGAAACTGCAACACCCAGAAGGAGCTGTTTAAATTTTACATTATTTTTGGTAAAACATAGATAGTATAGCAAGGAGTAAATGATTGAAATTTGAAGAAAAAAAACGAAGGGTTTACAATTTTTTTAATAAACTTGTTAATAATGTGTTTGTCCACCGCGATTATCTATACACTCCCCAACACGTCTTGGCATTGATGCAATAAGATGGACTATTTCTTCTTGAGGGATACTATCCCAAGCTACCCGTAGTTCTTGCCTCAGATCCGCCAAGTCCGTGGGGGCTGGGGTAAATTTCCAAGCCTTCTACCCATGTTATATGGGCCAAATATCAGGGGATCTGGGCGGCCATGGCAAAAGATTCACATGTGTCGCTGCAAAAAAGTTTAAACTAACTCTGGCAACATGAGGTTTAGCATTATATTGCCTAAATATTGGATTCTCGAACCGGTTAAGGTGAGGGAGAACATATGGCTCTACTATTTCTTGAAGGTAACGCAGCGCTGTCATGTTACCTCGAATAAAGACTAAAGGTGACCTACTTGCATGTGCAATAGCACCCTAAACCATAACGCCTACTGTCCGGTGTACATGACGCTCAATATCAAACTGAGGTTCACGTCTTTCTCCCAGACGTCGTCTAGCCCTTTTTCGGCCATCATGTGCACCCAAGGAGAATCGAGATTCATCAGATAAGACCACCTGATGCCATTCCACATTTCAATGTTGACGGTCTCTGCTCCACTGTAATCGTGGCCGGCGATGCTCAACCGTCAGAAGTAACACAAGATGGGGTCGATAATGCTGCAGTCCAAAAGTCCTTATCCGGCGGTAAACTGTTGGGACAGTTACAGGATAGCCTTGTTCTCCTAACCACTCATCAGCCAAAGTTCGAGTTGTCGCAAATCGGTCTCTAATAGCCATAAGTCTTAGATATCGATCTTGAACCTCATTTGTGCCCCTTCGACGTCCGGTGCCTACTCTTCTTCGATTTTGGGCATTATCAAACCACGCTTGATAACATCTCATAACACTAGTTGGATTTCTGTTCGTACGGTTCGCGATTTATCGAAATGACAACCTCACCTCCCGTAGACCAATAATTCGACCTCTTTCAAATTCACTTAGCTAGCGAAAAATTCCCCGTACACGTGCTCTAGGCATTTTAACAACAACTAAACATCAACTTTGGATCTCCTCGAACAGCTGGTTGTAAAATTCAAAAAATTTGCAAAAAATGACTACATATTTAAGTAACAAAAAATGTTTAAATGAAAAGACCTTCACGATTTTTTTCTCCAAATTTTAATCATTAACTCCTTGCTATACTATCTATTTTTGACCAAAAAAAAATTAAAATTTAAACAGCTTCTTCTGGGTGTTGCAGTTCCTTTGTCAGTTAGTATATATAAATATACTGATATTTGAAATAATTGTATCAACGCATCTATAGGTAGAAAACTCCACATTTAAAAACAAAATTACAAAATCATGTAGCTCATTCTCCGTTCTGATCGAAAAACTATCTCTAGAATGTGCAAATATTATTCATCTCATGTCAATCATAGCTATGCTACAGGGTATCGATGAAAATTCAGAAGTGTCGAAGGGCTGAAACAACTCTGAAAATGAGTACAATATCATACTTCACTCTTGATGTAAATTTTACGCAGTAAAACTTTTTCAGAATATTTTTCGCTATGAGGCAAATAAGAGAAAAATATTCGCCATTGTGTGTCAACATCTTTCGAATTTCGCAGAAAATACGTTCGTTTACGATCTGCTTAGGCCGTATTTGCAAGTCGAATACCAACAAAACGCAGCTTTGTTCGTTAGAGGTAAGCACCCATATTTACATAAAAATTTTGCAATTCAAATCGCAAAGTATATCCGTAATGAGAGGAGTCATCCCAAGTTTGCATGATTCCATCTGTTGAATACGTTTCTTCGATATTTCTTTGAGAATACTCATATGCGTTGGAAGGAAATATTTGAATGAAATTTTATTATCGGGATGCAGAGGCAATAGAGTATGCTAATAGAGAGAGTTATTTGCATCCTTCGTTATGGAAGCCGTGTTGTCGTGAGAGTATGGATGAAACATATTTAAAGAACGGGCTTTATTCCAATAAATTCAAGTCGACTGAAAGTTACTTGACATATCAGTGAGAAACAGACCAGATATTCAAGGTGATAAAAGGTAAAGGGGGTAATTATAGGGATGTTAAAGATATCCCATACAAATATTGGATGGGGTAATCCTTTACTTTGTCATAGTCCATTTTAATTGGAATAAAATGAGAAATTACCTTGTTTTCTATCACTTTTTATTAATTGGATATAGTGTGACTCGAGTTTCGTAGTGTTAACTACATTTTCAAACTGAATAGAACCAATTATATCTCAACTATTATATACTACTCTGTCAAGAAAGTACCGGGAATTTTCAATTAAAACAACATTTTTACATTTAATCGTCCAAATTTATTGGGTCGCCTTCAAAATAGCCTCCATTTGCTCAAATAAATCTATGCCAACGGCACTTCCAATTATCGAAACATTTTTTATAGGCGCTTTCCGGGATGGACTACAGCTCTCGCGCCGAATTTTGTTTTATGGCTTCAATCGACTCAAAACGGGTGCCACGAAGGGGCAATTTTAGTTTTGGGAAGAGGAAAAAGTCGCAGGGAGCCAAATCCGGCGAATACGGTGGTTGCTGAAGCACGTTTGTTGAGTTTTTGGCGAGAAAGTCAGTCACAATCGTAGCTCGGTGAGAAGGCGCGTTATCGTCATGCAAAATCCATGAGTTGTTCGCCCACAAATTTGGCCGCTTCTTACGGATACGCTCACGCAAACGTTCCATAACGCCTAGGTAATACTCCTTGTTTACCGTCTGACCCTCTGGAACGAATTCGTAGTGCACCACGCCACGGATATCGAAGAAAACAATGAGCATCACCTTCATTTTCGAGCGGCTTTGGCGTGGTTTTTTCGGTTTCGGCTCATTTTTTGCCATCCATTCCGATGATTGCTGGCTTGTTTGCATATCGTACTCGTAGACCCAGGTCTCATCACCAGTTATAATGCGTTCCATGAATGTAGAATCGGAATTACAGCGATCCAGTATGTCTGAAGCAACCTGTTCGCGATGACGTTTTTGAAGAAACTTCAGGTCTTTCGGTACGAGTCGTGCGGCCACCTTTCTCATGCCCAAAATATCAATCAAAATCGTACGTGCGGACTCGTGGGATATCTTCAGATCATGTGCTATCTCTCTCAAGCTGGTACGACGGTTTTCCAGCACCCTTTCCTTAATTTTATCGACGTTTTCTTCGATCGAAGCCGTCGATGGGCGTCCGGAACGAGACAAGTCTTCGACCACTTCACGACCGTCCTTGAAGGCTCTATACCATTGATATGCACGAGTTTTCGATAGAGCATTATCACCAAAGGCCTTTTGCAACATTTTCAATGCATCGGCACACGAAAATTCATTTGCAACACAAAACTTTAAACAAATTCTTTGCTCAACGTAATCACCCATAGTAAAAATCGGCACGCACTCTGACATCGACTGACTTAATCAGCTGTTGCAAACACACTAGTTGACAGATCCCGCTCAAGCTTGGCATAGTAATTAAGGACAGTGGTACCAACCTAGGAAAAAAATTTTTTACCTGCCTCATTGCCCCGCCAGATTTAAATCGATAATTCCTGATACTTTCTTGACAGAATGTATATTCGTTGAAGGCTTCGGCCAAACTTCGAAAAGTGGGGTGTGCTACAAGTCCGTCTGCTCATTTAATAGTTTTATTGTCGGTACGTGCTTTTTTGTTTAAATATTTCGATGGATTCCAGGATTTCTTGTTTTTTCCTTTTGCTTCCAGGTGCAAAATTGTCCTATTCTGGGAAGATATAATTAGTTTCGAAAAAATGTTTCGCAAAATTAAAGTTACCTTTCCTTTTCCTAAATGAAAATTAATGTTTTTTGTACCTTTTGTGGAAAGAACTCCCGCTTTGTCCTATATACAGGGTGTTTCACGAATGATTGTACAGGCTTCCAGAGCAGATGCAGGACATTTTGGTGAGTCTTAATCAGTGCTCAAAATAAGTCCTAACTATATTAGTTTAATAGATACAGGATGTTTTATGTATGTTATCAAAAATTTCAATCGGCATAACACTTGAACGCCTGCATGGATCTTCCTGAAAATTTTAGGGAATGAGTATAGGCCAATGCCTAATATTTGCACTCAATCACTTGTCGATAGCGCAGGTAAGGACTGAGAAAATTATATTCTTCATCCCACATCTTGTAAAACACCCTGTACATCGAATTTTCGAAAAGTGAAATACTTCTCAGAATCAAAAATGAATACTCTTTCAAACAAGCTCATTTGAAATAATGGCACACTTCGCATCAATATTTCATGAGTTACTGAATATCTGGAATTTTCGATTCATAGACACACGCATACAAAACGAAATACTTTTCGACATCTTATTTACACTTTCACCCATAAATTCTTTTATACGTTTTTTCGTATGCGATTTGTTCTCGAAAATTTCCTCATTTCTTTTAGACACCTGCTAGCTCTTGTATTGAATGTTCTGCAGCTTTCATTAGCCTTACTTTCTGGTCCACTATTTATCTTCTCACATGCTGTTTGAATCGATCTGAAGCTTAAGATATCATTTATTTTCAAAGCTGTGGGAAAGATCACAAAAGTAATTCCTTTACTTTGAATTCAACTCATTTCAAAATATAAGTGGCTTATGCTAACAATTTTGACATTTCAAACCATTGTCGGGTAATTATTGAAATAGAAAAATACGCAAGTGGTAGATTGTTGTGTTTTCATAAAATTTGCATTAAGAGAATTATAGAAATGCCGTCATTTACGAATACTGAGTATACAGATATGTTGTTAGTTTATGGATTTTGTAAGTGTAATGGTCGTGAAGCTGCTAGGGAATATCGAAGGCTATATCCGGATCGTCGAATTCCTAACCATCAAACGTTCGAACATGTTAATCGCTCACTTTGTGAAACTGGATACTTTCCGTCAGTAAGTAAACGAGAAAGAGCAAGTTCGATGGTAAACCATAAAGAAATAATAGAAGCTGCCCAATAAAATCCCTCAACTAGCACTCGGCGTCTTGATTAAGTTTTAGATTTGCCACATTGTCAGGTCTGATGAATTCTGCACCGTGAAAAAAGTCATCCATTTTATTTACAATCCATCCAAACCTTGGATCCAGGCGATGAACTACCGAGGATGCGATTTTGCAGATGGGTTTTGCAGAATCAGCTAGCTATCTTCAGAGCACTTTTACTGATGAGGCGATCTTCACAAAAGATGGCATTTTGAATGTTCGCAATGCACATATCTGGTCAAGAGTAAATCTGAAAGTGACTAGGAAACGCAATTCACAAATCGTTTTTCAGTCAATATTTGGTGTGGAATTTACAATAATCGCCTAATTGGACCATATATTCTTCCACACAGGCTAAATGGAGTGACATATCTACCATTTTAAGAGGAATGTACTTTCAATCTGATGGAGCTCCGGCACATTTTACCCGTGAAATTGTAGCGCATTTGAATGAAGTTTATCCAGATCGTTGGTTTGGTAGAGAGGAACCTCATGACTGGCCTGTAAGATCCCCAGATCTTGGATGTTTGGATTATTTTCTTTGGTGGCACTTAAAAAATAAAGTTTAATCTAAAGAAATCATAGACAGGGAGCATCTGATTCATTGTATTCAAGCTGCATGTGAAGCAATACGAAATCGACCGGAAATTTCGAAGAAAGCTGTAGCTGATTTGATCACAAGAGCTAGAAAATGTTTAGAAGAGAGATATTTTAGTTTTAAAAATTTTTCGTCATTATTATCTGCTTTTGGAATGGAGTATATTTTTTTCCGAATTAGTTGTTTTTGTTTTTTTATTTATGAGAGAATAATATCTGAAATTATCCAAAAATATCTCGGAACACAAGATTAAATGTGGTTGGTAGATAACCTATTTAATTTCAATCCTAGATTCAGAATTGAAAATCAACATCATAAATCTGAAAGCCTGTCAAGACCTTCATTAAAAATATATATTTAATTATTAGAAAATTGATGCTTGTCCATAAAACACTTATTTTTCATTTCATGAGTATGTGCAACAAGTATACGTTATTTATGCATTCGTGTAAAAACTCAGAAATGATAAAATACTCAATTCAAGGAAAATATTATCAAACGTATTTTATGGGTGTTTTCATTTTCAGAATCTCTAATACTCAGAATAAAACATAATAAAAAGATTAGAATCTTACCCATTCAAAAAAATTCCGAACAAAAACCCACGCTATGAGGATGTGTCTCTGTATAAATGAAACTTTTAAATTCAAATACAGAATTAAATTTTGAGGTTATCAACAGATATGTCACAAGTAACATGGTCTTATTGGATAAATTGATTCAGAATGCGATTATACACTTATTTGAATAATTATAAAAATTAGGAATTGCTGAAAGTTCTAATTCCGAAGTAAAAATTAATATCAGGAATCGGAAACTCTTACACTATATCCTGCAATAACGCGTTGCGCTTCCATATCTGCCGGACCAGCATCTTAGAAATTTCGTTCGAAAACAGGTCTTTCATTTCTGCATCTCAGGATATTATTTTCTCATATAAGGGGGTGCACTCAAAGAAAGTATTCAATAAATGTGTATTTCTTATATAACTCAAATTCAAAAAATTACCAGAATCGTTGGAGTATTTCGAAAGTTATCACAAAAAACTGAATTATGGGAGTGCCATTTTAAAGCATATATCTTCGCAATGGTACGTCGTAAGAAAAAAACTTAAAGCATTCCCGACTCATCTTTATATATTTTATTCAGACCTGAGAAAGAGTCACGTAGTGGTGGACAAATTTATACCAAATAAGCAAGATATGATAGAAAAATTGGGAATATTTCTGATATACATTTTTCAAGTTGAATCAGTTGTGATAGACTTTTGAGCGTTCCCATTAAAAGACCCTTCATTAAAAATAGGGAAGATTACAGATATTACCATAAAGCTGAAAATTTTTATGAATTTTCAGAAAACTATTATAAATTAATTGTGAAAAGTCCCCACCGATCCCCTTGTGCTAAAAATTTTATTGATACTTGAAGTTTCCAAAAATGGATTTTTGTGAGTTTTACGTCAAAAATTTTCAGACAGCAATTATAGACCGTCCAATTTTCTACTGAAAATATATTCACGATTTTCTCGCAAGTATCGCCATTTCCGTCATTTGGCGATTAGAATTGAAAAAATCATTTTCATTGTAATATGCACGTTAATGTACTTTGATATATAATACATTCATAAACCGTTGAACGAGTAAACATATGAGTGACTTATACAAACAAATGGTTGAATTCCTAGAATATAAATTAACGTCGAAAACTCGGTCTCTAATTTTCTGTAGTCTTGGGAAACATCTGTCTTCTGTTCAATTCTCAACGTGGCGATGCTCGTATACATGCTTCGTTTCAAAGGCTACATACTCGACAAAATAAAAATAAATTATTAGTCTTAAGCACTCCTTCGTAGTGAAAACTCGTGACTATCCCTTATATTTTGTTAATTGTGCTGAAGTTTTTGAAGAAAGTAACTCTACTCCATAAGATATACTAACTGACAAAGAAACTGCAACACCCAGAAGGAGCTGTTTAAATTTTAATTTTTTTTTGGGTAAAACATAGATAGTATAGCAAGGAGTAAATGATTAAAATTTGGAGACAAAAATCGTAAAGGTGTTTTCATGTAAACATTTTTTGTAACTTGAATATGTAGTCGTTTCATTTCAAATTTTTCAAACTTTAAAATAAACCAGCTGTTCGAGGAAATCCAAAGTCGATGTTAAGTTGTTGCTAAAATGCCTAGAGCACGTGTACGCGGAATTTATCGCCAGCTAAGTGAATTTGAAAGAGGTCGAATTATTGGTCTACGGGAGGCGGGGTTGTCATTTCGAGAAATCGCTAACCGTACGAACAGAAATCCAACTACTGTTATGAGATGTTGTCAAGCGTGGTTTGATAATGCCCAAAATCTAAGAAGAGTAGGTACCGGACGTCGGAGGGGCACAAATGAAGTTCAAGATCGACGTCTCAGACTTAGGGCTATTAGAGACCGAGTTGCGACAACTCGATCTTTGGCTGATGAGTGGTTAGGAGAACAAGGCCATCCTGTAACTGTCCGAACGGTTCACCGCCGGATAAGGTCTTTTGGACTGCAGCATTATTGACCCCATCTTGTGTTACCTGTGACAGTTGAGCATCGCCGGCAACGATTACAGTGGTGCAGCGAACGTCAACATTGGAATGTGGAATGACATCAGGTCGTCTCTTCTGATGAATCTCGATTCTTCTTGGGTGCACATGATGGCCGAAGAAGGGTTAGACGACGTCGGGGAGAAAGACGTGAACCTCAGTTTGATATTGAGCGTCATGTACACCGGACAGTAGGCGTTATGGTATGGGGTGCTATTGCACATACAAGTAGGTCACCTTTAGTCTTTATTCGAGGTAACATGACAGCGCTGCGTTACCTTCAAGAAATAGTAGAGCCATATGTTCTTCCTTACATTAACCGGCTCGAGAATCCAATATTTCAGCAAGATAATGCTCGACCTCATGTCGCCAGAGTTAGTTTAAACTTTTTTGAAGCGACCCATCTTCTGCCATGGCCACCCAGATTCCCCGGTCTTTCGCCCATAGAGCATTATTGGGACATCATGGCCCAATGCCCCAACGGACTTTGGCGGCTCTGAGACATGAACTACGGGTAGCTTGGGATAGTATCCCTCAAGAAGAAATAGACCATCTTATGGCATCAATGCCAAGACATGTTGAGGTGTGTATAGATAATCGCGGTGGACAAACACATAATTTACAAATTTATTCAATAAAAATAGAAACCCTTCCTTTTTTTTTCAAATTTCAATCATTTCTTCCTTGCTATACTATCTATGTTTTACCAAAAGAAATTTAAAATTTAAACAGCTCCTTCTGGGTGTTGCACTTTCTTTGTCAGTTAGTATATAATCACTAACGAAATTGCGACTTGAATTGTCGCAACTAGGCGTTACACTCAGATACAGAGGAAGAAATTTTTACGCACTGAGAATCTTGTTCTCATAAGCTCATACGATCTTCTCATAAAAAAATTAGTTATAACTATATTTATAACAGTTTTCATTGAGTCCCTTCCTTCCTCTTCCTCTTGTCGACTCCCATGGGTTTGAAAAATCAATTCAATATAAAACTTTTTTTAGTGATTGAGTATTTAAAATAGTATTCTTGATATTGAATTAATAATATTATGTTATTTTTTTACGCTTGCATATTTTCATCTTTCTCTATTCTCTGTATTATGGTGGATACAGTTAAAAATAAATTAATCGTGCTTATTTCGAATTTTCCACGTGGATATATGTACATTATTTATTTCTTTGAAAATTCTTTTTTAGATTTAATGATCTGAAAAATGTATGCATACCTGTATCATCTGTACCTTTTCCGCTTTTCCTCAACTCTTGAGAATTCTGCACCGCTTTACTTGGTGATTCAAACTTTAGCTCAAGAATAAACTACATCCATTGAGTTAAGACTTTATATCACTTCTGTGAATTCACTTATCGATAAAGTTTCATACAACAATGACCAATCATCAATCACTGACCCTCATTCAGGATATTAATCGAAACCCAAATGTGTCAGTAGATAAGATAATTGCATTAGGTTGTGGTGACAAAGGGAAGCCATAATTCAAATCATAATTCAACGCATCCATAATTGGAACAATTCGATCACAGTATGCATTTGAGAAAACCAGGAATATAGAATTAGAATGCAATCAAGCACATAAAAATCGATGACATTTAATTATTATTGTTTTTGCGTACTGACAATTTATTTTAAATTTTTAAATGAATTCTTTCGTGAATATTTCTCATTTTAATTCGCGAAATATACAGGGTAGGCCAGCGAAAATTTAACACCCTGATATTGCTGCTTCAGATTGAAGAAATGGAGAATCGCTCGGAACCGATGATTCGTAAGAAACAAATCATCTGGTTTCTTCATCCCCATAATTTAAAACTCTTTGTTTTATAATATCTTATTTTGAGAATTTCATGCAATAACATCTGATCATATAATTTTTCACTAAAATTTTAATCACTAACGAAATGAAATAGTTAACAAATCAATATTGAAAAAATATCCAACAGAAAAGCTATTTAATATTGTTATTGCTTCATTAAATTGCGAAACCACAATTTCTTTGTAGTAGGATAAACAACATTTTGAATGTAATTTGACGGAATTCATTTATTTTTCTACTTAGTGATTCGAGCTGGATATTTTGATTCTGAAATTCAATATCTCCATAGGATATATATAGCCTAGCAGATTGGGAACAGGTGACCTGGATGGCCACTCTTCTATTACAACTCTGAGAAAGATATTTATATGTTGTCGCTCATGTACAAAATGGGGTGGTGCTTCACCATATTGAAAAATTACCGTACTATGGTCTTCAATACTTCTGTGAAGGTTTGATTAATATAATTCCCAAATAATTGCAAACAAATTCCACCATCAAGATGAATCATATAAATGGATATAAAAACGACGGTTTATATCGTCCGTCTAAAAAGTATATCTTTTCAATTCTTGAATGAGAAAATTATTACAAAATATTCATCTCATTTACTTATACAACATATACAACAACGAAATAAACCCTGAACGAGATCAACCCCATAATTTCCGATGATGGTAGTCCAGGTAAAACTGACTGAATTAAATCATATTTATTTCATGGCGCTGCTCGTTCAACTTGAATCTTCATAAGTCGCCATATGTTTTCAATGGGACTAAGATCTGGTGAAGCTGCTGGGCATGAAATGATTGTCATCTGGTGTTCTTGCATCCAAGCTTGAGTATAGGCCGAAGTATGGCATCTTGCATTATCCTGCTGAAAGCGTCACCCCTCTGGATATAAAGCAGGCACCGTTTCAAGGAGAAAATCATTTAGAATGCCACAATACTACTCACTATTAATGGTACCATCAACTATACCGAGAGGCGTAGCACCACGCTGAGATATTTCTCCCCAAACCAATAATTTCGTGGGTTGTCTTGAGAAGATTTTTAATTAATTTCCACCAAATTGGAAACAACTTTGAACAGATATAAAGACATTATTAAAATTATCTTCTTGAAAACGTTGACAAAATTCGATCCTTCGTGAATTTTGTCACTATAGAGATTTTTTTGGTTTCCTTGATACGTAGCCTTGTCTTTTCAGTGACATATGGTCGGTTTTTGGGCATACTTTTATATTTCGTTGATTTCGAAATCTGTTAGCAAATTTACCTAACCTCAGGCGCGTATTGTGTCGTCCTGAGGCCAAAAGAGCATTTAAATTGTTTCCTTCAATCTCACGGGGTCTTCCTGACACTGGTCTATGCCTCATATCCATGCCATTTTTATCCTCTTTATTGTCTCATATACAGCACTTTTTCCTGGTTCACTCAATTGCACTAATCTTTTTACGTTTCGAAAACCTTTTCAATACAAATATTCTACCTGTTTTCTTTTTTCTAGTTGTGACATTATTTCATTAATTGTATAACTGTTGACAATCAACAATATTTGAAAAATAGTGTTGACATGCAGTTTTTTCCATAGCCTAACTGCACAACCATAGACTAACTGCACAACCTATTTGATACATTATTTTTGTCTTAGAATGTTACAAGAAATAAGTATATAAAAATTATAAAAAATAATAAATAGTTTGTAATTTCTTCGAATAAATCCTAAACATTCAATTTTTCAATGTTATTCACGAATTGGTCTTGGATTTCCATCTGATCAATAGCCAGTTATTCCAGTTATGAACCAATCGTATCTTACAAAGATAGAACTTATAATGTTTGAAGATTCTCCTCATTGTTCTACTTGATACACCAGACACATAAGATAATTTTCTAGCAGTAAGATTCCGATTTATAAGCCTTTCACCTGCAACAGCTACTTTCCTCTCTTTGCCCCTTTATTGTACCTTCTATTTATTTCCAACTGAGCCAGAAGGGTTGAATTTGGCAACTTATAGACCCAAAAACATAAACAGCACATACATTCTGTCAAGAAAGAACCGGGAATTATCGATTTGAATCTGGCGGGGCAATGAGGCAGGTAAAATTTTTTTTTCCTAGGTTGGTACCACTGTCCTTAATTACTATGCCAAGCTTGAGCGGGATCTGTCAACTAGTGTGTTTGCAACAGCTGATTAAGTCAGTCGATGTCAGAGTGCGTGCCGATTTTTACTATGGGTGATTACGTTGAGCAAAGAATTTGTTTAAAGTTTTGTGTTGCAAATGAATTTTCGTGTGCCGATGCATTGAAAATATTGCAAAAGGCCTTTGGTGATAATGCTCTATCGAAAACTCGTGCATATCAGTGGTACAGAGCCTTCAAGGACGGTCGTGAAGTGGTCGCCCATCGACGGCTTCGATCGAAGATAACGTCGATAAAATTAAGGAAAGGGTACTGGAAAACCGTCGTACCAGCTTGAGAGAGATAGCACATGATCTTAAGATATCCCACGAGTCCGCACGTACGATTTTGATTGATATTTTGGGCATGAGAAAGGTGGCCGCACGACTCGTACCGAAAGACCTGAATTTTCTTCAAAAACGTCATCGCGAACAGGTTGCTTCAGACATGCTGGATCGCTGTAATTCCGATTCTACATTCATGGAACGCATTATAACTGGTGATGAGACCTGGGTCTACGAGTACGATATGCAAACAAGCCAGCAATCATCGGAATGGGTGGCAAAAAATGAGCCGAAACCGAAAAAACCACGCCAAAGCCGCTCGAAAATGAAGGTGATGCTCATTGTTTTCTTCGATATCCGTGGCGTGGTGCACTACGAATTCGTTCCAGAGGGTCAGACGGTAAACAAGGAGTATTACCTAGGCGTTATGAAACGTTTGCGTGAGCGTATCCGTAAGAAGCGGCCAAATTTGTGGGCCAACAGCTCATGGATTTTGCATGACGATAACGCGCCTTCTCACCGAGCTACGATTGTGATTGACTTTCTCGCCAAAAACTCAACAAACGTGCTTCAGCAACCACCGTATTCGCCGGATTTGGCTCCCTGCGACTTTTTCCTCTTCCCAAAACTAAAATTGCCCCTTCGTGGCACCCGTTTTGAGTCGATTGAAGCCATAAAACAAAATTCGGCGCGAGAGCTAAAGTCCATCCCGGAAAGCGCCTATAAAAAATGTTTCGATAATTGGAAGGGCCGTTGGCATAGATCTATTGAAGCAAATGGAGCCTATTTTGAAGGCGACCCAATAAATTTTGACGATTAAATGTAAAAATGTTGTTTTAATTGAAAATTCCCGGTACTTTCTTGACAGAGTAGTACATTTGCTTTAGGATGCCGTATGGATAGAGCGACAGTTAGCTAAAATTTTCTGTAGATTGAACAAACTTGCGCCTTCTTTACAATTTCACATTGAATTGAGGTAAATTGGATCCACAAAGTTTCCTATGCTAGAAAATAATAAATAAATGAATACTAGTCAAATTACATTCTGTTCAAAAAATATAGTCGTTGTAAATGCCTCTTTCACTATTTCAGCCATTATTTCGTTATGGATGGAACTTTTGACGCGGAGTGATAAACTCAGATAGTACTCTAGATATTATCGGATTCTTTTATTTAAGGGCTTAAGGTTCATTTTCATTCAGTAAAATTCAAAAAGTTTATTTTGACATTATGTTATTGTAGAGGAACAGGTGTTTGTGACTTGATCATGTAAGTAAGTTATTTGTAACTGATGGTTATTTTATCAATACTCATTTTCTTGTTCATCTGCCGTTGCCAATTGGTGTTGAACTATGCATTTTTTTTACTGTTATTTCCGAAGTTCAAAATTTTAAGGAAAAGTGAATGATCGACTTCGCCGAACTCAATCCTATT
The DNA here is from genome assembly GCA_034642435.1 of Megalocaria dilatata. Lineage (NCBI taxonomy): Eukaryota > Metazoa > Arthropoda > Insecta > Coleoptera > Coccinellidae > Megalocaria > Megalocaria dilatata. Next base: position 46,720,886 of record CM067856.1, read on the forward strand.
CTGTTTTTATGTAAATTATGCTGAATATTATTATTAGTGCACCAACAGATACAGACACCTAAAAAATAAACAATTTCTCCAACTTATTTGCCCAAATCTGAGATTATTAACAACAGCCTCTCAGAGTACAGCGTACGTAAATTTTTCTATGGAATTAAGGCAATATCTCTGTTATTGTTACGCGAAAATAGAAAAACCTCAATAAATACATATGTTCTGAACAATCATAATATTTTAGCAATCATGATTTTCTATAGTAAATTTTAACTTTTTTACCTGATTTCTGAAAGTATGTTTCATTTTCATTCCTTATTAATACCAATACCTTTTTCGCGCTGCATTTCATTGAAAATAATATATTTGGAAATATGAAATTAATTACATCATCTTATTCAATAATGGTAATCAGTCAGAGTTCAAATACTGTCATGACCTCGTCAAATTTATTCTTCCAGGATCTTCTTCTTTAAGACTCCATTCTGTGACCCTGTTTAACCACGTGTTTTCTGCTCTACGCACGTGTCCATACCATATCAGTTTTATTTCCTCTATATACTGTAGTACATCTTATTCTACTCTCATTCTCCTTCTAATCTCTTCATTTGATATTCTTTTTCTTCTTGTAAACCCACAGTATCTTCTCCAGTATTCCATCCCCAGAATGCTTCTTTGGTTCTTTTTATTTATTCTTCATATCTCCGCCACATCTGTCATTATATTTCGTCTGATATATATTTTTTTGGCTTTTCTTGGATGTTCTTACTCGAGATTACACTATGGAGTTATCTTATATAAGATCTTGTTTGTCCCAGTCTGCACTTTATTTCTTCGTCTGTTTTTACATTCTTTGGTATTATAAAGTCCCGGTACTTGAACTTCCATTTACACGTTTTCTTCTATTTATAAGTTTTCAATCTCTTCCTCCGATATTGTCAGGTATCCCGTTTTTATCATATTCATCTTTTCTAAAATTTCCCTTCAATTTTCTCACCATCAAGCTGAAATCTTCCTCATCCTGCGCCATCACCACCTGGTCGCCTGCAAAGTACAACCTGTAAAGGTCGCTTAACGGTATTCCCATACCTCCACATTTTTTCTTTCAAGGTATAAGTGCATTCTCTAAAAATATTTTGAATAGAGTTGGTGTCATTGGGCATCCCTGTAGGAGTCCTTTTGCGGTTTTTAAGTGGGTAATCAGTCTGTTTCCAATCTTGATATATACTCTGCTACCATTATATAATATATGTTCTTAATGGCTTTTGTAAGGTTAGCTGGTATCCCTATCTTTGTCATTGCTTTGTATAGTTCTTCTCTTGTCATCGTGTCATAAGCTTTCCTAAGGTCAATAAACGCCATATGTAATTCTCTGTTTTTAGCCTTTTTCCTACTCTATTATCTGTTGTATTATATATATGTGACCTAGGCATAATTTTTCTGCTGTGAATCATGCTTGCTCTTCACCTGTAGGAGTCCTTTTGCGGTTTTTAAGTGGGTAATCAGTCTGTTTCCAATCTTGATATATACTCTGCTACCATTATATAATATATGTTCTTAATGGCTTTTGTAAGGTTAGCTGGTATCCCTATCTTTGTCATTGCTTTGTATAGTTCTTCTCTTGTCATCGTGTCATAAGCTTTCCTAAGGTCAATAAACGCCATATGTAATTCTCTGTTTTTAGCCTTTTTCTTACTCTATTATCTGTTGTATTATATATATGTGACCTAGGCATAATTTTTCTGCTGTGAATCCTGCTTGCTCTTCACCGATTTCACCTTTTATGCTCCCCTTAATTTTGTTCCTTAGGATCCTGCCATATAGCCTTTCCATTGCAGCTATGATGCTTATTCCCCTGTAATTCTTGCATTATTTTTTACTTTCCTTCTTAAATATCGATGTCACATATACTTCCTGCCATCGGTTAGGATTATCTTCTTCAGTCATTGCCTTTCCCATCATTTCACGTATCATTTTCCTTAACTTTTCCGTTCCATATTTTATGAGCTCAGGTACTATTCCGCCCGGTCCTTCTGCTTTATTATTTTCCATAGATTTTATTGCTTATTCAATTTTGCTGTCTGTTATGATCATTTTTTCTCCTTCTGTGACCCTTATTTGATCTTCTTCTTCAATGAATTGCGGTCTTTGTTCTAGGAAAAGTCTTTCATAGTGATCTTCTCATACGTTGCCTTGTATATGTTGTATGAATGTTTTTTTCTCCTGTTTGTTCGTAGCGATTTTACTATTTTCCAGGCTTCTGAGCTTCTTGATCTTCCCATATTCTGCTTTACAATTCTGCATGACATTTCCCACTGTTCATTTTTTCTCTATTCGTGATAGTTCTAACTTTCCTTTTTTCTCTATATATTCCGGAGATCTTACGGATTCTTTGTGCTCGGGTATTTATGGTTCAGTTATTTTTTCCCTTATCTTTTTTAGTGTTTTTATGGAAGCTAGTTGATATCTCTTCGCTTTTCTTCTTGTCCCGGTGCTTCCAAAGCTGCATGAATGATATTCTCTCTTAAATGTTCGTACGTGGTATTGATGTTCTCATGGAAACGAAATTCTGTCAGCTTCTAGTCTAATATTTTCTGTCAAAGATGCTTGATAGAGCAATCGTATAGTGAGATGAAATAATTGATGTGAAAATAATAAAATTCAGCGGAAGATGAAATTATTTTAATTTTATAATTCACAATGAGCCTTCATTCATAACTTCCACCAGTCAACTGAGGAAAATGTTTCTTCGAAGTGAATTTAACTTTCACATATAACACCAACGTTTCCATCAACCCCTTAATTATACACGCAGACAGCTCAACAGCTTTTATGCCGCCTTTGTCGTTTCCTAAAGAAGAGCAATCAACTAATTTGGAAGGCGGCGTTAGAAATTTCAATGCAAAGTAATATACTCTGGAAATCCTGGACGCCGTTAAACATTTTGCGTACATCTATTTATGAAGTTGACAGGAAAATCAATGTGAAATTATGAGAAAAATCATGTGCATATAACGCATGTTTGCGTTTGGTATTCATTTTCGGAAATTAGTTGTCTAAATTTGGAATTCGAAGTTAATATTGTTGGATATTTAAAATTTATTGAATAATTTCTATTCAAGAAGAATTTATTATTTTATGCATCAAAGTTCGATCTTCTTGAAGCAGCCATTATTTAAACTTTATTTTTAATTTATTTTTATTCCTTATTTTTCTAATTGTTGTTGGTACAACTGGGTATAATCTTGATGCGACATATATATCATCGTTTATAATTTCTTTTTTCTGCTCCAGGCGTTTCGTAGTTATTCTGTTTGGTTCTCGTTAAATAATTGTGTTCCCTTGTCATAAGTGATTTTTTTGTTCTATATTCGTTATTTATTTTGAGCATATAATTGTCGTATATCTCTTACTTCAGATTTCTCGCATAATGCGTCACTAGAAAATATTTTTTTCTCCATGAATAATTTTTAGAACGAACCTTTGAAGATTATCTTAATCTTAATTATGACAGTCCAAAATACCATCTTATTCAATTATTGGTAAGCTAAGCTTGTATTAATGCATCATAAAAAATATGTAGATGTTTTATTGAACTCAATATTCTTCAATATATCTGAATATGTACAGAATATCTCTCAATTTTTTAGGGAAATATAGCATATATGTGTCTCATTTTAGGTGCGTATCAATATTAATATCGAGATATTTGGTAGACTGCGTTTTAGGGATATGCAATTGGTCAATAAATTGAATTTCTCCTTATTTTGGAAGACGCGTCCTGTTGGATGTGAATGACAAGTATTTTCAATATTCGAGGTAAATTTGGTGAAGCTATTTTGCCAGGATGCCAAAATCTGTTATTTTTTGTTTCAAATTTTCCCCAACTTCCATATTTTGACCAATATACTTTTGTCGAATAGGTTTTCTCTCTCTTGAGTATCTGATCTATCTCGAATGTAAGTCCATTTTTAAGGTAGATTTGCTGACAATCCTGTTTTCTTGTACGTTTCCCATCACAATATGAAGAGGGAAACCTACTGTTACCGATTTCATAAATAAAACCCTATACATCCAATATAATGTCTACGATTGTTTCGGTCTTTACTTGACGGAAATTCGTCTTGAAATGATGAATAAAAAACAATATTCTATTTCAGCTAATATAATGATTCATTATTAAAACTAACACTACATAAATCAATGAAATGTCAAGTAAAAACTCTTACCCATGTCGACCTCGTCGTCTCCTTAGAAATTAATTAGATCAAAATTGTTTAAATAGAATGAAGTCTGTTAAAACTATTGATAGTTCGAATCATTGAAATACTTTCAAGTCAAAATTTGAAGAAAAAGCATGTGCGTAGTACGTAACAACTAGTCGAGTGAAAATTCTCTAAATGTTAATGAAATATAAGAAATCCTTTTGTAAAATTTGAACAGAAATCACAGGGAGTATTAAATTAGCAATAATCAAATGTTTAAAACAGCCAGTTGCAAAAAAAGTGAAGTAATTTGAATTTGAATATCTATTCTGGAATTGGTAAAGAAAACGATGAAAAAAATTATTATTACTATGAAACCTATATAAACTTTAGTGGAATTGTTGACAATGAACAAGATGAATCAAATCTAACTCACCAAGGTAATGTGAATTGGGCAAAATTAATCAAAATTCAATAAGTTTAAGGCAACATAGTGTCTTCATCAATAATGTTGTAAATGTGTATATAAGAAATATCCTCAAAGAAGCTTTAAGTATGGATAAAGTTTTGATAGTATATAAGCTGAAGAAATGTAATCAATTCCAGAGATAATTGGAAGAAATTATTTAGTTAGAAGCAGTAGAAGATGAAAATTTTGTAAACTTTTGACAATTGGAATACTTTTCTGAAGAAAAATGTTTACTTTATCTATTCCGATTTACATGAAACAGGTACCAAAAGTTAGATAAGAAAAATGAGGCCAATTTTCTAGAATAGTTTCTAACCAGGAAAAAGTGTAAATTCTGTGTGATTAGTGAAAGCCTAATTTTTCAATAATTTTGACAAATGCTTGTAAGCTGTGTAAAACTCAAATTTTCTAGAAGCTATAGAAATGTATGAAATTGTTCAGAGTCGAGACCACGTCGGTTAGTTTAAAAAATGTACTCCACTAAAGTATTCAGTTCTCATAAACCTAAGAAAAAACACATTAAGAAAAGAAACAGGAATGAGGAAATACAATACCTGAATAATTAATGGAAAAATCAAAAACTAAATTGAGTATGAACCAGAATATTCAGTGAAAAGAATGGATATAGTAGGCTAGATAGTCTATGAAAAGTTCTTGAAGAAAACAATTGAAATCCTCAAACTTGAATAATTCCTGAAACAACAAGAAAACTGGAAAAGAACATTAATTCAAGAAAAGACAGACTTGCCAATTAATTTTAATTCTGTAGATTTCGATTCAAAATTCATTTATATTTATAAGAATTAGACTTAGAGATAAGGTTAGAATAGAACATAGAGCTTAGGAATAGGAATAGGATACATAAGGAATATGAAGAATCCGGGTTGGACCGCGTCTAGAATTTATAAGTGTTCGACTTTTAAGCTCCGATTTTGGAGCCATTATAAAGAACGATAGTTGAATTTAGTGATTCAACGCCGGGGCCTAAATCTGCCTACTCCCCAGGTTTTATCACCAGTAGTCTCCTAGATCACCGTTGTCTCCACTCATTCTCACGAACTGGTCTGTAGAGCAACGAGTACGGGTATTTATACGTGGTGAATGTGGGACAGGAGTAGGGGTGGAAGTGGTGGAGGAAATCCTATCAGCTTTACGGACATCAAGTTGGTGGTAATATACTCTGTTAGTTACTCGCCTATTAGTTTGACCTATGTATGACCTGGAACATTCCGAGCATGGTATTTTATATATACCTTGAGATTCGTTTAGAATTGAATCTTTGGGAGATCAAAGAAACGTGGATAGTTTATTGCTTGCTGTGAAGATGGTCTTTATATCTTGTTTCCGTAAGATATGATTTATTTTATCAGTAACACCTTGTATGAAAGGAAGAAAGGCCTTGTGGGGGTTACTCTCTGGGAGCTCTTGAGGGTGTATCTGGTTCGGTCGGAAAGATTTCTGAATTTGATATCTGCTATATCCATTTTGAAGTAGAGCAGATCTGAGCTCATTGAATTCATGTTTGATATGTTTACTGTCGGTGAGATGGATGGATCTGTGGACGAAGGAGTTCAGAACGGAATTAATTTGTGCTGGATGGTGGTAAGAGCTGGAATGTGAATATCTGTTCGTATGGGTGGGTTTTCCATTCTGACAGTGAAGAGGGATATGACGTCGAAACTCACAAGGATGTCAGTTTCTTCAATTTGAAAGGTTTTTAGGATTTCAGTCAAATGGAAAGAATTTCTCACATGGGATGAGGATTCTTCTGATAGAGGTTGAAGTAGGTTTGCTAAATATTTCGCAAGACGATGTATAGGTGACCCGAAGGCACTGACAATGGGGTGAAGAGGTTTAGTGTTTCCAGATTCATATGTCAAATTACTTTATAATAATATATATTTAACGAAGGATTGCTCTCGCCAAACACCTTTGAAAAAAATAAGAACCTATTGATGAATCAGCATCTCAGTATAGAGACCAGAAAACCCTTTATAAGAAAACATTTGTATGGAGCGTCCTCACACATAGCAGTGAAACCTTTAGTAAATATGAAAGGAAAATATTGGAAGCATCTGAAATGTGGATGTGGCGAAGAATGCTAAAATAAGACGGATAGACAAAAGAATCTACGAAAGCATACCGTTAGAACTAAAAGAAAAAAAATTATTGATTGGACACTTCCCTGAAGAGAAAAACTGAGCTCATACGCCACAATTAATTTCTCCTCAACATCTTTGAAGGAAGAATAAATGGAAAAAGATCCAAAGGATGGCTTAGAATCACTTACTTCAGGTAAATCAAAGAAAGGTTGAATTTTGAATCCTTATGTCATATGAAAATAACGGGAACCAATAAATGCAGTGACAAGGCCTAGCCTTTAGAAAATGATGGGGATATTAAAAAATTTGATTACAAATTCAAATTTGAACCCTCAATTAATCAAAATTAATTAAACCGGTGACCAAAAATACATTCTGACAGAATAAACAAGTGTAAGCAGGAAAAGTTTCGAGCTAATTTTTTTTAAATTCATATCAATTGAACTCCAAAGAGTAGCTCACAAACTAGTAAGTAAATTATTAAAATTAAAAATTCACATAACACTACGTATTCGCCAGTTTTCTATGGAATTGAGTGTTGAGTTACAAGAAAAAGTAGAATCGATATCTCAGGACCGAGTTCTTATATACTTATTCGTTTATTTCCTGCGAGTTCTACTGCTTTGTCGTCTATATCGCTTGGGAAGGAATCGGTTAGAAAAAACTTTTCCCCCTGCGGGAAAAATATAGCTCTATAACTGCGAGCAATATAAATCAAGACTAGGGGTTAAATAAACCGAAATCGACAACTTTTTCAAGGCTTTGTTTGTTCGCTAACTTGTGAAACTCACCTGTCTTGTTCCAATAATCGGCCGACCCATGACCCTTGTATTTCGACTTCAAAGAACAACGAAATGCACTTACCTCCCTTACTCTTCTCCAGAATACAGCGCAATGCTAGCCTTTCTCTTGAGATTTGACATTCTTTCGACGTAAAATATATCGACCGGCTCTATCTAGGCAGAGATTCAAATAATCTATTTATAGGTTCTAATAAAAATATAATCAACCATTTAAGAATAAATTTTATGAGCTCCTCAATGCCTGTTAGATTCTTCACACGCCCTAATTGAAAGTGCTTCGAAAATTAACATTCCTCCTAATGACGACGGTTTAATACTTCATAGTAAAAATAATAATAATAATAATAAAACATTTTTTCTCAAGAGGAAATAAAGAGGAAACACAAAAACAAATGAATAGCATTCAACAGAACAATAATCCACAAAAATTGTACTCCTATAATGAATAAATGAAGGCTAAGAAGTCAGCACAAAGTTGTTTATGTTCCTACATGAATCATTATAACTCGATAATTGAATGTCATAGTAAAGAGGGAAACATATTCAATTCCAGATAATAATAACAATGATAGCATTCCCCTTATTATGATAATAGGAGAAGAGTACAATGAATACCCTACTAGCTAAGCAAAGTAGGCTTTCAACCACTGCCCCACGAGTTCAACCTCAATTGGCTGGCCAGGAGTACAAATACTCCTCTAGTGGTAGCATTGTTTCCAAAAGAAGCCTTTGAAGGCTTACGATCGCAAAGAAGAATTCTACTTGATGCCAGGAAGCACGAATTCGAGAAATCTAACACGACATAATATGCCTACCCTTAAAGCTAGCACGGATCTACATTCTGTCAAGAAAGTACCGGGAATTATCGATTTAAATCTGGCGGGGCAATGAGGCAGGTAAAAATTTTTTTCCTAGGTTGGTACCACTGTCCTTAATTACTATGCCAAGCTTGAGCGGGATCTGTCAACTAGTGTGTTTGCAACAGCTGATTAAGTCAGTCGATGTCAGAGTGCGTGCCGATTTTTACTATGGGTGATTACGTTGAGCAAAGAATTTGTTTAAAGTTTTGTGTTGCAAATGAATTTTCGTGTGCCAATGCATTGAAAATGTCGCAAAAGGCCTTTGGTGATAATGCTCTATCGAAAACTCGTGCAGATCAGTGGTACAGAGCCTTCAAGGACGGTCGTGAAGTGGTCGCCCATCGACGTCTTCGATCGAAGATAACGTCGATAAAATTAAGGTAAGGGTGCTGGAAAACCGTCGTACCAGCTTGAGAGAGATAGCACATGATCTTAAGATATCCCACGAGTCCGCACGTACGATTTTGATTGATATCTTGGGCATGAGAAAGGTGGCCGCACGACTCGTACCGAAAGACCTGAATTTTCTTCAAAAACGTCATCGCGAACAGGTTGCTTCAGACATGCTGGATCGCTGTAATTCCGATTCTACATTCATGGAACGCATTATAACTGGTGATGAGACCTGGGTCTACGAGTACGATATGCAAACAAGCCAGCAATCATCGGAATGGGTGGCAAAAAATGAGCCGAAACCGAATAAACCACGCCAAAGCCGCTCGAAAATGAAGGTGATGCTCATTGTTTTCTTCGATATCCCTGGCGTGGTGCACTACGAATTCGTTCCAGAGGGTCAGACGGTAAACAAGTAGTATTACCTAGGCATTATGAAACGTTTGCATGAGCGTATCCGTAAGAAGCGGCCAAATTTGTGGGCGAACAACTCATGGATTTTGCATGACGATAACGCGCCTTCTCACCGAGCTACGATTGTGACTGACTTTCTCGCCAAAAACTCAACAAACGTGCTTCAGCAACCACCGTATTCGCCGGATTTGGCTCCCTGCGACTTTTTCCTCTTCCTAAAACTAAAATTGCCGCTTCGTGGCACCCGTTTTGAGTCCATTGAAGCCATAAAACAATATTCGGCGCGAGAGCTAAAGTCCATCCCGGAAAGCGCCTATAAAAAATGTTTCGATAATTGGAAGTGCCGTTGGCATAGATATATTGGAGCAAATGGAGCCTATTTCGAAGGTGACCCAATAAATTTTGACGATTAAATGTAAAAATGTTGTTTTAATTAAAAATTCCCGGTACTTTCTTGACAGAGTAGTATTACTGATATATTCGCCCTTATAAGCAGAACACCTGCAATAGGATGGAACCACGCCAGTTTTATAGGTGGGTATTGAAACGGCCATCCCCAGTGTCCATTCCAGGTACCAGTGAGTCCAATGATTCGATAAAATACCTACTCAAGTCCAACTATATGACGAACTCATGGCGAAGGAACTAAAAACTTATACTGCCGTTTCTCAAATGTCGTATGTATCGAGAAATATCCACAAATAGAATGCCACTTTCACACAGATACTATTGACCCTCTCACATATAGCTTATATTCCTACTTACGTGGAATTACTTTCCCGCTAGCATCTATATTCTTTTTTAAACTACATAATATGTCTCTAATTTGTGGAACTGATAAAAGATATTTTGGGTCCGGAGTATTACGTGATTCTTTGGTTTCGAGGCTACTTTTTATGCAAAAATAATGCTTGATGAGCATCCGAAATTCAGTGTTTTTCATTTTCATCAAAATTTAAATTAGTCTCATGTTTCAGGACGCACCTTATCAAAAATTGACAGAGGATTTTTGACACAAGAAGTGTTGCATTTGAAGCTACTAGGCGAAAATTCCGAAAAATCTGCCCTCCTAATAGGTTGTTTTATATAGGTAAATACTATATATTTGAACAAATTTCTCAATATTCTAAAATCCAGTAAAATGCAAACAAACATTAAAATAATCAAGCAGTTGAATGAATGCATAAAAAACCAGAATTCCTCCCTTACCATTGGTTCATGAAAATTTAAAGCTCCACGTCATTAGTTTTCAAAGAGGAATATAAGTAATGTTCGTAGCTCGCTGATATACATTCTTGTCATAGAATTTCTCCATTTTACTCCGACTGCGCGTTCCATGAGTTTATTATATCATATTCTTTCAAATCTAATTCCATATTTATAATATATACGGATCTTTTCAATTTCAATTCAATACCGATTATTAATTTCTTATAATTAGGGTATTGCGGTTCATATGATTGAGCATATAAACTTACGAATCCGATAGTAGAGTAGCCTTTCAATCCTGATCTCCCACTAATTAATTTTGTTTCAGTGCCAATGGACTCGAGTTGAAATTTATTGAAACCGATTCCATTGTAATCTATAGGATGATATAGGTATTGATTGATGTTTGCTTTTGGGCGCATCCATTTTACATGAAGAATTTTTTATGAATCGTTTTTTCTACTTGTATATCTATCGTCATCAATATACAAACGGTTCATTCCCCGATAGATTGTTTGAAATATTGATCAGTTAATCAGTTACAATTTTTCTCTGAAAAATTGTTCATGTTCAGTGGACGTAGTATGTTACAATAACGTTTTTCACATACTGAAGGGGTGAAATGTGTGTAAGATATCATCCAAATTTTTCATTCGTTTGAAAGGCCTATCGATTCCATTATGTATGGCGTATAACTTGATAAAAAGGGGAAAAATAAAATATAATCTCCAATATACACTATATATTCAATATATTGATGTGTGTTTCAACACACAGTGCCATCATCTGAGCGAGTTATAAACTACATCAGGAATATCGTCTTCTTAAATAGTGTTTACATGTGTTATTCAGGAGTTCAAATAGCTTAACTTATTTTCTAGGAATTGTGTCGGAATCCATCTGGGATTGTTATAAGTGAAATTATTTATGATTGGCGAATTATACAAATCTACCTTATCGTTCAGAATGATGTTTTCATCTTCATTTCCGAATTTGAAGCGGTTTCAATATATTTAATTTCAAACCTTCAGGTTGAATATTCAAAATTTCGAGTTTTTTGTGAATTCATGATGATGTTCTACAAGATAGTTTGCAGAATTTTAATCACGTTAATTTAATCAATAACTTCCCAAATCCTCTTCGAATCTCTGATAGAAACTCCGACCAGCCCGGCCTATATAAAAGGTATGTTCATATTTGAGTTTGTAAACTGAAAAATTTTTGAATTTATCCCGTACGGACTTTGGGCTTTTTATAAATAAAGCTAGGTTATTAGTTATCTAAAATAGGATATTTATATTTTGTTTCTAAGGGAAACAAAATATTGTTTGAGGGTGCCTTAGATATGTTAGACATGGAGAACGACGGTCGGACTTTTCTTTAATATGATGGTATATTAAATTCAAGAACTTCCTATTTAGCTTATGTTCAAGTATGTTGTCTATGGAAGATGTTTCGTAACCATTATATATGGCAATTTGTTTAATTCTAATTGAAAATTTGATTTATTTTGAGATATATCTATTATTGTGAGTGTGGGTGCATTGATTTTATGTGTTTTGTAGCCTATGTATACGTATACATGATATATGGAGAAAAAAAATATGTTATTTCCGCGGAAGATTTTTAAATCCAAGAAATTCAGTGAATCATTACCGTTTCCTATTTCTGATGTGATGTTAGGGTTAAAGGTGTGCTAATAATTGAGAAAACTATTCACCTGACGTATCATTCAAACCCAGCAAATGAGAATATCATCGGCATATCGATAATAAAATTTCAACAAATGCTTGTGTTTAAAATCATGCATTTGTTTTTCTAGGTAGTTCGTGAAGATTTCGGCGAATAAACCTTTGGGGATATCGATTGTTTATATCGTTGGAATACTAGGAAAGAGGTTTCTAACATCTAATGATACAAATTGATGATTGAAGTTAAATCTGTTTCATATTGTGTAGTTATTGGATTAGTCTGACTAGTTAGAAGGACTAATCCAATTCAAAGCTTCAACATCGAAATAATTGAAGCCATGAATGACTGTCATGGGGCCAGGTCAAACATAGCAAGAATTGATTCCGCCACCAACGTCCACAGTTATGTACACTAGGGGTTGTAAAATTACTGAAAACAATAAAAAAATTGAGATAACTCTCTGAAGTTAGGTGGAAGAATTGCTTGGTATGTAAAGATACCTTTTTGAATTCTTTCCAGTAATTGATTGAACGTTAAACAATTAGTATGCAAATTATAGAATAGGTACACTTCAAATGGGAAGATTGAGAGGGATGTATAATTGGCTTTAATGGTTTATTTGCAGCTTTAATACATATGTTACAAATGTAAAATTTCGGGATTGTTTTACCCAAACGTTAAGGGAATTATTTTGTGTAGTATTCACTTCTAATTGCGGTGAAAACACTATCTTGTTCGCAGTGTAGTAGATCTATGAGCTTGTTCACCGTTGTTCATTTTCACTAAGTTCACTTTTACTGGGTTCACTGTGGGTTTCACTTTTCAATACACAATAATTAGGTAATTACAAACAAATAATGTAGATAATACAACTTATACAAGATTATAACTTGACAGTTGAGATAGAGAGAAAATGTGATTAGAACTTACTTCAAGAGAATGTGTGTGGAGTCAGAACTTAATTGTTCAAAGAGTAGAGAATGTGGCATGACCGTTTGGTTGAAAAACTGCGGGAGAGAGTGACTCGACTGTTTTTAGGCCGAGTGACAACGAGCGACTTCAAGGAAATGTATCTCTAATAGTGCTGAAGCAATTCTTTTTCAAGATTTAACCCAAGCAAGTAGAATTCGGAATCGACATTTGGCTATTTTCGTTTCTAGTGTCTCATTTTAAGTTTTTAGGAAAAAGTGAGACATTTTTGAAAGGCCTTAATTGCTGAACTCTGGAAACATAGTTGTTATGTACCTAGTAAAAATTCCTTGTTCGATGGAGAATTCGAACCTTAGGCGGTAAATTCTTTTCCTTGATTCTTCAGTTATTCTGGCTCTAACGTAAACAAGAAAGTCGTTTATCGTATTTAATAACCTGAGTTTACTTGTTACCGTGTCAATAATAATGAGCTTTCAAGAAAATGGAGTTCACAAGTTATATACCACTCCCCTCATCAAGTAGCCAGGACCGATAAGCTGTAAAAAATATTAAACATTAACGATTACTCTCTGGAAAATTCGCGTAGGATGATTATACATAATTTAGGATATTGAGCTTTGGGGAATAATAAGCAAGCTGATAAACGTTAAGGAAATGATTATAGCTGTAAAAAATTTCACTGAAGAATGCATTAATCGATTTTGAAATAGTTTCATGCATATAGAAATTTAACCTCACCATGTTGGTTTTTTGAATTTTGGAAAACATTCGGAAAGGGAAATTCTTGAGACTTGTTATTTACTGAATTGTCACATCTGAGCACTTTACGAGGCGTGAAGCCAACAACTCTTGATATTTTGATATCAAAAAGTGAAAAGTGTTGTGCACTATAAGAAGAATAAAGAATTGTGTAGGTGGTTGAAAAACCTCATGAACTTGAAGGAATAATATGGAATAATATTCAATAATAGAAATACAAAAAGTTTGAACTGTTCTAGCTATTATTATTTGGCGGTTCATCATAATTACAAAAGGTTTTCAGCTTTTTGAAAATTACTACTTTGCAAAACAACACTGAGAAGTTCACATTCTTCTAATTTTATCATTTTTGTTAACAGAAATAAGGAGTAAGATTTGATTTGGATTGGCATTCATTTATTACTACAGTATCGAGATATAAGAATAACTTTCTGAAAACCCAACAAGCTTAACAATTGGAACAAATCATTATTTAATAATTACTATTAAAACATAATAATAACACTAATTTAAAAACTAAAGGGTTTTTCGTAAATAATGACAGGATTTTCATTTTAATTAAAACAACAAAAGTTTGACATATCAACTTTATTCCCGATTCATTTTGAAGCTTGATCAATACAGTTATATTCGGAATAAGATATCGTTCAAATGTCCACCGCGGTTTCGTTGACACTGGCGCACCCAATCGCTGCAATTTTTCCTCACTGTGCAATATTCCGGCTGTATTTCGTCAATAACTTGAGAAATACTCTCTTTCAAGTGATTTAGAGTCTGTGGCTTCTAAGCAAAGACTTTTGCTTCTACATATCGCCAATGAAAAATATTCAGAGGTATCAAGTCACCTAACATTGGCGTCCAATTTACAAATCCTTGTCGTGAGATGATCCTAATCGTCAAACCACTCCCCCAGCAATGTTGCGTCATCTTGTTGGAACCATTCTCTTCAATATTGCTGTTCTCAAGTTCTGGCCATAAAAATTCGAGTAACATGGTTCTATAGCGGTCGCCATTCAGGGTTACGTCTCTTCCATCCCCATTTCGAAAAAATAAGATCCGACGACGCCACCCTGCAGTAACCGCACCACACAGTGAGTTTTTCGAAATGCAACAGAATTTTATATAACACTTTCTGATCCTCGTTTGAGAAGATGATTTTTTAGCTAAAATTAGAATCGTGTTCACAGTGCTCAAGGACCAAGTTAAATATCGGCGCCGTCTGTAATCAGTTGGCTTTAGTTCTTGAAAACTTCTGTGAATAATATAAACAAAAATTCACTCAAATTCCTTGAGCAAATGTTTTCTCTGATGAATTAGATATTTAGATGATATCATTTATTGCTTTAAGGAAACAGATGGTCAACTATGCAATATTATTAGTTTATCAATAAAATTCATCCAAACATTAAATTTACTTTTTTAAAAGACAGAATTTTAGCATAAATTTCCTGGATCAAAAAATTTTGAAAAAAAGTGATATGCATAACCTTAGTATTTTTCGTAAACTGATATCACTATCTATCGCACGTTGAATATACTAATAACCAGAAAATGACAGCATATCACACAGTATGATACAAAGATTGGTTAGTGTACCTATGAATCGTTAAAACTTTTTATTGAATTGAATATTATAAAACAGCTTGCATCCAATCGCGAGTATAGCTCAATTATAATAGAAAACTTTCGAAACAAAACACATGAGAAAATAGAATATCGAAGAATATTGCCACATATTCTGATATAAATTCGACTTGAATTTGGGGATTCATATAAAAAATAAGAGCGACAAAAGAAAAAGAGACAATAAAGCTGAAGGTTATAAGTTGACTTTTAATGATTGCACGATGA
The DNA here is from genome assembly GCA_034642435.1 of Megalocaria dilatata. Lineage (NCBI taxonomy): Eukaryota > Metazoa > Arthropoda > Insecta > Coleoptera > Coccinellidae > Megalocaria > Megalocaria dilatata. The sequence continues at coordinate 46,736,567 of CM067856.1, forward strand.
AGTATATTGGTCAAACAAGTATATCCTTCAAGACAAAGAGAATTCATAAACACCTGAGAAGTTAGACATCTTACACTAAACATATGCCAGCAATTTGAACGAATTTGGACATAATATCAACAACTGTTTTTTCAAATATTGATTGTTATTTCAATTCCCCTTTTGTTAAGTTTTTGACTCAACCATAGCTTCATTGAATTGAAAATTATTCAACAACTTGCATCCAATAGCGGTTAAAACTTAATTGAAATAGGAAAAATTTCAACGAAAAAACCAAAAAACAGAATATCAGACAATATTGCCAAGTATTTCAAATGAAATTCGACTAAAATTTAGCTTTTAGAACAGTTAGTAATTTAGAAATTCACATAAATTGATAACGATGAAAGAAATAGACATTAAAGCTGAAGTTTACAAGTTGACTTTTGATGGTTTGAATATGGTGTGGTATGTTCAAAAAGGTAAATTCTCTAACAAATAGAATTCCTTAACACACAAAACATATGCCAGCCATTCGAACGAATTTGGACATTATATCAACAACTAGTACAAAATTGTCCACAATGGAATTAAAAGTACCAGACTCACATTGCTTGAAGCAGTAGATATTAACAGGTAGGAGGACCTTAAAACTATTCTCAATAAGCAAACAGATGTAGTCAGATCTCTCTTGTTGTTTTACTTAGTAAGATATTTCCAATAATGGGCCCTAATATCTTTTGTTGATATTTGTATCCCTTTTTCTGTGAGTAAAATTATTTACTTGTCTGTTTTTCTGAAAATTTAATATTATTTGTACTCCACTCTTATCAAGTTTTTGCCTGAAACCAAAGCTACATAAGATGTGAACTTATAATTTTTAGAGTTAGTTCAAACTTGAAGAAGCCACAATGGCAAAATAATTAATGTGAATTAATGAATTATGGAAACATTACTTATTATTTCATTTATTTAAATCAAATTTTCATTATTATTATTATTTATTATTATTATCGTCCTGATACTCCTAGATCTTCTGTGAAGATCCCTCAGAAGCTTTTCGAGCTTGTGCGAATTAGGAGTTCAGTTGTGTTACTGCGATCTTGCGCCACTTCAGGTCACAGCACTGTTAATTTTTGACCCAACAGTGAAATGGTGGCAGACACCCGTCCAACTAGAAAATTTCTTTTCCACCCGAACAGGATTCGAACCCGGACCTCGCGGTCACGAGTCCGATGCTCTCGCGCTGAGCTATCCACAGTCATCAAAATAATGATAAATTCTATAAAAAACAATATGCAGATATTAGGCAAAAATATTGGTCAACTTGAGTAGAGATGTCAACTTCTTCGTTCCACAAATGAAAAGCAAATATGTATTTCCAATAACACAAATCACGATTTTATCGAAATTTTATATTAAATTTCGCATTTGTATACAGATAAGAAGCCGTGTGCCAAAACATTCTTATTGCAAACGTGGTAAGAAGATGAATATCACGATTCTGAAATAAAATCAGTCATATTTTTCCGAAGGTTTCTAAAGTATTCTAAGTATTCTAGAAAAAAATCGAGAAAATTATGCCTGTTTTTTCAAACATGGAATATTGCGATATGTTGTTGAATTATGGATTCGCGAATGGAAATGCTCGGGCAACAGTTTGAGAGTACATTTTTGCCTTTTCCCAATAGACGACAACCATATAGAAAGAAAGACATTTGTACAAGTATTCAGGCGATTAGGTGAAACAGGCTCAGTTGGTGGTTTTCGAATCAGAGAAGGTGGCCAGCATGAACCTGCTATATTTCAAGCGATCCGGGAGGACCCCACAACAAGTACTCGTCGAATTAGTCGTACGTTGAGGATTCATCATTCTACAGTACACCGAGAACTCAAAAAAATAAGTTACATTCGTATGATTTGAAAAAGGTGCAGGATCTATTACATGAACGGGACTAACATTTTGTAGCTGTTATTTGAATAAGTCAGGAGAGTGTGGGGGCAATAGGATATTATGGACTGATGAGGCTACTTTCACAAAATCAGTATGATAAATTTGCGAAATAGGCATGTATGGAAAAGAGAAAACCCCCATGAGTTAAAAGTCAACGTGTGGTTGGGAGTTATGAGAGGTGAACTTTCCGACCAGTAATACTTCTCTATTGCCTCAACGCTGAAGAGTTCATTACATTAATTCAAAGCAACTTAACAGACATATTGGATGAAATGCCCCTGGCTAACAGTCAAAATGTAGGGTTTCAAATAGATGGCTGCCCAACTCATAATAGCCGGAATATACAGGACTTAATAAATGAATATTTTGGGATGCAATGGATTGAAAAGTATGGTTCGGTAAGATGGCCACCAAAGAGCCCCGACCTTGAGCCTTTGGATTTTTATATCTGGAACACCTTGAAAGAAAAAGTATATCAAATTCGTGTTCAAATTGTGTTGTGCAGAAATGTGTCAGAAACATTGCTGACTTCTCAGAGTTGTAGATTCAGGGCGAAAACGAGTGTGAAATATATTGCACAAGACGGTGGACATTTCGAACAATTGTTATAAGTAGTAGTAGTCCGTTTTCTTTCATGTTTTTATAAAATCTGTATTATTATAATTTAGTTCATTTGTTTGAATTATTTTGATTTTACAGATAAATTCATGAGTTCCATAAGAATAACTTCAATATTCAATCATAAAGAGCTTCAAAATAGAGCAAATTTAGATTTGGAATATGTCAACTTTTCATTGTTATCTGCTTAGCTATGATATTATGGCAGAAGACAAGCAGCTAGCACAAAAGATATGTCATTCGAAAGCACACTAAATGAGGCATTTTTGTTTAAAAGAAAACATGTCCATAATTTATAATTTTTCATCGATAAAACCATTGGAGAAAAATGACTGATTTTGTCCACTTCAGAATCGTGATATTCATCTCCTTACCACACCCGCAATAAGGATTTTTTGGCACACAGAACATCTTATCTTGTAGTAATTTTAATGCCGTTTCCAGATATGTAGTAAAATTTGATGAGGCTACAAGGACAACTGAAATATATTTGATTTTATGGAAAAACTTAAAGTATTTTGTCAAATCAAAGATGTTAAATTGAAGAACAACCAACAACATGTCGACCATGTGTTATATGACATTTTTTGTTGCAAATAACTTTTATGATCTCCCTTTGAAATTTGGACCTTTTAAAAGTAGACACCTTGTATACTATATTGCTTCATTAATTATAAAGTCATTGTTGTAAAGGCATTTTTGTTTATATATTATACATTGAATATGAAATTATAAAGTTTTCCACTGCGCTAAATTCTGATGGATTAAACATATTCTAGGATTCCTCCTATCTACTGGACAAAATCGAGACATCAATCTCTTCGTAGAGCTGCCAATTCCTGCCAACATTTCTAGCTCGTATATCCACTTGATTTATCAACATGTACCACTGAAGTAAATCGTGAACGAAAAGTTTTGTTAACTTTGGGTCCAGTTCATACAGTTGATTTGACCCCACAGTTTTTTGTATGAGAACTAAAGATTATATATTTGTAGATACGTTATCTTGAATCAGACCATCTCTTATTCATAATTGTTAGTTGATTTGAAAGATTTTAGGGGAATATACTGCGAAACTAGACTCATTTCGTTGTTCAACTAATATTCAATTAGGGTCCATATTCTTATAAAAAAAGATGAAAAGCAGTGACGTCATAGCAGAAGCTTTCGCGCCCTTTAAAATTTCAAATGTGCGATTTACTTCTTAAAGAAGCTATCGGATGTTTTTTTTAGAGTAATAGAACTTTCGATAGGGATAACTGTGATTTGACAAAAGGTAGAAGCCATGTTGTTTTGACATTTCTGTTCAGTAAGCATTGACTAATTATCATGGAAAGACTCACGCCGCAACAACGGTTACAAATTGTTGAAATTTATTTTCAAAATCAGTGTTCTATTCGCCAAACTTATAGAGCACTTCGTGAAATTTATGGTTTATTTATTAATCGTCCATCAGAGCAGCTTATTCTTCGAACTATCGATAGATTTCGGACAACATCTTCTCTACTCGATGCAACATCAACAACAAGACAAAGAACTGTTCGTTCAGAAGAAAACATCGCTGCTGCAAGTCATAGTGTTAATGATGATCCAGATTTGTCTATTCGTCGACGTTCACAACAAGTTGGACTTTGTGCATCCATCCTCTGTTTAGTGATTGAGCTCATTTCTGGTTGAACGGCTATGTAAACAAGCAAAATTGTCATACTGTATATGGAGTGAAAACAATCCTCAAGAAGTTCTGCAATGCATTCTGAAAAATGCACTCACTGTATGGTGTGATTTATACGCTGGAGGCATCATCGGTCCATATTTCTTATTTCAGTGAATTGTGCTCGTTACAAATTGATGATCAATGATGATTTGTTTCAAAATATGAATGGTATCGACCCAGAAGTGTTTTGGTTACAACAAGATGGTGCTACACCTCATGCTGCTACCGTAACAATTGATTGATTGAAAGAAAGATTTGGCGATAACATTATTTCGAGAAGTGGTCCAATTAATTGGCCTCCAAGATCATGCGACATAACTCCACTGGATTATTTTCTTTGTGATTATGTCAAGTCATTGGTTTATGCTGATAATCCAGAAACAATAGACGCTTTGGAAGCCAACATAACTCGTGTTATTGATGAAGTAATGCCTGAATTACTCGAAAAAATCGTCCAAAACAGGTTTGGTCGAATGCGGTTTCTCAGAGTTAGTCATGGTGGACATATAGCGGAAATTATTTTTAAAACATAAATTTCATAAAATTATCTTTCAAATAAAAAAAATTTGGCTTCAATCTTATTTTAATTGTGTTTTATTTCAATTTAAATTTCTATCACTCTAAAAAATCACCCGATATTTGAAGATACGTTATTTCTGATCAGACTATTTCCTATTCAGAATTGTCAGTTGATATGAATAATAGTTTCAGAAGCTATTCCACAGAATCAATGGATATGTAAAAAATTTACGACGATCAGGTTGATGACCTGATGATGATCAGGTTGATACAGGTTGATCAGGAAACGATATTGAATCTACATAAAATGTATTGATTGCATCAATTCGAACAAAACACTTAGTGAAATTCATTAGCTCATATAAGCAAATCATATATTTAGAAAATAAAAGGTAAATTACAACGAAAATATCGACTGAATCAGCTGGTACAAAATGGATACTGAGATGAAAAAATGGAAAATATATGAGTGCTTCATATAGACGAAATTAAATTGTCCATATGCCTATTAAAAATTTCGTTCAGAATATGCTTAGTACTGACGATTGATACCAATTTTATGGAAATGATTTACAAGGACATTTTTTTTCAAAGAGATTCTTGCTGAAATTCATATTATTCCGAAGGTTTTCTTATCTAGTATAACATGTATGCATTGCCAATAATTATTGTATTAAATATCAACAGAATACTCGTTTTTATTTTTCTTTTCAATTCCAATGATTATTAATAATATTTAACATAATTTTATACCGGAAGACAGAAAAGTGTTCCATAAAACACAATATTTAATATAATATTCCTAGTTTAATTTAATATGAATATTTTCCTACACAAAGAGAAGTAAATTGCTGCTATTTTCAACTGGTTTTTCAATTAGGGGTTAAAAACTTTGTTTTGTTGATGAATATATGAGATGATAATAAAATTCAACAATGGAAATTTCACAGTTCTATTTGGATGTTTAGTCTTCCAATATTTTCACGAGTATACTGACGACATGTCGGTATATTAAAATTTTTGTAATATTAATCTTCGGGTGCAGATTCATAATTCGAATAATGACGTATCAATTTCCATATTTATTTTCATTTATTTCCATCTACTTTTCTCTTGAGATTAATCACATAATCCATATCATTTTGAATTTGGACATTATTCATCCGACTATATTATGCAAAATCTATATTATTCCATTCGGTGAATTGAATGTGCTCTGTTGTATTAAATGTTTGGCTTAGTTGGACAATACCTTCCAATTTGGTTTATTTATCAGCATTCATTCGCAAGAGAGTTGGACCAGGCTAATTTCAATTATATTATCATCAATATTAATATTGAACATATTTTCCAATCATAAAATTACGTGCATACATTATGATTCAGTTCTTCATAATTTATGTTGATGTATATTATTTGAATTTGTTCACTGATTTTTTCATTTTAATGATGTTGATAAATATTTGAGAATAATATTCGTTTACGCTATGATCGTTTGTTACTCGCTTTTGGAATTTTTAGTTTATACGTTATTAAACACATGTGTATAAAACTTTTTAGAAAACGTGTTAGATAAATCGAGGAGCAGAGATCTTTAATGGGTTGAAAAATTTAGTGTGAGACTGTTTTATTCAAAAAGTGACAGAATTTTGAAATGAAATTAATATACTAAAACAATTTTCATTCCTTCCTTATCTACAAACAGGTCGATATCAAAATTTTTATCCTTTGAAAACTGTAAATAATCAGAACTTCATATCACTTATTGAGTCTAATCCAATTTACAACCAATTTAAAGAAATTAAGTTTATCTTATTCATAGGTGAACAGAGAAACAGAAATATCTAAAATTTTTTCTTATATTAGGATACACCATATTTAAAACTATTTTATTATTTCCGAAATCCGTTGCTATTTATACTACAAGAAGTACAATAAATTTTTATTGAACACTAAAACCCAAAAAGAGTCTCTGCAAATTCCAGGTTATCTGAATATATTTAACAGAGGTGAGTTATTTAATTCTATTTGATCGTTAAATAATTTTCCAATTCTATTATGTTTATTTATCTCTAGGGATTCTAGCTTTTTATATATAGCTATTAATAATGACTATGATCCTATGTTGATAGGCAAATTGTTGATGAATAAAAATAATAAAATAGCTTTAAATATGGTGTATCCTAATATAAAAGAAAATTTTAAATACATTTCCTTAAAATAAAATAAAGGTTTTTCTGAGAAAATTGTTATAATACATACCTCAAAAATAAATATAATTTATGAACTTCATTTTAAACCCATTTTAAACTCAAACTCGAGTAAAATTAAAAATAATAAAGACTGAACACATAAAGATGATGAATCGGGGGTTTATAAGTTAAACTGCGATGATTGCCCTAAAGTTTACATAAGACAGACTGAAAGAACTTTTCGACATAGAATTTGTGAAAATTTGAAGTTTTTGTGAACATTTGAGTTTCCTCAATGATAAAAGTAATTCTACATATTCTAACACATTTGTTAGAAACAGGACATACTTTCAACCATAATTTTGAAATTCTACATATAGAAAGTAAAAGTTCTGCCTCAAATCTGTTAGAATCCTTAGAGATAAATAAACACAATAAAATTGGAATATTACTTAAAGAACACATAGATTTAAATAACTCACCTCTGTTAAATATATTCAGATAAGCTGGAATTTGCAGAGACACCCTTTTTTAGGTTTTGATGCTCAATTAAAATTTATTGGACTTACTGTAATATAAATAACATCGGATTTCGGAAACTAGCTAAGTTATTCAAAATGTAAACCTGCCTGATGATGCTACTGTGATAGCGAAACGATTGTTGTAAACATAACAATAAAAATTTGTGAAAATCAGAATAACCTTATTTGAATATTAATGATTATATGAAGTAATCAAAAATTCACAACATTAACCAACTATATTCACTCGAAGTTTATCAGCACATTCACACATACAGTTCACCGGTGCCCGCTCCTACAAGTTAGTACGCTGTAAGCAAATAAAAATCACATGAAGACCTCACTGCCAATCTTGAAACATTGAAATTTATTTTCGATAGCAGATACGGTAAGTCGATCATGTTGGTCAACAGGATGTGAGCAAACTTTGCACACTGATTCTCATGCCTATGAAGCAACGCTGATATTCTCATCTCATCCATGATAAAAGGCAGATCAGTACCACGCTCGGGACATATGCAGTTCGCCTAAACAACACACACTTAAAAAACTTTCTGTAAATACGCTCCAGTGATACCAAATAACAGTCGTAAATAGAAAACCATGTCAAGTGTGCATACTCCAACTTACTGATGACCAGCGTGAAATAAATACAAATTCTCAAAAATTGACAGATCACTGAAGTCCCTGCCACACTCTAACACAAAGCCCAAAGTGCGGCTAGCAGTTGCACACAACTCTTCAACATGTGGGATGAAACTGAAAGTGGAATCAAAGAGGACTCCAAGGTCATATATTTGATCTTTACCGCCAACATAGCTATGTATGATAGCTATAAGTCAACCGATGTTACCTTCTACTGAATGTAATTTTAAAATACATTTCCATATTCAGCATGGGTCTGTTGCATAAACGCCATTTATGAATATACTCCAAGCTTGACTGGAGCAGCACCAAATCATCAGGACTGTGTATTCTCAAGTAAATCTTCAAGTCATCGGCAGACCCTACAAAAGGATATTCAAGAGAAGTAAGAAGATATTTTATATACATACATACACGCGGGTTCTATTCCTATGTAATTTCCTTTATCTTATAAGTAATAAAAAGCTTCTTATATTAAAATAATAAGAAGAGGTTTTCCACTTGATAAGATTATTATTATTATATTATTACATTATTATTATATTATTATATCATTACAAAATTTAATTATCAAAACAGATTTATTCTATCTGCCTCCTATAAATTTTAATTTCAAAAAATTTTTATTCAAACTCCTTATAGAATTAAATTAAAGTCTTATAAGCACTGCTTGAATTTAATGGATATATAGAATCAGAACTCATTATATAATATCAACTCGAATAAAAAATCCTTAGGAAATATAAATTGTTAATTAAAATTACTCAATAAATACTTGGAGGAGACAAAGTTTTATTTCTGATCTTATATTCATGAAAACCAAATTTTTTTCAAAAATGCAAAACATAATTTTAAGAGCTTCTCCAAAACTAATTTATTTGAAATATTTAATATATTTAAATAAGTTACTTCAAAAATCTCTCAAAACATGTAGTACATCCTCAAAAAAAAAATTTTAAATTAAATAAGACCTTCATTAGTCCTACTTCATTTAAAAAATAAAATCAATTAACAAAAAATATCTTACCACATAGACGTCGTGGTATCCTTGTTGAACAAACACTAAAATTAGAGAACTTCAAAAATCCAACGTATGCTATGTTCATCACAAAAAGCACACAAAGGTTGTAAGGTATTTTATGGCCTTAGTTAAAACCAAATAACATTTATATAATGATTAAGAAAAACCAAAATATAATTATATATTACATATACAACAAAATAATAAAGACAGGTTTTTTACTTGATAGAAGGATTAATACAAAATTTAAATATCAAAACAGGTTTATTGTTAGCCTCCTATAAATTTTAATTTCAAAAAATTAAATAAAATATAAGAGGCTAACAGAATAAATCTGATAATAAAGCTTCGTATATGTTTATAAGTACTTATCAACGGAATAATTTTTTTTCGTGAAATATTAATTCTATGAAACGGTCCATTCTCCTTCATCATATATGGTTCCATCCAGTTCAGCGAATGAAAGCAATTCGAACACCCCATCAAATATTTATAATTTTTCATTCGGAGAAGGAAAGACCAAGGAACCGTGAAATTATCAACGGTGAATACTCTATATCTTTTTCGTCATGCATCTGAAGTTCTCAACTCTCTACGTAAGAATATGTTCCCAACGCTTAATATTTAAAACGTGCTTTCGGCTGAAAATCTCGATTCTATTCAGATGGCATCCTTGAGTACATCACTTTTTCAGGAAGTTTTCTTTCGCAATTTTGGTCGCATTCAAAAAAGTTATATGAATTTATATGATTTTGAATAACAGTAAACTTTGTTCTCAACGTTCATAAAGTTGAACCTATCTTGACCCGATATGGAGCTTCGACTCTTTCTTTTTTAATACAATGAAACTGTGATGGATTCAGCTTCAGATGGTACGAATTCAAAATCGTTATATTCTATCTACGATATTTATCATAATTGTTTTATAAATTTCACACAGTGGACGATAAATATTTGATTACAGAATATACAACCGAAAGAGTAAGCCAAATTTACCGTTCTTCCTTGAATTAATGTAAACAACTGGATCTCTGAAAGTTAAATTCAATTTCAGACATAAACTGGATCAATTCTCCAATTTAAGTTTAATCTGTAAAATCTATCTTTATTATTCGATCGGTAAAAAGAAAATTCAGAGAAAAATGATGAAGGAATTAATATGGCAAGGAAATAGGTTAGTTTGAAAGAAGATGATCCAAAAATAAACACACAGAACATCACAAAAGGATGAAAATTATTTTTCAGAATTGAAGCCTCCATCCGAATTGAATTATGGTAAAAAGAATGCAAATAGTACAAAAATAACAGAATGATAAGAAAAGATAATAATGACTTGCATTGTATTTTCACTAGCAATCACAATTGATTCTGAATTCCAAAAACAACAGTGAAAGATTAAAATAGTAGATTAGCACAATAGAATGGTTTAAATTCAGTGGAATAATCAATAGATAACAGAAAAGAAATTTTAAATATTTAAAAGTTTATTACTACGTTTCAAATCCCTAATTTTTTCAACAATTGATCACCAATATTCAGAATTCAAAATCATTTAATCATAAAATACTCCATTCATAAAGATATGTTATTGATTTTAGAGAATTTTTTATGGAATATAGTATTGAAATAAACAATTACACTGGATTAAAAAGAAATGGCCCACCATTGAAAATAAGTTGACGTGACAGAGAAAAATTTGATAGTGATCATAAAATGGGATTCATTTTGATCGGACTATTTATAATCACACTCATGAAAATAGTTTTCAGACACAATTTTGAATAAATAGCCTTCTTGAAGAAGATATCAAATATTCGATTGAAAATTCTAGACACTTCAGTCAAATCGGAAAGTGTTTTGAGAAAGTTATCGCGAACTAATAAGAGAGTATTCAGTTTATAATAATTAAATATTTAAAAGAGCCCAAGGTTCGAAGAAAAAGGGAAATTTTAATTAAATGGCCTACCCTAAAGCTATTGAACAGAATGATTGAAAAGTCAACCAATATACTACATATAGAGGAAATATTAACAATTTGACCAAACAACTAAAATTTAAGGATGAAATGTGACGATGATTAAAGACGTTGAAAATTGTATATAGGATATATGGTCTGAGATGCTTTCGAAATGGTAAATTTGTAATATAATAAGAACCGAGCTAACGCATTCTAAGCAATTTCATAACGAATGGTTTGTAATTATTGTTTAGGTACATTAAAAGTAGAAAAATGTTTGAACTTGTGACAACTGAATGAATTTTTGATAAATATTTTAAATGAAACTTAACCAAATGCAAAAAAGTGCTATCTTGATGTAGATAAAAATTGTGGTTGATTTCCTAACATCTTCAGTTTTCCACATAAATGAACTAAATATATGAATGAACCTGTAACAGTGGACCCCCAGGTTCCCCAATGTAACTAAAACAAAAATAGAATACCCGATAAGACTAGCAGTTTCATATAACCCAGCATATAAACTTTCCATATAAATATCATAAAAACTTTTATGTATTACAACTCCAATTTTCAATTAAAGATTCATTAACACTTATTGACAAAATAGAAAGTACCGAAATACCACCTAATACAAAATAAGTCCCATTTCATTTTGGAAAAGTATCTGATACTATTATAGAATAAAGGATCATAGGCGCTCTTTCTTCAACATCTAATAAAGGGTCTTTCAATGGAAACGCCCCATTTTTAAATTGACAAAAATTAATATTATATTCAAACCTGCGGTTCTTCTTAAATTTATTCTATAGAATTCATCAAATATTATAAATTTATCAAATTAAAAAAGTGCTCAATCAATCTGTGGAAATAGGTAACTTAATCTGACACCATCACTTAAAAGCTCGATTCCTTTCCACAGGTGTTTAAACTCTTCAAATAGAAACTCAGAAGTCTTATCTTAAAAAGGATATCATATTCTGGCTGTAATTCTAACCTGACCACCTTGTTTATATTTTATGTCTTTGTATCAGTAGAAATCAAATTAAAACAAGTGTCCTATCGAATTTGTCGTCATATTTTTTTAGTTCTCTGTGTAAGCTCAATTTGATTTTCATAGCTGTATTCCGAAGAAGGACAAAATTTGCGCAACATTTCTTAGTCAACTAATTGCCGATCTGTTTCAATATCTCCTTAAAATTGAATCTTTAAAATGTTACAATCTGAACATTCAATATTAGTTTTTCGCTTCCATTCTACTTCGACTAATACTAAGTGCAACTTCTGCCATTAATTAATAAATGAATTCATACATGGTATCATTCACGTGTTCGGTTACGGTGCATATGCCCTCCATTTGGTGGTCTATAAATCGCGTCTCCCTCGGGAGAGTATTTAATACCGCTTCAGTAAATTCCCCAGACTATCGTTTAATGCTGGAACCATCTTTTCCACCATAATTTCCGTAATGATTCCGGTGTTATAACGATCGGTGTTACAGCTTTAATAACTTCAACAAATTTGGGTGTTATCTTATACTCTTTCAGTCTGAGGTCAGTCGGATCACTTTTGAAGGTAACCGTTATTTTAATGATTATAGCCTTGGGGGTTCAGGCATCAATTAAACTCTACTGAGGAGAAGTTAGTTGAAAGTGATGAAATTCTCGGAACATAAAATATTTCCATTAAAAATTTCCTGGAAAAAATTCAAGTTACATTTTCCATTTCAGTTTTCTACAATATATAAGAATTTCAATTCAGTTTCTTGAAAAAAGTTCTAGTAGCAACAGGAAAAATATTCTGGGTGTATCATTTGATTTTAAAATAGATGAGCATATCTGTCGAAGCAAAAATCTGACTGCACTGAAACTTAAAATTTGTAACATTTACTTCTTGCAGGTTTGGAGATATTTTTTTCCTCTATATATAAGAACTTTCATAATTTAATGATTTTTGAAAGACCTACTATTTTAGTTAAAGACAAAGATAATCAACATCAAATGATCGGTAATCCATAATTTTTTCCTTTGAATATCATATTGTGAGTATTGAAACTGATTTCTTGTTTCCATACTTCTGCTATTTCTGTAGAATAACAAACGTTATCACTTATAATGTTGAGGAGTATATTCAATACAAGAAAATGAGAATTTCGGTGTAAATTTTTTCAATGACATTCTGATCTGTTGTCATAAATAAGTTTTAAGTTTATACAGCGTTATCTCGTGAAAATCTGACAATAATAATTTAACTGACATTCATGTATCAATAGCATCTAAATGAACATGGACTCCGAAGAACGAAAATTTTAATAATGTTGAAATAGGGGAAAAAAGTGTTCTGGATATCAAATTAAACCCATAAACCCATAATTCAGTAAATTAATAATATTTCACACCAATTCCCTTTGAAATTCTTTGTCATTTTGTGTCAAATAGACTTCATACACTCTCGTCACTTCATTTTACAGTAGCAGACTATAAAACAGAGACAGATTTTAAATACACTAAAGAGGAAAGGACACTCATTAATTCAGGCTGTTGAAAGACTTTTTGAGTGACTCTTCTCAGACAAATTGATTTAGATTCTCATAAGGGTAAAAGTACATTGTATCAACATTTAACCAAAATTGCAACATATAGTTCTATTACGGGAGCTATCGCAAAAATCTGGACTTTCTCCCGAGAACATTCACTAGATAACTTCCCTGTCTAGTACCAAAGGTGTGCAAATTCCTCTCATGATAAAGAAACCGGAAAACAATCAACCGGACCGGAATATTTCGACATCGATAACACACAAATATATCGATAAAATTTAACGCAGGGCAGTAATCCAAAAAGGTCCTGTCATATGAATTAGATTTCTGTAAATTACATGAAAACAATAAAAGATACCAATTGATATATACAAGTATTCTATTTTAATATCAATTGAATTCAAGGAACAGAAAGTACATACGGTGTGGAAATCACTTATGGATCAAAAGTCTTTGTGTCCTTATGTTAGGAAATTATGAAAAACACTGGAACTCGTCAACTTTCAAATACAATGGTGAGCTTTTCAAGCATAAATTCAAATAAACATGGTACTTGGGGCAAGTCCAGCACCATCCATCCTCTTTATTTTAAATGGAACAAACTGTATATGTTTATGTTTTTTAAATCTTCTTAAAAACCTTATTTCAATGAACTATATCAGGTATGATTCATTTTGAATAATATTATTGCTGGCCTAATTAAAGACAAAAATAAAATGGAAATTCGCCCTTCTTCGATAAAACAGAATTTGGTTAAATCAATCATCGAAAAAAGATACACCAATTATTTAATCTTCACTCGAGTCAATAAAGTCAGTATCATTGCCATTCCAAAACATGAATATATTAATGAAACTACTGCTTTTTCAATCCCAGATAAATATAAAACTATTACTAAGGACCACAATGAACACTTCCAAAAACAGATAAAAAATATAATAGACCAATCTGTTAGCCTTTTATATAACTTTCCAAAAAAATATTCGGTCACTTTAATGAACCCACAAATCCCAAAATTATATTCATTAATAGAACATAAAGAAAATAATCCAATTACATCAGTAGTTTCATTCATCACATCATCAAGCATAAAATTATTCAGAGTTTTAATTTCTATTATTCAAACTGAAACAAACATTTTAGTTAAATACGCTATTTAAAATAGCATCTTACTTATAGACAATATTTAATCCGTCCAATTGCCCAGAAATTGAAGATTAATTTCTCTTGATGTACAATATTTATTCCCTAGTAAACCTCCAATAAAAACAATACAAATTGTAAAAAACTATTGATTAAAAATGAAACCAACCCCATCAAAATGAATGATATTCTCAATTGCCTCGAAATATGTCTTCTACAAAACTATTTTCAATTTCACGGAACTATCTATATTTCTAATAAAGGTTTAATAATGGGAAATTCACTCAGTTCAATTTTAGCTGAAATTATCATGGATAATTTACAATCAAAAATACACCTAAATCCGATTAGTAAATACTTCCTTTATTGGTATAGATATGTAGATGATATTTTCTGTTTTTTCAAAGAAATCGACCGACAACTACATATCTTCATGAATTTTATTAATAAACTCCATCCAAAAATCAAATTTACAATCGAAGAAGAAAAAAACCACAGTATTAATTTTCTTTACCTCACAATAACAAGACTAACAAGATAATTTACATGTTTTTAGTATTCTTCACAAACCCACACATACAGATATAACAATACATGAAACTTCAAATCACTCCACCAACCAAAAGATGTCAGCATATAATAGTTTTTTTATTCATGGACTAGTGACTGTCCCTTTGAATTAAGATAACTTTTTGAAGAAATTAAATATTGTTAAACAGATAGCGTCAAACAACGGCTACAACCCCTTTCTTATAGACAAAATGGTATCCAATAAAGAAGAGAATATGGCATTAAATCTCGTGTACCCAGTCATGAAAGAAGACAATACACAGAAATACTTTTCGTTATCTTATGTTAATGGATTATCTGAAAATATTGCTAAATATTTCAAAAATGGTTTCAATTACAACGCAGCTTTTAAAACCATTAATAACCTTAGTAATTACATAAAAACAATAAGGATCGAATAAATAAAACAAAATAAATCTGGAGTCTACAAGTTGACTTGCAACGATTGCCCTTTAGTATACATTGACCAGACAGATAGATCATTCAAGAAGAGAATCCAAGAACACCAAAGGAGTTACATATCAGATTCCGTATATTCGACATATGCTAATCTTCTTTAGGAGTTCAAGCATAATTTCAACAATAACTATGAAATTATTCACGTCGAAAGCAAAAGTTGTAGATTAACTCTTTTAGAATTTCTTGAAATCAACAGGTACAATTCCCGTAAAATACTTTCGAATGAAAAAGCAGATGCTAACAAATCTCCCTTACTGAATATCTTTCCCTAATGGCATTTTTGAGCGGCAAACTCCAAGAAACACTTTTAGTTTTTATGACTGATTCTTCCATTATTTCGTCACGTCCTTAACACTATATTTAAACTCGGTTACATTGGACACCATCAGCCAATAGAATCTAGATACCTGAAGAAGACACATAATGGTGGAACAATTGTTGTATTTTAAACATTTTTTGTGGAAATTTAAATACTGTCTCATATACTTTTTAATTAATACTCTTAGGGTCTCTGTATATAGCGAATATTCATAGTTAATTGGTAGTCGCTGGCATTCATGGCACTGATGAAAATCAACAAATTTAAATCGTGCGCATGCCTGTAATTTGCCCCTGTGATCAACGGAACGTTAAGGAGCTTTTTTGAGTATAGATTTTTCAACAGTTACTGTACCAATTGTAGAACTTTCAATTACCATATCTTACACTGTTCATTAATGATGGTTGGTACAGATCAGCCGAATTAATTTATTTAAATGATTTCTCTTCTCATTTCATCCAATATTTATGAATTTTTGTCAATTTGTACAGACGATTGCAAAATACAGTAAAATGTGCTCTGGATATTCAGTATGCTCAACCTAGGGTATGTTGATTTTTAGAGAAATGAAAGTTAGTTTTTTGTATATCACTCTGAAAATTTCTTTCGAATGGAAATTAGCTGTCAGCCACCACATTCACATTATTCATTTTCGCATAAACTACCAAAAGTTTTTTGCTTCTATGAAAATCTTGAGAGTTATCGTTTCAATAAGAAAAAAAACCGTGTTGAAAACTTACCGCCAAAGTCATATCTCACCGTTTATGCCTACTCACCGATGAAATAAAAAAAACTAAAACCACAAAACGCACCCTTTGTCATTCGGTAGAAAACCAACGAGAAGAGAAATAAATACACAAAAAGTTAAGTATCGTGCTAAAATCTGAGTTGCCCTCTGGGATACGGAGTGCAATAAATTATGTTAACACTTGTTCCTTTCAACACGTTCTGCTTTCAAGATTTAGTGCGGTTTTCCTCTTAGAGAATTTGTCGATGTCTGTCGTTGCCAAACTGTTTCCAATTTGTTAGGATCCGATAGTTAAATAATGAGGGTGATGCTCACAGAAAAACAGATTGTTTTAAGGATCATTAAGATCCTACTAAATATCAATCTTATTTCAATGATTCTTAAACACAAGTTGTAGAAATTACTATAATTTACTACCAATTAAATGATATTTTACACATTTAATCGTAATTGGAGCTTGGGGAATTAACTATCCCATCTTCAGACAACACAGTTGTCTTATCACCTTATCACGATCCAGCTATAAAATTATTACGGGCCCGTGGTATTCCCCACTTTTCTAAATTCTACACGAACTGGAGCCTCCCTGAAATATATATTATAATAAAATGATTATAGGACGGTGTTAAATGAACTATCACAAAATAACGGACTACTCCATCCAATAATATTTAAATATTTCGATCGTTACTACTCGGTAACTGATCCTAATTAAAACAAGTTTCTAGAAATCAAAGTTTAGTGACAGATAATAGCTGGATTAATTCTCCGGACCTCTACAGACTTTAATCTAGATAAATCTCCTGAATACATTTAGAATTAAATGCTTAAATATAATATACTGTATCACTTTATAGACATATATATCACCAACACATGTGGTGTTTACTAATTAATAAAGAATCCAAGTAAATATAAATTATAGACCAAATTACTTAAATTTATCACCTAATACAAAATTATTTCGATAAGATATTAAGGAATAATAAGTTCAATCGCCACATACAGTTCAAAAAGGAGTATTTCATTTTCCTTTCCCAAAAAATAGATAGCATATACTCCAGTAGAAAAACCTGAAAAAAGTTGAGTTATCTAGAGATAGGATAATACCTCCAAGCTGCAGTCAAAAAATGTGAAATTTGAAAATTTGGTTAGTAGAACATTAATTTCTAAAACCTTGCTTTTCACTTCAAGCATGTTAAAGGCTGACAAATCAGATTCACGTTAAGGAGCAGTAGGTAGGATGGGCAATATATATCCACTGAACTTTCAAACTCTTTATCATTAATCTGCTTTTATTAGAGTTTAAATCATCGATAAATCTTAAATATAGAATTTCAAAAACACTGCAACATGGCGAATGCGCTAGTCTCACCAAATTTCTTATTTACGCGAAATTAGTTTTAATTTCACTATCAAATTCCATTGGACAAATTTGAGTTTAATTCTCACATGATCGAAAAGCTGATGTTCTGGAACTACCTATTAAACATAATTAGACAGCCATGAATAATGATAATAGAGGTAAGGATAGATTTATGTTCGTACAAGTAGCTGACAGGCATTGTACGAAGAGGATGTTAATTAGCGCTGTCATCGACCACGTCAGTATCGGCAAGAAGGGCAACTAAATCTTTCATGCTGACTTGTTTGTTTCTCGAAACCGGAAAATCAATAGGAAAATAACACTTGTGAATATTTAACTTGGAGTTTGCACAAAGTAGCAAAATTAATGGAAAAATATTCACTCATAAAATGATTTGGATATATAAAGTGATTAAGCATTAAAATATCAATTATGAGCTGAATAGTTTATAATTTAAAATATAAATATCAAATTTTTTATTCAACTTCTTGACCACAGTGAAAATATTCATATGTAATATACAAGCGATATAAGTTCAATATTCAGCAATGTTACCAAATCAAATGGTTTTTAATTCTTGCTCTAGAAATATTCTCAAAATCTGAAATACAAAATTTTTAGTGATCCATTCAGTTTGAGTTTCAGGTAAAAATCAATTGTATTATCCAAGAATCTTATCTGAATATCTAGAGAGGAAATGGTAATAAAATGTTCTTCGAATCGGGACAGTGCAACTTACCTCTGTGTGACAGTGTTTATAACTCAAATCGACTCAAATATGAATCGTCGATCGTCAAGACATGCTTTTTAGTATCTTTTCAGTTCAGTGCTCTTATACCCAAAGAATGAAACGTAGCCGTTCATCTGCATAATAAAGCCAGATTTTTGACCAAGCACTAGAGCCATCTATCAAGTCAACTCAAGGAGCGAACCGTATTCCCGATTAATTCTATAAATACCAACTACAGAAACTTCCCTTGTATTCATGTTATATCCTATTATGCCAGAGATGCAGAATATTTTTATATATGCTAAATATTTATCATCTTCTACTTAACTGTATATGACTTGAGCATGAGGAAGTTCATGCAGCTGATAATAGTAGAAGTAATCGGGAATGCTGCTGAAGTCAGCTTAGTGGGATATGCTGTGATATATACTCACAGTCTAGATGACGCTTATTTCCAATCCAAGCTCTGACGTTCTTTTATGAGTTAAATACAGTGCCTAAAATGATTTCTTTGGGAATAAGGATAAGATGCCAACAAGCATCGAAACATGCATGTCCCGTTGATCGACCGTACTCATTCGAGTCGATTTTAGTTGCGATTTGTTACAGAGATATAAGCGGCACTATTCTGATCAGAAGAAATTCATCTCATCATAGCTCATACACTCTAGATACTTCAGGTATATATGAGTAGTTACGATTTTTTGTGTTTTTGTTTCAAGTTTTATCAGTATCACACAGAGTCATAGAAATTTAAATAGTGTACTGTAATAGATTAATCGTTTCATTCAAGACGAGGGAGAAGAAAACTAGATTCTTTCCGGAAAAATAGTTACATGAAAATATAACAAAATGAGAGAGTATTTATTCAAAAAATTTAACATGAATTTCCTTTTTGTTCCTGATCTGATCCAGTTATTAGAGAGTGGATTTAACGACTTTTATATTAAATACTTAACTTAATTTTCGATATGGTAAGTAAACGTAATATTTAGGAGTGGCTTCTTGAATTTTTTCATTATAAATGTATTAAACATTGCTGCACACTTTGTTCTATGGTTTATAGAAATTATTTTGTAATTTTGTCGATATTTTGGGGCATCTCCAACATCATGAACATTATGCAGAATCCATTATGGTCTGATAGAAAAATCTTGGGGAATAAATTGCGATCGCATGACTTGCCTAATTTTTGTAACCATTGTGAGGTGAAAATTTGAATGCTTTTATAAAAAATTTGCCAGTATTACAAGTCATTATGTGTTCTAGGTATTTTCTCACTGTAGTGATGTTCTACATGTACATAGAAAAAATGTTTTTCAATTACTTTTAGCACCTATTCGAAAACTACTAACCTATATATTATTGGATGACATATTACTAGATTAATTCAATGAAATTTTTTTATGTGTATACATTCATAACAATATTACAGTGTATATTTTCCTTTTAAATGTTTTCACTTCTCTAAAAAATACATTTTTCGAAAAATAACTCCATTGTAGTAATTATATTTTAAGCAATATTGGTTGAACAAGTACTGAAAAATATTATATTCGAAAAAAATACATGCATGGATAATAGTCGGCAGCACCTGAGAAAAACTGATGATAAAATATGAATATCAAATACATACGGTTTCTAGAAAATAGGCTTTAAAATTAATCCGTAATTTCTGTGCACTTTCGCGAACACCCTACTACAAATAGTCGATTTTGAAATATCTTTTGAATATTTATTCGAGGGAAATACTGAAACAGAAATCACTAACCATGTTTTTTCAGTCGTAATTAATTTTTGCATGGAGTAACTGAATTTTCTAATGTTTTGTCGAATACGATTCAACTTTTATATATATGGTGTTTTTTTAGAGTGATAGAACTTTCGAAAGGTATAACTGTGATTTGACAGAAGGTAGAAGCCATGTTGTTTTGATATTTCTGTTTAGTGAGTATTGACAAATCATCATGGAAAGACTAAAGCCGCAACAACGTTTACAAATTGTTGAAATTTATATTCAAAATCAGTGTTCTATTCACCAAACTTTTAGAGCACTTCGTAAAATATATGGTTTACATAATTGTCCATCAGAGCAGTTATTTGTCGAACTATCGATAGATTTCGGACATTTTCTCTACTCTATGCAAAAACAACAACAGGACAAAGAACTGAACGTGCAGAAGAAAATATCGCTGCTGTCACTCATAGTGTTAATGATGATCCAGATTTATCTACTCGCCGACGTTCATAACAAGTTGGACTCTATGCATCCACCCCATAGAAAATTTTGCATAAAGATCTTCGTCTACACCCATACAAAATACGTCCTTTGTTTGCTGATTGGGCCCTAGAACAGCTTGAAGTTGATCCATTTTTTTATCGTAGAATTGTTTGATCATGAAGCTGATTTCTGCCATATATGGAGTGAAAACAATCCTGAAGAAGTTCTCCAGGTTTCATTGCATCCTGAAAAATGCACTGTATGATGTGCTTTACACGCTGGAGGCATCATCGGTCCATGTTTCTTTTAGAACGATGCTGGAGCTAATGTTACAGTGAATGGTGCCCGTTGCAGATCGATGATCAATAATTGTTTGTCTCAAAATTTGAATGGTATCGACCCAGAAGTGTTTTGATTACAACAAGATGGTGCTACACCTCATGCTGCTACCGTAACAATTTATTGAAAGAACATTAACGATAACATTATTTCTAGAAATGATCCAATTGATTGGCCTCCAAGATCATGAGACATAACTACACTGGATTATTTTCTTTGGGGTTATGTGAAGTCATGGGCTGATAAACCAGAAACAATAGATGCTTTGGAAGCCATCATTACTCATGTTATTGATGAAATAAGACCTGGATTACTCGAAAAAATGGTCCAAAATTGGTCTGGTAGAATGCGGTTTCTCAGAACTAGTCGCGGTGGACATATGCCGAAAATTATTTTAAAAACATAAATGTCCTAAAATTATCTTTCAAATAAAATAAAAATTTGGCTGCAATCTTGATTTAAATGTGTTTTATTTTAATTTAAAGTTCTATCACTCTAAAAAAAGCACTGGATATTATCAAAATAAAGACTAATAATTTTTTAAATTTGCAAACCAGTGTACTTTCTTGAATCAGATTTTATTTTGAATTGAAGAATACATAAAAATAATCACAAATCGCATGTCTGTCAGATGTCGAAACAATCTTCATCTTAGAAAATCCTTATCGTGCGTTAATTGCATCAATTTCATTCCTGAAATCTCAGTTGGGGTAAATCTTTTTGATTAGTGCAAAACTCATGGGAAATACTATTACAGCTTTCATGATATTTGTATCTGAACCTATCGGACAAAAACAAAACCTTGATTTTGGGTTACTTCAATAGTTAATAAAAACTCTCATTATTCAAACTTACTGACGGAAATTCTACTTCATTTATTTGTAAACTGATGAAACCCCGAGAGGTTTTCATTACCGAAATTCATATTTTGAATCCCCTATTATTTACAGGCACTCCGCATGCTTCTTCATTATCATAATTCCAATGAGTTACATGCAACATTCTGTGCACGAATATTCGGAGAAGTTGGGTGAAAGTCAGTTGCAGCCACGAAACTCGCCCTGCAAATCGAGCATGTACAGTTGAATATTAAACAAGGAGATTTATTGGAAAATGATCAAACTTTGTCTTCGATTATGTGACAAGAAACTAGCACGGAAAGCTTTCTTGACGTGAATATGTCTAAAAGCTCCATCCAATTTTCATGTCACTAACAAAGAACTCCGGAACTAACAGCACAATGTACTTTGATGTAACTACGCTTCACTGGAATACAGATTTTCTAATGAGATGCTAGTATATAAAATGATTATATGCAGCTGCATGAATTTATAACCTACATTCCAAGAGAAAAATTTTAGACGTAAGGCATTGCTGAATTCTTCCAACACCTCAAAGTGAAATATGTAAATTTTGAAATCACATAAGGAAACTGTTTCAGCTGCGAGATACTGAAAACTTCTAAAGAACAATCAACTTGAAGAGAAGCAATTGAACTCAATAGTATTCATCTGAATGAATAATTCGAATAGAAACGTTGTTTTCCAACGCTCCATTATAAAGTAGCATTTTGAATCAGCCATAAATAAAAAAGTACTGAAGAACTTTGCTAAATTGAGAATTTTTTAGAAAGGTTGAACCTTGACATTTACGAGTAGAAAAAATTTAAATGATCGCGAAGATTGGCCATATATGGGGTGTTATTATTTGGCCTCCAAGATCATGCGACATAACTCCACTGGATTATTTTCTTTGGGGTTATGTCAAGTCATTGGTTTATGCTGATAAACCAGAAAAAATAGACGCTTTGGAAGCCAACATAACTCGTGGTGTTGATGAAATAATGCCTGAATTACTCGAAAAAGTGGTCCAAAATTGGTCTGATCGAATGTGGAATGGAAAAAATGTGTCGCAAAATTGGAGTTGTCTTTCCGGTTCCTAAAGGGATTGATGTTCTTTATACCTTTCGTGGAGAGATCTTCCGGTTGGTTCTATATATACTCTACTGCACTGTTGACAACTCAATTTATAGACTCCAGAAATATTCAGCCGGTTGTTTTTGTCTTTTTCATTAAAAAAGAGGTTGGAAATTTCATATGAGGGTGTGAAAGCTGTTATTATGTTAATTTTTGACAAAATTTAAGCAATTTTTTGTAAGACTGGTCCAAAATATGTTAATTTCATGAATTTCCTGTCTATGTTATCTGATATGGAAATGGGGTATATTTTCTTACGAATTAGTTGTTTTGGTTTTTTATTTATGAGGGAATTTATGATTTTAGTTTCGAAATGAGTATTTGTGGCTATGTGTTTGATTGTATTAGGTTTCTTATTTAACGTAATATTATTTAAAGGAATTGACAATGCTCTATGTATCATTGATCTGTATCATTATTCTTAGTTAAAGTTATGTTCTGAAAATTTATTTTGTTATCACATTGTGTTTCCATAGTGATTTTTACCTTATGGTGCTTACTATTGAGATATTTTAGTGTGTTTTCTAATTCTGAATGTGTTCCGCAGTAGCAAGCCATATATCATCTACATACCTGTACCAAAAAGTGATATGCTTTGCGTGTGTGGATTTCAGAATTTTTTATTCGACAAAGGACATAAAGATTTCAGCGAGAAGTGGGCTGAGAGGTGACCCCATGGCAAGTCGATTTTTCTGTTTCATTTCATTCCATTCTCTAATATAAATAGCAACTGATTTCAAAAACAAATTTAGTTATTCAAAATATAAGCCTACCTGAAGATGCTACTGTGATAGCGAATTATTTAATTTTATTAAATCTATACCATTTGGTTTAGTATATCTATAAGCAATTAGGTTATTGTAGTATCTTCAGTCCTCTTTTTGGTTAGTTTTTTTACACCTATAAAAAAGAGTAAAATCTCTTGGTTTCGATCATCATAAGATGGAGTCGAAACATGAAGAACCTAACGTACCAGGGATGATTTACTGCATATCAAAAATCGAGATTGGTTCGACTACATCTACTTCCATTACCTGAGATGGCTTTGTTTGATACGCGTAAGTTGAATATCCGGATAAGAATAAAGTAGAAATTACACCGTCCTCTTTCGTGGATGGTTTCTGTTTCCGATAAGAATCTCCTGAAATTTTGTTGTCAGAATCTCATAAACGGAAGGGGATATGGAGCTGCTCCCCTGAGAAATTCACAAACGACAACATTCGAGATGGAGCATGCTCCATTTGGGATGTTAACAACGTGAATATGTCAGAGGGAACAATAATTCTTCCCATATCCTGGTCATTCCCGTTATCTCACTTAAAAATGCACAATTTAGTTTGGTCTAGCGGGTTTGAGAATATTTCAGTAAAAGTCACGTGTACAGAGATAGAAAAAGATGACTATAGTTTCGAGTGCAGAATTCATATGGCAGCCCATAATTGCCTTCCCAACTCACATGTACTCAATAAGTAATTTTTTTATTATATTATTTTGTGCAAAAATGAAAAAATGAAGCACTGACTTTTGCTTGTATGCAACCATCACATATATTTCTTCGAGGTTCATCTTCGATTTCATTTTAAACAAATACTTAAATAATTTTCTTATGATTTGAAGTAAAACACCTTATTTCCGCTAATATTTATTGTTCATACGATAATTGTTTCGTCAATTACATTTTGACTGCATCAGGTTACAAAATCGGTCTCCTTAAATAAAAGTTTGAAAATTTTCAAAATTTATTCAAAAAGATTCAATAACGGGGATCGGTTTAAAATTGTCTGGTCGTTAAGTAAAATGTGTTCTTTTTATGATGCCGGTTTATTTTTACTGCTTTCAAAAGGTACTGTCTATTGCACTTGTTCTCTATTTAAAGAACTTCGAGATTATGGTCAAAATCATGTCCTGTTTCTTGAAGTTGTTTGGCACAGGTAGAATTTGATTTATTTTGAACGAATTAATTCTGATGTTATTTCATCTTGTATTCCAATGCTCTACCTGTTTCGCCAATGTATACATATGGACCTGTACCGCAGGTGAATCTATATACTCCCGATCTCTTGTTCTTATTAACGATATTTACTATTTTTTATCGATTTACGTGAAGAAATTAGGGTTTGTTATGAAATATTGAAATTTCCATTATTCTTCAAATATCCAGCTATCATTTAAAATTTTCGTTCTATATACTGTAAGCAAATGTAGTTTTCATTTTTTTTTCTAATTTGTGAGTGAACTAATGATATGGATTGTTTTTGTGGGCTATTTGAATATATTAAATATTTCAAATAAATTAGTTACATACTCGAGATTTCGAGGTCAACATAGAGCGTTTTTTTGAATTGAAGCTCATTGGCAAATTCTTTTGTTTTGTTCAAATTTATAGTTAAAAGCTTGTAATCCATCCAAGTTTTTATGATTTCAAAATGATTTTCGCTATGCTCCCAATTCATACCAATCCACCACATGACAACATACCACGGATCGTCAGCGAATCCAACAATGTCTCTTACAATATCCAAGTTGAACAGCGTATCAACATATATGTTGAAGAGTACAGGTCCTAATACCGTACCTTGGGAAAGACCTATTCCACTATTTCAGAACCGCTTCTTCATTTAATTCTCACATTCAAAACCCTATCTGTCAAATAACTACTGAATAGATCCAGTGGTGTGCCTTTTACTCCTCTCTTTTCCAAAGAGTCCAGCAAGAGCGAGTGACTCACCGTATCAAAGGCCTTCGTCAGATCCAGAAACATACACAAACAGACCTTTGAGGAATTAAGCGAAGAGTACACTTTTGATAGCAAAGCAAAGATCGCATCTTCAGTTAAGGTGTTTTCTCGAAAACCGTATTGACATTTTGAGAGAATAGAATATTCATTCAAGTATTTTGTTAGTCTGAAATGAATTAATTTTTCAAATAATTTACATAGGTGTGTGATCAAGGATATCGGTCTATAATTCTCAACTAGAATGTTGCCCCCCCCCTTTCAAAATAGGAATAACACTGGATTTTTTCAATTCGGTCGGCCATATCCCCTTCTCCATACACCTGTTAAACAAATATTCGAGAGAAGCCACAATTTCGCGTTACACCTCTTTAATTGATTCCGTAGTTATATAAAATAAAGTAATAAGGAACGGTTTTTCACTTGATAGAAGGATTATTACAAAATTTGAATATCAAAACAGATTTAATCTGTTAGTCTTCTATAATTTTAATTTCAAAAAATTTTAGTTAAGAAACTTCAAGAATTAAATTAATGTCTTTATGGGCACTGCTCATGTTTAATAGACGTATAAGATCGAATTTCATCATACAATATCAAATGGAATTAAGAAAAACTAACGAATATAAACTGTCAATTAAAATTAATAAATAAATAAACAAATATTTTTTGTTTCTTTCCAGGCATGCGTATTGAACTGTTTGTTACAAAATGTATTGTTTTCTGATCATATATTCATGAAAAATAACTCTTTCTCAAAAATATAAAACATAATTTTAAGAACTTCTCAAAAACTAATTTAGTTGAAATATTTAATATATTTGAATAAATTTCTTCAAAAAATCTCAAAACATGTAACACATCCTCAAAAAATAATTAAAATTCAGATTTCAGATTCAACTTTAGATATGAAAAATAATAAAATCAATTAACAATAAATTAGCATTAACAATAATTTTTTTTGTGAGCATAGAACATAGAGTACCTTAGATATTAGATGTACCTATGTGAATGTTCCTGAAAATTACATATTTCTGAAGATTGCATTCGGTAAGTCTATTTATTGTTAATTGATTTTATTACTTTTTATATGTAAAGTTGAACTCATCTTATCTGAATTTTAATTATTTTTTGAGGATGTGCTACATGTTTTGAGATTTTTTGAAGTTATTTATTTAAATATATTAAATATTTCAAATAAATTATTATAGTTTTTGAGAAGTTCCTAAAATTATGTTTTATAATTTTGAGAAAGAGTTATTTTTCATGAATATATGATCAGAAAACAATACATTTTGTAACAAACAGGGCTTCGTACGTTTGTCTGAAGAGTTCAATACGCATGCCTGGAACGAAACAAAAAATGTTTGATTATTTATCAATTTTAATTAACAATTTATATTCGTTGGTTTTTCTTAATTCCATTTGATATTGTATGATGAATTTCGATCTTATACATCTAGACATTGATTTCATTCTTAAAGTTTCTTAACTAAAGTTTTTTGAAATTGAAATTATAGAAGACTAACAGATCAAATTTGTTTTGATATTCAAATTTTGTAATAATCCTTCCATCAAGTGAGAAACAGTTCCTTATTATTTTATTTTATATTTAATATATAATTATATCAGGTTTTTCAAATAAAGAAATTCATCATACAGTGTTGAATGTTTTTAACTAAGACCATTAAAGTGCCTTCTAAACTTTGTGTGATTTTTTTTGTGAGCATAGAACATAGAGTATCTTGGATATTAGATGTACCTATGTGAATGTTCCTGAAAATCACATATTTCTGAAGATTGCATTCGGTAAGTCTATTTATTGTTAATTGATTTTATTGATTTTTATATGTAAAGTTGAACTGGTCTTATCTGAATTTTAATTATTTTTGTTTTGGGGATGTGCTACATGTTTTGAGATTTTTTGAAGTAATTCATTTAAATATATTAAATATTTTAAATAAATTAGTTTTTGAGAAGTTCTTCGAATTATGTTTTATATTTTCGAGAAAGAGTTATTTTTCATAAATATATGATCAGAAAACAATACATTTTGTAACAAACAGGGCTTCGTACGTTTGTCTGAAGAGTTCAATACGCATGCCTGGAACGAAACAAAAAATGTTTGTTTATTTATTAATTTTAATTGACAATTTATATTCGTTGGTTTTTCTTAATTCCATTTGATATTATATGATGAATTTCGATCTTATACGACTATTAAATATGAGCAGTGCTCATAAAAACATTAATTTAATTCTTGAAGTTTCTTAACTATAAAAAAATTTTTTGAAATTAAAATTATAGAAGACTAACAGATTAAATCTGTTTTGATATTCAAATTCCGTAGTTATATTATCTGAACCGGGTGATCTTCTGCTTTTTAGTTTTTTTATTACACAGTTTCATTCTTCACAATTAGTAGGAAACAAAACGAATAAATTCAGATTATGTTTTTTTTTGGGAGAGTATGTAGGATTTTGTTTCACCTTACTCGCTTATTTCTCCCCTAGATTCGAAAATACCTTATTAATTTCATTGGCCATTTTGAAAGAGTCAGTCAAGATATTACTATTATCGGACTGTATTCAATCAATTTTTGCAATGTTTTATTTTTATTACTTATATCATTCACTTTCTTCCACAACTCTGTTTTGCTATTTACACTGCTATGAATTTTGTTTTTGTAATAACTAAATTTGGCTTTTTGTATTAAAGAATTCAGTTTATTTCCATATTCTTTATATTCTGAAATTAGGTTCAAATCATTTGGGAGTTTTTGCAATACTCTATACATAGCGTTTTTTCTGTTCACAGATATCAGAAGACCGTCGGTGATCCATGAAGTAAGCTTAATATGCGTTTTTTATTGTAAAACATTTCATAATTTTACCTGAGAGAATCTGCATAAAATCATTTACCGCTTGCTTACATGGATAGCCGTATAAATATCCTCCCAAGGATTTTCCCTAAACATAGATCTCAACTTTTGGTGATCTATATACGTTTTGCATTTCGGAGATTTATATCGAGATCTACCATTTGATAGAATGATCTGCAGTGCTGTAGTAAAGTAGTGACGTGGTATGTAATTGTGGATTTCACAATTATAGGTACATTCTGTCAAGAAAGTACCGGGAATTATCGATTTAAATCTGGCGGGGCAAAGAGGCAGGTAAATTTTTTTTTCCTAGGTTGGTACCACTGTCCTTAATTACTATGCCAGGCTTGAGCGGGATCTGTCAACTAGTGTGTTTACAACAGCTGATTAAGTCAGTCGATGTCAGAGTGCGTGCCGATTTTTACTATGGATGATTACGTTGAGCAAAGAATTTGTTTAAAGTCTTGTGTTGCAAATGAATTTTCGTGTGCCGATGCATTGAAAATATTGCAAAAGGCCTTTGGTGATAATGCTCTATCAAAAACTCGTGCATATCAGTGGTACAGAGCCTTCAAGGACGGTCGTGAAGTGGTCGCCCATCGACGGCTTCGATCGAAGATAACGTCGATAAAATTAAGGAAAGGGTGCTGGAAAACCTTCGTACCAGCTTGAGAGAGATAGCACATAATCTTAAGATATCCCACGAGTCCGCACGTACGATTTTGATTGATATTTTGGGCATGAGGAAGGTGGCCGCACGACTCGTACCGAAAGACCTGAATTTTCTTCAAAAACGTCATCGCGAACAGGTTGCTTCAGACATGCTGGATCGCTGTAATTCCGATTCTACATTCATGGAACGCATTATAACTGGTGATGAGACCTGGGTCTACGAGTACGATATGCAAACAAGCCAGCAATCATCGGAATGGGTGGAAAAAAATGAGCCGAAACCGAAAAAACCACGCCAAAGCCGCTCGAAAATGAAGGTGATGCTCATTGTTTTCTTCGATATCCGTGGCGTGGTGCACTACGAATTCGTTCCAGAGGGTCAGACGATAAACAAGGAGTATTATCTAGGCGTTATGAAACGTTTGCGTGAGCGTATCCGTAAGAAGCAGCCAAATTTGTGGGCGAACAACTCATGGATTTTGCATGACGGTAACGCGCCTTCTCACCGAGCTACGATTGTGACTGACTTTCTCGCCAAAAACTCAACAAACGTGCTTCAGCAACCACCGTATTCGCCGGATTTGGCTCCCTGCGACTTTTTCCTCTTCCCAAAACTAAAATTGCCCCTTCGTGGCACCCGTTTTGAGTCGACTGAAGCCATAAAACAAAATTTGGCGCGAGAGCTAAAGTCCTTCCCGGAAAGCGCCTATAAAAAATGTTTCGATAATTGGAAGTGCCATTGGCATAGATGTATTGGAGCAAATGGAGCCTATTTTGAAGGCAACCCAATGAATTTTGACGATTAAATGTAAAAATGTTGTTTTAATTGAAAATTCCCGGTACTTTCTTGACAGAGTAGTATGTTAAATACAGTACTTTTTCAAATTTTCTACCAGTTGTTTATAAGCATTTTAAGAAGTTACTATGTGAACGAAACACGTCATGTAAGTAACTCAGAATAATAAATAGAAATAAACATACTACTCTGTCAAGAAAGCACCGGGAATTTTTAATTAAAACAACATTTTTACATTTAATCGTCAAAATTTATCGGGTCGCCTTCAAAATAGGCTCCATTTGCTCCAATACATCTATGCCAACGGCACTTCCAATTATCGAAACATTTTTTATAGGGGCTTTCCGGGATGGACGCACTCTGAAATCGACTGACTTAATCAGCTGTTGCAAACACACTAGTTGACAGATCCCGCTCAAGCTTGTCATAGTAATTAAGGACAGTGGTACCAACCTAAGAAAAAAATTTTACCTGACTCATTGCCCCGCCAGATTTAAATCGATAATTCCAGGTACTTTCTTGACAGAATGTATATACAGACATTGTCAAAAAGTCTTGGCCCTCTCAACTTACATTCAATTCCCAACTTGTTGAATGTAACGTGACAATTTTTTGTGTGTGGAATCTTCACTATCTTATCACTTAAATGAAAACTATAAACCAGCAAAAAATGTTTCTTGTTCGGGAGAATACAGGTTTTTTCGAAGTTAATCAGTTTTCAACGAATAATGAGAGTTGTAGTATTGAAAATATTCCGTGGAAAATGCCGGGACATCCAATTTCTCAGTTTGACCGGCCAAAAATAGTAGCCCTACATCAAGAAGCTTTGTAGAACCGCCAGATTGCGCAGCGTTTGAATATTTTTCGGACTTCAGTAAGGCGCATAGTGGCCATTTTCCTGGAAACCGGCAGCGTTGTCCGGAGACCGGTACCTGGTCGACCCAGAGTAACATCTGCAAGGGAATACCATTATAAATTTCAAATTTCATTCGAAGGAATCGAACGATATCTGTAACAGCCCTTCGAAGTAATTTTTTGAGGACCTATAGACGGGTAGTCTCAACCACTACCATAAGGAGACGGTTGCATTCCTCAAATTTGAGGGCAAGAAGATTTTCAAGCATATCTCGGCTATCACCTGGATATAGAGCTACCCGTCGGGAATGGGCAGAAAGAACACCACCAAGACTGGCTTTTACCGCAATGGCGCAACGTACCTTTTTCGGACGAGTCACGATTCGGTTTACAAAGTGATAGTCGACGGGAAAGGGTTTGGAGAGGTCCAGGCAGACTAGAGCGACCGGGAAGTTGTGCCCTTTCAAGGCGGATCAATAATGTGCTGGGGGCGGGGATAATGTTCGGTCGCCATACCTACCCCTCTTATTATCGTTGAACGAACAATGACTGGTGTCATCTACGTAGAAAACATCATTAAACCATTCATTGTTCCTCTGCGCAACGAATTTGGGGATAATTTCATTTATCAGGATGATAACGCCCCACCACACCGCACACGAAGGGTTCAAAACATTCTTCAAGAGAACAATATTCAGAGAATGGACTGACCAGCAAACTCACCAGATCTGAATCCAATTGAGCACGTATGGGATTACTTAGGGAGAGCAATATCCAATCGCCAAAACCCACTTTCAACTTTTCAGGAATTGAGTTTAGCTCTTCAGGAAGAATGGAACGATAAGTCTGAAAATTTCATTAATGACTTGATTCGTGGGATGCCTAGGCGTATTGGACAGTTGATTGAAAGAAGAGGTGGTAATACGGACTATTGAATTTGGTTTCAGTTGTAGAATAACTATAATTAATCAAAACTAAATAATCGATTTTAGATTTTTTCTCATTGTTCCTATTTTGTCTCATCCTGCATAAAGCAAATAATAAAAAACACAGATTTTGTATCAAATATATTCCAGTTGAAATAGAGGAAAATATTCATCTCATTTCCAGAACATAGATCTTTCATTTCTTGAGGTACATAGGGGGCCAAGAATTTTGACGATGTGTGTATGTGAATTATTCAATCAAAATTAAAATAAGTTATAAAATATAAGCTACTGAAAAATACCCCAATATAAGGGATACTTTTTTACGTTTTCATTCATCAATTTGACATCAAGATTTCAGAGATAAATTAAGAATAATATTGGCTGTAATTTGGTGCAATTCAAATTTTGATGGAGGTTTCACTTCAAAATCGCTGCTAAACATAAAATCTTGGAAGTCATCGATTTTAAGATCCTCTGTCTTAAATGGTGAAAGCAAAATTCAACTCTGTCCTAAAATATGTATTTTACATCATGATGTAATCAGTCAGCTTCAAGTTGGTTGCAAATGGTCATTTGAGCTCTCCATAAAGTGGTTTCCATTTAGCTGGATGTGGCAGTTAATTTTTAGGGGAAGGCTAATGAAAAACCTTTCTATCTCAATAAAAATTTAATTGGCTAACTTGCAGTAAAGAAAAGCTTTCAGATTTATTTTATAGTTGTTATTTACAGCCAAAGTATTATGCCTTACGGGTTGTCTGGATTCAAACAGATAATACTCAAGACCCTTAACTTTTTCACTGTTAATGACAACAGTAAAAGAGCGTCTATAAAACCATGCTCCGACTGCTAACATGAATTACTCTCTGTTCTCAAAATGAAAAATAAGTCAAATATTGAATATTCTTCAATTTAAATTGTTCGTGTTCTGTCGACTGACGCAATAAGTTGAGAAGGGTCGATATCTTGAGAATATAGTAGTAGGTTATAACATGACTCCTGGTACTTGAAAATTCAAGTTTCTAGCTTTGTCCACAACTAAGTTACAGAAGGATTGAAATTGTCGCGAATCGCTTCTAGAAAAGGATCTCTTTTATAATGCTAGAGACGAAAACAACCGGTTCAATAATTCAGGTGTTTTATTTAAAAAAAGTTCACACACATTTTTTGTTTCACAGTTTATTCAGAATCCTGATTCGGTCTTTCGAATATCTTCAAAGGAATACAAAAAGTAACTCAAGTAACTCAGTTACTTTTTGTACTCCTTTAAAAATTTGCGAAAACACATGTCAGGATTCTGAATAAACTGTGAAACATATAAACAGTATGAATTTTCTTTAAATAAAATTTTAATAATTTTTCACCTAGACTCAACCACATACTCCATTCATTCAATTCAGGAGTTTATGAAATAAGTTGTCATGAGTGCGGTTGGGTATACATTCTGTCAAGAAAGTAAGAAGGGAATTATCGATTTAAATCTGGCGGGGCAATGAGGCAGGTAAAATTTTTTTTTCCTAGGTTGGTACTACTGTCCTTAATCACTATGCCAAGCTTGAGCGGGATCTGTCAACTAGTGTGTTTGCAACAGCTGATTAAGTCAGTCGATGTCAGAGTGCGTGCCGTTTTTTACTATGGGTGATTACGTTGAGCAAAGAATTTGTTTAAAGTTTTGTGTTGCAAATGAATTTTCGTGTGCCGATGCATTGAAAATGTTGCAAAAGGCCTTTGGTGATAATGCTCTATCGAAAACTCGTGCATATCAGTGGTACAGAGCCTTCAAGGACGGTCGTGAAGTGGTCGCCCATCGACGGCTTCGATCGAAGATAACGTCGATAAAATTAAGGAAAGGGTGCTGGAAAACCGTCGTACCAGCTTGAGAGAGATACAACATAATCTTGAGATATCCCACGAGTCCGCACGTACGACTTTGATTGATATTTTGGGAATGAGGAAGGTGGCCGCACGACTCGTACCGAAAGACCTGAATTTTCTTCAAAAAGGTCATCGCGAAAAGGTTGCTTCAGACATGCTGGATCGCTGTAATTCCGATTCTACATTCATGGAACGCATTATAACTGGTGATGAGACCTGGGTCTACGAGTACGATATTAAACAAGCCAGCCATCATCGGAATAGGTGGCAAAAAATGAGCCGAAACCGAAAAAACCACGCCAAAGCCGCTTGAAAATGAAGGTGATGCTCATTGTTTTCTTCGATATCCGTGGCGTGGTGCATTACGAATTCGTTCCAGAGGGTCAGACGGTAAACAAGGAGTATTACCTAGGCGTGAAACGTTTGCGTCAGCGTATCCGTAAGAAGCGTCCAAATTTGTGGGCGAACAACTCATGGATTTTGCATGACGATAAGGCGCCTTCTCACCGAGCTACGATTGTGACTGACTTTCTCGCCAAAAACTCAACAAACGTGCTTCAGCAACCACCGTTTTCGCCGGATTTGGCTCCCTGCGACTTTTTCCTCTTCTCAAAACTAAAATTGCCCCTTCGTGGCACCCGTTTTGAGTCGATTGAAGCCATAAAACAAAATTCGGCGCGAGAGCTAAAGTCCATCCCGGAAAGCGCCTATAAAAAATGTTTCGATAATTGGAAGTGCCGTAGGCATAGACGTATTGGAGCAAATGGAGCCAGTTTTGAAGGCGACCCAATAAATTTTGACGATTAAATGTGAAAATGTTGTTTTAATTGAAAATTCCCGGTACTTTCTTGACATAGTAGTATGTAGGGTAAACCGGCAAAAATTTCAAAAAAGATGGTTCAAAGAACGTAAAGCATCATTTAGTAACCGAAAAGATAACTCTAATTTTGCGAGAACTGTTTTTCGAAGCAAAGTATGTTTACTCAGAATAAGAAATTCTTAAAATTCTAGATCTGGAAGTAAAGGAAAGAAATTAGACGTTCTATTGATAGAGGTTTTTAATACTAAGCAAGATTCCGCAATGAACCTATTGAACGAGCAGATGGACTTTTGGTATTACTCACTTCTCAAAGTGTTACATAAGGCGAAACCTTCCATAAATATTTCGAATATAACTCGTTATTCAGTTCGAAAATGTAGTAAAAACTACGAAACTCGAGACACTACATCCTCAGAATAAAAGGCGGTATAAAACTGCGTAATTTCTTACTTATTCCATTTTTCACAAAGTAACAGACTACTCCATCCAATATCGATTTATGGTTTGAGGTACACATAATCGACAATTTGTTTTGAGTTAATAATCTCTTAGATTCATCTCTTAGATTCATCTCTTAGATTATAAAGGGTCTTTTAATGGGAACGCCCCATTTTTAAATTGACATTTCTCACGCATGGCAGCCATTGTTCATTTGTGCCGTCGACAGTTGTGTTTGTCAATGTCTACCATTTAATCGTGGAAAGGTACACACTCCAACAGCATTTACAAATGATCAAAATTTTTTATGAAAAATCGCGATCTGTTACTCTAACTTCACTTACTTTAACTCCAATTTTTGGTCGTCATAATCAAATAAAAGAACTGTTGAACGTTAAGTGGAAAAGTTTGAAACAAATTTTACACTTCATGATGTTATAACACAATAATTTAATTCTAAGAGTTTTTAAAAAAAAATTTAAAATTAAAATTGTAGGAGACTAACAGATTGAATCTGGTTTGATATTCAAAGTTTG
Source organism: Megalocaria dilatata (assembly GCA_034642435.1). Lineage (NCBI taxonomy): Eukaryota > Metazoa > Arthropoda > Insecta > Coleoptera > Coccinellidae > Megalocaria > Megalocaria dilatata. The sequence goes on from CM067856.1 coordinate 46,772,630, forward strand.
TAATAATCCTTCTTTCAAGTAAAAAACCGTTTCTTATTATTTTATTTTGTATATAATACATAATTATATTAGGTTATTAAATAAAGAAATTCATTATACAGTGTCCAGTGGTTTAACCATGATCATTAAGTGACTTACAAACTTTGTGCGATATTAGTGGTCAGCATAGAACATATAATAGTACCTTGGATATTAGATGTAGCTAGTTTGAATGTTGATCAAACATATTGCACGAGGTCGTATGGGTAAATTTAATTATTGTTATTTGATTTTATCTTTTAAATGTGAAGTTGAACTGACCTTTTCTGAATTCGTATTGTTTTTGAGGATGTGCTACATGTTTTAAGAGTTTTTGAAGTAACTCATTTGAATATATTAAATATGTCAAATAAATTAGTTTTGGAAAAATTCTTGAAATTATGTTGTGTATTTTCTAAAAATATTTAGTTCTCATAAATATAAGATCAGAAACAAAACATTTTGTTACAGTCAGACGCACCACGCCTGCCTGAAGAGTTCAGGTGCGCATGCTTGGAACGAAACATTAAAATATTATTCATTTTTTGATTTCAATTAACAATTTATATTCATTGGGTTTTTTTATTCCATTTGATATTGTATAATGAATTTTGATTTTATACATCTATTAAATATAAGCAGTGCTTATAAGACATTAATTTAATTCTGAAAGTTTTCAAAGAATTTTTTTAAATGAAAATTGTAGGAGACTTACAGATTGAATCTGTTTTGATATTCAAAGTTTGTAATAATCCTTCAATCAAGTAAAAAACCACTTCTCATTATTTTATTTTATATATAATAGATAAGTGTAGAGAATATTGCTGCTGTAAGTGGAAGTGTTCGTGAAGGCCAAAATTTATCGATTTCTTGACGTTCACAAGAACTAGGCATCTCCCAGGCGAATTTTACAAAAAGAACTTGGTTAACATCCATACAAAATTGTTTTAACCCAAGAACTCAAACCAACAGATCATTTTTAAAAACAAAATTCGGTGATTCGAATATTTCAAGAAATGGACCGATAAATTATCCGCCCGCGGTTTAACTCCATTTGACTTCTTTCTTTGGGGTTACATTAATTCATTGGTTTTCAGCAATCATCCAGCAAAATTTGGACGATTAACAGATCAAATATTGAACGAGTAATTGCTAAAATACGACCTAATTTGTGTGAGAGAGTCATGGAAAATTGGGTTCAACGACTTCATTCCTGCCAGCGATTCCGTGTTTTATTTCATAACTGATGATATCCATTATTTAACTTTTCAATGAAATAAAAATCTCATTGATTTTCAAATAAATAATGTGTTTTATTCACGAAACAAAATGGGGCGCTGTAAATGAAAGACCCTTATACTGTAGTCTCAAACTTCAAGATCTTACACATGCAGATATGTTATCTAATTTCTTTATAGTTCTTATTTATCATTGTATAAATCGATTCAAGATTTTACTATATATAAGAGTTTCAAATGCTGTTCTGAAGAATGTGGCGTTATTTTAGTTTTTTCTGTACATAATTGTTATTCATTATATAATTATATATATGACACATTTTTTCGCTATGCATTTAATTCAATTTCTCTTATTTTCTATGAATTTCTTAGAAGTGGGTTGAGGGAAAAAATTACATTAGTTTTTTGGTCGTTAGCTGTAGTGATCGATATCTATCAAACAATTCAATATTTATGCTAGTTGTCAAGGTACCATTTCAGTCTTCAAAAATTATGTTGCTATATTTTGTTCTGCCCATTCACTTGTGAGTTAGAGGGGGTTGAAAATGGAAATCAAGAAAGAAAAAATTCGGTACATTCTATAGTTTTTCTTCGATGAAGACGAAAACGCAATGGTGTTCATGGTCCCGATGCTTTAACAGCTAATTACGTGCAATTTTGGTTTCATCGATTCCATTCAGTTATTTTCAATGTTAAAGATGCACCTCGCACAGGCAGGCTGTGAAAAATGTAAATGAAATCACAGAAATAATTTAAGTTGACCGGCATGCTGATAACCGTAGCATTGCCCAGGAGCTAAAGATCGACCATAAAACAGTTTTGAACTACTTGCGCTAAGCTTAATTCAATATTATTTTGAAGTTTTGCACGATATTTGAGAATTCTATATATTTACTCAAAAAGACATACAGTTTTTTTTAAGACATTCTACTCCAATTCTTTTATTGAATTGTGAGGTTTTATGAAATGATTATATTTTCCTCCATGAAGAAAATACTATCCCAATTTATTCAATTTCATGGAAAAGTTTATTTCTCCAATTTATATGTTGAAGCACTTCTTTCGGTGAGTTAGCACTGCAAGGAATAATTGTCCTAATGCAATTCTATGATTGTTTCGGTCTTTACTTGACGTTTAGTTTTATCAAAATCTAAAACAAAAGTTTTAGATTAAACTTATTAGAAACTTTAGAAATTAATAGATATCACAAAAGAAGAATATTATTGAATGACCAAACTGAATTAAGTAACTCCCCTTTGTTGAATCTTTTTTGAACCATTTTTCAGTTTCCCAAAAGTATTGTAAAACTCTCTTCACCCCCTCTTCTATTTTTGTTATATCCATGTACTATAAAATGAAGCTCTTGTTCACGGTATACTCAGTATCTTGTAATACTCACCTGAAGAAGTCATGGTATGACGTAACGATCGTAGTGTCAATAAAATATTAGCGGAAATGAGAATATTGTTTTTATTCATATTTCCTAATGCAATTGTTCCCGAATAAGATTCAACCCAACTATTATCTTTTCTGCTGAATAACCGGCTCGCAGAATGGACTATGAATTCAGCCAATCTTCCGATAATTGGATAGTTCGGAATCTTTAACACAACTGAGAAGTTCCTGGACGAAATCCATTATCAACACTGGACTTGGAAAGCGTATTATTTGATAAGAGGATCTACATCTGAAACACTCATTCGGCAAATCAAACAATCGATTATTCATAGTCTTCGACTGATCAGTGTAATCAATCAAACCAGGTTCTTGTTATTTTTGCTTTCTTAATAGCTTCGGTTAGAAATGCGGCTCGTAGGTCTAACTTTGAAAAATATTCACATTTGAGATAAAAGATTTCTAGATCCGACAATGACCACTCGCGAGGATACATAGGACTGACAAAGCACTAATTGGTAAAGGTGGGCTATCTAGAGTTAGCATTTTGAAGTAGTGGTTATTCCGAGTCTGAAAACACTTCTTTCATTCATTATTAAAAACTTATTTCCAAAGTGCCAAATCTTCTATACAAAGTCTTGAAAGTATCCGGAAAAAACAAAGCTCAACTGTAATTATTTAGTACATATTTTTGATTCTTGAATGAGATTATAACAAAATATTCATCCTATTTACTTATACAACCTCAATTTAACTGTAAACACTTGACTAAACGTCGAGTTATATCAATATTAATTAATCCCCATTTGTTTTAAATGGGACTAAGATCTGGTGAAGCTACTGGCCATGAGATGGTTGTCACTTGGTGTTCTTGCATCCAAGCTTGAGTATAGACCGAAGTATGGCATCTTGCCATATCCTGCTGAAAACGCCACCCCTCTGGATATAAAGCATGCGCTGTTTCAAGGAGAAAATCGTTTAGAATGCCACAATACTTTTCACTGTTAATGTTACGATCAACTATACAGAGAAGCGTAGCACCACGCTGAGATATTGCTCCTTAAAGCATTATTTTGGTGGTAAATTTAGAAATTTGAACGATAACAGGTTTTTTTGATAGGATTTTTATGTGATTTCCACCAAGTTGCAAACAACTTTCATCAGATCTAAAGACATTATAAAACTATCTTCTTAAAAACGTTGACAACATTCTATCAGTCGTTCGTAGAGGTGTCATTATAGGGATTTTTTTGGTTTCCTTGCTATGTGGTCTTGTCTTTTCAGAGTGACATACGGACGGTTTCTGGACATACTTTTATATTTCCTTGAGTTCCAAATATGTTAGCCAATTTGTGAAACTCCAGGCGGGGAGTGTGTCGTTCTAAGGCCATTAAAGCGTTTAAATCGTTTCCTTTGATCTTACGCGGTCTTCCTGAAACCAGTCTATGTCTCATATCCATGTCATTTTTATACCCTTTATTATCTCATACACAGCACTTTTTCCCAGTTCAGTCAATTGCATTTATTTTTTAACGTTTCCATAACATTTTCTATACAAATATTGTACCTGTTTTCTCTTTTCTAGTTGTAACATTAGTTCATAAATTGTATACCTGTTGACAATCAACAATATTTGAAAAATAGTGTTGACATGCAACTTTGGCCATAACCGACTATCTGCACAACTTATTTGATACATTACTTTTGTCTTAGAATCTTATAAGAAAGAAGTATACAAAAATTATGAAAAATAATAAATAGTTTGTAATTTCTACAAATAAATCCTAAACTCAATTTTTGGGGAAAATGGATATTTCATTCACGAATTAGTCTTGGATTTCCATCTGATCAATAGCCAGTTATTCCAATTATGAACCAATCGTATCTTACAATGATAGAACTTATAATGGTTGATGATTCTCCTCATTGTTCTACTTGATACACATTTTCTAGCAGTAAGGTTCCGATTTATAAGCACTTAACCTGCACAAGCTACTTTCCTCCCTTCGCCCCTTTAGTGTACCTTCTATTTATTTCCAAATGAACCAGAAGAGTTGAATTTGACAACTACTAGACCCAAAAACATAAACGGCACATACATTTGCTTTAGGATGCATAAAGCGACAGTTATTTGTGCTAAGTCGTTATTTTTAGAAAACAATCAAACAATTTAATAATTTCACATACATTTGCATTAGGATGAATAAAGCGACAGTTATTTGTGCTAAGTCGTTATTTTTAGAAAACAATCAAACAATTTAATAATTTCCGATCTTTTTTCCAATGAACACACCATTGTAGCTAAAATTTTCTGTAGATCAAACAAAGTTGCACCTTCTTTACAATTCCACATTGAATTGAGGTAAATTGGATAGATGATGGATCCACAAAGTTTCCTATACCAGAAAATAATAAATAAATGAATACTTGTCAAATTACCTTCTGATAAAAAAATATAGTCGTAGTAAATGCCAGATAGCCTCTTTCACTATTTCAGCTATTATTTCGTTATGGATGGAACTTTTGACGCGAAGTGACATGATCAGATAGTACTCTAGACATTATCTGATACAAATACTATACAAATATTGTACCTGTTTTCTTTTTTCTAGTTGCGACATCATTTCATGAATTGTATACCTGTTGACAATCAACAATAATTGACAAATAGTGTTGACATACCACTTTGGCCATAGCCGCCTATCCTAACCTAACCTATTTTATACAATACATTTGTTTTAGAATGTTACAAAAAAACGTATATTCAAATTATGAAAAATAATAAATTCTAGACGGACTATATTAAAAACTCACGTGGAAAATTCAATAGAAATGAAGTGGTTGTGGGTCAATTTGTTCGTGAAAACTGGATCGTTATTTGACAAAATAGCCCGTTCAAGTTCTCATCCAGTGAGTAGACCTGGAAACATTGCTGTTTATCTTAGAATGTGCCTGAACATCCATCAACCTCAACTGTTCATAGTGCTCAAGAACTGAACATTTCTCGCACTCCTTTGAGAAGAATTTCGTATGAAAACCTCGGTATGAAGCCTTACAAAGTTCAACTAGTACCTTGTGACCATCCGATGCGTTTCTATCTCGTTCAATGGGCTATGATCGCATGGACAAAGATGAGCCTTCCCACAAACATCATATTTAGCGAAGAAGCTCGATTTCACCTCGGAGGACTAATTTTTGTGGGGATGCGTTAAGGATTAGTGTTACGGAAACCATCCAAGAACTTGAAATACGAAATCGAAGTTGCCATTCATGAGATTGATCCCCAAACAATCGACAATAAACTGAAATATTGGGCTGATCGGACAGGGTACTGTAGCCAGACTTGCTGGTCATATAAACGATATTGTTCCATTAGTAAATGTCGGTGTTCAACCTTTCTAACAAAAACACAACTTTGAAAAAGTATTCATTAGTTTCTATTTATAGCCGATCAAAAATGCAAATCTTTAATGGCCCAGGACTTATTATAGATCTAATCAAAAACATGCCAGGTGAAAAAATTCCAAGTCTCCCAACGTAATCCTTTCAGAGCAAAAAGTTGTGTGATTTCATATAAAGTCAAGTCCTATTCGACAACTTCGTCATAAATTGATATGAAGTTAGTACCTCTTAGGAGTGAAAATTAGTTCGTGCGGTTTTGAACACGTATGTCGCTTCTAGTTTATTATTCCATTGTTTTATCTGGCAACATCTTCATTTTGAAGTGTGATCATTAGACTATCTCTTCGGTATCTGTCATTTGGCTGAAGTTTTTGCGTGCGCTGATAATATCAACTTTCCTATCGAATAATTTTTTTGAGGGATATTTTAATTAATTACTTCCATATGAGGAAAAGCCTGCCGAAAGTCATCGTATTTCAGTGGAATTTTTAGGGTTACCATATTCTAGCACAATGGACGTGTCAGAAAGGGGTTTTCCGATTTAAAAGTGGCAATTTTTATTTGAATGATGAGAACCGACCTGAAACCACACCAAAGTTTAAGGATGAAGAATAAGAGGCAAGGATCAATGAAGATCCTTCACAAACGCAAGAGGAACTCGCAAAAACACTTGGAGTCAGTCAACCAGCCATTTGCTATCGTTTGAAAACAATGGGAAAGATCCGAAAGGTAGTAAATTGAGTGCCGTATGAACCGAAGCCAAGAGACGTCGAACGCCATTTTTTTACTTGTGAACAACTACTCCAACGGCAAAAAATAAAGTGGTTTTTACATCGAATTGTAACTGGCGATGAAAACTGGGTCCATTACGACAATCCCTAACGTCGGGAAACTCATGGATCATAAACTGTCAAGCCGAATATTCAAGTCGAGAAGAACATGCTGTGCATTTAATGGGATCAGCTGGGTGTGGTGTATACTATGAGCTGCTACAATCGAACTAAAGGATCACAGGGTATCTCCACCGATGACAATTGATGAGCTTGAGCCGAGTATTTCAAGAAAAATGGGCGCAATATGCCAACAGACACGACAAAGTTATTGACAATAGCCATATGTTGCATCGCCCATTAAATCGTTCTTAGAAACGCTCAAATGGGAAGTCCTACTCCTCCCGCCGTATAACCCAGACCTTGCTCCTTCCGATTACCATCTCTTCCTATCGATACAACATGGCCTGGCGATTATTTCCTAGAGCTGAGGAATTATAATTGACATCTTCTACAGTATACTAGAATGCATTGCATGTATTGATTTCTCTCAGTTACTTTTGATGTTATTTCAAAAATTCAGTCTAGTATGATTCTTACATTCCTAACATTTTTAATTAATCCTTATTTGATAAGTGGCTAGATATGATCTGTTAAGAATTTTGCTGGATGGTTTTCGTTTCTTCTCATTGTTATCTACAAATTACATTTAGGTAGCTGGTATCTTACATTTGTTAATAAGTATAATAAAAAATTTGTGAATATCAGAATAACATTATGTTATATTTTTCAATATGAATTTTCATCAAGTAAAGACTGATTTAATCAAACATCATTTATTAGGTCTATTTTCCTTATTATTGAATTAAGTCGGTTATTAGTTGATTCTGTAGTGAGTTCAACTAATATCGGTTGAGCCAGAAACGACGTAAATGTGGAAAAGCTGTAAATTCTAGGACGCAAAAGGCTAATGCAAGATTTATCTGGCCATATTTCATTCGAGACGATAGCGATGGAATCAGTGATAATTACTTTCCATTCAAATTTCCGTAGAACCGAGGGCTCGGTTTGAATGAAATTTAATGTTTCCTGGTAAGTAGGTATGGATCGATATGTCACGTAAATATTAGTCCTGAATTTATTTCACCTTCAACGTATCAAATCCAACTACCAAAATGATAATATTATCATTCTCATGAAAATCTTAAATTTTCTCATTTTTCAGAAAGAGTTACATTAATAAACATTCAAAGCAGTTAAATTTTCATATATTCATTTAAGTTATTTGAAATCAATATCAAGGGGTAACTGATTGATAAATCGGCCTATCTCTTCTCTAGTGTAAAATAAACGCAGACTCTTCTATATACAGTTTCTTCATAAGATTGAAATTAGACTGCAACGTCTTAACAACACTAAAAACACTCAATGCAAAAACAGTTAGTGAGTTTCTGAATTGTTTCGTCTTTATCTCGTTCTCTAACTCTCGTCTAAACGTTTTCCGTTTCATCTAAGTACTCCGTCTCAATTTTTTTCGCGAACTTCCTTCTCCGCTAACTACCGTTAGAATGGCTGCTTCGATTTCCAACCCCGACTGCACCTCACCTTAAGTCAGAGGCTCACTGCTTACTGGACCACTCGTAGATACTATATCAATCAGGATGAGAAATAGAGTAATGAAATGAATCTCATATCACTCCATCGAAGATATCTTCTTCCAGGAAACTGTTGAGGTTTTTGGTTCAGCAATAAATCTCTCTCTTTATGACGACTTAACTTCCTATGGTAACACGTCCCATTTCGAAACATCTGAGAGCGGCGTGGCTAAGGAGAGGAAGTGTTTTTGATCTAGTCTCCACAGGGTAGCCTGTACCCCAACAATTTGATCACCCCAGTATTTCAGTAACCCTGGGCTAAACCCGTACCCGTGAAGTTTTATCTATAGACTATCTATACATTATTAAGAAAGTGGAAACTCAATTTGAAATTGAAATCCTAAATTCATATTCCAATTACCTCCAATAAAGACGGCTTCAAATCTCAATTTACAATAAGCTTCTAGCGCAATATGGAAATTTGAAGAAAGTAATAGAAAGTCGGAGAGAATTCAGCATCTAGTGGTTTAAATGCAGGTACATAGTGATGTGAGAAATGTTACACCCAGAAGAGATATTTTCTTCAACTTTTTGACCAATTGGTTAACTTAGATTAATAATAATGCGATAAAATATTACCATATGTACAATCCGAAAAACATACATAATATTTTTATAACCCCGTAACTGGCTACTTCTATACGCCTAGGATAGATGTATGTTTGTAAGAATTTGATCCGCTCCGTGTCAGAATATACAGAGTGCAAAGTGGATGTCTCCTTCCTATCAGATCTCATGTTCGAATGGATTTGAATGCGTTGAACGGAGTAGCCATAACAATAGAGTAAAGGAAGCTCATTTATCGAACTGAATTGTATTTTTTCAAGCTGGCTTGTTAATCTTAAGCTAGCTTGTTAATCTATAAGACTTAGAACACGAGAAATGTCACTGATAGGTTCATGCTCAAACGTGACGCTATTTTAGCGGATTATTATTATTATTATCCTGATAAAAGAGTAATTGCTGACTTATTCAATACAGCTTTGGTAGAGGCAGCTAGAACCCTCACAGCAAGGGTTCGAAATTATGGTGAATTGAAAGTAGGAGCTGTTCCAAATTCACTCGTTTTTGAACCCATAGATCGCATGAAAATAAATAATTCCATTTTCTGGTCTGAAAGATGGAGAGACAAGGGGGTTGGACAGTTTGAGGAATGGGATGAGACATTCTTCTTGTTCTTCTCCAGGTTCCGCTCCAAAAGAGATTGGAGATCATAATGGCAGTTTTAATTTTGTTCGCACTTTTTCTAATTATTTCATCAGAACTGCAGCCGAACCACTCGCGTAAATTTTTTAGCCAGGATATTCTACGTCATCCGACACTCCCTTTTCCTCCTATCTTTCCCTTTATGATGTTTCTCAGCAATGTATACTTTTTTCCTCTCACAAGATATCCCAGGTATTCAAGTTTTCGCCTCTTAATGGTCGTCATAGCCTCCCAACTTTTGTTCAGTCTGAGTAACACATCTACATTTGTTACCCTATCGGTCCAATATATTGCATCCGCCTGTAACGCCACATTTCAAAGGCTTAATTTTCCCGATGTGAATCTGTCATAGTCCAGGCCTCAACTTGATAAAACAGCGTGGAGAAAATATGGCAATGGAGCATTCTGAGAAGAGATGAGACAAACATTGCTAATTATCTTACTATATCTTCGAATGCCCATTTTTCAAACATATTTTAGAAGATCATTCAGAGGAGACTTGTATTTGACAAATATAACATACTTTCGAAGTACCAATTTGGATGGCAGGCCAATTCAGGATGCCGCCATTACACTAACAAAGTCGCTGTCTCCTACATTCTGTCAAGAAAGTACCGGGAATTATCGATTTAAGTCTGGCGGGGCAATGAGGCAGGTAATTTTTTTTTTCCTAGGTTGGTACCACTGTCCTTAATTACTATGCCAAGCTTGAGCGGGATCTGTCAACTAGTGTGTTTGCAACAGCTGATTAAGTCAGTCGATGTCAGAGTGCGTGCCGATTTTTACTATGGGTGATTACGTTGAGCAAAGAATTTGTTTAAAGTTTTGTATTGCAAATGAATTTTCGTGTGCCGATGCATTGAAAATGTTGCAAAAGGCCTTTGGTGATAATGCTCTATCGAAAACTCGAGCATATCAGTGGTACAGAGCCTTCAAGGACGGTCGTGAAGTGGTCGCCCATCGACGGCTTCGATCGAAGATAACGTCGATAAAATTAAGGAAAGGGTGCTGGAAAACCGTCGTACCAGCTTGAGAGAGATAGCACATGATCTTAAGATATCCCACGAGTCCGCACGTACGATTTTGATTGATATTTTGGGCATGAGAAAGGTGGCCGCACGACTCGTACCGAAAGACCTGAATTTTCTTCAAAAACGTCATCGCGAACAGTTTGCTTCAGACATGCTGGATCGCTGTAATTCCGATTCTACATTCATGGAACGCATTATAACTGGTGATGAGACCTGGGTCTACGAGTACGATATGCAAACAAGCCAGCAATCATCGGAATGGGTGGCAAAAAATGAGCCGAAACCGAAAAAACCACGCCAAAGCCGCTCGAAAATGAAGGTGATGCTCATTGTTTTCTTTACTATCCGTGGCGTGGTGCACTACGAATTCGTTCCAGAGGGTCAGACGGTAAACAAGGAGTATTACCTAGGCGTTATGAAACGTTTGCGTGAGCGTATCCGTAAGAAGCGGCCAAATTTGTCGGCGAACAACTCATGGATTTTGCATGACGATAACGCGCCTTCTCACCGAGCTACGATTGTGACTGACTTACTCGCCAAAAACTCAACAAACGTGCTTCAGCAACCACCGTAGTCGCCGGATTTGGCTCTCTACGACTTTTTCCTCTTCCCAAAACTAAAATTGCCCCTTCGTGGCACCCGTTTTGAGTCGATTGAAGCCATAAAACAAAATTCGGCGCGAGAGCTAAAGTCCATCCCGGAAAGCGCCTATAAAAAATGTTTCGATAATTGGAAGTGCCGTTGGCATAGATGTATTGGAGCAAATGGAGCCTATTTTGAAGGCGACCCAATAAATTTTGACGATTAAATGTAAAAATGTTGTTTCAATTGAAAATTCCCGGTACTTTCTTGACAGAGTAGTATAATGACGGCAGACTTTACCTGAGTTTGCTTATTGACTCATCGAAGGCGTTTGATACGGTCAATCGTTATCTTCTGTTGAAATCTTTGGAGAAGGTTGATGTGAGAGAAGATGTTTTAAAACTCTTTAAAAGCTGTTTCACAGAAAAATCTAAAGAGTAAGAAACTTGATTTTCTTGGTCATTATCTGTCGAAAATTTCCGCAATTTATTTACTTCCATTTCAATCAGCAGAAATTGAGTTGTTTTACTTTAAATCATCACAATAAATAAGAGTTGGCCACGTGTTGAGTATGAAGAAGTGGATTTACTGTGACGTATCTCAGAGTTCTGTCCTAGGATCAGTATTATTCATTATATACATGAATGGTTTGTTCGCTTTGAATGTTGGGGGAGAAATTATTGGATATGCGGAGGATACAGCTGTTTCCTACGTGTCAGATGACGAGTGTTCTTTCAAGCATAAAGTGGAGATAGGTTCATTATTATTGAAGTGTTTGATGAATGAAAAATTATCTACAATAAATGTTTGAAAAACATATGTTCGAATTTTACATCGAACAAGGAATTTTTACTATGCAGGTACATAAAAATACGTTCCTAGAGTCTGGAATCTAGGTCTCCCAAACACTGGTGAAAAAGCTTAAAGAACTATCTATCATTACTCCACGAACAAGATGGTAGTTTCACCGCAAGAAACAATTCCCTGAAATTTTGGGTAAAAAAATTCCAAAATTGTACATTTGTAACATGTATTGATATATATATATATATATATATATATATATCAATATATATATATATATATATATTGATATATATATATATATATCAATACATATATATATATATATATACATATATATATATATATATATATATATCAACATATATATATATATATATATATATATATATATATATATATATATATCAATATATATACATATATATATATATCCCTCTCTTGCATCCAATTTTGAAGTTTGCTTATCCTGGAATTTGTATACTAATTGACTGACGTTAATCAATTATTAGGAAGAAATCTTAAAGGTATCTCTACATAGTAAGTAATTCTTTCAAGATGCTACCTCTCGTTTTCCTGTAGTAATATTGATTTTCCTCCCTCCTATTATTTAATATTGGATGATCATAGACCCTTCAACGTCCCATCAGTAAATATTCCAAATATCTGGAAGTGATGTCAACCTTGATTTGAGATGGAATCTTATCACATATATAACACTGTTTATAAGCTGAGTTCTATTTTATAGAGATTCAGATTAATTAAACTCCTCTCAGAGAAATCTAAAAGGGTTATACTTTGCACTTGAAGAAAGTCATATCTGCTATGGAATGCTTATTTAGGGAAGAGCGCTATATACTCGCACTAATTTTGTAGAAGGTATGCAGATTAGGTTTCTCAAGCTCATTTATTACAGGGACAATTGTAGCGATCTACACGTCGAATTTATTCGCTGGTATATCACCTTTATCGAGAAGACCGGTGAATGAAGAAATTGGGATATCTGTCCGTCAATGTGTCGTCACGTGCGCGTTGATATGAAGGAATTATTTCTTTTCCGGTTCACGATTGCAGAGTAAAGTTGAAATCGGAATGTCATAAAATTTATTTTCTCGTTAATTAATTTTTCTGGAAGATTAGAAGTAAAAACCCTCAAAGAAGGGTTTTTTTTTTGGACTATCTTTTCCTGGAATTATTTTTGGATTATCTTTTTCTGGATTTTTTTTATGGAATATTTTTCCTGGATTTCTCTTGGATTATTTTCCTGTTATTTGGAAGTTTTCTTGGTGAGGAATAGTTACACGTACACTGGTTGCCCGAAGACGTTGAAGCTATTAAGTTCAAAGAACTACATAACAGCCTGCTTGAGACGACCTACAAAACCACCACCTGTTTTGATTGGCAAAACATTAGCCTGTATTCTAAACCAACCAGGGAAGTAATATTGAGAAATTTTGTATATATTCATATCACATTAAGGAACTTCAAATTTTTGTATATAAATAATAATAACATTCCCATTTTTATATATATATTTTTCTACTTTTATCGGTAATAATATTATTGAAACTTACTCTAGTGTAAGATAGTAAATTGTATATTTCTTTTAAATGTATATATGTAATTTGTAAGAAAAATTACTTGTGGTAAATTAAACGAGTGACTTGTTTGTCAGGGAGTTTTGTCCTTTCATTTTGTGGAATTGTGAGATCAGGCTCACGACCCAGTTAAACCGACTGGGCTCGGGCATTTTAAAATATAGTTGTAGCTGAATTGTTACACAAATTTTGGCGCCCAACGTGGGGCCATTGAATTCCTTTTTCGGATTTTAAATAAACTTGATCTCACTCTTTCCGGGTGGAAGTGACTTTGGGTTCCTGGTCAACCAGGGTGCTCGTTTCGGGTAGTTGTAAGTTTCTTTGGGTCATTGTGTGCAAGATTTTTCAATCGGGTTTCATTTTTCATTTTTTCTTTTCGGTAATATATAGAGTCATTAAATTTTTTCTTCATTTTCGGCATAATGGCGATTAATCCACAGTTTCTAAAGCAAAATGAACTTGCTTATGAGATTGCGATGAGAGGAATTGAAGTTCCGTCATCAGTAGATGACAAACGTAAAATTTTGAGGGGTTTGCTATCCCAAGAATCCTCTGATCGTAGTTTCATCATCTTATCTGATCCTTTCTCTTTTGAAGAAAATGTCGATGGCATTAAAGAAAGTTTGACAGATTTGAGGGAGATTTGTGCCAAGTTCAACTCGGGTTCCTCTCAAGTTGATCACAGGCGTATACTCACTCGCCTAACTCATGTGACTGGTAGAATCCAACGGTTATCTGCTGACAAAGATGGTGAGTCTGCTATCAGACAGAGTCTTTATAAGGAGGTCCTCATGCTGGAATCTGATATTGCGGAAAAGATGTCCTCTCCTGAGGCTCTTTCTCCTTGTACCTCAACTCCTGTGAAATCTACAGGTTTGCACAATCCTGTTTCTCCTGTCAATATGGGAACTAATTCTAAATGTATACCTGTGTACAAGTGGGGTTTAAAGAAATTTTCCGGAAGGGAACCATTAATCCCATTTTTGGAGTTAGTTGAGTCCCTAAAAGTTTCGAGGGGTTGTAAAGATTCAGACCTATTTGAATCTGCTGGGGATTTATTCGAGAATGATGCATGGACTTGGTGGCATAACAACTACATCAAAAATCGTTTCCTGAATTGGAACGAACTCGTTAAAGCTTTGAAGTCCACATTTTTGCATAGTAATTATGACTCAGTTTTACTTCATGAGATCAAATCTCGTAAACAGAATCCTCGAGAGTCTGTTACCTTGTATATCAATTCTATGGAGGCACAATTTTATAGGTTAAATAATTGTCCTTCAGAGCTTGAAATGGTCAATATTATAAGAAATAATTTACTTCCTGACTATGTAAAAGCCCTCGTTTTACAGGATATTTTGTCAATATCTCAGTTGATAGCTCTTTGTAAGAGAGTGGAGGATGCTCTCTGTCTGAGCATTTCCAATCAGTTGGGAGAACTGCGGGTGGCTGATACTCGTTCTGGTGCCAGATGTTGGAACTGTGGAGAAGGAAACCACCACTATAACGAGTGTCGTAAGCTACGCACACGTTTCTGTTTTGGTTGCGGTCAGAAGAACGTGATCAAGTCCAATTGTCCTCTGTGCTCAAAAAACGAGAAGAGGGTCCACAATCCCGCAGGTATTGGAGGTCCTTCAGGTCAAAATCCTGCTCAAAAACGAAAAGGGAAATCAAGCCAGATGAAAAATTGACCACTTCGTCGCCCACAACCGCGAAGAACTTCGATTTATCTGATGGTCATCACAGTTTATCTTCTGGTAATGCTCGAAAAATAGTCAAAAGGAAAGAATGTCTCTTGAGGGAAACAAATCCGCTATTGGAACTTCGGCAAAAGGACAATCGTCCTTATCTAACAGTTCATGTTGGAGGGCAGCCTATATCCTCCTTAATAGATAGTGGGAGCAATGTTACAATTTTGGGTTCCTCTTCTATTCATCTGCTGCGAAAGTTGAATCTCTGCCTACACTATGACGTATCGGTTAATCTCACTACGGCTGATGGAAGGCCTCAAGATACTCTAGGCTATGTCAACCTTCCCATAAGTTTGAACGATATGATCAAGGTTCTCAAGGTTCTTGTTGTACCATCGATAAATCACGATCTTATTTTGGGTATGGATTTCATTCATGCATTTAACTTAACTCTTGATTTTAAGGATTTTACTTATGGTTCCTCTTACCTATCTTTAGATAACTCCGTAGCTGTAGTTCGCGCCTTAGTTGGATCTGAGTCATTGACAGATTCACAAAAGTGCGAACTGGATTTTGTTGTCGACCTATTCAATCAAATTGCGCCGTCTGATAAGTTGGGTAAGACGCATTTATATGAGCATCATATTGATACAGGAGATGCCAAGCCGATTAGGCAAAGACAATATCCGCTTTCTCCAGCAATGCAGAGAGTTTTGAACGAGGAGATTGATAAGATGTTGGGGCTCAACATTATCAAACCTGTCTCCGGGTGCAGCCCATGGTTGTCTCCACTTTGGTTGGTCCCCAAGAAAGATGGTACCTATAGGGTTGTCTTCGATGCCAGGAAGTTGAATTCCATTACTCTTCCTGATAGTTATCCAATGCCTCCCATTGATTCTATTTTGAGCAAAGTACGGGATGCAAGTTATCTTAGTTCAATAGATTTGAAACAGGCATTCTTCCAGATTCCTTTGGACGAGGAATCTAAGATAAAAACAACCTTCGCTATTCCAGGCAGAGGACTGTTCTGTTTCAATGTATTACCGTTTGGTTTGAATTGTGCTTGTCAGGCAATGGTAAGACTTATGGATATGGTCATTGGTCCATCGTTAGAGCCTTATGTGTTCTATTATATCGATGACATAATCGTTTGCACCCCTACCTTTGAAATGCATCTTGCTGTTCTCAGAAAGCTGTTTCATTGTCTGAAGGAGGCGAATCTGACAGTTAACTTCGAAAAATGTAAGTTTTGTAGACCTTCATTGAACTTTTTGGGATTTGTAGTAGATGCAAATGGTTTAAGAACGGATCCATCCAAAGTTCAAGATATTTTGGATTACCCGATTCCCAAAAATACCACACAGATCCGTCGGTTGATCGGTTTAATTGGTTATTACCGTAGGTTTTTGAGAGATTTTGCTTCAGTATGTAGTCCAATTACTGATTTGTTGAAGGGAAGAAAGAAAGGACAACCCATTGCATGGACGGATGATGCAAATGAAGCATTCCTCAGGATAAAATCGTTGTTGACAACAGCTCCCATTTTGGCAAGTCCGGATTTTTCTAAACCATTTTGTCTTGCATGCGATGCTAGTGATAATGGTATTGGAGCGGTTTTGTTTCAGGAGGAGGATGGTTTGGAACATCCGGTTGCCTATTACAGTAGGATTTTGAATAAAAGCCAACGCAAATATTCTACTACAGAAAAAGAACTTCTGGCTATAGTGATGTCTATTGAAAAATTCAGACCATATATCGAAGGTACTGAGTTTACCGTCATAACGGATCACTCTTCTCTAGTATGGCTCAACTCGATGAAGAATCCCAATCAACGGATATCTAGATGGATTATGAGATTATCTTCATATCGTTTCAAAATTGTTCATCGAAGCGGATCCCTCAACACTGTGGCTGATTCACTCTCTCGTTTGTCAACTGACACTTTACAAGTTTCAGTTTTGAATCTCTCTCAATTAAGAGTCGATAAATGGTATAGCAATTTGCGAACTAAAGTAAGCGACCGTCCAGATCTATATCCAGAATTTAGAGTAAGCAATGGTGTTTTATATAAACATATTTTGCCCAGGTACCGAATAATAAATGACTCTCCGGAATGGAAAATTGTTGTGCCCACTCCTCACAGGCTGGAAGTTATGAAGGAGTTCCATGATGAGCCAGTTGCTGGACATTTTGGTGTTTACAAGACCTTGCACCGTATCTCCTCTTTATATTACTGGCCTAGGATGAAGAACTCAATTATTAAGTATGTAAGATGCTGTAAGGTATGTGCTTCTTGTAAACCAGGAAACCTACCCCAGGCTGGTTTAATGGGCAAGTATCGAAATATTAACTTCCCATTTCAATTCTTGAGTGCTGATTTGCTGGGACCTTATACACGGTCCAAAACAGGTAACCAGTATCTTTTAGTGGTGACTGACTGGTTCACCAAATTTGTTTTCGTGCAGCCACTTTCTAAGGCTACTAGTAGGGCCATTGTGAAATTTATCGAGAATCAGATTTTCTTGATTTTCGGAGTTCCTCAAATTTTTGCCGTGGATAATGGATCACAATTTGTTTCTGCTGAATTCAAGAATCTGATGAAAAAATATGGTGTCCAAAAAATCTTTTATAACGCTCGATTCCATCCCCAAATAAATCCAACGGAGCGTGTAAACAAGACAATCGTCACTGCCATCAGATCATACATCGATGGTGATCACAAACTTTGGGACCAGCACATTCACCAAATAGTTCAGGCTATAAGACTAGCTAGGAGTGAGGGCTTGAAATATAGTCCTTCCTTTTTAGTTTTTCTTAGGAATGTCGCTACTGATGGATCATTCTATGGTCTTATTTCGGAAAATGCTAATAACGCCGTCACTATAGGGAATAGAGTTTTGGATTCCAATTTGGTTCAACAGCTGCCAGAGCTTTATGAAGACGTTCGAAAACGTTTGAAGCATTCTTATGAGATCAACGCTCGTAGATACAATCTTAGAAGACGTGATGTTCGTTTGAACATCGGTGATAGGGTTTGGAAAAAAAACTTTGTTCTGTCCGATGCTTCGAAAAATTTCACCTCAAAGCTTGCTCCAAAATTCGTCCCTTGCATAGTAAATAAGATAATATCTTCACTTGTCTACAATTTAGTCGATTTATCTGGTAGGAATTTGGGAAATTTTCATATCAAAGATATAAAACCTGATTTAACTCAAGATGACCCCGATGATGATTTAAATGTCGAATCTCAGTGACTCAAAATACTGTTCTTTCATGTGTCCTTGTTAATAGTCTTATATCCCCACTATTTATTGCACCGTCCTCATTCCTCATATATATATTTTACGAATTCATTGACTTTTTTTGACATAATTTTTATTTGAAGTATTTAGGGGTAATTATCTTCCTTTTCCTTTCCTTTTCTCTTTTTAGCTGAGAGCATTTACCTTCCCGTAGTGGAGAGACAGTCTCTATGTCTCTTGCCATTACGGTTATCTTTATCTTCTGCTCTGGCAAAATTTTTCCCTTAACCCCTAATGTAGACTTCTACCTTTTTTCGGATCAACATACAGTTATACGGTATCTGTATGATGTGCTGACATGTCTCTTTCGTGTGGCTGTTTAGTTGGTCTAGAATTCATAAATCTTTTGTGTCTTTCAGATGCAGTTTTATGTCTATTTGAAGTCATTCACCTTTATTTACCTTGTGATTCATAAATCACTGGCGCCCAACTTTTCCTGTGTAACTTCAACTTTTTGCAAAGAAAAAAAATCTCTTTGTGACAAGATTTTTTTTTTTGGGGGGAATGGAGGGTAGTGTAGCGATCTACACGTCGAATTTATTCGCTGGTATATCACCTTTATCGAGAAGACCGGTGAATGAAGAAATTGGGATATCTGTCCGTCAATGTGTCGTCACGTGCGCGTTGATATGAAGGAATTATTTCTTTTCCGGTTCACGATTGCAGAGTAAAGTTGAAATCGGAATGTCATAAAATTTATTTTCTCGTTAATTAATTTTTCTGGAAGATTAGAAGTAAAAACCCTCAAAGAAGGGTTTTTTTTTTGGACTATCTTTTCCTGGAATTATTTTTGGATTATCTTTTTCTGGATTTTTTTTATGGAATATTTTTCCTGGATTTCTCTTGGATTATTTTCCTGTTATTTGGAAGTTTTCTTGGTGAGGAATAGTTACACGTACACTGGTTGCCCGAAGACGTTGAAGCTATTAAGTTCAAAGAACTACATAACAGCCTGCTTGAGACGACCTACAAAACCACCACCTGTTTTGATTGGCAAAACATTAGCCTGTATTCTAAACCAACCAGGGAAGTAATATTGAGAAATTTTGTATATATTCATATCACATTAAGGAACTTCAAATTTTTGTATATAAATAATAATAACATTCCCATTTTTATATATATATTTTTCTACTTTTATCGGTAATAATATTATTGAAACTTACTCTAGTGTAAGATAGTAAATTGTATATTTCTTTTAAATGTATATATGTAATTTGTAAGAAAAATTACTTGTGGTAAATTAAACGAGTGACTTGTTTGTCAGGGAGTTTTGTCCTTTCATTTTGTGGAATTGTGAGATCAGGCTCACGACCCAGTTAAACCGACTGGGCTCGGGCATTTTAAAATATAGTTGTAGCTGAATTGTTACACAAATTATACGTCCTTCGAATAATCTTTATGCAGAAGCTGAAATCCTAGACATGGGACAGTTGATTTTATGTCTTCAGCTGTGATTTATAACTATAGAGGGAACTAAGAAGGCTATCCAGCCACGCCATTGATGATCAAGAGAATCACACATTCAGCCATTTTACTCCTAATCTCCATAATCTTATACCCTTGGGCGTTTTATCCATTTAAATTACTTTGAAATATTGTTGAAATACTTTTGCTTCAGAGTCATCAAACTGAATACCTGAAGATTTTTGATTAGAGCATTTTTTATGTGGTGCTTTTTAGGGTTGAGCTTTGTTAATTTCGCTTTTTTCAGATTAATTAGTTGGAAAAGTACTTGAATGATACATCATTCTTTTGATATGTTTGTTTTTCATTATCTAGTTTGTATTTGAGGCAAAAAAAAGTGCAATTTATCGCATATTCATTTCTTATTCAAATTTCACATTTCTTTTGTATTATATTATGTAATTTATATACTTGAATAAAGTTATCATCATGATATTAATATTATGATTAAAACTCCTAAGTAGCACACAATAACATATAGAAGTCAGTTATTTTCACATAATAAAATATTTGGCAGAAAAGTAATGAGACTGATATTTTAATCATCAAAGTTTTCAATGAAATGAAATAAGAAATTACTTAGTCATTTAAAAATGAACAATCAGTTACGAACTACTCCATCCCAATTTAAGTTTAAATTTTTTTGAACATCAATGATATCTCTTTCAAAGTTGTCTTGAGCAGCTACATACTTATGGAAATGTTGTTCTCGCTGTTGGTAGCAGCTCTGGAAGTCTTCAACTGATATAGCCTTCAGTATGTCCGTTACACTCATTTGTATGATTTCTGAAGTCTCGAAATTTGTTCTTTGAGGACATTTTTCAAGAAAAAGGAAAATTTCGCAGAGACTGAAGTCAGGTAAACAGGTGGTCTGGGAAACTATATAAATACCTTTTAAGGTCAAAAATTCTATTAATGAGAGGGCAGTGTGACATGGAGTGTTCATGATGCAGCATTTATCTATAATGGCTAGTCTCACGTGAAACCCAAATCGATTTCAATAGCACATTATTATACATACGAACCATAAAAAAAAGATCATACACCTACGAAAAATGAATTTTCTGTAATTAAGACATTCAGTGTCATGAGGACCATTTTTGTGTATGTGTAATACGCAAACATACCCTTCTCCACATGCCATGTACAGTGATCCTAAAAAATTGATTCGAGTGGAAAAAGTCAGTTTTTTCTGGAATATCCACTTCAATTTTTGAGCAGTTTAGTTCCGATAATTTTTTGATACAAAAATTCGAAAAACTAATAGCTATTATCTGAACTGTGGCAAAAATCATAATATCAGGCCAAATAAGACTCAAAATAACCTTTATATAACATTATGCAGGTAATGTAGATAGCAGAAGCCAATAGATTTTTCCATTTCTTATACAAGTCTAGATGCAATGTAGAAAAGTTGTGTTATCTATGAAATATTTAGTGTACATGGCTGCATACAAGTGAGCAAATACCCTTCAAAAGTCATTACCGTTACATTAGAAGCTTATTTGCTTTTTGCGAGGACTTAAAGGATCATATTATCTCCATTTTCTCGTATAGGGAAAAGTATTTGGATCCAGGGAACATAGAATTTATACTATATTCCTTAATACTATTGACTCCGCTGCATTCTACTCGGAAAATGGAGCTGAAATGGCTTTCTGCGAGAAATTTCTCATATATCTTCATGAGAATATATCACTATGTTTATTTGAAGAGCCATTAGATTACGACGGTTTAAGATTGCTGGAAGGTATAGATAAAATACATAATGCATGTGAGTTGTTCATATTTATCAGATCATATGAAAATATCAAGAATTATTTCTTGTTCACGAAAGAGTTTACGAACTTCCACTATTTTCGCAATCATATAAGAGTGAATATTACGACTATCTAGTCGAAATGTCTGTCTTTCTTCAGTATTGAGCCGAAAATAGCCAATTATTTTAAATTTACTGATAAGGATATAGTGGTCAAAGTCAAAGTTGTCAGTCCAATCTGCCGGTTGGTCGATATCTGAAAAAGGAAGATACTAATTATAAATCATAAAGATTCAAGAAGTAGCCAAGAATCTATTTATTTTTTGCAGCTGATTTTCACCGATGAGAGTAACCTTAGTTTGTCCAAATGTGTATATTTTTTTAATTTACTGTTCAAATTATTCCTAACAAATTGAATGTCAAATAATCTAACAGAAAAGTTTGTGCAGGACAGAATATTTTTTCTGGAGGATAGGAATCAGAGCTATTTCTATACGGAAAAATCTCTGTTCCTTTCGAACACTCTTTTCGTCTTGCAAAAAAACCGTATCCCCTTGTGGCGCTTAAGACATGATGAACCCCAAATTCGGAAAGCAACCAAATTTGAGTGTTTTTCATCTTTCATTTTGAGTTCTCTTGAATTTGTCGATGAAACTTTCCATTGTCGATGTTTGTGATCCAGTTTTTAAGCCTATTTTCAATAGTTTTGTTTTTTCTTTGCCTATGATTCATTTCCAAGTTTCATCTTCCGGGTTAGTTAGAAATGGATATTTTGATTCATTAATTTTTTAACTATAAATCTCATTTATTTAATTTTTTATATCATTCACTACAACTTGATATTAAATTCAATTATTTCGCGAAAAAGTTCAAAAAACTCTAACTCTGTGCCTGATTTCGAACACACAGCATTCATTATAGGGATCAAGGCCGTAGTCTAATGCCCTCATCCTCCCAACCACAGAGGCTGTTGGTAGATTCTTTCCTGTTACATACAGGTTACGAAAATTATTTATGGAATATATCGGGGGGTTTTTTTTAGAGTAATAGAACCTTAAATTGAAATAAAACACATTTAAATTAAGATAAAAGCCAATTTTTTTATTTGAAAGATAATTTTATGATATTTCCGGCATATGTCCACCACGACTAGCTCTGAGGAACCGCATTCAACCAGCAATTTCGGACCACTTTCTCGAGTAATTCAAGCCTTATGTAATCAAAACACGAGTTATGTTGGCTTCAAAAGCGACTATTGTTTCTGGCTTATCAGCATAAACCAATGACTTGACACAACCCCAAAAAAAATAATCCAGTGGAGTTATGTCGCATGATCTTGGGGCCAATTAATTAGACCATTTTACGAAATAATGTTATCGCCAAATCTTTATTTCAATAAATCAATTGTTCGGTAGCAGCATGAGGTGTAGCACCATCTTGTTGGAACCAAAACACTTCTAGGTCGATACCATTCAAATTTGGAAACAAATAATCATTGATCATCGATCTGTAACGAGCACCATTCACTGTGAAATTAGCTCCAGCATCGTTTTTAAAGAAATATGGACTGATGATGCCTCCAACGTGTAGAGCTCACCATATAGTGAGTGCATTTTTCAGGATGTAATGGAGAACCTGCAGAACTTCTTTAGGATTGTTTTCACTGCATATACAGCAATTTTGCTTGTTCATAAAGCCGTGTAACCAGAAATGAGCTTCATCACTAAACACAATTTCACCATAAAAAAATGGATCAACTTCAAGCTGTTCTAGGGCCCAATAAGCAAACAAACGACGCTTATTATGGTCAAGTAGCTTTAGTTCTTGAACCAGTTGGATCTTGTAGAAGTGTAGACCAAGATCTTTACGCAAAATTTTCCATGTGGTGGATGCACAGAGTCCAACTTGTTGTGAACGTCGACGAATAGACAAATCTGGATCATCATTAACACTATGACTTACAGCTGCGATATTATCTTCTGTATGTACAGTTCTTTGTTTTGTTGTTGTTGTTGCATCGAGTAGAGAAAATGTTGTTCGAAATATGTCAATAGTTCGACGAATAAGCTGCTCTGATGGACGATTATGTAAACCATAAATTTCACGAAGTGCTCTATAAGTTTGGCGAATAGAACACTGATTTGGAAAGTATATTTCAACAATTTGGAAACGTTGTTGCGGCGTGAGTCTTTCTATAATAATTTGTCAAGGCTTACTGAACAGAAATCTCAAAACAACATGGCTTCTACCTTCTGTCAAATCACAGTTATCCCTATCGAAAGTCCTATCACTCTAAAAAAAACACCCGATAGTATTAATCATAACAAGTGGAGCTATTGTGCCAGTCGCTCAGAATAATAATGAATAACTTCATTATATGTTACAAATGATGAATATTCAACTGGATCGATGTAGACCTAAAAGCTGACGAATATTTAGAGCTTTTACAAACTCAGATTATTCCGACAGTTAACGTTAAATTCCTATCAATTCTGAGGACATTTGTCCTCAAAAGGATGGTTGCTTAAGTCAGAACTCACGAGAAGTGACACAGTTTCTTGAAAACACGTTTCCTGATCGAATGATATCTATGAATAATTCAATTTCGGGGACCCTCAGATAACCAAATAATTTTTTTCGATGAAGATATCTGGAAGTTTTTTCTATGGACATAACTTCGGCAGAGCTTCAAATCTGGATGAATTAAGGTTGAAAATTATTCAATTTTGTGCCAACATTGAGCCAAATCTATTCAGAGATATTAGATTCAAAGTGGATTTAGTTCATGAACCAGTTGGATCTTGTATAGGTGTAGACCAAGATCTTTACGCAAAATTTTTCATGTGGTGGATGCACAGAGTCCAACTTGTTGTGAACGTCGACGAATAGACAAACCGGGATCATCATTAACACTATGACTTACAGCAGCGATATTTTCTTCTGTACGTACAGTTCTTTGTCTTGTTGTTGTTGTTGCATCGTGTAGAGAAAATGTTTTCTGAAATATATCGATAGTTCGACGAATAA
The DNA here is from genome assembly GCA_034642435.1 of Megalocaria dilatata. Lineage (NCBI taxonomy): Eukaryota > Metazoa > Arthropoda > Insecta > Coleoptera > Coccinellidae > Megalocaria > Megalocaria dilatata. Next base: position 46,797,575 of record CM067856.1, read on the forward strand.
CCTGCTCTGATGGACGATTATGTAAACCATAAATTTCGCGAAGTGCTCTATAAATTTTGCGAATAGAACACTGATTTTGAAAATAAATTTCATCAATATGTAAACGTTGTTGCAGCGTGAGCCTTTCCATGATAATTTGCCAATGTTTACTGATCAGAAATATCAAAACAACATGGCTTCTTCCTTCTGTCAAATCACAGTTATTCCTATCGAAAGTTCACTCTAAAAAAAAACACCCAATATTTCTTTTTTCAGACAATTTTCACAATTTTTTTTTTTGATGCTTTACCAGTCATGCAATGGCTGCATATTCGTAAAACATCCACATTTCTCGAATTGTTTAATTATTTTAGAAATAGCCGAAATTGAAGGAATCAACATATCTTCCAAGACAACAATAAATGAATTTATTGTCTCTTGAATTGATGGACCACCAAAGTGCCATTTTATGATCCGAATTTTTTCTTTTATACTGATCATTTGAATATACTTTATTTTCAACCGATATGGACAAACGAATCTCACGTTTGAAGTGCGAATAATTGGCAGACTGCGTATCCTTTCGATCGAAGCATCCCCTACCAGCCACTACCATTAAGAGAAAACTCTCGTTTATTCGTCATCGCATCGTGCTAGGGATTTGATTCTTTCACTGCTTCACTGGAACCGACGTTGCTTATAGATTAACACTGAATTTCCTATGTTTCCGACTGTGTTTTCCATACCTGTATATCAGGTCTACCGGAAAGTTCTGCTTGTTTATAAAATTAAACGAAAGAATAAAATTTTCATACTTTGAATAAACTTTATAACATAATTGCCATAATTATTCAAGACTTCTTTCCAGCGTGATAGCAATTTGTATATCTGATTCATAAAAACTGTCCTCTAGATATACATTCTGTCAAGAAAGTACCGGGAATTATCGATTTAAATCTGGCTAGGCAATGAGGCAGGTAAAAATTTTTTTTCCTAGGTTGGTACCACTGTCCTTAATTACTATGCCAAGCTTGAGCGGGATCTGTCAACTAGTGTGTTTGCAACAGCTGATTAAGTCAGTCGATGTCAGAGTGCGTGCCGATTTTTACTATGGGTGATTACGTTGAGCAAAGAATTTGTTTAAAGTTTTTTGTTGCAAATGAATTTTCGTGTGCCGATGCATTGAAAATGTTGCAAAAGGCCTTTGGTGATAATGCTCTATCGAAAACTCGTGCATATCAGTGGTACAGAGCCTTCAAGGACGGTCGTGAAGTGGTCGCCCATCGACGGCTTCGATCGAAGATAACGTCTATAAAATTAAGGAAAGGGTGCTGGAAAACCGTCGTACCAGCTTGAGAGAGATAGCACATGATCTTAAGATATTCCACGAGTCCGCACGTACTATTTTGATTGATATTTTGGGAATGAGAAAGGTGGCTGCACGACTCGTACCGAAAGACCTGAATTTTCTTCAAAAACGTCATCGCGAACAGGTTGCTTCAGACATGCTGGCTCGCTGTAATTCCGATTCTACATTCATGGAACGCATTATAACTGGTGATGAGACCTGGGTCTACGAGTACGATATGCAAACAACTAGGCTACCTAGGCGTTATGAAACGTTTGCGTGAGCGTATCCGTAAGAAGCGGCCAAATTTGTGGGCGAACAACTCATGGATTTTGCATGACGATAACGCGCCTTCTCACCGAGCTACGATTGTGACTGACTTTCTCGCCAAAAACTCAACAAACGTGCTTCAGCAACCACCATATTCGCCGGATTTGGCTCCCTGTGACTTTTCCTCTTCCCAAAACTAAAATTGCCCCTTCGTGGCACCCGTTTTGAGTCGATTGCAGCCATAAAACAAAATTCGGCGCGAGAGCTAAAGTCCATCCCGGAAAGCGCCTATAAAAAATGTTTCGATAATTGGAAGTGCCGTTTGCATATATGTATTGGAGCAAATGGAGCCTATTTTGAAAGCGACCCAATAAATTTTGACGATTGAATGTAAAAATGTTGTTTTAATTGAAAATTCCCGGTACTTTCTTGACAGAGTAGTATAGTCTTAACAACTCTCTTTTATCACTTAACCTAAAAAACTTTAGAGATAAATATTAAATTTTATCACTTGTCCGTGATAATATAATACGATCTTAAATTTATTGAGGTCGAATATGTATCTTTTTTTTTCGCTGGTTATCAGTTAAATATTATTTTTAATTTTCATAATTTTTTCATTTTTATTATTCTGATACTATTAGATTTTCTGTGAAGGTTTCTCAGGAGATTTTTCAGCTTGTACGAGTTAGGAGTTCAGTTGTGTTCTGGGTAGGCTTTGTTACTGCAATCTTCAGCCACTTTAGCTCACAGCATTATCAATTTTAGGTCCAACAGTGCAATGGTGACTGAAACCTATCCAACTAGAAAATTTGTTTTCAACTTGAACGGGACCTTTCTGTTCCGAGTCCAGTGCTCTAACCACGACGCTATCGACACTCATTTGTGGAAATAGTTTCATGTATGCACAAAATAAGTACTAACGTAATTATGTAACCAGAGCTTTACTGTTAACTCTTGGATGCACAGTCCAAATTCTTTCCCCACCGAGGCTATCCGAATTAGCCTGCATACTCAGAGCAACATTTCAATTTATCTATCACCATTCAGAAAGGCCAAACGTTGGACTCTGGGAATGAGGGTTATATTCGGATGATTAAATCCAGTGTAGCGTGCGAAGATAATAGAGATTGCAAGAGCCCGTACAATTGTGTTATTGTGAGATAATCTGGATTCATGATGACCAAGGGGCATTCGTGTGTAAAGTGGCCATTTCGCGGCGAATTGAGATACGAGGTGTCAATATCACTCGTTCTGATAGTGAGTGGATGGAAGATAAGGGAGAAGTCGGTCAAGAGAAGTAGTTGAGATAATGCAATAATATACTAGAAGGATATAATGGGCTGTATCAGTGTCGGCCTAGAAAACATAAGAGAAATCACGTCAAGGATATTTCAGAGGACCTACAGAAATTTGTTGCTTATTTCCTGGGTGGCGATGATAAATTTTGCAAAATCTCGCTGTAATAATTGAGTTTTAGGGATCATCAAAAGTTCCTGGCTTAATAGATTCAGCTTAATGACTTGAGAACTGATACTTTAAATATAAAGTTAATGAATATTCCTCAAGCATTTATTAATGCACATTCATGAATCTGTACATAAAATGTGCTCATTAACCTTTCAAAATTTGAAGCTTGCCTCACTCAGTCCAAAGACTCAAAAAAATTGTTTTTAAAGTTATCTACAGGTTTTCAAATTTTGATTCAAAAGTAAGATATTGAGCGGTATAGGTAGTACAACTTTTGCGACAGAACACTGTTTAAACTTGGTAGGCTAATCTATTTTTACCATAAATGATCCCATGAAGATATTCAACGTGAGTGATATACCTCAGGATTGAAATAAAAACAATGATTTCACGAAAATTTGTCATCAACAGTAACATACATACAGTCAGAAGTGGTTCAAAAATCCTTCCTAATCCAAAGAGTATCAGGAGTACAAAATTTAACCAGGCATTTCAAATTACAATTATTTAACAATTTAAATCCATTGCAATACCTACTCATGTATAAGATGATATGTAGTTTTCCACACCTTCAGAGTTCAGGTGTACAGGGTGTTTCACAAATGATTGTACAGGCTTTCAGGGCAGATGCAGGACATTTTGATGAGTATGAATCAGTGCTCGAAATATGTCCGAACTATATTAGTTTAAGAGATACAGGATTTTTTATCTTTTTTATCGAAAACTTTCAATCAGCATAACTATTAAACGCCTGCATGGATCTTCATGAAAATTTGAGGGAATAAGTATAGGCTAATGTCTAATATTTGCACCTAATCCCTTGTCGATAGCGCAGGTCCGGACTTAGGAAATTATATTCTTTATCCCACATCTTGTAAAACACACTAAAAGTGAAATTCTCCTAAGAATAACCAAATTAATCCTCTTTCAAACAAGCTTTGTTGAAATGATGGCACACTCCGCATCAATATTTCATGAGCTATTGAATTTCTGGAATTTTCCATTCATAAACACACGCATACAAAACGAAATACTTTTGGATATCTTATTTACACTTTCGCAAATAAATTCTTTTATACCCAATCCCCCATCAATTTTCGTTTGTGATTTGTTCTCGAAAATTTTTTTTTGACACCTGCTAGCTCTTGTATTGAATGTTCTGCAGCTTTCATTACCCTTTCTTTCTAGTTCACTATTTATCTTCTTATATGCGGCTTGAATCGATCTGAAGATTAAGATATCATTTATTTGCAATGCTATGTGAAAGATCACTAGAAAAAATTCGTTTACTCTGAATTCAACCCATTTCAAAATCTAAGTGGCTCATGCTAAGAATTTTGAAAATGCCGTCATTTACGAATACTGAGTATATTGATATTTTGTTAGTTTATGGATTTTGTAAATGCAATGGTCGTGAAGCTGCTAGGGAATATCGAAGGCTTTATCGGGATCGTCGAATTCCTAACCACCAAACATTCGAACATGTTAATCGCTCACTTCGTGAAACTGGACACTTTCCGTTAGTAAGTAAACGAGAAAGAGCAAGTGCGATGGTAAACCATGAAGAGATAATAGAAGATGTCCAAGAAAATCCCCCAATCAGCACTCGACGTCTTGGTTCAGTTTTAGTTTTGCCACATTGTCAAGTCTGGCGAGTTCTGCACCGTGAAAAGTGGCATCCATTTCATTTACAATCCGTACAAACCATGGAGGCAGGCGATGAACTACCGAGGATGCGATTTTGCATATGAGTTTTGCGGAACCAGCGAGCTAAATTCAGAACGCTTTTTCCTGATGAAGCGACCTTCACAAAAGATGACATTTTGAATGTTCGCAATGCACATATTTGGTCCAGAGTAAATCCGAAAGTGACTAAGAAACGCAATTAATCGTTTTTCAGTCAATATTTGGTGTAGAATTCACAATAATCGCCTAATTAGACCATATATTCTTTCACACAGGCTGAAGGGAGTGACATATCGACAATTTTTAATCGAGCATTTGCCAGGGCTCTTGAATGATGGAAGCAATAGTCCAAGAGGAATTAACTTCCAACATGATGGAGCTCCGGCACATTTTACCCGTGAAATTGTAGCGTATTTGAATGAAGTTTATCCAGATCATTGGTTTGGTAGAGGGAGACCTCAATACTGGCCTGCAAGATCCCCAGATCTTACATGCTTGGATTATTTTCTCTAAGGGCACTTAAAAAATGAAGTTTACTCTGAAGAAATCATAGACAAGGAGCATCTGAAGGAATTATGTACGTATATAATTTTCGGAGAAATTAAAAAAAAATTCCAATAATTTTTTTAAAGTGTTCTTCCCAAGTGATATTTCATGCAAATTTAATACATTTTTCTTTAATTTCACAAAAACTTTTTTTTTTATCTTCAGAAAAATTTGTTTTCTATGAATGACCCCTTGTCGAGAATATCTATTTCTGAAAATTTGATATGTAATTGTTTTATTGTTTTTCTTAGATGTATCTGAATTGATTTATTCAAATTGATATATGATAAAATGTATGAATGACAAACCAGAGTAATTATTATATATACAATAAAATCATAAAAAGGGAGTTTTATATGATAGAAGGATTATTACAATATTTTAAATATCATACAGATTTATTATGTTAACCTCCTACAGATTTTAATTTAAAAAAAAAAATTTTTCAAGAACTTTTTAAAATAAAATTGAATAAATGTATTAGAAAACACAGTTTCGATTTAGTAGACATATAGAGTAAACACTCATTACATAGTACCAAAAGAAATAGAAGAATTCCAAGAAGTATATTCATTAAACTGCTATTCATTAAAAATAATAAAAAACACTTGAAGGATACAAAATTTTGTTTCGTATCTTATTTTATGAAAATCAAATCCCTTTCCAAAAATGCAAAACAGGACCTCGAAAACTTCTTCAAAAATAACGTACTTCAGATAAGTTCCTTCAAAAAAATTCCTAAAACATGCAGCGCATCTTCAAAAAGCAATTTAGAATTAAAAAATAATAACACTTCAGTTGCACTTCATATTTAAAAAATAAAAATAATTAACATAAAATATCTTACCAGATCAGCCTCGTGTCTCGCTTTAAACAAACATCAGAATATAGTGAATTTTTAAAAATCCTACGTATTCTATGTCGGTCACAGAAATTACACAAAGCTTGCAAGGTATTTTTAGGACTCAGCTAAATCCTAATGACCATGTATGAGTGATAAACCAAAATATCATACAGATTTATTCTTCAAGTGTTTATTTAGTATTTTTAATTTATATTTCATGGAATTCTGTTATTCCTTTTGGTACTGTGTAATGAGTGTTAATTCCATATGTCTACTAAATTGAAACTGTGTTATTTAAATATTTTAAAAATTTTTCAAAAAATTTTAAAAATTAGCCTTCTACATATTTAATTCCAAATGATTATATTTAATGATTATAACTTCTGAAAATAAATTAAAATAATGTCGTATAAGTACCACTTATATCATGACATATAAAATAAACATTCATTATAAGACATCCGAATGGTATAACAAAATCCAATAAATAAAAATTATTAACCAAAATCCTATAAATTAAATATTTTGAATACACAAAATTTTGTTTCTGCTGATCAATCTTATGAAAACCAATATCTTTCAAGAATATCCAACATAATCCTAAGAATTTCATCATAAAACTATCTTACTTAGACTATTCAATATAGTTTTATGATGAAATTCTTAAGATTATGTTGGATATTCTTGAAAGATATTGGTTTTCATAAGATTGATCAGCAGAAACAAAATTTTGTCTATTCAAAATATTTAATTTATAGGATTTTGGTTAATAATTTTTATTTATTGGATTTTGTTATACCATTCGGATGTCTTATAATGAATGTTTATTTTATATGTCATGATATAAGTGGTACTTATACGACATTATTTTAATTTATTTTCAGAAGTTATAATCATTAAATATAATCTTTTGGAATTAAATATGTAGAAGGCAAATTTTCAAAATTTTTTAAAAAATTTTTAAAATATTTAAATAATTTTATATACCTTCTATCAAGAATTAACCTCTTTTTATGTTATGAAACTGTGTTATCTAAGACATTTATTTAATTTCATTCTAAAAAACTTTTGAATAAATTTTTTTTAATTAAAATCTGTAGGAGGTTAACAGAATAAATCTTTTTATCCTTTTATCCCTTTTTATCATTTTATTGAATATATTAATGATAACATTTAAAATAATAATTATATTTTGGTTTATCACTCATACATATCATCATTTGGATTTAACAATCCTAAAAATAACTTACAAGCTTTGTGTAATTTCTGTGACGAACATAGAATACGTAGGACTTTTAAAAGTTAGGCTGGTCTGGTGAGATATTTTTTGTTAATTATTTTAATTTTAAATATGAAGTGGGACTAAAGAGTTAGAGGTTTTTAATTTTAATTGCTTTTTGAAGATGTGCTGCATGTTTTAGAAATTTTTTTTTAAGGAACTTTCCTCAAGTAAGTTATTTTTGAAGAAGTTTTTGGGTTTATGTTTTGCATTTTTGGAAAAGGATATGGTTTTTGAAATACATGATACAAAACAAAATTATGTATCCTTCAAGTGTTTATTTAATCTTCTTCTTCTTCTTCTACTTATATTAGGCCCTAGACCTGTTCTTCACGATTTTTTTCATCCTCTCGTTTAGTTCTGCAGCCGTATTTATGATGTGGACTGCCAACTGTCTCGCCATCTTTTGAAAGGACATCCTGGTGGTCTTTTTCCAGTTGGTTTCAAATCCCTCGCTATTCGCTATTATTTAATATTTGTTATTAATAATTTATATTTCCTGGAATTCTTTTATTCCTTTTGGTACTGTGTAATGTGTGTTAATTCTATATGTCTACTTAATTGAAACTGTGTTTTTTAAGACATTTATTTGATTTAATTCTAAAAAATTTTTGAATTAATTTTCTTCAAATTAAAATCTGTAGGAAGTTAACAGAGTAAATCTTTATAATATTTAAAATATCGTAATAATTTTTTCCCCAAATGAAAACCCCCTCTTTTTATTATTTCGAAATAATGGTTCATTCAAATCATTTCTTCAATGAAAAAAAATACCAAACTGATTTATGTCCAAGAAAGCTTCACGGTTGAGCAAAACTTAAATTAAAATGTATTGAACTTGAAAACTTTTTAAGATATAATAGAATAGGCTCGAGTTTATAAGTTTTATATTTGAAAATGTAAATTTTTGTATTGAGGTTGGGATACCCAAGTATTATGCAGAACTGCCTCGAATATCCTACTTACGCCGTAAGCAGTATTGGTTCGAAGATATTAAGTTATTCTGGATGGCTATTCAATTAATGAAATGAAATTCATTTTGTCTTGACAAATTGTGGTCTGATTATTTCGACGAAAGCTATCTTGAATATTGAAAATCTTTGTCCTTCTCCCCAACGCTCACATATCTCAAAATCCAGATTTTGCCTTATGGGCTACAGCATGTAGGTTAACGATTTCCCAGATCCAAACTGACAAAATTATGAGACCTCAAATTTGAAATTCACAGTATCATTCGAAGTGTCCTATCGGAGTGATAAATTCAGAGCTTCACGACAGGTGGTGTTGGAAATCCGTGTAAAACCGCCGTTCAAATAACGCTGAAAACGGATCTTTTATTCATGTCGAAGTAGCGATGGGTCAAAATTTATCGGCTCTGGGACAAAGTTTATTTGGAACATCAGATTGGAGGTATTCTTGCAGCAGCCCTCCGCTGAATGACGTCGAAATTGCGGCGAAAACTTTCTGAAATAGTGATGATTTTTCACTAGATATGTTCGCAGCTGTCCCGTGGCTATAAAAGAATGGCCGACGAGGTGATTAGATAACGTCGAAAAATCCAAGTGCAGAGGTCGAAACTGAAGACATTGTACAGTGAATTGTTAAAAATCTGGTTCAGTCGAGCCCTTGGATGGAACCACCCCAAATACTTCAAAATCATTCATTCGTAAATTGAAGAATTCAAAAAGTTTAAAATGATTTTTACATGAGCAGTGATCGTTTTATATATACACTTAATTTTAAGAAAATTTCACATTCTCTCTGTCGTGGCCATTCATAATTTACATTTTTGATCGGCTATAATTAAAAAACTGCGCCCATTAGCCCTTTGAGCTAATTGGAAACGCATCGGACGGTCATGAAGCTTCACTCCTTGCACTAGTTGAACTTTATAAGCCTTCATACCGAGGTCTTTATGAAAAAACAACGAACAGACAAATGCCATAAATGTTTAATTTTTTAACAGTTCTTGAGTTAAAGCATATTCACATTTTGGGCTGCAGCAGCAATGTTTTCAGGTGAACTCACTTGACGAGAACTTGAACGTGTTGTTTTATCAAATAAGGATTCAGCTTCACAAACTTACTACACAAATTGATCTACAAATTACTGTTTCATTTCTATTGAATTTCAACGTAAATTTCTAACAGTTTGGATAGAAGATTCATAACTTTGAAAGTAAATTTTTAATATTTCCCAGTTTTAATCAAGGGTAAATCGGCCCATGTTAAATATTCAATTAACTTTCTGTTAAAACAAGAATGACAAAAGTATTGCCAAACTCGTAATAACCACTTATTCAAAATGCAAACTGCAGATGGCCAACACTTTATTTCTATATCAACACAACGGCGAAAAAATACGTCATAACTATGCAGCAAATTCAGCTCAATAGGAAGTCGTTACATCATGTATGATATCTACAACTATGAGGTTGTTCGGAAAGTAATTTCGTTTTTTCCCGACAGAGGATTTTATTGTATTTTTTTGAACCCACCTTCATACTTAAGTCCCATAATCGTTATATGTTTTGAGAGCAGATATAGCCAGGGTTGTGTGTGAAAATGTTCAATTAATTCTACGCAGTAGTTGGTGCCCTTTTAAATATGGGGACAAATAAGCAGCATTTTTGTGATATTTTACTTTTTTACTATAGAAAAGGTGAAAATGGTGTTCAATCCAGAGAGAAAGTAAACGTTGTATATGGAAAAGATGTGTTAACAGTACGGCAGTGCCAGAATTGGTTTGCAACATTTCGATCCGGAATTTTGATGTCGAAGATGCACCACATTTCGGAAGGCCGATTGAATCTGATAAAAACACGGTAAAGCCATTAGTTGATACAAATCGGTGAATAATCAGACGTGAGATCGGTGAGAGGTTAAATTTATCGAATTAAACTTTTTATGGCCACTTGAAAGGCCTGGGTTCATCCTCGAACCTCGATATATGGGTTTCCCATGTTCTCATGTGGAGAAATTTGTGTCGTCGCGTTGACGTCTGTGATTCGCTTCTCAAATGTCACGAAAATGATGCAGTTTTGAAGCGCATCATTATTGGGGACGAAAAATGGGTTGTACATGACAATGTCAAACGCAAGAGATCATGGATCAAAAAAGATGAAACAGCTCAAAGCATTTCGAAAGCCAATATCCATCAAAAAAAGGTGATGCTGTCTGTTTCGTGGGATTTGAAACGAATCGTTTTTCTTTGAGGTTTTACCGGATAACACAACAATTAATTTGGAAGTCTTCTGTCATCAGCTGGACAAACTGAATGATGTTCTTCGAAAGAAAAGGCCAGAATTAACAGAATTAATCAAAAGATAAGGGTGTAGTGTTTCACCAAGATAATGCGAGACCTCATACAAGTTTGGTCACTCACCAAAATCTTTTACAGTTTGAAGGGGACACACTGCCACACCCATCATATTCTCCAGATCTGGGCCTTCAGATTATTATTTGTTTAGTCATTGCAAAATTTTTGGTCGATAAAACCGAATGAAGAAGTCAAAAATCAGTTTTTGCCAGCAAAGACCAAAAATTTCATGAGCGTACAATCATGCTACTACCAGAAAGATGGCAAAAGGTGGTACAATTTAATAAAATATTTACCCATTATACGAAAATTGTATTTCATTTTCCCAAAAAGAAACTAAATTACTTTCCGAGGAATAAATTTCTAATAGTCCACAACTAAATGGATACGCAGAATTCACTTGTTGACCAGTATATTGATATTATCAACCGAGAAAAGAAAGTAAAAAAATGTTTCGGGCTTCATTCGAGTAACTAAGATCAATAAATGTACAAGAATCAATTTAGAGTACTGCACACTACCTCATGTATCGCATAAAATAACTTTAGATTTGTGTACGAGACTTCCAGGTTGATAAGTTTTTCATTTGCAAGATATCAGTCAAATTATTAATAAATATCAGGGATACTTACTAGTTTATCTTCATACTAATTACTTCAGATGTACCTTAAATAATAATTACCTCACAGCGACTGTACAAAATTACAATCATAAGAAACTCAAGTATTAGATTTATTAATAGTAAAAACAAATAATATTTAGTCGTTCTTCTATTTGAATCGAATTTAATTCAACCAGGTTACATATTTATTACATTCATTAATATAATCGACTATTGAAGTATAATATTTATGAAAAAATTCACAATTCCAAAGTGTAACTGAGTACTCATGAATTTATTTATTTCAATTCTTAGGAACACAATAAACTTTCAAATCATTCATATTTTTATCAGAGGAGTGTGAACATACACAAACTTGCTGGGAAGAATTATTGCAAATCGAAATGCTATTGTTTCAAGTTGTGCAGTTAGATAGTTGGGTTTGCCAATAAGAGATTTCATTTTGATATTGAAATAAAAAACAGCCAAATGGCCGCTATGGTTGCAGCTACATATCTTTTTCATGAAATTTTCCATAACCAATTCGCACATTTGAAGACTGTATGTCCTCGATAACTTCACGAGTTCCATCTTTGTGCTCTTGAATGGATTGTGGAGCATTGGCATAGACCTTGTCTTTCACGTGGGTACAAAGAAAAAAGTGTAAAGGTGTTAAATGACAAGATCTCGGTGGCCAATTGTCATCACCTCTTCGAGGTAAATATTACGGCCAAGAAAATTTTCTTGCACATTTGTTTTGTTGCTTATGTGGCACGTAGCATCGTCTTGTTGAAAATAAACGTCGTCCATATCAACGTCTTCAAATTCCGGTCATAAAAAATCATTAATCATAGCTCGGTAGCGCAATCTGTCCACCATAATAGTTGCACAAACCTCATTTTCGAACAAGTAAGGTTCAATCACAACGCCAGTCCAAAAAGCGCACCATACAGTGACACACGTTGAGGAGAAGAGGCTTTTCAACAATCATTCTTGGATTTTCCAAGCCCCAAATGCGATAATTCTGCTCATTACGGTAGCTTCAGAGTTGAAAATGAGCCTCATTTCTGAAGATGATTTTTCGATGGAAATCCGAATCATTTTGATGCATTTCAAGGACCCAGTCAACGAAGATACGTTGCTGGTGATTGAGCGGCTTGAGTTCTTGTGTCAGCTGAACTCTAAAAGACCTAAGTCTTCATGCAAAAAAATCCAAATATCGACGAGAAATTGACAGACGTGGGTTTTCGTTAGCACTACAGATTATAGCAGCAATATTCTCAGTTATTCTTGAGCGACGCACACGGTTTCGATTCTTCACATCACCAACTTGTCCTAACAGCTCCTCAAATTTTACCACCAGTTTCACTATCGCTGGCCGAGAAGGTGCTTCACGACGACTCAAAAATGATTTAGTTTTGCGAACTGTGACTGCAAAATTGTCACGATTTTTGTGGTGAATTTTAACAATTTTGATGAAGGGTGTATTGTTCCATTTTTGGTGAAAGTGTAGTTTTTACTTGTCAAATGTCAAAAGATGGCAGCTTCAAAAGTGACAGCTGCCCAGATAGTGGGCTATTCAAAATGAAACCACTTATTGGAAAATCCTTTATAAAGCGCGGAAGGAGATACAGATATCTCTCCATAACAAGAAGAAGTTTCTTCCTTAATATCGGTTTGTGAAAATATATGGTTGTGTTCACAAACTACATTTCCACTCTCTTCTCATAGAAACATGCCAACATAATTGCAAGATGTATTCCACCAAGTTCTTAAAAACATAATTTGATCGGAACATTTTTCACATACCCTGAATCAGGTTTTTCATTCATAAAATATCTAGATTATTTCAATTAGATACTTAAATTACAATAATTTGGACATAGGAATATGCACCACGAGCTACTACTTTCACTCCTCCTGGCAACAAACTAAATTCAACAGTTGGTGTATGCTACCAAACCGAACTGATGTACCATAATTGCTTCCATACAAAACTTCTCCCATATCTCAAATTTCAAACCACCCGCAATTGAATTATGCACAACATACTTCTTCCACGTACTGTTCCAGTGCACCCTTTCCTCCAATAACTATTCCAGAAACTCTCCGGTAATTTCGTCAGGATATCTGAACAATCATTTATGTAAACTCATAAATATATAAGTTTCTCCATTAGGAATATTTATCCCCACAATATCGTAAAATGCAAATGAAATTGCCAACTAAGTGCAGCTGCATCAAGCGGGCATATTTCCGCTTCATATTTAGCTATTCTGCACAACGTCTTTCTCGACTGGGGTTAAATGTAAACCTTACCGGTAAAATATACATGCATGCGGTGAATAGCACGAAAGGCACGTTTCCTGGACACCAAAATTACGAGATGTCGGATAGATAAAAATTTTATTAACCTGGAGGATTTGCGAACTGTGAAATATACACGGAAGTGAATTTCTCCACGTCTTACCTTCGTCCTGTCTAACCTTTTTTATGTCTTAGTTAGAAGAAATGGAAACAGATATGTTGTCAGTTTAGCATATTTGTTCATCGATAATTTAATGATTTTTAACAAGTGAAGCTGTCTAATACATCAAAAATTTCAGCCAAAAGCGTTGAAGAAAGAGATTTCATTTTGATATTGAAAAAACGGTTATATTTTAAGAGAAATCAATAAATATTTATTTCAGATTTTAATTCTGTACTTATATGTTTATTGTTCCAAATTATATCATTGAGACACCCGGCTGTTCGTGCTGCCCTCGTGGCTTGTCCTCTAACCTCTAATTCGACATCCCCGTAGCCAGAAATCTCTACGCCGAGATATCTGAACTTTATCTCTTCTTCTCCTCCTATTGGAGGGGGGCAGTAGGCTCCAATTGGGGATGAAGGCTACTCATTGTATGAGTCTGTTGAGCGAATGGGACTCAAAGGCGGGAGTAGCTGTATCGGAGAAGAAGACAGTTTGTATGTTGCTGAAAGGGAGGTTGGCCGCTAGTCGGCTACCTAATGTACGCCTGAATGGAAAGGCTGTGAAGTACGTGAAGGGTACTACGTACCTAGGCATAAAAGTGGAGGAGGGGCTCAGGTTTTCTGGCCACTTCTCGGAAGTAAGAGCAAAGTTGGCGAAGCTGACGAGGTGTCTGGGAAGGGTGCATAAGAAAGAATGGGGTTTGAAAAGGAAGGCTATGGCCGTTGTATGTGGTGGCGTGTTTCGAGCATGCGCTATGTATGGGGTCCCTGCCTGGTATGGATCAATGGTGCATGGGTAAGCAAGGGCTGAGATCAACAGATCTCAGAGAGTTGTGATGAGGGTATGCCTTCGGGTATGCAGGACGGTGTCCACCGAAGCCACGAATGTGTTGATGGTTGTCCCTCCATGGGACCTAGTGGCTGTTGAGTTGGCTGTAAGGTATAAGCTCAAAAGGGCTTGGCCTTTGATGAGTTTGATCGGAATTTTCCTGTGAAAGAGACGTTGGTCTCATGGAAAGAATAGATGTAGTAAAGAAAACACTGAGGGAAGAATGGCAAAGATGGAATTAAAGTAGTAAAGGGGTTATTACATTCGGGTTCATTCCGAATGTAACTCTTGTGGAAAAGAATGAAACAGTTTTCCCTTGGTCTGGCCTCAGCAAGGCCTGGATTCCAAGGTCCTTAATTGCTAGGGAATACGTTCCCGGAGCATGTCCCAGTAATGACGCGATAATTACTACCACGAAAGGGCTGTAGCCCCCGGGAGCAATCCCGGCCGCCCTATTATTAGATAGTTTTCGTGGGGGCAGTGGTTGAAAGGCCGCATGCTGGGTAAGCGGGATTCTGATCCTCTCGGCGTGTGAGTTGCGTCTCCAACTCGGGAAGTAGCCTGCATAGCTACAAGAGGGTAAATAAACCTCCTTCCGCCAGTGAGGGAGTAGATCTTGGAAACCGAAGCCGTACTAGAAGTCAGACGCCCCCTGGTGATGGGGTGTTTGGCGCACTCATTCAGCGTATCCGAATCCCTCGCCCATGAAGGCCGTGACCATTAAGCCTAAGCGTAGGTGCGTCACGTTAAACTTATCCTTCGTTCGTTCATCTCTTGTTGTATTATATGGCCGTCAATTTCCAACTTGCTTCTGAGTGTTGTTTTTGATGTGGTCATGCATTTTGTCTTGGACGTTGATATAACCATTTGAAATTTCGTCGCTGTTAGGTTGAATTGATGCAGTAGTCTCCGATGAACTTCTTCGCATTCCGCTATCAATACTTCATCATCGGCGAAGCGCAATAGTCGAATTTCTCTATTTCTCAATTTATACTTTTTCAGTTTAACCACCTGTTTTATCAGCTCATCGACGTTGATATTGAATAATAATGCCGAATGCCACTGTTAACATATATTTCCTAAGTTAGTTAACCGTTCATCTCAGCTAGGATCATTTTAGCTTTGTATATATTTTCAATCGTTTTAACAATCTTGTGAGTTATCTGTTTACCGTGGAGAAAATGTATCACATCTTCTAGCTGTACACGGTCGAATGCCTTTTCTAGGTCTATGAAGCACATGAAAGCTGGTCGATTATATTCTAGGGATTTTTCGGTTACTTGTCTTATGGCAAATACGGCATATGTGCACGAACTTCCTGATCGAAACTCCTGCTGTTCGTCCTTCAAGCAGATGTGTTCATTGATTTTGTTAGAATTTTGGTAGCCGGTTTGAGCGAGGTCAAAATAGATTGATTCCTCTATAGTTGGATGGCATTTATTTATCGCCTTTTTTAAATAGGAGTAATGTCTTGCTGGCCCTCCATTCATCGGGTATTCTGTAACAGTGTAGAATCTTCTTGATTACGATCGTCAGTTATTCTGTGATGTCTTCACATCCGTATTTAAGCATTTCATTGGTGATTCCGTCAAGTCCAGGACTTTTTCTATGTTCTAGTTTTTTTAGAGCTAGTTCCACATTGTTTTTTTTAATAACTATGTTAACCTCTGTTATGATTTTGGGAGTGTTGGGATCACTTTGGATTTGCTCTTTCTTATTTAGATCCTTCAAGTAATTTTCCCAAGTTTTCCTCGATATGCGGTTACTACTAATCAATTAATGTGTTTCCTGCCTCTGGTTTCTTATTAGCCTTCATATCTTTTTTTGAAGAACATTAAAGTCGTTTTCCATCTTTTTCGAAATAGTTTCTCAGTATTTTTATGTGAAAAAAATCTTGTATGAGCTAATTTGTTTGCAAATAAACTTTTCTATTCTATCTGGTTCTTTATTCGTCTGACTAAGTTGTTAGTATCATTTCTGACTCTCTTGTACCCCTGAAAGTTTTTCGTGGCTTGGGCCATCCTGTACTCCAACTCCGCCGGGGGTCAGTTGTTGGGTGGAATTAGTAGCCTAGTAACTGCCTCAGTCAGTCCCAAGTCCAGATAAAGGAGGAGAGTTTTAAGGTCAGGTCAGCTTCCTGCCCAGTGTAAAAAAAGAGATTGCTCAAATAACCGTAAGTTTGCCTCAGAACACCTTTTAGGTCTAGTCACAATTCGATGCAAAACCCCTTTCTTTTTTGGAGCAGTTGTTCACACGTTAGAAAACGTCGTTCTACGTCTCTTTGCTTCAGTTCATACGGCATCCAACTTCCAACCTTTCGGATCATTCCCATTGCTTTGAAAGGAAAATGGCTGGTTGAGTGACTCCAAGAGTTCCCCTTGTCTTTGTGATAGATCTTTGTCGAGCCTTGAATCGAATTCTTCATCCTCAAACTTTAGTGGTGCTCCGTCTTCCAAATCAAAATTGCCACTTTTTAATCAGGAAACCACATCTGACTCGTCCGTTCAGCTAGAGCATGGTCACCATAAACATCCACTAAAATACGATGACTTGCGGCGGCTTTTTTCAATATGGATCACTGAACGTGTGAAAATTGTGGAAACTTACTACAAAAACAATGATTCTGTAAGTACGTTTCGTGCATTACGGGTATATATGGTCGACATAATCGTCCATCTGAGCGTACAATCGGTAACATAGTGAAAAATTCGAAGAAGTTGGATTTGTTACTGATGTCTTAAGGCCCATACATCATCGAAATGCATGCTTGACCGAAAATATTTTAACTGTAAGTAAGTGTTGAAGGAGATACAAATTTATCAATTCGCCGGCACGAACAACATTTGCGAATGTCTTACGGCACGCTATAGCATATTTTGCATCTGGATTCGCATCTCCATCCTTATAAGATTCAGTTCACACAATAATTAAAGCCAGCTGGCCATAGAAGGCGTAGAACATATGCAGATTGAGTGCTTGAACAATAACGTTTGGATGAGGATTTTTCGCATCGAATTTTCTTCAGCGACGAAGCACATTTTTCACTCGATAGCTATGTAAATAAGCAAAATTGTCGCATCTGGTGTACTGAAAATCCTCATGTAACTACTGAGAGACCATTACATCCACAAAAAGTCACTGTATGGTGTACAATTTGGTCTTGTGAAGTTGGCACGTACTTCTTTCAAAATGAAGAAGGTTTCACTCAAACCATCAATTCTCGTCGCTATAGCCAAATTATTACCGATTTTTTTAGCCCAAAATTAATAATATTGAATTGGTTCCAGCAATAAGGTGCAACAGCCACACAACACGTCCCGTTTTGGCTTTATTGCGATAAAAATTCCCAGTACACTTAATTTCTCGTTTCCTCGATGTGAATTGGCCATCAAGATCTTGTGATTTATCGCCTTTGGATTTTTTTTGTGGATGTAGTTATCGTGTTTATGCCGATAATCTTCAGACTACTGACGATCTGAAAACCAACATCCGTCAAATTGGTGAGATATTCCCCGAAATGTGCCGGCGAGTCATCGCAAATTACCCCACAGGGATCGAGTCCTGTAAAAGATCATGCGGAGGACATTTAAATGATATTGTATTCAACACATAATGGCAAGGTCCAAGTTTCATATTGAAATAAAAATTTGGTCGATTTTCTAAATGAAAGAGTGTTTTATTTACGTTTACTTTTGGAAGCACAAAATGGATAACCCTGTTATAAGGAACTATCAAAAGAGTTATATCATTATCCCATATCTCTAAATAGTCGGTCATAAACTACGATTACCATTAGAGCACCTATTATTTACGTTCTACGAAATTTGTAGTAAAAAAACAAGCCCCTTTTTTCCAAACGAGATACGTGTTCTTTTATTATAGAAATTATTTTTTGTTATTTCATGTCTTCTATGCTCGGCCACGTTGGGAATAGCACGACATAAAAACTATTACTTTGACAAATCGTCTCAACCGAAACTACAATGAATTCAAAACCGTGAAGTGTAGAGTGAAACAACCCGAAACCTGCTGGTGTTGGAGTTATTTATATCTATTTTCGGGCCCCTTCCAATGGACGAAAAACTGGCATCAGCACGCCTGTTGGTGCATTTGTTGACTTTTTCGTTTAAATTCACGTTCCAGTTCTGCTGAAAGTTCTAACAAGTTTCTTGATATTTGGTCAACATATTCAAAAATCTCTCACATTTTTCCAAACAGTGATTGTTTTCAAAGAAGTTAAGGCATTCAGAAAACATTTATTTCTTGATTTTTTCGGTCCCTGCTTGACAGATATTCATCGTTTATGTAAAACGCTTAATTTACGCTAATATTTATTGTTTACACAACAGTTGTTTCGTCAGTTACATTTTGACTTCATCAGATGAGTCTCTTTTAATACAAGTCTGACCAAAAAGAAACGTGAGAACATGAAGGTTTGTTTTATGAATTTTCAGAATTTATTCAGAAGACTTCAATAACGGAAATCACTTTGAATCTGCTTGGGCGTTAAATGTAAAATGTGTTTTTCATGATGCCAGTTTATTTCTAGTGCTTCTAAAAGTTCTTTAGCATTTGTTCTCTATATGGACAACTTTCAAATTCTGCTCAAAATCATTTCCTGTTTCTTGAAAGTGGTTGACATATGTAGGTAGTAGAATTTGATTTATTTTTAACGAATAAATTCTTATATTCTTTCATCATATTTTCGAAAGCTCTGCCTGTTCAGTCAATGTACACATAGGGACAGATACCGTAGGTTAACCTATACACTCTCCATTTCTTGTTCTTATTGATGATATCTTCATCGATTTACCTAAAGAATTTATGGTTTTAATTGAAATATCTAGCTATCAGTTCAGATTTTCGTCCTGTGTACGGTAAGCAAATATAATTTTCATTTTTTATTCTAATTTCTAGGTAAATAAGTGACAATAAAATCCAACAAAAACAATCTGTCATTAGTTCACCCACAAATTAAAATAAAAAATGAAAACTATATTTTCTTACCGTATACAGAACACAAATCTGAATTGATAGCTAAATCTGAATCAATATTTCATATAAAACCATAAATTCTTTGGATGAGTCGATAAAAAATGCAATAAGAGCAAGAGATCCGGAGTATATATGTTAACCTGCGATAGATATCCATATGTATACATCGGCCGAACAGGGAGAGCTTTCGGAAATACGATGAAAGAACATTAGAATTCTTTCTTTAAAAATAAATCAAATTGTACCTGTGTCAACCATTTTCAAGAAAAAGGATATGATTTTGACCGTAATTTGAAGTTCTTCATATAGAGAACATATGCAATAGACAGGACCTTTAAGGAGTACTAGAAATAAACCGGCATCATAAAAACACATTTCACTTAACGATCAGACAGATTCAAATCGGTTATTGAACCTTTTTGAATAAATTCTGAAAATGCATAAACAAACCTTCCTGTTACCACGTTTCTTTTGCTCAAACTTGTATTTAGGGAGAGCGATTCTGTAAAAGTACTTAAAATGATTTTGAATTCAGAATTATATATTCTAACTTCTAAAATATATAGGTATGAAAAAGGCAGTCGGAAACATAGGAAATTCAGTGTTTATCAAGAAAGCAGTGGAGCAGTGGAAGAATCAAAAACTCAGCGCGATGCGATGACGAACAAATGACTGTTCTCTCTCAAAGGTAGTAAGGGAGTGAAAGCAAACTGCACAGCCTTTCGATCGAAACTGCCATTGAGAGAGAACAATCATTTATTCGTCATCGCGTCGCACTGACGTTTTTATTCTTTCAATGCTCCACTGCATTCTTGATTAACACTGAATTTCCTGTATTTCCGACTGTCTTTTCCATACCTGTATATTGAAACTATATGAAAAAACTATTAAATTGATAGGTTTCGTCAAAAACTTGTATTAATACATATGTATCAACAAAAACTATATAAGTATTATATATATATATATATATATATATATATATATATATACATATATATATATATTATATATATATTATATATATATATATATATATATATATATTAACTTACAAATACACGAAAAAATCCACTATTCCAAAATTATCTGAAATTCTCAAAATAAAGGATCAAATTAAAATAATTGAACATGAATTCCAGCATTTGATAGCTACTTCGGTTTGTAGACCTCTTCAGAAATGTATTGAGTTCAGGTTCAAATATATCACAAGATCAAAATTTAACTTACCAAATAAGATAAAATCCGGAACGAATAAACTCGAAGTAAGCTTTAAAGTATCCAAAATAAAACAGAAATGATCAACGTGTTGTTACGTATAACTTATAACTATCTGTACTCGGAACACAGAAAAACATAACAATACTTATTCACCCCAAATAATGTTCCATGATGAGAAAAATAACCAGAATTTCAAAAATAATAAATAATTAAGGAATATATTGGGGATATTTAGACTCTAAATGAATTTATTTAAATAGTTTAATATTAGCCTTCTACATATTTAATTTCAAAAAATTATATTTAATGATTATAACTTCTGAAAATAAATTGAAATAATGTCATATAAGTACCACCTATATCAATTGACATGTAAAAAAAACATTCATTATAAGACATCCGAATGGTATAACAAAATCCAATAAATAAAAATTATTAACCAAAATCCTATAAATTAAATATTTTGAAAAGACAAAATTTTGTTTCTGCTGATCAATTTTATGAAAACAAATATCTTTCAAAAATATCTTACATAATTTTAAGAATTTCATCATAAAACTATCTTACTTAGACCATTCAATATTATTGGATATCTAACTAAGTTACTTTATATAAAAAAACTCAAGTCTGCTTTGTCAGTATTCAAATAATTCATATTCAATAAATATAACATCAATCAACAACAAATATTTACTTACCCTTCAACCGTTTAGAAAAACTTCTGGGGAACTGAAAAATCTTTAAATGTAGTGTGACGGTAAACTATATATAAATATTTATCTGTGGTTTACCCTTGATCTAAAAGATTGAAAGACAATTTAACGGCCTCTGTTATAGCACAAGGACTATCTGTATTAAGAATGTTGAGGAAACCAAATAATTATATATTATGAATAAAATAACATAAATAGAGGTTAATTCTTGATAGAAGGTATATAAAATTATTTAAATATTTTAATATTAGCCTTTTACATATTTAATTTCAGAAAATTATATAATCATTATATAATTTTTCGAAATTAAATATGTAGAAGGCTTATAGAAAAATATTTAAATAATTTTATATACCTTCTATCAAGAATTAACCTCTATTTATGTTACTAAATGAATTTATTTCATAATTTAAAAATCAATTTGAATGTGAGTCAGTACTTGATAGAAGTAAAATTTAAATGATTTTAAATTCAGAATTATATATTCTAATTTCTACAATAAATATTGAAACTATATACAAAAACTATCAAATTGGTATCTTTATATATAATCAATATCAATTTTTTTTTCGAGACATTGAGAAATATTTTATCTTTATTATAGATAAGGATATCAATTTGATAGTTTTTGTATATGATTTTAATTTATATTGTAGAAGTTATATATATTTATTGCCAGCTCTAATCAGTCATCGTTCGTTTGTATGGTATCCTAATATTTTATCCTTATAATCAGTCAAGGTAAAGTGAAGAGAAACAGATTCTCGTACAAACATTTCACTTTGCACCATACCAGCACACCAATGAGGTGACGAAACACATGAAATCAGGATAATATTGACGTTGTGTCAGTGTTACAGAAAATGCAAGTCGATCAACTTTGGAAAAAAGTTTTACCTCCTATCCAACTGTGTAGAATCTAGAATTGAATATTTCATCTTGGCAAGTTTCAGGTATTTGCTGATTTGACTATAGGGCAAGTGGAAATCGATCTTGATTTAAAAGAATATTTTTTTTCAAATGAAGCTGTGGCTCAATTGCTCTGTTATTTGACGAAATTGTTGTTTTCTGTATGAAAATAATCCACAATAGATTCATAGGAACCCTTTGCATCATCCGTGTTAGTTACTAGTAATAAATTATTCAATGAGCTTATTTTATCTTGTATATTTTGATACAACAGAATTCTAACCATTACAGATGATTTGAAAATTTGAATATCAAAACAGATTGAATCTGTTAGTCTCCTATAATTTTAATTTCAAAAAATGTTATTCAAAAACTTTTAGAATTAAATCAATGTCTTATAAACACAGCTCATTCTATTATTATTATGTAATGAGTTTTGATTTTATATGTGTATTAAATATGAGCTGTGCTTATAAGACATTAATTTAATTCTAAATGTTTTTGAAATATTGGATGGAGTAGTCCGTTACTTTGTGATAGTTCATTTTAATGGAATGAAATAAGGAATTTCTTAGTGATAGAAAACAAAGTAATTCCTTATTTCATTCCACTAAATGGTTTTGAATAAAATTTTTGAAATTAAAATTATAGGAGACTAACAGATTAAATCTGTTTTGATATTCAAATGTAGTAATTCTTCTATCAATCAAAAAACCTCTTCTTATTATTTTATTCTATACATAATATATAATTATTTAGGTTTAAAAAAATCTCATTATATAAATATCATGTGGTTTAACTAAGACCATAAAATACCTTACAAGTGTGATTTTTATGAATAACATAGAACATTAGATTTTAAAGTTAGTGTGTTCAAACAAGGATACCACGAGGTCTTAGAGGTAAGTTATTTATTGTTAATGGATTTTATTTTTTAAATATGAAGTAGGACCGATGAAGGCCTACTCTGAATTCTAATTGTTTTTTGAGGATGTGATACATGTTTTAAGAGATTTTTGAACTTATTTAAATATATTAAATATTTCAATTACATTATTTTTTTGAGAAGTTCTCAAACTTATGTTTTGTATTTTTGAAAAGGAGTTAGTTTTCATAATTGTAAGATCAGAAACAAAATTTCGTCTCCTTCAAATATTTATTTATTAATTTTAATTGACAATTTATACTTGTAGGGTTATTTATTCCATTTGATATTATATAATGAGTTTTGATTTTATATGTCTATTAAATATAAGCTGTCCTCATAAGACATTAATTTAATTCTAAAAGTTTTGAATAAAATTTTTCGAATTCAAAATTATAGAAGACTAACAGAATAAGTCTGTTTTGATATTTAAATTTTGTAATAATTCTTCTATCAAGTAAAAAACCTCTTCTTATTATTTTATTATAGATGATAACTTAGATGATCATTGGCGATGTGTAAAGCTTCAACTTTTCAATATAAGGAAAGAGCAAATTGTAATGGCTTTTCACGAGAATGATTATCGATCTTGTGTTATGTTGTAAATGTAGAAAATGGAATGTGGAATAACTTCCACATTGGTCCAAGATGATTCAAGGTCTGTCAAATGAAACACACATATCTGGGGATGTTCTAAAGTTTATCACAAAATAAAATTTCTGTTTACCCTTTCAGATTCGTAAAATTATTAAATTTACTTTCCGCTTTTTCCGTACAACCTCACGAATTTCCAAATTGCCCCTACCGAGATTATCTGCGAAATTATAGGATTCATTTAAAACCTCTGAATTTGACTTCTGCTTTTCCCTTTCTGACTTTCATAAGGCGAAACAAAGTAAGCTAATAATAAACCCCAAATACTCCAACGCGAACATTGGAATAATTTATATACCTAATTATATTAAAACGGATAAGGTTTCTCTGAAACTTGCATAACTTTTAGCGTCATACCGAAATACGTAAATCTTCTTTTTTTAGAGTTTTCCGTCGAGTGTGTACGTAGAAGATAAAATTGAATTTCTATGACTTTTGATGTTTTCTATTCAATTTGTGGTGAAAAGAATATCTGTCCTAGCAGATTCCTTTCATTGTTTCCATAGTTTTGGAAATCTTAAAATATCAACAACCTCTATATCTTCTATTCCATATTTTATCCTTCTGTTCCATATTTTAACTTTCCATTCCATATTAGCTTTCACACAAGACTTCTTGTTATTAACATAGTCTACTATTTAATCAACTGCCCAGAGCTTTTCATGCTGAGAATCTATTAGACGTTTTGGCTGAACTAGACAGAAAATTTATATTTTTCAGTATATATAGATATACATGGTTTACTCATCTACGAGGGGCGTTCAATCTATTCTCGGTATGGGGGCGATTTGCTAATAATGTGAGCATGCTGATTATCTCGTTCATTATTGACACTGTCTGGGGATATAAATATAAAATTTCACTAATTTACGATCATTAGTTTTCTGGGTATCCTCAGTGAAAGACGACCCGAATGACTGACGCCACAATGATGAATAAAATCGAGCATTGCGTCTTTTTAAAGTTCCTCACTAAGCAGGGAAAAGGGCAAAAAATCATTCAGAAAGAGATGGTTGCTGTTTACCAAGACTGTGTTACGTCGTTATTCACCATTCAAAAGTGGTCAAATGAATTCAAAAGAGGTAGAGAAAGCATTGAAGACGATCCTCGCTTGGAACAGCCCGTTAGCGGCATCATTGAAGAAAATGGAAAACCTTGTACTTGAAGATGCCAGAATAAAAATCAAGATGTTAGAAGAGATGACAAACCTATCCGTGGGTACCATACATGCTATCCTTTATGACCATCTTGACCCCTCAAAGGTCAGTGCAAGATGGGTACCGAGAATGCTGACCTCACGTCAGAAGCAAGTGCGAGTAGAGTGCTGTAAGGAGTTTTTAGAGCCCTTTGAAGAAGACCCATCGGCTATTTTCAACCGGTTGGTTACTGGGCATGAGACGTGGGTTCATCACTATGACCCTGGGAGTAAGCAAGAGTCCATGCAGTTGATTGAAAAGGATGCACAGCCCCTAAACAAGTTTTTAAAGTCAACCTACCCACCGGAAAAATAATCGCTACGGTATTTTGAGTTTCTAAAGGTTTTTTATTGAAGAATACACTAAAAAAGGTAAAAGAATCACAGCAGTATCATACGTAACCACTTTGCATAATTTAAGAGAAGCAATTAAAGGAAAACGGCAAGTGAAACTCCCAGCAGGGGTGTTGCTGCTCAACGCGCAGGTTCACAAGGCCCTCGTGGGGAAAGCTGCTGTGGGGAATGTGACTTCCTCTGTACAGTCCAGACTTGGCCCTAACTATCTATTCCAAAATGTGAAAAAATATCTTTATAGAAACAGATTTTCCGATGATGAAGGACTGAAGGTATCAATTAATACCTATTTTGAGGATACATTAATGAATAGAATTTTCCCAAAATTTCCTGCGCTTTCTTTCATGTCTATACCGAGAATGCATTGAACACCCCTCGTATAATATTTTTGATAATGCGTCGTTTCTGGATATACCATACTTTTTTTATTGAAACTTTCCACATGCAATAAAATAAAATTATATTCGGATAAGTTTCCGCGTTGGTCATATTAGGAATGTAAGGAACCCGGGTTGGACCGCGTCTAGAATTTATAAGTGTTCAAGCCATTTTCAGGAACAATAGTTGAATTTAGTGATTGAACGCCGGGGCCTCAATCTGCCTTCTCCCAAGGTTTCATCACCAGTAATCACTTGGCTCACAGTTTCACCACTCACTCGCACGAAACTGAATTCGTATATATATATATATATATATATATATATATATATATACAATTGTACCGATCCCAATTTCAAATGCAAACACCAATTAAAAGTTCTCAATTAAGCAAAAATGAACAACATCAACAGATAATGTCAAGAACGAGAGTTAAAACAGACATAACACATGAACCACACAGTAACCTTTGTCACCTTAGTCTCAGCAATTCATTCTTACTGAATTATGTGTAGTCATGATGGAGAACAGTAATTTCATGATCTCAACGACTTGGGATTCACTGAAAAGTTGGTCTCACTCTCACTGAATTGACTTCAAACTCACCATCACTGAATGAGTCCACTGCATGAATAACAGAACTACTCACATTATCCCACCACCTACAGAACTTGTAAAAACCCCTTTATCACGTGATCTTGCCAATTAACCCTCACTAAACCATTCGTAATTAATTGAATAGGAATAGATGGAGCTAATACTATTAACATCTGTAATTAATTGAGTTTGTCAGGTGCTTGATGTGATACATCTCCAAGAAACATCTCTTCTTTTCATTCACTTCACAATCCAGGATTTTGGTGGAATCATAATCCATTTTATGATCTGTTTGACGGGTATGTTCAGCCAGAGCACAAATTTTTCCTTCATTCCTGACATCGTTTTTGTGTTGAGCAATGCTTCTTTTCGGAAGCTGAGAAGTCTGACCCACATAAGCATCTGTGCAAAACGAACATGGAATACAATAAACCACACCGCTCATATTTTTAACAGTCATTCTGTCTTTGATACGACTGTATAATCTGTCAATCTTAAATTTGGATCTCGGAATCAACCGCATTGTGGTGGTCTTCAAATGGTTGATTAAAGCATTCGTCATACCATTAACAAGTGGAATAGAAGAGTAAAGAACCCTTCTACTGGAGTCTTCATTGTTGACAGTGGCCGATGCACCCCTCTCTCCATTCGTTAGCTGTCTCGAAGGAGTGGTATTATATATCAATCTGATTTTTGGGTAACCGTTCTCCAGCATCAACTGTGACAACAATTTCAGATTCTACTGTCTCAGAGTTGGGTTGGGCAACTTTTAGAATGCGGTTCCTCAATCCTATAACCATGTTGACCTTTTGACCCAGGCTTCCTGCTTCTAATCAAGAATCAAATTATTTTGTGGTGTTCGAATCACTGTAAGGTGGAAAGTAAAATACCAAGAGGCAGGTTACCTGTTTGAAGGATAGACCAAGTAAAGAAAATCACAAACCCTACTGACTGAAACAAAGGATTGACAAAGATGGAAAAGTAAAGTAGTACCTGATTTCATGGATCACGATTTCTCAGTCATTAGAATACGACTGAAAAGAAGAATGGTAGACATAACGTTTGCGTTAGGAAAACCTCCTAGTGTTACCATTGCCTAATAACTACGAATTTTTTGGATTCAAATCAAGCCCGTCTTATAGTCCCATTGTCAGCAATTATGGTTAACCCTATGTATTAAGAATTTTAAGCTCCTGCTCAAGGTTTAAAAGGCGAATAAGTAAACATTCAAAGGACCCATGCTCAGATTTGCCATACTTTGGCGAAGTGAAGCAGAATAATTTGCACCGGAAACTCAACGGAACGCTACGAATCAAGGAGGTTTATTTACGCCCCATTCGGCATTCAATTTATTTCTGCAATCATGAGAGTGGAAGTAGCTGAACTTGAATGCAGTTGCGATATGAAACTTCTCCAACCATTTCTGAACCAACTCCCACACCGCAAGTTACACTCTTACAGTTCAGTATGCAAAACGAACAATACAAACCAGATTCCACCTAAATGGGCCTGACCTTCATTGCGAGCACCGAATTATAAATGCTTTGTATTTGGAGATGCACTTTCAGCAGACGCAGATAAGCGGGGAGATTAGAGAAAAAAGAAGAAGAATCGAACTCTTTCGAGTCGAATGAATAAGGACATATTTGTGACAAAAAATTTATGAATAAAAAAGGATTCTATCGGGTGCTTTAGTAATCTCTGGCTAAGTTTCACAAGATTCTACAAACAATTTGCAACAAAAAAGTTCTTATTAAGCATAATCCAATTATCTTTCGTTGTAAAATTATTTAAGATTCAACTATTTTGTAATGTTTCAAAATTGTTTCACTAAAAGCATAGCATAACTTGAGAACTATCATCGTAATCAAAATTCAGTATATCATTTGAAAGAGCGGAAAATTTTCCTTAGAGTAGGGTGGTTTCATGGACATTTTTATGGAATACTTACCTATTGTAGGGTGCTTAAGAAAGACACTATTATATCATTTTGTTCAGCCATAATCTTTGTGTCGAATTTTACTCTAAATTGCGCCAGGCAAACACCCATGGAAATTATGTGCAAAAACTGCCCCATTCATAACGCTAATCAACAACGTAATACATTCTCCTAAATCTTCATTTTCACTGAACAATAGATGTGAAACTGTGATATACACCAATTATTATTTACGACATTCTATGCTATTCATACAAGTTTATAACTTATCATAAAAAATCCTGAAAATGCCACCTTCTTTAATGCACAGTCTAATTTGTTTTCGGATAGAATCCACAGATTTTCGCAACTACCCCTGTCGTTACTGTGGCATATTGAAGCAGTTATGTATTCTTTCGATAAGCTGGTAACGAGTATGAGTTGGGGTAGTATACACCATATCTTTTAAAGTACCTCAAAGGTCTAGAGATGTAATGTCAAGACTTCGAGCCGGCCATCTGATCGATCCGAATCTACCTTATTATTATATTATTTTGACAGTGACCGCCGACTGCTGAGGTTGTCCATTAGAATAACTGAAAAAAAGGAATAAAAAGAAATGGTAAAAAAAATTAAGTTTTTCGAATCGAAAACAAACGCAAGTTGAAAATTGAAATAAGAAAACTTTTACACTATCTAGAAGAAAAACAACAACTCGGCAACTACGCAATATTTACAAAACAACTGA
The DNA here is from genome assembly GCA_034642435.1 of Megalocaria dilatata. Taxonomy (NCBI): domain Eukaryota; kingdom Metazoa; phylum Arthropoda; class Insecta; order Coleoptera; family Coccinellidae; genus Megalocaria; species Megalocaria dilatata. The sequence goes on from CM067856.1 coordinate 46,826,824, forward strand.
AACAAGCAAATGAAAAATGTAAGACAAATAAAATCAATTGACCTGATAGAAAAATAAAAGAAAAGAAGAAACTCGGAGACCTCAATGATAGAAATAAAGTTGAATACGCTGAACTTAACAAAGTGACAAAAAGAACTATAAGAAATGGCAAAATTTGAATATCAAAACAAATTAAAATATGTTTATCTTCTACAATTTTAATTTCAAAAAATTTTTTTATTCAAAAACTTTTAGAATTAAATTAATGTCTAAAACAAGCACCGCTTACATTTAATAGACGTATATAATCAAAACTCAATATATAATGTCAAATGGAATAAATAAACCAAAAGATATACGAAAGTCATTAAAATAAATAAATAAATATTTAAAGGAGACAAAATTTGTTTCTGGTCTTAACTTCAAGAATGCCATTTGCCTTTTAAAAACATGAACACACTTAAAGGACTTCTCAAAGAATATAATTTATTTGAAATATTTAATATATTTAAATATTCGAATAAGTAAATTCAGAAATCTCTCAAAGCATGCACTATATCTTCAAAAAACAAATATAATTCTAAGCAATTCCGTCTTCAGTCCTGAAATATATTCAAAATATCAAAATCAACAAACTAACCTACATCAAACAACTCACCACGTGTAAATGAATAACGTTTGGAGACATAGATCATCGTTATAATTCAAGATTGATCTATGTTCTAACAGAATCAAAGAACAGTGTGAGTTATTTTTAAGGCTTATTTAAATTCATTGACATTCCATAATGAGATTTATTGAAGCCAAAATATAATTATATATTATATATGAAATAAAATAGAAAGGCCTTTTACTTGATAGAAGAAATATAACAAAATTTGAATATCAAAACAAATTAAAATATCTTTATCTTCTACAATTTTAATTTCAAAAAATTTTTTTATTCAAAAACTTTTAGAATTAAATTAATGTCTAAAACAAGCACCGCTTACATTTAATAGACGTATATAATCAAAACTCAATATATAATGTCAAATGGAATAAATAAACCAAAAGATATACAAAAGTCATTAAAATTAATAAATTTATAATTATATAATAATAAATTTATTAATTTTAATGAATTAAAATTAATAATTAATTTTAATAACTTCCGTATATCTTTTGGTTTATTTATTCCATTTGACATTATATATTGAGTTTTGATTATATACGTCTATTAAATGTAAGCGGTGCTTGTTTTAGACATTAATTTAATTCTAAAAGTTTTTGAATAAAAACATTTTTTGAAATTAAAATTGTAGAAGATAAACATATTTTAATTTGTTTTGATATTCAAATTTTGTTATATTTCTTCTATCAAGTAAAAGGCCTTTCTATTTTATAAGAAATGGTTTGAGAAAAAGTAAATATTAGAATGTTTAAACGCTAATGGAGTCCTTCAAATCTATAGAAAAAAATCAGAAAAAAACTTTCACAAGAAAAACCCTGGCTTCAGAAATTAGCAAGTTGTTGGGGCGAAACAACTGGAAATAGAGGAAAAGTCCTCAATATTGCAACTGAATTTTATCGAAACCTCTACAAAAATGATGGTCCTATTATATGTATGGATGAAGTACCACCAATTATAGAATCGAAAGTAAGCTTCACACTCAGAGATATCAGAAACGGAAAATGTTCAGGTAAAGTTGGAATATCAAACGATTTGTTGAATATTATAATGGCAGAACTCATAATACCACTGACTCATATATTTAATAAATTCATCCAGAGCCAAAACCTACCAGAAGAATGGACTACTTACGAAATCGTACTTTTACATAAAAAAGGGCCAAAATCAAACATTGGAAATTATGTCCCAATCAGCTTAATGTCAACTCTCTACAAAGTGTTCAAAAACAAAACATCTTGAGAATAATAACCAACATTTTGGATGAAAATCAACTACCTGAGCAAGCAGGAATAAGTAGCTGTGCTAATCAACTATGGACTACCGGTCACTGTAATCCACATCATTGAAAATTACAAAGAATACAACAAAAAAATTTACCTAGCATATGTAGATTACAACAAGGCCTTTGATATGATGCATCATACCTATCTTATAAATGCTCTAATCAATCAAGGTATACCAGAACCATACATTCATATCCTACAACAAATTTATCACAATGGCTCAGCAAAAATTAAAGTTGAAAATGAAGCAAAGCCCTTTAAAATCAGAAGAGGTGTCCGTCAAGGAGACACCATTTCCTCAAAGCTATTTACAGCATTGTTAGAGCAAATATTCAGAACCATTGATTGAGAAAATGAACAAGGCATCAAAATTAATAGGAAATAATCATCTAATCTTAGATTCGCGGACGATATCTTTTCAGAAAACCAAGAAGAACTTCAACAGATGCTGAATGACCTGTATACTCATAGTAGAGAAGCTGGACTAACGATAAATGAAACCAAAACTAAAGTGAAGAAAAAGAAATAAAAATGAATAATAAAACCATTAACTATGTTCAGGAATATTTTCATCTTGGTCAGATCGATTCTTTTACAAATCGTCAGAACAAAGAGATTAAGAAAAGAATAGAAAACGCTTGGACTGGCCACTTGCGTTTATCCTGAAAGGTGACTTTCCCATGAATATCAAGAGAGAAGTGATGAATATGTGTGTACTGCCTGTTATATCATGTGTCGCTGAAACTTGGTTCCTGACTGAAAAATAAACATAAAAGTTAAAAATATGTCAAAGAAGAATGGAAAGAAGTTTATAAGAAATCAAATTAAAAAACCGAATAATAAATGTAGAGATCAGAATGAAAAGTCAAAATGGACCAAGTTGATACAGATATGGTATCTAAGAGATAGTAGGAGAAGCATTGATTGTCCAGCAACAGGATGGCAGGATTCTATTAAGAAACAGAAAGGAATATTATGGACACAAATCGCTCCAAATAGATAACAATGGAAGAAATTTGGAGAAGCCCTTGCTCCGGATTGGGATTTTACGGGCTCTTGATGATGATGATAATTATACATCGTTGAAAACCTTCATAAGTAAGGCAGTTTTGGAAAGAATTTAGAGTAAACTTTTACGAAAGATTATGGCTGCAAACAAATTTTTATAATCATTTATTCTTCGACCACCCAATAATGAGTAAGTATTTCATAATAATCTCCAAAGAACCACCCCGGCCTGAAGATAATTTTCCGCTCTATCCAAGGATGTTGTCTGAAGATGGGATGGTTAATTTCCAAAACTCTAGTCACAATTAAATGTGTAAAATATCAATTTATTGGTGGTAAAACATAGTTCTTTGTACAACTTGTTTTAACCAATTTCCCAAACTAACCTTGAAGGGGTAAATTGAGTTTTTTGAAAAGAAAAAAAAAACATCCAGGACCATGGTGAATAAGATAGATTGATTGTTCGATGAGATTTTTTTAATTTCTTGCCAAAAAATCGTTCGCAATAATAGAATTCTGGCTAAATTCTTTTGACACTATTCAAAAAGTGCCAAAAAATCATTTTAAATGATACGAATTGATTCATGAGATACAGACATTTCAGCGGTTGACTCTATCAGGCTCGCACCACGATTTTCAGTCAATGAGTTTGAAATCACATTCAATAAAAGACACTAAGGACCTGCCAGGATGAGACAGATCTTTCACTACATTTCGACTACATTCAAATGAATTGTACTGCTTACATATGAATTTTCGTTTGTTTTTGCCAACTCAACGATGACAAATTTCGGAAATTTCTCTAAGCAGACTTTTTGAATGATTTATTGATGTGTATTCATCCAAACTTTAAAATTCCCCGAAATACTGTTATCTATTTCTTGTATAGAATATTTTTATGTTTTTTTATCGGATTCATAGGAAAAACTACTCTGCATTTTAAGTACTACATACCCATTAACTCGTTTTGAACAGAAATAAATTTTGACAATGAGTAAAATCGTCCATAAGGAATAGTGACCTTTTAATACGCTTGGATGTCAAACATTCATCATTTAACAACCAATAGTGATAATGTGTCCATATAACTCGAACAAATATTAAACATTACAAAACTTCAGAAAAATTAAAAACTGAACTACTTATTCGAACACCTTTATGATTCTGCAGAATTCAAACTTGAAGAAAATAATAAGAATAGGTTTTTTACTTGATAGAAGGATTATTACAAAATGTAAATGTCAAAACAGATTTATTCTGTTAGACTCCTATAAACTTTAATTTAAAAAAATTTCATTCCAAAGCTTTTAGAATTAAATTAATGTCTTATAAGCACTGCTTGAATTTAGTAGACATACAAAATCAAAACTCATTATATAATATCAAATGGAATGAAAGAAATCCAACAAATATAAATTGTCAATTAAAATTGATGAATAGATATTTAAAGGGGACAAAATTTTGTTTCTGATCTTATATTCATGGAAACCAAATCTTTTTCAAAAATACGAAACATAATTTTAAGAACTTCTCCAAAACTAATTTATTTGAAATATTTAATATACTTGAATAAGTTATTTCAAAAATCTCTCAAAACATGAAGCACATGCTCAAAAATAAATTTGAAATCAAATGAAGTCTTCGTCAGTCCAACTTCACATTTGAAAAATAAAATCAATTAACAATAAATAACTTACCAGAAAGACCTCGTGGTATCCTTGTCTTTCTGGTAAGTTATTTATTGTTAATTGATTTTATTTTTTAAATGTAAAGTTGGACTGACGAAGACCTTATTTGATTTCGAAATGTTTTTTGAGGATGTGCTACATGTTTTGAGAAATTTTTGAAGCAATTTATTTAAATATATTCAATATTTCAATTAAATTAGTTTTGGGAAATTTCTTAAAATTATGTTTCGCATTTTTGAAAAAGATTTGGTTTTCATAAATAGAAGATCAGAAATTTTGTCTCCTTAAAATATTTACTTATTAATTTCAACTGACAATTTATATCTGTTAGATTTTTTCATTGCATTTGATGTTATATAATGAGTTTTGATTTTATATTTCTGCCAAATTTAAGCAGACATTAATTTCATTCTAAAAGTTTTTTAGTAAAATTTTGTGACATTAGAATTTATAGGATGCTAACAGAATAAATCTGTTTTGATATCTAAACTTTTTCAAACTTCAAGGCTCTTTCAAAGAAGCCGTGCAACGTTATTCCATTAAATATTAAGACAGTAACTCTTCTTCAACTTCGTCAATCGTAATGAAGAATAATGTTCATTTTTTATACCTCTTTCTTACTTACTACATCTCCCTTAGGAGCAATTTTCCTCGACTAACTCAAAGCAAACTGGAGATAGAGCAGTAGTTGAACTTTCACCTCACATCAAAGTGAAACCTTAATCTGTAAGTACCTAAATAATTGATGAAATTAAAGTCTGCTCATTATCTATAAATACTCAACATACATCCCAAGCGCTGTATCAATTATTTACCCACTCATGAAACAGGGAAGTTCCTGATAAATTGTTATAGTATACTATGTACATATGTTCATCCCTTATAGGAAACCGTAAAATACATCAGTGTAGTTCTCGTAGCCTAGATACAACTTTCAGAGGAATTTATCCGTGGAATGTGAACTGCGATAAAAAGTTCTAGTAAGAGATGGAATTCAGGCCAGTAATTCGGATATGGATCGATGAAATTATTCGACTTCTTGAAAATTTCAGAACGTTGAATGATTATATTTCATTTCAATCGGTTTTTTTTCTGGTAGTGATAGCACACATTTGATTCTTTAATAAAAATAGCCTTACTCGTTTTCATCATATTCTTCTTCTTGAATTGATTAAAGTAATTGACGACCTTAAAGATAATTGTACTCTGGAGCCTGATGAGATAACCACAAGAATAATAAAATATATTTTTCTACACATCATAGAACAACTACTGCACATTATAAATATTTGTTATAAAAATGTTAAAATTCGCAAACAGTGGAAACAATAATTTATAGTTACTCTAGTTTTCAATTCTGGAGAATACCGAATTGCAGTTTTCAGATATTGAGTCTATAATCGTATCTTTTTTTCACGATTTTTCTGTTGAAAAGCCTAGTTTCATAAATTCCGCTGAATTAGCTGAACACGTTCATTCCAGTTCGCTTCTAAATACAGGGTGACCAAGAAAAACATCGGGCAAACTTTTTTTCATTCAACTTTATTAAACAAAAGAAATTAAACAAAACAACAAAGAATAATAATAACATAAACATTTGGTAATAATATATACTAAATGACAATTTTTTTTGATGAAACATAGATAGTATAGCAAGGAGTAAATGGATGAAATTTCGAGAAAAAAAACGTGAAGGTCTCTTCATGTAAACATTTTTTGTTACTTGAATATGTAGTCGTTTTTTGCAAATTTTTTGAATTTTACAACAAACCAGCTGTTCAAGGAGATGTTTAGTTGTTGTTAAAATGCCACGAGCACGTGTACGCGGAATTTATCGCCCGCTAAGTGAATTTGAAAGAGGTCGAATTATTGGTCTACGGGAGGCGGGGTTGTCATTTCGAGAAATCGCTAACCGTACGAACAGAAATCCATGAGATGAGTGGTTAGGAGAACGAGGCCATCCTGTAACTGTCCGAACGGTTTACCGCCGGATAAGGTCTTTTGGACTGCAGCATTATTGACCGCATCTTGTGTTACCTCTGACGGCAACGATTACAGTGGTGCAAACAACATTGGAATGTGGAATGGCATCAGGTCGTCTTTTCTGATGAATCTCGATTCTCCTTGGGTGCACATAATGGCCGAAAAAGGGTTAGACGACGTCGGGGAGAAAGACATGAACCTCAGTTTGATATCGAGCGTCATGTACACCAGAGAGTAGGTGATATGGTATGGGGTGCTATTGCAAATGCAAGTAGCTCACCTTTAGTCTTTATTCAAGGTAACATGACAGCGCTACTTTACCTTCATGAAATAGTCGAGCCATATGTTCTCCCTTATCTTAATCGGCTCGAGAATCCAATATTTCAGCAAGATATTGCTCGACCTCATGTTGCCAAAGTTAGTTTAAACTTTTTTGAAACGACCCATGTGGAATCTTTTGCCATGGCTGCCCAGATCCCCCGATCTTTCCTTCATAGAGCATGCTTGGGACATCATGGGTAGAAGCCTTGGAAATTTATTCCAGCCCCCACGGACTTTGGCTGCTCTGAGACATGAACTACAGGTAACTTGGGATAGTATCCCTCAAGAAGAAATAGACCTTCTTATTGAATCAATGCCAAGACGTGTTCGGGAGTGTATAGATAATCGCGGTGGACAAACACATTATTAAAAATTCATTGAAAAAAAAATGTGAACCCTTCGTTTTTTTTCTTAAAATTTAATTCTTTTACTTCTTGCTATACTATCTATGTTTTACCAAAAAAAATTTTAAATTTAAACAGCTCCTTCTGGGCAGTTTCTTCGTCAGTTAGTATATTTGAGCGGTTTCGAAGTGACTTCCTTTGGCGGCGATACTTGCTTTATTTAGCATCCGACTGATCAGAATATGGGTAAGAATTTCAACTTCAAAATGGAGGTGTTGGCAGATGAAACAATAGAATGATGAACTAATATCAAAAGCGCACGAACTTACTTCTACTCGTAATATTGCTAATTCGAATATCTAAAATATTCAACCTCTGTTAATAAAACTTATTAACACCTGCATAATAAATTCTCACCATTATACGGACATCTTGTTATTCTTTTTAGCTTAATTCTGCATGACTACCTTGTATACATTGTTAACTTTCTGATGTTAAACTAGAACTTCAGAACTGCAATACCTAACACATAATGTGACGCGTCAATCAACACGAAAATGTTGTTAGTAAAACATTCTATTTTCTAAAAGCTTGTTTTCATAATTATAAACAAGTTCGAAAAATAAATTTCGTGAGAGGTTGTTGAAATTGGAAACTCGAATGAACATCTAATATCCGTGAAACAAGCTGAGATGTAGTTTATTATGACAGGATCGTTGTTCAAATTTGGTCTAATACAAATAGGGAAGAGCAAAGTTGACTAATTATAATATGTGCTCCGAAAGTCAAACGATCATGCTGAGGTTTTGACGTCAACAAAAAACGATATACTGTTGTCAGATCTACCTCGACTCCCCTTTGTGAAGGCGGAAGCGCTGCCACTTTCTGCTGGGAAGTTAATTGCGATAGCAAAGTTTCATTCGGTTGTTTTGCAGACTGCTCTGAGGAAACGTATAAAGATTGATTGCCCTCTTAGTGAAGTAATAATAATATGCCGTTCTTCGAACGAAAATGGTGTTCACTTGAAAAGTTTTTCCAACATTATATTACACCCAGCTAGATTATGACCGGTCGTAAAAATTTATGCCGTAGGTAACTGGTTCAATTTACAGGTTAGTAGTAATAATAAAACTCAACGTCATTATTATCATTTATATCTATCAAATTAGAATTTACTGTGAAACAACAATATTTTATATCTTGAAATATTCCTAATAAAAGTGAATACAAAGAGTTATCACGAAGACAAGCTTTTCTGTGACAATGTTACATATGTGGTCATAAAATAGCTAACCTTATTTCATGAGGCCTCCTTCTTTATGAGAACCAGAGAGATAAATTACAGCTTTGATGCACAAAGGAATCCGCCCACATTTATATTCTGATGCATAATTTTGTTCGATCACAATATCCCTGTGAGCATGTTGCATTTATACAGGGTGTCTACTTTTAAAAGGACCAAACTTCAAGGGGAGATCATACAATTTATTTGCAACAAAAAATGTTATATAGCACATGGTCGAAATGTTGAATCTGAAGCGAACAAAATCAGTCATATTTTTCCAATGGTTTTATCGATGAAAAATTATTAATTATGGACTATTTTCTTTTCCGCAAAAACTACCTCATTTAGTGAGCTTTCGAATGACATATCAACTTTTGTGCTAGCTGACGTAATATCAGGGTTTAGAATATAATAAAGAAAAGTTGAAATATTCCAAACCAAAATTTGCTCAAGCTTGAACCTACAGATGCTGCTGCGATAACGAAACAATTGTTGTATTAAATAAAAATAAAAGTTTGTGAAAACCAGAATAAACTTATGTAAAATTTTCATAATTATAAACTTTTATTGCGTATCTACAAATCAATAGTTCAAACCATTATGTTGTATGGTGCAGAAGTATGGGATTTGAGTAAAGCTAACAGAAAAAAACTGCTGGCCATGGAGATAGGCTTTTTTGAGAAGAAGTTGTGGAAGATCGCGACTAGAAAGAATAAGGAATTCAGAAATCAGGAGGCAGATGAACATCGAGAGAGACATTGCTCACGACGTAGATAAGAAACAATTGACTTGGTTCAGACATGCAAAACGAATAGGGGAAACAAGAAGGCAAAGAAAAGTGTTGGAATGGATACCTTCAAAAAAACGAAAGGGAGGAGGACCAAGACGGAGCTGGAGAGATGACGTCGAAGATTCCATGGAAACAAGAAACTTAGAGGGAGAAACGTATTTTGAACGAAGGAGTTGGAAACTGGGAACGCTAATATTTTTTGTTTACACAACAATTGTTTCATCAATTACACTTTACTTCATCAGGTGGGTATGGTGACTAACTACTCTTACAAAATCGGTCTCCTAAACAACAAGATGACCAAAAAACAAACGTCATAAGAGAAAGGTTTAGTTTGTAAATTCCAGAAATTTATTTGAAAAGATTGAGTATGGACGGTCGGTTCAAATATTTCTGTTCAAGCAAAATGTGTTTTTTATGATGCCGGTTTATTTCTAGTGCTTCTAAAAGGTTTAGAACTTCGAAATTATTTTGACAATAATTTCCATAATAATTCTCCATATAGATAACAAATTCAATAAACTGAACCTTTTAGAAGCACTAGAAATAAACCGGCATCATTAAAACCCAGACATATAAATAGTTGAAAGGATCGTCGTTACTCGACCTTTTCAAATAAATTTCTGGAATTTCCAAAACCAACCTTCCTCTTATCACGTTTGTTTTTTGATCATCTTGTTGTTTAGGATACCGATTTTGTAAGAGTAGTTAGTCCTACGAAATAAAAGGGAAAAGGCTGAAACAATTTTCCGACAGCTTTTTGAAGAGGCAAAAGAAGTAGCTGAGCAACTAGATACAGACCCCAGAATAGTATCACGACAAACACACAGAGCGAATAACCATATTGCTCAATCTGCTGAAGAATATTTCCGCAGGGCTGTCTGTCTCCAGAAGAACTTAAATTATTTCAACTAGGCGTTTTTATTCCGAAAATCGATTATACTAATGAAGGGGAAGACAATGAAACTGTTAAACAGCTTGCAAACGACTATAAACTGCTAATAGACAATACTTCAGTTTCAGTAATTATAAACGAAAATCGGCTGTGGATTGTAAAATGGCAGCAAAATCAGAATATTCCGCAGTCGATATATATATATATATATATAAATATATATATATATATATATATATATATACATACATTCTGTTGATACAATACATAATCATTTCAAGAAGATAGTTGACAAGACTAGAAGGGTTTTGAGAGAACACCAAGAATTGCTCGTTACTAAGTCTGACAAGGGTAACGTCACTGTATTGATGAAAAAAGATGAGTACGCTGATCTGGTTCAAACTTCACTAACAAACGAAATTCACTACCGACACTTATCAAGGGATCCTACGAACACAATTCAACTGAAGGCGAACAAGTTGATAAAATAAAATAGAAAAAGGCTTTTTACTTGATAGAAGAAATTTAACAAAATTAATGAAATAATTTAATTCTAAAAGTTTTTCGAATAAAAACTTTCTTTTTAAATTAAAATTGTAGAAGACTAACAGATTAAATCTGTTTTGATATTCAAATTTTGTTATATTTCTTCTATCAAGTAAAAAGCCTTTTTCTATTTTATTTTATACATAATATATGATTATATTTAGGCTTGAATAATTCTCATTATGGAATGTCAATGGTGTGAAGAAGACCATAGAATGCCTTACAGTTTTCTGTGATTTTGTGACGAACTGACTACCTGGTTTTTTAAAGTTAGTCTCTTCCGAACAAATGACGTGTTAAGTTCTAAGGTATGATATAGTGATGGTTAGTTGATTTTGATATTTGAATGTTATCTAGGGCCGATGAAGAGATTTTCCGTATTCTGATTGTTTTTTGAAGATATATTACATGTTTTGAGAGATTTTTGAATTAACTTATTTGAATATTTAAATATATTGAATATTTCAAATAAATCATATTTTTTGAGAAATCCTTAAGTTGTGTTTTATATTTTTGAAAGGGTTTCACTAAGGTAAGATCAGAAACAAAATTTTGTCTCCTTCAAATATTTATTTATTAATTTTAATTGCTTTTTTATATTGGTTGGTTTATTTATTCCATTTGACATTGTATATTGAGTTTTGAATATATACGTCTGTTAAATATAAGCGGTGTTTATTGTAGACATTAATTTAATTCTAAAAGTTTTTTGAATAAAAATTTTTTTTGAAATTTAAATTGTAGAAGACTAACAGATTAAATCTGTTTTGATATTCAAATTTCGAACAAGTTGATGTTAAAGATTAAAAACAGGATAGGTGAAGACTCAGGTATGATTGAAAAATATACTATTTATAACTCAAAAGTCCCAAAATGTTATGTTTTACCTAAAATATATAAATACAACTATCTTTGAGACCGATCATCTCATCAATTGATGCCCCCACTATCCTGATCTCTAAATATGTGACAGACGTTTTGACAGTTACTTACAACCGCAACAATGAATATTATGTGCTTGACTCATTCTCATTTTCAGAATTCTTCAATAATTTTGAGTACCCACCTGGCTACGTGTTGGTTAGTTTGGACGTGGTTTCCCTGTTCTCCAATATGCCATGTGAGCTGGTTACACGAAGCATTATGAGGCATTGGAATGAGGTTTCGCTTTACACTCAGATGACACAGGACAAATTGATAGAGTTAGTTGGTTTTCTTTTTGATAACATATATTTCACATTTGAACATCAGTATTACAAACAGGTCCTAGGCACTCCTATGGGAGCGAAGATTTCTCCAATTTTAGCCCAGTATGTGATTATTATTATTATTATTACTATTATCATGATCTTCTGTGAAGATCTGATGGATGATTTGATTGATGCAGTGCTACCTATGTTACCATTTACTGTTCCTTTCTTAAAAAGTTTGTTGATGACATAATCTGCATGATACCTGAAGGATCACTTGATTTACTGTAGTTCTTAACTGTTTTAATTGTTACAGCGCCCACTTACAGTTCACAAAGGTAGTGGAAAACAACAACAGTCTACCATTCTTGGACATGAGAGTGATAAGATCTGTTTCAACGTTGGTGAGGGAATGGTATACAAAACCGATGAGTTCTGGTAGATACCTTCATTACAGGTCTTGCCATCCATACAACATGAAGTTAAATCTAGTTGCAGGAATTAGGTGCAGAATGCTGCGTCTGACTCACCCTATGTATTAAAGGGAATGCATTCTTAAATTAAAAAAGCTGTTTTTGTTCAGTGGATACCCGAGTAAACTTCTAAATCGTTTACTATTTAATTTGACACCTCCCTATGTCCCTGATGCAGTACCTGTGAATTCTAATATGATTGAACAGCCAGTAAATACTGTTTTTACCACTCTATCTTACATACTAGCCCTATTAAATAATATTTTTGCAATTTTCAGGGATTATAAAAACGTAAAATTGGTAAATGTGATGAGACACACGTTACACACACTGGCCTTCAGCAGGCTCAAAGATAAGGAAAGGGAAGACTATGAATCTGGAAGTTGTGAGAGAACCTACATAGGACAAACTTCAAGATGGATTAAATCTAGAATTACTTCCCATAAGAGCGATACAAAAAGAAACTTAAGAACTTGTACTCTGTCTATACATGCTAATAACAATGATCATGTAATAAATTACTGGGGCACAAAGCTGTTGTTTAAAGAATCCCACTACAATATGAGACTTTTCTTGGAAATGTTATCTATAGCAGGAACTGACAATACAATTAATTTAAAACAAGATACAAAAAAATTCAAATACAATCTATTCTTACTTGATCGAGCTAACGAAAAGATCGCATCCACCACTTCGTGGCTCAACGTCACACGAGGTGATCGGAGAAGAATAAGAATTCCAATTCTGTGAAGCTGACACTTCAATGGTCATTTTCGATGAATATGACATCCATGTCAATGTCATCTGAATTAAGACGTAATTTTTGAACAGAAGTGTATGAATTTGTGGAAGGAATTTAAATTTATATGGAGAAATTTATCATTGTTTTGAGGTGTAGGAAAGTTATAATCAATTGTTATAGTGAGAGTGAGACTAAACTTATCAGAACATTTTATCTGTCTGTATTACTTCAACAACACAAAGAACCAATCACGTCATATGTATGTTAATCTGGTAACTCAAGTCTTTCGTTGTATTAATGTAAATTTTTTTTAATTACAGATCCTTGACAAAGGTAATAAAGTTTACCGAAAGCTCAGATGATATAAAAGTGTTTTACTAATCCTTTAAGACCGAATATCCTAAAACCTTTTTCTTGTAATATATATATATATATATATATATATATATATATATATATATATATATATGTATATATATATATATAATATTTATATTGAAAGCCAACATAACTCGTGTTATTGATGAAATAAGGCCCGAATTACTCGATAAAATGGTCCAAAATTGGTCTGGTCGAATGCAGTTCCTCAGAGCTAGTCGTGGTGGACATATATCGGAAATTATTTTCAAAGCATAATAAATGTCATAAAATTATCTTTCAAATAAAAAAAAAATTGGCTTAGTTTAAATGAGTTTTATTTCAATTTAAATCACTCTAAAAAAAACACGATACCAAATCTTCATAATCAGGTACTAAAAGAGATTCAACAAATCCCCACGATTAAACTGAAGTGAAATGAACGTTCTCTCCCCTCTCAAAGTTTTCTTGGAGTAAATTCCGACATTTCATAAACTAAAGTCCCCGATCTACCCTCGCCAGTCTTGACGAAACCCTACTGTTTCTATGCAAAATTTGCCTCTCCTCCGGCTAGAAAGTAATGGTTGAATAATTCTGCTTACGTTCGAACCATTTATTAAATATTACACGTTCATTCCCACTGCGCGAAAACGGAATAATATTTCAATTCGGATCGGAACGAAGAATTTTCGTTCCATTTATGTGAAATATGGATCAAAAGACCTTATTTGTTATTGCATTCGGGAAACTGAAACGTTCCAACGTTTCAGATGCGAATAACGGATGGTCGGATCGTAATAATAATCTTGAATCTTTTTTTGTCGCAATGTTTTCGGCAAAACGTTCATCGAGTCAATAAACAATGCAATGATACTGTCGTTTCCTGGGGGAATTATGTCTTTGCTGTTCCTGAGAACCAATTGATCAATCAAATTTTTCTTAACCTTATTTTTATATGCTTTTTCCTTATCTTTTGGTAAATTTCTCTCTTCAATAAGTTCTTCTGGAGCAATGGGATCAGTTCTGCCACAAAGTAAATATTCTGGGCTATATCCAGTTGTAGAATAGTCGGTTCTATTGTATTCTCCAATACATTCATCGGCTATTTTGTCCATGCCCTAGTTTTCTTTTCGTTTTTTATTTCATTTAATTCCAGCAAATTAACTGTTCTTATACATTCATCCATATTCTCCGTTTCTTCCAGAAATGGGTTTCTAGAAGGGCAACCTGCTTCTACATTTCCTTTTCCTGGTTCATATCTAATCTCAAAATCGAATTGTGATAGAAAATTCATCATGTCACCCAGCTCTTCATCTGGTCTTGTACGAAATTCTTTCCCTTCTAATGGCTTTTTATTATATTTTTATTATTATTTATTTATTGAAACTTCAATTTCATTTCTCTGATTCGTTTCCAAATGGTCTAATTTTGCTTCGAAAAGTTCTGTTGGTATCCCTTCATTGAAATTGATGGTGTGATCATTGTTATCATTATTATTATTATGGACGCAATCGATCTTTCTCTCTTCATTCATATCTAATCTTTGATAAATATTCAAATCAAAATCTTGTTTTAATTGAAAATTGGAAATAGAATCTAGTCCGAGCAAAATATCATACTCGAAATTTTTCTCATTAACTACAAAAAGTACAACTTCTTTTTTGATATTGATTGATTCTCATTTTTGTAATTATTTTTCCTGAAAATTTTGCACTGACTGTTTTGAATGTGTTTCTATTATCTTGAATGCATAGACATAACTTTTCTGCTACTGTGGAATTCAGAAGACTAACATTTGAGCCGGAATCATAAATTCCACATAATTCATTATTATTTATAAACACTTTCAATTTTATCAATGGCAGCAGTCTTAGTTTTTTTTGTTTGAAATGGCCTGATTTAATTCATCTTGTACCCCAACATTATTTACAGTTTTTATGTTACCGGGTACGTTCTTTTGTTCAAAATTATCGGATTTATTCCTTAGCCGACATAAAGTCTCCGGATCTCTACCTGAAATACCCTTCTTCTCACAAATTGAGCATGGTTTCTTCTTAACTGGTCTTCTATTTGTTTGTGAATAGGAAGGAATCTGTTCGGCAGATTTATTCATTTTATGGTGTTCTTTATTTTGATCGTTGTCATATTTTTTTGAACTTTCTAGCATTCGCTAGAACTCACCCAATAATTTCTTGAAAGTTGTTACATTTGATCGATCAATTCTATCTTGTAAAATACTCGGCAAACTTGTCACAATTAAATCAACTGATATGTCAGTTGGAAAATTATTTCGGAGATTCAACAACAAATTTTTTTTCCTAAAAGCGTAGTCAACTAAACTTCCTCCTATGTACCTAAATGAATAGGCATCTTTATATTTATGCCAACTCGTTTCACAAAAACTCTCTAAACAGTTATCTTTCCATATTTGAAAAATTTTGTCTAAACCTAATGTAATCAATTTAGAATCAAACCATTCTTTCGCTGTTCCATCCAGAAACAACCGTAAAATCAAAATTTGTCTCTATCTTCTTCTACTTCACAACGCGTGCATTCCGTCTCGAATTTTTCTAACCATAAATTCACTGAAACACTCTTACCATCAAAATTATTCAGCACAAAATCCTCCTTTACCCTCTTGAAATCCTTACTTTTTCTTGAAAGTTCTACCGTATCCTGTGGTTTTGGTGATTCTTGTCCAAATACTGTTCTTACGTATGCGGGTGAATAAATCAGTTGTAAATATTCATTCTTAAACATCACATCTTCTTCGGCATCAAAATATATTTCTTTCAATTCCGGAGTTAATGAAATGACACACGTACGAAATGAACCTTTTACTTTAATCGATTTCAAGATATTATTCACCTTCGGTAGAGCCAAAAGTTCATGATGGTTAGATATATCCTGTTTGTCCTCTGGTATTTCATAATATGTATTTTCCATTCCCGTAGTTTGGATCCATTTGAATTTGTATGTATTTTTCTTCTTATCAGTCTTGAATGTTTCCAAAGCGATGCAAATCTTCATGGATGTCGTCATTATAGCTTACGTTTTTGATTTATAAGAATGTAATCAATTCTCATTTTTATAATTGAAGAAATAGACGATTTGATGTCGTGATTCTGGAAGATTTTATTTTCTTTAGTTTAAAATATAACAGAAAAGCATACATAAAATAAAATAATAACATACCAAGAAATACAAAGAAATAAAAAAAAATAAAATTTAAAAAAATAGCTTACTAACCTGGAAGAAATCAAAAACAATGCTATTTCTTCGGGTTTCTCAATTCACATTTCTAACAACTAACTAAATAAACATGTGACACTTTTAAGGTTAAGATCTTAGACATAGATCATAGAACATAGAAGTAACAAAGTTGTTTTCCCTGAAAATAACAGTTTTATTTTTACATACTTATCTGAACAAACACTAGAATGAAGTGAACTTTTAAAAATCCTATATATTCTATGATCGTCACAGAAATTACACAAAGTTTGTAAAATATTTTATGGATTCCTTTAAAAAAATTTTATCTTTCAAGTATTTTTTCAGTAATTTTAATTGATCATTATTTGAATTCTTTCATTCTTTTTTAGTATTGTGTAATAAGTGTTAGTTCTATATGTCTACTGAATTGAAACAGTGTTTTCTGAGACACTTATTTTATTTAATTCTAAAAGTTGTTACATGAAATTTTTTATATTAAAATTTGTAGGAGGTTAACTGAATAAGTCTGTATGATATTTAATATTCTCCTTAACCATTCAGCGGTGAAAATAAGGTGGATGGCCCAAGAGCCTTCCAAAATTCAAAAAGTAGGCTGCTTCCACGAGAAAACCAAATAAAGATTTAATGCCATGGCATCGAACATTAAGGCAAAGAGGTAGTTTCTACCCGTGTGCTGCAGATCTACAGAACCCCAGTTTTTAGCAAAATATCGGATGTTTTTTTTAGAGTGATAGAACTTTCGATAGGGATAACTGTGATTTGACAGAAGGTTGAAGCCATTTGTTTTGACATTTCTGTTCAGTAAGCATTGACAAATTATCATGTAAAGATTCACTCCACAACAACATTTACAAATTGTTGAAATTTATTTTCAAAATCAGTGTTCTATTCGCCAAACTTATAGAGCACTTCGTGAAATTTATGGTTTACATAATCGTCCAACTTATTAGTCGAACTATCGATAGATTTCGGACAACATTTTCTCTACTCGATGCAACAACAACAACAAGACAAAGAACTGTACGTACAGAAGAAAATATCGCTACTGTAAGTCATAGTGTTAATGATGATCCGGATTTGTCTATTCGTCGACGTTCACAACAAGTTGCACTATGTGCATTCACCACATGGAAAATTTTGCGTGAATATCTTGGTCTACACCCATACAAGATCCAACTGGTTCAAAAATTGAAGCCACTTGACCATAATAGGCGTCGTTTGTTTCCTGATTGGGCCCTAGAACAGCTTGAAGTTGATCCACTTTTTTATCGTAAAATTGTATTTCATGTTTCTGAAAAGGAATTGGTGTTCATAATAGTAAGATCAGAAACAAAATTGTGTCTCCTTCAAATATTAATTTATTAATTTCAATGACTTCTTTTATATTTGTTGGTTTATTTATTCCATTTGACATTATATTATATATTGACTTTTGATTATATGAGTCTATTAAATATAAGCGGTGCTTATTGTAGACATTTATTTAATTCTAAAAGTTTTTTGAATAAAAATTTTCATGAAATTAAAATTGTAGAAGACATTTTGTTATCCAAAATGTAATCTTGCCTGATGAAGCTACTATGATAGCTAAACGATTGTTTAAACATAACAATAAAAATTTGTGAAAATTAGAATAACCTTATTTAAATATTATTTAATATGGATTTTCACCAAGTAAGGACTGATTCAATTCAATATTTAGGATCATAAATTGTCGTGAATGTGTGGGCGTATCAGTATAACATGGAAACCAATCAACGAACGTCTGGAAGAGAAATCCGGAAAAAACAAAATAAATCCCTCAAATCAAGATCATGCCCATTGTTTCTAAATCAGGGAGGGGCAAAAATGGAAGTATTTTTTCACGTTTTACTAGTTGAGTTTAACTGGCGCGCTGTAAAGCACCCAGTGACTAAAGTCGAACGAAAGAATGCTCAGTTTTATTTCAGTGAATTGATACAGCAAGATGTTGGAATGTAAATTGAAATTATAACTTTTCATTTCAATACGAGGAGTTGCTCCAATAACTCAACGCCCAGTAGGTACGTAGGCAGAAGCTACGACGGCCCCAATTTCATTAGTAGCGGTAACAACTTAGGCCATCTGGCACAAACGTAACATGCAAAATTTATTATGAGGTGTGTGAAAATCCGATGACAGGACTACAGAATACAGCCCCATTGTGGATGAATAATGAAAGCGGCCGAAACTGGCTTATACGCTGCCGATGTCGTTGGTTCTTGCCATATATCGAGTTCTGGAATATGCGGAGATACAAGGATCTGTTGAAATGCGGCCAACTTCATATTCCAAAAACTAGTTCAACTTAAGAAACTTACAGTGGGTTTCACAAAACTTTGGTCATCGGATCAAGCCTGTTGACCAGGGAGACCTACAATTTATCTAGTTCTATGTTCCAAATGTACCGATCACAGATTTAGCCACTGTGTCAAAGTAAGGCAGATTAACATATGTTGATCATCAATCAAGTACAAATTGGGTTCAAGAAAACATTTCGTGGTCTAATCTAACCTAGAATCGCTGCCAAATCACAGATCAAGTTGATTTGTCGATTTTGGTGAATCAAGATCTTCGTATTTTTCGTTAAATAGTTGACTGAAAGTGTAATGTTCACTTTTTTCGAGTGATATAATTATAAAATGCTTTTTGAAATTAGTTCATCGTCATCATCAGAAAAAGATTTGAGTGAAATTCGAGACCCCGAAATTATTAGAGACAGAAGTGATCCTTTTGTAAATTATGATAATCTTTATTAATGAGGAGTATGAGCTGTGGTAATTAAAAGTTATAGAAATCGAGACAGGTGAATTCTACCAGGTAATGTTAGTGGCGAATGAGCATAGCTCTTATCCAAGTGACTACTCAGCAGTCTCCACAGTTTACCCCAAAAGGTAGAAAGTGTGATACGAATTACGCCATATCATCGCGCGAAGCGAGAACCACTCCGAAGAGGTGAACCCACCAGCTTCCAGTTTGGGCCCCGACTCGAAAGCCAGAACCGTCTGACTGGTAGCAGCGAAGCACTATTCAACCTCTACTGGCTCTGCAGGTCAGTACCCGAGTTGTTTGAAATGGAACTCTCCCGCCGGAGGGAATTCTTATCCATCCATCCGAACGTAGTCTCATGAACTAAGATAAACCCAAGATTGATGACTACAACTGATCCTGGTACGAGCACCGTGTAGCGACCTGTACGTCCTGACTCACCAAACCCATGTGAAGTCATTTGATTATTCCTGGCGTCAAGCACTAATAGCAGAGCCATTTCGTCGAGATCCACAAACCCTAAACTGTTACGCATTGGTCCGGAGCCAGGACAGGCCGGTCGAACCGTCAAGTCCCGCTAAACCCCGAGTCGTTTCATGATATCCCGAACATGGGGGTCTGCGAACAGATAAACGAAATACCCCCCTAGTCCAGCATGCGAACTTTCAACCACTGCCCCCTCGAGTCCAACACCAAAGGGGTGGCCAGGTGGTAGAAGTAACACCTGTGGGCAAACCACCCCCCGAGGTAACGCAGTATGCTACATAACGCACTCGGCCATTACACAGAAAAATCCGGAGATTAATACTGCGATAGGGTAGAGTACGACAGTTTTAAGGGAGAACCCCTGTGCTGCGACAGACTCCCTTGTCACTGAGTTAATCAACCGGCTCAGACCTCCATTTTACCAGAGCGGCAAAACTAGGGCCCCATTCGGAGATCTTCCATCATACAGGTCCAGTGACTGTCGCGAATGGCATTACGTTAGGCACCAAGACTTGACCCTTCATTTCGCCGGGACGAAACAAGGGTCCTAGTCATGGCAAGAGCACCCATCCCGTCAAGATCTAATGCCTGGGGGGCGAGTTCTAGAAATCGAGACAAGTGTGACATACATCTGTATAACAATTCTATACTCAAACATACTCGACAAGGCTTTGGTGATCACAAGGGCAAATTGCAGACATGCGCACGTTTCAAACTGATTGGTTTTCGTCAGTGCAATGTATGCTAGTGACTCAAAATCTGTCAAGTATCTATATTCGCTATACATGGGGACACTAAGGTATTAATAATACACTAGAGCTATCTAAAACGTGCAAAACTAATACAAGACTCATACCTATGCGAGTTAAATCAAGTAAAGAAATAAATTCTTTATATTTTCACATTACTAACGCAGAAAAAACTTTCCCCACGCTCAAACCTTCTGCGTTAGTAACGTGAAAATATCGAGAATAAATTTCTTTACTTGAATTAACTTGGAAAGGTATGTCTGGTATGTATTTTGCAAACTCTAGATAGCGCTAGTGTATTATTAATACTTTAGTGTCTCTGAGTATAGTAGCGAATATAGATACTTGACAGATTTGGAGTAACTAGCATTCATTGCACTGACGAAAACCAAACAAACCTTTTCGGGTTTGTTTGAGTATACATTGTTATACAGATGTATGTTACACTGTCTCGATTTCTAGAACTTTCTATTACCATAGCTCATACTCTTTATTGATAAATTTTGGTACAGATAAGCCGAATTAATTTATTTGAATATGATGATCTTGGTTTCAAAATACGTTTTCGTTTCAACCAAAATGTCGTAGACATGAAATTGTACTAGAAATTGAAGCAATCAGCAAAAGGAATAAATCGATCGATGCAAGGTTACAATTATTAGTTGGTCTACAATTTTATGCAACTGAAGGTTTACAAATGACGATAGAAGATTTTATCAATATTGCAAAGGCATCGGTATGCAGAATTGTTAAGAGGGTATCCCAAAGATTAAATAAATAAATAAATTACGTTGCATGTTGCGGCGATTTGTGAATTAGAAGAAAGAAATACCTTCTAGATATGATATTTACAAGATTGTGTTGAAATCTGAAATTGATTTTTTGGATGAGCATGGCCTATACAAAAATTAGGTTATATCACTAAATAAGTGATGTGGCCCAATTTTCGTGTGATTTCAACACCATCTTGTAAATATCACATCTCAAAGGTACTTCTTTCTTCTAATGCACAAATCGCCGCAACATGCAACGTAAGTTATTTCACTTAATATGTGATAAAACCTAATTTCCGTGTAGGCCATGCTAATCCAAAAATTGGTGGGTTGTTGCAGAAATGTCTGGTGAAAAAAAAAGGAATTTTTATATATTTTTCGATGATTATTTTGTTCATTCAAAGTACTCCTTACTGAAGACATTTGAGTCCGAATTTATCAGGTTTTTTTCTCTGAAGAATGTGCTATATATTCTTAAAAAAGAAAAATGAAAAAGGAATTTTTGAATTATATGTTGAACATTTATTGTTGATTTGATGGAACTTGTGATTCTTTCACATCCAATCGAAACATATATGTGTGAGGTGTTGTCTAAATAATTTGGTTATTATTTTATACTTTTCTGATTCTTTATTAGTTAATTTCCACCACATGTGATGGTAATATATATATATATATATATATATAAATGTATATATATGTGTGTATAAAGTGATGCAGTGTATCTAGGATTTAAAAATTTAATTCTGAATGTTTTCATGAGATTAATTTACATCTAAATCTGTAGAGGTTCTGAAGAATTAATTCCAGCTATTATCTGAGTCTTGGCTATTTTCAGGATACTTTCTTTGAACGAAAGTGTAGTCAATTTAAAAACTGTACGCCTATAATGCATTTAAATATCATACATAGATAGTTTCAATATATATTGTAGAAGTTAGAATATATAATTCTGAATTTAAAGTCATATATGTCAACAATATAAAATTAAACTTTTGTGAAACTTAAGCCAAGTGATTTATTCACCTTATTAATATTATATACATTCATTGAAGGCTTCGGCAAAACTTCGAGAAGTGGGGTATGCCAAAGGTCCGCCTACTCATTTGATAGTTTTATTATTGAAACGTGTTGTTTGTGTTCAAATATTTCGATGGATTCGAGGATGTCTAGTTTTTTTCCTTTCGCTTCCAGGTGCAATATTTCAAGATTGTCCAATTCTGGGAAGATATGATTGGTTTGGAAAAAATGTTTCGCAAAATAATAATTATCTTTACGCTTCCTAAATGAAGATTGATGTTCCTTGAACTTTTTTCTGAATTATCTCCCAGTTTGTCCTATATATACGCATGCACTGTTGACAACTTGATTTATAGACTCCAGAAATATTCAGCCGGTTGTTTTTGTCTTTTGCATTAAAAAAAGAGGTTGAAAATTTTATTTGAGGGTGTGAAAGCTGTTTTCATGTTAGTTTTTGAAAATATTTGAGCAATTTTTTTCAAAATTGGTCCAAAATATGTTAATTTTACGAATTTTTCTTCAGTATCATATGTTTTGGAAATGGGGTATATTTGTTTCCAGGTGAGATGTTTCTCTTTTTTTATGAGATAATTTATGCTTTTTGTTCCGAATTGATTGTTTGTAGCTATTTGTTTGATTGTATTCAGTTTGCTTTTCAACGTAATATTATTTAAAGGAATTTAAAATGTATAACACATTACGAAACTCGAATCATTGTATATCCAGTTGATATAAAGTGATAGAAAACAAAGTAGTCTCTTATTTTTGTTCCACTTGTTTTCTTGTAATCATTCTTTTGTTCCTGAACCTGCATAAATACTCTGTGTCTTTTATTGAGGTTTTAAATATCTGAAGATGAAGTTATACTGTGAAACTGCATTCACAAAAATGTGGAAACATCTCAACATTTTGGTAGTGGATGATAGTGATTTTTGAATGCTTTTTAATTGTTTCTATTATTGATATTTATTTTAGTCTCAACATATATTTGTCTAAATTTGATTTCCTCTGAATTAAACTTTTAATTTGGATTATTTAAAAATTCTTCGCAATCTAAGCTTTTCTCTAACCCACCATACAACATGAAATTCCACATGCGAACACGCATTAGCCTCCGAAAAGCCTGAAATTTCACATCTATTCAACTTAATCAAAACCAACTAAAGTCTACTGAAGGTCGTGGAAATTAAATAGCAATTTGACGTGAAAGCACTCAGTCCCAATTCGGTTTTAATGACAAGAAGAGGTAAGCAGCATAATCCTTTTGATCCTTTTAATTGCCATGCCATTTACGACACTATATGTTAGTAGCAATGAAAGGGCTAAATTGTGAACTTTCGATGGTGTCTAAAAAAAGAAGGGTAAAGGAATTGATTAATTTCCTTTTGAAATATGTTTGTTCGAGAACGTTCAAAAAACAAGCTATCTCATGCTTTTCTCAATGTAGGATGTAATGGAATGAATACTAACAAAATAATGAACGAAGTCCAAATTTTCATTCGAATACTTCTACAATATAATCTGCAGACCTTGAAATTTTACAGTGAGTACAGGGTGACAAGAAAAACTTCGGACAAATTTTTCTGTGTTTTGGAACAAAAATATTTTAGCGCAGCTAAATAAGTTTTATTCTATTAGATTTTCTACACTTTATTTTACTAATATGTGAATTTTCAGATTGATATTACTTTAATTTGCAGAGTGGTAGAATGTCAAACAAACGTAGTGCATTTTGGAGCTGTTTCATCAATTCGAGATTGTTCGTTTGCTCAATGTGCCTCAATAAACCGTGTCCGATTGGCCATTTCAAGGAGCTTGGCCATGATGCTCATTCGTTGTGTGATATCGCCCAGTTGCACCGGTTTTCAAAAAAATTGATTTGAAATTTTCTCTCCGTTCACTATTCAATGTGCGTTATCTGAAGAATCATAAAAAGTAAGTGAAATCTCAATTTCTTGTACTTAATTTCAATTATTCACCTTATGAAACAATTAATACGAAATCATTAATTTACTTGAAATTTATATTTCACTTACTTATTATGATTCTTTCGATAACGAGTATTGGGAGAGAAAATTTCAAATCAATTCTTCTGAAAACTGGTGCAACTGGGCGAT
The DNA here is from genome assembly GCA_034642435.1 of Megalocaria dilatata. Taxonomy (NCBI): domain Eukaryota; kingdom Metazoa; phylum Arthropoda; class Insecta; order Coleoptera; family Coccinellidae; genus Megalocaria; species Megalocaria dilatata. The sequence continues at coordinate 46,851,547 of CM067856.1, forward strand.
ATAATACAAGAGCACTTTTTTCAAGAAAAAAGAGTTTATGAGTTTGATGTATAACTTGTAAAATAATGAAAGGTAAAAGAGTTGTTACCTTTCCCCTCCAAATGATACGCTTATGTTTGACATGAAAAAAATGTACTCAAACCATTCGGTGCGTATTTCTGATATTAGCCAATGTATAAAATTTCAACACTTTGGGTGACGCCATTTTGGAGATATGTGACAAAAAGTGTTCCATGGACGTCATCTTCAGAGAGCTCTAGCTCCCATTGAAATTAAATGTATTGAAAATTATTCACTCGATTACTTATGAATGTGCTATAACCGAACTTATTATTATAAGATTTATATTATTCTGTGGTGCACTAAGAAGGAAGTTCCTAAATTGATTCAATATAATATTTGCAGTTATTAAAGAGGATGTAATATTAGTTTTATGAATTTTGTGATATTTCATGAATGAAAATTTCATTAATTCGTGCAGCGTGAATTTTAATGTTTTCTCTTAGAGTTTAGGTTCCAATGGATGAACTTCAGATAATTTGAGATATAAAATTTTAAAAATTCTTTTATACTGGTTAACAATTAATTTGAACCAACCAACAGTTTCTACTGTTTCAAATACTAAAAATAAAAATTCACCGTACGTGCATTTTTCAGAATTTGTAAGTCGTATTTTTCCATAACAACGTTGTCTTGACCAGAGTGAGTTATATTTTCTACCATTAGAAGCTTAGTTTTTATGAGTCATGTTTAATTCATTTCAATTAAATTAAATGATTACGTGAAGATGAATGTTCTGTTGTCATTTAATGATATGAAGACAAACATAGATCTATAATATTTCCACTTTGAGAAGTAGTCTTGAAATAAAAGTAGAGGATAATAAAAATTCTTGAACTACTTAGAAGAAATGTGATTTATTATCTAGGTAAATTTAGATGACAACGTATAAAATCGTTAATTGGTAATATTATTTGTAAGCTAATAGGTTAGTTTCATAGAGCCAAACTGAGCTTTATGTAAAGAAACCAACAATTAGTAATAGTCAAAAAAGTGCATCGTATTGTCAAATAGTTCGCACGAAATATATTATTTGGGAATATTCACATTCAGATATTCAGAAGTTATTCTGATCGCATATAAAATCTTGCTTAATTTCTATAACAAAATTTCTGTATGTTCTTACCTATTCGGAAACTTATCTGTATAAATACCAAAAAATTCAATACACTTGGAAATCTGCTTCGCCTAATGTTAATTTATAATCATAAATTTGTAAATGACATATTTGTTATTCGGTTTTCTACATCTGGTAAATACCATACTTGTTGCATCCATTTTTTGCATTCCTGTTTTTGAGTCATTCAATTGCTCCCAGCATGTTATACTTTAAGGCAACAATAAAACTACTGTCATGGATTTTATGAATTAAACCCTGTACATCAAATATACGACTCATTACAAAAACTACTACTAAAGGAAACGCTCAATTTTTAAATTGACATCACGCATGGCAGGTATTGTTTATTTGTGATATTGACAGTTGTATTTGTCAATGTCTACCACTTAATCGTGGAAATGTACACACTCCAACAATCTTTATAAATAATCCAAATTTATTATGAAAAATCGCGATCTGTTACTCTAACTTCACGTACTTTGACTTCAATTTTTGGTCGTTATAATCGTCCAGAAAAATGAACAGTTGAACGTTAAATGAAGAAGTTTGAAACAAATTTTACACTTCATAATGTTACAGTGCCAGTGAGATAAAAGAATGCAAGAAGTGAAGAGAATATTGCTGCGGCATGTAAAAGTGTTCGTGACGATCAAAATTTGTCGATTTCTCAACGTTCACAAGACCTAGGCATCTCCCAATCGTCTTTGTGGCGAATTTTACAAAAAGACCTTGGTTTACATACATACAAAATTGTTTTAACCCAAGAACTCAAACCAACAGATCATTTAAAGCTTCGTGTATTCAGTAATTGGTGCTTAGAAAAAATCGGAAATAATGGACCGATAAATTATACGCCTCGTTCCTGCGATTTAACTCCATTGGACTTCTTTCTTTGAGGTTACATTAAATCATTGGTTTACATCAATCATCCAGCAAATTTAGACGATTAACATATCAATATTGAATGAGTAATTGCTAACATACGACCTGATTTGTGTGAGAGAGTCATGTAAAATTGGGTTCAACGACTTCATTCCTGCCAGCCATTTTTCGTGGTGGACATTTAAATAATGTTTTGTTTCATAACTAATCTTAGCTATTGTACTTTATAATGAAATAAAAATTTAAATAATTTTCTAATAAATAATGTGTTTTATTCACAAAACAAAATAGTGCGCTTTTAATGAAAAACCCTTTACATAAATCAATGAAATTTCATGGGAAAATCTAACTCATGTATATAAGTCAACTCGTTTTAGAATGATTGATCAACTCTGATCGAACTCTTCATAATTCTACCTATTAAAACACTCACAAGACAAAATCTTTAAGAAAGAGCATGTTCGGAATACACAAAAGCTAGTAGAGCAAAAATTCTTAGAAACATTAGTTAAAAATCAGAAATGTTTTTAAAACATAGGGAGAACTCTCATAATAAATGAATCTTTAAGACAGTCAAAATTGTAAGAAATTGAAGTAATTTGAATTTGGATATCTATTTTGAAATTTGTAAAGGAAACGATGAAAAAAATTTGTTATTGCCATGAACCCTATGTTTAGTTAAATTATTGACAATAAGCAAGCTAAAGCACATCTGATTCATCAAAGCTTATTACATTTTCCAGAAAACAATAAACTTCAATGAATTAAGTGTCTAAGTCAGAAATGTTTAAAATAGAAGGAATATTGAATTGAATGAGTCCTTACTTGGTAAAAATCCATATTAAATAATATTTAAATGAGGTTATTCTGAATTTCACAATGAAAATTTGTGAAAATCAGAATAACCTTATTTAAATATTATTTATTAAATAGAAGGAATATGCTCTAAGGTGTTTTAATCATGGATAAAGTTGTGATAGCATATAAATTGAAGAAATGTAATCAACTTCATAGGTAATTGGAATTAATAATTAAGTTAGAAGCATTAGAAGTTAAAAACTGTAAACTGTTGACACTTGAAAGATTTTTTGAGAAAAATTATACTTTAACTCTACATAATGAATGAACTGGTACCAAAAGTTAAATCAAATTCAGGCTAATTTTCTAAGACAGTTTCAGACCCGCAAATAGTTCAATTTTTGTAATTAGTGAAAGCATAATTTTCCAAGGGTTTTGATAAATTCTGGTTAGCTTTGGAAAATTCAATTTTTCAGGAAGCTATAAAAAGAAAGTGGCAAGCAAAAATTATTCAACTAATTCATTCTCCATAACCAAAAGAGGAAAAAATATATCAAGAGGAGAAATGCTTTACCTGAAAAAAATGGAAAACTCAATAATTAAATCAAGGATACTCGTGAAAAGAATCGAAATAGTTGGCTGGATAGTTTGTGAACAGTTCTAGAAAAAATAATTGAAATACTAAAACTTCAAGAATCCATTATAATTCCTGAAACAAACAAGGAAACTATTGAAAGGAATATTAATTAAGTGACAGAGTTACCAAAGGTCAAATCCTTTAGTTCTGTGAAATTTCGATTTAAAATTTATTTCATGTTCAATAGAATTTCAGGTAGATTTAAGGTTAGATCATAGAACATAGGAATAGGTTAATTTAGTTCACAGATTTTATATTTCGCATTAATTTGTTTCAGTATTTTGAAAAAAAATCAAATCAGAAATTCAAATTTGAAACCTCCCTATGATACCAAAATTAATTAAAATTTTCGAACTTACAAGTACAAAATTTAAAATACACTTGAATTTAGGCGGCAACTTGACTAAATACAAGGGTAAGCACGAAAAGTTTCAAACTTAATTTATAAGTAGAATCTATAATAATTGGCTTCGAAAGAGTGGCTCACAAAGTATTAGGTAAATAAAAAATTCATTAAGTGGTATTCATATCAAAACCTACTAAAAATTGACAATAAACTTATTTCCCAAGAAGATGAGTATCAGTATTTTTCAGCTTGCATCACTTAATGAAATAATTACCTTAAAAACATTGAAACACTTGATTTAATACAGAAATCACTGACATACGTGTTTTTACGTGTGATGAAGGAAATTCTTCAAGGCATTATAACCTGTTGACATTAAGTTGTTTTCAATTATACAGTTAGAAGAAATGGCTTTCGTATATCATCCCCTAATGCATATATTCGTATATCATACCCTTATTCCTAGAGTATGAGTGAACAAAGTAGACTATGTATAGAATAATTCCTCGAAGCAATATTGTTGAATATTGAAAACATTATCACGCCATATTTTTATTTATTCAGATACCCTGCATTTTGACAAAAACCCAGTGGATACAGTAGGAAATTGTTCTATGAACAGCTGACAAATTTTATGAACAGATCAAGGACTCGACGCATCTTTGTTTGAAGGAAAAATATATCCCCTTCAAAAGAAAATTGTACGTGCTTCGGCATTGTCTTCCATGTTATTTGACTGGTGTCTTTGAAATATCCTGTATACTGTTAACAGATGTAATAAATATTTACATGACATTTTCATCCTCACGTGAGCAGTTCCAAGCTATAATAGGTTCGTATGGAGTGCCATTGTCTGTCTGATGTCGCGTGTTATTTTCAGGTTTTACGAATCGTAGACAACTTGAATTGCAAAGAAGAGCTCCATTATGATGAGCACAGGAATATTTGCGTTCTCCAATGGAAGAATATGCTTTTTTCAAACCATTCGATATTTGAACTAAGGAGCCATAACCGTGGAGATACACGAGAAGGCACTACAGACAACACACAGCTAGAGAGGTTGCTTCTTTCGAAGGAGACATCTGAAGATTTTTGAGAGAAGTACTGTATGACAGAAAAATGGAAATTATTCATATTTCAGGTTATATTTCATAGTAATATCCTTGATTTTGAAGAAGATAAATGTTAATAGATGTTAACAATCTACACTTTGGAAGTCGTCAGGTATAACATTTGAAAACAGTAATGTTAGAAGATTGACATACCAATTCTTCGGATATTAATCCAAATGAGACTTTGTGTTATTATGTATGCAGAGCTATTAAGAACCCAGAGTTAACAAGGAGTTATTTATATCTGTACTATATTATTTGTATTGCTTTATATCTCTTTTTCTCAGTAATGAGCTATGTAAATAAAACAATTCATATATAGCAACACCGTATTAAGATACTAAGATAGCTTTTGCTTTTCCACGTTATACATTCATAAGTATGGCTGATATATAAGTAGTTCAGAGGAAAAGTGAACCATGTCCAAAGTATCAAAAGAAATACAAAATAATAACCAAATTATTTAGACATCACCTTATACATGCATGTTTCGATTGGATGTTAAAGAATCACATGTTTCATCGCCAAAAATGTTCAACATATAATTCAAAAAGGCCTTTATCATTTTCCTTTTTTACTTTTTTAAAGAATATATAGCACATTCTCCAGAGAAAGAACTTGATAAATTCGGACCCAAAATATCTTCAGTAAGGAGATATTTGAATAAACAAAATAATCATTAGAAAATATATAATATAAGAATAAAAATAACTTTTTTTCACCATACATTTCTGCAACAACTAACCAATTTTTAGATAAGCATGGCCTATACGAAAATTAGGTTATATCACAGAATTCTACAATGAAAGAAGATACGACTTAGACTCAGGATTAGACAACTGCCACGTGCATGTATATTGCAAAGATATTTCTCAATTATTAATATATGTATATTGAAAATTTACTATGAAGAAGTATTTGAATATAACAGATAAAGCTGGAATTAATTCTCCGGAACCTCTACATATTTAAATCTAAATAAATCTCATGCAAACAGTTAGAATTGAATTATTTTATCATTTTAATATGAAGTGATACAGTGTTATCCAGGACATGATTTTTAAAAATTTAATTCTGAATGTTTTCATGAGATTTATTTAGATTAAATCTGTAGGGGCTCCGGAGAATCTAATAATATAGATGATCTGCTGAAAACAGGGATGTACAAAAATTTTATTGTACTAGTAGACCAAATCCAAAAATATGAATATAAAATTTAAATCAGATAAAGTATCAATTTAATTCTTAATTATTATTCAGTTAAATTGAAATTCACCCTCTGATATGTAGAAAAAATAAATGTTATATATTTTGAAAGGAACTAAAAATAAGACCTTAACTTCGATTAATTTTTCTCAAAAGAGTGAAATGTGGATTTGGTTCACTTTTGCTCTGAATCCTCACACATGGTTGAATATTCTCCTTTTTTATTTTTCACCTAAGAAATAAAATATAATCCACTACTTAATGAGATTTAAGATTTCTGAAGGTGAATGAATACATTATGACTTCCAGAATTCAGCCATTATACATAAACTTGAAAATTCCCACTAAAAAAAGTTAATAATCTCTATATTCTGATTTATTCTATTTCATTTCGAAACTGAACTTCGGTTTAAATCATAATTAACTATACAAGTTCCCAACTGTATAGAAGCTGTGCAAGTTGGCGAATGCTCTGGTTTATTATTTATGCATTTGCCTAACGTACCGATTGGACTGCATTGTGATTCTTCGAACATTGCATCTACTTGAGCCCCTATGTGATCATATATCCAGAGATTTGTTCAACCCTGAAATAACCACGAGTTTATTATAGCCGTGTTATAAAGGCTAAAATTTTCTCTGATCAATTCACTAGATCCATGATGAGACAAATACACTACTTCTAGCCAATTATAGCAGCACATTAAGAAGTGAAGGTGATCATTTTTCTTTATTATGGATTCATAAGTATGGCCGATATATATCGCTGAGTGCTTTATTTCTTCATTTCTACGCCAAAATCATAAAATATATCATTCTTATTATATGAATTCATGCTTTACAATTTTCTGAAAAGAGCAGGTAGATGTTGAAATGGAATTAATCAAGGTATATGTGATATACAGTCCGTCTAGCTAGTATCCGGAATTTATTATTTTGCATAATTTCAATTCATTTTTCTTTTTTGTAGCATTCTAAGACAAGATTAATGTACAAAATAGGTTGTGTCAGCTATAGCCAAGTTGCATGGCAACTCTATTCATCAAATAATGTTCATTGTCAACAGGTATACAATTCATGAAACAATATCCCAACTAGAAAAAAGAAAACAGGTAGAATATTTGTATAGAAAAGGTTTACGAAACGTTAAAAAATTAGTGCAATTGACTGAACTGAGAAAAACTGCTGTATATGAGACGATTAAGAGGATAAAAAATGGCATGGATATGAGGCATAAACCAGTTTCAGGAAGACCACGTAAGATTAAAGGAAGCGCTCTATTGGCCTCAGGATGACACAATCCGCGCTTGGGGTTTCGCAAATTAGCTAACAGTTTTGGAAATCAACTAAATATAAAAGAATGCCCAGAAACCGTCCGTATTTCACTCAAAAAAAATCTCTATAATGACACCTTAGAAAAAGGAACGAAGGATAGAATTTTATTGACGTTTTCAAGAAGATAATTTCAATAATGTCTTTGTTTTCAACTTGGTGGAAATCACTTAAAAATCCTATCACACCAGTAACCGTTCAAATTTCCAAATTTCCTACCAAAATAATGGTTTGGGGAGCAATATCTCAGTGTGGTGCTACACCTCTCTGTATAGTTGATGATACCATTAATAGTGAAAAGTATTGTGGCATTATAAATGATTTTCTCCTTGAAACAGCGCATGCTTTATATCTAGAGTGGTGGCGTTTTCAGTAGGATAATGTAAGATGCCATACTTCGGCCTATACTCAAGCTTGGATGCAAGAACATCAAGTAACAACCATTTCATGGCCATCAGCTTCTCCAGGTCTTAGTCCCAATGAAAACATATGGGGATTAATGAAGATTGAAGTTGAGCGAGCAGCATAACGAAATAATGATGATTTAATTCATATTAAAATGAATTAATCCGGCTGATCTGTACCAAAAATCATTAACAAGGAGTATGAGCATGTCTGCAATTTGCCTCTGTGATCTACAAAACCTTGTCGAGTTTGTTCGAGTATAGAATTGTTATACAGATGTATGTTACACTGTCTCGATTTTTAGAACTTTCTGATACCATAGCTCATACTCCTTATTAATGATTTAATTCAGTCAGTTTTACTGTACTGGACTACCAACACCGAAAATTATGGAAGTGACCTAGTTTCGGATGTACTTCGACGTTTAGTCAAGTTTGAACATCAAAACAGATGTAATCTGTTGGTCTTCTACAAATTTAAATTCAAAAAAATTTTTTTAAAAAACTTAATTAAATCAATGTCTTAAATAAGCACTGCTGATATTTAATAGACGTATAAAAATCAAAATTCACTATACAATATCGAATGGAATAAAAAAGCCAAAAAATAAATTATCAATTAAAATTAACAATAAGCAATATAGAATGTTTAGTTCTAAACATACGCACCTGAACTCGTCAGAAAGGCACGTGGTACGTATGTTTTGCCCTTGACAAATATTTGAAATCATGTTCAGTTTCTGATCTTATATTCATGAAAACTAAATGTTTTTCAAAAATACACAACATAATTTTAAGAACTTCTCCAACACTAATTTATTTGAAATATTTAATATGTTGAAATATTCAAATAAGTTACTTCAAAAACTATCAAAATCATGTAGCACATCCTCCAAAACAATTAAAAACTCAGATAAAGTCAGTTCAACAAAAACTTGAGAGTTTTTGATGTAACTTATTTAAATATTTAAACATATTAAATATTTCAAATAAATTATTTTTGGAGAAGTTCTTAAAATTATGTTGTGTATTTTTGAAAAACATTTAGTTTTCATAAATATAACACCAGAAACTGAACATGTTTTCAAATGTTTATCAAGGGCAAAACATACGTAACACGTTCTTTTCTGACGAGTTTAGGTGCGTATGTTTGGAACGAAACATTCGATATTACTTATTTTTAATTTTAATTAATAATTTATTTTTTGGTTTTTTCATTCCATTTGATATTGTATAGTGAATTTTGATTTTTATACGTCTATTAAATGTAAGCAGTGCTTATTTAAGATATTAATTTAATTCTAAGAAATTTAAAAAAAAAAATTTTTTTAATTAAAATTTGTAGAAAACTAACAGTTTAAATCTGTTTTGATATTCAAAGTTTGTAATTATTCTTCTTTCAAGTAAAAAAACCGCATCTTATTATTTTGTTTAGTCAAGTGTTCACAGTTAAATGTAAAAGTTTAAAATAGGATGAATATTTTGTTTTAATTTTCTAATTCAAGAATTTAAAACATATACTAAATAATTACAATTGAGCATTGTTTTCTCCGGATACTTTCTGAACGGACTATATACAAAAAATTTATTTTTTCAGTTGGAAGAATATACTTTTATGTATGGAATACAATAGTGACTTCTCACGGTGGTCCAATTTTCAATTAATCTCTCGCATAAATCCGGCTCAATTTGATATTGGTTAGGTTAATCTTAAGAGCATCGATCATCTGCGACCTATTGACACCTACCTGCGACTTCAGAAAACCCCACAAGAAAAAGTCTAGTAGGGTCAAATCGCATAATCTTAGTGGCTAATTCACATATTCTGTGAAAGATAAGCAAGCCCGTAAAACGTGTATGCAAATGTTAATAATTACATCTGCTATGTAGTATATTGCAACATTCTGCTGGAACCACATGTCTTCTACATTCATATCGTTCTGAAGCGCTTACCGATAATGTTCTTGGCTGATTATTTACCGAGTTCTGGCTTATTATTTACCGAAACCATCAATTGTTCGATGATAAAATAATGAAGCAAACATCATACAAGACTTTTGAAGGTGAAAGTGAATTTACACCCTTTTACATACTTGAGTGTTTCCACAAGAAGAACATCTTTTTTTTGCATTTTGTTAGCTTCTCTTGAATTTTGATACTGAACTTCTATTATAATCATATTAATCCCTAAATAACTTCCTACTGCAGAGAAGCGGTCCAAGTACCAATTCACCTAACATTTAGATTGAAGTAACAATGTGTTTCTTCAGATATGAATACACTTGCTATCTTGTATACAGAACCATGAAAAAGAGAATTATTCAACCGCGAAATAATCAGACTTAATTATAGCTATAGGATCTCTCATTAAGCGCTTTCTATCTTTAAAATTGAATAAAATAAAGTTTGTGTGAAATATCATCGAATTATTTCATTCATTTGAAAGATCTCTCTTTGCCATTATGTACAGAATATAATATCTTGCAACGTCCGCAATCCGCAATAAAAGTGTCCAATTTTCTATGATTCTGGCGCCCTATTCAGGCTATATTTGACCGATAGCTTGGCTTATATTGGCTTTATGCGCCACTGTGGTTTATAGCTGATTAATTCACATAGACCTGCGACTCAAGATAACACTACGGTGCCAAATCGCACGATCTCAGTAACCAGTTCATATCACCTCCACGTGGAATGACCATGCCCTCAAATCGTTCTTACAGAATATCCAATGTAGAATGATTTTTGTGGCTTGTAGAGCCATCCGGATAGAACCACATGTCGTTGGTGTCCCTATCATACGATTTGGGCCATAAGAAGTTGATAATCATCAAAGTATAGCGCTCTCCGTTGACGATGGTCACCTTCCAACGTTATTCTCAAACATATATGGGCCGATCACGCCGCCAGCCAAAAATCTACATCAAATAGTGACTATGTTGATTTCTCGCAAATCACTTGATGAAACATTTTGGATATTAATAAGGTAGACAAATAAACTTGACTTAAGTTTCTCAATAATTTAATTTAGGTTGTTGATATATATTTCAACATTACAATTTATAAACAGGTCAGAAACATAGGAAATTCAATGTTAATCTAAAGGCCACGACGGTCCAGTGGAGCAGTGGAAGTATCAAAACCTCAGCTCGATGCGATGACGAATAAACGACTTTTCTCTCTGAATGGCAGTAGTGGGATGCTACGATCGAAAAGAGCAATGCAGTGCCTCGTTTCGATCGAAGCATCATCTCCCACTGCCATTGGGAGAGAACAGTCGTTTGTTCGTCATCGCATCGCCCCGTGGTTTTGATTCTTCCACCGGACCGTCGTCGCCTCTAGATTAACATTGAATTTCCTATGTTCTTGACTGTCTCATTCATACCTGTATTTCAAAAAACAGGTGGAATTGACGGGGTTTTTTATTTGAGGTTGTTATCAGTAAGTTATACTTGTTGACGATATTTGCTTATTTTTAAAAACATTTTTTTATTTACAGATATTAGTAATGGGAAAAGATTTATGAGCGAAAGAAATCTCCAGATATTCGAGTAAGACCAACTTATTGCTTTTGTTACCTGAATGTAGAATTTCAGTTTTACCGAAGTCTATGAAGTGGTATTCTTTTATGCAATAGAGAGAAAAACTAGTTGTTGTTATATTTTGGAGTATAGATTTTTTTATGTTCATCTACTCTAATGATGGCACGGGGTAAGTATATACATTGTTTAATTGATTTTATTTTTTTATATGTAAAGTTGAACTGATCTTATCGTAACTTTAATTATTTCTTGAGGATGTGCTACATGTTTTGAGATTTTTTGAAGTAATTTATTTAAATATATTGAATATTTCAAATAAATTAGTTTTTGAGAAGTTCTTGAAATTATGTTTTATATTTTTGAGAAAGAGTTATTTTTCATTGATATAGGATCAGAAAACAATACATTTTGTAACAAACAGGGCTTCGTTCGTTTGTCTGAAGAGTTCAGTACGCATGCCTGGAACGAAACAAAAAAAAAATGTTTGCTTATTTATATTTTAATTTCCATTGACAATTTATATTCGTTGGTTTTTCTTAATTCCATTTGATATTGTATGATGAATTTTGATTTTATACGTCTATTAAATATGAGCAGTGCTTATAAAGACATTAATTTAATTCTTAAAGTTTCTTCAAAAAATTTTTTTAAATTAAAATTGTAGAAGACAACAGATTAAATCTGTTTTGATATTCAAATTTTGTAATAATCCTTCTATCAAGTAAAAAACCGTTCCTTCTTATTTTATATATAATATATGATAATATTAGGTTTTTTAAATAAAGAAATTCATTATACAGTGTTGAATGTTTTTAACTAAGGCCAAGTGCCTTATAAGCTTTGTATTATTTTTTGTGAACATGGAAGATAGAGTACCTTGGATATAAAGGTACCTACTTACATGTTTTTTGAAGATCATGTATTTCTAAGATGGCACTGGGTAAGTCTATACATTTTTTAATTGATTTTATTTTTTTATATGTAAAGTTGAACTGCTCTTATCGTAACTTTAATTATTTCTTGAGGATGTGCTACATGCTTTGAGATTTTTTGAAGTAATTTATTTAAATATATTGAATATTTCAAATAAATTAGTTTTTGAGAAGTTCTTGAAATTATGTTTTAATATTTTGAGTAAGAGTTATTTTTCATTGATATAGGATCAGAAAACAATACATTTTGTAACAAACAGGGCTTCGTACGTTTGTCTGAAGAGTTCAGTACGCATACCTGGAACGAAACAAAAAAAAATGTTTGCTTATTTATATTTTAATTTCAATTGACAATTTATATTCGTTGGTTTGTCTTAATTCCATTTGATATTGTATGATGAATTTTGATTTTATACGTCTATTAAATATGAGCAGTGCTTATAAAGACATTAATTTAATTCTTAAAGTTTCTTCAAAAAATTTTTTGAAATTAAAATTGTAGAAGACAACAGATTAAATCTGTTTTGATATTCAAATTTTGTTTCTTCTATTTTCCCTAATGTTAATTCTATTCTGCCAAACATCAGATCTAGCAGTTTTGCGACCGTGTCGCATAAATTGTTGTTGAATAATTTTCCCGCATTCTGATAGATAATGATAATGATAAATACCCGATTGCAAGAAGTTGTGCAAATTGGCGAATGCTCAAGTTCATTTTAAATTCACCTTAGGAGAAGATTGGAGTGACAATCCTTTTGACAATTCACATGAGCACTTATATGATCAAGTATCAAAAGCTTTCAAAATATAATAATTCAGTGCTAAGTAACCAGGAGCTGAATATAACTGTATTATAATAGCTCAAATTGCTGGAACCTTAACCTTAATAATAAATAAAGAGTAATCTAACATCACGCCCCAATTCATTGAGAATGCAAATCTTCTGAAAGTAAATGTTTTTCGAATCTGAAATATTATACATATATTTGAATTTTGCACGAAGACTAGAGAATTTGCTGCATTTTATTAACCTCCCATCTAGTTGCTGAATTTCGATTTCAATCATGATTATGTCTGTAGAGATGGAAGATCCCGACTGCAGGGAAGCTGTGCAAATTGGCGAATGCTCTGGTATATTTTTAATGCATTTAATGAAGATTAAATCAGGCATTTTCCCCGAGTATTATATGAAATTGGGAACCTCAAGCAAATATGTGAAATTAATATATTTGGCTTATCATGTACTCTTCTACAGTTTCTTAAACTAAAAAACTAGTCTTCTCTTCTCGTCAGAGAATTAATTTCCTACTTAGAGTCAATCTAATACGTGATGTTTCTACTTCTTAGCATTGAGTAAAATGATACGAATAACGGCGTAATTAGATATGACTAGAGCATGAAGAAGATTTTCTGCATTTGTAACGTTAGACAAATTCTGGAATACAGTTCTTTGCTTGAATTAGCTCGCTACGGTGTGTCGTTTATGTACTAGGTGGCGCTAGGGTATGATAAAAACTTTAATGTTTTTATTCCCCTGTGTAGGGCGAATATAGGTGCGTGGCTGACTTGTGTTCGTTTGATATTACAGCGCACTAATAATTGAAGCCAATAAGTTTCAAAACATATGCATGTCTACTACTTATGTCCCAGCTAAAACAAAACCTATTCGGGAATATTAGAGTTCTGAACTGTATGTACTACTCTGTCAAGAAAGTACCGGGAATTTTCAATTAAAACAACATTTTTACATTTAATCGTCAAAATTTATTGGGTCGCCTTCAAAATAGGCTCCATTTGCTCCAATACATCTATGCCAACGGCACTTCCAATTATCGAAACATTTTTTATAGGCGCTTTCCGGGATGGACTTTAGCTCTCGCGCCGAATTTTGTTTTATGGCTTCAATCGACTCAAAACGGGTGCCACGAAGGGGCAATTTTAGTTTTGGGAAGAGGAAAAAGTCGCAGGGAGCCAAATCCGGCGAATACGGTGGTTGCTGAAGCACGTTTGTTGAGTTTTTGGCGAGAAAGTCAGTCACAATCGTAGCTCGGTGAGAAGGCGCGTTATCGTCATGCAAAATCCATGAGTTGTTCGCCCACAAATTTGGCCGCTTCTTACGAATACGCTCACGCAAATGTTTCATTACGCCTAGGTAATACTCCTTGTTTACCGTCTGACCCTCTGGAACGAATTCGTAGTGCACCACGCCACGGATATCGAAGAAAACAATGAGCATCACCTTCATTTTCGAGCGGCTTTGGCGTGGTTTTTTCGGTTTCGGCTCATTTGTTGCCACCCATTCCGATGATTGCTGGCTTGTTTGCATATCGTACTCGTAGACCCAGGTCTCATCACCAGTTATAATGCGTTCCATGAATGTAGAATCGGAATTACAGCGATCCAGCATGTCTGAAGCAACCTGTTCGCGATGACGTTTTTGAAGAAAATTCAGGTCTTTCGGTACGAGTCGTGCGGCCACCTTTCTCATGCCCAAAATATCAATCAAAATCGTACGTGCGGACTCGTGGGATATCTTAAGATCATGTGCTATCTCTCTCAAGCTGGTACGACGGTTTTCCAGCACCCTTTCCTTAATTTTATCGACGTTATCTTCGATCGAAGCCGTCGATGAGCGACCACTTCACGACCGTCCTTGAAGGCTCTGTACCACTGGTTGCACGAGTTTTCGATAGAGCATTATCACCAAAGGCCTTTTGCAACATTTTCAATGCATCGGCACACGAAAATTCATTTGCAACACAAAACTTTAAACAAATTCTTTGCTCAACGTAATCACCCATAGTAAAAATCGGCACGCACTCTGACATCGACTGACTTAATCAGCTGTTGCAAACACACTAGTTGACAGATCCCGCTCAAGCTTGGCATAGTAATTAAGGACAGTGGTACCAACCTAGGAAAAAAAATTTTTACCTGCCTCATTGCCCCGCCAGATTTAAATCGATAATTCCCGGTACTTTCTTGACAGAATGTATATATGTTACACTGTACCAATTCGAAGAATTTTCTGTTACCATAGATTAAACTACGTACTTATCATATTTGGAAAATATTTCTCAGCTGAATTCATTCATTTCAATATTAATTTTATTTTGAAAATCTCTGGTTTTGTATACTAACCGATATTTCAATAATTACAAAATACTACTGAGTGCTTACTGGATTACTCCACCAATCTGAATAATTCTCAGCTTTGATTTGAGTAAATCTCAAAATCCATTCGGCCTCATTTTCCACTTTCTGCCTGAAGGGTTTCAGGAAATGTATTTTACTTATTCACAGAGTGTACACATATTTTAATCCACCTAGTTTGTCCTAACGATGTACTATTGGATTGAGGTCAAGACAGAAAGCTGGCTAGTTCATACGCACAATCCAAACCTCATTTAAATATCCGTTGACGATGCGAGCAGGGTCCGGAAGCGGGCTAACGTCCATAAAATTGGAATTAGGCCTTATAAATTGGGCAAAAGGAACCACATACTCTGCTAAAATGACATTTATATACGTTTCAATCGTCATATGGAAGTCTCATCAACTACCAACAATTCTGTACGAGCTTCATTAGTCCAATAACGGATCTTCACCCTCAGCTCAATATTCTTTTTTTATTCAGAATTCTTGTTCGACATTTCGAATTTATCAAGTTTTAAATGTTTAATACTGGTATTTGGACGTCCGATATTGAGCCTCCTTCAACAAAAATCTTTATAACTTAAGCTTAGGTCACAACCAGAGCAAATTTCAACCAACTATGAATAACGTGGTCTACGAATGGTTCAGATAGTTTGAAAGTGGTGTTGATTCAAATGTTCATGGCAGAATAACTTGATCAATTTGATTTCAGACGCTCATTGCTCGAATTTTTCGTACACTATATACCTCCTGAAATAAGAGAAAAAAATAATGAATCAGGATAAAATTTACGAGGTAGAATTAAAAAAAAATTGTTAATGATCCAAAAATATGGGAATATATACTGAAACAGAAACAATTATTCTAGATTGCATCTAACGCCAGAGAAATTAATTTGAATGGAAAAAAATAACCAAATAAAAGGTTTTTGAAATACATCCTGAAATATCGGGTGTTTTTTTTTAGAGTGATAGAACTTTCGATAGTGATAACTGTGATTTGACAGAAGGTAGAAGCCATGCTGTTTTGACATTTATGTTCAGTAAGCATTGACAAAATATCATGGAAAGACTCACGCCGCAACAATGTTTACAAATTGTTGAAATTTATTTTCAACATCATTGTTCAATTCGCCAAACTTCGCGCACTTCGTGAAATTTTTGGTTTACATAATCGTCCATCAGAGCAGCTTATTCTTCGAACTGTCGATAGATTTCGGACAACATTTTCTCTACTCGATGCAATAATAAGACAAAGAACAGTACGTACAGAAGAAAATATGGCTGCTGTGAGTCATAGTGTTATTGATGATCCAGATTTGTCTGTTCGTCGACGTTCACAACAAGTTGAACTCTGTGAATCCACCACATGGAAAATTTTGCGTGAAGATCTTGATCTAAACCCATACAAGATACAACTGGTTCAAGAACTAAAGCCACATGGCCATAATTAGCGTCATTTTTTTGCTGATTGGGCCCTAGAACAGCTTGAAGTTGATCCACTTTTTTATCGTAAAATTGTATTTAGTTATAGAGCTCATTTCTGGTTGGGCGGCTATGTAAACAAGCAAAATTGCCGTATATGGAGTGAAAACAATCCTCAAGAATTTCTGCAGGTTCCATTGCATTCTGAAAAATGCACTGTATGGTGTGCTTTACACGCTGGAGGCATCATCGGTCCATATTTCTTCAAAAACGATGCTGAGGTGGTGCTATACCTCATGCTGCCACCGTAACAATTGATTAATTGAAAGAAAGATTTAGCGATAACATTATTCCGAGAAATGGTCCAATAAATTGGCCTCCAAGATCATGCGACATAACTCCACTGGATTATTTTCTTTGGGGTTATGTCAAGTCATTGTTTTATGCTGATAAACCAGAAACAATAGACGCTTTGGAAGTCAACATAACTCGTGTTATTGATGAAATAAGGCCTGAATTACTCGAAAAAGTGGTCTAAAATTGGTCTGGTCGAATGCGGTTTCTCAGAGCTAGTCAAGGTGGACATATGCCGTAAATTATTTTTGAAAAATAAGTTTCATAAAATTATCTTTCAAATAAAAAAAAATTGGCTTCAATCTTACTTTGAATGTGTTTTATTTTAATTTAAAGTTCTATCACAAAAAAAAACACCCGATAGAAACAATTATAATGGTTTGAATCTGGAACCAGAAAAATATTAAAAATATCTGAGATATTATTGAGGCAAGAATAGAAATTATCAAAAGCAAAGTATATTGTGTGTTTCAGCCATTAAGGAATCTCTAACCATTTTCAAGTAAATACAATATTCACTCGAAATGAATTCAAAAACTTCATTACTTTTCAGCTAAATTTTAGTGGTTTGTTCTCTTTCCTGGCATTTTTACAGCGTCACTTGGGTAAGAACTTATTAAAGATTCATTCACTTTGAAAATCGACATCTTATTAGAGCTAAACAAATTCTCATTCTTATAAAACTCGTAGTTTCTCTGCTAATGCTTCGTGCGAACTACCAACGTAGTTCAAAATGAACGCATCTGAACAAGAATACTTAATGAAATTCACAGTTATTTTTAATTTTTTCATTTCTTTTATTTTGATAACGCCTAAAAGATTTATTTTGGAGTTTACTTCATAAAAAAATCAATCAAGTAAGTTTCGTTTCGACATTCATCGATTTTCAACACTTAAATTTCATAATAGGAAACCAGGTATACTCAACCAAATGAAAGCACTTCGATGATTTCAAAAACAGAAAATAAGGTCTAGATTTTACAGTTTATGACCGAGTGACGTTGACAATTACATTCAGTGATAAATTTTCATGAGTAAATTACTTATAATTGTATAAATGTACTGAAACTTAGTTATTGTACGTACTGTTCCAATTTTGCTTTTCATTCTTCGGAATCTTGGATTCATTCCGAAACTCTAGAAATAGCGAACAAAAATCGCCATAATTTCCAGGCGTTGAAAGGCAATAAAATAATGAATTATTGAAGTGAAGGAAAAACCGAAATATATTGCTAAGGGGAGGAGATAATTATATTTATCTAACGTAAATGTCAAGTTCAAATGAAATCCTTCAATCCAGAAACAATATTCGTCATTACATATTTCACATTCTTTCATGTAGCTACAGAGAATTGAATATAAAAATTGCTTCCTGATAATCATGAGAAAAATCAGAAACATCATATGACATGCAAATAACTATAATAGCAGAACAAACTCATGGCAAACAAAAGAATAAATTCTGAAAAGGAAGTTTTTGACTCGTTGGCTGGTCTATTATTCAGATTCACAAGAACAAAGGCAGTTGATAATTCAGGAAGCTTTAAAATTACGGAGGTTGCTTGTTCTGAAAATCTTTTTGCTGGTGTATCTGTTATATGCAGAGATTCGTTCCTCACGACAGTTTAACATTTTGTGATACATGGAATTGCATTTTTAAGGGTATAAAAAAGGTACCGAGAATCCGGGCTTTTTGCTTAAATTACGTGGGTTCTAATCAAACTTCAAAAGGAAGTAAATTTTGTGATGCATGATATGTTTATTTTATGTTTGTTGATTCCCATTTCGTGCATAAACGAGGGGGAAACCTTGAAATTTAATTTGGCAGCTTATTCGGAATTATTCGTAACATATTAGCTGAATTCAGGCCGCGCAATCTTTGCTGAATATCTCACAACATTTCATTGAAATCAAAACGCCGAGAGACTCAATGTCGTGAATCTTTAAAAGTTTGAGATTAATATCTGAATTGAATGAATGTTAATTAGATAATAAAGGAATTTCCAGTAGCCATGATACAAGGAAAAAATTAGAAAAAAACACAAAAGTTATTCAGTTAAACACAAACAAAGGGGAAGCTTGAAATTCAATTTGGCAGCTTATTCGGAATTTAAATATCAAAACAGATTTATTCTGTTAGCCTCCTACAAATTTAAATCTGAAAAAAATGTATTCAAAATCTTTTAGAATTAAATTAATGGCTTATAAGCACTGCTTAAATTTAGTAGACATATAAAAACAAAACCGAACTAAATATAAATTATCATTTAAATATTTTTATATTAGCCTTCTACATATTTAATTTCAAAAAATTATATTTAATAATTATAACTTCAGGAATTAAATTAAAATAAAATGAACATTTATTAGAAGACATCCAAATGATATAACAAAATCCAATAAATAAAAATTGTTAACCAAAATCCTATAAATTGAATATTTTGAATAGACAAAATTTTGTTCCTGCTGATCAATCTTATGAAAACAAATATCTTTCAAAAAAGTTTAACATAATCTCAAGAATTTCATCATAAAACTATCTTACTTAGAATATTCAATATTATTGGATATCTTACTATGTTACTTTCTATAAAATCTCAGGAAATGTAAAAACATTACTGAAAAACAAGTTTTAAGAGAGACTTTGCTACGTCAGCATTCAAATAAATCATATTCAATAAAATATAACATCAATCAACAACAAATATTTACTCACCCTTCAAAAATTCAGAAAACTTCTGGTAAATGAATACTGAAAAATTTAAATGGAGTAAGGTTAACTACAAATAAATAATTCTGTGGTTTACCCTTGATCTAAAAGATTGAAAGACAATTTAACGGCCTCTGTTATAGCACAAGAACTATCTGTATAAAGAATGTTAAGGAAACCAAATAATTATATATTATGAATAAAATAACATCAATAGAGGTTAATACTTGATAGAAGGTATATAAAATTATTTAAATATTGTAATATTAGCCTTCAAAAAATTATATTTAATAATTATAAATTCAGAAATTAAATTAAAATAATGTCATATAAGTACCACTTAGATCAAACGACATATAAAATAAACATTCATTATAAGACAATCCAAATGATATAACAAAATCCAATAAATATAATTTGGTAACCAAAATTCTATAAATTAAATATTTTGAATAGACAAAATTTTGTTTCTGCTGATCAATCTTATGAAAACAAATATTTTTCAAAAATGTTTAACATAATCTTAAGAATTTCACAATAAAACTATCTTACTTAGAATATTCAATATTATTGGATATCTAACTAAGTTACTTTCTATAAAATCTCAAGATATGTCTTATAAGGAATGTTTATTTTATATGTTGTTTGATATTAGTGGTACTTATATGACATTATTTTAATTTAAATCCTGAAGTTATAATTATTAAATATAATTGTTTGAAATTAAATATGTAGAAGGCTAATGTTAAAATATTTGAATAATTTTATATACCTTCTATCAAGGATTAACCTCTATGTTATAAATAATTAATTAAAATTACTAAATAAATACCTAAATAAGACAAATTTTTTTTTCAGATGTTATATTTATGAAAACCAACCCTTTTTCAAAAATGCAAAATTCAATTTTAAAAACTTCTTCAAAACTAATTTATTTGAAATATTTAATATATTAAACTATTTAAATAAGTTACTTCAAAAATCTCGCAAAACATGTAGTACATCGTCATAAAACAATTTGAAATTAAATAGGATCTTCATTAGGTCTACTTCACATTTGATTAGGACTGATGAAGATCTTATTTAATTTGAAATTGTCCATCACTTTCAAGTTGTTCGATGCCAAAATCAGAAAATAACCGACCTTCATGGTGGTCAAATGGCTTGAACCAGTTGAATTTTAGGATGTAAACCCAAATATTTTCCTTATATTCTCCGAATTGTTGTTTGAGAAAGATTTAACTGTTGAGAACGACGTGGAACCGATAAATTTGGATTTTATCTTACACTTGCTACAACCAAGTCAATATTCCCTTATATACGTGCATTTCTTTGTCGTACTAGTACACTTGTATCGTGTAAAGAAAATATATTTTCAAATTTGTCTACAATACGACGAGAAGTCAGTCTATTAACTGAATAATGTCGTCCATGATTTTTTTTTATTTCTCACAATTTCAACAAATAAGCACTGATGTTGAAATAATTCAACAATTTCTAAACGCTGTTGAAGCGTGTATCCATGATTACCATTTTAAATTGTCATTTCTATCGGAAAACTCGTTATTAATTTTGATAATAATAATAGAACTATTTCTAATTTATTTCAATGGTACTGACGCACGTTTCATCTATATTTGATAAAGTTCTTCAAAAACAAGATATATAGTTTTGGATATTAGGATCAAATTTATAATTTTTAAAGAAAGAAGAGTTAAACAAATGGCCCTCTGACTGTTTTGAAACCTCTTGGTATTCTCTTGAGATTAATTTTCAACTAGTCCTTTCAAATATTGCAAAAAGGTGTTTAAGAGCATTCAGTTCATATTTATAAAGGAGAGAATATATGAAATAAATGAATATATAATTCCAATTCTTATTGAAAAAACTGAATTTCATTACACAATTGCTTTCAATATTCAGTTACTGCACACATCGTTACCCTCACTCAAAAATACATTGTTTTTCTGTATTTGAAGTTGCATAAATAGTTGATATTGAGCCTTGAGGGCATGCAAATATTGATAATGTTATTAAGTATATCAATACTGTTTATAGTTGCGTAGCCTAATTCATTCATTTGGATTCGCTATTCAGTCTGTAATGTAGAATTTTCGTTGAAATGTCAGAAAAGAAGTATTAGTCGATTAATTTTCCTGCTGAAGCTGGTTGTATATTTGTAGTAGTGAATTCCATTGAAAACAAGTTTTTTACATTGAAGTTTCGTATTTACCATCAGAGTGATTATGAGGTTAGTATTAATATTAGTAATAGTTTGTTATTTGTAATTGTTCACCAAAATAATTATTCTTTCAGCCTTCCAATAATTTTTTTTAAATGCGGAGGTGTCAAGATGTTTATTTAGAAGAAAGATCGTCTACTGTTGCGCTAATACAACAATCAGTCAATGATGTATTGCAAATCTGTGTGGGATATCTCAATCAACGGTTCCACGCTTTGAGCCAAAAACTGCACGTGAACCAACACGCTGAAGCTGCTCGGAAGTATCATTGTGGTAGAAAACCTTCACGTTTGAAGAATCTGGCTCTGAAGTACAGAAGGACAAGTTACTGTTAAATCAAAAACAAATTTCAAGGGGGCTGTTCTGTATCTGTGGCTTCGATACTGACAAATTTGTATGGCGTAGAGTTCAAATATCGAAGACCAGTTTAAAAGCCAAAATTGACACAAGACATGATCAAAAAGCTTGAAGACTGGCAGAGAGTAAGTGATTGTAAATATATTTTTTTATAATTTACAATGGCTATTGAATATTCTCAGGTTCCAACCCCGCTTAGGTGGAAGATCGTACTCCCAAGAATTTGCAATCAAAAGATGTCCCCCTCTAAATAAAATTGACCTATCGTGGAATTTTTCGGAAAAACTCTTACTTATTCATACAACACCAGTGTGAATGGAAGTTATATATTGAAAATGATGAAGTATTTGAATATTGCAGATCATAGCTGGAATTAATTATCCGGAACCTCTACAGATTCAAATCTAAATGAATCTCAAGAAAACATTTAGAATTAAATTTTTAAAAAACATGTCTTAGAAAACACTGTAAAACTTCATAGACATATATATTGTCATCACATGTGATGGAAATCAACCAATGAAGAATCAAAATAAATATAAAAAAATGCTCAAATTATTTAGACATCACCTTATACAGACATGTTTCGATTGGATTTTAAGGAATCAAGAGTTTCATCACCAAAAAATGTTCAACATATAATTCAAAAAGGCTTTTTTTATTTTCTTTTTGAAGAATATATAGCACATTCTCGAAAAAAGAACCTGATAAATGAGGACCCAAATCTCTTCAGTAAGGAGTTATCTGAATAAACAAAATAATCATTAAAAAATATATGAAATACGTTTTTCACTAGATATTTCTGCAACAACTAACCAATTTTTGGATAAGTTATATCACAGAAATGTACAATGAGAGAAGATACGACTTAGACTCAGCATTAGATAATTGTCACGTGCATGTGAAAATTTACTACGAAGAAGTATTTGAATATTATAGATAATAGCTGAAGTTAATTCTCCGGAACCCCTACAGATTTAGATCTAAATGACACTCATAAGAACATTTAGAATTAAATTTAAAAAAAAAGTGTTATCTAGGACATTTTTTCTTAAATTTAATTCTAAATGTTTTCATGAGATTCATTCAGATTTAAATCAGTAGAAGTTCCAGAGAATTTAATCCAGCTATTATCTGTAATGAATGGAAGTTTACCATATTTGTTCAAAAGCTACAAGAATACCAGCTTTTTGAAAGAGCTTTTGTAATGAGAGTTTGTTTCGAAGAATTTCTTAATTTTATGTTGGATATTTTTAGAGTGGAATTTGCTGTCTCCGCTAAATGTTTGTTGAGTAAACCTGATCAATATCCTATATTTTTTTTTGGATTCTTTTATTTCCTTTTGATACTGTGTGATTAGTGTTAATTCCATATGTCCATATTGAAACAATCATTTTATTTGTATTCACTTATCTAACTTATGATTAACGAGCAGATATTCAGCTTTGAATGAAAGAGAAGTCAGTTTAATTTCTGTTCAATATACCCTGTTCAACTCCAAGGAATAGATCCAATCCCCACTAGAAGGTCTGAAGATAATCTCCGGTTGCAATCACCTCTGCATTTGACTTCAAACGTTCTCCATCCCCGAATTTCTCCCGATTTAGAAAATAATGAATACCAGCGAAACCCAGCGAAGAAGGTGGATATTCCCACAATTCGTCTTCCAGATTTCGAATAGGAGTATTTTTCAATCCAGCGTCTAAATCTTACATCCGTGCAATTTATCCTTTGTGCGAATCTCTTTCCATTCTGTTTCGAATCAACAATAGACATTCGGTTAGAAGAATATGTTCACAGTTTGAAACAAGTGTAATTTTCCGCATAATTAATAGTTGTGTTATATAGAAGGATTCTGGATTTGGAGGAAATTTAAATTAATATTAGGAAAATCAATAAGTTCCAGCAATGTCTGGGTGTACCGCAGGTGGAGTAGGACTTCTAATTTGAGCAACTCTAAGTACGTTTTTCCGGGCGACACAATATGCAAAATAACTTTGTCGGCGTATTGCGGCCGTTTTTCTCGCAATGTTCTGCTCAAACGCATCAATTGTCGGTATCAAATGTCGGTAGACATCCCTTGTGATTCTCCGGCATATTCTATAACCTCAAACATGTCGATATCAACGAGCTATGATTTGCGTTCTGTTATCATTTGAAGTAAACTTCTGCAGAATTGCAGCGAATCCTTGTCTTATCTTACGGTGTACATTTTCTGAGTGAAACACACTGTTTCAAGTGATTCAAAAAATACGAAATTGGTGATTACGACGTAAAGAACGAAAAGCGTGGAAAACCCCCGTAAAAATTCACAGAAAACGAGTTGCAAGCCTTATTCCATGAATATAATACTCAAGCATCAATAAGAACTCGCGGATCAATAGAATGTAACGCAGAAAGCCGTCTCAATCGTTTGAAAGCAATGGA
Organism: Megalocaria dilatata; assembly: GCA_034642435.1. Lineage (NCBI taxonomy): Eukaryota > Metazoa > Arthropoda > Insecta > Coleoptera > Coccinellidae > Megalocaria > Megalocaria dilatata. The sequence goes on from CM067856.1 coordinate 46,876,588, forward strand.
AAAGATTATGAAAGTGGGTTCCGTATGAACTGATAGAAAGTCGTGAATCATAGGTGAATTCAAGTAAGCTATCGACATCCACTGCAAGACTAAATCGCTTTGTAAAGAAGGAACTTATCTGTATTAGGTGGGATCAAAAGGGTGTAATATATTATATAAAATAGAAAGGCTTTTTACTTGATAGAAGAAATATAACAAAATTTGAATATCAAAACAAATTGAAATATGTTTATCTTCTACAATTTTAATTTCCAAAAGAATTTTTTTTTTTATTCAAAAAACTTTTAGAATTAAATTAATGTCTAAAACAAGCACCGCTTACATTTAATAGACGTATATAATCAAAACTCAATATACATTATTTATTTCATTTGACATTGTATATTGAGTTTTGATTATATACGTCTATTAAATGTAAGCGGTGCTTGTTTTAGACATTAATTTAATTCTAAAAGTTTTTTGAATAAAAAACCTTTTAGAATTAAATTAATGTCTAAAACAAGCACCGCTTACATTTAATAGACGTATATAATCAAAACTCAATATACATTATTTATTTCATTTGACATTGTATATTGAGTTTTGATTATATACGTCTATTAAATGTAAGCGGTGCTTGTTTTAGACATTAATTTAATTCTAAAAGTTTTTTTATTCAAAAAACTTTTAGAATTAAATTAATGTCTAAAACAAGCACCGCTTACATTTAATAGACGTATATAATCAAAACTCAATATACATTATTTATTTCATTTGACATTGTATATTGAGTTTTGATTATATACGTCTATTAAATGTAAGCGGTGCTTGTTTTAGACATTAATTTAATTCTAAAAGTTTTTTGAATAAAAAAAATTCTTTTGGAAATTAAAATTGTAGAAGATAAACATATTTCAATTTGTTTTGATATTCAAATTTTGTAATATATTATAAGCTGCTGAAACCTGATGATTTCGTTAACACTCATATCTAACAGCAAAAAATCGACTGAAATTATGTATCACGTAAAAAACGCCCAGAGTATGGCAAAAGGCAATACAAAGTCATTTTACTCCATCACACAGGGCAAAATGGATCAGGGAAACTATCGAAGCGTAAGTATATACTAGAACATGCGGCTTATTCTTCAGACATAGCTCCGTCGGATTATCATCTATTCGAATCATTGGGGCACGTTCTCACTGAATAAGCTTCAATTAAAATGAAAATTTAAGAAAATAACTCAATAACTAGATTATTTTAAATAAATTATTTTCAATCATTTTCAAACAACAGACCTCTTATTATCTTATTGTTTCACAAGAGGAACTATTTTCGCTTGTGATAAAATATTATTATAGCCATTTTTGATATATTTCTTGAATATACAAAGTTGTGGAAAGGTAAAGCTGATGAAAATTCACCATGATATTAAATATATTTCAAGATTCATTTTTCTACGTTTTTAATGCTATGGACCACAAAAAATTCTACACAAATTTCAAATAACTTTTCATTTCTTGCTAAGATTCCAACTTGGTTAGAGTTATATTTTTCGAGTTAGTAAGAAAACAATTCTCAAATATAAAAGTAAATCAGAAAATGTTAACCATTTACGAAGTTGATCTTCCATATGCGCTTAAAATCTACCCAAATAATGACAATTTTATGACTGTACCTTCGAAAGTTACGTGCTCACAAAAGAGGCGGTGGAACAGATGAAGAAATCGTGATGATGTTCAATTCTGTTCATCCGTCAGTTCTCAAGAAAAATAACTTTCGAAAAAATAACACAGAATATTCTATACTGCCTGGTTTCAGCCGTTACTATTTGGTGGTTGATCACAATTAAAACAAGTTTTAGAAATTACTATGTTTTACTACCAATAAATTGATATTTTAGACATTCAATTGTGACTCGAGTTTCGCGAATTAACTATCCCATCTTTGTTGTCTGAAGATAGGATAGTTGATTCCCGAAATTCGAGCCACAATTAAATGTTTGAATATTAAAACAAATTAAAATATGTTTATCTTCTACAATTTTAATTTCAAAAAATTTTTATTCAAAAAAACTTTTAGAATTAAATTAATGTCTAAAAGTTTTTTTGAATAAAAAATTTTTGAAATTAAAATTGTAGAAGATAAACATATTTTAATTTGTTTTGATATTAAAATTTTGTTATATTTCTTCTATCAAGTAAAAGGCCTTTCTATTTTATTTTATATATGATATATAATTATATTTTGGATTCAACAAATCTCATTATGGAATGTCAATGAATTTAAATAAGCCTTAAAATAACTCACACTGTTTTTAGATTCTGTTAGAACATAGATCAATCTTGAATTATAAAGATGATCTATGTCTCGAAACATTATTCATTTAGACGTGGTACGTTGTTTGATATAGGTTAGTTTTTTGATTTTGATATTTTGAATATATTTCAGGACTGAAGACGGAATTGCTCAGAATTATATTTGTTCTTTGAAGATATAGTGCATGCTTTGAGAGATTTCTGAATTTACTCATTCGAATATTTGAATATATTAAATATTTCAAATAAATTATATTCTTTGAGAAGTTCTTTAAGTGTGTTCATGTTTTTAAAAGGCAATTGGTGTTCTTAAAGGTAAGATCAGAAACAAAATTTTGTCTCCTTTAAATATTTATTTATTAATTTTAATTACTTTCGTATATCTGTTGGTTTATTTATTCCATTTGACATTATATATTGAGTTTTGATTATATACGTCTATTAAATGTAAGCGGTGCTTGTTTTAGACATTAATTTAATTCTAAAAGTTTTTTTGAATGAAAATTTTTGGAAATTAAAATTGTAGAAGATAAACATATTTTAATTTGTTTTGATATTCAAATTTTGTTATATTTCTTCTATCAAGTAAAAGGCCTTTCTATTTTATTTTATATATAATATATAATTATATTTTGGATTCAATAAATCTCATTATGGAATGTCAATGAATTTAAATAAGCCTTAAAAATAACTCACACTGTTCTTTGATTCTGTTAGAACATAGATCAATCTTGAATTATAAAGATGATCTATGTCTCGAAACATTATTCATTTACACGTGGTACGTTGTTTGATATAGGTTAGTTCTTTGATTTTGATATTTTGAATATATTTCAGGACTGAAGACGGAATTGCTCAGAATTATATTTGTTCTTTGAAGATATAGTGCATGCTTTGAGAGATTTCTGAATTTACTCATTCGAATATTTGAATATATTAAATATTTCAAATAAATTATATTCTTTGAGAAGTTCTTTAAGTGTGTTCATGTTTTTAAAAGGCAATTGGTGTTCTTAAAGGTAAGACCAGAAACAAAATTTTGTCTCCTTTAAATATTTATTTATTAATTTTAATTACTTTCGTATATCTGTTGGTTTATTTATTCCATTTGACATTATATATTGAGTTTTGATTATATACGTCTATTAAATGTAAGCGGTGCTTGTTTTAGACATTAATTTAATTCTAAAAGTTTTTTTGAATAAAAATTTTTTGAAATTAAAATTGTAGAAGATAAACATATTTTAATTTGTTTTGATATTCAAATTTTGTTATATTTCTTCTATCAAGTAAAAGGCTTTTCTATTTTATTTTACAATTAAATGTGTAAAATATCAATTTATTGGTAGTAAAACATAGTAATTTCCACAACTTTTTTTAATAGATTCTTGATTGTTTCGGTCTCTACCTGACGGAAATTCATCGTATATGATTTCGGGAATTAACTATCCCATCTTCAGACAACAAAGATGGGATAGTTAATTCCCGAAACTAGAGTCACAATTAAATGTCTAAAATATCAGTTTATTGGTAGTAAAACATAGTTATTTTTACAACTTTTTCTAATAGATTCGTGATTGTTTCGATCTCTACTTGACGGAAATTCATCGTATATGATTTGAAGTAAAATACTTTATTCCCATTTATATTTATTGTTCACAACAATTGTTTCGTCAATTACATATTGACTTCATCGGGTGAGTATGGTAATTGTGACCATACTCACACTTTATTTCCGCTTATATTCAGTGTTCACAACAATTCTTTTGTCAATTACATATTGACTTCATCGGGTGAGTATGGTAACTGACTCACCCGATGAAGTCAATATGTAATTGACGTTTCACGAAACCATATTACTTCTTTGTTGACCAATAGTTTGGAGGAGAAGGTAGTTCTGTTATTATGTAACGGGTAATTTTTAGAGAGTGATAGAACTTTCGATAGGGATAACTCTGATTTGACAGAAGGTAAGAACCATGTTGTTTTGACATTTATTTTCAGTAAGCATTGACAAATTATCATGGAAAGATTCACACCGCAACAACGGTTACAAATTGTTGAAATTTATTTTCAAAATCAGTGTTCTATTCGCCAAACTTATAGAGCACTTCGTAAAATTTATGATTAACATAACCGTCCATCAGAACAGCTTATTCGTTGAACAATCGATAGATTTCGGAAAACATTTTCTCTACTCAATGTAACAACAACAACACAAAGAACTGTACGTACAGAAAAAAATAACGCTGCTGTAAGTCATATTGTTAATGATGATCCAGATTTGTCTATTCGTCGACGTTCACAACAAACTGGACTCTGTACATGCACCACATGGAAATTTTGCGAAAAGATCTTGGTCTGCACCCAACTGATTCAGGAACTAAAGCCACTCGACCATAATAAGCGTCGTTTGTTTGCTGACTGAGCTCTAGAACAGCTTGAAATTGATCCGCTTTTTTATCGTGAAATTGTGTTTAGTGATGAAGCTCATTTCTGGTTGAACTACTATGTAAACAAGCGAAATTGACGTATATGGAGTGAAAACAATCCTCAAGAAGTTCTGCAGGTTCCATTGCATCCTGAAAGTGCTTTATACGTTGGAGGCATCGTCGGTCCATATTTCTTTAAAAACGATGCTGGAGCTAATGTTAGAGTGAATGGTGCTCGTTGCAGATCGATGATCAGTGATTATTTGTTTCAAAATTTGAATGGTATCGACCTAGAAGTGTTTTGGTTCCAACAAGATAGTGCTACATCTCATGCTGCTACCGTAACAATTGATTTATTAAAAGAACGATTTGGCAATAACATTATTTCAAGAAATCGTCCAATTAATTGGCCTCCAAGATCATGCGACATAACTCCACTGGTCATTGGTTTATGCTGATAAACCAGAAACAATAGACGCTTTAGAAGCCCTGAATTACTCTAAAAAGGGGTCCAAAATTGGTTTGGTTGAATGCGGTTCCTCAGAGCTAGTCGTGGTGGACATATGCCGGAAATTATTTTTAAAACATAAATGTCATAAATTATCTGTCAAATAAAAAACAATTTGGCTTCAATCTCTAATTTAAATGTGTTTTATTTCAATTCAAAGTTCTATCACTCTAAAAAAAACACCCAATATTTCGACCTTTAACTTTCTTCACACCGTACACTATTAGTGCTGTCTCTGACTCTTGACCACGGTCGTCAACCTTTAAACTAGTGCATATAATGGCAACATTAGAGAGCAAAATGGCTAATGTCTTCTTCAACGGCAAATCACGATTCTGCCTAAGTTGGTATTGTCAAGTCCAGATTTCGTAATGCATGTGTTGGTTACAGCTAATATTCAAGCAGCATTTGTACGTGAAAAACAATTCTAATTCTTATTCTTCAAACTCCAAGCATCATGGGGATGCGCCACTAATGACGTAGGCTGGAAATATCCCGAAATTCTTCCATACAAATACCTTTTTCAATAACGTGCGAAACTTCGTCAGGCATTTCTTTCGTGTTAAATATGACTAGTTGGCCAACAAATAATTGCAATTGCGTGCAAGCAATAAGTATTGGTATTTATAGTTCTGACTGATGTGGGAATATCGAATGCCAGCACAACCTTTCATGAAGACTAGTTCACGAAATGTCTTTGGTTTCCCGACTGGAAATTCATGGGTCAAAAACGAAATTATGACTATTCAATCTCAATATGAAATTGTCACGTTTTCGCTTCCACACATTGTATTTTATGCAAAACACACTCTTTAGTAAGAGTTATAGCATATAATGAACATGGTGAAAAGCACTGACGTAAAGTCAGAGGCTTTTGCACGCTTGTTCATATAACCCACGATCCTCACAAAATATTTTATTATGATTTTCGAAATGTATCTTCCAAAAATTTTGTATTAGCCTTCTTGTTGTTATTTTACATGTGAATGATAAATTTAAACTGTATCGTGAGACTGTCGATGTGGTTTCCTTAGCGCTCAACGCTGCTCCGCTCACAAAATTTTTGTGCTTGTTTTGAATATTCTAATGATACTATCCTCACGAAATTCTACAAGAACATGTGCGTTAGTGTTAGCCTCCTAATCCCCAAATTTCAGAACAATAAGATTTATACTTTGGGAAATATCAATAAAAATAAGTGAAACTTTAGAATATAAATAGCAAACTCAACCAGGATATCTACATTCTGTCAAGAAAGTACCGGGAATTATCGATTTAAATCTGGCGGGGCAATGAGGCAGGTAAAATTTTTTTTTCCTAGGTTGGTACCAGTGTCCTTAATTACTATGCCAAGCTTGAGCGGGATCTGTCAACTAGTGTGTTTGCAACAGCTGATTAAGTCAGTCGATGTCAGAGTGCATGCCGATTTTTACTATGGGTGATTACGTTGAGCAAAGAATTTGTTTAAAGTTTTGTGTTGCAAATGAATTTTCGTGTGCCGATGCATTGAAAATGTTGCAAAAGGCCTTTGGTGATAATGCTTGTGCATATCAGTGGTACAGAGCCTTCAAGGACGGTCGTGAAGTGGTCGCCCATCGACGGCTTCGATCGAAGATAACGTCGATAAAATTAAGGAAAGGGTGCTGGAAAACCGTCGTACCAGCTTGAGAGAGATAGCACATGATCTTAAGATATCCCACGAGTCCGCACGTACGATTTTGATTGATATTTTGGGCATGAGAAAGATGGCCGCACGACTCGTACCGAAAGACCTGAATTTTCTTCAAAAACGTCATCGCGAACAGTTTGCTTCAGACATGCTGGATCGCTGTAATTCCGATTCTACATTCATGGAACGCATTATAACTGGTGATGAGACCTGGGTCTACGAGTACGATATGCAAACAAGCCAGCAATCATCGGAATGGGTGGCAAAAAATGAGCCGAAACCGAAAAAACCACGCCAAAGCCGCTCGAAAATGAAGGTGATGCTCATTGTTTTCTTCGATATCCGTGGCGTGGTGCACTACGAATTCGTTCCAGAGGATCATACGGTAAACAAGGAGTATTACCTAGGCGTTATGAAACGTTTGCGTGAGCGTATCCGTAAGAAGCGGTCAAATTTGTGGGCGTACAACTGATGGATTTTGCATGACGATAATGCGCCTTCTCACCGAGCTACGATTGTGACTGACTTTCTCGCCAAAAACTCAACAAACGTGCTTCAGCAACCACCGTATTCGCCGGATTTGGCTCCCTGCGACTTTTTCCTCTTCCCAAAACTAAAATTGCCCCTTCGTGGCACCCGTTTTGAGTCAATTGAAGCCATAAAACAAAATTCGGCGCGAGAGCTGAAGTCCATCTCGGAAAGCGCCTATAAAAAATGTTTCGATAATTGGAAGTGCCGTTGGCATAGATGTATTGGAGCAAATGGAGCCTATTTTGAAGGCGACCCAATAAATTTTGACGATTATATGAAAATGTTGTTTTAATTGAAAATTCCCGGTACTTTCTTGACAGAGTAGTAGACCTCAAACCTACCTCGGAAGTTTCAAGGCTCTAGCCCTTTTTGTTCGAAAGTTAGCTTGTTTCTGGCCGAATCGGCCGGACAGAATGACTTTTGGCCTAGGATTCTTCGTCAATGAGTCTAACTCAGTCATTTACTACATTTTCGGCTCCAAATATTCTAAAATTTTGGCGAAATTTGCGCGAAACAATAACACGCTGTTTCCTGCAACTAGCACGCAAAAATAAATTCACGAGTATTATCGTTCTTATGCCCTTTTTTTGAATTATGAATATTCTTCCAGCTTCTGAGGAGTTTGCCAAAGTAGGATTTCATATGTAAAAAAATTGTTAACTAAAGTATAGTAAACAGTTAAAAAGGACTTCAAAGGCAAGTAATTTTACTCTACTCATTGCATAGTAAAAATTATTAAATTTTTGACTACTGTTCAATATGTTTACTCCACTTCAAGTTATTACTATATGGATGCCGAGAAACTGCTTGCAATCTTTAGATGTGAAAACATTAGCCAAGTCGTTAATGACTAATTTACTATGATTGGCATTAAGTTTTTTAATACCTGTTATACTTACATAGCACCATTCCACAAAGCACCGTACGAATATTTCATAAAATCTTTTCTATTTCCAAAGATATTTGTAGTAACTGCTATTGAGGTGTTATCAGCAAGCAAGGTTATTTTACATATTTGTGGGAGCAAATCAAGATCCCGATAAGTTGCAGCTAGTGATTAATAAATATGATATGTATGAGCTGTCCCAGAACTGAACCCAGTTGTACTCCAATATGCGCTTTATTTTCGGAAGAAAAGCAGTTATTAACTCGGACACACAGTTCTATCGATCTGACTCAGTAATACATTTCTGAAATTCGAATTAAACCATTTACCAATCACGATTTGAACTCTTATACATATTGAACCAACAACGGTGCACTTGACTGAGTTGAGCAAAAAAAAAGTGCTGTGAATTCGTGCTGCGCAGTAACAAGTTTTTTAAAACTTTGTTGAGGTAGTTATTCATTATACAGCGTGTCCCAAAAACGTATCTGGTATTTGTTTTGGCGCTGCATTTCAGTGGCAGGGCATCGTGGTGTCCGCAACCTTGTAGAGTTTTAGTCACAATGCAGCAGTACCCGGGAACGCATTACGCTTCTTGCGTACGAGCATATTACCGCAAAGCTGATCCAATAGTGGTTTCTCCATATTTGTATCGTGCGGAATATCGTACACGCCATACACCAAGTGTCGACAGCATTAGAAGATGGATCCGGATGTTCGAGAATACAGGTACGATGGTAAAAATTCAACATTCTGGACGTCATCGTTCAGTCCGCGAAGAAGAAGCGATTCGAGAAGTAGAGGCGTCAGTTCGTCGAAATCCATCCGAATGCGAGGCCGATCATTAAACATAAACAAATTGTCATTGCATTTGATTTTAAAGAAAGATTTGCATTTTAAGCCTAAAAAATTCAATTGGTTCAAGAATTGAATGATACAAACTATGCTAATCGATTGAATTTTGCCAACAAAATGTTACGGCGGTTCAACAATTTTGATAACATACTCTTCAGTGATGAAGGAAACTTTCATCTGAATGGTCATGTCAATAAACAGAATTGTCGGTATTGGGCAGAGGAAAATCCGGAACGACAGCATGAACGACCCCTGCACAGCCCAAAGGTCATTGTTTGGGCCACTATGTCTGCTAGAGGCATAATCGGTCCTTATTTTCATGGAGATCGACGAGGCCGACCACTAAATGTGAATAGTGACCGTTATTGCGATATGCTGGGTCCAGAGTTACAGGTATTTCAAGGTTTCATCTCAAGAACGTGGTTTCATCAAGATGGAGCCACTTGCCATACATCACATCAAGCAATGAAAGCTGTTAGCCAGTTATTCCCTAATAAGGTTATTTCGCGTAGGGGTAACATCAACTGGCCTCCCAGAAGTCTTAACCTTGGTCCACTGGACTATTTTGCATGAGGATGGCTTAAAAGTACGGTCTATGAGAATAATCCGATAAACCTGACACAATTGAAGCAAAACATCAGGTCAGAAATGGCAGCAATATCGAGAACTATGTGTCAGCATGTGATCGCCAATCTTCGTTCCCGATTAGAAGAGTGTCAGCAGCGTAACGGTCCCCATTTAAATAAGATCATCTTCTCCGAATAATTTTACATTTTGTTGATTTTCAGTAGTTTTTGTTTTATCGAAGTAACAAATATCCGATTCTCTTTTTGGATGCCTTGTACTGTTGAAAACAGAACGTCTAAATACTTTGAAGAATACACTAAGGATAGAAATAGGTTATGTATATAATTCTCAATATCGCGCACAATATCTATTTTAAAGATCGGAAAAACAATTGCTCTCTTAAGAGATAGGATTGTCCATGCTGACAAGTTGACAGACAAGTTGATTATATGTTCAAAATGCTTACCAATATCAGCATCTATCAACCTTAAATACGTGTGGATATGAAGTAAGCTCCAGTGCTTTTCTTATTTTTAGGTGAAATAGTAACGCTTACCACTTCATGCTCATAAACTGAATGAAAAATTCATTTTCATTCAGTTTTTCAGTAACAATTTCTGCTAGCTCACCATCTTCACCCTATGGGACACCATCACAAAAAAGTACAATAGACCTATCATATCTACCTCTTCGGCCAAACAGACTATTTATCAAATATTTGATTGACTCGGTCTTTACTTGGTAAAAACTCATTTTAATTAAAAAATATCGTTTAATAATGGAAATTCCACTCAGTTCAATTTTAGCAGAAATTTTCATGGATAATCTAGAATCAAAAATACACCTAAATCCGATACGCAAATATTTCCTTTATTGGTATAGATATGGAGATCACATATTTTTGTTGTTTCAAAGGCACCGACCAACAACTGCATATCATCACGAAGTTCATTAACAAACTCCACTCAAAAATCAAATTCACATTCGAAGAAGAAAAGAACCACAGTATTAATTTTCTTGACCTAACAATAACAAGACTGGATAATTTACATGATTTTAGTATTTTTCATAAGCCAACACACACAGACATTACAATACATAAAACTTCAAATCACCCCACCAACCAAAAGATGTCAACATATAATAGTTTTATTCATATATTACTGAATGTCCCTTTGAATTCAGCTAACTTTTGAAAGAATAAAATATTATAAAACAAATAGCGTCAAACAACGGTTACAACCCCTTTCTTATAGACAAAATGGTATCCAATAAACAAAAGAGGATACTACACAGTAATATTTTTTCTGAATTATCTGAAAATATTGCTAAATATTTCAAAAATATTTTCAATTACAACGCAGCTTTTAAACCCATTAATAACTTTAGTACCTACATAAAAAACAATAAGGATCGAACAAATAAAGAAAATAAATCTGGAGTCCACAAGTTGACTTGCAACGATTGCCCTTTATTATACATTGGCCAGACAGGTAGATCATTCAAGAAAAAAATCCAAGAACACCAAAGGAATTATACAGGTATGGAAAAGATAGTAGGAAACATAGGAAATTCAGAGTTAATCAAAAATGCAGTCGAGCAGTGGAAAAATCAAAACCTCAGCGTGATGCGATGACGAATAAATGATTGTTTTATCACAATGGCAGTGCGCAATGTTGATGCTTCCATAGAAAGGCTATGCAGTCTGCTTTCACTCCCCACTACCATTGAGAAAGATCAGTCGTTTGTTGGTCATCGCATCGCGTTGAGTTTTTGATTCTTCCACTGTTCCACAGCATTCTTGATTAACACTGAATTGCCTATGTTTCCGACTGTCTTTTCCACACCTGTATTTCTAATTCCGTACATTCGACATATGCTAATCATCTTAAGGAATTCATGCATAATTTCTACAATAACTATGAAATTATCCACGTCGAAAGCAAAAGTTTTAGATTAACACTTTTAGAATTTCTTGAAATCAACAGGTACAATGCCCGTAAAATCCTTTTGAACGAACCAGCAGATGTTGACAGAAGTCTCCATTACTGAATATCTTTCCCTAATGGCATTTTATAGCGGCAAACTCCAATAAACACCTTGAGTTTTTATGACTTGTTCTTCCATTATTTTGACACGTACCTAACAATGTATTTAAACTCGATTACACTGAACACCATCAGCTAGTAGAATGTAGATACCTGAAGAAGCCACATAGTGGTGAAACAATTGTTGAATTATAAATATTTTTGTGAAAATTAAAATACTGTCTTCCATATATTTTTTAATAAGACTGTTTATCATACTCCAAACTGTTTCATTTTCGTTATCGCATATGTTGTAATTTCACCACGAAAATTGAGTTCAATATTTCTTCATGATAAATTGTAAGAAGATTCAGCTAGTTTTTATAAATTATAAAGGTGGGCTATCTAGAGTTTGCATTTTGAACTAGTGATTATTTCGAGTCTGGCAACACTTATTGTCATTCGTGTTTTGACAAAAAGTTATTTTAATTTTTAACATTAATGAAATGGTTCGATTTATGCCTGAACAAAATTAGGAAATATTAAAAACTCATTCAAATCTATCCAAACTGTTAGAAATTTACGTGGAAAATAGAATAGAAATGAAATGTCCCCACGGCAATTTGTGGATCAATTTTTAAATTGGAACTAGATCGTTATTTGATTAAACAACCCGTTCACATTCATGTCCAGTGAGCACACCTGAATATATTGCTGGTGTAGCTCAGAATGTGGATAAAGATTCATTAACATCAACCCGTTTTCGTACTCAAGAACTTAATATTTATCGCCCTTCTCTAAGGAGAGAAAAGATCTCGGTATGAAGGCTACAATGTTCAACTAGTGCAATAAGTGAAGCCTCCGATACGTTTTCACTTCACCCAATGGGCTAATGATTGCATGGCCGAAGATGAGCATTTCCCAGAAATATCATATTCAGCGAAGGAGCTCATTTTCACCTCGGAGAATATGTGAATATGCAAAACTCTCGCATTTGGGAATTAGAGAATTCACACATTATTGTGGAAAAGCCGATATATCAACATCGAGAAACTGTTTGGTGCGGATTTTGGTCCGGTGACATCATCAGTCCAATTTTCCTCGAAAATGAGCAAGATGCCGCCGTCAACCAATTTTTCTTTCCCAAAATACAAAAGGGCGATAAGAGCGACATTTGGTTTCAACAAGACGGGGCCATTTACCACACAGCAAATTTAGCCATCGATCTTTTGCGCATCGTTTCTGAAAGTCGAAATGCTTATCAATTGGCCGCCTCGCAGCTGAGATTTGACTCCGTTGGACTATTTTTTATGGGGATTCGTTAAGGATAAGTGTTACGCTAACCATCCAGAAACGATTGATGCCTTGAAACAAGAAATCGAAGTTGCCATTCATGAGATTGACAATCGACAAGGTATTGAAAAATTGGATTGATCGGATGGGATACTATAGAGCCGGTCGAGGCGGTCATTTGAATGATATTGTTTTTCATTGGTAAATGTCAAGGTTTAACTTTGCTAATGAACTCATAGCTTTGAAGAAATATTAATTAGTTTTTTATTTACAGCCTATCAAAAACGCAAATTTTAAATGACTCACTTGCTGTGATTAATTCCATGGCATTTGGAATTACGGTATACAAAAACAGTCATCCTAACTAGATGCATCTAAGATTGATATGAAACGAAATGGAAATCTTGGTGGTCGTTGTAATTTTCAACAATAATACCTGTGTCATTGTATCAGGGTCACGCCTTTTAGTATTCTCAAAACCATTTCCAATATAATGCTCAAATAAACAATCCTGGTTTTACTGTAATTTTCCCCAAATTTCTACTCACGTTGCTTCACAATGTTCGTGAAAATTGAAAAACTTACCTTCTAATAAAAAGATGAAGATAAGATAGTTCCTCCAGCTCATTTTCAATGCCAGTGAATGCACTAAATCCACAGAAGAATCGTTCAAAAAACACTCATCACCAAAATTTGCGGAAACACTTCAACGAACCTATCTCAAAAAATCCCTCATTCGATCATATCGTAATTTTCATATTCCATTATATACTCGAAAAAATGTTTTGAGATGTTTTGTTCGGATTGCTGCACGATACCGTTAGAAGAAAATTCGATCACGCAAGATCCTGTGGCCGCTCCACGCCAATCTTTCTGGTCAGTGGAAAACTTCGCGGAAAACTGCGAAGCGGGAGTTATCACCGCTTTATTCCCACTGTATGGGCGCTCGCCTGCGCGCACATATCCTTACCCTTCAGGAGACAAGTTGGGTTAGGTTATGGTTAACACTACGCCTACTTATCTTCGGTCATAATTTTCCAGAGCAAAATTTTTCTGATAGATGTTAAAAGTAATCATTAGGAAATGAATACATACAAATGGAATTAAATAAGAAATTACATTGATTTCTATGAGTTTTTTATTAACTGAATATACAATGACCCTAGTTTCATAATGTTTCTACATTTTCAAACTTAATAAAAACAATAATGACTATTTTGGCACAAAGTTGGATTATTTTGAACCTTAATTCATTAATATCCGTCGCTCTATCAATTTCATGCCCATAAACCAAATATCTCCTAAGAAAAAAATCATTAGGAGATAAATCTGGTGATCTGGGCGGTCATTAGATTATGCCGTTTGTAGAAATGACACGGTCCGAAAAAGTCATCCTGAGATATTGAGTTGTGACTTGGACAGCCATCCTGTTAAAATCAGACATCATCGAAATTAATTGATAGCTGTCGAACTGTCGGAATAATTTGATTCTTTAAAAGCTCCAGATATTTGGAAGTGTTTAGGTTACCATCGATAAAAAATGACCCTATGATGTAATTCCCCAGTACTTCTGTCCAAACAGTAAGTTTTCGGGGGTAGTGTGGATAGCTAGGCGGGAGAGCATCGGACTCGTGACCGGGAGGTCCGGGTTCGAATCCTGTTCAGGTAGAAAAGAAATTTTCTAGTTGGACGGGTGTCTGCCACCATTTCACTGTTGGTCAAAAATTAACAGTGCTGTGACCTAAAGTGGCGCCAGTTCGCAGTAACAAAGCCTACGCAGAACACAACTGAACTCCTAGCTCCCTAGAGGGATCTTCACAGAAGATCTAGGAGTATCAGGATAATAATAATACTGGATACGCACAGGAATACTCAGATGCTTATTCTTCCTAGAACAATATCTTACTACTGATGGGTTATGTTTTCTATTCAAGGAAAACGATGACTCATTATTGACTAAGATAATGTTAAGGAATGAACTATCTTCATATACATTTTCCATCATAGCTATACAAAATTCCATTCGTTTTTCTGGAAAAATTTATTGGTTTGCTTGAACCTTATAACATCGGTAACCAGATGGTAACAAGGTAACAAGATGATGCTACACCTCATGCTGCTACCGTAACAATTGATTTATTGAAAGAAAGATTTGGCGATAACATTATTTTGAGAAATGATTAAATTAATAACCTTTAAGATCATGCGACGTAATTCCACTGGATTATTTTCTTTGGGGATATGTCAAGTCATTGGTTTATGCTGATAAACAAGAAACAATAGACGCTTTGGAAGCCAACATAACTCGTGTTATTGATGAAATAAGGCCTGAATTACTCGTAAAAGTGGTCCAAAATTGGTCTGGTCTAATGCAGTTCCTCAGAGCTAGTCGTGGTGGACAAATGCCGGAAATTGTTTTTAAAACATAAATGTCATAAATTTATCTTTCAAATAAAAAAAATTTGGCTTCAATCTTAATTTAAATGTGTTTTATTTCAATTTAAAATTCTATCACTCTAAAAAAAACACCCGATATAATAGTTACGATACAATTTGTTTTTATTCAGTTTGAAAATGTAGTAAACACTACGAAACTCGAGTCACTATATATTCATTTAATAAAAAAGTAATTTCTTATTTCATTCCATTTAAAAAGTAACTATCACAAAGTAACTTTTACTACATCCAATAATTGTAGATTTAGATAAGAAAAATATTCTCTTTATTCTTTCAGCGACATTAGAAGTTTTACACTCAGAAGGAAAAGTTTTTTCATCTTGTTTTGATGATTGAACGATAACATTAGCAAGAAATCTTATAAAAATGTTATGTGAAAAAATGATGATTTTGGCTACGATCGTGAGTCATCATTCGACCACATGAATTCGAGAGAGTAACATCTGTACTTATCGCTCGACAAACTGTAAATTGATAAATCGGTCTGATAAGCGCGGAAAACATTATACAGTGTGAAACCACTTATGGAATAAAATACTTTGTGTCCTTTTGTTAGATAATTATAAAAAACACTGGAACACATCAACTTTCAAATTCAATGATGCACTTTTAAACATAAATTTAAATATACATGGTGATTCGCGCAAGTTCAGCACAGTATGTCCTCTTTATTTTCGGTTACGGGGATAATTCGAGAAGTTAAGTTGAAGTGGTAAATTTATTTAATCAGAGGTATCCTCAGTAGACTAATATTTCACAAGGTACTGTGTCTAAAATTCATGCACAATTCAGAGAACTTGGAGATATCAAACCATTCAAAAAGAAAACCGGAATTCGTTGAAGATACTGTGAAATTGCATATTTTGTTGGGTGCCGCAGAGGATCCAATGACAAGTACACGTCAAATTGCCCGTCAAAATAATGTAAGTCATACAACTGTCATAAGAAGGACGTAAATAATTTTTTTTCTTGAGGGGCTAATCGAAAAAAAATCGTCAGGTATACGTCGATTATTTTATCCAAAATAAATACTAATAAAACATAATATACATAGATATACATTTAATGAGGTATGTTTACTACTGAGGCAACAAATTTTGTTAGGGTTTATGAGTTCGCCCCTCCCTTTGTTTGTGTATTAATAATAATAATAATAACAAGGAACATTCACTTTTCAAAACAACAAATGGTTGTACATTTCGGTAGAACTTTTTCTAGAGGAATGAAGGGTGAGTTGAATATTTGTTATTGATTGATGTTATATTTATTGAATATGAATATTTGAATACTGATGAGCAAAGTCGATCTTAAAACTTGTTTTTCAGTAATGTTTTGCATATCTTGAGTTTTTATATAAAGTACCTTGGTTAGATATCCAATAATATTGAATAGTCTAAGTAAGATAGTTTTGTGATGAAATTCTTAAGATTATGTTGGATATTCTTGAAAGATATTGGTTTTTCATAAGATTGATAAGCAGAAACAAAATTTTGTCTATTCAAAATGTTTAATTTATAGGATTTTGGTTAATAATTTTTATTCATTGGATTTTGTTATACCATTCGGATGTCTTATAATGAATGTTTATTTTATGTCATGATATAAGTGGTACTTATACGACATTATTTTAATTTATTTTCAGAAGTTATAATCATTAAATATAATCTTTTGGAATTAAATATGTAGAAGGCTAATTTTTAAAATTTTTAAAATATTTATATAATTTTATATACCTTCTATCAAGAATTAACCTCTATTTATGTTACGAAATGAATCGATTTACGCTTAAAAAAACTGGAAAATATTGAATACTTGTCCAAACTGTCAGAAATTTACGTGGAAAATTCAATAGAAATGAAATGCCCTTACAGCATTTTCTGGATCAATTTCTTCGTGAAAACTGGATCGTTATTTGATAAAGCAACCCGTTCACGTTCACGTCTGATAAACACACCTGAAAATATTGCTGCTGTACCCCAGAATATGGCTGAACATCCATCAACATCCACTCGTCATCGTGCTCAAGAACTGAACATTACTCGCACTTCTCTGAAAAGAAAATTGCATAAAGCCTCGATATGAAGGCTTACAAAGTTCAACTAGTGCAAGAAGTAAAGCCTCGTCAGCATCCGATGATCCAATGATCGCGTGGCTAAAGATGAGCATTTTCTTAGAATAGTCATATTTAGCGATTGAGGTCATTTCCACCTGTGAGGACTATTTTTTGATTTGTTTCAAGAATTGAAGGATACAGACTATGCTAATCGATTGAAATTTACCAATGAAATGTTACCGCGGTTAAACAATTTTGATAACACTCTCCTCGGTGACGAAGCAAACTTTCATCTGATTGGTCATGTCAATAAAAAGATTTGTCGGTACTGGGCAGAGTAATATCCGAGAAGAAAGCATAAACGACCCCTGCACAGCCCAAAGGTGGTTGTTTGGGCCGCTATGTCTGCATAATCGGTTCTTATTTTCATACCACTCAATGTGAATAGTGCTTCTCTTAAATTACGCAAAGTGGTTTCGTATGATAGTGGTTTCGTATGATTGTGATTGCTGTTGTGATGCTCTCATCCTTTTTAGTGTATTCTGTCAATAAAATACCTTTAGAATCCCAAAAGAACGTAGCCATTATTTTTCCAGCTGAATCTCAGTCATAGTGATGAACGCACGTCTCATCCCCAGCCGGTTGAAAATAGTCGATGGATCTTCTCTACAGAGCTCTAAAAACTCCTTACAGCACTCCACTCACACTTGCTTCTGAGGTGCGGTGAGCATTCTCAGTACCCATCTTGCACTGACCTTTGAGAGGTTTAGATGGTCATGAATGATAGCATTTATGGTTCCAACGGATAGATGTGTCATCTCTGCTAATATCTTGATTTTTATTCTGGCATCTTCAAGTATCACCTTTTCCACTTTTTTCACATTTTCTTCAGTGGTGTCGCTAACTGGCTCGCCCGAGCCAAGATCGTCTTCAGTGCTTCATCTCCCTCTTTTTTAATTCACTTGAGCACATTTAAACGGTGGATAATGACGGGGCACAGTCTTGGTAAACAGCAACTATCTCTTCATGAATGTTTTTTGACTTTTTCCCTGCTCAGTGAGGAACATTATAATGGCGCGACGCTCGATTTTCTTCATCATTGTGGCGTCAGTCATTCTGGTCTTCTTTCACTGAGGATACCTAGAAAACTAATGATCGTAAATTTGTTAAATTTTATATTTATACCCTCAGATAATGTCATTAGTAAATGAGATAATCAGATTATTCACATTATTAGCAAATCACCCCGATACCGAGAATTCATTGAACACCCCTCGTATATTAACTTTTTGAATATCTGGATTGATATCTCCTTCACTATGTTCTGCTTTTTTAGATGCTTTCTCAGCTTTCTTCTCTTCTTTTTTGCGGCTTTTTTTGTTTTAAAGTTTTTCAATTTCACCTCCAGCCATTTTTGTTCTCAATAAAAGTTCATAAAATAAAATCAAAACAAACCATATACAAACAACCCAACTTATTTGCAGCAGTCTTCGCAATGTCAGTCATATGTTCCCCCAACAGACCGAAGAATTTACAGTCGCGCCAAGAAGACCAAGTTCATCATCAAGTTAGAAGTCAGGAACTGAGTTTTTCAAGAAACAGTTGTTGTTTGGGCCTTCAAGGCATTTAATTGCACTGGATTCCATTGACTCCACTTATTTATCTTTTTGAGATCTTCGTGCTCAGAGGTTTGTCACTGGTAAAAGAAGACATCAGCGTGCTATCATTCGCGAAGCTCACAATGTGGTTCTCGGTCATACTAAGTACATCATTTTATGTACTTAGGTCAGGAAAAGCGTTCACGTTGAAACCACGGGAACCGAGGCCAGCACGACCACATGAATGTTCCTGTTGATAAGGAAAGTTTTCATCCATAGCTTTTTCAGAAGAGCTTTATGCCAGGCACGGTCGGAAGCTTTGGATATGTCCAAAGCAAATGACCTAGATTCTTCATATCGCTCAATAGCCCTTGTCCACACTTGCGTCACATCACTAAGGAGGTCACCTGTTGATCGGCGTTTGCGAATACTATATTGTCTATCACTAATGAGACCTTTGTTCTTCATGTATTTAACCATTTCGAGATCAATAGCCGATTCCGTAACTTTCGATAAAATAGGTATTATCGCTATTGGCAGGTTGTTTCATGGAAAACAATTCTTCCCCTTCATTGGTATAGGCTGCACTCTTCCATGAATCAGGAAAAATTCCTTCCTTGTATGACAGGCCAGAGGCAATAGTGATGGGAGGCTGAGGACTGCTGGACGAGCTTTTAAGGAACAGCACCCTATCGATGCCCTCGGATCTAATGTCAAAAGTCAAAAAACCAAGAACGGCAGTTCAATGTAATCGTCCCCAGCCGAGATGAATGGACCCAGCATGCTGAGGTTTTATTGAGGACCGACCTTGGCTTTTTCACAGGCGGCTCGCGAATGACGAACGGAACGGGAGCGGGAGTTTATGGGAACTGAGAATCAACATCTCATTGAGTCTCGGTCAAAACGCAACCATATTCCAGGCAGAACTATTTGCCATTAAGATCGCGGCAGATTTGCTCATAAAACGGCAAATCCACCACAGCAAAATTAAAATATTTGCTGATAGTCAGTCAGTACTAAAAGCTCTGGAATCCAGCTGTTGTACACCGAAAACAGTTTGGAATTGCCGCACGGCTTTAAACAGGCTCGGTATGTATAACAGAATCACTCTTGTTTGGATACCGAGCCACTCAAACTATTTGAGTAACGAAGAGGCAGATCGGCTGGCGTTTGCTGAAGCTGCGCTGTCTCTGGTAGGACCGGAACCCTTCCTACATGACGTGGCTAAGCGGACGATAACAGGCAGAATGAATTCAAGACTAGAGTCTTTCTGGCCTGAAACATTCGAAGGTGTTACTTGGAACAGCTGCAAGCTGAAAGCGCATTTGCATAAAATCGGTCTGGATGAAGACCATGAATGCAGGCTGTATCTTGAGGACACTGAAATAGCCATGCACATCGTCTGAGAGTACCCAGCGGTGAGTCGCATCAGATTCGAGGTCTTTGGCCGAACAAGATGATCGGTTTTATCCAAAAACTGGATCTCGTCGGGAAATATAAATTAGGGGTGAACCACAATAGTCGGTGCGTACACAGTAGTAGGATGGAATGACGCCCGCTTACTTAAAAATAATGAATAATAATGGCAGTGAACAACAAAGTTATATAAAAATAACAAATATAAAACAAATATAGAATGGAGCTTATAGGTTGACTTGCACACCCATATGGTGTATATTGATTAAACAGGTAGATTCTTTAATAAGAAAATAATTCATGAACTCCAGAATAGTTACACGTCATACATCTCGCATTCAACATATGCCCATCATTTGAAAGAATTTGGACATAATTTCAATAACTATGAAATTAAAAGAACCAGACTCACATATTTGGAAGCAATAGAAATTAGTACAAAATTGGTACAAAAACCTTAAAATTCTTCTAAACGACTAGACAAATGTCGCTAGACCTCCTTTATTGAATATTTTTACTAAGTGAAGTATTTCCAATAATTGGCCCTAAGATATTTTATTGTTATTTGTATCTCTTTTTCGCATATTTTTTCTTATCGGTATTTCTGAAAATTTATGATTACTTCTGTCTCTTTTTTGCTTATGTTTTTATATCCATATTTCCGAAAATTGTTAGTTATTGTTACCTTCATTTTTTTCTAGTTTTAATCGGTATATAACAAGGTATAATTTTTAGAGTTAGTTCAAAATGTGAACCTGAAGAAGCCACACTATTGGCGAAACAATTGTTGTTAATGAATAACTTGAGGAATATTCTTTATTCATTTAATCAAAATGAATTTGCATCAAGTAGGGACCGATTCAATCAAATTCTTGTTCAAAATCATCAATAAAGCAACCTAAATGAAATGCAGTACAAATATAATGATATGTACTGTTGGTAAAAATATTGTTTCAAATGCTTAGAAGCACTAGTTTCATTATGAAAACTCAATTACCTGAGCCTGAAGGAAATATATTTCATCTAAGGAGCAAAGTTTGAATATATTATCATGTCATCACATTCAAATTTCCACTCAAAATAAAACATTGTTATTGAACTTATGTGAGAAGCATTAAATTTTTTCAAATTCAGAAATCATGAGTATTAGAAATCAAATTTTAATTCCACCTATATCAGTTTCATTGAAATCAGCACAAAACCTGATGAATTACTGGAAACTGGAAGAAGGCATTCTATGGCGTTATGTATGTATTAGTTAATAAGGACTAACAAGGAGAACAGGAAAAAATTAAACAATTTGACACCATTTATTTGACTGATTGTAATCCACTTGTATATCACAGTTTCAATAAAACTTATAATAGATATTAAGATCCATTTATTATACCAAATTATTTTGGTTGAAAAGTCTCCAATAAATTCGTAAATATGAATTAAACCAAAACATTCAACACAGTGTTGGTTGAGATTCCTCAATGCGTTATCAGAATCTCCATCCTGATAATTTACTAATTTGCCAGTTTTTCATAGTTATCTTATTTTGCAATATTCTATTTCTGGAAAATTTCGATATAAGTTATGAAAAAATATTATCCCCAAATATTTAGGCGAAATTTCAGTTACCATCGCAAATTAACTTTCTAAATAGATATTTGCAGGAATTGTAGGCATCTTTTGCAATGTTTATCTGAGAATATGCTCCAAAATGAATAATATACCCGCTTACATATGTAGTTGAATTCACTATTTAATTCATATCATATTTTGACCCTGTTGTCCTAGATTTAAGCTAAAAGAGCTCCATCTAAAATATGCCCTATCATCCCAAAAACCAATAAAACCAAACCCCATAATGCCAGGATTCAACTTTTGTGCTTTCTATATTTGGAGCTAGCCATTATAATTGTGAAAACTAATCTCACAATTTTCTCATATGTCATGAAGGTTAAAGCTGCCATAAGAACTGTTTGTAGTAGTTTGGATTCCATTCCTCTGTAGAGAGACTTGGGACCATCTTTTTTTATCATAGAGAGAAGAATGGCTAAGGTACCTGGAGTGAATTCTCTGTCTGCTCTTTGTTTGGTTTGAACAACTTGAAGAGGATATGTTACAAGAGTAGCTGAAAAATTATTTACTGGTAATAGAAAAATTATGAGCATTTAAAAATTTTAAGGATTTTGAATATCGGTCCATTATCAAGGGGGATTAAATATATCAATATGATTAAAGACCAAATTCTACTTCATAAACATTATTAGGTCAAGTAATTTAAACGTTGTTTGTCCGTTAAAAACATGAAATTGCAATTAATCAATAATTTACATCTCATTCTTTTCCACAACTTCCCTGCAACATTTGGTAGGTCGTTTATTCCTCATCTATGCAGCTCTTCTTTCATTGGAAAAAGTCACCTTTCTAAACTGCTCCATTATTACATTTTTTCTGCCGAGAAAAATTTGTAAAAAAATGGAATGAATAATAACACGATCAAGTTGTGTGGAAGACTGACGAAGAACCTTTGCACTGTTTCAATAGACCAATGCAGGCCCTTTTTGATTTAAAACTTGATAGTCTATCCATTTGATATCTTTGCTTATTTGATTGATTAGAGTTCAAATGAATCACCCTTATAAAGTTTCAATAAATGCACAGCATTAGATTGGGATTAAATCTGCTTTTGGTAAAAGGTTAAGAAATATCCTCTTTGTCTAACCATAATGACAATCATTTTGAATTCTTTCTCCAATTGGATTATATAAGATATGAGACTTTTTGTGGAAATTTGTCATTATTAGAGTGAGAAATTTAGGTGTTTATAAACAAAAATTAGTTCTATAAATGCTTTGGAAATTAATCTTTAAAGGGCGTAAAATAAGGACGGAAAGTTTGTATGTTAAATGTAGCATTTGTGGAGTTAGATTGAAATTTGATATTCAGACTTTTGATAATTTTAGAAATAGTTGATAAAAAAGCTTTCACAATGCCATCATTTTACAAATATTCTGACTATAGTATCAATATGTCTAAATTATTAACTGTCAACTCACCAACTGTTTTAGATACTGCTCCCATGAGGAAAAAGGCCCATGCCGAATCAGTTTTCACATGCCTTTTGAGAGATTCATAGACTGTAAAATGTATGACGGGATTTATGAGTAATATTAAAGATGGTATGAAACTAGACCACAGTGCAGTAATTCCTTCATTTTTTGCTATATGAAACATTCCATCTAAAAGTCCCGTATAATATTGCTGCTTCTGCAACTTTAATCTGTTGTTCACAACCCACAAAGGTGTTGTTGAGCAAATATTAACAAAACCAGCTAAGCAGCTTAAAATCATATCCAACTGGGCTGTATTGCTCAAATCTCCAAATTCTAATGCCTTTAAACTATGGAATGAATAGAAAAACACAAAACTAGATACTGCAATGGAGTTAAGACAGGGTTGGCAACCTCTGTACAGAGCTTCACTGAAAAAAATTATATATTACTATATTCTGATTTTGAATATTTTTCTGAGAATTATATTTTTTCAATGTAAACACTTACAATCCTTCATTACTCAGTATATGAATGATGGCCTCTTGTGTAGTTTTATCCTTCAAAGCAACATCTTCCACTGAAAAATTTTTCCACACATTCAAAAATCAAATCACGACATATGCAAGCAATTGGCTAATGCGAGAGGTACCAATGGCCCGCTACAACACAAAACAGATATACACAACGCATTCATACACAGAGATTCTACATCTATGTAGAATGTTCCAAATTTCTACTAACACGCTTTGAGCGTGTTAGTGAATTAACTAGGTGTATTATTACTTTGCCTTTTCAGAGTCTATTTCACCATAATATTGGTAGTATAAACTACCATGATAATTTTTTGTGAGATGTAAAACAAATTCCTACAAAATTTAAAGACAGCATTGATTATTAAATGCTTCTAAATAATGCTTAAATAGAACACTCAAATTTTACATAAACATAGGATAGATCTTTAAGATGGATAAAGATTATAAAAATGATATTTATTTTAATGTTATTAACAGATGTAATAACAATTCAACAAATAATACTGAAATTTCGTAAATAGTCAGCTGGCTGTAGTGATAATGACAATTTATTGTCAATACAATTGCACAAATTTAATAGAAAAAAAGAAAATAGTGAAGAAACTTATACACAGCACGAGTTCCTTGGATCACTGAAATTATATGTTTATGTTAAGCTAAAATCTCAAATCATACCCTTTAAACTCGGAATAACCCAGAATTGACTATTCTTATTATTATTATGCCTCCTGAAATTCACTAATACAATACTTGGTATGTGAATAGGCTAATACAACATTTTAGTTTTATTAATTAATACCATGAGAAGAAAGGAGAAGTGAATATTTCTGAAGAAAATGATATAAATATTTAAATATAAATTCCTGAAATTCTTGATATTGCAGAATATTTTTGAAAATTTTTAAATTAAACTCTAACATGTAATCACAATTCTATTATTGACCTACATCAATCCAACGAAAATTATATAAGTGAAGAAAAACATAGTGAATATTCAGAGAAAATAAACTCCAATTCATATATTCCTATATAGAAAATAGTAAACTCCCAATTTTTATTGCAACTTAATTATTTCCTACTTTAGACTTTCAAGCTATTAAAAATGAGATAACACAATTCAACTATAAATGTTACTTTATGCATCTCTAAGATTGGATAAAGCATTAATAAAAATCAGTCAATTGAAATTAAAATACTATAACATCATTTTTGAAAATACCACAATCATGTTGTGAGTTTAAAGCAACAATGATAATTTTCAAATTGCTTTCCCCTAAACAAAAGCACAACAAGCACCTGAAAGCTCCTTACATATTACTTAAATCCATCAGAAGGAACAGTCCTAATGATGAAGATTAAACATTTCTGTTCTTCATACAGTTAAACGGATGATTTATATAGGCCCTGTGTCCAAAAGGTTAATGCATATTTGTAGTAGTGGACTGTGTCAATCGAGTATATTTCTAGTATGTTATGTGCAAATACCTCTCGCTATAGCTCACTGTAAATCGTTCATGCTACGAAATAATTTCTAAATATTTAGATGAATGATCAACAAATTCATCTAATGAAGAAATATGGGTGTAGTTGAGTAGATACTTACTTTGCATCCTAAATTTTATAGTTTCCAAGGGATAGAAACAGACCATGGAAAATATGCCGCCCTGTGAACAAATGTTGTTACTCATATTTGCTATTTATCTAGATGTTCTACTTACCGCGGCACCTGCAATAGCATGAACTAAATTTTCATAGGTAAAAATACTAGACTTAGAAAGGGACATTTCGAATAATTGATCAATTTGCAAAAAACAGTTTTCAGGTAGATCACTTGAAATAAAATATTCGTTACTTATCTTTATTCAGCTGCGATTCTTTATTGCTTGTAAATACTTTAAATTGATTAATGGGAAAACATAAACAATAAAATTTCGATAATTAGGAAACTACATCAATTAGCTTTTGAGGTTAGAGTTAGGTAACCACAGATCATAAGATCAGTAAACAGTAATATATAGACTGATCTGTAAGTAGGTAGCTGGCAGATGGCCGAGCTCTGGTAGTTGATTGAATTAGAATAAAGAAATGTTTTAATTTAGTAGAAGAATCGTATAAAAAAAGTAATTGTATGAATTGGTAAAAGTATTAGAGTTTTCGGATACCGAAATTGCCTAAAGTATTTTTAACTTAAATCAATGTCTTTCCATTATTTTGTCACTATTTGTCATTATTTAACTGTATTTAAACTGTTTTACACTGGACACCATCAGCCAGAAGAATATAGATACCTAAAGAAGCCACCTCGTGGTGAAACAATTGTTGTATTTTAAACATTTCTGTGGAAATTAAAATACCGTCTCTTATATATTACTAAATTAAAATGAGTTTCCACCAAGTAAAGACCAAATCAATCAAACATTTAAATCAATGCTTCTGCTGTCCATTATGCAAATTTTCCTTTTTGTTGGAAATTATTCCTTTGCCATCGAATGAATTTAACAAATTCATAACTCCCGGAAATAATGCGTTTCGAAATATTTCTCACCAAACTATATTTATCAGTCACTCTTTTCGTATATACTCCATTTCAAACTGATTAATTTACAATTTGCTGAAGAAATTCGAAAAATGCATTATTTTCCAAAGTTGAAGCCAAGAACTTATTTAGAGAATATCACAAAAAGAACATTCATTTCTAAATTTTAGAAATAATAGGAATAACGTGTATTTGAGTTAGAACCTTAGGTAAATTAAGAAATATCTGGTTACACGAAAGTCTCAATAAATTTACTGAAAGTATTTATAATCATTCTGAAAGGTGTCAGGAACTATCAGAATCCAAGTATTTGAGCGCTATTTATGGGTCAGTATATAATAATTTATTGGTTATTAGAATTAAAAAATTATTAGATTATATTAATTAGAGAAGTCTCTTATGATTTATCACAGATTAATCTGTGGATTTATCATTATACTGTTTCCACAAATACAATATTTGTATTTTGTGGATCATAGCTGCTTCAGTTTTCGGATACAAGAAAAGCATCTCATTCTGTGCTGTTGAAATGACTTTTCTATTTTGACAAGTGAAAGATTTGTGACCCGTGCCCCATGAAGTGTGGGCATAAATTATTTCTTTTCATTTGGAAAATTTTAACGAAGTTCTTCATGATATGAGAATTAAACAAATCAAAATTGTTGCTTTCTTAATAGTGTTTATAAATATAAGTTTATTTTACTATTCTCTACGTCTTTTCAGTTATTACCATAAAATCGCAACTGGAGAATTAACTTCCACCGTTTACATCGAAAATGAACCCGAACTACAATTGAAATTGCTAAGAAGCAATAAACTTTCAGAAAAAGTCATAAGTAAATTGGTAACAGTGGTCATTCGAGAATTTGAAACACATGCAAATGATGTATCTGCTACAATTTACTCCATACTAAAAGTTTTCAATAATATTCAGATATTCATTCTGTATGACAGGATACCTTACCCACCTTTGAAAATAAATCCTTATCATTTCAATAAAACAAACTTGAAGCAATGGAATTTAAGTCCATCACTTGGTAGAGCAACAATACGAACTCCTATTACGAGTATTAACACTAAGTACGTCCTATTTATACCTGATGCAACAAGGATAATGTCGACACATTCTGTACAGAAGCTTTTAAAAAAAGCTAATGAGTATAAAGGTGCATTAGTTGTTTCACCTGTATCTGGTAATAGGCCGTTGGAGTGCTTTAGACTTAACGTTAATTCTAGGGAATGGAGTTTGAGATACAACATTATCAAAAGTTCTTATTGTGATGCTGTTCATGGAAAACAAATTATTCTAATGGAAACTGAATTATTGAGGAATTTGACAATTCCATTTCTGCTTCCATTTCCATATTCTTTATACATTCAAACATCTGCTTTAAATGCTAAGGTAAAATATTTTCATCATATGCCATTAGCATGTACCATAGAAGAAAGTATTGTAGATGCTTGCTGCTTGCTCGTTAATAACAGATACATTATTTTTGTGTATTGGTTTCTGACAAAATATCTTTTTAGAATGGCTGTTATACGAAAGGTTATGATTGTTAAGTGAGATATCGTTTTGCTTGTTTTTTTATAGTCTATTCAGAGTTATTTTCATCAAATCAAGCAATATAAAAATTGTATTTCTACAAATTACTTTCAATTGCTGTTATAAAACAGAATTTCTTGACAGCAAAATATGTCTTACAAACAAAAATTTCAATATTGAAAGGCTCTGTAGAATTTATATATGAAACACGATTTGATTGGTTGTGTCCTAAAAATAATTGATTAAAATAAATAAGAATGAAGCATTCATTAATTTTTATCTGTAAAATATAGTACATGCTAATCACTCAAATTGTTCATCTTATGTTTGCAATACTTCTACTTTGTTTTTAATCAACAAATATATTTTGTGTCGGAATTAACCCAATAATGTAGGTGTTTAATAAGATTATGGCTTTTTTAAGAGGAAGCAGAATTAAAAATTACTTTAGGAACAAATTTGCAAATTGACAATACTGCATATGAAATTACCAATATTCAAATTTCATGAAAATTTTTGAATTATTTAGAAAATTGAGAAATCTTGAGCTAACATTCTAAGACGGAAGATAGAATACGCCAACAAACCTAACCAAAACATTAAGAGAAGTCCTTGTTGAATATGTGACTTTACACATATAAAAAGGAGAATTAACATTGCATTCAGGAAAAGGTTTTTACTTACTATCATGTGTCATTACTAATTATTCATAAAAATTTCAACTTAAAATTTCATAACTTTCATATAGATTGTATGTAAATTAATTCACTTGAATAAAATCGTCAACCTCTGCGTGAAGTAATCATTGAGATGAATCTTCTTCAATCATTTTGTGAATTGTATAGAGTATTTATGTTCTCAGTTATTTGTAATATTGAATTAAAGGAGGTATGGGCTGGTTATATAAACACCAAACTGAAGTTCCAAAATTGCTTTAACTATTAATGCATAATTGTATACTTAAACAAAAAAAAGATTTATATCCATACTCACTTTCATACATATACCCGTTTCTATAGATGGTGAAAAGGTAAAACTACTTTTAAGAAATACGTAGAAACTCGCCTCTATAAAAATTTTGAAATAAAAAAGATATCCTATTTAACATTGTCAATTATTTTATGTGCCAGCTTATCATTCAATCTTCATTGGAGCAAAAGAGTTAGCTGGGCGCAAGAGAATTTTATCCACATTTTTATGTAAAGGTACATAATACTAATACTTCATATTTTCATTTTGGCAAATTCAACAGTGAACCGAGTTGGAGGTGTTTATACATCTGTTCCTTAGAGTAGAAATTAGAATTGAAAATGTCATATTAATTTAAACTTTGTTGTAGTTTTTCATTGTGTTGTGTAGTTAGCTGTAGAAGTCAGGTAAGATAATGACTGTTGGTAATATTGTGCACATTTTCATTTATACAATATATCAAATTTATATTCACAGGCATTTATACTGAATACAGGAATGTTTCATGAAGGAAATTCTAAATTCAGGACACATCATGCTCAATGGAAAATGAAGCAAATTACCCAAGAACGCCTAAAATCATTCTATAAACTATTCAGAATAAAGCTTGTAGCTAAGGAAGGCAAAAATGAATTTTATGGTTGTAACAGAGAAACACCCCGTTGTTTCGAAGAAGTAATCGATTCCAGGCCTATTTATCTTTATGAGAATCGATGGACCCCTCCTTGCTGCCTAACACACTTGAAAAAAACTGCAAAGTATGTCCTTGGACTGTTGGACCAATTTGGTATAAGATATTGGTTGGAAAGTGGTAGTCTTTTAGGGGCTGTTAGAAGTGGGGACATATTACCATGGGATCATGATGTTGATATAGGTTACATGAGTGAAGATAGTGAACGATGCAAGTGGCTTCAAATTGCTCAAAACAAGTCTGTTATAGACAATAAAGGGTTCTATTGGGAAAAAGTTAAAGAGGGTAACCACTTCAGAGTTCACTTCAGCAAAACTAATAGAATTTTCATTAATTTATATCCTTTTTTTCGTAAAAATGGTACAATATCAAGAGAGTTATTCTTTGATGCCCGTACAAATATGGAGTTCCCTGACAACTTTTTGCATCCCATGTCCAGTATTGAATTTATCGGTAGAACTGTACCTTGCCCAAATAATGTCAGAGAGTTTTTAGAGAATAAATTCGGCAAAGGTAGCATAGAGCATCCTGAATATCCTAATCCTCACACAACAAAAATTTCAACAGAGTAATCATCTGATGAAATATTTATTAAATGAAATTCTAATTCATTGATGAATCATTTTACATATAAAGAATGACTAGTGATTAATGTATCAAAATGAAAGTTGAGAACTGATCTGCCTTAGATAGATACACATCGAATAAAGTTACTTGATGTTATTTTACTTCGTATAAAATTGAAAAAGTATTAAATAGCTACTTGGAAGTAATATATTATGAGCTCGAGAGTTCACTTAAAATTATGTAAATGCAATTGAAATATATAAAAAAAATATATAATTGTTAAAATGTGCCAAATTTTGAAATTTTATGTATTGTTAGTATGATGAATGTTGAATAAACTTCTTTATTACTGTATGAAGAATATGATTTGCTTTGATTAGTCATTTTGAATTAGTATCCTTCAGAATTAGGCTGAAAAAAAATTGCTATCATACAATTTTCTTGTATAGTAAGTTGGGTTATTTAAATGAAAATTTCATATACACCGATTTATTTTTCTACCCTTCCATTATTAATTTTAAATGTGATTAAAAATTTCTACATAGTGACTGCACAGACTGCGATTAGTTTATCTCGGTATTTTGTTGCTTTCAATGTGTTGTTGATTCCAACCGAGGACATCGAAAACAGTCTGAAGTTGCCGCACGGCTCTAAAAAGGCTCGGTATGCATAACAGAATCACTCTTGTTTAGATGCGGAACCACTCAAACTATTTGGGTAATGAAGAGGCAGATCTGCTGGTGTTTGTTGAAGCCAAGCTGCCTCTGGTAGGTCCGAAACCATTCCTGGGAATACCACATGACATGGCTAAACAAACAATAACAGGCAGAATGAACTCAAGACTAAGGCCATCCTGGCTTTGAACCAACAGATGGCAGACCTAGTGCTAGGTCTGGACAAGGCCAAACTCAGAATACTTGTCGGAATTATGACAGGTCACTGCAGGCTGAAAAAGTGTATTTGCACAAAATCGATCTGGCTGAAGACGATGAATGCAGGCTGTGCCTTGAGGACACTGAAATAGCGATGCACATCGTCTGAGTGTGCCCAGCGATGAGTCCCATCAAATTCGAGGTTTCTGGTCAGGCTATTATAGCCCACTGCGAACTGAAAAATTACCCCTGAACAAGATTATCGGTGGCAGTAGTAGGGTCGACAGACGCCTGCTCACTATAAATAATAATGATAATAAACTGAGAATAGAAGGACCAGGGTTAGTAATTAGGTGTAGTATGCTCAAGACAGCATTAACAAATTCTGATTAGCACATACTGTATTTGAAAGGCATCAGTCAATAAATCAGTGTAAATCGACATAGGCATCTTTATTTCAACTGATATGGATTAACATTAAGTAAAAGCCATCAACATTCTAAATTAGTTATTTTTAAGGAAAAAACGATTCACCTTTAAAAATACTTTGTATTTGGGTTGAAAATGAATGAAAATAATGAATTACTTACTCAATCTTCTAATGACTGAACTGAAATAAATACAGGTGGATTAGAAAAATAAGTAGGGTGGATGTTCTGGTTATGGTATTGCAGTATTTATTTTAATTAAGAAGCTTTTTATAACACTAGAATCCATTTTTGGGGTCTTACCATATTCTGCATACATACCGGATCACCTGCTTAAAACAGTCCAGCTGGATATTTCCGTTATAGATTTTACGGAAAACGCTGAGACAAGTCAGTTTTTATTTGGAGGGGAACATCTTTTGACTGGCATTCTTGGGTGTACGATCATCCCCCTATTAGCAACCCCGTCAAGAATCTTAAATAACAATAGGGGTCGAGTGACACATTATTTTGAACGTTTTGCAATTCTTCTCATGAATATGTTAAAAAATTTCTGTTTCGCTTTCATTTCAGTGTAAAGAAACTCATCGGAAGTGATGGGTGAAGTTCATTATGTGATCGAGTTTCTGAGCGAATTTTAATGAAGATGTTCAAATTGCCTATTGTTCATCTCTAAACAGTAATAGTGTCTTTGTCATAGAATCATTATCCTAATTTGTCTATGGTCTTTGTTTTTGGCCAAATGAGTTCTCAAGTTTCACTCACACCAATTCACCAAAATGATTAGCTGCTAAGTTTTCCTTAGAGTCTAAACAAAAGTGAAATCAATTATTTGATCATAATGATAATGCAAATCAAATGATCGCTAAAAAAACAAATTAGTACGATTCAAAAGTAATTTATATTCTTAAAACTCGTTACTATTAGCTGTATCTATTACATGCATTAATATTATTTAACAAATTTAAATTATATTGATTAAATATACAAAGATTTTGTACAACATAAATTTTTTAAACTTCTGCAGACTACTTTTTATAAGACAGTAGCTACTAATTGCATTTCTACTAAAAGTAGGCTCAATATAAAGCTAAATATGTTAGTCGAGTAAGGTTGAATTTTTAATATCACAAAAAATAAATATATTAAGGAATACAAAAACCATTCAATTGCACATACTAAAATTTAAATCAAAAAATTTGGATAACACATGAAAAATCAAGTAAAATCATTAAGTTACTGGAAATAATGAATCTGAAATTTATATTGTCAATTCTTTGTAACAAAACATACACACAACGCTATATTTTTAGTTGAATAGATCAAGTTCTCATTTTTAACTTGGAGTAATTCTCACTCTGGTTTCTATTAACGCAGTCAACATATTTGGAAAAAATTAAATTAAAACTTCATACTCTGTATTTAAACTTTTACAACTCATGATCATCCGAGCTAATAAAACCTTGAAAGGAACGACTGTTGAGTGTGTTAGAATTATATCATTCAGAAGTAGCAGATTTCCAAAGAATATGATAAATAGATTTCAGGTGATGTTGCATTTTCAGTGAAATTTTTGAAATAAAGGATAAGCTAAAATACGAAACTTGTTTTTCTCGGATAATCTGATATAATTACTTTCAATCACAGCCTATTTGTAGATCAAATCTCTTTATGTTTGGTGTGAATCTCTTTCACTGGGTCCATATTCATCAGCCATTAGTATTTTATTAACGTAAACAACTCTTTCAGTGTTGCTGAAAAGGCAGCAGACATATACATCTGCTATTCTGAAAACAAATTCGTCCTCTCCCTGTTGTTCCCTCAGGTAAACTGAACGGGGGTCTTGAGATAATATATTTTCAATCATCTTCTTCTTTTCCTCTTTCTAGAAAAGATAAAAGTAAACACATTTATCAACTTTCTTTGGAAATGGAAATTTTTTTTATCTGATAAGTTTTCATCAATAATTCGAAATAAATTCATAAAACCAGTTACTTGACATTTGGAGGAGCTTTAATATCAATAGTTATCACATATTACTGATTTCTGGGAATTTTACTATTGGTGGAAAAAGTCAAAAATGGATTAGGCAGATTGATCCTGGAATCTCTTAAGTATGGTGCCGAAACCAGGTTATTCACAGATATAATAATAATAATTTCTCTTTATTCTCAATCAAATTCATACATCTAAAACAATTATGAAAACGAATTGAAATAGTGTCAAAGATATAGGTACAAATCACATGGAGGACATATAGTCCTCCAAATTATATGGTTCCAAATCACTAATTACTTGCTAAAATTTTCAATATTGTGTTAACCTAACTGACATAGCAGAGGAATAACTTTTCAGGAAATTCTAATAAGTGCCAACATAATCTGCAGAAAAAATATTTTTATACCTATTTTTCTATATTTTTTCTAATTTATTAGGTGAAAGTAATGTCGCTTTTTTAAATTAAATTCAAATGAATAAATTATTAACAAATTTTTATTTTTAATCAATAATGTAATCACCTTCGTTACCAGCAACCTTTCACCATCTAATGTGTAAATTTTCAATGTCGTACTGATAAAAATCAATTAGTTTTTGAGTAAATTACCTCAAGTCTGCATTTTGGACATCATCCAAATTTTCAAATTTTTTGGCCACTAAGAAAATGTTGTAGTGATCAGAATAAATGGAAATCCGAGGGTGAGACATCGGGCGAGTATAGTGGGTGAGGCAATACCTGCCACCCCAATTCATTAATTTTTTCCAAGGTTCGTCTTGTACAGTGCGGTCTTGCATTGTCATGTTGGAGAATAACACCTTTTCTGTTGATAATCGCCGGATACTTTTCGATGAAAGATTGGTTCACTGGATCCAATTGTTCACAATAAACATCTGCATTAACAGTTTGTCCAGGTTTCAGCACTTTAAAATGAACAATTCCGTGTATACTCCACCAAATACACAGAACGCCTCTTTGGGATGATCAAAATTATCAAATCTGAACCTAGAGAACTGTCTTTGGCATTAAGAAAGTCTAATTCACTTGGATAAACATCACAAATGTTTTTGGTCGCAACTGTTGCGTTACTACCCCAGGGAAACTCAAAAAGCATACAATGCCAGATATGCTCTTCTGGTATTTGGCTGACCATTTCACCCCAATATTCAAAAAAAGTCTAATATTTAATTATTTAGAAGTGAACAATTCACATTAACCTTAAACTGTCTTTGACTACTAAATTTCTCATTGGCACATTTCCAGATTCCAAGTTGATTCTCCTCATTCATTAACTTATTTATATATTTTACATCAAAGGAACACAAACAGGTGAGCTCAATATCCAAACAAGTGTCCACAAATCAACTCTGCAAAATTATTGAAAAAATTGGCTCAGTCTAAAAAACAAAAAAAAATCATGCAATGAAATATGCCAATATTTTAAACCAAAATGAGAAAAAAAATGGAAATGAAATATCAAAGAAATAGCAAAATGAACGCAAACGTATGATGTGAGGCAAGTACTAATAGAGTGATATAAAAAACTCATTTAAAATATTCTTTAAGGTATTCTCATTATGAAAAAACATATTGATAAACTCCCTGAAATGATTGCAGCATTGTAACATTCTGTAGATTGGGGAATTTTCCGCGCAGTTTGAGTGCTTAAGAGGCAAGTAGAAAGTTTACGATCATACTAGGACATGAAAATTTATAAGTAGCATAATGTTTTGAGAACAGTTTTGTTCAATGACATAGAATTAGGATAACCGGAAACTTTTCTCTGCAGAGAAACAATCTTAAAAAATTTTGTGATGTTAATTTTCATATTTTTTTCAACTCTATTTTTATATTTCACAAAATCTTTCTTTATGATTCTTTCACATACAAATTGTAATAATTTAAATTTAATATTCTCCGTCAAAATTTTAATAAATGTATGATCTGAAAATATTTCCATGTTGGAGTTTACTGGTATTTAATCTGATTTGGAGCAGTTGCGAATATATGTAGCTACGATTCCCTTGCTTTAGTACTATTGTTTCTCTTCATATAGAAACATTGAAAGTTTCACATGGGCCTTTGGTAAATCGTTTTTGACATAAGTTTCTTGGATACTGATAATATGTGAAGTACACACACTTGAAAATAGATCACTTAAAGCATGATACATAATAAAATAAGATAACAACTGAATTCCCCTGACGTGGTAACACTCTCCGAACTTGATCCTGCTATAAGATTTAAAACCGCAAGATTATGCGTCATAAACTATACGGCTGAATAAGTACTAAACCAATTCTAATTTGTAAGAAGACAAAATCACATTCAAATGAAATGAATGTTTTTTTTTCATTACATCTATGTTTGATCAATGTGAAATCACCATTGCATATAAAGAACATTTCCAAGAAATATTTTTCTTGAATGATTTGGTTGGAATTATTGGGCTCTTCTTTGTTTTACATATTAGAATAAACATTTCTTACACTGTAGTCAGAAGTTTGGTCTAAATTATTCATAATTGTATAAGTAAACAGGTATCTAATAAGATACCATTTTAAATGTACAATTAAAATTTGTAATGTTTCAACTTAATTTTATGGAAACTGTTCCAAAATATTTGACATTTACCTCTGCTCCAAATTGGCGTAACTGAATTTCTGCTGGTAATTTAAATTGAACAGTTAGAGTAGGAACTACAGGGTTATCTAACCATCTAGGTACTCGAATATCAGTATTGGACTGTTGAGGTGCTGCATCTAATAGTGCCCTTGCATTTGGGTATGTACTACCAGCAACAGAGCCTTCTTCCTCTCCATCTGGTGCTTCTCTTTCTGTCATTCTTAAATGGGAGCTGTAATAGTAATATAAATAAAATTAAGATACAAAAATGTAACTGAATCAGTTACAAACTAATCAGGGACGAATGAAATTCATGTTGGCATACATCAAGATAAACTTTGAAATGATTCAAAATGGTACACTAACTTGTCATTGAAGGAAGAATTCCTTCTAACGTCATGAATACTAGCTCCTGGTACCATGTCTCGTTCACTCTCTTGACCTACTAAAGTACGAGATTCACTGTTTCGAGGTGTAGATTCATCATCAGGAATATTGTCATTGATTGATCCAGTTGCTTCATCTTGAAATAGATTAATTATTAATACAAATATAAACTGATGTGATGAATTATATATAACTCACTTGTATCACTCCATGAAGATCTTTCTCCATAACTATATCCATAAGCAATTGAATTTGGTACATCATAGTGTGGTATAAATGGTTTAATATCTAAAACAGGAGTTTGATCCATCATATCTACACCATTGAATGTTATTGAATTTCCAGATATTTCATTGATTTTCACTAGTGATAACCCTATAGGTGAAGGTCTATGGGGAGATCTTGTTCCAAAAACTCCAACTCTCATTCCATTTAGTCTAGGCGGCGCAATTTTAGCAGGAAAATGTGTTGAATCCGTTTGATGAAAGTAAAATAGAATCCTGAAAGATTCATTCAATTGAAAAAACATTATCAAACAGTGTTTGATAGACTAACCACATGTGGGAGAACTTCTCTAAGCCCTCTAATGCATGATGAGGATTTGTGAAAACATCAGTGTTAAGAACTAATTTTCCTACAGCTTCAGTACATAAGTTTGGTTGTCTTGGAATACCTCTTTTTGAAGGAAATTCTGTGTGTATTGTTCCGATATACTTGAAATGTCCATTGTTAGGATCTGATATTCTATTATCTGATGTTGTTGGTTGAAATGAAGTTGAATTAGATTTACAACTTTCACATTTGAAATTAATTAACTTAGTTGAAATCTCATCACATTTTTTCTTATGCTCATATTTGAAGTTGATTAACTGTTGCCTGAAAAATTTTATTTGGGTGAAAACATTTTTTTACAAAATTAATATTACCTTAAATTATTTATTTCCTTTCTAGCCAACTGTAATTGATTCTGTAAATGAGTAAAATCATTACTTGTTTCATTATTCATGATGATATTTTAAATTTTAAAGAAATAAATGCAATAAGAACGAAATTTTCTTCTTTTAACCTAGCTGTCTGGAGAATCTGACACTAAACAGAATACAAATTCTGACAAAATTGTCAAATTGACAAATTGGTATACTGTATCTACGAGTCAATGTCATATGACATATAATTAATAATTAATGAAGGCAACCTCTCTCTACGATTCTATGTACTTGTAGACATGATAGGTTACGTTGCTGGAATCTAATTTTAATTGAATTCCATTCCATTATTATTCACCTACAAAAATTACTTAGTCACTTTTTATTGGAAATGTGGGTTGAAGAAATTGATGAATTTTTTAAAGGGTATTTACCCTATTACGTATTAATATTTCTGCCCATTTTCATACTAATTTCTCCTATTAACCCCGTTCAAGCTTCTCATGAATTTCCTGTATATCGCATGCAACAATATGATTTAAATGGAATATCTCATGGTAAGTGAAAATACCACATTTCGCTGTCAATTTAATGTTGAAGGTTATTCCTGAAGAAGTCCTGGTAATACTCTTAATAGTAACCTGTAATTTATTATGAGATAATACCAACTTCTTTGTATTATTTGTTCTTATTCTATATGCTACAATTTTTTAACAAAGACTTCATTTTAGGAAGTCGTGGCGCTTCCATTAATCTTGAGGCTCGGTCCCTTACAAATTGGAAATCATCGAGACACTGTGTTGTTACAAGAATGAAAGATTTATCCATAACACAAATGAGAGATGTCTTGACCAAAGCAGGAGCTTTGATGATTCTAGTCCCTAGTGATTTAACCGTCTTATCTTCTGAAGATAAAGAGGTTTGATGTAATTTTCTCATACAGTATGATATGGTTTTAATGAAAATATATTTTGTTTTAGCATTTATTGTCACTTGAAAGTGCTCTTATGAATCAGGAAACTTCGATACCTGTTTATTTTATTAAAGACTCCTCTGAATTTGAACATATTTTTACTGAGATAGCAGAAAATTCATCTTCAAATGATTTGAAAAAATCTGCAGTCGAGGCTTTATTTTCATCAGTGGCTGCTAATGGCTATCAAATTGTTGTGTCACCTGGTAGTCCAAGTATCAAAAAAGATGTTAAAGTAGCAACACTTCAGGGACAACTTATTGCAAATAACTTTAAGGATGAAAAAGTTTCTACTATTGCCATAGTTGCTCATTATGACAGTTTTGGTGTAGCACCCGTGAGTAAAATTTTACTGTAATGTATTTCCATATTTTTTTCTTGAGCTATGATAATCTACAAAGATTTGAATCATTAATATGATGGAAATTTTATACTGGAATTGGATAATCATATTTTGCATCCTTCAATTTCCCATAGAAGAATAGTCTTTTTTCTCCATCTTTCAAAAAGAGGTAAAGTTTTTTATAATTTTGTAGATGTTGCAATTACATCTCTTGAGTCTTGTGCTCACAGGTTCAATATTTTTATCTCTATATAGAAATTTTTTTGGTAGATTAAGCAGTTAATGTTTGGGTGTCTAATTTGGGTTATATTTGTTTGTGTTGTTGATCCTATAAATTCTATATTGTTACTTACTGAGTAGTTTTTACCAAAATTGATAGATGTTGAAATATTTCCTTATTAGTTCATTTTATTATCTTCCCTGGATGCAGTGGTGCGTTTTTGTTCACTTGTTCCATGGAACAGTGTGTTATCGTTTGGCCCGAATGTCCATAATTTTCTGTGATGCTTTCACCCTTTTTACTGTATTCTATCAATAAAATACCTTTAGAATCCCAAAAGACTGTAGCCATTATGTTTCCTGCGGATGGGCCGACTTTAAACTTGTTTGGGGGCTGTGCACCCTTTTCTATCCACTGTGTGGACTCTTGTTTACTCTCAGGGTCATAGAGATGAACCCACATCTCATCCCCAGTAACCACCGGTTGAAAATAGTCTATGGGTCTTCTCCACAGAGCTCTAAAAACTCCTTACGGCACTCTACTCGCACTTGCTTCTAAGGTAAGGTGAGCATTCTCGGTACCCATCTTGCACTGACCTTTGAAAGGTTAAGATGCTCACGAAGGATAGCATGTCATCTCTGCTAACATCTTGATTTTTATTCTGGTATCTTCAAATACCAGCTTTTCCACTTTTTCACATTTTCTTCAGTGCTGCCGTAATGGTCTCGGCCGAGCGAGGATCGTCTTCAATGCTTTCTCTTTTTGAATTCACTTGACCATTTTTGAACAGTGGATAACGACGGGGCACAGTCTTGGTAAACAGCAACTATTTCTTCATGAATGATTTTTTTAGTTTTTCCCTCCTTAGTGAGAAACTTTATAAAGGCGCCATGCTCGATTTTCTTCATCATTGTGGCGTCAATCATTCTGGTCTCTTTCACTTAGGATACCTAAAAAACTAATGTGATCATAAATTATTGAAATTTTATATTTATATCCTCAGATAGTGTCATTAGTGAATGAGATAATTAGATTACTCACATTATTAGAAAATCACCTTGATACCAGGAATATATTGAACACCCCTTGTATATTCTGAAAAAGTAGTTAATCAGATATATTTTGTCTTAGCTAATTTTTCGAAATTTGATATCTAAAGAAGCTCGTTTATGGTGAAACAATAGTTATATTTTGATGAATATAAGGAAATTTA
The DNA here is from genome assembly GCA_034642435.1 of Megalocaria dilatata. Taxonomy (NCBI): domain Eukaryota; kingdom Metazoa; phylum Arthropoda; class Insecta; order Coleoptera; family Coccinellidae; genus Megalocaria; species Megalocaria dilatata. The sequence continues at coordinate 46,917,049 of CM067856.1, forward strand.
TATGAATATAATCAATATGTCATTCAATTCACAAGACAATGCAGTCCGTATTTAAACATTACAGACTTTTTCTTAGAGAGTATCTTAAATGAATGCCAGTAATCTGGCTTTTCTGACCGAGTCAAATATCAAATCAAAAACTTTATCGATTGCTCCTGTTAATCAAGTGATTTCTTTTAGGAACTATCATTCGGTGCAGACTCTAATGGTTCTGGTGTAGTTGTTCTTTTTGAATTGATAAGACTTTTTTCCGAGTTATATGGAGATCCTAAAACACATGGAAAGTTTAATATTATTTTCCTTCTTTCTGGAGGTGGCAAAATCAATTATATAGGAAGTAAAAAATGGTTAGAGGATCAACTGGATTCTTTAGATGGATCAATTATACAGGTATGAGAAAATATCTAAAAAGGATATGTTTGACTTCATATTGAATATTTTTTTCAGGATGCTTCCTATGTAATATGTTTAGATACACTTGCCAGTAGCGACTCCCTTTATATGCATGTTTCCAAGCCTCCTAAAGAGGGAACACCTCCTCATTCCTTCTTCAGGGAATTAAAAACAGCATCCGGACATCATTCAAATGGTACCATTGAAGGAGTACATAAAAAAATTAATTTGGCAGATGACATTCTAGCTTGGGAGCATGAAAGATTTAGTATTAGAAGATTACCGGCATTTACTTTATCGACATTAAAAAATTACAGAGAAAATTCCAGAAACACAATTTTAGACGCTAAAAGCACCATAAATATCGATAGATTAGAACATAATACAAGAGTGGTTGCTGAAGCAATTGCAAGGCATATTTATAATATTTCCAATGAAGCCATATTAGGAGACGTAATTGTGAGTATTGAATTTTGATCTTGATTTATATTTCAGTTTAATGAGAGATGTGTGATGGTTAATCTCTTGATTAGGACGTGAACAGAGCCCACATTGAAGCATGGTTAGATGTGATAAGTAGCCAACCTCGATCAACCCAAATATTGAGCAATAAGGACAATTATCTTGTTAAAATATTCAAGGATTATTTTGACCACCATTTAGTTGACACCAAAGTTTATCATGTTAGCCCAGATAAGAGGGATCCTGAGTTTAATTTTTATGATGTTACCAAAAGTATAGTGAACATCTATAGGTAAGAATACAATGTACATGTTACTATAATGACTGCTTACATGTATTACAAATATTTGGTTCATATAGGATCTTCCAACAAGAGGTTTAAAGAAACATAGGATTTTCGTGAGAGGTAGAGATATTTTTATTTCAATCAAACGTATAAACTCTGAGATTGGACATAATGTCTATCCCATACCGCCTTAGGTATTCTTACAGAAACTCATTCTTTTGATGACATCTTTCATCATATTCCTGCATAATTCTGGCTCTACTTCACGAATAACAGTTATTATGTTGTCTTTTAGCACTTGATTCAATGCTGGAGCATTAATGTAGACCTTATCCCCAATGAAAAAATCTAATGATGTTGAATCTTACCATCTCGCCGGTTTACTGATGTCTCGCTTTTAATTAATTACATGATGTGTCATAAAGTCGTTGCTTCACTAGAAGTGTGACATGTTGTGTCATCCTGCTGAAAATGAACGGCATCAGTTTTGGACAAAAAAAATAGTTCATTTGTAAAGCAATTTGCTCATGCTTACAGTTGCACAAACATTATTTTTGAAGGAATAAGTTCCAATTACTCCTCTTTTAGACCTTTGTATATCCATAATTATATTTATCCACAACAGTCAATTTTAGATTACTAAACTATCTTCACAAAATTCCTCCTGTAGCGAAGTGCGCCCACGATTGAATTCAAACCAGAAGAACGCCGTGGCTCGAGATGTACTTCATCATCAAAAGTGGAAGCGAGTTGATCGGCACCCTGCTGTTGATCTTATCCCTGTTTAATATTACAGAAAATGAATATTTCAAGTATCTGTATCTTTTCAAGTAGCACTCACATGACAACACATTCTGAGTACATTCATCATTAAAAATATCAAACTTTCGGATGACAATGTTTGATTTCACGTATTCACATCAGTGATGCTATATCTCAAAACTTAAGTAATAATCTCATATATTAATCGAATATTTTATTTCCATAATTAATTATTTATTTTTTTACAGTGTTAAACCAGCAGTATTTGACCTCTTCCTAACAGTAGCCATAGCAATTTACCTCACAGTAATTTATTTATTTGTACAAAGATTCACAATATTCTACAATATAGCATGTTGTTTAACTGCAAAGAGAAAGACTAAGTAATCTGTAAGATTTTAAATACAGTAAGTAGTAATATTTAGAATGGTTTCGAATCATTTTTTGTTGCTCAAGGAGTATTTTATTTAATTCTATGAGTTTGTTTCACTTTCATATAGGTAATTTATTTGTTGAAATAAAATTTTTCCGTTATAATCAATGATTATTATTTTACCAGATATTATTATGTACATTTCTTTTGATTATTTTTTTTATTTACATTTCTTTACCCTGTAAAAATAATTTTTCAAATTTAAAATTTAGAAGATCATTTTAACATCATCATATTTGACTACATTAAATTAATATAAATTTTTCAATTTTTATTAGATTTTTGCCTCCAATTTGGTAAATTGTTTTGTTAAATAATAAATAAATATTTTGAATGGTACAATGAAACTTTTTTCTGACCCATCTGTTTTCCTTTTAACTATCAGAAAAATTTATGAAATCATGTATTATACATAAAATATTTGCTGAATTTTTCACTTGGATTCATTCATTTTAAGGTTAATAAAACTATTGGTTACAATAAAAAAGAAACTACATCTGAACTGATTAGTTGTGAAGAGCTTACATCTAGGTAGATAAATACTGCTTAATTGGTTTTCCATGTAAAGAAGATAAAAGGAAGTGAATATGGTAAAAAAAGTTATTGAGGTTTGCTGCTGGTAAAAACATATGATAAGATAAAATAATTAAATGTAGCAATAAAAGTTGTTCAATTTGTCGCTAGTATTTCTAAACTACAGGAAGAAAATTAGTAACAGTAATTTTTTTACATTTGTTGGTTCATTTAAAAGAATATTCTGGGAATTTTATCTGTTGATTTTGGGTGATTTTAGGAGTGTCTAGATCCTTTACTCTGGTTATGGGTAATTTCATAGTTGTTGAAATTATGTCTAAATTCTTCATTTGTTGCAAATGACCTCTTTGAAGGACTGCGTCAAATTTATAATGATTCTGTATATTGTACATTAAAAGAAGGAATTCGCCCTTCTGGTATGTAGAGCTTTCTCTCAGAAATTTCGCGTCAGGAGCTTGTTAAGGCGTATATTAAACAGTTACTGATTTATACTTTTAATTTTGATAAGTCGAGAAATAATCGCCTTTTTTAACACAGAAGTAGACGCACAGAAACAATGAATTCAGAAAGTTATATAGATATATAAGATAACTTCCTTATATCGGAATTACAAGGACTTCCTAATTATAACAAAAAAAAAGGTTTCATCAAGATGGAATCTCGCAGAGATGATAATATGTTTGAATAATTTTTCCTTTCTATTTGATCTTCAGAAGAGGGTGCACATACTGGCCTTCAGGCAATCTTGATTTAAATCTTATAGATAGTCCCTCTACAGATACTTTGAATCTGAACTATACGTCAATAAGCAAGCTTCTCTGGCGCAGTCCAAAGAAAATGGCGCAAAGTGTACAAACTAAGCCGTCGTGTAGAAATTTGTTCATTGAACACGTACTGTTGATTTATATTTAAATTAAAAAAACAAAACAAAGTATTAATTTTTGTTTTGAAACTTGTGATCACACGAGCTTAACGAAATTTTATAGGAATATTTATTTTATTATTATTATTAATAACAAAAATAATAATAATTAAGTTTATTCGTTTTAAAATACAATCAAATTCATGAAAAAAATGTGTTATTCAATGATAACTGTATACAGCTAATACTCAAAATTCACTTTAAAAAATTCAACTGAAAACTTGATTACATCTAATCCTAATCCAGAGAAATATTGGATTATCCTATATCTTAGTTAATAATTTTTTTGTGTATATAGATTGTCTTCATCGGTTGTATATGCCTTTTTCAGGCGCGGGGTCTATTTAACTTCTTAACTTATATATCTGAGTTATTCGGGTGATCAAATCAAGTAACATAAATAGAGGTTAATACTTGATAGAAGGTGTATAAAATTATTTAAATATTTTAATATTAGCCTTCTACATATTTAATTTCAAAAAATTATATTTAATAATTAGAACTTCATGAATTAAATTGAAATAATGTCCTATAAGTACCACTTATATCAAACGAGATATAAAGTAAACATTTTTTTACATATCTTGAGATTTTATACAAAGTAACTTAGTTTGATATCCAATAATATTGAATATTCTAAGTAAGATAGTTTTATGATGAAATTCTTAAGATTATGTTGAACATTTTTGAAAGATATTTGTTTTCATAAGATTGATCAGCAGAAACAAAATTTTCTCTATTCAAAATATTTAATTTATAGAATTTTGGTTACCAAATTTTATTTATTGGATTTTGTTATATCATTTGCATTGTCTTATAATGAATGTTTATTTTATATGCCGTTTGATATAAGTGGTACTTATATGACATTATTTCAATTTAATTCATGAAGTTATAATTATTAAATATAATTTTTTGAAATTAAATATGTAGAAGGCTAATATTAAAATATTTAAATGATCAAGTCAAGATTACATTACTATTATATTAATTTATCTTATAGTTTTATTTGGAATTGATAATCCTATGGATTGTGAATCGATCCTCTTCAATAAGCTTTTTTTTATTTCTCTTATGTATTGTATTTCTGAATACCACATTTCAGATCGAGATCATATGTGTAGTTTCGAAAATTTCAAGAAAAATGGGAGGAAACTACAAATGTGAAAAACTGCGAAACAATTGGACAGATTCTGTCCATTGACAAACTCAGCTGAGATATTCAGGCTAGCAAATGTACTCTGAAAGTAAGAAGACTGGTTCTTTCTGGTCCAAAGATATTGTGTGATCCACTCTCAAAATATATTTGTTTTGAAACTACTAGTTATACATATGATCCTCACAAAATTTCGCGGGAATATGCGCGTTTTTATTTTACTTCTAAATTCGTATTTCAAATTGATCGTATTTTTAGTACAGAAAATATTGGGAAAAATAAGAGACATTTTTAAATACGAATAACTACGAAACCTTTAGACCCATTTCATACTTTAACGATATTTAGACCCCAAAGCTTTCCTGAAAGTTTCAAGGCTCTAGGTCTTTCCGTTCTCAAGTTAGCGGACCGGCCGGCTGGACAGAATTACTTTTGACCTCGGATTCTTCATCAGTGAGTTCAACTTAATCGTTCAAGACTATTTTCGGCTCAAAATTCGAAAATTACAGATCTGCAGAACGAGCGAACAAAAGTAAAATTATTCTGGTTTATTAAGAAATAAATGTTTTACGAACAGAGATCAACTTTTGTTTCAATTCATTCGTGAAACATAAATTTTTTTAAATACCCTGAACATAAATATTTCACTTTTTTCGAATGAAATTTCGCTTCGAATAAAGTATGAGCATTTGAAAAATTTTAGATCAAACAACACATAAGCCTACTTTGATCGTTTAAAAGGAATATTAATCATTGTTGAATTTAAGTTTATGGATTTGATAAGAACAATCATTGTTTGAATACACGGTCTGCTGACTTCATTGTTATTGCAAAATGTAATGAAATAGCAAGATGATATTAGCATCATCAGATTGTGATAAAATTTCACCATCTCTTAGTTCAACTAAATTGAATTGAGAGCAATACGCTTAAGGAGTGAAATCGCATTCTTTTTTCAATATATTGATCAGATCATGTACAAATTCATTTTTATTACTTTTCGACATAATTTCCTTATTAGAGATGATGTAAGTTAGATATTTTTGTTATATCACTTCTTTCATATTGAGTTTGTATTTCTCTTAATTTGTCACAGATATGTCTAGCTTTGGGTAGATGTAGAACAACAAGTTTGTTCATTTTGGAAAGGAAATTAATCCATTAAATACTGTAATAATGAGTTTCAAAAACGGTGACGTGTCAGAAGCTTTTGTGCACTTGTTCAACAGTCTATTTCCCCTGAAAACTTTAAATCTGTGAATTACTTCTTAAAGGAACACCCGAAAGTGAAATAAACGTCATTTTTTGTAATTTTAGAGGTGATCTCCTGAAAAAAGCCGAAAATTCTTTAAAACCAAAAATACTTGGTTGAAGAATTCTTCCTTCGACCTGTATCATTGCATATTAGCAAGAAAGAGTTGAAAGAATATATTGAAAATAACTTCATATACTTTTTATACTTTTTGCCGAAATCAGACAAAAAAAATAATGCATGCGACGCCTGGATTCCGAACACTGGCTCGATATTTCTAAATACGGTGTGTCGGCCATATGGCTAGATGAACTATTAGAATATGTCGGTTTCCTTATAGATATATCTTCAGGTTTCAAAAAATGTATCTTTACAAAGGTAAGAATAAACCTTCGTGCTGTTATTTCACATTTAAATACTAAATTTTGTACTTTCAAAAATATTCAGACAAATAAAATTTCGAATGAGAATAACTTAGCTGTTTCTATCCATTTTTTAACACAATTGATACGAGGGGCGTTCAATGTATTCTCGGTATAGGCATACTTCTCTGTCAAGAAAGTACCGGGAATTTTCAATTAAAACAACATTTTTACATTTAATCGTCAAAATTTATTGGGTCGCCTTCAAAATAGGCTCCATTTGCTCCAATACATCTATGCCAACGGCACTTCCAATTATCGAAACATTTTTTATAGGCGCTTTCCGGGATGGACTTTAGCTCTCGCGCCGAATTTTGTTTTATGGCTTCAATCGACTCAAAACGGGTGCCACGAAGGGGCAATTTTAGTTTTGGGAAGAGGAAAAAGTCGTAGGGAGCCAAATCCGGCGAATACGGTGGTTGCTGAAGCACGTTTGTTGAGTTTTTGGCGAGAAAGTCAGTCACAATCGTAGCTCGGTGAGAAGGCGCGTTATCGTCCCATAGTAATTACCCATAGTAAAAATCGGCACGCACTCTGACATCGACTGACTTAATCAGCTGTTGCAAACACACTAGTTGACAGATCCCGCTCAAGCTTGGCATAGTAATTAAGGACAGTGGTACCAACCTAGGAAAAAAAAATTTATCTGCCTCATTGCCCCGTCAGATTTAAATCGATAATTCCCGGTACTTTCTTGACAGAATGTATGAAGCGAGCACCTTCACGTCCAGAATCCTGCCTTACTCTGTTGCAGCTTGACGTGCGTATCATATAGAGGACACGACTAGTCTTAATATTCCTGACTGACCGTCCCCACCGAGTTCAAATGGGGCAAGGCACATAGCGCGTTCAAAAGCGGAACACATGGTCACTGGCGTCACATGCAAAGATGCGCACCACGCCTGTCTGAAGAGTTTCAGGTGTGCAGAACGAAACGCCGTCTCCCTAATTAAGAGATAGAAGCTCTCTCACAACATCGCATTTCCTTGAGAGCTTCACATGAAAGGAAACTCAGGAAATTTTGGAAAAATTCTAATTTTCAATGTAGTCTCCAATATATTTGTAAGATCGAGAAATAAGATCCTCCAAACCTCGTAAAAAATATTCTTCCGGCTTCTTGAATCCACTGCATGGACTGTTGTTTACTCCCAGTGTCTCATCATCAGTAACCAGCCGGTTGAAAATAGTCGATGGATTTTCTCCACAGAGTTCTAAAAACTCCTTATAGCACTCGAATCGCACTTGCTTCTGAGGTGCTGGACCATTCTCGGTACTCGGCACTGACCTTTGAGAGGCTAAGATGGTCATGAAGGATAGCATGTATGGTACCCACGAATAGGATTGTTATCTCTACTAACATCTGGCTTTTTCAAGTACCAGCTTTTCCACTTTTATCACATTTCTTCAGTGGTGCCGCTAACGGGCCCGCACGAGCGGGGATCGTCTTCACTACTTTCTCTGCCTCTTTTGAATTCACTTGACCCCTTTTTAACAGTGGGTAATGACAGGACACAGTCTTGGTAAACAGCAACCATCTCTTCATGAATGATTTTTTGGCTTGTTTGCTGCTTAGTGAGGAACTTTATAACGGCGCGATGCTCGATATTATTCATCATTGTGGCGTCAGTCATTCTGGTCGTTTTTCACCGAGAAAACCTAGAAAACTAATGATCGTAAGTTAGTGAAATTTTATATTTAAACCCTCGGATAATGTCATTAGTGAATGAGATAATTAGATTATTCACATTAAAAGCCAATCAACCCGATACCGAGAATACATTGAACACACCTTGTATATTTAAACTCTTAACCTACCCTAAACATTTCTGGTCTCTAGGTATTTTTCTTCGGAAATTTGTATCTCCAGTCGTCCACCTAGACGGCCGATCCTCAGGATATTCGGCATAATTCTATTTTGATCAGAACTGTGGAACCATTGGACTGATTTTGCCTATTAACGAACTTAACCAAGATATGTGACCCCAAAACCTATCTTGAAAGCATCAGGTCTCTCTCTAGCTCTTTCCATTCCAAAGTTCCGAAAGGATCGGCCGGACATCATTACTTTTGATCTCGGATTCTTCGTCAGTGTCATTTGTAATCAGTTTCAGCTCAAAATTCGAGAAAAACGTTTGGGCAAAACGTTAGCACGCTGTTCCTTAGAATAAGCGCGCAAAGCTCTTTTTGAACGCGTTGTTGTGTGAGGGAGCTTGCAAACCCCTTTAATTTTGGGAAGTAGACATTTCGTCCCAGCCTAAACCCATTGAAGTCTCTTCAAATTGGCTATTAGGTGCAAGTTTGTCAATGACTTCTGTACTCTTGTACAGCGCATCGCGCTGAGGTTTTTATTCTTCCACTGCTCGACTACATTCTTGATTAACGCTGAATTTCCAATATTTCCGACTGTATTTTCCATACCTGTGTGTTATTCACATCAACAGATTGATGCACCCATAATCTGGGCCTTTCATCCAGCCATCTTTTAAATTTAATTTTAAATAGCTCATAGGTATTCACCTTCTTATGAATATAGGCAGTAAAGAGAAGAATTCGGTGCCAGATATGAATGACATTTTTGAATGATGCATTTTTCAGGCTTAGATGTGATGATTGTATTTTGTTTATTTCTTGTGTCATATCTGTGTTCCATGTAGACGAGCAATGGCGGAGCTCGAAGTTCATCATCTTACTTAGGAGCTGATGAAAAAAGGTTCGACATAGTTGGCTGAATTTTGCATTTCTTCTTCGTGTCTTAAAAATAGATCACATCTTTGTCTTTTTATCCTTATTAAAATGATCTTGAAGCCTGGAAGGCTTTATCGTTTTATTTGAAAACGTTTTTTCACAAATGAGGCACAACAGCGATGATGGATATGTGAGATTTTCGATAAATTCGTGTTTAGTAATTCCACAGAATATGCCACCTCTTCTTTTTTGCTTCCGACATGGTTTGCACTTTACAGATATGTGAGTAAAAGACCTACTGTTAAAACACTGCTCGGTATAATGCATATGAAAATAAAATGGACAATCGTTGCCATTATATAGGTTGCAGACACTAAACACGTAGCGACAGGAATAAGATCCATACCGGTATACGCGGTAACCAAATGGGGGCTCAGACTTGTCGACGCATGTAAAAAGCACAAGTTTCACTACTACCACATTCTGATGCACCAAGCGCTTGCCGATAATGATTTTGAAAACCGTCTGAATTTTTGTAATTGGGCAAGTTTTCAAATTGAACAAAAAAGGTACATCAATGGCGTACCCAGGATCAAATCTAGGGGGGGCAAATCATAGTCGGGAACATTTTATCACGGAATTTTTTTTTTCGTAGGTGAATGAAACCAAAATTTTCAGAAAAATATGTATAATTATAACAGTGCTTTATCGACTAAGTTATTACAATTATTTGCTTGAAAAAAATGTATTCTAGTTACATGCTTTATATTATTATCATTTTTCTTGCATTTGTAGAAAACTTGTTCAAAAGTCTCGTTTCAATCCAGTCATGATTTTCCTTGAAAAATTTCATCAAACTCAACCCAGTCAATCTGTCCTCTCCCATTGTACATTCTGTCAAGAAAGTACCGGGAATTATCGATTTAAATCTGGCGGAGCAATGAGGCACTCCTAGGTTGGTACCACTGTCCTTAATTACTATGCCAAGCTTGAGCGGGATCTGTCAACAAGTGTGTTTGCAACAGCTGATTGAGTCAGCCGATGTCAGAGTGCTATGGGTGATTACGTTGAGCAAAGAATTTGTTTAAAGTTTTGTGTTGCAAATGAATTTTCGTGTGCTGATGCATTGAAAATGTTGCAAAAGGCCTTTGGTGATAATGCTCTATCGAAAACTCGTGCATATCAGTGGTACAGAGCCTTCAAGGACGGTCGAAAATGAAGGCCAAAGCCGCTCGAAAATGAAGGTGATGCTCATTGTTTTCTTCGATATCCGTGGCGTGGTGCACTACGAATTCGTTCCAGAGGGTCAGACGGTAAACAAGGAGTATTACCTAGGCGTTATGAAACGTTTGCTTGAGCGTATCCGTAAGAAGCGGCCAAATTTGTGGGCGAACAACTCATGGATTTTGCATGACGATAACGCGCCTTCTCACCGAGCTACGATTGTGACTGACTTTCTCGCCAAAAACTCAACAAACGTGCTTCAGCAACCACCGTATTCGCCGGATTTGGCTCCCTGCGACTTTTTCCTCTTCCCAAAACTAAAATTGCCCCTTCGTGGCACCCGTTTTGAGTCGATTGAAGCCATAAAACAAAATTCGGCGCGAGAGCTAAAGTCCATCCCGGAAAGCGTCTATAAAAAATGTTTCGATAATTGGAAGTGCCGTTGGCATAGATGTATTGGAGCAAATGGAGCCTATTTTGAAGGCGACCCAATAAATTTTGACGATTAAATGTAAAAATGTTGTTTTAATTGAAAATTCCCGGTACTTTCTTGACAGAGTAGTACTTCTCAGCCAGGTCTTTACTCTTCTAAGGATACTGAAAGATCGTTCAACAGTAGCCGTAGTGGATGGGAAAGCACTCAAAATGAGGAGTGCATGCCTTGTTGCAGGGAAAAAATATTAGCCTCCTCCAAAAGTGCAGCCACTTCAATATCCTATAATTTGTCCTCTGCTAAATCTTTCTTTTTCCACAGATTATACTACAAATCTAATTCTGCGGAGGTATCACTCAACTCAAAAAACTGCATGAAAGATTTTGCGTTTTTTTCCAAATCTTTTGAACTACTTTTTATCACGTATGAAGGATGAAGATGGGTGTATTCTCATGTGGAAATCTAACATTCAATGATAAGGTTAAAGAGTCAAGATAAGGGATAATCAATGATCGTCTCCAGTACTCAATCGCAGTCTCAGATGGCGGATTACTTCTGTGTATTTGTTTTTAACAATTCGTGGAACTGTTAACTCAACGCCGCTTTTCTCCGCGATTTCATTTGATTTTTTGAGTAATTCTTTAGAAACATGTTCAGTTTCTTCTCTATCCTTCTTGGTGACATCAAGGATTTCACCAATGTGTTTCCTCAACATAATTAAATCAATATTTTTATCTTGTAGAACGTTCATAACGTTTTCCAAAATCGCAGAGTACTTTGCAATCATGACTAAACCTATAATGAAAATTGGTTTAGTTACTGCACAGTGCATTTAATAACTTTTCTTGTAGCATAGTTTCCTTCGATCGAGTGATGTTCTAGCGCATTGACGATTTCATGAAAACTTTCTGATGCTCTTGTATTTCTCAGACCATCTGGTCTCACAGAGCCTTGCTAAATTAGGAGCCGAAGTCCTGCGGGTTGGAGACTTACGAAAGAAGGATATTGTATCTTTAACAGTTGCAATTAAGTTTCTTATTTCCGGTAGTTTGCTAGAACATTGACCACAAGATTTAGTTTGTGGCTTGAGCAATGAAAAAATAAAGATTTATTGTACATTTTCCTCAAAATGGCCTGTACACCACCTTCTTTTCCAGCCATCGTAGAACATCCGTCAAATCCAAAAAAAAAAAATTCTCTGCTGAAAGATTTTGATCAACTAAAAAACTCTGAATTGTGCTAGCGATTGAAGAGGCATCTTGATATTTCAGCTCAAGAGAACCTACAAATTCCTCTCTGATTTTTTGTTGATTCTCATCATAAAACCGCAATCCGATGGAAAGCGATATCTGCTGTTTCATCGGCAATTACAGCGTAAGCTTTTGCTTGTTTACAGTCATAAATAATTCTTTCTTTTACAACTTCACCACATAATCCTATTATTTCATTCTGAATTTTTGGTGAAGTGTAGACTGCACTTTTTCGACATCTATCCAAGTGATGCTTTAGCTTCAGATCACCACAGTCAATTCTCAAATTTAAAAGGTCAAAGAAAACCCCCTCATCTCCTCCTTCCAAATCAGGAGTTCCACAAAATATGATTCAAGAAATAATTGATGACAATATTTATGGGTTTTCTTGTCCTGTATAGACTAACATCTTGCGATAAAATGAATATTTTCGAAGTTCTAGAAATTCATAAACACCAAAATTACCGGGCAACTTTGTTTTTGTTTTATTAAGCGATGAAGCGACTTTTCACAATTCTGGTTTTGTCAATAGGCACAATTTCCATTATTATACTATCGGAAATTGAAGAATGATAAGGAAAGTTGACCATCAACACAAGTGGTTATTAAATTAGTAATAAATAAAACTCAATTTCCACAAACCTTTTATTGTTGAATGACAATTGTTTCGCCACACTGTGGCTTAATCATATTCTACATTTGAACTCATACTGTATGAAAACTTATGAATATGACAGGTTGATCATTTAGGAATGACTAGGCAAATCTTTCATTATCTTTCATAAAAAAAAATTCTGATCAAATTAAAATGTTACGATTGCTTCTGGCAATCGCAAGGGGAACTTTTAGCAAACTAGTGTTCCCTCAACTTTTTGCAGTTTTCTCTGAATAAGATCGCCATTTAAAATATATGGGATGATTCATTTAAAAAATCACCCATTTGTTGAATTTTTTTGGTGAATATCCTGTATATTAGAAAATGATATTCCGAGATGCAGAAATGGAAGTACAAGGAGCCTGCTTTGAACGAAATTTCTTAGATGTCTGGTTCGGCAGTTATGAAGCGCAACGCACTATTGCAGGACCCTAAAGAGGCAATACCTAAATTTGAAAGAAATAGTAATACCCAGGTACAAGAGCACATAAATAATGACCAGTTTAGGACACCTGATCTGTCAGCAGCCGAGTCAAGATCATTCAACACAAAATTTGAATGGCCCGTGAGTGAATGGTGTCCCTTATAGCCGAAAGTATTTGCTTCTCTTCAAAGAACAAATTGAACAAGAACGTGTTTTGAGGAATAAGAGTGAAGATAATTAGAAAAATATCATCCTGTAATAAAAAAATCACAAAAATAAGCACTACACTATTTTGATAAATACGTTTATGCGCACATGTTTCGTAATTTTTCTGTTAAACGCCACACCACCACATGTTCCTGGTATATTAAAGCATACTTCACATCACTGTCCTATTAGGTAGGCACTTAATTTTCTTCCGAAGTACCTCATCGACTGCAATTTCAAAGAACGCCTCTTGACGATCAATTAGGCTGAGATTAAACAGATGCGTTGCGCCATTCGAATGTTTACAGGCGGAATAAGTTGACACTGAAAGGTTGCGCACTCACTTCAAACTAAACATTCAATATTCAGTGCGACCTAACCTATCTACCTGTAAAGGGAGAAAAACAGTGCATTGTTGGGACGCAATCACTGGTACGAAGCCGGCGCTGCTCTACAACAAAACAATCGACAGTCGAGGCCGCGAATATTCGATTTTCATAGAACGTACGATTTGAATTTTGTATAACGAAACTTAGTGATCCGTGTCAATTCCATGTGGAGTAAGTTTAAGTTTGTGCGGTACATAATCGTGTGTTTGGATTAGTTTTTAGTTTTGGATTTTGTTTAGTATATACAAAAACCTTCTGCTTCGATATGAACGAGGAGTCTGAGGATATTGTCAATGATCTTTCGCCGGAACCCATAAGGAAACCTTTCATAAGGGTAAGTTGAATTCTTTGATAAAAAAACAAGCATATGGAATTTGAACTTAATCGCACACAGCTTCGGTTTAAGTCTCAGTAATAAACATTATTACCCTGAGGTTTAAGTGCATTTCTTTAGGTTTATTTCCATATTGTATATTTAGTAATTACATATAAAGCTATTATTTTTCTTGTTATTGTAAATATCTGTAGATAAAATGTCTGAAGGACCGAAAAAACATTTCGATCCTGTAATAAATTACATTTATATATGAACAAGTAAAAGGTCAAACGTTTTATCCTCCGGTTTGGGGTTTTGTGATCTTCTTGGAAAGGTTTTATTTACTAGTTTCAGAAGAACCCATGGAATTTTACAATTTTTTCAAAAAACTAACCTGAAAATATTTATGGAATTCTAAAAATCTGGTTTAAAGCATCATTTAAAAAATTTCTATTTTTCATGATTTGTGTCATCATTTTTCAATGTCACCTTTTGAAAATTCACTTCGACATTTGTTGTTTCAATCATGAATATGTTAGTTTCTACTTTACAAATATAACGAAAGAACTTCAGTGTTTTTTAGTGAATTCCAAAGTATTTTCCTTATCATAACTCAGTTATCATTGTATACGGAGAAATTTCCAAATATGCAATTTTATAAACATAGAAGGATGTGGTGAATATTGTTGTAACCTTAGGTAGGTTTCTGAACTTTTTACGGAAAAGGGCATAATAATTTGATTAAAATATTCTTCCCCAAAAAAATAATTAAATGAATAATTAAAATGTATCTTCAACAATCAAAGATCTGGAGACTTCTTTATACATCCTGTATAAATGAATTTCAGAAATATTCAGGGTATTTTTAAAAGAAAAGTAAACAGTAGCTAGAATAAATCTATGAACTATTTCACCAAATGTCGTCAAATAAAAACTGTAAAATAGCAGACAAAAAATTTCTCAAGTAGAAACAAAATAACATTGTTTTTGTTACTTTCTTTTATAGAAAGGTAACTTGCTAGAGGTAGTAAATTTTCAAACTGTTACTAACATTACGAAACTGTAGTCCTGTATACAATAAAAAAGTGATAGTAAACAAAGTAGACTTCTTATTCCATTTGAAATGAACTATTTCGAAGTGACATACTACTCCATATAATAATTTATATGGAATATATTATATATTTATATATGTCCGGATTAATCTTGATAATAAAAAAATAATAACATTCGTTTATTTAGCCCAAAAATTATTAAAGTTAATTTAATGATTTTTCAAAGAAAAGATAAGAATTCGGGTTGGATGCAAAAATGATCGCATGGCCGAAGACTAGTATTTTCCCAGAAAAATGAAGCTCATTTTCACCTCGGAGGACTATTTTTTGTGGGGATCCGTTAAGCACTAGTGTTTCAGAACATTGATGTCTTGAAATCGAAATCGAAGTTGCCATTCATGAGATTGAGCCCAAAACAATCGACAATGTACTGAAAATTGGGGTGATCGAATGGGGTACTGTAGCCAGTCATTTGAAAGATATTGTGTTTCATTCCTAAATGTCAAGGTTCAACCTTTCTGATAAATATGTTAACACGAATTTTAGCATGGTAAAAAGGCAGTTTATCGAATCAGGACAGTGTAACTTACGTCTTTACAGTTCGAAACTTAAATAAAGCTGAATGGGTTTTATTGATCGTAGAGTATAAGCAGCAGACATGTCTGTTTCATAGCCTTTTGGCTACTCATCAGTGCAATGCTCTAATGCCAACCAATGCAACACAGCCACGGTCCTATAGTCACCTCGTTTAGCGACCCGACTGTTTTTCAAACAACATCTAATGTACGCGAATACAAGTATATAACCCAGGCTCAATCAAGGAGTGAACTGTACTCCCAATTAAATTTAACGCCACAGACGAAGGAAAATCCACATGTTCAAGGAATATCCAATTAAGCCGCTGTACCAATTTTAGTATTTCTTCTTGTTATCACTAATTTGAGCAAGGTAAATAGGAAGTTTTTGAAATTGGAACAGTGCAATTTATATCTGTGTTACATACAGTTCGAAACTTAAATAAAGCCGAATAGGTTTTGTTGTCCTCAAAATTGATAGGAAGTTGACGAACTGTCGGAATAATTCGAGTTTGTAAAAGCTCGAAATGTTTGGCAGCATTTAGGTTTTCGTCGATAAAAAAGACCAATGATGAAATCTCCTAAAATGCCTGTCCAACATTGAGTTTTTTAGAATACTGAGTTTTGCTGGAAATACTCCGGTGCTGATTCTCTAGAGTAAAATATCATATACAACGGATGGATTATTTCTTTTTCAAATAAAATGACTCATCAGTAAAAAGTACATTTTTCAGGAAAGAACTATTTTCATTTTGTCTTATCATCATAGTCATTGACCTTCATAATCAACACTAGACGTAGATCTATCGGCCCTAAATCATATTTAAAATCAAAATTAACTAACAATGAATATAGCTTACCTCAGAGTGGTAACCAGATCATTGCTTTAACAAACTAACTTTAAAATAAAGATATTCTATGTTCGTCACAAAAATCACAGAAAACTGTAAGGTATTAGAAGGTCATTGTTAGTTGATTTTGATTTTAAATATGATTTAGGGCCGATGAATAGATTATCGGAAGTCTAATTGTTTTTTGAAGATATAGTGTATGTTTTGAAAGATTTTTGAATTAACTTTTTTGAATATTTAAATATTTTGGATATTTCAAATAAATTATATTTTTTGAGAAGTCCTTAAATTGTGTTTTATGTTTTTGAAAAGGAATTGGTGTTCATAATGGTAAGACCAGAAGCAAAATTTTGGCTCCTTCAAATATTTATTTATTAATTTTAATTGACAATTTATATTTGTTGCATTATTTATTCCATTTGATATTGTATATTGAGTTATATTTTCCATACATTACTTATATTCAACATAAATGTTGAAGAAAATAAAAATAAATGATTTTTTTGATATATATAGTCTTTTAGGCCATTGGTCCTGGAAAATTTTATAAGTCCTGTCCGCCTTTTGAAGTTTGCCGATGTATATACTATTTCAATTTTATTTTATAATGAAGGTGAAATATAATAAGGTAAGAACACAAGAACAGTAAACAAACTCAGCGGTCTTGTGTCTCTGATTTTTATCATATTGTACATACTACAATTTTAATAGGTATGATTCATGATTAATAAAACATGTTACATTACGTAGTAATGTTAATATTGATGCAAGAGTTTATTAGGTATTCATGATTCACTAATTTCATGTGCGTTAATGAAGAAAATTTTTCTACTCTTTCTCTATCATTTCTTTAGTACATCGAAATACGGATCATAAGATCTATTGGGGTGAAGAAATATTTCAAATATTAGGCAGGATAATTCAGTGAAATCTCTACAAATTTAATTTAAAAAAATTCTAAAAATTAAATCAAAATGTCTTCGAAATACTGTTTCTTTTCAAGTAGATATATAGAATTATCGAACATCGCACAACACCTTAAAAAACATAAACGTATCCACAGAAAATATAGAATATTGACCGAAATTACATAGCAACTATAACCGATACATCTGAATTAATCGAATCGGCGGATATTTATTATGAATATGAAATATTAAACATAAATGACTGGTTATATCAACGAATGGTTCAATTTCGTGGAACCCTCGATAACCAGATTTATCCCCAAATGATTTTTTCTATGGGGATATCTGGAAGCATCTATCTATGGACACAACTTCGGCAGAGTTTCAACTCTTGATGAATTAAGGTTGAAAATTATTCAATTTTGTGGCAAACTTGAGCCAGATCTACTCAGAGATATTAGATTATCTCTGTATAATATATTTGGCTATTGTTTAGCTCAATAAGGTAAATTATTTGAACCCTTAATACGAGCACATTGAATTTTTGAGCTTCTGTTCGCTTTGGTTTTCTTAAGATTTTTAGAATTTATCTTATTATATCATAATTTATTTTATCAGAATTCATTTTATGTTCGTGGAATTTCTTTTATTTTCAAAGTCGTTATGGCAAAAAAATTTAAACAATTATTTTTTAAACAGAAATCATTTGTTGCAATAATTGCAACAAATTAATTAATCATTTGTTGTGTTTATTGCAACAAATGAATTTATCACATGCTAGGGAATGTCGTAAACAGCTTTTCAACCAGTAAGACAGATGCACACCCTCGCTGTAACATTTTCGTACTGAGGATCATAGGTCAACAAGATTATATATATATATATATATATATATATACATTACTCTGTGAAGAAAGTACCGTGAATTTTCAATTAAAACAACATTTTTACATTTAATCGTCAAAATTTATTGGGTCGCCTTCAAAATAGGCTCCATTTGCTCCAATACATCTATGCTAACGGCACTTCCAATTATCGAAACATTTTTTATAGGCGCTTTCCGGGATGGACTTTAGCTCTCGCGCCGAATTTTGTTTTATGGCTTCAATCGACTCAAAACGGGTGCCACGAAGGGGCAATTTTAGTTTTGGGAAGAGGAAAAAGTCGCAAGGAGCCAAATCCGGCGAATACGGTGGTTGCTGAAGCACGTTTGTTGAGTTTTTGGCGAGAAAGTCAGTCACAATCGTAGCTCGGTGAGAAGGCGCGTTATCGTCATGCAAAATCCATGAGTTGTTCGCCCACAAATTTGGCCGCTTCTTACGGATACGCTCACGCAAACGTTTCATAACGCCTAGGTAATACTCCTTGTTTACCGTCTGACCCTCTGGAACGAATTTGTAGTGCACCACGCCACGGATATCGAAGAAAACAATGAGCATCACCTTCATTTTCGAGCGGCTTTGGCGTGGTTTTTTCGATTTCGGCTCATTTTGTGCCACCCATTCCGATGATTGCTGGCTTGTTTGCATATCTTACTCGTAGACCCAGGTCTCATCACCAGTTATAATGCGTTCCATGAATGTAGAATCGGAATTACAGCGATCCAGCATGTCTGAAGCAACCTGTTTGCGATGACGTTTTTGAAGAAAATTCAGGTCTTTCGGTACGAGTCGTGCGGCCACCTTTCTCATGCCCAAAATATCAATCAAAATCGTACGTGCGGACTCGTGGGATATCCTAAGATCATGTGCAGCACCTTTCCTTAATTTTATCGACGTTATCTTCGATCGAAGCCGTCGATGGGTGACCACTTCACGACCGTCCTTGAAGGCTCTGTACCACTGATATGCACGAGTTTTCGATAGAGCATTATCACCAAAGGCCTTTTGCAACATTTTCAATGCATCGGCACACGAAAATTCATTTGCAACACAAAACTTTAAACAAATTCTTTGCTCAACGTAATCACCCAAATTAAAAATCCGCACGCACTCTGACATCGACTGACTTAATCAGCTGTTGCAAACACACTAGTTGACAGATCCCGCTCAAGCTTGGCATAGTAATTAACGACAGTGGTACAAACCTAGGAAAAAAAATTTTTACCTGCCTCATTGCCCCGCCAGATTTAAATCGATAATTCCCGGTACTTTCTTGACAGAATGTATATTTATTGTTAATCTATGCTGAGGATGTAGAATCCGAATTAAGCTTGCAGTAGAATGCTGGGCAGTGCGAAAGTGTGGGGGAAGTATCAAACAGCCACCTAGTTCAATACTCACCAGTTATAACGTAGAATGAAATTATTCTTGTGCTGGGCGACTGGCTTAATAGCTCTTCTTGTAAATGCATGGTAAATTCTATATTCCGAAAATTATTTTCGTTACCTGTGTACCTACATATTTGCATCTTAATGGTAAGATTTTTGACGTTACTTAACAAACAGGGAATTCCCGGGTACCCGAATGTTTTTCCAAAAGATTTCTATCTGAATAATCGATTTGAAGCGGTCTAATTTCACTTGGAATAACGCAAATGTATGACATTCCACAGAAAAACGAAAACTCAAATTCGCATATGTTTTGGTCGTAAGCGAACATTGATTGATACCTTAAGGTTGCCTACTAACTGGATTTCAGATCAATAATTATCGTTCGTAATTTTGGCGACTATTTTTTGTTTTGCAACTTTCAGCCAGGTAATATTTTGGTGATTTCTAGTTCCTATTCAAACAGTTTCATATTTGAAAATAGTCTATATATGTCTATTGAAAGTATAATTTCAGTTCTGCGTTTGGCGAAATTCATGTCATGATGAAAACATTTTGAACGTGATTCCTTCGAAAAAAGTTTCATTCTATAATAGTGCCAAGCTACCCTAATCCCAAAAATATAATTGTCATTATAAAATAAAACACTTGTTTACATTTTCTACTTTATTTTTGGTATTGACGTACGTTTCGTCTTTGCTAGAAAGACTTCATCAGAATACGAAGTAACAGTTGTTGTACAATGAATTTATAAGATTTTTTACAGAAGGTGTACATGTGTTTTTAATTGTTCGTCGGGTTGGTTTTCTCAAAGAATATTCCCTTCAGAATCGTGTTCACTCGATCCCTTGTAAATATTGAATAGAGGGGTGTAATAAAAATCTATTTGTTCATTTACTAGGTTATTGCTGTTTTTATGTTTATTTATTTCGTAAATTTCCCATAAGTTCAATTTTAGACCTCTATTTTCAACATGTAGAATTTCTATTTCTTTTGTGAAAGAATGGTTATTTTCAAGAAGGTGTTTAGCATAATGTGAATCTTTTTTATTTTTATCGAAACTTCTTTTATGTTCGGTTAGGCGTGTACCGAAATTTCTACCTGTTCTACCAATATAAATCTTTGGGCAATCTGGGCAAGTGAGTTTGTATACACCTGATAATTGAAGTTTATCCATACTGTTTTTATTGTTTTTGATGTATTTGCTAATAGGATTGTTTGTCTTGAAAGAGACTTTAATATTTTCTTTTTTGAGTAGGTTTTTTAGTTGAATACTAATGTTTCCGAGATATGTGAGGCTAACGTATTTGTGTTCAGATAGATCAGATGTTACTGGATAAATTTCTTTTATTGTGTTTTTGTGTATACGTTGGTTAATTAAATTATCTATTAGAGATGTATTATATCCATATTATATACACCGTAATTCTTTTCATCCATTCCAACACAAACTAGCAGCTCTCCATAGTATGATATACCGTTTATTGAACATTCCACTAAACCAAGTCAATTTCCAAAAAGAAAAATGTATAATTAAACAAATAGCTTACAACAATGGATAAAATACATCTCTAATAGATAATTTAATTAACCAACGTATACACAAAAACACAATAAAAGAAATTTATCCAGTAACATCTGATCTATCTGAACACAAATACGTTAGCCTCACATATCTCGGAAACATTAGTATTCAACTAAAAAACCTACTCAAAAAAGAAAATATTAAAGTCTCTTTCAAGACAAACAATCCTATTAGCAAATACATCAAAAACAAGAAAAACAGTATGGATAAACTTCAATTATCAGGTGTATACAAACTCACTTGCCCAGATTGCCCAAAGATTTATATTGGTAGAACAGGTAGAAATTTCGGTACACGCCTAACCGAACATAAAAGAAGTTTCGATAAAAATAAAAAAGATTCACATTATGCTAAACACCTTCTTGAAAATAACCATTCTTTCACAAAAGAAATAGAAATTCTACATGTTGAAAATAGAGGTCTAAAATTGAACTTATGGGAAATTTACGAAATAAATAAACATAAAAACAGCAATAACCTAGTAAATGAACAAATAGATTTTTATTACACCCCTCTATTCAATATTTACAAGGGATCGAGTGAACACGATTCTGAAGGGAATATTCTTTGAGAAAACCAACCCGACGAACAATTAAAAACACATGTACACCTTCTGTAAAAAATCTTATAAATTCATTGTACAACAACTGTTACTTCGTATTCTGATGAAGTCTTTCTAGCAAAGACGAAACGTACGTCAATACCAAAAATAAAGTAGAAAATGTAAACAAGTGTTTTATTTTATAATGACAATTACAACTGATTTCTACCAAGCAACGGCCCAATCTATCATAAACCCAAAAATATACCCTGTAGGTTACTACCTTCACACGTTTAACATATTTGTTAACGTTGAGATTTTCCGCAAAAAGTTTTGCAATAAAGTGGCCGCAAATATCTTCAATTTGTTCTTTACAACACCTTTCCGTCCCCTAAAATAAAATATGACACCACCATAAATGGCAATAGAAATAAATGTTTACCTAACTTTTATGAAAAGGCAATGCTTCTACGGAAGTCCGTACTAGATGTTTTCAAATTATTAGGTGTCTAAAGATTATTTTCTATCATAAAAGCCGAAGCATATTTATGATATATTTTTCGAATGCCCAATGTTGCATTTATGACAGATCATTCTAAAAGGAGTTTCAAAAATGGATTTTCAAAAACTATGATATTCAGCTTCTTCTTCCAGTGTTGGCTGTCTTTTACAAATTTCTATAATTTTCGGGAGTAACAACTTAAATTGAAACAACGACAGAAAGGCTAGTACAAAATTTCGTGAGAATCGTATAATTAGTAGACCAAAAAAATATATTTTGTGGGGATCGTGTGTGACATGAACTAGCGCGTAAAAGCTCCTGACTTCACGTCAGTGCTTCTCACTTTTTTATTACTTCAAAATTCAGTTCCGAATTATTTCTATAAAATAATTATTCAAACCTCATGCACATTCTACTTTGAGGAGAATTTAATCGAATAGGTATCAAAATACTATTTTAAAATATTTAAAGAGATTGGGTAAAGCTTTTTAAATGTATCATCCATATATTGCTCACACCGGCAGCACCTTTTTCCGCATATTTTTGTTCTGTACTTTTTGCTTCCAAGGTTAAAAGCACCTTTCTATTGATTTGAGCAGAGTTTTGGTAAACTGTTACTACCTGACACCAAAAATTTCCATTCTATATCCATCATAATATAACTGTCTGTTCTTCACTAAATTGAAGGTCTGAGCAAGAAATATGTTATGGAAGTTCATAACAGAATGAAAGAAAGCATATCTATTTCTATCAATAATTATTTTGAAGATTGTTAAATTAAGGGGTTGTTAATGATTGTTTAATAATAATATTATTATTTTATTCATATTTTCAGATACAATTATTTAAGATAAGATGTAACAGTATTTTGATCACAAATATGCAAGGTATTAGGTTTTAGTTAAATGAAATACATATATATGTAGATTTCTATTTATTATCTTGAGGTGTTCACATGACGCGTATAATAGATTTCTATCACGTAAAGGCCAAAGATTTGAAATATGCAAGGTATTTATTTTATCATAACTTCCGGAGACTATTCTAGGTAGAAATTTTTTTTTCCTAAATTCATTTTTTTTCCTTCCTAGACCGAAAAATACCATGGTAATAAAAGCAAACGGGATGCATTTTAACACTTCTGAATGACTTATTTCCATATACATTCTGTCAAGAAAGTACCGGGAATTATGGATTTAAATCTGGCGGGGCAATGAGGCAGGTAAAATTTTTTTTCCTAGGTTGGTACCACTGTCCTTAATTACTATGCCAAGCTTGAGCGGGATCTGTCAACTAGTGTGTTTGCAACAGCTGATTAAGTCAGTCGATGTCAGAGTGCGTGCCGATTTTTACTATGGGTGATTACGTTGAGCAAAGAATTTGTTTAAAGTTTTGTGTTGCAAATGAATTTTCGTGTGCCGATGCATTGAAAATGTTGCAAAAGGCCTTTGGTGATAATGCTCTATCGAAAACTCGTGCATATCAGTGGTACAGAGCCTTCAAGGACGGTCGTGAAGTGGTCGCCCATCGACGGCTTCGATCGAAGATAACGTCGATAAAATTAAGGAAAAGGTGCTGGGAAACCGTCGTACCAGCTTGAGAGAGATAGCACATGATCTTAAGATATCCCACGAGTCCGCACGTACGATTTTGATTGATATTTTGGGCATGAGAAAGGTGGCCGCACGACTCGTACCGAAAGACCTGAATTTTCTTCAAAAACGTCATCGCGAACAGGTTGCTTCTGACATGCTGGATCGCTGTAATTCCGATTCTACATTCATGGAACGCATTATAACTGGTGATGAGACCTGGGTCTACGAGTACGATATGCAAACAAGCCAGCAATCATCGGAATGGGTGGCAAAAAAGAGCCGAAACCGAAAAAACCACGCCAAAGCCGCTCGAAAATAAAGGTGATGCTCATTGTTTTCTTCGATATCCGTGGCGTGGTGCACTACGAATTCGTTCCAGAGGGTCAGACGGTAAACAAGGAGTATTACCTAGGCGTTATGAAACGTTTGCTTGAGCGTATCCGTAAGAAGCGGCCAAATTTGTGGGCGAACAACTCATGGATTTTGCATGACGATAACGCGCCTTCTCACCGAGCTACGATTGTGACTGACTTTCTCGCCAAAAACTCAACAAACGTGCTTCAGCAACCACCGTATTCGCCGGATTTGGCTCCCTGCGACTTTTTCCTCTTCCCAAAACTAAAATTGCCCCTTCGTGGCACCCGTTTTGAGTCGATTGAAGCCATAAAACAAAATTCGGCGCGAGAGCTAAAGTCCATCCCGGAAAGCGCCTATAAAAAATGTTTCGATAATTGGAAGTGCCGTTGGCATAGATGTATTGGAGCAAATGGAGCCTATTTTAAAGGCGACCCAATAAATTTTTACGATTAAATGTAAAAATGTTGTTTTAATTGAAAATTCCCGGTACTTTCTTGACAGAGTAGTATACAATAAAGCTTGTATTTTTTTATAAATGAGTTAATTGAAATTCACGAAAGCGTTTCTTGTTAAAAAATGTGTCACTTTTCACTTTTTCTTGTAACACATAGTCGTTGATAAACTTTCATCTCTCTTAAATTGCGCTGAAAATATTAATGCCAAAGTTTTTCTTCAATTTTTCGATTAAAAATTTGATTCATTAAAATTTTTCAATAATTCATTTGAACCAATTGATGTATTTACACAAAGCCAATAATGTTTCTGGACAACCTGAGTGATTAAAATAAATTGGATAATAAAGACTTTTGGATTACTCCTATTTCTTAAAATAGATCAATAATATATGATACTAATTTCATTTAAATGACTAGTAATAGGTCCGTGTGAAATTGTGTACAATTAAAAGTCATTCAGAAACCTGAAAATAATTCGATTTGTTTAATGAGAGCTTTGTTTTGTGACAGATCTTCCCAACTTTGAGGGTTGTTAGCAGCCATATTATTGAAGCCATATCTGTCGAATAGGCTGTCGTTCATTTAGTCTGTTTTGCCAAATCACCATAGCATTCAATAACACGTGCTAATGATAAAATTATTTAATCAAAATGGGTGTTCTGTTCGGGCAACATTCCGCCCGCTTCTTCCATTTTACGGTCACTATAATCATACTAGAAGACTATTTGCAATGTGGTGGATAAATTTGAGTCCACTAGTTCAGTGAACAATGAAACAACATCCGTACGACTACGAAACGCAAGATCTCCCGAAAACATTGCCGCTCTCCGTGAGAGTGTGTAGAAGAATCCGAGGCAGTCGATTTCAGGTCGCTCTTTCGCAAACCACAAGTTGGTAAATTTTCTGTCTATTTTTGGATGAATGGGTACGTCAACAAATGAAATTGTCGAATTTGGGACTATACCAATCGACATGTGATCTCAAAGCGTCGAATGCATTCCGACAATGTCACTATTTGGTGTGGATTTTAGGCTGGTGACGTCATCGGTCCATATTTTTTGAGCACGAGGCTGGCCAGGTCATCACCGTCAACGTTGAGCGCTATAGGTCGATGATTACCAACTCCTTTTGGCCTGAATTGGATGATATGGACACCAACGACATGTGGTTCCAACAGAACTGAGGTACATGCCACACACCTCATGCCACATTGAATGTGATCTGAACCGAACACCGAGATCCTGCGATTTGACCCAGTCAGACTTTTTCTTGTGATGTTATCTTAAGTCGCAGGTCGCAAATAAGTCACAAAAAACAGCCGCCCTTAAAGCCATGCCATAAGCCAAATTCGGCCTGATATATGCACCAGTGTCATGAAAAATTGGATATCCGCCACACAGCAAAGCCGCGGCGGACATTTGCAAGATGTTATATTTCATACATAATGACTTTGAAAGGCCTTTCATATAAATCAAAAATTTCGATCATATATTAACACACTTTGTTCTATTAAAATTTAAAGATAGGAAGCGCTTAATCAAAGGCCCTTTAGAATAATAATCAATGCAGTAACGATCTTAAATAACTTTCCACACTTTCCAACAGACCTGCAAAAGGAATTAGTGAAAAGAATTGGCTAATCTTTGGGAACAAGGTGATCTCACGTAAGGACTGATTTTCATGACTCTTTTGAAAAGTGTCATAGGGATGGTTCCCGAAAATAGCGAGCAGACTTGAAGAACTGAAAATTTCAATTCAACAAGAATCTAAAGTGATATTTCTTTTTTCGATACGTAACGAAGAAACGAAGTGAAATTGTTTTTACTCCTGTATGATCGGAGATTTCTTTGATCAAAATATTTGATATTCAATAATAGCTGGAATTAATTCACCAGAACCTCTACAGATTTTAATCTAAATAAATCTCATGAAAACGTTTAGAATTAAATTTTAAAATATGTCCTATATACACTGCATCACTTTATGGACTTTATGGATATATATTATCATCTCATGTGGTGGAAATTAACTGATAAAGAATCAAAAGAAATATAGAATAAGGATCAAATTAATTAGACATCACCTTATACATATATATGTTTCGATTGGATGTTAAAGAATCACAAGTTCCATCACCAAAAATGTTCAACATATAATTCAAAAAGGCCTTTTTTATTTTCATTTTTTAAAGAATATATAGCACATTCTCCAAAGAAAGAACCTGATACATTCGAACCTAAAATCTCATCAGTAAGGAGTCATTTGAATAAACAAAAGAATCATTTAAAAATATATAAAAAAACCTTCTTTAACACAACACTTAACATTGCAACAACTAACCAATTTTGGGATAAGCATGGCCTATACGAAAATTTGGTTATATCACAGAAATATTCTCTGGAGAATGTGCTATATATTCTTTAAAAAATAAAAATAAAAGAAGGTCTTTTTGAATTATATGTTGAATGTTTTTTGGTGATGGAACTTGTGATTCTTCAAAATCCAATCGAAACATATATACGTATAAGGTGATGTTTTAATAATTTGATCATTATTTTATATTTCTTTTCATTCTTTATTAGTCAGTTTCCACCACATGTGATGATACTATATATGTCTATTAAGTGATACAGTGTATTTAGGACATGTTTTAAAATTAAATTCTAAATGTTTTCAAGAGATTTATTTAGATTAAACCCTGTAGAGGTTCTGGTGAATTAATTATAGCTATTATTCTCTAATATCCAAATACTTCTTTATGGTAATTTTCAATTTATATACTTTAAAATATTTGATATTAAATTGTCTCAATCTTTACTCAGTGAAATCTTTGACTTCTCATAAAATAACATTGATTTCCAGTATTATTTATTCGATTATTAAATGGTTCGATCATATCATGCATTCAAGATAAGAGATATTCCTATACATATTTGGATTATAACAAGTTTTAGCAAATTAATATTCAGACAAGATGTCCGAAGAGGAAGAAGTAATACTTTGAAAATGCAATCACAAAAATTTGCGAACTTTTGATTTTTCGTTGTAGTAAAACAGAAATTTCTATAAACTGGATTTAATTATAATCAGCTACTGAATAGTAATGGCTGAAATAATTAAATATTTGGATTTCACCTAGAGATGTTCGTTGTTTGATCATTTAGTTATGATATATATATATATATATATATATATATATATATATATATATTTCAATATTTCTTTATGTTCCCTCATTATTGTTTGAACGACCTTTTACTCAGCATTTGTACATAATAATAAACTTTGAATACATGATTTCTGTTCTTAGAAATAATATTCGTATTGTTTTTTAGGGAATTATCCAATAGTTAATAATAATGCTAGGTGGCAAAAGGTGATTACATTATTGATTGAAAATAAAAACTTGTTAGCAATTTATTCGTTCAAATTTAATTTGAGAAACCGACTTTCCGATTTATCTTATATAATCCTCACCTGCAATATTCAGTTATAACATTATAAAAATGTAAGAAACAAAGTAAGAAATTCTGATGAATGATTTCGAATGAAAAGATTCTCGGAAAAGTTGGATTTCCGATATAATATATACAACGTCTGATATTTTTGTAGCGAATGACTAATATATTTATCAGTTATGATTCAAATAAAATACGTGCCTTTTAAAGGAAATAACTTTTCGCCGTTACGGTTTGCTTCTGGTATTGATTTCTTATAACTACCTTATATTTCAGTGCGGATAGAATAATATATACTTAGTGACATGCGAATGGAAACATCAGGAAAAGGTAGGACGTTTCTGAGCAAACAAAGAAACGTTCAACTACTTAAGAATTAATAAGTTATAATTTGAAATTTTAAAGAAGAAGAGTAATTAAATGAAATAATGAAGAATACTCCCACATTTTTTAATTGACAACAACTATTTTGCCAATACTCTGGCCTCTTCAGGTTTATATTTTGAAATAACTTCTTTTTTCTTTAGGTGCCGTGTCCTCCTCGGACGTCGGCAATCATCAGCGCTATCTGAACTTTGCCTACAGCTCGTCGGAACAGGGTGGTGGTGCTCATTCCAAACCACTGTCTCAAATTTTTAAGTCAGGATATTCTACTTCTACTTAGGCTCCTTCGTCCTTCGATCTTTTCCTTTATGATTTGCTTCAAAAGACGATACTTTTGAATATCAAAACAGATTTAATCTGTTAGTCTTCTACAATTTTTATTTCAAAAAAATTTTTATTCAAAAAACTTAGAAATAAATTAATGTCTACAATAAGCACCGCTTATATTTAATAGACGTATATAATCAAAACTCAATATATAGTGTCAAATGGAATAAATAAACCAACAGATATAAAAATGTCATTAAAATTAATGAATAAATATTAAAAGCAGACAAAATTTTGTTTCTGATCTTACCTTTAAGAACACCAATTGCCTTTTAAAAACATGAACACCACTTAGGGACTTCTCAAAAAATATAATTTATTTGAAATATTTAATATATTTAAATATTCGAATAAGTTAATTCAGAAATCTGTCAAAACATGCACTATATCTTCAAAAAACAAAATATGTTTTGATATTCAAATTTTGTTATATTTCTTCTATCAAGTAAAAAGCCTTTTTCTATTTTACGATACTTTTCATTCCTTTGGATATGACCGAAATACTACTCTGTCAAGAAAGTACCGGGAATTTTCAATTAAAACAACATTTTTACATTTAATCGTCAAAATTTATTGGGTCGCCTTCAAAATAGGCTCCATTTGCTCCAATACATCTATGCCAACGGCACTTCCAATTATCGAAACATTTTTTATAGACGCTTTCCGGGATGGACTTTAGCTCTCGCGCCGAATTTTGTTTTATGGCTTCAATCGACTCAAAACGGGTGCCACGAAGGGGCAATTTTAGTTTTGAGAAGAGGAAAAAGTCGCAGGGAGCCGCATCCGGCGAATACGGTGGTTGCTGAAGCACGTTTGTTGAGTTTTTGGCGAGAAAGTCAGTCACAATCGTAGCTCGGTGAGAAGGCCCGTTATCGTCATGCAAAATCCGTGAGTTGTTCTCCCACAAATTTGGCCGCTTCTTACGGATACGCTCACGCAAACGTTTCATAACGCCTAGGTAATACTCCTTGTTTACCGTCTGACCCTCTGGAACGAATTCGTAGTGCACCACGCCACGGATATCGAAGAAAACAATGAGCATCACTTTCATTTTCGAGCGGCTTTGGCGTGGTTTTTTCGGTTTCGGCACATTTTTTGCCACCCATTCCGATGATTGCTGGCTTGTTTGCATATCGTACTCGTATACCCAGGTCTCATCACCAGTTATAATGCGTTCCATGAATGTAGAATCGGAATTACAGCGATCCAGCATGTCTGAAGCAACCTGTTCGCGATGACGTTTTTGAAGAAAATTCAGGTCTTTCGGTACGAATCGTGCGGCCACCATTCTCATGCCCAAAATATCAATCAAAATCGTACGTGCGGACTCGTGGGATATCTTAAGATCATGTGCTATCTCTCTCAAGCTGGTACGACGGTTTTCCAGCACCCTTTCCTTAATTTTATCGACGTTATCTTCGATCGAAGCCGTCGATGGGCGTCCGGAACGAGGCAAGTCTTCGACCACTTCACGACCGTACTTGAAGGCTCTGTACCACTGATATGCACGAGTTTTCGATAGAGCATTATCACCAAAGGCCTTTTGCAACATTTTCAATGCATCGGCACACGAAAATTCATTTGCAACACAAAACTTTAAACAAATTC
This sequence comes from Megalocaria dilatata, assembly GCA_034642435.1. NCBI lineage: Eukaryota > Metazoa > Arthropoda > Insecta > Coleoptera > Coccinellidae > Megalocaria > Megalocaria dilatata. The sequence continues at coordinate 46,947,724 of CM067856.1, forward strand.
TTTGCTCAACGTAATCACCCATGGTAAAAATCGGCACGCACTCTGACATCGACTGACTTAATCAGCTGTTGCAAACACACTAGTTGACAGATCCCGCTCAAGCTTGGCATAGTAATTAAGGACAGTGGTAGCAACCTAGGAAAAAAAATTTTTACCTGCCTCATTGCCCCGCCAGATTTAAATCGATAATTCCTGGTACTTTCTTGACAGAATGTACTCCAGCTTGCGCTTCTTTAGTGTGAACAACACTTCCTTTGGTTTATCAAGACGATTGAGTACCTCGGTGTTACGTACTTTCTCTACTCAGGAAATTCTCATTATCCTTCTGTATTTACACATTTCAAAGACCTCAGTCACATTGCATCCGTCAAGGTCCAAGCCTCCATTCTGTAGTAAAGTATGCTGAATACTTAACAGCGGAATATTTGGATACGCAGAGGCAAGCTTAGATTTCTACTGTATGTGCTATATATTCTTTAAAAAATGAAAATAAAAAAGGCCTTTTTGAATTATATGTTGAACATTTTTGGTGATGGAACTTGTGATTCTTTAACATCCAATCGTAATTATGGATATACTTTCTTGACAGAATGTATATCCATAAAGTCCATAAAGTGATGCAGTGTATATACATTCTGTGAAGAAAGTACCGGGAATTATCGATTTAAATCTGGCGGGGCAATGAGGCAGGTAAAATTTTTTTCTCCTAGGTTGGTACCACTGTCCTTAATTACTATTCCAAGCTTGAGCGGGATCTGTCAACTAGTGTGTTTGCAACAGCTGATTAAGTCAGTCGATGTCAGAGTGCGTGCCGATTTTTACTATGGGTGATTACGTTGAGCAAAGAATTTGTTTAAAGTTTTGTGTTGCAAATGAATTTTCGTGTGCCGATGCATTGAAAATGTTGCAAAAGGCCTTTGGTGATAATGCTCTATCGAAAACTCGTGCATATCAGTGGTACAGAGCCTTCAAGGACGGTCGTGAAGTGATCGCGCATCGACGGCTTCGATCGAAGATAACGTCGATAAAATTAAGGAAAGGGTGCTGGAAAACCGTCGTACCAGCTTGAGAGAGATAGCACATGATCTTAAGATATCCCACGAGTCCGCACGTACGATTTTGATTGATATTTTGGGCATGAGAAAGGTGGCCGCACGACTCGTACCGAAAGACCTGAATTTTCTTCAAAAACGTCATCGCGAACAGGTTGCTTCAGACATGCTGGATCGCTGTAATTCCGATTCTACATTCATGGAACGCATTATAACTGGTGATGAGACCTGGGTCTACGAGTACGATATGCAAACAAGCCAGCAATCATCGGAATGGGTGGCAAAAAATGAGCTGAAACCGAAAAAACCACGCCAAAGCCGCTCGAAAATGAAGGTGATGCTCATTGTTTTCTACGATATCCGTGGCGTGGTGCACTACGAATTCGTTCCAGAGGGTCAGACGGTAAACAAGGAGTATTACCTAGGCGTTATGAAACGTTTGCGTGAGCGTATCCGTAAGAAGCGGCAAAATTTGTGGGCGAACAACTCATGGATTTTGCATGACGATAACGCGTTTTCTCACCGAGCTACGATTGTGACTGACTTTCTCGCCAAAAACTCAACAAACGTGCTTCAGTAACCACCGTATTCGCCGGATTTGGCTCCCTGCGACTTTTTCCTCTTCCCAAAACTAAAATTGCCCCTTCGTGGCACCCGTTTTGAGTCGATTGAAGCCATAAAACAAAATTCGGCGCGAGAGCTAAAGTCCATCCCGGAAAGCGCCTATAAAAAATGTTTCGATAATTGTAAGTGCCATTGGCATAGATGTATTGGAGCAAATGGAGCCTATTTTGAAGGCGACCCAATAAATTTTGAGGATTAAATGTAAAAATGTTGTTTTAATTGAAAATTCCCGGTACTTTCTTGACAGAGTAGTATATTATCATTTCAATCTTATTCCCTAGATTATTCTGATGAGCGTACTTATGAGATATATAAATTTCATTTCCAAGTGCGTTCTTTTTCAACCACTAGATTTATTTTATTATAGATAACATCGCTGTGAAAAAATCTGCATATTTTGGTATTCGATATTCGTGTATTTTATCCATGATTTAGGGCAATATCTAAATGGTATAATGATTCGAATAAACGTTTCGACATAAAAGGTCCATTAAATTGAGAACTATTGCGGACAACTGTTTCCCCCGTATATTAATTTTTGTTATTGCCATTTCCATAATTCGTACTTTTAAAAATTTCGTAAATCTCACACAATGCGAGGAGGTGCAAATATAGGAAAATATACGCTAATTTGCTTATAAATCGTCGCAATGGCCGTATATATCAGTTTCTGGACCGGCGAAATAAATAAAATATTCCACGGTTAGTTTGCGCGGTTGCTGGCATGGCATAATAATGCGCAGTGGACCTAATATATAGCCTTCGGATCTCATAATTGTGAAATATACGACGACTGTTGTCACAGAGCTCCGAAAATTTTTAAACTACTTTTCTGCGTCATGAGTTTAATGGTATCGATTTACTTTGGGCGCTTTTTATGCGCTACCATATATGAATTTCATTGTTTTGCAGGGAGATTTTATGATGTTGATATCAAATCCTCCAAATTGTTTTTGATACCTAAAGTCAGTAGCGGTTCGTGGTCACTTGACAAGAGGCTAAATTCATATCATGTAATGAAGTTAGTTAACTCGACTTTCCATAAAAAGTTTTTTTTTTGCAAATTACAAAAGTTTGTAAGTTTTATGATATAAAGGCTGGGCCATCTAGAGTTTACATTTCAAGTCTGGCAACAATGTACGATGGTAAGTACTCTGTCCATTAGGGCGAATACATCAGAATAAGATCTGTGCTAGCTTTAAGGGGAGGGATACTACGACGTGTTAGTTTTCTCGAGTTCGTGGATTCTGGCATCGAGTTGCAGTCTTCTTGTCGACCGTTAGCCTTTAATGGCTTTAATTTACTTTTGGAAACAAGGCTACCACGGGAGGGTGGATCAAGAGTATTCGTACTCCTGGCTACACAATTTGGTTTTGGACTCGTGGGGCAGTGGTTAGAAGGATATTCTGCCGTGCAGGGTCGTAGTTCTTGTGCCTGGATAACTGGGACTGGCCTCGAGGTTTAGGGGTCTCGACCACGCATTGGGCTGGGCTTGAGCCCGAATCGACTGGGGTATCTACGGCGAGTCTGTGCCGCACTTCGGGCTCTGACAATGCATAGCCAGTACAAGTAGGATAGTGCTAGTGCTAGTCCTGTCTATACTGGAAGCAAAGGGGACTTATGTTTCGTTTTCCGCATCCATGGGGGCAGTGACCATAGACCCAACGAGCAGGTAGGCCACTTTAATCTCAATTGCAGAACTGATACCTTGAAACACGAAATCGAAGTTGTCATTCATCAGATTGAGCCCCAAACAAGCGACTGGATGTACTGGGTCGATTCGATGGAATACTGTAGCCAGTCGTGGCGGTCATTTGAAAGATATTGTTTTTCATTCGTGAATGTCAAGGATCATTCCCCCTAAAAAACTCATAATTTAAAAAAAAACATTCATTAGCCTTTAATTTATAGCCCATTAAAAAATCAATTGTCCCATTATTTATCTTCATTGAAAATAACTACATATATTTAATCGTCTAGCAAGAACTAAAGTAAGCTAAAAGCTCTCTGTTTAGATGTTGGACAACCAATGCCTGAATTTGTTGTACACATTTTAACCTTATGTGAACACAATCCAAAAGGAAACAAAAAACTTAAAAGATAGTGAAGGATTAAAATACAAAATAACGTAATGGAATGAAGAGAAGTAAGCATATAAAATGTTGAATTGGCATGTTTGTATGACAGTTTCCCAGAATATACAACAAGAAATTTCTAATAGTCTTTTATAATTCATAGAATTTCGAGTAGTTTATTTCGAGCACGTTCTAAGCTCAATAGAGGGGAATACGTAGCGAGTAACATATTGTTCTCAATACTCGGAGAACAAGTAAAGTCATATTTTATTTAGGTAATAATGATGACAGATATGTGATATATCTGAATACCCACCGTTCCATTCAATAAATATTCAAAATATTATCGGATTTAAAAAATATTTAATTGAATCAGTCTTTACTTGATGAAAATCCATATTAAATAAGGTTATTGTGATTTTCACAAATTTTTATTGTTATTTAATACAACAATTACGTAGTTATTCAAAATGTAAACCTACCTGAAGATTTTAAATATCATACAGATTTATTCTGTTAACCTTCTACAAATTTTAATTTCAAAAAATTTTCATTAAAAAACTTTTAGAATTAAATAAGATGAATGTCTGAGAACACACTGTGTTTATTTAGTACACATATAGAATAAAACACTTATCACACATTACCAAAGGGAATAAAAGAATTCAAAGAAATATAAATTATCAATTGAATCTACTGAATGAATATATGCAGGGAATGAAATTCATATTAATATAAGAAAAACAAATGTTAACTTCCGCTATTTTATTGATTTACACGACAATTCTTTCCAAAACAGGACCTTAAATACACAGCTCTGGTACAAAAAATAGAGGGGTGGAAAGAGATGGTTTACAATTAATGAAAAATATTAAGTAGGGGGGATCTGTTTAAATCTATTTGATCATTCAATAAAATTTGTCTTTTATTATATCCATTGATCTCTAAAGTTTCTAACAGATTTAGTTTCTGGCTTTTGTTTTCGATATGTAATATTTCATAGTTCATATTAAAATTATGGTCAGTCTCTAACAAATGGTTGGCATAAGTTGAATTCGGTTTATTATTAATATAACATTTTTCATGTTCTCGTATCCTTATTTGGAATGAACGGCCTGTCTGTCCCACATATACACATGGGCAATCACTACATGTTAACTTGTAACTCCTGATTTTTTGTTTTTAGGAATGACGTCTTTATTATTTTTTATTAAGCTGCCTAAAGAATTAATGGTTTTAAAAGAGATGTTATATTTTTCTTTTCTCTTTAAATATCTAGCAATCTTTTCAGATTTTTGGCCTATGTAAGTTAATGAAATAAATTTGGTTTCGTTTGAATTTTGAAATTTTGGATATACAAGAGATATTGCTTTGTGTACTAAATTGATACATTTGTTTTCAGACATTTATTTAATTTAATGCTAAAAGTTTTTGACTAAAAATTTTTTGATATTAAAATTTGTAGGAGGTTAACAGAATAAATCTGTATGATATTTAAAATTTTTGAATAATCCTTCTATCAAGTAAAAATCTTCTTTTTCTTATTCTACCTGAAGATGCTACTGTGATAGCGAAACAATTGATGTATTAACTCACAATTCCTGATTTTATTTAGGTATAGTAATTTTGAAATTTTTCAGTTGATCGGTTTGAAGATTGAGACTGGATAGACCCTATGAACAGAATCCTATAATATTCAGTGTTATCAGCCCAGAAAAATCTTGTATATTGCGAATTCGAAGAAATATTTAATATAAAATTTTAGCTACTTAGACCGACAGATGTTTTTATAACATTAGTGGTCTGTCTTAATTTCTATTAATCATATTTATGATAGTGATCATGTATATGCGGAGAAAATATTATAAAGCGTAAATAATTGAAAGACTGCGTCAAACAACGTCTTTTCAGGAAAAATAATGCTACTGCACAGTTCATACCTACAACCATCATAAAAGGCCAATTTCATCGCTGAAGAATTCACATGAATGCAAATGCTATTCCGTAAGATTCTCAAATGTAAAATTTCATCGAGTTTACAGCAGTCCTAATTGAGTAATAAATGTTCCTTACAGCGAATTCCTATCTTCCATTAGGAACTAATCAGTTGGAGTAAACAACTCATAAATTTCAAGGAATATCGAGATAATTAGAAGGAAGTACAAGTTAATTAGTTGAGAACTATCGGAAGTAATCTGGTTCCAAATCAATGTTCATAAAAGGTGTTTTCGGAAACTATAAGTTATGGTTAAGTTCTATATTTGATTTATTCTATCTGATACTAACTTCAGAACTGGATAGTGCGTAAGGATAATATTTGATTAATTCAAGGTGCAATATATATTTCCAGTTTTCACCTGGAAATTTTGTGATATTTAATATTTTTTAATTTAACAAAAAAATTGAGAAAAGCTTCTTATTCTATTTGAAATGAACTATCAAAAAGTAACAGACTGCTCCATCCGATTAATTGTTAACAACTTTTTTGCAATTACATACTACGTTTTACTACCAAAAAACCCACATTATACACACTTTATATGACATTTTTTTGGTATTACCTTATCTTCAACTTAGAACTGCAAACTAATATAAAGAATTAAATATCAAAACAGAATTATTTTGTTAGCCCTCTACAAATTTAAATTAAAAAAAATTGTATTCAAAAACTTTTAGAATCAAATGAATTTAAGCACTGCTTAAATTTAGTAGACATATAAAATCAAAACTCATTATATAATATCAAATGGAATAAAATAAACCTAACGGAATATAATTGATAATTCGTTGATATTTCGTTGGGTTTTTTTCATTACTTAAATTACTTAATGGGTTTTGATTTTATATGCCTACTAAATTTAAGCAGTGCTTATAAGACACTAATTTAATTCTAAAAGGTTTTGAATAAAATTTTTTTTTATTAAAATTTGTAGGGCAAGGCATGTAGCAAGGGGGGGGGGTAATAATCCTTCTATCAAGTAAGAAACCTCCTCTTATTATTTCATAATATGGAGAATTTAAAGCCGACAGGTTCAATGTAATAAGCAAAAAAACTATAACGTGTTATACTCAGTAAATTGGTCAACAAATGTTATTCAAATGTAATGAAAATTTTAAATTTACATGAATAATATATTTGGATTATTTTCATTAAGCACTGATTTAAAAATTTCAACAGACTCCAAATAGTTGATCTTCCTTCTAATTCTCCGTGCAAGATTTGTAAAATGTCTGTTGTAGAATAGAGGTGACCATTTTCTAGAATATGGATTCCAAATGCAACGATTTGGTTACTTTTTATGAAATTCATTTCATGTTCATCGTATCTAAAGGGAGAGTCATTTAAAATTTTCATTTTTGATCAGCTATAAATAAAAACCAAATGAATATTTTTTCAGCATTATGAGTCTATTAGGAGGTTGAATCTTGACATTTACGAATGAAAAAAATTCATTAAAATGACCACCAAGTCTGGCTATCCGATCAACCCAATTTTTCTGTACATTGTCGATTATTTGGGGCTGAATCTGAAGAATGGTAACCTCAATTTTGTGTTTCAAAGCATCAATCGTTTCTGGATGGTTAGTGTAACACTTATCATTAACGGATCCCCACAAAAAGTAGTCCAACGGGGTCTTTATGGTAAATTCTTCTCAGAGAAGTGCGAAAAATGTTCAGTTCTTGAGCACGATGACTCATTTGATATTGATGGATATTCAGCCACATTCTGGGCTACAGCAGCTATGTTTTCAGGTTTGCTCCCTAGACGAGAATGTGAATAGAGTGTTTTATCAAAAAACGATCCAGTTTTCGCAAAAAAATTGATCCAAAATTGCCGTGAAGGCATTTCATTTCTATTGAGTTTTCCACGTAAATTTATAACAGTTTGGGTAGAAGATTCGCCATTCTGGAAATGAGTTTTTAATATTTTCCAGTTTTGTTTAAGCGAAAGTCGATCCGTTTCAGTAATGTACAATGTCAATCTAACTTTCTGTCAAAACAAGAATGAAAGAAGTGTTGGCAGACTCAAAATAACCATTACTTCAAAATGCAATCTCAAGATGGCCCACCTGTATATTTTTCAGAGTTGTATGTCATTCATTTAATCAAATTTTTCATATTATAGAACATAATCCACTCCGTCCGTGTACGTTTTTGGTTATTTACTCGAAATATAGTCGTCTAGAAAGTATCTGGAAAAAACACAGCTGAATTGTTATTATGTAGTATATATTTTCAATTCTTGAATTAGAAAATTATAACAAAATATGCATCTTATTTACTTATACAACTGACTGAATTAAATGATCTTCATTTCGTGGCGCTGCTCGTTCAACTTCAATCTTCATTAGTCCCTATATTGTTATTATGTAGTATATATTTTCAATTCTTGAATTAGAAAATTATAACAAAATATGCATCTTATTTACTTATACAACTGACTGAATTAAATGATCTTCATTTCGTGGCGCTGCTCGTTCAACTTCAATCTTCATTAGTCCCTATATTTTTTCAATGGGACTAAGATCTGGTGAAGCTGTTGGCCATGTAAATGATTGTCACTTGGTGTTCTTGCATCCAAGGTATAGGCTGAAGTATGGCATCTTGCATTATCCTGCTGAAAACCCCTACTCTGGATATAAAGCATGCACCGTTTCAAGGAGAAAATGGTTTAGAAGGCCACAATACTCTTTATTATTAATGGTACCATCAACTATACACACTGGCGTAGCACCATGCTGAGATATTGCTCTCTGAACCATTATTTTGGTGGGAAATTTGAACGGTAACAGGTTGTTTTGATAGGATTTTTAATTGATTTCCACCAAGTTGGAAACAACTTTCAACAGATATAATGACATTATTAAAATTATCTTCATGAAAACGTTGTTAAAATTCTATCATTCGTTTTTTTGTAAATGGGGACATTATAAGGAATTTTTTTGGGTTTCCTTGATATTTAGCCTTGTCTTTTCGTAACATACGGACAGTTTCTGGACATACTTTTATATTTCGTTGATTTCCAGATGTGTTAGCCAATTTGCGAGTTTCAAGGCGCGAATTGTGTCGTCCTTAGGCCAATAAAGCATTTAAATTGTTTGCTTTAATCGTACACGGTTTTCCTGAAACTGGTCAATGCCTCCTATCCATGCCATTTTTATCCCCTTTATTGTCTCATATCCAGCACTTTTTCCCAGTTCAGTCAATTGCACTAATTTTTAAACGTTTCGAAAACCTTTCCTATACAAATATTCTACCTGTTTTCTTTTTTCTAGTTGCGACATTATTTCCTAAATTGTATACCTATTGACAATCAACAATATTTGACAAATAGTGTAGCCATGCAACTTTGGCCATAGACGACTATCTGCACAACCTAGTTTATACATTACTTTTGTCTTAGAATGTTACAAAAAAGAAGTATATTGAAATTATGAAAAATAATAAATTCCGGACACTTTCTAGACGGACTATGTTATCAGGATTAAATTCATGATGCTTAGTACAAAAATCGACTATTTTCATGTTGTCCAAGTTTTTATCTGGATCGATTGACTGGAGGCAGGAAAAGGTTTCCCAAGAGCAAGCTGGATTGGTCCAATTCGCTTGTCCATTAGCAACAATGCCAACGTCTTGACTAAGCCATGAGCTTTTCACTATCTTCAGCTTAGTCCCTCTTATGAAATATGACATATATTCGCCATTATTCCAGAGTTTATGTCTAAATCATTTCGTAGGCGGATCACGTCTCATGCCGAATGTCTCAAAAAGACTGCCGAAAGGAGGTTCCGGCATACATTCGAAGTGCTCTTTTCAATTATTCACGGCTTTCACGGAAATATTCAACTTATGTTTTGAATTATTTCCGTTCCACGAAAGTCCCCGAAAATGAATTTCAAATGTTCATTCTCCAGAGGAAGCCCTTGCAAATGATATAAGCAATGAATTAATAAAGATTGAATAGCACGATGAATTGCTGAATTGATTTTTTCAGTGCTTCAGTATTAATAAAACTAGTTCAGATATATGTTGATAAAGTTATCATCGAAGTAGTCATGCAGCTATTGACGAAAATTTGGTTTTTCCGGAGGGTAATGGGCTGTGATTACTGCTAGAAAAAACCATGATATTCCAGATCTAGCATTACCTCCAAGATCCCTCGACCTAAATCCAATCGCAAACGCTTCAACAGCTTCTTAGATTTATTTCCACAACTTTGGCAGCAAAGTGAGTAGAATATTTTCAATAACTTGGTGGAAAGCACGCAGAGAAGACGACAAGCAGTTATTGCTGCACATAGGGGGCATACTTTGTATAAATGAATACAACTATAAATTTTGAATTTTCCAAAATTTCGGTTTGTCGTAAAATTTTATACCTTTTAAATGTTGTATTTTTGTTATTGTGAATAGAAATTATTTTTGAAATCATATGATTCTAACCTACCTATACATATATCAAGTGGAAATAGTGGTTTTCTGAAAGAAAATCACAAATTGATTTAATATCCTTCATTTTTAACGAGTATTAAAATTATTATTTAAAGTTCATTTCGAACTGCAAATAATTTTTATCCAAAAACACATTCTGGGTCAGATGTTCCTACGTTTAAACTTTTCTCAAGAAAAAATGAATTTTATATGAAAGATTTCTTATTTGACATGAAAAGAATTTGCTATATAATTCATAATGATAGGTAAAAGTGAAATTATTGAATATGGCTTCCTTTTACGTAAAAGGTTGAAGAACAGGTTATTTGGACCAACATTTGGCGATTGGACCAAATATACTTTGATGAAATATTGCTGTGGAAAAAGATACCGGGATTAAAATTGAATTTTTGTTTCTCGTTTTGCTAATAATTTCCCAATTGTTATCAAAATCGGGACAGAGGCATAACTTTAGACGAGAAATATTATTTTATGTACTGCTTCACTTTTTGTTATAGTAGACGCCAAGTGAATCACTCCTGGTTATGAAATTAAGTGCTAGCTTTTTCTGACGAAACTTAATAGTAATTTTGATCAGAAAATAAGATCAAATAGAAAGGCCTTTTACTTGATAGAAGAAATATAATAAAATTTGAATATTAAAACAAATTGAAATATGTTTATCTTCTACAATTTTAATTTCAAAAAAATTTTTATTCAAAAAACTTTTAGAATTAAATTTGTCTACACAAGCACCGCTTACATTTAATAGACGTATATAATCAAAACTCAATATATAATGTCAAATGGAATAAATAACCCAACAGATATACGAAAGTAATTAAAATTAATAAATAAATATTTAAAGGAGACAAAATTTTGTTTCTGGTCTTACCTTTAAGAACACCAATTACCTTTTAAAAACATGAACACACTTAAAGGACTTTTCAAAGAATATAATTTATTTGAAATATTTAATATATTTAAATATTCGAATAAATTATTTAAAAATCTCTAAAAAATGTGCACTATATCTTCAAAAAACAAATATAATTCTAGACAATCCCATCTTCAGTCCTCATTTAATATTCCAAATATCAAAATCAAAAAACTTACCTATATCTCTCACGTGTTAAAAGACTAAAGCTTCGAAATACAGATCAACTATATAATTCAAGATTGATCTATGTTCTAACAAAATCAAAGAACAGTGTGAGTTATTTTAAGGTTTATTTAAATTCATTGACATTCCATAATGAGATTTATTGAAGCCAAAATATAATTATATATTATATAGAGATTTTTGAAATAATTTATTCGAATATTTAAATATATTAAATATTTCAAATAAATTATATTCGTTGAGAAGTCCTTTAAGTGTGTTCATGTTTTTAAAAGGCAATTGGTGTTCTTAAAGGTAAGACCAGAAACAAAATTTTGTCTCCTTTAAATATTTATTTATTAATTTTAATTACTTTCGTATATCTGTTGGGTTATTTATTCCATTTGACATTATATATTGAGTTTTGATTATATACGTCTATTAAATGTAAGCGGTGCTTGTGTAGACATAAATTTAATTCTAAAATTTTTTTGAATAAAAATTTTTTTGAAATTAAAATTGTAGAAGATAAACATATTTCAATTTGTTTTAATATTCAAATTTAGAAAATAAGATGTAAAAATTATTTTTACGTAATATTGGTTCTCTTGTCTGAATACGATATTTTCATCCGTTTTTGAGAAAAACGCAATTGAAGAAGTTCATTTTCTCAGAAGAGGATTTCAAATAATAGACAATGAAGAAACTTGTAACGTACCGCTTCTGTTTAAACAGTAAAGAAAAATTGAAAACTATTTAACATTAAAAAGAACAAACTTAACATAATATCTTAATTGTTCTACGTGGCCTCCTCCGGCTTCTATGCCTTCTCTGATTCTTGTAATAAAATACTTCCAGATGTCAAAGAAAACATTATTTTGTCTCTTTATGAAATTAGACGCATTTTCTATTCTTCTCCAGAGTTCATCTTGGGAATTAATTCCATTGGCATACACTAAGGATTTCATATGACCCCAAACATTAAAATCGAGAGGGTTATAATCAGGACTTCTTGCTAGCCATTCAATATCACTTTCTCTGCCAATTCATTGATGAGGAAATTTGTCACTGAGATGATATCTAATAATTAATGGGAAATGGGGTGGAGCTCCATTCTGCATAAACCACATTTTTCTTCTTACATCTGATGATAATTTGTCCAAAGTATTACTTAAAGTATTTTCCAAAAAAAAATAATCTCAATAATAATAAATATTCAATTTGAACTCATACTGAAAATGTCTTTCTTTAAAAGCATGCGGGTTTTGTCTTCCCAGCAAAAACTGTTTCTCTAAGTAAATACCTCACGTCTAGTGAAAGTTGCTTCATCGGTGAACATATTCTTTTCAATAAAATTTCGATCCTGAAACTTTATTTTGTAGAATTCTAATAATCTGTTGCTGCTGTCAGTTGATGTGAACTCACCTCAGGATTTTCAACTTCTCGAACCAAAATTTCTTCTTCATTAGGTGTTATTTGTTTCGGACGATCACCCAAATTTTTTCTATGAAATGACCCAGTTTCACTCAATTGATGAAATAAATTTGCATAAGTTTAATGGTTTGGTTGCCTCCTGCCTGGATTTAAAAATTCATACTTTCTAGCCGCAGAGCGATCACAAAATTTTCTTGTGCATATACAAAAATCATGTCCCTTACTTCTTCATTCGTCAGATGATCGTGATGAGGCACTTCAATCGAAACAGCTTTAAAAAATGCAACAATAAACCATAATCTAACAGCAAAAATATTTCACTGAGATGAAAAGACATTTACCAGCAACATTTTTATGGCAATCCAAAGCATACTCTTCATAAATTTCATAATATTTGAATTCCTCCTTGAGACAATGAACTCTTCAAAGGGTTAAATTATTGTATTCAAGCAAGAGTACTGATATTACGTAAAATTAATTTTTTCTAATCAATATCAGTATCAAGTTTCGTCAAAAAAGCTATCAGGTTGTTCGGAAAGTAATTTCGTTTCTTTTTGGGAACATGAAAGACAAGTTTCTTATAATGAATAAATATTTTATTAAATTATATATTAGCCATTCTGGTACAACACCTTTTGTCATCTTTATGGTAGTAGCATGATTCCACACTCATAAAATTTTTGGTCTTTGCTGGCAAAAAACTGATCCAAGTGATTTTTGACCTCATCATTTAAAGTAAAGTTTTTACCGGCCAAAAAATTTTGCAATAGTACAAATTATAATCCGAAGGTGCCAAATCTGGAGAATATGGTGGGTGTGGCAGTGTATATCATTCAAGCTGTAAAAGCCTTTGGCAAGTGACCAAACTTGTATGAGTTCTCGCGTTATCTTGGTGGAACACTATACTTTTTCTGTTGATTAATTCTGATCTTTTCTGTTGAAGTGCATCATTCAGTTTGTCCAACTGATGACAGTAGACTTCCGAATTAATTGTTGTGTGATCCGGTAAAAGTTAAAAAAAAAACGATTTCTTTAAAATCCCACTAAACAGACAGCATCACCTTTTTTGATGGATATTGGCTTTCGAAATGCTTTGAGTTGGTTTATCTTTTTTCACTCCATGATCTCTTGCGTTTGAAATTGTTATATACAACCCATTTTGAGTCCTCAGTAAGTATGTGCTTCAAAAATGGATCATTTTTGTGACGTGTGAGAAGCAAATCACAGACGTCATCGCGACGACACAAATTTCTCTCTGTGAGAACATGGGGAACCCATATATCGAGCTTTGAAGTTAAACTCTGGCCTTTCAAGTGGTCACAAAGAGTTGAATTCGATAAATTTAACTTCTACGATCTCACGTGTTGTTATTCGCCGATTTGCATTAACTAATGCCTTTATCGTGTCTTTATCAGCTTCAACCGGCCTTCTGGAAATGGTGCATCTTCGGATCGAAATTTTGCAAACCAGTTCTGGCACTGGCGTACTGTCAACGCCTCTTCTCCATGCACATCGGTTTCGTTCTGGCTTGAACAGCATTTTAACCTTTTCTACAGTGAAAAAGTGAAATATAAGAAAAATGCTGCTTATTGTTCTACACATTTAAAAGGGCAGCAACCAAAAACTATTGCGTAGAATTAATTGAACTTTTCACAAACAAGCCTTGCTATATCAGCTCTCAAAACATATAATGAGCTTAAGCGTAAAGTTGGGTTCAAAAAAATACAATTAAATCCTCTGTCGGAAAAAAAAATACTTTCCGAACAACCTTATACTGCTCAATTTCATCATCGGGAATGATTCACGTGGCGCCCCCTATAACAAAAGTGGAGTAATACATGAAATGATATGCCTCGTGAAAAGTTATGCCTCTGTACCGATTTTGATAACAATTAAGAAATAAACGGTGACATTATTAACAAAAAACGAAAAGAAAAATTCAAATTTAATGCCCCGTATCTTTTTCCACAGGAATATTTTATTGAGGCATATTTGGTCTGATCATATTTTGGTTCAAATAATCTGTTCTCAGTCTATGTCCCAATAGTTATGATTCATCCTGTTTATTTCAGTGACTCACGTACTCCTTAAAAATACATTGTGTTAATATAAATTGTATTGTGAGATACAATATGGCGATTCTTCATTTCTTCAGAATTAATTGGTCAGCATAAAATAAATTTTGAGGTGACCCATAAGTAAAAACCTATGAAGACCATGTGTGCATTTGGGTTTCCTCGACTTATACCAAAATTTCCTAATTGCTGTTTTAACAATTGACGCGCAACTAAACTGAAGTGAACAGATACAACATGCTGTATAAACTATAGGCTTTTTTGGAGATATATCGGGTGTTTTTTTTAGAGTGATAGAATTTTCTATAGGAATAACTGTGATTTGACAGAAGGTAGAAGCCATGTTGTTTTGACATTTCTGTTCAGTAAGCATTCAAAAATTATCATGGAAAGACTCATGCCGCAACAACGTTTACAAATTGTTGAAATTTATTCTCAAAATTAGTGTTCTATTCGACAAAGTTATAGAGCACTTCGTGAAATTTATGGTTTACATAATCATCCATCGGAGCAGTTTATTCGTCGAACTATCGATAGATTTCGGACAACATTTTCTCTGCTCGATGCAACAACAACAACAAGACAAAGAACTGTACGTACAGAAGAAAATATCGCTGTTGTAAGTCATAGTGTTAATAATGATCCAGATTTGTCTATTCGTCGACGTTCACAACAAGTTGGACTCTGCGCATCCACCACGTGGAAAATTTTGCGTAAAGATCTTGGTCTACACCCACACAAGATCCAACTGGTTCAAGAACTAAATCACTTGACTATAATAAGCATCGTTTGTTTGCTGATTGGGCCCTAGAACAGCTTGAAGTTGATCCACTTTTAAATCGTAAAATTGTGTTAGGTGATGAAGCTCATTTTTGGTTGAACGGCTATGTAAACAAGCAAAATTGCCGTATATGGAGTAAAAACAATCCTCAAGAAGTTCTGCATGTGCTACATCTCATGCTGCTTTCGTAACAATTGATGTATTGAAAGAAGGATTTGGTGATAGCATTATTCCGAGAAAAGGTCCAGTTAATCGGAATCCAAAATCAGGTGACATAACTCCACTGAATTATTTTCTTTGAGGTTATGCCAAGTCATTGGTTTTTGCTGATAAACCAGAAACAATAGACGCTATGGAAACTAACATAACTCGTGTTATTCATGAAATAAGGCCTGAATTACTCGAAAAAGTGTTCCAAAATTTGTCTGGTCGAATGAAGTTCCTCAGAGCTAGTCGTGGTGTACATATGCCGGAAATTATTTTCAAAACATAAATGTCATAAAATTATCTTCCAAATAAAAAAAATTTGCTTCAATCTAAATTTAAATGTGTTTTATTTCAATTTAAAGTTAGAAACACCCGATACCACCGGTTCCGGTCGAAAGTTCTCTATCAAAAATCAAGCCTTTGATTTATTTATTGTTGAAGTTCATTACACTTATGCATCTGACATTTCCATTATTCCAATACACACAATTAAAAATTCTAGACAAGGTAGACATTGTCCACAATCTTATCAATGTTTTATTATTGGGTCATAACAATTCTAAATAAAATAATGTAAACAGATAAAGAGACGCCATTGTGCAGTTGTACCTGAAACCAACACCTCAATGGGTATAAACATGACAACCAAAGAGTTGAATTCTGATTCTCTGTGTTTTGTTATTTGAACATCCCATTGTTACGCAATACAATCACTATTATCGTCTGATGGTTTAACGGTCTAATCTTCTTTACGAAGGCACGACGCAATGACGTTACTAGGGTTTCGTTGAACCGATTATTTTGACGTTAGACCTCGGTGTGACTTGTATGTCGATTATTTACATAATCGTTGAATTGTTTTAAAAATATCTAGGTGAGAAGAGGATAATTCTGCGTTAGTATCACCTAATGGGGATTTCTGAATAAAAATAAATTAAATTATTTCGTTACTAATAGGTATATTGAAGTATCGGTTGTTTTTTTAGAGTAATAGAACTTTCGATAGGGATAACTATGATTTCACAGAAGGTAGAAGCCATGTTGTTTTGATATTTCTGTAAGCATTGACAAATTATCATGGAAAGACTCACGCCGCAACAACGTTTACAAATTGTTGAAATTTATTTTCAAAATCAGTGTTCTATTCGCCAAACTTATAGAGCACTGCGTGAAATTTATGGTTTACATAATCGTCCATCAGAGCAGCTTATTCGTCGAACTATCGATAGATTTCAGGCAACATTTTCTCTACTAAAGCCACTTGACCATAATAGGCGTCGTTTGTTTGCTGATTGGGCCCTAGAACAGCTTGAATCCACTTTTTTATCGTAAAATTGTGTTTAGTGATAGAGCTCATTTCTGGTTGAACGGCTATATAAACAAGCAAAATTGCCATATATGGAGAGAAAACAATCCTCAAGAAGTTCTCTAGGTTCCATTGCATCCTGAAAAATGCACTGTATGGTGTGCATATTTCTTTAAAAACGATTCTGGAGCTAATGTTACAGTGAATGGTGCCCGTTACAGATCGATGATCAATAATTATTTGTTTCAAAATTTGAATGGTATCGACCTAGAAGTATATTGATTCCAACCAGATGGTGCTACACCTCATACTGCTACAGCAACAATTTATTGAAAAAAACATTTGGCGATAACATTATTATAAACTGTATGGTATGCTTTAGACGCTGGAGGCATCATCGGTCCATATTTCTTTAAAAACGATGCTGGAGCTAATGTTACAGTGAATGGTGCTCGTTACAGATCGATGATAAAGTATTAATTGTTTCAAAATTTGAATGGTATCGACCCAGAAGTGTTTTGGTTCCAACAAGATGATGCTACACCTCATGCTGCTACCGTAACAATTGATGTATTGAAAGAAAGATTTGGCGATAACATTATTTCGAGAAATGGTCCAATTAATTGGCCTCCAAGATCATGCGACATAACTCCACTGGATTATTTTCTTTGGGGTTATGTCAAGTAATTGGTTTATGTTGATAAACCAAAAACGATAGACGCTTTGAAAGCCAACATAACTCGTTTCATTGATAAAATAAGGCCTGAATTACTCGAAAAAGTGGTCCAAAGTTGGTCTGGTCGAATGCGGTTCCTCAGAGCTAGTGTGGTGAACATATGCCGGAAATTATTTTTAAAGCATAAATGTCATAAAATTAACATTCAAATAAAAAAAAACTTCGGCTTCAATCTTAATTTAAATATGTTTTATTTCAATTTAAAGTTCTATCACTCAAAAAAAACACGATAGTAACTTATTTAAAATGCTTATGAACTGGTCAAAAGTTTGGTTGCATAAAATATTTAAATGGTTTCTATTTTTAGTTTAGGTGTAAGTTTTCATTACTTTCGGTATTTTTTTTGGCATTTTTGATATGTAATAAAACCACGGGGTCCCTACGAGAATAAACCCAATAGCCGTCAAATAGATAACTCGGTTTAAATTCCCAGAATTTTTTATCGGTAGTTTCTAAACTTTTTAACAGGTTCAGCTTCAGACCCTCATTTTCCTCATGCAAAATCTTAGAACGCTCATCAAAATCATGTTTCTCTGTTATTAGATGTTTTAATACGTAGAATCTAACTTATTATTGAGGAAAGGTAGCCTACGTTACTTTATTCTAAGGAGAAGGCCATCAAAAATTTGAATTTTGATTGGCTATAAATAAAAAACTGATGACTATTTTCAAAGCTGTGAGTTTATTAGAAAGGTTAAATCTGGTCATTCACGAAAGAAATACAATATCATCAAAATTACCACCACGACTGGCCACAGTACACCAACCGATCAACCCCATTTTTCAGTATATTGTCGATTGTTTGGGGCTCAATCTCATGAATGGCAACTTCGACTTCGTGTTTCAAGGCATCATCGTAAATTCTGTCCAAAAGCAAGTTGTGTTGCAAAGCAAGAACTACTGCGAAGAGTTGAACCCACCCTGCTTTCAGTTTCAGCTTCAATTCGAAAACCTACACCGTGACTGGTAGCAGCGAAGCTCTATTCAATCGCTACTGACTCTGCAGTGTCAGTATCCGAGTTGTTTGGAACACAACTAACACGCCGAAGGGGCTTCTTATTCCCACCCACCCGAACGCAGACCCAAGAAATAGGAAAATCCCAAGAATCGATGCTTCAATTGACTGTGGTATGAGCACCGTCAATCCGGCCCGTACGTCAAGACCCATGAACCCTTGTGAAGTCTTTCAATTGATCTTGGTTTCAAGCACTAACGGCCTGAGCGGTATCGTCGAGATCCACAAACCCCGGAAACGTCTCGCAAATGATCTTGGTTCAGGATGAGGCCGGTCGAACTGTCAAGTCCCGCTAAACCCTGAAGCACTTCTCGAGAAATCCTGAATCAACTTTCTCTCAGAACACGAATGACAGAAGTGTCACCAAACTCGAAATAACCACTACTTTCGGTTTGTCCAATACAAGTTTTTGGGCAAGTACCACAGTTAATTGGTAAACACCTGATAACTGCGATTTATTTATTTTAGGTTTAGTTTTTTCAAAATATTTCCCAAAGAATTTACCCCATCTCATTAGAGACGGCTCTTTATACGCTAAACAAAATTCTTTTTTTTCTTATCGATACTTAGGTCTTTTCATGTTGATATTTCGATCTAGCAGTTTTTCAGCTGTGCCATACGAACGTTGAAGTGTTACTCGACACTTTAGCTTATCTGTATCTATTGATAATATATGGTCTTAGAAAACATGGAAAGTCTTTAGAACATTTTGATATATTTATTGTCTGTAAATTCCGACGACGCGGATTTTTCTATAACCAATGAGAAGCTTTTTTCATTCATTCGGACCACCTATAAATATGATTTGAAATCAATTTCGTTAATTTCCCTCTTTTTGCTAGAAGGGAAGATTGAGACACCTCTAACAGTATTTGAACAGACTGTAAAATCATTATCCTTACGGAAATAAAACTTGTCGTATGTGGCTTTTGCTACATTATGGTACTCAAACTCGTCTCTTGACATTTCGGTCCAAGCTATCGCGATTATTATATAGTAATCCATATATTGTCGGTTGCCAAAGTAGTGGCAAATTCACATTTGTTTTGAGTGTAATAATCATACCTTTTGTAAGTAAACCAAGAATTATACTTCGTTGTTATTATAAGTATTCGAGCGTTTTACTTCAATTCCTTATCATCTTTGTTGGTTCATCTTATTAGATAACCAAAGCTAGTTCATTATCGTGATCCCTACGTGTTCTCGAAGTTAAAATCTCTGCTACAATACGTTAAATTCAGTCCACTAAACCTTTTGTAATTAATCCTTAATTAATTTTAAATTGTTTATTATTTCAAAGTACTGAAATGATAAGCACATTATTGCGGTAAACTAACCGTGGTACAATACAGAATTATTGATGTGTTTGTGTCTGTATTATTGAGGAGCTAGTAGAGATGTTTTAGCGTAGTAGCTGAGAGAATTGAACATTTTTTCGGTTTTTTCTTAGGGTATATTTCATAAATAGCATTTTTTCATTATTTTCTGGCTATCATACTGTCTGTTATTGATGGCGAATAACCGTTTTCAATTGCTATTTGTTTAATTAAATTTTTCGGAGAAAAAGTGATTGCTAATAATATATGTCATTGACACGCCATATCGTTTTTCCCGTCATCCAAATTTCATGAAACAAAGTCTAAAAATTGCTCCAGGTATTTCAAGAGCTACGTATAAAGATGCGTGAAACTCAGTCGAGAAGTATCGGAGATTGGCGTAACAAACAGGCAGACAGACAATAATTCTTGAAATCGTTTTTCTGTGCACTTTTTCTTCTTTTTTATCATTGTTTTTCGATTTCCAGTAGATAAATTCTACTGTTTCATTATGTGTATGGATAAGTCAATACTCCTTATCATTGAACGGCAATGTCTTTTTACCCATCATACGATTTCTATTGAACAAAGCCTGAATATTGCTCCAGGCTTTTCATGATTTACCTGTTAAAACCTCTATGAAATCCGTCGAGAAGTTTTGGAGATTAGCGGTAACAAACAGACAGACGAAAATTTTGAAAATCCTTTTTGCGTGTTCTGTTACTTATCTTTTATCATTCCCAATCGATTTTTGGCAGATGTATTCAATATAGAGCCATTCCAATTCTAGTATGTTATCATCTGTATCCGTATATTAAGGTGTGAATTCGTTAAAACTCCTGAAATGTAGTAAGTGATTCTGAAATGGTCTACAATAGCAAGCGATCTGTATGAATTAATCATTAATTATTCCGAAATCAAGCAAAGCAGAGTGGACAGGGATCGCTTCTGAAATTTACCGACGTAATGTTTTTTCCGAAACCCACTCTATTCAGACTCCGACAATACCCTCAGGACACGTTTCGGCATCCCGTGTCATCCCATTTTCAGTCGTATCGGATAGCAAAAAGCCGGTCGGTGTTTTTCTTCGCTGAGAAGCAAATTCACCGGTCGGCTATCGGTAAAGTACCCACATGGACTTGGCATTAATATTGATTAACGTTGCCGCCTTCTGTCGTGAGTCACCCATGGTGCTGTATAGGGGACACCCGATAACCTTGTAGTAATGCAACGCTATCTTTGCATTTTGCTGGCATCCCGCGTGGCCAACTGAATAGAGTTTCCGCAGTATTCGGCTATCTTTCGGCCCACAGTGGGTGTGGATGTGTCCATGAAGAATTTTTGTCGAAATTCCGAAGCGAGATATGTGTAAAAATCTTTTTATACAGGATGTTCCATCATAAATAAGATGGTTTTCCTATTTATAGCGATGCTGAAGCGTTACATGTTGGATTTTTATTTTTGGCAGAATTAATGCAATGCGTGGCTAAATAATTTAACAGAATAAACAAAAAGTCGATAATACATATTAAGGTTCAATTGTTCTTGTTAAGTGAAATAAAAATAACGATTTAATTCAATAATATACATATACAGCTATGGAAAAGACAGTCGGAAACAAAGGATATTCAATGTTAATCTACAGTAGTATGAATGTCCAGTGGAGCAGTGAAAGAATCAAAATTTCAGCGTGATGCGATGACGAATAAACGACTTTTCTCTCTCAATGGCATGAGGGGGAGGCTTCGATCGAAACGAGGCTCTGTACTGCTTTGAGCAATCAGAATCATTCGAACTTCAAACGTGGAAATGGTTAGATTATAACGGTTGAAAATAAATACGACAATCTTATTTCATTTTATGCGAGGAATTTATTTGCCACGATTAATGACACAAATAATTTCTTCTATGAAAGTGAATACTTCGGTTCTTTTTTGACATAACTGGTTTGAAAATAAAATAAATTCTACGAAAATAAGAAATTCGAAAACAAGAACAAATTCTAAAAAATGCGAAATCGAAGGCCAACAAATTTGAATTAAATGTTCAAATAATCCACCTTATTGAGCCAAAAAGTAGCCAAATCTATTATAAAGAAATAAATAATCTCATATCTCTGGGCAGATTCGGCATAGTTGCTATTTTGGCACAAAGTTAATTCATTAATATTCGTCGCTCTATCAATTTTATGCCCATGAACACGATTTTTCAGATATCCGCAATGAAAAAGAATCATTGGAAGATAAATCTGGTGATCTTAGAGGTCATTTGATAGTGCCATTTGTCGAAATGACATGGTCCGAAAAAGTTGTCCTGAGATATTGTGTGACTACTCTTGAGTTGTGACTTGGACAGCCATTCTGTCCACTGGTTTCAACAGCAGCACACATCTACTTATTTCTTCAGACGAATTTCACTAATGGTTTTTGGTGATTTATCAATCTTACAATACCTGCATGTTTGTAAATACTCACATTTCTCGAATTCTTCAATTATTTTAGAAATAGCCGAACTTGAAGGAATCGGCTTATCTTCAAAGGCAACAATAAATGAATTTATTATCTTTTGAATTGATTGACCACCAAAGTACCATTTTATGATCTGAATTTTCTCTTCAATACTGAACATTTCGATTTACTTTATTTCCAACCGATGTGGATTAACGCATTCCACGTTTCGAGTACGCATGATTCTGATCGCTGAAAACAGGGTGCAGAGCCTTGTTTTGATCGAAGCATCCCCCACTGCCATTGACAGAGAACGTCGCTTATTGGTCATCGCATCGCGCTAAGGTTTTGATTCTTCCACTGCTCCATTGGACCCTCGTGGTCCTCCAGATTAACATTGAATTTCCTATATGTCCGACTCTCTTTTCCATACCTGCATAAGATATGAGTGAAGTTGTTGTTTTTTAGAATTAGTTCAAGATGTAAACCTGTGAAGCAATAGTAGAAAATTAATAAATTGTTGAAATATTCTTTATTATTTTATTTAGTTAAAATGAATTCTTATCAAAAAAAGATCGATTCAATTAAATTCAAAGCATTTCTGATTTTTTTATAATTTTTTTTTGTATTTCGTTCCGTTAATTCAATCTTTTATTTTCTACGAAGTTTTTTGTCTTAGGTTTTGATCACATTAAGGTATGCTACACATAAAAATTCAGATTATTTTGGCGTCAGATTGTGTTTGCTGTTGAGAACACCTACACAGAACTATTGGAGTAATGGTTAAGGGGCTATTACCTATGAAAATCGATCATAACTTCTGTGCAATAGTTAATTCAAGTTACTTGAAATGAGGTGAAATAAGCAGGCATCGATCAGCTTATTTTGATGATGGCCCACGTGCACGGAAATATACCCATGTACTGGATTTTTTTCGGACTACGTGTTGATTAAATTATATATTGCCATTAGATATATCAATAAACGTTACAAACACTGACAAAAAGTCTAGGAGTGACTAAAAATGTTTTCTCTTGCAGTTTAATCAGTGGATTTTTGAAGAGTGGAAAGAGAATTAGGTATATTAAAGGGTGGGCCATTTAGCGTTTGCATTTTGAAGTAATGGTTATTTTGATTTCTGTCATTCGTGTTTTAACAAAAAGTTACTTCAATATTTGACATTAAAAAAATGACTCGACTTAGGCTTGAACAAAACTAGGAAATATTGAAAACTCATTTCCAAAGTGGTGAATTTTCTATCCAAATTGTTAGAAACTTACGTGGAAAATTCAATAGAAATAAAATGCCCTCACGGTAATTTATGAGTTCGTAAAACTGGATCGCTGTTTGATAAAATAACTCGTTCACGTTCTTGTCCAGTAAGCATACCGGAAAACATTGCTGCAGTAGCCCAAAATCTGGCTGAATATCCATCAACATGAACTCGTCATTGTGCCCAAGAACTGAACATTTCTTGCACTTCTCTGAGGAATAAATACCTCAGTATGAAGGCTTACAATGTTCAACTAGTGCAAGAAGTGATGGCTGAATATGATTGCCCCAGAAAAATAATCTTCAACGATGACTCTGTAATTTGATTCCGATGCGCTGTTTCTTGTGAGGAGATGTTAAGGAGAAGTTTTAAGCTTACCATACAGAAACGATTGATGCCTTGAAATATGAAATCGAAGTTGACATTCATGAGACTGAGCCTCAAACAATCGACAATGTGTTCAACATTTCTAATGAACTCATAACTTTGAAAAAATATTCATTATTTTTTATAGCTTATTCGTCGAACTATCAATAGATTTCGGACAACATTTTCTCTACTCCATGCGACAACAGCAACAAGACAAAGAACTGTACGTACAGAAGAAAATATCGCTGCTGTGAGTCATAGTGTTAATGATGATCTAGATTTGTCTATCCACCTTGTTATCGTAAAATTGTGTTTAGTGATGAAGCTCATTTCTGGTTTAATGGCTATGTAAACAATCAAAATTGCCGTATATGGAGTGATAACAATCCTCAAGAAGTTCTGCAGGTTCCATTACATACTGAAAAATGCACTGTATGGTGTGCTTTACACGCTGGAAGCATCATCGGTCCCATATTTCTTCAAAAACGATGCTGGAGCTAATGTTACAGTGAATGGTGCTCGTTACAGATCGATGATAAAGTATTAATTGTTTCAAAATTTGAATGGTATCGACCCATAAGTGTTTTGGTTCCAACAAGATAGTGCTGCAACTCATGATGCTACCGTAACAATTGATTTATTGAAAGAAAGATTTGGCAATAACATTATTTCGAGAAATGGTCCAATTAATTGACCTCCAAGATCATGCGACATAACTCCAATGGATTATTTTCTTTGGGGTTATGTCAAGTCATTGTTTTATGCTGATAAACCAGAAACAATAGACGCTTTGGAAGCCAACATACTACTCTGCCAAGGAAGTACCGGGAATTTTCAATTAAAACAACATTTTTACATTTAATCGTCAAAATTTATTGGGTCGCCTTCAAAATAGGCTCCATTTGCTCCAATACATCTATGCCAACGGCGCTTCCAATTATCGAAACATTTTTTATAGGCGCTTTCCGGGATGGACTTTAGCTCTCGCGCCGAATTTTATTTTATGGCTTCAATCGACTCAAAACGGGTGCCACGATGGGGCAATTTTAGTTTTGGAAAGAGGAAAAAGTCGCAGGGAGCCAAATCCGGCGAATACGGTGGTTGCTGAAGCACGTTTGTTGAGTTTTAGGCGAGAAAGTCAGTCACAATCGTAGCTCGGTGAGAAGGCGCGTTATCGTCATGCAAAATCCATGAATTGTGCGCCCACAAATTTGGCCGCTTCTTACGGATACGCTCACGCAAACGTTTCATAACGCCTAGGTAATACTCCTTGTTTACCGTCTGACCCTCTGGAACGAATTCGTAGTGCACCACGCCACGGATATCGAAGAAAACAATGAGCATCACCTTCATTTTCGAGCGGCTTTGGCGTGGTTTTTTCGGTTTCGGCTCATTTTTTGCCACCCATTCCGATGATTGCTGGCTTGTTTGCATATCGTACTCGTAGACCCAGGTCTCATCACCAGTTATGATGCGTTCCATGAATGTAGAATCGGAATTACAGCGATCCAGCATGTCTGAAGCAACCTGTTCGCGATGACGTTTTTGAAGAAAATTCAAGTCTTTCGGTACGAGTCGTGCGGCCACCTTTCTCATGCCCAAAATATCAATCAAAATCGTACGTGCGGACTCGTGGGATATCTTAAGATCATGTGCTATCTCTCTCAAGCTGGTACGACGGTTTTCCAGCACCCTTTCCTTAATTTTATCGACGTTATCTTCGATCGAAGCCGTCGATGGGCGACCACTTCACGACCGTCCTTGAAGGCTCTGTACCACTGATATGCACGAGTTTTCGATAGAGCATTATCACCAAAGGCCTTTTGCAACATTTTCAATGCATCGGCACACGAAAATTCATTTGCAACACAAAACTTTAAACAAATTCTTTGCTCAACGTAATCACCCATAGTAAAAATCGGCACGCACTCTGACATCGACTGACTTAATCAGCTGCAAACACACTAGTTGACAGATCCCGCTCAAGCTTGGCATAGTAATTAAGGACAGTGGTACCAACCTAGGAAAAAAAATTTACCTGCCTCATTGCCCCGCCAGATTTAAATCGATAATTCCCGGTACTTTCTTGACAGAATGTATATCGTGTTATTGATGAAATAAGGCAAGAATTACTCGAAAAAATGGTCCAAAATTGGTCTGGTCGAATACGGTTCCTCAGAGCTAGTCGTGGTGGACATATGCCGAAAATTATTTTCAAAACATAAATGTCATAAAAATATCTTTCAAATTAAAAAAAATTGGCTTCAATCTCAATTTAAATGTGTCTTATTTCAATTTAAAGTTCATCATTTAGAAAAAAACACTCAATATATAGCCGATTAAAAATGCAATGTTTAAATAGCCCACCTCTTATATTCTGGAATTCTGATCTGAAATTGTGAGAATTCCAAATGATTTCCTCATACAGTCGTAAATTGAAGAAAAAGAAAATATTTTGTGAGCTCACATTATGAAATCAAAATAACTTTCCTCAAAATCAATTACTCAAGCTGTTAAATAAAATGAAGTCATTACGACTGGATCGTGAAAAAAAAGTGATTCCGTGAACTCTCGACTTATTTTATTCCGTAATGAAACTTTGAAATACAACTTAGGTAATTTCAACGCTCGCCATATAAATCCTTTCCAATACTTGGAAAATAAAATGACATTTAAACATGTTTGATTTACGTTTTCAGCTCTCTACTTTCCCAAGAATTATAAATTCCTGATATTTATAAAGTCCATTATTTCTAAAGGAATATTGAATAGTTCTAGCTGCAAATTGATATGGAATAGCTTATAGCCGACATTAAATATACGTAATTACATCAACAATTTCATCCGAGGGATGTGTTATTTGATTAGATGATTGTGCTTTTCAGTTTATCATCGTCGCTTTAAATATGGACGCATCAACTTTTTTACTTAAACTCATACATATTATGTAATCTTCTTCAGTGGAGAGGAAGTGACAAAAAACGACGAAACATAGGATTTGCGCGGATGCCAATTTGGATAATAGGAAGGTAATGGCGTTCTCCATCTGGCAAATGCATAGAGGAAAAAGAAAGAAACACCATCATTAATTGATCATTAACGCCACCTAGAGGAGATAAATTATGATAAGAATCTTGCTCCGTTTCCTTGTTCATTGGAATTAGAGATTTAGTTATTTAAATAGTTATCTAAACTAATGAATATTCACTGCAATCGATTTACCTGCTTAATATTCTGTCTCGATTATAATTTGTTTCGAGTAGATAGTAGGGCTCTGCTACAGATTACTTGTATAGAGGAGTGGTGATCTCCTAAAATGGCACAAATATTCTGATGAGTGTGTTAACAGTTATAACCATTGCATAATTTTATTCTAAAGGGGCTGGGCTTTCAACAAAGGTTATCATATTTAGTTGCGCTTCAATTTTTAACGGTCATCATAAAAGTGATAACAACATGGCGCTTGACAAGTAAATAAAAACTAGGAGGTTTTTAGATATTGACCGATATACAGTCTTCCAGTGCCATGAAATAGTACGCGAAAGAAGTTTCTTAAATTCGTCATCATCAAGGGCCTATTTGATCAGTTGTAATGAATAAGAAAATCTTGTAAAAGCTGGTAGTAGCAGCTTATGAAAATAAAACCACTTTTTCGCTTAATCAGGAAAGAGTCATCGATGCAGCTGGAAGTAAGGCTAAGATTTCAAGTTTTCCCTGTGAGACGATGATAGAAATTATGCTCATCACAAAAAATCACTAAAATTAATAATAGACACGACTTTTCCATATACAAGAAACCTACACGTACAGATGGTACGATTCATTCTACTTCTAACCATTCATTTGTACAAAAATTATCAGCTTATAATAGTATGCTTTATAGATCGGTTAACATACCCATGACAAAAAAGAATTTTGACAAAGAATATAAAACCATTAAACAAACAGCCTTCACTAATGATATTAATCTGTTAATTGTAGATAATTCACTTGATAAAATAAATTACAAGAAAGCAATATCACTTGTATATCTAAAATTTCAAAATTCAAACGAAACCAAATTTATTTCATTAACTTACATAGGCCAAAAATCTGAAAAGATTGCTAGATATTTAAAGAAAAATATAACCTCTCTTTTAAAACCATTCATTCTTTAGGCAGCTCAATAAAAAATAATAAAGACGTCATTCCTGAAAACAAAAAATCAGGAGTTGACAAGTTAATATGTAGTGATTGCCCATGTGTATATGTGGGACAAACAGGCTGTTCATTCCAAATAAGGATACGAGAATATGAAAAATGTTATATTAATAATAAACCAAATTTAACTTATACCAATCATTTGTTAGAGACTGGTCATAATTTTAATATGAAGTATGAAATATTACATATCGAAAACAAAAGTCAGAAACTAAATCGGTTAGAAACTTTAGAGATCAATAGATATAATAAAACAATATTTTTCATTGATTGTAAACCATCTCTTTCCATCCCTCTATTTTTTGTATCAGAGCCGTGTATTAAAGGTCATGTTTTGCATTGTATACCTCAGTTTTAATACTCACCTGATGAAGTCATGGTATGACGAAACAATTCTCGTGTAAATCAATAAAATAGCGGAAGTTAACATTTGTTTTTCTTACACTGAAGAGGAATTTCAAGTCAAGTAAAGACCGAGACAATCAAAAAAAGCAATAATATCCATTTTATCGAAAGTCATGGAAGCAGCTATATTTATTTACTCTAAATGGTTAAATACCTGAAGAGCAGAAATCTCATCAGTTACAGACCAAATAGTTTTTGCGAACAACAGGAGATCAACAGATGACCTCCTTAGCTATGTGATGCGATTGTGGACAAATGTTATTGAGGAATCTAGGTCAGTTGCCCTGGACATATCCAAGGCTTTTGATCGTGTTTTGGCATAAGGATCTTCTGAATAAGTTATCTTCGTATGATTTTCCTAGGAGTCTCTGCAATTTGATGAATAGTTTCCCCACAAACAGGAACATGCATTAGGTCGTGGATGGTGTCGGTTCCCGTAGTTTCAACGTGAATGCTGGAATGCCCCAAGGCTCATCCTCTCCTACTGATCCACATAAACAATCTTCTTAGTATGACCGAGAACCACATTGTGAGCTTCGCGCATGATAGCACGCTGTCTTCGCCCACCAGTGATAAATATAAGAGCACCGTTGGGACAAACTCAGTTCGTGACTAATTTATGTTGGAAAACCAGGTGCGTCAGCAAAGTGATTACATGCATCTTCTTTGCGCGACCATCAACACCTCAGTCTGTTGGGGGGATTATGGGTCTGATCCAGTTCTTCTACTGTATAAAGCCCACATCATGTTTGGAGCTCAACACCCCAATTAGTTATAACTTTTGGATTCGATCCAGAAAAGAGCAGTACGACTGATTGATTACCTATCTATAACAGCTAGTTTGCAATCGTTGGAACATAGAACGAGAATATGCTTGTTTTATAGATATTATCCACACAACTGAAGGAAATAATGCCAGGTTCGGTCAGCTTCGGCCGCGGTACTAGTGGTGCACAACGAGTACATCCCTATGCAGTTGAATTAACACCTCAGAACACTTCTATTTATCAGGAGTTCTTCTTTCACCGTGGAATACGCTTCCAGTTGATGTGTTTTTTCAGTGTATAATCTTCAACAGTTCAAGGCGAGTAGACAGGGCAGAACTTTTGTTTTTGTGGCCAGTTTCAATTTGTGATAATTTATTCTGTTTCAAGATATATTCTAACATTCTCGACATTTTCTTTGCAGTTTTTTGTGTTAGGTTTTATCCATATTCCATTATATGTAAAAAAAATCGAGGAATGGACGTCCGAAATCAAGAGAATCAAATTAATTCGCCATGAACATTTAAATCAACTTCACTGAATGTACATGACATCTTTAAAATATCTTATTTGAAGGAGATCCTTCTTTTTTTTACATAAATTTGATACAGAAGTAGAGAATTAACTATAAAACGTAAGATATACAGGTAGTATGTAAGAGCTATTGGACGCTGTGAAAAAATTCAAAACAAAATCTATCCCGGATAGAAATATCTTTTTTTATAATGATTTTCACCTCGTCAAGAGCAATCGCACGATGTACTGTTGTATATAAAGATCGATGCACAACATTTATTAAAAAATAAATAAATAAATTACACCCTTATCACTTAACACGAGTGCAAACATTGCAGCCGAGAGACTACCAGGCAAGATTGCTTTTATGCCGACAGATGCTTGCTTGCGAAAATGGAAGAAGATCCACAATTCTTCGACAATATTCTATGGAGTGATGAATTAACAAGTTGAACGAATGAGTTTTCATTTGTATGTATTGTTTTTTATGAAGCCCTCATCATCAGGTACATATTAAGAGGGGAAATTATCGAATCTCCAATATTTTGTCTATTCATTCTGGGATATCCATTAGAAACAGGTTCTGGTATAGTCAACTTTTTCACTACTCATGATAGTCGAAAATATTTTACTCATCTATTGTAATACATAGCGTTGCAGAAATATTTCTGGAATGTGTGTATTGTATCATTTTTATTATTATAATCCATATTTACTATTCAATTTCATGATGCAATTTCAATGCTATGTCCATAACGGAATGTGCAAATTGTATATGCAATTTCAATTCTTGATGATAAAACCGGTAATTATCATAAAGCAACGCATAGATTGCGACATAAACGAAGGTCGGTAAACCATTATTTATGTATGATCTCCCTACATACCATCCACATTAAGGTCAATATATATGAAGGAAGATATTGGCATTTCATTTCTCTATTTGGATTTCAAAATTCCACGATGAAATGACAATATTATTTTGGATTGTTTTGATTCCATTGAAAAACGAATTGAATATTTCCATATGTATGAGTTTTTCCGTAAAATTCGGAGTCAGGTCTATTTTTATTTGCCCCTTAAGCGAGATGTTAACCTCTCAAGAATCTTAAATGACAATAGGAGTCGAGTGATACATTATTGTGAATGTTTTGTTATTCTAAAAATAAAATAATAGGAGAAGGCTTTTTACTTGATAGAAGGAATATAACAAAATTTGAATATCAAAACAGATTCAATCTCTCTGTCTTCTACAATTTTAATTTCAAAAAAATTTTTATTCCAAAAACTTTAAAAATTAAATTAATGCCTCATGAGCACAACTTAAATTTGATAGACGTATAAAATCAAAACTCAATATACAATAACAAATGGAATAAATAAGCCAACAAATATAAATTGTCAATTAAAATTAATAAATAAATATTTGAAGGAGACAAAATTTTTGTTTCTGATCTTACATTTATGAAAACTAATTCCTTTCCAAGAATACAAAACATAATTTAAGGAAATATTTATATAATTTATTTGAAATATTTAATATATTCAAATATTTGAATAAGTCAATTCAAAAATCTCCCAAAACATGCATTATATCTTCAAAAAACAATTAGAATTCCGATAAAATCTTCATCGGTCCTAATTCATATTTAAAAAATAAAATCAACCAACAACAAATATAACTCACCTAAAAGTCCTTGGGATCATCGCTTTAAACAACTAACTTTTAAATCGAAGATATTCTATGTTCGTCACAAAAATCGCTGAAATCTGTAAGGTAAGGAGCGCCTGCATCCTCTGAATGTGATGAGCATATAGCAAAGAATCCTGCAAGATCCGCCAAACAACTGATGACTGGTATTTAAAGTACCACTAATTTTTCGTGTATTGGCTCCTGGATGTTCTTCTATTTCGTTCAGAACTGCCTCTTCGAGTCGTAGTGTTCTCGCACTTCGTGGTCTACATGCATTAATATTTTTCGTAGAAAAAGATCCAGCTTCTGAAATACGCCTGTGAATATCAAAGAGCATTCAATGACCAGGCATCACTCTATTGGGATAGCGTTCCATGTAAAGAATCTTACGGCCGGTTTCATAAACGAAATTAAACCCTCCTTTTTCCCAAAAAGTCTCCTTTAATGATAAAACGTGTTTCATAAACAAATTTTGAGGTTAAAAGCGTCCTTTATCTTAAAGTGAGAAAATCGGCCTTATACGGCTGGAAGAAGATCCTTCAAACGAGAAGCTCGACACTGCGCAGGTGCTCGATAAACACGAAAACAGTGGACATAACCTTGTTCTGTCACATCCCATTTCATTTAATTTTAGCGTACTACGAAATATGTTGCATCAAATACTGAATGCTGATTTTAGTTCTACTTCTACATCAAATGATGAAGAAATAATTGTGAGAAGACCAAAAATTCACAGGAGAGACATTTTTCCACGTTAGATGATCTAGATTTCTTCTATCGTTTTTGCCTGACAAAACCAACTGTTTGCTTCAAAAAATTGCAGATCAATTGTACTTCCATTTAACAGGTAAACAAATTTCGATTTATTATTTTGTTGATATAAATTTATGTATACCAAATCATTAAATTGACAATTTTCAGAGGCAGCTGTATTGAACCGAAGAACCAACTACTTTTGACATTGAGATTCTATGGAACTGGAAATATATGATCAAACCATCTTTAATAACAGTGTCTTATAGGGACAATTTGAGAGTGGTAAATTAGGACGGTATTTGTTACTTGATGGTAGTGGTTATAGTCATCTTATGACAAAGTTACCGGAAGCTATAACTGCAGCTGAAAATTTATATAAGCAGTCAATTATACGAACTAGAAATGTGGTGGAGAGAAAGTATGGAGTTTGGAAGCGTCATTTTCCTATACTTTCTAAAGGAATGAGTGTTAAGTTAACGACCATAAGGGCAATTATTGTTACTATCGCTGTTTTGCACAATATGTAGATATGAACGAAATATTTCCAAATGAATGATTGCAGGAGGAAAAAGACTTTCAAACAAATTCAACTAATGTTAATGCAGCTCGTCAAGCGAGAGTCTATTATTAATAAACATTTTGCTGATTTGAAATTTATATTTGTGTGATAATTGAAAATAAATTTGCTTGTCACTTGTGAAACTATTCTTCATATTCAATTTGTATCTTCAACATGACAAGATTTCATATAATTTTTATAATATTTTACAAGGTATGTATTTAGATAGGCTTCTATGTTTGTATTTCTGATTCATTGTTTTACTTTAGGTAACAGCTGAAAAAGTTTCAAGTGAGAATAAAGAGATAAAAATATTATGTGTTATTGAAATTTCGGTTTTTAATTCAAATTTGAGGGGACTTCATAGTCTGCAGCAATGCTGATAGAATTCTAATACCGCTTTTTCCAGAAAGTGCATTCAAAATAAAAAAGATTTAATTATTATTATTTAATTTGCTCTTCATCTCCATAATTTGCTAATCTAATATTTTAAGCTTTGAATGCTCCTCTTCTTTTCTTCTATTCTCTTCCTTGATAGCCACTATCTGAGCTTCTACTAGAGCTGTATTTTTTATAATACATCTCTTTCGTTTCGCCAAATGGGTTCGTAACAGTTGGGCTCAACTGTTTGGAAATTGGCTCCCTCAATTTCAATGGAGCCCCACCACCACTCAATATGACTGCGTTGAGCAGCTACCACCTTCTAGTTTTAATTTTTATATTGTCATATTTGGATTTGAGCTGGTCCCCATTTCTCCAATGGAGAACTGTTGCATTGAAAGCAGTTTCTATTCTCTGCCAGATTTTATCCTATAATTCTCTTTTTCAATCAATTCCAAGAGGCATAGTTCCTCCTCAGGTTTTAAAGTAATACTTTTTTTCTCTTTTCTTCCATACACATTCATATTACCCACGTAATAAAATATAACAATTCGCACGTAATAATGATATAAATTTCAATATACTGTCTTCTGCACATAACCATGTTTATGCAAAGATCGATTTATGCTTCGTCTCTTTTTCTTTTTACAATTTCCAACGCATAACTCATAATTTTTACAGAATATTACCAACTACATTCGTAAAATCACTAATTCTCAGGATAGCCAACAGTCGGAAACATATGACTGGCGCATTAAAGGAAGCTTTAAGTAAAGGACGGTCGATGTGCGTTTATGAAACTGATGCTCCCATTTAAAGGATCCTTTTTCATAAAGGGACTTTATCATAAAGGAGCCTTTTGATGTTGTTTATGAAACTGGCCGTTAGCTTCTCTTGAATTTCGGTTTGCATGAAATGCATGTCAGCCATTTCGGAATTCGTGAAATTCAGCATGTTCTGATATCAAATTACAATCAGATTTACTTTTCAAAACACAGGAGTTTAATTTGATGTGCTTACTAACTGAATTTTTATGACAATTTGGATTTTTCTAATTTCGAGAGAATCGTTCAAAATTTTTTTTCGAGATCGGTAGCAGATCTAGCAAAACTACAGAGACCATAAAATTTAGTATAACAACTAAGCTTCTTTTTACAATTTTTCAAACTAACAGACACAAAAAAGTTCTGGTGTAAAACAGGGGACAGTCTCCCAGACAAAATACCACCCTGTAGATTTGCAATCAAAATTGGCATGTCACATGGTGTAAACTGTGCCAAATTTCAGTTGACTATCTTGTGAAATATAGACACCATGAGAAAAAGCTTGAAAAAAATTCAAACTTCAGCAGCCTGTATCTCGAAAACTAAACGTTTGCGACTCCATGTTTATGGAATTTTTTTTTCTTAAAATTATGCAAGTAATCTCCCTTCTCCGTTCGTACTTTCAATTTAGAAACACCCGGTATATCTCAGTACATTCACTAAATCCAATATCACATTCTTTATGAATAAATTGTAAAATTTTCATAAAATATATTGTTTCATTCCGCAATACACTATGGATTTTCATAAAATGAATAAGTCATCAATATTATCGTATATGGAAAATATAACTCACTTTCCTGGTCAAGACAAGGTTTTTTCGCTGGAAAAATGAACTCTAAACTAATGTTCTGTTCAGTAAAAAATAGATTTGGTTTTATCGCTCTAGCCTCTCATCGACTGAAACTCATGATTTTTCAGTAAATAAAATCTGCGTGTGAGTTTGCTCAAATTGAGCTCTCACCAGAATTTCTTCATCGTTAAACGCATCTCTTATTATTAATTTATTATAATGGTGGCTTGTAAAACATATATTCTCAGGACGTTGAGTTAGGTTCTCCATATTTACGACTTATAGTTTATAGCTGGTCCGATGATATAATAAGTAGTATTTATTTAGGCAATGAAATTGACCGTGAGTAAATATAATCACGTTTATCGCTCCAGGTCAGGCACGTTCCAAATGCTCCACGTTACAGAAAGATATATATGAGTTGACCTTACATGCAAATACAACAGAAAATGTAATTTCATTCATGATAGTCTGGTCATTATACGTAAGAGTCTGGTAGTCCAAGGTTGAAAAAGTTACAGCGGGTTTGCAAGTTTAATGGTGGTATTTCTTATTGCAAACACATCAATACACTAATCTCAACTTCATTCTCGAAAACTCATTAGAATTTCGAGGTTAGGTTTAAAATTTATTTATGAATCATTATTCGTACTTGAATGGTTCAACAAAAAAGTTTTGATCTATTCTAAAATAATGTATAGAATATTTGTGATATTGGGGACCATTGACATGAAAGTTGAGTAGAGTCTATGTAAATATACGTTTTTAATCCCTGAATGATTAACGAAGTTTTAACGCTACTTTCTACCTTTATAGAACGCGGGCTTTTTCTCAAAATCCCCCAAAAATCTTTCTATGATATCGAACGCAAACTAAATTGGTCTCGAATATTTTTCTTTTTCGGTATAACTGTAAATCGATGGCTCTTTGTAACTTCTTTTGTGAATGTTTTCTTGATATTGATTTGAAAAAAAAATTGAAGTTTTGAAGTCATTAGCGTCGAACAATGGTAACAATACGAACGTAATCGATAAATTAATTTCCAAGAAACAGCATAAAAAATCTAGCTTCTCTTTACCCTACTCTTCAGGACGAAGAAAAAGAAAAATTCCATAGCATAAACTTCATACCACATATTAGTAACCAAATTTGCAATAGACGAAAAAATAACGAAATAATACTAATATTATATGTACAAATAAGGAAAACTTAGGTTCACTCTTAGTCAATAGCAAAGACTGTCGAAAAACTTGTGAAAAAAGTGGCATATACAAACTATATTGTAATGGATGCCCTGCATTTTACATAGGTCAGACCAGACGATATATAAACATAAGGATAGAAGAACATGAAAAAAGTATATTACATAATAAAACAACATCTGGTTTTTCGGAACATTGTAAATATAACCATTTTATAGATTTCAGTAGAACTGAGATTTTACATGTAGGTAATAAAAGCAGAAGAATGGACCTTTTAGAAAGTTTGGAAATTTGTTTAGCACATGGAAAGAAGCTACCAATCACAAATGAACAACGTTAATTTAATGTGTCACCATTGCTGTTATCTGTAGGAGATTAGTACCAAACTAGCACCATATTTTTACACTCTACAAAATTGTACCTGTTAACTACCATACCATTATTAATAGGATTTTAAGTTTTGTTCTCTTCAGTTTTGAACATGGGCTAAAAATCCGAAAAATAAATGTCAACAGACATCAAATAAACAGTAAAACTTAAGCCGAGTTGTTTTTATTTACTTTGTTAATGTTTTCTTATCTTTATTTCCGAAAATGGTTAGTTATTTTCACCTCCTCCTTTTTTAACTTTCATATAAGAGTCTATAACACAGGTGAAGATGTAAATTTCAGGGCTGGTTATATTGCCTCAATGTGCTCTTATTTTTCATATTATTTTATTCATTTAAACCCTCTTCACTGTTTGAAATAAATACTTTATCTGATTCTCACTAGAGGCGTGCATCTAAGAAAATGTTAAATTTTTTTTCTTGTGAAATTGGAAATCATTCCACCACAATATTTCAGGGGGGCCTACTAAAGTTTTCTATTTTTTTATACAAAGTAAAGAATTTATATTCGTGGGGAAATACGTATCTGCTAAAATTTAATTCAACATTTCACCCGGCAATAAATCGATTATATTGTTAGCATTGCTATTATTTTAACCATAACGGTTGAGAAATCTGAACGTATTAATTTCAAATTGAGTAATTGATACAAGAGTTGGGTGTTCCAGAAAATATAGTTTCTGGACCATGATTTACGACTCTATTCAAACCATAATGAGTGGTGAAATGATGTAAAACTGATCATTCTAACAAGGTCGTCATGAAGATTCGGCCAATAGTATGATTCCATCAATCCAATTAATGAATTGAAATGGGAAAAATCTTTATAATTATTTGAAGAATGTATTAGGCGTGAAAGAGAAAATCTGGGTCACTTATATATTGTTTTCATCTGAATTGAGTATCATTTTATTGCCGATTGAAATATTATCATTGAAGTGAACTGTTATTATCTTACTTATCAATTTTATACATATCTTGGAAAGTTAATTAATGAGAATTATACTTTATTAAATCGATAATTCATTGTCTTGAGATCCAATAAAGTCATTATATTAATTTAAAATTTGAAATTGTGTGAAATACTACAAAATGTATTTCTAAGGAAGAAAGTTCCTCTATGCAAATAGAATTTCAGTCTATATCTCGGAATTTCTAATATTTGGGTTCATTAGATCATTAGAATCAAAAATACTCCTAAATCCGATAAGCAAATATTTCCTTTATTGGTATAGATATGTAGATGAAATTTTTTGTTGTTTCAAAGGCACCGACCGACAACTATATATCTTCACGAATTTCATTAATAAACTCCACCCAAAAATCAAATTCACAATCGAAGAAGAAAAGAATCAAAGTATTAATTTTCTTGACCTTACAATAACAAGACTAGACAATTTACATGATTTTAGTATTTTTCACAAACCCACACATACATACATCACAATACATAAAACTTCACATCACCCCACCAACCAAAAGATATCAGTATATAAGTTTTATTCATAGATTATTGAATGTCCATTTGAATTGGATAACTTTTTGAAAGAATTAAATATTATTAAACAAATAGTGTCAAACAACGGTTACAACCCCTTTCTTATAGACAAAATGGTATCCAATAAACAAAAGAAAATGGCATTAAATCTTGTGTACCTAATCATAAAAGAGGACAATACACAGAAATATTTTTCGTTATCTTATGTCAATGGATTATCTGAAAATATTGCTAAATATTTCAAAAATTGTTTAAATTATAACGCTGCTTTTAAGACCATTAGTAACCTTAGTACCTACATAAAAACAACAAAGATCAAACAAATAAAGAAAATAAATCCGGAGTCTACAAGTTGACTTGCAAAGATTGCCCTTTAGTATCCAGTGGCCAGACGGTAAATCATTCAAGAAACGTGTCCAAGTACATTAAAGGGGTTAACAATCCGATTCTGTACATTCGACATATGCTAATCATCTTAAGGAATTAAGGCACAATTTCAGCAATAATTAGGGAATTATCCACGTTGAAAGCAAAATTTCTAGATTAACACTTTTAGAATTTCTTGAAATCAACAGGTATAATGCCCATAAAATCCTTTTGAACGAACAAACAGATGTTGATAAGTCTCCATTACTGAATATCTTTCCTTAATGGTATTTTTAGCGGCAAACTCCAATAAACACCTAGAATTATTATGACTTGTGCTTCCATCATTTGGTCACGTACCTAACAATGTATTTAAACTCGGTTACACTGAATACCATCAGACAATACAATATAATACCTGAAGAAGCCACATCGTGGTGAAACAATTGTGTATATATATATATATATATATATACACAAAAATGTTTGTACTACTACAACAATTGTTTCACCACGATGTGGCTTCTTCAGGTATTATATTGTATTGTATTGTCTGATATATATATATATATATATATATATAATATAAATATATATATATATATATATTTTTTTTTTTAATTAATTTTAAATGTCATTCATTGTGAGGTGAGTCACTTTCTGTCAATATTTTCTGTATAATTTGTATTGTTTCAGTTTGAATATTAAGAAGGATATAACTTGAATATCAAGCAGACAAATTCTTTTAACCCTTACTTTAAATCTTAATTTCAGAAAATTTCTTGAAAATTTCAAACAATGAACTAAAATAAAATGTCTTAGAAACACTGTTCCTATTCAGAAGACATATGGAATTAAGAAATATCGTACAGTATGGAAAAGACATAAAGAAATCCAAAGAAAATTTAGAATACTGACCAGAATCACTCAAAAGACTTATAGCTGATACTGCTAGGTATTTCTGGTCAATATTCTATATTTTCTTTGGATTCATTTTGTTTTCCCTTCAAAAATTTAAAGAAATCGAACCTAACTTGTTGAAAGTTGTTTCGCCAACACTGTGACTTTGTAAAGTTTACATTTTAACTTCTTATATTGCTAAAACTTGAAAAAAAGAGGCGGTACAACTGACTTACAATTTTCAGAAATAAAAAAATTATAATTTGTAGAAATAATCTTTATTATATTATTCAATTATTTCTTTTTTATACAGTAACTATTTATCTTGAATGATGCTTAATGAAACAACTTTAACTGTTTTATAATTTTATATGCCAACTGAATAGGAATAGTATTTCTAAGACGTTTTATTTTATTTCAATTTTTAAAATGTTTTAGAAAATTTTTTGAAATTTGTGAAGTGGTATAACAACATTAATCTGCTTGATATTTAAGATATTGAAAAAACCATCTACCAAGTAATAAACCTCCTTTAAATGAGAAATAAGTTCTGTACCTCGAACGAACTCATTTTAGAAGTATATATTACTGAAAATTTTTTAAACTTTATCTTCAACCTGAAAATTCTATTCAATGCATATTCAGATGTTATGTTTCAGTTTGAACAATCTGGGATAAAGCTTCAGATGAATTTGCACTTAGAGAAATGCCAAACAAAGTTATTGATAAATTGGGTTTCCTTATCGAAGAATTGAATTAACAAATTAGAGAAAGTGTAAATTTTGAAACTGCTGGTAATGGGACTTGCATTATGATGATTTATTTCGATGTTGGTAGGTTATTGATAATATTTAGTAGATGAAACCTATCAGTTGTTGTCTTATACTGAATTGTTTCAGCCGTTACGTTAACGCAAAGGACCCTACTCCAAACATACACAAATCAGGAGTTTATGAGTTATTTTGCTCTACGTGCAGTAATAATAGGACAAACAGGACGTTCCTTCAAGACGAGGTTCAACGAACATAAAATGAGTTTCAGGAAAAATAAACAAAATTCTACTTTTGCCACTCATTGTCTAGAAAACGGTCATTCCTTTCCTACAATAGATAGTCTTAAAATTTTACATGTTGAATCAAAAGGGAAGAAACTCGATTATCTAGAATCTGTTGAAATTTTCTAATTAGTTCACAATAACAATTATGTAAAAATAATGAATGACTGTACGGAGCTATGTAAATCGAAAATATTTGAGATATTTAAAAAGTAACATCTGTTTAAAACCTTTTTCAACGAACATAAAATGAATTTAATGAAAAGTAAACAAAAATTCAACTTTTGTCACTCATTCTTTAGAAAACAGTAATTCCTTTCG
Organism: Megalocaria dilatata; assembly: GCA_034642435.1. Classification (NCBI taxonomy): domain Eukaryota; kingdom Metazoa; phylum Arthropoda; class Insecta; order Coleoptera; family Coccinellidae; genus Megalocaria; species Megalocaria dilatata. Next base: position 46,988,587 of record CM067856.1, read on the forward strand.
ACAAAAGAAAATCTTAAGAAAATTTTACATATAGATTCAAAAGAAAAGAAACTTGATTATTGAAATTTTCAAATTCGTTCACAATAAAAATAATGTAAAAAATAATGAATGACTGTATGGAGCTTTGTAAATCCAAATATTTGAGATATACAACAAAATAATGTAAAAATAATGAATGACTGTACGGAGCTATGTAACCCCAAAAATTATTTGAGATATTTAAATAGGTTAATAATATAAATATTTTAAAAAATTTTAAACAATTTTAAAAAATTATTATTTACGTTATTTAAATAGGTACCATCTGTTGAACAACCTTCTTTGCCGATTGCCGACATTCCGATATCTGTTAGAAGGCCCCTCTTTTTTAACCCGGTTTTTTATCACGTTCCGATTGTAAACCTCTGTACCACTATTAGGTGTTACCGAGAATCTGTTGAAATATTCAAAATATTTATCACTTTTGTTTACATACCACTGTACCACTGTTAGGTCTTCAGTTGTCTGATGATGGGATAGTTCATTTCCCGAAACTCGAGTCACAAGAAAATGTGTAATATATATTTTTTGGTAGTAAAACATAGTAATTTCTACAATTTGTTTTAAGTTGTTGTCTTGTTTAGCAAGATATCGAAATTGAAGGAAAATTATAGTGATGTCCCATTATTCTGCTGAAGCCGTCCAGAATTGTTACTAACACTTTCGAAATAAGCGAATATCTGCCTGTGTTCTTGTAACAATCCAAATATCGGAGAATATTTATTAACTTCGACGTATTTATCATGTCCATATAGTTCGTTCCAATATGTCCGAAGTTCTGTGTTCGAAAATTCAGGTTAGAACAGGGGGAAATCCGCACACTGGATTTAAGAGTTGCAAACTGGATTTAAGAGTTTCTTGAAATGACTATGTTTTACTACCAGAAAACTTAAATGTTCAGACATTTTGTGATTAGTCGATACTTCAACACAGTCATAAAAAGGTGTAAATAATTCCTCTTTTGATAATAAAGCATAGTTATTCCAAAAAATTTGTTTTAATGATGATCCAACTACCAAATAACAACGGCAGAAACAGTAAAGTATTTAAGAGATATAACAATGAAACTTCAAATTGAATCGATGTGTATTTTTATGACTTTCACCTCGCTTCTCGCAGAATTCTGTCAGTTGTAGTTATTGGATTATTTAAGAATCAAAAACAAAATTAAATACCTCTAACAGAATGGCATAACAATTCAATATCCCCATTAAGAAATGAGCCCTATTTACATAAGAAAACAGAATTTCAATTGAAATCCCCCAAAATCAAATCATTAAAAATACCCTGGTTTCAGGCATTCTAGTTTCTTAATGTCGCAAAAAAGATTTGAAAAGACCTAACTGATCTTATTTGTCTCTAGTACTAGTTCTTATATAATTTTTTTTTCAGGTGAGTTGGGTGAAAATTTTGAGAAACTTCGTGTAAGTATTCTGGATCTGTATTCATTGGATGTACTTTATTCATTTCTGTTTATATATATATCCTTTATTCACAACGTTTAATTCCGAAAAAAACAGTTCCTATGTATTCTCTATTTGAGCCTTTAATGCGGAAATCAATACAACTCATGTTGGTAAATTAGGACTAATACCTCCTCAACCTCAACCATTAAATGATTAACCCCCATTATAGGAAGCCCTAGGGAAAGCACTAACACTACTATATACAGAGGCAGTTGAGGAATATTTCCAAGAAATGATACACAAGGGAAATGTTATATTGTCCATGATTTGGGTGGAGATATAACAGGTTCATGTTTTTTTTTACATAAAACAATCAAGAATTCATAACAGGATAGATCTTTTTCACCACAAAACTTTATTCTTCAAAGGAGCATGTAGATCGCTTGAAATTCAACTCAGAAAACTAGGAATCTCAAATTTACGTTAAAGCCAAAGTTTGATGATATCGAGCGTTATTCAAATTTTTCTTGGCAAGAAAATATGCATTTTCCAGGTTACTTACTGATGTTAAATACCTATGAAATTTAGTATATTTCAAATGTTAAATCTACACAGAAAATATTCTGTACTTATTATATGTGTTCGTTATGTTCATTCAATAATACCAAATTTTATTCATTTCCTATGTATGGAATCGAGACGACTCATGAAAAATTAAAATAAATCAAATTTGAATATCAAAACAGATTTAATCTGTTAGTCTTCTACAATTTAAATTTCAAAAAATTTTAAGAAATTTTAAGGATTAAATTAATGTCTTCATAAGCACTGCTCATATTTAATAGACGTATAAAATCGAAACTCATTATACAATGTCAAATGGAATTAAGAAAAACCCAACGAATATAAATTGTCAATTAAAATTAATAAATAAATATTTTTTGTTTCGTTCCAGGCATGCATACTGAACTCTTCAGACAAACATAGGAGCCCTGTTTGTTACAAAATATATTGTTTTCTGATCTTATATTTATGCATGCCTGGAACGAAACAAAGAATATCTATTTATTAATTTTAATTGACAATTTATATTCGTTGGGATTTTCTTAATTCCATTTGATATTGTATAATGAGTGAGTAATGAAATTTATCTAACGATAAACGTAAAATCGTGTTGTAGCATTTGAAATATTCGCAGAGGTCAGGTAGATTCTTTGTGTGCGATTTTTGTGAAATGATTGACATTGGTTTGTTTTAATAAAAAACTCGACTTCGGTTAACTATTGAGGCTAAAAAAATGGAATAAGTCTCATTCAAGAAATATCGTATTTTCTAATCGAATACAATTTCTGGAAAATACGGCCCTGAGCCAATATTTCAGAGTTTACACCGAGAACAGCTTGATATTTCCACAAACAACAACTAACTGAGCTAAGTAACTATAGACCGACAACTGTGTCGGCTTTCTCTGCCAAGAAAATCCGATTAAGTTATTATTTGAGTAATAATTATTGCACCGTATTTGCAGGGTGAAACCGTAAAAATCGGATACATTCTTGATGATAAATGAAGTAATATTTCTTCTGGTTCAATATTAACATTATAATCTTCTTACTTCTACAAGAGAATTATTGTGGGAAATAATAATCTCATTGGTTGGTAATAATATTTTTTTCGATTGACATTTGATTTAAAATTCTTATACAGGTTTGAAAAATTGCGTATGACAGATAACTCCGACCGTCCAGTCGAACATTGGAATAATCGAAAGATATGCGGGTTATGATAATGAATAATTCAGTATATAGTAACTCTGAAAATCAGTACTTGGGTTCTTTTCCTGCCATAATTGGTTTGAAGATAAAATAACTTCTACAAAAACAAAAAAAAAAGTGTTCAAATAATCCACCTGTTGTGTCAATCAGTAGCCAAATCTATTATAAAGAGGTGATCCCATATCTCTGAGCAGATTAGTCATAGTGGCTATTTTGGCACAAAGTTGGATTATTTTTAACCTTAATTCAACGAGATTTGTAGCTCTATCGATCTCATGTCCATAAATCGAGTTTTTCAGATATCTTCGAAAAAAGAAACCATTGGGAGATAAATCCGGTGATCTTGGTGGCCATTTGATGGTGCCATTTGTAGAAATGACACGATCCGAAGAAGTGGTTCTGAGATATTCTGTGACTGCTCGTTGTGACTTTGAAACCAAGATATCATCGAAATGTCGAATTGTTGGAATAATTTGGTTCTGTAACAGCTCCAGATATTTTAAGTAAATAAAATGACAAAGAAAATCTAACTTTTAATACAGAATTCTATTTTTTAACTTCTATTATATATATATATATATAAACTGTGTACAAACACTATCAAAATGATATCGTTATATATAATCAATATAAAATATTTTTCAATGTATATAATTAATATAACATATTTTTCAATGTCACGGAAAAAACTTTTTACATCCCGACAAGAAACGTATTAATACAAATGTATTAACAAAACTGTATAAGTATGTATATTGACAAACAAACACAAAAAAACCACTATTCTTAAATTATCTAAAATTGTCAAAACAAAAGATCAAATAAAAATAATTAAACAAGAACTCCAACATTTTATAGCTATTTCGGTCTCTAGACCTCTTCAGAAATGTATTGAATTCAGATTCAAATATATCAACACGATCAAAATTCAACTCACCAAATAAGATAAAACCTGGAACGAATAAACTCAAATTAAGCTTTAAAGTATCCAAAGTAAAACAGAAATGACCAATTTGTTTTAATCATCAACCGTTAACCATTTGTACTCGACACAGAAAAACACAGCCATAAATTATTCACCACAAATAATGTTCGATAATGAGAAAATTAACCAGAATTTCAATAATGATAATAATAATTAAGAAATATATTTTGGATATTTAGACTCTATATGATTTTAATCTATAATCTTAAAAACAAATTAAAATGTAAGTCAATACTTGATAGAAGAATATCTACCCAATTTATTAATTCACAATAATTGTTTCGCCAATACTAAGACTTCTCCAGTTTCACATTTTGAACTAACTCTAAAAATTACATTTCCACTTCTTATGTAACTTGAGAAAAGGATGAATGAAATAAGCATTATTTTTCGGAAATAAAGATAGGAATACATACGCAAAAAGGGACAAAAATAATTATCAATTTTCGATAAGAAAAAATATGCGAAAGAGGGGTATGAATAACCATAAAATAGATTGGGGTCAATTATCGGAAATATTTGACTAAGTAAAAATATTCAACATGTGAGATCTGGCCACATATGTTTGTTCGTTAAGAAAATTTCAAGGTTTTTGCACCTACAAATATCTACTGCTTCCAAAAGTGTTAGTGGCACTTAAACTTTCATTATGGATAATATCATAGGTGTAGTTGATATTATGTTCAAATTCTTTTAAATGACTGGAGCAGGTTGAATGCGAGTAATAATAATAATAATAATAATAATAATAATAATAATTTTTATAATAAATTCATTTTCAAAAGTTGTTTGATGTTTAACTCCTCTGGTGTTAAAGAATTAACCATAAACACCATAAACAGGACATTGCAAGTCAACTTATAAACTCTTGATTTATAGTCTTTATTTGTTTTATCTTTGTAATTGTTATGTGAATTACCAAATCATTAACCGTTCTAAAAGCTACATTAAGTCAAATTTAATTTCAAAATACTCGGCAATATTATGCGAAATTCTATCACGTAAGTAATATTTTTTGGTCAAATCTTCGGTAACAGATTATACCAGATTCAATGCAATTTTTTTTATTTAATTTTTTCCTCACGTGAATGGAACCCTACCTTTTATATAAAATTCATAATATATAAAACAAAATTCGAAAATTCAACAACAAAAATTACGATACTTACTAAATTAGCTGGCATTCCAAAAATACAACCTATATATACAAAGGAGAGCAAAAATAATATTGAACCAAAATTTCATGAAATAAGTCGAAAATATTCAGCATTTAGATTCCTCCTTACTTCAAAGTGTCTCAGCAATTTCAAATCTTAATTCACAATTTTCGAAATTATTGAATTATGTATAAATCCATTACAATATCTTCTATTCGGTTCAGAGTTTTACATTAAACGTTTATGATGATAATTTTACCGTTAATATTTGCAAGAAATTTCGAAACTTCTGTGTAGATAATTCAAAAACAATTTATCCTATAATTTCTTTAAATTCGAACAGGCGTCTTCTTATTCGAAATCAGGTTTTATAAATAAGACTTTACATATTGCATGATGAAGGTGTATACGGCTTAGTTCGGCATTCTTGAAATTCCTTTAGAATCTCATCTGTCTCCTCCAGAGGAGAGCAAGGGGTCAAGGGGTGACGAAGAACTTTCAACGTTCATTCATCAATCATGCGGCACCTTTTATGTATTAATATTCTAGCGATATAATCAGAATATCGAATAAGATTAAAAAAATTCAATTTAAAACGAAGTGAAAACTTCAATTATTTTCTGTCCATATAAATATATAGAGACGTAAAGCATGAGATATATGAAATTTAATTAGAAGAGAACTCTATGATTGTTTCGGTCTTTACTTGACGGAAATTCATCTTGAAAATATGAATAAAAACAATATTCTCATTTCCGCTAATATTTTATTGACACTACGATCGTTACGTCATACCATGACTTCTTCAGGTGAGTATTACAAGATACTGAGTGTACCGTGAACAAGAACTTCATTTTATAGTACATGGATATAACAAAAATAGAAGAGGGGGTGAAGAGAGTTTTACAATACTTTTGGGAAACTGAAAAATGGTTCAAAAAAGATTCAACAAAGGGGAGTTACTTAATTCAGTTTGGTCATTCAATAATATTTTTCTTTTGTGATATCTATTAATTTCTAAAGTTTCTAATAAGTTTAATCTAAAACTTTTGTTTTCTAAGTGTAAAATTTCAAAGTTACTATTAAAACTATGTCCTGTGTCTAGAAGGTGCTCTGCGTAGGTTGAATTTCTCTTTTTGTTACAATAGCATTTTTCATGTTCCCTGAGTCTCGTCTGGAACGATCTTCCTGTCTGACCAACATATACGAAATGGCAAGTACCGCAAGTTAACTTATAAACACCTGATTTCTTATTCTTAGATGATTTATCTTTATTATTTTTTATTAATTTTTCTAGGGAGTTATTCGTTTTATAAGAAATTCTAAAATTATGATTCTTCATTAAATATCTAGCTACCTTTTCTGTTTTTGGTCCCAAGTATGTCAACGAAATGTATTTACTTTCAATTGGATCATTATTAATGGGATATACTAATTTCAAGGCCAGCTTTAATTGTATTTTTAAGAAAAGATTCTCAATAATCGGGACGTTGAAACCGTTGTTCAACGCAATCTGTTTGATGATGTTATATTCTTTGTCAAAATTCTCACGTGACATGGGTATGTTGGCTAATCTATATAACATGCTATTGTATGCTGCTAATTTTTGTGAGTATGGGTGGTTTGATGTGAAGTGAATTGTGCTATCTGTATGGGTTGGTTTCCGGTATATTGAAAAAACGTGTTTATTATTAATTTTTGTGATGGTTAAGTCTAAAAAATTTATACTATTGTTTTTTTCCCTTTCATAAGTGAATTGTATGGTTGGGGATAATTTGTTTATGAAATCCACAAACAAAAAAAAAATTGCCTCTCAGTGCCATTGAATAAACATAGAACGTCGTCGACATATCTATACCAATAAATGAAACATTTATAATAAGGGCTATTTATTATTCTAGTTTCTAAGGAATCCATAAAAATTTCGGATAGTAACGGACTCAAAGGATTTCCCATAGTGAGGCCATCGTTATCTATGTAAATCTTGCCGTTGAACGTGAAATAATTTTGTTTCAAGCAAACTGTCAAAACATCCATTATTTCTTGTTTTATTACCGAATTGGTTCTTTTTCGGAGTAGCAGGTTATCTACTAATTTTATGGTTTCCTCAACTGGTATGGACGGAAATAAATTCTTTACATCAAACGATATAAGCTTTGCATTATCTGGAACACGTACATCTTTTATGTTATTCACCAAATGGTATGTATTCTTTATAGATAATTTTGCTTCAAAATTTGTTTCCGATATTATGATTTTAATAAGTGCCTTAGACAATCTATATGATGGCGCTGTAACAAATGACACAACTGGTCTGATGGGACAACTTTCTTTATGTACCTTGATTAAAGAATACATATTTGGTGGTTGAGGATTCATTAAAGTTAAATTAAATAATGGTTTAGTACCGAAAAGTGCCGTAGCGTTTTTTATGGCTATTTTTATTTCATTTTGATATTTATCTGTTGGGTCCTTTTTGATAATTGTATACTTATCTGGGTCTAAGAATTCTGTTGTTTTATTTATATAACTTGTTCTATCGATTGCTATTACTGTATTTCCTTTATCGGCACGCGTGAATACTAAATCATTTTTTAAGATTTTAGTTTTTATAGATTTTATTGTGTGATTGTTATTATTCGGGTGATGATTACATTTTTTATTTATAATATTAGCCAATGCATACTTATCCTTATTTGAATTTTGACAATTTTTGAGTGCAAGTTCTGAGTCGATAGCTAAATATTCTAAAGATTTCTTATTGCTATTATTTAAATTGTACTTATATCCTTTTTTTAACAGTTCTATTTCGGTATGGTTGAATTTTACCTCGGAGATATTCATGAATCTAGGATAGAAAATATGTTCGGAATATTTTTTTGGAATTTGTTGGTTTAAGTTAATTTGATTCTTTTTAGTTACTAAATTTTTTAATTTCTTTTTCTGTATTTTGTATTTTTTATGTATCAATTCATCAATATCATTTCTAATATTATTATCTAAGTTATCGAACAAGACATCGTGCATTCTATAAGTCAACTCAGAGTGTATTACCTTAAGATATATGTTGTATGCGTCTCTCTTCTGATATTCATGTTTCCTGTCCATTTTCAACCAGGTCTTCATTCCTATCAATCTACCTCTATCTGCTGCTGGGGTCTTATTCCTAGTTTTCAGTTGTATGTACTTGGGGATGACTTCAAGTTCTAGGCATTTGGTAAAAAACCAAATATTCTGGGTGGTAATTCTGCATCGTAATAACAGCTTATAATACCATAAGACCAAAAAACTGGTATCAGTTTTCATCAAATCTATGATTGTTTCGGTCTTTACTTGACGGAAATTCATCTTGAAAATATGAATAAAAACAATATTCTCATTTCCGCTAATATTTTATTGACACTACGATCGTTACGTCATACCATGACTTCTTCAGGTGAGTATTACAAGATACTGAGTGTACCGTGAACAAGAACTTCATTTTATAGTACATGGATATAACAAAAATAGAAGAGGGGGTGAAGAGAGTTTTACAATACTTTTGGGAAACTGAAAAATGGTTCAAAAAAGATTCAACAAAGGGGAGTTACTTAATTCAGTTTGGTCATTCAATAATATTTTTCTTTTGTGATATCTATTAATTTCTAAAGTTTCTAATAAGTTTAATCTAAAACTTTTGTTTTCTAAGTGTAAAATTTCAAAGTTACTATTAAAACTATGTCCTGTGTCTAGAAGGTGCTCTGCGTAGGTTGAATTTCTCTTTTTGTTACAATAGCATTTTTCATGTTCCCTGAGTCTCGTCTGGAACGATCTTCCTGTCTGACCAACATATACGAAATGGCAAGTACCGCAAGTTAACTTATAAACACCTGATTTCTTGTTCTTAGATGATTTATCTTTATTATTTTTTATTAATTTTTTTTTTTTTTTTTTTTTTTTTTTTTTTTTTATTAATTTTTCTAGGGAGTTATTCGTTTTATAAAAAAAAAATGCTATTGTAACAAAAAGAGAAATTCAACCTACGCAGAGCACCTTCTAGACACAGGACATAGTTTTAATAGTAACTTTAAAATTTTACACTTAGAAAACAAAAGTTTTAGATTAAACTTATTAGAAACTTTAGAAATTAATAGATATCACAAAAGAAAAATATTATTGAATGACCAAACTGAATTAAGTAACTCCCCTTTGTTGAATCTTTTTTGAACCATTTTTCAGTTTCCCAAAAGTATTGTAAAACTCTCTTCACCCCCTCTTCTATTTTTGTTATATCCATGTACTATAAAATGAAGTTCTTGTTCACGGTACACTCAGTATCTTGTAATACTCACCTGAAGAAGTCATGGTATGACGTAACGATCGTAGTGTCAATAAAATATTAGCGGAAATGAGAATATTGTTTTTATTCATATTTTCTAGAAGAGAACTGTATTTTTGAATGAAATTTATATTTATGCACTTTCAAACCCTAGTTTTTACTTTCATAATAGTGACAGCATCTTTTTCTGTATTTATGAAGATTTTTCACTTCAATTCAGGTGTTTTCCAGTAACACAAATCTCAGAAGTCACATACTCGAGATATATTATGAAGATAAATTCCACCATTTCTGCGCCACATAAATCGTTGAAAAATTAACTAAGTTATAGATGCATTTTGAAATAGAAAATTCAGGAAAATTATGATGTGCAGATCTGTGAGAAGAATAACACAAAACTACTACTAGGACATATACTGGGCTACGCATTATAACTGGTGATGAGACCTGGGTCTACGAGTACGATATGCAAACAAGCCAGCAATCATCGGAATGGGTGGCAAAAAATGAGCCGAAACTGAAAAAACCACGCCAAAGCCGCTCGAAAATGAAGGTGATGCTCATTGTTTTCTTCGATATCCGTGGCGTGGTGCACTACGAATTCGTTCCAGAGGGTCAGACGGTAAACAAGGAGTATTACCTAGGCGTTATGAAACGTCTGCGTGAGCGTATCCGTAAGAAGCGGCCAAATTTGTGGGCGAACAACTCATGGATTTTGCATGACGATAACGCGCCTTCTCACCGAGCTACGATTGTGACTGACTTTCTCGCCAAAAACTCAACAAACGTGCTTCAGCAACCACCGTATTCGCCGGATTTGGCTCCCTGCGACTTTTTCCTCTTCCCAAAACTAAAATTGCCCCTTCGTGGCACCCGTTTTGAGTGGATTGAAGCCAAAAAACAAAATTCGGCGCGAGAGCTAAAGTCCATCCCGGAAAGCGCCAATAAAAAATGTTTCGATAATTGGAAGTGCCGTTGGCATAGATGTATTGGAGCAAATGGAGCATATTTTGAAAGCGACCCAATAAATTTTGACGATTAAATGTAAAAATGTTGTTTTAATTGAAAATTCCCGGTACTTTCTTGACAGAGTAGTACTTTTATTACAGATAATAGCTGGATTAATTCTTCGAAACCTCTACAGATTTAATCTAAAAAATCTCTTGAAAACTTTCAGAATTAAATTTTATAACATGTCTTAGATACACTGTATCATTTTATAGACATATATATTATCAACACATGTGGTGGTAATTAACTAATAAAGAATCAAAAGAAAACACAAAGTATTGATCGAAATTATCCAAATCCATCGGCAAATTTCTTCTAGTGGATGTTAAGGAATGACTTTTTTATTTTCCTTTTTAAAAATAGATAGCACATTCCACAGAAAAAAAAACCTGAGTAATTCTTACCCACTTTCCGTCAGTTGGGAGTTATTTAGATGTTAAATAAAAAATGGAATAATTTTTCAGATAATGCAAAAATTAAGCAATTCTACAGAAATATATAATGAAAGACGATTCGAAATAGACTCCACATTAGAAAACCCCCACGCAAATTGTGATAATACAAATTATGAAAAATTTTTCAAACCATATGTATTGAAAATTTATTAAGGAGAGTTTTGAATATTGAAGATAATATAGCTGGAGTGTGTGCTTTATATTTTTATAAAGGAAAATAAACAAGACCTTGTTGAATTCTATTTGGAACTTTTCTTGGTGTATTCCTCGAAATACATTTGTATTGGGTGATGGATTTAGATGATTTTGGTCAATAATTTATGTTTTTTTATTCTTATTATTATACCACCACGTGTTGATAATATATATGTCTATAAAGTGATACAGTGTTATTTAAGGCATGCTACAAAATATAATTCTAAAAGTTTTCAAGAGATTTTTCAGATTGATTCTACAGAGGTTTCGGAGAATTAATGCAGTTATTATTGGTGATATTAAAAAAACTTTTCGTAGTAAATAATTATATAAAACAGTTAGACTGTGTGAATTTAGAAATAAAGTGAATAATTTTTTGGGTTCACCGGAAGTCCTCCTTGTAGATGTCTGGGTTATCACAGTTGAAATTCAAAAGGTATCTCTTAAGTGGCGCCAGGTGTGGAGTTGTTTTGATTGGATGTCCAATTGTCAGAAATGTGGTCAATCTCCCAAATCTCAAGTGGTTCGAATGTGGATTCGATTGCAATTAGCCATTACCGATTTCTGTTCTTTCGAAGTCTGGGACATAGACGAGCCAAGTGGGTTATACTCTAATTCGATATGAGACAAGTTGCTTTCATGAATATGAGTCAACTTGGGCTAGCTCATTTATTCAGATTGCGAGTAATTTTTTTTATTAAAATGAATTTCTATTAAGTAAGGATCGATTCAATTAAATTTTGGTAATTTTTGTAACGCACCTGGGTCTCTCCCAGTTGTTCGTTTTGTTGGATGATTTTGCTGCATAAAAACAGGTGAAAGTAACTGGCATGTCAAAAAAGATCGGTGCAGAAACAATTTGAAGAGTAATAATTCGTGCAATTTTGCCAATGTTGCCAACTATTTATGACATGCAATCGTGAAATATTCTTTTTTCTTTGCATATGGGATTGTTTTTTCGAAATTAACTCATTCAGTCAATGCATTCGAGCTATTTAGCAATCTTTGTGTACTGTTTTGCCCTTTTCAAAGTAGACGATGAACAAAATTCCTTACGAATCCCAGAATACGGACGTCATAATCTTGCCAGCAGTCTCTTGCGCTTCAGGCTGCTTTAGGCGAGGATTACCAGCTGTTGTTCACTCAATTGACATTTTTCTTGATTCAGTGGTATGGTAATGGATCCACACATCATCGTATAGCACTGTAAACAATTCTGATATAGATTCAGATCTAAACAGCGCTAGGGATCATCGACCTGTTGTTATTTTGGTACACTGTTAGCGAATGCGGTGGCCTCACCATAACCAGCTTTCTTATAGACAAATGCTCATGCAAATAAAAGCCTATAAATTTCTTTGATTTCTTTGAGTGTCGGCTATCTCTCGCGTTTTCTACTACTGTTTGCTTAAACGGTTTTGTGCACCTTTTGATGTTGTGTTTTCTTTTTGGGCGACCAAAATCGTGGGGTTTTTTTAGTGTTCGTACGACCAAGTTTAAATACATTAAACCAGTCAATAACCGTCGATTTTCCTGGTACAGAGTCCGAATAACACTCTTTAAGTCAAGTTTTCGTTTGGAATGTATTTGTTTCAATCAGTAAGCAATGCTTTATCAAACCATGAAATTCTTTTTCTTAATTTTCTTGAAAATACAAAAGTTGTTTCACTAAACCACTAGATCTTCTGAGCCCAACTTCAGATCACCAGGAAAATTTTTACAGTTTTTTTAGAAGGTTTTTATTTTCTGAACAAAGTATTAATTTTGTATTTATGGAGCCATCTGTGTGTCATAACGGAAACTTAGCATACTCAATAAAATATCTCTACTAGTTACCTCTCATAAACCAGTTTCGTTACAAAAAGTATAAGAGATAAAATTTTGTTTTCGCAAAAAATTATCAAAAATAATAGCTTACTAAACTTGGACTATAGTGCTCATTTTGCCGAAAAATCAAGTTGAAGAAATTATTCCTTCTGATTGTAACTGAATACATTAATTAATTCTCCAAAACCTCTACCAATTCAAAAATCTCTTAAAATTTTTTTTAAATTGAATTAACTAAAATGTCTAAGAAACACTGTTTGTTTTTATAGACAAAAATAAATATTTACATATAATATATCATCCGAGACAGCTTGTTTCGATTGGATAGTCTTAAATAAAAACTGTCATTCCCAAAAGACTTCCACATAGAAGTTGAAAAGATCTTTTTATTTCTCTTCTCGATAACATATAGCACATTCTCCAGAAGTTTATCTTAGATCGCTTTAAAAGAGGATATTTCTTGATAGAGGGTATGTAGATATATTTTTTATTAATTATTTTATTTAATATCCAAATGATTTCCGACTCATGATGAAATGGGTAAGAGTTTTAAACGCTTTTTTTTGGAAAATGTGTTATATATTTTTTAAAAAAGAAATAAAAAAGACCTTTTTAAATTCTATTTGGATCATTTTTTGGGAATGGAATTTGTTATTTATGAATATCCAATCGAGAGAGGCTGCCTTGGAAGACGTTTGTTAGGTTATTACGGTCAATATTTTATATTTTATTTTGATTTTTTATTGATTAACGGCCACACATTTGTGTTGACAATTCTATATGTCTACAAAAAAAACAGTGTTTCTTAGACATTTAATTTAATTTCAAAAAGTTTTTTAATGATTTTTAGATTAAATTTGTAGAGGTTTTGGAGAATTAATCTAGTTAATGAATGAAATGTGTAAAAAAAACCTTCAAAGTAATTCTCAATTCATACTTGAATATAATGGGGAAAAAATCCATTATTTTTGCGTAAATTTCAAGACTTTATTCAACATGTTTCCTATTATCCGTTTTGTTCTATAGTTTGTTACCGCTTTAAAGGTTTATTATGCCTCTCTCATGGAAGTCTTCTTCGCCTTTTTGGCGAAAAACTCTAGTGATCGATTTTCCTAATCTTTTCTTGATGCCAATTTTTTATCATTCAAGAAGTTTTGCAATGCGAGAAAAAGATGGTATTCGCGCGGTGCCAGGTCAGGACTATATGGTGGATGCATTAAAACTTCCCAACCAAGCTTTTGGAGTTCATACAAGTGACTATTGACGTGTGTGGCCTGAAGTAGTCTTGATGGAATACAACACCTCTTCTGTTGGTTAATTCTGAACGTTTTTGGTCAATCGCTAGCTTTAAACGATCCACTTGTTGATAATAGAGATACGTCAACTGGCTTTGATACATCCGAAATATCTCCTAACAAAGATGGGGATTCTAATTGAAAGGTGGTCAACCACAAAAAAGCTTGTCGCCGAACCCCAAAAACCTTGGTCACTGGAACCTAATCTAATTTCCTCAAGCGAAATTTCTCGAAAGTTATTTGTGAGAAATTGAATTCAAGATACCCAGAATCTTATTCCTTATTCAAGGTCTTTATTCCAACATCGGACCATGAGAAGGCTATTGATGGATATAACTGGCTAAATAAAGTGACTGTGCACTGGTTTTTTCATCGGAAGAAACTGAAAAAATAACGATTAGATTACGTTTTCCTTCAGATCACCTGAATGTCGGACAATTCCAATTAAATATACAGTGTATTTAGAATAAGTTGGACAGCGTGGGAGTACTAGTGGAGGAGATTAACCCTGATGTGCTAAGTGTGGTGGAACACTGGTGTAGTTCGGATAGTGTCATGTGCTGTGTGAATCTCGGGCTATGATCAGGCAGACTATTTCTGTTGTGTTCAAAGGCAACATGGTGGTTCAATGTTATACAGGCAGGTCTACAGGTGAAGAAACTTTTGGTTTCAGATTTTTCCGTACAAATGCATATAGAGATGTGTGGTATTGTAGTCTCCGTTAAGAATGATCGACTGGGTATCATTAGTATTTACAAATCTTGCACTGGCAGTTTGGAACTTTTTTTTGAAAAACTGTTTTTTGTTTTTCAAGCGTGTTTTGATCGGGTGGATAATATTTTTCTTTGTGGCGATTTAAATATAGATTACTCAAGTTCAAATTCTTACGGTTTCAAATTACTGAATGAATTATTAGATTTTTTCAATTTGAAGGTTACATCTACTGAAGCAACTCGAGTTTTTGTTTACTTGAACGGTATGACTTCTAATTCTGAACATGATTATATAATTACCAATGCCCATCTGGAAAATTATAAGGCTTTTGTTTTTGAGGCGCATTTGTTTGACCATCCAGCAATATTTCTCAATCTTGACTTCAATCCTGACTAAAAACATCAATTGAAAGTGCGTACGGTAAGAAATCTAAGATAGGACACTCTGAATAATTTAGTAACTCTTTTATTTGAGTGCGTTTTTTCCGAAATGTATTCAATACTGATGCTGATCAATACTTCGAAATATTCAATAATATCATACAGTATTAGAGTAAAAAACAACTGAATTATCTGCATTGGCTTCACATTAATATTGGTTCCAGAGACACCTACGAAAACTATAAAAAAAAACACCATAACAAATTATTGATAAAATCCACCAAATACAATGCTCATTGTTCAGCTATAGCCAATTCTGGAATATTGTTAACAGTACAATTGGAAAATCTGGAAATTGTGATAATCCCATTCCCATTGAAATGAATGAAACAACCTTTAATGAATCTAATGGAATTTCTGACTTGTTTGCAGATTTTTTCCACGATAGCGAAAAATAGATTGTACAATTGCTACGGAAACGATTTATCGCTAACTTTTACTGTCCTACCGTCAGTAGCTAGCAATTTATTTTTTAACCTGTTTCTCATTTTGAAATTGAGAAATCTATCATAAATCTGAAAAATAAACAGAGTGTATGATATGATAGCGTTTCAGTTAGAATCCTCAAACAAATTGCTCGAGCAATCAACCGTCATTTTGCTCATACTATATAATCAACCTATCCATCAAATCAGGAAAGTTTCCGAAAATTCTAAATAAATGTATTGTTGATCCGGAAATATTCATGAAATAATTTATCACCGTCCGAGATCCATTTTAAGCGTCTATTCAAAGGTTTTCGAAAAGATTGATTTTACGAGAATGGTAAATTGTCTCAACAAATTTGAAATACTAAACCCAGCTCAGCATTGTTTCAGAAACGGTCACTCTACCCAATCAGCTGCACTCAGCTCCGTGGAATATAATTATGATTGCTTAGATAGAACCATGTATGTGGCTGGAATATTTTTTGACCTCTCATGCGCCTTTGACAGTCTCAGCTTCAGTTTTCGACAAGTTCTATAATGTGGGCTTTAGAGGAATATTCTTGGACTGGTTGAGTAGTTTTCTCAATGATAGAACGATGTCAGTCAAAGTGGAAGAATATTTTTGGAGTGAAAACAATAAAGAGCTGGGGGTTTCTCAGGGCTCCATGTTGGGACCTCTACTCTTTTTTTTACTAAAAGATTTGCCCATTAATTTGGTTTGTCTTTTGTTGATAATACTCGCAGATGACACATCAGTGTTTGTTCCGGCACGGAGTCATGAGCAGCTCCAGTAGGCTTGTGAAAGCTTGATGGAAGAGTTTTTTAGGTAGTGTCGTTCGAATAACTCGATGGTTAATATAGATAAAATAGTTTGCCAATATTTCGGCCTAAGAAACCACGAGAGACACTCTCTAAAATTGAAATTTTTAGATAATATAATAACTTCTGCTGATTGTACGAAATTTTTCAGAATCCATATTGACAAAAATCTAAGCAGGTCATTCCATATTGATATTCTATGCAAAAAAATCAACAGTGCTTTCTTTGCAATAAATAGACATCTATTATGGTCTTGATTATAGCCATCTTGTATACAATATACTACTGTGGGGCAACAGTATTGCTGTTTCGAGACTGTTTGTTGCACAAAAGAGAATAATAAAATTGATTTTCAATTTGACAACTAGTTCATCATGCAAACCAATATTTGTTTCTAATAAAATATTACCACTTGTATTTACATCCTGAAATTTCTTGTTAATGCTAAAGAGAATATGGCAGAATGGAAATCGGTTTGAAGCTATCATGACTATTAAACCAGAAATTTCAATATTCTTCTTGTGCTAAAACATAAAACACATAAATTCGAATGTTCTCCTTTATATCAGGGCATTAAATTATGGAATCATTTACTATCCTTTGAAAAGTCTCTGAATATACATAAATTCAAAAAGGAAATTAAAAAATATGCTATCATCGAAATGTTTTTACTCAGTAAAACAATATTGCTCCGATATTTTAGTTTTAGGTATCGGGTGTTTTTTTAGAGTGATAGAACTTTAAATTGAAATAAAAGATATTCAAATTAAGATTGAAGCCAAATTTTTTTTTTATTTGAAAGATAATTTTATGGCATTTATGTTTTAAAAATAATTTCCGGCAATGTCCACCACCACTAGCTCTGAGAAACCGCATTCGACCAGGCTAATTTTGGACCACTTTTTAGAGTAATTCAGGCCTTATTTCATCAATAACGAGAGTTATGTTGGCTTACAAAGCGTCTATGGTTTATCAACATGAACCAATTACTTGACATAACTCCAAAGAAAATAATCCAGTGGAGTTATGTCGCATGATCTTGGAGGCCAATTAATTGGACCATTTCTCGAAATAATGTTATCGACAAATCTTTCTTTCAATAAATCAATTGTAACAGTAGCAGCATGAGGTGTAGCACCATCTTGTTGGAACCAAAACACTTCTGGGTCGATACCATTCAAATTTTGAAATGAATAATCATTGATCATCGATCTGCAACGAGCACCATTCACTGTAACATTAGCTCTAGCATCATTTTTGGAGAAATATGGACAGATGATGCCTCCAGCGTGTAAAGCACACCATAGAGTGCATTTTTCAGATTGCACTGAAACCTGCAGAACTTCTTGACGATTTTTTTCACTGCATATATGGCAATTTTGCTTGTTTACATAAGCGTTCAACCAGAAATGAGCTTCATCACTAAACACAATTTTACGATAAAAATTTGGATCAACTTCAAGCTGTTCTAGGGCCCAATCAGCAAACAAACGACACTTATTATGGTCAAGTGGCTTCAGTTCTTGAACCAGTAGGATCTTGTATGGGTGTAGACCAAGATCTTTACGCAAAATTTTCCATGTGCTGGATGCACAGAGTCCAACTTGTTGTAAACGTCGACGAATAGACAAATCTGGATCATCATTAACACTATGACTTACAGCAGCGTTTTTTTCTTCTGTACGTACAGTTCTTTGTCTTGTTGTTGTTGTTGCATCGAGTAGAAAACCATAAATTTCACGAAATGCTCTATAAGTTTGGCGAATAGAACACCGATATTGAAAATAATTTGAACAATTTGTAAACGTTGTTGCGGCGTTAGTCTTTCCATGATAATTTGTCAATGCTTACTGAACAGAAATGTCAAAACAACATGGCTTCTACCTTCTGTTAAATCACAGTTATCCCTATCGAAAGTTCTAACACCCAAAAAAAAAAAAAAACACGCGATACTTAGTTTAACTTAAAGTAAGAATTTCATGCTTTGTAATAATTTTGTTTTTGACTTATCCTATACACTTTGTATTTTCTTACAGGATCAATAAATTATGTTTCATTATGTTATGAAGTTATTGTTTGCTCATATAGAAGCAGCTTATATTGAATGATTACTTTCCAGTCCCACCAAACGCCTAATAGAACCTTCATGGCCTTGGTCCTGGTTTGGCCACCATTTGAACTGTTTCAATAGTGCCGTCTGTGACTCATTCCCAGTCATCACCGTTCAAGAAATGGGTCGATTTGATTTCGTTTGGCCAAGGCTTTGCAGTTGGAAATTCGATTTATTATCTTTTTTGGTGTTTAGTATGGCACCAAACATCGAGCTTCGTTTTGAATCCAGCTTTGTGCAAATGGTGGTAAACTGTTTTATGGTCGATCTTTAGCTCCTGGGCGATGCTATGATCACTAGCATGCCGGTAAACTTGGATTATTTCTGAGATTTTATCGACATTTTCGACGACGGCCTGGGGGTGCGTCTTCAATATCAAAAACACCTGAACTAAAATTTCACATAAGTAGCTGTTACAATATCGGGTTCATAAATACCATTCAGGCTTGCATTTTCCCCTTAGTAAAAAAAAAAAACTGTAAAATGTACCGAAATTTCTCTTGTTGACTTCCATTTTGAACACCCAGTAACAGCAAAAGAAGTTTTTTAGTGTCACCTTGACAACGAGTATGAATCTTAAATTGTCTGATCAATACTTTACGAGATATCAATCACTACAGTCATCTACCGAAAAAATTTTGGATTTCCCTTTCTCCTACCTTATTTGAATTAATTAAATCGTTGGGTTCTGCTGGATACTTGAATTGTAGTGGAATTCAATTTAATGTATGACGTCCAAAATATCCTGAATCAACATGACTATGAAACCCATTCGAACTCAGTATTGGTACAGCGTTCTGAACATTTCAAAATAACGAAAAAAAAAATCCGGAACTCGGAACAAAATCCGTCGTTGCGCTTGGACTTCATAAACGTAGCGTTTAATTTCGATATTTTGCGGTCAGATCCAATCGACTCGATACACCCAATTATTGGTTCCGGACCAGGCGATATTCGTTCCGAAATATTGGCAATAAAATCGGTAGATATTCGAAGAACGATGAACTCCCAGAATGCGTGCTGTGCATACGTATATCTAATAAGTTTTTCCTGGTTCACGTATGGAGGATCTCTCACTCACACGAAGATATTCATCTTAAGAATGACGTACGAATACCGTGTAGTTCTAACCTGAAGAGGCTACTTCAAATCGCGGTATCAATGCCCGCAGATGGCTGCAAATTACTGGACTCTTTTTAATTGAGGGAATAAGAAGAAAGGTAACGGTCTCCAATGGTCTATCTGAGAAAACGGATTACTATCGCCGGCGTGAGCCAGAAATGTATTCATTAAAGAGTACCGTTTCTGTTTTTTAGCTTAAAACTACATGACATTCATTCATATGTATTGCTTCATGTTTTCAGTTACACCATTGAACAGTTGCCTCCATAAAAATAATACGGAAATTTGAATAAAAGTAATAAATGAAATTCAATTTCCACCAAATTTTTATTGTTGAACGACAATTGTTTCGACACACTGTGACTTAATGGTCTGAACTTGACTGATACTGTGTGAAAACTTACATAGATTCTTATACAGGGTATTTCACGAATAATTGTACAGGCTTTCAGGGCAGATGCAGGACATTTTGGTGAGTCTGAATCAGTGCTCGAAATATGTCCTAACTATATTAATTTAAGAGATACAGGATGTTTTATGTATTTTATCGAAAACTTTCAATCGGTATACCTCTTGAACGCCTGCATGGATCTTCATGAAAACTTGAGAGAATGAGTATAAACCAATGCCAAATATTTGTCTATAATGACTTATCGATAGCACAGGTCCGGACTGAGAAAATTACATTCTTTATCCCACATCATGTGAAACACCCTGTATATCAAATTTTCAAAAAGCGAAATTCTCTTCGGAATCTATAATAAATACTCTTTCAAACAAGCCTATGAGGATCAATGGCACACTTCGCATCATCAATTTATGAACCATTGAATATTAGGAATGTTCAATTTATAGTAAACATGGACCTGTGAATCTCCGAATAACGCGTGTGTTCACATTGAATCGATTGAAATTCTCATAAACATGACTTAGATATTGCGCTGCATCTTATTCCATCCAATACATGAATGTAGGGGCAACATCAAATATTTTTTGCAAAACTAAATTCAACCGAAAACTCGAATTAACATTGAACATTTAATTGGACTATTATAAAATGGACTTAATAATAAAAATATAAAATGTATCTTGCGTGGAAGAATATATGGTCCAATTAGGCGATTATTGTAAATTCCACACCGAATATTGACTGAAAAACGATGTTGTGAATTGCGTTTCCTAATCACTTTCGGATTTACTCTGGATCAAATATGTGCATTGCGAACATTCAAAATACCATATTTTGTGAAGGTCGCTTCATCAGTAAAAAGCGTTCTGAAGATAGCTAGTTCCGCAAAACCCATCTGCAAAAATCGCATCCTCGGTAGTTCATCGCCTGGCTCCAAGGTGTGGACGGGTTTTAAATAAAAAGGATGCCACTTTTCACGGTGTATAACTCGCCAAACCTGACAATGTGGCAAACCTAAAACTGAAACAAGACGCCGAGTGCTGGTTGAGGGTTTTTTTTTTGGCAGCTTTTATTATCTCTTCATGGTTTACCATCGAACTTGCTCTTTTTCGTTTACTCACTAACGGAAAGTGTCCAGTTTCACGAAGTGAGCGATTAACATGTTCGAATGTTTGGTGGTTAGGAATTCGACGATCCGGATATAGTCTTCGATATTCCCTAGCAGCTTCTCGACCATTGCACTTACAAAATCCATAAACTGGCATCATATCAGTATACTCAGTATTCGTAAATGACGGCATTTCTATAATTCTCTTAATGAAAATTTTATGAAAACACAAGAATCTACCACTTTCGTATTTTTCTATTTCAATAATTACCCGACAATGGTTTGAAATGTCAAAATTCTTAGCATGAGTCACTTAGATTTTGAAAAGGGTTGAATTCAGAATAAACGAATTTCTTTTGTGATCTTTCACATAGCATTGAAAATAAATGATATCTTAAGCTTCAGATCGATTCAAGCAGCATGTGAGAAGATAAATAGTGGACCAGAAAGAAAGGCTAATGAAAGCTGCAGAACATTCAATACAAGAGCAAGAGTTAGCAGGCGTCAAAAAAATAGGGGAATTTT
Source organism: Megalocaria dilatata (assembly GCA_034642435.1). NCBI lineage: Eukaryota > Metazoa > Arthropoda > Insecta > Coleoptera > Coccinellidae > Megalocaria > Megalocaria dilatata. Next base: position 47,010,725 of record CM067856.1, read on the forward strand.
CGAGAATAAATCACACACGAAAATTGATGGGGGAAGGGGTATAAAAGAATTTATTCTCGAAAGTGTAAATAAGATGTCGCAAAGTATTTCGTTTTGTTTGCTTGTGCAAAGTAATATTCAGATATTCAATAGCTCATAAAATATTAATGCGAAGTGTGCCATTATTTCAGATGAGCTTGTTTGAAAGAGTATTCATTGTAGATTCTGAGAATTTCATTTTTCGAAAATTCGATGTACAGGGGTGTTTTACAAGATTTGGGATAAAGAATTAAACTTTCTCAGTTCGGACCTGCGCTATCGACAAGTGATTACGTGCTAATATTAGTTATTAGCCTATACTCATTTTCTCAAATTTTCATGAAGATCCATGCAGGCGTTCAATAGTTATGATAGATTGAAATTTTCTGATAAAATACATAAAACATCCTGCATCTCTTAAACTAATATAGTTAAGACATATTTCGAGCATTGATTCAGACTCACCAAAATGTCCCGCATCTGTCCTGAAAGCCTGCACAATCATTCCTGAAACACCCAGTATATGTATTGAAAAGTATTAGGGCAAATCGGACTAAAAGCAGGAAGAAAGTTATTTGGGAATTCCCAATTAGTTTGAAAGAGAAACAGACAATGGCAATAAAAATTATTGGGGTTCTCGTTGGTTTTTCCAAAATACATGAATATATTCAATAGAGTTGATCTATTGGTATCCGCTTGCTCGTTAAGAAGAATTTTTTGAGAATTATATAGGGTGACTACTTTTTATAGTGCAAACTTCAAGGGGTGATCATACAAGTTATTTGCAACAAAAAATGTCATATAACGCATGATGGAAATGTTGATGGTTTTTCTTCAATTTAACATTTCTTGATTTCACGAAAGATTTCAATTATACTTCAGTTATTCTCGAAGCCTCATTAAATTTGACCATCTACCAGGAAACGGCATTAAATTTGATACAAGATAAGAAGTTCTGTGTGCACAAAAGTTTAGCGGGCGTGGTAAGAAGATGAATATAACGATTCTGAAGTGAACATAATCAGTCATATTTTTCCAATGGTTTTATCGATGAGAAATTATTAATTATATACATGTTTTCTTTTCAGCAAAAAATACCTCATTCAGTGTGCTTTCGAATGACGTATCAACTTCTGTGCTAGCTGCTTGTCATCTGTCATAATATCATGGCTAAGAAGATAATAACAAAAAGTTGAAATTTTCCAAACCTAAATTTCCTCTATCATGAAGCTCTCTATGATTGAATATTAAAGTTATTTTCATGGAAATCATGAATTCATCTGTCGAATTAAAATAATTCAAATGAATAAACTAAATTTCAAAAACACAGATTTTATGAAAAGATGTAAAGAAAACAGAGCAGTACTACTTATAACAATTGTTCGAAATGTCTACCACCTTGATTAATACATTTCACACATCGTTTTCGCACTGAATCTACAACACTGCGAAGTTCACAACGTTTCTGACGCATTTCTGCACAATACAATTTTATTCTTTCGATCAGATTCTCTCGAGTCTAAACGCGGATTTGATATACTTTTTCCTTCAAGGTGTTCCAGACATAAAACCCAAAGACGCAAGGTCAGGGCTTCTTGGTGGCCACGTTATCGGACATTTTTTGTTGCAAATAACTTTTATTATCTCCCTTTGAAGTTTGGTGTTTTCAAAAGTAGACACCCTGTACGGGTTTATTTCAAGTTATTCTAAGAATGTTAATCTAAACCCTGCACTCTCGATATGGATAATTTCATATTCGTTATTGAAATTATTTTTACTTCTATTAAATGTTTGGTGTATGTGGAATTTGAAATGTAGCTCTTTTGATGTTCGTGAATTCTCTTCTTGAACAATCTGCCGGTCTGACCATTGGGCAATCCTTACAAGACTACTGATGTATTATCTTTGTTTGATTTATTTTTATTATTTTTAAAGTATTTTTTTTGTTATTAATGGTTCCGAAAGCTGCTGTGTAATTAAGTTTTTTTTGAATAATTGGCAATGTCTTCGGAATATTCTATTTATACATTTATTAAATTTGTATGAATTTTTTTAGAATGGAGTCTTGTGGTAGAATAAACGTAAGCTGATACTATCTTTTTCTGTTTATTGCTCATTATTTTATCTATAAGAGTTGGGATCAAACCATTGGTAAATGCTATTTGTTTGATTTTATTGAGTTCTTTGGAAAAATTCTGGGGGTTCATCGATACTTTTAGTAATCTATGGATAAAGCTATTATAGGCTAACATTTTTTGATTGAAGGAATGATAAGGGTGATATCTGTGTGTGTAGGTTTGTGAAATATGCAAAAATTCATGTAAATTATTTAATCTTGTGATATTTAAGTCTAGGAAATTGATACTTCGGTTCTTCTCTTCTTCATAGGTGAATTTGATGGACGGGTGTAGGTTATTAATGAAATTTGAGGTGTTCAATTGTCAAGTAGTACCTTTAAAGTAACATAGAATGTCATTTACAAATCTAAACGAATAAAGAAAGTATTTGTTCATTAGGTTTTAATGACTTGATTCTAAATCATCCATGAACATTTCTGCTAGAATAGGGCTAAGTGGATTTCCCATGATGACTCCTTAATTGGAAATATAAATAATACTATTAAACTGGAAATAATTCTGTTCAGGACATATTTCAAGACAATTCAAAATATCATTAATTCATGATAGGATTAGTATTATTTTTTTTCAATAAATTTTTAACAATTTGTACTGTTTCGATTGGTGGGATGCTAGAAAATCAATTTGGGACATCAAACGAAATTAATTTGGAGTTTGCAGGTAAATGAATGGATTTGATGTTGTTAATAAGTTGTAAACTTTTTTCTGTTGTATATTTCGCTTTGAAGTTTGTTTCAGTTCGAATTATTGATATTGAAGCTTTCGATAATTTTATGTTGGGGGATGTTATGAACGAAACGACTGGTCTAATTGGGTTATTTCCCATGATTGGGCCCATAATAATCCACACGCAATAGTAACGACTCGTTATCAACACGGGTTAATGTAGAGAGCGTTTGAATTCTACCACGTTCATCAATATTTTAAAAAATGAAGTTTTTGATTTATTGGAAGACAATGGTTATAAATTTGGTTATAACACTTCAACTTTCGAACGGAAAAAGATGAAAATTGAAACCTTCGCTGAATATATGGGTTGAGTTAGTTATTCGGCAAAATAGTTTCAATGCTTTTGCAGATATTCCCATTTAAAATCTTCTTTTATTTTCATTAATGTTTTCCAAAATACAATTCCGATTAATCTGCAGTTTGGTTTTTAGAAGGAGAATAACAAAGAACATCTGTTTGATAAATTTTATCATGATTGTATGATTAGAAGATCCAAAACAAAAACAAACATTTTGTGGGCAGATCAGCCAAGCAAACCATAGCTTTGGTCCCACGATCGTGATTAAATTTTGCATTTAAATGTGAAATAATGGCACTAATGCAAAATTTTTATTCATTATATGTAGCTTTCTTAAGAAGCTATTCAGAGATTTGAAATTTTCAGAGGAAATGGACGGTTGAACAAACGCGCAAAATCTTCTGACTACACGTCAGTGCTTTCTAGTTTTTTATTAGTCAATCTGTGATAGAAATCCAGTGATTCTTGGGTTTCTTTGAGGACCGGACATTTCTGTATTGTTGCCCATTTTGGCAATACGTGATAGAAATCCTGTATCCTGTGTTTGCTGACTAGAACTATGTCGTGAACTTCTTCTTCCTGTGAATTTAATGGTTTCATTTTTTGTTATTCTCGGTCATGTATTTCATTCCTTCTGTATTTCGTCCAAGCATTCTTTCAACCTGGTACTTGGTCTTGTTATTCTTCGTTTTTCGTTTTTTTCATAGCTGACACTTAATTTCACTGTTTTCGTAATTCTCCTTTCTCTCTTTTTGCTAAATTCGTTCTGTTCTTTAATTGTCGGGGTATTTGTGATATGTCTAATCTCCTCGTTTCATGTGTACCACTCATTATTAATGATTTCTCTCATTTTTGAATATCAAAACAGATTTAATCTGTTAGTCTTCTACAAATTTTATTTAAAAAAATGTATTCCGGAAACTTAAAGAATTAAATTAATGTCTTTATAAGCCCAGCTTATATTTAATAGACATATAGAATCGAAACTCATTATACGATATCAAATGGAACTAAGAAAAACCCAACGACTATAAACTGTCAATTAAAATCAACAAATAAACAAATGTTTTTTTGTTTCGTTCCAGGCATGCGTACTGAACTCATCAGACAAGCGTACGAGCTGTTTGTAACAAAATGTTTCGTTTTCTGATCTAATATTTATGAAAACTGAATATTTCTCTGAGAGTTTGATTTTGTATTGCTTACAATATTTTGGGTTTGTTCTTGTTCATTAAAATCATTTAAATTCCGTGAGTCATTGTCAGTCTTATAGATAATTAGTATAATCTGACTTTCAGTCTTTGATCTAGTTTGTTTTATCTGTTTATTTCCTAATTTTTCTAGTCTTCTTTCTTGATTATTTGATATCTTCGTCGGGGGTCAGGTTTTATTCCTGATTATACCCAAGTAGTTGACTTAGTTTTGGCATTCTAGTTTTCTTCCGTTTAAGAATTTTCTCTTTCGGTTTTACTTTTTTGTTTTTGTATTCGAACATAATGGATTGACTCTTGGTTTCGTTTATTTTTATTCTCAATTTACTGTGGTTTGTCGACGTGATTTTGAAATCTTTTCATCGCACTTTTTGCTGTTTTCCTGATGCTACAGCTGCGCGTCTCCTGCCTAGAGTCTCAGGGTTGTTTTTGGGTATATACTACTCTGTCAAGAAAGTACCGGGAATTTTCAATTAAAACAACATTTGTACATTTAATCGTCAAAATTTATTGGGTCGCCTTCAAAATAGGCTCCATTTGCTCCAATACATCTATGCCAACGGCACTTCCAATTATCGAAACATTTTTTATAGGCGCTTTCCGGGATGGACTTTAGCTCTCGCGCCGAATTTTGTTTTATGGCTTCAATCGACTCAAAACGGGTGCCACGAAGGGGCAATTTTAGTTTTGGGAAGAGGAAAAAGTCGCAGGGAGCCAAATCCGGCGAATACGGTGTTTGCTGAAGCACGTTTGTTTAATTTTTTGGCGAGAAAGTCAGTCACAATCGTAGCTCGGTGAGAAGGTGCGTTATCGTCATGCAAAATCCATGAGTTGTTCGCCCACAAATTTGGCCGCTTCTTACGGATACGCTCACGCAAACGTTTCATAACGCCTAGGTAATACTCCTTGTTTACCGTCTGACCCTATGGAACGAATTCGTAGTGCACCACGCCACGGATATCGAAGAAAACAATGAGTATCACCTTCATTTTCGAGCGGCTTTGGCGTGGTTTTTTCGGTTTTGGCTCATTTTTTGCCACCCATTCCGATGATTGCTGGCTTGTTTGCATATCGTACTCGTAGACCCAGGTCTCATCACCAGTTATAATGCGTTCCATGAATGTAGAATCGGAATTACAGCGATCCAGCATGTTTGAAGCAACCTGTTCGCGATGACGTTTTTGAAGAAAATTCAGGTCTTTCGGTACGAGTCGTGCGGCCACCTTTCTCATGCCCAAAATATCAATCAAAATCGTACGTGCGGACTCGTGGGATATCTTAAGATCATGTGCTATCTCTCTCAAGCTGGTACGACGGTTTTCCAGCACCCTTTCCTTAATTTTATCGACGTTATCTTCGATCGAAGCCGTCGATGGGCGACCACTTCACGACCGTCCTTGAAGGCTCTGTACCACTGATATGCACGAGTTTTCGATAGAGCATTATCACCAAAGGCCTTTTGCAACATTTTCAATGCATCGGCACACGAAAATTCATTTGCAACACAAAACTTTAAACAAATTCTTTGCTCAACGTAATCACCCATAGTAAAAATCGACACGCACTCTGACATCGACTGACACACTAGTTGACAGATCCCGCTCAAGCTTGGCATAGTAATTAAGGACAGTGGTACCAACCTAGGAAAAAAATATTTTACCTGCCTCATTGCCCCGCCAGATTTAAATCGATAATTCCCGGTACTTTCTTGACAGAATGTATATTGTGAAGTAAGGGTCCTAGTAAGGAGCCCTGTGGAACTCCGGCTCTTACATTTTACATTTCTGGAGTTTCTTCGTTAAACTTTACATAGAAATTTCTGTCATCTAATTACGATTTCATCGGTTTTACTTATGCTCTTGTATCATTTTATATATGAGACCTTGGTGGCAAACTATATCGAATATTCAGTACACTTTCTTGATATAAACTGGTAACTGCTTCTTGTATATAGAACAAGGGCCGACCTTTCATGTCTTATGAGTGTTAGACTGCCCTCTGTGAGTTACAAAAATCTGCGCTTGCGGTAGTCGCCCTCTTTTGTCGAAAAGGTGTCAACGCCATGAAAAATACAATCATTATTCGACTATTGAAATCATTCATGATATAGCCGTGATCCTGCTCACTTGAGCTTTTGAAACAGCTTGTTCAACTCATATATTCGTCACGCTCAAACGAAAGTTGTACTAAAACGTTCCATCTGATAATCAATGGGAACATCCAAAACGATAAGTAATTACGCGGACTTATTCATAAGCAACAAGTGAACGTTAATTGTTTTTTATCGTAAATTGTAATCAGTTACGACACCGGTAGTATCAGTAACCAATAACCGTATTTCAATGACATTATGTACGTCACGACAGCATAATAAACGACGCTTATAACTCACCTAAGAGCTGAATAAAAAGTAATAACTTTCAAATAAGTATCACTTTCCTGCATCTGCAGCTTTTATATTTCATTTTTTACGAGCCTGTCCAGTTGCCAGCATTGCCGTAGACCGACATCAAACAAGAAATCTCTCGTTTAAGGAAAAGAGATTAATACAGAATTGAACTTTTTCCGGTAGAGTTACGCTATAAAAAGATACCGTAAAGTGGATTCGTTTTTAGCAGATTGATTCATATCTCCAGGAAAATGTTGTAGCGAAGATGAAAGGTGATTTCAAATTAGATTTCGAACGATGTCGGAACAGGAAAATTGTAAAAGATAAATTAATTTATGCGGCTGCAATTTGCTAGGTTATGACTAGTCTTAAGGAGATTGACATTCGGAAGTCAAAGTTTACTCCATTTTTTGTAAAAAGTTCTACGCTACACCTAGCTAGGGGTGATTTAAAATTTTAGCGTTTTTGATCTGGTATAAATATAAAACTAATGCATATTTTTGAATGGTATGAATTAGTTAAAAAGGTTGAAGTTGACATTTACGAATAAAAAACGCTATCATTCAAATGACCGCCACGACTGGCCATCTAGTATTCCACCAGATCAACCCAATTTTTCAGTACATTGTTGATTGTCTAGGGCCTGATCTCATGAACGGCAACTTCGATTTCGTGGTTCAAGACATCACGTGAATTCTACCAGGTTTTCATATCGGCATAGTGAGCATAACTCTTTCACCAAGTGACTACTCAACAGTCTCCACAGTCCATCCTTAGAGGTAGAAAGTGTGATAAGGATTACGCCATATCATCGCGCGAAGCGAGAACCCGTTTCAAGACATCAATCGTTTCTGTGTGGTTAGCGTAACACTTATCCTCAACAGTTCCCCACGAACAATAGTTCTTCAAGGTGAAAATGAGCTTCATCGCTAAAGATTATTTTTCTGGGAGAATGCGGCCATGAGATCGTTAGTCCCTTAAGCGAAGTGAAAAGGCATCAGATGGTGACGAGACTTCACTTCTTCCAGTAGTTGAACTTTGTAAGCCTTCATATCTAGGTCTTTATGCAAAATTCAACTCAGAGAAGCGCGGGGAATGTTTACACCTGGAGCACGGTGACAAGTTGATGTTGATATTCAGCCACATTCTGGCCTACAGCAGCAATGTCTTTAGGTGTGTTCACTGTACGAGAACGTTAACGGTTTGTTTTATCAAACAACGATCCAGTTTTCACGAACAATTTGAGAGCATTTCATTTCTACTGAATTTTCCACGTAAATTTCTAACAATTTAGATAAAAGGTCACCACTTTGGAAAGAAGTGTTTCCAGACTTCAAAATGCAAACTCTAGATAGCCAACGTTTTATTTCACTGGGACTCATTTGCATAGGGCCATTTTTCTGGAGTGTTGCCTCAACCTATGTATTTGAGAAAGTTTATGGTTCTTCTGACGTGGATAAATGTCTCAGTAAATTTCTGCTTATTATTCAGGATTCACTGGAACTATGTTGCCGTTTGAAACGTGTTACAAGTAACGGCTAGAAGAAGACTTGCTTGTCGGATAAAGCAAGAAGAATTTATATTGGTTGAAGATGAACTCAAATTTAATGCCCTTGAATTTTGAGTAGATGCAGGCAAAATTAATTATAGACGTTTCGTGAGAGCATCCAAGTATAAATAAAGAGTGTTTTAATAAGAGCGCAAGATTAGAATTGCGCACCATGTTTGACAGTCATAATGTCACATGATTATGACGTGACAGATCGAAAGTTGACAGATGGGAGTTAGTAAACATGAAGCATTACACGGTAGAACAGCGCGTCCTGATTGTCAAAAATTATTATCAAAATGGTGAAAGTTTAATTGTCACTATTCGTAAAGTGTCGAATTGTTCGGTCGAAATAATATGCCTCATTTATCTACTGTGAAAAGAATAATCAAAAAATTCGAAAGTACTAGTTCGGTTAGTGATGTGAAACATGCGATACGAGCTCGTAGAGGTCGTTCAGAACAAAACATCACGGCAGTTCGCGAGAGTGTCAATTCGCCAACGGGCACAAGAATTGGAAATTTCAACAGGCAGTCTTCAGCGAATTCTCACTAAAGATTTACCACCCGTGAAACATTGACGATCTTGCACGAGTTTGCTCCTGGTTTTGTCATTTCCCGATTTGGTGACCAAAACTGGCCTCCACGCTCTTGCAATTTAACGCCTTTAGACGTCTGGCTATGGGGTTATCTGAAGTCACAGCTTTATGCCAATAAGCCTGCAACCATCGAAGCATTGAAAGCCGAAATTAGATGCTGTATCAATGAAACACCACAACATGTATTCAGTAACTTTATTGAAAATTTCGCCAAAAAAGTACGCATATGCCAGCAAAGCCGTGGCAGTCATTAACAAGATATTTTGTTTCATACATAATTCCCAAATGTATATTCTCTAAATCAATAAATATTTCAATACCTTGCTGCAGAAACATGTCTTATTGAACACTGAAATCTTGCGCTCTTATTGAAACACTCTTCATTTAGTAATTTTAATTAATAAATTATATTTCTTTGAATTCTTTTATTCCCTTTTGGTACTGTGTAATAAGTGTTAAATCCATATGTCGACTAAATTAAACAGTGTTTCTTAAGACATTCATTTTATTTTATTCTAAAAGTTTTTGAAGAAAATTTTTTTGAGATTAAAATTTGTAGCAGGATAACAGAATAGAATCTGTATGATATTCAAAATTTCTAAAAATTGTGACTTTTTTACCCCGTTGATAATGAAGTTATAACAGCGATAAAATTATTGATATCCTAAAAGCTATCGGTATTGATTGTATCTATTCTAAAATTTTGAAGTGAACATTGCTTAGCGCCTTTATCGTTCATCTTGAATGTTTCCATTTCTACGTGTAAGTTTTCCTCTGTATTGAAAATATCAACTGTTATTCCAGTTTTCAAAAAGAACAATGCTAGCAACATAGTAATATCGGGTTTTTTTTTAAGAGTGATAGAACTTTGAATTGAAATAAAACACATTTAAGTTAAGATTGAAGACAATTTTTTTTATTCGAAAGATAATTTTATGACATTTATGTTTCAAAAAATAATTTCCGGCATATGTCCACCACGACTAACTCAGAGGAACCGCATCCGAAAAGACCAATTTTTGACCACTTTTTCGAGTAATTCAAGCCTTATTTCATCAATAACACAACACTAGTTATGTTGGCTTCCAAAGCGTCTATTGTTTCTGGTTTATCCTGATAAACCAATGACTTGACATAACCCAAAAAAAAATAATCCAGTGGAGTTATGCCGCATGATCTTGGAGGCCAATTAGTTGGAGCATTTCTTGAAATAATGTTATCGCCAAATCTATCCTTCAATGAATCAATTGTTACGGTAGCAGTATGGGGTGTACCACGATTTTGTTGAAACCAAAACACTTCTGGGTCGATACCATTCAAATTTTGAAACAAATAATAATTGATCATCGATCTGTTACGAGCACCATTCACTGTAACATTAGCTCCAGCATAGTTTTTAAAGAAATATGGACCGATGATGCCCCCAGCGTGTAAAGCACACCATACAGTGCATTTTTCACGATGCAGTGGAACCTGCAGAACTTCTTGAGGATTGTTTTCACTCCATATACGGCAATTTTGCTTGTTTACATAGCCGTTCAACCAGAAATGAGCTTCATCACTAAACAAAATTTTGCGATAAAAAGTGGATCAACTTCAAGCTGTTCTAGGGCCCAATCAGCAAACAAACGACGCTTATTATGGTCAAGTGGCTTTAGTTCTTGAACCAGTTGGATCTTGTATGGGTGTAGATCAAGATCTTTACGCAAAACTTTCCATGTGGTGGATGCTCAGAGTCCAACTTGTTGTGAACGTCGACGAATAGACAAATCTGGATCATCATTAACACTATGACTTACAGCAGCGATATTTTCTTCTGTATTTACAGTTCTTTGTTTTGTTGTTGTTGTTGCATCGAGTAGAGAAAATGTTGTCCGATATCTATCAATAGTTCAACGAATAAACTGCTCTGATGGACGATTGTATAAACTATAAATTCAACGGAGTGCTCTATAAGTTTGGCGAATAGAACACGGACTTTGAAAATAAATTTCAACAATTTGTAAACGTTGTTGCGGCGTGAGTCTTTCCATGATAATTTGTCAATGCTTACTGAACAGAAATGTCAAAACATTATGGCTTCTACCTTCTGTCAAATCACAGTTATTCCTATCGATAGTTCTATCACTCTAAAAAAAAACAACCGATAGTTGGAGACCACTATCTATACTGAGTGTGCTCTCTTTGAAAGGATTGTTCATCAATCAGTAGTCAATCGGATGATGGACTACTTTATTTAACTATACTCAAGCTTTTCATCAACTAACTGCCAGCATGGGTTCAAGTAAGGTCGATCTCACATTTGGAACACTTTCCTGAAAGTCTTGCTGATGGTCTTTCTGTAGCAGACCTATTCTTCGATCTTTCCAGAACCCTTGACTGCGTCATCCTTGATTTTAAACTTAATAAACTTTAGAACTTTGGATTTAGAGGTATATTTTTTGACTGGATAGAAAATTACCTTTCTGTAGAATATTCTGTCAAAACATAGAAGTATTGCCAGTCTCGAAATAACCACTATTTCCAAATGTAAATGCTGGATTACCTATCCTTTATCTACTAGTAGAATAAAAGTACGTATCGCTGCGAAATAACTATCTGAATTTAGAATAAAAAAAGGTTTTCATAGAATCTCCCGATACAATAGAAAGCTTTACTGCACGGTTAAACTCCAATCATAGTATGATTTTCTGCGATAAGGTAAACTTGCTCAACAATTTATTCTTTATCTTAACATTCCCAAGAAATGCACGTTGCTTGTGGATAGTCTAACGATCAGGGCGATTAAGATGTCCTCACGTCCCGAACACAGAATTCTCCACGCATAAACGAAAATCTATAATTTACCGATATCGTGATGTCATATCTACCACAAAAGTGGTTTCGTACGTGAGATAAGAAGGAAAAGCGAAACGCAGACCGCGAAACGGCTTACAAATCTGGAATGTCTCACTGAAAATGGATATAAAGAAAGTTATATGCCGTGGAAAACGGTCCTCCTGAATTTTTTATTGCTTCATGGATTGAGAACTTGCTTCTCGATATTATGGAATTGAATTCTCCCAAAATGGTTATTTAGGTACGGGGTTTTCCAATGAAGGTTTCATTCTGATATTAAAAGGAAACTAGTATTTTTTAAGAGAAATCAATGGAAGTTTATTTCGTTGTAAAGAAGAAGGTATGCCTTTAACAATGGAGAACGATATATTTTTTTCATAAAATTCTCCATGAGCAATTCGAACATTTGCGGCCGTACGTCCGCAATAAGTTAACTAATTCTATTTGTAAGGTCTTGAATCGATTGTGGAGCATTATTTTTCACGTGGTCCGAAAGAAAAAAGTCTAAAGGCGTTAAATCACAAGATCTCGGAGGCCCATTGTGATCACCTCTTCACCCATAAACTTTGGTGTCGCTCTTCATCTTCCAAATCAAAATTGCAACTTTTCAAATCAGGCAAACCACTTCTGACACATTCTTTCAGCTAGAGCAGAGTCATCATAAACCTCCACTAAAATACGATGTCTTCCGTAGCCTTTTTCTTCATATTGAGATAATGAAGTAAAATTCCCTTGAAAAACACATTATTCAGTACAAAAGTTGACACTTCCGGAACACACAGAAACTATGTTGTTTACACTTCAGCGAAATGACAGATACGGAAAAGATTGCCTAATGATGACACTTTAAAAAGAAGTTGTTGGCAGATGAAGCAATGGAATAATAAACTTGTAGTGATATATAGGGCGATTCATTTAGAGGTAGTTTTTGTGGTAGGGATTTAATTGCAGATTGCGTATGACCCGTGTTAACTGAAATGCCATTTCTGTTCAGTTGTGTTTGACAATTGATGATGGAAAGACTTAGCCCGGTACAGCGTCTACAAATTGTTCAACTTTATTACGAAAATGGGCGTTCTACGAGGAATGTGTATCGGGCGCTTAAAGCAACTTATGGTCCACATAATCGGTCTACCGAACGCACAATTAGCTCTACCATCTGTAAGTTTGAGACACAATTTTCATTATTGGATAATACTCGACCAAATAGACCACACCCAGCACGTAGTGAAGAAAATATAGGGGCGGTAGCGGAGAGTGTGCCTGAAGACCATGAAGTGTCGATTCGTCGCCGTTCTCAACAGTTGTTATCATATTCAACAACTTGGCATATTTTACGTAAGGATTTTTCTTTCAAGGCTTACAAAAGTCAACAAGCGCAAGAACTGAAGCAGACCGACCTTCCGAATGGTTTCCGCTTTAGTCGTTGGGCTTGCCCGATACACATTCCTCGTAGAACGCCCATTTTCATAATAAAGTTGAACAATTTGTAGACGCTGTGCCGAGCTAAGTCTTTCCATTGTGGCGGCAGCCCAAACGCTATACAATTCCGCCCAATGATGGCGTTCACTAAATGTGCAGCATAGGGTAGGAATCATCTAAAGAGATACGCGGGGTAAAAACGCAAGCGAAATACGGACCAACAGATGACCGCACTAAATACAAACAACCGAACTCATACTCCCGGAAGGAGCTAAAACCTGGGAAGAAGGTAGAGACGGCACAGCGCTGCCCTTGTAGTACATCTTTATACATGTTATTTAAGTCGTGATATATATTGTGTTACAGAGTGTTACTGTCACTTATTTAATGTTGTAGTGTTGCATGTTTTTAACATGACCTTGTTATTTCGTACCTATTGTGTTTATAATAAAGTGTATTGTTGGGTAATTGAAAGACGTAAGTGGTTCACTTTTTTCACAACACCACCCACACCATTATGAATTGTCAAACACTACTGAACAGAAATGGCACTTCAGTTGACACGAGGCATGCGCAATCTAAAATTAAATCCTCACCATTAAAAGTACCTTTATATGAACCACACTTAACGTTATCGAAAACGCACGAACTTATTTTTAATCCTACTTCAATCACTATTTACTGTTAGCTTTTCTATTCTTCAACTTTAGTAAAGGATCATTCATTAACAGCGCCCCATTTTGTTCTGTAAATAAAACACATTATTTATTTGAAAATTATTAAAATTTTATTTCATTATGAAGTACAATGGATACTATTAGTTATGAAATAATACATCATTTAAATGTCTACCACGGAGACGCTGGCAGGAATGAAGTCGTTGAACCCAATTTTCCATGACTCTCACACAAATCAGATCATATGTTAGCGATTACTCCATCAATATTGATCTGTTAATCGTCTAAATTTGCTGAATGGTTGCTATAAACCAATGACTTAATTTAACCCCAAAGAAAGAAGTCCAATATATTTAAATCGCAGGAACCAGGCGGATATTTTATCGGTCCATCATTTCCGATTTTTTTTTAGCACCAATTACTGAATACACGACGCTTTAAATGATCTGTTGGTTTGAATTCTTGGGTTAAAACAATTTTGCATGGATGTAAACCAATGTCTTTTTGTAAAATTCGCCACAAAGACGTCTGAGAGATGCCTAGTTCTTGTGAACATCGAGAAATCAATAAATTTTAGTATTCACGAACACTTTCACGTACGGCTGCAATATTCTTCACTTCTTGTATTTCTTCGTCTCACTGGCACTGTAACTTCACAGAAGTGTAAAATTCGTTTCAAACGTTTTCACTAAACGTTCAACTTGTGTTTTATCCGGACGATTATAACGACCAAAAATTGGAGTTAAAGCACGTGAAGTTAGAGTAACATATAGTGATTTTTCATATTAAATATGAATTATTTATGGACATTGTTGGAGTGTGTACCTTTCCACGATTAAATGGTGGATACTGAGAAATACAACTGTCAACGTCACAAATGAACAGAAGCTGCCATGCATGAGTAATGTCAATTTAAAAATGGAGCATTCCGACTGAAAAACCGTTTGCAATCACTTTAGCTTTTCTATTCTTCAACTTAAGTATAAGCGATTTTTGTTGAAATGTTTAATTCAAAATGTTCTACCTGTTCCTAAAAAATACTTACATCTAGAAACACCCCAATTAATCTTTCCCTCTGAAAATTAGGTTTAAACCCTTACAGTCATATACCCCAAAGGCGCCTTTCTGACAATTTTTGCTGTATATACTTTCGGGATGAAATTGACCTGGAACATATTCCTGAAATTATGTTTGCTGCGGGCCAGAATAATAGATCTCACACTGGTGATAATGTCCACCGCCTTTCCTTCGCAAATTGAAATTAATGAGCAGAAGGCAAACATGGGGGTTATTATTCAGTATTGCAGCGTGGAAAACAGCCATAATTCCACAAGCAGCATTGTTACTTTGAACTTACTCCCTCACTTACTTCCAGCTGTTCCTCCAGCAGCCAGCTATTTCAATACGAGCGTTAAGGAGATAGCGTGGCAAATTGCACGGGCTGAGAGAGTTCTCTAATTAGTATCTTAAGAAACTTTTCGGACTAAAACAATGATGTTGATAATGCTGGCGCGTTGGGAGTTTTAAGCCGCATCGACGGTTCGACATTTTGGTTTTATAAGATGATTAATTAGTTTAGGTTAGACCGAATAGTGTTCTACTTGTCCTACAGAATGAGGAAGTATTTTCTGTGGAAAACTCATTATCTGATTATTCAATTCGCAATTAATCGGAACACCAGATGAAACCTTCACATTATATATAGTCCATCTTGAAGGTATCCGGAAAAAACAAAGCTCAATTGTAATTATTTAGTATATATTTTTAATTCTTGAATTACAAAATTATAACAAAATATTCATCTTATTTACTAACACAACCTCCATTTAACTGTAAACACTTGATTAAACGTCGAGGTACACCCGAAACTAGATCACCTCCATAATTTTCGGTCCAGGACTGTATAACTCACTGAATTAAATCATCTTCATTTCGTGGCACTGCTCGTTTAACTTTAATCTTCATTAATCCACGTATGTTCTTAATGGGACTAAGATCTGGTGAAGCTGCTGGCCATGAAATGGTTGTCACTTGGTGTTCTTGCATCCAAGCTTGAGTAAAGGCCGAAGTATGGCATCTTACATTTTTCTGCTGAAGATGCCACCCATCTGGATATAAAGCATGCGCCGTTTCAAGGATAAATTTGCCTAGAATGCGAAAATACTTTTCACTATTAATGGTACCATGAACTATACTGAGAAGCGTAGCACCACGCTGAGATATTGCTTCCCAAACCGTAATTCTGGTGGGAAATTTGGTATTTTGAATAGTTGTTTTGATAGGATTTTTAAGTGATTTCTACCAAGTTGGAAACAACTTTCATCAGATATGAAGACATTACTAATATTATCTTCTTGAAATCATTGACAAAATTCTATCCTCCTTTCCTTTTGTGAAGGTGTCATTATAGGGATTCTTTTTCATTTTCTTGATATGTAGCCTTATTTTTTCAGTGACATACGGAAGGTTTCTGGACATACTCTTATTTTTCGTCGATTTCCAAATCTGTCTTCCAGAAACTGGTCTATGCCTCATATCGATGCCTTTTATCCCCTTTATTGTCTCATATACAGCACTTTTTTCCAGTTCAGTCAATTGCACTAATTTTTCAACGTTTCGAAAACCTTTTCTATACAAATATTCTACCCGTTTTCTTTTTTCTAGTTGCGACATTGTTTCATTAATTGTTGTCAATCAACTATATTTGACAAGTAGTGTTGCCATGCAACTTTGGCCATAGCCTCCTTACCGCTCAACCCATTTATACATTTTTTTTGTCCTAGAATGCTATAAAAAAAAGTATATTAAAATTATGAAAAATAATATATTCCGGATCCTTTCTATATGGACTATATAACTTGTATGCCGAAGATTAAGAGAGAATGACAAAACTGTTTCGCCCGCAAAAACTTATTGATCAACAATAACATCCTCTTGTCGAAAAACACCAGTATTTAATAATTCTGCGTACTGTAAACTTGAGAATAATCTCCCCAAATATCATACTATACAAGAATTCTTTTTGGAAATTACAAATCAGTATTTTATTAGGAGTACAAATAAGTTTCCGCCGTTTTTTAACACAAATTAAATATTTATTTTAGAAGAACGGTAATATAGTGACTTCTAATGTTAGAGCAAGTTCTTTTTGTGTTTGAGATTAATCTTCCTCCAATAGTTCCTCCAATTCTGCATCCTCGTAAATTTTTGGCCTTCCACTGCGATCCTTGTCTTATGCTTCTACGAGCAATTGATGCGCCTCAGCAGCAGATTTCTTTAAATTAAAGAAGTAAACTAATATTTCCCGAAAATGACGCTTACTTGTCTCAAATTTTGACATTTTCAACTTATAAAAATTATATTTTACCAATATAAAATCAATGATATTAATAGGTTATGTTGTTCTTGAATGTCCAAACTATTTTTTAAGCCTGTTATCATCTGCGAAAGCTAACCGAAACTCCTTGCCGCGCCATCTACAATAAAACGGCGGAAACTTATTTGTACTCCTAATAAGTTACTTCCGCTTCGTGTGTTTTGAACTTTTGATTATAATAATAGTCCTTCATTGTATTGATTATGCAACTAAAATAAAATGTTATCAAGAAATTCTCTTTCATTGCAACACAAGAACAATACTGGTTTTATACTTGACTTCACTTTTTTCACTAGTTGACTACAGTAGCAAAGTATTCTACTGTCGAGTACGTGAACGTGTTGTTTTATCAAGTAACGATCCAGTTTTCATGAACAAATTGATCCACACATTGCCGTGTGAGCATTTCATTTATATTGAATTTGCCACGTAAATTTCTAACAGTTTGTATAGATCACTCAGGAAATAACTTTTTAATATTTTCCTGTTTTGCTCAAGCATAATCGAGTCATTTTGTCGATGTGAAATATCGAAATAACTTTCTGTCAGAAAATTAATGACAGAAGTTGTTGCCAGACTCGAAATAACCACTAATTCAAAGTGCAAACTCTAGATGGCCCACCTTTACGACAGTACTAAAGGCCTTAAATCATTAAAGGAATTTTAGTTGCTTTATATTTCAACCTTCATAAAATACGTTAATCCTAAAATCCAGATTTCTGAATGAATAGGATATTTTTCACATATACGTACTTAAAGCAATTTGAGTTCAAAACCTACTCTACAACTTTCAAATAAAAATCTGAAACTTGTTGCTTTCCAAATTTATAGTAATAACAAACGACACCGTAAACGGACGGTGATAATTGAATTGATCATAAATTATTTGTTAAGGTGCGATACCATTTTGCGACAAAAATTCGAAAAATACAGAAATTAAGAGTAAACGCTATTAGCTTTAAAAATGTGTGAAGATCTCGAATACGAGAAATCTGTGTCCATTATTTGAAGGTAACCAAGGCGCCACTGGCAGCCATGCTTAAAAACATATCTTCAACTCATTATTACTGTCATCATAAGAAACCCGACATTATATCATATTTCAAAACATAACACAGCCATGAGATCTCACATGTAACTAGGCTGCAATCGCAAATTGTCCAATCAATGATGAAGGAAGACCATTATTACGCATATGTTAATCGCTTCCTGTACTTGAAATGATAAAAAGCGCGCGATGAACCAGAAATTAGCATATTTCGAAAAAATGACCAAGTTATGCGTTGGTAGTAAAAGTACAGGTGAAAAATCCAGTTCCTTAATGGTAACAAGATATGCATTCACGCTAGTTCGTTTCAAAACAAGCTATATAAAATGCACTATGATACCGTTAAAGGCTGGATTGGAAATCTTGATTTGAATCGGTTAGAGAATTAAGTAGTATATAATCATCACTTTCATCCATTCTAAACAGGAATTAGAATGTACTTCAACATCATTTCCACTAAAAACAAATTGTGATAGAGAAAGGGAAGATCAGGGAATTTATCAATCGATGCAATAAAACAGATGTCTGCTCACTAATAGTCATTTATATTAACAGTATCAAGTCTCCCGTTAAGCTTTGTCACTTTCTGCTGTTTGGTGGTGTCCTTGTACATTATTTCAAGAAAGTACTGAAAATTTTGATTATTTGAAAATGTGGCTCAGAAGTATTTTCGAATTATTTTTGCCTATATCACTTCATTTGGTTAGTTCACCTCAACTATGTTTTGCTATTTTCACAACACTAACAAATATCTAACAGAGAATCTGTCTTAAATTTTGCAAATCAAATTGAATTCCGTATGCGGAATAGCCGGAAATACTGTATAAAGCTATACAGTCCGACCGCTCTATCAAAATCACGAACGTCTTTACATTTAAGAAGTATGAAACCAGAAAATTTTGGGTAAATTACTCCTCTGTTTTTTGAAAATGATAAAGAATATGAATTTTAATTCAGAATTATCTATTTAAACTTCTACAATATATATATAGAAACTATATACAAAAACTAAAAAAATTAAAAAAATATTTTTCAATGTCTCTATACATCCAGACATGAAACGTATCAATACAAATGTATTAAAAAAATTAATAAAAGCATGTATATTAACACACAAATACAATCAAATTCACTATTCCAAAATTATCTAAAATTCTCAATATGAAGGATCAAAGAAAAATAATTGAACGAGAACTCCTACATTTGATAGCTGCTAAAATTTGAATATCAAAACAAATTAAAATATGTTTGTCTTCTACAATTTTAACGACGTATTTCAAAAAAATTTTTATTCAAAAAACTTTTAGAATTAAATTAATGTCTGAAATAAGCACCTCTCACATTTAATAGACGTATATAATCAAAACTCAATATATAATGTCAAATGGAATAAATAAACCAACAGATATACGAAAGTCATTAAAATTAATAAATAAATATTTAAAGGAGACAAAATTTTGTTTCTGGTCTTACTTTTAAGAACACCAATTGCCTTTTAAAAACATAAACACACCATAAGGACTTCTCAAAGAATATAATTTATTTGAAATATTTAATATATTTAAATATTCGAATAAGTTAATTCAGAAATCTCTCAAAACATGCACCATATCTTCAAAAAACAAATATAATTCTAAGCAAATCTTTCTTCGGTCCTGAATAATATTCCAAATATGATAATCAAAAAACTTACCTATATCAACAACGCACACGTGTAAAGAAAGGAATGTTTCGAATACAGATCAACTTTATAATTCAAGATTGATCTATGTTCTAACAAAATCAAAGAACAGTGTAAGTTATTTTTAAGGCTTATTTAAATTCATTGACATTCCATACTGAGATTTATTGAAGCCAAAATATAATTAAATATTATATATAAAATAAAATAGAAAGGCTTTTTGATAGAATAAATAGAAGAAATATAACAAAATCTGAATGTGAGCGTTGCTTATTTTAGACATTAATTTAATTCTAAAAGTTTTTTGAATAAAAATTTTTTTGAAATTAAAATTGTAGAAGACAAACATATTTTAATTTGTTTTGATATTCAAATTTTGTTATATTTCTTCTATCAAGTGAAAAGCCTTTCTATTTTATTGGATAGCTGCTATTTGGGTCTCTAGATCTTTTCAAAAATGTATTGAATTCAGATTCAAATATATCACAAGATCAAAATTTAACTCGCCAAAAAAGATAAAACCTGGAAAGAATGAACTCGAAGTAAGCTTTAAAGTATCCAAAATAAAACAAAAATGATCAACGTGTTGTAACCATTAACTAATAACCATTTGTACTCGGAACACAGAAGAACATAACAAAAATTATTTACCACAAATAATGTCCCATGATAAGAAAAATAACCAGAATTTCAAAAATAATAAATAATTGAATATATTGTGGATATTCAGACTATATGAATTTATTTCATAATTTAAAAATCAATTTGAATGTAAGTCAATACTTGATAGAAGTAATTTGAAAAGACTTTAAATTCAGAAATATATATTCTAACTTGTACAATATATATTAGAAATATATACACTGTATAGATGTTAACATACAAATACAAGAAAATCCACTATTCCAAAGTTATCTAAAATTCTCAAAATAGAGGATAAAATAAAAATAATTGAACGAGATTCAAATATATCACAAGATCAAAATTTAACTCACCAAATAAGATAAAAACTGGAACGAAGTAAACTTCAAAGTATACAAAATAAAACAAAATATTGAAACTTTACGCTCTGTATCTTTTCTCACAGCAATATTTTATTGAATCATATTTGGTCTAATCATTATATTTTAGTCCAAATAATCTGTTCTTAGCATATGTCCCAATAGTTGTGATTCACCCTATATAATACAATGTACAATTTTGGGTTGTGTCACCCAGAATAAAGGGAATTGGTGCGATGTATTTTTGATCTCACTTGTGGTTAAAACACCTTGTTCGTAGAGGATTTGATCGCTAGGCTGTTTCACCGATATTCACTTTCACTGAATTCACTTCACAGATGTTCTACATAATTGCAAGTAAATATTAAAAATAAAAAATTTATTTTCAGGCCTTTAAATGCAGTATTGTATCATCACGAGAAAGAGAAAGGTTGAAGAAAATTTTCCTTGAGATCAAATTTGTAATTTTATGAATTCATGTAAAATCTTTAGTGTAGTGAGAAAGATGAGACGTGATCCACGTCATCATTGTTCACATTACGTTGTTTTATTATTTTTTTTATCAGATATGTATGTTTCCGGTAATAAGCTATTTGTTTCATTATATTAAAATGGATACTATTTACAATGGATAGTGTTATCTGTTTGGGATGGTTTATGGTATATTGCAAAAATAAGTTTTTTGTTTAGTCAAGTAATTGTCTGGTCCAGAAAGTTTATAGAATTTTTTTGTTTTATTTCTGATGTGAAAACTATTTTCGAATGCAGACTATTCAAGAAATTTTCAAAGGTACTTATTTGTCTGGTTGTTCCAGTAAAACATACCATAACATTATCCATCTATCTCTACCAATGACTAAACAATGAATTTTTCAGGAGGTGCTCATTAACTTTCTAGAATATTCATAAAAACTTCAGCTACTAATAACTTAAAGAATTACCTGTTATTAAAATTTTTTGACTAGTATACATAACGTCGTTGAATTGGAAAAAAATTCTATTAACTCACTATCTCCGAAATAATAACAGGATTTAAATGATTTTTACACATAATTTCTCTATAGGATTCATTGCTTCTAACGAATGGATACTAGGAATAAAGTTCTTAACATTCCTTAAGACTAATTTTGCATTATCTGGTATATCTCGTATTTTGACGAAGTTCTTCAATATGGATAAAACGTGCGTCAGTATCATCAAAATAAAATACAGAAACATGTGTTCCATTAATAAATTAATGAATGAATAAATTGATAATACAATTTGTTTACATTGGATAATCTGGAAATAGTGAGGAAGAAGATAATTGAACAACAACGTATCTAGAAAATCATAAAATGAGAATAAGAAAACGAGATACGCCACCAAGAAAAAACAAATTTTTGATTTACTGCTAGTTGTCAGTTTGTCTATGGGAAGAGTAAAATATACACAATACAAAAATCACAAACAATAATCACAAATAGAATTGGAGTTTTTTCACAATAAGAATAATAAATAGAAAAATTTCAGTCTCAATATTTTCGGTAAAGAAATTGTTCATGCTCAGTTTTTATTTCAAGATTAATCAATTAAGAAGGTCCGTTTACTAATGAATTAGCCTCTTTAAAAAGATTTGGTTTTGCAAACATTCCAATATCGGCTTGGAAAAGTATTTCGTTAATTTTGTGTTGCACTACATTTTTCTCATATTCACTGTAAGTTTCTAACTTGGCGGCCAAGTAAGCAACGAATAATTCAGAAACCGATTTCACCTTGGGTGGAGTTGTAGCCCTTTGATGAAGATTATCGTCTTCGGTTAAAGAATATTCGATAGGTCTTTCAAGTTTCGGTTTCTTTCTAAGAGGTGGTATGCTGCGTCTTTGAACCGGTAGGGCGTCCTCAGCATCGGCTAGAGGATTTGATTGGACATATAGGCGTGAACCTGGGAAATTTTCTCTGATATCAAGTTGGATTTCGGGTTTATCTTCTATGTCGGAAGTGTTGAGATCTGGTTCTGTGAGTCCATCATGTTCGTTCCACCATTCGGCAGAGTCTTCTCCTTCACCTTCCTGAAATAATCATTCAATCATTCACATGATTCAAATATGCACTTTGGCTTTGTAAAAGTTGGTAAACTACGTTTTAGGTATTTTTATGCGATCAATTAGGTGTAATTTAATCAATAAAGGGTATTTCATCAACAGCACCCCATTTTGTTTTGTAAATAAAACACATTATTTATTTGAAAATTATTGAAATTTTTATTTCATTATAAAGTACAATGGATATCATTAATTGTGAAATGAAATATAGCGGAAAACTTCTTCGCTCCTCGTCCAGAAACTTGCCTTGCTCTGTCATAGCTTGACTGGCGTATCAGTAGAGGACCCAACCTGTCTAAATATTCATGACTAACCGTCCTCACCGAGTTCAAATAGGGCAAGCCACACAGCGTTTGACGACCACCGTTCTAAGCGGAACACATGGTCAGTGGCGTCACAGGCAGAGCTGCGCATCACGCCTGTCTGATGAGTTGCATATGCGCAGACGAAACGCTGTCTCCCGAATTAAGAGGCAGAAGCTCCCTCACAACACCGCATTTCCTTCGAGAGCTTCAGAAACATCATTTAGATGCTGACAGGAATGAAGTCGTTGAACCCAATCTTTTCCATGACTCTCTAACACAAATCAGGTCGTATGTCAGCAATTATTCGTTCTATATTGATCAGTAAATCGTCTAAATTTGCTGGATGATTGCTTTAAACTAAATGTAACCTCAAAGAAAGAATGAATGAAATGAGAAATTACTTTGTTTCCTATCACTTTATTTACGATTATACAGTGACTCGAGTTTCGTTTCCAATTAAAATGAACTATCACAAAGTAACGGAGTACTCCATCCAATATTCAAAGAAAGATGTCGAATGGAGTTAAATCACAAGAACGAGGCGGATAATTTATCAGTCCATTTCTTCCGATTTTTTCTAAACACCAATTACTGAATACACGACGCTTTAAATAATCTGTTGGTTTGAGTTCTTGGGTGAAAACAATTTTTTATGGATGCAAACCAGGGTCTTTTCGGGAAATTCGCCACAAAGACGTCTGGGAGATGATTATTTCTTGTGAACGTCAAGAAATCGATGAATTTTGGTCTTCACGAACACTTCTACGTACGACAGCAATATTCTCTTCACTTCTTGCATTTATTTGTCACTGTCACTGTAATCTCATGAGGTGTAAAATTGTTTCAAACTTCTTCACTAAACGTTAAACTGTTCTTTTCTCTGGACGATGATGTTAATGACCAAAAATTGGAGTTAAAGCACGTAAAGTTAGAGTAACAGATCGCAATTTCTCATAATAAATCTGGATTATTTGTAAACGTTGTTGGAGTATGTACCTTTCCATGATTAAATGGCAGACATTTTGACAAATGAAACTGCCAATGTCACAAATAAACAATGGCTGCCCATTGAAAGACACTCTACAGTTTCAATTTTAATTTCAGTATTCAGGATTTGTTGGTATGGTCCAACGATTTCAAATATATATCAAAAAGTTCGAATGTAACAAATTATTATAGTTCAGTTACATTACGATTACATTCTTAGATATTACAGAGTAACTCTATATTAAAATTGGAAGAATACAATGTTTGTCTCATTTGAAAAGTTCTTCAAATAAAATTCTATAACAGCTAACACTCCCTACTCACTTTTCTGCATCTCCCTGAAAAGCAAAGTCGGGAGCATTAAAATGACCACCATGACTGGCTATAGTACGCCATCTGATCAACCCAATTTTCAATACATTGTCGATTGTTTGGGATTTCGATTTCACGCTTCAAGGCATCAATCGTTTCTGGATGGTTAGCATAACATAACGGATTCCCACAAAAATCCGAGGTGAAAAGGAGCTTCATCACTAAAGATGATTTTTCTGGGTAAATGCTTATCTTCGGCCATGTGATCGTTAGCCCTTTGTGCGAAATGGAATCGCATCGGATGGTCTTCACTTTTTGCACTAGTTGAACTCTGTGAGCTTCATACCGAGGTCTTTATGCAAATCTTTCCTCAGAGAAGTGCGAGAAATGTTCAGTTCTTGAGCAAAATGACGAGATAATGTTGATGGATGTTCAGCCACATTCTGGGCTAGAGCGTGTATGTTTTCAGGTGTGCTCATTGGAAAATTCTACATTCCAATCATAGGCAATGTACATATTTTGGTCCTGTGAGCCGGATTGAAATCAGGAGTTAATCAAGATATTGGTTATTTGGAGTACCTAATCGGAAAATGTTTATCAGACGAGCTCGGTATAATCAAAAAATCCAATATATTCTACTTATATCACAGATAGTCCGACTGGACCTCTCTGTTATGCTTATCTTCAAAGGTAGCAGCCTTATGTAATGAAAGTTTGGGGAAGAAAATTTCCATTATTTTTTCGGTGGGTGGGTGTAGTGATCGATATCTCGTAAAGTATCTATCACACAATTTCAAATTTATGCTCATTGTTAAGATGAGATTTCACATTAAAAAAAATATTTTCCTGTTTTTGGTTTGGTCCATTCAGTTGTGAGTTACAGGGTGTTAAAAATAGGAGTCAACACAGAGGAAATTCGGTACATCTTGCATTTTTTCTTTGATAAAGGCGAAAATGAAAATCAGGCAGCTAGGTCGTGTTTATGGTCCCAATATTGTAACCCCTAATCACGTGCAAGTTTGAATGTGTGTTTGAAGATGCACCTCGCACAGACGGACCCGCTTCAAAAATGTCGATGTAATCACAGAAATATCCTAATTTGACCGACATGTTAGTAATCAAAGCATCGACCAGAAGCTAAAGATTGAGCACAAAACAATTTTAAACCACTTGCGTAAAGCTTGATTCAAGAAGAAGCTCGATGTTTGGGTGCCACACCAATTAACTCCAAAAAACGTGATGGATCGAATTTCCATCTGCGGAGCCTTGGTCAAATGGTCTGAAATCGATCCATTAGTAAAACGGATGGTGACTGGAAATGAGGAATTGGTCACATACGATAATATGTGTGTAAACGATCATGGTCAAAGCGCGGTGAAGCAGCTCAAACAGTGGCCAAACTAAAACTAACGACCCTGATGGTTCTACAGTGTATTTGGTGGGACTGGAAAGGAATCATTTATTATGCGTTGCTTCCATATGGCCAAGCACAACATTCGTATGTCTACTGTCAACAACTGGACCGTTTGAAGCTATTGATTAACCAGAAACGGTCAGAATTGACCAACAAAAGATGTGTTATATTCCCTCAGAACGACGCCAGGCCACACACGTCTGTAGCAATTCGCCAGAAACTTCAGGAGCTTGATTGGAAAGCTTTATATAGTCCGGAGCTGGCACCAAGCGATTACTTTCATTTTCTCGTATTGCAAAACATCCTTTGTGATCAGAAATTGGCATCAAGAAAAGATTGTGAAAATCGATTACTACAGTTTTTCGCCAATAAGGGCCAAGACTTCTATGAGGGAGGCATTATGAAGCTACCTGCAAAATGACGACAAATTATAGAAAAAACGGTGCATATGTGACCCAAATCGGACAATCTGAAACGTGCTTAATAAAGACTTGAAGTTCACTCAAAAATAATTGATTTTTTTCACCAACCTATAAAATAAGACATATTTGAAACTGCAGACAATTCCCATTAACTGACCTCAACGAATCTAGAGGAACAATTGGGTTTATCGAATTCGAAGCTGCAAAGTAATCCATGGCATACATTTGAATGGTGTATGTGTTATAATGTATAAGACATAATAATAATGCTCTGATTTCAATTGTTTCTGATTTTATTTAATTGAAAAATTTATCGAAATCTCGATAACTCACCTCAGCCGTTGTTGTCTTCTTTCCATAGTTGCCCAGAAGAAAGGATAAGTGATTGTATGCGAACCACGTGCTATCCCTTGCTCTCTTTCGTTCGCGCCGGAATGAAGCTAATAACGACGCGATTTTTCTTTTTATTTCAGCTACACCGAATTGCAAAATGTCCGCGATTTCTAACCAAGCCTGATTTTTCTTCGACATGGATTTGTTGAATTCATCCGAATGATCCCACAAGCAAGGACGTTTCTTATATTCTTCTATCAGCAACAATGTTTTCGTATCGGTCCACATCATCGCCATTTCGTGAACCGTTAAACACTCGTTTGAGCGGCTAGAAAACATGATAATTCACTAACTAGCGAACACTGATCGAATCGATGCGGTACAGAACGCTTTCCCGTTCGTAAAATGGCGTTGTCTCCACGAATTTCATCGCATTCGAACGTGGAATATTCACGGGAATATCGACTCTTAGAGGAGCACGAACGAAGCGGAAACGCACGATTGTGGCCGAACGGCGGCTTCGTGCAAATCGAGCGAACTCATTCGGCCGAACGGTTCCGACAATATTCGACTTGATGCTTCTATCTGCGTTCGTTTTCGTTGTTTGGGGCGTGCAAACTGTTTCGTTGAGTGCGTCGAAACGCTCTTGGAATGTGCACGTTCTTCGTGACAGAAACAGGTCCGCATCAGGCCTTTTTTATATTGAAAAATGCAGGATATTTCAAAGATGTAAAAATCATGACGGCGTTTGGACAAACAATTAAGATAACATATTTGTCTACAATTTTAATAAATCTTTACTTGATAGATAGTCATTTGAAACGTTGTATTGAATAGTATAGTTATTTGAATTCTTATTATAAAAAATGAGCTAATGCTCGTGACTTCATTCACGTGAACTTTGTCTTGACCTATCAAAATGAACTGGTACATGATTTGCTTGAACTTGGGCTTAAGTTTATTGATTTAGAAATCTCGAAATTTGGGTAATAATATTATTTTTATTATTCAAATATTTTAATATTAGCTCTCTACATATTTAATTTCAAAAAATTATATTTAATTATTATAACTGCAAGAATTAAATTAAAATAATGTCATATAAGTACCACTTATATCAAACGACATATGAAATAAACATTCATCATAAGACATCCAAATAATATAACAAAATCCAATAAATAAAAATTGTTAACCAATATTCTATAAATTAAATATTTTGAATAGACAAACTTTTGTTTCTGCTGATCAATCTCATGAAAACAAATGTCTTTCAAAAATATCTAACATAATCTTAAGAATTTCATCATAAAACTATCTTACTTGGAATATTCAATATTATTGGATATCTAACTAAGTTACTTTCTATAAAATCTCAAGATATGTAAAAACATTACTGAAAAACAAGTTTTAAGAGAGACTTTGCTTCATCCTTCAACAATTTGGAAAACTTCTGCAGGTTCTATTGCATCCTGAAAAATTCACTGTATGGTGTGCTTTACACGCTGGAGGCATCATCGGTCCATATTTCTTTAAAAACGATGCTGGATCTAATGTTACAGTGAATGGTGCTCGTTGCAGATCGATGATCAATGACTATTGTTTCAAAATTTGAATGTTATCGACCCAGAAGAGTTTTGGTTCCAACAAGATGGTGCTACACCTCATGCTGCTACCGTAACAATTGATTTATTGAAAGAAAGATTTGACGATAACATTATTTCGAGAAATGGTCCAATTAATCTGGACTATTTTCTTTGGGGTTATGTCAAGTCATTGGTTTTTGCTGATAAACCAGAAACAATAGACGCTTTGAAAGCCAACATAACTCGTGTTATTGATGAAATAAGGCCTGAATTACTGGTCCAAAATTGGTCTAGTCGAATGCGGTTCCTCAGAACTAGTATTATTTTTAAAACATAAATGTGATAAAATTATCAATTAAAAGAATTTTGGCTTCAATAATAATTTAAATGTGTTTTATTTCAATTTAAAGTTCTATCGCTCTAAAAAAAACACCCGATACATTTTTCATGAATAAAAATGATAAAATAGCATCAAATATGGTACATCCCAATACAAAAGAAAATTTTGAATTCATTTCCTTAAAATATTTTTATTATTATTACAAGTTGATTAGAGTGTAGGCATTGCCTATAAACTCAAAAGAATACAATCTATAAGGATATATGAATGAAAAGAAAAAATGCCTGAAGAATAAAAAAAAACCAAAATAAATGTTCTCAACCATCACCTCCTGTTACCT
Source organism: Megalocaria dilatata (assembly GCA_034642435.1). Taxonomy (NCBI): domain Eukaryota; kingdom Metazoa; phylum Arthropoda; class Insecta; order Coleoptera; family Coccinellidae; genus Megalocaria; species Megalocaria dilatata. The sequence continues at coordinate 47,039,821 of CM067856.1, forward strand.
ATATACTACAGGTATTTCTAAAAGAATTGCTACAAACCTTAAAAATAAAAATGATTCAAACACTTCATTCAACCTGAGTAAATTCAATTAAAAAAAAATGAAGACATCACACATAAATATAAGAAAAACAAATATTAACGAAAGTGTATATTTGTTTTCTTTATATTGAAGATGAATTTCTGTCAAGTAAAGACCGAGACAATCAAAAATTCCACACAAATATGAAAAATCGGGAGTTTATAAGTTAACCTGCGGTGATTGCCCAAAAGTTTATATAGGACAGACGCAAAGAGCTTTCCAACATAGAATTTGTTAATAATAGAAGAGTTCCCTCAATAACAAAAGTAATTCTACATATTCGAACTAATTGTTAGAAACAGGACTTTCAACCATTGTTGTATAATAATAACAATTAAAATTTGTGAAAATCAAAATAACCTCATTTAATATTATGATAAGACAGAATGTTGGAGGTTTATTCAAACCAACATTCTACCCTATATTTTCTTCGAAATATGCTAAATAACGACATAAATAGTTCTATTTCGTAGGTGCTTTTCACACTGTATATTGCTTTCCGAACAATGTCCCTTGTCCTACTGCAGAACCCCACAATAGCGCGTGCACGACCTATCCCAACCAGTTCCCTAAGAACCGTGTTTTTCCGGCATCGTATATTTATTATGCATATTTGGTAATGGTAGCGGTAGTTTTATTCATGAGACAAGAGATCCCGAGTGGTATTCCACAACCGCAACAGTAAACTTCCTGAACTGAATGGATTTCGGCTCGAGTATTCGGTTACTAAGCGATCCGTGAGATTCGAAAAACTTTCTCACTGAAAAATTGAACAGTCGTAATGAACCGCTACAAAGCGGAGATGCTCCGCTTTGGACGAAGCCGTGGAAGTCTATAATTTTACCAGTATTGTTTGGCACATTTTTCATGGTACTACTTGGATGGTGTGCCTTTTCAACATTTGCTCTTACATTCTGTAATCTTTCAAGTGTTATTTCATTACATGCTAACACTTTTCTTCTAGAGGAGCAGGTACTGTCTTTAACAAGACGCACTTCAAATGAACCTATAAAAAATATTTTAGGTGCCAAATCAGGAGATCTTTGAGGTCATTCTATAGAGAAATATTCAATTCGCTACGCCTTTAAACTTTGTAGTCAATTCTGAAGCATTCTGAAGATTTCATCTGTAATCCTTCTATAAATTTTAATTTCAAAAAAATTCTTTATTAAAAAATATTTAGAATTGAATTAAATAAATGTCTTTAGAACACACCGTGTCGATTGAGTAGACCTATTGCATTAATACTTATTACACAGTACCAAAAGGAATGAAAGAAATATAAATTGTTAACAAAAAATTATTAAATAAAAACTTGAAGAGTACAAAATTTTATTTCATTCCTTGTTTTTTGAAAACTAAATTCCCCTTCAAAAATGCAGAACATAACCTCAAGAACTTCTTCAAAATCAACTTGCTCAAAATAAGTTTCTTTAAAAAAATTCCTAAAACATGTAGAACATTCCTGAAAAACAATTTAGAATTATAACAACGGAAATCATCAGCTCGACATATTTAAAAAATAAAAATTATTAACAAAGATATCTTACCGAACTGACTGTATGCTGTTTACTGCACAAACATTAGAATACTTGTTTTTGAAGAAGTTATGTTCTGCATTTTTGAAGGGGAATTTAGTTTTTATAAAACTAGGAATAGAACAAAATTTTGTACTCTTCAAATATTTATTTAATAGATTTTAGTTGATAATTTATATTTCTCTGAATTTCTTTCATTCCCTTAGGCACTGTGTAATAAGTATTATTTCTATATGTCTATTTAATTGACACGGTGTGTTCTAAGACATTTACATAATTTAATTCTAAAAATTTTTGAATGAAGAATTTTTTTGGAAATTAAAATTTATAGGTTTACAGAAGAAATCTGTACGATATTTTAATCCTTCTATGAAGAAAAAAACACTTTTTCATTTAATTTATTGTATATATAATAAATAGTATTTAAATAAGGTTAGTCCGATTTTCACAAATTTTTATTGTTATGTTTACAACAATCGTTTCGCTATCACAGTAGCATCATCAGGCAAGTTTACATTTTGAATAACTAAGCTTGTTCTCGAAATCCGTTGCTATTTATATTACAGTAAGTACAATAAATTTTTATTGAGTACTAAATCCCAAAAAAGGGTCTCTACAAATTCCAGTTTATCTGAATATATTTAACAGAGGTGAGTTATTTAAATCTATTCGTTCGTTAAGTAATATTCCAATTTTATTATGTTTATTTATCTCTAGGGATTCTAACAGATTAAAGGCATAACTTTTACTTTCTATTATATATGTAGAATTTCAAAATTATGGTTGAAAATATGTCCTGTTTCTAACAAATGGTTGAAATATGTAGAATTACTTTTATTATTGAGGAAACTCTTCAAATGTTCACAAATTCTATGTCGAAGTTCTTTCAGTCTGTCCCATGTAAACTTTAAGGCAATCACCGCAGGTTAACTTTTAAACCCCCGATTTATAATTTTTTTGTGTACAGTCTGTATTATTTTTAATAAATTCACTCAAGTTTGAATTAGTTTTAAATGAAGTTCTTAAATTATATTTATTTTTGAGGTATGCAGCAATTTTCTCAGAAATACATTTAGTGTATTTTAAGGAAATGTATTTAAAATTTTCTTTTATATTAGGATACACCATATTTAAAGCCATTTTATTATTTTTATTCATCAACAATGGAAATTGGAATTCATTGCTACGCCTAAGCAGTTCCCTCAACTCTTGGGTAAAACAAATCGAAATTGTACATTTATAATATATGTATTCAGGCAGGCTGCTAGTATAATATACATCTCTCAACCTCTTTTGAAGTATGCTTATTCTAGAATTTGCATACTAATTGATTAACGTTTAATAAATTACTTAGAAAGAACTCAAAAAGGTATCTCTACATACCAAGCAATTCTGTCACTAAGTCTATGTCTCAATATTTATGATTTACTCTGTATAGCTTTGTTTTGAATTAAATTTCCAAGAACAAAATGTGAATGAACTTTTGATAGTATTTTTATATATCGTCGATTTGAACTCTTAATGATTCAGAGTTAAATCTCTTATACATAATATGTGCATTTGTAATTTTTTATCACGCATGCGTAGAATTGTTTTTATTAAAGAATATAATTCACTTGATCACTGTATTTTGATTCATCTCTCTCACTCACTATAGATTAAACGTCACATCCAGGGCATTTGTAATTGAACTATCTTTTGATACGTATGGTATCGCCATTCAATCTACATTCCGTTGAGGTGTTTCTTTTATTAAGCAAACATTAGTCGGCGTCTAAATTATCAAACATGTCTATCTCGAATGGAATGGAATAAATCTATTCACACACATAAATGTAGTTTTTTATTTCGTACTGAAAGATCCCGATATACCGTTAATAGTAATTATTCATCGCACATTCATCAACGAGTTTGTTTTGATTTGCACAAATTATTACCATGAGAACGAACGGAAAAGAGACTTCCTCTGCAGATTCAACGTAGGTTTATGAATGATATAACAGAGCTTCTTGAATTTTATCAACTGTGCTGTGTAGAGCTAGAACTCATTAAAGTATATTCACCTTAAGTTCCAAAAAATAATTGGCTTTTTATAGCCAAAATAAATAAACAAGGTGTTTCAAAGATATTCTTTCAATTTTTTAGTGAAAAAGTTTCATTAGCATTTTTGAGATAGTGATTATCAGAGAAACTGAGTAAAAACAGTTTTTAGACGATATGCATCTCAGAAAATTTTCTAGATCAAAAATTGATATTTCGCGCACGTAAATATTACATACTTTTCAAATGCTAATACACTTTTTTTCATATGCCAGTGGCAGAGATTTTAGAGAGGCATGAGATAATTTTGTCCTTAACTCCTACGGCATTCAAGAGAATACAATTTTGAAACTCTAATTTCAACTGCCTATATTATTGTCCGTCTAGAAAGTATCCGGAAAAAACAAAGCTTAATTTTAATTATTTAGTGAATATTTTTGATTCTTGAATCGGAAAATTATAACAAAGTATTCATCTTATTTACTTATACAATCTTCATTTAACTGTGAACACTTGACTAAACGTCGAGGTACACCCGAAACTAGATCACTTACATAATTTTCGGTGATGAAAGTTCAGCACTGTAAAACTGATTGAATTAAATCATCCTTATTTCGAGCTGCAGGTTCAACTTTTCAATGGGACTAAGATCTGGTGAAGCTGCTCGCCATCAAATGGTTTTCACTTGGTGTTCTTGCATCCAAGCTTGAGTATAGGCTGAAGTATGGCATCTTTCATTATCCTGCTGAAAACGTCACCCCTCTGGATATAAAGCATGCGTCGTTTCAAGCAGAAAATCGTTCAGAATGCCACAATACCTTTCGCTATTAATGGTACCATCAACTACACAGAGAGGCGTAGCACCACGCTGAGATATTGCTCTCCAAACCATTGTTTTGGTGGAAAATTTGGAAATTTGGAAGCTTTTGATAGGATTTTTAAGTGATTTACATCAAGTTGGAAACAACTTTCATCAGATATAAAGACATTATTAAAATTATCTTCTTGAAAACGTTGACAAAATTCTATCCTTCTTTTCTTTTGTAAATGTGTCATTAGAGGGATTATTTTTAGTTTCCTTGATATGTAGACTTGTCTTTTCAGTGACATGCGGACGGTTTCTGGACATACTTTTATATTTCGTTGATTTCCAAATCTGTTAGCCAATTTGCGAAACCCCAGGCGCAGATTGTGTCGTCCAACGCCAATAAAGCGTTTAAATTGTTTCCTTTAATATTACGCTCTCTTTCTGAAACTGGTCTATGCCTCATATCTGTGCCATTTTGATCCTCTTTATTGTCGCATATATAACACTTTTTCCCAGTTCAGTCAATTGCATTTATTTTTTAACGTTTCGAAAACCTTTTCTATACAAATATTCTTGCTATTTTCTTTTTTTCAGTTGCGACATTATTTCATATATTGTATACCTACTGACAATCAACAATATTTGACAAATAGTGTTGCCATGCAGCTTTGTCCATAGCCGACTATCTGCACAACATATTTTATAAATTACTTTTGTCTTAGAATGTTACAAAGAAGAAGTATATTAAAATTATGAAAAATAATAAATTCCGGGTACTTTCTAGATGGACTATATCTATACAAAAAGTCAGTATGTGTGTAGACTTGCTCATCATTCGCCTGGGGTTTTGACCAACAATTCTTCTTTATTTTCACTGCTAACAATTAAATCACCTAATGTACGTTATACACGTATATTTCAAATGTCAAATACATTCGGTGGTACGATTACTGAACTTCAAGAACATTACTCTCGGATGTTTTCTTCTTTAACGTCTAAACCTTCTAAGTACCGCGTACTGTTGTTTTGCCCCGCTACCTACATCTCTATCGAAGTCTTCGTTTGACTACCTTGACTCACCCTTTAACGTATAATTGAACAAGCAATAGACTGCAGCGTTATTCAGGAATATACCTGCAAATATTCGATATTGTGGAGAAAAACTTTACGATTCATGCTCGCTTCAATTAGTTCCTATCATAAATAACCTTTCAGCCTGAAAAGCGTTTTACAACTGTCAACCCAAAAGAAGTGTTTGAAACTGCATTGGAACTAGGCATTTGACATCCGTGAGTTACAGGTAAACCAAACGATATTCGAACGTTTATAGATTATCTAAATTTATATCTTCATACCTCAATCAAACTATCCATTGTGACCATGCACAAATGGTTTTGCTTTTAAAATTAAAGACAATTAGAAATTAGATTTCTCCATACAAGAAATCCAATTCCTGTATGTATGAATATTTTCTTAGACCATAATATCATTGGCAATTAGCGTTTATCAATAAAATGTATTAATTATCTTACTTTTTGTACTTTTCGTTTGCTAAGTGATAGAAAAAAAAAAACTAGATAAAAGGAAGATATGCATTTTATGTATAGCACAGCAGAATGGAAATGTAACAAAAACACGTCGAATTCATTAAGTAAAGTTTCCAATCCGACAGGTACCAAATGAAAAAAACATTTATCCGATAAAATAATAAGAAGCGGTTTTTTTACTTGATAGAAGGATAATTACAAACTCTGAATACCAAACCATTTTATTTTATGGGGTTTTTTTTAATTCCATTTGATATTGTATGATGAATTTTGATTTTATACGTCTATTATTTTTGGTTTTATACGATTATCAAATATAAACAGTACTTATTATAAGACATTAATTTAATTGTAAGTTTTTCAAAAAAATTTTTTGAAATTAAAATTGTGGAAGACTAACAGGTTAATTCTGTTCTGATATTCAAAGTTTACATTTATCTGAATTCATAAACGTCTACATCGAAGTAGAACTTCACATGAAAGACTTGCTGAAAACATGTATCTTCGTCACTCAAAACAAAAGGAAATCAGTTAGAAGACCTATAAACATACACATACCAAAAGTTGACTTTCAACGATTGCCCTTTAGTATACATTGGCCAGACAGGTAGATCATTCAAGAAAAGAATCCAAGAACACCAGAGAAGTTTCATATCGGATTCTGTACATTCGATATGTGCTAATATTTTAAGGAATTCAGGCATAATTTCAACTGGAATGAAATGAGAAATTACTTTGTTTCCTATCACTTTATTTACTGATTATACAGTGACTCGAGTTTCGTAGTCATACTACCATTTCATTCATTATTTTTTACATTATTTTTATTGTGAACAAATTTTGAATATTTCAATAAATTCTAGGTAACAACTAATAGGTGTTACCTATTAGGTAACACCTATTATGTGTTACCTAATTACCTAAACCTAAACACCTATTATGTAACACCTATTAGGTGGTACCTAATAGATTTTAGGTGACACCTAATAGGTGTTATCTAAAATATATTGAAATATTCAAAATTTGTTCAGAATAAAAATTATGTAAAAATAATGAATGACTGTACGGAGCTATGTAAATCCCAAATATTTGAGATAAAGAATGAAAATAACGTGAAAATAATGGATGATCGTACGGAGCTATGTAACCCCCAGAAATATTTGAGATATTTTAATAAGTACCATCTGTTTTAACAACCTTTTTTGTCGATTGCAGACATTCCGATATCTGTTAGAAGGCCCCTTCCCCCTTTTTTACTCTAGGTTTTATCACTTTTGTTTAAATACCTCTGTACCACTGTTAGGTCTTCAGTTGTCTGACGATGAGATAGTTCATTTCCCGAAACTCGAGTCATAAGAAAATGTGTAATATATCTTTTTATTGGTAGTAAAACATAGTAATTTCTACAATTTGTTTTAATTATGATCAACTACCAAATAGTAACGCTGAAACAATTCAGTTAGTGACAACAGATTTTGACAATCTCTTCAAGCTGGCTCTTTGAATCATCAATTCCCTGTACTTTTTCGACTGAATGTAGCTATAGCTGATTGTTTTATTCAAATATTGCGGCCACCAAAGAAATAAAATCTTCTGTCAATGGAATAAAATATTCGGTAGCGGGCAAAAAGTGATCGGAGCCGTGGGTCACGTAGATCGCTCGCGATACGTCCCAGGAATTTATTCGTACATTTCCTTTCTCCTGTTACAACGGGTGCATACTAAATCAGTGTGCACCTTCAATTTCGATTCACTTTGCATGTGCGTCATGTGTAATGTCGTGAAAATCGAATTTTTTACTGCAGATGTGCATTTCTTCGGCCGCGTATTGTTTGGTATTCAAGTCGACGTGTTCGCGAAAACGAATTCTGTGTATTTTATGCATCTTTCACCGACGATTCGATGTATCCGAATAGAAACTTTTACGATTTCAGGACACCTGATGAATGCATGTAGGAGGACGAGACGTTTTTTTGGGTTCTCAAAATGCTATTGCTTATTTTGCTTAGAATTTGTACAGTCAGACTTACATCACCAAAAAAAGATGAAAGGAACAATTTATAACTGGGCGATTTAAAATTTGCATTTTTGATAGACTGAATGAAATACTCATGAATATTTTATTAAAGTTATGGAATTATTAGAAAGATTGAAGCTTGACTTTTATGATTGAAAAACAATATACAGTAGACTCGCACTATTATGAACACCCGTCTGTGTGAACAACCCATTAGCGTGAACAAGAAAATATTCTCATCATCGGGTGTTTTTTTAGGGGGATAGAACTTTAAATTAAAATAAAACACATTTAAATTAAGATTGAAGCCATTTTTTTTTATTTGAAAGATAATTTTTATTACATTTATGTTTTAAAATTAATTTCTGCCATATGTCTACCACGACTAGCTCTGAGGAACCGCATTCGACCAGACCAATTTTGGACCACTTTTTCGAGTAATTCAAGCCTTATTTTATCAATAACACGAGTTATGTTGGCTTCCAAAGCGTCTATTGTTTTTGGTTTATCAGCATAAACCGATGACTTGACATAAACCCAAAGAAAATAATCCAGTGTAGTTATGTCGCATAATCATGGAGGCCAATTAATTGGACCATTTCTCGAAATGATGTTATCGCCAAATCTTTCTTTCAATAAATCAATTGTTACGGTAGCAGCATGAGGTGTAGCACCATCTTGTTGAAACCAAAACACTTCTTGGTCGATACCATTCAAATTTGGAAACAAATAATCATTGATCATCGATCTGTAACGAGCACCATTCACTAATTAGCTCCAGTATCGTTTTTAAAGTAAATTTGGACCGATGATGCCTCCAGCGTGTAAAGCACACCATAGAGTGCATTTTTCAGGATGCAATGGAACCTGCAGAACTTCTTGAGGATTGTTTTCACTCCATATACGGCAATTTTGCTTGTTTACATAGCCGTTCAACCAGAAATGAGCTTCATGACTATAAAAAATTTTACGATAAAGAAGTGGATCAACTTCAAGCTGTTCTAGGGCCCAATCAGCAAACAAACGACGCTTATTATGGTCAAGTAGCTTTAGTTCTTGAACCAGTTGGATTTTGTTTGGGTGTAGACCAAGATCTTCACGCAAAATTTTCCATGTGGGGGATGCACAGAGTACAACTTGTTGTGAACGTCGACGAATAGACAAATCTGGATAATCATTAACACTATGAAATACAGCAGCGATATTTTCTTCTGTACGTACAGTTCTTTGTCTTGTTGTTGTTGTTGCATCGAATAGAGAAATTGTTGTCCGAAATCTATCGATAGTTCGACGAATAAGCTGCTCTGATAGACGATTATGTAAACCATAAATTTCGAATAGAACACTGATTTTGAAAATAAATTTAAACAATTTGTAAACGTTGTCTCGGCGTGTGTTTCCATGATAATCTGTCAATTCTTACTGAACAGAAATGTCAAAACAACATGGCTTCTACCTTCTGTCAAATCACAGTTATCCCTATCGAAAGTTCTATCACTCTAAAAAAAACACCCAATATATACAGTAGAGTGAACAATCCGCGATCTAGTTCCTGTTTCAACATTTTGATGAAATCATGTGTAAAACCATATAAATGATACGAATTTTATTTATACGAGTTATCTTCCACCGCAATGAGTGCCTTTTAATGTGTTATATGTAGTTAAAATGGCTAAAAACAAGAAATTTTTGAGTCTGTATGAAAAATCGGAGATCTTGGAAGATCACCAGGAAATCATAAGCGTAACATTGCTTTCAAAAAAATATGGAATTGCGAAATCAACTGGATGCTGGAAAAACAGACCTGAATCATGAGTGTTGTGAACCAGAATTTCAAGCTAAATAAAATTAAAGAATGTACTTTGAGGGAGCTGAATATCCGAAAATGGAGGAAGACGTAAACAGATGGTTTATTAAACAGAGGAAATTATATTTGCATATAATAGGAGAAATTATGAAGCACAAAGCTCTTCCGCTTCGAAAAACTTTAAAAAGTGGAAATGAAAAATTTACTGCAAGTGATGGATGGCTGGAAAAGTTGAAGTTCGTTATGGTCTTAGATTTTTGAAAATTTGTGAAGAAAAACTATCATCAGAGGCGCATAATATTAGCCCATTCAAAGTTGAATTGGTTCAATTAACAGAGAAATTTGAGCTCATTCACGACCAAATATACAATGCTGATGAGACTGTATTGTACTGGAAAATTATGCCTGATTAAACCTATGTGATGAGTTCTGAAAAAACTGCAACCGGTCTCAAAATATCAAAGCAGCGAATTACCTTTTTACGTTGTGCAAACGCATCAGGTTCACACAAACTTACTCCGTTGATTAATGGCAAAGCAAATCTCCAAGAGCATTCGACAATTTGCATATCCTGTATCTACAGGAATACAAAAAATGCTTGGATGACAAAGAAATTTTCAAAAAGTGGTTCTTCGAATGCTTCGTACCAGAGGTAAGTCAAATATGAAAACTGAAATATAAGCAAATCAGAATTTTTTGTAGGTAAAGCAATTTCTAAAATGTTCAAATCTTCCGGAAAATGCAATGCTTCTTCTAGATAATGCACCCTCACATCTATCAGCTGAAGAATTGAGAACAGAAGATGGCAAAATATTTGTGATGTTTTTGCCTCCTAATGTGACTTCTTTAATTCAGCCAATAGATCAAAATGCCTTGAAGATAACCAAACTGTATTACAGATAAAATCTTTTGAGTTTTCTGTTGGTCCAAGGACACAACATGGCAAATGGACTCAACAACGTCAACTTGAGGGATGCTACTTTACATTTACACTGGGTACGGCAAAAATTAGATCCTCTGGTAATCAAAACTTGTGAAGCTCTGAGAAATATTTATGAGTAAAAAATCGGAACCTGTAGTAGAGGAAACTATCGAGTTGTTGAACATAATTCATTCGGTCAGTTGAGAAAACTTTTTAACACTTATCAAATATTCGAGAAAATCAACTTCGATTTAAGATAGTAAGTAACTACTATGGGGTGTTTTTTTCAGAGTGATAGAACTTTAAATTGAAATAAAACATATTTAAATTAAGATTGAAGCCAATTTTTGTTTCTTTGAAAGATAATTTTATGACATTTATGTTTTAAAAATAATTTCCGGCATATGTCCACCACGACCAGCTCTGAGGTACCGCATTCGACCAGACCACTTTTTCGAGTAATTCAGGCCTTATTTCATCAATAACACGAGTTATGTTGGCTTCAAAAGCGTCTATTGTTTCTGGTTTATCAGCATAAACCAAAGACTTGACATAACCCCAAAGAAAATAATCCTGTGGAGTTATGTCGTATGATGTTGGCTAATTAATTGGACCATTTCTCGAAATAATGTTATCGCCAAATCTTTCTTTCAATAAATCGATTGTTACGGTAGCAGCATGAGGTGTAGCACCATCTTGTTGGAACCAAAACACTCCTGCGTCGATACCATTCAAATTTTGAAACAAATAATCATCGATCATCGATCTGTAACGAGCAATATTCACTGTACCACTAGCTCCAGCATTGTTTTTAAAGAAATATGGACCGATGATGCATCCAGCGTGTAAAGCACACTATACAGTGCATTTTTCAGGATGCAATGGAACCTAAAGAACTTCTTGAGGATTGTGTTCACTCCATATACGGCAATTTTGTTTGTTAACATAGCCGTTCAACCAGGAATGAGCTTCATCACTAAACACAATTTTACGATAAAAAAGTGGATCAACTTCAAGGCCAATCAGCAAACAAACGACGCTTATTATGGTCAAGTGGCTCTAGACCAGTTGGATCTTGTATGGATGTAGACCAAGATCTTTACGCAAAATTTTCCACGTGGTGGATGCACAGAGTCCAACTTGTTGTGAACGTCGACGAATAGACAAATCTGGATCATCAACAATTTGTAAACGTTGTTGGGGCGTGAGTCTTTCCATGATAATTTGCACATGCTTACTGAACAGAAATGGCTTTTACCTTCTGTCAAATCACAGTTATCCTTATCGAAAGTTCTATCACTCTAAAAAAAACACCCGGTACAATTATTTTTTGATTTGGCTTACCATTTTGAGACTTTCGTCACATACATCTTCAGGGGGCTGTAACTAATCAGGGAAGGCTCAAAAAAATAAAGTTTATATGAAAGACCCACCCTACTTCTTGACAAGGAATCACCCTCTAAATATTTTCGCAACCCTGTATATTTATTAATTGTTTTTATTTAGCATTCAAATAACTCCTTGCTGAAGAAAATTGGTTAGAATTTCAAATTCTTCCTCTAGAGAATGTGCTTTCTTTTTTCAGAAAGAGGTTAATAAGAAAGAACTTTTTGAATTCTATGTGGAACATTTTTTGGTGATTGAATTTGTTATTCCTTAATATCCAATCAAAACAAATTAGTTTTGCGTGATAATTTTGATCGATACTATATTTTTTTATTCTTTATTGGTTAGCTGCCGCTCACATGTGTTGATAATCTATATATATAAAGTGAAACAAGCATTTATCAAATTTGATTCTAAAAAGTTTGCAAGTGTTTTTTTTAGTAGGTCTGTAGAGGTTTCGCAGCATTAATCCAGCTATTATTTTTAATATTCAAAACACTCTTCGTAGTAAATTTTCATTATATATTGTTTAATTTTAATTCAGTTAAAAAAATTGCGCATTAGGGTCAGGTTTGGAACCTTGGAATATCAAATAACCTGTATATCTACGTTACTGAAAATGAAATCGTGTGTCGATAGCTCAGTGGATAGAGCCTAGAACTAGAAACCGAAAGGTCCCGTGTTCAAGTTCCGTCAAGTAGGAAAAAAATTTTCTAGTTGGACTGGTTTCGGCCACGATTTCACTGTTGGGTCGAAAATTAACAGTGCTGTGACTTGAAGTGGCGTAAGATAGCAGTAACAAACTCTCACAAGCTGAAAAAGCTTCTGGGAGATCTTCACAGAAGATCTAGGAGTATCAGGATAATAATATATCATACTGAAAATGTTTAAATATGCAAAAACATTAAAAGTTAACTTCAATAAGCAGACTGGTTGTTTTGAGTCACATCGAAATGACTTCAGCCATTTTGGAATTATTGCAAAGAAACGAATTATTGTTTCCAAATTTAACACCCTCTCGGAACTGAAAAGAGATACGTTTATATTTGCAGGATATTTGTTTCTTGTTTTGTACTAGCTACCATATCAGTTTGTTAGTCCTACTCTGGGATGCCCTATTAGAATTATACCCGGTCGTCAATTTGTTATTTGACGGTTTGATCCCTGCATCGATATACAGTCAGTAGTTCGTGGGTTACCAAAAATAAGCTAGGAAAATACGAGCACAGATACGAAAAGAGTGGATTCTTCTTTAATCTTAATGATGATTTTCCGACATAAATACGCCATATTGAATATTTATCACAATCTTAGATACCTACGACGTAGGAAGATTTTTTTCAGCCACCACATACAGTAATGATCAAGACAGATAATGATTAACACAAAGTAATAACATAGGTACCGGACATGCAAGCACGGCCATTGTAAGCAGCAGTTTCCGGTCTGCAGGTTCGTTTCCTAACCTTAGGCATGACGCCGTCAAACAATTGAAGTTCGCGAGTGCGATGATCGCAACATCGCGGACGTTCACTTCGGCATATTAAAGTGGTGCGGCCGTCGAATAATGATAGCCCTCACGTAAATATTGCATTATTATAATAAGATAACCGGCTATTAAGGGATTTCAGATAGATTACCTATGGAATACTGTTAGTCTTCGCACGGACGCAAACTGTCGGTCAATGTCAATGTCTATCGAATCGCATCACATCGTGAGAGTACATCAGTCAAAAAGTATCATAGACGTATTAAAAGAGATCCAATTGTTTACGTTTTCTATCGAGGTTAACATCATATCGTTTATTATTCAAATGATCGATTGCAAGCAACTCTAAGTCCTGTGTTGCCAAATTACTCATTTAAAAATTTGTTTCCTTTTGAAACTGTCCTTAGTATTCAAATTTTACATTATTTTTAATCATGTCGGGTGTTTTTTTAGAGTGATAGAACTTTCGATATCGATAGGGATAACTGTGATTTGACAGAAGGTAGAAGCCATGTTGTTTTGACATTTCTGTTCAGTAAGCATTGACAAATTATCATGAAAAGACTCACTCCGCAACAACGTTTACAAATTGTTGAAATTTATTTTCAAAATCTGTGTTCTATTCACCAAACTTTTAGAGCACTTCGTGAAAATTATGGTTTACATAATCGGAGCAGCTTATTCGTCGAACTATCAATAGATTTCGGACAACATTTTTTCTACTCGATGCAACAACAACAAGACAAAGAACAAAAGCTACAGAAGAAAATATCGCTGCTGAAAGTCATAGTGTTAATGATGATCCAGATTTATCTATTCGTCGACGTTCACAACAAGTTGGACTCTGTGCATCCACCACATGGAAAATTTTGCGTAAAGATCTTGGTCTACACCCATACAAGATAGAATTGGTTCAAGAACTAAAGTCATTTGACCATAATAAGCGTTGTTTGTTTGCTGATTGGGTCCTAGAACAGCTTGAAGTTGATCCACTTTTTTATCGTAAAATTGTGTTTAGTGATTAAGCCCATTTCTGATTGAACGGCTATGTAAACAAGTAAAATTAGTGTATATGGAGTGAAAACAATCATCAAGAAGTTCTGCAGGTTCCATTGCATCCTGAAAAATGCTTTGGAAACCAACATAACTCGTGTTATTGATGGAATAAGGCCTGAATTACTCGAAAAAGTGGTCCAAAATTGGTCTGGTCGAATGCGGTTCCTCAGAGCTAGTCGTGGTAGACATATACCAGAAAGTATTTTTAAAACATAAATATCATATAATTATCTTTCGAATAAAAAAATGACTTCAAACTTAATTTAAATGTGTTTTATTTCAATTTGAAGTTCTATAACTCTGAAAAAAACACCCGATATAAACCATTCAATTCAACGTGCAATAGACGTTAACTACGATGTCTATGCCTGCTTCGTCGATAACCTGAAGGCGTTCGATCAAGTGCAGCACAATAAAATGATGAAGGTTTTGGAAACGGCCGGGTTGAAAGAACAGGATTTGAAAATAATTACCAATCTCTATTGAAGGCAAACCTCATCTGTACAAATAGAAAACGAGGAGACTGATGAGGTTTTGAATAGGAGTTCGACAGGGATGTGTGTTATCCCCACTGTTATTCAATATATACTTAGAATACATCCTTAAGGAAGCTCTTGAGGAGGGTGGTAATGGCATTGTTGTGAACGGTGAAATAATTATCAACATTAGATATGCAGACGACACCGTTATTATGGCGAGTGATATACATGGGCTGATGGACAAAACATGTAAAATTGAGTGAAATATATGGATAACATATGGATTAAACGTAAAAAAAACGAAAATCATGATTATATAAAAAAATAAACAACTAACCGCTCGATTGAAGATCCACAACATGTATATACAGATATAGACGTACTTGGGAACGAACATCAATGAGGAATGGAATCACTCCATTGAGGTGAAGTGTCGAATCGAGAGAGCCCGAAGTGTCTTTCTCAATGAAAAAACTTTTTATGAGCAGCTTAGCTATACAGACCAAGATTAGACTTTTGAGATGTATTTTGTATGGTGTCGAAGCATGGATATTAACGGAGGCGTCCTGTAGAAATTGGAGGTATTTGAAATGTGGTTGTACCGTCGTATTCTGAAGATCTCATGAGTAGACCACATCACCAACGAAGAAGTTCTCAGGAGATTCAACAAGGAGAAAGAAATCTTGTACCAGGTGAAAAAAGGAATCTCGACTACCTTGGTTATGTTATTAGAAGTCCGGAGAGGTATCGACTTCTCAACTTATACTCCAGGGAAAAATTCGAGAAAAGAGAAGCATTGGACGACGAAGAATATCGTGGTTGAAGAATTTACGAGTTTTGCTCAACTCAACAACCACAGTGCAGTTGCGGGCAGCAGTTGATAAGATCCGTATCGCCATCATTGGCCCACACCCACAGTGGATAGACACCAAGAAAAGAAGAAGAAGATATAAACCATTGCTCTATTCATAAGTTTCTCACAGTTATAGCTCCATATTAAAGACCAATCAAAGATAATGAATATTTTTCTTCTATGAAAATACCGTGCAGAAGAATTTTCTAATAGTAAATAGCAATCCTGCGAATTGAGGGATCCAATCACAAGAGTTTGTATCCCTTCAATAGACTATTAGATATAACATTGTGAAATTATTTGAATATTTTGATATTTACAGTTATATTCTGTTAGGCCTTCTACATATTTAATTTCAAAAATTTATATTTAATATTATAACTTCAGGAATTAAATTAATGTTATATAAGCACCGCTTATATAAAACGACATATAAAATAAAGATTCATTATAAGACATCCAAATGAGATAACGAAATCCAATAAATATAAATTGTTAACAAAAATCTAATAAATTATTATTATATAAATATTTTGAGTAGACAAAATTTTGTTTCTGCTCATCCCCCTTATGGAAACAGATATCTTTCAAAAATGTTTACATAATTTTAAGAATTTCATCATAAAACTATCTTACTTTGAATATTCAGTATTATTGGATATCTAAGTTACTTTTTAGAAAATCTCAAAATATTTTATTACTTTATATTACTAAAAAAGTTTTAAGAGAGACTTTGCTCGTCAGTACTCAATCATATTCATTAAAATATACTATCAATCAACAAAAAATATTCACTTACCTTTAACAATCCTGAAAGCGTCTTGGCAAATGAATACTGAAAATTTAATTGGAGTCTAATGTTGACTCAAATAAATAGTTCTGTGGTTTACCATTGATTTTAAAGATTGAAAGGCAATTTAACGGCCTCTGTTAAAGCACAAGGAACATCTGTATAAAGAATGTTAAAGAGACCAAATAATTATATATTATGAATAAAATGAAATAAATGGAGGTTTATACTTGATAGAAGTTATATAAAATATATATTTTTTTTAATCATTTGCCAAGCTTTCTGGATTGTTAAAGGTGAGCAAATATGTGTTGTTGATTGATATTATATAATATTTTATTGGATATGATTGAGTACTGACGAGCAAAGTCTCTCTTAAAACTTGTTAATTTTATCTACTCAAAATATTTAATTTATAAGATTTTTGTTAACAATTTATATTTATTGGATTTTGTTATCTCATTTGGATATCTTATAATGAATGTTTTATATGTCGTTTGATATAAGCGGTGCTTATATGACATTAATTTAATTCCTGAAGTTATAATATAAGATAATAATATAAAATATAATTTGTTGAAATTAAATCTGTAGAAGGCTAACAGAACATATCTGTAAATATTAAAATATTTACATAATTTTATATACCTTCTATTAAGTATAAACCTCCATTTATTTTACCTTGTGAAGGATTGCTTGCCCCTTTTCTTCAAGTATCAATAAAGAAATTAATTTTTCTTATGTTTGACCGCCCGAGGAAAAAGGAACCTATGTCACCTAGTTGATGCACTGATGAGTTCAGGAGCTAGGAAGCTGGAACGAAACGCTTATCTCCCGAAATAAAGAGGTTAGAAAGCTGCCTCAAAACACCACATCGCTAAAGAGTTTCACCCATATTTGAAAAATCAAACTCTGGCAGTGAAATAAATATTGTATAATTTTTTCTCATTGTTATTGTCTTTTTCAACATTGCGTTCATTAATATTTTATTTTCCTATTTCCATAATCAGAATGCCTTTACGGTTTACAAATCACTAACAAGAAGTTATACATTTCTGCTATAATTTCGCAAATGGGAACTCTGCGGAAGCAGCTAGAGAGTGCAGGAGATTTCCTGATAGACACAAGACAGATACAATAAAAGTAATAGGAAAAAATAATTGATTATTCATTTGTGTTCCACTGAATTGAGCATGGGAAAAATCGAATTTTGCAATTAAGAAGACCAATCACAGGTACTTTCTTATAATACAATTAATTCAACCACTACTGAAAGAAATTTACAATACCTAAGATGGGAGCAAGACGAGTCGTTGTACGTAGGAGAATAATGTATCAATTACTCCCTAATGACATTCAATGCTGCACATTTTCAATCGTTCAGGAATGAAAATTTCAATATTGCAGTATCGAAAGCGGAAATATACAAACAGGATGTAAATTATTTTCTTTCATCACTATTGCAATGAGGAAACATCAAAGGACATCGTTCGATAGAAATTTGCAGTATCAATCAGTAACTTTCAGATATTTTAATGAATTCCTCATAATTTCAATATGTTCTAATAAAAGTTTGAATTCATTTATTTTGATCGATTGTAAATTTTCTGGCATTAGTATTATCTATTATAGTATAGTTTGGACAAGGAAATTTCTTGAGGTCCAATAGATGCATATAAAGCATATGAAGAAAGAACAATGAATTGAGAATCCACCACAATTGACTGCTATTTTGTCTCATAATATCTGGTGTTGTTTTTTCAGAGTGATAGAACTTTCGATAGGGATAACTGTGATTTGACAGAAGGTAGGAGCCATGTTTTTTTGACATTTATGTTCAGTAGGCATTGACAAATTATCATGGAAAGACTCACGCTGCAACAACGTTTAAAAATTGTTGAAATATATTTTCAAAATCAGTGTTCTATTCGCCAAACTTATAAAACATTTCGTGAAATTTATGGTTTTCTACTCGATGCAACAACAACAACAAGACAAAGAACTGTACGTACAGAAAAGAATAACGCTGCTGTAAGTCATAGTGTTAATGATGATCCAGATTTGTCTATTCGTCGACGTTCACAACAAGTTGGACTCTGTGCATCCACCACATGGAAAATTTTGCGTAAAGATCTTAGTCTACACCCATAAAAGATCCAGCTGGTTCAAGAACTAAATCTATGTGACCATAATGAGTGTCGTTTGTTTGCTGATTGGGCTCTAGAACAGCTTGAAGTTGATCCACTTTTTTATCGTAAAATTGTGTTTAGTGATGAAGCTCATTTCTGATTGAACAGCTATGTAAACAAGCAAAATTGCCGTATATGGAGTGAAAACAATCCTCAAGAAGTTCTGCAGGTTCCACTGCATCGTGAAAAATGCACTGTATGGTGTGCTTTACACGCTGGAGGCATCATCGGTCCATATTTCTTCAAAAACGATGCTGGAGCTGATGTTACAGTGAATGGTGCTCGTTACAGATAGATGATCAATGATTATTTGTTTCAAAATTTGAATGGTATCGACCCAGAAGTGTTTCGGTTCCAACAAGATGGTGCTACACCTCTTGCTGCTACCGTAACAATTGATTTATTGAAAGAAAAATTTGGCGATGAAATTATTTCGAGAAATGGTCCAATTAATTGGTCTCCAAGATCATGCGACATAACTCTACTGGATTATTTTCTTTGGGATTATGTCAAGTCATTGGTTTATGCTGATAAACCAGAAACACTAGACGCTTTGGAAGCCAACATAACTCGTGTTATTGATGAAATAAGGCCTGAATTACTCGAAAAAGTGGTCCAAAATTGGTCTGGTCGAATGCGGTTCCTCAGAGCTAGTCGTGGTGGACATATGCCGGATATTATTTTTAAAACATAAATGTCATAAAATTATCTTTCAAATAGAAAAAAATTTGCTTCAATCTTAATTTAAATGTGTTTTATTTCAATTTAAAGTTCTATTACTCAAAAAAAAAACGCCCGATATAAAAATAATTAATCGGAATATATGCTTTTCTTAAATAAACAAGAAGTCCTGTACTGCGTCCTACATCCATTCCATTCATCAGCAGTTTTCCTGCGCTACCGGAAAACATAATATCAACACTCGATTAAGAAAATAGTAACTTTTAAGTAAATTTATCCATTTCTCAGCGTTATAATCAGTAAGAACTGGTCGATATCATAAGAGACCCGAACCTATCAAACAGAACTTCAAAGAGATACTGTCAAGTACCCTTTCAAACTTCAATGTTCTCGGTTGTAAAAGGATCAAAATATGAAATTCACTAGATTCACAACCGCTTAGATCGTTTTCCAGACAATCTAAGCTACTACTGTGAAGAACAAGGAAAAAAATTTAATAGGGATATTTAATCTGTAGCGAAATCGCACAGGACAATAAGGTTTCAGAAAGGAATAAACGTGCAATCTACTCGATTATGAAAATTTCCTTCGAACGAGAGAAATACAAGGAAAGCCCAAGTTAAGATGACACATTCTTCGAAACAGATAATCGTCGAAGCAGACATATAAATATAATAATTTTTGCTACATTTCTGAGCTTATAAGTAATGTATATACAACCAATTTTAATGTGATTCAATACTTGATAGAAGTAAAATTTAAATGACTTTAAATTCAGAATTATATATTCTAACTTCTACATTATATATTGAAACTATATACAAAAACTATCAAATTGATATCCTTATATATAATCAATATAAAATATTTTTCAATGTCTCGGAAAAAACCTTTTTACATCCCGACTTGAAATGTATTAATACAAATGTATTAACAAAAACTATATATAATAAGTACGTATATTAACATAGAAATACAAGAAAATCCACTATTTCAATTTATATAATATATAATTAATAGATACTTCTTTTTGGTAACATCCTAAGACAAAATTAATGTATAAATTAGGCTGTGCAGATAGTCGGCTATGGCAAAAGTTGCATGGCAACACTATTGGTCAAATATTGTTGATTGTCAACAGGTATACACTTTATTAAATAATGTCGAAACTAGGAAAACGAAAGCAGAAAGAATATTTGTATAGAAAAGGTTTTCGAAACGTAAAAAAATTAGTGCAAAGGATTGAACTGGGAAAAAGTGCTGTATATAAAACAATAAACAGGATAACCAATGGCATGGATATGAGGCCTAGACCAGTTTCAGGAAGCCTGCGTAAGATTAAAGAAAACAATTTAAACGCTTTATTGGCCTTAAGACGACACAATCCGCGTCTGGGGTTTCACAAATTGGCTTACAGATTTGGATTTCAACAAAATATAAAAGTATGTCCAGAAACCGTTCGTATGTTACTGAAAAGACATATCAAGGAAACCAAAAAATCCCTATACTCACATATGGAATGAAGGATAGAATTTTGTGAACTTTTTAAAGAAGATAATTTTAATAATGCCTTTATATCTGATGAGAGTTATTTACTTGTTGGAAATCAATTAAAAATCCTATCAAAACAACCTGTTACCCACCAAAAAAATTCAGAAGATTTTATAGTTATTTTGTTAATGAGGTGTTTGAGGTATCCACAAAACTAGGTCGAAGAAAAAATTAAACTGTTGAGGGCTTAAATAAAAATTTTTGATCCAGGAGTTATTAAGCTACAAAGTTTTATTCAATTGATTGAACTTTAACAAGTAACGCTAAATCAGCTCATTAATAATTCTTCTAATTAATTTCGAATGTAAAAATACATCTCATCCCTTTAATGTCGTTTGGACAGCGAATAAATTACGTGTTACAACTACAGAAACTTCTGAACACCTATTAACTCCTCAAGAACATAGGTCATTGTATTTCATATGTACCGTTCAGGAGTCATTCTTGATCTTATGTATGCATGTTGTCTTTCCATTGTTTCATAGACATGCGGTCTTATTCTGGTGTCATGAGAATGCATTAATAACTTCTTCACTTCTCTGCAGTGAATAGTAATGAATAAATCAATTTTACTGTCAAGGATAACAAGTTATTAATGAAATAGTAAACTATGCTTTATAGTAGTCCATCGGCGACTTGTGTTTGAACAAAAGCCTTGTAAAAAGCTTATCGAAACTCTAATAGAAATGCTAGAAAATTTTTCAGTTGATAAAAGGAATAATGAAACAATGATCTCAATAAATGTAAGTAATTTGAATATTTCGAAACGGATTTTTGCTGTGAAATTACGTGTGAAATAATGATGTTTTTACTTCCGCATGTGAGTTCGTTTTGCATTGCAGAGTTCATCTGCACGTTATTATAAAATTGCCAATTCGATCATATTAATCTCTAGTTATTTTATGTTGATATATTTGATTGTCCGATGAGAAGAAGCAGATCTAAAACTTGATGCTGAATGTAACATATAGGAAAAGATTCATTTCATTAAACTCTCAAACAAAATAATTGCCAAGAAAATATACTGAACTCAGGGTGTGAGATATTTATAATTCATAGAAGGAAATATAGCCAGTTGAATAATTCATCAAATAATTACAAACTTTATGGTCATTAAATGGGTTAGATTCAACTAAGATGTTCAAAATGGACGTCGATGTCGTCGATAAGAAAAATATATTTATGTAGTATCTCGTCGCACACAGCGTTCCTGGCTTGAAGTACGGAACTATGATAATTGATACTTGACAAATCATGAAAAGGATCTGTACGTCAATATTTCAAAGTGTAACTGATAGGGTTGATGAATTGGATAGCTACTCGAGACTATCGAGCAAATTTGTTCCTTGAAATTCCATATTTTTTCTTGAAGTAAACTAGTTATGCAGCAGGTTAGGGTACTAAGAAGAAAAATAAAATGTACTTTTTTCAGCAATAGAAGAGATATTCAATATTTAAAATTATAAGTGCAAAAGACACTATAAAATTTGATTGTATTTTTTATAGATAAGCGTATTGAAAAAACAGAATTTTAAAAGCTATATTTTTAATACACTAAACCAGTATGTACTTGATGTACGCATATGAAGTTAAAAATTACCCTGTTAATTTTAAATCTGCCAAATCTCTCTTCTACAATTCCATTTCAATCATATAAGTTTATGTTCGATTGAAAATTCTCGAAATAGTCATTTGATGATGATGAAATTAAATTTTTCAATTTCTGAGTGCAGATATCAATGCTTTTAGTATTAAAGAAAACATTTATTACCTCTGACCACATACTGCTCTGTGTCTGTAGGGGTTATGAAAAACGTTTTGGTTGTAGTTGTCGACCAAACAATGAAATTCGATTTACATGTAAATCGAAAGTCTGGTCACATAATTTGTTCTTTTTCCTTTTAGTAAAACTCAGCCGCCAATTCTCCGCGGCTTTGTTCCTCTGCATCTTTGGTTAGTTTAACAGGCAGGTTTGAGTAATGTGTAGAATACTTTCAGTAGTTTCAATATACAGACAGACATGATCACATAAAAAGTCCAGCTAAATATTTCCGTAGGTATGAGTTTGAGATTGATTTTTAATTGGGGGGGTACATCTTTTGATTGTAAATTCTAGATTAAGATGAATAGTTTTTCCGATTCTATTCATGGATATGCTAAAAATTTCAGGTCAGCGTTCGTTTCGGCGTAAAAACTCTTTAAAAATGATGGTTTAAGTGCCCTAAGCGGTTTGAGTCTCTGAACGGATTTTAATTTATAAGATGTTCAAATCCTTTACCGTTCATTTTGAAACACTAATAGTGTCTTTGTTTAACATTTTCTTTCACATTCTGTAACATTTCAAGCGGTATTTCATTACAAGCTAACACTATTCTCTGGTGAACACCTAAATAAGTAGGTGCTGTCTTAAACACGACAAGATTGGAAGAAGAGTTTCTATGGATTGGCCTCCGAGTTCTCCTGATTTGACACCTCCTAGACTTACTTTTGTGGGGACACTTGAAGAGTATCGTGCTCAAGACAGTATTCACTTCTTCAAAAGATCTTCGTTAGAGAATAGTATTAGCATGGGTGAAATAATACCTGAAATGTTACACAATGTGAGGAAAAATGTGGAATAAAGTCACAAAAGAAGAGTAGGCACTGTGAACATATTAATTGTAATTCTTTAAAAAAATCGACCACCTAATTCACTTCATCCATCACTTCCAACTAGTTTATCACACCGAAATGGAGGCCAAAATGAATTTTCAAAACTTTCAAAATCATGTGGCATTTTATCCCTTCTGTCATTCAAGATTCTTGAGAGGTTGCAACCCCTCTTGAGCAGATGATGCCTTAATTTGCAAGAAAAGCACCCTTCTAAATAAAAATTGGTCTCTCTCGGCCTTTTCTGCAAAAACATGGCGGCTTGACTGTTTTATGTGGGCTATTCTGTATACAGAGTACTACAATAGTGCGTTGCGCTTCCATAGCTGCCGAACCAGACATCACAAAAATTTCGTTCAACAGCAGTCTACTTCTTCTTTGATTTCTGCATCTTAGGAGATTATTTTCTAATATACAGAATGTTCCAAAAAAAAAATTAAACAAATGGATGATAAAATTTTCGGTTGTGATTTCATTTTTCGTGTCTGTTGAACGCAGGGGTGAAAATAGTCCTAAGATTACTCCTGAGTAAAAGTAAGGCATTCAATTCTCTACATTATCCTGACAAAAGACAGGATGTAAAATTACCGAATAGAATTGTATTAAAATAAATTAATTCGGCTGGTCTGTACCCAATATCATTAATAAGGAGAATAAGCTACGCTAATAGAAAGTTCTACAAATCGCAGTAATGTAACTCACATCTGTATAATAATTCTGAACTCAAATAAGCCCGATCAGGTTTTGTTGATCGCTGGGACATAAGTAGCAGACATGAATACATTTCTAGTATGTTGTTGGTCTCTCGTTAGTGGCAGATGTACTACTCTGTCAAGAAAGTACCGGGAATTTTCAATTAAAACAACATTTTTACATTTAATCGTCAAAATTTATTGGGTCGCCTTCAAAATAGGCTCCATTTGCTCCAATACATCTATGCCAATGGCACTTCCAATTATCGAAACATTTTTTATAGGCGCTTTCCGGGATGGACTTTAGCTCTCGCGCCGAATTTTGTTTTATGGCTTCAATCGACTCAAAACGGGTGCCACGAAGGGGCAATTTTAGTTTTGGGAAGAGGAAAAAGTCGCAGGGAGCCAAATCCGGCGAATACGGTGGTTGCTGAAACACGTTTGTTGAGTTTTTGGCGAGAAAGTCAGTCACAATCGTAGCTCGGTGAGAAGGCGCGTTATCGTCATGCAAAATCCATGAGTTGTTCGCCCACAAATTTGGCCGCTTCTTATAGATACGCTCACGCAAACGTTTCATAACGCCTAGGTAATACTCCTTGTTTACCGTCTGACCCTCTGGAACGAATTCGTAGTGCACCACGCCACGGATATCGAAGAAAACAATGAGCATCACCTTCATTTTCGAGCGGCTCTGGCGTGATTTTTTTGGTTTCGGCTCATTTTTTGCCACCCATTCCGATGATTGCTGGCTTGTTTGCATATCGTACTCGTAGACCCAGGTCTCATCACCAGTTATAATGCGTTCCATGAATGTAGAATCGGAATTACAGCGATCCAGCATGTCTGAAGCAACCTGTTCGCGATGACGTTTTTGAAGAAAATTCAGGTCTTTCGGTACGAGTCGTGCGGCCACCTTTCTCATGCCCAAAATATCAATCAAAATCGTACGTGCAGGCTCGTGGGATATCTTAAGATCATGTGCTATCTCTCTCAAGCTGGTACGACGGTTTTCCAGCACCCTTTCCTTAATTTTATCGACGTTATCTTCGATCGAAGCCGTCGATGGGCGACCACTTCACGACCGTCCTTGAAGGCTCTGTACCACTGATATGCACGAGTTTTCGATAGAGCATTATCACCAAAGGTCTTTTGCAACATTTTCAATGCATCGGCACACGAAAATTCATTTGCAACACAAAACTTTAAATAAATTCTTTGCTCAACGTAATCACCCTTAGTAAAAATCGGCACGCACTCTGACATCGACTGACTTAATCAGCTGTTGCAAACACACTAGTTGACAGATCCCGCTCAAGCTTGGCATAGTAATTAAGGACAGTGGTACCAACCTAGGAAAAATTTTTTACCTGCCTCATTGCCCCGCCAGATTTAAATCGATAATTCCCGGTACTTTCTTGACAGAATGTATATTACACTGTCCTGATTTATAGAACTTTCTATTACCATTTCCCCTTAATTGTGAGAAACTTATCAACAAATCATATACAGATATATGTATATAAACATACATAAATAGAGATATCTCATATTCCAAAATTATATGAAATTACCAAAATAAAGAATAAAACATAAATAATTCAACCAGAACTGCTACATTTGAAAAGTATATATAATCGTTTCTACATATTTGTAATAGCATAAATGTACTTAAACCAGATTCAAATAAATCATAAAAGCAATTTTGAACTCGCCAGAAAGATAAAACTTGGAACTAATTAACTCAATAATAAAATTGACGTATTGAAAGCACTAAATAAATGAATTGTAAAAATACACATAACTCATGTACTCAGAACATAGAAAAACACAACAGATATTATTCTTCCCAAGTCTTATTATAATAAAAGTAACCAGAATTTCAAAACTAAAACATAATCAAGGAATATTTTGTAGATCTTTGAATGTTCATGAAATAAATACATAATTTACAATATAAATTAAAATGCGAGTCGATGCTAGGTAAAAGTGATTGAAAAATCTTTAAATTCAGAATTTGAAACCAAAATCGTTAATCCACCACAGCGAAAGCTGATAAAAAGATGAAAGTAAATGAAACTACAACACTCTAATTTGCGCTAGCGATTTCGTCCGTCCGCACATGAAACATCCTACTTCGTAAAATGCCTCATAGTGCGCCAATGAAAAGATTAATGAAACTTTTCTTTCTTAAATGAATCCCAAATTGTCAATCTGATAGTAAAATGCAAACTCTTAATCCCTATCTATTTATTCCAACTTTAAAATTAAAATAATGACTCTTATTTACAATATAATACAATATTACAGTCAGCTCGAGGTCCGAGATTTACGTAAGGACTCATCTTTGAGGTTCTC
The DNA here is from genome assembly GCA_034642435.1 of Megalocaria dilatata. Taxonomy (NCBI): domain Eukaryota; kingdom Metazoa; phylum Arthropoda; class Insecta; order Coleoptera; family Coccinellidae; genus Megalocaria; species Megalocaria dilatata. Next base: position 47,066,748 of record CM067856.1, read on the forward strand.
CTGGAATATTTTTTCCAAGGTTTAAGAATGATAGTGCTTTCTCCAAGAATAGTTCCTATTCAGCATATAATCGCTGGTTAGTTCCAAATTGTTCCAAATGACCATTAGAGCGCCCGGAACCAAGATGTTCGGAACTAAGATCTCCGGTACTAAGATCTCCGGTACTAAGATCGTCCGGTACTAAGACTGTAAATTTCAAATCTATAAGATAGTGTCTGCAACATGTGATCTAACTCCCAATAACTCTAGATATTATTAAAATTATTTACAAGTTAATAAACATGAGATGAAACATCCAGAACACAGGAATAAGAGTACGTTATTCGATGATGATCATGAGAAGGGAAATTAATTGCATAATATCATATAAGGCAACATGTTAACCTGTGTAACCTGCAGAGAATGAAATAAATCAAAAATAATAATTGCCATTTACAAAAGCAGAAAATATTTATCAGGATGTACGTATTACTTACCGCCTTCTGATTAGACGTCTTATAAGAAACAATAAAAGTTCAGTATTTCACGATTTTCATGGATTAGGTACGTTAATTCGATAAAAATACCATATGTGTGTCTTCGTGTAACCTCACAATACCAAAGAGAGAAATATGGGAAATTCTACGCTTCTTAAAAACAATGCAACTCTACAGCGCATGTAATAACAGCGTCGAATTTCATTGCAGAAACTCCAAACTTCTTCATGATCTTAGTTTAATGGAGCATTTTTTAGCGATTGAAATTAAAAATCAACAGTGGAGCATTTTTTAACGTAACAAATTAAATATCAAAACTTCTATAATATATCTTGAAAATTATATCCTAAAATACCAAAAAAAAATCACAATATATAATCAATGTAAAATTTTCCTCAATGTTTAGGAAAAAACTTCATCCCTTTAAGACATGAAACTTAGTGCTGCAAGTCTATTAACAAACTTTCCGGCGGGATCTGCAAAAAATGTTTGGGAGTCTGGTCGAATGTTCAAAGACAGATCTAACTTATAAATAGAAGCATTTTCGTTCCCGTACAATTTTCCATTTATTTGTTGCGATATTAGGATCTCACAGACAACATATAAACATGCCTTCTCGCCGCAAATGTCATACCGGTTCATTTGACCTACCGGCCCATTGAACTACCCAAACAAATTCATCAATCGTTTGTATTGGTCAATCGACTAAGCTGGTATAATTTGAATATCCTCTTATTTATTTGAATACCATTAAAAAGGTCAAGAACTGTAATCTTCATTGTTATGAAATAATCCCCTTTATACAAATATAATAATGACATTTAAAGGCGATACAGATTATGCACCTCCGTATGCCGCTCCATAATATTGCTTTCATGGCTTCAATCAGTCTAATCAATTTTTAAATGCACACCTTTGGATATAACATAATAAAGTGAATAATTATTATTACTATGGACGGTTAATCAATAACTTTTATCGCTCCAATTTTTTATTGAAGCGACAGTTTTTATTTCATTAACTGAAATGAAAAACTATTTTAGTTTGATATTTAATCGCTGCAGAAAATGTACTTTATATAATATATGTACATTAAAAAATGTTTCAAAGAATTATATTACTCGATGAAAAATGTTCGTATCTAATTGGACAGAAAACTTTCTGCATTTTCCACTCAGAAGATCTTTTGCATACATTTTTTGATCGTCAAATCAATCGACTGTACAATCCTGTCCATTCAGCTTCAGTTCTGTTGAGATTTCTCGCTGTGAATTAATTGATGATATATTTAACTTTGAATCGAAAGAATCCTCACCTTTTATCGTCCTTCACATTTCATTGACCATTGAGAGACATCTTCATTAGTCCCCATATGTTTTCAATGGGACTAAGATCTGGTGAAGCTGCTGGCTATTAAATGGTTGTCACTTGGTGTTCTTGCATTCAAGCTTGAGTAAAGGCCGAAGTATGGCATCTGGCATTATCGTGCTGAAAAGTCACCCCTCTGGATATAAAGCATGGGTCGTTTCAAGAAGAAGATCGTTTAGATGCCACAATACTTTTCACTATTAATGGTACCATGAACTCTACAGAAAGACGTAGCACCACGCTGAGATATTGCTCCCCAAACCATTATTTTGGTGGGAAAATTAAGTGATTTCCACCAAGTTGGAAACAACTATCATCAGGTTATTAAAATTATCTTCTTGAGACCGTTGACAAAATTATATCCTTCGTTCATTTTGTAAAGGTGTCAGTATAGGGATTTTTTTTTTTTGGTTTCCTGGATATGAACTAAGCCTTGTATTTTCAGTGACGTACAGACGGTTTCTAAACATACTTTTATATTTCGTTGATTTTCAAATCTGTTAGCCAATTTGCGAAACCTTAGGCGCGGATTGTGTCGTCCTTAGGTCAGTAAAGCGTTTAAATTGTTTCCTTTAATCTTACGCCGTCTTCCTGAAACTGGTCTATGCCTCATATCCATGCCATTTTTTATCCTCTTTATGGTCTCATATTCAGCACATTTTCAGTTGAGTTAATTGCACTTATTTTTTAACGTTTCGAAAACTTGTTCTATACAAATATTCCACCAGTTTTCGTTTTTCTAGTTGCGAAATTATTTAATAAATTGTATATCTGTTGACAATCACCAATATTTGACAAATAGTAATGCCATGCAACTTTGGCCATAGCCGACTATCTGCACAAACTATTTTTTACATTACTATTGTCTTAGAATGTTTCAAAAAAGAAGTTTATTGATGTATTGATGTCGTTCTATCTTGGAGAAAACTACGCAACCACCAATCGGTAAAAAAGCCTCTTAAACTCAAACTATAGCATTTGGCTAATGCACAAATTCCTGCCACATGTAAGTCCACCCAAGCACATGTAAATTGATTCCAAACAATTAGGTACGATTGAAAGAATAAAACAATCATTTCTGAAATCATGTTGGAAATCACTATCACTATCATTATCACTATTATTATGACTATGTATCCAGCTAAAAGAAGATTATGATGAGAAATTAAACAATCTTTCACCCAATTTAGGAAAGATAAATTAAGAGAATTAAAAAATAATTCAATCTCTTTACTATTATTATCACTGTCACTATCACTATCACTATTACTATTACTATGTATCCAGCTAAAAGAAGATTATGATGAGAAATGAAACAATCTTTCACCGAATAAATATCTTTTTTATATTACAGAAATTAAAAGAAACGTAGCATATATGACATAAACTTTCTATATTTCAATGAATCGAACTATCGATCATAGTTCATACTCATCATTCATTCGGACTTTGTATACGATAGGAACAATAATGAACAATAGAATGAAATTTAATAATTTATATAATTACAACAGCCTTTTCACCTGAGTTCATCTGGAAGTAATAACAATTGGGAAATTAGGTATTGGTTCCCCATTATATTTTACGTTATACAAAAACTAATTCGTCTTAATCTATATATTTACTTCCCCTTTAAATACGCTCCAAATGCAGAAAAAAATTATTCAAAATTCATTTCCATGACGATCAGAGCTCTATTTAGCGATGAAAGGAAATCATAATTTTGATAATATTTCAGCTTTCATTTTCACACACAGGCATTATTTTGATCTATTCGAAATTGTTTGAATTGTGATGAGATCAAATTACTCACATTTAATACCATCAAGATTTTCCAATCTGGTATTAGTATTCCACCTAAATGATGGATAATAGGTGTAATTTTGTATATTACTTTGAATAAATAACCTCTATTTAAATGAATGCAAAAAAACTGGTTTAATTGGAGTACCTTAACTTCATTCGCCAAATATTTGAATGAACACATCTGAACATTCGTACATCGCTCGATTTGGAGATAGTTCTGCTCCAATTATTGGTCATAATGTAAATGAGTTTCCTTCATTATTTAATTGGTGCGATGCAATCAAGATTGATTGTGATGGTCGTATTTTCTTCTAAGAACTGTCTGAAAACATTTAGTTACATGCTCCAATTGTTCATATGAATCACCATTACTTCATAATGTGAATAGATTTCTGTATATCAGTTTATTTTAAAATTTCTTATAATCGGCAATCTTGTTTTAACTAGTTCATCTCATGCAGCCCCGTGTAAGGAGGTAGAATTTTGTGCAATTATATCGAGCATATAATTGTTTCGAAATTATCTATCGATAGCCCCTTTTATTCTTCATTTTCTAATTCTTGCTTTCAGTTGAATAGAACTTGATCTAATTCGTCTCCAATAATTTCTTTGTTTCGTATGTCGAAGTCAGTGGAGAGATAAATCTTAATAACTTCCATGAGAATGTAATATTTCAACCGATTTCGGTAAATATCGGAGTTTGAAAGCATGCAGTACTTCACGCACAGTCGGAAAATTATTATTTTGTAGTACTGCAAGGCCTTGTTTCGACATAAGCTCGCTCGGATCTTGTCGATAATCAGATGCCCTTATAGCCGTTCAGAACGATTTTGGATTGAATTGAAAATTTAAATTTTCTTTTCATTTCTTGTGGTACTGTAATATCGAAATAATAGAATTGTGATAATCCTTCTCGATCAGCATCTATCACAAAGATTATCATATCACATTAATTGCTTTCAACTCTCAATTTATAAAACTTCGAGGAAAGCACCGCGATTCTCACAAAACTTTGACTTATTAGTCTTTTTGTCGTTATTTCACACCCGCTCAATTTAAACTAGATCGTAGGATTGTTGCTATGGTTTCGGTTTAACGCTGCTCCGCTCACAAAATACCTTTTTTTGTTTTCAATCTCCTTATCATACGATTTTTACGGAGCACGGTTATGTACGTATGAAATCGATCGGAATTGTAGTTTGGAAAATCTGCAAAATCTATTCTCACAAATTCTGTTATATTTGTGGACAATTTATGGTGAAATTACAAGCCAGGCTATTTTTTTTTAATGTTAAAAAAATCTTCTTCCAATATTTTGGTGTTTTAATTGGAGATCAAACAAGCAGTGGAATCCCCATGTGTGCTGTGTTAGTTGTAGCATATCATTGGTGCAGTGGATGAATGGGAAGAGAAAAAGCATGCCTTTTGCAGTCCCTATGGTATGGCGAGAACCCACTAATCATTTAGACGATTGCTATTTTTGCCTGACAAATACTGAAGGTTATTCCAAAAAGGGAAAGCCGAAGATCGACTATCCAAATTTGCAGTCTGCAATACGACTTGTTCCTCATAATGCAGATCAACCAGTGCCGATCGCACTTTTAGATCCACAAAATGTTGTTTTGGAAGATCCTGGAGACAACGAATTATCAGGCTCCGAAAGAACAGTGCACCGACCCTACTTTTACTCCAGGTCCAGGTTATCAAAGCAACAGTCAGTACTTCTTGATTCTTGTCTTGAGGAATGGAACTTATTAGGCAACGAAGCGAAAATTACGAATTTCAGAAAAAGAAATGCCCCATTTTCTGTATTCTACAGTATAGAAATTTCGTTGTGTGCGTGTACTGATATGATAGTTAAATGCAGGAACTCGATATTGAGTATTACTCACTCCTCTGAGTGGTCGTGCAGTCAATCAGCATTATGTAACAAAAATTTGCCCGGAAAGAAGTGTATTTCAACCAGAATCTCAAAATGTTAAATTTTGACCTCTTGTAGACCCCAAAAATGTCCTTCTGCCTTCTCTTTACATTAAACTTTGGCTGTTCAAAAACTCTGTGAAGGCTATGAATAAAGATGGTGATGGATTCAAATACACAAAACAAGTCTTTCTCAAGTGAAGTTTATTTTTATTGCGCCACAGATCAGAACGACGATCAGGACGACGTTAATTTTACAAATGAAAAGCTTACCAGGCAAGAACTGGAGCATGGAACTCATTTGTTAATGTAGCAAGAAGATTTTTGGACAACAATATAGATGCAAACTACCAACAGTTAGTTAATGAACTATTAGATGCCTACAAATCGCTAGGTGACCGCATGTCATTAAAAACTCATTTCCTCCATTCACATCTGTCATTTTTTACCGAAAATTTTGGAGCTTTCAATGACGTAAAAGGGGTAAAAGGTTCCACCAAGATATTAGCACAATGGAAATTCGCTATGAAGGATATGGGATCCAGCCATAATGATGATTACTGCTGGTTTTGAAAAAGAACAGATATGACTCCTCATAAAAGGAAAAAATTGAATTTAATTAGTATTTTAAGTCGATATATTTGAACTTTGTATTTTTCTTCTTTGTGTTTGGTAGATGTAAAACTAAATAAAGTCGATATATACGGTTAAAAATTCTGCAATCATTTTTTTCAATACACATCAGATATTATAACATTAAATGTGATTCTATGAATGTAACAAGAAAATCCTATGTGTAATAGGATTTTAATCAGCTTTACGTTACAATAAAAAAATTTTTTTTTGTCGGCCAGTGTTATTTAATTCGCTATGATATGCAATTAGAGTAAGCTGTTCAGTTCCTAAAATATGACAAGAATGCTTCGTCTCGTCGTTACTGACGCCGAAACAACTTCCACCACACCAAAACAGAATTCCGTCGATCAAGCACCTTCGGGTGACTAAACGACTTTCTCTCTTTTCTCTGAAATGGGCAAGGCAAGATCAGACGACATATCTCAACATAGGCGGTTCATCACCAGTTTCCATATCTCTTCCAATATTACAAGTTTAATAATCGATCGTAACCTTAAAGGTGTCGTTTAATCGCATTGGCATTCCGGAGTGCACTCGCGCAAGGCTGGATTCCCTCTAGTAACGGAGAAAGTTGTTTGGTGTCTGACTCTGCCAAGTGTCGGAAATAAATCATGATCAAGTCCAAGGAGACGAAGAAACGAGAATTGATGAAGTTCGAGATGTTAGTAGAGCTGAACTTCCGCTCAGTTCGTAGGCTTTTCGCAGATGATCTGCTCCAAGTCCGAGTTGAAAGAAGCAGATATTGCATTTGAATATATCGAGATAAAAGCTATTTCTTGAATGCGGGAGGACCGAGATACCACTCAAGAGGGAATCATCTATATTTTCAATTTTGCGATTACATGTTTCAATTGTAAATTCTTTAAAAAATCATTGTTACGTAAGGGTAGAGCAAACTTCTTATCCAGGGTGTACTTTTTAATGGGCTAAACTTCAAAGGGAGATCATACAAGTTATTTGCAACAAAAAATTCTTCAATTTAACATTTCTGGATTTCACGAAATATTACAAGTTTTTCCATAAAATCAATTTTACTTCAGTTATCCTTGTAGCCTCATGAAATTTGACTACATATTTGGATACGGTATTAAATTTGCTACAACATGAGAAGTTCTGTGTATCAAAAAAATCTTATTGCGGGCGTGGTAAGAAGATGAATATCATGATTCTAAAGTGAACAAAATGGGTCATATTTTTCCAATGGTTTCATCGATGAAAAATTTTTAATGATGGACATGTTTTCTTTTCAGCAAAAAACATCTCATTTAGTGTGTTTTCGAATGACATATCACTTTATGTGCTAGCTGCTTGTCCTCTGCCATAATATCATGGCGAAGAAGATAACAACGAAAAGTTGAAATATTCCAAACCTAAATTTGCTCTATCTTGAAGCTCCTTGTGATTGAATATCAAAGTAAACATTGAATTAAAAATCTGACAATTTCTGTCGCTTAATAATTTTGGGTATTAGTACGTTTTCTTGAATCTAATGAATTCACTTGTGAATGTGGACAGTTCAGTGGGAGAGCATCGGACTTGTGACCAGGAGGTCCGGGTTCCAATCCTGTTCAGGTGGAAAAGAAATTTTCTAGTTGGACGGGTGTCTGCCACCATTTCACTGTTTTGTCAAAAATTAACAGTGCTGTGACCTAAAGTGGCATAAGATCGCAGTAACAAAGCCTACCCCGAACACAACTGAATTCCTAACTCGCACAAGCTGAAAAAAAGCTTCTGAGGGGTCTTCACATAAGATCTAGGAGTATCAGGATAATAATAAAAATAATAATAAAACTCAATTTATAATAAGTATTCCAGAAAAAATCTAGAAAATTATGCCTGTTTTTTCAAACATCGAATATCGCTATATGTTGTTCATTTATGGATTTGTTCAACAGCTTGTTTGAGAATTCTTTAGAATTCTTCTAGTCTTCTTCTACTCCAGAGAATAAGGAAAGAAAGAATACACAATATTTCAGAATGTAAGAAGAAATTTTTACAACAAAAAAAAAACTAGAATGAAATGACAACGTACACACTCTCCAGGAGATAAATTTACTTTGAATAGTATAACGAACAAACTAAAATTCAAAATTAAAGAAGCAAGCGGAAAATTATTCAATGAGTATGTCACTAATCTGAATAGTATGGAAACCCATCAAAAACTTGAAAAGACCAAAGAAACTTATACCACCGTTGCACAACATAATAGGATCAACGATGAAATGGACAAGCACCGACCAAGAAAAGGCACAAATATTTGCTGAACATTTGGTTAAATTGTTCACTCCAAATGATAACATAATTGATAACGATATTGGAAGAGATCTGGTGGAAATTCCAGCCTATACCAAAAATCACTATGAAGTAAGTTCAAAATGAAATAAAATACCTGAATATCAGAAAAGCTTCAGGAAATGATAAAATTACACCGAAAAGGATCAAGAAATTGCCAAGGAAAGGACTGTTGGTAATTACTTACATATTCAATGCCATCCTTAAACTGAACTACTTGCCAGTACAGCTGAAAGCAGCCGAAATTATACTTGTTCCTAAACCAGGTAAAAATGCAAACACCATCACATCCTATCGACCAATTAGCTCACTCCCAGTTCTATCAAGAATCTTAGAAAGTCTGGTGCTTCAAAGAATAAACTCCGACCCAAATACAGAGGAGTGGATACCAGATCATCAGTTTGAATTCCGATCAAACTACTCCACAATACAACAAATTTATGGAATTAACCAAGAAATAAGTAAAGCGCTTGAACACAGGCAATACTGTACATAAGCTTTCTTGGACGTAAGTCGGGCTTTTGATAATGTCTGACATCCTGGTTTGCTCTATAAAATCAATAAATGTATGGCTGGTTGTTATTATGAATTATTGAAGTCCTATCTTAGTGAAAGTCCTCATACCATATTGTGAACTTTCGCAGATGATACAGGAATTCTAGCTGTTGACGAAGTTACACAAAATGCCACTAATAAATTACAGGTAGAATATTCATTGTTATTTTTATTTTTTAAATGTGAAGTAGGGTTGATGAGTTTTCCATTGTAGGAATTCTAAATTGCTTTTTGAAGATATTCTGCATGTTTTAGGAATTTGTTGTTTTTAAAGAAGTTTGGTGGAATTTTGTTTTCATAAAACAAGTTACGGAACAAAATTTTGTACCCTTCAAGTATTTATTTAGTAATTTTAATTAATAATTTATATTTCTTTGAATTCTTTCCTAAGACATATATTTAATTTAATTCTGAAAGTTTTTGAATAAAATTTTTTAAAATAACATTTGTCGGAGGTTAGCAGAATAAATCTGTATGATTTTTAAAATTTGGTCAACATATTCTTCTGAACCAATATTTCTTTGGAAAAAATTTTTAGAAAACTCTGAACCTTAAATGAATGAATCGAAGTTATCAGGTGCTTACCAATTAATTATCATGTGATACCTATCCAAAAACCAACATGGCACTTAACACTGTGAATTTTTTGAGGAAAAAAGCAAAATCATTCATTCAAGCCAGAGAATCCAGCAAAAACTTCATGATCTGTGCTTTAACCCCAGGTTCTAAGTTACAACCTAAGAAAATTGATGTGTGATTGATTACGCTGATGTTCTCTAAATTGCCCATTTGAAATCTAGTTACCTATTACCACAAAAAATACGGGAAACCACAAAGTTCATAACAATATCGAATCAGTAAATGCAACAGGATTTGTTGATAGCTTTACTCACAGTAATCAAGCAACAAATATGTTCAAATGTTAGAGCGGTCAAATCAAGACTGCATTATTTCCTCTTTCGATAATTGGAAAATCACAGAAGAGTTCCTTGATCGCCGACAAATATACCACTTTATACCGTTTCAGCGGATGTTCTTTGGCTTCTGGCCTCATAGATTTCGTTATTACAGCGAGCTGAATAGGTTACATACGCGCTGTATACACAAATGATACGTTTGTCGGATGGTAATGCGATACCTCTTGATTAGCCATGACCAAGCAAGTGATTATGCAACAATGAACATCTTGAATCGTCAATTGGAGCGCAAATTGAATCCGGAAAAAAAGAGCCTTCGGTCGAGCTACTCGAATGCAAATCATACCCGTTAATGTCCATTTTCCTTTGTGGTCGCGAAATTATCATAAGCCTGACTAAGGGGGTTTCAGACCGCGATTAAAACATAATTCTGTATTCATCTGGAAACGAAGTCATTCGAGCTTAAATCAATATAAGCGGCCCGATTCTGAAGTTTCGCGAAACGAAGGATATTGGGATCAGGCGGAGAATTTGATGAAAGGAATAATATTATTACTTTTTTCCGTTTATGGGCGCCCTTTGGTGCTTCGAAATCAATCTATTCGACTTTATTAACTCATTATTGCCAGAAAAATTCTGTTCCTGCAGATTTATCCAGCAAATAGATCGGACTGTAAAACTGAGCTTTGTGAACGATTTTCAATTCAATATTTATTTTGAAATGAGGAAGTTTGAGATCATTACCAATTAGTTATATAGAAAGATCAGAGTATCTTTTATGAAACGAGTATTTGTTAGCATTGGTTAGGTTCTGCTTGAATTCTATGATGAATGAAATCTATGAAGTGATTGTTGATGTATTTTCAAAATCGCCAACGAGCTGATTCATTGTACCCAGAAATAAAAATCCAAAGGAGTAAGATCCGGCGAACGAGGTGGCCATGCTGTTGATCCTCCTTGACCTATCCATCTTTTCAGAAAAGCAACTACTTATCCCCCTCTATGTGGAGATACTACAAACTTCTAACAATGTTGAGCTTAACGTCATGAATAAATTCGAAAAGATTGTGTTCCAAACAATTTCTATATACATTAAAATGGACATTTATAACACGCACTGACATCAAATCATTGTTAAAAATCCCACCCCCAAATGTTGACATTGAAAAGTTGCTGAAATTGTCTCTGTCTAATGCCATGTGGATTTTGTAATGTTCACACATCTTCTTCATGCTGTAGAGCATTTCCAGTATCTGGAGCTTGTATATTTCGTCCTCCGAACACCAACGGAAGCCAGGAACAGCTTCTAATAAATTTTTCTATTTTTCTAGGTATATTCACTTCAGTTAAGTCCGTGAACAGGATCACCTGTTTTTCGAAGTCTTCGGAATGATCCACTAAATACTGTGTCTATTTGGATACTTCTTCTTCTTCGGTATTCTCGTTCTCATTGTTTATTCAGAACGTACGGATAATGTCAAATGACTAATTAAAATAACACAAGTTGCCATATAAAAATAATAATGATTTTTATTGCCATAATTATAAAGGGTGTTTCAACGGGAACACCCCATTTTTAAATTGACATTACTCACGCACGGCAGCCATTGTTTATTTGTGACATTGACATTTGCATTTGTTGTGATTTCACAGAAGGTAGAAGCCATGTTGTTTTGACATTTCTATTCAGTAAGCATTGACAATCGTGGAATCGTGGAAAGATTCACGCCGCAACAACGTTTACAAATTTTTGAAATTTATTTTCAAAATCAGTGTTCTTTTCGCCAAACCTATACAGCAGCTTATTCGTAGAACTATCGATAGATTTCGGACAACATTTTCTCTACTCGATGCAACAACAACAAGACAAAGAACTGTACGTACAGAAGGAAACATCGCTGCTGTAATTCATAGTGTTAATGATGATCCAGATTTGTCTATTCGTCGACGTTCACAACAAGTTGGACTCTGTGCATCCACCACAAGGAAAATTTTGCGTAATGATCTTGGTCTACACCCATACGAGATCCAACTGGTTCAAGAACTAAAGCCACTTGACCATAATAAGCGTCGTTTGATTGGGCCCTAGAGCAGCTTAAAGTTGTTCCACTTTTTTATCGTAAAATTGTGTTTAGTGATGAAGCTCATTTCTGATTGAACAGCTATGTAAACAAGCGAAATTGCCGTATATGGAGTGAAAACAACCCTCAAGAAGTTCTGGCATTGCCATTGCATCCTGAAAAAGGCGTTGTATGGTGTGCTTTACATGCTGGAGGCATCAGCGGTCCATATTTCTTTAAAAACGATGCTGGAGCTAATGTTACAGTAAATGGTGCTCGTTACATATCGATGATCAATGATTATTTGTTTCCAAATTTGAATGGTATCGACCCAGAAGTGTTTTGGTTCCAACAAGATGGTGCTTCACCTCATGCTTCTACCGTAACAATTGATTTATTGAAAGAAAGATTTGGCGAAAACATTATTTCGAGAAATGCTCCAATTAATTGGCGTCCAAGATCATGCGACATAACTCCACTGGATTATTTTCTGTGAGGTTATGTCAAGTCATTGGTTTATGCTGATAAACCAGAAACAATAGACGCTTTGGAAGCCAACATAACTCGTGTTATTGTTGAAATAAAGCCTGAATTACTCGAAAAATTGGTCCAATTTGGTCTGGTCGAATGCAGTTCCTCATAAATTAGTTTTAAAAAATAGATGTCATAAAATTATCTTTCAAATAAAAAAAATTTGGCTTCAATCTTAATTTTAATGTGTTTTATTTCGATTTAAAGTTCAATCACTCTAAAAAAACATCTGATATATTGCATGTATCAAAATTTTAGAGTAGTTGTTTGTAAGCATCTATGATAACGATACGCGTCATGTGAACAACTCAAGATAATAAATGGAAACCTACATATATATGTCTTTCATTTAACTAAAACACATAATAATGTTTCACAAGGAAAATTTCCGCGCGTGGTATTTTCGTTTGTCAGCCTTCTTTCAATTGGAATATGAAAATTTATTTTTTCAGATGCTTGTTTGTATCTTCTGAACGAAAACGAAAATGTTTGAAATTAGCAAACGCCCTCTATTTGGGTGAATTTTGCTTCTTGTTAAAAATCTTTCGTAGGAACTGTATATCTATATCTCTACGGTATCCCAGTAGCAAGATGGTCATCAAAGATGATATTTTTTTTTTCTTATAAAGTTGTTTGAGATCCAAACGGAACGAAAATAGCATTCCGGCCTCATCTCTCCAGATTTCCATACATTCCTTCAAAAATCATAAATCACCATTATCTACCCCCCGTCGTGGTCTGTAACTCTCCACCTATACTTCTAGATTCTCCGGTATGGATTTCCCTAAGGCTTATTTCAATCATCTCCTCAAGGTATATTATTATGTTATTACTGAGTCCAGGCTTCAGGCTGAAAACGATATATGAAATCGTATGAGTTTTCCCGTTGCTTTAAACTGGCCTCAACGTATGAAGGCCCATAAACTTGATAGATTGGGGACCGAAGATTCGCGTACTTCAAAGCAGATTCCGCTAGATTACAGGTCTTAGTTTTTCCCTCACGTAGCCAGCTTTCCATACCCGTATTTATCCCGCTGAATTTTCCTCTCGGCAACGCATTTTTCAAGCTGTAGACGTGGTAATTACTCATCCATCTGGCTCCACACACGCATTTACGCAGCAGGAATATACGAGGGTCGCCTTTTTACTATTTTATGTTCATGTCTGTTTCCCCATAATTTTCCGGGTTGCTGTAGTCGTAAGGGCATGCGGAATCCTTTTGGGTGATTGTCCATCGACTCTTTTGTCGAAATATTTCTTAACGGGTGATCGAACTATATGCCATCCTTGAAAGAGACAACAAAAATTTCAACAAGAAAACTCTTGATAATAATTGGATAAGATTTTATGTTATTACTGCAAAATTAGAAATGAAACTATATTTAGAGTTATCCTATATTACGAAGTTTTTTAGTGTTTCACTCTCTTTTTTTAGGGTATAGTGAAATGCGTTCCACAAGTTTGTATTCCACATATAGCACCACAAATCTTTTGCACTCAGTACATTATGATATTTAATACTGTAGTTTCTGTTACATTTATAGAAATAAACTTTGTCATTTCAATCATGCTTAATCCTATCTTTCTGTGAAAGTGAGGACAAGAATCGATTAATATTACCTTAAAATAAAATATGATTGAATAACTGAGTTAATATATTAACAATCAATACTAACTGAGGATGATGAAATAATTGATGAAAATTTTGTTTACTTGAATACCAATTAATTTGCAATCTGCAGAAGAATAAAACAGGAATTTTTATGTGAAAATTGCACGTCTGTTATAAGAAAATAATAAGGAATATTTTATCCAAATCTCCATTGCTACATTTTTCAAACTGGTAGTTTATGAATACCAAGCTGTATATTTTCACACGAATTAAAGTGTTATTCAGTGAGAGTGGGTAAATGATAATCTGCCCTGGAGAATAGGCCACATGCCTTATTAACGGATTCTCCATTTCATGGTCCGGATTTCACAGCGCTATTTCAATGACATATTTCGAACAGAACTGTGATCCAGAGCCTCATATGTTTAGTTGAAGGTTAGCCATTTGAAAATATGGATAATTAATCTACTGATGAACGTGTAAAAATTGTAAAAACTCATTACAAAAACAATGATTCTGTAGTTAGTACGTTTTGTGCATTACGGGTAGATTATGGTCGACATAATCGTCCATCTGAACGTACAATTGGTAACACTGTGAAAAAATTCGAAAAGACTGGATCTGTTTCTGATGTCTCAAGGCCCACACATCATAGAAATGCACGTTCAACCGAAAATATTTCTACTGTATCTGAAAATGTTGAAGGACATCCAAATTTCTCAATTCATCGATATTTGGTCCTCTCTTACGCTTTGGCGTATTTTGCATCTCCATCCTTATAAGGTTCAGTTGACACAAGAACTAAAGCCAGCTGATCATAGACTGCGTAGATCATATGCCAATTGGGTGCTTGAACTACAACGTTTGAATGACGCACATTTTTCATAAGGTGAAAATCCTCATGTGACTGCTGAGAGACCATTACATCCACAAAACGTCACTGTATGGTGCGCAATTTGGTCTGGTGGAGTGATTGATCCGTGCTTTTTTGAAATTGAAGGTGTCACTCAAACCCTCAATTCTCATCGCTATAGAGAAATGATGACCGATTTTTTTTTGGCCTGAAATTAATGATATGGAATTGGAACAGATGTTGTTCCAGCAAGAGGGTGCAACAAGCCACATAACACGACCCCTTTTGGCTTTATTGCAAGAAACATTCCCGGGACGCGTAATTTCTTGTTTTGGCCATGTGAATTGGCTACCAAGATGTAGCCTTTGGATTTTTTTGTGGGGTTATGCGAAGGATCTTGTTCATGAATCCTGAGACTATTGTCGATCTGAAAACCAACATTCGTCAAGTTATTGGTGAGATATTACCCAAAATGTGCCGCTGAGTCATCGAAAATTACCTCACAAGGATCGAGTCCTGTAAGAGATCAGGCGGAGGACATTTAAATGATGATTTCACATATAATGGCAAGGTCCAAGCATTATATTGAAATAAAAAATTGATCCATATTCTACATAAAAGTGTGTTTTACTAACGTTTACGTTCGGAAGCACAAAATGGATAACCCTGTATAAGTGTATCAAGTTTTTTCGCGCGTGTTCTATGGAACAGTACGCTATCGTTTTACCCAAACGTCTGTAATTTTTTAATATTAATCCGCAAATGGTCTGAAACAACTAGGATGAGTCATTGATGAAGAATCAGAAGTAATTCTTTCCCTTCGTAAACATTCTAACTTTCGAATGGATCGAACTATAAATTTGAATCTTTCAAAGTAGGTTTGGGGTTTAAGTATCTCGGTCAAGTTCCTTAACGGACAAAACTGATCCAATAGTTTCGCAGTTATTCATATATGAAACTTTTTTCCATTAAAAAATGCTAACTTCCGTGCGAAAAAACCTATGCACCCGAAATTTTCAGGTATTTTTGTAATCTGAATTATTTTCAAAAATGGACCGAATCGGTTCAATCGTTCCTAAGTTATAATCATGTAAAATTTTATTTAGTATTATTAGTTATTATTTAAATGTGAAATAACGACACAAAAACTTATGCATAATTTCGCGAAGATAAAGTGTAAAAGGTATATGAAGTTTTCGTCGACATATTCTTTCTATATTCTTCTAGACAATATGTAATGATGCAGATCGAAGAGAGAAGGAGCCTTTTAATCATGTCTCTTTTAATTCAATGGGATTTTTTGTTTCTACAGAAGACCATTTCTAAAATTACAAAAATTGACAAAACACGGAATTATGTGTTTTATTCATATTCATGTTGAGCAAGTAGGCAAAAGCTTTCGACCTCACGTCAGTGTTTTTCACTATTTCTCTGGTAATTCGTAAAACTGGTCAACAGTTTCATAGCTGAAGCTATCTTTGATTAAATGGCTTCGTTGGTGTATAAAATAGATATTATTGCTGAGAAAATAATAGAAAACATTAAAGTATGGTTTATGACATAATGTGTTCATCACTTTATATTTGAAAATGCACTAACAGTGAGTGGTGAGAGTTATCAGACTTTTTTAGCTGAAATTGAATGAAATTGTTTGCAATATATATTTTCTAGAAAAGATGTGATGTGCACCATCACATTTTTTGAGTCTATATTTCCAGAAATAAGTTTTTCTTATATTCAGAGTAATTTTCCTATAGCTTTATAAATAGGGCAGTTTTTGCACATAATTTCCATGGGGTTTGACGAGGAGGAATTTGGAGTAAACTTTGACCGAAGATTATGGCTGAAGAATTTTATAATCGTTTTCTCCTGAACCACCTGAGAGTAAGTAAGTATTTCAGAAAAATCTCCATGAAATTATCCTAGTATAGGCAGAATTTTCCGCCTTTTCAAATGATATACACTGAATTTTGATTAAAATGATAGTTTTCAAGCTATGTTGTGTTTTTAGTAGAAAAATTGTGTAACGTTATAAAATAGTAGAATCTTGACGCAAAATAATTAGACACTAGTCTATAGGAACTCTTTTGTTGCAAATTGCCTGTAAAATCACATTGGGAAATTTGGCCAGAGACAATTTGGGTCCCTGCCATACCTTCTTTATGTACCATGTCCTCTCAGAACGTTGGTTACCATCAGTGATATCTGTATTAAGTTTACAGCTCTCCTAAACATATAAATCGCGCAAATTCTTCAGCCAGAACGTTCCTCTTCTTCCTGCAGCTCGCCTGCCTTCTATTTTTCCTTGCATGATGTTCTGCAATAGTCGATACTTATTATGCCTCATTAAGTGTCCAAAATATTCTAGCTTTCTCTTCTTTATCTTATTCATGATTTTCGGATCCTTATTCATCACCTCCCTCATTCTGATAATACTAACTTCATACAACCACGTTAATCTCAACATTTCCCTATAGCACCACGGCTCAAAAGCATCCAACTTTATCATTTCGATGTTATTCATTGTTCAAGCCTCCATCCCGTATAGGAAGGAGTATCGAAAACACATAACTAGAAAAAACTAAATAATAATAATAATATATAATACCTCTACTGCAAAGTACTCTCTTCATATTTCTGAAGCTAGGTCGGGTTTGTTCGATTCTTGATCTAATCTCACTTATGTTTCTCCAGTCCCTGGTTACTTGACTTCCCAAGTATCTGTAGCTGGTCACTTGTTCGAGGTGTCTCTCACTTTTATTTTGATGTTGGTGTTTTTAGATGTAACCCTGCCATATGCCATGGTTAAATTTTGATATTTTGATCTTACGATATATTTGGATTACCTGTTATCATTTTTGACAATGACTGCTGATCGATATCACCTGAACAGAAAAATGGTAGACTACACAGGCTGGATTTTAATTTAAGACCATTCGTCGGTTTATGTCTAACCACTAAGCTAGAACGCACATGATTATTGTTTCAAGTCTATGTCACAGTATCACGAGCGGTTTGCGATAAAACCAAGAAAGTTTTTGTTGTATTCTGTGCGTTAATTAAGGCGTTAGTTAACAAAGTACATATAATCTGGTTGTCCACTCATACTTCTGTTACCGTAAACATTAGAATTATCTTTCTCACATACATATATGTTATTTGGAGGAGCTGCCATCGTTAAATACTCCTAATTTCCCAAACGGAAACGTTTATTCTCGGACGACCCTGTACAAACAAGGAGAAAATACACGCACATCCCTCCCAGCGTTTCGGCTATTCGGAGTGCACCAAGCGAAACCTCTTACTTCTTCGAAGGCACTTCCTCTGGCAACCTCATTTCTAACTCCATGCCCGGCTATGTACCGTAACTGAACTTCTTCTTCAGTATCGCAGACACCTGTGACCGACGCATCCGACGACGGCGATTCATTCTTGTCCGCGACGTTCGATTGTTTCGCGCGCCGCTCTCTCGATTTTCGGGGAATTTAAGCGCGTCCGCGGTGCCAGATACCACGGTTAACTTTGTCGCGGTGCGACAGATTTGCAGTTTCTGTGTTTTTGCCGGGATTTGTTTGTGATATGTGTGGTTGTTTCTCTTATGAGCAGTAAATTGTGCACTTTTGGAAATCGGGGCCAACAAATGTTGCTTATACCGGACATAACGTTGCCGCAGGTGAGGAAAATATCAGTGATGAATTATAGATTGTACACGGGGAATGTAGTTCATGCAAAAATATAATTGGTAACTACATGTGTATCGTGATTGTGGATTGAAGAAATTGCAAATAGTATGATGGGACTTTTACTTTTCTTGTTTGCGGATCGTTTGCGTACGTGCTCATTACCTATATATCGTATGAACTGGACTTAACGTAAATTGGTAGTTGTTGAACGTAATGAACCGGAGAAGGAATAAATACGCTCTTCAGTTTAAAATAAGATCCTATATTTTCATCTGAAGGAATTAGGCGTGTAACAAAAAGTTTTCTGCTCTCGGTGGTATTTCGTAATTGAAATATTTTATGTTTTCAACTTGAGAAATGAAAAATTTTCTGTCACATCCAATGATAAAAGTTCTCTAGCAGATGCTATTTTGGAATGAACCTATCTCCATCTAAATTTTCCCGTGGTTGAAGCATACTCAGCTGATATTTTGAACTGTTGTCAGCATATTCAAATTTCATTGAAGTGACTTTTTCTGTGCTCTTGGTGCAATGATTTTCATAAAAGTTACCATAATCAGTATTCATTCTACGTGATTCTAGATCTAAGTAGCTGATTCAGAGAATTTCTGATGGAGATACATATTTCTGGATACAATTAATGTTTTTCACCTATTCACGAAATCGTTTTGTGTAGTTGGCCTTTAAACTTACTCTACAAAAACTATCTAATTTTTTTGGCAGTGTACGGACATACAGCATGGCCTGCTAAAGGTATAGGCAGAAATAAATTTAAGGGGACTTCCCAATGCAATCGCTTGAGATAATTTTCGACAAAAGATTCTCAAAATACAGACGTTAGGATGAAATTACTCATGCTCTGCTTCAAGCGCGTGAGCTTCAACATATTGATGGTTTGAGTTCCAAAAAAATTTGGTCACAAGTTATAAAAGTCAAGTGAAAAACTTATGTTGTATGCTTATCAGCTAGATTATAACAGTTAGTGTTGTAGTCCTGAAATGTCCTAAATAAAATATTAATAAAATATTTTGCTCTATTTGAATTTTTATACTTCGAATTATAAAATGTGAAGTTTTTTCATTAATAAGTAGTGATTTATGATATTTGGTAGAGATTAACCGAATAAATTCATTTGAATATGAAATTTTTTCATTGCACGATTCCGAAGATTTATTATTTGAAGAAACTCAGTTGAGGGGTCTATGAGATATACAAATCATAATTCTGAAGATGAACCGTAATTCACGAAATTGAAGCAAGTGTTGTTTTATGTCTACTCCTACCAGGTCAGTACATTTCATTTACATATTTACATTTTGTGAACTTTGTACCGGAATGATCCACAATAGACTAAAGATTTATAATTAAATTTGATATGCTCGGCTGTTTGTAAGCATGATGGTTTGTTATTCCCAGACTATATTTCTCAAACTTAAATGAAAAGTTCAAGTTCGTGAAATTTATAAATGTGCGCATAGGGTGAAGAAGTATGCTTATTAATATTTTTTACATATTGATGCATTGAAAAATATAGATACAATGAGGTTGAAATCGGTTATTCAATAAATAATTGTGTCAAGATTATCATATTGACAGCAAGAAAGAGCTCAACCCAAAATTTTCATTTATGTCATAACGACATAAATGGGACTATTTTGATTTACAGATAATGAATTCAGTCTTCGAAACCTCTACAAATTTAATTTAAAAAATATCTTTCAAACTTTTTAGAATTAAATTGAATAAAATGCTTTGAGAACACTGTTTCACTTATAGACATATACATACAATTATCAACACATGTGAGCTGCAATAAACAATCAAAGGAAAACAAAAGAATGTTCCACATAAAATTGAAAGAGGTTTTTTTTTATTTCCCTCTTAAAGAAATAGATAGCACATTCTCCAGAATGAGAAATAAAGTATATCTACATGACATTCACTGAATATTCTATTCGAAAGTCGACTCTGATAAATGTGGTCAACCAGTTGAGCACCATTTAAAAAGGAAGGCTATTTCACAGAAAAATGTCGAAAAGAAGATATGATCATAGACTCAATATCTGGAAACTGTGTGAAAATGAAGTGTAAAAATACAAATTATAAACATATCAAACAAATATAGATTCTATTTTTCGATTTATTCTCAAAAATGGTTCGAAAAACCATATAATGTTGGATACAGATTCTAGGAGGTCACAATTCAAGTATATCAAAGTTCTTAAGTATCGGGTGTTTTTTTAGAGTGATAAAACTTTAAATTGAAATAAAACACGTTTAAATTACGATTGAAGCCAAAGTTTTTTTATTTGAAAGATAATTTCCTGACATTTATGTTTTAAAAATGATTTCTGGCATATGTCCACCACGAGTAGCTCTGAGGAACCGCATTCGACCAGACCAATTTTGGACCACTTTTTCGAGTAATTCAGGGCTGATTTCATCAATAACACTAGTTATGTTGGCTTCCAAAGCGTCTATTGTTTCTGGTTTATCAGCATAAACCAATGACTTGACATGACCCCGAAGAAAATAATCCAGTGGAGTTATGTCGCACGATCTTGGAGGCCAATTACTTGGACCATTTCTCGAAATAATATTATCGCCAAATCTTTCTTTCAATAAATCAATTATAACGGTAGCAGGATGAGGTGTAGCACCATCTTGTTGGAACCAAAACACTTCTGGGTCGATATCATTCAAATTTTGAAACAAATAATCATTGATCATCTATCTGTAACGAGCATCATTCACTGTAACATTAGCTCCAGCATCGTTTTAAAGAAATATGGAACGATGATGCGTGTAAAGCACACCATACAATGAATTTTTCAGGATACAATGGAACCTGCAGAACTTCTAGAGAATTGTTTTCACTCCATATACGGCAATTTTGCTTGTTTTCATAGCCGTTCAACCAGAAATGAGCTTCATCATTAAACACAATTTTACGATAAAAAAGTGGATCAACTTCAAGCTGTTCGAGGGCCCGATCAGCAAATAAACGACGCTTATTATGGTCAAGTGGCTTTACTTCTTGAAACAGTTGGATTTTGTGTAGACCAAGATCTTTATGCAAAATTTTTCATGTCAGAGTCCAACTTGTTGTGAACGTCGACTAATAGACAAATCTGGATCATCATTAACACTATGACTTACACCAGCGATATTTTCTTCTGTACGTATAGTTCTTTGTCTTGTTGTTGTTGTTGCATCGAGTAGAGAAAATGTTGTACGAACTTTATCTATGGTTCGAAGAATAAGTTACTCTGATGGACGATTATGTAAACCATAAATTTCACGAAGTGCTCTATAAGTTTGGCGAATAGAACACTGATTTTGAAAATAAATTTCAACAATTTGTAAACGTTGTTGTGGCGTGAGTCTTTCCATGATAATTTGTCAATGCTTACTGAACAGAAATGTCAAAACAACATGGCTTCTACCTTCTGTCAAATTACAGAAATCCCTATGAAAAGTTCTATCACTCTAAAAAAAACCCCCGATAAATAATTGTATAGAATTGGAACTGCTGTTTCTGTTTCTAATTATTCCATCAATTAGTCCATACTTATCGGGTTTTTTTAGATGTACTGTTCAGTTAATTGAATATATAGTTTTCAAAAGTTAAATACGAGTGCAGATACTCTTCTAATAGTTTCACGAAGAAAAATTACTGCAGATGTTCTACTAATTTTTATATGATAATTTAAGAATTCGCTTCAGAATTACGTTCATACTAACCCTTTGAAAGAAAAAAATATATAAAATAATAATAATAATAATATTGATATTTTGCACATTGAGAATGGAGTTTTGAAATTGAAATAAAAAAATATATAAGATGAATAGACATAAATAATGATAATGAAACAGACGAAATTTTCTCGAATCCCTCTTTTCAATTTTTCAATAGATTAGTTCGAATATGATTCTTGAGGAAATACCTGAAAATTTGTGGAACAGTTAGCTGAACATCCGTTTTGAAACATTAGGAATTTCTGGATCACAACATTTTTGACTTCATTGATGACGTAGAGTTCAACATTGTTGGAAATATGTGGTATTAGCACGCTGCTGCACCGCCACATAAAGGAAGATGAGTTGTTGCTAGGTTGAATGAATATTTTCTGAAAAGATGGATAGGTTAAGGGAGATCAAAAGCGTGACCACCTCGTTCGCCGGATCTCAAACCTTCAGATTTTAATTTGTGAGGACATATGAAGAAGCTTGTCGATCACGTTGAAATCTCAACTTATTGATAATTATTTCATAGAATTCAAGATGCAGCTAACCAAATAAATAAGAAACGATCGAAATCTCATCCGTCGAATATAATAGGGCCAAACTAAGAACACTTGTCGGAATTATGACAGGTCACTGCAGACTGAAAGCCCATTTGCACAAAATCGGTCTGGTTGAAGACGATGAATGCAGGCTGTGTCTTGAGGACACTGAAGCAGCCATGCACATCGTCTCAGAGTGCCCAGCGGTAAGTCGCATCAGATTCGAGGTCTTTGGCCAGGCTTTTATAGCCCACAGCGAACTGAAAAAATTACTCAAGAAACAAGATTATCGGTTTTATCCAAAAACTGGATCTCGTCGGGGAGATATAAATTAGGGGTGAACCACAATAGTCCGTGCGGACGCAGTGGTAGGGTGGACAGATGCCCACTCGCCATAAATAACATAACGTCAATTCTTAAATAATATAGCAGAAATGTATTTCATCTATAATGCTTTTTATGAACTTGACTTAGTTCTTACAAGTGGGGAAATTTATCCAATGCTTTTTACGTCAAATTAGGTGTTTTCAATTTTTTTATTTACTCGGATATCGAAAACATGTGATAGGAAATAAGATCCTGTTATTTTTTCCATTTTCCTGTCGTTCTGATCGATGATCCATTAGGTGCTCCAAAAATAAAATAACACTGAATTTCCCAGAGTTATCTCTAACGAAAGTAAATTGTCGCGCAGCTAACACGTCGAGGACGGCACAAAAGAATTCAATAACAAGACAAATTAGATGATCAATTGATACCGCATTCTCCTATCTTCTTCTTTTCCGGCGACAAACAGTTTTTCACTTGTTTTTTCGTTCAACGCCATATCCGCCTATTCTATTTCCCGAATCTCCACCTGATTGGAAATCCTGCATTATGGGATATTTTCAGTTTTTCAAGGAATTTGCTGCCAGTTGGTTGAGAAATTTGAGCGGAATGGGATATCTGACATTTCGGCTGATTGAATTCTCTCAAATCACCACATCTTTCCTGGAATCTATAGCCTCATATAATCTGATTGATTGAGTTGAAATATAAATGGAGTAAAATGAAAAGGAAAAAATAAAAAGAGGTTTTTTCCTGAAAGAAGGATTATTACAAACTTTTTAATTCCATACAGATTTTTTCTGTTAACCTCCTACAAATTTTAATTACAAAAAAATTTTTTATTAAAAAACTTTAAGAATTAAATTAAATAAATGTCTTAGAAACACTGTTTCAATTCAGTAGATATATAGAATTAACACTCATTACGCAGTACCAAAAGGGAATAAAAGAATTCATAGAAATATAAATTATAAATTAAAATTACTAAATAAGAAATTAATAAATTAATAATAATTTATTCTATACGTCTAAATTGAAACAGTGTTTCTAAGATATTTATTAGGAGTGCAAATAAGTACATGTAGATGGCGCGGCACGGAGTTTCGGTTAGCTTTCGCAGATGATAACCGGCTTAAAAAATAGTTTGGAATTCAAGAACAACATAACCTATTAATATCATTGATTTTATATTGGTAAAATATAATTTTTATAAGTTGAAAATGTCAAAATTTGAGCCAAGTAAGCGTCATTTGCGGGAAATATTAGTTTACTTCTTTGATTTAAAGAAATCTGCTGCTGAGGCGCATCAATTGCTCGTAGAAGCATATGGTGAGGGTGCTTTGAGTGAGAGAACGTGTCGAGAGTGGTTTCAAAACTTTAAAAACGGTGATTTCGACGTAGAAGACAAAGATCGCAGTGGAAGAAAATTAGGAAAAATAAAGTAGAAAAGTTCGTTGGTATGTTTGAGTTTTTCATTTCAAAACATATAAATTTATTTTATTTGTTTGGTAATGTGCCATGGAAATCCAGCTGATTATTTTAATTCATTCTGTGAGTTACGTATTCATTCTGAAGTATTATAATCAGGCGAATAAGTTTTATTCATGTTGTATAAAGAAGTTTTTTATATTGTCCATTGATTTTTTTAAATCGGTTTTATTATTTTTATATTTACCGAGGAAGGACAGATTGCTCGTTTCTTCCGATAATTTTTCATCCGCACCAATTTCTGTGCAATATTACAATTTTTTTGTATCCCTCTTTCATAAACTCATTCACAGTTATTGGGCGTTCGACTCGTAAATTCGTCAATTCAGCAAAATAAATTGCCAACGTGAATAATTGTTTGCAGATTTCCAGAAAAGCAATAATTTTTCTTGCGAAGTTTCCTGTAAGGCGGGAAAAATATAAAACTTTACGTGTTTGTGGTTCCAATTAAGTCCAGGGAGATTTACGAGCTTGTGTTTATTAAATCCACCAGTGGTAAAATATGATCATGAGGTTCCCTTCAGAAACAGAAGAAAAATATAATAAATCCCTGAGTTGTTAAAAAATTTTTGGAAGTCTGTTGATAATGTTTTCCTCAACTTCCGTCGTAAAATGATGGAAAAAATATACAGCAGGGTAAAAAAAATGTTTCAGTATACTTTTACTTTGATTGCTATTTAAATTTACCTGTTTTTTGGTTTTGAGCCTTAATTTAAAGGTTAGTCAAAGAATAATTAGAATATTCCTAGTGGAACGAATAACTTCACTGTAGATTTCTCAAGACTATGCTCTAGATGGTCAGAACTAAAATCATTTTCAACTCAATCTGGTAAATTATCAAACTTTAATCAAAATGAACGAATTGCTGTATCAGTGGTGGATATGTAAAACCTGATTTGAATCTTGATGATTAAAGTAAAACAACTTAATTTTTTGCTAATTTATTTAATTTCACAACAATTGAGTCAGGTGAGTATGCTACTGTACCAGTACTATACTCACCTGACGTTGTTAATCATCAAGATCAGAACATCAAGATGTATTTCCGACAAGTAGAGACCGATAGAATCAAACATTTAATTTGAATCTATTTGAAGTGAAATTTTCAAATATCTTCGTCTATTTTAAATTTAAAAAAGGCGAAATTCACTGATGTGAATTCAGAAACTTTTTCACTTTTAGTCAATAGTTCATTTCCACTAAAATATTATATAATGAATAAGAACACAGAATTCTTTATTCTGTCATCCGAAAGTTAAATAAACGTTATTTTTTGAAATTTCAGGACTATCCTTCTGAGAAAAGGGGAAATCCCTGGAAAATAAAAAATACGTGGTTAAAAGGTTGCTTCGTTCTTTGACCTGCATCATTACATATTGGCACGAAACAGTGGGAAAAGAATACATTGAACGTTTCCTTATTTCACATCTAAATACTAAATTCAATCTCTATCATATTATCGATCCTCACAAAATTTTGCGTAAGTCTCCGTGTAATTAACATACTCTCAAATACCAAATTTCATTTTGATGGGTGCAGCTGTTACGCAGTATTGGGAAAATAAGAAAAAATTTCAACTGTGAAGAACTGCGGGTTCATTATATCGATTTCACCCCTCAACAAACTCAACAGAATTGATTTAGGCCTCAAATCTACCCTGAAAGTTTTAAGTTTCTAATTTTTTCTGACCGAAAGTGTTAACCGGGCCGTCCAAACAGAATTACTTTTGACCCCGGAATCTATCAATGAGTCCAACCTAGTCGTTTGAAAGTGATTACGAGTAGATCTTGGTTAGTTTATCGAATTCCAATATATTATCGATTGAAGTAGTACAGTTTATAGCAAAATTTTCCATTGTTTGAATAAAAACTCAGAACCATGGAGTAATGCAATTTTCAGAAAACTATGCTCGAAATTTACTTAGATATGTAGTTGTGACCCCAATGGGCCTCACAAATTTCTGCATAAATATTTGAATAGTTATTGGACATTTAAAAACTTGTTATATAATAACAACTGGCTCTGAATTTTTGAAGATTTTGAGCCAAAAAGCATTTTACATTGGCATTCTTTTAGGTTTGATCTAAAAATCTCTGCAGTTATCAAACTCGTTGGTTTTTTTCCCTTGAGAGTTATCTTGGGTACAAATTTCTGAATATACAAAAGTTTTGCAATTGTGAGAAAAGCACAGACGTGAACTCAGGAGCTTTTCCGCGCTATTTCAAATCACCCACGATTCTCAGAAAAAAATTTTTTTTGTTCTTCTAATTATGCGATCCTAACAAAATATTGTACCAACGTGCGCGTTAATAATACCTTTCTTCTGAATGCTGAATTTCAGATCGATCGAATCTGTAGTTTAGAAAATATTGAGGAAAATATGAGAAATTCCCAAACATGAATAACTGAGAAATTATTGAAACGATTTTGTCCATTAAAAAACTTAGCTGCGGTATTTAGACCCCAAACCTTCCCTAAAAGTTTCAAGCCTTCAGCCCTTGCCGTTCAAAACGTAGCGTGTTTATGGGCGGCCGGCAGAACAGGTTGGACAAAATTATCGTATTTTTGACATCGTATTCTTCATCAGTGAGTGCAACTTAGCCGTTTAAGACCATTTTCGGCTGGAATTTCGACAATAACAGACGAACAAGCGCGCAAAAAAAGAAAAAAGGAGCTATTTCCTTTAAACAACAAAATCCAAATTAATAAGTAGAATATTCACCTGCCATAAACGGAAAATAAATTCGTGGAATCGAATTTTTATTTATACTCAATATAATGTGAAGATCATGTGGGCTTTACTTCCGGTAATTTTTGAGAACGATACTATAATATCCCTAAATGTTGATATTACCAGGACTATATTTTTATTATGACACATAAAATGGGAGAATCCTTCGGTAATAAAAATTGTTTTTATGTAGGCAAAGTCTTGCGATTGACTTTTCAATACATTCAATTCTTTTTTGAACGCTGGATAACTATCGTCTCTAAATTTTATATTTATATCAATACTATCATAAATTTATCTGCTAGATATTGCGCTTAATTCTGTCTGTCAATCACTTCTTCAACTACATAATAATTCGCTTGATGTAGATGATTTATTTCAATTCACATATAACAGTTCCTAACTGAGCAATTGGTAAATAAAGATTTAACCTACTAATCAACCACTAGACCGTGTTGAATATGAGATGTACTGATAATAAACACAAATTTCATTATTCGTGAATATTACCATTTCAGAGTTTTTTGTAATTTTTTTAAAGTCTAGAAAACTCAGAATCTATCCATTTTTACCAGATAAAAGATGAAGTAACTGTTAATAAATAAGACAAAATTCCTTGTCAACAAACGTGAATGGTTTTTCCACGGCATAGTATTTATCAGAATATTAATCGTTTCGTTAATCTTTTCAGAATTTTGTAATTTTCAATTTGTCATTTTAAACTTTTTCAAGTGAGAGTTAAGGCAGAATATAAAATATAATAAAATTATTATTAGAATCAATATCTGTTGTATACTATTTTGAATTCAGGTTTCTTGAAACGCATACGTAATTCTTATTCTCTATTGTTTACGTACTCGTATTTTCTAGAAACTTTGTGATATAACGTAGATATCTTGGGTGTTGCAAAAGGAGTTGATTTTTCTCAATGCAGAGCATGGTGCTTTTGAAATTTATGAATTTAGATTCATAGGTAACAGAATCAGACGATAAGTTCTTTTAAATTATTTTTAATTCAATCTTTAAGTTCAAGTTTTTTCAATTTTATTGATTCTACATTTTTGAATCTTATTTGGATCTCAGAATTAGTTACATGAAAATGACTGTATTCAAAACCCAGATTTAATACTTTTTGCTCAGAGTGCAATATTACTCTTTCAGTTTCAAATTCCTAGTAATCTGTCGTACAATATTCATCATTTTTATATTTTCAATATTGACCTAGACAAGCGCTCTCAATTACATGCTACGTTTCTGTAATTAATTTTAATGAAAAATATCAAATTCGGTATATATTAAATTCAAATTTTGGCGACTTTGTTTATTAATATCTAAACGATCAATGAAACAGTACATTTTATATATTTTTTGGAAATTGAAAAGAAAAAAGATGAGTTAGTTATTCTATACAAAAAACGATTGTTCAAATTTTTATATGCCTGTCTATCTTGTTTGTTACGGTTAATCTCCGAAACTTCTCGACAGATTTTCATGCTGTTTCTACAGATAAATAATGAAGAACCTTTTTATTTCTAATCTTTCCAACAGGTTCCATTTCGGACTCCTATTTTTCTTATCTAAAATCTTAAAACGCTCATCTAAATCATGTTTGTATGTTATTAAAGGTTCTACATACGTAGAATCCAAAATATTTTTGAGGAGAGGTCACCCTTGTTTCTTTATTCTAGTATCAAACGACCTTTCGGTTTGTCCATTATAAGTTTTTGTGCAAGAACTGCATGATAATTGGTAAACACTTGATAACTGACATTTATTTATTTTAGGTTGAGAGTTCCTTAAAAATTTTTTCGAAGAATTATTGGCTCTGAAGGATATGTTAGTGAGGAATTTGATTTACCATAGAAGCTGAGAGAATTGTTTAATTTTTCTATTTTTAACTTATATTTTGTAAATAGCATTTGACATTGTTTTCTGGATGTCCCACTGTCCAATATAGATGCCAAATAACCGTTATTAGTTGATATTTGCTCTATTCAATTCAATTTGTGATTGAAATTTTTCGGTGATGAAGAAATAATCTATGTGACATGCTATATCATGCTGATATGTTGAAATGGATGAAATGAGTTTTTTTATCTGCAAGAGAAGGTTTATGGAAAATGAAAAAATAATATTTGTTATTGATTCTAGTTATTGCTAAATCCAAATAAAGTTATCTTCAATTTCTATTTCCATAAGAATTTGAATTAAGTTGTTACAAAATAGGTTTGGGACAAATAAAGTACTATTATTATTATTATTGAGAATTCAATACTTTTATATAAATTAATCAAGGTAATGGAGAAAACCATGAATCTGTCTACTGGTACCTTGTTTCCAAACTATCCATGAAAGTTTCAGCTAAAAATGGTCTCTAATGACTTCACATACTGTACTATTAAAATTGAATAAATTTTGACTCAAGCAAATTTTAAGTAAATGAATGATGTCTGATTTTATCACACAATTTACTTTATTATCTAATAGCATTCCTTCAATAAGAGCTACTACATCTTCAGATGGTACACTCGTAAATAAATTTACAGCATCGAATGAGACTAATTTTGAATTGGGTGCTATTTCGATTCATCGACGAAATTATAAATATTGAAATAGCACTCAACTCACAATTAGTATGCATGTATTATTTAATAAAGAATCAGCTAATGAAGATAAAAGAGCCAACGTCTTTGTAACTGACCAATACAACAAGGGCATATTTCTTTTCTGAGTACTTTTTCATTGGAAAGAATATGACGTGGACATATATATGAATATGACGTGGACATATATTTACCCATTTTAAAAAAATTTGAGATTTGAATGTGTGATAAAGTGTGAAAGATATATATCAGGATATCCATTTTTTTGAAACCAGTTATTTCCTTTTAAAAATTATTGGTAATTTTCAAGGAATCGGGTTCGAAAAACTATAATCCATATATAAGAATATCCGAAATCCACGATGAATTCAATAAAACGTTAAGCGTTGCAGAACCAATAGATTGTGAACATCGAATCAAGAAATCTACGAGTCAATCAAAGTTTCTGAAACTCACCATTAGCGTTACTTGATGGATAACAAAAAGCTCGACAATGTTGTCCTTTCAGATAACATTTCATCCTTTCCAACCCATTACGGGGTCTGTTCTACATGCCGTGAGTACACGAGAATAGGCAAAAAATGGCTACCGTTAGCACGATACGTCGGCAACTTGAAAACGGAAGAGAATCTAACGTACGGTGCACGAACGGAAAAATGGGTGATAGATCACAGAAGTTAGCCTTGGGATTCTTGCGCTGTATGTTTCAATCAGAACCAGAGGCCATAAAATTAATTAATTGATAGATTTAGGCTAAGCTAGGTTTTAATTTGGGAATGAAAATTTCCAATTAAATTAGTTGTTAGTTGAATGAACCATAATCAGTGTGAAACGGGAATTTGCCTAAATATAGGAATATGATTTTTATGGAAGGGAATACGAGAATATATGGGCTCTTAAGTCATCCAAAGAGTGGGCTGGATTCAATAACTCAGGTTTCATGAAATATGTCAAGCCAAACTGTAATCCGTGACTACATACTACTCTGTCAAGAAAGTACCGGGAATTTTCAATTAAAACAACATTTTTACATTTAATCGTCAAAATTTATTGTGTCGCCTTCAAAATAGGCTCCATTTGCTCCAATACATCTATGCCAACGGCACTTCCAATTATCGAAACATTTTTTATAGGCGCTTTCCGGGATGGACTTTAGCTCTCGCGCCGAATTTTGTTTTATGGCTTCAATTGACTCAAAACGGGTGCCACGAAGGGGCAATTTTAGTTTTGGGAAGAGGAAAAAGTCGCAGGGAGCCAAATCCGGCGAATACGGTGGTTGCTAAGCACGTTTGTTGAGTTTTTGGCGAGAAAGTCAGTCACAATCGTAGCTCGGTGAGAAGGCGCGTTATCGTCATACAAAATCCATGAGTTGTTCGCCCACAAATTTGGCCGCTTCTTACGGATACGCTCACGCAAACGTTCTAGGTAATACTCCTTGTTTACCGTCTGACCCTCTGGAACGAATTCGTAGTGCACCACGCCACGGATATCGAAGAAAACAATGAGCATCACCTTCATTTTCGAGCGGCTTTGGCGTGGTTTTTTCGGTTTCGGCTCATTTTTTGCCACCCATTCCGATGATTGCCGGCTTGTTTGCATATCGTACTCGTAGACCCAGGTCTCATCACCAGTTATAATGCGTTCCACGAATGTAGAATCGGAATCACAGCGATCCAGCATGTCTGAAGCCACCTGTTCGCGATGACGTTTTTGAAGAAAATTCAGGTCTGTCGGTACGAGTCGTGCGGCCACCTTTCTCATGCCCAAAATATCAATCAAAATCGTACGTGCGGACTCGTGGGATATCTTAAGATCATGTGCTATCTCTCTCAAGCTGGTACGACGGTTTTCCAGCACCCTTTCCTTAATTTTATCGACGTTATCTTCGATCGAAGCCGTGGATGGGCGACCACTTCACGACCGTCCTTGAAGGCTCTGTACCACTGATATGCACGAGTTTTCGATAGAGCATTATCACCAAAGGCCTTTTGCAACATTTTCAATGCATCGGCACACGAAAATTCATTTGCAACACAAAACTTTAAACAAATTCTTTGCTCAACGTAATCACCCATAGTAAAAATCGGCACGCACTCTGACATCGACTGATTTAATCAGCTGTTGCAAACACACTATTTGACAGATCCCGCTCAAGCTTGGCATAGTAATTAAGGACAGTGGTACCAAACTAGAAAAAAAAAATTTTACCTGCCTCATTGCCCCGCCAGATTTAAATCGATGATTCCCGGTACTTTCTTGACAGAATGTATTTAGAATATTTATTTCGGAGTCTACCAGATATTACAGAAAATTTGGTTTCGTACGAACTTAATTGATCTCCTGAATATAAATTGAAGTAATAATAGGGCGCTCTGTCTTAGTTTGGAAAATATGGGCCTTCAAAATTTAAGAATGCTCCCTCTTCCAGTCACTTTTTCTATAATAAAAGCATTCAGTTCACACTTTGAACATTTTTCTCATAGAACTGCGTTGTATTTTTTCAAAATAGGTGAATTTTTTAATATATTAGAAGCATAAATAAGTTCATGAGGTTTTTGTCGAAAATTGAAGCTTTATTGTGAAAAATTGATTAAACATTCTAAGTTCAAAGTATTGTCCACTATTTTTGACCATCTTTCTGGCAATTGGCATCGCGATAAAAGGCTCTTTGCCCACTCTCCATAAATCGATTAATTTTTTGACTTTATGGTAATTCGAGAAGTGGTGATCAGCCAGGACATGTTGCATCGATCGGAAGAAATGGTAATCGGAAGGACCAATGTCTAGGCTATACGGCGATTGGGGTAATACTTCCCATTTGAGCGTTTCTAAGAGTGTTTGAACGGTCAATACAACATGTGTCAAGCTGCAAAATTTGTTTTATCTGTCGACGTATTGCGGCCTGTTTTTTCGCAATGCTAGGCTCAAATGCGCCAATTGGGGAGGTAGACCTACCCTGAGATCCTTTCGTGCTATTACAGCAGTTCAATACACCACACCCATCTGGTCCCACCAAACTCACAGCATGATCTTCTCGCTATGAATATTCTAATAATAATAATAATTTATTAATCCTTTTAGACATAACAGAATATGTATAGGACAGGCCAAGATAGAAGAATTCAATAATTTTCGAGCTTATCGCTGAAAAAATCACTAACTGTATAGAACTACATTTTTAAATCTACTTACACTCAGTGATTGTATGCTCTGCGGAAAATGATTAAAAAGTTTGATGCCTTGATACAATGGCGACGGTTCAAACTTTGATGTCCTATGTATAGGAAAATACAAGAATTCTTTATTTCTAGTATTCTGCTTGACACATAATGATGAGGTATCCATACGTTGCCTGACGTTTTTCCTTATCGTAATGAACCCACTTTTCATCACCAGTCATAATTCGATGTAAAAAGCCCTTTCTTTTTTGCCGCTGGATCAGTTATTCACACGTGAAAAACAGCGTTCGACGTCTCTTGGCTTCAGTTTATACGGCACTCATTTTCCTGTCTTTCGGATTATTCATCAAGCCTTACCCCTAACTCTTCATCTTTAAACTTTGGTGGCGCTCTGGGTCGTTCTTTGTCTACCAAATTAAATTTTCCACTTTTAAATCGGGCAAACCATTTCTGACACGTTCGTTCAGCTAGAGCATGATAAGCATCAACATTGACTAAAATACGATGACTTTCGGCAGCCTTCTTTTCATAATGAAGTAATGAAGTAAATCTCTCAAAAAAAAAACACATGATTCGGTACTAAAATTGACATTTTCAGAGCTCACAGGAACTATGTTGTTAACACTTCACCGAAATGACATAAACTGAAGAGAAAGTTTAATGATGATACTTCAAATGTCAAGGTTCAATATTTCCAAAAACCTGGAAACTTTGCAAAAATATTCATTAGTTTTTTAATTATAGCCGATCAAAAATGCAAATTTTAAATGACCCATCCCTTAGAATTTTTGATTCTTTTAATTTCAATTCGATTGTATGCACTCACTTAAAAGTCAATTCAATTCTTAAAGAAAAATTGCTCACTGCATCTAAATAAAAGGATTATCTGAAGTTTTTTAATGCTTGCATACTTCAATGACCAGGCCATTCGTTATTCAGAAATTTTATAATTAGTTTTGCATAATCAAAATGTACAAGTTATGAAAACAGACAATAAAATAATTGAAATTTGTGTTTCCCAACGGTTGATTTTCCCTCCTATAGTATCGGAGTACTACTAATTAGATTCGCTGCAATCTGCGTGAATGCATAACATGGGGATTGTAGCTTTAAATTTAAGGGCGTTTGCCATATGATATTGCTGAGGAGAAGAAACGCTCATCCTCATACACCTATCGATTAAATTATTTCAATAAAAATACCCATGAAATGAAAAAAAATGGAAAATAGCAATGGCGGACCGTTGATTGAAAGAGCATTAAATAATATCAAGTGTTTTTTTTAGAGTGATAGAACTTTCGATAGGGATAACTTTGATTTGACAGAAGGTAGAAGCCATGTTGTTTTGACATTTTTGTTCAGTAAGCATTGACAAATTATCATGGAAAGACTCAGGCCGCAACAACGTTTACAAATTGGTGAAATTTATTTTCAAAATCCGTGTTCTATTCGCCAAACTTATAGAGCACTTCGTGAAATTTATGGTTTACATAATCATTCATCAGAGCAGCTTATTCGTAGAACTATCGATAAATTTCGGACAATATTTTTTTTACTCGATGCAATAACAAGGCAAAGAACTTTACGTACAGAAGAATATATCGCTGCTGTTAGTCATAGTGTTAATGATGATCCAGATTTGTCTATTCGTCAACGTTCACAATAAGTGCATCCTCCACATCCAACTGGTTCAAGAACTAAAGCCACTTGACCATAATGAGCGTCGTTTGTTTGCTGATTGGGCCCTAGAACAGCTTGAAGTCGATCCACTTTTTTATCGTAAAATTGTGTTTAGTGATGAAGCTCATTTCTGGTTGAACGGTTACGTAAACAAGCAAAATTGCCGTATATGGAGTGAAAACAATCCTCAAGAAGTTCTGAGGTTCCATTGCATCCTGAAAAATGCACTGTATGGTGTGCTTTACACGCTTAAAAACTCTGCTGAAGCTAATGTTACAGTTCATGGTGCTCGTTACAAATCGATGATCAATGATTATTTGTTTCAAAATTTGAATGGTATCGACCCAGAAGTGTTTTGGTTCCAACAAGATGATCTACACCTCATGGTGCTACCGTATCAAGTGATTTATTGAAAAAAAGATTTGGCGATAACATTACTTCAAGAAATGGTCCAATCAATTGGCCTCCAAGATCATGCGACATAATTCCACTGGATTATTTTCTTTGGGGTTATGACAAGTCATTGGTTTATGCTGATAAACCAGAAACAATGGACGCTTTGGAAGCCAACATAACTCATGTTATTGATGAAATAAGGCCTGAATTACTCGAAAAAGTGGTCCAAAATTGGTCTGGTCGAATGCGGTTCCTCAGAGCTAATCGTGGTGGACATATGCCGAAAATTATTTTTAAAACATAAATGTCATCGAATTATCTTTGATATTTGATGGGACCAGCTAGTTTTAGTGTTCATGAGCTGCAACACGTGAATTCTACCAGAATAGTTATTGGCTATTTGAGGATACCTCTTTTCCAAGTGACTACACAGCAGTCTCCACAGTTCACCCCTAGAGGTAGAAAGTGTGATAAGGATTACGCCATATCATCGCGCGTGGCGAGAACCCCTCCGAAGAGATGAACCCACCAGCTTCCAGTTTGGACCCCGACTCGAAAGCCAGAACCGTCTGACTGGTAGCAGCGAAGCACTATCCAAGCCCTACTGGCTCAGCAGGTCAGTACCCGAGTTGGTTTGAGACGCAACTCACCCGCCGGAGGGAATTCTTACTCATCCACCCGAACGCAGTCCCATGAACTAAGATAAACTCAAGATTGACGACTACAATTGATCCTGGTACGAGCACCGTCTAGCGGCCTGTACGTCCTGACTCACCGAACCCATGTGAGGTCATTTGATTGATCCTGGCGTCAAGCACTAATGGCGGAGCCATTAAGTCGAGATCCACATACCCTAAATCGTTACGCATAGATCCAGGGGCCAGGACAGGCCGGTCGAACCGTCAAGTCCCGCTAAACCCCGAGTCGTTTCATGAGAATATCCCGAACATGGGGGTCTGCGAACAGATAAATGAAATACCCCCCTAGTCCAGCATGCGGACGTTCAACCACTGCCCCCTCGAGTACAACACCAATGGGGTGGCCAGGTGGTACAAGTAACACCTGTGGGCAAACCACCCCCCCCGAGGGAACGCAGTATGCTACATAACGCACTCGGCCATTACACAGAATCCGGAGATTTATGCTGCGATAGGGTAGAGTACGCCAGTTTTAAGGGAGAAGCCCTGTGCTGCGACAGACTCCCTTGTCACTGAGTTAATCAACCGGCTCAGCCCTCCATTTCACCTGAACAGCAAAACTAGGGCCCCATTCGGAGATCTTCCACCATACAGGTCCAATGACTGGCGCGAAATGGCATTACGTTAAACACTAAGACTTAACCCTCCATTTCGCCGGGACGAAACTAGGGTCCTAGTCATGACAAGCGCCCCCATCACATCAAGATCTAATGCCTGGGGGGCGCATGAGCTGCTACAGTCGAACGAAAGGATCGCATGCTAGATTTTCCAACAAAATTGATGCATTTGAGCCGAGCATTGAGAGAAAAATGGCCGCAATACATGTTGCGTCGCGCGTCAAAACGCTCAAATGGGAAGTCCTACCCCACACACCTTACAGCCCAGGCATTGCTCCTCCTGATTATCATCTCTTCCGATCGATGCAACATAGCCTGGCTAACTAGCACTTCTCCAATTACAATGAAGGCTAAAAATGCATCGATGTATGGATAGCGGACAAAGAGCCGTCCTTTTTTCGCGATAAGATCCATCAATTGCCAGAAAGATTGGCAAAGTTAGTGGCTAGCGACGAATAATACTTTGAACCTTGAATATATAACCAATTTTTCACAATAAACTTTGAATTTTCGAAAAAACCGCACGAACTTTTTATCCCCCTAATAATATTGCTCAGATCTGACTTTGACTCTAGTTGAAAAAGCTCTACTTTATAAAGATGTCTGTACAAAAATCAGTTTTAGGAATGATGACCATTCTTGAATAGGTCCCGTGAAGTTTTCGAGCAAATTCAATCTGCAATAAAGAACATCGTAACAGATTCAAAACTGGGATATCTATTTCATAAACGAAGGGTTCACATTTGGAGGTAGAGAATATTAGTCTTCCCATTAATCATCTAAATATGTCCCCTTTCGATCATAAAAGAGTCGGGCTCGATGTTTTTGTATGCATATAATGTGACCGATGTCATTCCTAGTGGCAGGTTTTAGTTGGAATGCAAAATATTCTGCGAATTGTTCTCAAAAAGAAGGACAGTGCAGATTTCACAGGAAGGTTTATTATTTCCACTCCATAACGGACCAGCTTTTGCACTCTTTTTTTCTATTTCAATAACAACTTTCATGATTTGAGCACATGCGATATTTCAGCTTCATGAAAATGATTACATGCAAAGGGACACTGCAACATACTGGAAGTACAAATTAATTTGGTCCGTTTTCAAAAGATCGCTCTAAATATATTAAATTTTAAAATAGTATCAGCTGGCTGCTGCGGTTTTAGACAGATTAGAAATCTGCCTATAACATGCCTATAACTCGATAAAGATCCGAGTCCGTAAGATAAATTTGCATTTACGTTAGGGATGACCGAACAAGCAGTGTCTGTACGTTTTAAACGTTTGGGCCTGATTCAAAAGCAAAACGGGGGTGTTTCTTATGAATTGAAATCAAGAGATCTGCAAAGGAGACTTCTTGTGAGCAGCCGCTTCGATGTAAAAAAAATGATTCTTCAAACTGGGTAGTGACTGATGACGAAAAGTAGATTTTCTACGATAAACTCAAGAAAAAAAATACTACGCTTTACCCGGCCAATCGTTGCCATCCATCTTAACATTAACTTCAAAGCTGTACATTCATTGGATATCTTACCACACGGGCCGTATTCTTCGGACATTGCTCCTTCTGACTACTGACTATTTCGACGGCTGCAACATGATTTGGCAGGGCAGGGCTTTACTTATATCGAATAAAAAAAAACGGTGTTCATCTTCAACGCGTTCTCTGCGTTTCAGAAATGATTTGTGCTTGCGAAAACCTTGAGCTCGGGTTAAAGAGTGTTCCCCATAGGCCTGTTTTAACTTTTCAAGAGTCATACTTGCAGATTCTCCGAGCTCAACATAAAATTTAATGGCGCAACGTTGCTCCAAATTTCGCTGTTCTATTTTGCGTGACGCACAATCAAATCACAATTTCACTAATAGCTGTAACAAAAATCACGTAGGAAGGATTCGAAACTCACACTGTGCTATTGGAGGGTACTGATGCACGTGCTTTATTAAGGACAACAGCGCAGCGTTGCCAGATTGTTTGCAGTGTTGCCAGTCTCATAACTTTCCTACCACGCCTCGTAAATATCAAGTTCAACTTCGATACAATCGGTATTTTCGAGAGTACATCGAAAAAATAAGAAAAGATTCCCTAACGAATGTTGGCTGATCTACGCATCGTTATTATACACCTAAATATTAAATTTCTTTTCCATGGCAGTCAGTAGTTTCGGAACTATTGGGAAAATAAGAAAAGATTCAAACATGAATAACTGCGGAATAACTTGCTCATTATCGAACTTTACCGAGAGTTAGAGTGTTTATAGACTAGCCAGATCGGCATTTGGGCAGAACGATAGCAGAATGTTTTCTGGGAACATAATAAGCCTCTGGATGGAAAATTGCAGAGTTTTAGTTTTGGTCCTTTCATTTGATAATAGTATGTTCCACCATTTACGGCCTAAAGTGCCGTAAGGATACATAAGAATGCAACTGAACTCACATATGCTGAAAGACTTTAGGGATCTTCACAGAATATTTAAGAGCATTATTTGGGTTGTTCGAAAAGTAATTTCGTTTTGTTTTTGGGAAAATGAAAGACAATTTTCGTAAAATAAATAAATATTTTATTGTATTATATATTGGCCATTCTGGTCCAACACCTCTTGCCATCTTTTTGGTAGTAGCAT
Source organism: Megalocaria dilatata (assembly GCA_034642435.1). Classification (NCBI taxonomy): domain Eukaryota; kingdom Metazoa; phylum Arthropoda; class Insecta; order Coleoptera; family Coccinellidae; genus Megalocaria; species Megalocaria dilatata. The sequence goes on from CM067856.1 coordinate 47,106,082, forward strand.
AATTCCACGCTCATAAAATGTTTGGTCTTTGCGGTCAAAAATTGACGCAGGTTTTACCGTCGAAAAAATTTTGCATTGATCGTAACAAATAATAATTCGAAGGCGCCAGATCTGGAGAATATGATGGGTGTGGCAGTGTGGCATTCAAGCTGTAAAAGCTTTTAGCGAGTGACCAAACTTGTATGAAGTCTCGCATTATCTTGGTGGAACTCTAAACCTTTTCTTTTGATTAATTCCGGCCTTTTCTGTTCAAGTGCATCATTCATTTTTTCCAGTTGATGATAGAAGGCTTTCGAATTAATTGTTGTGTTATCCGGTAAAAACCCAGAAAAAAACGATTCTTTTAAAATCCAACCAAACAGACAGCATCGATATTGGCTTTCGAAATGCTTTGAGGCGGTTCTTTTTTTTTGCTTCATGATCTCTTGCGTTTGACATTGTTATAAACAACTCATTTTTCGTCCTCCGTAATGATGCGCTTCAAAAATGGATCATTTTTGTGTCGTTTGAGAAGCGAATCACAGACCGTCGAAACGACGACACAAATTTCTTCCCGTTAGAACATGGGTAACCCATATATCGAGCTTCGAGGTTAAACCCAGGCCTTTCAAGTGGTCATAAACATTTGAGTTCGATGAATTTAATCTCTCACCGATCTCACGTTTTGTTATTTGCTGATTTGCATCAACTTATGCTTTTATCATGCCTTTATCAGCTTGAACTTTCGAAACGTGGTGCATCTTTAGACATCAAAATTGCCGGATCGAAATTCTGCAAATCAGTTGTGGCACTGGCGTTCTGTCAACGCATCTTCTCCATACACATCGGTTGATTTCTTTGTGGCTTGAACAGCATTTTTACCTATTTTATAGTAAAAAAGTTAAATACGACGTAAATGCTGCTCATTGCTTTCCATATTCACAAGGCACCAACCAAAAACTACTGCGTAGAATTAATTGAACTTTTTCACACCCAAGTCGAACATATAATGATTATGCGGTTTAAGTGTGAAGTTTCACAATAATATAATTAAATCCTCTGTCTGGAAAAAACGGAATTACTTTTTGAACAACCGTATATATAATAGTATATAATAATTATTATCTGATTCAATTGAAAAAAACTACCGCATGGTTGCATTCGGATTCCCAATTGGAAATTCGTTTATTCATATGCAGTACTTCGAAAAAACCAAACCGGAAATGTATCTCTCGAATAACAAACAATGTGTTACTAATTTTAACGCCATTTGCAACATCGGTCAATAGCATTTCGAATATTTTCGCATTCATAATCTGACGTTGTATTATTCGAACGGAGCAAGAATTTATAACTTCAGTTTCCAATTGATGCTGGAAAATAATTATTCCGAAACTCTGCTGACGCTTTAAGTAATCACCGCAACATTGGGGTGATTTAGATGTAGCTCATTCTTCAGCACAAGAAACGACTGAGAAAATAAATGGATTGCGATACTTATTTCTACCCCAATTCAGTAGGGTTTTGCAGATTTTAGCTTACATTATCGTCCAAAGAGGAAAGCTTCAGAGAAAGTGGTAATTTTCCTAAAAATACTTTCAAGTTAGTATAACTGATGGAAAAAGCGAAGAGCGGAAGAAATGATTTTCATTTTAGTGAAAGGATTCGATAAAATGTTGTTCGCTTGTTCGTTTACACAATGTTTAATATTTATAAAGAAATAGAGATTTTTTCTGGGTAATCTGTGTCTAGTATTTCCCGTAGCTTTAATACAAATCCTGTACTGTGAACATTTTCCTGTTCCAAAATTAACTACTTTTTTAATATGCCGCCTAGTTAGCGTTTCCATTATTTTGAATTCTTTCGTCAAATGTTTCTACACCATAATTTCAGGAAATTGACATTGGAAAAGAAAATGGAATTTTAACTGAATGCATAAAATCTTGTTCGGACTAGATGGAGCAGTAGTCGAGTAGCGAGTAATTTAGTTACTGGATTTTAGATTTAAATGAGGTTTACTTCGCATTGAGACCTTAAGGTCATTAAGTTACTAAACATGTGTGAACAATAAAAATTTAGTCGAGTAAATTAGTAATTCATTCGAGTCGATTAATTTTATTCTCTATTTGTTGGTAAAGTGCGTCTTCATCCACACGTCACTGTTCACTCGTTCACTGGCTTAAACAGTCTGAACATGTCGTTTTAGTCGAGTTCATTAGTTGTTGCAAAAATGTTTTCCTGGAGTGGAGATAAAACATTGAAATTTATTTCTAACCATGTAAAGCACGAATCCTTATGAAATATTGAGTCCCTATATTGAAAGAAACAATCTGCATATTAGAAATTAGAAAATACAATGAACATACCCGGATTTGGAGAGTAAAAAATTCAAAAATAGTTCATTGATTATTAATCAATTAATATTTGATGGATATTTTAAATGAAAGAGTTTTATTTACATTTACTTTCGGAAGCACAAAATGGATAACCCTGTATATGTGTGTGTGTGTGTACTAAAAGTACGTGCAGTAAGTATAATAAAGTAGAGAATTGCTCGTAATTTTGTAATTGCCGGAATCTCTTAATCTCCTAATTGGACACCTTTACGCTGAAATTCAGACTCTACTCTCATGAGCAGAAAATATTCACAACTTTCGAAAATTCTTGAACTATCAAAGTGTTTTTTGGGATCTTTTAATGTTAATTCCTTCAGAAGACGATTTGTAGCTCCCAGTTGAAATCTTCTGTTGATCCATTTTCGTATCCATACCTTCTTTTACTAATCACACAAATTTTCTCATTTACCTCTTCTAAAATAGCCATTACGGTAAGCTGTTGCATGACAGGCTGATCATGTTAGAAAAAGCCACTCACTTGTTAACTGTACTTGAACAGTGCGAGTAGTTTCGCTTCTAAATAATAGGTTGGGCAAAATAAATCCATTATTTTTTCGGCAGATGACTGTAGTGATCGAGATCTCGTAAAGTATTGATCGAAGAATTCCAGATTTTTTCTCGTTCTCAAAGTGACAATTCGCAATAAAAAAATTCTGTGGCTGTTTTTGTTCGGTCCGTTCAGTTATGAGTTACAGAGTGTTAAAAATGGAAGTCAAACAAGAGAAAATTTCGTACATTTTACAATTTTTCTTTTAAATAGGCGAAAATGCAAGCCAGATGAAATTGTGAATAGTATTTATGGTCCCGATTCCGTAATAGAAAATTACGTGCAATAATGGTTTCGACGAATCCGTTCAGATATTTTTGATATTAAAGATGCACCTCGCACAGGCAGGACCGTCGTCGAAAATATCGATAAATTCACAGTAACAATCGGAGTTGACCGGCAGGCACAGTTTAAAACCGTTTGAGTTGAATAACTTTTTATATATTCAAGGGTGAAAAAGTGTCTCCAGCAAACAAATAGGAAAAACATACATGACGTGGTTAAGAACAACTATATACCATGATCGGGTTTGTTAGGAGACGTCGTTCTGTTTTTTCCTCCATTTTTGTACTGTGAAATTTGTATCTTGAACTTTTTTGATTGGTTATTATAGATTGGGTGAATACGTTCACCTACATCTAGCTAGCCTACTTCAGTGACCAACCTTTTTTCTTTCTCAACAAAGTTATACTTGTGGAAGTGATATGAGGAAAACCAGTTGTCAATTTGTGGAAATTGAATAACAGTTCAATGAATTTATTAAAAAATGAAAATTGTTATTTCTTGAATGCTTGAAAAAAGGGGGCAAACACTTGAACTTAATTGTGACCGGTTTTGGGAGTTGATAGCACCCAATTCAAATATTTGTAAGACTGAGGTATTCAGTAATGATTTCTTCTTGAAATTAATTGTATTCTCAATGTTTGTTGCAGGAAAAGGTTGAAATGACATGTTGAAAAGCTCTTTGTACTCTATATCTATTTCCCGAACTTATATTTTTTCTGCTCGAAAAAACGTCTCTTCAATTTTTAATATAACCATATTTATATCTGATTACAATATTCAGTTATAATATAACTAATTTTTTCCTTTCTTTTTCAGGTGAGTTGGACGAAATACGTGCATGGACTACAAAACTTTGAGATGGCAGATAAACAGTGATATTAACGAAGTTATATTTTTATACAATGAATTTAAGAGAACGCATGAAACTGAAAACTGTAAATAATGAAGATTTCGTTCACAAGAAGAAACCCAATCTGAAATTTCTACTTACTTTACTCATAATTCGATTTGTGTCTCTCGTTTTGAAACACATGTAGATACATATATTTGTGCAATGAATCAATTTTATGCGTTCTACCTCATCTTTCAAAAAACTATTTTGAAGACAAGTCATACTAATAAAATCGATCTGATTGCCCTGATATATTCGAAGAAATTTTCTAGTGAATGACGCAAATTATGCAAAATCAAGTGTTATAATTTTTGACTTTTCATTCGGAGTGTAAAAACGGGCTTACAACTTCTAAAAAGGCTAACAAAATATTTCTATTGTCTCAACATGAGAAGTAAAAAGGAAAATACTCAGTTTATTTTTATTATATTATTGGTAGTATTGAATTATTCTAAAACCTCATAATCGTTAACTGCTTAATAACGATTTAATAACTTTCTTGCCAATTTTAGACATTTCGAGTAATAAAGGATAAATACTATTGTAGCAATATTTCACCGACCTACAAAATTTGTAATGAAAAATCATATTTAATAAAATAATAAGCAGAGGTCTTTTACTTGATTATTACAAAATTTGAATATCGAAACAGATTCATTCTGTTATCCTCCTACAAATTTTAATTTCAAAAAATTTCATTCAAAAACTATTAGAATTAAATCAATGTCTCACAAGCTTTGCTTAAATTTATTAGACATTTAAAATCAAAACTTATATAATATCGAATGGACCCAAAAACCCATCGAGATATAAATTATCAATTAAAATTACTAAATGAATACTTGAAGGAGACAAAATATTGTTCCTGATCATATATTTATGAAAACCCAATTTTTTTCAAAAATGCAAAACATGATTTTAAGAACTTCTCCAAAACTAATTCATTTGAAATATTATATATATATATATATATATATATATATATATTCAAATAAGTTACTTCAAAAATCTCTCAAAACATGCAGTACATCCTCAAAAAACAATTCGAAATTAACTAAGATGTTCATCAGTCCTATTTCACATTTAAAAAATAAAATCAATAAACAAAAACATATCTTATCATACAGACCTCGTGGTATACTTGTTAACAAACACTAAACTTGAAAAATCTTACGTATTCTATGTTCATCACAAAAATCGTACAAAGCTTGTAAGGTCTTAGTTGAAACCAAATGAAATTATATAATGAATCAGGAAAACCAAAATGTAATTATATATTATATATCCAATAGATTAATAAGAAGAGGTTTTTTACTTGATAGAAGGATTATTACAGAATTTAAATATTAAAACAGATTTATTCTGTTAGCCTCCTACAAATTTTAATTTCAAAAAATTTCATTCCAAAACTTTCAGAATTATTATATAAATATTTTAAAAATTTTTAAAAAAATTTAAAAACATTAGCCTTCTACATATTTAATTTCAAAAGATTATATTTAATGATTATAACTTCTGAAAATAAATTAAAATAATGTCGTATAAGTACCACTTATATCATGACATAAAATAAACATTCATTATAAGACATCCGAATGGTATAACAAAATCCAATAAATAAAAATTATTAACCAAAATCCTAGAAATTAAATATTTTGAATAGACAAAATTTTGTTTCTGCTGATCAATCTTATGAAAACCAATATCTTTCAAGAATATCCAACATAATCCTAAGAATTTCATCATAAAACTATCTTACTTAGACTATTCAATATTATTGGATATCTAACCAAGGTACCTTATATAAAAACTCAAGATATGTAAAACATTACTGAAAAACAAGTTTTAAGATCGACTTTGCTTCGTCAGTATTCAAATAATTCATATTCAAAAAATATAACATCAATTAACAACAAATATTCACTTACCCTTCAAACTTCTAGAGACAGTTCAACAAGGTTCAACAAGGGTTTCTAATGAAACCCTTAAACGTGGTGAATAACGGTTCACTACGCTCAAAAATATATCTGTGGTTTACCCTTGATCTAGAAGATTGAAAGGCAATTTAACGGCCTCTGCTATAGCACAAGGACTATCTGTATAAAGAATGTTAAGGAAACCAAATAATTATTTATTATGAATAAAATAACATAACTATTTATGTTATTTCAGAATTATATTGTACGATGGAAATGTATTCGAACACCACTACAAGGCGACAATATATTCTGGAAAATTGATTTTTTCAAATATTTTACTTCACGTTATTCTAGATAAAATCGATGACCGAAATAACGAACTTACGTATCTTTGCAAGTTGAGGCAGTTTCTTGTCAGCTGAGCTTGTCCATATTGGCCCAAGTGAACTTCCAGAGTATCTATGAACTTTCACTGATTTTTTTTTTTTTTTTTTTTTTATTCAAAAGATCCGCATCAACCACAAAGGTTATTAGCGGCGGAACAATATAAAATATAAAATAATATACATTATAGGATTATTAGATTTCATTAAATATCTGAATACTCTTTAGAAATTTTACTATCATATCAAGGTTTCCTGGATCCAAGGCATCTTCAAGGTTCTCTGGTAGTCCTGAGGATCTCCACTTCTCCCGGAAGTCGGGGCACTCCGTCATGAAGTGTCTTACGGTCAGCACCTCATCACACGTTATACATCTTTTGGGGTCTTTCACTGATTGAATTTCACAAAACATCTATTTAGCTTTGTTAACGCCACGCAGCTCCTATTCCATTTCAGAGGGACTAACGTGATGAAGTTTGTAATCATGCAAGGAATCTTAAACAGAAATCTTTCATTTAAAGGGACAATATGCTGGAATGAGTCAGTTACGTTTCAGTATGATTGATTAATCACATTTTCAATACAAAATGAACCGCTTAATATTATTTGTACGAAAAAATTCGAGAACAGCACGGACGTCTTGAGTCCTTGAGCGCTTGTTTATGTCACCTAGAAAAGAAAACGTTATTTGGAAAATTCACAAAATTAATTCGTATCTATCATAAAATGCCGTGCTATTGTAGATTGAAAAGTTTCCGAATATGAAGTACAGAAATTGCAAGAAATTTTCATTTTCATATTGTCCAACCCCAAGGGCTCACAGCTATTATTAATGAACAAAAAATTGATTTCAGCTTTTGAACTTCTCATGAACTTGGATAAAATTCCCAACTGGGACGATAGAAAGGTGGAACTACCAATAAAAAGTTCGGCTAGATATTGCCTATTTTAGACGAATTCCAAGGTTATTCTCGGCAACCAGGATGGAAAAATAATTCACATCAGCTCTCGGAAAATTAAAACCACAAATTTCGCCTAAGTATCGAAACGAAGTAAGAACACATTTAACTTTTCGGAATTTAATCCCAACGAGTCTATCCAGCCCTTTTCCATTCAACTTTCGTATATGAATAATTCAGAGCAGTATTAAAGGTCTTAAAATTTGAAAGGAATCGTTATACAATTGTGTGAAAATGAATAAATTAATATACTGGGAAATTTTGAGAATCATATAAAGTATTCAAATAAATTAATTCGGCTGATCTGAACCAAAAATCATTAATAAGGAGTATGAGCTATGGTAATAGAAAGTTCTAGAAATCGAGACAGTGTAACTAACATACATAGCATTACGCCAAATTAATGTCTGATTTGAGCATGAGGAAAGTTTTTCTGCGTTAGTAACGTGAAAATATTGAGAATACATTTCTTTACTTGAATTAACTCGCAAAGGTGTGTCTTATATGTATTTTGCATACTCTATATGGCGCTAGTGTGTTATTAATACCTTAGTGTCTTTGTGTATAGCGAATATATATACTTGACAGATTTGGGGTCACATTGTACTGACGAAAACGAATCAGTTTGAAACGTGGGCATGTATGCAATTTACCTCTGTGATCAACAAAACCTTGTCGAGTTTGTTTGCATATAGAATTGTTATACAGATGTATATTATGCTGTCTCGATTTCAAGAAACTTCTATTACCATAGCTCACACTCCTTATTTGTCATACAAAGTATATAAATCAATCTTTTCACTACTTGCCAATCTCAAAGATGTATTTAACCTACTTGCGAACATAATCTTTGTATATTTGCTTGAAGACTACCCTAAAAATTGAAAATCTCCAAGCTAAATGCTGCCAAATAGTTGGAGCTTTCACAAACTCGAATTATTTCAACAGTTCGTCAACTTCCTATTAATTTTGAGGAATAAAATAAAATAAATGGAGGTCTATACTTGATAGAATTATTATATATTATTATATTATATATATTATTTAAATATTTCTATATTTACAGATATATTCTGTTAGCCGTCTACATATTTAATTTCAAAAAATTATATTTAATATTAAAACTTTAGGAAATAAATTAATGTCATATAAGAAGTACTACTTATATCAAACGACATATAAAATAAACCTTCATTATAAGACCAAATGATATAACAAAATCCAATTAATATGAATTGTTAACAAAATTCCTATAAATTAAATATTTCGAGTAGATAAAATTTTGTTTCTGCTCATCCCTCTTATGAAAATTTAATTAAATTAAATTGCCTTTCAATCTTTTAGATCAATGGTAAACCACCTAATTATTTAAAATAAAATAGAAAGGCCTTTTGATTATATACGTCTATTAAATGTAAGCGGTGCTTGTTTTAGACATTAATTTAATTCTAAAAGTTTTTGAATAAAAATTTTTTTGAAATTAAAATTATAGAAGATAAAAATATTTTAATTTGTTTTGATATTCAAATTTCGTCACCTAATTATTTATTTGAGTTAACATTACACTCCATTTAAATTTTCAGTATTCATTTACCAGAAGCTTTCTGAATTGCTAAAAGGTGAGAAAATATTTTTTGTTGATTGATGTTATATTTTATTGAATATGAATATGATTGAGTACTGACGAAGCAAATTCTCTCTTAAAACTTGTTTTTTTAGTAATGTATTTACATAACTTGAGATTTTCTAAAAAGTAAAATAGTTCTATGATGAAATTCTGAAGATTATGTTAAACATTTTTGAAAGATATCTGTTTTCATAAGAGGAATGAGCGGAAATAAAATTTTGTCTACTCGAAATATTTAATTTATAGAATTTTTGTTAACAATTTAAATTTATTATATTTTGTTATATCATTTGGATGTCTTATAATGAATGTTTATTTTATATGTCGTTTGATATAAGTGGTACCTATATGATATTAATTTAATTCCTGAAGTTATAATATTGAATATAATTTTTTGAAACTAAATATGTAGAAGGCTTACAAAATATATCTGTAAATATTAAAATATTTAAATAACATTTGGTTTTAACAGAATAACGCACGAGAAGTGACACAATTTCTACAAAACACGTTTCCTGGTCGAGTAGTATCTACGAATAGTAGAAATGGCCTCCCAGACCACCAGATTTGTCCGCAAATGATTTTTTCTGTGTGGATATCTGAAAGTATCTATCTATGGACATGACTTCGACAGAGCTTTAAATCTTGATGAATTAAGATTAAGATTAAGACTGTAAATTATTCAACTTCTTGGCAACATTTAGCCAAATTTAATCAGGGTTAGGAGATTATCTCAGTATAATAGATTTAGCTATTGTTTAGCCCAATCAGGTGGTTTATTCGAACCCTTAATATATTGAATTTGTGAGCTTCTGTACCGAAGGTAGTGGTTTTCTTGAGTTTTTGAATTTATCTTATGTTCGTCAATTTATTTTATTTCCAAAAATGTTGAAACAATTATATTCAGAAGAAAAATCATTTGTTCCATTTATTGCAACAAATAAATTTCTCACATGCTAAGAAATGTCGTAAACAGCTTCTCAACCAGACGGACATACACCCTCGCTCTAACATTTTCGTACTGACGATGTAGAGTGCGAGTTAAAGCTTGTAGCAGAATTTTACGTAGTGCGAAAGGGTGGGGGACGATTCAAACAGCCATCCAGTTGAATATTAGTCACCATTTATAATGTAGAATGAAGTAATTCTTGTGTTGAGTGGCTGGAATGATAGCTTCGCTTGTAAATGCGTGATTATTCCGAAAATCATTTTCGTTACGTGTATACACACAACTGATAAAATAACTGACGGTTTCGGAATAATTCTCATTTGAATTTTTTTTTTATTTTTTCTAGTAGTTTGGAAATGAGATAATTAAAAGATTTAAAAAAATATTTTGTAACCAGAGCACCATCAAACGCTAGCAACCTGCGAAGAAAACATTTCTCTAACTTTCGAACTGTATTAGCCAAAGACTTGAAACTTTCAGGGTAGATTTGGGGCCTAAATATCTCTGATAAAATTGCTAATAGGCAGAATCGGTTTAATATATAATGGTTACTGACTTATTTCCATTTGAAATTTTATTTTTCGAATATTTTCTAAATAACTAATTCGATCGGGTTTAAATGTAATATTCAGTTGTAAAATAACGACAATAAGGCTAATGCTTATAAGAAAAAGCGCACTAATGTTCCTCTCCTCACGTCTCGAATTTTTTTAAGTGAACTAGTTAACATGTTTCACCCAGAGAACCACAAACTTCATTCATTTTATTTATCTTATTTGTTGTTCTTGGTTCAGCTTAAGTGTGTGAAACCATGCGTTAATTATTCTTGTTGTGATTAGAATATTCGAGTACACGATTATCAACTGTGAAATGAGAAGGTACTAAATTTCTTGAAATTGAATTCGAATGAGTCCAACCAGCCATTTCCTGTTCAAGGTATGACAATAAATAAGTTTCTGGATGGCATTTACATCTCCAAATCCGAACGGAACGGTGATAAAGTTCTCCAATCATAAATTTTCGCGCTGATCCCTGCCGTTGTATGAAAAAGGATTTAAAAAATACACGTACGTGTTGGCGACATGTTTCGAATTTGCTCTTTTATTGCGGTTATTAAAGTTATCTCTACCACGGATCTGGACTTAACGTATGTATGCAGAATTTGTGATGTCACCTCCAACTGTGGTTATTCCATGTGTTCGCAATTTAATGGACATCACAGCGTTTGTAAAAAGTGGGTATCGACAGGGAATAAATAGGTCAAGTTATGGAGAAATGGTGTATTGAGGAGAGAAGTGTACGTACGCCAAGAATATTGCCTTTACTAGCTGTAGATGGTCCATTTGAAATTTGCATTTTTGATCGGCTTAAAATAAAAAAAAACTAATATATATTACCCACAGTTGAGAGCTTATTAGAGAAAATAAACCTTGACTTTTACGAATGAGAAACAATATCATTCTCATGACCGCCACGACTGGGTACAGTATCCCACCTGATCAACCGAATTTTTTCAGTACATTGTCACCTTCATCACTAAAGATGATTTTTCTGGGAAAATGCTCATCTATCCATCTATCTCATGGATATTCAGCCACATTCTGGGCTACAACAGCAATGTTTTCAGGTGTGCTCACTGGACAAGTGCATAAACTAGTTGTTTTTATCGAATAACGATCCAGTTTTCTCAAACAAATTGATCCAACAATTGGCGTGAGGGCATTTCTCGGAAAAAACATCAAGGTTTTTTTCCGAGAAATTGAAAAATATTTTATATTGATTATACAAAGGGATATCAATTTGATAATTTTTGTATGTATCGGGTGTTTTTTTAGAGTGATAGAAATTTCGATAGAAATAACTGTGATTTGACAGAAGATAGAAATTTCGATAGAAATAACTGTGATTTGACAGAAGGTAGAAGTCATGTTGTTTTGACATTTCTGTTCAGTAAGCATTGACAAATTATCATGGAAAGACTCACGCCGCTACAACGTTTACAAGTTTTTGAAATTTATTTTCAAATTCAGTGTTCTATTCGCCAAACTCATAGAGCACTTCATGCAAAACAAACAACTGTACGTACAGAAGAAAATATCGCTGCTGTATGTCATAGTGTTAATGATGATCCAGATTTGTCTATTCGTAGACGTTCACAACAAATTGGACTCTGTGCATCCACCACATAAAAAATTTTGCGTAAAGATCTTGGTCTACACCCATACAAGATCCAACTGGTTCAAGAACTGAAGCCACTTGACCATAATAAGCGTCGTTTATTTGTTGATTGGGCCCTAGAACAGCTTGAAGTTGATCCACTTTTTTATCGTAAAATTTTTTATAGTGATGAAGCTCATTTCTGGTTGAACGGCTATGTAAACAAGTAAAATTGCCGTATATGGAGTGAAAACAATCCTTAAGAAGTTCTGCAGGTTCCATTGCATCCTGAAAAATACACTGTATGGTGTGCTTTACACGCTAGAGGCATCATCGGTCCATATTTCTTTAAAAACGATGCTGGAGCTAATGTTACAGTGAATTATGCTCGTTATAGATCGATGATCAATGATTATTTGTTTCAAAATTTGAATGGTATCGACCCAGATGTGTTTTGGTTCCAACAAGATGGTGATAGACCTCATGCTACTACCGTTACAATTGATTTATTGAAAAAAAGATTTGGCGATAACATTATTTCGAGAAATTGTCCAATTAATTAGCCTCCAAGATCATGCGACATAACTCCACTGGATTATTTCCTTTGGAGTTATGTCAAGTTATGTTTATGCTGATAAACCAGAAATAATAGACGCTTTGGAAGCCAACATAACTCGTGTTATTGATGAAATAAGGCCTGAATTACTCGAAAAAGTGGTCCAAAATTGGTCTGGTCGAATGCGGTTCCTCAGAGTTAGTCGTGGTGGACATATGCCGGAAATTATTTTTAAAACATAAATGTCATAAAATTATCTTTCAAATAAAAAAAAATTGGCTCTAATCTTAATTTAAAGTTCAATCAGTTTAAAAAGAACACCCGATACATAACTTTTCATGTAAGTTTTGAAATCTTAATTTGTTTGCAATACTAATGAAAATTCGCTGAAAAACTGCTAGAAACAGATAGACTGAAAATTGCGAACTATAATTTAATTCCAGATAATCTCAGAACGAGCGAAAGTTGGTCATCGCTTAACAACCAATTTTCCATAGGTTTCGTTTGATCTCCCAAAGTACTAAATGGAATGAAATAAGAAATTACTTATTTTTCTATCACTTTCAAAAAGTGATAAAAAACTAATTGCAAAATTGATCTCATTCGAATTTTATTGGATTTTTTTTTAGTACATTGATCGAAGATGGTCAGGCTTCATTTCTTGCACTAGTTGAACGTTGTAAGCCTTCGTACACAGGTCATTATGCAAAATTCTCCTCAGAGAAGTGCGAAAAATGATTGGGCTATACAACCCAATGTTTCAGGTGTGTTCACTAAAGAAGCACGTGAACGGGTTGTTTCATCAAATAATCCAGATTTCACGAACAAATTGATTCACAAATTGCCGTAAGGGCATTTCATTTCTTTTGATTTTTTCACGTAAATTTGGATAGAAAATTTAAGTAACAGTTTGGATAGAAAATTTAAGTTAAATAAGTTTTTAACATTTCCCAAATTTGTTCAAGTGTAAATCGACCCATTTCATTAATGTCAAATATGAAACTAATTTTCTGTCAAAACTCATTCCTTTATACGAAATGATTTCGGAGTATTATACCACAACATAAAAAAAATATAAATTTGCTCTCACAGATAACACAGGGTGTCCGTTTGTTTTTATTGTTCATAATTTTAGAAGTACATGATTAAAATTTAGTTTATAATGTTCTTATAAATTCTATAAGGTTGTTGGGAAAGTATTTTTGTTTTTTCCCGATAGGATTTAATAGTATTTCATGATATGTCGCATAATCATGATATGTTTTGAGAGCTGATATAGCAGCATTTTCCTCATATTTTACTTTTTCACTATAGAAAAGGTAAAAATGCTGTTCAAGCGAGAAGGAAATTCACCCATGTTTATGGGAAAGATGCGCTGACAGAACGCCAGTGCCAGAACTGGTTTGCAAAATTTCAATCCAGCAATTTTGATGTCGAAGATGCACCACGGTCCGGAAGGCCGATTGAAGCTTGATAAGACAGGATAAAGGCGTTATTTGATGCAAATCGGCGAATAACAACACGTGAGATCAGCGAGGGTTAAATTTATTGAATTCAACTGTTTATGACCACTTGAAAGGTCTGGGTTTGACCTCGAAGCTCGACATATGGTTTCCCCAGGTTCTAACGGAGAGAAATTTGTGTGCTCGCGTTGGCGTGTGTAATTCGCTTCTCAAAGTCTCGAAAATGATCCATTTTGAAATTCATCATTACTGGGGACGAAAAATAGAATGTATAACATACAATATAAGCATTTCGAGAGCTAATATCCATAGAAAAAAGGTGATGCTGTCTCTTTGGTGGGATTTTAAAGGAATCGTTTTTTAGCTTTTACCGAATCACACAACAGTTAATTGGGCAGTCTGCTGTCATCAGCTGGACAAACTTGATGCACTTCAACAGAAAAGGCGAGAATTAATCAACAGAAAAGGTGTAATGTTCCACCAAGATAATGCGAGACCTCGTACAAGTTTGGTCACCAAAAGCTTGGATGGTATACTCCATATCTGGCGCCTTCGGATTATCATTCGTTCCGGTCATTGCAAAATGATCTTCACTTCAAATGGAGAGATCAAAAATCACCTGGATCAGTTTTTAGCCAGCAAAGACCAAAAATTTCATGAGCGTGGAATAATGCTACTACCAGAAAGATGGCAAATGGTGATGGACTCAAATGGCCAATTTAATAATTTAATAAAATATTTATTCATTTTACGAAAATTGTCTTTCATTTTCCCAAAAATGAAACAAATTGCTTTCCGAACAACCCAATACATTTATTTCTGGGATACCTCTATATATCTCGAGAATTTTACTTTTACTTTTCATTGTTAGCGCAATATTTATTTTTCAAATGAGTTAATCAAGTTATAAAATAATTGTACCGTCGATTGAGTGAATAATAAATATTTAAGTTATCGAAAAATCTCAATTATATTCATGCAAATTCATCAACTTTCATTAGAAACATGTCATCAACCGATTTCTACAAGGTTTCCTCATAAACCATTGCTGTAGTATTATCCAATAACAAAAAAAGCGTGTATTTCGTACAATGCATTTACAGTGTTTCATGGGGAAATAATGAGTCTCAAACTAGCCATAACCACCCGAATACGTGATTGAGTCAGCCTGACGACCAGCCGATTTCGATGATTTAATGATCTTCCGTGGTCAGCCAACGAGAATGATCGTTTTTTTATGGCGTCTTTGATGGGATTATTCGCCATTTTTTCAGCGGCTCGATGCAACTTTCTTCTCCTAATGAAATTCAATTACCTCTGCTTCGTCATATCAGACGGTTAATTTGGGAAACCCGACGCTTTTACCAAATTAGCTCGAATCAAGATTAGTGAGTACAAATTGATCCTCGGTAGCTTCTTGAGACGGCAGGCGGAGAATTGGAAAGTTTAGAGGTTGGAAAATTTTTCCATTTCGGATTCTTAATGGTCACTCGTCATCAAGGTGAAATTAGTTTCTGAGAAAATTGAAATTTTCATGTGCTATTTCACAATTATTTTTATATGGATGCTTATCTACTCGTAAAGGAGAGTGATCTAATTCTGAATACATTTTTTCGCGCTGGTCTGTAATTTTTAATTGTTTTATGGCTTCAATCGACTCAAAACGGGTGCCACGAAGGGGCAATTTTAGTTTTGGGAAGAGGAAAAAGTCGCAGGGAGCCAAATCCGGCGAATACGGTGGTTGCTGAAGCACGTTTGTTGAGTTTTTGGCGAGAAAGTCGGTCACAATCGTAGCTCGGTGAGAAGGCGCGTTATCGTCATGCAAAATCCATGAGTTGTTCGCCCACAAATTTGGCCGCTTCTTACGGATACGCTCACGCAAACGTTTCATAACGCCTAGGTAATACTCCTTGTTTACCGTCTGACCCTCTGGAACGAATTCGTAGTGCACCACGCCACGGATATCGAAGAAAACAATGAGCATCACCTTCATTTTCGAGCGGCATTGGCGTGGTTTTTTCGGTTTCGGCTCATTTTTTGCCACCCATTCCGATGATTGCTGGCTTGTTTGCATATCGTACTCGTAGACCCAGGTCTCATCACCAGTTATAATGCGTTCCATGAATGTAGAATCGGAATTACAGCGATCCAGCATGAAGCAACCTGCTCGCGATGACGTTTTTGAAGAAAATTCAGGTCTTTCGGTACGAGTCGTGCGGCCACCTTTCTCATGCCCAAAATATCAATCAAAATCGTACGTGCGGACTCGTGGGATATCTTAAGATCATGTGCTATCTCTCTCAAGCTGGTACGACGGTTTTCCAGCACCCTTTCCTTAATTTTATCGACGTTATCTTCGATCGAAGCCGTCGATGGGCGTCCGGAACGAAGCAAGTCTTCGACCACTTCACGACCGTCCTTGAAGGCTCTGTACCACTGATATGCACGAGTTTTCGATAGAGCATTATCACCAAAGGCCTATTGCAACATTTTCAATGCAGCGGCACACGAAAATTCATTTGCAACACAAAACTTTAAACAAATTCTTTGCTCAACGTAATCACCCATAGTAAAAATCGGCACGCACTCTGACATCGACTGACTTATTCAGCTGTTGCAAACACACTAGTAGACAGATCCCGCTCAAGCTTGGCATAGTAATTAAGGACAGTGGTACCAACCTAGGAAAAAAAAATTTTACCTGCCTCATTGCCCCGCCAGATTTAAATCGATAATTCCAGGTACTTTCTTGACAGAATGTATATCACATACCTTAGTTTGATGAGATATTGAAGCTGGAAGTGAAAATATAAGTCACAATTTAGGGATTTTTGAATAAGAAGTATGAGTTACGGTAATGAAAAGTTCTTCAAGTCAATTGTAACTTACATCTGTATAACAATTCTAAACTCAGACAAACCGATCAGGTTTTATTAACATAAGTAGCAAACATATTTTTCATTTGAATAAAAATATGCTGTTTTTGATCATCACGGCGTAACAGAATGTGACCTGAGCATGCGTTTGTAACG
Organism: Megalocaria dilatata; assembly: GCA_034642435.1. NCBI lineage: Eukaryota > Metazoa > Arthropoda > Insecta > Coleoptera > Coccinellidae > Megalocaria > Megalocaria dilatata. The sequence goes on from CM067856.1 coordinate 47,123,226, forward strand.
TGGGAAAAAATCGGGAATACGGTTCTTTGCTTAAATTGGCTCGCTGGGTTATGTCGTGTATGTATATTTGTATGCTGGATGGCGTTAGTATATGATGAAATTATTGGTGTTCCTGTGCACAGCGAATATAGGTGCATGGCAGATTTAGAGTCAATGGACATTAAAGGGTACTGACGATGGAAACCAACAAGTTTCGAAAAAATGCGCATGTCTGTTACTTATGTCCCAGCGATCAACAAAACCAAATCGGGCTTGTTTGAGCTTAGAATTGACATACAGATATATGTTACATTGTCTCGATTTGAAAAACTTCCTATTACCATAGCTCATACTCTTTATTAATGATATTTGGTACAGATTATCAGCCGAATTAATTCAGTTGAAATTTTCAATTCAATGTATACCAACCACAAATATACAGAGGAAAGAAAGCACTTAATATATTAAAGAGGTGTTGGATGCATGTGAACAAAAATTATAAAGTTTATATTATAAATGAAATAAAATGAATTTAATGAATATCTTCTTGATAGAAGACAATATTCCAATTTGAACTATTGAAACAGAATAGTTCATTGAAATCTACACATAATTTTTGTTTTTTCCAACGTTTGAAAAAACTTTATTTCTATTTAAGTAGACTCATTGAATTCTCAAATTTTGTACAACACTCAAAAATATAGAAAAATCCGTAAAAAATAAAGAATATTCACAGAAATTGTATAACATAAATAGTCGATACTGTTGTTTTATATGGATATTATGAATAAAATATTTCAAACCTAAAAATGCTCTATATGAATCTAAAAATATAGCACATTTTCCAAAACAGCGTTTGAAACTTTGATCCATAATCGTCAGTCGACATTTTTGGAATGATAATTAAAAATAATCATTAAATTTCTCTTTTACTGAATTGAGTGAACACAATAATTCTGTTTTAATAATTTAAATTAATTTGTTTTATTTTTTACGCTTGAGAGGAAAAAGGAAAGATGGCCATGAAAAATAGTAAAATACACAAAAAGCTAGAAACATTATATGAGGCTATAAGTCTTTATTAGTTTAACAGCTCGGTTATAATTTTATTGGCCATGAATAAACTGCTAACTGACATTAATTATAAATACGTACGTTATTAACAATATGATCACGTTTCAGGTTAGACGATACTAATGAACTTGGAAGGTGTTTTCTTAATATTTCAAATATTAATCAGAATAATTCTGCAAATTTGAATCTAAAAAATCTCTTAGAAATTTTTGAAACAAAATTAGATAACATATCTTAGAAACACATTTTCGTTTTAGTAGATACATAGAGTTATCGAGCATACGCCCGGCCATCAACCGATAAAAGAATCAAAGGAAAGTATATAATATTGACTGAAATTATCTAGCAAACTACATCCAATAAAGCTGTTTCAAATGGACTTTTTGAATAAAAAATTCTATCCCCAAATCTGCTTCATATAAATTTTAAGCCTTTTTTATTTTTGTGTCGAAATGAATCATCGACATTTGACTCTATGAAAGAGGCGCAATTTGGGAAGAAGCACCTAAATTGCAGAAGAGCTTCTTCTCATCGCCAGAAGCTTCCTCCATAAAAACACGACTTCCCTTGCACCTGATACCTGATATTAGTAAAGGTTCCCATGACTCACGAAAATCCATTCCAAATTATATACGAACGCCATCCATATTCATTAATTTCAGCAGAAAAAATAACAACAAAGAAGGTAATATACATAATTTTCGGAGTGGGACGAAATTGCCTGTATTAAGGCTTCTAGAACGAAAAATTACAAGCATCTCATCCTGATTATTAGATGACCTACAGATTATTTTCTCGAAACGCCCCAAGCCATCGACCCGGCACAGCGCGAGGCTCGGATTTAAAAAGCGCGGATATCAATTTCTGTTATTCCGTTGGACGTCTTGATATCTCGGACTCTGGTAGGTTTGCCATGAATTATTGAAATTATTTATGAACTACGGCAAAGAGATGCAAATGGACCATGGATTGTTTCTTTCTAGGTTTCTTCGGAATCTTCTTTTCATTAACCCAAATCATCATGCATGACTTCCTTTTTACTACGGAATAAGAAGTGAACCTACATTTGTTTCATTGGTAATACACTATTCCAGATTTCTAATCTAATAGAGCGGATACATCTGCATTGAAATAATGAATTCTGACCTAAAATGGGAATAGCCGAGCGTATTCGAAGAGAGATATGAGTGTAAAACACTATTATTCTACATTAATATTAGAGCATTCTGAAAAACATTGTAATACTCGTATCTTATAAAAAAAATTTTCTACCAAAAAAAAAATATATATATATATATTTATATCAAATTATAGGGAATGGAAAGATTTTGGTGTAAACGCAAAAATAGCTGAGCTTTTGATCAACAGGGGACGACATATGGTTTTTTCATACAGCTGACAGCTCCTGAAAAAGCATAGTGTAATATTTCATACAGAATAAAATAGAAAGGCCTTTTACTTGATAGAAGAAATATAACAAAATTTGAATATTAAAACAAATTGAAATATGTTTATCTTCTACAATTTTAATTTCAGAAAAATGTTTATTCAAAAAACTTTTAGAATTAAATTTATGTCTACGCAAGCACCGCTTACATTTAATAGACGTATATAATCAAAACTCAATATATAATGTCAAATGGAATAAATAACCAAACAGATATACGAAAGTAATTAAAATTAATAAATAAACATTTAAAGGAGACAAAATTTTGTTTCTGGTCTTACCTTTTTTAAAAGGCAATTGGTGTTCTTAAAGGTAAGACCAGAAACAAAATTTTATCTCCTTTAAATATTCATTTATTAATTTTAATGACTTTTGGTATATCTGTTGGTTTATTTATTCCATTTGACATTATATATTAAGTTTTGATTATATACGTCTATTAAATGTAAGCGGTGCTTGTGTAGACAGAAATTTAATTCTAAAAGTTTTTTGAATAAAAATTTTTTTGAAATTAAAATTGTAGAAAATAAACATATTTCAATTTGTTTTAATATTCAAACTTCATACAGAATTTGGAATAAGGAAAATAGGGCATTTGTTACATCGTCTGAAAAATTTGAAAAACATATAATACATAAAAAATTACAATTTTAACAATTTATTCTTCAAAAAACGCGTTTCACCTTTCAAAATAAAAAAAGGGATTCTTCAAATGGAGTAGGGTACGTGAAGGATTATTCTAAAACCCTAATCCAGACGAATTACAGGCTGGGTTTTTTCCTATGAAATCCTTTTATTCGCTCAAAAATTCAATTTTGGAATTGAATTCAATATGTCTCAAGCCCTAGAATGTAATTCTACTTTAATTTTAATTTGTTACTCGATTGAACAAGAATAGTCATTGATGTTGTTTTTATATGTAAATAAAAGTATTTGCGATTCTATAAATCTGATAAAAAATTTAACGGAAATCTTACTGGAAGAATTGCATATATGTGTCCTAATTATCAGAAAAGAGTTCATTCGCTGTGCACATTGATAAGTAGTTACATTGTTATTTTCTTTGCACACCGTTAATTTCGAAATTTATCACAATGTACTAAATCATAACAGAAAGTGTCGAAATTATTGCTATGTTCTATCAAATAGTAATATGATTCTACTGCGTCATGACTCTTCAACGAGATGCAGACAGACGGAAATGTGTGCAATACTCATGTTAGAAGACTCGTCATGAAATCTATCAAAACAGTTACAGTCTGCAATCGAAAGTATGAACAATGCTGCAATGGAGCAGCAGAAGTTACAATTCTTGGAATGGCTGGACTGCAAACACAAAACAAAGTATTCTTACACTTTCCGAATTACTGAATTTTCAAGTTTAAGCATGCAAAGTATCAGAGATAGCATTCTTATCGAAAAACATTAGTTCTTGATGGGAACAGAGGTGTGAAATTTTGTGAAGAAATGAGCCAATGATCGAAAAATAATCAATATATACTTTAGAATATCTATTTACTGTTGGGTGCACCGTTGTTTTAAAGGTTGGTGTAATGACCATTTGAAGTTATTTTAATTCGCATAAGTTTTGAGGAGTGCACTGTCAACTGCCTCAGAAAATGAAGATCTATCTGGTTCAAAAAATTTGTTAATCACATTTTTAAGAATTATCTTTACCATTTGCAAATTTACTCGAAATATCTGACTTCCTATAGTACTCATTATTTAGTATATATTTTTAATTCTTGACTTAGAAAATTATAACAAAATATTTATCTTTTTTACTTATACAACCTCCATTTAACTGTAAACACTTGACTAAACGTCGAGGTACACCCGAAACTAGATCACCTCCATAATTTTCGGTGATGGTACTCCACGACTGTAAAACTGACTGAATTAAATCATCTTCATTTCGTGGCACTGCTCGTTCAACTTCAATCTTCATTAGTCCCCATATTTTCAATGGGACTAAGATCTGGTGAAGCTGCTGGTCACGAAATGATTGTCACTTGGTGTTCTTGCATCCAAGCTTGAGTATAGGCCGAAGTATGGCATCTTACATTATCCTTCTGAAAACCCCACCCCTCTGAATATAGAGCAAGCGCTGTTTCAAGGAAAAAATTGTTCAGAATGCCACAATACTTTCACTATTAATGGAACCATCAACCATACAGAGAGGCGTAGCACCACTCTGAGATATTGCTCCCCAAACCTTTATTTTGGTGGGAAAATTGAACGGTAACAAGTTGTTTTGACAGGATGTTTAAGTGATTTCAACCAAGTTGGAAACATTTTTTATCAAATATAGAGACAGTATTAAAATTATCTTCTTGAAAACGTTGACAACATTTTATCCTTGGTTCCTTTTGTAAAAGTGTCATTATAGGGAATTTTTGGTTTCTTTGATATGTAGCCTTGTCTTTTCAGTGACATACGGTCTTCCTGAAACTGATCTATGCCTCATATCCATGCCATTTTTTATCCTCTTTATTGTCTCATATACAGCACTTTTTGCCAATTCAATTGCACTCATTTTTCACGTTCCGAAAATCTTTTTTATACAAATATTCTGCCTGTTTTTTTACCTGTATACCAAAATTATGAAAAATAATAAATTCCGAATACTTTCTAGGTGGACTAGTTATTAGTTATTTATTACTTGATACTGTTGATTCTTTGCTAATTCATTTGCTAGAAAATGACTTTTTATATGAGGATCTCTTACATTTCCAACAAGATGGTTGCATTGAGTTGGTCTTCAATTCATAAAAACTTATTTTGAAGGGTTAAATTATATGATTTAAATATAACAATTCTATCGGTAGCTTTTTCAGATATTGATTCTGACAAACTAGTTTCAATTTTTTCTTAATGAATTGATTAATTCGCACAAATTTATTAATCAACAACAACAATTGTTTGGTCAACACTGTGTGGCTTTATCAGGTTTACATTTGGAACTAAATCTAAAGAAGATACATCATATCTTGAATAGGTATGACTTGGGCAAAACTTGAAAAAGGGGAGATGAAAAAATAGTTAACTATATTGGGTCATTCTTTAGGAACAAACTGAGTAAATTCATTCAATAAGGGAGATCTGTCCGTTCAAAAGAATTTTGAGGAACTTATAGCTGTTGATTTTGAGTTATTCTACTTTTCCTTTCATTATTGACAATCTTATAGTTGTTAAGTATAATCTCTCTGACATATAGCTATATTTATTTATTAATTTATTTATTTGGGAATTAAGGACGCAAATTTGGATATGAAACCCAGAAAAAGTATCCACAAAAAGTAATTGAAAGCACTCAAAAAATCAGGGCTCACAAGCTATGAACTGAAATTATTAATAATAATAAGAATAATATTAATAGCATTTTCTTGCTGATGGAATTGTCTAATATAAATCATAAGAAAATGCTTAATAGTTAACTCATAAACTTCAAATTTATTGTCCTCAATTGTTTCAATTTGTTGTTTTTGATAATAGTCCCAGAATGAGTGATCTTTTCGAAAGCTACATCACATTTAATTATTTTTAAATATTAACAGTGTTATCCAATATTCTATTCGCGTGAGGAATGAACATGTATTCTTTAGTTAAATCATGTATAAATTTGAATGCAGTCTGTTTAATAATATTCACATAATAAATTCCTTAAAGAATAATCAATTGAATATTAGCTATATATAAATATACTGAATATTTATTTGATTGTTTAATAAATTTAATTCTTCAATTAATGTAATAATTTAATTAATTTATTTATTTAACTAATTTAATTATCCAATTAATTTGATTATTTAATTGATTTTATTATTCAATTAATTAAATTATCTTATTATTTTTGGAAATATTATAGATAATAATCAAACCTCTACAGATTCAATTTGAAAAAATCTCTTGAAATCTTCTTAGAATGAAATTGCCTTAGCAACACTATTTCACTTTACAAACATACAGAGTTATGAGTGTGGACAGCTCAGTGGTAGAGCGTAGGGCTCGTGACCGGAAGGTCCGGGTTCGAATCCTGTTCAGGTGGAAAAAAATTTTTCTAGTTTGATGGGTGGGTGTCGGCCACCATTTCACTGTTAGGTCAAAAATTAACAGCGTTGTGACCTATAGTGGTGCAAGATCGCAGTAACAAAGCCTACCCAGAACACAGCTGAACTCCTAACTTGCACAAGCTGAAAAAGCTTCTGAGGGATCTTCACCGAAGATCTAGGAGTATCAGGATAATAATAATAATAACCAACAGATATGAGCGGCAACCAACCAATAAAAAATCAAAAGAAAACATAAAGTACCTACCAAAATTATCTAAATCTATCACCCAAGACAAATTTGTTTCGACCGGATATTCAGGAATCCCAGTTATCACGTCAATGCTTTTCTATATTACTTGTTACTTTTAAGAACTTTTTTTTCGTTGTTTTCATTTAGTCTTCCAGTTTTGTTTCAGATATTTGTTTCCGCTATATAAGGAACTTTATGTATTATTGAAATAATGTAAATGAATTTCGTAGATTCTCATCTCTAAATTCATCTTTCACCTAATAACCCAAATAGAAAAGATGTTCTTTAATTGATACACAGGTTCGTGTTCGGATGACGAGATCCTCCGCATGAAAATACATATTTAATCGGCTCATGCGGATGACAATTTCATCATATTGCATTCCAACCATTATACGCTTCGGTGCTTGCTTTGAGATCGGATGCCATAATGCATGTGATGGAATCCCGTATGTGCTAATGAAGATGTATGAATTGAGTACCATATCATAGATAGTTTTTAATATGCTTCATCAGATGGAATGTTCAGTATTCTCTCGATAAAATACTTCAAATATATACTAAAGAATATTTATCTAGTGGCTATAACACAAATATGGATGACAGTATAAAAAATTCCCAACGCACTGTCGTGGCGCTTGTTGCTGGAAAAGACAGTCGGAAACAAAGTAAATTCAATGTAAATCTAGAGGACCACGAGGATCCATTGGAGTAGTGGAAGAATCAAAACCTCAGCGTGATGCGATGACGAATAAACGACTGTCCTCTCTCAATGGCAGTGGGGGATGCTTCGATCGAAACAAGGCTCTAGACTCTGCTTTCAGCAATCAGAATCATTCGCACTTCAACTATCGGAGGCGTTAGTCCATATCGGGTGAAAATGAAGTAAATCGAAATGTTTAGTGTACAACAAAAAATTCAGATCATATAATGGTACTTTAATGGTCAATCAATTCAAGAGACAATAAATTCATTTATTGTTGCCTTTGAAGATAGGCCGATTCCTTTAAGTTCGGCTCTTTCTAAAATAATTAAAAAATTCGAGAAGTATGGGTGTTTACGAAGATGCAGGCATTACAAGATTGAGAAACCACCATAAACCATTAATAAAATGGTCTGAAAAAACAAGTAGATGTGTGTGCTGCTGTTGTAACCAGTGCATCTTGTTTGAGTAAAAAATTGCTGAAAAAGTTGATACGAGCGATAAAAGTGTTCGGAATATTTTGAAAAGGAATGATTACTGATGTTATAAGGTTCAAACAAATCAAGAAATTTTTGTAGGGGACCATATCAAACTATGATGGAAAAAGTAAATGAAAACAGTTAAATAAGATAATAAGAAGAGGTTTTCTACTTGATAGAAGGATTATTACAAAATTTAAATATTAAAACAGATATATTCTGTTAGCCTCCTATGAATTTTAATTTCAAAAATTTTATTCAACAACTTTTAGAATTAAATTGATGTTTTATAAGCACTGCTCAAATTTAGTAGATATATAAAATCAAAACTCATTATATAATATCAAGTGAAATGAAAAAAAAACGATAAATATAAATTGTCAATTAAAATTAATAAATAAATATTTAAAGGAGACAAAATTTTGTTTCTGATCTTATATTTATGAAAACCAAATCTTTTACAAAAATGCATAACATAATTTTAAAAACTTCTCCAAAACTGATTCATTTGAAATATTTATTATATTAGAATATTCAAATAAGTCACTTCAAAAATCTCTCAAAATATGTAGCACATCCTCAAAAAACATTTTGAAATCAAATAAGGTCTTCGTTAGTCCAACATCACATTCAAACAATAAAATCAGTAAACAATAAATAATTTACCAGTAAGACCTCGTGGTATCCTTGTTGAACAAACTCTTAAATTAGAGAACTTTAAAAATCCAACGTATTCTATGTTCATCACAAAAATCACACAAAGCTTGTAAGGTATTTTATGGACTGAGTTAAAACCAAATGATATTTATATAATGAGATTTAAAACCAAAACATAATTATATATTATATATAAATAAAATAATAAGAAGAGGCCTTTTCCTTGAGAGAAGGATTATTACAAAATTTAAATATCAAAACAGATTCATTCTGTTAGCCTCCTATGAATTTCAATTTCAGAAATTTTGTGCAAAAACTCTTAGAATTAGATAAATGTCTTATAAGCACTGCTAAACTTCAGTACACGTATAAAGTCAAAATTCATTATATAATATCAAATGGAATAAAAAAAACCCAACAAATATAAATTTTCAATTAAAATTAATAAATAAATATTTGAACGAGACAAAATTTGGTTTCTACCTTGTACTCATTTTCACAGAGGAAATTATTTGTGTCATTTATCGTAACAAATAAATTCCTCGCATACAATGGAATAAGATGGTTGTTTTTATTTTCAACCGATATGGTCTAACGCATTCCACGTTTGAAGTGTGAATGATTCTAGTAGCTACATATCTTATCATAACCACACGGACTTATTTTACCCCTAATTTTATTTTTCAACTCTTACTTACCAATATGTTACGTACAGATCGGAGAGATAAGAAGCCTTTCAATCTTGTATTACTTATTTTCACATTTTCATTTGCCATTCTTAAGGAGAACAGTTTGATTCACTTTCGGATGACAAAACACATAATACTGTGTTTTTATTCTTTCTTTTATTACTTCTTTCAGAAATAATTAAGAAATTTAAAATTTGAAGGGGAAATGGACTATTTAATGGATTATTATTGAGCAAGCGCACAAAAGCTCTTCACTTCACGTCAGTGCTTTTTTCGAATCTTTCATCTATGAACTCTCACAACAACCGAATATATGTTTGAAGATATTTTGATAAATCATAATATGTTACGAACTTTTTTTGAGATCTTTGAAAAATAGAATACATATTGAACATATTTGAGAGCCGATTTGAAGAAATGGTAGACCATAGACAGAGTTTGCTTATCCACGAACTTCATCTTCCTGTTTTAGCGTGAAACTTGAAAGCTTTATTCTCTATCAGTTGTTTCTTTTGAAAGTTACAACAAACTAAAAACTGCTGGACGGACAGATAGGAGTGAATATGATCACAAGTTTATTCATTTATAGGTTCAGTGTAATTCAAGGTTTTTTTTGGGTCAAAATTAGAAAATTAGAGATATCGTTATATGAAAAAATTGTAAGCAAAAATGACGAGAGAGCAAAAATGAGGAGAGCCATTATATTTTAAGGGAGAAAGTAATAAATCACTGTGTGTGAAATTTATCACATCGCTCTCATCGTGAGCCGTATTCAGCAGTTACTAAAACAGCCTAGGAAAAACTTTGCATTCTCAGTGAAAAATAAATTCTCCATATCTCACGCATGTACGACTATAGGAGCCAAACAAAAAAACACGGATCCTAAATCTTTCCAAGATGTTTTGACCCATTCGGAAACGACAAAAGATGTTTTATGGACGACCACTCATGAATTTTTCCGAACAGAATCGAGGAAAGCCGCAAGGATGGTTTTTTGGAGGCATGCCATCAATCCCTTTAGGAAACTGTGCAATCCACTCACTGACCTCGCATTGTTAGAAATACGTGACCATCAATCTTTCGCGCCGCGTTCTTCCCAATCTGCATGTTGTTGGGACGTCGGACAACGGATGAGATTCATCGATTACGGTTCCAATCTAGAATACGCCATATAAATCTCTCTGGAGATTTGAAATCAGTTTCCTGTTGACGTCAGGTCAATGTGCATTTCAGAGATATATTATTATCATTTGCGTGGATTTTCCCTCGGTTTTGTGTCGGAGGTTAACGGTTCAACGGTGAGTGTCCGGCAGAATTTCTTCGAGAAGCGTTTTCGGAGATGGCCTGCGTCTTTATCAACAATTCTCAACCTCTTCTATATTTGGACCGATTGTATGAATAATTCAGACTAAATTGACTGTTGAACGTTGTGGTAAAAATAAACTGCTCTACAAAAGCAAAGGAAGTTCAGAAATTTAGATTTATTTCATTTGCGTTGTCTATTTTTGGTCATCAATTTCTTAGGAATGATGAGAAAAATGTTCACGAGTAGTGAATGAAATTCAATTTCCACAAACTTTTTAGTGATGAACGACAATCGTTTCGGCTCAATCATGTTCTACATCTGATACTGTGTGGAAACTCACATATGGACTGACAAGTATTACAGCAAATGGAGTTAAACTAAGATGACAGATATTTAGGTCCCGATTAGGTGGAGAGAAACCGACAATAGCAATAAAAGTTATTGGGATTGTCGCTGGTATTTCCGAACTAAATTAAGGTATTCAATAGGAGTGACCTGTTGGTATCTGTTTGATCATTCAGGAGAATCTTTTGGGAATTATATCGGTTTATTTCAAGTTCTTCTAAGAATATTATGTAATCTAGACTCTTTACTATGGATAACTTCGTATTCGTTATTGAAATTATGTTAAAATTCTATTAAATGGTTGGCGTCAGTTCAATGTGTGGACTCCCAAGTGTAATTTTTTTGATGTTCGTGATGATCTGCCGGTCTGACCAATATAAACCATTAGGAAATCCTTGCAAGTCAACTTATAGACTCCTCATTTATTATCCGTATTTGATTTATCTGTATTATTTTTAATGTATTCATCTATGTTGTTGGTGGTTCTGAAAGCTACTGCCTAATTGAAATTTTTCTTTAAATAATTGGCAATGTCTTCAGATATTCTACTTAGATATGAAATCCGTATAAATTTGTTTGGGATGGGGTCTTTTGTGGTAGGAGAAATATGAGTTAGAGCTATCTTTGTCTATTCATTGTTGATCATTTTATCTATAAGGGTTGGGTGGAATCCATTGTTAAAAGCTATTTGTTTGATTATATTAAGTTCTTTGGAAACATTCTGGGGGTTCATCAGTACTTTCAGTAATCTATGGATTAAGCTATTGAAGGCTGACATTTTTTGATTGAAGGAATGGTTGTAAGTTTTATATATGGGATATCAGTGTGGGTAGGTTTGATAAATATGCAAAATTTATGTGAACTGTTTAATCTTGTGATATTTAAGTATAGAAAATTGATACTTTGGTTCTTCTCTTCTTCAAAGGTGAATTTAATAGACGAGTGTTAATAAAATTTAAGATGTTCAATTGTCTTAGGTACGTTTAAAGCAACATAAAATGTCATCTACAAATCTGAGCCAATAAAGGAAGTATTTGGTCATTAGGTTCGAATGAATTTTTGATTCTAAATCAATCATGAACATTTTGGTTAGAATAGAGCTTCTGGGTTTCCCACGATAAGCCCTTCACTGGAAATATAAATAATTCCATGAAAGTGATAGAAAACAAAGTAACTCCTCATTTCATTCCAATAGATAATCCCATTAAACTGGAAATAATTCTGTCCAAGAGATGTTTCAAGACAATTCAGGATATCGTTAATTCTAATAGAATTTACATTATTTTTCATTAACAATTTGTACTGTTTCTATTGGAGAGATGCTTGGGAATAAATGTTGAACATAAAACGAAACTAAGTTGGAGTTTTCAGGTAAATTAGTGGATTTGATGTCGACTAATTTTTATTTCATAATTGGCTTTGAAATTTTTTTCAGTTTGAATTTTTTGATGTTAAACCTTTTAATAAAATCATGCCTGGGGCAGTGATGGTCGAAAAGACTGGTCTAATTGGGTTCATTTCATGAAGTTTTATCAGTAAATAAAGCTTCGGTATTTGTGGATTCATAAGAGTCCGTGTATATTTTGGAGAATTATGAAACAGAGTGATGGATTGATTTATTTATATTTGTAATTTGTTTCGGAAAGTATTCAGAAGGATCTTTTCTGATTATTCTAAATTAATCTGGTGTTAAGAAAGTTTAGTTTTTTGATATATTGGATTTCTGGTATGGCTTCACTGCCATTTCCTTTGTCTGCTCGCGTTAAATCGTTTCCTCTAATTGATTTTGTTAATTTTTGTTATTTTGAAGAGCGAACTTCAGTTTTATTATTGTTCTTAATTATGTCATCTATAATATGTTTATCTAAGTTTGAATTAGTGTGTTTTTTTCTAATGAGTTAGATTTGATGGCGATTTTTGAATTTATTGCCAAAAATTCCAAATGTTTTCGTGAAGTATTATTAAGGTTAAATATAAATCCTTTCTTTAAAAGGTTTATTGATGTCTACTATTTTATTTAGGTGCCTTATATTTCCCTCTGTCTACCAATTCATCAGTTGTGAACAAAATTCCATTTTGGTGATTAAAGTAAAACAATTTAATTTCCGATAATTTATTTAATTTCAAAACAATTGTTTCGTCATGACAACATAACTTCGTCAGGTGAGTATGGTACTGACTACATATTTGAGACTGAGTTCTTAAAATATTCTAAATGTACAGAAAAGAAGGAAGTGGGAATTTACAGTAATTTGTTTTTTTATTATTACACAAAGTTTCAGGAAAAGATAAATAAGGGAGATTTATTGAGGTCCGTGTGGTCGTTTAGAAGAATCTGTTTTTTATTGTATGTGCTAATTTCGAGGGCTCCTAGGTAGTTCAACCTGAGGTTCTTTTTTTCTAGTGTGTTTGCAACAGCTGATTAAGTCAGTCGATGTCAGAGTGCGTGCCGATTTTTACTATGGGTGATTACGTTGAGCAAAGAATTTGTTTAAAGTTTTGTGTTGCAAATGAATTTTCGTGTGCCAATGCATTGAAAATGTTGCAAAAGGCCTTTGGTGATAATGCTCTATCGAAAACTCGTGCATATCAGTGGTACAGAGCCTTCAAGGACGGTCGTGAAGTGGTCGAAGACTTGCTTCGTTCCGGACGCCCATCGACGGCTTCGATCGAAGATAACGTCGATAAAATTAAGGAAAGGGTGCTGGAAAACCGTCGTACCAGCTTGAGAGAGATAGCACATGATCTTAAGATATCCCACGAGTCCGCACGTACGATTTTGATTGATATTTTGGGCATGAGAAAGGTGGCCGCACGACTCGTACCGAAAGACCTGAATTTTCTTCAAAAACGTCATCGCGAACAGGTTGCTTCATGCTGGATCGCTGTAATTCCGATTCTACATTCATGGAACGCATTATAACTGGTGATGAGACCTGGGTCTACGAGTACGATATGCAAACAAGCCAGCAATCATCGGAATGGGTGGCAAAAAATGAGCCGAAACCGAAAAAACCACGCCAATGCCGCTCGAAAATGAAGGTGATGCTCATTGTTTTCTTCGATATCCGTGGCGTGGTGCACTACGAATTCGTTCCAGAGGGTCAGACGGTAAACAAGGAGTATTACCTAGGCGTTATGAAACGTTTGCGTGAGCGTATCCGTAAGAAGCGGCCAAATTTGTGGGCGAACAACTCATGGATTTTGCATGACGATAACGCGCCTTCTCACCGAGCTACGATTGTGACCGACTTTCTCGCCAAAAACTCAACAAACGTGCTTCAGCAACCACCGTATTCGCCGGATTTGGCTCCCTGCGACTTTTTCCTCTTCCCAAAACTAAAATTGCCCCTTCGTGGCACCCGTTTTGAGTCGATTGAAGCCATAAAACAAAATTCGGCGCGAGAGCTAAAGTCCATCCCGAAAAGCGCCTATAAAAAATGTTTCGATAATTGGAAGTGCCGTTGGCATAGATGTATTGGAGCAAATGGAGCCTATTTTGAAGGCGACTCAATAAATTTTGACGATTAAATGTAAAAATGTTGTTTTAATTGAAAATTCCAGGTACTTTCTTGACAGAGTAGTATATATATATATATATATATATATATATATATATATAGTATGCTGAACTTTAAACTTTAAAGTCTATGTATTATTAAGTTCAATATAGCCTTTTCACTTTTTTGTTTGAACAAACTTGGGTCTTACATACCACATACATAATAATTTGAAAGTATAAGCATTTCATTGTATTTAAAAAATATTTTTGGGCAATATGAATCCCAAGCAAATATTTCCTTACTTTTTGGGAATAAAGTTAAATTTATTTTCATATTCTTATTCATAAAACACCACTGTCCATGATAACTTTTGGGTCATTTTGTTTAGGAAAGATTGCATAATTCATGAAAGCAATAAAATAAACAATCTCGTGTGGGATTTCGGAAAATTATTCAATAACATAACATGAATATGTATGATTAAACTTCAGCTTGTTGATGGTCTACTTTTTCTACTTCATACATGAGAATTTGTGATTCAGTTTGAAGAATTATGCATTTTATCAGAAAAATAAACATCAGAATGAAATATTATTCCATAACATGTCTGCAGTACGATAAATTCTGATGAAAACATTGAAAAATGTACTTTCTTAATGATAGTAGGCTAAACCCATAAATTCAATAAATTTTTTCTCTGAATACCTCACTAAAATCAGAATTGAATATGAATATAAATGCTTCATCTGTTTTTCCAGTACAATAAATACCTGGGACCATTTTAATCTCAAAAATCCTTAAAATACACACATTCGCAAAATGAATGGACGTTCTAGTAAAATTAATCAACATTATTACTATTTATTAGTCTATTTATATAAGAAATGGAATGGATGTTACTATTATCATAATTAACATCGTAAAATGTGAATAAATGTGAACGAAATTTTCAAGAACTAGTTCACAGAGATAAATTATAAATTAGTATCATTGCAGACTGAATAACAAATATACAAGCTTTAAATATCAAAACAGATTTATTCTGTTAGCCTCCTATAAATTTTTATTTCAAAAAATTGTATCCAAAAACTTTTAAAATTATATTAATGTCTTATGTTTAAGTTAAATTTAGTAGACATGTAATCAAAACTCGTTATATATTATCAAATTGAATAAAAATCCCAACGAAATATAAATTGTCAATTTAAATTACCAAATAAATACTTGAAGAAGACAAAATTTTGTTTGTGATCCTATATTTATGAAAATCAAATCTTTTCCAAAAATGCAAAACATAATTTCAAGAACTTCTCCAAAACTAATTTATCTGAAATATTTATTATATTTAAATATTTAAATAAGTTACATCAAAAATATCTCAAAACATGTAGCACATCCTCAAAAAACAATTTGAAATTAAAGAAGATCTTCATCGGTCCTTCTTCATATTTAAAAAATAAAATCAATAAAATAACTTACCAGACAGACCTCGTGATAACCTTGTTGAACAAAAAATAAAATTAGAGAACTTTAAAAATCCAACGTATTCTATATTCATTACAAAAATCACACAAATCTTGTAGTATCTAATGGCCTTAGTTAAAACCAAATGACATTAATAGAATGAATCAGGAAAACCAAAAAATAATTATACATTATGTATACAATACAATAATAAAAGGTTTTTTACTTGATAAAAGGATTATTATTTGTGTAGTTTTTCCTTCAGATCAATAGAAAAGAAATTATTTTCATTTTGAATAGTTCAATCATGTTATTTCCAGACGAAAAATACCCTGCACAAAAGATATTTTCTTGTTGAAGAAAACATGACAGAATAGCATATAATCAAGTGCTTTTTTTTCCTTGTCAAAATAGGAATCCCGTGAATTTTCCCAGATATTTACGTATAAAAGGCAGGAAAAGAAGTGAATGAATACAAATGGGAATTTAAGGGGAAAATGAGTTTTTCGCAGATTTTGGAGGGCGAATGAAAGGGAAGTCGGAACGAAGTAATAGTGACAAAGAACTGAGGAGGGTGGTGATAAAAACTTTATTACATCAATAGAACTTTGCGTTGATAGTGAAAAGAAAAATGTTTCCGTGCTAAGTATATTAGAAAGGGTCTGCAAAGTACGGAATATTGTTCCCCCCAGTTGTATTAAATAATAAAATCAGATTAACCGTCTACCAAGGTGTAATATTGAACCTAGGGAAACTGACGTAAGCTTCGCAATGAGATCCTTTAATATACTAGTGGATCTATGAATATGAGCAATCCATGTTCTAATCTCGAAAAAAATATTAAAATAAATTTCTACTATTTCATATATTCAAAAGTCATAAAACATATGATTCAGACTTTAAAGCACTATTCCATATTCTTATAAAATTAAATCATGTAAAATGAAAATTCTTGATGAAATCAGAAATAGTAAGAAAACATAATATATTGTTCCATTAACTAACTATTATGTATTGAATTGAATAAGTCTTTACTTCATGAAAATCCATATTAAATAAGGTTATTCTGATTTTCACAATTTTTATTGTTATTTAATACAACAATTGTTTCGCTATTACAGAAGCATCGTCAGGCAGGTTTATATTTTGAATAACTCTTATTCAAAATGTGAACCTGTTCTTAAAAATTGTGAAAATCAGAATAATCTTGTTTAGAATTATTATGTGTCCTAGAAACACTGTTCTTTTTAATGATAAATTGAAGTTATTCTATGATTTTTTTTATAACATTATTTTTATTTATTTTTATTAAATTAGGTTCAATAAAATCTAAGTAATTTTAACGGAAGCTTTGGTAAGTCACATAGGTATTTGTAAAGATTTCAGAATATTCGTACAGTTTTTCTCAATTGAAGATTAAGGCATAATTGAGTTAAATAAAAAATGAATATCTCTCCACATACAAAATATAGTAGCTATAATCTTAAATTTTATTGTTCACGCCTACTACCTTTACCTGCTTAAAAGAACACACTCTTTTGAAGAGCATGTAACTGTGATAAAGAATGGTTTTAATTAACCCCATAAACGTATCTGTTCTGTAGACAATTCGCAGCCTGTATTAGCTGACCAATATAGGTAAAATGAATAATTTTGATTTATTTCACTAATTTATGCTCTGGTGTGAATGATTCCATCAGCAAACAATTAGTGTGTTTATTATACAGTTCGTAAATAGTAAATAATGTTTTCTCGATGCAGGAAGAAGCCGATTACTGTAACTTTCTTCATGATTAATCGGTAATATATCTATCCATGTTACAGATCTATATTCTGTGTAAATTAGATACACCTGCATCTCATTATCGAGATATCATCGATATATGGCCATACCGCTTACCAATTGCTCATTGCACAGGTATGCCGTACGATAGTTTATTATTATGGTATTTCAGAACATATCTAAATTATGGACCTTGATTCTGCCTTTGATAGGGAAGCTTAGCGCATCACGAATACTTTGAATCGTGATGACAAAATTTTCAATTTGCTAAGTTTCTCCTTGTGCATTTTCTCTTTCGGTGACTGTACCTGGGGTATTTAGGTTTATGACTAGCAATACTGTCACGATAAATGAAAATGTTAGATAGCAGGATCTGTTATAATGTTCTGCTTTTATTCATGTTAAGGTGAATCCCGTTATGGTGAATATTTGTTGTATTTTCAAAGATAGTTTATACTTCAGATCTTTTGAAAAATTTCATTGGTCATTTTTAAGGAGTAACTTTAGGGAATGTTTCGTTTTTACGGACTAGTTCTAGGGGAACAGCCGATGTCTTAAGTATAGTCCGTCTAGAAACTATTCGGAATTTATTATTTTTCATTTTCTTTTTTGTAAAATTCTATGACAATGGTATTGTATAATACAGGTTGTGCAGATAGTCAGTTATGGCCAAAGTTGCATGGTAACACTATTTGTCAAATATTTTTGATTGTCAACAGGTATACAATTCATGAAATAATGTCGCAACTAGAAGAAAGAAAACCGGTGGAAAATTTGTATAGAAAAGGTTTTCGAAACGTTAAAAAATTGACTGAACTAGGAAAAAGTGGTGTATATGAGACAATAAAAAGAATGGAAAATGGAATGGATATGAGGCATAGACCATATAAGATTAAAGGAAACAATTTAAACGCTTTATTGGTCTTAGGACGACATAATCCGCGCCTGGGGTTTTGCAAATTGGCTAACAGATTTGGAAATCAACGAAATATAAAAGTATGCCCAGAAACCGTATTTATATCACTGAAAAGACAAGGCTACATATCAAGGAAACCAAAAAGAATCCCTATACTGACACCTTTACAAAATGATCGAAGGATAGAATTTTGTCAACGTTATCAAGCAGATGATTTTAATAATGTCTTTATATCTTATTTGAATATTTTAATATTTACAGATATATTCTGTTAGCCTTCTACATATTTAATTTCAAAAAATTATATTTCATTCAGGAATTAAATTAATGTCATATAAGTACCACTTATATCAAACGACATATAAAATAAGCATTCATTAGAAGACATCCAAATGATATAACAAAATCCAATAAATATAAATTGTTAATAAAAATCTTATAAATTAAATATTTTTAGTAGACGAAATTTTGTTTCTGCTCATTCCTCTTATGAAAACAGATATCTTTTTGTTTAACATAATTTCAAGAATTTCATAATAAAACTATCTTACTTAGTATATTCAATATATTGGATATCTAACTGAGTTACTCTTTAGAAAATCTCAAGATATGTAAAAACATTACTAGAAAACAAGTTTTAAAAGAGACTTTGCTTCGTCAGTACTCAATCGTATTCAATAAAATATAACATCAATCAACAAAAGTATTTAGTTACCCTTCAATTCAGAAAGCTTATTGGTAAATGAATACTGAACATTTAAATGGAGTTTAATATGGCTCGAAATAAATAATTCTGTGGTTTACCATTGATCTTGAAGATTGAAAGGCAATTAAACGGCCTCTGTTAGACCATCTGTATAAAGAACGTTAAGGAAACCAAATAATTATATATTATGAATGAAATAAAAAAAATGGAGGTTTATACTTGATAGAAGGCATATAAAATTATTTAAATATTTTAAGCAGAAACAAAATTTTGTCTCCTCAAAATATTTAATTTATAAGATTTTTATTCACAATTTATATTTATTGGATTTTGTTATATCATTTGAATGTCTTATAATAAATGTTATTTTTATGTCGTTTGATATAAGTGGTACTTTATGACATTTATTTAATTCGTGAAGTTATAATATTAAACATAATTTTTCGAAATCAAATATGTAGAAAGCTAACAGAATATTTCTGTAAATATTAAAATATTTAAATAATTGTATATACCTTCTATCAAGCATAAACCACCATTTAGTTTATTTTATTCATAATATATAATTATTTGGTTTCCTCAACATTCTTTATACAGATTGTCCTTGTGCTATAACAGAGGCTGTTAAATTGCCTTTCAAGATTTAAGATCAATGATAAACCACACAATTATTTATTTCGAGTCATATTATACTCCATTTAAATTTTCAGTATTCATTTACCAATAAACTTTCTGAATTGAAGGGTAAGTAAATACTTTTGTTGATTGATGTTATATTTTATTGAATACGATTGAGTACTGACGAAGCAAAGTCTCTCTTAAAACTTGTTTTTTAGTAATGTTTTTACGTATCTTGAGATTTTCTAAAAAGTATAATAACTTAGTTAGATATCCAATAATATTGAATATTCTAAGTAAGATAGTTTTATGATGAAATTATTAAGACTATGTTAAACATTTTTGGAAGATATTTATTTTCATAAGAGGGATGAGCAGAAAAAAATTTTGTCTACTCAAAATATTCAATTTATAAGGTTTTTATTAACAATTTATATTTATTGGATTTTGTTATATCATTTGGATATCTCATGATGAATGTTTATTTTATATGTCGTTTGATATAAGTGGTACTTATATGACATTAATTTAATTCCTGAATGAAATATAATTTTTTGAAATTAAATATGTAGAAGGCTATCAGAATATATCTGTAAATATTAAAATATTTAAATAATTTTCTATACTTTCTATCAAGCATAACCTCCATTTATTTTATTTTGTCTTTATATCTGATGAAAGTTGTTTCGAACTTGGTGGAAATCACTTAAAAATCCTATCCATCTAACCTGTTTCCGTTCAAATTTCCAAATTTATGGTCCCGATAGTGTGACAGATAATTACGTGCAATTTCTGTTTCGTAGATTCCGATCAGGTGTTGTCGATGATAAACATGCACCGCGCACTGGTGGGCTCATCGTCGAAAATGTCGATAAAATCACAAAAATAATAGAAGTTGATAGCATGTTAGTAGTCGTAGCATCGCCCAGGAACTCGAATACAAAACAATTTCAAACCATTTATGCAAAGCTGGATTCAAAAAGAAACTCGAACTTTAGTTGCCACTCCAACACCAAAAACATGATGGATCCGAAACACGTTTCGACGTTGAAACGTGTATTTATAAAGCCTTGAAGTTCACGAAAAAATAATGTTTTTTTCCCTAACTCATTATTTTCAGCAAGATAACTTGCTACATATTCGGCTATACGATAGCTAATTCCTCAAAAAAAAAAAAAAAAAATTGGTAAGCCATTTAATCAGGAAATGGCCTTACATATAGTCACTAAAATCTTGTGATTGAAATATCAAACTATTTGCTGGGTAACTATGTTAAATACCAATAAAACCAAATCTCTTCATATGTGCTCGAAGCAAACATTCACAGTCCAATGGGTGCTGAAACGTGAATTCTACCAGTTAGTTTATTGACATGTGAGCGTAGCTTTTTCAGCAAGTGACTAGTTAGCAGTCTCCACAGTCTGCCCCAAGAGGCAGAAAGTGTGATAAGGGTTACGCCTTATCATCGCGCGTGGCGAGAACCCTTCCGAAGAGATGAACCCACCAGCTTTCAGTTTGGGCTTAAGTTCGAAAAAAACCGTATGACTGGTAACAGCGGAGCACCAATACTGGCTCTGCAAGCTCAATACCCGAGTTGTTTGGTACGCAAGTCCCATGAACTAAGATAGTGTCAAGATTGATGCTCCAATTGATCCTGGTACGAGCACTGTCAATGTGTCCTGTACATCAAGACCCACGAACCCTTGTGAAGTATTTCAATTGATCCTGGCGTCATGCACCAACGGACTAGCCTATCGTCGAGATCCACAAACCCGAGAAATGTCTTACAATCGATCCAGGTTCAGGACGAGACCGGTCGAACCGTCAAGTCCCGCTAAACCCTGAAGCATTTCTCGAGATATCCCGAACATGAGTGTCTGCGAACAGATAAAAGGAATACTTTCCTAGTCCAGCATGCAGACTGTTAACTGCCACTCGAGTCCAACACCAATTGGGAGGCCAGCTCGTACAAATATTTCCCGAAGGCCTCCACCCTCTGGAGGTAACGCAGCATGCTACATAACGCACTCAGCATTGGACAGAAAAATCCGAAAACTGCAATATATACTTGCTACTGAGTTGTTCAACGCGGCTCAGCCCTCTATTCCACCTTACGGTGAAACCCATTCGGTCGATCTTCCACCACACGGGTTCGGTGACTGGCGCAAATGGCATTACTTTAGGCATCACGACTTAACCCTCCATTTCACTGGGATGAAACTAGGGTCCTAGTCAAGACATACACCCCCAGCGCGACAAGCCCTTATGCCAATGGGGGCGAGGTGCTGAAACAGTAAGAAGCACAAAGCCGAAAATTAATGCTGCCAGATCGAACAGTACAAAAAATCCGTAGTGTTCATTCCAACTGTACATTGTTCGCACATGAAATTTTCCTCTGATAAACCGTTTCGCAATATGTTATTCTCTATTTACTGTATTTTATTTCAATTTAAAATCCGGTTCCATATAGGAAAACTCGATATTACTCGTCCTGCCGCAAAGAAGAGGTTCAAAGCCATTAAGAACACTCGTTATATTGGTATCATCACTTGAACTGGCGACTAGATCGTATACATTTCAAAATCTCAACGTCTTTCGTGTCCGCGAAACTCGAGCCAGGTATTTTAAAATGAATTGAACATGTGCGATATATCGCGAAATCACATTCAGTCGTGTCCCGCAACGAAAAGAGTGATTGTAGATACCAACAGAGAACGGTGCACCAAGCTAACTCACAATAAATCGGACTTTATCTCTGATAGGATATCTGAAGCCCGTCTGGGACAAGATGGGAACAATCGAAACGATAACTTATGCTTCTTTGAATGAACAAGCGCAATGATTATCAGATATGAATAGATGTAAAAAGCATACCCTTCTTGGTTGGGTAGATAGGGCAGAGACATGTGTGGTAACAAGGAATAGAACAATAGTTTCACAAACTGATACTTAAATCCCATTTGTCGACAATAACACTTAAATAATTAGGAAAGTAGCCTGTCGGAATACATAGAAAGATTATCTTTTAATCAATAATGCATTTTTCACAGAACCATGGCGATAGTTGTACAGTAGTGTCATAAAAATCATAGTGATTATTCTATCGTTTACAGACGAAAAAATACAGTATGGAAAAAACAATTCAATGCATTTTAATTCGACAAATATTTAGATTATCATGATTTGATAAAATTCAGATTGGTATATCGTATCGTTTAGTTTACCGCTGTATTTTGTTTATTATTCCGGTATTTTGAAACAACACGAAAGAGCAAATTAATAAATAACAATGATTTATTATGAGGCATTATGTAAACTGAATCGAAGTTTAATAAGGGGGTTTAACTTTAAGAAGCATGAATGTAGTTATCTATCGGGTGTTTTTTAGAGTGATATAACTTTCAATAGGGATAACTGTGATTTGACAGAAGGAAGAAGCCATGTTGTTTTGACATTTCTGCTCAGTAAGCATTGACGAATTATTATGGAAAGACTCACGCCTCAGCAACGTTTACAAATTGTTGAAATTAATTTTCAAAATCAGTGTTCTATTTGCCAAACTTACAGAGCACTTCGTGAAATTTATGGTTTGCATAATCGTCCATCAGAGCAGCTTAATCGTCGAACTATCGATAGATTTCAGACAACATTTTTTCTACTCGATGCAACAACAAGATTAAGAACTGTACGTACAGACGAAAATATCGCTGCTCTAAGTCATAGTGTTAATGGTGATCCAGATTTGTCTATTCGTCGACGTTCACATTAAGTTGGACTCTGTGCATCCACCACATGGAAAATTTTGCATAAAGATGTTGGTCAACACCCATACAAGATCCAACTGGTTCAAGAACTAAAGCTACTTGACCATAATAAGCGTCGTTTGTTTGCTGATTGAGCCCTATAACAGCTTGAAGTTGATCCACTTTTTTATCGTAAAATTGTGTTTAGTGATGAAGCTCATTTCTGGTTGAACGGCTATGAAACAAGCAAAATTGACGTGAAAACAATCCTCAAGAAGTTCTGCAGGTTCCATTGCATCCTGAAAAATGCACTGTATGGTGTGCTTTGAATGCTGGAGGCATCATCGGTCCATGTTTCTTTAAAAATTATGACAGTGAATGGTGCTGGTTACAGATCGATGATCAATGATTATTTGTTTCAAAATTTGAATGGTATCGACCCAGAAGTGTTCTGGTTCCAACAAGATGGTGCTACACCTCATGCTGCTACCGAACAATTCATTTATTGAAAGAAAGATTTGGTGATAACATTATTTCGAGAAATGGTCCGATTAATTGGCATCCAAGATCATGCGATATAACTCCACTGAATTATTTTCTTTGGGGTTATGTCAAGTCATTGATTTATGCTGATAAACCAGAAACAATAGACGCTTTGGAAGCCAACATAACTCGTGTTATTGATTAAATAAGGCCTGAATTACTCGTAAAAAAGGTCCAAAATTGGTCTGGTCGAATGCGGTTCCTCAGAGCTAGTCGTGATGGACATATGCCAGATATTTTTTTCAAAACATAAATGTCTTAAAATTATCTTTCAAATTAAAAAAAAATTGGCTTCAATCTTAATTTAAATGTGTTTTATTTCAATTTAAATTTCTATCACTCTAAAAAAAAGACCCGATAGCTATAATTATATTATCTATAAATCTAAAATTATAACAAAAACGAAATAGAATTCTTAGTTTACTGATGTACATAGCTTTATCTAAAAGGTGTGATTATTATACTAAGAATAAAAGAAATGAAACTTGAAGCCATCCCTTTTAACAATAAATTAGGAAAACAACGAAACTGATCGGAAGTGATATTTGTGGATCAACTAAATAAGTGAAACAAACTTCTGATTGGTTGTAAAGGGTCTTTCATTAAAAGCGTCGAATTTTGTTTTGTGCATAAAACACATTATTGATAATTATTGACATTTTTATTTCATCATAAAGTATGATAGATACCATTAGTTATGAAACAAAACATTATTTAAATGTCCACCACGGAAACGCTGGCAGAAATGAAGTCGTTGAACCCAATTTTCCATGACTCTCTCACACAAATCAGGTCATATGTTAGCAATTACTCGTTCAATTATGATATGATAATCGTTTGAATTTGTTGGATGATTGCTGCAAATCAATGAGATAACGTAACTCCAAAGAAAGAAGTCCAACGGAGTTAAATCGCAGGAACGAGATGGATAATTTATCGGTCCATATCTTCAGATTATTTCTAAGCACCAATTACTGAATAAACGACGCTTTAAATGATCTGTTGAATTGTGTTCTTGCGTTAAAACAATTTGGTATGGATGTAAACCCAGATCTTTTCAAAAAATTTGCCATAAAGACGTCTGGTAGATGCCTAGTTCTTGTTAACGTCGAGAAATCGATAAATTTTGGTCTTCACGAACACTTTCACTTACGGCAGCAATATTCTCTTCGCTTCTTGCATTTCTTTGTCTCACTGGCATTGTAACATCTTGAAGTGTAATTCAAAACTGTGGCGTTCCCATTGAAAGACCCTCGATAAGGAATATTCAGATTAACTGCCAAAATATTAGGAGAAAATAAACGTTGTTCTAGTTGTCTACTTTTAAGCTTTATAAATATATTGGCATGTTCTATTAGAGTCCCTAAGCACATTTGGTTGATATAGTATGAAAAAGCTTAGTATCCAAAAGTATAACTTATCAAAATTTAAACAAGAATTTCGAGAGTAACAAGTTGAAAATGTCATGAGTCCTATGAACAGAAAGTGTCTATTGGCTCATAAGGCTTTATAATAGAAACAAAGAAGACTATAATGAGACGTTACTATTAGAAATCCTTTTTTTCTAAATTCGTTTTTTCAAAATTACCTTGAGAACAAGATAGACTGATGAATTTTTTGATTTGATCCCACTTCATTGTTAATTTTTTTTTGAAAATATAAAAACATTCGGCAACGTAATTATCTTGTATATTTGCAAACCAAATTGCACTTTTTACTGTAGAAAGCATTTTTCGAGGGGTAATGGATTCAAATATTTCTGATTTTTCTTTCAAATAAACTGAATTCACGACTATTGCGATAATTTTGAATTTCTTTATATAGATCCAGTTCAAAAGCGGAACAGATTTTCGTGATCAAACATTGATTTTGGTTTGTTTTTTTTTTGGAATTATGGACTTTTATGATCGACAAAATGATTCTAAGCCCCCTGAAAATTTCATGGTTTATATTTTGAAGTGTATGGGTCGGCAAAATTAAATAATAACAAAATTTTTTCATCTGCAGCTTTCATTGGAATTAGTGACCCAGTTTCTAAAAACCATTAAAAATGACACCAGCTTGCTACCGGATATTTTTATTGTGAAATGAATAAATAACCGCCATATTTGCAGCGTTCTTATTCAATAATTATTGTTCTCCATTGAAAAATATGTCCAATATTCTCTAATGTACTTTCAGATTAATGATTTTATTGCAATTAATATTACCAGAATTAGAAACAAATCACTCAAACTTGCTACCGGAAAATTTTTATTTGGAATTTAAATACCTGCTTCCAACGTTTTTCATTCAATAATGGTGTATATCCTCCACTGGAAAATAAGTCTAATCTGTTTTAATTTACTTTCACAGTGTTTTTTTCTTGCAATAAATGTTACCAAAACCTTTTAAATGTAATGTCCACCATATAAAGAACAAATTTGAAATTTGCTTCGATAATGATTATCTTATTCTAGAGGCTGCTCACCAATATACCTGGTGTTTTCATTGTTGAGACTATCATTGTTAAGTTCAATTCGAAATTTTCAAATTTCAGAAAACACCGTGTCCGGTCCTGTAACTTAGAACTTTAAATCATAAAATTATTATCTCTATGCTTTAAACGCGGATATAGAAAGTACCGGGAATTATCGATTTAAATCTGTCGGGGCAATGAGGCAGGTGAAATTTTTTTTTCCTAGGTTGGTACCACTGTCCTTAATTACTATGCCAAGCTTGAGCGGGATCCGTCAACTAGTGTGTTTGCAACAGCTGATTAAGTCAGTCGATGTCAGAGTGCGTGAGGATTTTTACTATGGGTGATTACGTTGAGCAAAGAATTTGTTCAAAGTTTCGTGGCACCCGTTTTGAGTCGATTGAAGCCATAAAACAAAATTCGGCGCGAGAGCTAAAGTCCATCCCAGAAAGCGCATATAAAAAATGTTTCGATAATTGGAAGTGCCGTTGGCATAGATGTATTGGAGCAAATGGAGCCTATTTTGAAGGCGACCCAATAAATTTTGACGATTAAATGTAAAAATGTTGTTTTAATTGAAAATTCCCGGTACTTTCTTGACAGAGTAGTATGTCAAATGTCAGTTTGTGTAAACAAACAATCTTTTGGCGATAAGAACTCTTTTGATTTTCGCGAATTTTTTTGAGAGGCATATGATTATTATTATTTATTCATATCTTAAAAATTTGGAGCGTTTAAGCAGAATTCAGCAGAAAGATATTCCTTGGGAAATTCTATATATTCCCGAGTGTTTATTTAGTGCAGAGATGAATACTTCAAACAACGTATGTCCATGAATTGGAGAGTACTCAACTCTCATTATTTTCAATTTTTTTATACGGATATTTTCTTTTCTTACTTTTTATGTCAGGGTATACAACTCATTTTATCTGATCGTAATACCTTTCTTTATTTAAATAAATATGCTGCATCTTTTGACAATAAACCGTTACTTCGAAATTTGAATCTCAATTCAGCATTTGAATTGACACTTGCTGGTAATCGAGGCTTGCATTACCAGAACTAACTCTACTAAGAGGGTTTCCAGATCTGTGCCCTTGAAGATTATATAGGCGATTTTTGTTTTGGAGCCACTTTGATGAGTTTTACCTTCTGTTGAAAAAAGTCTCAACTGTGAAAATACCCCGAGTTTATACCATGACCATGACATGAGTGATTAAATGAACAATATTTTTATTATTTGTCAACTGGTTTTGCGAATACGTACTTCCCAGACTAGATTTAATTCCATTGCAGAGAAAAGCGTCTGAAACTTTGTGGACTGTTACAGTTAAATATGTTTTATTCGATTCTCCGCAAGATGTTGAGTTAAATAAATTAATTGAAGAGATATTGAATGAATAAATGAAATTCAATAATAAAAAGAAAAACAACACATAGAAGAATAGATCATTGTTCTGTTGATACTCACGTTCAGAAATTTGACAAATAAATGGACGAATGCAATAAAATTGAGTGTCTATTGAATATTTCATACGATTTTTTCTATTTTCATAGGAAGATGGGAAAAAATCGTTATTCTACATGACTTGTTAAATGCACATTGAATTTTTTCGTGTAAAGTACTTCACAGCAATAGAAGGTATTTGTTGCAAGAATCAGATTGTACAAAAACGTATCTTGAAGACATACAACGCAGCTGCAGACTGGCGAATGCGCCAGGACTGTTTTTATTGCATTTACTGAAGATAATATAATTTCAATTTATTATGAAACATTTTTAAATGCGATGTTATGTTTCTATAAAACTTTCATTACATATTTTGAATGTTCATCCTTCTTTTCGAATTATCTGTCACTATGACGTTAATTTTTGAGTACCCTAGTTTTTCGAGGAAGTATTTATTAATAAGAACACTATTTGTATTTCAAACTATTGATTTTGTATAAACAACAATACTTGGTTATACAAATATGTACTAGAAAATCAATTGATACATAACATGTGATACCAATCAACGAATTGTCGACAAAAATCAGTAGTTATACAATACTGGTCAATATTTTATGATAAAATTTGGCAATAACAATAACTATTTGAACTGTTATTTTGATATTCATAATATTTGTTCAGAATAGGATGACCAGACAAAACACGGCGCACCTAACTTATATTTATATTATTTTCGTCATTTCTGTTATAAATATTCAACTAAATCGATCTTTATTTGATCGAAATCCATGTTGTAAAAAAATTTGTTTCCTAGACATTAAAAAATTAAAAATAGAAACGAAGTGCGTGGGAAACTACCGAAAAAGTTCGCATAAAAGAAATTGCAAGTCTCATTTAATGAAGATGATACTCAAACTCAAAAAGATTACTTGGATCAATTTAATGTGATGCGGAAAGCCGTCTCCATTCATCTGAAACCTATATGGATGATTCAGAATGTGGGAAAATGTATTCGGTATGAACTGTATAAAAGGCAGTACGAAAATCGACAATCAACTTGTGATATGCTGTTCGACAGATACAAAATAAAGTCATTTTCTCCATAGAATCGTGACAGGTGATGAAAAATGGATATATTTTGTGAATTCTATCTTGGCGTACCATCGACATCCACTTCAAGACGAAATCGCTCTAGAATGAAGACAATACTGTGTGTTTTGGTGGGATGAGCTGCTAAAACCTGGTCAAACATTGATAGCCACGATGGATTTAAATCGTCCCAAAATATGGAAATTGATGTTTTTTTCGGAACAACGTCGTCATAGGAATTCTTTCTCCCTAATAAAGAACTTGAAAATTATTTTTGGATTCATAATTAATAAGGAGTATGAGCTATGGTAATAGAAAGTTCTAGAAATCGAGACAGTGAAACATACATTTGTATAACAATTCTACACTCGAATAAACTCCACAAGGTTTAGTAGATCAGCGAGGCAAACTGCAGACATGCGCACGTTTCAAACTGATTGGTTTTCCTCAGTGCAATTTATGCTAGTGACTCCAAATCTGTCCAGTATTTATATTTGCAATATACAGAGACTCCAAAGGTATTACTAATACACTAGCGCCATCTAGAGTATGTAAAATACATACACAGAGACTCTTAGATAGTAATAATACACTAACGCAATCTAGAATATGCAACATACATACAAGACATACCTTTGCGCTTCAGTTCAAGGTAAGAAATGTATTCTCGGTATTTTCACTTTACGAACGCAGAATAAACTTTCCTCATGCTCAAATCAGACCATAAATTGCCGTAATGCTCAAAAATTTGCCTATTCATATTAAAATAAATTAATCCGCGGATTAATTCATTTTAATTTTTAGATTCTTCAAAACTCTTGGGTTTCTCCAATTTGGGCGGTTCAGCTGTCTGCTAAACATTACCTTTTGACTGTAAGTTCAATATTACATTATTTCGTGAATGATGAACCGATTTTAAAAATTTTAACTGGGTTGTGCACAGAACATAAATAACTTCCAAACTAACCAACACTCGTCATCTCTTCCTTATTCAAAAAATGTTGAGGGTTGATGCCACCTTCATGGGGGTGGTTTTTACAGAACAAACTCATGATGGAAATTCGTCCGTTTCAAAACAGAAGTTGATCTATTTTTAAAATCTTCGAAAATTATTCGTTTCTGAGTTCATTATAGGTTACTTATTTTTCAGAATACTAAATGTTCTTTTTTTGAAAATCCCAAAGGGTAGGGTATTTTGAATAAAATTACCAGTATTCAGAATAAAACCTTTAACTACTGATATCTTTTTTATTAATTCCATTCTTAAGTAATGGAAGAATCAATTTCAAAAATTAAATCAGAAAAATATTCAAAAACTAAAATGTTCCAGGAATTTTCTTACTGGGGTATGTCAAACCTCATAACACTTACCGTGTGTTTTTGTTATGGTACACTAACGATGGGTTAAATCAACCATTCAATACGGTCCTGAGAATGTGAATTTAAACTGGAGAATCTACTCTTAATGTCGCCGTAGTTCAGTTTCCGATTATTGGAGATTATATGTATCCCAGTGTGAGTAATACTCGTACCTAAAGCGCACATCTGGAACTTATCTAACCGAACAAGGATGAAAGTCCGGTAAAATCTTTCGAAATACCTGTGAGAGAACCAGAGGACATAACTCAGTCGGCAAGTTATCTACCGTGATCTTCACCTAGCGTAACTCATAGCTTAACGCAGTTCCTCCCACGAGTTTTCGCACACGTTCAATCCCGTATGTTATCGGCGACAGAACTTTAACCATAAATCGGCCGCTCCCGTTCCGATATTATGGTAATCACCCCGCCCACTCGATGTACCCGCATGTGCTTAAATAATACTATTACGATACGGTACGCATCCGCACACCATGTGTTTACTATACGGCGCCGACGGCACGCGAGTTATAACCTACTCAGGGGCGTAGGTCGTTTGACCGTGGTCAAGGTTGACCTGGTACGAACCATTGTGAAATATGTATATATTATTCGGAAAGTAATTTCGTTTTTTTTTTGGAAAATGAAAGACAATTTTCGTATGATGAATAAATATTGTATTAAATTATATATTGGCCATTCTGGTCCTACACCTTTCGCCATTTTTCTGGTAGAAACATGCTCATACGCTCATAAAATTTTTGGTCTTTGCTGACAAAAAACTGACCCAGGAGATTTTTGGCCTCTCCATTTGGACTAAATTTTGCAATGACCGGTACAAATAATAATCCGAAGGCGGCAGATCTGGTGAATATGGTGGGTGTGGCAGTTCATCTCATTCAAGCTGTGAAAGCTTTTGGCGAGTGACCAAACTTGTATGAGGTTTCGCATTATCTTGGTGGAACACTACATCTTTTCTGTTGATTCATTCTTGCCTTTTTCGTTATAGTATACCATTCAATTTGTCCAGCTGATGACAGTAGACTTAATTAAATTTTCTGTAATCCGGTGAAAGTTCGAAAAAAAACGATTCCTCTAAAATCCCACCAAACAGACAGCATCACCTTTTTTTGATGGATATTGGCTTCGGAATGCTTTGAGCCGGTTCATCCATGATTTCTTGAGTTTGACATTGTTATACAGTACCCATTTTTCGTCCCCAGTGATGATGCGCTTCAAAAATGAATCATTTTCCTGACGTTTGAGAAGCGAATCACAGACGTTAACGCTACGACACAAATTTCTCTCCTTGAAAACCTGAGGAACCCATATATCGAGCTTCGAACCCAGACCTTTCAAGTGGTCATTAACAAAATGAATGGAGGTTTATACTTGATAGATGGTTTATAAAATTGTAAATATTTTAATATTTACAGATATGTTCTGTTAGCCTTCTACATATTTAATTTCAAAAAATTAATTAATATTATTATATTATATATATATATATATATATATATATATATATATATGATAATATTATATAATTAACATTATAACTTCAGGAATTAAATTAATGTCATATAAGTTCTGCTTATATCAAACGACATATAAAATAAACATTCATTGTTAGACATCCAAATGAGATAAAAAAATCCAATTAATATAAACTGTTGACAAAAATGCTATAAATAAAATATATTGAGTAGACAAAATTTTGTTTCTGCTCATCCCTCTTATGAATACAGATATCTTCCAGAAATGTTTAACATAATCTTAAGAATTCCATCATAAAAGTATCTTACTTAGAATATTCAATATTATTGGATATCTAAGTAACTTTTTGGAAAATCTCAAGATATGTAAAAACATTACTAAAAAACAAGTTTTAAGAGAGACTTTGCTTGTCAGTACTCAATCATATTCAATAAAATATAATATCAATCAACAAAAATTATTTACTTTCTGGATTGAACAGCATTTTTACCTTTTCTATAGTAAAAAAGGAAAATATGACGAAAATGCTGCCTATTGCTCTCCAAATTTAAAAGGGCACAAACCAAAATCTACTGCGTACAATTAATTGAACTTTTTCACAAACAAGCCTTTGCTTTATCCGCTTTAAAAACATGAAATGATTATGCGGCTTAAGTGTGAAGTTGGGTTCAAAAAAATACAATTAAATCCTCTGTCGAGAAAAAACGAAATTACTTTCCGAACAATCTTTTATGTTGTATAAATCATCAGGTACGTGGGTGAACCAATCTCATCTTCAGCTCAATTTTGAACTGGTAATAAATTATTGGTTGGGAAAAGAAACCA
The DNA here is from genome assembly GCA_034642435.1 of Megalocaria dilatata. Classification (NCBI taxonomy): domain Eukaryota; kingdom Metazoa; phylum Arthropoda; class Insecta; order Coleoptera; family Coccinellidae; genus Megalocaria; species Megalocaria dilatata. The sequence continues at coordinate 47,156,163 of CM067856.1, forward strand.
TTATTTTTGGGTGAACTTCAAGACTCTATTTTAACATGTTTCGGATTATCCGATTTGTCAAATATGAACCGTTTTGTTCTATAATTTGTTGCCATTTTAAAGGTAGCTTCATAGTGTCTCTTCCATAGCAGTTTTGATGAAAAATTGGTGAAAAACTCTAGTAATCGATTTTCACAATCTTCTCTTGGTGCCAATTTCTTATCACTTAGGAAGTTTTGCATTGAGAGAAAAAGATGGTGATCGCTTGGTGCCAGGTCCGAACTATATGGTGGTTGTATTAAAACTTCCTAACTAAGCTTTCGGAGTTTGTGGCGATTCACTACAGACGTGAGTGGCTTGGCGTCCTGATATAGCACAACACCTATTTTGTTGGTCAATTCTGGCCGTTTGTGGTCAATCGCTAGCTTCAAAGGGTTCAGTTGTGGACAGAAGAGATACGAATTTAGTGTTTGTCCATATGGAAGCAACTCGTAATAAACTTTTCCTTTCCACTCTTAGCAAATGCACAGAAGAATCTTTCTGGCCGTTAGTCCTGGTTTGGACACCATTTGAGCTGCTTCACCGCGCTTTGACCACGATTTTTTTTAGCACAATATTGTCTAAACAAATTTTATTGTAATCTGGAACAAAAGTATTTTAGGGCAGCCAAATAATTTTTATTCTATTAGATTCTTGTACTAATATGTGAATTTTCAGTTTGATATTACTTTATGTTGCAGAGTGTCAAAATGTCAAACATGTAATGCAATTATAGAGCTGTTTCGTCAAGGTAAGCGTAACTGCGAAATTGTTCGTTTGCTCAGTGTGCTTCGACATACCGTGTCCGATGCAATTTGCCGTTTCAAGGAGATTGGCCATGATGGTCGTCGTCCAGGAAGTGGGAGAAAATGAACTGTCAATACGCCTAGCAATCGCAACATCGTCAAGAAACGAGTCAATCAAAATCCGAGGTTCTCCATGATGAAAATAGCCCGTCAGACCGGTATCAACCGTGAAACAGTTCGTCAAATATCCAAAAAGGAGCTTAGCCTCAAGCCATACAAGCTCCAAAAAGTTCAACCTCTCATGAAAGAAAACAAGCGCGTACGACTACAAAGGTGCCGCCAACTCCTTCGTCTTGCCGCTTGTCAGCAATGGGAGCGCATTCTCTTCACAGACGAGAAGCTTTTCATTGTAGAATATCCCTCAACCACAAAAACGACAGAGTCTCGTCCGCAGAGGCTCCTAGTATGTCAGCCATTGTCGAATATCGTCAAAATCCGCAATCCGTCATGGTCTGGGGCGGAATTTGCGCCAGCGGCAAAAACACCCTTGGTTTTCGTGGATCAAAGGGTCAAAATCATTCAAGAATTATACCGCTGCGACATTCTCTAAGCCGTAGTACTTCGGTGGGCCCAGCAGCACTTCGGCGACACGCATTGAACCTTTCAACAGGACTCCGCTCCGGCTCACAAAGCAAAAATGACGCAAGAATGGTGTTAGACCCTTTTTCCGGATTTCATCACATCTGCAGAATGGCCGCCCTACTCGCCGGATATCAACCCAATGGACTATAGCATGTGGTCGATTTTGGAGCTCAGAGCGTGTGCTAAACACCACAAAAGTTTGGAGTCGCTGAAGCAATCCCTACGCCGGGAATGGGACCAATTAACGCCCGAAGAGCTTCGGCCCATTGTCGAAAATTTCAAGAAACGTCTGAAGCTATGTATTGTCGCCAAAGAAAGCCACTTCGAAACTGCTTAAATATATTATTACCAAATGTTTATGTTACTATTATTCATTGTTATTTTGTTTATTTTTTTTTGTTTAATAAAATTAAATGAAAAAAGTTTGTCCGAGGTTTTTCTTGTCACCCTGTAATTATAGAATAATTGTTGAAGTTGTGTATCTCATTCAAAGAATTTCAAATATTCCGAGGATATCCCATGGAGTATTCGCTGTATAAATTCAATGGTGCGGCAGGAATACAAAGTCCCTACTGTGAAGGAGTTGAGATAAGTCGGACCTTCAATCATACGAGATATTACTGCTCCGAGTCTAATCCGGATCAGTCCCGATAGCAGATGATATATTTGCGCAAACTAATCTGGCATTTCCTCGTTACGAAACACAGGAAACGTAACGGAATTCCGCTCCATCACATATTTCTTCTCCTGGATGGTCGCTTTGAGAAGTACCATAATAATCACTTTGACTGGATGAGGACAAATCCTCCGTTTGTCTTGGGAATGCGGTGGTCATATTTAGTCGAGGAAATTCCGGAGAAAACGTCACGGACTTGAAACGGTGATACTTTATTTTACTTACCACTCCCAAAAATGGAACGAATTCATTTTAATAAATTTTTAATACCTGTTTTACATATTATAGTTAGACGTAGTGTTTTTGTAAATTAAAAGAATTAGCTGTTCTACAAATCGGAGTTCTTCCTGAAATGAAACAGAACAGTAAAATACAATAATAAAATAGCAAGATCGGATAATAAAAGTATAGTCCGTCTAGAAAGTATCCGGAAAAAACAAAGCTCAATTGTTATTATTTAGTATATATTTTAATTCTTGAATTAGAAAAGTATAACAAAATATTCATCTCATGTACTTATACAACGTCAATTTAACTGTAAACACTTGACTAAACGTCGAGGTACATACTCAGAATTGTACAAGTTAAAATGTGAGCAGAGCTCTCTAATAACATTAAAGTACCATTGTCATCACCGTTGTCCCGGGTTTCTGCTTAAGTTTTGACACTCCAGCAGACCCCCGATAAGCTGAAAGAGAAAGAAAGGAATTTTTTTGGAGGAAGTTTTATAGAGCACTTTGCGCCAGCACAACTAGGTGAGGGATCCCACAAGTCACCTCCCCCGCTCAAAAAAGAAGATCGCCGTGCCGATCCCAACACTCAGTCATTTGAGCAGAGTGTCTCTATGGTTATGAAAGATTGAAGCAACGAATCAACACAAATAACAGCTTCTCAGCATGGACCCCCCACACCACAGGATCGCTGTTGCTGTTTGCTGCCAAAAGCGAGGCTCCGAAGCATCATAGAATTGGGCCTTAGGATCAAAAGGGCGCCAGAGTTGGGGGAGAGCAAAGCGTATCTCACCGGACCCTCAAACCTCGTCGAAACGTCGTAGTCTCCCTTTCCCTCCAACGGACTACTTCCGAACCCGCAGCGGATAAGATAAGATTAAGGATCCACGAATGGGGCAGGAGTTACCCCCCAGCTTGTTTGAAACATCGTAGTCTCCCTTTGTCCTCCAACGGACCAATCAGAACCCCGCAGCGGGAACTTCAGGAACTAAAAATGGAGCCAAAGGGGGCGAGCAGAGCGAATCTCCCAAACCCCCAGGCTTGTTCGAAACGTCGTAGTCTCCCTTTTTCATTCAGCAACCATTTAAGATCCTTCAGCGGCTTAGAGGACGAAGGTTGGAAATCCACGCTGAGAACCAGCGGGGATCGCCTTCGCCAATAAAAGGAATACAAAACTCTAATCGATCGCAGGGTCGCAGATTCTGGTCGTCAATCAGAGCCAGCTTCCCCGTACGATTTCAAGCCCTGCGGCAGGAAAAGGTGGGAGTGGGACAACTTGATGGAATGATATTATGCAAGAAAGAAAGAAAGTAAGAAAGTTTGAATTGCGAGTCATCTGCTTTAGGCATCATAACCATATCCTCCATTTCATAAATGAAACTAGGACACTCGTTATGACAAGCTCCCCCACCATGGCAAGGTACAGAGACAGGTGGGGAGCGTCGAGGTACACCCGAAACTAGATCTTCTCCATAATTTTCGGTGATGGTCCAGGACTGTAAAACTGACTGAATTAAATCATCTTTATTTCGTAGCGCTGCTTGTCCAACTTCAATAATCATTAGTCCCCATATGGTTTCAATGGGACTAACATCTGGTGAAGCTGCTGTCCATGAAATGGTTGTCACTTGGTGTTCTTGCATGCAGGGATTAATAAAGCATTATTATTATTACGATTTATCCAAGCTTAAGTATAGGCTGAAGTATGGCATCTTGCTTTATCCTGCGCCGTTTAAGGGAGAAAATTGTTTAGAATGCCATAATACCTTTCACTGTTAATGGTACCATCAACCATACAGAAGGGCGTAGCACTACGCTGAGATATTGCTCCCCAAACCATTATTTTGATGGGAAATTTGACGGTAACAGGTTGTTTTGATAGGATTTTTAAGTGATTTCCATCATCTTGGAAACAAATTTCATCAGATATAAAGACATTATTAAAATTATCTTTTTGAAAACGTTGACAAAATTCTATCCGTCGTTCCTTTTGCAAAGATGTCATTATAGAGATTTTTTTGGTTTTCTTAATATATAGCCTTGTCTTTTCAGTGCCATCAGGATGGTTTCTGGACATACTTTTTATTTCGTTGATTTCCAAATGTGTTAGCCAATTTTCGAAACCCCAGGCGCGGATTGTGTCGTTCTGAGGCCAATAAAGCGTATAAAAAATGTTTCCTTTAATCTTACGCGGTCTTACTGAAACTGGTCTATGCCTCATATCCATGTCTGTTTTATCCTCTTTATTGTCTCATATACAGCACTTCTTCCCAGTTCAGTCAATTGCACTACTTTTTTAACGTTTCGAAAACCTTTTCTATACAAATATTCTACCTGTTTTTTTCTAGTTGCGACATTATTTCATAAATTGTATACCTGTTGACAATCAACAATATTTCACAAATAGTGTTGCCATTCAACTTCAGCCCTAGCCGACTATCTGCACAACCTATTTTATACCTTACTTTTATCTTAGAATTTTGCAAAAAACCAGTACATTAAAATTATGAAACATAATAAATTCCGGATACTTTCTAGACGGACTATAAAACAATGTGGCAAATAATAAGTTGAGAAAATAAAAATCTATTATTTTTTCGGCAGATGGTTGAAGTGATCGATATTTCATAAAGTATCGATCAAACAATTTCAGATTTATGCCCGCTGTTGAGGCGATATTTCACTCTAAGTATTCTTCTGATGTTTTTTGTTTTGTCCATTCAGTTGTGACTATCTTTCGGTTTTTCATTGATCAAGGCGAAAATGCAAGCCAGGCTGCTGAAATTGTGAATGGTGTTTATGGTCCTGATACTGTAATCGCTATTTACGGGCAATTTTGGTTTGGTCGTCTCCATTCAGGAATTTTTTATGTTGAAGATGCACCTCGAACAGGCAGGCCCGTCGTCTGAAAAGTCGATAAAATCACAGAAATAATCGAAACTTCCAGGAGCTAAATATAAACCATCAAAACAGTTTTGCACATTTGCGCAAAGCTGAATCCAAAAAGAAGCTGGATGTTTGGGTGCCAGGCCAATTAACATAAAAAACATGATGGTTTTAATTTCCATCTGCGAAGCTTTGGTCAAACCGAATAAAATCGATCCATTCCTTAAACTGGTGGTGATGGGGATCAGAAATGGGGCATATACAACAATATTGTGCGAAAATAAGCGTGGTCAAAGCGCGGTAAAAAAAACCAGGCCAAACCAGGACTAACGGCCAGGATTTAGTGGGACTGAAAAGGAATAATTTATTATGAGTTGCTTCCATATGACCGAACACTGAATTCGTATCTGTCAATAACTGAACCGTTTGGAGCTAGCGGTTGACTAGACACGGTCAGAATTGACCACCAAAAAAAAGGTGTTGTGTTCCATCAGGACAATGCCAGAAACCCCGGGAGCTTGGTTGGGATGTTTTAATGCATCCACCTTATAGTCCGGACCTAGCCGCAAGCGATTACCATAATTTTCTTGCGTTGCAAAACTTCCTAAGTGATGAGAAATTAGCAATCAACAGAAGATTCTGAAAATCGATTACTAGAGTTTTTCGCCAATAAGGACGAAAACTTTTATGAGAGAGGCATTATGAAGCTACCTTCAAAATGTAACGAATTATGGAACATAACGGTGGATATTTGACCCAAATCGGACAATCTGGTAGATAGGGTCTTGAAGTTCAATTAAAATAGATTTATTTCCCCACCCTATTATTTAATAAAATTAGGGTAGGTGAAAAAAGGAACAGAGTCCTGCCATGTGTAAAGCAAAGTTGGGAAATGTTTTAATGATACGGTCTTTACTTGGTGGAAACTCATTTTAATTAAAAAAATATATATAAGAGACCGTGTAACTCTGTTACACTGGACACCATCAGCCAGAAGAATGAAGATACCTGAAGAAGCCACATCGAGGTGAAACAATTGTTGTATTATGGACATTTTTGTGGAAATTGAAATACTGTCTTATATATATTTTTAATGAAAGTTGGGGGAGTTGCACTACTTTTTAATGTTAATTTCAGTAAGATAATAGCAAAAAATCCAGATAACAAGATGGTGCTATCATAGTTGGCACTAGAAACAAAGAAATACTTAAAATATATTCATATTAGAAAGAGTACATATCTCAGTTGTATACTACAAGTTCAGCAAGGAATTAAATTTATTATTTAGATTCATAAAAAATTGAATTAATCTGCTAGATATTTAAAATAAAAGAAACAAGATTGAAGTATTTCAATCTGTATATTTAACAAAATTTCTCCTTGTGATCGGCTCTTTTAACGAAATCCTGCACTATTGTCCTATAATTTACATTTCACCCCTTAAACCCACAGATTTTATTACCACCGATACTGCTTCATCGAAATTAATGTTTTCTGAGAGTCGTATATCTCAGAGGTTACCGGATGAACTAGCATAAATTTCATTATTCTTTCCTCCGAATGTAATTCATACTGACAATAACTATTAAGGAAAAAGCAACTATAAATCCATGTTGGATAGGTTGAAAGGTATGAAAATATTGCTTTTCCTCACGACCGTATGGAAAAGTTTGAATTCGGTCTGCAAACCAGGAGACGTGAGTGAAAAATAACAGTTTTGAATGGAAGTTGGGACGCGAGTTATTCCGAAATTATAACATTGCACTCCGTGGAAATTCAGTACCTCGTCTAGAAAGTTTCATTGACGACTCCATAGAAACAGAACGAGGATCCAAACGTGAAGCTTTTTCGTTTGTGGTGCACCCTTCGATTTCCCAAATCGACGTAATCTCGCACTCATTATTTTTTCATTTCGGAGGGGTTTCATATTGAAAAGTTAAATTAATATCTTAACTTGAAAATATCCTATTTGAAAATTGGATTAATTTTACCGATGTTTGGTAGAATATGTTCATAATTAATAATTGAAGTTCGCCCTCTCGCTTATATCATTTTTCATGAACTGCTCAAAAAATAGATACAGGCGGGCGTGTATGCCCATATTTCGGTTCTAATTAAAACTCGTCAGTAATATCCAAAAGGTTAAATATTACTGACGACTAATATCCAATATATTGGATATTACTGGCGAGTTTCAATAAACAGCACCTATATAATGTTGTAATTAGATTATGTTTGTTATGAAACTAAATCTATTAGAAACTTTATATATAATAAAAGACAAATTTCATTGAATGATCAAATAGATTTAAAGAGATCCCCCCTACTTAAAATTTTTCATTGATTGTAAACCATCTCTTTCCACCCCTCTATTTTTTGTATCAGAGCTTTGTATTTAAGGTCATGTTTCACATTGTATACCTCAGTTTAAATACTCACCTGATGAATATATTATTTTCATAATTTTAATATACTTCTTTTTTTGTAACATTGTAAGACAAAAGTAATGTATAAAATAGGTTGTGCAAATACTCGGCTATGGCCAAATATGGTTGATTGTTAAAAAGTATATAATTTATGAAATAATGTAGGAACGAAAAACAGGTAGAATATTTGCATATAAAATGCTTTCGAAATATTAAAAAATTAGTGCAATTGACTAACTGGAAAAAAGTACTGTGTATATGAGACAATAAAGAGGATAAAAAATGGCATGGATATGAGGCATAGAGCAGTTTCAGAAAGATCGCTTAAGATTAAAGGAAACAATTTAAACGCTTTATTTGACTTAGGACGACACAATCCGCGCCTGGGGTTTCGTTAATTGGCTAACAGATTTGGAAATCAACAAATATGAAACTATGTCAAGAAACCGTCCGTATGTTGGTGAAAAGACAAGGCATATAAGGAAACCAAAAAATTCCTATAATAATACCTTTACAGAAGCAACAAAGGATAGAGTTTAGTCAAAGTTTTCAAGAAGATAATTTTAATATAATGTATTTTATATATGATGAAAGTTGTTTCCAACTTAGTGGAAATCACTTAAAAATCTTATCAAAGCAGCCTGTTACTGTTCAGATTTCTAAATTTCCCACCAAAATAATGGTTTGGGGAGCAATATCTCAGCTTGCTGCTGTACCTCTCTGTAAAGTTGATGGTACCATTAATACTGAAAAGTATTGTGGCATTTCAAACTATTTCCTCCTTGAAACGCTTGCTTTATATTCAGAGGAGTGGCGCTTTAAGCAGGATAATGCAAGATGCCATACTTCGGTTTATACTCAAACATGAATACAAGAACACCAAGTGACAACCATTTCATGGCCAGCAGCTTCACCAGTTCTTAGTCCCATTGAAAACATATGAGGACTAATGAAGAATGAAGTTGAAGGAGCAGCGCCACGAAATAAAGATGATTTAATTCAGCCAGTTTTACAATCCTGGACTACCATCACCGAGAATTATGGAGGTGATCTAGTTTCTGGTGAACTTCGACGTTTAGTCAAGTGTTTACAGTTAAATGGAGGGGCTATAAGTAAATAAGATGAATATGTTGTATAATTTTCTAATTCAAGATTTAAAAATATATTCTAAATAATTACAACTAATCTTTGTATTTTTCGGATACTCTCTAGACGGACTATACTTATTTCATGTAAGTATGACTGCTATTTCAACTGAAAATGATATTTAATGAAGAGAATATTCTGAAAAAATGGTTCATCGTTCTGCATTAATATTTGGTTCTCGTACTGTAGCAATAACCTCTTAGATGTCGGTTTTAATTCCTGTGAAGACATAACTTATCATTAATTTTATCAATTTTAATTATATGAAATATGCTCCGAAAATTTCGTGAGACCTTAAATTTTTTCTATAATTCCAATTTTTTATGAATAATAACGGCGTTTCTAATACCAATTTTTTCTATATAATAGAGGAATCCGACATGTTATTCTCTATTTTCAATACAGCTTATGTTTTTTGTCATTCAGTATAATTCAATCTATGAGGCAGCAGACTTTTACAGGCCTTAAAATAATTTCCTCATTTTTTCAATATATTTTGAATTTTTCACAGCCAGCTTCACCTAAATTCTAGTGATTTATGCTTGTTTAGCTTGCAGCGTTTGACGGATCTTGTGAGGAGCTACTAACATCAGGGAAGGTAATCGCATTTCGCTCTGGTTCATATCCAAAAATGAGCTCATTGGGACATAGTAAAAGAAATCGTAGTAATAGATTAATTAACAGGAAAGTCAATCAGGAAGTACTTTGAAGGTAATGGGCAACTGTTGTGCGCACTATTTTATCGTAATAAGAACTGATATGTCTTGTATTTTGAGCGTAAGATCGTCCTCTACTACATAACCGCAGATGTTGGAAAATGATCGCATATCTTCAGCGTCCTCTCATGTCGAGAATGTGTCAAAGCCTCAAGTTAATAAGTTGTTATCAAATAAACTATGGAATCATGGATCTGTGACACTGAATGAGCATCGACAGGAATATAAACAGATATTTAATTTTAGATATAAAAGTTACATAGATTAAATCCAGAAATGTGGCAGTTGCGTTGAACAGCCTCCAATGCTTCCGAATCGCTCTTGAGAGAAGGCCACCAGGCTGGACAAGCAAATTCCGTTATCGGGCGAAACTACGTGGTATACAATAGTTTGCATGTTTAAACTACATTCATGGAACGATTTATATAAATAATAGCATAATTGCTTAGCTCCGGTGGATAAATCTGCAATATGGCAGGACCACGATAAATTTGAGCTAACTGTAACTCCCAAATCACAGTGCTTGTCGACACTTTTTAGCAATCTCTTCAATGAAATAATTGGTTTGGGATTTTTATTGCCTATGTGAAGCACGCAACATTTATCGACATTAAGGGGCAACATCCATCCTTCACACCATCGATTCAATGTATTTAGGTCATCTTGTAGAATCTTAGCTCACATAAGAGGAAAATTATTAAGTTTGATGTCGTCGGCGAATAATGCACAGCTCGATTTTATATGAAGAGAAAGATCTGATGTAAACAAGAGGAACAAAATGGGGCCGATGACCGTACCCTGAGGTATACCGCTAGTCACTTGGGCATCATCTGAGGATGTGCTATCTCAAACTCTTACCCGAAAAGTCCTGCCGTGTAAAAATAAGTTTATCTACGACAAAAAATTACACAAATTAGAAAGATTGAAAAGAACGATAAGAATATAAAGTTCCCTTCCTACTGGTGGTCAATAAGGGTTCCTGTTAAAAATATAACAGAAGTGAGCAAATAATCTTTACATCCTGAATGCTTATTGATCAAAGCATCCGTGACAATGATCTCTTCAAGACCTCGACTCATTTGTAGCGCAAAATCCTCACCATACCTGACAAAAACAATTTCTATTCGCGCCCTATAAGGAGCAACAAAGTACCGTTCCAACGAACGACTGAAAAAACCGTGATGAAATTACGGGACACATTTATCTTGGAACTGGTTCAATACGTCTGTACTTATTGTTAGTTATGGCATTCGTTTGAGTGTTTGAATTATGGAGTTCGTCGGATGTTTTTCTATGAGAAAAACCCATTCTGTAATTCAACTTAAGTGGACCATAAATTCCTGTTTCTTCTTGAGATGGACAAAATTGCTGAAGAAAACGATTGGAACTTATTTGAAGTCAATCAATATTCAAGCTGAATTGTAATTATTGTATGGAATAGATGCGATAAGTATTCCGTTATTGGACTCAAATTCTCATGAAACCAATCAATTTTGTAATTCCAATTGAATGATAATTACGCTGTGTAATGATTTAGTTATTTGAAAATCATCGGGATCTGAGAGTATCTTTTATATATCTCACTAATAAATGAATTAATTTACCTGATATTCATTGACATTTGAAAGTCTTGATTGGTTTTCTCCCTAGTTTCTATATTATAAATGTATCTGATCAAATTGTCGGTTAATTTCATTTGACTGATTATTTCTCATTTTCTCGAGAGATATATATTCTCTTTTCAACTCTCCCATTTCTCTTTTCGTGTTTGTTAACCGCCATCTTTCAGAAGGCGATTTGATTTAACATAGTAGATCTGTCAGAGATAGTTTAGGGGATATTTTTCAACCTCAGTAAATGTTGCATATCTCCTTTATGTTCTGAATGAATTGCAAATGAATGATTTTTAATCATTTTACTTGAAAATGCAAAGTTCTCTGTGAAATGAGAATCTTCTTGTCCATCTGGCAAGAACATGATATTACAAGGATCTGTCTGTTTTTCAAGCTCAACAAATTCCGGAAGAAATAACTTGAGTAGAATGGAAAAGTTCACGAATGAGGAGATTGGGACCTAAGAGATCATATCTACTGTGTTTTCGCAATATTTAGGAATGTATTCTCAATTATGTAGAGTTAGAAATTAGATTATAACATTAACGTCTAATTTTTATTTAAAATTATTCTCACAGTTTTTATGTTTCACATTTCATTCAGAATCCTGACACATGTTTCGGTCTTTCGACCATCTTCAAAGGAGTACAAAAGGGGACTTCAATTAAAATTGAAGAAGGTTCTTTTACTACATTTAGGACATCTGTGTATTTTTATGGCGCATGGAAACAACAGCATCCAATACAGAGGTGTTGCCGAATAGTATTCAGGAATTTGTTAAATTCTCATTTTTCTGAACGCCTTTTTTGATTGAAATAATCTCCAAATAGTCCACCAATTTACCCTTATTAACATTATAAGTAAAGTGACATCTTTCTCATTAAAAAAATATTATTTTCTATACAATATTCTGAAAAACCGGGTGATTTCTGGTTTTTCAAAAAAGACATCCTATGGTCTTTGATTCTATGCTGTAAACATCAGCCTGTCTGTCCTATATATGTAGCATTATAATCATCACAATTAATTTGATGAATCCCCGACTCGGAATAGTTGGGGTTCCTTTCTTTATTGACCAAAATTTCAGTTAAATTATTTCTATTTACTGCTAGAGAATTAATTCCCATTTTATGAAGACCATTAGAGGTCCTACTGCTGAAACCTTCAGCAAGTAAACGAAACGCGTCATATGAGCAACTCAATAATAAATAGAAATCAACATATACTTGTGTATTATTCAGTTAAAATATTGGTCAAGTTATTGGCGAAATACAGCTGGAATTAATGCACAGAATGGTCAAAAATTAGAGCAATCGGGTGCGTCAGTGTTAGCGAAGCCGTGCTGGACATTTGAACTATATCTTAATTCGGTCATAACTGCATTTTCAAACTTCGAAATGAAGCAAGAATTGAGTTGATATGTAAAACCTTTGTTATTTGTAAAAATCAATTTGAATGTGAGTCAATACTTGATAAAAGTAAAATTTAAATGACGCTAAATTTACAATTATATATTCTAACTTCTACAATAATATTGAAACTATGTACAAAAACTATCAAAATGATATCCTTATATATAATCAATGGTAAAACACAGAATTATTTAGTTGAGTTAACATTACACTCCTTTTAAATTTTACCAGAAGCTTTCTGAATGGTTAAAAGGTGAGAAAATAATTTTTGTTGATTGATATTTTATTAAATATGAATATAATTAAGTACTGACGAAGCAAAGTCTCTCTTAAAACTTGTTTTCTTAGTAATTTTTTTACATATCTTTATATTCTCTAAAAAGTAACTTAGTCAGATATCCAATAATATTGAATATTCTAAGTAAGATAATTGTATGATGAAATTCTTAAGATTATGTTAAACATTTTTGAAAGATATCTGTTTTCATAAGAGGGATTCGCAGAAAAAAAATTTTGCCTACTCAAAATATTCAATTTATAGGATTTTTGTTAACATTTTATATTTATTGGATTTTGATATATCATTTGGATGTCTTATAATGAATATTTATTTGATATGTCGTTTGATATAAGTGGTACTTCTATGACATTAGTTTAATTCCCGAAGTTATAATATTATATATAATTTTTTGAAATTAATTTTGTAGAAGGCTAACAGAATATATCTGTAAATATTAGAATATTTAAATAATATAATCAATATGAAATATTTTTCAGTGTCTCGGAAAAAACCTCTTTACATCCCGAGATGAAACGTATTCATACAAATGTATTAACAAAAACTATATCAGTATGTATATTAACATACAAATACAAGAAAATCCACTATTCCAAAATTATCTAAAATTCTCAAAATAAAGGATCAGATAAAAATAATTGAACGAGAATTCCAACATTTGACAGCTATTTTTATTTAAAATAATTCACACAGTTTTTATGTTTCACAATTTATTCAGAATCCTGACACGTGTTTCGGTCTTTCAACCATCTTCAAAGGAGTACTTTTTGTAGTAAGAATTTCAAAAATAATAAATAAATAATTATCTTCTGCATCCAGGGGTAGAAAGTTTATCACTTCATTATTCTTGAATATTAAAAATGACCGATCAATGAAATAATTCATTAAGATATTATAAATATTAATTTTATTAAATTTAATTTGGGAAACATTGCATTGCAAGACATTTATTTATATCCTGAATAAAAAAATTCATAATGGAATGGAAATATTCGAAAAACAACAAAATGTATCCTGAAAATTGCATACTAAGAAAGTATTTCGGGGGCTTCTAATTTTACGAAACCCTTCCTTGGAGTTGATAAACTGACGGTATCGCAATTAATATAGATACGAAGTATTCTCTGGCTTTCTAGAAAACTAATCTGCAATACCATGTGCATCTAGATGTGCTCCAATGAATATTTTATTAATATTGTCATAGCAATATCAATATTTTTTCTGGTCTTTATCTCCATAGATTAGTATGATTGCAAGATATTATGGAAAATATATCTAAAAATTTTATGAAATCAACATGACCTAGTATTCTCTTATATTTTGTCATTAATATATTGTTTATTTTCAGGTGAGTTGAGGCAAAAATACGAATCCAGTGGGATTACCTCAAGAAGAGGCGAAAAGAGATTCTGGTAAAATAAGTTATTTGATTTATAATATCGAAATACAGAAACAGGTCTTCTCGAAGGAAAAAGCTGAACTTACATTACGATATATTGTATCACTTGAAACTATATGGACGTAAAAGCAATCAACATTTAATACATTTAACAATATGTGGAATGTTCGATTTCGCTCAGTACAACGAGATATTCGAAAAGAATTCATTTTTTTTACTTTCGTTTGTATCAGAATACTTTGAACATAAAAAGAGAAACTTCTTCAATCTCTGCATATTCAATTTAAAAAAAACTTCAATTGAGAATGTCTCAGAAAACAAAGTTCCTATTTTGGTAAATAATGCCGTTCTTCGAACCTGCAAAAATCTCTAAGTAACATGAAGGAAATCTATAGTATAAATGAATTGATAGAAATTATAACGCTCATTTTTCTGGTCAAGACGACTGTTTCGATGAAAAAAAATTTTTACTTGCAACTTTTGATCGGAAAAATGTGAAATACAACTGTCAAACACATTTGAAGCAATTCGTGTGTTTTTTCAAGGTTTACTGAGGAAGCACAGTGAACACAATTTTCAAACATTGTCTCGAGAAATATGTTATATTTTAATTTATATTTCACATTTTCATGAATTCAGAGTTAAATATAGTTACGTTAAATGGAAGAAATTATAATTCGAGGTCTCATCCCAAACGTCAAAACGAACTGTCTTCCTTATTTTGTTACAGCTTTGTAATCTCAAAGTGAATGTGAATAGTTTAATAACCGGTTGATGTAAAAATGTAAAAATTTTTATTCTATAGTGGAAAATACGTTTTACACATTACGAGCAGAATATGATCTTCAAAAAAGCCTAAATGTATCAGCAATAGGCAAAATTAAAACAAATCTAACTTGTTCTGTAGACAATGGTCTATCCATTAAAAAATGCGAGTTTTACGGTTCATGTCCGCACTAGTGAGTATTAAAAAATTTCAATGTGAGCAAGGCATTTGACCATATCTTATGGCTTATTTTCAATTTAAATTTTCATCTGCTCCCCTATATAAATGATTCAACGCACTCAAGAATTGAAACCAGCTGATCACGAAATGCGTGCCAATTGGTGCTTGAACTTGTACTGTACATTCTGTCAAGAAAGTACCGGGAATTATCGATTTAAATCTGGCGGGGCAATGAGGCAGGAAATTTTTTTTTCCTAGGTTGGTACCACTGTCCTTAATTACTATGCCAAGCTTGAGCGGGATCTGTCAACTAGTGTGTTTGCAACAGCTGATTAAGTCAGTCGATGTCAGAGTGCGTGCCGATTTTTACCATGGGTGATTACGTTGAGCAACGAATTTGTTTAAAGTTTTGTGTTGCAAATGAATTTTCGTGTGCCGATGCATTGAAAATGTTGCAAAAGGCCTTTGGTGATAATGCTCTATCGAAAACTCGTGCATATCAGTGGTACAGAGCCTTCAAGGACGGTCGTGAAATGGTCGCCCATCGACGGCTTCGATCGAAGATAACGTCGATAAAATTAAGGAAAGGGTGCTGGAAAACCGTCGTACCAGCTTGAGAGAGATAGCACATGATCTTAAAATATCCCACGAGTCCGCACGTACGATTTTGATTGATATTTTGGGCATGAGAAAGGTGGCCGCACGACTCGTACCGAAAGACCTGAATTTTCTTCAAAAACGTCATCGCGAACAGGTTGCTTCAGACATGCTGGATAGCAGTAATTCCGATTCTACATTCATGGAACGCATTATAACTGGTGATGAGACCTGGGTCTACGAGTACGATATGCAAACAAGCCAGCAATCATCGGAATGGGTGGCAAAAAATGAGCCGAAACCGAAAAAACCACGCCAAAGCCGCTCGAAAATGAAGGTGATGCTCATTGTTTTCTTCGATATCCGTGGCGTGGTGCACTACGAATTCGTTCCAGAGGGTCAGACGGTAAACAGGGAGTATTACCTAGGCGTTATGAAACGTTTGCGTGAGCGTATCCGTAAGAAGCGGCCAAATTTGTGGGCGAACAACTCATGGATTTTGCATGACGATAACGCGCCTTCTCACCGAGCTACGATTGTGACTGACTTTCTCGCCAAAAACTCAACAAAATTCGGCGCGAGAGCTAAAATCCATCCCGGAAAGCGCCTATAAAAAATGTTTCGATAATTGGAAGTGCCGTTGGCATAGGTGTATTGGAGCAAATGGAGCCTATTTTGAAGGCGACCCAATAAATTTTGACGATTAAATGTAAAAATAATGTTTTAATTGAAAATTCCCGGTACTTTCTTGACAGAGTAGTATGGTGAAGTCCACTTGTCACTGTCGAAGGATCATTTTTTCCACAAAGAGTTACTGTAAGGTGTACAAGTTAGACATTATAACAAATGAACTGTCACTTGACATTAGCAAAGAGTTTGTCACGGCCAACATACGTGAGACAGAGAGGTGTAGAGAAGGGTGACTCATTGGCTATAAATATATATTGTTTATATGTGTTTTACCCAGATATTTTCGAATTTTTCGGTAGTTGATCTGGTAGACTATTTTGACAATGACTAAATTTTTTCCATTATGCATTCTTCATCTGTAGCGTATAACTGTATAGTAAGATTCAAAAAAGGACTAGATGTAAAATTTCATATATACATGTTCTATGCAAAACATTCAATTGGCTATGCCAATATACTGGAGAAATTTAGTTTTAATTTTTATTTTCAACAGGAACAATAACTACTTGGAATGAAATGAGTTTTGGAAAAGCTTGTTGGATCACAGTAAAGATCTTTATGACACATATTTTCATGATTTCTTTCAGAAACAGAGGATTTTATTGAGCTTTCATCTGAATAAACGGGTTCTTTTTGCTCTCCTAAAAATTTTCTGAAAGATATGACCCGACAATAATGAAAGACAATTTTATTTATAGGTGTTCGATATCATGAAGTTACAAATGTATGATAGTTGAACTGAATTTAAAACTCCAGCGATTTAAGAATTTGAATATTAAAACAAATTGAAATATGTTTATCTTCTACAATTTTAATTTCAAAAAAATTTTTTCAAAAAAAAAATTTTTAGAATTGAATTAATGTCTAAAACAAGCACCGCTTACATTTAATAGACGTATATATTCAAAACTCAATATATAATGTCAAATGGAATAAATAAACCAACAGATATACGAAAGTCAGTAAAATTAATAAATAAATATTTAAAGGAGACAAAATTTTGTTTCTGGTCTTACCTTTAAGAACACCAATTACCTTTTAAAAACATGAACACACTTAAAGGACTTCTCAAAGAATATAATTTATTTGAAATATTTAATATATTTAAATATTCGAATAAGTTATTTCAAAAATCTCTAAAAAATGTGTACTATATCTTCAAGAAACAAATATAATTCTAGACAATCCCGTCTTCAGTCCTCATTTAATATTCCAAATATCAAAATCAAAAAACTAACCTATATCTCTCCACGTGTTAAAAGACTAAAGCTTCGAAATACAGATCAACTATATAATTCAAGATTGATCTATGTTCTAACAAAATCAAAGAACAGTGTGAGTTATTTTTAAGGCTTATTTAAATTCATTGACATTCCATAATGAGATTTATTGAAGCCAAAATATAATTATATATTATATATAAAATAAAATAGAAAGGCCTTTTACTTGATAGAAGAAATATAACAAAATTTGAATATTAAAACAACTTGAAATATGTTTATCTTCTACAATTTTTTTGAAATTAAAATTGTAGAAGATAAACATATTTCAATTTGTTTTAATATTCAAATGTTGTTATATTTCTTCTATCAAGTAAAAGGCCTTTCTATTTTATTTGATTTAAAAATTCTTTAAGAACAATGCCGGTATAGACTTTTTGAATGATAACTGAAGGAGAAAAAAATTATAAGGGTGTTTTTGAAGGTGGGTACTTTCTGTTAACAGGAAATATAATTCATCCAAATAAACCATTTTGTTACAAATAATGGATCATCGTTAAATAAAAATAGATGATTTTGTGTCTCTTTTCAGAAGAGAATAATATAACAGACTTCTACTCGGAAATGTTAACCACAATAACCACTAAAATAAAGTAGTAGTTCTTTCTTCTGATGGCTTTTCACCCATTTATTCTCATGATTTCATTTCCTGGAAATCAGTGGAAAAAATCATTCGAGGAATTGTGTAAAAAAATCGCTACACTACATACATGTATGGAAAAGACAGTCGAAAACATAGGAAATTCAATGTTAATCTAGAGGACGACGAGTGACCTGTGGAGCAGTGACAGAATCAAAACCTCAGCGCGATGCTTGATAGAAACGAGGCTTTGCACTCTACTTTTAGCAATCAGAATCATTCGTACTTCAAACGTGAGATGCGTTAGTCCATATAAGTTGAAAATGAAGTAAATAGAAATATTTAGAGTAGAAGAGAAAATTCAGATCATAAAAAGGTACTTTGGTGGTCAACCAATTTAAGAGACAATTAATTCATTCATTGTTGCCTTTGAAGATAAGCCGATTTCTTTGAATTTGGCTACTTCTCAAATAATTATAAAATTCGAGAAATGTGGCTGTTTACGAACATGCAAGCATTACAAGATTGATAAACCACCAAAAACCATCAGTGAAAATCGTCTGAAAACAGAAGTAGATGTGTGTGCTGCTGTTCAAACCAGTTCACCTTGTTCGAGTAAACAAATTGCTGAACAAGTCGATATGAGCGATAGAAGTGTTCGGAATATTTTGTGAAGAATGGTTACCGATGTTATAAGGTTCAAACAAAACAAGAATTTTTTCCAGAAGACCACGTCAAACGAATGAAATTTTGTGAAACTATGATGGAAAAAATAAATGAAAATAGTTCATTCCTTAACAGTATCTTATTCACTAATGAGTCATCGTTTCCTTGAATAGAAAACGTAACCTATCAGTAGTAAGATATTGGTCTAGAAAGAAGCATCTGAGAATTTCAGTATCCCCAAAAATTTAATGTTTGGACAGGACTTCTGGTGAATTACATTATAGGGTAATTTTTTATCGATGGTAACCTAAACGCTTCCAAATATCTGAAGTTTTTAGAGAATCAAATTATTCCGACAAATCGACAACTACCCATGAATTTCGATGATGTTTGGTTTCAACAGGATGGCTGTTCAAGTCACAACGCAACAGTACTCACACAATATCTCAGGACGACTTTTTCAGACCGTGTCATTTCTACAAATGGCACGGTTAAATGGCCCCCCAGATCACCAGATTTATCTCCCAGTTATTTTTTTCTTGGGAGATATCTGAAAAATTTGATTTATGGCCATGAAATTAATAGAACGACGAATATTAATGAATTAAGGTTCAAAATAATCTAACTTTGTGCCAAAATAGCAACTATGCCGAATCTGCTATTTTGCTGAACAAGGTGGATTAATTGAACATATAATTTAAATTTGTTTTTGTTTTCGAATTTCTAATTTTCGTAGAATTCATTTTATTTTCAAGCCAGTTATGACCAAAAAGAACCTGAGTACTCATTGTCGCAGGGGAAATTATTTGTGTCATTAATCGTGGAAAATAAATTCCTCGCATACAATGGAATAAGATTATCGTATTTATTCTCAACCGATATGATCTAACGCATCCTAAGTTTAATTCTGATTACTGAAAGCAGAGTCCAGAGTCTTGTTTCGATCGAAGCATTCTCTCCACTGCCATTGAGAGAGAACAGTTTGTTTATTCGTCATCGCATCGATTTGCGGTTTTGATTCGTCCACTGCTCCATTGGACCCTCGTCGTTCTCTAGATTAGCTTTGAATTTCTTACGTTTCCGACTGTCTTTTCTATACTTGTGTACCTCATACTTACACACCTGAAATTTTACTATACAGTTATAGGCAACACATGAAGAAGGCGTAGTGTACAATGTCTATTTATTGTCAAATATTTTTTTTATTGTCTCGGTCTTTACTTGACGGAAATTCATATTCAATGTAAGAAAAACAAATGTTAACTTCCGCTATTTTATTGATTACACGACAATTGTTTCGTCATACCATGACTTCATAAGGTGAGTATTTAAACTTAGGTATACAATGCAAAACATGACCTTAAATACACAGCTCTGGTACAAAAAATAGAGGATTGGAAAGAGATGGTTTACAATTAATGAAGAATATTAAGTAGGGGGGATCTGTTTAAATCTATTTGAGCATTCAGTAAAATTTGTCTTTTATTATATTTATCGATCTCTAAAGTATCTAACAGATTTAGTTTCTGACTTTTGTTTTCGATATGTAATATTTCATAGTTCATATTAAAATTATGGCCAGTCTCTAACAAATGGTTAGCATAAGTTGAATTCGGTTTATTATTAATATAATATTTTTCATGTTCTCGTTTCCTTGCTTAGAATGGACCACATATGCACATGGGCAATCACTACATGTTAACTTGAAAACTCCTGATTTTTTGTTTTTAGGAATGACGTCTTTATTATTTTTTATTAAGCTGCCTAAAAAATTAATGATTTTGAAAGAGATGTTATATTTTTCTTTTTTCTTTAAATATTAGCAATCTTTTCAGATTTTTGGCCTATGTAAGTTAATGAAATAAATTTTGTTTCGTTCGAATTTTGAAATTTTGGATATTCAAATGATATTGCTTTCTTGTAATTTATTTTATCAAGTAAATTATCTACAATTAACGGATTGAAATCATTATTGAAAGCTATTTGTTTAATAGTTTTCTACTCTTTGTCAAAATTTCCTTTTATCATGGGTATGTTGACCAATCTATAAAGCATACTATTATAAGCTGACAATTTTTGTGAAAATGGATGGTTTGAAGTACAATTAATCGTACCATCTGTATGTGTAGGTTTTCTGTATATGGAAAAGTCGTGTCTATTATTAATTTTGGTGATTTTTAAATCCAAGAAATTGATGCTATTATTTACTTCATCTTCGTGTGTGAATTCAATTCTTGGATAAAATTTATTGATAGATTCCAAAAATGAACAAAGTTGTCTATTTGTGCCATTAAATAAACAAATTATGTCCATATTTTAAAGATTTCGTTTATTGGTACCGCTATGTGGATGACATAATTTGTTTATTTAATGGCACAAATAGACAACTTTGTTCATTTTTGGAATCTATCAATAAATTATATCCAACAATTGAATTTCACACAGGAAGATGAAGTAAATAATAGCATCAATTTCTCAGATTTAAAAATCACCAAAATTAATAATAGATACGACTTTTCCATATACAGAAAACCTACACATACAGATGGTAAGATTTATTATACTTCAAACCATCCATTTTCACAAAAATTGTCAGCTTATAATAGTATGCTTTATAGATTGGTCAACATACCCATGACGAAAGAAAATTTTGACAAAGAGTAGAAAACCATTAAACACATAGCTTTCAATAATGATTTCAATCCGTTAATTGTAGAAAATTCACTTGATAAAATAAATTACAAGAAAGCAATATCACTTGTATATCCAAAATTTCAAAATTCAAACGAAACGAAATTTATTTCATTAACTCACATAGGCCAAAAATCTGATGAGATTGCTAGATATTTAAAGAAAACAGAAAAATATAACACTTTTTTTGAAACCATTAATTCTCTAGGCAGCTTAATAAAAAATAATAAAGACGTCATTCCTAAAAACAAAAAATCAGGAGTTTACAAGTTAACATGTAGTGATTGTCCATGTGTATATGTGGGACAGACAGGCCGTTCATTCCAAACAAGGATACGAGAACATGAAAAATGTTATATTAATAATAAACCAAATTCAACTTATGCCAACTACTTGTTAGAGTTTGGTCATAATTTTAATATGAACTATGAAATATTACATATCGAAAACAAAAGTCAGAAACTAAATCTGTTAGAAACTTTAGAGATAAATAGATATAATAAAAGACAAATTTTATTGAATCATCAAATAGATTTAAACAGATCCCCCCTACTTAATATTTTTCATCAATTGTAAACCATCCCTTTCCACCCCTCTATTTTTTGTACCAGAGCTGTGTATTTAAGGTCATGTTTTGCATTGTATGCCTCAGTTTAAATACTCACCTGATGAAGTCATGGTATGACAAAACAATTGTCGTGTAAAGCAATAAAATAGCGGAAGTTAACATTTATTTTTCTTATATTGTCAAATAGTTCACAAACACGGGATAAACTGCAGAAAATCTCGAAAATATCTTTTAAAAACACATATAAACAATAAATAGAGCCAATCTTTTAGCTTGATTTATCCTTCACAACATCACGTGACCGTCAGTCCATATATTATTACTATGGTTGGTCCATACTTCTTCGAAAATGAGGAATATCAAATCTTATAATTCTCATTCTAATTTTTGTCCTAACATCGAATGTATGGATGTTGAAGATATGTTATTTCAACGAGACGGTACTACCTCTCACAAAACATGGCCCATTTTTGCTTTGTTACAAGACAAATTTCCTGGACGATTCATTTCGCATTTGGGTGATGTAAACTGAGTGTAATAACCTAATTGAAACATTCAGTATGAAACTAAAGTCATTATATGTTATTTACCTTTCATCAAATTAAATTTTGATTTTCTGAGAATTTTCGTTCCTTTGTTCTTGATGAATTTAATTAAAAGTTTGATGGGCATTCCGTGTTCAAATATCAGCTTGGTCACCATTTACGTACAAATACCAAATTGAGAGATTCCTGTTTCCTCGTAAACTTCCCGACATAAATTGAATATTTTCTGCAAATTCTACCGCTTTCTTCCTTGAAATCGTTATTGCCGGTAGTTTCTTTGGTTTAACGCATGAATGGATACGTAACTCAATATTTCCGTAAGATCCTACTGATCTAGTTCATTGCGGTATTTGAATTGTGGTACCTGCGGCATCCATTATTTCCGCCAACTTATTACGTGTTTATTATTATCTTTGCAGTTATTGAGTTTCCGGCAAATTACACAATGAAGCCGATAATGCAGAAATTATTTCCTGAATATCAGTTACACCCAGCATGAAATTTGCAGTTCCTTTGTGATTCTTATGAATCTTTGATGGTATATATGACCACAGCTTTCAATTCGACAAAAATATGATCAAATCACATGTCATTATATTTGAAATATTTCATAAATATTATTTCACCGAAATCGTATACAATAATTGCAAAATAAGTAGCTGATAAAATTAATTAACATTCTAGTCAATACTGGATAGAAGCCTTTGGGTAAATTTAATATCAGAATTATTTTTTAAAACTTCTACAATATTTAATAAAATACAATATATACCAAAAATTATATATAAAGATGTTGAGAAAGTATCATAACATATATAATTAATATAAAATATTTTTTAATGTCCAAGAAAATTTTTTTTTTAGTTTATGACAATACGTATATAAACAAAGGAATAAAAAAGCCTATTTACATATATACAAAGAAATTCTACGTTTCCAAAATTATAAATAGAACTAACATATGGCAATCGTTGTGACTTTGAAAATGAATCCCATCAAATATGTGCCTAATTCAGATTCAAAAAATCCTAACAATTTTTTAACTTATCGAAAATCACGAAATTAACCAACCTAGTCCGTCTAACCTATTGAAAACCCTAAAGAGATAACTTGCAATGATTTCACCTAACCACATGTACATACAAACACAGAAAACACGAAATAGATATAGTTTTTCCCAGACAATGTCCTCTGATAAGAACAAAAATAGCCAATATTTCACAAATAATACATAATTGAGAAATTTTTGTACACTGTTGACTTTATATGAAATTAATTCATTATTGAATGAGCATTCGAAGACCATAATTGTTAGAAATATTCAAATAAATTTAAATTCAGAATTATTTCTAGGAACTTCTTCAATATATATCAAGAATCATATATTGAGAAATTTTCATAATGTTTTTATGTGTACATAAATACGTTAAAAAAAATCTATTATTCGAAAATTATATACGAATTTTTCCAATGAAGGATAGAATGAAAAAAAATATTTTAACCACAATTTTAACATATAACAGTTGATTTGACTTTAAAAAACGGGTCTCTTCATAAATGTGCTTAACGCAGATTAGAATAAATCATAAAAAATTTTTATATATATCCGGCTAGACTATTTCATGTGGAATACACGGTATGTTTGAGTATTACAACCAAAATATCAAAGGAACATGTAATGTAAGAATTATAATTAAAACATATAACAATTTTATTCGATATTCCTTTTTCACTTGAATGATAATATTCAATATACACAACTCGTCAACTTGCCGAGCAAAATGTTGATAACGAAAATTGTATTTGAGGTCAATTGTGCCCAGTGATTACGCTGGATTATTCATATCTACAAGTTGTTTATGTCTTTGTCAACTGAATTATGTTTCAATTATTATACAGGCTATCCCAACAAAATTGTGTTCAAGAAATGTAGTAAACCCTAAACAATGTTTATTTGACAACAAGCAAAGACATTAGTTCCAGTTATAAGGAAATGATGAATGAAAACTAAAAGAGGTTAATATTGTCAAAGAAAGAACGAAAATAATTTTTGTAAAATTCGTAGCACTTTTCCATTCACTCGGCTTTTTCCGTAATTTAAAAATAATGCATTCTGAAAATATGAATAAAAATAATATTCTAATTTCCGCTAATATTTTATTAACACTACGATCGTTACGTCATACCATGACTTCTTCAGGTGAGTATTACAAGATACTACAAGATACAGTATCTTGTAATACTCACCAGAAGAAGTCATGGTATGACGTAACGATCGTAGTGTTAATAAAATATTAGCGGAAATTAGAATATTGTTTTTATTCATATTTTCAGAATGCATTATTTTTAAATTACGGAAAAAGCCGAGTGAATGGAAAAGTGCTACGAATTTTACAAAAATTATTTTCGTTCTTTCTTTGACAATATTAACCTCTTTTAGTTTTCATTCATCATTTCCTTATAACTGGAACTAATGTCTTTGCTTGTTGTCAAATAAACATTGTTTAGGGTTTACTACATTTCTTGAACACAATTTAAATTATTGCTTTTATTCATACTTTCAAGATGAATTTCCGTCAAGTAAAGACCGAAACAATCATAGATTTAATGCATTCTTCTAAATTATTCAGGGCAAAATATTATTTTCATTGTATAATATTGTACTCTACCTCCCATGTATATGGTAAATAAAGGACTCCTAATTAGCTACATCAATTACCTCTCTATTATAATAATTTTCTTTTCACCCTAATGATTTACAGAGTTCCTTTGAACGTGGACAAAATCTTTTCATTCAATTAATTCAAAAATTCAAATGAAAAGAGTTAACTACCTACAAATCCTATTGAATGTCTTCGAAAATTGATTACCGGGTTTACACAGGATATAGAAATCCTAACGCATTCGCCATTTTGTTAAGAGATCATTACTTCGATCGTAATTTTATTGGCACTTATGGCCTGTATCCTTGGTTGATTAGTTAATTAATTTCTAGTTTGATTAACTTTATCGAATCCATTCGTTTCATTTAAATTTTAAAATAAATCTTAAAACCTTCATTCAAATATTCAGAGCATAAATTAATAATTTGACTGTAACCTTTCAAAATCACCAGTTTTTTTACAATTTATGAAACCTTCATATTCTGTGAATTATTATAATTAAATTCAATAAATATTTAATTAATTATGTCTTTTCGAAATATATTTGAAATCTTTGAAGATAAAATAGGCTGAAACTTCCATTAATTTAGTTATAAGTGTATTAATTTTCTTCGTATATAAAGTGAAATCAACATAAACTTATGAATTATGAAATATATTGGATTCATTACTGATACTCCGAAATTATGTGAGGATGTTGTACCTGTTCAAATGATTATAAGAGTGATAATTTTTCTAAAGCGATCTCCATTTGTTTCCTGCTGACCTGAATGAGAATTTTTATGTCATTTCGAAACTTTCTGATATCCTAGGATTTTTTCGTATCTGCTACCGTTTTCCAGAACAAAATGTTCTTTCTGAGCGGTTAAGAAAATAAAAATTTTCAGAGTAATTCGGTAGAGTCTGGCATATTTTTGGATAAACTCATGGTGTCATCAGTAATTTTTCTTGCGATATACTCAATCTCTGACAGTGATTCGTCAAAATCGCCAAATGTTAAGATTGGAATCAAAATACTTTTACTATTAAAAACAAATGAATTCAATATTATATGTCAATACTAATAATGGAATCATGAATTTATCGGGAATCACCAGAGCCTACCGAATTTTCCAGAAAATATTTGTTTTCCTGAAAACTTAAAGAAAATTGATCAATATTTTTTTTCTCGAAAATGGTAACAGATACGAAAACTTTCAATAATTTAAAATATCTGATATTCTTTGTTACTTCTCTGTAACCACCATTGGTTCACTATGAAATATTTCTGGAGGATAAACGAGATATTGCTCCAAAAAAATATCACCTTGAACGTTTATTATAATACCAACACATAAACTTCCTAAATAATTTATAGAATGAAATAAAGATTATTAACGATTTCCTCCGAAAAATTTTATCATGAATTTAATTCATTTGAATAAATAGCAACAAATAACGGTTATCCGCCATCAATAATACACAGTATGATTTCCAGAAAAGCAGTGTAAAAATGCTACTTACCAGATTAACCCTGAGTTGAAAACCTGAAAAGTTTCAGTTCTCTTAAATGTTATGGTAAAACATCTCTGCAAAATAAACTAACGGACATTGAGATATCCTTAGGATCAAATAATTATTTGAAAAAAAAATATGAAAACTCTTGATCTAAAATACATCAAAATTATCAAGTGTACCAATTATGTTGTGATTCTTGGCAAAATACTTATATTGGATAAATCAGAGGATGCTTTAATAGTAGAATAAATAAATAAAGGCAATCCTTCCCAAATAATTAGTTAGATTTCTGGTATGCAGAACATCATATCACAAAAAATATGATTTTGATGACCTTTTTAAGATTTCGTATAGTGGAAATGAAGGCCCGAAGCTGAACTTCTAAGAAAGTCCAGAAAAAGCCTATTGGGGATTCTGAGAATTCACTGATCAGACAGAATTTTCGATTTCACCTCTATTGGGTATATTCTCGTAGGAGTGATTTTGCTATAATAGAAGAAATAAAAATATTATAGTTCTCTTATTTCGAAGCTTTGAATTCATTTAAATATTGTAAGTCACCAAGTTTTTTGACTGATCGTTCGAAAGCTTCTGACGAAGCTCAAAACGCGTCATGTGTTCAACTCATAATAGTAAATATCGGGTGTTCTTTTTAGAGTAATAGAACTTTAAATTGAAATAAAACACATTTAAAATAAGATTGAAGCCAATTTTTTTTATTTGACAGATAATTTTATGACTTTTAGTTTTCAAAAATAATTTCCCGCATATATTCACCACGACTAGCTCTGGGGAACCGCATTCGACCAGACCAATTTTAGACCACTTTTTCGAATAATTCAGGCCTTATTTCATCAATAACACAAGTGAGGTGTAGCATCATCTTGTTGGAACCAAAACACTTCTGGGTCGATTCCATTCTAATTTTGAAACAAATATCATTGATCATCGATCTGTAACGAGCACCATTCACTGTAATATTAGCTCCGGCATCGTTTTTAAAGTAATATGGACCGATTATGCCTCCAGCGTATAAATCACACCATACAGTGCATTTTTCAGGATGCAGTGGAACCTGCAGAACTACTTGGGGATTGTTTTCACTCCATATACGGTAATTTTGCTTGTTTACATAGCCGTTCAACCAAAAATGAGCCTCATCAGTAAACACAATTTTACGATAAAAGAGTGGATCAACTTCAAGCTGTTCTAGGGCCCAATCAGCAAACCAACGACGCTTGTTATGGTCAAGTGGCTTTAGTTCTTGAACCATTTGGATCTTGAGTGGGTATAGATCAAGATCTTTACGCAAAATTGTCCATGTGGTGGATGCACAGCGTCTAACTTGTTGAGAACGTTGACGAATAGATAAATCTGGATCATCATTAACACTATGACTTACAGCAGCGATATTTTCTTCTGTACGTACAGTTATTTGTCTTGTTGATGTTGTTGCATCGACTAGAGAAAATTTTGTCCG
This sequence comes from Megalocaria dilatata, assembly GCA_034642435.1. Classification (NCBI taxonomy): domain Eukaryota; kingdom Metazoa; phylum Arthropoda; class Insecta; order Coleoptera; family Coccinellidae; genus Megalocaria; species Megalocaria dilatata. Next base: position 47,184,574 of record CM067856.1, read on the forward strand.
AAATCTATCGATAGTTCGACGAATAAGCTGCTCTTATGGACGATTATGTAAACCATAAATTTCACACAAAGTGCTCTCTAAGTTTGGCGAATAGAACACTGATTTGACAATAAATTTCAACAATTTGTAAACGTTTTTGCGGCGTGAGTCTTTCCATGATAATTTGTCAATGCTTACTGAACAGGAATGTCAACACAACATGGCTTCTACCTTCTGTCAAATCACAGTTATCCCTATCGAAAGTTCTATTACTCTAAAAAAACACCCGATAGAAATCAACCTATATGGGTAATATTTAATAAGTGTACAATGGATATCTATCAAGTAAAGGCCAAACAACTCAAACTCTTAAATTTTTTCATTGAGAATTGGATGAAAATGTGAACTTCCACAAGTAACTATATGTAGAAAGTATTGTTGATATTTTATTGTTGATGTAACGTCGCAAATTAATATTATTATTTTTATAAAATAAATGGAGGTTTATACTTGATATAAGGTTTATAAAATTTATTAAATATTTCAATATTAACAGATATATTCTGTTAGCCTTCTACATATTTAATTTCAAAAAATTATATTTAATATTGTAACTTCCGGAATTAAATTAATGTCACCGCTTATATCAAACGATATATAAAATAAGCATTCATTATTAGACATCCAAATGAGATAACAAAATCCAATAAATTTAAATTGTTAACAAAAATCCTATAAATTAAATATTTTGAGTAGACAAAATTTTGTTTCTGCTCATCCCTCTTATGAAAACAAGTATCTTTCAAAAATGTTCAACATAGAAAATTGGATTTTGTTGTCTCATTTGGATGTCTTATAATGAATGTTTATTTTATATGTCGTTTGATATAAGCGGTGCTTATATGACATTAATTTAATTCCTGAAGTTATAATACTAAAAATAATTTTTTGAAATAAAATATGTAGAAGACTAACAGAATATATCTGTTAATATTAAAATATTTTATTATTCTTATTTTCATTCAAGAACTCATTTTATATCGTTTCATCAATTATTTCATAAAAATACTCGATAAAACTACCATGTAATTAATAACAGTATTTGTGTACGTTGAAATGTAAATGACAAAAATATTGAAATTAGGGTGAAAAGATGTTTTTCGTTTGCCGCTTAAAAAGGTTTAATATAAGAAAATATAAAAACCAACAAATATCGAAAAGCTGTCCACTAACCAAACTAAACGATAGAAACTGCAGCGACATTTTTCATGTATGAAGTCACTGCTAGAATTAATTCTTCGTTGCCTGACATAATGATCTTCCGTCTTCCGAGGAAATCTCGATCCTTATTTGCAACGTGTAATTTTTGATTCTTCGTCGTGAACGTCAGCCCGCAATAATGATCAATTTCCTTTCAGACACTGAGGTCATTTGTTCCTTTGTTTCCACAAAATGCTAATAATATTGCACCGTTGTTCTATTCATTCTGTCTTTGGGAAACTAACGGCCCGTAGATTCCTTTTTGTTGTTCTGTCGATTACCCGTCGACTGTGACATTGTCCTCAACTATTCCGCGATTTTATGAGTTCACAACGTTTACCAACAAGCTTTCAATTTTTTTTATTCATTTAAAATAATCTTGAGAAGTCGGAATGATCCATTTCTGCGCATTCGTGCCAGATTGCTTATTATTTCGTTGAAATATGTTTTATTCCACGATTAGTTTAGATTAAACTTGGCTATCAATCCTAGCTTTTGTGGACAATTAAATTGGTCATAAATCGTTTTTGCTTGGTTCTATACTACTTATTAATTTAGGTTGACTGTTTAATTGATGAACTTTGGTTTAATTATCTACCTAGATAAAAATTTCATGAAAGGGAATAGTTTTTAAGTCTAAATACTTTCTAAGAAAACACAATGTATATTTTCGTATTTCTCAACCTAAGATAAAAATAACGAAATTGTTTTTACATAAACTTAGTGCTACAATTCAACAAAAATGAATTTTTTGTATAAACAATGGAGCTACAAGTATACAAGATCCACGGTATTAATTATAATAAGTGAACATGTAGGTAAAACAAATGTGCTAACGAGTAATGAGAATACAACAGTAGTCAGTGCTAAGCACACTAATTTGAAAGGTGAGAAATCCTCATTTCTTTGCTACCGATTTCGGGGTAGATCATGTCATGATTTTGGAATCTAGAATATATACCTCCGAAAAACACTAAAAGACCTCATACAAAATAAACCTTTTCAACGGTCCAAATAGGGTTGTAAAAGCTATAGTAGCCGTGGGTCAAAAATAAACCATTCTGTTTTACCAGATTTTCTGCCCAAAATAGTGAACAAACGTTTGGATCATGAATTTCCAAAAGATCAACAAGGATATTCCTCGATATTCATTACTTCGTACCGATAAGAGAGAAGGATTTCTTTTATTTGCCGAAAATGAAAGTGCTCACATTTTCAATGGTGGGGAAAAACCAAAGAGAACTTTGAATAGACCCAATTTCAAAGAATAGATAAAATCATTGCGATGCAACAGAATGTATTTTGAGATTTTTGATTTTTTTTTAACTCTTGTTGCCTTAATACACCTATGGGGTTGTTTAGTAGAAATTTTTTGAAAAAATCAATTCTCCCGTCATGCTCAAGAGTTGCTAGCAGAAATCCAAGCTATGAATATACCTTTTTTTATTGTCTCGGTCTTTACTTGACGGAAATTCATCTTCAATATAAGAAAAACAAATGTTAACTTCCGCTATTTTATTGATTGACCTGATGAAGTCATGGTATACGAAACAATTGTCGTGTAAATCACTAAAATAAGGGAAGTAAACATTTGTTCTTCTTATATTTATGAATATACCAATCAGCTTCTTCATCGATTAATAATCTGTCCGAAATAATACGTTTGAATCTATGGCCTCCGGTATTTTCGAGTTCATTTTATTTCGACCTATAGGAAAATTTCGAGAAACGCCAGCCAATATATATATATATATATATATATATATATATATATATATATATATATATATAAATTCTTCAATTTTTTACAATGAAAATCTGAATTTTTCGAAATAGAATTAGTTATTCATAGCTGTATCAGCTGAAATTTGTTAGAAAATTTTGGTCAACATTCTATTTTTTCTTCAGATTCTTTTTGGTTTTTAAAAGTTTCACACATTTATCCTGCAGAATCTTCAAAATATTCAAAAAATCCTCTTTCAAGTAATATACCCTTCAATATTAATGTGAGTTAGAATTTTTGTGAGGGTTTTAAAATTAGTTCCTATGAAATTTTAAAAATAAAGGAAATAATCAATTATTTTCTTCATCTTGAATTCTGTTGATTCTAATTGAATATGCAGTTTCATTAATTATCATAGTATCGATATCGATATGAACCAGTTCGTGGAGATTTTCAGTATTTTCTATTTTTTAATTTGTTGACATAATATTCTGAAAAGTCTTTTCTGATAGTATATCAAATTGAAAGCATATAATTATCGATTTAGAGAAAAACATACGAATTTGAAGCCAGATTTTAAATAGAACTCTTTAACGGAGGAGAAAGAGATTCAAAGAAGTTTTCAGTCACATTGCAGCAATTTTCAACTTTATAGGTCACTATAATAGTATTATAATAAGAGTTTAAGTAGATAATTATGTACAAAGTATAATTCTACAGATAAACAATAGGTAGTAGTACAGTTAATTCACACTGAAAATAAATTCAGATTGTCATGTGCCTTATTCAGTCACTTGTAATACAGAGTGTCCCAAAAATAGTGTCAAGTGGAATTCCAGGGATATTCCAGGTTTATACTGATCATTTCCATATATTTTATATAGCGTAGTTTTCAAGTTATGATTTTTTAGGTGGGGTTTCTGAGTTTTCGAACAGAGTGGATTTCAAAGTGTTTTTTAATATTCAGAAACTTCCAAATTTCACTCCCCATGTTCTTTCACACATAAAAGACTCATATTCGTTAAATCAATGAAAATCAAAATTTCTACCTTAAATGGTCCGTCCATTAACGTCGAAGCGAGTCAGACTTGAATTTTCAACTGTCACTGAAAAGCTGAAAAATTAATTCTACAGTTCCTAGGCAGCTTCAAAAATTGCACTGAACTTTAATTTCGTTTTTTCCAAAATTTTATTATGGCAGAAAGCGTGTGAAGTAACTCAAAATCACTTAAATCCACTGGGCAAAAATTTTTGTTTGTTATTCTCAAATTTCAACTTTCATTATTGAGTAAATGGAATATTTGATTTCAATAAGAACCAATTGATTAAGAATAGGATTTCAAATTTACAGCCTTTAAAAAAAGCACCTTTAAAAGAATTTCCCTCTAATTTTCTAAAAGCTTCTCCATTATCTTTTTACCTCACGTTTGTCTGCTTCAATTTTTCGTCTTAATTCTTAATTTGTCAAAATACAGAAAGAAAATCAGTTTTTAAATCTAATGAGGATGCTACATGAATTAAGTCGATAAAATAGGAGCAATATTTTTCTTTTATATCAAATTGAAATTCATTTCAAAGTAGAGTACTTTTGCATTTAGTGGTATCTTTGCTTACAGTTGACTCTTGAACGTCTACAAGAAGTCAAGAAATATTATAATATATGTTTGAAAAATTTGAATATCAAAACAAATTTAATCTGTTAGTCTTCTACAATTTTAATTTCAAAAAATATGATTAATAATTCTAAAAGACTAACAGATTAAATCTGTTTTGATATTCAAATTTTGTAATAATCCTTCTATCAAGTAAAAAACCGCTTCTTATTATTTTATTTTTATGATATTATATGTGTCCAACATCTATGAAGCAAAAGTATTTATTATTAGTGTCTCTGTTATCCTGAACAAATCCAAACAATCTTTCTTTCAGTTTTCAATGTTTCAAGTCTAAAAATTGATATTTGCGTTAGTAATTTCTTAATAAGCACAAACTCCTACATAATATATGAAATTACTTTTTTGTCTGAACGTACTGTTGGAATATTCATTCATACAGAAAAAAGTATGCAAGAATGCCCAAAAATCTAAAATACTTAAGTAGGTTGCCAAAAAGTTCACTGATTGATTATTTTCGTTAATTGTTTTATGAAAATTTGAGAAACAACGAAACATACTACAATCTCTAGTGATTTGGCATTTTGGAGATGAAAACTCCTTCAAGTTCTCATGAAAGAGTTACACTATCATTCACATAAATGAGAAGAAGTATACCCAATTCCGAACTCTGGGAAATCCCAGATGCTACCAGTAAAAACCTGTAATGGGCACAAATGCCTGAAGTTTTTGGAATTATTAATGTTAATATTAATAATCCTATATTGAAATCGTCGTTTGTTTCATTCAACTTGGCATGAATATTTAATGAAATCCATCAAACATATTCAAATTATTCATGCTCACAAATATTCCCTGTACAAATTTGAACGTGTTCATGCATGGTTGAAGAAATCGAATAGATTAGTTCATCAACAACCGTTTATACTTCCATTTATAATTATATTATTATTTATAATTTTGGTTTTAATATTCTTGAATATTTGTCTTCAATATGGTTACGAAAAAATTTTTTAGTTTGAATAATGTTGAATTGCCATTTCTGGATTGAAATTCAGCTTCATTCAACAATATCTTGTACCTACTTTCAATAACAAAATCTCCATCTTTTTGAGTTTTTTGAATAATAAATGAACATCTTAATATCCATAAACTTCATCTGAAAAATGGAGAAAAGTTTGCCTGCCATGTAAATAATTTTGTTTCATAAAAGATCAGTTTCAAAATTATGGGGCAATGTTCACTCAATTTTTTGTTGACTGGAACATAACGAAAATTATATTTTTCAAAGGCATTGCGAGATAAATTTCAGTTTATTAAACGTATCTTTCAAAACCTCAAAATGATGAATATTTCTAGATTGTTACACAAGTTTCAGTGATTTGAAAAAAATTTAATCAAGAAAAGATTAAATATAAAAGAAAACAATTCAGCTCTAGTGCCCTCGAAAGAATAGATCTGTCACATAATAGAATCACCCTTGTGTTTTACTAATAGCCAATTCATTTCTTCCCACAAATTTTTGACGTATCTTATGTGATAATAATTTTATATTGAAAAGAAAAGTTTCTATGGAGGAACCGTACATACGCCTTCTGCGAAATATACGGGATGTAAACAGAAATACATTAATAAATTAGTTCAATGAAATTTGCAACTTGAGAACAGTAATCTGAGAATTTAATGCTTCAAATCTTATATTTTCCATTTCCCTATCAGAATGCCGAAATTTAATTTGTTTTCATCCACCAGTCAAAAAACATAAAAAATGAATAATTTGTATCGGATGTTTTTTTTCAGAGTGATAGAACTTTAAATTGAAATGAAACACATTTATATTAAGATTGAAGTCAAGTTTTCTTTTCATTTGAAAGATAATTTTATGACATTTATGTTTCAAAAATAATTTCCCTCATATGTCCACCACGATTAGCTCTGAGGAACCACAGTAATTCCGAGTAATTCAGGCCGTATTTCATCAATAACACGAGTTATGTTGGCTTCCAAAGCATCTATTGTTTCTGGTTCATCAGCATAAATCAATTACGTCGATACCATTCAAATTTTGAAACAAATAATCATCGATCTGTAACGAGCACCCTTCACTGTAACTTTAGCTCCAGCATCGTTTGTAAAGAAATGTGGACCGATGATGCCTCCAGCGTGTAAAGCACACCATACAGTCCATTTTTCAGGATGCAATGGAACATGCAGAACTTCTTGAGGATTGTTTTCACTCCATACACGACAATTTTGCTTGTTTACATAGCCGTACAACCAGAAATGAGCTTCATCACTAAACACAATTTTACGATTTAAAAGTGGATCAACTTCAAGCTGTTCTAGGGCCCAATCAGCAAATAAACGACGCTTATAATGCTCAAGTGGCTTTAGCTCTTGAACCAGTTGGATCTTGTATGGGCGTAGACCAAGATCTTTACGCAAAATTTTCCATGTGGTTGATACACAGAGTCACAACTTGTTGTGAACGTCGACGAATAAACAAATCTGGATAATCATTACACTATGACTTACAGCAGCGATATTTTCTTCTGTACGTACAGTTCTTTGTCTTGTTGTTGCATCAAGTAGAGAAAATGTTGCCCGAAATCTATCGATAGTTCGACGAATAATCTGCCCTGATGGACGATTATGTAAACCATATATTACACGAAGTCCTCTATAAGTTTGGCGAATAGAACACTGATTTTGAAAATAAATTTCAACAAATTTTGAATATATATATATATATATATATATATATATATATATATATATATATATATTATATATATATTATATATATCGAAAGTTCTATCACTCTCAAAAAAATACCCGATACTAATGGAGAATTATATTCTATACTTGAATATACTGAGTATAATAGTAAAAGCAGACGAATGGACCTTTCAGAAAGTTTGGAAATTTTGGCGGTACCAATCACAAATTAACAACTTGAATTTAATTTATCACCATCTTATCTGTAAAAGATTAAGACCGAACCGACATCTTATTTTCACACTCTCCAAAATTCTACCTGTCATCTATCGTACTATTATAAATGGGATTTTAAGTTCTTTTCCCTTTAGTTTTGAAAATGGGCTAAATCCCGAAATATATATGTCAACAGGCATGAAATAAACAGTGAAACTTAAGCCAAGTTGTTTTTATTTACTTTAATAACACATTTTTCTGCAAAAAAATTATGGAAAATATCTTCTAACGAGATGTAAATTTGAATAATGCGTTGTTCGAAACATAATTGCTCAAAGCTTTGCTTTTATTTCCTCTCAAAAACATACCATTCTTATTGAAAAACCCATTGCTTTCTGAAGAACGGTTCTCATGGTTCAACATTCTGTTAATTTTCTCAAGTAGTCCCGCTTTTCAGTCCGGAAAATTGAAGCACCAATAAACCAATAAACGAGCAAACACCTGGTCTTACGTGTTCGGAATGCATACAAGTACGGGAGTAATAGGAGATTCAATCTCGAGGATTCTGTTAATTATTCAAGAAGCAATTACCTTCCGATTCCAAAGTCGACCAGATGCCTGCGATTGTTTGCACTCTGTAAATTACAGTAACTTAACAGTAATTCATTTGTAGGAAAGTAGAATCATTGGGAAAATATCGGTGAACATTGGAATATTTGGCGCATTTACCTACGGACGTCGAGATAGAGGTTCTGATCCCGTTGCATGTCTGTGCTGCTGATGATGGAGGTAGAACTGCGTGCTTGACTTAGTTTACCGGCGAGCGAAGTGATTCCTGCGACAATGATGGTGATAATACAGTGTTACGCTGGCGCCGTAATGGGTTTCATCCTTCTTGGACACGTGCCGGTGATGTTGAGATAACGAAAGAACAAAAGTCTCTTGGTAAATGTGATGTTCGCTAACTTGATTCGGTGTTGAACACGAGTGATGAAATTGGTGACGTGAGTGAATTGTACGGAAAATGAATGTTGTTATTTTATATTTGGTTTATACTGGTGTCGTGATGGATAAAAAGAATGCAATAATAAGAAGGGTTTTTTACTCGAAAGAAGGTTTTTTTCAATATCTTAAATATCAAACAAAGTAATTCTGTTATACCCCACTACAAATTTCAATTTTATAAAATTTCTTTAAAACTTTTTGAAATTAAATTAAATAAATGCTTTAGAAACACTGATTTTTTTATAGAATTAACACCAATCACGCAGTATGAAAAGAAGATAAAGAATCCAAAGAAAATATTGAATATTAATATAACTTACACAAGTATGATAGATATTTTCATGGATTTTCATTATCCTGCTGACATGAAAGTGGGCTGAGGATTATCGATGAGTTTTGGCAAATGCCTTTCTGAATATGTGTTACATATTTTTGAAGAGTTTTTTGTAAGATATTTTTCAAAGAGAGGTTGTTTCGAAGAATGTCTTAAGTTTATGTTGGGCATTTTTAGGGTGAAATTTGTTTTCATAATGCCGGTATGAAACAGTTTTCACTAAATGTTTGTCGGCTAAGTTCGACCAATATTCAATATTTTCTTTGGATTCTTTCATCTCCCTTTGATAATGTGTGATTGGAATGAATTTATTATAAAAGAAACAGTGTTTCTGAGGCACTTATTTAAATAACTTTCAAAAATATCTTAAGAAATTGAAATTTGTAGCGATGTATAATAGAATAACTCCGTGTGATATTTAAATTATTGAAATGAATACCTTAATACCGAGTCAATCATAACTATTTCAGTTTTGATATTTTTTTGTTTGAATAGGTAATTAAAATACTCATGAATAATAATTGATATTTCAGTCATTGATATTGTGATATTTAAAATATTGAAATGAATACGTTAATACCGAGTCAATCATAACTATTTCAGTTTTGATATTTTTTTGTTTGAATAGGTAATTAAAATACTCATGAATAATAATTGATATTTCAGTAATTGATATTGTGATATTTAAAATATTGAAATGAATACGTTAATACCGAGTCAATCATAACTATTTCAGTTTTGATATTTTTTTGTTTGAATAGGTAATTAAAATACTCATATGAATAATAATTGATATTTCAGTCATTGAAATTGTCGGCACTATTTTTCGTCTACATTCCTCTCAAAAAATCGAACATGAATTAAAATTCATCTACGAAATATACTTAAATTAATAAAGTAAATAAAAACGACTTGGCTTAAGTTTTACTGTTTGTTTCGGGTTTTAGCACATTTTCAAAACTGAAGAGAACAGAACTTGACATCCTATTTATATTAGTAGGGTAGATGACAGTTTTAATTTTGAAGAGTGTAAAAATAAGGTGTTGGTTCCATCTTAATCTTTTACAAATAAGAGCAATGGTGATAAAATAAATTCAAGTTGTTCATTTGTGATTGGAAGCTTCTTTCCATGTGCTAAACAAATTTCCAAACTTTCTAAAAGGTTCAGTTTTTATTACCTAGGTGTAAAATCTCAGATCCACTGAAATCTATAAAATGTTTGTTATTTATACAATTTTTCGGAAAACAAGATGTTATTTCAGTATACAATATATTTTTTCATATATTTCTACCCTTATGTTTATAGATCGTCCTGTGTGACCTATGTAAAATTCATTGCAATATAATTTGTATACACCGCTTTTTTCACACGTTTCACGACAGTCTTTGCTGGTGACTAAAAGTGAACCTAAGTTTTTCTAATTTGCACAAATAGTGTTAATATAATTTTGTTTCAGTCTATTGCAAATTTTGTTACTAATTTGTGGTAAGAAGTTTATGCTTTGGAATTTTTCTTTTTCTTTGTTCTGAAGAATAGGGTAAAGGGAAGCTAGAGTTTTTTATGCTGTTTCTTGAAAATTCATTTATCTATTACGTTCGTATTGTAACCATTCTTCCACGTTAATGACTTCAAAATTTTAATTTCTTTGTGGAAGTTTTCTATTGACAGAAGGGTTGATAGTAAAACGAAAAATTCCATAGCATAAACTTCATACCACAAAATTTCAATAGACTGAAATAAAATAGTATCAACACTATCTGCACAAAAAGGGTTCACTTTTGGTCAATGGCAAAGACTGTGGTGAAACATGTGAAAAAGTGGTATATACAAATTATATTGTAATGTATGCCCTGCATTTTACATAGGTCAGACAGGACGATCTGTAAACACTAGGGTAGAAGAACATAAAAAATTATATTGCATAATCATCTGTTTTTTTCGGAACATTGTAGTATTAACAACCATTTTATAGATTTCAGTAGAACTAAGATTTTATACGTAGGTAATGCAAGCAGAAGAATGGACCTTTTAGAAAGTTTGGAAATTTTTCAGCGCATGGAAAGAAGCTAAGAATCGCAAACGAACAACTTGAATTTAATTTATCACCATTGCTCTTATCTGTAAAAGATCGTGATCGAACCAACGCCTTATTTTTGGACTCTTCAAAATTATACCTTTTATCTATCCTATTATTATAAATAGGATTTTAAGTTCTATTCTCTTCAGTTTTGACAGACATGTAATAAACATTGAAACTTAAGCCAAGTTGATTAATTCACTTAATTAATTTAAAAATGTTCACCAATTATATGCATATCAATACATTTATGAAATATACGTTTTGTTTCGCTCAGATTTCTATATATGAGAAAACAAGCAAGAATACCCTCTCACTTATTCAGGAAAAATCTTAACTATTTAGGTTTGTATTCAGTGGAAATTTATTGTTAAATGCATTCAAAAAGATTCAGCATTTTATTGATCTTTCGTGGTAATTATTGTTAGACGATATGCTTTGAAATTGAATGAAATATTTGTGAAAAAACCATGTTTTTTTTTGTATTTTATGAAACAACTCATAGCAATAATATTCGGAATAACATATTATAAAAATGTCTTTTGTTTGAGATCGAAATCGGTGCTAATTTTCACTGGCTTGTCCCAAATTAACAAAGTACAATTTTTTCAATGCAGCATTCTCCAATTATCTAGATAGAAGAGGTCCAACGACATCATACCGAGTGGCCCACATAAACGGTCCAGCCGCATATTTCCAAAGTCATGAGGGTCATTGCTTTTCTAAATTTCTTATTTTTGTCAGTAGTGCCAAAATAGATGGAAATTCTATCTTCATAAATCATTCTTTGTATATATGGTCTTCGTGTAATCAAACGTTGTTAATGTCGTAATTCGGAAATTTTTGATGGAAATTCATTTTCAAATATTTGATGACATTTATTTTTATTACTTCGGAAATTTGTTGAGCGGCGTTCCTATTTCACCCTGCGAAATGATTAAATTTTGAAAACAGTAGAATCAATGGCTTAATTTACTCATGGTATGGACGTCACATATTCATTATCGGGAACAGCTAATTATTCCTTATGTCCAATTAGACAACGCTTTTGTCGAAGACATTCTATATAGTTGTAATTCGGTGACTCAAACTCGTATTTTTCAATTCTTCCGTTCTAATTTTATGATATTGATATGATTTTATCCAAATACTCCTTGATCTTCTATAAAGATCCCTCAGAAGTTCTTTTATAGCTTTTACGAATTAGAAGTTCAGTTGTGTCCTGGTTATACTTTGTTAATGTGTTCTTAGGCCACCTGACCATCACAACAGCCCCAAATATTTCAATGCACAATTCACTGCCACGCATATATTTCTCACTTCGACGTCAGTTTTACGAAGATCATGGACCCTTCGTGAGCTCGATTAGGGTGGCAATATATACAACTTGTGCGAATCAGGAGTTCAGTTGTGTTCTGGTTGAGCTTTGTTATTGTATTCTTACGTCATGTTTGTCACAGCACAGTTAATATTTTACTCAACAGATAAATGGAAGCCAAGAACGTCAGACTTGAAAATTTTCCGTTCGAAATTTATATTGACTATGATCATCAATAACGTCTCAATTTTTATGGATAAGTTGATGCATTATCTAAATAAAATGAACAAATCAATTTGGAAATTCTAATCAGTTATCATTCTGTTGTATATAGATTAAACTGAACACAACTTGATTTAATTATTAGTTTCCTTCTTCTTCCCAGAATTGGAGAGAAACCGTTCCAACATAATTTACAATTTAGTTCCTTCTTCTAGCATAGGTACACAAGCCCTAATAAATTCTCTTTGATAAACCAGTTGGAAGATAACACGAAGTGACACTTCCTCTTAATCTCTTCTTTTACCGTTGCTTGGAAATTTCAGTGGCCGCTTTTTATACAAACTTTTATTAACAGTATTATCTCACTCCAAAGATTTACACTTGACTCGATTGGATAAAAATTTATAAAAGCACCTACTTGACTTGAGGATATCCGATGCTTTAGCGCGATCTTATATCAATGGTAATTATATTTGTACATAGATATCACATTATTGAATTTTCGGAATTCTCCTTCTGGAAGAAAAAATTGGAAATGAAAAAATTTTACAGATTTTCATCTGCTACCTTCCGAAAATCAATGTAAGTTTAAGTAATCGTGCGTCAAACATACGTCATAAGAAAAAAAACCGATTTGATCACGTAGTCATTATCCAATACAAACTATTCAAGAATTTGTTTAGTTAAAAATTCGCCAAATTAGCCCTCCTAATATGAGTAAGAAAAAAAGGCGTTTGTATAGTTTGAAATGTAGTTATGTCAACATATAACAAACAGGGTGAGTCCTTGTGTTGTACATTTATATATGATAATATAATTTTCACGATAGATTCTTCTCATCGAAACCAGTTATCATTTTGCTCAAATGTCTATAATAATCGAATTTTGAGCCAAAAAAACAAGACTAGGCTGTACCAATTGATGAAAAATCCGAGGTCAAAAATCATTCGATGCAACTGATTCGATAACTGATTTTCTCCATGAAGTTGCTAATATATGGTGTCCCATAATTAGTTTCTAGTGGATATTCTACACATTTTTTCAGACACTTTCGACCCAAATCATATAATGCAAAATTTTTTTGTTAAGGAGCTAGAGCCATCTGAAGAGGACGTCCAGACAACACTTTTTGCCACATATCTCCAAAAGGGCGTCACCTAAAGTGTTGAAAATTTACACATTGGCTAATATCAAAAATACGCACCGAATAGTTTGAGTGCATTTTTTTCATGTAAAATATAAGCGTATCATTTTGGGCGGACGAATAGTATTTTTAGTGACAACTCTTTTATCTTTCTTTATTTTACAAGTTATACATCAAATTCATAAACTCTGATATTTTTTCTTGAAAAAAAATACTCTTGTGTGATATCGCCCAATGGCACCGGTTTTCAGAAAAATTGATTTGAAATTTTCTCTGCGTTCATTACTCAATGCTCGTTATCTAAAGAATCATAATAAAGTAAATAAAATAACAATTTCTTGTCCTTAATTTCAATTATTTTATAAAAGCTTTACCTCATAAAAGAATTAATACGAAATCATTTAATTTACTTAAAGTTAATTTTTTAAAGAACTACAAATGTAGAAACAAGAGTAGAGTAGTGAACGGAGAGAAAATTTCAAATCAATTTTTCTGAAAACCTGTGCAACTGGGTGGTGTCACACAGTACGTTTTTTCAAGAAAAAATGTAAGAGTTTATGAATTTGATGTATAACTTGTAGAATAAAGAATGGTAAAAGAGTTGTCACTAAAATTTCCCTTTGCCCCCCAACATGATACGCTTATGTTTGACATGAAAAGAGTGCCCTCAAACCATTCAGTGCGTATTTTTGATATTAGCCAATGTGTAAAATTTCAACACTTTAGGTGACGCCGTTCTGGAGATGTGGCAAAAAGTGTTGCCTAGACTTCATCTTCAGAGGACTTTAGCTCCCTAACGAAGTACTTTTACATTATATGATTTGGATCGAAAGTGTCTAAAATAATGTCTGGAACAACCACTAGAAGCTTGTCGAACTAATTATGGGACACTCTGTAGAATTCTTATTTACAGTTGAAATAGATCTTGAAAATTTGTTATGATTAATCGGTGACATAAATCTAACAAATAAGTTTTTAAACGAATTTATGTCAATGGAATGAACTGCAAGTTATTCGCTTTCGAACAGTAATAAAATATTTATACATCACTTTTCCGACCATTTTGTGTATCAGCACATTACAAGATTCGTATTTTATGATAAACAGTACGCATATCAAGGCGGGTCTCCCATGTTCTATGAACTATTTCTACGCAACAATTTTTATCGATTTTCTTGCCACGTGTATACATAACTGTGTATTTTGTAAGGATTCACACAAGCCTTCCTCATAAGTCAAGCCAAGGTTCTGAGATTACCCTGTACAGACAGATTACATAAGCATCGAAAGATTCTTAATCTTAACTCAATTTGTGGGTATATGCAATACATTTCTTCTATAGGATTCAATCGGAAAGATACTCCCGTAAAACGGTAAATCGCCTTTCACGTTTGTGTAACAGTATTGGATTATTTATTACAATTCGACGAAAACAAACTGCACAAATCCATAATTCTGTAATTTCATTTCATGAACCATAAATTGTTCATAGTGGTAATGCACGAACAATGTTGTTTTTATTACGGTCTGTGGCGTTCCCTTTTTCCTCAGATAAGCTCACAGGTATCATGAAGTTTATCAGTTCATCATAAGTTACTTTAGATGTGTTGAGAAGTAGCGAGTTATGAACAGGTTTAATCATTTGAATATTTTAATATTAGCCTTCTACATACTACTCTGTCAAGAAAGTATAGGGAATTTTCAATTAAAACAACATTTTTACATTTAAACGTCAAAATTTATTGGGTCGCCTTCAAAATAGGCTCCATTTGCTCCAATACATCTATGCCAACGGCACTTCCAATTATCGAAACATTTTTTATAGGCGCTTTCCGGGATGGACTCTAGCTCTCGCGCCGAATTTTGTTTTATGGCCTCAATCGACTCAAAACGGGTGCCACGA
Organism: Megalocaria dilatata; assembly: GCA_034642435.1. Taxonomy (NCBI): domain Eukaryota; kingdom Metazoa; phylum Arthropoda; class Insecta; order Coleoptera; family Coccinellidae; genus Megalocaria; species Megalocaria dilatata. The sequence continues at coordinate 47,200,087 of CM067856.1, forward strand.
AGGGGCAATTTTAGTTTTGGGAAGAGGAAAAAGTCGCAGGGAGCCAAATCCGGCGAATACGGTGGTTGCTGAAGCACGTTTGTTGAGTTTTTGGCGAGAAAGTCAGTCACAATCGTAGCTCGGTGAGAAGGCGCGTTATCGCCATGCAAAATCCATGAGTTGTTCGCCCACAAATTTGGCCGCTTCTTACGGATACGCTCACGCTAACGTTTCATAACGCCTAGGTAATACTCCTTGTTTACCGTCTGACCCTCTGGAACGAATTCGTAGTGCACCACTCCACGGATATCGAAGAAAACAATGAGCATCACCTTCATTTTCGAGCGGCTTTGGCGTGGTTTTTTCGGTTTCGGCTCATTTTTTGCCACCCATTCCGATGATTGCTGGCTTGTTTGCATATCGTACTCGTAGACCCAGGTCTCATCACCAGTTATAATGCGTTCCATGAATGTAGAATCGGAATTACAGCGATCCAGTATGTCTGAAGTAACCTGTTCGCGATGACGTTTTTGAAGAAAATTCAGGTCTTTCGGTACGAGTCGTGCGGCCACCTTTCTCATGCCCAAAATATCAATCAAAATCGTACGTGCGGACTCGTGGGATATCTTAAGATCATGTGCTATCTCTCTCAAGCTGGTACGACGGTTTTCCAGCACCCTTTCCTTAATTTTATCGACGTTATCTTCGATCGAAGCCGTCGATGGGCGACCACTTCACGACCGTCCTTGAAGGCTCTGTACCACTGATATGCACGAGTTTTCGATAGAGCATTATCACCAAAGGCCTTTTGCAATATTTTCAATGCATCGGCACACGAAAATTCATTTGCAACACAAAACTTTAAACAAATTCTTTGCTCAACGTAATCACCCATAGTAAAAATCGGCACGCACTCTGACATCGACTGACTTAATCAGCTGTTGCAAACACACTTGTTGACAGATCCCGCTCAAGCTTGGCATAGTAATTAAGGACAGTGGTACCAACCTAGGAAAAAAAAATTTTACCTGCCTCATTGCCCCGCCAGATTTAAATCGATAATTCCCGGTACTTTCTTGACGGAATGTATATCGACTTTATTTAGCTGTATACCTACTAAACGTATAAAGATTGAAAATGGTGAATTAAAATACTAATTAAATTCAATTTTTTTTTAAGAGGGTCACATCTCTCTTCAAAAACCTGCAGTAATCACGTATTATGGCTGGATCCCATCTTCCTTGATAGCGGATTTCCATTGTCCTAATATCTTTTACCGTGCTCGTCACTGACAGCTCTCAAATTTTCAGGAAAAAATGACAGATGTGAATGGAAGAAATGAATTTTTGATGACATTCGGGCACCTAGCGATTTGAAGGCTTCTAATAATTCATCAAATAACTATTGGTAGTATGCATCCTTTTACTACACTATCAGATGAGTTCCATACTCTAAGTTCCTGCTCTAAGTTAACGTGGTCCAGCAATTTTCATATTTGTGGTCCAATAAAAATGCCTTCCTTCAATTTGGCATCACTCAACTTGGGGAATACTTGTTTTAAGTATTTGAATCCATCACCAACTTTATTCATTCACAATCTTTTCCACCAGCCTAAGTTTAATGTGAAAAGGAGGCAGAAGAACATTTTTGGGGTCAACAAGAGGTCTTATCTTAACATTTCAAGATCCTGGTTGAAATACACTTCTTTCTTGCCAAATTTTTATTAAAGAATGCTGATTTGCTGCACAACTCTCCCATAGACAAAGAAATCAGCAATATTTTGTAAATCCTCCCTGAAGTCCTACTAAAATTCCTATAACTTCTAAGTCCCCACATATCTGCCATTTATACGTGTTCTTCTTTCATCCTCACTGAATAGGCAACTGATATAGAGGGTTTTAAATTTCCATTATGCAATAACAAAGCTTTTAAACTGTATTTAGATGAATCTATAAATAAACGCCATTTTGATGGATAATGCTCAATAGCAAGTTCCTGCATTAAACCATCAGTACACGCACACAACCAATTTTCCATAGTGTAGAATGAAGCAAACGGAGCATTTATTTTCCTGAATTTCGTCCTTTTCGTTTCGTTGCCTAATAAGTTCCATTCCTTAAGGCGAGAATTAAAAAGTTATGACGGTTGCTTTGATAATCCCAAATTACGTACTAAATCATTTAACTCACTTTGAACAATTAAATGTGGCTCGCCGGAACTGGGACCTGTAGTAAAAGTAGGATCGGTGCAATGTTCTTCGGAGCTGCCTGATGATGCGTTATCTCCAATATCTTCCAAAACAACATTTTGCAGATCTAAAGGTGCGATCTGCACTGCTAAATCTTCATTATGAAGAACAAGTCGTATTGCAGACTACAAATTTCGATAGTCGATCTTGTGCTTTCCCTTTTTGGAATAACCTTCGGTCTTCCTCTTTTCATCTTAATGATTAGTGGGTTATCGCCATACCATAGGGACTGTAAAAGGCAAGCCTTTTCTCTTCTCATTCATCCACTTACACCAATAATACGCTACAGCTAACACAGTACACATGGGGAATCCACTGCTTGTCTTGATCTCCAAGTAAAAAAGTTGGCTTTTTTAACATTTTTAGAAAATGGCCTGACTTGTGATATCACCATAAATCCTCCACAAATATAACAAAATTTGTAAGTAGAGATTTTGCAACTGTTGCGCGTCTGTCTCAACATTTTTACCCTCAAAACACTTCTTATCTACACATATAAGACTGATTTTTAATCTTAATTTTATGTCTGATATTGTAAACAACACACTTCTCCTGTTATAAAATGCATCCATTTTAACCCTCCCCTCATAAAATTGAATACTTGCTTATGTAAAATGGTTTTTGCAATTGCGACGAAAAACACTTTCTCATCTACACACAGGAAACCACTCAAGAGAAAACTGATTTTTAATCTTAATTTTAGGTCTAATATTGTGAACAACACAGTTTAGGTACTTTTCTCTTGTTATGAAACCATTTTAGCCGTCCCCTCAAGAAATTGACTACTTGCTTATGTAAAATGGTCTTATTGAGCTATTGAAAAATGGTACGTATTAGGGCTTTAAGAATATTTTTCCTATTATTAGAAGGATATTTCGATCAAAAAATAAAGTTCTGCTTTATGTTACAAAAATCTTGTAGACCAGTATTATCGCCAGTCAAAATTCGATGCAAAAACTCCTTTCTTTTTTGCCGTTAGAGCAGTTGAATACAGTGCACAAGAAATAAAAAGTCGCACAGCTAAGGCAAGGACAATTTTTAACAAAACGAGTACCATCTTCAAGAACCACAACTTATCCCTGGAAACGAATGTTAGACACATAAGATGCTATTTCATCTCCGTATTATTGCATGGCGTAGGATCTTGGACATTTACAGAAGCCACCACGAAAAAACTGGTAGCATTTGAAATGTGGCTATAGAGGAGAATGCTCAAGATACCATGGACAGCTCACATAATAAATAATGAAGTGCTCAAGAAAATGAGAAAAGATCTAGAAATAATACACAGTTAAGGAAAGAAAGCTCGAATACCTGGGGCATGTTATGATAAATAAAGTAAGATATTCCCTACTGTAGAATATAAAACAAAGGAAAGTAGTGGGTATATAAAAGACCACCCGGAAGAAGAAGAATCTCATGCCTGCAAACCCTGAGAATCTGGTTTGGGAAAAGCAGAACTATCTCAAGCTGCTACAAACAAAGTTATGATTGCCAACATTCGAAGCGGATAGGTACTCGAAGAAGAAGGAGAAGTTGTGCAAAAAAAACGGCGTTCGGCGTCTCTTCACTTCAGTTCATACGGCACCTAATGTCCTACCTTTCGATTCATTCCCATTGATTTCAAACGATGCCAAATGGCTGTTTGAGTGATTCCAAGTATTTTTGCGAGTTCCTCGTGCGTTTGTGATGGAGCTTCATCCAGCCTTGACTATAATTCCTTATCCTTAAACTTTGAGGGCGCTCTAGGTCTTCCAAAATGAAATTGCCCCTTTTAAATCGGACAAACCACTACTAACACGTTCGTTCAGCTAGAGTATGGTCACCTTAAACATTCACTAAAATAACAAGTTATCCATTTTGTGGTCCGGATTTCACAGCCCTGTTTCAATGACATATTTCGAACAGAACTGTGATCCGAAGTTCATATGTTTGGTCGAAGGTTAGCCATATTTACAATATGGATCGTTTATCTACTGCTGAATGTGTGAAAATTGTGAAAACTTACTACAAAAACAATTATAGGGCTGCGAAAGAACACATAGAGAATTCAAAGCAGCTCTGAACAGATATAGAAAGCAGAAAACCCAAGAAAACCATATTGAATTCAAACGACTCCGAGCAAAGTCCCGCTTCATTTTCAAAAAAAGTCAAAAAGACTCCTGGATAAAATTCACCTCTGAACTAAATAACTCCACCCCTACTTCCACAGTCTGGAACATGATTAGAAGGATCAAAGGCAAGAGAACAACAAGAACTATACCATTTCTAGAATGGAAAAATACAAACATCTCGCATTCACAGGATATAGTTGAAGCATTAGCCGACCATTACGAAAAGTCCTCTAGTGATTCTATTTATACTAACCAGTTTCTGAACGAAATTAAAACAGCTGAATCGAAAAATATACCCCTTACAGACTCCATATCACCATTGAATATCTCAATAACTATGGAGGAACTACTAGATGCCTTGAATAACACAAAAAACACGTCACCTGGGCCTGACGATATCCCAATTTCTTTTCTTCAACATCTTCCAGCCAATGCTAAGAATATCCTCCTCGAACTACTCAACTTCATCTGGCAGAATAACTCCTTTCCAGTCCAATGGGCTAAGTCGATCATCATCCCAATACATAAACAGGGCAAACCTAAATATATTCCAGAATCATACAGACCGATTTCGCTCACGTGCTGCATGTGTAAAATTATGGAAAAAATCGTGAACAGAAGATTAACTTGGTACCTAGAAAAAGAAAACCTAATCACTAATGAGCAATGTGGTTTCCGAAAAGATCGCTCAACCCTAGACAACCTCGTTTCACTAGAATCCGAAATTCATGAAGCATTTGCCTGTAAACAAGACTGCATTGCAATCTTCTTCGATATAAATAAAGCTTTTGACTCAGTATGGCGCTTTGATATCCTCAGAACACTAAAAAGATGGTCGATAAATGGCAATATCCTGAAATTCATCAGCAATTTCCTCAAATGTCGTTACTTCCAAGTTAGGGTTGATGGTCACTTATCTGAACCAAGACGTCAACAAAACGGAATTCCACAAGGTTCTAACTTAAGTGCGACACTTTTTCTTGTAGCGATAAACACTCTAATACAGTCATGTCAATCTCCGGTCAAAGCAAAATTGTATGCAGACGACTTAGTAATTTATGCCAGGGGAAAAAACTCATCTTCGATCCAGAACTACTTGCAGAGAGTATTGAATAACCTTGGGGATTGGTCAAACACAACAGGATTACAATTTTCCGCCAATAAAACAAAAATTGTACACTTTTCCAAAAAAAGAACAACACAGCACCCAGTACTGAAACTGAACGATGAACCTCTTGAGTATATAGATAGCAAACGCTTCCTCGGAATGGTATTCGACTGTAAACTTTCATGGAAATCTCACATCCACTCTCTCCGCCAATCATGCCAAGCTGGTCTGAATATCATGAAATCCGTATCCCATACGTTGTGGGGAGCAGACTTTTTCACATTAATGATGATATACAAATCCCTTATTCGCTCTAAGCTCGACTACGGCTCCATAGTATACAATTCAGCACAAAAAAACACACTGAAAGAACTCGATGTAATTCACAACACAGCAATGCGTTTAGCATTGGGAGCATACTACACCAGTCCCATTGAGAGCCTTAATTGTGAAGCTGGAGAACCATCCCTAACGGAACGTAGACGTTATCTCACACTGCTGTATGCCACAAGGATATCAGCGCATCCATCCAATCCAGCGCATCGGAATGTCTTTGCAACCAGATTTCAAGAAACTTTCAATCATAGAAAAAGAATTGATCTTCCATTCTATGAAAGGCTGAATCGTACCCAGGCCAACCTGAATTTCAAAATACCCACAACGATTCATAAGTCCGAAATCGATTCCCCACCCCCATGGACAATTCCTCTTCCACCAATCATTACAAATCTGTGCAGCAAGAAAAAAATCCGAAATCCATCCATTCATATTAAGAAAACTTTTCTTAGAGAACATAGAACCTTTTCAAAATTATCAGCTTATCTATACCGACGCGTCTCGTTCCATTAGTGGCGTTGGTGCAGCATTCACAACAGGTCAAAAAAATGCCAAATTCAAACTCCCTCTCCTTACTTCAGTCTACACCGCCGAACTGACGGCAATCCATGAAGCCCTAAAATATGTCGACCAACAAAACATTCCACGGTGTCTCATTATAACCGATTCCTTGAGTGCCATAACTGCATTGTCCCAACTCTACCCCAGTCATCCAATTCTCATAAGAATTAAAACCACACTCAACACCATCCATGAAAAGAACATAAAAATTCAGCTGATGTGGGCACCATCACACGTAGGCATAGAAGGAAATGAGAAAGCCGATAGTTTAGCCAAAGAAGCTGTATCGTGTACACAGGCAAGAAGACTAACAGGAATTGTCCACACAGATCTGAAGGAAATCCTAAGAAACAAAATTACATCCAAATGGCAAGCACAATGGGACAACTCTACATCAAAGCTGAGGGAGGTGAAACCATACGTTCTTCCATGGAAATCATTCCCATCGAAACGGAAAATTCAAACGGTTCTTTCACGATTAAGACTTGGACATACACGGTTAACCCACAGTTACATAATGTCTCAAGAAGATGTACCAAAGTGTAGTGTATGTGATGAAAACCTAAGCGTAAAACATTTCTTGATTGAGTGTCCGCTATACGATAACGAGAGGGGTAAATATCATCTTGGAAACGACCTCAAGCAAATACTTGGTGAAACATCAAACCATGAAAACCTACTCAGTTTCCTCAACGACATAGACATTCTTTGTGAAATATAAAGTGCAATATACCAATCATTCTGTATGTGTCAATTAACGTAAGATATTATGTAAATCATGCCACGATCGTCTTCAGCTAATAACCCTTAGTGGTTGATGCTTAACTTAATAAAAAAAAAAAAAAAAAAAACAATTATTTTGCAATAAGCACGTAACGTGCATTACGGGCAGATAATTATCGATATAAACGTCCATTTTAGCGTACAATTGATAACATTCATCGGCTCGCACAATATTTGGGCCTCTCTTAATGCACGCTTTGGCGTATTTTGCATCTGGATTTGCATCTCCATCCTTATAAGGTTCAGTTCATACAAAAACTAAAGCCAGGTGACCATACGTAGAAAATATGCCGATTGGTTGCTCGAACAACAACATTTGGATGATGATTTTTCGCATCGAATTTTCTTTAGCTACGAAGCACATTTTTCACTCGGTGGCTATGTCAACAAGTAGAATTGTCTCATCTGGGGCAGTGAGAATCCTCATGTAACTGCTGAGGGATCATTACATCCACAAAAAGTCACTGTATGGTGTGCAATTTGATCTGGCGGTCCGTACTTCTTTGAAAATGAAGAAGGTGTCACTCCAACCGTCATTCTCATCGCTATAGCCAAATGATTACCGATTTTTTTGGCCTGAAATTAATGGTATGGAATTGGAAGAGATGTGCTTCCAGCAAGTTGGCGCAGCAAGCCATATAACACCCGTTTTGGATTTATTGCAAGAAAAATTCCGAGGATGCGTACAATTTTTCGTTTCGGCGATGTGAATTGGCCACCAAGATTTTGTATTTTATAGCATTTGGATTTTTTTTGTGGGTTTATGCCGATAATACTCAGACTATTGACGATCTGAAAACCAACATCCGTTAAGTTATTGGTAAGATATGGCCCGAAATGTACCGACGAGTCATCGAAAATTACCCCACAAGGAGATGTAAGAGATCACACGTACGACATTTAAATGATGTTTATTCTACACATAATGGCAAGGTGCAAGCACTATATTGAAATAAAAATTTGATCGAATATCTGAATGAAAGAGTGTTTTATATACGTTTACTTGCGGAAGCACAAAATGGATAACCCTGTACGATGACTGTCGATAGCCTTTGTCGACATATAGAAGTAATGAAGTAAAACCTCCCGCAAAAACACAGTATTCGGTACGAAAGAAGACATTTTCAGAGCACTCAACTATGTGGTTTACACTTCAGCAAAATGACAGATAATGAAAAAAAAGCCTAATGACAACACTTTAAAATGAAGTTGTTGCCAGATGAAATAATGGAATAATAAACTAGTAGTGACATAAGTTATCAAAACCTCTCGAACATATTTTTACTCTTTTGAGACTGAGAGATTTTTATCGGGAGGAACCATCTCATTTCTTTTCGACTAATGAGTTTTTCCTTTCATGTACGAAATCTCCGCTATTCGAATTTCACTTTGTCTGAGGAATTGCCGTTTCCTGCCTTTTATTTTATTTTGAACGCGTGATGAAACAACTCCATCCAAGAGGGCCGGCCGAATGTTCCCTAACAGCGGCTCGGTGGAGTCTGTCTGCATCTGGGTTTCAGACTTTCCGTTAATTACTCTGCAGCCTCTCGTCTAAACGTATCGAAGACGACCTAGACCATTACAGCTCATCAACTGATGTAATTGCCATTCATAATTGCAACTTAGAAGTTAGACATTACGCAAGTGAAACCTTCCTTAATGATTAACAGTATTAAAACGGGATGATTACGTCGAAAATATTAGTCCGGGAGTGACGACTCCTTGAATGCTTTCTGCAGTATGCGTAGGAATGAATTCCGGAGGTTTTCATCCTACACTCGGTAAGCTAGATGTAATTTATTATTCAGAAAAAAATATTTCTCGCCCTTCTTTAATGTAATTTTTTTCGAAATGAATAAATTGCTTAATACCAAAATTACAGTTGTAGACATCAGCCATTCTCTCGATATCCGAGATCCCAGTTTTGACTCAACTTATTCATCATCATCATGAGCCTGTACAATCCTCATTCCTTTCTGTTTCTCAACAGAATCTTGCCATCTTGTTGCTGGACGACCATGGCTTCTTCTACCATATCTTGGATACCATTTCTGCACCAACTTGGTCCATTTTTTATTAGACATCCTTAGTACTTGGCCTGCCCACTTTTTCTTGAACAGTTCTTTGCCTACATCTTTATTTGTGTTTTTCTTCTGATATCTACATTTCTCATTCGGTCTTTTAATTTGGTCCCAATAAACTTCTTTCCATTTTTCTTTGACATACTTTTAACTTTTGTGTTTGTTTTTCAGTCAGGGACCAAGTTCCAGCGCCATATGATAGAGCAGGCAGTACACACATATTTATCACTTCCCTTTCGATATTCATGGGAAAGTCACCCTTCAGGATAAACGCAAGTGACCAGTACTGATTCCAAGCGTTTTCTATTCTTCTCTTAATATCTTTGTTCTGACGATTTGTAAGAGAAACCATCTGACTAAAATAACAATATTCCTGGTTTTATCATTCATTTTTATTTTCACTGTTTGTCATCACTTTAGTTTTGGTGTCATTTATCGTTAGACGAGCTTCTCTACTATAAGCATTCAAGTCATTCAGCATTTGTTGAAGTCCTTGTTGACTCTGAAAAGAGGACAATATCGTCCGCGAATCTAAGATTAGATAAATAGTTCCCATTGATTTTGATGCCTTCTTCATTTCCCTAATCAATGACTTTGAATATTTGCTCTAACAATGCTGTAAACACCTATGAGGAAATGGGATATCCTTGACGTACCCCTTTTTCGATTTTAAAGGGCTTTCCTACATTATGAAGTTTGGTTTTTGAGCAATTGTGATAAATTTGTTGTACGATATGTGTGTATGTATCGGGTGTTTTTTTTTAGAGTGATAGAACTTTCGCTAAATCTTTCTTTCAGTAAATCAATTGTTACGGTAGCAGGATGAGGTGTAGCACAATCTTGTTGGAACGAAAACACTTCTGGGTCGGTACCATTCAAATTTTGAAACAAATAATCATTAATCATCGATCTGTAACGAGCACCATTCACTCTAACATTAGCTCCAGTATCGTTTTTAAAGAAATATGGACCGATGATGCCTCCAGCGTGTAAAGCACACCATACAGTGCATTTTTCAGGATGCAATGGAACCTGTAGAACTTCTTGAGGATTGTTTATACTCCATATACGGCAATTTTGCTTGTTCACATAGCCGTTCAACCAGAAATGAGCTTCATCACTAAACACAATTTTACGATAAAAGTGAATCAACTTCCAGCTGTTCCAGGGCCCAGTCAGCAAACAAACGACGCTTGTTATGGTCAAGTGGCTTTAGTTCTTGAACCAGTTGGATCTTGTATGGGTGTAGACCAAGATCTTCACGAAAAATTTTTCATGTGGTGGATGTACAGAGTCCAACTTGTTGTGAACATCGACGAATAGACAAATCTGAATCATCATTAACACTATGACTTACAGCAGCGTTATTTTCTTCTGTACGTACAGTTCTTTGTCTTGTTGTTGTTACATCGAGTAGAGAAAATGTCCGAAATCTATCGATAGTTCGACGAATAAGCTGCTATGGTGGACGATTATCTAAACCATAAATTTCACGAAGTGCTCTATAAGTTTGGCGAATAGAAAACTGATTTTGAAAATAAATCCCAACAATCTGTAAACGTTGTTGCGGCGTGAGTCTTTCCATGATAATTTGTCAATACTTCATACATACTGAACAGAAATGTTAAAACAACATTCTACCTTCTACCTTCCGTCAAATCATAGTTATTCCTATCGAAAGTTCTATTACTCTAAAAAAAACACCGGATACTTGGTTGAAATGCTCCATCCTTCTCACCCTTCCATCTGCATCGTTACATACTGGCAAAAAAGTGTCGAAGAGAATAAAATGAAGAAAACTTCATATACTTCTCATACTTTTCGTTGAGATCAGGTAGAAAAAAATTCAATTAATTTATCTTCACAAAATTACACATAAGTCTCCGTGTCATTATTTCACATCTAAATAATAAATTCGATTTCGATCGGATTTATATTTTCGACGATATTTGAAAAATGAAACTTCAAATGAAAATAACTCAGGAACCATTGAGCCATTGGTTGGCCAATCATTAAATTCGTATCTCTACTGTCAGCAACTGGACTCTCCAGAAACTCCGGGAGCTTGGTTGGCAAGTTTTAATGCATTCATGATATAGTCCGTACCTGACACCAAGAGATTACTATCTTTTTCTCGCATTGCAAAACTTCCTGAGTGATAAGATATATGACCAAGAGAAGATTGTGAGAAAATCGATTACTTGGAGTTTTTCGCCAATAAGAACCCAGACTTCCATGGGAGAGACATTATAAAACTATCTTTAAAATGGTAACAAACGAAAGAACAAAACGGTGCTTATTTGACCCAAATTGGATAATCCAAACATGTTAAATAAATTGTTGAAGTTCGCGAAAAAATAATGGATATCTCTTTTCCACTCAGAAATCCTGCACGAAATTTGGCATAAATTTTCGTGTCGTTATTCTACGCTCAAATACCAAATTGCATTTCGATCGGATCAGTAGTTTGGAACTATGGAGAAAAAAAAGTAAAAGATTCAAGTGAAACTGTGACACTATCGGAATGATTTTAGCCACTAACGAACTCAACTGTTATATAATAAAAAGGCCCCAAAGCTATCCTAAAAGTTTCAAGCCTTTAGCTCATTCGTTCGAAAGTTCAAGTCTTTACGGACGGAACGCCCGGACAGAATTACTTTAGACCTCGGATTCTCCATCAGTGAATTCAACCTAGTCGTTTGTAGTAATTTTCGGTTCAAAATTCGAACATTACAGACGTAAGGGCAAAACAAAAGGGTGATAAGAAAAACCTTTACTTTATTTAACAAAAAACATTAAACAAAATAACAACGAATCGGTCCCATTCCCGGCGCAGGGATTGCTTCAGCGACTCCAAACTTTTGTAGTGTTTAGCACACGCCCTGAGCCCCAAAATCTACCACCCGCTGTAGTCCATTGGGTTGAGATCCGGCGAATAGAGCGGCCACTCTGCAGATGTGATGAAACCCAGAAAATCGGTCTCACACCATTCTTGCGTCATTTTCGCTTTGTGAGCCGGAGCGGAGTCCTGTTGAAAGGTCCAATGCGTGTCGCCGAGGTGCTGCTGGACCCACGGAAGTACTACGGCCTCGAGAATGTCGCAGAGGTAGACACTTCTTGATTGATTTTGACCCCTTGATCCACGAAAACTAAGGATGTTTTGCCGCTGGCGCAAATTCCGCACCAGACCATGACGGATTGCGGATTTTGACGATGTTCGATGATGTTCGACGATGTTCATTGATGGCCAATGTACCGGGAGCCTCTGCGGACCAGACTCTGTCGTTTTGGTGGTTGAGGGATTGTTCTACGGTGAAAAGCTTCTCGTCTGTGTAGAGAATGCGCTCCCATTGCTAACGGGCGGTGAGACGAAGAATTTGGCGGCACCTTTGAAGTCGTAGGCGCTTGTTTTCATCTGTGAGGAGTTGAACTTTTTGGAGCTGGTATGGCTTGAGATTGAGCTTCTTTTTGGACATTTGACGAACAGATTCACGGTTGATATCGATCTCACAGGCTATTTTCCTCATGGAGACCCTCGGATTTCGATTGACTCACTTCTTGACGATGTTGCGATTGCTAGGCGTATTGACAGTGCATTTTCTCCCACTTCCTGGATAACGACCATCATGGCCCAGCTCCTTGAAACGGCAAATGGCATCGGACACGGTTTGTTTAGGCACATTGAGCAAACGAATAATTTCGCATTGATGCTTACCTTGACGAAACAGCTCCAAAATTGCACTACGTTTGTTTGACATTCTAACACTCTACAAAATAAGGTGATATCAAACTGAAAATTCACATATTCGTATAAAAAAGTGAAGAGAATCTAATGGAATAAAAATTATTTGGCTGCGCTTAAATACTTTTGTTCCAGAATGCAGTAAAATTTGTCCGAAGTTTTTCTTATAACCCTTTATAGCATGCTGTTCTCTAGAAGAGGCGCCCAAAAATGAATAATTTTCATAGGATCTAATGTTAATTTAATAAAAGTATTCAGATTGTGGAAAAATCTCCGCTGAAGAAAATTTGTGTTGGGAAGTAATTGAGCTCTTAAATCAAAAGTTACGTGAAGCTTCTCCTTAATTCATCAGAACCATATCAGGATAAAAGTTTTCGATGAATTTTGTATATTTTGAAAAACCTTGAATGGGTACACGATATTCTCGAGCCTCGACATAACCCATCGTTATATTATATAGTTCAAAAAATATTAAACTATGAAATTAATCGATATTTGAAACACCTAGCTACTCCCGTACTCCTTCTGATTCATTACGATAAGCAGTAGCGGGGCCACTAAATTAGCAATTTAGCAAACTATATTTCTATATTTCATAATAAGTTGACGATACAAACATATCGATCGTTGAACGATCTACATTGCAAGTACTTAATACCTATCAGTCTCATAGTGTACTTTGTGCGACAGTGTAAACAAGATATTACCAGAATAGTCATTAATGACTCATTACTATGTGAGAATGCCTGCATGGAAGAAAACTGTAAATTAGAAGAATAACCAGGAACTGAGGAGCTCACCGGCGTAATCAACCTTGTTAGTTAATTTAGTGCAGTTTTCTTGCCGACGTGTTTTCTGTTCTCGCTAGTAGTGAAGAGGCAAACACGACCGAAAACCATAATGAAATATGTTAAAGTGGGTGCCTAGGAATCAGTTCAGCAGATTTCAAGAGCAAGCGAAGGATAAGGAAGAAGATTTGTTCTCGAGGGTGAGTCTATTTTCCTCAGATTTAAAAAAGGTGCTTGATGTATTGACGAAACACATTTTTATATCTTCTTTATTTTGATAAGCGGAATATAAGGTACTCAGTTATTTTGGTATTTGAATATAAAGTTTTCAAGAAAATATACAAATATTACTTTTATTGTTCAATAACAAATAGGTTCCATCCAAAATAATGTTCAGATTATTCCTTAAAAATAAAATTTAGTTTGTTCATTCATTTATCTTGTTACCACATTTACTTACTCTATATATTTTTCATAATTTTTTCTCAGACCTTTACTTTCAACATGCTAAAGATCGAAATTGTTGGAGCAAAAATTATTATTTAATAGGTGTAATAGGTAATAGAATAGGTATTTAATAGGAATTTATAAAGTCCATCATAATGGGTGTCCTTCTTATTTTGATCAAAACTTCTTCTGTATTCAAATAAACGAACTCCAAAATGTTCTACCAATAAAGATCTTGGAGCAGTCTAAAAAAGCGACTTCATAAATTGCTGATAATTGAAATTTATCCGTTTTGGTCTTATTATTTTCGATGAATCGACTAGAAACATGCTGTTCATTAATAAGGCATTGGTTTTCCATTGTATATTCATACTTTCGAGAAAATTATATCATAATTCGGTTTCGTAAATAAAAAGTTCATTTCCACAATCAGCACAGTTTTATCGAGTTACGATTGTCGTAAATTTTCAATAGAAGATTTCATTATAATTTTGCAGTTATTATCCCACATTAGAAGTCTATACAGTTGTTTTACATAAATATATCTACTTATTTCTGTCTAACACGTTATGACCTATTGTTTTGAAGATAAAATATCTTAATTATGAAAAATTTCACCTTTCACACTGAAAACATCAGCTTTCGCTAAGGGTTTCAAGATAAAAAAAATTGGCCACAACTTGCACACTATTTTCTAAGGAACAATATGATCGAATTTCACGATTCTTCCACTGGTTTATGTTTATTGATTGTGAAATACTGATTTTAGTGTTTGATTATATTTATAATACTGAAATCTACGCTAGGAGTTCTGTAAAGTTTGACATGACATCTTCTCCAAATCACCATATTACTTATTATAATAGTTTCAATCATTTGAGCTCGTGTAAGAAACGAAGACGCGAGATTCTTATTTTTTCACATTTTTCTTCATACTATCTTATTGTTTCATTCCCTTATACCCAAAAAATTTTATTTTTTTTTACTGAAAAAACTAAAAGAAGATGAAATCACTTGGCTTCAGTTCCACGAGATATAATATGCTATCAACATATGCCAATATGAAAATATTATTAGATCGAGTAGTCCGTTGCCTTGTTTTATTATATTCGAAAGTATATTTCATCAGGTAAAATTCAATCGCTGAGTATTCTTTCTCACGTTAGTAATTTTGAGAAACATTGCATGATTTTCATTGAATCAATGTCAATATTCAGAATTGTTTCCATTCTGAGACTTTAAATTCAGAATTATATATTCTTACTTCTACAATATATATTGAAAAAAAATAGAAAAACTATCAAATTGAGATACTTGTATATAATCAATATAAAATATTTTGCAATGTCTCGGAAAAAAACCTTTTTCCGAGACATGAAACGTATTAAAACAAACGTATAAGTAGAAACTATATAAGTATGTATATTAGTATACAAATACAAGAAAATCCACTATTCCAAAATTATCTAAAATTCTCAAAATAGAGGATCAAATAAAAATAATTGAACAAGAATTCCAAAATTTGATAGCTATTTCGGTCTCTTAGACCTCTTCAGAAGTGTATTGAATTAAGATTCAAATATATAACAAAATCAAAATTTAACTCACCAAATGAGATAAAACCTGGAATCAGTAAACTCGAAGTAAGCATTAAAGTATCCAAAATAAAGCAGAAATGATCAACGTATTGTTACGTATAAATACATTCTGTCAAGAAAGTACCGGGAATTATCGATTTAAATCTGGCGGGGCAATGAGGCAGGTAAAGTTTTTTTTCCTAGGTTGGTACCACTGTCCTTAATTACTATGCCAAGCTTGAGCGGGATCTGTCAACTAGTGTGTTTGCAACAGCTGATTAAGTCAGTCGATGTCAGAGTGCGTGCCGATTTTTACTATGGGTGATTACGTTGAGCAAAGAATTTGTTTGAAGTTTTGTGCAAATGAATTTTCGTGTGCCGATGCATTGAAAATGTTGCAAAAGGCCTTTGGTGATAATGCTCTATCGAAAACTCGTGCATATCAGTGGTACAGAGCCTTCAAGGACGGTCGTGAAGTGGTCGCCCATCGACGGCTTCGATCGAAGATAACGTCGATAAAATTAAGAAAAGGGTGCTGGAAAACCGTCGTACCAGCTTGAGAGAGATAGCACATGATCTTAAGATATCCCACGAGTCCGCACGTACGATTTTGATTGATATTTTGGGCATGAGAAAGGTGGCCGCACGATTCGTACCGAAAGACCTGAATTTTCGTCAAAAACGTCATCGCGAACAGGTTGCTTCAGACATGCTGGATCGCTGTAATTTCGATTCTACATTCATGGAACGCATTATAACTGGTAATGAGACCTGGGTCTACGAGTACGATATGCAAACAAGCCAGCAATCATCGGAATAAAACAAAATTCGGCGCGAGAGCTAAAGTCCATCCCAGAAAGCGCCTATAAAAAATGTTTCGATAATTGGAAGTGCCGTTGGCATAGATGTATTGGAGCAAATGGAGCCTATTTTGAAGGCGACCCAATAAATTTTGACGATTAAATGTAAAAATGTTGTTTTAATTGAAAATTTCCGGTACTTTCTTGACAGAGTAGTATATCAGTTCTGTTTCATTATGTATACTTTAATGCGTACTTCGAGTTTATTTGTTCCAGTTTTTATCTTATTCGGTGAATTAAATTTTGATCTTGTTATATATTTGAATCTGAATTCAATATATTTCTAAAGAGATCTAAAGTGACCGAAATAGCTATCAAATGTTGGAATTCTTGTTCAATTATTTTTATTTGATCCTTTATTTCGAGAATTTTAGATAATTTCAGAATAGTGGATTTTCTTGTATTTGTATATTAATATGCATACTTATATAGTTTTTGTTAATACGTTTCATGTCGGGATGTGAAAAGTTTTTTCCGAGACATTGAAAAATATTTTATATTGATTATATAGAAGGATATCATTTTGATATTATAATTTTTTGTATATTGTTTCAATATATATAATGTAGAAAATAGAATATATAATTCTGAATTAAAAGTCACTTCTATTTAAGTATTGCCTCACATTCAAATTAATCCTTTTTAAGAGGTTGTACTCCCAGTTTAGTAATTTTTTCATTAGCTTAGTGAAATTTATAAATTCAGCTTCGAAGTCTTGTTCCAATAAATAGAGCAATATTCTATTTATCAGAAGTAATACCACGATTTAGGTGTATCTGATTCAAAAATTCCAGAAAGGCGCACTTTTTCATATCATCTACGAACCCATCGAAATTTTGCATAAGCTTTTGTGTAGTTATTTCACATCTCAATACTAAATTTTAACTAAATCACATCTATTATTTCGAAAATATTTCAAAAATAAAATTTCGACTGGAAATTACTCAAAAACCATTGTTCGGGGTTTTTTCCGTTGGAGTTTGCAAAAAATGCAGTTAGAAGTCAGTAGATCGATCTGCAGTCCCTGTTCACTTTATTAGACCCACTGCGATTTTTCTAGTTATTCCTTCATTTGTGTAAATAAAAGGCATAATCACACCCAAAAATTCATTATGGAAGTAACGAAATAATTGAACGTCCTCTCAGTGGGATGGATAATCCTTTACACAACTCATTCATGAATAAATTGTGAGATAGTATAACATTTTCAGTTTTACTAATTAGTGTTTCTAGTGATTAAGTTGTGTATATTGCAATAAATCATCTGGATTAACAGGTAATGAGAGTTAATTAGTTAATATTATCAGATCGAAAGCGACATATAATAGTCAGAGTGTAAATTTGTGGTAACTTATGTGTACATCCTGTAAATTTATAAACTCTATCACACCTTCTACAAAGTTGATTGGATGCAATTTTTTATAATTTGCTTCAAATCCTTCTCATTGAAACACTCATAAATGTTGATATCATTCCAACTTTGTTTTTTAAATCATCATTAAGATATGCAAGACTTAAAAATTATTGAACATAACTAATATATTTGAACTCTAAATCCTTCCTAAAAATTTCAAGTGTTTAGGTGTTGCGATCCACAAATTAATTATTTTCACCTCCAGGTATCTGATCCTCACAAAATTTTGCATAAATCTTCGTGTTCTTATGATACACTTAAGTAGCAAATTTGATTTCAATCGGATCAATACTTTCCAAATTATTGGGAAAATAAGAAAACAATTCAAATGTGAATAACTACGAAACCATCAGACCGATTCTATCAATTTAGGAACGAAATATTCAGGCCACAAACCTATTCTGAAAGTTTCAGGTTTCCAGCTCTATCCGTTGGAAAGTTATAGCGTTTACAGACACACCAATCTGGCCTACCAGAATTACTTTTAACCTGCGATTCTTAATCAGTGAGTGCAATCTAGTCGCTTGATACCATTTTCGGTCAAAATTCTAAAATAACATAAATTTCACTCATTTTCTTATGTAGATAACCAAACATACATTTGATCGTATTTTTTTCCATAGATAATGAGATTCTTCTTGGACTTTTCAACCAACTGTTCTCTGGAGAATGATCGATACTTTTCTCCAAACCCTAAATGATTCAATCAAAAAATATGAAGGTACTAATTTGTCGTAAAGAGCATGAGCATTAATAATTAAATCGATTAAAATAATTTCAAATTGAAAATCAAAATTTATCAAGGTTATGATTCCGTCCTACTAAGTTATAGCTTACCGATATAAAATGCAGTTCCATCTTATAATTTTTAAATTTAAATTTTCCTTCACTGATGAAATTAGTTATGACAAATTCACCATACATCCAAAGTAGGCACGGGAAAATAATACTCGAAATAACATATCAAACTCTATGTATATAAGCTGATTATTATGACATATTCAATTTTATCCTTGTTAGCAGAGCAAAAATATGCATTATTGATCATATTAGGGTATTTATATACTGATTTTTTCTTATCTGAATAATCAGGATATCTTATCAGAAATGTCTCATATTCAACTAATTTTTACGCGTTTATTTATTAAAATGAGAAAAAAGCTTTCGATATTAAATAAAGATATACCTTGAATATTAAATTTATAACGTCAGTCCTTCTGTATTAAAAACCCCCAAACATAAAGATCACTAACAATTACAAATTGAGTTTAAGTATATGAAAAATTACGATTTTTGGTCGACTTCATATTTCCATATGAATCACCTGAAGTCGTATCAGAATTTTGGCGTTTTTTTCCAAGAAATTATTACATATTTGAACAACATCTGTCAACCCTTTTTTTCTACGGTTGAAACAATTGTATTTCTTTAATAATTCTTTTTTACCTGAACTTGTATAAATATTCTGCTAAAATTTCACTTCTCTGAAGTAATATTTCGAAAAATGTGCGAATATTTGAATTTTTCTGTAGTGAGACATATTCATTTCGGAGAACTAATTTCAGTTATAATCAACCACACAATAGGAACGGTTGAGGCAGTTCAGTATTATGTTTCAGATAATTACAATATATTTACAAGAAATCGCAAATAACTTAATTTTTCAAAGAGGTAAGTTTTCAGTTACTTACCGTTGTGAGTAGTAACCAAGACTTATTCACTTATTGTATTGATTCTTCCTTTCAAAAGAACTCCATAAAGAAATATTGACCATGTCAGAATGGAATGGAATATGTTTGTTTTTATTGAATACCTCAATTAAAAATTTGAATAAAATAAATGAATTTAAGGAGTATATTCTAGTATGATAACGAATAAGCGAATGGTAATTAGGAAGTTTTTCGGATCGGGACAATGCAACTTATATATGTGTTACAGTTCGAAACTCAAATAAAATCGAAAAGGTTTTGTTGATCATCGGGCATAAGCAGCAGACTTGCATGTTCCATAGTTTTTTGGGTACTCATCAGCGCTATGCTCTAATGCCAACGAATGCAACACAGCCTCGCACCTATATTCGCCCTGGATAGCCTGAGATTGTATACTGCGTCTGTGCATTCGCGTTCATTAGATGGCGTTGTTGTTTGTCAAAACATTAGGGTCGTTATGCAGGGCGAATATATCTACGAGGCTGTATATACTTGATATGAGATGATATTCAATTTGAAATATATCAAAGAATTATTGCAAAACTTCTAAATGAGTGAATTTTTTTAACTAAATCAAAATGTCTCAGAAAAACTATCTTCTTATTCAGGTAGACCTAAATAATTCTCGAATATCGTACAACATTTCAAAATGTAAAGGAGTCTATAGAACGTAAAGAAAAATTGACAGAAATTAAACAAAATACCTGCCGATGCAGCAACTTGTTTCATATGAATATTATGAATGATAAATTCCATACGAAAAGAATGCCATGAATAAATTTAAAATTATGGCACATTCTTCAAAACAGCTTTTGAAACTAATTTCAAAGATATTGAAGCTTGGAAGTAAAGTATAAGACAGAATATAGGAGGAGGTCAACTCAAAACAAATCGTCAATTATATGTTCACTACAAACCACACAACCCAACAAAGAAAGCACAGTCTAAACTCCAATATCTAAAAGACGTGTTGTATGCAGGTGAGAAAACAAAAAACTTTATTTTTTATGCTATATACAAATTGAAACCAATTTAAGGAATATATTTTTAATAGAGAATAATATTATATTTTATTTTAATATTAAAACAGAATTATTCTGCAAATCCACCACATACTAATTTATTTTTAAAAATTGAAACAAAATGTTTTGAGAAAAGTATGTTTCTATTCAAGTGGTCATTTGTTGAATTCTCAAATATCGTACTTTACTCCAAAAAATTTTGATTTGTTTAAAAACAAATGAATTGTGTGTAAGTTCACCAGAATGATTCTGTTTTCATATTTAAAATTAAATATTATCCTCTATCAAGAATATACTCTTCAAATTTATTGTATTTTATATACATATAGTATGAAAGGTATACTTTCAGTTCTCTGTTTAATTGTCATGCATCTTTGATATATTGGAGTTTCCACCGTGTCTTTTTGAGTAGAATGTTATGGTGAAACATAAAATTGAAACACACACTACTTTCAAGATCATATGGTTTTTATTTATTATTCTAAACAGTCGACGGAAGATTATGATATTGAGAGTTTCAAACGCTGTTCTGGAGAATGTGCTAATTTTGTAAATTTACAAAGGGCATTTTTAGTGTGACATTTATTATTCATAATATTCATATGAAACAGTTTATCGGCTCTGTATGTTGTATGATTTCCTTTATATTTTGAAGTATATTTTTATTTGAACAAAAATCAAAATATGCAGAGGTTTTACACAATAAATCTGTTTTTATATTTGAAACGAAATATTCCACTCGGCTATTCGAATAGTAAATAAGATGAATAAATTATTTATTGTAAAATATTTATTCCTGAATCAATGATTATATTTTACTTTCATTGCATTTAAAATGAATTAGGTGTGGGGAAACAATAATAACTATACTTATATAGATCATATAATTTAGGTATAGAACATTATTCCCAAACCTGGTCTTCCATTCTTAATAAATTTTCACTTTCATAAACAGTCATAACGTATTCATGTAATATTCAATCCCATTCATTCAAAATTTACTCACACAACACCCCAGTGCCTTCTACCGTGGAAAATCCACCTAAATATTCATTTGTGTCCCACAATGGTAATTCGCTCGAATATTCGCTCGTAACAGACAAATTAACCATTCATACACACATCACATTAATTAATCTGATATCAGAATGAATTTAAAAGCCACGTTCCGAATTTAATATGTGGAGTAATTGCAGGTTCATGCCAGACGGCCTACACAACCCTGTAATTTTCATCATGGTATATTAAATTATTAATTGAGAGGACCTAATAGCAACAGATGTGAAATTTCACATTCAACCATTTTTTTATCGTGCTCATTTCGTGAAAATATTCAAATTTTCAAAACAGATCACATAAAGTTCTATGTTCGGTAGGATATTATCAAATGTAATTAATAATAATAATAAATTATTCACACAGTTCAAAACAATTTGAAATTAGCTTTCTCAGATTGACTATATCTAGATGGGTGGGCTATCTACAGTGTGCCTTTTAAAGTAATGGTTATTTCAAGTCTGGCAGCACTTCCGTCATTCGTGTTTTGACGATAGTCTATTATTTGACAGGAACGAAATGGGTACGTTTGAACAAAACTTAGAAATATTAAAAACTTATTTCAAAAGTGGTGAATCTTCTACTCAAAATGTTAGAAATGTACATGAAAATTTCAATAATATTAATGATAATAATAATTTGACAATTAAATCTATAGGACAGGTCGTAAGGAAAGTGAAACAATATGAGTGTACAAAATAAACTACTCACTTATATGTCAGAAAGGTAATCCTTTACTGAATCAACCATTAACATTTACGCAACAATATTCAACTTTAAACAGTTTTCTTAAATTTCTTGAAATTAAGAGATCGAACACCATGCAGCAACTGATTATAGAGTTAAATGCATTGATACATAGGGGACATCTCAAACTTGGCTGTATTGTATTTTGGGATATACAATGACTAAACTATAATATATATTAATACGAGATTCTCTAGGGAGAAATTTTTTTCTATTTATAACATAATATGAACTATTCAATTTCTTACACAAATATTCAATATGCATAGACCACTTCAAACTGTTATCTACATAGATACCAATAAATTTAGTACTATCCGTAGATGGGCTGACAGTATCTGAATAGCGAATGACTACGATCATTATTATTATTAATTCTAAAATGAATACATTCAGTTTTATCAATGTTGATCATCAAATTATTTCTCTGACACCAGCTCACAAAGCTCTGTACTAAAGCTCACAAAGCATCTAAAGCCCTTCAAAAGTAGCCGCCGTAACTGCCATTGAAGCATCATCAGCGAATAGGCTAATACATAACTTTTTTGGGAGTGACAATATACTGTGACATCCCAGACAGTTACACAAATTGATGAACATTCGTCGCAAATTTTCGCGAATATCATTAATAAAAAGTAAAAATAGAAGTACAAGGGAAGACCCTTGTGGTACTCCCAAAGTTATATCGTACTCAGCAGATAAAGAGTTCTGATTTTTGACAAACATGGCTCTACCCTCAAGATAACTGAGGATCCAATCCAAAAACACAACTCGAAAGCCCAAGTTGTAACATTTATTAATTATGAATTTGAAGGACAAACTATCAAGGCGTTGTCAAGGCATTCATAAACGAACTCAACAAAGTGAATTGCTGCCGTTTGAGATGAGTGGCCAGAACGAAAGCCATGCTAGGCAGCATCAAGTATGTTGAATTTTTCTAGGTACTTACTATTGAACACAACTCTCTCGAATACCTTGAAAAAAACACTTAGAATTGTCCTCAAATTTGTGATACTACGTATATTATGTTTTGAATACAGTTTTGAAAACTGGAATAATTAAAGCTTTTTTGAGGAGTGAAGTAAACACGCCTGAACTCACAGACAAGTTAAAACAGTAAGTAAAGTGTTCACATATATTTGAACTTATCAATTTTAAAATTATAGCGGAAATTGAATCCGCACCTGTGCTCTTTTTATTTCTCAACGTTTTTATTATATCAGCTATTTCATATGTCAAAACTGGGTAGAAGAAAAATGTTGTATTCAACACACGTGGTTCATGAATAGGACAGGGAGTCTCCATAATAACAGGAAAGTCTGCTTTCTGTAACTGTTGTAAAATATTTAGCAAAAATTTCTGCAATTTCGCCGGCATCACTATGTAGAAGACCATCAATAACTAATTCAATGGGTTTATTTCTCTGTCATCCCCAGCCACTTAAAGTATTTACCATAGACCCTAGAGTTTTGTTCTTATTGCCCGACACATCAATGAGTTTACTATGATATTTCAGATTCGCATTCCTGATTATTGAAACATGGAATAATATCATTTGGCATTTTAATATGAACCACACGTACTTTGGCATTTAGAGTTTGAACGTAAACAATGCAGATTCATAAGTTCCTGTTTAGCAAGAATTATTTCCGGGGTGGTCCATCTTTTAACATGATTATTACTAGTATTCAACCTGTAGAGGAAAACAAAATTCAAATGTACTTCGAATTCTGTTAATTAATGCTTCAAAACATTTGTCAATTTGATAAATATCCTGGAAATCACAGTTTGAAATATGAAGCCCAAAATAAGTGAGATTTTTCTGACTCAAGTTTCTGATTACCTTTGGCACAGATTGAGTATCATTCATTTCTAATCTAGAATAATTGAATTCCATCAAGATATTATAGCTCGGTGGTCACTAATAAAAGGTTCAAAAACTTTCATAGTATAGCCTGATTGACCAGCATTAGTTAGAATATAATCCACTTTGGAGATAGATGTATGACCATTACCATCAGTAAACACCCTTGTGGAGTATTCAGAAGAAACCTTCAAACTGAAGCAATCAAACAAATCGAAAAGAAGCTTACGATTAGTACATTCAACTTTCGGACAATCATATGTTTTCGAACATTTTTTGGTGATGGAACTTGTGATTCTTTAACATCCAATCGAAACATATGTATGTATGAAGTGATGTCTGAATAATTTGTTCATTATTTTATATTTCTTGTGATTCTTTATTAGTTAATTTCCACCACATGTGATGATGTCTATAAAGTGAAACAGTGTATTTAGGACATGTTTTAAAATTTAATTCTAAATATTTTCATGAGATTTATTTAGATTAAAATCTGTAGAGGTTCTGGCAATTTCAGCTATTATTCTGTAATATGCAAATACTTCTTCATAGTAATTTTCAATTTATATACTTTAATAATTGAGAAATTTCTTTGTATTGTATCACAGGCACGTGGCGGTTATCTAATGCAGAGTCGTATCTTCTTTCACTGTACATTTCTGTGATATAACCTGATTTTCGTGTAGGCCATTCTCATCCCAAAATTGGTTAGTTGTTGCAGAAATGTGTTGTGTTATAAAAAGTATTTTTTATATATTTTTAAACGATTATTTTGTTTATTCAAATAACTCCTTATTGAAGAGATTTTGGGTTCGAAGGTATCAGGTTCTTCCTCCGGAGGATGTGCTATATATTTTTTGAAAAAGGAAAATGAAAAAGGCCTTTTTGAATTATATGTTGACCATTTTTTGGTGATGAAACTTGTGATTCTTTAACATCCAATCAAAACATATATATGTATAAGTTGATGTTCAAATAATTTTTTCATTATCTTATATTTCTCTTCATTCTGTATTAGTTAATTTCCACTACATGCGATGATAATATATACATTCTGTCAAGAAAGTACCGGGAATTATCGATTTAAATGTGGCGGGGCAATGAGGCAGGTAAAAAGGCAGGTTTTTTTCCTAGGTTGGTACCACTGTCCTTAATTACTATGCCAAGCTTGAGCGGGATCTGTCAACTAGTGTGTTTGCAACAGCTGATTAAGTCAGTCGATGTCAGAGTGCGTGCCGATTTTTACTATGGGTGATTACGTTGAGCAAAGAATTTGTTTGAAGTTTTGTGTTGCAAATGAATTTTCGTGTGCCGATGCATTGAAAATGTTGCAAAAGGCCTTTGGTGATAATGCTCTATCGAAAACTCGTGCATATCAGTGGTACAGAGCCTTCAAGGACGATCGTGAAGTGGTCGCCCATC
Organism: Megalocaria dilatata; assembly: GCA_034642435.1. Taxonomy (NCBI): domain Eukaryota; kingdom Metazoa; phylum Arthropoda; class Insecta; order Coleoptera; family Coccinellidae; genus Megalocaria; species Megalocaria dilatata. The sequence continues at coordinate 47,225,945 of CM067856.1, forward strand.
GACGGCTTCGATCGAAGATAACGTCGATAAAATTAAGGAAAGGGTGCTGGAAAACTGTCGTACCAGCTTGAGAGAGATAGCACATGATCTTAAGATATCCCACGAGTCCGCACGTACGATTTTGATTGATATTTTGGGCATGAGAAAGGTGGCCGCACGACTCGTACCGAAAGACCTGAATTTTCTTCAAAAACGTCATCGCGAACAGGCTGCTTCAGACATGCTGGATCGCTGTGATTCCGATTCTACATTCATGGAACGCATTATAACTGGTGATGAGACCTGGGTCTACGAGTACGATATGCAAACAAGCCAGCAATCATCGGAATGGGTGGCAAAAAATGAGGCGAAACCGAAAAAACCACGCCAAAGCCGCTCGGAAATGAAGGTAATGCTCATTGTTTTCTTCGATATCCGTGGCGTGGTGCACTACGAATTCGTTCCAGAGGGTCAGACGGTAAACAAGGAGTATTACCTAGGCGTTATGAAACGTTTGCGTGAGCGTATCCGTAAGAAGCGGCCAAAATTGTGGGCGAACAACTCATGGATTTTGCATGACGATAACGCGCCTTCTCACCGAGCTACGATTGTGACTGACTTTCTCGCCAAAAACTCAACAAACGTGCTTCAGCAACCACCGTATTCGCCGGATTTGGCTCCCTGCGACTTTCTCCTCTTCCCAAAACTAAAATTGCCCCTTCGTGGCACCCGTTTTGAGTCGATTGAAGCCATAAAACAAAATTCGGCGCGAGAGCTAAAGTCCGTCCCGGAAAGCGCCTATAAAAAATGTTTCGATAATTGGAAGTGCCGTTGGCATAGATGTATTGGAGCAAATGGAGCCTATTTTGAAGGCGATCCAATAAATTTTGACGATTAAATGTAAAAATGTTGTTTTAATTGAAAATTCCCGGTACTTTCTTGACAGAGTAGTATGTCTATAAAGTGATACAAAGTATTTAGGACATGTTTTAAAATTTAATTCTAAATGTTTTCATGAGATTTTTTTAGATTAAAATCTGTAGAGGTTCTGGTTAATTAATTCCAGCTATTATTATGTAATATGCAAATACTTCTTCATAGTAATTATCAATTTATAGACTATTTCTTTTTCTCCATTTATTAGATTCTGATAAAACCAAGACAACAAGTTTATCTAGACTTCTTTTGTGATTTTTCGGGGATTTAATGTAAAAAACAACATACAGACGAACAAAAAAATGCAAAATTGTTTTTTGTATGCTAAAAATAAAAATAACTTTTTCTCGAAAATAAACCTGGCTGATTGCAAACTATCAACACATCCGTATTACCGAACCGATATTATTGTGCCTTTCGAAAATATTTCGAGGACATTCATTCGCCTTCTAAAAATTTTCACATCGATGAGAGCGAATGCAATGAAGTACTACATATTCATGGATTTCCATGTTAAAGAGAGCATTTTTTCCATTATGCTAATACGCTGTTTTCAATTGTTGTCATTCGATGAATAATGCATAGGAGGCGTTTTCTTCTCCATTTTACCATGCCGCAACAGAACGCGAAAAAATGAAATCACGTCTGTAGAAAATGTGCAAATTACGCTCGATATCTGTGTTTGTATCTGTTCTTGTTTGTCCGCTTAGGAATTTTAACAGAGCGTTGTTTCGTACAACTCGGTATTTATTGTGTTATACTCTGCGTGAAGACAAGGACGCTTTCTTTGCATTGCCGTAATGGATCTGTAATGAGAAAACAAACAGTAATCCATTAACACTTCAGAGTATAGTGTTGTGTGTTTTGTCTTAGTGCTCAATTCATCAAACAAGCAAGTCTGGATTTTGTCAGACTCTTGAAACAACCGATTCGTCTCTTATTCTAATTCACGTACTTCGAATGTTTGATAGCTTTTTCATTGAAAATAGAAAATATGAAAACGTGAAATTTCAATGAAAATAACAATTGGAAAGATTTCGTTAGATTATCGCAATGCGGATAGGTAAAAGATGGTTTTTTTTTTCGAACAATAAAAATAGTATGGTATGACCTTTACCCATATCTTCACAGTTGAGTGATAAGAATTTCGCTGGTCCACTTTAAAGATTATAAACTGAAGTTTGCCGAAATAATGCATGGTCTTTCATTACATAACTTTTCTTCATCAACGTTTATCTACCATTTGAAACACAACTAAGACAATTTATACAGAATAGGCTGCCAGGATGTGAAAGATTGTCACATCAAGAACATTATAAATTACGGAACAAGAATAAAGAATGATATTGGCTGCATAGAACTCAAATCTGCTCAGTGCGATTCATAACCATTTCTTCACCCCTAGTTAAAGCTTATTCATTTATTATATACGAACTGTTGAGATAGTGCATAGATTAGAAGGTTGTGGTCGTTTGGCTCAGTAACACACTCTCTGCACTGCGAATAAGGTCTTTTCTGTGTTACCGTACTTCTAATTTTTTTCAGCGTGAGAGTCAGGCTATTCAGTAAAGTCTGGCTTGCGCCAATGCTTTGCATTGGCAGAGTATGTGTTCAGTGGCCAGTGAGAAACCCACTAAGCAATTTCAGCTCGTTCTTTGACAGCGAATAATTCATTATCATTATCCTGATACTCCTAGATCTTCTGTGAAGATCCCTCAGAAGCTTTTTCAGCTTGTGCGAGTTAGGAGTTCAGGTGTGTTCTGTGTAGGCTTTGTTACTGCGATCTTGCGCCACTTTAGGTCACAGCACTGTTAATTTTTGACCCAACAGTGAAATGGTGGCAGACACCTGTCCAACTGAAAAATTTCTTTTCCACCTGAACAGTATTCGAACCCGAACCTCCCGGTCATGAGTTCGATGTTCTCCCGCTGAGCTATCCACGCTATTAATATTATTAATTAATTGATATTATTATAATAGGCATACTCCTTAGAAAGCGTGATGAGCTCCTTGGCTTGTCGTTGGTATTGGTTGTTAATCCAGTAAAAGTTCTTCCATATTTTTCCACATTCATCGGTTTCAGCCATAATCAGTGTGGCTGATACCCAACGCGAGGGTGTCGATCTGGTAAAAGGAGTGTTTACTCCTTTTCCAAGGGCGTCTGCTTTCTTATTTTCCTCAATATTCTGAGGAGCTGGAATCTAAACTAGGACTAGTTTGTTGCTTTCCGCCAATGATATTAAGGATTTTTACAGCCAAGATGGTCCTTGATTTACACTCAACGGTTATCAGTTGCTTTAGTGTCATCTGACTATCTGAGACAATACAAACTATAGTGCCCTATTCTGTCTGGGAAGACAGACTTGGAAACATCTCTCTATAGCCAGAATTTCAGTTTAAAGTGATTCCCTATACTTGGGATAATATATGCCTATGTCTGCTTCTATCTTTATGATCTAGATGAAATAATTTTTTCGAAATCGAACTAATATTTTCATGCCTTTTTGGGGGTAACCCATAATCACTTCATTGTTAACATGAAGGTCATACTCAACCGACATAAAATCTCTAGGGAACGAAAGAAGTTCAGCCCTTAGTGATTCTAGAATCCTCATATGTCCCCTTTCAAGCCCTCTACGTCCCATTATGGGCATTTATCAGGCCTTCTATTTTCAATATATGTGCAGCGAGGTAGGATCCAATAAAACCTCCATAGCTGCTGTGGGAATTGTATACCCAACTTCTGTGATACCCAGACAAACAAGTCCTTGAAGTTCGTGAAGCCTCTGCAAGCTTATCCTCTCCCCAGTTTTGTTCCACCAGACTAGAGAGGCATCCGTAATTATAGGTCTCACCTCCTTAGTATATGTCTTATAGCTCATTCTATGTTTCAAATCCCAAGTGTTGCCAAAAAATTTGCGGCATATCGAAATCGCCTTTGTAGATTTGTCAATAATTTTATTAAAGTGCGAGTAACAATTCAGTTTTTGATCTAAGGTAACCCCCAAATATTTAACTTTCTCGGAAAACTATCTCTGTACCTTTCAATTGACGTGGTTGTCTGAAAAAGCTTTGCTACAAGTAGGTGAATATGACGGATGTGGAAAGAGATCTCATGTCTTGATGGCGATAGATATTTGTAGACACGTCGCTCAACATACGGATATGATATATTTTAGTGTAAAATAATATGTTATTTTGCTCGGTCTTTTCGTTTCCATTGCTGCATGTAGACGTTCAAGTTGAGGCTGTTAGATGTCTTTGTTGATGTGAAATTATCGTTTTGGTGCGAAATAAGCCGTCGTCATTTATCCAAAAACGATGTCAGTGGATGATTTCCGTTCTTTCCGATGATTTCCGATATTCTGTTCGGTGTTTACGCGAATTTTCTTTCTTTTAAAGAGCAATCACGCCAAAACTGCAATAACTCCGAGTGAGAAATGGTTTAAGCCTAAAGAAAAGTTACGAAAGACACCCTGTATACAAATTTTTGAAAATCTGATCAATCACTGAAAATAAATGAAAAATATAGAGCCTATCAATAATATTGAAGGTGTAGAAGAAGGTCCAAGGCACTTCTTTTTACTGAGTGTCCGTGATTATCCATTGTTTCAGAATAGAATTCTCTTATCATTATGTTTTCTGCAGAACTAAACCTCAATGTCTTCTATATTCCTTCGAAAAATGTCCCATTTCTCTGATGATCAAGTAGAAGAAGGTTCTGTCAGAAAAGAACTTTTGGATTTCAACACTTTTGATGCATTTTCTTAGCTCTTCTCCTTTTCATTATTCAATCTATTGAGAATTGTTGGTTATTTACTCTCTTTGCGAATTTGCTAAGATATTGTAGGTTAGATAGAACAGTGATTCTCATCTTTATAGGAAAGCTTCTGAGGAATATTCGCGTACGATCTAGAAGTCTCAGTGTAATATCAAATATTGGATAAATCTGGGATCAGTATTATCATCAGAGGATTCTCTAGATACTCGTAGTATTCATATATCTGGAACTACAACATTTTTGTTATTAGACGCCATCTGATACACTATGAAGTTTCAAATTATGAGTGATTAATGGAATTAATGAAGATGCTATTGTTGTTGCTAATTAACGTGAAAATTTATTTCCATAACTTTCGACATAGGTTATCGTAACAAAATACATTTCGATTAATTCATTTTGGTTTTTCGTGATAGGGCACCATCTAAAACCACTAAAATATCACCGGTTCAGTGAATACATCATGGCCGTCTAATCGGTCGATCACAGATGAATAAAAGAAGAAGTATAAAAGAGGTCGTTCAAAATTCATTATTTTTCCAGAAAACAAGGATTCTATCGCCAAGCTAATAATTTTCGAAAGACTTATGATGTGCCGTAAGCTGACATTAATGTGCCAAGTATAAATTAGATTATTCAAATAAAAAGCTGGTGTCGATTGATTGAAATAAATTATCAAAAAATATTATCATGTTACATCCCAGGCTATGTATACCACCTATACGACCCAAAAATACACAGTAGTCGACTGTGTATGTCTTCAAGCTAAGCCTAGGTCAATAACCATATGGCTATATGGCTACAAAACTTGAGGATCGTAAAACATTTAATTATGAATTGAGCACAAGCATTTGATTCTCATAAATCTCTGAAGAAATAAGAAAAATCGACCAGCGTCGTAGCACCATCATTCTTCACCATCGGTTCCAATAACTCAATATTTGATCATTGAAAACATTGAACTAATGAAGCATTTGCGGAATTTTTACTCAATTATTTCTTCTTTCTGAAGAATCAACTATAAAGACAATGATTTTTGATGGCAGAAGAACCTATTGTATTACTCGAGCATGTTTTTGAGATACCAATCGAAATGGAAAAAATATTTCAATAATTGGTTCCAATGTCTGTGAGGTTATGAAGATGATCGCAGAGAATATTTTAAAATTGTCGCTAAGGACTTAGAAAATCATTTCTTTGTTCTGCACGTTTGAAGCCAGCAAATACTTCCGTGTTCCGTGTAATCTCATATTTTCAAACCATATATGGTGAAGAAACTGTTATCCTATCCACTTTTGTTTATATTATGAAACCCACATGTGCGTAAGGCATTTTGAAAAGAGAACATGTAAGCTGAACTGAAAGGCAGATTCTATGGGTCGACAGATTTAGCGTGAGGTTGTTATATTATTTAAAAAGGGAGAGAAAACTAAAATATAACAATCTAAACTCCCTCCTTTAGCAGGTCGATCTCAAAATTCTTACTTTAAGAAAACTATATCCAATCAGAAGTTTTCCACCTACGCAGCTAAACAATAAATCCAATTTCCATATTCCATATATTTTTCGTTAGAAGGAATGAATTCTTTCACAACTACTCGTGAGTTTTTACATGATCTGTATAAGCTATAAGAAATTACTATTATTCGCTTAGTAATCACCCCTGTTGCTTATGGCCACTTCGTAGGCACAAGAATTATAGCATTATAATTCACCATATACTGTGATCCATGAAATGTATTTTGTTTTCGTTAGAAGTGTTCGACTTTTTTTTCACTTTTTCATCGTTGTCGAGATAACTACTCACAAAGTTTTTATGAAAATTAAACATCGCCAAAGTACTTCAATTCAGTTCTGAGCAAAATGTGAATCATTGCGATTAATGAAATTTCTTCGCGTTTTTGTTTCCTAATACAAACCACGGTACGATACGAATACAATTAAACCATTTTAAATAAGGAATACAGCCAGTTTTGAACGTCTCTTGTATCTGAATCAAAGAAATAAAATATATATGAATATCTATATTGGACAAAAAATATACAGGATGTCCCAACGAAAATTTGACTCCCCCAGAACTCGGAAACGAAGCATTTTCGAAGATTTTAAAAAAACACGTCACTTTCTGTTTTGAGGGGGACGAATTTGCATCATGAGTTTGTCCCGAAAAAAACCCCCCATGAAAGTGGCATTAACTCCCAACATTTTTTGAATAAGAAAGAAATGTCGAGTGTTGGTTAGTTTGAAAGTTATTGATGTTCTGTGCATAACCTAGTTAAAATTTTCAAAATCGGTTTGTTATTCACGAAATAATGTAATATTGAACTTACCGTCAAAAGGTGAACCGCCCAAACTCAAGAACCTAAGAGTTTTGAGAAATCCAAAAATAATTTTCAAGTTCTGTATTATGGAAAGAGAATTTATATGATGACATTGTTCCGAAAAAACCACCTGAGAGGGGCAACAACCCCCAATTTTTGTTTTAATAGGAAAGAGATGGCAGATGTGTTTTAGTTGAAAAGCTTTTTTTTGTCCTCTAAACAAAGTTGAAGTTTTTAAATTCGGTGATTTTTCTTAAGCAATTTGATATCAAACATTATCAGAAGAGTAACTGAAACAGAAACCCAATACATTCAAATAGACCAGATCTGTAAGTAATGATGGGGAACATCCAAAGTCTCAAACCCAATTATGATGCAGAAACGGAAGAGTGAAACACATTTGAGAAAGAATCTTCAAAAAAATAGTATACATTGTAATTAATTCCATGCGTTCCACACATTTTCCCATCATAAACGATGAGAAAATCGAATGTTTTTAAAGTAAAAACATTTAAAAGCTCGAATTGTTTTGTCATTAAATAAACAAATTTGAACATTTCCACTGCGATGTTTAGAGAACAAATAAACTCAACTAAACCACATCCAACATCTACTCCCTATTCAAAAAATGTTGAGGGTTGTTGTCATCCTCAGGTGGTTTTTTTTGGAACAATGTCATCATAGGAATTCTTTCTTCTTAACACAAAACTTGAAAATTATTTTTGGATTCTTCAAAACTCTTAGGTTCTTGAGATTGGGCGGTTCAACATCACCTTTTGACGGTAAGTTCAATATTACATTATTTTGTGAATAATGAACCGATTTTGAAATTTTTGTACAGAACATAAATAACTTACAAACTAACCAACACTCGACATGTTTTCCCTGTTCAAAAAATGTTAGGGGTTGATGGGACCTTCATGGGGGTGGTTTTTTCGGAACAAACTCATGATGGAAATTCGTCCCCTGAAAACAGATGTATAGATGTTTTTTTAAAATTTCCGAAAATTCTTCGTTTCTGAGTTCTAGGAGGGAATTGAATTTTCGTTGGAACACCCTGAATAATATCATTCAGTATTGTATACGTATATTGTATATGTAAGATTAAATATCCTGAGTCATTTTGAGATGAAAAAACTCATCAAATAATAATAAAATGAAAACACTTTATTTCCGCTAATATTTATTGTTTACACAACAATTGTTTGGTCTTTTACATTCTGGCTTCATCAGGTGAGTGTGGAAGCTAACTACTTTTACAAAATCGGTTCCCTTAAATACAAGTCTGAGCAAAAAGGAACGTGATAATATGAAGGTTTGTTTTAAGAATTTTTAGAATTTATTCAAAAAAGTTCGATAACGGAAATGGGTTTAAATCTGTCTGGTCTTTAAGTAAAATGTGTTTTCTTATAATAATGGTTTGTTTCTAGTGCTTCTAAAAGTTCCAGTCTGTTGCTTTTGTTCTCGATATGGAGAACTGCGAAATTATGCTTGTCTTTTGCTGATAGGTAAAATTCAAGGATTTCTATTTATGAACCAATCTTTGTTGTAGGGATGTTGCGAATCTATTTAATGTATACATCTACAAAATTGATCAACAACTGATTTTCCTCTATGTATAGATATAACAAACTACTCCGCGGATATCCGGTTTCGAAGAACCCGGCTTCTACTTAATTGACTACTCTGTAACCCAAGTTTGGCGAAATGATTCACTGCCTTTCCAATGAAGCAAGCCACAAACAAACAAAGTTACATGCAACTAATGGGAAGTAATCCGATCACGTCTAGGCAGGGAATTCGATTTTGGAAAAATCCGCGAATTATCTGCTATTCAGCCTGGCAGTCTGCCGAAGAGTTCGATGAAGTTGATTCGAATGATTATATTAAGTTTTGAGAGATATCGCGACTTGATGAAGTCAGTTTAGCCAAGTAAATTTAAAAGTTTACGATACGAAACTTTTCCGTGTTCGAAGGATGTTTGGGGCTTATTTATTCGTATTTAAATGGTTTCGGAATTTCGAGGACCTAGCTGACTTTTCGTTAGAGATATGGAATTGGCAATTTATTCATTTTTTCCACTCCCTGTAGTATATAAACTTTGTATGATCTCAGAACTTCCTTGGCACATTTCCGTCCTCTGAGAAGTTTCTACCAATTTTTAAATCCTCCTCACATTGTAATAGCTAATCAGTCGATATCGATAAGAAATTCAGTATTAGATAACGAATTGTTAGAAATATTTGGAGTTTTCAAAATTCAGGAAATGTACATTGTTTCGGTGACATTTATAAAATTAAATGATTAAAATCATCTCGAAATATAGTATCTTCATGTTCCTTCCTTTTAGAATTAATCACGTTGATATCAAATCAATCTTGTTTGTTATTTATTGAATTTATTGAATTACACAACAACTGTATCGTGAATTACATTTTGACTTGTGTGTATTGTTATTATACTAATAAAGGGTCTTTCAATGAGAACGCCCCATTTTTATATTGACATTACTCACGCATGGCCGCCACTGTTTATTTGTGACATTGACAGTTGTATATGTCAATGTCTACCATTCAATCATGGAAAGATACACACACCAACAACGTTTCGCGATCTGTTACTCTAACTCCAAGTTTTTGTCGTTATTATCGTCCAGATAGAAGAACAGTTGAATGTTTGGTGAAAAAGTTTGAGACAAATTTTACACTTCATGATGTTACAGTGCCAGTGAGACAAAGAAATGCAAGAAGTGAAGATAAGTTTGCTGCCGTACGCAAAAGTGTCCGTGAAGACCAAAATTTATCGATTTCTCGACGTTGACAAGAACTAGGCATCTCGCAGATGTCTTTGTGGCGGCGAATTTTACGAAAAGACCTTGATTTAGATCCATACACAATTGTTTTAACCCAAGAACTCAAACCAACAGATCATTCAAAGCGTCGTGTATTCAGTAATTGGTGCTTAGAAATAATCAGGAATGAAGCAGATCATTCTGCGCTTCGTTCCTGCGATTTAACTCCATTGAACTTCTTTCTTTGGGGTTACATTAGGTTATTGGTTTACAGCAATCATCCAGCAAATTTTGACGATTTACGGATCAATATTGAACGAGTAATTGCTAACATACGACCTGATTTGTGTGAGAGAGTCATGGAAAATTGGGTTCAACGACTTCATTCCGGCCAGCGTTTCCCTAGTGGAAATTTGAATAATATTTTATTTCATAACTAATGGTATCCATTGTACTTTATGATGAAATAAAAATTTCAATAATTTTTAAATAAGTAATGTGTTTTATTTACAAAACAATATGGGGCGCTGTTAATAAAAGAACCTTTACATTAAACATTATCGGAAATTAAATAATTCAATTCACTTGACATCTATTCTTATCTTTTATTAGAAGTAGTATACACTTTCAACAATAATATCATTAATTTGCTAATTGAAAACAGAAGTTATTCCCTCATCTTTTTTCGCAGATCAGTAGAGAGAATAACTTAGAGTCGAATGTATTTATTCAAAAACTATGTAAAAATCCTGGAATGCTAGTGAAACAAATTTGATATTTAAATAATTGAGAATTTGAATAATATTCTTAAAAATTCTTATTAATAGAATAAATAAAAAATAACCATCACAGAGTGACGGTCTACTCCATCCAAAATGTTTATAATTCAAAATAATCTCTGCTAATTATTCTCTGCTTGGAAACTTTATTCAACTTCTAGATTTGTCCTAGTTCAAAAAATAATAATAGGAGGATAACTTCTTTGAAATTATTTCTCTATGAGTTCTATCTTAAACTGATGAAGAATTAGTCTAGAGAATATATTTTGTAATGATCAATACTTTCCTCTGATTTCAGTTCCATCGTAAAATACAAACTAGAATATTTTAATAATTTTTGGTATACATATTCCTTTGACTAAGGTGAATTAAACATCAAAAAGCATGCAGTAAGAATCCAACATTAATATAAGGAAAATATTAATGTGTTTTGGGCCTTCAGTATGCTTTCTTCACACGTATAGGACTATTTCTAATGAACTAATCGATTTTATTCTGTGATGCAATTTTCCCTGTACCTCATGTTGTAGGTTCGGTTCAAATTGAATAATCTGCCTTCCAGACGTACTCGGAGACTAAAAGATCCGGATCGGGGTGACCACAACAATAAACTGAGTAGATTGTGCAGTCGAACATAACTGTCCCTACTCACTTACTGTAGTCGGGTATTATCTCAATAAAAAATTCAATTCGAAGAGTACCAAGGTACGGTCGAACGTAATATACAAATTCTTCCTTCGAGTAACGTTTGCTGGTTATGTTATCTCTTATGAGAAACAAAGGAGCACCATAATTCCAACAATGCTGCGCCTGTGTCTTTCCACGATAACTGAGGATCATCTTTCATCTCCTCGTCATTATACCCTCGCCTTACCATTATTCATACCCCAAAAAACTCAGGATTCACTAAAGACATTATATTCCATTTCTGGGTCCACTATACCATTCGATTACGCCAGTGTTAAGGAGTCAGAGGTAACATGAAATAAGAACAGTGCTCTATTTTGTAAACTACTGGTCCACAATTGCTCTTGTGATGTGACCCTTCAAACCAAATGCCGAAGGAGATGATCTTCATTTTCTGTGGTTCTGTCGCGTCATCCTGTGCTCCTTGTTTTTTTTCGATATTCAAGGACCCTAGTGACAATTTCTATGAAAGTTAAACTAACTTTTTTCAAATCTATTATTCTACCGTTACCAAACTGACTAAGTTGATGGAGGTGTCCGTTTTCTCACTTCAGACATAATGAACAAGTCAACAAGTTTTTTAAATATTGAATTGTATCAGTCCTTACTTGGTGAAAATCCATATTAAATAATTTGAAATAAGGTTATTCTGATTTTCACAAATTTTTATTGTTAAACTCACAACAATTGTTTCGCTATCACAGTAGCATCATCAGGTAAGATCACATTTTGAATAACTAAATAGTTATTCAAAATGTGATCTTACCTGATGATGCTACTGTGATAGCGAAACAATTGTTGTGAGTTTAACAATAAAAATTTGTGAAAATCAGAATAACCTTATTTAAAAAAAAACAAGTTTTTTGACAACGCGCTTTGTGATAATCGCCATATTTGCAAACAAAATATCACCTTATGTGATTATTCTACAAACAACGGAATAAGAAGAAAACTAACTTACGGATGGGACACCAAAACTGATAGTTTACTTATCTTACCATCCGCGTTCACAGAAAATTATTGTGAAATTTCAACTAATACTGGATGTTTTCGTGTTAATGCCACTATTATATATAGTCCATCTTGAAAGTATCGGGAAAAAATAAAGCTGAATTTTAGTTATTTAGTAAATATTTTTAATTCTTGAATTAGGACATTAGAACAAAGTATTCATCTTATTTACTTATACAACCTCTATTTAACTGTAAATACTTGACTGAACGTCGACTTTTCAATGTGACTAAGATCTGGCGAAGCTGCTGGCCATGAAATGGTTGTCACTTGGTGTTTTTGCATCCAAGTTTGTGTATGGGCCGAAGTATGGTATCTTGCATTATCCTGCTGAAAACCCCTACTCCTCTAAATATAAAGCATGCGCCGTTTCAAGAAGAAAATCGTTTAGAATGCCTCAATACTTTTCACTATTAATGGTACCAACAACTTTACAAAGAGTCGTAGCATCTTGCTGAGATATTGCTCCCCAAACCATATTTTGGTGGGAAATTTGAACGGTAACAGGTTGTTTTGATAGGATTTTGTGATTTTCACCAAGTTGGAAATAACTTCCATCAAATATTAAGACATTATTAAAATTATCTTCTTGAAAACGTTGACAAAATTCTATCCTTCGTTTCTTTTGTAAAGATATCATTATAGGGATTTTTTTGGTTTCCTTGATATGTAGCCTCGTCTTTTCAGTGAAATACGTACTTTTATATTTCGTTGATTTCAAAATCTTTTAGCCAATTTGCGAAACTTCATGCTCGGATTGTGCCGTCCTAAGGCCAATTAAGCGTTTAAACTGTTTCCTTTAATCTTACGCGGCCTTCCTGAAACTGATCTATGCCTCATATACATGCCATTTTTTATCCTCTTTTTGTCTCATATACTGCACTTTTTTCCAGTTCAGTCAATTGCACTAATTTTTTAGTGTTTCGAAAACCTTTTCTATACAAATATTCCACCTGTTTTTTTTCTAGTTGCTACATTATTTCATAAATTGTATACCTTCAACAATATTAGATAAATAGTGTTGCCATGCAACTTTGGCCATAGCCCACTATCTGCATAACCTATTTTATACATTGCTTCTGTCTAAGACTATTACAAAGAAGAAGTATATTAAAATTATGAAGAACAATAAATTCCGGATACTTTCTAAATGGAATATATATTGCATACGTATGTATGCATTTTTCACTACGGATGCAAAGGTTCTTACTGAAAATAATTAATACTTTGTCAAAGATTCATCATTTTGTTCACAATATCTGCATATTCAACATTCAAGATGCTCACTATTAATTCTTTTTTTGCAGGGCTCTGATCCGAGAGTGGCAACATGTCGCGGCAAACTACAAAACCGTCGATCGAAACTGAACCAAGAAATCAACAAGGAACTTCGTTTGAGAGCTGGAGCAGAAAATCTCTTCAAAGCCACCACAAATCGAAAACTCAAAGAAACCGTCGCCGTAGAACTCAGTTTCGTCAACTCTAACCTTCAGCTTCTCAAAGAACAGCTTGCTGAACTTAATTCTTCCGTTGAACTCTATCAAAATGAAAAGTAAGTGATCAGAACAAAATCATAGAATATATAGAAATTTTTATAATATTATAATAAGTAGGGTTATTCTGATTTTCACAAGTTTTTGTTGTTATTTAATTTCCAAGCTAACTACTTAATAAAAAATCACTACAACGCATAAGTAAAATAAAAAATATCCGCTTACCACATAATGCTAAATTCATTTCATTCGACATCCAAATTTTATTTCCAAGTATCCCACCAAACGAAACAATTGAACTAGTAGACAATCTATTAATCAACAATATATGTAATACAATTATTAAAGAAGATATTTTAGAATGTCTAGATATTTGCACTAAACAAAATTATTTTCAATTTAGAAATAAAATTTATAAATCTCAAAAAGGTTTGATTATGAGAAACCCTTTAAGTCCTTTATCAGCAGAAATATTCATGATATTAAATTCACGAAAATCCCCTTATGAAATATTTTTTATTGGTATAGATATGTAGACGATATTTTTTTACTTCACAGGTACAGACAGACTTTTAAAAAATTTTTTTTTACTTATCAATAAAATACATCCTTCAATTTCATTCAGTATGGAAACCGAACATAATACTTCTATTAATATTCGGGATTTAACAGTTACTGGAATAAATAATTTACATGATTTTTCAATATTTCACAAATCAACGTATACCGATTCTATTATACACAATAAATCAAACCAACCTTTAAATCAAAAATTATCAGCATTCAATTGTATGATCCATAGATTAGTTAATATTCCCATGAATCGAGAAAATTATATTTCAGAACTTAACATAATTAAACAAATAGCTATTAATACTGACTATGATCCTATGTTGATAAACAAATTATTGATAAATAAAAAAAATAAAATAGCTAAAATAGCTATGGTATATCCTAATATCGGGTGTTTTCTTCAGAGTGGCAGAACTTTAAATTGAAATAAAACACATTTAAATTAAGATTGAAGCCAAATTTTTTTTAATTGAAAGATAATTTTATGACATTTATGTTTTAAAAATAATTTTCGGCATATGTCCACCACGACTTGCTCTGAGGAACCGCATTCCAGACCAATTTTGCACCACTTTTTCGAGTAATTCAGGCCTTATTTAATCAATAACATGAGTTATGTTGGCTTCCAAAGCGTCTATTGTTCTGGTTTATCAGCATAAACCGATGACTTGACATAACCCCAAAGAAAATAATCCAGTGGAGTTATGTCGCATGATCTTGGAGGCCAATTAATTGGACCATTTCTTGAAATAATATTATCGCCAAAACTTTCTTTCAATAAATTCATTGTTACGGTAGAACATTAGGTGTAGTACCATCTTGTTGGAACCAAAACACTTCTGGGTCGATACCATTCAAATTTTGAAACAATTAATACTTCAAATTTTGAAATAAATAATCATTGATCATCGATCTGTAACGAGCACCATTCACTGTAAATTTAGCTCCAGCATCGTTTTTGAAGAAATATGGACCAATGATGCCTCCAGCGTATAAAACACACCATATAGTGCATTTTTCAGGATGCAATGGAACCTGCAGAACTCCTTGAGAATTGTTTTCACTTCATATACGGCAATTTTGCTTGTTCAACCAAAAATGAGCTTCATCACTAAACACAATTTTACGATGAAAAAGTGGATCAACTTCAAGCTGTTCTAGGGCCCAATCAGCAAACGACGCTTATTATGGTCAAGTGGCATTAGTTCTTGAACCAGTTGGATCTTGTATGGGTGTAGACCAAGATCTTTACGTAAAATTTTCCATGTGGTGGATGCTCAGAGTCCAGCTTGTTGTGAACGTCGAGGAATAGACAACACTATAACTTACAGCAGCGATATTTTGTTCTGTACGTACAGTTTTTTATCTTGTTATTGTTGTTGCATTGAGTAGAGAAAATGTTGTCCGAAATCTATCGATAGTTCGACGAATAAGCTGCTCTGATTTACGATTATGTAAACAATAAATTTCACGAAGTGGTCTATAAGTTTGGCGAATAGAACACTGATCTTGAAGATAAATTTCAACAGTTTGTATACTTTGTTGCGGCCTGAGTCTTCCCATGATAATTTGTCAATGCTTACTGAACAGAAATGTCAAAACAACATAGCTTCTGTCAAATCACAGTTATCCCTATCAAAAGTTGTAGCACTTTAAAAAAAACACCCGATATAATAGAAAAATTTAAATACATTTCCTTAAAATACACTAAAGCTATTTCTGAGAAAATTTACCTCAAAAATAAATATGACCTGAGTAAATTCATTAAAAATTATAAAGACAGTACATATAAAGATTATAAATCGGGGGTTTATAAGTTAACCTGCGGTGATTGCCCAAAAGTTTATGTAGGACAAACTTTCCGACATAGAATTTGTGAACATACTTTCAACCATAATTTTGAAATTCTACATATAGAAAGTAGAAGTTATGCCTCAAATCTGTTAGAGTTCCTTGAGATAAATGAACACAATAAATAAAATATTAACGTGGATCACGGGGGACCGATGTAACAAATATAAATTGACTCATTCTTAATTCGATATTCGCAGTTTAATTGTACGTAGTAAAAATTCCGTTTCCTCATTGGCATCCTTGACTAAAATCAAAAGGCAACAGCCGGAGGCGTTCCGTATAAAATTGTGATTACAGTGACCCACTTCTGATAGCCACTACTCCTGAATGGTCTAAGCTAACTGTAAAAGATGTTATTGACATCTCACAGCTGATCTCATTATAAAAGGCGCTAATTATTATCGATTCACAGTTAGCCGCCAAGGACGACGGTAAATACGATATCTGGAGTAAAATTCAATATTACGGTAGGTTTACGATCAGCCAGAAGGTAAACCAACATTGTACTACTTTGAATTTCTCGATTATATTTGGTATATTGCGGTAAAGGATATAAACTTGTTTCGTCAGTAAATATTTACAATCCGCAAGGCGAATTCATTAACTGTTTTCGAATAAAAATACTAACTAGAACTTAGCGGAACACTTTCGGAAATCGAGAGAAGTGATGAGTATATTTTTTCCGCGCTTCATCCGAAGAAAATAGAGAAGCACTGACGTGAGGTTAAGAGCTTTTGCGCGTTTGTTCACCCATGATTCTCAAAAAGATAATTTTAATAATGTCTACCTCAAGAAGCCACATCGTGGTGAAACAATTGTTGTAGTAGTACAAACATTTTTGTGGAAATAAATTACTGTCTCATATACATTTTTTTAATTATATCTGATTATATCCTATCAAAACAACCTGTTACTGTTCAAATTTCCCACCAAAATAATGGTTTGAGAAGCAATATCTCAGCATGGTGCTAGGCCTCTCTGTATAGTTGATGGTACCACTAATAGTGAAAAGTATTGTGGCATTCTAAACGATTTTCTCCTTGAAACGTCACATGCTTTATATCTAGGGGGGTGGCGTTTTCAGCAGAATAATGCAAGATGCCATACTTAGGCCTATACTCAAGCTTGGATGCAAGAACACCAAGTGACAACCATTTCATGTCCAGCAGCTTCTCCAGATCTTAGTATAATTTATGGCGAGCGGGCGTCTGTCTACCCTACCACTCACGGACTATTGTTGTTCTCCAGATCTAAGTCCCATTAAAAACATATGGGGACTAATGAAGATTGAAGTTGAACAAGCAGTGCCACAGTCCTGGGCTACCATCACTGAAAATATATAGAGGTGATCTAGTTTCGGGTGTACGCCGACGTTTAGTCAAGTGTTTACAGTTGAATGGAAGTAAAGAAGATTAATATTTTGTTATAATTTTCTAATTCATGAATTAAAAAATATATACTAAATAATAACAAATGAGCTTTGTTTTTTCCGGATACTTTCTAGACGGACTAAATGTTAATAGCATGTCTTGAGATCAAGTATAATGTTTATATCAACAAGTAATCGAGTGTTTTAAAGTAACAAAATTTTAGATACCAGCCAAATAAAGTTAAAAAATTTTACTAGAGAAAACGTTGAATGAATTCTCCAAGAAGCTCCGTATTAAAATATAATCTTCAATAAATGTTTTTTGAATTGAAAATTCAAGTTCTACTGCGGCAATTATTATAAGTAATGTGAGGGCAAGCTCGGATGAACTTGTAAAATTGACTTACACGATGTTCAGGATTTAGGATCCGCCATTTTGGCGTATGTATTCAATACTAAAACTCTTGTGAAAATAGCGTTTACGATAGCAAAAAAACTATCCGATTGATTTCGTTTACACTTATAAAAAATGTGTCGCTCAGCGAAGAGATAAAAGTGAACATAAACGCCTTTGTGGCTTAAACACCATTTCACTGTTGGGTCAAAAATTAACTGTGCTGTGACCTAAAGTGGCGCACGATCGCAGTAACAAAGCCTACACAGAACACAACTGAACTTCTAACTCGCATAAGCTGAAAAGCTTCTGAGGGATCTTCACAGAGGATCTAGGAGTATCAGGATAATAATAATATAAAGAGATAACATTTGTTATCTTGTAAAAAATTTGTTCTACGGAGCTGGTAAGTAAAAAACTTCTTGAAGGATTGCCTAAGCAAATAGCTAAATATCTTAATGGCACTGCAGTGTCAGTAGCCGCGTTGTTTTGCGACGCAACTCACTCGCCGAAAAGGCTTCTTATCCACCTACCCGAATGCAGTCCCATGAACCTGGGTTTCTTAACAAAGAATGAAATAATGCCTGAAGGGCAATACGGTTTTCGAGAGGGAAGGTCGACTGAGGAAGTTATAAGAGATTTAACGAAACTGATTAATGATGGACTAGACAAAAAAGTGCCCCTTCTTTGCGTTTTCCTAGACTTATCTAAGGCATTCGATACCGTAAAACACAAAATATTATTAAATAAATTGCATAAATATGGTATAAGAGGAATGCCTTAGAATTATTCAGAAGCTACTCAACAGATAGAAAGCAGATAGTACAAATCCAGGAAATGAGTAGTAGATAGGAAGCTGTAACCTATAGAGTCCCCCAAGATACGATATTAGGTTCACTTCTGTTCATTATCTACATGAATGATATGTTGTACATGAAGGTGTTTGTGAGGATCATAAGTTTTGGTGATGATATAGCTGTGATCTGCGAGGACAGGATATGGGAAAACCTCAAAGTTAGTGCTGAAAAAGACTTGAAGAAACTTTCGGACTGGCCTAGAAAGAATAAACTTACATTGAACATTAAGAAGTTATTTTACCTACCATTTACATCTTATGAATCGGGACTTCCTAACTTGGGACCCCTAAAAATCGATAACCAAAACTTTATTCTTGAACATCCAGAAGGACACATTAAGTATCTTGGTATTCATATTGACAGGCATATGCGTTGGGATCATCACTGTGAATTTGTAGCGAAAAAACTCCGCGATCTTCTTCATATATTCAGAAACCTAAAAAAAGAAATGAATGTTACTCAGTTGATGAAGGTGTATTTTGCATTAGTTCAGTCTCACTTGTAATATGGTAACGTTGGTTGGGGTGCAGCTCCTAGCACTTATGTGGAATTACTCAACATTGTTCAAAGACTGCTACTCAAGATCCTACTTGGAAAGAGCCTTCTCTTCCCCACTGATGAACTTTATAAGATATCAAAAGTGCTGGATGTAAGACAGTTATACTTCTCAAAAATTATTGCTCTTATAAAAAAGAAAAAGATCTTACTCCGACCAATACAACATACCCATTTGACAAGTTATAAACTTACCAATTTTCAGACACATCGAGTTCTCAAAATAGCAGGACAAAGGTGCTGGTCGTTTCTGGCACCCAGGATGTTTGCTCTCTTACCTTTGCAGCTTAGACTAGTAAACAGCTACAGATCATTCATGATGAAAACTAAAATATGGCTTCTTAATACTGATAGAAAACGAATACATGATTTAATAAATAGTGGCGTATTAAAATATACTTACTTGGTGATTCTGCAACTGGACCAATGTAAGAAGTTTCAAGTGTTTGCTAGAAGCAATGTTTTTCCGGATCTGACAATTGTGCCGAGTGCTCTAAACCGTTTTAAGACATTTATTATTCAAGTGCTTCACCAAAAATTGACAATAGTTTCCCGAAATTTGGATTGATGCTTCAATTGATCCTGGTACGAGGCAGTCTTCCGGCTCTACCATAAAGACCCACAAACCCTTGCAATGTTATTCAATCGATTCTGTCCCGAGCACCAACGGGCTAACCGTATCGTCAAGGTCCACAAACACCACAATTGTAACGCAATTGATCTTGGTTCAGGACGAGGCCGATCGAACCGTCAAGTCCCGCTAAACCCAGAAGCATTTCTCAAGATACCCTGAACATGAGTTTCTACGAACAGATACATGGAATACCCTTCTAGTCCAGCATCCGTACTTTCAACCTCCGGCCCTTCGAGTCCAACACTAATTAGGTGGCCAGGTCGTATATAACATCTTACAAATGACCGCTGCGGCTTTGCTGGGTGGCGCACATCAAGCTGAATTTGACCGATGGCATGGATTATGTTGGTCGCTGTGGTTTGTGGCTTGTTTGAATAGAAAAATCACAAAAAATCTAACAGGGTCGAATCACACGATCTCTGTAGCCAGTTCACATCACCTCCACTTGAGATGACCATGTCCTTAAATCACTCGTGCAGAATGTCCAATGTGTCCTGTTGAGACCACATGTCGTTAGTGCCCATATCATCCAAATGAAGTTTAAATATATTGGTAATGATCCACTCATAGCACTCGCTGTTGACGGTGATGGCCTAGCCAACATCGTTCTCAAAAAAATAAGAACTAATGACGCCGCCAGCCCAAAATCCAAATCAAACGGAGACTTTTTCGGGATGCATTGGATGCTTTTGGATCTCATGTGCTACAAAACTGCCTTGGGGTACTCCAGCGTTCACGATAAAACCACGGGAACCGACAGCATCCACAACCACATGAATGTTCCTGTTGGTGAGGATACTCTTCATCCAATCACAAAGACTGGCGGGAAACCCATATGGAAATAACTAATGCAGAAGAGCCCTATCCCAGATACGATCGAAAGATAGCGCTCAACAACCTTTGACCACACTTGCGTCACATAGCTAAGGAGGTCACCTGTTGATCGGGGTTTGCCAAATTCATATTGTCTGTCACTGACCACCTTTGCTCTCCAGGTATCTAACCATTTTAAGATTGATAGGTACCTCCATGACTTTCAACAAAATGAATGTTATCGCTACTGGGCGGTAGTTCGATGGAAAACACTACCTCCCCTTCTTTGGTATAGGCTGCACTCGTGCACTCTTTCATGAATCATAGAAAATTCCTGCCCTGTATGACATAGTGAACATCTTATACAGAACAGGTGTAAGCTCTGGTGAACACTTTTTGAGTACAATGGTAGGATTCCCGTCCGGTCTAGTTTCTTTCTTGAAATTAAGTCTACAAACCACTCGACGAATGATCCGTGGTCTGAAGAGATCGGCTTCAACTTTTGGCGAAGTTGCAAGTGAACTAACCTCTTTTATCAAGATGTAAAAACTCACAATCACATAATGTTCTGCAAGAAAACCAACCACACGCCCCCAACTGAGGACAACTTTTAAGTCAAAATATCGAATTCATCTTCAAGGTTACCAACAGAATCGCCACAAGTCACATTTGAATTATTCTTCCAATTCTTCTAATTCATTCAATTCTAATTATATTCAATTTCGCATCTTCATGAAAGATTAAAATTTTTCCATTTTCGTAGTACATCAGAAAAATAATACAATGTTGAAAGTGGCACAAACAAATTTAATTTTATAAAACTTTAAAATTATAGAGTTCCTGACGTGAACGAAAAGTAATATCATCTTGGTTTTCCTATGAAAGTAGGGTTTCCAGGAAGTCATTCTTCATGACACACTATTCAGAAAACTCGAAAGTTATGACATAAATAAAGTAACTCCAGAACTTACTCTAGAATTTCACGTCACGTGAAATATTCATATTCACAAAATGCTCCATGCTGCAAACCCGTTTCAACTCCGATGAAATTGAACAATACTCAAAGTTTTCGACTACGCTGGCGGTGTTGAATAGTTACGTCTTTCGCCCCATAAAACGATTAGAAGTGGCTTCGGACGACATTAGACAGGACCCTTGATGATTGTTCGCAGATGCAATCGGAAATTCCTTTGTTTTCCAACTTGGGAGGTTAATCGTACTATTTGAATTTGGATCGTTACTCACTAAAACAAGGAAATTGCCACCTACTTTTAATCTTTTGAAACTGAAGTGAAATTTTCTTGGTTCTTTTATAATTCAACAACGTCGGAATAAGTTGTGCACCTTTCAGTGCAAAAAACTTTCATTCTGGCACTTTTCCATCAACTCAATTTCTTGTCTGCGAGTTTCTCTTTTCAGTAAAGATTTGGTAATTGATTTCAAACTAACTCCTAACGACCTAGAACTTCAAACGAGGCTCAAAATTGACTTAAAAACTAAATGAGTCGCAAATTAGAGCCCTTTTTAAAAATTTAAATGGAACTGAAAGGTAGTATTCAATTGACCATTATTCAATATTCAAGAGAACCTGAGTTTCAAGAAATCAGAGCAATTTGAATTTTATAACTATTCTGAAACTATCGAAGAAAACTATTGAAAAGTTTGTTTTTATCATGAAATAAATGTATGTAACTTTCAGTAAAAATATTTACAATATGTAAGCCCAAAATTTAATTGATAGAACTAGTGACGAGTTGTAGAATCCATAGTAAGTGAAAAATCACCTGAAACAGAATACGGAGATAATAAGGGGAATATTATTCAAGTGAAATTGATTCTCACCAAATAAAAAATCCATTTAATTCTGTAAATTTTTCATTTTATTATCCACTGTATATTTAAAAAATAAAAATTAAGTTTAAGGTTAGTTTAAGTAGAACATAGAAGTAAGTCAATTTGTTCACAGTTTTATATCACAAATTACTTCCATTTCAATATATATTCCAGAAAATATATAAGAAATTTGAATTAGAACCCTTCCTGTTGTATCGAATCAAAATAAATTCAATTTAAAAATTCAATTCAGAAGTATAAAATTACAGTTATTACTAAGTTAGCCAGCAGACCAAAATACAACCTATATATACAAGCGTAAGCAGAAAAAATATTGAATCACAAATTTCATCAAATATATTAAAAATATTCAGCAATTAAGAATACTCCTTACTTCTCAGCAATACAAATTTAACCGGGCATTTTAAATATACAAAATTCAAACACATTTTACAGAAATATTCTAATTATATGAAATCATTACACAAGATACTAATCGGAAGATGTCTAATTGAATGGGTTTTTACTTCATGACAATTTATTTAAAATAATATTTGAAATATTGTTAATTATATTCAAATAAAATAATATTTGAAATATGGTTAATTATATTCATTTCAAATATATCAATTGTCTCGCTCTCACAGTTGAAGCGTCAATTGTCTTACATTTTCAATAATTTAACCTATTTCAGAAATAACTTTCATTTTATTCCCTATTAGAAGTATATAATTCAAATGAAGTATGGTCATTTTGAAATTGATGTTTATTAGGGATTTGTGTCAACAAAAAATATTTAAAAGCTGTGAACTGTTCACATCTGTTTGTCGATTGAGTTAAATTCCGATTGTATTGTGTCTATTTCTTTCTAGTACTCCCTACAAGGTGAGGGTAAAACATGCAGAACGAAATATTAATTAAAGTTTCCTAATTCCATACATTCCCGATAATTTTTGATAACAAAATTTTAATAGCTGGGAAGATTGTGAAATTTTAAATGAAAAATTCAGAGCGTAGATAATTTATACATAATATTAAGTCGTAAAGAGTTAACTGTCTTTAAGCAAATATTACTCTGTGATACAATAAAAAGTTTGAGTAATTCAACTAATTGAACATCAATTGCCAATCAGTTTTGTTACTAATTTTTTTATACGTTCACACATATTTTAGAATTAATCAATAGATAGTAGGATGTTAATACACTGACTATGCCGCTTCATAAACCCAAAGAAAGGCTTAATCTGTAACACTTTATTTTTTATAGGCCGAATGACGAAAATGGAAATAATTTTTTTTAGTATCATAATATTTGGGTACATATTATTTTTAAGCTTTTGAATCTTTTTCACCCACTGTCTGAAATCATTTCAAAATAATTAAGTATTCAAGCTCCTTTACATTCAGTCAAGTATATATCGTTAATGGATCATTCGGAAGGCCCGTTAAAGATTATTTAGAAAAACCTTTATGTACTTATTCGGTGTTAGAGCGTCGTATGTCATTTAACTTGTTAATAGTGCTCCATTTTGTGAATTCGTTCCGAGTGTGATCTGCGATTTTTACAAGGGATGAAAGATCTTACAAATAATTCGTCTTTAATTTTGCAGTTAAAATTAAATTTCGTGCGCGAAAGTGCTAGAAATTTTATAAAAGGCTTACGGTAAATCGATCATAAATAAAAAGTGCGAAAAATCACGCAAATGTCGATAAGAACAAGGTGGTGTTGACTGTTTTTTGTTTCCTCAAAATTATACCTGGAATGTGACATAGCGAATATTATCTGGTATCTAAGAGAGCAAATTCGTAGAAAAAGGCCAGATTTTTGAAAAAAAGCTTAAATTTTGCACCACTGTAACGAACCATCTTACAAAACTATCACTGTGGAAGAAGTTTCGGTTAAAAACTCAACAAATCAAAACTCGCGGCGATTACTGAAGCCCATTCCTAAAAATGCATTCGAAAAATGTTTTAATGATTGAATTATTTTTTGGCTTAAGACTGTTGAATAATAATAAATTTAGATAAATAATACATATTTCATTTTTTATTGATCGATTCACTACACTTTTATGACACTGCCATTTAGATATACCGTTACCTTGTACGACATTTTCAGTTCTCATGATTTGGGATTATGAAAATTAAAAAGGAAGAAAAAGTAAAGAAAACGAAATTTGGGTATTTTCTTGAATTATTCAAGCTTCTGGTCATTTACATTCTGTCAAGAAAGTACCGGGAATTATCGATTTAAATCTGGCGGGGCAATGAGGCAGGCAAAAATTTTTTTTCCTTGGTTGGTACCACCGTCCTTAATTACTATGCCAAGCTTGAGCGGGATCTGTCAACTAGTGTGTTTGCAACAGCTGATTAAGTCAGTCGATGTCAGAGTGCGTGCCGATTTTTACTATGGGTGATTACGTTGAGCGAAGAATTTGTTTAAAGTTTTGTGTTACAAATGAATTTTCGTGTGCCAATGCATTGAAAATGTTGCAAAAGGCCTTTGGTGATAATGCTCTATCGAAAACTCGTGCATATCAGTGGTACAGAGCCTTCAAGGACGGTCGTGAAGTGGTCGCCCATCGACGGCTTCGATCGAAGATAACGTCGATAAAATTAAGGAAAGGGTGCTGGAAAACCGTCGTACCAGCTTGAGAGAGATAGCACATGATCTTAAGATATCCCACGAGTCCGCACGTACGATTTTGATTGATATTTTGGGCATGAGAAAGGTGGCCGCACGACTCGTACCGAAAGACCTGAATTTTCTTCAAAAACGTCATCGCGAACAGGTTGCTTCAGACATGCTGGATCGCTGTAATTCCGATTCTACATTCATGGAACGCATTATAACTGGTAATGAGACCTGGGTCTACGAGTACGATATGCAAACAAGCCAGCAATCATGGGAATGGGTGGCAAAAAATGAGCCGAAACCGAAAAAACCACGCCAAAGCCGCTCGAAAATGAAGGTGATGCTCATTGTTTTCTTCGATATCCGTGGCGTGGTGCACTACGAATTCGTTCCAAAGGGTCAGACGGTAAACAAGGAGTATTACCTAGGCGTTATGAAACGTTTGCGTGAGCGTATCCGTAAGAAGCGGCCAAATTTGTGGGCGAACAACTCATGGATTTTGCATGACGATAACGCGCCTTCTCACCGAGCTACGATTGTGACTGACTTTCTCGCCAAAAACTCAACAAACGTGCTTCAGCAACCACCGTATTCGCCGGATTTGGCTCCCTGCGACTTTTTCCTCTTCCCAAAACTAAAATTGCCCCTTCGTGGCATTTTGAGTCGATTGAAGCCATAAAACAAAATTCGACGCGAGAGCTAAAGTCCATCCCGGAAAGCGCCTATAAAAAATGTTTCGATAATTGGAAGTGCCGTTGGCATAGATGTATTGGAGCAAATGGAGCCTATTTTGAAGGCGACCCAATAAATTTTGACGATTAAATGTAAAAATGTTGTTTTAATTGAAAATTCCCGGTACTTTCTTGACAGAATAGTATTTCAGCATGTAATCACATTCATACTTACCAGCATTCACTATCTGTTTCTTCATTAGACTCGACAAGAAACTACATCAATAGTTCTTTCAATTTAGCATCACATAATGTACAAGTTATTTAAGTACACCCCTCCATAAATTTGTATCAATAAAATAAAAGCATAAGAAGTTAGTCTGAAGAATGACACATATTCCTTCAGATAACTTTTATGTATTGAATTGAATGGAGTCATAACCAGTTAATTGAATAAAGAAAGTTGAATAATAGATGTTTAATTATATTAAATTACAGCTCTCACGAAGTAAAATTTCGGTGAAGGAAGTTATGGAAATGGCACTTTCAATAACGGATAAGAATATTCTCTTGAAAGTTTTGTTATTCAATAACCTATCAAGTTCCAAATCCTATATATAGGATAATCTTATTATCCACCCATCCGTCATAAAATCGATTCGATTTGACTTAAATAGTAAATTTTATCCACTTTGCAACGATATGTCATTCCTTGGTGGCCATCTGACATATTTATATAATGTTTATTAATAAAAAAGTTTCAAAAGTTGTGGATGCAACTTTACCCTCCTTATTTAAATTGACATATTTTTTAGGCGATATTTATAATGATTACAATGTATACCCAAAGGATACTCAGCAAATTGAGACACGATCTTATCAAATGAACTACAAATTCTCATATGCACAAGTGTACCGTTAGATAACTTTCAAAGGTTGTCAGTCAAGAAGTTTTTGTGTTGTTTTAAGTATTAGAAAAACTCCTTTTCTTATATTACCCGCTTTGAATCAAAATTACTGTTCAGCCTAGAGATAAAATCAGTTATGGCCATTCGGCCATAAATGTACCATTGTACCATTCGGTACAAATACAAATCAGTCCGAAAGCACCATTTGTTATTGCTTTATGTTCAATATAACAAATCACATATTTTTTTTAGAAAGATAGATAAAGGGTGTAATTAAAATATATATATAAGAGGCAGTATTTTAATTTCCACAAAAATGTTTAATGCAACAAGTGTTTCACCACTTTGTAGCTTCTTCAGGTATCTACTAACTAATGGTATCTAGTATAACACAGCTTAAATACAGTTAAATACGGGACAAAATAATGGTTAAACAACTCGGGGTGTTTATTGAAGTTAGCGATAATAAATGCCATTAGGGAATAAGATTCAGTAATGGGGATCTGTCAACATCTGCTTATTCGTTCAAAAGGATTTAACGGGCATTGTACCTGTTGATTTCCAAAGATTCAAAAAGTGTTAATCTAGAACTTTTGCTTACGACGTGGATAATTTTTATAGTTATTATTGAAATTATGCCTGAATTCCTTAAGATGATTAGCATATGTCGAAGGTACGGAATCCGATATGTAACTTCTTTGGTATTCTTGCATTCTTTTCTTAAATGATCTACCTGTCTGGCCAATATATACGAAAGAGCAATCGTTGCAAGTCAACTTGTAGATTTATTTCCTTTATTTGTTCGATCCTTATTATCTTTTATATAAGTACTAGGGTTATTGATAGTTTTAATAACTGCATTGTAATTGAACACATTTTTTAAATGTTTAGCAATATTTTCAGATAATTCATTAACATAAGATAACTAAAAGTATTTCTATGTATTGTCCTCCTTTATGATTGGGTACACAAGATTTAATGCCATGTTTTTTGATTATTGTATACCATTTTGTCTATAAGAAAGGGGTTGTAGCCGTTGTTTGAAGCTACCGTTCTTAATTCTTTCGAAAAGTTATCTGAATTCAGAGGGACATTCAATAGTCATCAATAAAACTAATATATGCTGACACCTTTCGGTTGGTGGGGTGATTTGAAGTTTTATGTATTATAAAATCTGTTTATTTTTGGTTTGCAAAAAATGCTGAAATCATGTGAATTGTCTAATCTTGTTATAGTGAGTTCAAGAAAATTAATGCTTTGATATAAATATTTTAATATTAGCCTTCTACATATTTAATTTCAAAAAATTATATTCAATAATTATAACTTCAGGAATTAAATTAAAATAATGTCATATAAGTACCACTTATATCAAAGGACATATAAAATAAACATTCATTATAAGACATCCAAATGATATAACAAAATCCAATCAATAAAAATTGCTAACCAAAATCCTATAAATTAAATATCTTGAATTGACAAAATTTTGTTTATGCTGATCTATCTCTAATTCCTGAAGTTATAATTATTAGACATAATTTTTTGAAATTAAATATGTAGAAGGCTAATATTAAAATATTTTAATAATTTTATATACCTTCTATCAAGAATTAACCTCTATTCATGTTATTAATGATGTGCTTATTTTCTTCTCCGATTGTGAATCAGGTTTTTGGATGGAGTTTATTAATAAAAATTCGTCCGATAACTACACATCTTCACGAATTTTATTAATAACTCCATCCAAAAATCCAATTTTATGAATGAAAATTCGACTGACCACTACACATCTTCACGACTAGATAATTCACATGATTTCAGTATTGTTCACAATACACAGACATTACAGATATTACAATACATAAAACTTCAAATCATCCCACCAACCAAAAGATGTCAGTATATAATAGTTTTACTCATATACTATTGAATGTCCCTCTGAATTCAGATGATTTTTCCAAAGAATTAAATATTATTTAACAGATAGCTTCAAAAATAGGAACAACTCCTTTCTTATAGACAAAATGGTATCCTTATATATTTTTTAATTAAAATAAGTTTTCACCAAGTAAAAACAGAATCAATCAAACATTTTATTAAAGTGTGTTTTTGCAGCTATTCTCTTCTCTGGTCTTCTTGCAGCTATTCTCTTCTCTCTATTAAATAAAATAATAAGAAAGCGGTTTTTTACTTGTTAGAAGGAATATTACAAAATTTGAATATCAAAACAGATTTCATCTGTACTTCTACAATTTTAATTTAATAAAATTCATTCAAGAAACATTAAGAATTAAATTAATGTCTAACGAGCACTGCTTATATGTAATAGAAGTATAGAATCGAAACTCATTATACAATATCATATGGAATTAAGAAAAAATCCAACGAATATAAATTGTCAATTAAAATTAATAAATAAATAAATGTTTTTTGTTTCGGTCCAAGAATGCATACTGAACTCTTCAGACAAGCGGAAAGAGAGCTTTGCTTGTTACAAAATGTTTAATTTTCTGATCTTATATTTACGAAAACTAAATCTTTTTCAAAAATATACAACATAATTTTAAGAACTACTCAGAAACTAATTTATTTGAAATATTTAATATATTTGAATAAATTACTTCAAAAACTGTCAAAACATGTAGCAAATCCTCAAAAATAAATAAGAATTCAGGTAAGACCATTTCAACTTCACATTTAAATGAGAAAATCAATTAACAATAAATAAACTTACTCAATACGGTCTCTAAGAATAAGTGTTTGTTGAACATCAAAACTAGGTATATCTAATATCCAAGGTACTCTATGTTCTATGCTCACAACAAAATTACACAAAGTTTATGAGGCACTTGGTCTCAGTTAAAACATTCAACACTGCATTATGAATTTTTTATTATTATTAAATATAATCAGTGCTTATTAGACTTTAATTTAATTCTTAGAGTTTCTTGAATAAATTTTTTTAAATTAAAATTGTAGGAGACCAACGGATTAAATCTGTTTTGATATTCAAATTTTACTATTCTTACAATTCTATTCATGACCCGCATGTAAGTGATTTATCTATATTATAGTCAAAACATAAAACAGAAGATGGGGAGGCTTAAAAAAATGTTGTCTTTGTGATCGTTGAAATTTATTTGATATAAATGATTAGTCAATATGGTAACAAAAGAGTGATAAACTATGTCGACAAATAATGCAGATAATTTATATCACATCACAAATGAAACAATTCCCTGCTTTTCTTATATTTGCATATCCATATATTTCTTGTAGGTCCCTTATTGTTTTCATTGTAAATGGAACAATTTATTATTGCACCTTTATTTTGAAATTTTTTTTTCAGGCTATCTGCTCTTGAACCAAATATGAATGAAATAACTTAAGAATGTATCAATTGAATCTATAACTTTTTAATCATTAACATTTTTGCAATCGAGGAACAGATCAATTTCATATCTAAAATCATTTACAATCACGTTCTAGAATATTCAATTCCAGTTTGCTCGAAAATAACTATTTTCTGCTGATACAGCTTTCACTCGTTCATGCGAATTAAATCTCCATAATCTTATACATACGACTGATATAAAAATTTCCATCAGTAATGGTTATTTTAATTCAGCAGAGGTAATTACATTTCTTATTCTATTTTCCACCGAAGGCTTAACTGTAACTCTGAAATATGCCATTGTTTTCCATATCTTCAATTAAAGCTATCGTAATTCAAGGTTAAGAATACTGATTAAAATACCCATAGAGCGCAGTGTTTCAAAATAATCTTCACCTGTCTAGTGAGTTACACAATTTTGGGTATTGTCTTTCAAAACAGTATTCAATTCTGCAATTAGTACTTAATTTCAGAGATTACACAAAGGATTATATTGCAATGATACAGAGAGCTCAAGTGTATTAGAGGGGATATCACGAGTATATAGATTGTGAAAATCGTTACTAGAGTTTTTCGCCAATAATCTCTGCTTCGTACCACGGTTAGTTTAACGCAGTATTTTGTCTATTATTTCAGTATTTTGAAATAACAGGCAATCGCAAATTAATTAATCTCGATGATTAATTTCGATGGGTTTAATGGATTGTATTTTGACGTATTTTAGCGAAGAGTTTTACTTCAAGGGCACTTTTATGTAGTTATCTAGATGATGAACTAGATTTGCTCATCTAATAAGATGAATCAACGAAAATGATACGAAATTAAAGTGAAACACTCGTAATACACTATAACAACAACGAACTATAATTATTGGTTTACTGTATATATACCAGGTCAAAATGTATGATTATTACACTAAAAACAAATGTAATGAATTTGCCAATACTTTGGCAATCGACCGGATTATATTAACAATAATAACCGCGATAGCTTGGACCGAAATGTCACAAACGACGAGTTTTGACTATCCGGAGAAAGTGCTTAATGTAGCAAAGGCTACATGCGACAAGTTTGACTATCCGAATGATAAGGCATAATGTAGCAGAAGCTACATAAGACAAGTTTGACTATTACGAGAATAATGATTTTACAGTATGTTCAAAGACTGAATGTTAGAGGTGCTCAACGCATCCCTTCTAACAAAAAGAGGGGAAATTAACGGAATTGATTGGAAGGTACATTTGTAGGTGGACTGAATGAATAAAATAAACCTTCTTATTGGTTATAGAAAAATTATGAAATCAATGCTTGCAGATAAGTACAGAAAAAGTTTATAATTCCGAATGCTGCATGGTCGGAATTAACAGGCATAAATATATCAAAATACTCTAAAAGACTTTCCATTTTTCTAAGGCTATTTATAATCATTAGAAAACAAATAAGCTGAAGTGTCGAATAACACTTCAAGTTCGAATGACAAAACTCCAAACTGCTAGACTGAAATTGTCAACATGGAAAGAACTAAATATCCTTAATAAAGAATTAAATATGTCGAACGTAGACAGGGTCATCTCTAATGAGACGGAACAATGTCCAAGACTTCTATAGAAGAGGCATTATGAACCTACCTTTAAAATGGCAATTATTATACAAATCGGTGCATATTTGACCCAAATCGGAAAATCTGAAACATATTAAATACAGTCTTGAAGTTCACTTAAAAAAATGGATTTATTTTCCCCATACTATTAAAGGAACTCTTCATTCGATTAATATTCATCCATCATAATTAAAATCAGGAAGGAATTTTATTAGAATCAGAAACCTTACAAAGTTACAAATATACTAACTGACAAAGAAACTGCAACACCCAGAAGGAGCTGTTTAAATTTTAATTTTTTTTTTTTTTGTAAAACATAGATACTATAGCAAGGAGTAAATTATTGAAATTTGAAGAAAAAAACGATTGGTTTACAATTTTTTTAATAAATTTGTATATCATGTCTTTGTCCACCCGATTATCTATACACTCCCCATCACGTCTTGGCATGGATGCAATAAGATGGTCTATTTCTTCTTGAGGGATACTAGCCCAAGCTACCTGTAGTTCATGTCTCAGATCCGCCAAAGTCCGTAGGAGGTGGGGTAAATTTCCAAGCCTTCTACCCATGATGTCCCAAACATGCTCTATGGGCGAAAGATTGGGCGATCTGGGCGGCCATGGCAAAAGATTCACATGGGTCACTTCAAAAATGTTTAAAATAACTCTGGCAACATGAGGTCGAGCATTATCTTGCTTAAATATTGGATTCTCGAGTCGGTTAAGGTAGGGGAGCACATATGGCTTCACTATTTCTTGAAGGTAACGCATGTACTTGCATGTGCAATAGTACCTCATACCATTAGGGTGGTGTACATGACGCTCAATATCAAACTGAGCGTCTTGAGGTTCACGTCTTTCTCCCCGACGTTGTCTACGCTTTCTTCGCCCATAATGTGCAGCCAAGGAGAATCGAGATTCATCAGAAAAGATGACCTGATGCCATTCCAATGCTGAAGTTTTCTGCACCACTGTAATCGTTGCTGGCGATGCTCAATCGTCAGAAGTAACACAAGATGGGGTCGATAATGCTGCAGTCCAAAAGACCTTATCCGGCGGTGAACCGTTCGGACAGTTACAGGATGGCCGCCCCCCAGGCATTAGATCTTAACGAGAGGGGGTCGCTTCTCAGGACTAGGACCCTAGCTTCGTCCCGCCGAAATGGGGGGTTAAGTCTTGGTGCCTAACGTAATGCCATTCACGCCAGTCACTGGATCTGTATGGTGGAACATCTCCGAATGGGGCCCTAGTTTTGCCGTTCTGGTGAAATGGAAGGCTGAGCCGGTTGATTAACTCAGTGAGAGGGAGTCTGTCTCAGCACAGGGCTTCTTCCTTAAAACTGGCGTACTCTACCCCATCGCAGTAAATCTCCGGATTTTTCTGTGTAATGGCCGTGTGCGTTATGTCGCATACTGCGTTACCTCGGGGAGGTGGATTGCCACCCCATTGGTGTTGGACTCGAGGGGGCAGTGGTTGAAAGTCCACATGATGGACTTAGGAGGTATTTCATTTATCTGTTCGTAGACCCCCATGTTCGGGATATTTTCATGAAATGACCCGTGGTTTAGCGAGACTTGACGGTTCTACCGGCCTTGTCCTGACCCCGGATCAATGCGTACCTTTTTAGGGTTTGTGGATCTCGACGAAATGGCTTAGCCGTTAGTGCCTGACGCCTGGATCAATCAAATGACTTCACATGGGTTCGATGGGTCAAGTCGTACAGGCCGTGTTGACGGTGCTCGTACCAGGATCAATAGAAGTCATCAATCTTGAGATTGATGTTCATGGGACTGCGTTCGGGTGCTTGGATAAGAATTCCTTCCGGCGGGCGAGTTGCGTCACAAGCCAACTCGGGTACTGACCTACAGAGGCAGTAGAGGTTAGATAGTGCTTCGCTGCTACCAGTCAGACGGTTCGGGCTTTCGAGCCGGGGCCCAAACTGGAAGCTGGTGGGTTCGTCTCTTCGGAAGGGTTCTCGCTTCGCGAGATGATATGGCGTAATCTTTATCTCATTTTCTACCTCTAGGGGTGGACTGTGGAGACTGCTGAGCAGTTACTTGGTGAAGAGCCATGCTCACTATGCCAATATGAAAACCTGGTAGAATTCACGTGTTTCAGGATGGCCTTGTTCTCCTAACCAATTATCAGCCAAAGATCGAGTTGTCGCAAATCGGTCTCTAATAGTCAATAGCCATAAGTCTTAGACGTCGATCTTGAACTTCATTTGTGCCGCTTCGACGTCCGGTGCCTACAGTTCTTCAATTTTGGGCATTACCAAACCACGCTTGACAACATATCATAACAGT
Source organism: Megalocaria dilatata (assembly GCA_034642435.1). Classification (NCBI taxonomy): domain Eukaryota; kingdom Metazoa; phylum Arthropoda; class Insecta; order Coleoptera; family Coccinellidae; genus Megalocaria; species Megalocaria dilatata. The sequence goes on from CM067856.1 coordinate 47,260,122, forward strand.
AGTTGGATTTCTGTTCGTACGATTAGCGATTCCTCAAAATGACAACCCCGCCTCCCGTAGACCAATAATTCAACCTCTTTCAAATTCACTTAGCTGGCGATAAATTCTGCGTACACGTGCTCTAGGCATTTTAACAACAACAAAACATCGACTTTGGATCTCCTCGAACAGCTGATTTATTGTAAAATTTAAAAAATTCGCAAAAAACGACTACATATTTAAGTAAAAAAAAATGTTTACATGAAAAGACCTTCACGATTTTTTTTCCAAATATTAATCATTTACTCCTTGCTATAATATCTATGTTTTACCAAAAAAATTTAAAATTTAAACAGCTCCTTCTGGGTGTTGCAGTTTCTTTGTCAATTAGTATAACTCTGCACGCATAACGATATAGTTTTTAAGAGATAATATTAGGAGATTTTACGTGCTTGTTCTTATCACTCACGATCATCACAAAATAATTTTTATTTGGTCTTCTAATTATACGATCCTCACGAAATGTTTGAACGAACATGCGCGTTATTATTCTACTACTGAATGCTGGATTTTAGATCGATCGAATTTCTAGTTTTGAAAATATTGGGAAAAATATCATAAATATTTCAAACGTGAATAACTTTTGAACCTATTTTGCCCATTGACGAAGTTAGCATTTAGACCCCAAACCGTCCCTGAAAGGTTCAAGGGCCTAGCTCTTTTCCTAATCGATCGAACAGTATTACTTTTGACTTTGATTTCTTCATCAGTGAGTCCAATCTAACAGTTTGAAACCTTTTTTGGCTAATATTTCTGAAATTACAGCATTTAGACGAAGCACGCTGGAACTAGCGCACAAAAATACAAACTGTAGCCACGAAAAACAACTCTTTGTTCTTTCTACCTGTTCTCTCTACCAACTGAAGTAAGAATAACATAACTCACGCAGAAAACTCTTGAAAAACGATTCAAATCTTAAATAAATAGGTTACAGTAGGTTAATTTGAAATCAAACTCTTGATTTCTAGCAGTTATTTACAATACAGAGAATTACATGGTCCTACATGATGTTTTTTCATTTCAGTACTGACGCCGTCATGCCCATGATTCCGCTAGGTCTGAAAGAAACGAAAGAAATCGACTTTCGTGAACCTTTCAAGGACTTTATACTGGAACATTACAGCGAAGACGCGGCCAAATACGAGGACGCCATCGTGGATTTTATGGACACGCGACAGGCAATGAGGACACCCCTGAGAGATTCCAGCGGTATTTCACTCCTTTTTCGCTACTACAATCAACTCTATTTTGTCGAAAGAAGATTCTTCCCTCCCGATAGATCCCTAGGGATATACTTCGAATGGTTCGATTCCCTTACAGGTGAGTAAACCGCCATAAAAATTGGCGAAAGTTTTCTTGTGAAATTTTCAATGCTTTTTGCCTTCCAATCGATGTTATCTGATCGCAACATGCATTTTTCCCCTGAAACAAAAGTTTATTTTTTTTAATCCAGGAGAATTCAGCCACTCATGAAAGAAGACGTAATTTTTTCGCTGAATCTCCGAATAAGGAGCCTGAAAATAAAATTTAAATTCAGAATTATTTCTGTAAACATTTCAGTATACTACTCTGTCAAGAAAGTACCGGGAATTTTCAATTAAAACAACATTTTCACATTTAATCGTCAAAATTTATTGGGTCGCCTTCAAAATAGGCTCCATTTGCTCCAATACATCTATGCCAACGGCACTTCCAATTATCGAAACCTTTTTTTAAAGGCGGTTTCCGGGATGGACTTTAGCTCTCGCGCCGAATTTTGTTTTATGGCTTCAATCGACTCAAAACGGTTGCCACGAAGGGGCAATTTTAGTTTTGGGAAGAGGAAAAAGTCGCAGGGCGCCAAATCCGGCGAATACGGTGGTTGCTGAAGCACGTTTGTTGAGTTTTTGGCGAGAAAGTCAGTCACAATCGTAGCTCGGTGAGAAGGCGCGTTATCGTCATGCAAAATCCATGAGTTGTTCGCCCACAAATTTGGCCGCTTCTTACGGATACGCTCACGCAAACGTTTCATAACGCCTAGGTTATACTCCTTGTTTACCGTCTGACCCTCTGGAACGAATTCGTAGTGCACCACGCCACGGATATCGAAGAAAACAATGAGCATCACCTTCATTTTCGAGCGGCTTTGGCGTGGTTTTTTTGGTTTCGGCTCATTTTTTGCCACCCATTCCGATGATTGCTGGCTTGTTTGCATATCGTACTCGTAGACCCAGGTCTCATCACCAGTTATAATGCGTTCCATGAATGTAGAATCGGAATTACAGCGATCCAGCATGTCTGAAGCAACCTGTTCGCGATGACGTTTTTGAAGAAAATTCAGGTCTTTCGGTACGAGTCGTGCGGCCACCTTTCTCATGCCCAAAATATCAATCAAAATCATACGTGCGGACTCGTGGGATATCTTAAGATCATGTGCTATCTCTCTCAAGCTGGTACGACGGTTTTCCAGCACCCTTTCCTTAATTTTATCGACGTTATCTTCGATCGAAGCCGTCGATGGGCAACCACTTCACGACCGTCCTTGAAGGCTCTGTACCACTGATATGCACGAGTTTTCGATAGAACATTATCACCAAAGGCCTTTTGCAACATTTTCAATGCATCGGCACACGAAAATTCATTTGCAACACAAAACTTTAAACAAATTCTTTGCTCAACGTAATCACCCATAGTAAAAATCGGCACGCACTCTGACATCGACTGACTTAATCAGCTGTTGCAAACACACTAGTTGACAGATTCCGCTCAAGCTTGGCATAGTAATTAAGGACAGTGGTACCAACCTAGGAAAAAAAAATTTTAACTGCCTCATTGCCCCGCCAGATTTAAATCGATAATTCCCGGTACTTTCTTGACAGAATGTAAATCAAAAACCTTATACAAGTATAAAGATATTAGGAAAGTATCATAAAGTATATTATGCAATCAATATAAAATATTTTAAATGTCTAGGAAAAAACTTTTTTCTAATTAAAATTTGAATATCAAAACAGATTTAATCTGTTAGTCTTCTACAATTTTAATTTCAAAAAAATTTTTATTCAAAAAACTTTTAGAATTAAATTAATGTCTGAAATAAGCACCGCTTATATTCAATAGGCGTATATAATCAAAACTCAATATACAATGTCAAATGGAATAAATAAACCAACAAATATAAAAAAGTCATTTAAAATTAATAACTAAATATTTGAAGGAGACAAAATTTTGTTTCTGCTCTTACCATAATGAACTCTAATTCTTTTTCAAAACATAAAACACAACTTAAGGACTTCTCAAAAAATATAATTCATTCGAAATATTTAATATATTTAAATATTCAAATAAGTTAATTCAAAAATCTCTCAAAACATGCACTATATTATCAAAAAACAATTAGAATTCTGATAATCTCTTCATGGGCCCTAGATAATATTTAAAATATCAAAATCAACTAACAATCAGTATATAGAGTGTAACCGGGACTTGTTCAAAACAGACTAACATTAAGGTTTTCTTTAAAACATTGACATTCCATAATGAGATTTATTCAAGCCTAAATATAAGTACATATTATGTATAAAATAAAATAGAAAAAGGCTTTTTACTTGATAGAAGACTTAAATATTATCTAGGGCCGATGAAGAGATTATAGGAATTCTAATTGTTTTTTGAAGATACAGTGCAATTTTTGAGAGATTTTTTAATTAACTTATTTGAATATTTAAATATATTAAATATTTCAAATAAATTATATTTTTTGAGTCCTTAAGTTGTGTTTTATGTTTTTGAAAAAGAATTGGTGTTCATTATGGTAAGATCAGAAACAAAATTTTGCCTCCTTCAAATATTTATTAATTTCAAATGACTTTTTTTATATTTGTTGGTTTATTCATTCCATTTAAGATTGTATATTGAGTTTTGATTATATACGTCTATTAAATATAAGCGGTGCTTATTTTAGACATTAATTTAATTCTAAAAGTTTTTTGAATAAAAATTTTTTTCAAATTCAAATTGTAGAAGACTAACAGATTAAATCTGTTTTGATATTCAAATTTTGTTATATTTCGTCTTTCAAGTGAAAAGCCTTTTTTCTATTTTATTTTTTCAAATTATTACATTCTGGCAGAGTTTTTCTTTTTTCAAAAGTAAAATTACCACTTCGTGGCACCAATTTTCAGTCAATAGGAGACATATTGGCCGTTCTGGTCCAACTCCTTTTGTTATCTTTCTGATAGTAGCATAAAATTTTTGGTCTTTGCTGCCTGGTGATTTCTGACCTCTTCATTTGAAGTGAAGGTTTTACCTTCCAAAAAATTTTGCAATGACCGGAACAAATAATAATTCAAAGACATCAGATCTGGAGAATATGGTGGATGTGGCAGTGCATCCCATTCAAGATGTAAAAGCTATTGCGAGTGACCAAATTTGTGTAAGTTCTCGCATTATCTTGAACACTACACCTTTTCTGCTGATTAATTCTGGCCTTTTCTGTTGAAGCGCATCATTCAGTTTGTCCAGCCGATGACAGACTGCATCACCTTTTTTTGGTGGATATTGGCTTTCGAAATGCTTTGAGCTGGTTCATCTTTTTTGCTTCATGATCTCTTGCGTTTGACATTGTTTTATACAACTCATTTTTCGACCCCAGTAACGATGCGCTTCAAAAATGGATCATTTTCGTGACCTCTAAGAAGCGAGTCAGAGACGTCAACGCGACAACACAAATTTCTTTCCGTGAGAATATGGAGAACCCATATATCAAGCTTGGAGGTTAAACCAAAGCTTTTCAAGTATGCTCTAGTATTTTCAATGAAATTTCGGTGATTTTTCGAGACAAAGCCGCTGTATGTGGTCGAGTCTCGTCTTTTTCTTCGTCAGGCCAGCTTCACCTCATCAAATTGTTTGTAATAATATTCCTTCGTGAATGTTGTTCATGAAAGAAATCAATAAGCAGTACGCCTTGACTGTCACAAAAAACAGTTGGAATTCTCTTTCGAAGGATGTCTCCATACTTAGATTCTGGAGTGTAAGGATGCAACAATGTCTAATCACTGGTGACAATATGACTTAACAATCATCATCCTCTTTTCGATATCGCGTTATAAAAATTTCACACACGGTAAGACGGTGCGCTTTGTGATTTTCCGTTAGTAGGCGGTGAACCCATCTTGCCGACAGTTTTCTATAACCCTACTCATTAGAAGTACTACTTCTGCAGCAATTTCATGTACTGCAAGTCGCCGGTCAGCTTTAATAAGCTCAAAGATCGCACAAATGTTGTGTCAGTAAAATTTGTTCGCGGTCGGCTGGCATGACTCATATTTTTTACCAAGTATTCCAAATCTCAAAAACAAGGAAATCATGTATCAGTTTTTGTTTGGTATATTCCCTATCGAAAATATTTCGATTTGGATATAAGTATAACTACTTGAAGAAAGTCAATATGAAGTTTAATACATTACTCAAAACTGTAAATATACAGGAAATGCTCCATTTATAAAAACTTGCTTTTCATTTTTTGGTGGCTGCATTTTAGAACACCTTATATAGAACTAACAGAAATCATACTTTTATTTCAGAATCCTCAAAAATCACTTCATTTTATTTTGAGTTCTATCATTGTTTTCTAAAGTCCATTTGTTGTCCAAAACAATTAGGAATCAGATACTACCTGATGAACGGTAACAAAACAAATATAAAGGCAAAAATTAAAAATAATTGGTGATTACATGATATTATATTCATGGTATGAATCTTCAAAATATTTATATCCATGTTTTCCATTTTCAGGTGTGCCATCTTGTCAACGTACCGTTGCCTTCGAAAAAGCTTGTGTGCTATTTAATATAGGTGCTGTATATACTCAAATAGGTGCTAAACAAGACAGAAGTTCCTCCAAAGGCCTTGATGCAGCTGTAGATAGTTTTTTGCGAGCAGCTGGAACCTTTAGATATATTCACGAAAACTTCACGAACGCCCCATCTATGGATCTTGGTCCAGAGATGCTGGAAATGTTGGTTCAACTTATGCTGGTAAGTATCTTTCATAATATAATGGCCAGCATTTGAAGAATATAATTTGTTTTATCCAGATATTCGAATATGGAAATTGTGTCGTACCACGGTTTGTTTACCGCTGTAGTTTGCTTATTAGTTCAATATTTTAAAACAATAAACAATTGCAAGTTAATTAATCGCAAGGGTTAATAACGATAAGTTTTGTAGGTTGTATTTAATGTAGGATAATGGAGATTTTAACTTAAAGAGCACTTGTATGTAGTTATCTCGATGATGAACTAGCTCTGTTTATCTAATAAAGTAAACCAACGAAAACGATCAGGAATTGAAGTAAAACTCGAACACTTACAATAGTTATATTTTAGTATCGCTATATATGATAACAAGCTTAAATAATGACAATGTAGATTACTATGTTTATAGTAACCGCGATAATCTTGTTTGTAGATATAAACGATACAAATGACCACTAGTGCAGTAATGGTGCGATATCTTGGACCTTAAGGTCTCAAATAATGAGATTGACTATAAATGACTTTAAAGTATATTAAAGAAACTGAATGCATCCCTTCTAACAGAAAGATGGAAATAAACGAAATTGATTGGAAGGCATATTTGTGGTTGAACTGAATGAATAAAATAAACTTTATCATTAGTTATATAGAAAAAGGATAGAATGAAATAGATCATAATTCCGAATGCTATGTTGAATATAGCTGTGTCGGTAAAAATAGCTGTGTAGGTTTATTAACCTACAGCTAAATATAGCTGTGTGGGTAAATATAGCTGTGTCAGTAAATATAGCTGTGTCGTTGAATATAATTCAAAGGCAAATAAATATATCAAGAGCTCTAAAGACTTTCCATGTTTTCTAAGGGTCATATAACAAATAAGTTAAAATGTACGAAATCCAATAACACTCTAAAGTTCTAATGACACGCTGAAAAACTGATTGAAATTATCAACATGGAAAGATTTACGTATGGCTTGACCCATAAGAAAATAATGAATTATATCTATCGGAGGCAGTCCCGTCTTTAAATTTTTGTGAATCGTATACAACTACTTATGCGGTCGAAATCAAATTTAACATTTAGATGTTTAATGATGACAGGAAAATTTATGCCAAACTTTATCTGAATCGGCAGTTAGTGTATAAACTCAGCCTTCGATTGCACAAAGACGTACAAGTTCTCGATATTTATTATTTTATAGATTCTAGTCTAAATAAAATATAGTTTTCTTCCAAAACTGATAAATATACAAAAACTCACATTTGCAATATTCTTAAAGGCCAGTTATTACAATAATACTATTTCGAAATACACATTCCAGAGCTTTCAGATTTCAGGTATAATGTGAAGTGGGGAAACCACTTACGGAATAAAATTATTTTTGTCCTTATGTTAGAAAATTATAAAAAATATAGGTTATTCAGGAGCTCAAAAATATATATAGATAAACAGGGTGTTCCATTTGAAATAAAGAGAACGTGCTGGACTTGCACGAATCACTCTATATTTTTAAATTTATGCTTAAAAAACGCACCATTCAATTTGAAAGTTGAAGTGTCCCAGTATTTTTTATAATTGCATTATAAAAAAGCAATTATAAATAATCCACACGACACGAAGAATTCTATTCCATAAGTGGGTTCCACACTGTATACATACAGGTGTTCCAGAAGTCGACGTCAAGTCATCAGAAAAATATTCAAAAAAATCTAAGTCGTGTACTTTTCAAATCATATTGCATTTTTTTATTATTCGAGAACACCCTGTGATAATTTTTGAACTCCTGTTGCTACAATTTTTCACTTTCTTCAAATTTTATTTTTCCTATATTATCCCGAATAGTGCTTCTGTAACTTGTGATCTTCAATTCTAAGCTAATTACTCCAGCTTGGAAAATAATGTCACTTTTTGCCAAACCAAGTATTCAAAATTAATATTTCGCACAACTTTAACTGACTGTACTAAAAAAAAATTGTACTACATCATAGTTCAAAAATTAGCGCATTGATTATGGATTCTAAAATGGTAAAACACTATTTCTTAGATGGGTCAAAAAAACGGTCTTTCTTGAAGAAACACTTCGAACTTTCTAAAAATGATTCTACTGCATCCAATACTTTAAGAATCTTGTTTTAATGAGATGGGGTGAATTCTTCCATAAAGTGTAAATGAGACAGATAGTGACGCCACTATTAGGTATTGGCACACGTAAACGCAATACAGATCAGTACTCTACGCCCCTTGGTCTACTGCGCATCTTTGCGTATTTGTCGTGTTATTTGTGTACTTACGACTTTTGGCTTCGTTTATTAGATTTGTGTGCTTGTGATTTTGATCTCTTCACGACGAACTCTGATTTTACCTGGACTAACCTGTGATTGTGTATTGCCATCATGTCTTTGTATACCACACAGGAATATGCAACATGCACCTCATTTATGGGGAATGCATATGTAACACTAGTGCAGCTCCGAGAATGTATCGCGAGAGATACCCTAGTGCTGATCGTTATCCAGATCATCGAGTTTTTACGAATGTGCACCGTCTCCTCTTCACAGCGGGCCGAATTCCAAACAAAGTGCATGGTGAAGGAAGAATTTCCTTACCTTACGACGATATTCTGCTCAAAGCAGTTGAGGAAAATCCAAATACTTCGCTACGTGAAATTCAGCGAAGCACAGGAGTACCCAAAAATACAGCTCACCAACTATTGAAAAAACATAAGCTCCACCCATATCATGTAAAGCGAGTACAAGCTCTGTTACCTCGGGATTATGAATCTCGGGTTTCGTTTTGCCAAACCATGCTACAAAAGAAAAATTTTGTGGTTGGATGAATCCGAATTTGATGAGACAAGATAGATCTCAATATCGTTTTAAAGTGAACATGTGGACTGGAATTTTAAACGGAAGAGTCATAGGACCTTTTGAGTTTCCAGAGGTTTTAAATGCTGAAATTTATTTAGATTTTTTACGAAATCAGTTGCCAAATGTACTTGAAGACGTGCCACTTAGTATTTACAGAGAAATATGGTTTCACCAAGATGGCGGCTCAGCGCACTATGCCCTCTCTGTTAGAGAATATTTAAATGAAAAATAACCGGGGAGATGGATAGAGCGATCTAGTACAATCTCGTGGCCAGCCCGTTCACCTGATTTGAATCCCTTCGATTTTTGTTACTGGGGAGCAGTGAAGGAAAAAATTTATTCAAAACAGATTGAAAATGTAGCTGAGCTTCGGGAGAAAATTAGGGAGACAATGCAATTCGTCAATAACGGAAGATTCGCCCGTCTGATATCCTGATCTTTTTTAAGAAGATGTCGGGCATGTATTGCGGCTGAAGGGGGGGAATTTGAACATCTTCTGTGAATTTATTAAATCTTGTCATAAAACGAAACTGAATTTCTCTAAGAAAAAGTTTTTTGTGTCCCATCTAAAAAAGAATGTAGTTAATGTTATAGCATTTCAGGATCTTTATTAAATGTGCTAACTTTTGAAGTAACTTGCCAAACTGATGTAGTATATTTTTTTCAGTACAGTCAATTGAAGTTGGGCGAAATTTCAATTTTGAATACTTGGTTCGGCAAAAATTGGCATTATTTTCCAAGCTGAAGTAATTGGCTTAGAATTGAAGATTACAGGTTACAGAAACACTATTCGGGATAACATATGAAAATTAAAATTTGGAAAAAGTAAAAACTTGCAGCAACAGGAGTTCAAAAATCATCACAGGGTGTGCATTTTATTGGATAAAAGAAAGTGCAATATAATTTGAAAAATACAAGACTTGTTTTTTTTTAATTCTTTCTAATGACTATTATGGCTTAACCTGTTACCTAATTCCGGCTTGGCGTCGACTTCTGGGACACCTGTATATATTATATAGGTGTTCTTTTCTATCAAATACATTTTTATAGTAGAAATGGAATACATCCAGACAACTAACATAGTCGATAATAATTTTTGACACACACAAAGATTGAACACTGGCTTTTGTTGCGACATTCTTGAAGGCCATCTCTTCATGTATTCTTCATACAATGGTTGCTTACCATGATGATGAAAAGCACTAAATTCAAAGACCTAATCATTTTTATTTTCATCCACAGGCACAAGCCAGGGAATGTCTCCTAGAAAAATTAGAACTTCAGTCAGAAGAAAAACGCTCAGTGGATATATGTTTCGACCTTGCTCAGGAAGCTTCCCAGTTATCGGAATGCTACAATCATGTACACCATCTAATTTCCCATGAGGCAGTTCACGATTATGTCCCTTATAGTTGGATATCACTAGTCATGGTAAAGAGAGAGTACTACTGCGCAATGGCTCATTTTCACGTAGCAAAGGGGGTGCTTCACAAGGATGCTGTTAAAATGTCGCCTGCCACCAGAGAAACACTGCAGTTTTTGCATGTCGAAAGTGCCTCCACCCAATTAGATATAAGGATACCAAAGGATGATTCTGAAAGAAGACTGTTAGGTATTTAACATTCTTCACTGCTATGAGCATTTGTAATGTTTTTACTCATATCTATCTCTTCGTCTTAACAATCGAATGCACTAGTTTTCTATTTGTGTCAGGTCTTTTCCCCTTGTTATACTGGAATTAAAAATCTTCCATTCTAACTGTGATAGTACTATAAATTTCAAAAATTAAATATAGAATCAGTATCAACTCCGTATCGATCATATTGGACTTTTCGTTCTTCGAAAATATTTTTGATATTATATTTTCTTCAGGGAGAACACACCTGAGGGAAGCTCTCGTTTTGCAAGAAGAATGTCAAAGGCTACACCGTATGTGCAGAGAGTTGAGGGGCAAACAAGCTCTCACCTTGGTGCTACGTAATGCCCATCGAGTCACATTACAAGCATACACTAAAACAGAAAGTGAAGATGATTTCAGTGACATGTTGGATCCTCCTAACATACAGCGTAAGTATTGAATTCATTTCGAAATATGGATCAGGGTATTGAACTTTTTCGATATAGTAATTAAAATATTGCAGTTCAGGAACTCGAAATTTTCGGATGAATATCCTTAATATTTGACGAAATGTTTATCGCAAGATATAATAACATTCAATCTTTGAAAATATTCTACATATTTCGCGATAAAGTGATGAAAATTGAACTGATACATATTAATGAAACACACGTTTCTAATTCATTAAGTATAGATAAAAACATGAGTTCCACTAATTAGTTGATTGAAAATTGAATTTTTGAACATTTCAAAGATTTATCTTTCACAAGTCAAAAACACTTGTTTTCTTCAGTATACCATTCTTTACAACTATAGTCCGTCTAGAAAGTATCCGGAATTCATTATTTTTCATAATATCAATAAACTTCTTTTTTGTAATATTTTAAGACAAAAGTAATGTATAAAATAGGTTTGTGCAGATAGTCGGCTATGGTCAAAATTGCATGGCAACACTATTTGTCAAATATTGTTGATTGTAAACAGGTATACAATTTATGAAATAATATCGCAACTAGAAAAAAACACAGGTAGAATATTTGTATAGAAAAGGTTTTCGAAACGTTAAAAAATTAGTGCAATTAACTGAACTGGGAAAAAGTGCTGTATATGAGACAATACAGATGATAAAACATGGCATGGAAATAAGAGATAGACCAGTTTCAAGAACACCGCGTTAGATTAAAGGAAACAATTTAAACGCTTTATTGGCCTTAGGACGACACAATCCACGTCTGGGGTTTCGCAAATCTGCTAACAGATTTGAAAATCAACGAAATGTAAAAGTATGTCCAGAAACCGTCCGTATGTCACTGTAAAGACAAGGCTACATATCAAGAAAACCAGAAAAAATCCCTATAATGACACCTTTACAAAAGGAACGAAGAACAGAATTTTGTTAACGTTTTCAAGAAGATAATTTTAATAATGTCTGATGAAAGTCGTTTCTAACTTAATGAAAATCCTATCAAACAACCTGTTGCTGTTCAAGTTATTAAATTTCCCACCAAAATAATGGTTTCGGGAGCAATATCTCAGCGTGGTGTATAGTTGATGGTAACATTAACAGTGTAAAGTATTGTGGCATTCTAAACGATTTTCTCCTTGAAGCGGCGCATGCTTTATATCCAGAGGAGTTGCGTTTTCACCAGGATAATGCAAGATGCCATACTTCGGCCTATACTCAAGCTTGGATGCAAGAACACCAAGTGACAACCATTTCATGGCCAGCAGCTTCACCAGATCTTAGTCTCTTTGAAAACATATGCGGACTACTAAAGATTAAAGTTGAACGAGTAGCGCCACGAAATAAAGAGGATTTAATTCAGTCAGTTTTACAGTCCTGGACTACCACCACCCAAAATTATGGAGGTGATCTAGTTTCGGGTGTACCTCGACGTTTAGTCAAGTGTTTACAGTTAAATGGAGGTTGTGTAGTTAAATAAGATGAATACTTTGTTATAATTTTATAATAGGAATAATAATTTGTTTTTTCCGGATACTTTCAAGACGGATAATAGTTTAGTGGTTTTTGCAATTAAAAGAATTTACTTAATATAGTGAAATGACATGTTATATTTAAAGCTGACTTGCAGGCCATCATCAAGGCAAAAAATGTTTGGATTCAATAAGCTTTGGTTGAATCAGTACGAATATTGGATGGAGTAGTCCGTTACTTTGTGATAGTTCATTTTTAATAATGGAATAAATGGAATTACTTTGTTTACTATCACTATTTTATTTGAGGATACTGTGACCCAAGTTTCATAGATTATACTACATTTTCAAACTGGTGTATATCAAGTTGTTGAGGAATTATATATCTTTAAGGGAGGCTTCGGTTGATGTAAGACTTCGAAAAGTGGGGAGGCCCACAGGTCTCTGTCTGCTCGTTTAATAGTTTTATTGCCGGGTTCCAGGAATTCTTGTAAATTTCTATTGATTCCAAGATATCTAGTTTCTTTCCTTTCGGTTCGACATGTAGGATTTCAAGATTATCTAATTCTGGGAAGGTATGGTTAGTTTCGAAGAAATGTTTCGCAAAATTAGAATTTTCTTTTCGGTTCTTGAAAGATGCTTGGTGTTCTTTGAACCTTATTGTGAAAGTTCCCCCGGTTTGTCCTACATATACACTACCACATTCATTACAACTCAATTTATAAACTCCTGAATTGTTAAGCCGGTTGTTTTTGTCTTTAGTATTAAAAAATAAATTCGAAATTCTATGTGAAGGTGTAAAAGCTATTTTTATATTGTTTGCTGAAATTATTTGAGCTATTTTTTGTGGTTTTGGTCCAAAATATGTTAGTTTTATAAATTTTTTGTCATTTTTTTCCGTTTTTATAGGATATATCTGTTTGAGGATTAGTTGCTTTTCTTTCCTCTGTATGAGTGAGTTTATAGCTTTTGTATCGAAATGATTGTTTTGGGCTATCTGTCTTATTGTATTTAGTTCCATTTCATGTGCAATCTTACTTGAGGGGATGGAGAAGGCTCTATGAATCATTGATTTATACGCTGAAAGTTTATGAGAACTTGGGTGATTTGAAAAATTTGAAATGTGTCTGTAGTTGTGGGTTTTCTGAAAATATCAAAGGAAAATTCACTATAACTCTGAATTATATGTCCAGAAAATTCATATGTATATATATATATATATATATATATACACAGGAAAGAAAAGCAACTATTCCTCAAACAGATATATCCTATAAAAACGGAAAAAAATGAGAAAAAATTTATAAAACTAACATATTTTGGACCAATTTCACAAAAAATAGCTCAAATAATTTCAGCAAACAATATAAAAATAGCTTTCACACCTTCACATAGAATTTCAAATTTATTTTTTAATGCTAAAGACAAAAATAACCGGCTTTACAATTCAGGAAATTATAAATTAAGTTGTAATGAATGTGCTAGTGTATATGTAGGACAAACCGGGAGAACTTTCACAATAAGGTTCAATGAACACCAAGCATCTTTCAAGAACCGAAAAAAAATTTCTAATTTTGCGAAACATTTCTTCGAAACTAACCATACCTTCCCAGAATTAGATAATCTTGAAATCCTACATGTCGAACCGAAAGGAAAGAAACTAGATATCTTGGAATCAATAGAAATCTACAAGAATTCCTGAAACCCGGCAATAAAACTATTAAACGAGCAGACAGACCTGTGGGCCTCCCCACTCTTCGAAGTCTTACATCAGCCGAAGCCTCCCTTAAAGATATATAATTCCTCAACAACTTGATATACACCAGTTTGAAAATGTAGTATAATCTATGAAACTTGGGTCACAGTATCCTCAAATAAAAAAGTGATAGTAAACAAAGTAATTTCATTTATTCCATTATTGGATCAGTACGAATCAACAACGTATTGAATTAGTTGATAAACTGTGTTTTAAGGAATTGCCTCCCTTCTTTCAAATTTCACCACACGCCAATGCAGAATTTTGTCGATAATATCTTTAGAAAATGTCCCAGTTTTAATATAGAAAACTCCATTCCCAAAACCTGAACAATAGCATCGTAAATTCATATTGTAGATCTAGTGAAGGCACATAATGGATCCTTCTCCTTGTGAAAATATGTATGAACATCTCCTTTATCATTTCAATTTCCACAGCGGCCACCAAATTTCAACTGAATCTCACGCCTCCTGACTTCGCCCAATACCGAGTCAGCGACCTTTTCAAATCCCTCGGGCCCATAGCCATCTTTTCAGCGAAGAGGCACTGGACGGCGCCTAGATTAATACAACTCCACAGGGGAAGGACTACGGAGGGATTCGGTTTCTCGGTAAGAGGCGATGCTCCCGTCATAATTGCGATTGTGGAGAACAATTCCCTGGCAGAAGTAAGTACATGTGTTAAAATTTATGGGTCTTGTGAGGTTGTCCGGAAAGGCTAGCTCTCGACCAATTCATTAAGTGGGTAGGGAAGACTAAAAATTCACAACCTCCCTTGCATATTAATGGTTTGAATAGAATAATGAAATGACTCTGTTTTCTATCACTTTTTATCAAATAATACTGGTCGACAAGACCGTTCTAGGAAAACTATTCCTAAAGCCCTAACACATATCACTTTTCAATAACTCAATAAGACCATTTTACATTAGCAAGTAGTCAACTTTTTGAGGGGACGGTTAAAATGGATGCATTTCATAACAAGAAGAGTACATAAACTGTGTTGTTCAAAATATTAGACCTTAAATTAAGATTAAAAATCAGTTTTCTGTTGAGTGGTTCCCTGTGTGTAGATAAGAAAGTGTTTTTCGTCGCAATTGCAAAATCTCTCCTGAAAAAAATTTGTTATATTTGTGGTGAATTCACAAGCCACGCCATTTTTTGAAAATGATAAAAAAGCCTTCTTCCAATATTTTGGTGTTTTAATTGGAGATCAAGACAAGCAGTGGGGTTCCCATGTGTGCTGTGTTAGTTGTAGCATACTATTGATACAGTGGGTGAATGGGAAAAGAAAAAGCATGCCTTTTGGAGTCCCTATGGTATGGCAAGAATCCACCAATCATTTATATGATTGCTTTTTTTGCCTGACAAAGACTGGAGGTTATTCCAAAAAGGGGAAGCACAAGATCGACTATCCAATTTTGCAGTCTCCAATACGACCTGTTTCTCATAATGCAGTTTTACCAGTACGGATCGCACCTTTAAATCCGCAAAATGTTGTTCTAACAACATAGATCAATCTTGAATATATAGTTGATCTGTAGTTCGAAGCTTAAGTCTTTTAACACGTGAGTGATGTAGGTTATGTTTTTGATTTTGATATTTGGAATATTGAAAAAGGGCTGAAGACGGGATTATCTAGAATTATATTTTTTTTTTGAAGATATAGTGCACATTTTTTAGAGATTTTTTAAATAATTTGTTCGAATATTTAAATATATTAAATATTTCAAATAAATTATATTCTTTGGGAAGTCCTTTAAGTGTGTTCATGTTTTTATAAGGCAGGTAGTATTTCTTAAAGATAAAACCAGAAACAAAATTTTGTCTCCTTTGAATATTTATTTATTAATTTTAATTACTTTCGTATATCTGTTGGGTTATTTATTTCATTTGACATTGTATATTGAGTTTTGATTATATACGTCTATTAAATGTGAGCGGTGCTTGCTTTAGATATTAATTTAATTCTAAAAGTTTTTTGAATAAAAAATTCTTTTGAAATTAAAATTGTAGAAGATAAACATATTTCAATTTGATTTGATATTCAAATTTTAAAAGTTATAGTAGTTTTAGTGGGACTTCAGAGAGGATTCACAAAATATCGCTGTTTTCTTTGTCTTTGGGACAGCATTATATAACAAAAATTTGGTCAGAAAGAAGTGTTTTTATACCGGGATCTCAAAATGTCAAGTTTAGACCTCTTGTAAACCCCAAAAATATCCTTCTGCCTCCTTTTCACATTAAACTTGGACTGATGAAAAACTTTTTGAAGGCTATGAATAAAGATGGTGATGGATTTAAATACTAAAAACAAGTCTTTTCCAAGTTAAATGATGCCAAATTAAAGGAAGGCATTTTTATTGGACCACAAATCAGAAAATTGCTGGAGAGGAGCTTAGAGCATGGAACTCATCTGTTAGTGCAGAGAGGATTTTTTGGCAACAATATGGATACAAAGTACTAACACTTAGTTAACTATTAGATGCCTACAAATCGCTTGGTGCCCGAATGTCATTAAAAATTCATTTCGTTCATTCACATCTGTCATTTTTTCCTGAAAATTGGAAACTGTCAGTGACGAAAGATTCCACCAAGATATTAGGACTATGGAAATTCGCTATCAAGGACGATGAGATTCAGCCATGATGGTTGATTACTGCTGGTGTTTCAATACAGAAGATATGACCCCTCATAAAAAAAGAGTATTTTGAGTCAATATTTTTAATCTGTTTGTCTTTGTTAAATGTAAGGTACGTTTAGTAGGTGTGAAACTAAATTAAATCGATATATACGTTTAAAAATTCTGAAATCACTTTTTTTCAATACACATCAGATATTGTTACATTAAATATGATTCTATAAATGTAACAAGAAATCCTTCTTTGTTTCAACTTTTCTTTCTCATTTTCGTATTTGGATACGCCTATTCTACCATAATATGCTATTCAGCTTTATGTTACAATCAAAAAAATTTTTTTTTGTCGGCCAATGTAATTTTTATAGACACTCCTGTTTCCTAGTGTCAATACGTTTCAAACTGTGGATTGCTAGTTATTAAAAGGTAATTAGATTCGAGGCTTCGACCTATTGAGACTCAATTAACTATATTGAAATATAACAAATGTGTCTGAAAGAAAATCCTCAAAAAATAATCCAATAATAAAGCGGAAAATCAGAGAGGTACAAATCACCATGTTTGTTTTTAAATGAGTTAACGTCATATGCATTCACGACCTCCGTTGGTAGACGATTCCACACTTCGGAGATTCTGTGCGACAGAAAACTGTACCAGTTCGGTGTTTTGAACGTCTCTTTAACGAGTTTGAACTTGTGAATCTAGTAACAGTAGAGCTCAGTGGCAACATTTGCGATATATAGACTCCGAACAAATCGTGAAAAGCTCTATATGTTACGATGAAATCTTCACAAAGCCGACGATTACTGAGAGTTGGCCGAAAAAAAGCAGGAGTTATGGAACGATGCCAACCATAGGGCACTCTTGAAGCAAACTGTCTCTAGAATGCTACCAAACAGATCCCGCAAATTATAAGAGTGGTGGGATTTAAGTTTTGTATAGCGAGGAACAAGATGGAATATCCAGGCTTGAAAACGACTTATAAATTAGGTATAGCACCTTTTTTGCCTCAAATGTGATTGCAGTTGTACAATCAGACCAGGTAAGAGTTCCATTTACAGTTAAACTCAACCCCACATTGGAATCCGTAGACTTAATCAAAGGGTTATCCAAATGATACAGTAGGAGTGGGTTTTTCCCAAAAACTCTTCCCTTAGAAAAATTTAAAGGTATGACTTACATTCATTTGAAACGACCGCCAGGTTGCCCTGTAAAGTTCCGTGGTTAGCCGTGGGAATCGCGTAGGACTTCAGATCGTCTGCGTATTGAGAGCAAATAGACAGAACTATAGAAGGATAGGTGGCTGCTTAAATTAGAAAAAGGGTTGGGCCTAAAACTGCCCCCTAAGGCATTCCACTCTAAACTAGCATGACCATTGAAGTATTATCAGACACCTTTACTCGAAAATGCATACCCCTGAAAATTATTCGGATCTAGTTGAAAAATTTTCTTTTCGTCTCGAAATATTCAATTTTGCGCAAGAGCGAGCCGTTGAAAAGGAACTCGATTAAATGCACAGAAGATCTCTAAATAGAGAACATCAAAAGGCGCCTACCATCTTCTAATGGATGTTTATTTTCCTGAGAACTGCGAGAAAAGAAGAATTTCAAAGGTCGGTCTTTTAATTTGAGAGGTTTATGCAGAGTTATTGTGGCACTTGAAGATCTCTATTTATTCATGGATATCCAGTTTTTTTTCCTTTCGGTTCAAGATGTAGAATACAAGATTATTCTAATTCGAGAAAACATGATTGGTCTAGAAAAAATGTTTTGCGAATTATCTTTGCTTTGAATGAAGCATAATATTTCTCGAAGGTTTTCGTGAATTTTCTTTCCGTTTCTTCTTTATATATATACAGGATGTTTTCAAATACCCAATTGATAGTAGGAGGCAAAATAAACTGATCAAAATAAACTGATTCGCCAAAAATTGCTTATATAAAATTTCAAGGAGACAAAGTTGAAAAAACTGTCAAACTAAATTCGATATCCTCAGACAATTTCGAATTCGGTCCTGTTACTCAAGACTTCAAGCCATAGAGATATTTCCTCTATTCTTTAAACGCTATTGTGATTGGATATATTATGTCAAATCACTCAAATCTCAGTTCAGTGTTAACAAACAAGCCAGTGGGAATTAAGGCTATTTTGACTTTCGTGAATTCATTGAAAAATAGCGCATATTTATACAAAAAATGAAATATTTGTAGGGTTCAAATAAAATGCAGCTGAAAGATATCCCTTGGAAAATCCTCGCTATCCGCGTTTATTGAATGCAAAGGTGAATACTTAAGCAATGTGAATTGGCGAGTATTCGAACTTCATTATTTTCAGTTTTATGATACAAGTATTTTCAAGGGTATTACTTTTCAGAATAAAACATAGACACAGCGTTCAAATTGACACATGCTGTTAATTGAGGTGTCGCCAGAACTAACAGAAATGGACTCAAATTGCTGGGTATCGAATTTAACCAAAAGTGCTTCGGGCTTTGTATAGGCGATTTCTTTTTTTGAATCGTCTATTTTGATGAGTTCTACCTTTGAAAGCATCCTGTATTCTATTGCAATCATGCATTCACAAAGAGGTTCCAGGGATATCAGGCGCATTCAACCACCGGAAACATTAACTAATTTCGTAAATCATGTCTACCAAAAATTAGATAATCTGGAAATCCCACATCTGGAACAGAAAGGTAAACAACTTATGAACATCTTGGAATCAACAGAGATCTTCAAACACCTAAATAAGCCTGCGATAAACCTACTAAATGACTGATGGACCTCTGGAATTCCCTACTCTCAAAAAATAAACATATCGGAGTAGAAAATCATCAGATATAACTTATAGTTCATAGTTGGAAAATGCAATAACAATATGAACTCTGATTACTGTGAACCTATTCAGTAAAAATTGATAGAAAACAAAGTAGTTTTTTCATCGAAAATGGCCTTTCCAAGTTGTTCTGATCTAGGAAATATTCTATTCAACCTATAACGAAAACTTAAATTCAAAAGATTCGGGAATCAACAGAATTGCGATGATTCTAAGGCAACTTACTGTGGGATTTACAGAAATATTTGTTCTACTTGGTGTGAAAGCTAGAGCTGGATAACTTCATAACTTGACGTGCAATCAGACAGGATTAATTGTTGTTTTGCTTCGACTCCCACTTATGTAATAATCGCTTCTATGCATCAGATAAAAATTCGATAAGCTTTATTCTATTACTTTTCCGACAACCTCAATACCAAAAGATAGTCTTCAAACTTGAACTATACTTTTTTGTTACCGAAATCTTTAATTTCTATCTGAATGTTTCAGTTTGGTGGTGTGAAAGAAGGTGATTTTATAGTGGCAATTGGCGAAAAAGATGTAAAATGGGCATCTCACGATGAGGTTGTATCTCTAATTAAGACTGCTGGAGATGCCCTCAGCCTCAAACTTGTGACTCCTATGGATCGTAATTACCTGAAGGTAAGCTATCAATCTCTATTTATAGTGTTGTATTGCATTATTCTTTATGTGAAGTATCAATTGAAATTCATACATTTTTTTTTAAAGCGTGAAGCTCTGAAGTGAATGGGGTGTTATGAGAAAGCTTCAACCTCTTAATTCGGAGACGGCGTTTCGTTCCGAAGTTGCGCACCTGAACTCTTCAGATAGGCGTGATGCGCATATTTGCCTATGACGCCAGTGACCTTGATCCACGTCGAAACGTCGGTTGTCGGAACGCTCTCACTCTGCCATACTTGAACCGGGCGGGACGGTTAGCTCGGCATTCAGAAAGCGGTAGTGTCCTTTATAGGCTACGCCGAAAAGCTGCAGCAGAGCAGAATAGTATTCTGGGCGAAGAAGGTCGCTGCACACTTCCCCTCCAGTGAGCATCGATAGAGTCATGAAATTGGGCGTCGGAATGTGGCAGGAAATAGTCCGCTGCTGGGCTGAACGCGGTGTCATTACCAGCGGGGCTACTGTGGAATGAAAATAGAAAAGATACCTCGAAATGATGGAAGGGATCGGATCGTCTGGGTGGTTCGCTCTTGAAGCAAACCCTACTCACGTCGGGGTCACCTATGAAACACGAAAATGAATGGGGTTCTTATGAGGAACCTTCTACCTCTTAATTTGTAGGCGGCGTTTCGTTCCGAAGTTACGCACCTGAACTCTTCAGACAGGCGTTATGCGCATGTCTGCCTATGACGCCAGTGACCTTGTTCCACGTTGGAACATCGGTTGTCGGAACGCTGTCACTCTGCTCTACTTGAACCGATCTAGGACGCCCTGGACAGAACACAGTCCGCCGTTGGGCTGGACGCGATGCCATCTTCAGCGGGGTTACTGTGGAACGAAAGGAAGGTTACCTCTGAAATTAGGATGGAGCAATTAGGGACTCCAATGAATGAATGGGTTCGCTCTTGAAGAAAACCCCCCAATCACGTCGGGGTCGCCAATGGGGTTCTGAAGTGAATGGAGTGTTATGAGAGAGCTTACCTCTCAATTCGGAGGCGGCGTTTCGTTCCGAACATGCGCACCTGAACTCTTCAGATAGGCATGATGCACATGTCTGCCTATGACGCCAGTGACCTTGTTCCACGTTGGAACGTCGGTTGTCGGAACGCTTTCACTCTGCTCTACTTGAACCGCGCGAGGACGGTAAGCTCGGCATTCAGAAAGCGGTATCGTCCTCTTTATGCTACGACGGAAAGCTGTAGCAGAGCAGAGTAGAATTCTGGGCGAGGAAGGTGGCTACAAGCGATAAATGAAAATGATTTACAACTTGAGCTGTCCCCATAACACTTCTTGAGCATTACAGGTGGATTCACTAATAAAATATTGAGTTTGGCATTTAACGTTCGTCGGAATTCCTTTGTTGTGACGAGTATTCAGAGTTCTTTGAATAAGGTCCACTCAACCCTCTTCATCATTCAATTCTCAAGAGGTTGCTCTTTCGCGAATATAATTGAAATATGTCATTTAAGAGAAAATCAACATGTTTTAGGCTCACAAGAAATATCTAAGATTTCTGATTTTAATTGTGTCACGCTATATAATTATACTAGACAATATATTTATTCGAAAGTTGTAAATTAATCTTATATCCAAAAAGCCGCCTTTGGATGTGTCTGAACAATTTAATTTGTAATTATGTTACCTTGTGCAGTTACTTCATATCAACTTTTTTAGATTCTTAAAGAAATTTTTTCACGTACTGACGTTTCTGTCGAAAAATTAGGGATATTTGATTAGCACCTCTGAGATGAAAAGATGCTGAATAATCAAAAAATATTCTTATCAAATCCTTCTGAAGAATTTTATTGATTTTCTTTTGCAGCCATCCAAATCCAACAAAGGCTCCCTCTCAACACACAGCAGTAGTTCCGGAGTCTCAAGTGGAATGTCTAGTCCCTCGGGATCTATGGCCCAACACAACTCCAACGGAAAAAGGCTTCACTGGAACCCTTTCAAACGTCATTCTTCTTCCCGCGAAGGCAAGGACTTCTATGATAATGTGATACTGAGATGATCCAGATCTTACTCCAAACCGCTCTATGTCTACGATCTGCATGGGATGATAAAAATTTTCTGAGCAAAAACTGAATCGCGAATTGTGCCAAATCCAGACCCTGACCATAACACCAATCTTCTTATAGAATTTTTGACGAAGTAATTATTTAGAACGGTTTAGTGTAGACATTAAAAAATTACTGATATCAGAGCTTTTCATTTAATGACGTTCGAATGTAGAAAAAATCGGTAGATATTGTATTATATTCTTGAGCTATTTGAATATATGAGACCGAGAGTCTAATGTACTGATAGATAATAATATATTTATTAATATCTTTTTGAATTTATCATTCTTCTCCTTCACGAAATCTTTGAAAGAAGTTCTAAATACATCTAAAATATTAGATATATTGTGAGCAAACAGAGAGGAATGCTAATAAAAGGAAATATTGACAAGTACCTATTTATCGGGTGTTTATTTTCATTTCAATTTAACAATGATGAAGGTACATTTACGAAAGTTTTGAAGTTTTGAATAATAATGAATTTTGTAAATAGATTACAGGAAATTCATCTGCTGGTGAAATATTTTTCCTCTAAACTCTTCTATCGATATTACCTTTCGTTGGCATTCAATATTTTCCATTCAGCTTATCATCTGAAATACTCTGTATTTCAAGATTAAGCAATCTTTTTCTAGCATTTTTCTATAATCATCTTCATAATGTAGTTTGTAGATTTTCGCCAAATTGTAAATATAATGTTCCATATGAACTAAAGTTCCACTTCTTATATCAATCTTCAAATTTAGTCATATATTGTACAAGAAACAATTAATTTTTTTGATGTTGTTGAATTGTTATGTATAGTATTATTTATATGAATAAATATTATGGAATTGATTACTTTTTAATTAATTCAGGATTAGTTTTCCAATACTCAGCTGATGAAAATCTATAAATCAATAAATTGTTAATTTTAATTAGAAAGCAGCTATACTGACTGACAATAGAAATGTTACACCCAAAAGAAATATTATTTAATTAAATCAGTCCTCACTTAATGGGAATTTCTTTCAATTGAATAAAATAATAAAGAATATTTCCATAATTTTTTTTAACAACAATTGTTTCGCTATCACTGTGGCCTCTTCAGGTTTACATGTTGAACTAGTTAGTCTTAAAATCCGATATCTCACGAATGATGAATACGAAAAACGTATAGGAACATTTTTTTTTTAGAGAATGGATGATCTACAACTATTGTCGGGCCAATTTTCATGATAAAACTTACCGTTTCAAAGAAAAATGGAAAAACCTAATTTTTTCTATTTTTGAGCTTGAATAACTTTCTGCAGAAGTAGGATCGAAGAAGGTTTTTGATATTTCATTTTTAATGATTTATTTAACGCTTATACCAATTTTCAGCTTCATGCGAATTTTGGCTAAGTAATAACTTTTTTATTCGATCCATTCGGTCTTTACTTTATGGAAACTAATTCTAATTAAAAAATATATGAGACAGTATTTTAATTCCCACAAAAAAATTTTCTATTACGACAATTATTTCACCACAATGGCTTCTTCAGGTATATACATTCTACTGGCTGATGGTGTCCAGTGTAACCGAGTTTAAATACAGTGTTAAGTACGTGACAAAATAATGAAAGAATAAGTCATAAAAAGTCAATATGTTTATTGGAGTTTGCCGTTAAAAAATGCCATGAGGGAAAGTATTCAGTAAGGGAGCTTTGTCAACATCTGTTTGTTCATTCAAAAGGATTTAAGGTGCATTGTACCTGTTGATTTCAAGAAATTCTGAAAGTGTTAATCTAGAACTTTTGCTGTCGACGTAGATAATTTCATAGCAATTGTTGAAATTCTGCCTGAATTCCTTAAGATGATTAGCATATGTCGAATGTACGGAATCCGATATGTATCTCCTTTGGTCTTCTTGGATTATTTTCTTGAATGATCTACCTGTTTGGCCTATATATACTAAATGTCAATCGTTGCAAGTCAACTTGTAGACTCTATATTTATAATAAAATAAAGCTTCCCAAAATGTATTATATATGGCTTCTCCGTGAAAAAGTTTAAAGAGGTCCTCGATTGTCTTGCTGATCCTATCTCTCACCCCATAAACGATTGCTTCCAGCAGGGCAACTTTCCAGAAGAACTGAAGATTGCGAGGGTGATACCGGTCCACAAAAAAGGAAATCATGATTTATACGAGAACTATAGGCTAATATCTATCCTGCCAGTTGTCTCAAAAATCTATTTGATTCTCCTCAAAACTAGAATGGTCACATTTCTAGAAGAAAATTTGTTGCTTGGCAGTTTTCAGCATGGTTTCAGAGAGAGAAAATCTACTACCACAGCTTTGGTGCACATTGTTGAATACATCATGGAGGCATTGGATGATGCAGATGATGTGAGGCTAACCTACATGCATCTAAGTCAAGCTTTGATTGTGTCAATCATGAAAAGCTTCTGCATAAGGTGGATTACATTGGCATAACAGGGCCAGTTTTGAATTTGTTGGAGTCGTTCCTTAAGGATAGGTACCAAATTGTTGATATGGAAAGTAAAAGGACTTCCAAGATGAAAATTACCGCAGGAGTTCCCCAGGGATCTGTGCTCGGGCCTATTATTTTCCTCCTATATATCGATGACCTGATACACAACCGTTGGTGCAGATGATGAGACCCTTTTCGCTGACGATACAACATTTTTAAGTAGAGCCAAGGGCAGAAATCTACTCCTGAATAAATCACATGAAACAGTCAAAGATGCAATAGAATAGTTTAGTTCAAATGACATGAAAGTGAACGAAGAGAAGACTCTGTAGTTGATAGTGAGCACAAAACGTCAAGAACCAAAAATTATTTCTCTGCTTGGGGTTTCAATCAGCTGCAATTTAACTTGGCTGAAGCACATCAATGAATTGTGTCAAAGATTCTCAACAGCGTTATTTTCAATAAGAAGACTAAAAAACTTGTTCATAGAAAAAGAAGCGTTACTTACATATCATGCACATTTCCACAGCAGGATGAGCTACAGCATCAACTTATGGGGTGCATCTTCAGAGGCAGAAAGAGTGTTCCTGAAACAGAAAAAAGCTTTAAGATTAGTAGCGCGAGTAAACCAGGTCACTAGCTGTAGACCCCTCTTTATGAAATATGGAATACTTACCTTAACATGCTGTTATATCCTAGAATGTCTTATGTATATACACAAAAATCGGAATACTTTCCAGACACACTCAACGATTCACAGTCATGACACCAGGTATAGGAACAAATTTATTGCCCCAAGACATAGACTGCAGAGGACACAGAACACTCATCTATTTGATGGAATGAAAATCTGTAAATACTTCCACAATCCTTAACAACGCTGAATTCTACAACATTCAAGCGAAAAGTTGAAGCGATTCAGTTAGAATCGCTTTAACTTTTCGCTCGATGCAATGCACATTAAGTTAGAATGTGCATTTTACTCAATGGATGAGTTTATGAAGCACCAGTTCTAGTCATTAACTTTCTGTGTTTTAGTTCTTACTTTAGTGTAAGAGTTTGTTTTTTACTGATTGTTGTAAATTTTAACGTTGAAATATTTTATTTAGTATAAGATATTTACAATTTTTATTTTATGATGCACATTATCCTATATCTTTGACATTCCCTGTAAAATTTTGGAGGTAACTAATAAATTTTAATTTGAATTTAATATTTTCGTTATTTGTTCGATCCTTATTGTTTTTTATGTAATTACTGAAGATATTAATGATTTTAAAAGCTGCGTTGTAATTGAAACTATTTTTGAAATATTTAGCTAGATTTTCAGATAATCATTAACATAAGATAACGGAAATTATTTGTTTTGTTCTCTTTTATGATCGAGTATACGAGATTTAATGCCATGTTCTTTTGTTTATTGGTTACCATGTTGCCTATATGAAAGGGGTTGTTACCGTTGTTTAAAGCTATCTGTTCAATAATTTTTAATTCTTTTAAAAAGTTATCTGAATTCAGAGGGATATTCAATAGTTTTATTCACAAGACACCATCAGCCAGTAGAATGTAGATACCTGAAGAAGCCACATCGTGATGAGATATTTATTGTATTATAAATATTCTTGTGAAAATTGAAATACTGTCCCCTATATATTTTTCAATAACTTTTTTGTTTACTTTGACTGGACTGTATTAGCTATTCCGTGCGCATACTTAATAAAGTTAAATCGAAGAAATTATGAATGCACATCTGGAGTTTTCATTGAGGAATGAAGAAGGCGAAATATTGTCGAAACTGGTCACTCAGTTGATAGAAAGAATTAAAGATCAAATACTCATAAATGGATTGCTGCAAAATTCGAAAAATATAGACGAAATTCCTGTCATTAATAAATTTCAATCTGAAAAAGAAGATTTACTTGCCGATGTGAAGTTTCGTATTTAACACTCTGTTGCGGAATCAGATAAATAAGTCGAGAAAGAAATGTCGGAAATATTCAACTTGAAGAAGGTCCTGTACAAGATACAGATAAGAAAGATTAGTCGACGAAATCTGGGATAAATTTCAAGAAACCAAAAAGAATAAGAAGGAACATTGAAATCATTGATGTCGAATATTCATCAAAGGACGGTAGTATAAGTTTTAGTTTTTAGTAAAGCTAAGTTACGCTAGTACACTGTTCTTTTTGAAGCTAGGAAGTACAGTGGACTGAGAGACATTCGAGAATGGTTGCGTCCTCTATGTGGAATACCTTGAAATTGCAGTAAAAGCAGAGCAGGTCCCTGGGCGATGGGACTGGCAGGATTGGAAACTAAGGGTTGAAAGAGAAAAAAATAATTTTTGAACTATATTAGACGGATTTTCATGAAATGTAATAGATAAACTGACTAACCTACGAACTTGATCCACAGTATGAAAATTGTGAACGAATTGGTAAATTGTTGAAGAAGAATTCATGAATGATTTAGTTCCATTCAATCTATCCCTTTCAGTATATCCTATGCAAAGTTTCAGATTTTGATTTCTCTCTTAGAACCAGAAATTCTATTATTTGATGATATTGTAATCGAACTACAAATGTCTCTACGAATTCCTGTAAGTTTAATGTAATTATTTCAAATCATTTTCGCATCAGAATTTGGGATTATATTGAATATATTGGAAGGGATCAGATCCTCTGGGGGTCACCAATGAAGCTCTAAAGAGAATGGGGGAGCTTCTACCTCTTAATTCGAAGGCGGCGTTTAGTTCCGAACTTGCGCACCTGAACTCAGCAAATAGGCGTGGTGTTCTGCCTATGACGCCAGTGACCTTGTGTTCTATGTCGGTCGTCGAACGCTTGTATTCTGATCTACTTCAACCGGGCGAGGGCGGTGAGCTCGGTATGCGAAAAACGGTAGCGTCCTCTATATGCTACGCCGGGAAACTGCAGCAGAGCAGAGTAGAATTCTGGATGAGGACGGGGCACGTCGTCACAGTATTAATAAACTGAACTGAAAAGGAAGTAAACTATTGTGTTCACACTCAGTTTTTTGGTTCAAGGTTAAAAGAGGACATTTAGTTCCCAATTCAATAATTCTTCAACAGGTTCTAGGTCCAGGGTAAAATAATACCAACTTTTTAGGAAAAAGGCCAACTAGTTTCGATTTCATTACAAAATCTTCATCAGGGCTCTGAAATGAAAAACACGAACTACAGTTACAAAATCATTTTGAGTTGCCTGAAGTTACGATATTACAATACAATTTTAAAATCAATACAATACAAATTTAAAATTTTTAGAAGAGAGGAGAATTTTTCTGTTTTTTTGTTGATGGATCAAATAGACATTTTCAACGTACATTTCCACATCGTTTGGTTTGTGTCGTATGAAAAATGTAAAATTTCAGAATTGCATTTTTAGTTTTTGTGAAAAGTGTAACTCCGAAGGAATTCATTAGTGATACGATATTTATTCGTGTGGATAGCTCAGTGGGAGAGAATCCTGTTCAGGTGGAAAAGAAATTTTCTAGGTCAACAGGTGTGTGCCACCATTTCATTGTTGGGTCAAAAAATGTCCTGTGACATAAAGTGGCGCAAGATCGCAGTAATACAGCCTACCGAGAACACAATTGAACTCCTAACTCGCACAAGCTGAAAAAGCTTCTGAAAGATCTTCACAGAAGATCTAGGAGTGTCAGGATAATAATAAAAAAATAAATAATGTATAAAATATTCTGCAACGACTGTCAATCAACATACATTGGTCAAACTGGTCGGTATCTAAAAGACAGGATCTCTGAACACAAAAGAGACTCCTTGACTATCCTTGATCCACTGAAAAACAAAAAATAAAATAACGCCGCTTTAGCAGAACATGTGAAAAACACCCTTCATTCCTTCAATTTCGATCCGTAATCTATCAAAATTTTAGGCAAACAATAAAATTTTAAAAAACATTTGATGCATGAGATGATATCTATCAAACAAGACCCAAACTCAACTAATAAGAGAACCGACATTGAAAGTCTAAATACGGCATTTTGTTACTTAATAGAAAATATAGGACATGAATAAAAATAAATATAAAAAAATAAAACAATTTTCCAAACAAAATTTAAACCCATTATCCTCCAGCTCCATCGTGCCATCGTGATTCACGCTTCCTCCGAAAGCCGCAGATTATTCCACATCAGTCTTTCGCCAGTCCCCCATGCGGTCAGTAGTTGTCATTTCCAAAATTTTACATTTTCCATACTACAAAAACCAAACGAGGTAGAAATTTAAGTTGAAAAAGTCTATTTGATCCATCAATAAAAAAACAAAAAATTTTTCCCTCTTATAAAAATGTTATATTTGTATTGTATTGATTTTGAAATTGTATTGTAATATCGTAACTTCAGGCAACTCAAAAGGATTGCCCTGATGAAGATTTTGTAATAAAATCGAAACTAGTTGGCCTTTTTCTTCAAAAGTTAGTATTATTTTACCTGTTAAAGTATTATTGAATCGTTGTATAAATCGGTCTTATCTTAATTAATTATTTAGTTCTCAGCTTTGTGTTATGTTTAATAATGATAATATATTATTTTCATCATTTAAATATATTAATATTAGCCTTCTACATATTTAATTTCAAAAAATTATATTTAATAATTATAACTTCAGGAATTAAATTAAATTAATGTCATATAAGTACCACTTATATCAAACGACATAAAAAAATAAACATTCATTATAAGACATCCAAATGATATAACAAAATCCAATAAATAAAAATTGTTAACCAAAATCCTATAAATTAAATATTTTGAGTGGACAAAATTTTGTTTCTGCTGATCAATCTTATGAAAACAAATATCTTTCAAAAATGTTTAACATAATCTCAAGAATTTCATCATAAAATTCTTATAAATATTCTGAGTAAGATAGTTTTATGATGAAATTCTTAAGATTATGTTAAACATTTTTGAAAGATTTTAGTTTTCATAAGATTGATCAGCAGAAACAAAATTTTGTCTACTCAAAATATTTAATTTATAGGATTTTGGTTAACAATTTTTATTTATTTGATTTTGTTATATCATTTGGCTGTCTTATAATGAATGTTCATTTTTTTATGTCGTTTGATATAAGTGGTACTTATATGACATTAATTTAATTTAATTCCTGAAGGTATAATTATTGAATATAATTTTTTGAAATTAAATCGGTAGAAGGCTGATATTAAAATATTTAAATAATTTTATATACCTTCTATCAAGTATTAACCTCTATTTATGTTATTTTATTCATAATATATAATTATTTGGTTTCCTTAACATTCTTTATACAGATAGTCCTTGTGCTATAACAGAGGCCGTTAAATTGCCTTTCAATCTTTTAGATCAAGGATAAATCAAAGAATTATTTATTTGTAGTTAACATTACACCCCATTTAAATTTTCCAGTATTCATTTACCAGAAGTTTTCTAAAGTGTTGAAAGGTGAGTAAATATTTGATGTTGATTGATGTTATATTTTATTGAATATGAATTAATTGAGTACTTAAAACTTGTTTTTTAGTGATGTTTTTACATATCTTGAGATTTTATAGTAAGTAACTTAGTTAGATATCCAATAATATTGAATATTCTAAGATAGTTTTATGATGAAATTCTTAAGATTATGTTAATTATTTTTGAAAGATATTTGTTTTCATAAGATTAATCAGCAGAAACAAAATTTTGTCTACTCAAAATATTTAATTTATATGATTTTGGTTAACAATTTTTATTTATTGGATTTTGTTATATCATTTGGATGTCTTATAATGAATGTTTATTTTTTATGTCGTTCGATGTAAGTGGTACTTATATGGCATTAATTTAATTTAATTCCTGAAGTTATAATTATTAAATATAATTTTTTGAAATTAAATATGTTGAAGGCTAATATTAAAATATTTAAATAATTTTATATACCCCCTATCAAGTATTAACCTCTATTTATGTTATATTATTTTCAGTTGTGTCTTTTTGTGAGTGTTTAAAATATTATCTTCTTTCTCTGTCTTAGTAATGTTTTTGTAATATCTATTAAAAACTCTCCCCCTCTGGTTTTAGTTGTTATATTGACTGTATTATGTTTATATGCCTATAAATTATTATTTCATATGAAAGGTAAGAAGTTAAAAAACCTGATTTTGTCAAATTGTGTAGTTCATGGTTTTTCTACAAGAAGTTTTAAACATCATCTATGCACAGAACGAATAAATTCGAGAAAATCCCATTTCACCAATGCATCAGTCTTTATAATAAACTGACTGATTTTGTGAATGCAATAAATATGAGGAGTTTCAACAAATCATTGAAATAAATAAGGGTTCGCAAGGCTATAAGGTGAAAAAATATTCAGAAGATAGCTCTTCTGATCATATTCACATTGTATATTAATTGACAACGATGGCTTCTTCAGGTATTACATTGTACTGACTGATGGTATTCAGTGTAACCGAGTTTAAATACATTGTTAGGTGCGTGACCAAATAATGGAAGCAAAAATCATAAAAACTCAAGGTGTTTATTGGAGTTTGCCGCTAAAAATGCTATTAATGAAAGATATTCAGTAATGGAGACTTATCAACATCTGTTTGTTCGTTCAAAAGGATTTTACGGGCATTGTACCTCTTAATTTCAAGAAATTCTAAAAGTGTTAATCTAGAACTTTTGCTTTCAATGTGGATAATTTCATAATTGTTTTTGAAATTATGCTTGAATTCTTTAAGTGATTAGCATATGTTGAATGTACAGAATCGGATATATAACTCCTTTGGTGTTCTTGGACACGTTTCTTGAATGATCTAATAGTCTGACTAATGTCTACTATAGGGCAATCTTTGCTAGTCAACTTGTAGACTCCGGATTTATTTTCTTTATTTGTTCGATCTTTATTGTTTTTTATGTAGGTACTAAGGTTGTTAATGGTCCTAAAAGCCGCGTTATAACTGAAACAATTTTTGAAATATTCAACAATATTTTCAGATAATTCATATTTCTGTGTATTGTTCTCTTTTATGATTGGGTACACGAGATTTAACGCCATTTTCTTTTGTTTATCGCATACCATTTTGTCTATAAAAAAGGAGATGTAACCATTGTTTGACGCTATTTGTTTAGTAATATATAATTCTCTCAAAAAGTTATCTGAATTCAAAGGGCCTTTCAATAATCTATGAATAAAACTATAATATGCTGACATCTTTTGGTTGGTGGGGTGATTTGAAGTTTTATATATTGTGATGTCTGTATGTGTGGGTTTGTGAAAAATACTAAAATCATGTAAATTATCTAGTCTGGTTATTGTGAGGTCAAAAAAAACAAGTTCTTTTCTTCTTCGATCGTGAATTTGATTTTTGAGTGGAGTTCATTAATGAAATTCGTGAAGATATGTAGTTGTCGGTCGGTGCCTTTGAAACAACAAAAAATGTCATCTACATATCTATATCAGTAAAGGAAATATTGGCTTATCGGATTTAGGTGTATTT
The DNA here is from genome assembly GCA_034642435.1 of Megalocaria dilatata. Lineage (NCBI taxonomy): Eukaryota > Metazoa > Arthropoda > Insecta > Coleoptera > Coccinellidae > Megalocaria > Megalocaria dilatata. The sequence continues at coordinate 47,292,523 of CM067856.1, forward strand.
TTGATTCTATATCATCCATAAATATTTCAGCTAAAATTGAACTGAGTGGATTTCCCATTATTAAACCATTGTTAAAAATATAGACGGTTCCGTTAAATTGAAAGTAGTTTTGTTCAAAACATATTTCCAGGCAATTAAGAATATCATTCATTTTGATGGAATTGGTTTTGTTTTTTATTGATAGTTTTTTTAAAATTTGTATTGTTTTAATTGGAGGTATACTAGAAAATAAATTTTGTACATCAAAAAAAAATTTATCCACAATTTTTGGGCAATTGGACGGATTGAATATTGTTTATAAGTTGGATGCTATTTTTAATAGCGTATTTAGCTAGTTGTAGTAGTAAAAACATTTTTGTGGAAATAAAATACTGTCTCCTATATATTTTTTAATTGAAATGAGTTTCCACCAAGTAAAGACCGAATCAATCAAATATTAATTGACCTGTTTCAAAGCCATTTCGTGTCTAAGAAAGAATGAATGATCATTTTTATGATATTCATTTTGATATGAAACTCAAAAAACGAGATATCAGTTCGAGTTATTTGAATTCACGCCATCTTTGGGAAAGTAAAACCTTCGTAAATCTATCATAAGGCACTCACGGATCCAATAATAGAGATTCCTGCTGCCAGGATTTCACCAACGTCCTGCGTCGCCAGCGTCGCTTATACTGTAAATAGCTTAGAACCCAGTTTGACGTCACTATTACACGCGCTTGCTTGATACCTTGGCCAGCATTGATTATATTTCCCATTTCTATTCCATGGGAAAAACGTATGTCAAGCCAAAGGCACTCTGACAGATATGAAAGCACTCTCCTCTTCAACTCAAAAATATTGGTAACCGTCATTTTGAACATTTGATCGAAAAAGCAGCAATACAGTGTTCCGGTGTTTTTATTTAATTTTTCGCGCGTGTAAGGGATGAGATTTCCAGCCGAAGTAAACTATCTTCATGTGTTTTACTGAAGAAAATATGAAGAAATTATGATACGAATACAAGTGAAAATTTTCAGAGATAGTAGAGAAGTTACAACCAGAAAGGACTGAGAAAGATAAGAATTTCTACAAAGATGTACCAGTGAGATTATATTGGGGTAGAAAGAAAGGCGGTGGTGAAAAAAACTAGCAAAATGGGTAACTCGTGTAGCAGTGGACAGGCACATAAGGATAAAGACAACATGTCTCAAAGATCCGAAGAGTGAGTATTTATTTGCATCAAATCAAATTGTGATTTCACGATTTCATATCATTATCATGAGAAAATCCCGTTTTGGTTAATTCAATTTTAACATTGAATAGATGAAATACTCAAAAGATTCTTTAACCATCTTCTAGCTTACGTACTTGCGTGAAACTTTTCACAGGAATGCATTATTTATACTAATTCTTACATCAGAATGAAAAAAGGCGTTGGAACAAAAAAATTGCGAACAGTATCAATCTGAATTTTTTCATAACTGAATTATTATTTTTATACCTATTAAGAATTGATTCATCAAAATATTTCAAAGCTTGCAAGAATCAATATATACACAAAATTATCGATATGATATCTAGTTTAATTGATATCAGCTTTCAGGACATTATGCACGAAATGAAACTGAAAAATTTATAGGTATTTCTTAATCTATTTCAAATAAGATGGCAAGAAGAATATAACAAAAATAGCAATCAAAAATTTTCTTCATTATTATATTACTAAAATTCGAGTCTAATTTATACAAGGTTCTGAAATAATAGTGATTTCCCATATATTGAAAATTTAACTCCCGGAAGTACTCATAGAAATTTGGTTTACAGTTTTTGATCATTATTATGAATTAAGAGTGCTCATTATCTAATATTCTACACTTTCTTGAATTGACTGAGGCATATCTTGAGATATAACACCACCTTGTCTACTTACAATGTTCTAAACAAATCCACCTCCAATAAAATCATGGTTAAAGTATTCTTCATCATTTTCTGCTAATCTGACTAAATCCTTTCGTAGGCACCAGTGTCCTATGGAAAGACATAGATTGTTTTTGTTTGGAGTACAAAAGTTGAGGAGAAATTTTGAGTTGCTCCAAAATTGTAAAAATCCGACAGTTTTTCTCTCTTCTTCTGGAGCTTCCTTTGGATGTGTTTTTCTCTGCGCCATAGATGAGGTAGATTATGAGTTAGAGCACCTTTTTTTGGTTAGTATGCTGGCTTTCCGCTTTTTCCCTTCGGTGCTTCCAGACTAAGGATATCTTATTATTTTTGGCTAATTCATTGAGTTTATCCAAACACTCTACTGCCATATTCAAATTGATGACGTTGGGACCCAGTGCTCGATGCAGAGTGACTATCAGAGTAGATCGTTGTATTAGGTCTGCGATAACCCTTTTTGTACGTATTTCTAACTGAAAAATTCTAAGGTGGAAACCCATTCATTCTGAGTATTTTGTTTCTAGTCCGAATACTACAAGAGAATGTGTAGTGAACTCCCTTTTGCGCTCATTTACCACTTAAAATTCTGTCACACTAGCTGCTCCGGCTTTATCTCTTTAGAATTTCATCACTAGGTAGGTTTGCAGATGAAATATATTTGAACAGAGATGGCGAATGTCTCTAGATATTCTAAGGATGGCTACGTAGGCTGTATTTTCTATAAAGTGAATAACCATGTGATCAGTAATAATACCCAATATTCTAGTTGAATACGTTCTTAAACCATCATGATGCAAATTCATGCCAATATTTGTGGGATTTAATTTCTCAATATAGAAAGAATTTGCACTAGAGGGTACACTCTTGCTTGCAAATATACTCCTTTTAGCAAGTTTCATATTCTGGTTTCAATAAACTAAAATATTCAACTCATTAATATCATGAAATTTGGAGGATTATGAATAGACAGTACCTGATTACTATAAAAAATTTCATTAATATTTCTTAAGTAGTTTCGAAGAAAAGTTTCAGATGGCTTATGTAAGGATTTTTCCATTCGTTTAATTATTATAGTATTCTTTTTGTGAAAAGAAATACAATTTTGATGGTTACTCCAGCAAATACTTGGATCAGGTTAATTACATTTTTTCAAGGTTTAACATTATCAAATACTATGAGCTAAGCCTGGTTCGAAAACCACCTTTTCATTTGACCACTATTTATCTATAGAGGTTACATTTCAGATTATATTGGCAAAAATATTTGATACCAACATATTCACGAGTTTATACAAAAAATTAAAACGAAAATACATTTTCAAAAAGCCTAAATCAAATTTAGCACGACACTGAAGAAAAACATTCATATATATAACGCAAGAGTCACATCACATGTCACTTTTTTCAAGTAGGGTCAAGTAGCGTTTATCAAAGCAACTCTTTATGTAAGGGGTGACCATTTGAATTTTACATTTTTGATCGGCCATAAATAGATAAGCAATGAAAATTTTTCAAAATTGTGAGTTTATTAGAAAGATTCTACTTTAGTATTTGAAAATGAAAAACAATATCATTCAAGTGACCGCCTCGACTGGCTACAGCTCCCCATACAATCAACTCAACTTTTCAGTACTGAATGAAAATTGCGATTTGTTGTCTCAAAGCATCAATCGTTTCTGAATGGTTAGCGTAACTATTATCCTTAACGGATTCCCATAGAAACTAGTCCTCCGAGTTGACAATAAGATTAATCGCTAAAGATGATTTTTCGGAAAAAATGCTCATCTTCGGCCATGCGTTCATTAGCTCATTGAGTAGTAGAAGAGCATCGGATGGTCACGAGGCTTCACCTCTTGCACTAGTTGAACTTTGTAAGTTCTCATACCGAAGTCTTTATGCAAAATTCTCCCCAGAGAAGTGCAAGAAATGTTCAGTTCTTGAGTACAGTGACAGAAGCAATATTCTTAGATTTTCTCACTGAACGAGAACGTGAACGGGTTGTATTATTGAATAACGATCCAGTTGAACCACAATTTGCGGTGAGGGCAAATTCATTTCTAATGAATTGTCCCCGTAAATTTCTAGCAGTTTGTATAGAAGATTCATCACTTTGAAAATAAGTTTTTAATAAATCGTAAATCGATCCATTTTGTCAATGTCAAACATCAAACTAACTTTCTGTCGAAACACAAATGACAGAAGTGTTGCCATACTCGAGATAACCACTATTTCAAAATGCATGTAGATTTCCGGACAATACTTAAAATCCTTTATATTTTCAACTTATTGAAAAACCAAAATTTCTAATAGGCATTTTTCCAGATTCAATGGACAGATTTTGTCTAATGAGAAACTGATCAATTTGGGCTTAAATCCACTCTAATAATGTCAATTCTAAGTTTCTCAAAAGTTATCTTGCTAAAAATTATATTACCTTGTAGGTTTCAAATATAAACCGGAGGTAAAAAAAAAGTTAGAAGGGATTTTCAAGGGGAGTGGAGGACAAAGCTCCGTTTAACTACAGTTGATTGAACGTCAGTAGCATCATGCCTGAAGAAGAGGCACAAGTTGAGCAATTATTATAAAAATTTTATGGCGGGAAGGCGTAAAACCCTCCTAAATTTTGCGCCGATTGACTCTTAGAAGACATTGTCAAGAACTCAAGTATATGAACGGCACAAAAATTCTCAAATGTGTGTGCAGCAGTAGAAAATGTAAGTGATGCACGCCAATCGCGAACAATTTTTACTGACACGACACTCGTACGATCTGTGAACTGATTGAAACTGATCGGCAACTTGCAGTACACGAAATTGCTGCAGATGTAGGAATATTGTATGGAAGTATTCAATCAATAATTTCTAATTAGTTGGGTTATCGAAAACTGTAGGCAAGAACAGAAAATCACAAGAAAGATTTTTAACGCGATATCGATTAGAGGGTGAGGATTTCTTGAATCAAATTGTCACCTGTTATCAACATGGGTACATCATTATATTTCAGAATCTGAACAAGCAAGCACGGAGTGAAGACAGGAAAAGTTCTTCCAACTTTTTTGGATTAGCAAATGCGTATTTCTTATTGATTTCTTTAGTGAATTACGAACGCTCAGTACTGAATGTTATTGCAAGCTTATTGATAAGCTTAAGCTAGCTTATCGAAGAAAAATACAAAGTACATCTATCCGAATTGTGATTCTTCTTCATGGCAACGCTCGATCACACTCAACGACTTGCGCCCGAGAAAAATGGGATAAATTTCATTGGAAAATACTCAAGCATCCGCCCTTCAGTCCAGACTTGCCCCGTGTCACTATTACACTATTGTTCCACTCAAAGAATGATTGGAAGGTGCGATGACCAAGAAGGGGAATTAATCGTTAGCTGAAGCCACGACCGAATTCGATAATGGCATCAAAAAACTTTTTATTCTTCGAGAAAAATATACTGAAAGGAGCGGAGACTATGTAGAAAAATGCAATATATCGAATCTTTCTATAATAATACAAATGTTTTTTTTTTTATCTAAGTTTCATAAAAAGTTTTCCAATAAGAGGTTTCATTTTGGGCAACTGTCACTTTTGAATCTGTCATCTGTTGACACTCAACAAGTAAAAACTACGTCATTACTGAAAGTGGAAAGATACACGCTTCAAAAACGCATTGAAATTGTTAATATTCACTACGAAAATGGTGAAAATTTTGCAGTCACAGTTTGTAAATCTAAGGCATTTTTGGGTCATCATGAAGCACCTCCTTGGCTCGGCCAGTGAAACTGGTGGAAAAATTTGAGCTGTTGGGACATGTTAGTGATGTGAAGATTCCAAACCATGTGCGTCGCTCAAGAACAACTGAGAATATTGCTGCTGTAGCTGTAAGTCTTGACGAAAACCCAAGTTTTTCGATTCCTTGTCGATCTTTGGAATTAGTATTATAATTTCACTACCGCCGTTGATATTTTCACAAGTAAAATTCGGTAGAAAACAAGTACAATTCAAGCGTGTTAAGTTGGAAAGCATTTAACTAGGCAAAAATTTGCAATTTGTTGAGCACTATCGAAAATGTTTTAATGGATTTTTATTGACATTGCAGTTCGCCAGTCAGTACGCGTCGTCACTAGGAGCAGTCAATTTTGCGAATTCCTTATTTGAAAATTTTTAAACAGAATATTTTCAACAGGAATAGGAGTTACTGAAATTCGTGAAATTATTTTTAGTGTTAAAGAATACTGATAGAAAAGAAATAGTAGATAAAAATATAACCTAATAAATACATCATTTCTACATATTAATTTTCTGTGTAATCTTTTTCAATAAGACTCAAATGTTAAGGCTTTTGAAGTTCAGTTAACACAAGAACAAGTTGATCACCAGCAGCGTCATAAATTCGCTGATTAGGTCCTTGAAATGCATCGAAATGACCCGGATTTTCATCGAAAAATCATCTTCAGTGATGAGGTCCATTTTCACCTCGCAGGCTACGTTAATAAATAGAATTATCGCATTTGGTGCTCGGAAAATCCAAGTATTGTTGTTGAAAAGCCTCTCCATCCTCAACGGGTCACTGTTGGATGCGGTTTTTAGGCTAGCGATGTGACGAGACCTTACTTATTCAAAATTTAGGCTGGCGCAACTGTAACGGTGAATGGATTACGCTATCGAGTTATGATCAATGATTTTTTATGGCCGCATCTGGAAGATATTGATGTTGAAGAGGTTTATTTTCAACAAGACGGCGCTACGTGCCACACAAGCAACAAAATAATTGCAGTTTTGTAAGAAAAGTTTCCTGGCCGAATTATTTCCGGAAGAGGTGATCACAATTGGCCACCACGAATCTGTGATTTAATATTTTTTTTTTTTTGGGCCACGTGAAAGATAGGGTCCAATGCTCCACAATCGATTCAAGACATTCAAGATAGAATTCGTGAATTTATCAAGACCATACAACAGCAAATGTGCGAATTGGTCATGGAAAATTTCATGAAAAGGATATGCTGCTGCAGCTGTATCCAAGGCAGCCATTTGACTGATACCGTTTCCCACTGTTAATCATACCTTCGTTTTTACACGTGAAATGTATAGTCCCTGTAGAAAGTATACAGAATTTATTATTTTTCATAATTTTATTATACTTACTTTTTGTAACATTCTAAGACGAAAGTAATGTATAAAACAGGTTGTGAAGTTAGTCGGCTATGGCCAAAGTTGAATGGCAATACTATTTGTCAAATATTGTTGATTGTAAACAGGTATACAATTTATGAAATAATGTCGCAACTAGGAAAAAGAAAACAGCTAGAACATTTGTATAGAAAAGGTTTTCGAAACGTTAAAAAACTTAAGCAATCGACTGAACTAGGAAAAAGTGCTGTATATGAGACAATAAAGAGGATAAAAAATGGAATGGATATGAGGCATAGAACAGTTTAGGACCGCGTAAGATTAAAGGAAACAATTTAAACGCTTTATTAGCCTTAGGACGACACAATCCGTGCCTGGGGTTTCACAAATTGGCTAACAGATTTGGAAATTAACGAAATATAAAAGTATGTCCAGAAACCGTCCGTATGTCACTGAAAAGACAAGGCTACATATCAAGGAAACCAAAAAAATCCCTATGATGACACCTTCACAAAAGGAACGAAGGATAGAATTTTGTCAACGTTTTCAAGAAGATAATTTAAATAATGTCTGTATATCTGATGAAAGTTGTTTCCAACTTAGTGGAGCTCACTTAAAAAACCTATCAAAACAACCTGTTACCGTTCAAATTTCCCACCAAACTATTCGTTTAGGGATAAGTATCTCAGCGTGGTGCTACGCCTTTCTGTATAGTTGATGGTACAATGAATAGTAAAAGTATTGTGACATTTTAAACGATTTTCTCATTGAAATGGCGCATACTTTATATCCAGAGGGGTGGCGTACTCAGCAGGATGATGCAAGATGCCATACTTCGGCCTTTACTCAAGCTTGGATGCAAGAACACCAAGTGACAACCATTTCATGGCCAGCAGCTTCACCAGATCTTAGTCGCATTGAAAACATATGGGGACTAATGAAGATTGAAGTTGAACAAGCGCCGCCACGAAATAAAGATGATTTAATTCAGACAGTTTTACAGTCCTGGACTATCATCACCGAAAATTATGGAGATGATCTAGTTTCGAGTGTACCTCGACGTTTAGTCAAGTGTTTACAGTTCAATGGAGGTTATATAAGTAAATAAGGTGAATATTTTGTATAATTTTCCAATTAATGAATTAAAAATATATAGTTAATAATTACAATTGAGCTTTGTTTTTGCCGGATACTTTCTAGAGGGACTATACATTAATCGATTTTTCTTGAAATAAACATATTTTTCAATATAATATGAAATCTTTTATGGGAAAATCCTCCATTTTATCCACCCTCGTACTAATAGCAATCTGGTTGACCGTGGACATAATTGCAATCAATTATAAAAAATTATATATATTTCGATTATTACCAATTAAAAGATAGTTTAATTGCTGCAATTTCAACTAAAACAAAACACAAAAATCATTACCAATTTTTTTCAGCAATCCTTATATTTATGTACTCAGTTTTTCGGTTCCTTCAAGAATTAAAGTAAAGTCTTGTCAGGCCCGATTTTTCTTGTATAGAGTTTCTCTGGAATGCGTTAATGTTAACCCAAAATGTAGTGTAATTAACATTATAATAGATTTAAATTAAGATCTCCAATTACACTGAAATAACGCTCCCTAAGTGAAGTTTATCTTGTATGTATATTGAAAAGTAGGAAGATGAGTCAACCAGATTTAGAATTTAGATTTTATTTCCATGTTCGAAGTAATTCACTCAAAGTGTTCAAATTGGCGTCCTGAAATATCGTTGTGGATATTTACGAGAGGGACGTTCTATTTATACATACTTAAAATTTCGTCGACTGTTTACCTACAGTTGATTCACCGATACGACAGTTTCACAATGGTCAACGATACCAGGAAAACACCACGCAAATTTGACATTCAAATTTTCTGTCGTGGAATCCCGAAATCTTTCACAACGAATGCCAATTTTTTTTGTGAAAGAAATTTATAACTTTTCAGTGGAAAACATTCTTTGAACATCACGTGCAGATGATTCATGTGACATCGGTTGATAACTCTCCTCGTGATTCACGTCATCGGATTTTTTCACTACATAGGCTGATTCCTAAATCCAATAATTCGGTGTACCAAATCACATAACAGCTACTGCTGTGTACAGGGTGTTACAATAAAATTTGAATAGTCCACTATCTGGGCAGCAAGTCATTTTTGAAGCGGTCATCTTTTGACAGATGACAAGTAAAACCTACGCTTCTACTAAAAATAGAACGCTTCAACAGCACATTGAAATTGTTAAAATTCACTACAAAAATGGTGAAAATTTTGCAGCAAAAGTGAAGCACTCGTGGTCGTCGTGAAGCACCTTCTCGGCCGGCAATAGTGAAATTGCTGAAAAAATTTGAGCTGTTGGTACAAGTTAGTGATGTGAAGGGTCGAAACCGTGTGCGTCACTCATGAACAACTAAAAATATTGCTGCTTTAGCCCGTAGTGTTGACCAAAACTCAGGTTTGTCGATTCCTCGCCGATCTTTGGAATTAGTAATTCCACAAACGATTGTGACCTTGAAATGCATCAAAATGATCCGAATTCTCATCGAAATATCATCTTCAGTGATGAGGCCCATTTACATCTCGGAGGCTAAATTAATAAGCAAATTTGTCACAATTCGGGCACGCAAAATCCAAGAATTATTGTTGAAGAGCCTCTCCATCGTCAACGTTTTACTGTTTGGTGCAGTTTCTGGGCTGGCCTTACTCATTCGAAAATGAGGCTGGTGCAACTGTTACGTTGCATGGATTGCGCTATCCAGATATAACTAATGATTTCTTTATGACCGAAATTGGAAGATATTAATGTGGACTATTTTCTTTGGAGCCACGTGAAAGATATCTATGTTAATGCTTTACAATTGACTCAAGACCTTAAATGGATTTCGTGAAGTTCCATCCATTGAGTTTTCTTGAAATATACCCGTTTTTTCAATTTCAAAAAGAAACCTCTTATTGCAAAACCCTGTAATGGTGAGAATTTATTTAGATCGAATAACTTTCGAATCTATACCAATTCTTTTTTAAAAAACTTTCGTTGAAAGCACTGACGTGAAAACAGAAGATTTTGCACGCTTGCGCCGTAGTCCATTTCTTCTAAAAATTTCTAATTTGTGAATTACTTCTCAAGGAAGCTGATATGATATTGAAGCTCTCGAGTGAAATGTGGTGTTGTGAGGGAGCTTCCACCTCTTGATTCGGAAGACGACGTTTCGTTTCCGAGTCTGCGCATCTGAAACTTCATCAGACAGGCGTAATGCGCAGCTCTGCCTGTAACGCCGGTGACCATGTGTTCCGCTTAGAACGGTGATCGTCAAACTCTGTGCCTTGCCCTACTTGAACTCGGCTGGGACAGTTAGTCACGAATCTTTAGACTGGTTCCGACCAGTCTAAAGATTCCCAATCACGTCGGGGTCACTAATGAAGCTCTCGAAAGAAATGTGGATGTTGCGAGGGAGCTTCCACCTCTTAGTTCGGGAGGCGGCATTTCCTCTCCGAGTCTGCGCATCTGAAACTCATCAGACAGGCGTGATGCGCAGGCTCTGCCAGTGACGCCAGTGACCATGTGTTCCGCTTGGAACGGTGATCGTCCAACGCTGTGTGTCACGAATCTTTAGACTGGTCGGATCTTCTAGTGGTACGCCGGTCAAGCTGCAACAAACCAAGGCAGGTTTCTGGACGAGGAGTGAATAAGTTGTTCGCAACAATATGATAAATAAATATTTTTGTTTGAAACTTCCTGAAAGAATTGCTTGGTATGTAGAGATACATTTATGAATTGTTCGTAGTAATTGTTTGAACGTTAACAAATTAATATGCAAAATCTGGGATATGCATACTTCAGTAGGGATTAAAAAAGATGTATATATAAGACTTTAATTGGTTTATTTACAGACTAAATACATATATTACATGTATCCAAGTTGGAATTGTTTACCCAAATGTTGAGGGAATTGTTAAGGTGTGGTTTTGAACTTGAATTAAGGTGAAACCACCCTCTTGTTCGTAGAAGAGTAGATTTATGAGTTTTTTACCCTTGTTCACTTCCACTAGGTTCACTTCTACTGGGTTCACTTTACACATGTACTAATGGGTTCACTTTACACATATACTACCTAATTTAAAAGTAATTAATGCAGATAATACATTTAGTTCTAGGGTTTCTATTGAGTTATGGTGTTACCAAGTGAATATGTTCCTTGGAAAGTTGAAGTGAATGCTAATTGAGAGTTGAGAAAGAAAGAGAAAGTGTGATTAGAACTTGAGAGTTGAGACAGAGAGATACTGGTCTGAATAGGGCCAAACTCAGAGCACTTGTCGGAATTATGACAGATCACTGCAAGCTGAAAGCGCATTTGCACAAAATCGGTCTAGCTGAAGACGATGAATGCAGGCTGTGTCTTGGGGATACTGAAATAGCGATACACATCGTTTCAGAGTGCCCAGTGGTGGGTCGCATCAGATTCGATCTTTGGTGAGGCTTTTATAGCCAACTGTGAACTGAAAAAATCACCCCTGAATAAGATTCTCGTTTTTATCCAAAAAGCTGGATCTCGTCGGGAAAATATAAATTAGGAGTTAACCACAATAGTCGCTGCGGATGCAGTGCTAGGGTGGACAGACACCCTCTCACTATAAATAATAATAATATTATGAATAGTGTATTTAAGGACGGCTGGTAGGACAGAATTACTTTTGACCTCGGGTTCTTCATCAGTGATTCTAACACTGTTCCCTGAAACTAGCGAGCAAAACTATTATTATTATCCTGATACTCCTAGATCTTCTATGAAGATCCCTCAGAAGCTTTCTCAGCTTGTGCGAGTTAGGAGTTCAGTTGTGTTCTGGGTAGGCTTTTTTACTGCGATCTTGCGCCACTTAAGGTCACAGCACTGTTAATTTTTGACCCAACAGTGAATGGTGGCCGACACTCATCCAACTAGAAAATTTCTTTTCGCTTAAACAGGATTCGAACCCGGACCTTCCGTTCACGATCCCTATGCTCTACCACTGAGCTGTCTGCTCTCATAATTGAAATAATGAAATGATTAATTATTTTTATAACAATCAGAAGAAAGTTTTGTTAGACGACATCATTTCTCCAATAATAAGTGAATATATAATAAAACAATTCTAGTTAAGTTCGAAACAAGCAGTTTAAATCCTGTCTCTACAACTGGAGCTATTTCTGCAACAAAATAAAGACATTTAAGAATGGAACACTATATTTTATCTAGTTCTTATAATTTATCCAGTCAAAATAAGATATACGACGTATTTTGACTGTTACATCATTGTCACATTTAAAATAATACAAAAAGCATTGAAATTTTATTTAGTCTTCAAACAACGCTATTTGCCCATTTTCTTTTCAGAGAAAAACAATTATTCTGGTGCATTTGGAGTTAACGAATTAAACGGGTATTTTGTGATTTTTTCTACAGTCTCACATTTTTTCGATATCCGAAGAAAGGCAATTTCTTGTACACTTTCTTATCCTATCTGTCGATTTTTCCTGTACATAAGAAGACATGATGAATATTTTTTACGTCAATATCAAACTCGGGCGTTCTAACTTTCAAGCACACGAATGTATTAAAGCTATATTTTTATGAATTTGAATATGTAATCTATCTAGAAAGTATCCGGAATTTATTATTTTTTATGATTTTAATATACTTCTTTTTTGTAACATTCTAAGACAAAAGTAATGAATAAAATAGGTTATAGAGATAGTCGGCTAGGGCCAAAGTTTCATGGCAACACTATTTACCAAATATTGTTGATTGTTAACAGGCATACAATTTATGAAATAATGTCGCAACTAGAAAAAATAAAACAGGTAGAATATTTGTATAGAAAAGGTTCTCGAAACGTCCAAAAATGAGTGCAATTAACTGAACGGGAAAAAAGCGCTGTATATGAGGCAATAAAAAGGATAAAAAATGGCATGGATATTAGGCATTGACCAGTTTCAGGAAGACCGGTTAAGATTAAAGGAAACAATTTAATAGCTTTATTGGCTTTAGGACGACACAATCCGCGCCTGGGGTTTCGCAAATTGGCTAACAGATTTGGAAATCAACGAAATATAAAAGTATGTCTAGAAATCGTTTGTATGTCACTGAAAAGACAAGACTATAATGACACATTGTACAAAAGGAATGAAGGATACAATTTTGTTAAAGTTTTCAAGAAGATAATTTTAATAATGGAAAGTATTGTGGTATTCTAAATAATTTTCTCCTTGAAACGGCGCATGCTTTATATCCAGAGGGGTGGCGTTTTCAGCAGAATAATACAAGATGCCATACTTCGGCCTATACTCAAGCTTGGATGTAAGATCACTAAGTGACAAACATTTCATGGCAAGCAGCTTCACCAGATCTTAGCCCCATTGAAAACATATGGGGACTATTGAAGTTGAACGAGCAAACAAACGGTGAGCCATTTAAAATTACCATCTGTGATCGGCTATAAATCAAAAACTAATGAATATTTTTTCAAAGTTATAAGTTCATTAGAAAGCTTGGACCTTGACATTTCCTAATAAAAAACAATATCATTCAAATGAGCGCCACGACTGGCTTCAGTATCCCACCCGATTATCTCAATTTTTCAGTACATTGTCGATTGTTTGGGGCTCAATCTCATGAATGGCAACTTTGATTTCATGTTTCAAGGTATCAATCGTTTCTGGATGGTTAGCATAACACTTTCTTTAACGGATCTCCACCAAAAATATTCCTTCGCGGTAAAAATGAGCTTCATCGCTAATTATGATTTTTCTGGGAAAATTCTCATTTTTGGCCATGCAATTATTAGTCGATTGAGCGAAGTGAAAACGCATCGGATGGTCAGGATAGTCTATTGAATTTTCCTCGTGAAATTCTAACATTTTCTATAGAAGATTCACCACTTTGGAAATAAGTTTTAATATTTTTGTTTTGTTCGAGCATAAATCGAACCATTTCGTTAATGTCAAATATCAAACTTTCTGTCAAAACGCGAATGACACAAATCGATTTATGAAATAGAAGCATACTAAACTATCGTGAAAAAAACAATGCTGTTATTAAAGTTGTAATAATTATAAAACTAAATATTTGTAGAAATGATTATATTCCTTATTTTTACGGAAACCATAAGTTACGGAAATGTTCAACATATACTTATATGTATTACACTAGTTCATGACAACCAGTGTGGTTATCGGGTGGTTTTCTTCGAGTGACAGAATTTTCGATAGGGATAAGTGTGATTTGACAGAAGGTAGAAGCCACGTTGTTTTGACATTTCTGTTCAGTAAGCATTGACAAATTATCATGGAAAGACTAACACCGCAACAACTTTTACAAATTGTTGAAATTTATTTTCAAAATCAGTGTTCTATTCGCCAAACTTATGGAGTACTTCGTGAAATTTATGGTTTACATAATCGTCCATCAGAACAGCTTATTCGTCGAACTATCGATAGATTTCGGACAATATTTTCTCTACTCGATGCAACAACAACAACAAGACAAAGAACTGTACGTATAGAAGAAAATATCGCTGCTGCAATTCATAGTGTTAATGATGATCCAGATTTGTCTATTCGTCGACGTTCACAACAAGTTGGACTCTGTGCATCCACCACATGGAAACTTTTGCGAGAAGATCTTGGTCTTCACCCATACAAGATCCAACTGGTTCAAGAACTTAAGCCACTTGACCATAATAAGCGTCGTTTGTTTGCTGATTGGGCCCTAGAACAGCTTGAAGTTGATCCAATTTTTTATCGTTAAATTGTGTTCAGTGATGAAGCTCATTTCTGATTGAACGGCTATGTAAACAAGCAAAATTGCCGTATAGGAGTGAAAGCAATCCTCAAGAAAATCTGCAGGTTTCATTGCATCCTGAAAAATGCACTGTTTGGTGTGCTTTACACGCTGGAGACATCATCGGTCCATATTTATTCAAAAACGATGCTGGAGCTAATGTTACAGTAAATGGTGCTCGTTACAGATCGATGATCAATGATTATTTTTTCAAAATTTGAATGGTATCGAACCAGAAGTGTTTTCTTTCCAACAAGATGGTGCTACACCGCATGCTGCTACTGTAACAATTGATTTATTGAAAGAAAGATTTGGTGATAACATTATTTCGAGAAATGGTCCAATTAATTGGCCTCCAAGATCATGCGACTTAAGTCCACTAGATTATTTTCTTTGGGGTAATGTCAAGTCATTGGTTTATGCTGATGAACCAGAAGCAATAGACGCTTTGAAAACCAACAGAACTCGTGTTATTGATTAAATAGGGCCTGAATTATTCGAAAAAGTGGTCCAAAATTGGTCTGGTCGAATGACGTTCCTCAGAGCTAGTCGTGGTGGTCATAGGCCGGAAATTATTTTTAAAACATTAATGTCAAAAAATTATCTTTTAAATAAAAAAAATTGGATTCAATCTTAATTTAAATATGTTTTATTTCAGTTTAAAGTTCAGGCACTCTAAAAAAACACCCGATAGTTGATTTCCGCTCTTAACTGAAAAATATTTCCACATATAAATAAGTATAATTTAAGTGAGATGAAGCTGTCCCCGATGAGTTTTCTGATCCAATGTGTAAACGGGGCATTGACAGTCTGGGTCATGTTGGCACTAAACCCCTCTTCTAAACACGTCGATCCTTTCCCCTCATTATAAATATTTGGATAAATAATAATGATAATCAGTCTTTGATGATTTATATCTGCATTTACTTTCTGAGATCCGGCACTGCAAATTCATTGAAATTCTATATATGTGTCCAAATATTTCGAAACACTTCTTCCCAATACTGATATTGAATAAATAGCGACCTCTCAACACGGAGCATATTTTGGCAGAACAAATTTAGATTCCATATCATTTTATATTTATTATTTATAAGCTTGGCGCTGTCAACCGGTAAAATAAATATTTTTCATGAAATATTGACTCTAAACTCCAAATATTTTTCACTAAACTATCTGAAATTTTCTGTTTTTTGGAATATCGGTTTCTTCGAATTTTCTAATAATAATATTCCAGACGAAATGAACGTATGAGTATATTGTTTTCTAATGTTCAATCTTGCAGTATGTAGTTAATCTCGCTACTTTGAAGTCATCTTGATATTATGATTCTATACCTAAAAAGTAAAATAATAAGTAGTGTCTACCTGTGACAAAATGTTTTGTCTCTGATCTAAGCCCATGCTTGGAACGAAACATTCAAATATTATTTATTTTTTAATTTTAATCAACAATTTATATTTGTTGGGTTTTTTTATTTCATTTGATATTGTATAATGAGTTTTTATTTTATACGTCTATTAAATATAAGCAGTGCTTATAAGACATTAATTTAATTCTAAAAGTCTTGAAAAAAAATTTTTTGAAATTAAAATTGTAGGAGACTAACAGAATAAATCTGTTTTGATATTCAAAGTTTTTACCTAAAAAGTATTTCAATAATTCATGTTTTTCTGCTTAGTTTCATAGAACTTTGATAATAACTCAATTTCATATTACAAATCATATGTTTCGTTAATTAAAAAAACATCAAATATTATCCTCCTAAGATATATATCTGAAAATTCTGTATCTTATTACTCCATAGTATCTGTAGATAAAAATAACATAATGGGGAAAATAGAGCTTATAAGATGTGTGAATCTGATTGATTCATCACAATATATCCAGTAAGAAAATATATGGCTAGGTATTTAAAGAAATATCGAAAGTCAATATTTCATATAGAACCATAAATTTTTTGGGTAAATCGATAAAAAATAATAAAGATATCGTCAATAAAAACAAGAGATCGAGAATATATAGGTTAACCTGCTGTACATGTCCATATGAGTACTGCCAAACAGGCAGAGCTTTCGAAAATAAATCAAATTCTACCTGTACCAACCACCTTCAGAAACTGGACATGATTTTGACCACAATTTCTAAGTTCTCCGAAGAGGGAACAAATGCAACAAACAAAATGACTAGACCTTTAGAAGCACTTTAAATGTACCGACATTATGAAAAACACATTTTACTTAAAACCAGAGAGATTTAAACCGATCCCCGTTATTGAACCTTCTCGAATAAATTCTGAAAATTCCCAAAACAAACCTTCATGTTATCACTTTCCTTTTTGTTCAGACTTGTATTTAAGGAGACCGATTTTGTGAGAGTCGTCAGTTACCATTCCCATCTGATGAAGTCAAAATTTAATTGACGAAACAATTGGTATGTAAACAAGAAATATTAGCGGAAATAAAGTGTTTTACTTTAGATCATATACGATGAATTTCCTTCAAGTTAAGATTGAAACAATCAAGAATATAACTTATAAACTTGAAATTCACAATGTAGTGTTTGAACCAATATAGTTAGGAAAGTTTGTGAATGGACAGAATCCATCCATAGGCTTGTAAAATGTGGCCATTATGAATATTCATTCTTTCGAAATCTCGAAAAGAGAACATAATTTCAAATTAAAAAGAAATAGAAATGTATACAAGGATTTGTCTTCATTTTCTAGCATGTTAATATTACAGTTTTTAAAATTACTCTCAAAAACAAGTATTTTTCGAATGGCATTCGATAGGTACTTGAAAAAAGGTTTAAAATTCTTGTATGAGTAGTAAATATGAATGCAGTCAGGCAGTCCGTTTTGGAATCAAACTGACTAATTCAATTTTAGCTCAAATACTAGGGTCGACCTTCATTATTTTATACTGTTTCTGTCAAAACAAAAATATCGAGAAACTTCAAAGGATGTCCATTCATATACAATATCTTAAATATCCAACTGAGAAATTCTGTTATACCTCGCTACAAATTTCATTTTTATAAAATTTCTTAGGATATTTTATTGATTGTCTTCATTTTGCTGAAATGAAGATCGCCTTTTTCAAGATGTGCTACATATTTTTGATGAAACACTGCTGTTTTCACTGAATGTTCGTTGAATAAGTTTCTTTGGATTCCCTTATCTCCTTTTAGCAGGTAATGAGTGTTAATTTTATATGTCTACTCAAAATGAAACAGTGTTTACTAAGGCATTTGTCTGATTCAATTTCAAAAGGTTTTTGAGAAATTCAAATTTGTAGCGAGGTACAGGAGAATTACTCTGTTTGATATACTACTCTGTCAAGAAAGTACCCCGAATTTTCAATTAAAACAACATTTTTACATTTAATCGTCAAAATTTATTGGGTCGCCTTCAAAATAGGCCCCATTTGCTCCAATACATCTATGCCAACGGCACTTCCAATTATCGAAACATTTTTTATAGGCGCTTTCCGGGATGGACTTCAGCTCTCGCGCCGAATTTTGTTTTATGGCTTCAATCGACTCAAAACGGGTGCCACGAAGGGGCAATTTTAGTTTTGGGAAGAAGAAAAAGTCGCAAGGAGCCAAATCCGGCGAATACGGTGGTTGCTGAAGCACGTTT
Organism: Megalocaria dilatata; assembly: GCA_034642435.1. NCBI lineage: Eukaryota > Metazoa > Arthropoda > Insecta > Coleoptera > Coccinellidae > Megalocaria > Megalocaria dilatata. The sequence goes on from CM067856.1 coordinate 47,311,053, forward strand.
GTTGAGTTTTTGGCGAGAAAGTCAGTCCCAATCGTAGCTCGGTGAGAAGGCGCGTTATCGTCATGCAAAATCCATGAGTTGTTCGCCCACAAATTTGGCCACTTCTTACGGATACGCTCATGCAAACGTTTCATAACGCCTAGGTAATACTCCTTGTTTACCGTCTGACCCTCTGGAACGAATTCGTAGTGCACTACGCCACGGATATCGAAGAAAACAATGAGCATCACCTTCATTTTCGAGCGCCTTTGGCGTGGTTTTTTCGGTTTTGGCTCATTTTTTGCCACCCATTCCGATGATTGCTGGCTTGTTTGCATATCGTACTCGTAGACCCAGGTCTCATCACCAGTTATAATGCGTTCCATGAATGTAGAATCGGAATTACAGCGATCCAGCATGTCTGAAGCAACCTATTCGCGATGACGTTTTTGAAGAAAATTCAGGTCTTTCGGTACGAGTCGTGCGGCCACCTTTCTCATGCCCAAAATATCAATCCAAATCGTACGTGCGGACTCGTGGGATATCTTAAGATCATGTGCTATCTCTCTCAAGCTGGTACGACGGTTTTCCAGCACCCTTTCCTTAATTTTATCGACATTATCTTCGATCGAAGCCGTCGATGGGCGACCACTTCACCACCGTCCTTGAAGGCTCTGTACCACTGATATGCACGAGTTTTCGATAGAGCATTATCACCAAAGGCCTTTTGCAACATTTTCAATGCATCGGCACACGAAAATTCATTTGCAACACAAAACTTTAAACAAATTCTTTGCTCAACGTAATCACCCATAGTAAAAATCGGCACGCACTCTGACATTGACTGACTTAATCAGCTGTTGCAAACACACTAGTTGACAGATCCCGCTCAAGCTTGGCTTAGTAATTTAGGACAGTGGTACCAACCTAGGAATAAATTTTTACCTGCCTCATTGCCCCGCCAGATTTAAATCGATAATTCCCGGTACTTTCTTGACAGAATGTATATGCTATTGAAAAAGTATTCTATCATGTAAAAAAAACCCTTTTTATTAATGATGTGCCATCCAAACATATATATTTACCAGGAGAGCATCAAAGTTGAATATGGTAAGTAGCCTTCTTTATGATTCTCTTACAATTCTGTATATCGTGTGTTTTTCTTTTCAGAGTTATAGAACTTTAAATTGAGATAAAACCCATTTAAATTAAGATTGGAGTCATTTTTTTTTATTTGAAAGATAATTTTATGACATTTATATTTTAAAAATAATTTCTGGCATATGTCCACCACGACTAGCTCGGAGGAACCGCATTCAACCAGAACAATTTTGGACCACTTTTTCGAGTAATTCGGGCCTTATTTCATCAATAACACGAGTTATGTTGGCTTCCAAAGCGTCTATTGTTTCTGGTTTATCAGCATAAACCAACGACTTGACATAACCTCAAAGAAAATAATCCAGTGGAGTTATGTCTTGGAGGCCAATTAATTGGACCGTTTCTCGAAATAATGTTATCGCCAAATCTTTCTTTCAATAAATCAATTGTTACGGTAGCAGCATGAGGTGTAGCACCATCTTGTTGAAACCAAAACATTTCTGATTCGACACCGTTCAAATTTTGAAATATTGATCATCGATCTGTAACAAGCACCATTCACTGTAACATTAGCTCCAGCATCGTTTTTAAAGAAATATGGACCTATGATGCCTCCATCGTATAAAGCATTTTTCAGGATGCAATGGAACCTGCACAGTTTCTTGAGTATTGTTTCCACTCTATATAAAGGCAATTTTGCTTGTTAACATAGCCGTTCAACCAGAAATGAGCTTCATAACTCAACACAATTTTACGATAAAAAAGTGGATCAACTTCAAGCTGTTCTAGGGCCCAATAAGCAAACAAACGACGTATATTATGTTCAAGTGGCTTTAGTTCTTGAACCAAATGGATCTTGTATGGGTATAGACCAAGATCTTTACGCAAAATTTTCCATGTGGTGGATGCACACACTCCAACTTGTTGTAGTCATAGTCATAGTCATAGTTTGGTCCAAATAATCTGTTTTTAACCAAAGTCTTAATTGTTAGGGTGAATACCTACACCAATATATGAGAGAAATAATATTACAAAATTAGTTCGTGAAAATGTATTTATATCTGACAAAGCCATTGTGCAGCTAGATGATTGGTTTCTTCATTATTATTAATTGGAAATTTCAATCAATTTCTCTTAAAAATCTTTCAAAACAATAGGGACCGACTCAGTTAAATTATATAAAAGCAATTAACTTTTAAATGTCACATATGCCCTAGTACTCATACTTATAATTCAGTTTTCCACTAGTCACTTTTATTCTTTGTTTGGACCCTGTTCGTATTTAATATTGATCCTTGAAAACTTTATGTAAAAATAAAACCAATTCAATTTTAAATATTGCAATGTACTAGTTCAAATAATCACGTTTTTACTTGTCTTTTTTTTTTCTTATTCGTATTTAATATTGATTCTTGAAATCTCTACGTACATTAGTAAAAAGCACTATAAACCATGTTAACCTTCGAGTTAGAACCTTGTATCCCTATTACATCCGAGCAGAACCCTGAGAGTAGCAAATAATTCCAAGGACGTGACCTGATTTTCCATTTCCCTTACTGGGAAATCAGGTCAGGCTGCGAAACAATTCGATTTGAATCTCCTCATCTCTGATTGGCCTTGTACGTTATGACGTCATTGTAAATGCGTCATAAGGATCATGAATACAGAATATCACGAATGATCCGCTTCACAGATACACACTTGATATCTACAAATGAAAAATTTAAATATACCTTATAGATCAATTTGAATGTGATTCAATACTTTATAGAAGTAAAATTTAATTGACTTTAAATTCAGAATTATATATTCTAACTTCTACAATATATATTGAAAGTATATGCAAAAACTATCAAAGGGATATCCTTATACATAATCAATATAAAATATTTTTCAATGTCTCGGTTATGTTTCTTGTCATGGGACATTATTTAGGGTGAATAATTTTTGTTATGTTTTTCTGCGTTCCGAGTACAAATGGTTATAGGTTAAACGTAGCAACACGTTGATAATTTCTGTTTCATTTTGGATACTTTAAAGCTTACTTCGAGTTTATTCGTTCCAGATTTTATCTTATTTGGTGAGTTAAATGTTGATCTTATAATATATTTGAATCTGTATTCAATACAATTCTGAAGAGGTCTATAGACCGAAATAGCTATCAAATGTTGGAATTCTCGTTGAATTATTTTTATTTATCCTTTATTTTGAGAATTCCAAATAATTTTGGAATATTGGATTTTCTTTTATTTGTATGTTAAAAACATACTTACATAGTTTTTGTTAATACATTTGTATTAATACGTATCATGTCGGTATGTAAATAGGTTTTTTCCGCAACATTCAAAAATATTTTATATTTATTATATATAAGGGTATCATTTTGATAGTTTTGTATTTAGTTTCAATATATATTGCAGAAGTTAGAATATATAATTCTGAATTTAAAGTCATTTAAATTTTACTTCTATCAAGTATTGACTCACATTCAAATCGATTTTTAAATTATGAAGTTCAGTTAACACAAGAACTCCAACCGGTCGATCGCCAGCATCGTCATATTTTCGCTGTTCGGATCTTTGAAGTGCCTCAAAATGATCTGAATTTACATCGAAAAATCATCTTCAGTGATGAGAACCATTTTCAGCTCGGAGGCTACGTGAATGAGCAGCAGAACTGTCGTATTTGGGGATCTCAAAGTTCAAGAATGATGAAAAGCCTCTCCATCCTGGTGCGGTTTTTGGGCTGATTGTGTGATTGGACCTTACTTATTCAAACATGAGGCTAATGCAACTGTTATAGTAAACGTATTGCGCTATCGAGCTATGATAAATGATTCTTATTGCCGGAATTGGAAGATATTGATATGAAACACGTTTATTTTCTACAAGACGGTTTCCTGGCCGTGTTATTTCCCGAAGAGGTGATCACAATTGGCCACCGACATCATGTGATTCAACATCTCTAGACTTTTTCTTTGAGGCCACGTGAAAGATAAGGTCTATGTCAATGCTCCACTCAAGATCTTAAAGATGAAATTCGTGAATTTATCGAGGACATACAGCTGAAAATTTGCGAATTGGTCATTAAAAATTTAACGAAAAGAGTGTGGTGCTGCAACTGTAGCCGTTACGGCCATTTGGCTGATAGTGTTTTCCACTGTTAATGGCATACCTTCCTCTTTAGAATGAAGTAAACATTCATTGATTTCTCTTAAAATATGCTCGTTTTTTTATATCAAAATGAAACCTTTTATGGAATTTATTTTCATAGTATAGCATATCAAAAATCATCAACACTTTCACTACAAGTTCACTAATATTTTCTTCCCAATAAAAAGTTCTACGAATTTCATAAATATCTGTATTTATTGTTGACTTCAAGAGAATGGGCGATTCAGTTTTTCCTGTGAGTCTTGAGAAATGCAATTTTCTTACAGACTATATGACATATTTCAATTATTCTGGAATATAAAGAAAAAATATTTTTCAATCAATATCAGCTATCTCGAATTCATAAAATAGAGAAAAAACACTTGACTTAAGTTTCACTATTTATTCATGTTGTTAACAAATTTTTCTAATTTTAACCTATACTCAAAACTTAAAGGAATAAAAATAATTAATAATACACGTCATACTTAAAAACCTAAAGAAATCAAAGAAAAAGTCAAGAGATATCGTGCCGACTTAATTTTTCGTAGATAAGCTAGATTTAATCTCTTACAGATAAGATAGATATAATCTTTATCAGATGTGATAGATTCAATCTTTTACAGATAGAAGTAATGGCGATAAATTATATTTTAACTGATCGTTCGTTATGGGTGAATGCCCTCAATTTGCACAAGAGACTACAAGTACCTACTTTTCTACTCTTATCTTTAGGAGGGGCCGTCTGATCTATGTAAAATTCAGGATATTGATTACAATATAATTTATATATACCGCTTTATTTACAATTTCAAAAATATCTTTACCATTAACTTACAGTGATCCTAGCTTTTTCTTATTGGTACAAATGATGTTGATGTTATTTTATTTTGGTGCAAATAATTGGAAAAAATTTGAAACTATAAAATGTAGCCACTGTTGAATTGTTTAAATAAATTTAAATTGCATGTTATTTGAAAGGGTTTTTTTAATATTTCAAACATTAACTAGATTTATTTTTTGAAACCTCCACAAATTTGAATCTGAAGTCACTTAAAAATTTTCAAAATGGAATTAAATTGAATATCTAAGGATTTTTGAGCTGATTGACATATAGAATTATCAACACATGTGCGACAGTTAACCAATAAAGAATTAAAAAAATTAAATATTGACCGCGATCATCTAGCGAACATCGTCAGTCTGCATTCCGAAAAAATATTTCACATAGATTCAAAAATATCTTTTCGATTTCTATTTCGAACAATATATAGTAAATTCTGCAAAAAAAGCATTTGAACTTCTTACCCAATTTCTCATTAGTCAGAAGTTATTAAGATATTAAATAAGAACAATCAATAAAAAATATATCTACATACCTTCCTTCCGACAAATATTCTACTGAAAACAAAATAAAATAAACGGGCACGGCTAACTGTACAACATTTATAAAATTCAGCCCTTCCACAGAATAATATTGAATAGAAGATACGATCAAAGTTTCAGAGAGATTTTTTCAGATTAAAATTTCTAGAGGTTTCGGAGAATTAATCTAGTTAATATTTGAATTGGTTTTATTAGGCAATTATAATTGTTTTTCTATTCATTCTTTAATCCTATTGAATTTACTATAGAATAAAAAAATCATTGAATTTTGAGATATTCAAATAATAAGAAATATAAATTTCCTCGAATTCAACCTATATCATAAATCCACCTTTATAAATATCATACTTCATTTACGGAAACCCGAAATGTTCATTTTTTCTGCTTTAGTACACGTAACAGACAGATTGATGTCTAACAACGTAACAGACAGATTGATGTCTAACAACATGAAAAAGCACTAGCTTCTATTTTCCCGGCCCAGTATAAAAAGAAAAAAATATTTTATAATCTCTCACTAATAAGCAATAAAATTTGCAACCGACTAAAATAAAATAATATCAACACCATTTGTACATGTAAGAAAAACTTAGACATTAAACCAATGGTAAAGATTGTCCTGAAACTAATGAAAAAAGCGGTATATTTGAATTATACTGTAATAAAGGGTGGGCTATCTAGAGATTACATTTTGAAGTAGTGGTTATTTCAAGTCTGACATCACTTTCATTATTCTTGTTTTAAAGAAAGTTATTTCAGTATTGAACTTAACGGTTTACGCTTGAACCAAAGTGGTAAAATTTCTATCCAAACTTTTAGGAATTCACGTGCAAAATTCAATAGAAATAAAATGCCATCACGGCAATTTGTGGATCAAGTGTGCATGAAAGGTGAATCGTTAATTAATAAAAACAATCCGTTTAGGGAATACAATCCGCAAATGCGGAATCCCTCTGACATTCTGCGGGATTTCCCGCGCGGGATCTGAGGGAATCCATATTCAAATTCGGCATTGAAGAAAGAAATGGTTAAGGCTTTACTTTCTAGGATAAAAGAGCGTTAATTAATGACAAGTATGGAACTGTATTTGGAAAACCCAGGCAAATATCTGGAATTTCTGGGACAACAGTCAGTGTCTACAAATGGCCAAGAAGATACATTTGGATTTTATAGCAAATCAACATTATGAAATGAAATAAAGAGTTTGGCTGCAAATAGCGACGTCTTCAGAAGGCCAAGCACAATCCCAAAGTGAAGGGCAGATTACTTATGTTGATGAAGATAATGCCTTTAAATTTAGAAGAGGAATTGAAACGTAGTCTTCCTACTGCGTACTGCGTACTGCAGAATCAAAGGCTTCTCCTATGACTGTACGAGCATGAGGATGAACAACACTTGACCAGTTACTAAAACATGAAATAACCCTTTTTGAATGCTGAGGGAATAGAGGTACATACATGCATTTTATATAGATCAGTCTGGACGGCCATAAACAAAAGGCTATACTACATAATAAGATAACAACTGCTTTTTCAGCATACTGTATAAAATAAAACCATTCCATAGACTTCAGTGAAACAGAAATATTACAAACAGTTAATAAAAGCAGAGGATTAGACCTATTAGAGAATTAGGAAGGTTCTTCCTCACATAGAAGACCCTTACCGATAACGAAAGACCAGTTGGATTTAAAGTTGTCTTCATTACTTTCATCTGTAAAAATGAAATCTATCATATCTGAAAAAGATTACATCTATCTTATCTGTAAGAAATTAAATCTACCTCATCTGTGAAAAATTGAGTCTATCCATTATCTCTTAACCTCCCCCTTAATTTCCTTTGGTTTGTTGAGTATAAATTGTTTTGTTTAGTGTATTCCTTTCAGTCTTGAAAATGAGAATAAATTTCAACAACATGAAAAAAAAGTGAAATTCAAACAAAGTGTTATCCTTCATTTAAATATTTTAATATTTACAGATATATCAAGTTAGCCTTCTACATATTTAATTTCAAAAAATTATATTTAATATTATAACTTCAGGAATTAAATTAATGTCATATAAGCACTGCTTATATCAAACGACATATAAAATAAACATTTATTATAAGACATCCAAATGAGATAACAAAATCCAATAAATATAAATTGTTAACAAAAATCCTATAAATTAAATATTTTGAGTAGACAAAATTTTGTTTCTGCTCATCCCTCTCATGAAAACAGACATCTTTCAAAAACGTTTAACATAATCTTAAGAATTTCATCATAAAACTATCTTACTTAGCATATTCAATATTATTGGATATCTAACTAAGTTACTTTTTACAAAATCTCAAGATATGTAGAAACATTACTAAAGAACAAGTTTCAAGAGAGACTTTACTCGTCAGCACTCATCATATTCAATAAAATATAATATCAATCAACAAAAAATATTTACTTACCTTTAACAATTCAGGAAGCGTCTTGGCAAATGAAAACTCAACATTTAAATGGAGTCTAATGTTGACTAGAAATAAATAATTCTGTAGTTTATCATTAATCTTAAAGATTGAAAGGCAATTTAACGGCCTCTGTTATAGCACAAGGACCATCTGTATAAAGAATGTTAAGGAAACCAAATAATTATTATTATAAATGAAATAAAATAAATGGAGGTTTATGCTTGATAGAAGGTATATAAAATTATTTAAATAATATAATATTTACACATATATTCTGTTAGCCTTCTACATATTTAATTTCAAAAAATTATATTTAATATTAAAACTTCAGGGATTAAATTAATGTCATAGAAGTACTACTCATATCAACCGACATATAAAATGAACATTCATTATAAGACATCCAAATGATATAACAAAATCCAATAAATATATAATATTAGGAGTACTGAGTATTAGTTTACTTCTTTAATTTAAAGAAATCTGCTGCTAAGGCGCATCAATTGCTCGTAGAAGCATATGGTGAGGGTGCTTTGAGTGAGAGAACGTGTCGAGAGTGGTTTCAAAAGTTTAAAAACGGTGATTTCGACGTAGAAGACAAAGATCGCAGTGGAAGGCCAAAAATTTACGAGGATGTAGAATTGGAGGAATTATTGGAGGAAGATTCATCTCAAACACAAAAAGAACTTGCTCTAACATTAGAAGTCACTCAGCAAGCAGTCTCACATCGTCTTCTATAATAAATATTTAATTTGTGTTAAAAAACGTCGGAAACTTATTTGTACTCCTAATAAATTGTTAACAAAAATCCTATAAATTAAATATTTTGAGTAGACAAATATTTGTTTCTGCTCATTCCTCTTATGAAAACAGATATCTTTCAAAAATGTTCAACATAATCTTAAGAATTTCATCATAAAACTATCTTACTTAGAATATTCAATATCATTGGATGTCTAACTAAGTTACTTTTTAGAAAATCTCAAGATATGTAAAAACATTACTGACAAATAAGTTTTAATAGAGACTTTGCTCCGTCAGTACTCAATCATATTAACATTATACTCATAAAATAGAAAAAGGCTTTTTACTTGATAAAAGAAATATAACAAAATTTGAATATCAACACAGATTTAATCTGTTAGTCTTCTTTTGAAGATATATTACATGTTTTGAGAGATTTTTGAATTAACTTATTTGAATATTTAAATATATTAAATATTTCAAATAAATTATATTTTTTGAGAAATCCTTAAGTTGTGTTTATGTTTTTGAAAAGGAATTGGTTTCACTATGATAAGATCAGAAACAAAATTTTGTCTCCTTCAAATATTTATTTATTAATTTTAATTGCCTTTTTTATATTGGTTGGTTTATTTATTCCATTTGACATTGTATATTGAGTTTTGAATACATACGTCTATTAAATATAAGCGGTGCTTATTGTAGACATTAATTTAATTCTAAAAGTTTTTTGAATAAAAATTTTTTTGAAATTAAAATTGCAGAAGACTAACAGATTAAATCTGTTTTGATATTTAAATTTTGTTACATTACACTCAATTTAAATGTTCAGTATTCATTTACCAAGAAGCTTTCTGAATTGTTAAAGATGAGAAAATATTTTTTGTTGATTGATGTTATATTATATTGAATAATGTGATTGAGTACTGACGAAGTCTCTCTTAAAACTTGTTTTTTGGTAATGTTTTTACATATCTTGAGAATTTCTAAAAAGTAACTTAGTTAGATATCCAATAATATTGAATATTCTATGTAAGATACTTTTATGATGAAATTCTTAAGATTATGTTGAACATTTTCGAAAGATATCTGTTTTCATAAGAGGGATGAGCAGAAATATAATTTTGTCTACTCAAAATATTTAATTTATAGGATTTTTGTTAACAATTTATATTTATTATTCTCATAATGAATGTTTATTTTATATGCCGTTTGATATAAGTAGCACTTATATGACATTAATTCAATTCCTGAAGTTATAATATTAAATATAATTTTCTGAAATTAAATATGTAAAAGGCTAACAGAATAAATCTGTAAATATTTAAATAATTTTATATATCTTCTATCAAGTATGAACCTCCATTTATTTTATGTTTTCCTTTACTTTATGGATATGAAAATGTTTCACCAATTGATTTGTACGAAACCAATATCTTTTATCTAAAATTCATCATTTTTCTCACCATAGACAGATTTTCAGGGTGGTTCGTTTTGTAATAAGAAAACTAAACGTTCTCGAGAGTGAAAAAAATAATAAGTAATTTTTCACATAAATAATTGTTCATTCCAGTAATTTATTACCTACCTATTTTCAGGTCTGGAAGTTACCAGGTGCGAGCTATCGTCCCAACTACTCCCCAAAAAGCGTCGATGAACCATGTAAGCAATAAGAACTGGGTACTTCTTCAACCCGCAACTGCTGGCCAAAATCCACTGCAGCAAGCTTCTACGCAGACTTCTCCTGTGAACACAGGAAGGAAGCCGAGTTTAGCCAAGGCGCTAAAAGGTGTGCCAGGGTCGAGCATTTCGGGTATAATAGTTTCCTCTTTTAGAGTATTTGCATGTTGGTGTCAGTGCCATTTGACACGCACTGGTTATTAGTAAAGCTTCCCAAGAAGTATCTTCCATTAAACTTCTGAAACAATAAATTTTAAACGACATATTAAATATGTAATATAATTTAAAAATTCCACGTATATATAATATTCAGAATATTATTTAGAAAGGGTTCACATCAAATGAAGATCGAAAGAATTCCATATTTGAAACAAATTTTAAATTTAGTGCATCAGAAATGGATAGTTTTCTTCTATGTAATAATGGGTGGTCCATTTAAAATTTGCATTTTTGATCGGCGATAAATGAAAAACTAATGAATATTCTTAATTTTTTTATACTATTTTCAAATTTATGATTTTATTAGAAAGGTATCATTTATTATGAGTTGCTTCCATACGGCCAAACATTAAATTCGTATCTTTACTGTCAACAACTGACCGTTTGAAGCTAGCGATTGACCAGAAACGGCGAGAATTGACCAACAGAAAAGGTGTGTTCCATCAAAACAACGCCAGGCTAACACGTCTGTAGTGACTCGCTAGAAACTCCAGGAGCTTGGTTGGGAAGTTTAAATGCATCCACCATGTAGTCCGGACCTGGCACCAAGCAATTACCATTTTTTCTCGCATTGCAAAACTTGCTGAGTGATAAGAAATTGGCATCAAGAGAAGATTGTGAAAATCGATTACTAGAGTTTTTCGCCAATGAGGACCAAGACTTTTAAAGCTACCTTTAAAATGGCAACAATTTATTGAAAAAGAGCGGTGCATATTTAACCCAAATCGGACAATCCAAAACATGTTAAATGAGTCTTGAAGTTCACGCAAGAATAATGGATTTTTCTCATTATTTCCCGATTATGTTCGAGCATAAATCGACCCGTTTCGTTAATGTCAAATATTAAACTAACTTTCTGTCAAAACTCGAATGAGAGAAGTGTTGGCGACTCGAAATAACCTATACTACAAAATGCAAACTCCAGATGGCCCACCTTTACCATTAGAGAGAAAATTTTGTAGGCAAAATCTGAAGTGGTATTCGAATTAGTATCGGGTGTTTTTTTAGAGTTATAGAACTTTAAATAGAAATAAAACACATTTAAATTAAGATTGAAGCCAAATTTTTTTTAATTTAAAGATAATTTTATGACATTTAAGTTTTAAGAATAATTTTCGGCATATGTCCACCACGACTAGCTCTGAGGAAACGCATTCGACCAGACCAAATTTGGACCACTTTTTTCAGTAATTCAGGCCTTATTTCATCAATAACACGAGTTATGTTGGCTTCCAAGGCGTCTATTCTTTCTGGTTTATCAGCATAAACCAATGACTTGACATAACCCCAAAGAAAATAATCTAGTGGATTTATGTCGCATGATCTTGGAGGTCAATTAATTGGATCTTTCTCGAAATAATGTTATCGCCAAATCTTTCTTTCAATAAATCAATTGTTACGGTAGCAGCATGAGGTGTAGCACCATCTTGTTCGAACCAAAACACCTCTGGGTCGATACCATTCAAATTTTGAAGCAAATTATCATTGATCATCGATCTGCAACGAACACAATTCACTGTAACATTAGCTCCAGCATCGTTTTTAAAGAAATATGGACCGATAATGCCTCCAGTATGTAAAGCACACCATACAGTGAATTTTTCAGGATACAATGGAACCTGCAGAACTTCTTGAGGATTGTTATCAGTCCATATGCGGCAATTTTGCTTGTTTACATAGCCGTTCAACCAGAAATGAGCTTCATCACTAAACACAATTTTACAATAAAAAAGTGGATCAACTTCAAGCTGTTCTAGGGCCCAATAAGCAAACAAACGATTCTTATTATGTTCAAGTGGCTTTAGTTCTTGAACCAGTTGGATCTTGTATGGGTGTAGGCCAAGATCTTTATGCTAAATTTTCCATGTGGTGGATGCACAGAGTCCAAATTGTTATGAACGTCGTCGAATAGACAAATCTGGATCATGATTAAGACTATGACTTACAGCAGCGATATTTTCTTCTGTACGTACAGTTCTCTGTCTTTTTGTTGTTGCGTCGAATAGAGAAAATGTTGTCCGAAATCTATCGATAGTTCGACGATTAAGCTAAGCTCTATAATTTTGGCGAATAGAACACTGATTTTGAAAATAAATTTCAACAATTTGTAAACGTCATTGCGACGTGAGTCTTTCCATAATTATTTGTCTATGCTTACTGAACATAAATGTCAAAACAACATGGTTTCTACCTTCTGTCAAATCACAGTTATCCCTATCGAAAGTTCTATCACTCTAAAAAATCACCTATATTTCACAACCTTAGACCTCAAAAATTAATATAACAGCAATAAAACAAAATTGATTATTCTAACCGACTATTTCTCTTCATTATAAAATTCAAACAATAATTTTCCCGATATCATAACCGATTCAAAGTTCAGAGCAGAGATCTTATTGTCTTTCAGATTTTCTAAAATTTTTAGATTATAGCTTAAATTTTAGACAAAAAATTGCACGAACTTATTCATACTTTTGTATACTATTTCTTCCAATTAATTCAATTTTTTTTACACTTTTTTATTTTCAATTCTCAATTTCATTATTAATGTGAATAAATGAGATTAATTCAAAGTATTTTTTTCACTTTTTCGCAATTATATCCTCATTTAATTGTTTGGAAAGTGTTCTTTCTACCTACAGAGAAGTGGAATTTTCACACTTTGAATTAATTAATGAAATGTTAAACGGACGACGGCGGAAATATTGTATTGAATTTTTAATTAATGCAATGATTTACACATGTGCCGCAATAATAATTCAAATATTTCATTATTTATTATAAAAAATAACAATATAAATATTATATTGAATGCAACAGTTCTCCTAAAATATTTTATACCTTCTTCTAACTAATTGCATGAATGTTCTCTTCCTTAGACTCAATGTCACTAAGTTCACCTCCAGCTACAGTGAGTCCAAAAGCATTCGACAAAATCGATGGATCTATTCCAAAAGAAGTATGCAACCTAACAGAAAACCTCCAGAATCTTATAATGGGGAGAGTGAGCCAAACGAAGGTTGCCACAAGAACGAGAAAAATTGTTATATATGTATGTGCTGCTGATTCACAAGGTATGACTTAATGTTTATTTTGATTCATCCAGAAATTTTACGAATTTTCTAAATCTGTGTTTCTCTGAATCTTTTCGTTCAGAAATTATCATTTTACCTTCAGTCTTGGCATAAACCTTCGTATCGTAATTATACACTTGCAAATTTTGTTTTTATCGGATCAGTAGTTTCGGAATTATCATAAGAATAATAAAAAGTTTGAGAGTAAATAGCTGCGGAACAGTTGGAACGATTTTACCCATAAATCAAACCGGAATATTTAGGCCCTGCACTTACATTGAAACATTCCAAGTCTTTAGCTTTTTCGTTCGAAAGTGTTTACGGACAGACCGGCCGGACAGACCTCAAATTCTTCATCAAGAGTCCACCCTAGCCGCTTGAGATCATTTGATAATTATAGACATTTGGACAAAACGATAGCATGCTGTTTCCTAGAGCAATTATTTGAAACTGATATATGCTTATTCACAAAATTCTTGCAGTGGAGACTGCTTTTCAGAAATTACGAAATATTCGACAGTTTCGGCGGTTTAGAATGTAAGATTAGGAGTATTTACTTTTGTGCATAAAAGTCTTGAACTTACATCGGACTGCAAAGTATATATTTGTACTAAAACATTACAATTTTAAGAAACTCTTCTGATATACAGGTATGGAAAAGACAGTCGGAAACATAGGAAATTCAATGTTACTCTAGAGGAGCACGAATGTCCAGTGGACCGGTGGAAGAATCAGCGCGATGCGATGACGAATAAACGACTCTCTCAATGGTAGTGGCTAATGGGGAGAAGCTTCGATAGAAATGAGGCTCTGCAATGCTTTCAGCTCAACAATCAGAAGCATTCGCACTTCAAACGTGGGATTCGTTTGTCCATATCGGTTGAAAATAAAAACGACAATCTTATTCCATTGTATGCGAAGAATATATTCATGCGATTAATAACACAAATACTTTTCTATGTGAAAATGTGTACTTAGGTTCTTTATTGCCATAACTGGCTTGAAAATAAAATAAATTCTACGAAAATAAGAAATTCGAAAACAAATTCTAAAAAATGCGAAATCGAAGGTCGACGAATTTAAATTAAATGTTCAAATAATCCACCTTTTTGAGCCAAACAGTATCCAAATCTATTATAAAGAGATTCGGCATAATTGCTATTTTGACACAAAGTGGGATTATTTTGAACCTTAGTTCATTAATATCCGCCGCTCTATCAATTTTATGCACATAAACCAAATTTTTCATATCCCCAAGGAAAAAAATCATTGGGAGACAAATCTGGTGTTCTGGGGGGCCATTTGATCGTGCCATTTGTAGAAATAACAAGGTCCGAAAAAGTAGTCCTGGGATATTGTTTGACTACTCTTGCGTTGTGACTTTGAGAGCCATCCTGTTGAAACCAGACATTATCGAAATTAAATGGTAACTGTCGAACTGTCGGATTAATTTGATTCTCTAAAAGCTCCAGATATTTGGCAGCGTCTATGTGACCATCAAAAAAAAAAGCCCTATGATGTAATTCCCAGGTATTCCTGTCCAAACATCAAGTTTCTGATGATTAAAGTAAAACACCTTAATTTCCGCTAATTTATTCAATTCCACAACAATTGTTTCGTCATGACAACATGACTTCGTCAGGTGAGTAAGGTACTAACTATATATTTGAGATAGAGTTCTTTAAATATTCAAAATGTACAGAAAAGGAGGTAGTGGGAATTTACAGTAATTTGTGTTTTTATTATTACACAAAGTTTCAGAAAAGGTAAAGTAAGGGAGATTTATTGAGGTCCGTCTGGTCGTTTAGGAGAATTATTGTATCTGTTAATTTCGAGGGCTTCTAGGTAGTTCAATCTGAGGTTCTTTTTTCTAGGTGTAAGATTTTGTAGTTATTGTCAAAATCATGTCCTGTCTCCAAAAGATGGTCAGCATATGTTGAATTTTCGTTTTTTCCAAGATATGCTTTCTCGTGTTCACGTATCCTTGTGCCGAAAGATCTACCTGTCTGACCCACATATACAGATGTGCAAGTACCGCAGTTTAACCTATAGACTCCAGATTTTTAGTTTTTATGGATCAAATCTTTAGTATCTTTTATTAAATTTCCTAACGTGTTTCTTGTTTTGAATGAAATGTTGCAGTTACTCTTTTTCTTTAAATATCTTGCTATTTTTTCGGATTTTTTGTTTATGTACGTTAAAAAAGTATATTTTGTATCAAAAAAAATTGTTGGATATACAAGCGATATTGACTGTTTAAATTGCATTCGTTTCAATAATGTATTTATAATGAACGGATTGAAACCATTGTTAAATGCAATCTGTTTTATTTTATTCAGTTCTCTATCAAAATTCTCTTGTGTCATAGGTATGTTGATTGATCTAAATATCATGCTATTATAAGTTGCTAGTTTTTGAGAATGTGGGAGATTAGAATTTGAGTGGATCGTATTATCTGTATGAGTGGGTTTTCGCAAAATTGAAAAGTTATGTTTATTGTTAATTTTTGAAATTTTTAAATCAAGAAAATTGATGCTGTTATTTTGTTCTATTTCATTGGTGAATTTTATTGTGGGAGATAATGTATTTATAAATTCTAAAAACATCGCAAGCTGTCTACTGGTACTGGTGAATAAAGATAAAATATCATCCACGTAACGATACCAATAACTGAAATATTTAAAGAGGGGGCTCTCTTGGATTTTGGTTTCCAGGAAGTCCATAAATATTTCGGATAATATCGGACTAAGTGGGTTTCCCATAGTGAGACCATCATTAGCTTCGTAAAATATTCCATTAAATAAAAAAATAGTTTTGGTCCAAACAAACCTTTGAGATTTCGATAATCTCTTGTTTTATAACCGGATTAGTTCTATTTTTTACTAACAGCATTTCTATCAGATTTTTTGATTCCTTAACTGGTATGCAAGGGAACAAATTTTGCACGTCGAAAGAAATGAGTTTAGCATTATTCGGAATATATATATTTTTTATTTTCTCTATCTGGTTATATGAATTTTTAATGGCAAATTTTGGTTGAAAGTTTGTTTCTTTCTGAATAATTTTGATTTGTTCTTTCGTTCATTTATATGAAGGTGTTGTGATGAATGAAACTACTGATCTAATAGGTTTATTTTCTTTATGTAAATATGGCAATAAGAATAAGATTGTCATATTTATTTTCAACCAATATGGACAACCGAATCCCACGTTTGAAGTGCGAATGATTCTGATTGATGAACTGAAAGCAGTGTAGAGCTTCATTTCTATCGAAGCATCCCCCACTAGCCACTGCCATTGAAAGAGAATAGTCGTTTATTCGTCATCGCATCATGCTGAAGTTTTGATTATTCCACTGCTCCACTGGACATTCGTACTCCTCTAGATTAACACTGAATTTCCTATGTTTCCGACTGTCTTTTTCATACCTGAATATTAAATATCAAAGAAAATAATTCTGCTTACCTCATTACAAATTGTAATTTTATAGAATTTTTTTCTCAAAAACTTTTTGAAATAGAATAAAATAAATGTCTTGGAAAATATAATTTCCATTTCGTAGGCATATAGAATTAACACTCATTTTCACAGCACCAGAAGGAATAAAAGAATCTCTCCTTGTATAAAAGAGGTTCAATTTCGGTAGCAATCGACCTATTGTTCGATAAACCATTACGAAGCTTCTAATGATGAATATGGTATATTGTTCAAAGATCTCATTTTTTTTATTATTTCAGACTGTTGTGTAGAAAAAGGTACTCTCCACAATCAAATATACCCAGAACTTAGAAAATTTTGCCGGGACAGAGGCTACGAACTCCATATTGTAGATTTGCATTGGAAAACTCTTTTAGAAAAACAACAAGACCATGAATTTCCTGAGCTCTGTATTGGAGAACTAACTAGTAGGTATCAAACGAATCATATGAAATTATCATTCTTAACATCCTTATTTGTAGGACAAATGGAAGTAGCATATATAATTCCTGTGTTATTCCTGAATAACTCCTTAGGAACTCCATTGTTGCCAAATACTATAGAGAGTACTGACTTCCAAATGGCAATGGATAGTGCTACAAGTCAATCAGCCCAGAGTATTTTATCAAAGTGGTAAGAATTAGAAAACAGTACAAAAAACTAAGCCAAACTCAGCAAAAGTTAACATAATATTAAATAAGGTTATTCTGATTTTTCAAAAATTTTTTCTGTTATTGTAATACATCGATCGTTTCGCTAATGCAGTACCATCTTCAGGTATATTTATGAATAACTGATATACCCCCTACATGATGATTCTCATGTGTTAGCGAAACGATCGTTGCACCGGGTGTTTTTTTAGGGTGACAGAAATTTAAATTGAAATAAAACACATTCAAATTAAGATGGAAGCCAATTTTTTTATTTGAAAGATAATTTTATGACATTTATGGTTTAAAAATCATTTTCGGCATATATCCACTACGACTAGCTCTGAGGAACCGCATTCGACCAGACCAATTTTGGACTACTTCTTCGTGTAATTCAGGCCTTATTTAATCGATTATACGATTTATGTTGGCTTCCAAAGCGCTTATTGTTTCTGGTTTATCAGCATAAACCAATGACTTCACATAACCACAACGAAAATAATCCAGTGAAGTTATGTCGCATGATCTTGGAGGCAAATTAATTGGACCATTTCTCGAAATAATGTTATCGCCAAATCTTTCTTTCAACCAGTCAATTGTTACGGTAGCAGCATGAGGTGTAGCACCATCTTGTTGGAACCAAAGCACTTCTGTGTCGAAACCATTCAAATTTTGAAACAAATAGTCATTAATCATCGATCTATAACGAGCACCATTCACTGTAACATTAGCTCCAGCATCGAATTTAAAGAAATATGGACCGATGATGCCTTCAGCGTCTGAAGCACACCATACAGTGCATTTTTCAGGATGCAATGGAACCTGCAGAACTTTTTGAGGATTGTGAAAACAATCCTCCATTTAAGGCAATTTCGCTTGTTTACATAGCCGTTCAACCAGAAATGAGCTTCATCACTAAACACAATTTTACGATAAAAAAGTGGATCAATTTCATGCTGTTCTAGGGCCCAATCAGCAAATAAATGACGCTTATTATGGTCAAGTGGCTTTAGTTATTGAACCAGTTGGATCTTGTTTGGGTGTAGACCGAGATCTTTACGCAAAATTTTCCATGTGGTGGATGCACAGAGTCCAACTTGTTGTGAATGTCGACGAATAGACAAATCTGGATCATCATTAACAATATGACTTACAGCAGCGATATTTTCTTCTGTACGCACAGTTCTTTGTCTTGTTGTTGTTGTTGTATCGAGTAGAGATCTTTCCACGATAATTTGTTACTGAACAGAAATGTCAAAACAACATGGCTTCTACCTGTCAAATCACAGTTAAAATAAGAAGGAACGGTTTTTTACTTGATAGAAGGATTATTACAAAATTTGAATATCAAAACAGATTTAATCTGTTGTCTTCTACAATTTTAATTTCAAAAGATTCTTTGAAGAAACTTTAAGAATTAAATTAATGTCTTTATAAGCACTGCTCATATTTAATAGACGTATAAAGTCAAAATTCATCATACAATATCAAATGGAATTAAGAAAAACCAACGAATATAAATTGTCAACTGAAATTAAAATAAATAAGCAAACATTTTTTGTTTCTTTCCAGGCATGCGTAATGAACTCTTCAGACAAACTTACGAAGCCCTGTTTGTTACAAAATGTATTGTTTTCTGATCCTATATTAATGAAAAATAACTCTTTCTCAATAATATAAAACATAATTTCAAGAACTTCTCAAAAACTAATTTATTTGAAATATTCAATATATTTAAATAAATTACTTCAAAAGATCTCAAAACATGTAGCACATCCCCAAGAATCTGTTTTGATATTCAAATTTTGTAATAATCCTTCTATCAAGTAAAAAACCGTTCCTTCTTATTTTATTTTATATATAATATATAATTATATTAGGTTTTTTAAATAAAGAAATTCATTATACAGTGTTGAATGGTTTTAACTAATGCCAAGTGCCTTATAAGCTTTGTATGATTTTCTGTGAACATGGAACATAGAGTACCTTGGATATAAAGGTACCTACTTAGATGTTTGTTGAGAATCGTGTATTTCTAAGATGGCACTGGTAAGTCTATACATTGTTTAATTGATTTTATTATTTTTTTATATGTAAAGTTGAACTGATCTTATCGTAACTTTAATTATTTCTTGAGGATGTGCTACATGTTTTGAGATTTTTTGAAGTAATTTATTTAAATATATTGAATATTTCAAATAAATTAGTTTTTGAGAAGTTCTTGAAATTATGTTTTATATTTTTGAGAAAGAGTTATTTTTCATTAATATGGGATCAGAAAACAATACATTTTGTAACAAACAGGGCTTCGTAAGTTTGTCTGAAGAGTTCATTACGCATGCCTGGAACGAAACAAAAAATGTTTGCTTATTTATATTTTAATTTCAATTGACAATTTATATTCGTTGGTTTTTCTTAATTCCATTTGATATTGTATGATGAATTTTGACTTTATACGTCTATTAAATATGAGCAGTGCTTATAAAGACATTAAGTTAATTCTTAAAGTTTCTTCAAAGAATTATTTTGAAATTAAAATTGTAGAAGACAACAGATTAAATCTGTTTTGATATTCAAATCACAGTTATTTCTATCGATAGTTCTATCACCCTAAAAAAAAACCCGATATTATAATAACAATTAAAATTTGTGAAAATCAGAATAACCTTATTTACTATAATTTAATATATATTTCCATCAAGTTAAGTCTGATTCAATTAAATATTTATGCAAAAGTTTACGGAAAGATTTTTATTCTATTCATGTTAATCATATTATAATTACTTCACATTGTCCCTGAATTCAATTTTCATGATTTTGATTTGTTTTGTTATTCAATCCTATGAATTTGTATTTCAGGTACCAATTAGATAGTGATTCTCAACCTCCATGTTATAGATTGCAGCCAATAAGTAGTCATATTCCTGGATTCAAAGAAACGTCGGTAGAAGACAGAGAGAAAGCTTTTGAAGAATGGAGCTCAGAAATTGATAAGATTCTAGCAATTCTTATTAATGTATTTTCACAAGAATTGAGAGACACTTATCTGACGACTGTGGTGGAACAAGTAAGACATAAATTTATATTATATTGAATATTTAGTAAAGTAAATAAAAACAACTTGGCTTGTTTATTTTATGTCTGCTGACAAATATGTTTCTGGTTTTTAGCTCATTTTCAAAACTGAAGAGAACAAAACTTTAAATCCTATTTATAATGGTAGGTAGAATTTTGAACAGTGTAAAAATATGGTGTTAGTTGAGTCCTAATCTTTTACAGATAAGAGGAATAGTGATAAATTAAATTGAAGTTGTTCATTTGTAATTGGTAGCTTTTTACCATGTGCTAACAAATTTCCAAACTTTCTAAAAAGTCCATTCTTCTGCTTTTATTACCTACGTGTAAAATCTCAATTCTACTGAAATCTATGAAGTGGTTGTTATTTATACAATGTTCCGAAAAACCAGATGTTATTTTTTTATATAATATACCTTTTTATGTTCTTTTACCCTTATGTTTATAGATATAGAATAAACCTAAGTTTTTCTTATTTGTACAAATAATATTAATATCATTCTGTTTTAATCTATTGAAAATTTTATTACTTATTTGTGGTATGAAATTTATCGTATAGAATTTTTGTTTTTCTTTGTCCTGAAGAATAGGGTAAAGAGAAGTTAGAGCTTTTTTATGCTGTTTTTTAAAAATTAATTTATCGATTACGTTCGTATTGTAAACATTGTTCGACGATAATGACTTCAAAAATTTAATTTCTTTGTTAAAGTATCTATTGAGAGAGGGGTTGATAGTTATCTAAATATGTATAAGGGCGTGAAAAGGAGACATTTTTATTTTATGATGGTTATAAGTGTAAAATAAAAATGCCTCCATTTCACGCCCTTGTACATAGATTACTATCAACATCTCTCCCAATAGAACTTTAACAAAGAAATTAAAGTTTTGAAGTCATTAGCGTCGAACAATGGTTACAATATGAACGTAATCGATAAATTAGTTTTTGAAAAACAGCCCCAAAAATGTTCTAGCTTCTCTTTACCCTATTCTTCAGGACAAAGAAAAATTCTATACGATAAATTTCATACCACAAATAAGTAATAAAATTTGCGGTAGACTACAACAGAATAATAATATTATTTGTACAAATAAGAAAAACTTAGGTTCACTCTTAGTTAATAACAAAGACTGTCGTGAAACGTGTGAAAAATATATACAAATTATATTGTAATGAATGTCCTGTATTTTACATAGGTCAGACAGTCGGATCTATAAATATAAGAGTAGAAGAACATAAAAAAGTATATTACATAATAAAATAACATCTGGTTTTTCGAAAAATTGTATAAATAACAACCATTTCATAGATTTCAGTAAAACTGAGATTTTACACGTAGGTAATAAAAGCAGAAGAATGGACCTTTTAGAAAGTTTGGAAATTTGTTTAGCACATAGTAAGAAGCTACCAATTATAAATGAACAACTTCAATTTAATTTAACACCATTGCTCTTATCTGTAAAAGATTTGGACCCAACTAACACCATATTTTAACACTGTTCAAAATTGTACCTGTGATCTACCCTAGCATTATAAATAGGATTTAAAGTTTAGAGTTTTGATCTCTTCAGTTTTGAAAATGGGCTAAAAACCCGAAACATATTTGTCAACAGACATCAAATAAACAGTGAAATTTAAGCCAAGCTGTTTTTATTTTCTTTATTAATTCAAAAATGTTTCAAAGAAATCAATATCATTGAATATTTAGTCTGACTAATACTTGGAAGCCAAGGTTCGGTCAAAGTGAGTGAAGCAAGATTCAGCATATAAAATGTATAACTATCAGATATGGACGTGTATCATAACCATGCCCGAAAAAATCATCAGGTGAATTCCACTCCGATAATAAGATTTAAAACTAGTAACTTTTCTTCCACATTATTTAAGATACTTTTGCGCGGTTGTTCCTTAGATCAAGCCGTTTTGACCAAATATTGATAATTACAGGATGTTGAGTCGAAAATGATATCAAACGAAGTTGAATTCATTGAAGAAGAATCCGAGATCAAAAGCAATTATGTCCAGCTTACTGATCCGTATGTAAAGACTTTAACTTTCGAATAGAAAGAGCTCACTGACATAAAGTCAGGAGCTTTTGTTCGTTTGTTCAGCAGTCCATATGCCCTAAAAGTTTCAAATTTGTGAATTAATTCTTGAAGAAGCTGCATAATAATGTCACTTTTTGCAATTTCAGAACTGTTCTCCTGAAAAATTAAAAATAGAGGATTGGAAGGCTCCATCTTTCTCCCTTTAATCTGCATCGTTGCATAATGGCAAAGAAGAGTTGAAAAAATTTAACAAAATTTAATATACTTTTCATACTTTCGCCGAAATCATATAGAGAAAATTCAAAAAATTCCTTCTTTTTATCTTCACAAAATTATGACGAGCCTTCCTAACGTTCTTTCAAATCTGAATATTGATTTGAGCTTGACCGGATTTTTCTACATTCGAAAACATTTGACAAACAATATTTCAAATGTAAATAATTCGGAAACCATCGAACTCATTTTGTTTTTAACAATTTATACTCCAAACTCATCCTGAAAATTTCAAGTTTCTAGTTTTCTCATCGTTCGGAAATTGTCGTTTTTTCTCTAGTCGTTTAACCGGACGGTAGATTGTTCCGGAATTTGGCATAAAAATATACGAAATTTCATTTCGAATGAATGAGAAGTTTCACAATTATTGGGAAAAAATATACAATTCCATAATTCAAATACAATATGGAAATAAAATGGTTATAGGATAATTACAAAATAAGATATCCAATTTCCCGCACATTTCATTCTAAAACTCAACTATCCGGCAAAAAAACTCAAAAACATTTTTAACCTGCGCCTGGTTTCGAACTCAGCGACACATCTCAGAAAAAGGTAAAAAACCGCGCTCACTAAGCCAGTGAGACAGTTGATAAATTGTTCTACTATATATATCGGGTGTTTTTTTTTGAGTGATTTTAATTTGAAACACATTCAAATTAAGATTGAAGTAAATTATTTTTATTTGAAAGATAATTTTATGACATGTATGTTATAAAAATAATTTTCGGCATGTCCACCACGACTAGCTTTGAGGAACGGCATTCGACCAGACCACTTTTTCGAGTAATTCAGGGCTTATTTCATCAATAATATGAGTTCTGTTGACATCCAAAGCGTCTATTGTTTCTGGTTTATCTGCATAAACCAATGACTTGACACAACCCCAGAGAAAATAATCCAGTGGAGTTATATCACATGATCTTGGAGACCAATTATTTGGACCATTTCTCGAAATAATGTTATCGCCAAATCAATTAATACGGTAGCAGCATGAGGTATAGCACCATCTTGTTGAAACCAAAACACTTCTGGGGCGATACTATTCAAATTTTGAAACAAATAATCATTGGGCATCGATCTGTAACGAGCACCATTCACTGTAACAAATAACTCCAGCATCGTTTTTAAACAAATATGGACCGATAATGCCTCCAGCGTGTAAAGCACATTATACAGTGCATTTTTCAGGATGCAATGTAACCTGCAAAACTTCTTGAGGGATTGTTTTCACTCCATATACGGCAATTTTGCTTGTTTACATAGCCGTTCAATCAGAAATAACAGTGGATCAACTTCAAGTTGTTCTAGGGCCCAATCAGCAAACAAACGACGCTTATTATGGTCAAGTGGCTTTATTTCTTGAACCAGTTGGATCTAATATGGGTGTAGACCAAGATCTTCATGAGAAATTTTCCATGTGGTGGATGCGCAGAGTTCAACTTGTTGTGAACGTCGACAAATAGACAAATCTGAATCATCATTAACACTATGACTTACAGCAGCGATAATGTCTTCTCTACGTACAGTTCTTTGTCTTGTTGTTATTGCATCGAGTAGAGAAAATGTTGTCCGAAATCTATCGATAGTTCGACGAATAAACTGCTCTGATGAAGATTATGTAAACCATAAATTTCACGAGGTGCTCTATAAGTTTGGCGAATAGAACACTGATTTTGAAAATAAATTTCAACAATTTGTAAACGTTGTTGCGGCATGAGTCTTTCCATGATAATTTTTCAATGCTTACTGAATAGAAATGTCAAAACAACATGGTTTTTATAATATCTTCTGTCGAATCACAGTTATCCCTATCGAAAGTTCTATCTCTCTAAAAAAAACACCCCATATATTCATTATCATTATTATTATTGTTTTACAATAAAAGTGGGCGTTATACCTATGCACTGAAAAGAGTAACTGGAAAAAAATCATTCTGTGAATTTTCAAAGTTTTAAGAATTAAATAATCACGATCCTCACCAAATTCTGTATTATCCTCCTAGCCACTATTTTACATTTAAATTGTGATTTTAAACTCAATCATACGACTGTTGCTATAATTTCGTTAGCGCTCAACGCTGCTCTACCCATAGAATATACTACTCTGTCAAGAAAGTACCGGGAATTTTCAATTAAAACAACATTTTTACATTTAATCGTCAAAATTTATTGGGTCGCCTTCAAAAACGGCTCCATTTGCTCCAATACATCTATGCCAACGGCACTTCCAATTATCGAAACATTTTTTATAGGCGCTTTCCGGGATGGACTTTAGCTCTCGCGCCGAATTTTGTTTTATGGCTTCAATCGACTCAAAACGGATGCCACGAAGGGGCAATTTTAGTTTTGGGAAGAGGAAAAAGTCGCAGGGAGCCAAATCCGGCGAATACGGTGGTTGCTGAAGCACGTTTATTGAGTTTTTGGCGAGAAAGTCAGTTACAATCGTAACTCGGTGAGAAGGCGCGTTATTGTCATGCAAAATCCATGAGTTGTTCGCCCACAAATTTGGCCGCTTCTTACGGATACGCTCACGCAAACGTTTCATAACGCCTAGGTAATACTCCTTGTTAGCCTATTTTGAAGGCGACCCAATAAATTTTGACGATTAAATGTAAAAATGTTGTTTTAATTCCCGGTACTTTCTTGACAGAGTAGTATAATAGTTTTATTCATAGTGATTGCTTGTACACGTTACTTCAACCTAGTTACATAACGAAAATAGTTTTTTCGATATTTTAATTAATTTAAACTAGTGGTAAGTGTTACAAATCAATGAATTTCTTTTAAAAAATGATGAAGCACATAAAATCTCCGATGTTAAGCCAACACCATCAAAATTTTTTCGAGTTCAATTTAAGGAACTCGAATTCTACAAGATAGTCGGAAAACCGAAATACACCAGAATTTCTTTTCCGATATTATCCAGAAAGCGTAAAGGATTTCATTATTCGCTGTCTGAAATGCGAGCATCATATTACCGTGGAAAAATTGAATGATGCAATATGCATATAAATGTTTCCCAATGGATTACCTGACAGAAACTGACGATCGAACAAATATAACATACTTCTTTATTAAAAAACTGTTTATGTATTACAAATTAGAAAATGAACTGTATAGGAAGTGAAAAAAGTGAAATTTTTAGTGTCAGTTTCTGCTTTTACTCGATAAATTGCCTATATCAATTTGAGGAAACAATGAAGTTACATTATTGAGTATTGTGAAAGTTTTTTCAATACTGCCACCTCTTCATTCTATATTATATAAAATTCCCAAAAAATATTCATGCACTGTAATATATAGTTAGATTTATCTTGTTTCTTTTTTTCTGAGTTAGTAGTTTTTGAATAATACTCCATTTTAATTACCAAAACTTTGAGGAGAAAGAAGAAGAAACATACTACTCTGTCAAGAAAGTACCGGGAATTTTCAATTAAAACAACATTTTTACATTTAATCGTCAAAATTTATTGGGTCGCCTTCAAAATAGGCTCCATTTGCTCCAATACATCTATGCCAACGGCACTTCCAATTATCGAAACATTTTTTATAGGCGCTTTCCAGGATGGACTTTAGCTCTCGCGACGAATTTTTTTTAGGGCTTCAATCGACTCAAAACGGGTGCCACGAAGGGGCAATTTTAGTTTTGGGAAGAGGAAAAAGTCGCAGGGAGCCAAATCCGGCGAGTACGGTGGTTGCTGAAGCACGTTTGTTGAGTTTTTGGCGAGAAAGTCAGTCACAATCGTAGCTCGGTGAGAAGGCGCGTTATCGTCATGCAAAATCCATGAGTTGTTCGCCCACAAATTTTGCCGCTTCTTACGGATACGCCCCCGCAAACGTTTCATAACGCCTAGGTAATACTCCTTGTTTACCGTCTGACCCTCTGGAACGAATTCGTAGTGCACCACGCCACGGATATCGAAGAAAATAATGAGCATCACCTTCATTTTCGAGCGGCTTTGGCGTGGTTTTTTCGGTTTCGGCTCATTTTTTGCCACCCATTCCGATGATTGCTGGCTTGTTTGCATATCGTACTCGTAGACCCAGGTCTCATCACCAGTTATAATGCGTTCCATGAATGTAGAATCGGAATTACAGCGATCCAGCATGTCTGAAGCAACCTGTTCGCGATGACGTTTTTGAAGAAAATTCAGGTCTTTCGGTACGAGTCGTGCGGCCACCTTTCTCATGCCCAAAATATCAATCAAAATCGTACGTGCGGACTCGTGGGATATCTTAAGATCATGTGCTATCTCTCTCAAGCTGGTACGACGGTTTTCCAGCACCCTTTCCTTAATTTTATCGACGTTATCTTCGATCGAAGCCGTCGATGGGCGACCACTTCACGACCGTCCTTGAAGGCTCTGTACCACTGATATGCACGAGTTTTCGATAGAGCATTATCACCAAAGGCCTTTTGCAACATTTTCAATGCATCGGCACACGAAAATTCATTTGCAACACAAAACTTTAGACAAATTCTTTGCTCAACGTAATCACCCATAGTAAAAATCGGCACGCACTCTGATATCGACTGACTTAATCAGCTGTTGCAAACACACTAGTTGACAGATTCCGCTCAAGCTTGGCATAGTAATTAAGAACAGTGGTACCAACCTAGGAAAAAAAAATTTTCCTGCCTCATTGCCCCGCCAGATTTAAATCGATAGTTCTCGGTACTTTCTTGACAGAATGTATATTTTTATTTTTCTGATTTTACAATTCTCGTAAAATTTGACATTAGACTTTGTGACATTGTTCTACATTCTAATTTCGACTCAATCGTACGACTGTTGCTATGGTTTTGTAGCGGTCAACATTGTTTTGCTCACAAAATATATTTTTCAATGCCAGTTTCATTTCATGAGCTAACCGAAAATTCGGATAGAATAACCACATTAATTATGGCATCACCCTTCATACAATTATATCCACTTTTGTAGGAAGTGCATAACACTGTCTTCATGAGTCAAGAAATGGCCAAAAGATGCATTTGGATGAATAGGATATACACTCCCATAGCGAAAACTCCCGAAAATATGAGTCCAGTAGAATCAGAATTACATAGAAGACTGAATATACTTCAGAAAGATTTAAGGGTAAGTTAGGTTCTGTTAAAAAATTACTAATTTTATAAACCAAATCGGTTTTCAGGATCAATTAGCCGAAAAGCACATAGTTCGGATATCCGTAAGATACGTAGAAGGTGGTTTAAATATGGAGATTCCAGAACATGCTAACTACGTGGAACAGGTCAATATACACTTAATGAAACATTTAGTAGAAATGATCAAAAACATAATAGAAGAGCACCAAGTGAAGTCAGTGCTGAAACCAAGTTATGGAATAGAAGCGCCAATATTCGAAGAACTGAACCAACAGACTGGATTCTGCCAAAAAGCAGCTCAATGTAGCATTAATAGAGAAAAGACTATCAATGAAATAAAAGAGTGAGTATAGTTCTTAGTTTGAGTCTATCAGAAATGTTTTAGTGAAAAATATTGAGTCCTAATTGGATTTATACTTTGTTTCATTTAATCTTGAATTGTATCAGTCCTTACTTGGTGAAAATCCATATTAAATAATATTGAAATAAGGTTATTCTGATTTTCACAAATTTTTATTGTTATATTCACAACAATTGTTTCGCTATCACAGTAGCATCATCAGTTATTCAAAATGTTATCTTGCCTGATGATGCTAGCGAAACAATTGTTGTGAATATAACAATAAAAATTTGTGAAAATCAGAATAACCTTATTTCAATATTATTCATTTAATCTTGTATGAAATTGATTTCTCTCATTAGTCGATCCCAAAAACTGATATCGCTCATCATTTTTTTCAGATATATCAACAATCCTAGCCATTCTCCGCTAGTTTTATTCGGACCAGAAGGTTGTGGCAAAACCACACTTTTAGCCAGGGTAGCTCAGTGTTGTTCTCAGTGGATACCAGAAGCCTTTCTCATTTTAAGATTCGTTGGAATCAGCGCACAATCAAGTACTATCGAACAGTTATTAAGTTCTGTTACTAACCAATGTTCAATACTCACGTATGGCCATAAGTGTCACTGTACTCACGTAAGTAGTCATAAGATTTAGTATAACCTACTGAAATCATAATTAACATGGGCATAAAATGAATTTTCAGGTTGAAAAAACGGAAAGACAGTCAAACTAGTGAAATAATAGACAGAACTTTGACAATAATGAAAGGATAATATGTCTTTCTTTAAATACATACAAATTTACCTTTATTTCCAAACAAATAAAGTTTTTGTTAGATGAACACCCCGGGAATAGCTCCTGAGGTTAGGAGGTCGACCCACGTTGGGCGCCATTTGTAGGGGCAATTTTTATAAAGACAAGCTTAATCGGTTGAATCTTATATTTTCTTTCTTACTGAGCTATCATGTATTATACAGAGTACTCTAAAGAACGCAAACTTTTTGATCGTGATCATCTAGTGGCGGTAGAAGAGGACGTTACGTTGTGTAGATAACCCAAATTACACGTAAAGAGAGCAAGTAAACAGTGACAGGAGGTTCAAAGATTCAAAACACAGTAACGTCAGAATAATATTTTTATATTAGTAGAATTGAAAATCAACAACTCTCAATGAACGAAAACAAAAATTTATTAGCCAACTGTTAAATTTAGTCAGAATAATATTTTTATATTAGTAATGTTCAAAGGCAACAACCCTCCATGAATGGAAACAAATATTTATCAGCCTGCTGTTAAATCTAATCTACTCAGTGTTTCTTAAAGCTATACAGTGAACCCAATAGCGCCCCGGGTCCGAATGACTTATTTCTACATATCGTTAGGGGAGTATCATTCTTATACAGCGGGGAGGGTTAGAGAGGATAAACTAACCGCGGCATTGATAATTTGAAAGTGTTCGAATATACATACGAATGAAATATCGGCATTTGGTTTGAATTAGTCGATATTTTCTGCATGTCCATATTCCTGTGGAAAATATGTATGAACAAGGACATGAATACACTGACCACATTAATTCTGATTAGGTATTTCAATTTCAGAATCTGGAAACTTATAAACGAGTCTTACCTTCTCTTCTGGGTGCTTGTTGCCTCCAAAGACCTCTTATAGTTCTTATAGATGGTCTGGATCAAGTTAGAGCTTACAGCTCGAAGACGACAGACTGGCTACCAGAAAATTTACCAGAAAATATCAAATTAATCCTGTCTGTATCAGAAAGGAGTCCAATGTATTCTGATCTTAAAAGGAAATTACCTGGAGGGCAATTTATAAAAATGCCGCTGTTGGGTGAACAAGAAGCCAAAGGCATACTCATGTCCAGTGTCGTGCAATATAATCATAGTGTCAATTCTAAAATACAAGATTGCGTGCTCAAATCAGTACAGGAATGCACATTGCCTCTTTATTCTAAGGTAAGTTTAAGCACTTTTCAATGGTGAACTAGTTATGTGTTATATGTATATAGTGCCAAGACCCACATAAAATAATCCAGCCGAATATTTCCGGGTATGACTTTCTCTGGAAAACGCCGACTCAATTTAATTTTTAATTGAAGGATATCTTTCCATTGCAAATTCGTGGATATACAATCATCCTCCCAACCTCTTCTAGTATCTGAAGCAGTAGTGACATCACTTCGAAGATTTTGTAAATATATGAATATGCTAAAAACTTACTGTTTGACGTTCCTTTTGGTATAAAAGACTGTTGGAAGTAATGACTGAAGTTAAACTTAAACGCGACACTTTTCAAATGACCCAAAAAAAATTAGGGGGTCTAGAGATGTCAAATCAAGAGATTTTCGAGATCATTCTATAGGACCCAAACTGCCAATCTAATTCTGGAGAAAATAATGATACAGAAAATCGCTTACTAGCACTGCATAATAAGGCAGAGCACCATTTGGTGGATAAATATGTTTTCTATACTAGCATCATTAGCATGAGTAGATGAGGTCTTGGAGTAGATTGAGATAAGGTTCACCCGTCAAATTTTCAGGAAGGAAAAAGGGAACCACGATGCTACCTACTAAAATTCTAGCCCAGATATTCAACTTATCTGGATATTCTTTCAGAATTCTAGGATTTGAATCACTTCAGTGTCTAAAGTTACATTTGTTGACATTACCCTTACAAAAAGCATTCATCAGAGAAGTATACTGCATAGAATAAATGGAACTCATTCAAAATATTTTCATTTATCTGTTCACAATAATTTAATCACCCATCAGGACCGTCTTCATTTGACAAGATGAATCTTATAAAGATGCTACTGTTTGTTCTTCAAGATCCCCTGAATACTTGTTCGCCCAATTCCTGAAGTTTCTGGTACTTGACGAAAGATTCCAATTCGATATGTGCGAGAACTAAAACTTCCTCGGCTTCTTCAATAACACTGTGATGCTTTTCACTCTTCCCTTAACTCGATCTTTTTGTTTAGATTTCAAACCTTCCTTCAAATTTTCATCGATATTATTTGGATATTGTTTTTCGTTAATTCAATTTATTTTTCTTGCATATGATCACTATTGTTTTTAATTATTGATTATTTTTATGTGGTCTAGGTTTTAGCTTGGCAAACTTCTTGGTGGGCAGACAAAGAACACGATATCATACCGAAGGGACATGTAGATGACCAATTAAAATTAATGTTGGAGGAATTGGAAACCATTATTGGTGCAACGCAAGTAGAGCATGCCCTCGCCTTAATAACTTGTTCAAAGCAATGTGTAACAGATTCTGAAATGATAGATCTTTTAGCGTTTGATGAAGAGTTTCAAAGTAATACTACTTACAGTGAGTATTCAAATCTGTGCTCAACAAAAATAAGAATCGAACAATTGGCACCGACCCATCTCATTTGAATTATGCTTGTAATAATAGCAAACTGCTTCATGATAAAAAAATAAGTATTTTATTGAGTTTTCATTTTTAATATTCACATGCAAAAAATTAATAAATCTGATGAAATTTCACCACAAGATATGTCGATATACATTTTTGCAGTCATTGAGAAGAAGCATAAAAAATTCATCTCTGACTAACACTTAACTTAATTTAACAAGCATTTTCGAAATCATAACATATAATCTTTTTCTGAAATGATTTTTTTATAGTCTCTTGGGCACCAGCATGTCTTATATGGTCTAGATTGAATAAACATTTAGCTCCCTTTCTCCAGTGGACCTTATCTGGAGGTATTTTGGGTATAAAATGGAGAGATAATATGGTTCGACGTGCTGTAGCAGCTCGATATGAAAAATATTTGCAACGTGGTAATCAAGTTTTTCATGACTATTACAAGGTAAGTACCTGCATCAGAAAAAATTATTATATAGAATTGATGTCCAAAACTTCATATATTTCTTAAGACTTTTCTCTATCTCCTTTCCATATCAAGATGGTTTGAACTCCCCACCATCATTATTATTGATGTTAATTTAATCTTCTCATCTATTTTGCTATATAAATATGCAGGATGTTGAAGATTCCCTAGGAGATTTGTTCCCTTTAATTTTTCTTACTGAAATTTGTGGATCTCTTCAATTTTTTCAGAAGTAAATCTTTTTTAACGGGAATTGGTACTTTGTAAAAGAAATCGTTTCATTGAAACCCCCTGTATTAAACGTTCGAAATGAAACTGTACGAAGAAATACTTGCAATTGAAAGATGTGTCGAAATGAACCTAGAAACAAGCTATCAGAAATGTTATATAGCTATCCACTCTGATAGTCCAGCTGCTATTAGAGCTTTAAGCTTCCATATCATTGATTCAAAACTGATATGGGTGTGGCGAAGAAAACTGAATGAGATAAGTAAAAATACTAGGATCTCTTTAGTCTGAATTCCTTGTCACACGGGAATCTAAGGTAATGATGAAGCTAATGTACTTACCAGAAAAAGAGCACAGACGCTCTTTACTGGCCTGGGGCCCTTCAGTGGACTTATAAGGAAGAGTTTCGAAAGAAGGAAGAAACCTAAAGAAAAACACTGGCGGATCCTTCAAGTGTTGGATCATTCCAAAAAGTTTCTTGAAAACTTCGATACTGCAAGATCCAAAAAGTACCTGGATC
Organism: Megalocaria dilatata; assembly: GCA_034642435.1. Lineage (NCBI taxonomy): Eukaryota > Metazoa > Arthropoda > Insecta > Coleoptera > Coccinellidae > Megalocaria > Megalocaria dilatata. The sequence continues at coordinate 47,344,439 of CM067856.1, forward strand.
TCAGTAAAAACATGTTTCACCTTCTATTGGCTTCCTTACTGGGCAATGCCACCTCAGGAAGCATTTGATGAGAATAGATTCAGTAGACACTGACAAGTGAATATTCTGTGGGGAGGAGGAAGAAACTCCAGATCATCTAGTTACCGAATGCATCGCTGTTAGAATCCAACGCAAGAAATGCTTTTGAAAAGAATCCTATACAAACGAGAATGTTACCTCCCTGGAGCCGTCCCTGGTACTGTAGTTCATCAGACCTCTGAAACTGGAAGGCGAACTGTAGTACTACTACAGCTTTGATAGGGAGGCACAATAGACCTTAAGGTCACAATGCGACCCCCATTCAAATCTACAATCTACGTATCTACGTAATTGCACAAAAGTAATAATTATTAAGAACTATCGTAAATCTCACCTACAAAACTCATGAAAATTTACTCAAATACAACAACATACTGAGCTATCCCATGTTATACGGAGTACTCTAAAATATCCGGGATTTTACGGAGTACTTTAAGATATCTGGGATTATACGGAGGGCTCTAAAAAACGCTTACCTTTTTATCGTGATCATTTAGTGTCGGGAGACGTTACGTTATGTAGACAACCCAGATTACACCTAACGAAAGCAAGGAAACAGTGATGGGAGGTTCAAGTATTCAAAACACAGTAACGTCAGAATAATATTTTTATATTAGTAATGTTCAAAGGCAACAACCCTCCATGAATGGAAACAAATATTTATCAGCCTGCTGTTAAATCTAATCTACTCAGTGGTTCGAAACACTGCACAGTGAAACCAATAGCGCCCCGGGTCTAAATGACTTAATTAGATATTTTTAAGTCGGCAACTTGTTCGAATCGGATATCCATTATTATACAGCGGAAAGGGTTAGAGAGGACAGGATGCAGCCAGCATGCACCTTCAACTGCACTTCCGATAACCAGTGCAAAACCTAACAGTTACAAGGGGTAAATTTGAATGGAAAGTAAGGTAAGGGTAACACTGTACGCCCAGGAGATCTCCTTGAAGAGGGAATCTAACATACTTCAAGTCGACCAGAAAAGTTACTATCAAATGGACTTATCTGGCCCCCTCGGGGTGGCCAAGGCCCGGGAAGGCTCAAAGACGAACCTAAAGGGTAACGCAAACTAATCATGTGGATATCACATTACCTCAGAGCAATGATCTAGCAATCACTCACACATTTTCAGAGTAGCGTTAGATATCGGGAGCTATTTACTGTCTCTATACGATACGTCGTCCTCTACCAGGACTTCTCGGTGATTTACCCTAAAGAACGCCACCAGTTCACAAGGAATACAAGCTCTCAAAGTAAGCGGGCGCGTGTTTATAGCAAATATGAGGCACAAACTGACTAGGACATTATAAAATAAATACAGTATCCCATAACCCGAGCGTGTTAATGAACGTTACAATAAAAACAATCAAAGAAATAGGTAAGCGGGATATCACACAAGAGTACATGCAAATCAGTTACATATCAGGCTCGGCGAATACCATGAACAGTACAAATAAAGAACCCCTATTAATAAATACAACAAACAGCAACCAGGCACCGAGAGAAAGTATACATTACAAATAGATAACTTGTGAGGGTCGTGTTGCTTCAGTTATATACAACGACAATGCATTTTAATTAAAACATTCCGGTCGAATTAAACAACACTGAAGTGAAAATACAAGAAAGAAAAGCGATGAATGGAAGTACAATGGACGAACGTGCAATCACTAATTTTACATTAAAAGTAAGGTGGTATTGAAAGCGTAAAGCATGAAATTAATCAAAAGCATTTAAAAGAAGTTTACTTACGAAGAGTTACCAAGAGGGGCTGTTATAAGTACTATTATCTCGAGTATGTTTTTAAGTCGCTCAGGAGGTTTATTTCTAAAAACCTTTCTCTCTGCCGCTTTAAAATACAACGGTAAGGCCATAAGGACGTTATTCTCTTTATTATTGTCACTCATTTCATACGTATCACGTTACAGTGCCACAGAATATTTGGCACATAAATAACGCGGGTAAATACCGTGATGTAATGATGAAATTTTTATAATCTATGAGGGATTCTGTCACTCATATGATCCTTAGAGAATACGGATCTTTTCAATACGTAATAAGAAATTGCATTTCAAGGAGTTTGGGCATTGGAAAAAACGCAATCCATTATTCGCATATTAAATAATCATGGGTTAATCTGTGAAACTGTGGGGTTGATTTATTTTAATGTATGATTTGAAATACGGAATTCAAGTTGACAAAATCTGTTAGCGTCCGAAGTTTATCCTCTATCTTGTAAGATTCAAATTATAGATTTTTTGGGGAATGGTTTATTCTTTTCAATATTTATGAATTTCAATCTTTGGATCACCCTGTTATAATTGGTGATTGAATATGATTTTTTATCTAAAAAATTACATACTCATTTCCTTCAATGAATAATTCATATTGAATGAAACTATCAAAAATTTTTCTCTATTTCTTGATTCGCTTATTTCATGGAATTATTAATGTCTTCTTTTTTAGGGGAAATGGTGGAAGGACAAACCAAATAATGTTATAGCAAGACTGGTACCTCAAGATACATATTTAGGAAAATGGTATGCCTGTCAAAAATTGTTGAGCACTGCATGTTTTTCATCAGCTTTTTTGATTTTTTTGATGAGTTTATTTTTATTGAATAAATATTTTGAAATGCTTACATTTATTTTATCCAGCATGTTACCATGTCCCATTCAATGTTTATTCATTTTTTAATTGAATCTAATAGTTCATAATAACGTCAAAACGTTAAATCATTATCGGCGAAAAAATTATATAACTGAATATTTTTGAATGCGTATTAAACAATTTTTAACTGCATATTATAAAAGTAAAAGAGGAATACATTGAAGTAATACGTTCAAATAATTTTTGCATCATTTTTTTTTCTTTGTTTACGGCTTCGACTTCTGCAGTCATTAGCCGGTTTTTCATTATTATACACATTTTTGTTTAATCCATCACATTTCGGAGTATCATATCTATCAAATTGCAATATATCACACTATCATCCATTCAAACCAAAAACACAAATCAAGAAAGTTACAAAATTCAAATATCAAAACAGATTTTTTCTGTTAGCCTCCTACAAATTTTAATTTGAAAAATTTGTTATTCGAAAACTATTAGAATTAAATTAATGTCTTATAAGCACTGCTTACATTTAGTAGGGATATAAAATCAAAACTCATTATATAGTATTAAATGAAATGAAAAAACCCAACGAAATATAAATTATCAATTAGAATTACTAAATAGATACTTGGAGACAGAATTATGTTTCTTATCTCATATTTATGAAAACCAAAAGTTTTTTCAAAAATGCAAAACATAATTTTAAGAACTTCTCCAAAACTAATTTATTTTAAATATTTAATATATTTAAATAAGTTACTTCAAAAATCTCTCAAAACATGTAGAACATCCTCAAAAAACAATTTGATATTAAATAAGATCTTCATCGTCCCACTTCACATTTAAAAAATAAAATCAATTAACAAAAAATATCCTACCAGACAGACCTCGTAGTATACTTGTTGAACAAATACTAAAATTAGAGAACTTAAAAATCCTACGTATTCTATGTTCATCACAAAAATCACACAAAGCTTGTAAGGGACTACATGATTTGAGAGATTCTTAAAGTAACTTATTTGAATATATTGAACATTTAAAATAAATAAGTTTTAGAGAAGATATTAAAATTATGTTTCGCATTTTTGCAAAAGATTTGGTTTTCATAAATATAAGATCAGAAACAAAATTTTATCTTCTTGAAGTAGAGGTCTGTTTCGCAAAGAGCTGCATACAATTTTCCAAGGTAACCGTTCCCCTTCGTCCTTAAATGTCCCTTGCTCCGCGTCCAGCTCAGTAGGACACCATAGGCAATTCCAGTAACCTGTCAAGTTCACTGGAGAGTGAGTTGCGACGAATGGCCCAACTGTTCCGGTATCTTCCAAAAATTACAGCTTATATCCTGAACTCTTCATACTAGCAATTAGGTGCAAGCTTGTCAATGGCGTCTGTTGACCTTGTTCCATCTGGAACGGCAGTATCCAACGCTAGCAGTCTGTTCTAGTTGAAACTGATAACGGTGAATTGAACATCGTAGGCCGATTGCGTCCTTTGTGTTGAATGCTGAGAAGCTACGACAGGGAATTGGGACATGTATCACCTTCTATTAATGCTCTATAATATTTAATAGGAGTTATGAAGAATATGTAACATTGTGGTGTTATGAGCATATAATGTCTATGAGTTTCTATGGATTTTCTCAGCTCAGAAAACTTATAACAAATTTTATAAGATGTGATACAAAACACAATGAGTATAATTTACAGAGTGCAAAGTTTTAAACCATAAATCTCGAAAACTTGGTACCTAGACTTTCATCTTATTCAGTCAAAGTTGTTATGAAGTAAATTATTAGGAAAAAAGCTTATGAAAGTCAATTATTAGCGTTAGATATAGAGCATCCATCAATTCTACTTTTCACAATAATCAAAATTCATACAGCGCCCATGTGTGTCTTTCTGTGAATAGCATCTTGAAAATATATATTTCTAGATTTATAGAAATATATATTTTCAAGATGCATCTTGAAAATATATATTTCTAGATTTATAGCAAGCATCAAAATTCATACAGCGCCGATGTGTGTCTTTCTGTGAAGAGCATCTTGAAAATATATATTTCTATAAATCTAGAAATATATATTTTCAAGATGCTCTTCACAGAAAGATACACATCGGCGCTGTATGAATTTTGATGCTTGTGAAAAGTAGAATTGATGGATGCTCTATATCTAATGCTAATAATTGACTTTCGTAAGCTTTCTTCCTAATAATTTATTCATAACAACTTTGACTGAATAAGATGAAAGTCTAAGTACCAATTTTTCGAAAACTTGAGGAACCGCATTCGACCAGACCAATTTTGGACCACATTTTCGAGTAATTCAGTCCTAATTTCATCAATAACACGAGTTATGTTGGCTTCCAAAGCGTCTATTGTTTCTGGTTTATCAGCATAAACCAATGACTTGACATAACCCCAAAGAAAATAATCCAATGGAGTTATGTCGCATGTTCTTGGAGGCCAATTAATTGGACCTTTCTCGAAATAATGTTATCGCCAAACCTTTATTTCAATAAATCAATTGTTACGGTAGCAGCATGAGGTGTAGCACCATCTTGTTGGAACCAAAACACTTCTGGGTCGATAACATTCAAATTTTGAAACAAATAATCATTGATCATCGATCTGCAACGAGCACCATTCACTGTAACATTAGCTCCAGCATCGTTTTTAAAGAAATATGGACCGATGATGCCTCCAGCGTGTAAAGCACACCATACAGTGAATTTTTCAGGATGCAATAGAACCTGCAGAACTTCTTGAGGATTGTTTTCACTCCATATACGGCAATTTTGCTTGTTTACATAGCCGTTCAACCAGAAATGAGCTTCATCACTAAACAGAATTTCACGATAAAAAAATGGATCAACTTCAAGCTGTTCTAGGGCCCAATAAGCAAACAAACGATTCTTATTATGTTCAAGTGGCTTTAGTTCTTGAACCAGTTGGATCTTGTATGGGTGTAGACAAATCTGGATCATCATTAACACTATGACTTACAGCCGCGATATGTTCTTCTGTACGTACAGTTCTTTGTCTTGTTGTTGTTGTTGCATCGAGTAGAGAAAAAGTTGTCCGAAATCTATCGATACTTCGACGAATAAGCTTCTCTGATGGGCGAATATCTAAACCACAAAGTTTACGAAGTGCTCTATAAGTTTGGCGAATAGAACACTGATTTTGAAAATAAATTTCAACAATTTGAAAACGTTGTTGCTGGGTGAGTCTTTCCATGATAATTTGTCAATGTTTACTGAACAGAATTGTCGTAAAAACATGGATTCTACCTTCTGTGAAATCGCAACATAGCTTCTACCTTCTGTGAAATCACAGTTATCCCTATCGAAAGTTCTATCACTCTTAAAAAAACACCCGATATCTATAATCAGTGAGATAGAAATTAGAACCCCAAGAAGGAGTGCAAAATATTTTCAGAAAAAATTAATTGTTAGAGTAGAAACTGAGTTAAATTTTTTCAGTTTAGTGATAAAAAAAAAATATCTTTTAGTTTTTCCTTCAGTTTTATAAGTTTTGTACTTAGCGGAAATGTTTTATTTTCGTTGATCGTTTAGTTTGAGAAAATAACCATATCTAAAATACAGAAGTATAAATTATCGCAAAATCCGCAATCTTGACAGAACTCGTAATATTGGCTTGCGGGAAGGTGAAAGAGAAGAAAAATAGCCAGTCTGATGTAGGTTTTGATAACATGGGAGGCAAGAGTGCCATAGGGAATTATTCATTATTAAAAGTATGCCCTAATTATGCATTGCAACCTAATCCATTATGCATGTTGAACAGACTGAGGTATGTCTAGAACAAAAGTTTTCTATTGGTTATAGAGGTCTAATTAATTCCAATATCTAAGATGATGTCTTCAAGATTCTTGGAGATTTAATGACTTTTTGTGTTAAAGCATTCAGTCATAAGTTGTTTAGAAGTTTATTTTTCTGCCTTCATAATCTATTTTGTTTATTTTCAACTAAACCTAATCTCACTAAATATTATTTGAGAAGACATAGTGGAGTAAGGCAGTACAGAAGAAAATGCAGAAAGATAATTATTTGAGTCTCCAGTGATATAATTTCGAAGGAATATTTCTTAGAGCGCTGAAATCTAAAATATTCTCTGTTGGTTTCCTCTTTCTTTCTGAATTTTTTTGAAATTGATTTTCCTCAAGTCATGGAAACGTTCGAGTCTTATAACTAGAGTTCAAGCCTTTCTTTTTACTCATACGATGACCTTATCCTTTACCTTGATGCTGAAGTGCCAATGCCTGCAGACGAAGGAGACTGTATTATCATTTTTTGTTCTTCGAGTTTATTCAGACACTCTTGTACAATTTTCGAAACGATGACGATAGACCTCATTGCTCTAATGTTAATTTTAATATTGGACTGGATGCCTGTTTCTAAACTAGATTTGAAACATATTTCTGTGCGTGAATTTTCTCCGGAAAAATGCTAAGATAGGAACACATAAGTTCTTAGTATTTCTTGCAGTGTCCGAATACTCCACTGTCTACGTTTTGGAGCCATCTGCATAGCACTTTATGGTGTTTTTTTCAGAAAAATGGATGTAACATTCTCTTTACTTTTCAAAGCTCAATCCGTTCATATTCTCATCACTATAAAACGTGATATGTATTCGGTTAGAGATGATGATAGTTTCTCCTTTATCAACCTTTGTTTTCAAGGTTGCATGATGATTCTAGGTGAGGTAGAAGAAGGAAAGCAATTATAAAATCAATTAGAATTGTGAAATCTTTCCTTATCAGGACAATAGAATTCACGAGTGAATTTGTTCTGACTGCTGATATGTTCACATACGACAGACTGGTAGAACTTTCCAGAAAAATCTTCAACGGAAAAAATAACTCCACTAATTCAAACCATTTATCGGATGGAAGAAATAACTTTACAGAATTTCGAAAATTTGCATGATGAAAACAAAAATTTGAACCTCACCCTGTTAGAAGCCTAGAAATAAATAGATACAATAAAATGTTACTCAATAAACAAACAGATGTGAACAGTTGGCCACTTTTAAATATTTTTTGTTGAACCTAATTCCTAGTAAACTCTTACTTTGCAATTAAAATAGACAACATTATATACCATTATAGGTACACCTAAAACAATATAATACCTTATGAGTGTAAATTAGATTAATCGCATTTAAAATATCATTTTTAGTGGATTTTCATTAAGTTGAAACCGTGGAATGGCTTAATCGATTGATTGCGTCAAATAACGTAGAAGTTGGGAATTAACCGCTTATAGTTATTTCTTGTATATATACAATATATATGTATATATATATATATATATATATATATATATATATATATATACTACTCTGTCAAGAAAGTACCGGGAATTTTCAATTAAAACAACATTTTTACATTTAATCGTCAAAATTTATTGGGTCGCCTTCAAAATAGGCTCCATTTGCTCCAATACATCTATGCCAACGACACTTCCAATTATCGAAACATTTTTTATAGGCGCTTTCCGGGATGGACTTTACCTCTCGCGCCTAATTTTGTTTTATGGCTTCAATCGACTCAAAACGGGTGCCACGAAGGGGCAATTTTAGTTTTGGGAAGAGGAAAAAGTCGCAGGGAGCCTAATCCGGCGAATACGGTGGTTGCTGAAGCACGTTTGTTGAGTTTTTGGCGAGAAAGTCAGTCACAATCGTAGCTCGGTGAGAAGGCGCGTTATCGTCATGCAAAATCCATGAGTTGTTCGCCCACAAATTTGGCCGCTTCTTACGGATACGCTCACGCAAACGTTTCATAACGCCTAGGTAATACTCCTTGTTTACCGTCTGACCCTCTGGAACGAATTCGTAGTGCACCACGCCACGGATATCGAAGAAAACAATGAGCATCACCTTCATTTTCGAGCGGCTTTGGCGTGGTTTTTTCGGTTTCGGCTCATTTTTTGCCACCCATTCCGATGATTGCTGGCTTGTTTGCATATCGTACTCGTAGACCCAGGTCTCATCACCAGTTATAATGCGTTCCATGAATTTAGAATCGGAATTACAGCGATCCAGCATGTCTGAAGCAACCTGTTCGCGATGACGTTTTTGAAGAAAATTCAGGTCTTTCGGTACGAGTCGTGCGGCCACCTTTCTCATGCCCAAAATATCAATCAAAATCGTACGTGCGGACTCGTGGGATATCTTAAGATCATGTGCTATCTCTCTCAAGCTGGTACGACGGTTTTCCAGCACCCTTTCCTTAATTTTATCGACGTTATCTTCGATCGAAGCCGTCGATGGGCGACCACTTCACGACCGTCCTTGAAGGCTCTGTAACACTGACATGCACGAGTTTTCGATAGAGCATTATCACCAAAGGCCTTTTGCAACATTTTCAATGCATCGACACACGAAAATTCATTTGCAACACAAAACTTTAAACAAATTCTTTGCTCAACGTAATCACCCATAGTAAAGATCGGCGCGCACTCTGACATCGACTGACTTAATCAGCTGTTGCAAACACACTAGTTGACCGATCCCGCTCAAGCTTGACATAGTAATTAAGGACAGTGGTACCAACCTGGGAAAAAAATTTTTTACCTGCCTCATTGCCCCGCCAGATTTAAATCGATAATTCCCGGTACTTTCTTGACAGAATGTATTTCAATTACGTACCCTTCAAGTATTTATTTTGTATTTTTAAATAATAATTCATATTCCTTTGACTTCTTTCATTACCTTATGGTACTGTGTAATAAGTGTTAATCCTATATATCTACTAAATGGAAACAGTGATTTATAAGACATTTATTTTATTTTATTCTAAAAGTAATAAGAATAAAATTTTTTGAAATTAAAATTTGTAGGAGGTTAACAGAATAAATCTGTATGACATTTAAAATTTTGTAATAATACTTCTATCAAAAAAAAAACCTCTCTCTATTATTTCAGTCTGAAGTCAACATTTGTGTGAACCCAGATATTCTTAGAAAATACTCCAAATTGTCATACCTGAAAAGTAAAATTTTATGAAATTGTAGATTAATCGACGGATTTTTACTTGAACGACTATATTTTCTTGATTCCTTTTATTTGCTTATCAAATTGTTGTTCTAAAATCGTAAAATGTGAAATATATTTCGAATCGGCGAATAGCAACATTTCAGATAAATGATTATATGGATAATAGTTTTCAGGAACAAACGTTGAATTAGAAAAAAAGGCAATTGATTTTTGGATACCAACCAAATGTTCTTGGAGCATGTATTTTTTCGTGATGAATTGTTAATTTATACTAAGCCAAGTAACAGTTGGCGATATTCTCATTATTTTGAATATAAAGAGGATAATATCATAGCTCCCGTCACTTCTTAAGAATATATCATCCCTAATGTGAACACCAATGTTATTACCTTTAAGATTTTTTCTTGCAACAGATTCACGATCACATAAATGCAATATTCTGAATTTGGCATCTTATTACAGTTATAATAGAAGAAAACTGGACGAGTTACCCTTCCATCACTACCAAATATATTTGACTATCGAAAACTCGGAATACGTCAATGATATAAACTGGCTGTACAGCAAAATATGTGGATCCAACTGCTACCAAGTGCTAGAAGACATCAACCTACAGTCTTCAATATCCAATAAATTCGTGAAATTATTTAGAGATTTCATCGAAAATCACGCAAGCGTGTTAAACTACGATGGAAGGCAATTTTACTCGCACATGTACCAATATTTGGAGGAAAAAATTAGGAAGACCGAACTGACTATGGAAGGTGCAGATGAAAGTCTAATTGAACTTCATAAATTAACGAAGAATCCTCCAGTTACAACGCTAATTCCTTCCAATAGTTCTTCTTTAGACGACTTGGAAACATGTGATGATTCTGAGCCTAGTTTCAAAGAAGTTATGTTTGATTTAATTATTATGCTTCCTGAGACCAACCAGTTCGTAGTCAGCCTGTCTACAAATGCAGAAACGATTTGTGTTTGGGATGTTAAACAGTAAGTTCTTATTATTGTTATTTTAATGTGATTGATGTGAATTAAGAATCAATTATTCATCTGTTCAATAATCTTGAAGCATCGAAAATTAATAGTTTTCATTTCAATTATCATGGTGAAATTCATAATTTAAAAGAATTTTATTGTATTTTTATTTGTATTTGTAAATGAGCAAACTTTCACCTTAACAAACCATTACATACACCCTTTTCTTACAATAGATAATCTAAATACCCGTTAAGCACCTCTCTCTACTATGCATATATTTTATAACACTTTTATTAAAACAGGGTTATCCATTTTGTGATTCCAAAAGTAAACGTAAATAAAACACTCCTTCATTGAGAATATCGATCAAATTTTTATTTTAATATAATAATACTTGGAGCTTGCCATTACGTGTGGAATACAACATCATTTAAACGTCCTCCGCGTGATCTCTCACACAACTCGATCCTTGTGAGGTAATTTTCGATGACTCGCCGGCAAATTTCGGGCAATATCTCACCAATAACTTGACGGATGTTGGATTTCAGGTCGTCAATAGTCTGAGGATTATCGACATAAACATGATCCTTCGCATTACCTCACAAAAAAATCAAAAGGCGATAAATCACAAGTTCTTGGTGGCCAATTCACATCGCCTAAACGAGAAATTACGCGTCCTGGGAATTTTTCTTGCAATAAAGCCAAAATGGCTAGTGTTGTGTGGCTTGTTGCACCGTCTTGAGGAACCACATCTCTTTCAATTCCATATCGTTAATTTCAGGCCAAAAAAAAAAACCGGTAATCATTTGGCTATAGCGATGAGAATTGACGGTTTTAGTGACACCTTCTTCATTTTCAAAGAATTACGGGCCAATCACTCCACTAAACCAAATTGCACACTACACAGTGATTTTTTGTGGATGTAATGGTCTCTTGGCAGTTACATGAGGATTTTCAATGCCCCAGATACGACAATTTTGCTTGTTTACATAGCCACCGAGTGTAAAATGTGCTTCGTCGCTGAAGAAAATTCGATGCGAAAAATCCAAACGTTGTTGTTCAAGCAACCAATCGGCATGTGTTCTACCCATTATATGGTCAGCTAGCTTTAGTTCTTTATTTAACTGACTAATCTTCTTCAACACTTCCACTTACAGTAGAAATATTTTCGGTCGAGTGTGCATTTCGATGATGTATGAACCTTAAGAAATCAGTAACAGATTCAGCCTTTCCGAATTTTTTCACTTTTGTACGCTTAGTTGGATGATTATGTCGACCATAATCTGCCCGTAATGCACGAAACGTACTTAATACAGAATCATTATTTTTGTAGTAAATTTTCACATGTTCATCTGTAGATAAACCATCCATATTGTTAAATGGCTAATCTTCAACTAAACATATGAGGCTTATCACAGTACTGTTGGACATATATCATTTAAACAGCTCCAGATGATCCTCGACTTACACTAAACGGCAATCAGTTACTTCAGTGCAATGATCTGACTACCTGAGGTAATAAAAATTCTAGTTCTCTTGTACAGTCTGGATAGACATGCTTTGCCACATCTTTTTATAGCCACAAGTTCGGTTTGGAGCTTTGTTATAGGCTTTCCCAGAAGCCATATATACCCATGCCTGCTCCTTGATCCCTTAGGGATCAATCAGTATAGCAAATGATCTGGTTCATGCCTTCATGGTGGTCACCTTTGATCACTTCATAGTTGGCTTCAACTGGTATAGAATCTCTCAGGAATGAAAGAAGTTCAGAAATATGAGGAGTATGAGCTATGGTAAACAGAAATTAATACATTTGAAGAGAAGTTCAGCCCTTAGTGGTTCCAAAATCCTTATACATCCCATTTTAGGTTGTATATTTGCCATTCCAAGGTCAGTCATCAGACCGTATTTTTTAACATATATGTGCAGCATATGACCAGCAAGTCTTTGAAGATTGGAGAGCCTTTGCAAACTTTTCAATTCCTCATTTTTGGCGTCGAACGGTTAGCAAGATTTATTTCGTGTATTGTCTCTCAACATTTGGCTGTTTTCCTGAAAGTCTGTCTCCTAAATTCAACATTCCATCAATCCCGAAATCGTCAACCAACTAAATTTCAGGATTTTCCACTTCGCAAACCTTGCAAATCAAGGGAGGTTCAAATCGGTATATTTACATAGTACTGCCAACTATTGTATCTTCACTTCTTGTTCAACACTCGTTTCAACTACTTATTTATATTCGGTTCACTAATTGTTATAATAATTAATAGTGTGTATCTTTAGAACCATCCATTTCAACTACTTGTTATAATAATTAACACTTGTATATCTTTAGAACTTGTAGCCCCTTTTTGTGTAAAAAAGTCATTTGTGTTGAATTGTATCACTGAGTTTTTATACTGTTATCTCAAGTGATAGAACTTTAAACTGAAATAAAACACATTTAAATTAAGATTGAAGCCAATTTTCTTTTATTTGAAAGATAATTTTATGACATTTATGTTTTAAAAATAATTTCCGGCATATGTCACCACGACTAGCTCTGAGGAACCGCATTCGACCAGACCAATTTTGGACCACTTTTTCGTTTAATTCAGATCTTATTTCATCAATAACACGAGTTAGGTTGACTTCCAAAGCGTCTATTGTTTCTGGTTTATCAGAATAAACCAATGACTTGACATAACCCCAAAGAAAATAATCCAGTGCAGTTATGATCTTGGAGGCCAATTAATTGGACCATTTCTCGAAATAATACTATCTTTCTTTCAATAAATCAATTAATACGGTAGAAGCATGAGGTGTAGCAGCATCTTGTTGGAACCAAAATACTTCTGGGTCGATACCATTCAAATTTTGAAACAAATAATCATTGATCATCGATCTGTAATGAGCACCATTCAAATTTTCCATGTGGTGGATGCACAGAGTCCAACTTGTTGTGAAAGTCGACGAATAGACAAATCTGGATCATCATTAACAATATGACTTACAGCAGCGATATTTTCTGGCGAATAGAACACTGATTTTGAAAAACAATTGGTAAACGTTGTTGCGGCGTGAGTCTTTCCATGATAATTTGTCAATGCTTACTGAACAGAAATGTTAAAACAACATGGCTTCTACCTTCTGTCAATCACAGTTATCCTTATCGAAAGTTCTATCACTCTAAAAAAAAACAAAAATTGACACCCAACAACGACGATTTATGATTAAATTAAGAGGTCACAAAACCCGGATTAAAAGCCACGATTAATTCATACATCCCTCGGTAAACTACTCGTGAGACGAAGCACCTTTTCATAAGTCTTTAGTTTTATATTGAAGAATATTTTCTTGAAAAATTACAGAAATGAAGAAAGAATTCCAGAGGTCAGTCTGATCATTAAGAAGGTTTATTGAAGGATTATTGGTTTACTTAAAATCTGCCTGATTATAACATGTCCAGTTTTTGTCTTCTGTTTCAGAGATAGGATTTCAAAACTATCTAATTTTCCAACGACGGAAATGGTATCGAAAAAATATTTTACGAAATTATAGTTTCTTAAACTCCTGAGTTATTGTCAAGTCGATTGTTCTTGTTTTTAGTATTGTAAGAGATTCGCTTTCACAAAATTTAAGATTAATTTAAAGATAGGTTAAACTGACTGCTCAAAAAATATTTAAACCTTATGTAATTTGAAAGAAATATATATGTAAAAACTAAATATTCTCTCTCGTGTTGATCTTTTATAATCTCAAAATGGCCTTTTTCAATTCCAGATGTAAAAGGATAAGAACTATAAAAGGTGTTCCTCATCCAACTAATCTTATTCCTATAGATAGACATAAATGTATAGTCCTATGTAAGAGAGAATTGATGATATTCGATCTAAACAAAGGCTGTTTCCTGAAGAAACTAAAGGGTGTTATGAATCAAAAAATGCCTTATTATGGACTCCATGACCAAAACCACCTAGTTGCCCTTAGTCGAAACAGAATGTACGTCAATTTGATGAATCTGGAAACAGGTTGGTATATGATTTTTTCTTGTACTCTAATCTACATCATTCATCGAAAATATTGGGTTTTCATCTGAATATTCGCTTGAACAAGTCATAGCTCCTGAAATGCATAGATTGAAAATATTTGATCAAACCACGATCTGATAATTAAATTCAGAAATTACATTAAATGAAACTTTGATATCTTGGACCAATCTTCAGTTCTAAATATAAATTATACAGGGTATCCTAACAAAAATTTGACCCCCTTAGAACTGAGAAACGAAGAATTTTCGAAGATTTTAAAAAAACTTCTGTTTTGAGGGGGAAGAATTTCCATCATAAGTTTGTTCCGAAAAAACCATCCCCATGAAGGTGGCATCAACCCCCAACATTTTCTGAATAGGGAAAAGATGTCGAGTGTGGATTAGTTTGAAAGTTATTTATGTTCTGTTCACAATCCAGTTAAGATTTTTAAAATCGGTTCATTATTCACAGAATAATGTAATATTAAACTCACCGTCAAAAGGTGATGTTGAACAGACAATTGAACCGCTCAAACTCAAGAACCTAGAGTTTGAAGAATCCAAAAATAATTTTCAAATTCTGTCTCGGGGAGAAAGAATTCCTATGACGACATCATCTGAGGATGTATTTATTTTTTCCATAATGATTCGTATTCATCTATCGAGTTGCAGACATTATCTTTGATTGACGAATGGATGCTGCTGGATGCCATATTCTGCACTACAGCAAGAATCTTTTCAGGTGTGCTCATTGGACGAGAACATGAATGAGTTGTTTAATCGAATAACGATCCAGTTTCACGATTTCATAAGTTACCATAAGGGCATTTCATTTCTTCATGGTTACCTCAATATGATATAAAACAATTTAATAATTCGTCAACAGGTTCTACATCCATGATTATAGTAACACCAACTTTTAAAAAAAAAAGCCAACTAGTTTCGATTTTATTACAAAATCTTCATCGGGGTTCTGAAATGAAAAACATGAAATACAGCTACAAAATCCTGTTTTTTGAATTGCCTGATGTTACGATATTACAATACAATGTTAAAAGCAAAACAAAACAAATATAAATTTTTTTTATAAGTGAGGAAAATTTTCGTTTTTTTTGTTGATGGATCAAATAGACTTCTTCAACTTACATTTCTATCTCGTTTGGTTTTGGTCGTATGGAAATTGTAAAATTTTGGAAACGTGTATAACCATGGCACGATGGAGTTGGAGATTAATGGGTTTAAATATTGTTTGGAAAATTGTTTCATTTTTTTATATTTATTTTTATTGTTATTCAATAGAAAATATAGGACACAAATAAAAATAAATATAAAAAAATGAAACAATTTTCCAACCCATTAATCTCCAACGCCATCGTGCCATCGTTATACACGTTTCAAAAATTTTACATTTTCCATACGACCAAAACCAAACGAGATAGAAATGTAAGTTGAAGAAGTCTATTTGATCCATCAACAAAAAAAACGAAAATTTTCCTCACTTATAAAAAAAATTTATATTTGTTTTGTATTGCTTTTAACATTGTATTGTAATATCGTAACATCAGGCAATTCAAAAAACAGGATTTTGTAGCTGTATTTCATGTTTTTCATTTCAGAGCCCTGATGAAGATTTTGTAATAAAATCGAAAATAGTTGGCCTTTTTCTTAAGGAATTGGTGTTACTATAACCTTGAACCTAGCCCCTGTTAAAGAATAATTGAATTTCATTTCTATTCAAATTTTCACTTAAATTTCTAACAGTTTGGTTAGAAGATTCGCCACTTTGTAAAGAAGTTTTTATTATTGTCCAGTTGTTTTCCAATTTAAAATATTAAAATACTTCAAAATGCAAACTCTAGATGGCCCACCCTTCAGCTAGGAATGTATTAATTTTCAGACTTTTTAAGGTTTTGGAAATAATAATTCAAAACCATTCTTTGAGACCCATACATGAGGGGGTGTATCATTCTTGTAAGGTAGAGAAAAATTTTAGACAAATTTTTTACATTTTGTCACTCATAAAGACGGAATTTTAATTGATATTTGAATTTTATGAAATAAAGAAATTTGCAACAAAAGTCCTCTATGCGATTTCATTGATAATAAATACAATTATTATTAACTGAGAAAACTGGAAACTGAATCACTAGGAAGTTATTCAATCAAATTGTCAATTTACAGGTGACTGTGTGACAACTTTTAAGGCTGGCGAAGATCGTTTTCTCAATTCCCTACTGGTCTCAGGGGATGGAAGGTATTTTTTTCCTCTCAACACTGCTTGAATAGTGGCTATCTGAACAGCAAAACAAAAACGATTTTTCTTATTGTACCAACATAACTAATACCGTTTTTTTCAGGATCCTTGTCTGTGGCGATGAAACGCAAAAACCTTTTCCTTTATTAGTTTGGAATTTACAATCTAGAAAATTACTCTACG
This sequence comes from Megalocaria dilatata, assembly GCA_034642435.1. Taxonomy (NCBI): domain Eukaryota; kingdom Metazoa; phylum Arthropoda; class Insecta; order Coleoptera; family Coccinellidae; genus Megalocaria; species Megalocaria dilatata. The sequence goes on from CM067856.1 coordinate 47,361,579, forward strand.
ATTTCAGAATACCTTATCATGATTTCATCACTTCCCTATCTGCAATAACGTATGAAGGTAGGTTGATATTTAAAATTTAGATTCAACTTCCTATGTACTTGTTATATGAAATATTCTGTTTCTGATTTATTGGCGTAAATTGAACCGATTGTTTCAGTAGAGTTAACAGTTTATGAGCGTTTTAAATAATATCTTAAACATCTATCTTAAGAAATCAAATAAATATAATTGGTTTAAGATTTGAAACGATTGGTTCAATTCTTTTTAATTCAAGTAAAATAATATGTGAAACCTATCAAGTACAACAAAATTCATTCAAAATAATAAATGTGAATATAAAATATTGAATCTATCGTGAGTAATAAAAGACAGAAATACTAGATAAATAGAGATAATTTGGTATTTATCAATACTAATTGTTTCAATATTCTATATACAGGTGTTCTTAATAGTGAATATTTGTCAACAGGTGATAGAACCTTTCAAATTATTTTACCAAATACTGTTTTTATGAAACTTTAAAAACCTGTCTTTGCTGTTGGGTTCCTTCTATCTTTCCAGACCGTGTGCTGCATATCCCAGGTCTACATAATTTATAACAACATTCGTCCACTATTTATAACAACATTCTGATCATTCTGTATTTTATAAGGTTGTTCGGAAAGTAATTTCGTTTTTTTACCCGACAGAAGTTTTAATTGTATTTTTTCGAACCCAACTTCACACTTAAGCCGCATAATCATAATATGTTTTGAGAGCTGATATAGCAAAGCTTGTGTGTGGAAAAGTTCAATTGATTCTACGCAGTAGTTATTGGTAGGTGCCCTTTTAAATATGAACCACTAAGCAGCATTTTCATCATATTTCACTTTTTTACTAAAGAAAAGGTAAAAATGCTGTTCAAGCCAGAAAGAAATTTACCGATGTGTATGGAGAAGATGTGTTGACAGTAAACCAGTGCCAGAACTGGTTTGCAAAATTTTGATTTGGCAACTGTCATATCGAAGATTCACCACGTTCCAGAAGGGTGGTTGAAGCTGATATAGACATAATAAAGGCATTAGTTGATGCAAATCGGCGAATAACAACACCTGAGATCGGTGAGGGGTTAAATTTATCCAATGCAACTGTTTACGATCACTTGAAAGGCCTGGGTTTAACCTCAAAGCTAGATATATGGATTCCCCATGTTCTCACGGAGAGAAATTTGTGTTGACATCTGTAATTCGCTTCTCAAACGTTACGAAAATCCATTTTTGGAGCGCATTATTACTGAGGTCGAAAAATGGGTTGTATATAACAATGTCAAATGAAATAAATTATGGAGTAAAAAATATGAATCGGCTCAAAGCATTTCAAAAGCCAATATCCATCAAAAGAAGGTGATGCTGTATGTTTGGTGGGATTTTAAAGGAATCGTTTTTTTGAGCTTTTACCGGTAACATAACAATTAATTCGGAAGCCTACACTTCAACAGAAAAGGCCAGAATTAATCAACAAAAAAGGTTTGAAGATGATAATGCGAGATATCATACAAGTTTGATAACTCGCCAAATGCTTTTACAGCTTGAATGGGATACACTGCCACACCCACCATATTCTCCAGATCTTGCGCCTTAGGATTATTGTTTGTTCCGGTTATTGCAAAATTTTTTGGACGGTAAAACCTTTACTTTAAATGAAGAGGTCAAAAATCACCCGTATCAGTTTTTTGCCAGCAAAGACCAAAAATTTTATGAGCGTGAAATCATGCTACTACCAGAAAGATGGCAAAAGGTGTTGGACAAGAATGGCCAATATATAATTCAATGAAATATTTATTCATTTTCCCAAAAAAAAAAAACGAAATTACTTTCCGAACAAACCAATAATTGCCCAGATCTCAAATGACCTCTCGTAAGTTTCCCTTCGAAGATTTGTCCTTCTTATCTCTACGTTGACATGCTTTCTAGCTCAAAACTACAACAGTTGGTGAACTGCCCTACGAATGTCGCCCCGGATAGACACTGTCTACTTTAGACCTCTTAATCGTTTCTGATCCTTATCATAGTCTCTTCTATCTTCCACCTTTTGGACAGTAATAATCACAACAGAAATACAGATATCTAAGAAAATTACTAGAATCAATCATGACGAGCTCTTCTCCTCTTTAACGCACAAAGATAGGAACCCTCTTTCTGCTGAAAGCGATGGCATTGACTCGCTGTGGTTCATATTTTCTGAAACAGTTAATAGATCCGTATGGGAAATCATCAAAAACAAACTCAGTAAAACCATGGATTGACCATCATATTCTAGAACTGGTAAGAAGAAAGAAATCGTCATGGCAGGGATGCCTGAGAACCAGATGTAATCAGGATTATAATATACATCATAATTACTCTAACTCTGTGTCGACGTCTGTTCAGTTTTCCTGAAGAATTTTCTAGAACAACCTTGCTTCATCCAGGATTGAACAAAGTTTTCAAATACTTTCGTTATCCTCTGAATAGTAAATCCGCTACTCCAGAGGTTAGATATCCTTCAGGACAACTGAGCCAACAGAGGCTGCTGCTCGCATCGAAATATTTAGTAGTTCATTTACCTCCATCCACAGGGAACACTTCCTGCCCTACGGACTCCTCGGTCCACCGCTCACGTGTCCAATATCACTTTTACAGAAGAAATGGTTGAGATGTACCTCTCTAATATTCGAACCAACTTCGCACCAGATTCCTAGAAGATACGACAGATGGAAAGTTGCGCCTGATGGACGATCATCCCAATAACTTTTACAGACCTCTATATAAAAAGGCCTACTTATACTCATGATGCAGAAAGTTGGCATAGAGAAGAACTTTACTACGATTCTGAGCAGAAGGGAACAGTAAGAAAGGGAATCCACCATCAAAATTCTCAGAAAAAATACCATTAACACAGACTGTTCAAAAACCACCACAGGAACTCGTGCCTGGGTGTCTGGATCAGGAATTAACGAATAACTATCATTGGGTTCATGCCCGAGCGTCTCTCAGGCAGAAATACTTGCATAGAAATGAACCTAGAAAGAAGCTATCAAAAATGTGATATTGCTATCCACTTTGATAGTCAAGCTTCCATATCATTGATGATGGATGTATCTTTAGTTTGCCTTCCCTGTCACCTTAGAATCAAAGAAAATGAGAAGACCAATGCACCTACCAGAAAAGGAGCACAGACGTCTTTCACTGGATCAGAACTATAGAGAAAGAGCGGAATCTTCAAGGGCTAGATCACTCCAAAAACTTTCTTCAGAACTTCGATACTGGAGGATCCAAAAATTACCTTGATCTCAATAAAAACATGCAGGCGGCAATGCCTGCAAAAGATTTAGCAGACTTCAACGAGTAGAGATGGGGAAGAGGAAGAAAACCTTTATCACCTAATTCCGTAATACCTCGCGATTACACGCCAACGCAAAAAATGCTTTGGACAAGAAACTTGTAGGAACTACTTTCCTGAAGCTTTCCCAAATATTGGAGTTCATTACAACTCTGAGATGGAGGGCGAGCTATAGTACAGCTTTGATAAAGGGACATAATATACCTTAATGTCGCAATTATAATGCGTGTACTCTTTGATAATGGTAAACGTAAAATTGTTCTTATCTTTTTGTCTTCCAGAAATGAAGTGTGACTTACTTCAACTACTTGGTGTTGATTGGTCCTCGACTTTCTTCAGAATTTCCTTTCTGCCATTTGAGTTATTACAGGTCTGCGGACACGTTCTTCCCGGAATGCTTTCAAACGATTAGTATCTCTACATCTCTGCACTTAATTAACGGATATAAATGATTTTTCAATAATTAACTTTCTGCATAGAATCTACTAGCTTCGCTCCCATTGCTTGCATTCTCCATAGACAAAAATCATTTCAACTGTGATATTGTGATAGTTTATCCTGATACTCCTAGATCTTCTATGAAGATCCCTCAGACGCTTTTTCAACTTGTACGAGTTAGAAGTTCAGTTGTGTTGTGGGAAGGCTTTGTTACTGCGATCTTTACTTAGGTCAACAAACTATTAGTCCAGTCAAGAAGATCGTGAAATCGGGTTTTTCGCTAATAGGGCTGAATTTATATCAAAATAATCAGAAAAAAGCGTATAAAACTGTGGGCAAAGTAAAAAAATTTTCAAACCCCGGAAAGAGGATGAAAAAAATGAAAAACTACCCCAAAATACGATTTTTGGGTTAAATTTCGAAAATATCAAAAAAAGTTTCAACTAAAAGTTGTAGAGCATAAAATTTTAGGTCTACCTCTCTCCGACCATTTTTTCCCTAAAACGCATTCTTTTACCCCTAGGACGGTATAAAGGGTTTAAAAAATAAAAATTTAATAAAAAATTTTTTTTGATGAATAAATGAATTTTTTTTTCATTCTCTTAAAAAAACTATAAACAACAATCGTAGAAAAAAAAATATTTTTTTTATCCCTTCTATTAAAACTGAAGAGGTGAAAACGGATTTACCCCAATATATCACTTAAAACGGGTAATATTTAAAAAAAAAAATTTTCAATTGATTTTTAAATTTTTTTTATAAATTTTGATGTAATATTTATATTTGTAGATTTTTACCTGCAGGTAATAAAACCTTTTAAAGACAGATAATTTATGTATTCGTCATAGAAGGGATGAAAAAAAAAATTTTTTTCTCTACGATTGTTGTTCATAGTTTGTTTAAGAGAATGAAAAAAAAAATTCAAAAAGTCCAATTTTCACATTTTTCATTAAATTTTTATTTTTTAAACCCTTTATACCGTCCTAGGGGTAAAAGAATGCGTTTTAGGGAAAAAATGGTCGGAGAGGGGTAGACCTAAAATTTTATGCTCTACAACATTTAGTTGAAACTTTTTTTGATATTCTCGAAATTTAACCCAAAAATCGTATTTTGGGGTAGTTTTTCATTTTTTTCACCCCCTTCCCGGGGTTTGAAAATTTTTTTACTTTGCCCACAGTTTTATACGCTTTTTTCTGATTATTTTCATATAAATTCAGCCCTATTAGCGAAAAACCCGATTTCACGATCTTCTTGACTGGACTATATTAATTTTCGACCCAACAGTGAAAGGGTGACCGACACGCGTTCAACTAGAAAATTTCTTTTCCACAGGATTTGAACCCGGGACCTTCCAGTTCCCACCCTAATGCTTTTACCACTGAGCTATCGGCAATCAGTTCAATATTTGCAGAAATATGCAACATCCTTCAACAAATCACAAAAATCAAAATATAAAAAATCAAAATATAAAAAATCAAAATAATATCAGAGCATACATGATCTAATATAAAATATTTTTCAATGTCTTGAATTAATAATTTATATTTCTTGGAATTCTTTTATTCCTTTTGGTAGTGGGTAATGAGTGTTAATTCTATATGTCAACTAAATTGAGACAATATTTTTCTAAGACATTTATTTTATTTAATTCTAAAAAGTTTTTGAATAACAATTTTTTTAAATTAAAATTTATAGGGGGTTAACAGAATAAATCTGTATGATATTTAAAAAATTTTGGAAAATATTTTATATTGGATTATGTATGTTCTGATATTATAATATTTTGATATTTTAGTACGCATTATTCAATAGAGTTTGTAGAAGTCTTAGGATATTATTTTGAATTTTAAATAAATAAATATACTGTTCAGTGTTTTATTGTTGAATGAAATATTATCTCTTATTTATTCAGTATTGATCTAAATATATGTAATTTTTTCTATTATTTTTTTAAATTTTTATTATTCAAGTTTTTCTTCTTTTTTAATTTACCAAATTCCCAGAAATAACTTTAGCCCATCAACTGGCAGGTGACAATTAAATTTTGTCACTTTCATAAACCTAAGACAAATTCACTTCACAGTTCAATCAAATCATCAAAAGGGTTTAATAAATCATCTTATTTTCAGGTAGTTATGTATGCTGTGTTTGTCACGAAATTGACGAACCAAATCCGAATTTCATAGTTGTTTATGATTTATTAAGTGGGACGCCTTTCAAAAAATGGAAACCATCCTGCAATACGGTTTCTATAGAAATAAGCTCTCCTGGGGGCTGTGTGATCTCTGGATTAGAAGATGCTACTATACTTATATGGGATCTCATAACAGGTAGGGGGCAGTCTTAGTAGGTTTATCCGACAAGAAAATTTAGAAATGAGAATGGAGGAAACTTATAGGTGCCTCAAAATAGATTATTTATTTGATTGCATGTTTATAGAATGCTTATTATTTTATTCAAAATACAGTCGATTCATATGTTTTACAATTTATTCAGAAACTTCACATTTATTTCGATTGATTCTTTACAACCATCTTCAGAGGGATTTAAATAGTATTTAAACTTAAAATTGCAAAGATTCTTACTAATCTACATTGCATATTATTATTATACATATATAAGAATGTAATAAATTCTTATTTTTATAATTGAAGAAATAGACGATTTGATGTCATGATTCTGGAAGAAGTTATTTTCTTTAGTTTAAAATATACCAGAATAACATACACAAAATAAAATAATAACATACAAAGAAATACGAATAAATAAAAAGAAATAAAAAAATAGCTTACTAACCTGGAAGAAATCAAAAACAATGCTATTTCTTCGGGTTTCTCGATTCACATTTCTAACAACTAACTAAATAGACATGTGACAGTTTTAGGTTAAAATCTTAGACATAGAACATAGATCATAGAAGTTACAAAGTTATTTTCCCTAAAAATAACAGTTTCATTTTTACATCCCCCCACACAAAATATGCACCTCTCATTACATGTTTGCGTTTTCACATAGGAGCAACTTAGTTACATGAAAATAGTTATTGTCCTTTCTTTTATTTCCAATATCTATCTCATATATAATGTTAGAAATTTTTTTCACTATTGGAAAAGGCCCTATTCTTATTTCATCAAGTTTTTTTATATTCAATTTTGATTTATTTTCAACGTAAACATAGTCTCCAATTTTAAAATCGTAATGTTTCCTATTCTTGTCGATCAGTCTTTTATTGTATTCATGATAGCGTAAAGAATTTTTATATTCTATTTCTTTATCTTTTGGTAAATTTCTCTCTTCAATAAGTTCTTCTGGAGCAATGCGATCAGTTCTGCCACAAAGTAAATATTTTAGGCTATATCCAGTTGTAGAATGGTCTGTTTTATTGTATTCTTTAATACATTCATCGGCTATTTTCGTCCATGCCCTAGTTTTCTTTTCGTTTTGTTTGCACCTTATTCTGTTCATTAATGTCTGCTTTAGTCGTTTATTCAGACCATTAGAAAAAGGACAATCTACTGTTGTGAAAATCAATTGTATATTCAAACTTCTCATATGTTGTCTGAATTTTTTCGAATTTATTCCTGGGTATTGATCTGTTAATTGTGTTTTTATTGGTCTTTTATCTTGAATTTTATTATTATAATTAATTTGATAAAATCTTCGATGGTTTGGTGTTTTGAAGTGCTCTCAAATGCATATCGAGTAAAATGATCCATTAGGAGATGAAGGTATCTTTTTGAAGAGCGGTTTCCAGCAAAACCTCCAATTGTGTCTAACGACATTATTTCAAATGGTTCCTTTGCTGGGTCCAATTGAGCTAGCCTCGTTTTATTTTTACAATATATGTCACATGATCCACAAACTTCTTTTGTCAGTGAATCCATATTCTGAATGTAATAAAACTTCCTGATTTTATTATTTCTCTTACTAGCACAAATATTTTTTTTTTATTTTTGTGCAATTTGTAATGAATCTGTTTCTGTACAACAGTTCTTCTCATGTAATTTATCTTTAAGGGATTATTCTGTTGATCGTTTTTTATTTCATTTAATTCAACCAAATTAACTGTTCTTATACATTCGTCCATATTCTCCGTTTCTTCCAAAACTGGGATTCTAGAAAGGCAATCTGCTTCTACATTTCCATTTCCTGGTTCATATCTAATCTCAAAATCGAATTGTGATAGAAAATTCATCATGTCACCCAAATTTTTGTCTGGTCTTGTACGAAATTATTTCCCTTCTAATGGCTTATGGTCAGTAACGACAATAAATTTATGTCCTATTAGCCAATATTTCCAAAATTTAATTGTCTCTTTAATTGCCAGACATTCTAGGAATATTGCTTTCTTGTTCTTTTGATATTTATTTAATTTTTTAGAAAAATACGCTACAAGTTTCATTTCACCATTAATCTGTTTTTGTTTAAGAACTACTCCTTGAATACCATCGGTATACAGTAGTATATAGTAGTATAGGCACTTGGGTCGAAAATTGCAAGAATTGGCTCAGAACAAAGGATGTCCTTAGCCCTATTAAAAGCTTTCTGACAAGCCAATGACCAATTGAATTTTACATCTTTTCTCAGTAAATTATGCAACGGTTCTAATAATCTAGCTGAATCTTTTATATATTTGTGATAAAAATTAACTTTAACCAAGAATTGCCTTATCTTCTTCCGAGTATCTGGCGGAGAAAAATTCCTAATGGAAATTAAATTGTCATTTAAAGGTCGTACTGTATTCTTTCCTACAATATGTCCTAAATATGTGACATTTTCTTCTGCAAAATTACACTTGATAACATTAAGTCTGAATCCTTCATTAAATATTGCTCTCCAGAGACTCTCCAAATGTTCTATATGTTGGTCAAATGTTGAAGAAAATATTAAAATATCATCTATATAATTTAGGCAGAATAAATTCAGGTTATATTTTGTGATAATATTATTCAATATACGTTGAAATATGGCCGGGGATGTTTTAAGTCCAAAAGGTAAACATTTCCATTGCCAGTGACCATTCTGTGTCACAAAGGCAGTCTTATATCAATCTTTGATACGAATAGGAATCGACCAAAAGGCAGAATTTACATCTAATGTAGTGAAGAATTTTGCATTTCGGGTCTTGGCTAAGATTTCATCAATTAATGGGAAAGGCTGTGGTTCGGGAACAATTAGTTTATTGAGTTCACGAAAATCGACACATAATCTGGTTTTAGACACTTCATCTCTCTTATATGCTAAAGTGACTGGTGATGCAAAAGGTGAGGAGGACTCCTCAATCAGATTCGCTTTCAACAATCTTCCTATTTGGAATTCTATCTCTTTTTGATCATCCATTGAGCATCTGTATGGTTTTTTTGCTATAAATTTGTGTTCTAAAAGTTTTATATGTGCCTCATTATTTTGCACCTGACCAATATCAAACTTGTGTTTTGCATAAATATGGTCATATTTATTTATTAGAACTTCAATTTTATTTCTATAATTTGTTTCCAAATGGTCTAATTTTGCTTCGAAAAGTTCTGTTGGTATCCCTTTATTGAAATTGATGGTGTAATCATTGTTAGCATTATTATGGACACAATCGATCTTTCTCTCTTCATTCATATCTAATCTTCGATAAATATTCAAATCAAAGTCTTGTTTTAATTGAAAATAGAATCTAGCCCGAGTAGAATATCATACTCGAAATTTTTCCCATTAACTACAAAAAGTATAACTTCTTTTTTGATATTATTGATTCTCATTTTTGTAATTATTTTTCCTGAAAATTTTGTCTTGCCACTGACTGTTTTGAATGTGTTTCTATTATCTTGAATGCGTAGACATAACTTTTCTGCTACTTTGGAATTCAGAAGACTAACATTTGAGCCCGAATCATAAATTCCACATAATTCATTATTATTTTTAAACACCTTCAATGTTTTCAATGGCAGCAGTCTTAGTTTTTTTTGGTTTGAAATGGCCTGATTTAATTCATCCTGTACCCCAACATTGTTTACAGTTTTTATGTTACCGGGTACGTTCTTTTGTTCAAAATTATTGGATTTATTCCTTAACCGACATAAAGTCTCCGGATGAAATCTATCTGAAAATCCATTCTTCTCACAAATTGAGCATGGTTCCTTCTTAACTGGTTTTCTATTTGTTTGTGAATAGGAAGGAATTTGTTCGACAGATTTACTCATTCTATGATTTCCTTAATTTGGATCGTTGTCATATTTTTTTGAACTTCCTAGCTTTCGCAATTTACCCAAAATTTCTCGAAAGTTGTTACATTTAATCGATCAATTCTATTTTGTAAAATATTTGGCAAACTTGTCACAATTAAATCAATTAATATGTCAGTTGGAAAATTATTTCGGAGATTTAACAACAAATTTTCCTTCCTAAAAGCGTAGTCAACTAAACTTCCTCCTATGTACCTAAATGAATAGGCCTCTCTATATTTATACCAACTCGTTTCACAAAAACTCTCTGAGCAGTTATCTTTCCATATTTGAAAACTTTTGTCTAAACCTAATGTAATTTAGAATAAAACCATTTTTTCGCTATTCCATCCAGAAACAACCGTAAAATCAAAATTTTGTCTCCATCTTCTTCTACTTTACAACGCGTGCAATCCGTATCGAATTTTTCTAACCATAAATTCACTGAAACACTCTTACCATCAAAATTATTCAGCACAAAATCCTCCTTTATCCTCTTGAAATCCTTGCTTTTTCTTGAGTTCTACCGTATCCTGTGGTTTAGGTGATTCTTGTTCAAATACTGCTCTCACGTATGCGGGTGAATGAATCAGTTGTAAATATTCATTCTTGAACATCACATCTTCTTCGGCATCAAAATATATTTCTTTCCACAATTGCGGAATTAATGAAATGACACACGTACGAAATGAAACCGAAGTTCCCGTAGTTTGGATCCATTTGAATTTGTATGTATTTTTCTTCTTATCAGTATTGGATGCTTCCAAAACGATGCAAATCTTCATGGATGTCGTCATTTTAGCTTACGTTTTAATTTATAAGAATGTAATCAATTCTTATCTTTATAATTGAAGAAATAGACGATTTGATGTCATGATTCTGGAAGAATTTATTTTCTTTAGTTTAAAATATACCAGAATAACATACACAAAATAAAATAATAACATACAAAGAAATAAAAAAATAGCTTACCAACCTGGAAGAAATAAAAAACAATGCTATTTCTTCGGGTTTCTCAATTCACATTTCTAACAGCTAACTAAATATGACATGTGACACTTTCAGGTTAAAATCTTAGACATAGAACATAGAAGTTACAAAGTTGTTTTGCCTAAAAATAACAGTTTTATTTTTATATATATTTGTGATTTCTTTAAATATTTTTTACCCTCAATGGATTTTTTCTGATTGATAGAATCTCCAAGGCATTCCATTTAATTCGCTCTTTTGAACATTATATTTTGAAATGGCATCGTTTTCATTTTAAAATTAATTGTTTTTCATGGGATTCTATGCCAGACCGGTGGATTTGACTTTTCACGGTAGACATCCTGAGTTAATAATAATAATAATACTTCTTTATTTCAAGTAAGGTTTACAGATAAGATGCTCACCTGAAGTGAAATAGTGTTTAAATAAAATTAATTCGTTAGCTCTCTAATGTGACATTATAAAAATCTCCTAGCTCATAAGGCTCAAGTTCTATAATCAAAGATTTTACCGTTTTTGAGGATTCTTAAATTATTTATGTTCTTAATGTTATTTGGCAAATGATTAAATATTCTGATACATCTATATGTCGGGTGTTTTTCCCTTAAAGTCAATCTATGAATTGGAAATTTTAAATTTTATGTTTTTGTGTTGTAACTATTACTGTGATTGTATTGAGCGAATTTTTTTTTGTTGTTATGTAAGAAAACAGCACATTTATAAATGTAAAAACCATAAACTGTGAAGATGTTATTTTGCTCAAACAATTCTCTACAAGTTTCATTATATTTCAGCTTAAAAATTACCCTTATTGCTCTTTTTTGTATTTTAAACATTTCTTCTAAATTTCTCTTAGTTTCCCAAAAAATAATCCCATATATAAGCCTAGATTCAAAATTTGCATAATATAGAATTTTGAATTATTTATCATTCAGGTATTTTCTAGATATTCTAATTGCAAAATTAATCTGAATCAATTTCTGACTTAAATGTTCCACATTTTCTCTAAAATGCATGAATGAGTCCATGAATACAACCAGAAATTTATTACTGTCTACAGAAAATAAGGTTATAACCTTATTTTCTGAAGTAATGCTGGTTGGTTTACTTTTATTACTTCTGTTAGTACTGAAAACTATAAGGTTGGTTTTTTCAACATTTAGGGTCAATTCGTTCTTCTGTAGCCATTCATGTTTCTTATTGAAGAAGTTGGTACCTGCACGAATCAATGTATTCTCATCTTTTGTTCCTACCAAAAGGTTGATGTCGTCCACATAATTGATTAATTCTTCATCTTCCTCTGCTATATCTTCCAAATCATTAAGGAATATTAGGAATATAAGTGGCCCCAATACACCTCCTTGTACTATCCCTCTTTTATTTATCAGCTCAGTGGATTCAGCATTTTCTCCTTCCTTGATTATTTTCACTTTTTGTTTTCGTTTGCATATATATGATACAATCCACGTGTATGCATTTCCTCTTATTCCATAAGCTTGAAGTTTCTCTGTGTTCCTGGTTTATTGAGTCGTATGCTTTTGACATATCCAAAAATATGGTCAGTGCTAAGTTGTCTCCTTCCAACAGTTCCAATATGTTCTTTGTTAATTCAAATATGGCTGGTAGACTCTCCTTTCAGAAATCCGTGTTGTGTGTTACTGAAAAAATTACAACTATTCAGGAATTCTGCGATTCTGGAGCACATTATCAGTTCGAATATTTTTGAAAAACTTGACAGAATACTGATAGGTCTGTAGTTTCCTAGCTCTTGAGGATTTCCTTTTTTTAATATGGGTCTGATAATCGCTGTTTTCAATTGTTCTGGAAACTTGCCTTGTTTGAACGACTGGTTTACCAGGTGTACTAGGATGCCATTTATTTCAGGTAGGGCTAGTTTAATAAGACTTGTGGGTATTTCGTCTATTCCACTGGTGTGTTTATTTTTGAGTAGTTTCTCTATTTCCAAAATCTCTGTAGGATTTGTTATTTTAAGATAGATAGATCTATCGTTTGGGGTAAAGTTGCATTTTGGTTGAGGATGTGTCTGTGAGCTGATTTTATTGAAATAATTATTGAATTTTTGTGCTATTATCCTTAGGATTACCTTCTACACCACATTCCTCTGCGTTATTCTGTCTTCCCCTGATTTCATTACATATTGACCACATTCTCTTGTTCTTATAATCTGATTTCCTGATTCTTTCTTCAAATGTTTGGGTTTTGTGTTTCCAAATTAATTGGCTCTTTTTGTTTTGTTATAAAGTTCTCTATATTTGACGTTAGACCTACTCATCAATAGTAAGATATCGAGCTGACTTTTGCATTCGTTTATTTCTGTATTTGATGGTATTTGCCTATTCATTTTTTGTTTAAACTTCTTCATCGGGAAACATTTATTTAGGATAGATTGAAAGGTTCCTAGAAAAGACTGCCACTTTAAATCAATGTTGCTATCTCCATCCTCTTTGAATATAAATGACCAGTTCTCCTTTCTCGATTTTGTTATGAACTCACTTTTGGCTTCGTTGTTGAAGGATGATCTACTGTATTTCACCTTGGGTATTGTGTGGCATGTATTAGTAAGAATTAATTCCTGTGCTATGTGATCCGATATATGTAAGTCCAATGTTCTTGATTTCCAGTTTTCGATGTTAGTAAATATGTTGTCGATGCATGATTTGGATTTATCTGTTATTCTTGTATATTCATTTATGGTCTGAGTTAGATTGAAAGAGTTCATCAGATTCATTAATCGGGTTTTCAATAAATGTTCCTTAAATTAAACTATGATGATTTCCTCAAATTCTTCACTGACAATAGTTAATAGCTCCTCCATTTTTCCAATTTGATGTGTCAGAACTAACAATGAATTTATTCTGAATTTTCATGACAATTTGGATTTTTCTGAGGATTTCAAGAGAATGGTTCAAAATTTTTTTCAAAATCGGTAGCAGATACGACAAATACAAGAGACCATAAAGTTTAGTATAACAACAAAGCTCCTTTCTACAATTTTTCAAGTTTCTTTCTTCCAATTTTTCACAGTGGCTCACCAGAAAAAATTTCTTGAGTAAAACAGGGGACAGTGTTCCAGAAAAAATATGACCCTGTAGAATTGCAATCAAAATTGGCATGTCACATGGTGTAAACTCTAAATCGTAATAACTGTGCCAAATTTCAATTGAATATCTTGTGAAATACAGATAGTATGAGAAAAAAACTTGAAAAAAACTAAAACTTCAACACACTGTATCTCGAAAACGAAACGTTTGCGGTCCCATGTTTATGGGACTTCTTTCTAAAAATTATTCATGGAATCTCCCCTCTTCGTTTTTACCTCCACTTTGTTGTAAGTTTTTTTTTAATCATTTTATATCTAAACTTTAGTCAGTTGCAATTATGTTAATTTCTTTTTGAAAATTAGCGTCATTCAAAGGGTACTCAGAATTCTTCGAATGAAGTTATGAAAGACTGACATTTTAATTTGCCATGATATGAATCCAGTTCTCCACAAAATAAAAATCATTTTAATGTCACGTTCTTAATTTCCAGGAAACTGCAGATGGTCTTTATCGGGCCACACAGCTCCAGTTACAATGTTGAGATTAGATCCAACAGGTTTTCTCTGCTTATCAGCTGATACGGAATGTAGAGACAGATCAATAAGATTATGGGACTTGAATAAAGGTGTGTTGTAGGGCATAATCAATTTATCACCTCCAATATTGAAAAAAATTTATAAAATTTTAAACCTCTTGTATGCGTCATCCATATTTTGGAATGCAAAACTTTCATACCATTGATTTTTTTATTATAGCTCAGAGAATACGATATGGCTGAAATGATTTGAATTTTTTCAGGTCACTTAATTTCTGTATATACTCCAAAAACAAAAATAACATCCAGTAGTATCACTGGACATGGCCAACATATCGTTCTAGGATTAGAAAATTTGAAAGACCTACTCTTTCTGCAACTGCGTGGATCCGATGTGAAAGCAACGGAAGACGGGACCTATGGTGATAGTGAACTCGATGAAAAAATCTTCGAATTGAAAGAAACTGATCTATGCTGACTGTGAAGTAATAAATAAGGGTGTAAAAATTGGACGAAACTCTGAAAATCATAAATTCTGAAGAATGCGAAACATTCTATTGCTAAATGTAATAATAAAAAATATGCCTTACTTGTTTGTTGACATTCAGAGACAATTTGCAATCAGCGCTGGTAGCAGTTTGACAAATGCTCTGTAAGAGAAATTTTAATATTCAAAAAATATATGAGAGCGTGACAATGTGACTAAGAAAAGGAAACATAAAATAATTTGTGAAAATTCAAGGGAACAAATGAATAACTAAGCAGAATTCTTCGAAAATTTATTAGAGCCATGTAGAACTACTCGTGAAATAATTATCAACCATTTTAAGGAGAAGGCCCAGAATTCTGGAAAATTTCGATCTATTCTTGGTGAAAATCGATCAACAAAAACCTAACAAATATATTCAAACGTGACTTTCAATGATTAACTAAACTTACTAAATATAGAATGAAACTACAAGGATTAGTTCTCTGAAAACAGTTCACTGAAAAATTTGTTCTGCATAATAAACTTTAAATTCTTTTCAACCTCAAATTCTTCATGTGTATTATCACATTATGAAAATATATGCCGAATTTCAATGTAAAATTGTTAGGAATGGTTATTTTGCGGTATTTCATTTATATTACGAGTATATGAGAACAAAAATATAACTTTTCTGTATCTGTCCAATCATTTTCAAGATTTGTCGAAATAGCTTCATGAGTATATCTCTGGAAATAAGCAATAGGTAATCTGAATACGACTATTCTTCGAAATCTTAGGTGAAAAAATTAATTAAGGATAATCAGAAATTGTCAAGAAATTTCGAAAATTTGATGGCAATTCTTTCTTCTCAATACTATAATGGATTTTACGCTGAAAATTCAGGGACTTTGTGATTACAGATCTATCTGATTCTAATTTTTTTTTAGAAACCAAATAATAAAATTTTGGTAAAAAAATTTCGAGTGATAGCTGTGAAAAAAATGGTTATTTTTGTAGAAAACAAAATCTACGTTCCATAAATTTCAGACCAAAAAAATGTGCTACAAACTTTGTTCTTATGAGTGCATGAAATGTTGATCTATATATCTAGTATCGGCGATCACTGTGTAACTCTCGTAATATAGATAATTCAACAACCTAAGAATAACAAAAACACTGGTTGCCGTTTACTCTCAAAATTCATCATTACATACTCTGAAAAAAATGAAATTCAAATAGCAAGTTTCTGTTTTGAACGGAGTAGAATGGTCAATATTATATATCTCTTACAAAATATCTGAAATTTTAAAATAAATATAAATCTATATATCCATAATTAAAGTACAATGAATAAACCAAATAAATCATTAAATTTACACTAATTATTGAGTACTGCAACTAATGTTTCTGATAATAACTACAATATACAGGGTGTATATGAATAGTTGCGAAAAAATTCAGGGGGTGATTCCTTGTCAAAAAATAGAGTGGGTCTTTCATATAAACTTACATTTTTGAATCGCCCTGCTTATTTACAGCCCCCTGAAGATGACGCCCGAAAAACAGTTTTAAATTTTTTTGCAACTATTTATATACACCTTGTATTGTGCAAATTCACATAACGGTAAATTAATTTGGCATAGATGTACTTAAAGTAAAAGCTACTATTAAAAATCTAGTAATGAATTCAGGTAATGTTCATTAGTAAATCTCAATCGGACACTATTTATTCTTTTAACAAGGCTCTCGCGTACTATTATCAGTAAGATGTATTTGTCGAGATTGCAGCATTTCTCCAGCCTAGGTTGTTCCAATGTACGTGTAAATTGAAATTTTGTAATAAATACGAAAACTTTCCCTTTTTCAATATTCTGAAAAAATAATTTATTGAAGATTTGGGTATAAAATCATTAAAGCCCCTTTCTTTTCATAGTATAATGCAACAGTGTTCAGTGAATAAATTACATAATCTTCGAGAAACAAAACTGGAAGACCAATTTCAGAAATTGTCAGGAAACAATAGGAGTTATTTAGATGAATTTTGCACATTTATGAAGCTAGTTCGTTTGCAAATATAATTATCCCATTAAAAATGTAGATGTGCCAAAAAATGAGTAACAATTTATATATAATTCTTCATATTGCAATTAATTGTGGATTCCGATAATATGTCTATTTCAGCGAAATCCGGAAATTGCAGTGAACTGAAAATGTTGTAGCTACAGGAAGAAACTGTCAATATCTTTAAAATGATAACATATACAAAAAAATTGAAATGCGGCTGAAGGATTTAAATCTCGAACCAAAATAATAATAATAATTTTCCCCGATCTATTCCTAAGGCAGTAGCCTTACTACAAAATTCTAAATGGGTCTATAGGTCATATCATACATTATTTAATTGAATCAGTCGTCACTTGATGAAAATCTATATTGAATAATATTAAATAAGGATAATTTGATTTTCACAAATTTTTATTGTTATTCAAAATGTAAACCTTCCTGATGATGCTACTGTGATAGCGAAGCAATTGTTGTATTAAATAACAATAAAACTTTGTGGAAATCGGAATAACCATATTTAAAATTATGTCATAAATTGTTTGAATGGGCTTTGAATTCTCCAAACGATTCAGCAAAAATAATATTCAGATTTAAATGTCTGTGATTTTGATGAAAACCTAATTTTAACGGGTAGAACAGTGATTGTAATTCGGAATATATTTTGGATTAAACAAATAACGTCATGAATAATTTTGAATTTGTGTTTTTGAGCCTATTCTCTCAGTGCAAACCTTCTCAACAGGGCAAAATTTTTAAATTGAGGCATTGTCTATTTTGTGCCAAAATTGCATTTGTGTGTTGAATATTTTTATCTCGCCTTGTATCTGATTTAACTCAAAACATAAAAATGTTTAATTTTTTGCGGTATAGTAGATGGTTATAAAGCTAGGAAAGCACCTTCATTGACAGGCGTTTCCTTAGCAAGTGGCTCGCCGTAGAGGACTATTAGATTGGCTTCCAAGATCACATAATTTAAGACGCTTAAATGTCTTTGTGGTGTATCTAATTTAAAGGACTTTATTAAAGTCTCTACAATTTCTACTACTTCCAATAAGTGAAGTATACCGGAATCTCACATCAAAAATCATCGAAAAAGTACAAGAACTTCAGAATCGTCTTTGATTAGATAAGATTAGTTATGATCGTTTGGTTCAGTGACTTCCCCTCTATGCTGCGATTTTTGTGCGTTACCATACTACTACTAATTTGTTCCCTGGAAGATTATCTCCTTCGCTAAAGTTGATTTTTTTTCTACGAGACTTGGCTCTTATATCGGTTGGCGTGATAGTAAATCTGGCTTCCGCCAGCACTTTGCATTGGCAGAGTGTGCTTGCTATTGCCGATTCAAATAACATCCATATATCAGAGTTTTCTTCACTGATTTTGTGTAGATGGTACTTCACGATCAAGTGGCCCAGTAAGCAACCTCAGCTCGTTCTTTGACAGCGGTAGGACTTATTCTTTTTAGAGGGCGCAATGAGCGCCTTAACTTGTCGTTGGACTAGGTGAGAGTTCTTATCTCTCTTTTCCTATTAACACAAGGTTTTGATGAAGAAACTGTTTGCTCCTCTTTTTGCAAGGGTGTCTTATTTCTTATTTCCGTCAATGCCCTGGAGAGCTGGTACCCCAACTAGTACTAATTTGTTGCTTTTCCTCAGTGATATAAGAGATTTTTTACAGCTCCAGATGATCCTTAACTTAACGGCTATCAGTTGCTTCAGTGCCATCTGACTATGAGGCAATGAAAATTCTAATCCCCTTGTACTGTCTGCACCGACAGACTTGGGTACATTTCTCTATAGTCAGAAATTCGGTCAAGAGCGTTGTTACAGGTTTTCTCAAAAGCAGAGATTTCCCATTCTTGAGACAATGATTACCTATACTTGCCTGCAACTTGCTTCCTTAGGGAACCATCAGTAAACCAGATGAGAAGGTTGTTACAAACTTAAGCTAGCCTTCCCATGCCTTCTTGGCGATCATCTATGATCACTTTATAGTTGACATCAAGCTCAGTGATTCCTCTTCTAGACCCTATATGTCATTAGACCTTCTTCTTTCATATATATGTGCAACGAGACAAGATCCAATAAAATCTATATTGCTGCTATGGGAGTTTCATACACAGCACCTGTGATATGTAGACAAACTCGTCTTTGAAACTTATATAGCCTTATCCTTAGTACTTGATTTAACAATGTTAACATGTGGTCATGAGTGACTGCAGGGAATCAAAACGATAACATTTTGTTTTTTATTGAAATAGTAAAAATTTTAATTTAATTCTGTTGAAAATCGTTCAATTGAGATTTTCATTATAATCAGAGACACATTTAAATCTGTATAATTTTTTTACAAAATCTTCTAAAGAATTGGAAAACCTTTCAAACAAGGTATCACATGTCAATTAAGATTTCGAACTAAAGATGACCACCTTAAAAGCGATATATCGTGGAGAGCTGAAAAAACGTTATTTTATTTCCCCCTTCAAACCCTTAAATGAGTTTTATTTTTTTGTATAGATTTTCGTTTTAAAGATATTTACCATTGACAGTTTGCGGTGTAAAACAGTGCATATATGAATTCAAGTCCTGGTAAAAGACACTATATAATTAACAAACACCTGTAAATTGACCTGTTTATGATCCTTACATCATTCAACCATTATTCTAAATATTTCGTATCTAAATTTCACTCAAAACATGTTTTAATAATTTCCACATTTCTGATTCCACAGGGTGAGTCGAAAGGAACAACCCAAACTCTAAAAGTGTGAAAATAATGTAAAAAACCCAAATATTAATGATTTTTATCGAATGTTCAGTTAGAGAGTAATTTAAAATAATTATAATGAATAATTTTGCGTTAACGAATGCAAGGCATCACTAGCTCAAAGGAAATCAGAAGGTCAATATCAATTCCCAACTTGTTATTATTGAATTAATAGCTTTATTTGAACATTATCATAATAAGTAGAGAAACCCTTGGAAGTATTCAAATTACCTTTTTTCTTGATTTTTGAACGAAATATTTCAATACTGCTGAACTTATAGATAATCTACGTCTGTTGAAATTTTGTAAACATTCAAAAATCTAGACGATTTCCCATTATGAGAGACACAACATTATCTATGACGTAAAAATAATATTTTGAATGATATTCTCAGCAAATAGTTTATATTAAACTCTTTTCAAGATATTCATCAATTAATAAGTAGTTGAAACTTATTGTCTCTCAGAAAAAACTTTCAATGCGTCATTTGCTATTCTCTATCGCAGTTACTACTTAATGATCACTCACTCTTTATTCACCGGTTTCTTGAAATGACCAATTTATTTTTTGATATTAAAAGATTTCGTATTGACAAACAAGGACAGCAGTGAGTCATATTGTTTCCAAAGTAAATATTTCTTCAATGATTCCTGTTAATAATAATGAAGAGTATATTCCCATCTGGTATGTGGAACAAAATAAAATTTCATTTGAATATTATATTTATATGTTGTGATTATTGTGTACCCAAATAAATGTAACAAATTCTAATACAGATTTTGAATTTTGAATTATCAATAACTAAAAATGAACTAGAAAATTAACACGTTTTTTCATAAAATGAAATAAGAACAAGGAATATCATCGAAAAATTATACCGGGGTGACATCAAGTGAACTCGTACATCAAACTACACAGGTCAATTTTTATTTGGAAAAAACAAATAGATATGTGGGTGTACGATCGTCCTAAGCGGAGTATCAACCCCTGAAGAATCTGAAATGGCAGTAGGGGTCGGTGACACATAATTTTGAAAGTCTATTTATGAAAATGCTATTTTGGTCTAAAAACTCTATGTAAGTGAATGGTCGATTTTCTGGACGAATTTTAATTAATAAGATGTTTAACTTGCCTATCGTTCATTTCTAAACATGCGTAATCTTGTTGGAAAATGATCGTTTGATGGTCTTCTGCATTCTCCAATATTTGCACGAGGGCTGTATAAATAGCGTTCTCCCATAGATATAAATTTGGTCAGTGAGATTACCGGGAATAAAAAGAGGACAGATTATGTGATTTCCATAAATACCCGCCCGAACAATTAATTTTTGGGAATGCTGAGTATGCATCTCACGAAATTATCTTTGATTTTCATCTGACCAATACCGACAGTTATACCGGTTTACAATACCCTTAAGGTAAAATGAACACTCATCCGAAAAACAGATATCATACATGTAGTTTTGATTACCGTTAATCATTTCACCGACCACTTCACAGAACTGGAGTCAGCGATCGGGATCATCCTCATTCAGTTCCTGAACCAATCGTATCTTATAAGGATGGAATTTATGTGGTTTCACGATTCTCATGATTGTTGTGCGTGAAACACCAGATACATTGGACAATTTCCTAGTACTCAAGTCGGATCCATTGCTACATGACAGCCACGTCCCTTGTTTCGTCTCTTTCATGCACCCTCTTCTTGTTTCCGACTGAACCAGTAGCGTTAAATTTGGCAACCAGTTGCACAACGTAAGCAGCGGATACATTTTTTCCAGGATGTCGTTCGTGAAATAAAGCCGCTCTTACTTGATAATAAAAAAAAACTCTTCTTATTATTTTGTTTTATATATAATTATATTTAGGTTTTAAAAAAATTTCATTATATAAATATCATGTGGTTTAACTAAGACCATAAAATATCTTACAAGCTTTGTGTGATTTTTGTGATGAACATAAATTACTTTGGATTTTAAACTTAATGTGTTCAAACGATGATACCACGAAGCTCTTAGAGGTAAGTTATTCATTGTTAATTGATTTCATTTTTTAAATGTGAAGTTGGACCTTATCTGAATTCTAATTGTTTTTTAGGATGTGATACATGTTTTGAGAGATTTTTTAAGTAATTTATTCAAATATATTAAATATTTCAAATGAATTATTTCTTTGAGAACTTCTTAAAATTATGTTTCGTATTTTTGAAAGGGATTTAGTTTTCATAATTATAAGATTAGAAACAAAATTTTGTCTCCTTCAAATATTTATTTATTAATTTTAATTGACAATTTATATTTGTTACATTATTTATTCCATTTGATTTTATATAATGAGTTTTGATTTTATATGTCTATTAAATATAAGCTGTGCTTATATTTAATTATAATATTTATATTATATATATTATGTGGACGAGGAAGTTCAGAACGGAATTATTGATTTGTGCTGGATGGTGGTGAGAGTTGACATGTAGATATCTGTTCGTATGGGTGGGTTTTCTATAGACAGTGTGGGTGATGAATACGTCTAGAAAAGGAATGGAATTATTAATCTCAATTCCATCGTAAAATTGATGTTCAGTTGGCAACTGTTGAGATGGCCAAGAAATTGGTGCAGACTTTCGATGCTATATGGCCATATGACGAACACATCATCCACGTATCTTCTCCAACACGTAGGTTTGAGGTGAAATGTTTCAATAGCCCTGGTCTCAAAGTCACCAATGAATAAATCAGCGAGAACTGGGGAAATGGGGACCCCATGGCAGCACCTAAGACTTTTTAGTAGAAGGTGCCTTGGCATACACCAACTATCTAATTAGATTATTATAATCTGGATCCATAATATTGTTTGGCAAGAATGTCCTCTTGTGACATATTCTCTGCTGCTAATAATATCGTTGTTCGGGACTATCTTTTTGCAGCATAATCCGAGACACAGGGGTTGTGGTGTCAGTTATTCAACTACCTATTCATTATAATATTCATATCTAATAATATCTTTGCTCAGGAATGTCCTGTTGCGACATTTTGGAGACACAGAGCTTGTTGTATCAGTTATGCAATTGTGGATTTACATTTCATTCACTCTAAACACTCTGAATTCTCAAACGAAGTTCCATTGTTAATCATCTCCAGATTCAAATCAATAGAATGAAGATAAAGGCGCTTACATGTGTGAAATATGTAAAATTGTCAATTAAGATTAAAATAAACAGGTCGCCCCCAACTTGAGCATCAATACAGTGAAATCAACAATAAATAAAGCGTTAACACTTATGTTGATATCATCTAATTCAATACAGTACAATAAATTTATACCTTACAACAGCTCAGGTGAATTCTACCAGAATAGTTATTGGCTATTTGAGGAAGGCCTCTTTTCCAAGTGACTACCAAGCAGTCTCCACAGTCCACCCCTAGAGGTAGAAAGTGTGATAAGGATTACGCCATATCATCGCGCTCGGCGAGAACCCCTCCGAAGAGATGAACCCACCAGCTTCCAGTTTGGGCCCCGACTCGAAAGCCAGAACCGTCTGACTGGTAGCAGCGAAGCACTATCCAACCTCTACTGGCTCAGCAGGTCAGTACCCGAGTTAATTTGAGACGCAACTCACCCGCCGGAGGGAATTCTTATCCATCCACCCGAACGCAGTCCCATAAACTAAGATAAACTCAAGATTGACGACTACAATTAATCCTGGTACGAGCACCGTCTAGCGGACTATACGTCCTGACCCACCGAACCCATGTGAAGTCATTTGATTGATCCTGGCGTCAAGCACTAATGGCGGAGCCATTTCGTCGAGATCCACAAACCCTAAATTGTTACGCACAGATCCAGGGGCCAGGACAGGCCGGTCGAACCGTCAAGTCCCGTTAAACCCCGAGTCGTTTCATGAGAATATCCCGAAAATGGGGGTCTGCGAACAGATAAATGAAATACCCCCCTAGTCCAGCATGCGGACTTTCAACCACTGCCCCCTCGAGTCCAACACCAATTGGGGTGGCCAGGTGGTACAAGTAACACCTGAGGGCAAGACCACCCCCCCGAGGTAACGCAGTATGCTACATAACGCACTCGGCCATTACACAGAATCCGGAGATTTATACTGCGATAGGGTAGAGTACGCCAGTTTTAAGGGAGAAGCCCTGTGCTGCGACAGACTCCCTTGTCACTGAGTTAAACAACCGGCTCAGCCCTCCATTTCACCTGAGTAAAACTAGGGCCCCATTCGGAGATCTTCCACCATACAGGTCCAGTGACTGGCGCGAAATGGCGAAAATTGGCGTTAGACACCAAGACTTAACCCTCCAATTCGCCGGGACGAATCTAGGGTCCTAGTCAAGAGAGCGCCCCCATCACGTCAAGATCTAATGCCTGGGGGGCGCTTACAACAGCTCAGTCAACGTCTCTTTGTTCTATTTCCAACAAAAGATAACTGAATACTCTTAAGCCGGCGTTCTGTCTCTGACTTCAAAAACAACCGCTATCATCTCTGGGTCTGGGGTGATGTTACCGCGCAAGTCTACGAAGCGACCATAAACTCTTCTTCTTCTTCCTCTCTTTTATATGTGCATAGACTATTAGTTTGGGTATTGACACTAATAGTAGGCATAAAATTTCCTATGTGGTTTGTCAGGCCTAATTTCTTCTTACTAAAATATGTCTTCAGAGAGGACAAGGAAAATAGTTGGGGAAAGTTCATTATGCAAGGTTGCATCAAAATACAATATTTGATCCTAGTCGGTAGGGTCACACAACTATGTGTTAGTGAGGATGACGCTTGAGCATTTTTCAACCCTGTACTTTTTTCATTGATAAAATTAGGGTTGCAGAAATGGATAACCTTCTAATATCCTTGTAGCAACCTTCCTAGCCCAGAATTCTACTCTGCTCTGCTGCAGAGGATAGAGGACGCTACCGCTTTCTGAATGCCGAGCTCACCTTCCTGCCCGGTTCAAGTAGAGCAGAGTGAGAGCTTTCCGACAACCGATGGTCTGACGTGAAACAAGGTCACTGGCGTCATAGGCAGACATGCTCACCACGCCTATCTGAAGAGTTCAGTTGCGCCTGTTCGGAGCGAAACACTGCCTCTGATGTGGTGGTGATAAAAGGTAGGAGCTCCCTCATAAGAACCCCATTCACTTCAGAACTTCAATTGTAACCCAGATGATCCTATCCATTCGATTATTCCGAGATAGCTTTCCTATTTTCGTTCCACAGTAACCACGCTGGTGATGGCATCGCGTCCAGCCTAGCGGCGGACTCTTTCCTGCCACATTTCAAGGCCCAATTCCGTGACCCTATCGACGCTCCCTAGAGGGGCAGTGTGTAGCGACTTTCTGCGCCAGTGACCTTATTCCGACGTGGAACAAGGTCACTGGCGTCATAGGCAGACATGTGCATCACGCCTATCTGAAGAGTTCAGTTACGCATGTTCGGAACGATACGCCGCCTTTGAATTAAGAGGTAGAAGCTGTCTCATAAGAACCCCATTAATTTCAAATCTTCATCCTAAGACATAGGTACTGTACAAACAAATGTAAATACAGCAATCAAGTGAGTGAATACGCAGATAACTTAGCAATAGGAACATTTAACAAAGAAGATTTTCGAGGTAGTTCAAACAAAAATCCTTCAGTAGGAAATCCCTCATGCATATACCGACTATCCAATTAAATTATTATAATCAAGACGCATATCTTTGGCCAGGAATGTCTTTTTGTGTCATATAATCTGCTGCACTTGGTTGTAGTGCGAATTTAACCATCTATTTGTGATAATATCTATATCTAATGATATCATTGTACAGGATATTGCGACATATCCCGAGACACATAATTGTTGTGTCGTTTCAACTACCTATTAGTTATAATATCTCTATCTAATAATATCTTTGTTTAAGAATGTCTTGTTGCGACATAGACCGAGACACATAGTATTCAATTTTGGATCCACTAAACACTCTGAATTCTCAAACAAAGTTCCATTGATAACCACCTGTAGACACCCATAAATGGAATGAATATATGACACTTTTTTGTATGAAAATGTTAAATATTCAGATTTAAATAAACAGGGCTTATTCCACTGTAGCTTCAATGCAGTAGAATTTAACAATGAATAAAGAATAACAAACAACACTTACGTGAATATCAGTTGATTCAATATCGTTATACCTCTTAGACCACCTCCGTGGTTTTCTATTTGTGGCTACTTTTAGTTTACTGAACAATTATCAATGACGTTCTCCCATTCTGTATGAGATATTCACACCTCACAAGTCTACAAAGCGACCACGCAGCCTATTCCTTTAGTATTGACAATGACAAAATGAGGCTTAAATTCCCTACGTGACTTGTTCCGCTCAATAATATATTACTAAAATATATGGCTTTCTTCAAAAACTTATCAACTCAAAAAGACTAGGTTCGTTTTGCATATTATGGCCAAAAAGTTGTATATCCAATTTTATAACATACTTTTTATTGCACTTCGATCAAATCAATGCAAAAAACCGATTATGTAGTCTATTTGAAGTTTTTCATTAAGAAACTTAAATAAGGATAAGTGAAATCAGAAAATTATTTGTGTTATGTACTTCATAAATTGATTTTCTTTATGAGATGGAAAACTTTTAGATATGTGACAAATTTTAAGTGTTTACTCCAGTAAACTCCAGTTACTCCAGTCTAGATATTGAACTCCAGTTCAATATCTAGACTTAGATTGACCCATTGATATACAGGTATGGAAAAGACAATTCGAAACATAAGAAATTCAATGTTCATCTGTAGGACGATGTCAATCCAGTGGAGCAGTGGAAGAATCAAAACCTCAGCGCGATGCGATGACGAATAAACAACTCTTCTCGCTCAATGCCATTGTGAAGGGGGAATACTTCGATCGAAAATGCCAATGATTTAGTGGTACTGAAATCAGACTGCACAGCCTTTCGATGGACAAATCCCTATTTCCCAATGACATTGAGAGAGAACAGTTGTTTATGCCTCATCGCATGGCGCTGACTTACACTGCTCCACTGGACCGACGTTGTTTATAGATTTACATTGAATTTCCTGTTTCCGACTGTCTTTTCCATACCTGTATATCTCTGGATTAATCATGTGTTAAACTTCGACCAATTGACAAAACATAAACAAACTATTTATTAGAGTATCTAGTTTGTTGATGGTTGAGAAGCGACCAAAGATGTATTTGAAATTCTTTTTTGCAAGTAGTCAATAATTTAATTGTCTGTCTGGAAATATTTCTTATTTTATAAATGAGGACTTATAATATATTTCATTAAAAACTCCGAATTACATAAGACCACATAAAAACGTGGTTATTCTTCTTCTCTTTCTCAGTAAAGCTTTTTTTCAAATAGAGGCCCTCTGTCGGAGAATGCTAGAATATGGTTGGTTGTGAAAGTGGAGAAAACTGTTACGTGCAGAGGAAGAATACAATATCACTGATTCATGTGTGACCTGATGAATAATTTAGAATAATTTATCTATTCTATAGTTTCACTAAACAAATGAACTGTCAAATGCATATAAAAAATAAAGTCAAATTAGTTTTTGTTAACCTATAATGATAAAAATGGATATGGATAAATATAATAATAATTAGTTATAAAAAGTCAATGAACAAAAATGGAAAAACCTTCAGAAGAAAGTTCTCAAAACTGTAGCTCACCTTGGATAAAATGTATATATGGTAGATTGGCTTTTCTCTGTATTTCGGCTGGAATCATCAGATACTGGATAATATTCTTTTCCAATTATCAGAATATCATATCTAGTCATATAGAAGTATCCACACCTCTCAATTCTTGGAAAAGAGTAAAAGAAGGCTTGTATTTACAATCAATTGGAATTAATCCTTACGTAGGTGATGCTCTTCATGAAGCCCCAACTTCGCTTTTCTTCTACAAGTATTTAGTGAATCACATAGGTTTATCTACAGGAGCAATTTTCATCATTTTTGATATCATCACTGCCATCATTCTCTTCCTTGCTACACGCCAATATATGTTCATGGTTTATGTAGAAAGAGAAGTAAATAAAAATAATTATGCCAAAAAAACTGAGGAATACCTCTACACTTATATGGATTTAAGGAGAGCTCCAATATATGTTGCTGCAACATTTTTATTTAACCCATACACAATTTTGAATTGTGTTGGATTTGCAACAAGTACGATATATAATTGCTTTCTGTCTCTATTCTTATATGCTCTTCTTAGCAGAAAAGTTTATTTGAGCAGTTTGTTCTTAGCAATTTGTTCAAGTGTTTCACTATATAGTATAATGCTTGTAGTGCCAATGTGGTTACAATTCTATAAACAATTTAAAGGAAAATTCAGGGCTATATTAAGTCTTATATTTTTTACTGTGAATGTAAGTTTGTTGATTTATATTGCATTAATGTTAGAGAACAATAATTTAACATTCCTTCATAGTGTCTATGGTTTCACTTTAACTGTACCAGATCTAAAACCAAATATTGGTTTATTTTGGTACTTCTTCACTGAAATGTTTGACCATTTCCGAGAACTATTCATTTATTCTTTTCAGATAAATGCAACAATTTTGTACCTCATTCCATTGGCGCTCAAATTTCGCAATGATGTTTTTCTACTCATCACTGCTTTACTTTACATACTGACTATTTTCAAATCCTATCCATGTTTAGGAGATGTAGGTTTGGTTATTGGCTTATTGCCATGTTTCAAGCATTTATTCAACTATTCACAGCAGCAATTCCTCATACTTGTGATTTATCTTGTAACTTTTTGTCTAGGTCCAATAGTTTGGCATCTTTGGATTTATTCTAATTCAGCTAATGCTAATTTCTATTTCGGTGTTACATTAGCCTTTGCAGTTGCTCAGATATTTCTAGTGACAGATATTTTATTTGTTTACATTAAGAGAGAATTTTCCCTGTATTTTGGGAAGAAAAGAAAAATTAAAGGAAAAGATGCCATTCTAGTGCTAGAGTAGATTAAATTTTTGTATCCAAAAACTTCTCAATAAAATCTTTGTAGACTCCTTAATTTTATTTATTCTCTTTACTACTCTGATTACTATAAAAATATCTTCCTTATTGAAAAAATCTCTTTCTAAGCAATAAAATTTAAGATCGTTACGTATGTTGGTCAAAAGGAAATACATATATCGCTAAATTTTAGAGTGTAATTACATTTTTTATGTCAAGAATCAAGTTTTCCCGTCAGATACCTATTAGTGTTGTATAAATTATTGAAAAACCTATGATAAAGTCTTGTCAGAATATAATCAAAGTTTGTAAACTTTTCAGAAATTGAGAACATTTAGTTTTTGGGAACAATGATATTGAAGTAGATAATAGAATGTAGTGCTTACAAATATTTTTATCATAATGGAATAAACCTTCTCCTGAAGAACCATAATTTTATCAATACATTCATGTAGAAATTGTCAGATATGAATTATAGAGAGGTTTGTAGAAATATAAGGGAATTAAATTTTTGTTAAAAACAACATTCTCCAAATGAAAAGTCTGTGGGGATATTATTCTTACAAAGTTTTGCTAGTAATGTAGTATAATAACCTATTGATATTTGATGTTCTTATTAAACTGCTGTACAAATTTCAATTAATGGTTCAGACATAGCTGGAGTGTATATGATTGTTATGTACCACATTTTTCCTACCTCAGTAATGTGGAAGATAGTTAAATTGAAAATTATGGATATCTTTTTCAATTGTTGAATATCAAATACTAGCCCTGCCTATTACGCTCCAAGATTCTTGTTTCATTTCATTCAGTCAGTATATTTGGTGTTTACTTCACTTTATTACATGCACTTCCACAATTGTATTGAGAGTACAGCAATAGAAACTATTGACAACCAGTATGAATATTCTCTACACTACAGTAAATGTGTTTTCAATCAGATACTTTTTGGGTTTTCCATTTCGATTTGAAGAATTGCTGTGAAGAGAAGCAAAGGTATTATAGTGACGCTTATAACTACTGGACAAGTCAAACACAAGCACACTGATGTCTTTTTTTACCACTGACAAACCTTTGAGCACCATTTAGTCTCACCTCCATGTGTTAGCAAATCGATTCCCCGAAAGAAGATCTCAAAAAAACAAACAAATGGGATCAACAGAATCTAGTGCAATTCAATGCCTCGAAGACGCAAACAAGAACATTTTCTCAAAAAACTCAGTAAATGACTTCCGACTTGATGATTGAAAACCAGGTGCTTCAGCCAAGATTCCATGCATCTCTTGGCATGACTGTAAACTCTTCAGTTTGTTGGGGGAACATGTAACTGACATTGCGAAGTCTGCTGAAGATAAGCTTGTGTGGATAGTGTGGATAGCTCAGCGGGAGAGCATCGGACTCGTGACCGGGAGGTCCAGGGTTCGAATCCTGTTCAGGTAGAAAAGAAATTTTCTAGTTGGACGGGTATCTGCCACCATTTCACTGTTGGGTCAAAAATTAACAGTGCTGTGACCTAAAGTGGCGCAAGATCGCAGTAACAAAGCCTACACAGAACACAACTGAACTCCTAACTCGTACAAGCTGAAAAAAGCTTCTGAGGGATCTTCATAGAAGATCTAGGAGTATCAGGATAATAATAATAAAAAATAATAATAAGCTGGGATATTTGTTCAAGCATTCATTACAACTTCTGGATTCCATCCAGTGGCAGCTCGTCGTATGAAGCAACTGAGGCCGGGCCTGACATGTGAAAATTAATAAAATGTGAAATTTTTGACACATAATTTATTTAAATATAAAACGATTTTAAATAATTTCCAGTCACCGAAATAAATGATCAAAACATCGAACTACCATCAAAGTTGAAAATATTACCTTTCAAATTAAGCGCGCACCCCTTTCCACTATCCAACTTTAATTCTAAACGCTGAAATCGTTGCCCGACCGCATAATAACGTTATAGTAACCCCAGAAATTTGAGCTTCCTATACGTCACAAATCGCGAGTAGAACGTCCTGGTAGCTACCACGCACCCCCATCGCTTTAGTAGCACTTGGCGGGCATAATACGGGAATTTTCGACCGGATTGAGGCCCATGAAATTGGGCTTACTGCGCGCACATCGCCGAGAGTGCAACACGATTTAAATTTTCTTCCGTTAGTAGATTCTTCCAAATTTACTGAATATACAAAGAATTTTTCAAATGAATCAATTAAATCTTTGTTAAAAATGTATCCTAATGTCTTCGAAATAAATCGGGTGCAAAACGAACTTAGTGTTTTATACAGAAACGAACAGTTTTAAAATCTAGATGTTTCAGCCGAAAGAAATTTTTCGTGTCTTAAGCGCATTCAAGAAATACGACGACATAAGAGCGCCTAACAGGCTTGTCAATCTTGGCTATAGAAAAAGGAATAGTACAAAGTGTTAGTGAGGATCTCCAATTTATGAAAATATGATACATAAATTTGCAATTTCAAAAAAACGTCGAATAGACTTGATGTACAAAAAGTGAAAAATGATGAAACATGTTTTATATCGGTTTGTATTTTATTCAAGTAAATAACAAATGAGCAGCAATGTGTTTATCATTTTGACCTGCTTATTTGTTACTTATTATTTTTTGTATATATGTACATATGTATTTACAATAAGGAATTTATTTTGTGTTTTTTAACTTTTCATTCTACTCCAAAGAAGCAGAAAACGTTATATTTCTTAATTTTATATATACACAATGTTATGTTTTTTAATTATTAGTTCTTGTTAATAAATTATAGTTTTTAAAGTTTTTTTATGGTTTTAGTAGGGCTATTGGCGATGACCTCCATATAAAAGGTCAATGCATCAAGGAATAATGCCTCAGGTGTCTAAGCACCAAGGTGGCGTAGAAATGTATTCCTTCTTCGGGCCTCACCTGTTTTAAGTACCACGAGCCGCCACTGATTCCATCCAGAAAAGAGCAATATGACTGATTGGCTGCCCAACTATAACAGCCAGTTCGCAGTTTTTTCAGTATAGAAGGAGAGCTGCCGACTTGTGCTTATTCATAGTCGATGTTCCATGCAACTGAAGGGAATGATGCCAGCTGCTGCCAGATACCCATGCGGTACTAGGGCTGCACAAGCACATTCCTATGCAGTTGAATAAGCAACTCCGAGAAATTCTGTTTATCAGAAGTCCTTTACCTGAACTGCCCAGTTGTGGGACATGCTTCAAACTAATGGGTTTCCTTCAGTGTATAATCTTCAACAGTTCAAGAAGAGAGTAAATAGGACACAACCTTCCGCTCAGAACTCAAACACGTAAACATAAAAAAAAATAAAGTGAAGACTACTCCAATACTAAATGAAAGATACTAAAAGGAATTTTGAAGACTAAATTTTCTGTCACCAACAATTATCAGCAAAGCTTTTATGAGAAAATATGAAACCATTAAGTAAATAAATAATTAAATACATATCAAGTAAATCAAAAATAAAACACATATCATTCATAGTAACAGATAGTGAACATTTGCTTCACAAAGCAATTAAAAGTATGAAAGAAAATGATCAATCTTTTGTCAATTTTATTGGTATTAATTTACTCAAATTAACTATCGTAGCAGAAGGAATATGTAAAGCGCTTTTGTGTTGTTACCAGTGTAAAGTAATCTGTTAACTATCTTAACCTACTTTGATTATATTTAATCTGTATCTTCCAGAAAATATATGAAGCTCTTATTCCTATAGAAAATGGCGCATAGCATATACTTTATAGAATATGGGGTCAAACATTTTTTGTACATTCTAAATCATTTAATCATTGCAATCATGAATTATTCAATATATATATATATAAAATAGAAAATACATAATAAGGTATAATTAAATTCTAAACAAGTCTCATATATTTAGAATTTTATCACACAACCCTATCATTGTATAAGAATTATATTTTCTTGCTTTTCTTCTTATCTTGCAGCTCTCTTTCACAATATCAAATCTTCCTTCTGAAATCTTGAATATAGAAGTATCGTTATCTTAAAAATCCACAAATATTCCAGATGTTGCCTCTTTTTTTAATTTTTCTTCTCTTTCAACGCTTTAAAATCCTCAAGTAGGCCCAATTTACGTATCATTGGATTGAACCGAGATATGAAAATGCATAACTAAAAAATAAAGAGGTTAGGGATTATATAAGATAACATAATTCAATAGAAACCAATAAGTGCTTTCACAAAAACCAAGAAAAAATAGAAGTAAAAGACATGAAAATTGTTCTTTTTCAATTAATTTGAATTTAAAAAACAAGTTGTAGAAATTACTATGCACAGTTGAGCACACAATTTTTTGTGTCTTGACAGAAGTTGAAAAAGCAGTTTATTATTTAATGAAACAATAAATTAAAAACAGCGTTCTTATTCAATGACTATGGGTTACTACCGTTAGCTTTAAATAAGTCAAATTAAGTGTAAATGCCGTCAATCAAGCTGGAGGGACTGAATATCCCTAACAGAACTACATTAAATACTGAAGGAATTTGATAAATGTCTACACAAATAACGTAAAACTACTAACTTATGAGCATAGAGTTACTTTAAATAAAAAAATTTATTTGATTAATTATTTATGCTCTGCATAGCCAATATCTTACCTTATGAACAATCTGGACATATTGGTCTTTATGTTGAAGTAAAAAAAGCAGCAAATATGTTATGTTTTCCCAATTCCTTCTCAGAATGCAATATTTGATAGCTCTCAAAATTGCTGTTGGAGATGTCCAAAATATATCAGATTGTAAAACCATTTGTGCTGAACAGTTACTGATACATTCCGTTTCACTGTCTGGTTGGGCTGTTAATTCATTAATTGTACGCATGATGTCCGATAGTGATAACTCCCTCACTGATTCTTCTGAAGAACTAAATGAATTATCCAATTTTTTCTCACTTCCAGAGATTTGCTGCAAATTGTTCTTAGCTTCTTCAAGATTTTTTTTATCACGTGCTGAGAGCTTGGAAACTTTAAGGATTTTCGCTTTACTTTTGATTATGTTTGATTTGATAGAAGAAGAAGATTTTGAATGATCCGAATGGTTAGGTATTTTCATTATGAATTAATTTTCTTTCCTTAAAATAAATATAATAAATTAATTCTTGACACCCCATACCCCAAGTTTAAACGTTTAGGATATCACACAATATTCTATGGCTGAGACGACGATACAAATTCATTCATTCATATTCTCTTTTTTTGGCCTTCAACTCCCAGGTTCTGTAGACAGTCAGTAATTTTTGTATTTTTCAATAAATTTTTCATTCATTTTCATTCATGGACTTTGGACAGACGATACAAATATATCGAAGTCGATCTTATTCTTCTTGCTTCTAACATCCCTTTGATTGTTTAACAAATCTCTCATATATTACCTTAAATGTTTCCTACCATTTAAACTCTTACGTTGGACATTTTTCTTTATTATACATATCAAATAGCAGGAGAAGGACTTGTTTTAATTTGGATCGATAACTAATGGCTGAAACAGTTTTTAAATAACTGTAAATATAGAGGTATTTATAATAATTCGAAAGTATTTTCTATACATTTCTTCTTAAATAATCAGTATTATGTCATACAGGAACACTGTAATCTTTAGTCCTGTGTTGCTACCAAAATAAAAAGACACACTACTGTAGGTGAACAGTTCTCAAACTGTTGTTTGTATTCTGTGTTCATAAACTCTTAACCCCACTTTTTGAGACTGGGTACATAGTCAAGTGGCTGAGCCCATATTCACCTTCTCAGATAGAGGGTCACTATTTGGGAAAGAGAAGAGAAA
This sequence comes from Megalocaria dilatata, assembly GCA_034642435.1. Taxonomy (NCBI): domain Eukaryota; kingdom Metazoa; phylum Arthropoda; class Insecta; order Coleoptera; family Coccinellidae; genus Megalocaria; species Megalocaria dilatata. Next base: position 47,396,311 of record CM067856.1, read on the forward strand.
TTAACCCCACTTTTAAATCTTTCCAAGATTTTTATCTGTAAAAAGATTTTATTACTAATCAAGTTTACAAAACATTTAAAATAATGAATCGTAAAGAAGCCTTAGCATCATTTATACAACAAATTCACGCTAGACCCGTTGTAGTAAAATTGAACAGTGGAGTTGATTATAGAGGTAATACACCAAATATGAAAATATTCTTTGAAAAAAGCAATTTTATTTTTTAGGTGTTTTAGCATGCCTTGATGGTTACATGAATATTGCTCTGGAGCAAACGGAAGAGTATGTAAATGGTCAACTGAAGAATAAATTCGGTGACGCATTTATTAGAGGAAATAATGTTCTGTATATCAGCACTCAAAAACGTCGCATTTAGATATTTGTTCCTAGTACTTATTTCATAAATTAATTTGGTTAAAATTTATTTTGTGTACTTTCCTAATTAGAAATACCAATCAGTAAATCATTCATAGTTCCTTTATTTTGGTTTTCCAAAAGTTAATATAAGAAGTGGAAATATGTTTCATTTAATTGAATATTATGGTATCTGCTACAGCATATGATTGTTTTATCTTACAATAGAGTAATTTTCAAAATGATTTTAAATTGCCATCACTTCAACTCAGAGCATAATAAAATAATTTATGAAATAGATTTTATTTTGAAATCAAAGTTTTAAATTTTAAGATAGGTGGATGAATTTGCGATAAAATGCAGAGTATATGAACAACTATGAACTTGAATACAAGATCAAAACATTAATTTTCTCCATCTTCAATAAATTATGATGTATTGTAAAGTGATTAAAATATAAAAATTTCATATATATTCTAAGTAATCAAATGCAGAACCTGATATGCAGTGATTTATAAAGACAAATCAAATGATATTTTAAGTTTCAAAATTATGTATAGATAACATTAAGTCATGATCAAATGAATATTAATATATTTCAACTTGGAAAACTCAATCTAAAGAATCAGGCTCCTCCGATTCTTCGCTTTACACTGATGTCTGAATTATTAAAGGATATTCATTTCTATAAGGCGATTCACTAGAGCATTTGCTATTTCATTCAAAAATTAGTACTTTTCAAATTTTGATTTGAAAATAATTATTTACTGATTAGGAATTTATTGTAAAATTTGATCCCTTATCTTGCCGATCATCCATTTATTAGTGCGACAACTTTTGAAAGAATATACTTAACATAAAATTTACCCAAATTAGTAAATCAAGTTTATGAATGGTTAAAATTTCATATGGATGTTAGAAATTTAAAAATAAAATTCAAACCAAGTTGAGGTGGAGGAAGTTAGATGTGAAGTTTCAATTTTTGTGCAAAAATTAGTTAGAATCAGAGTAGTAGTTGCATGGAAAACCTCATAACAATAACTTTGAATTTCTGAATAACCATTCAATGTTCGAACTTTTGAATTACTGCAAAACTTGGTTTATTTTGCCCATTAACGAACTTATCCGTGCCATTCCCTGAAAGTTTCAACGCTCTAGTTTTTTCCGTTCGAAAGTTGGCGGCCGTAGGACCATCAATGAGTCCAACTTAGACGTTTAAGACCATTTTCGGCTCAAAATTCGCCAATAACAGACGTTTGGGCGAAAGGATAACACGCTGTTCCATTAGACTAGCGCGCAGTAGATACAGAAATATTTGTAAGTACATGAAAAAAATTATGACGAAAATGTTGGATATATTGACTAACTACCGTGGTACATGATTTTTTTTCTCCTTAGAGAAAAAGCAGAATGTATCAGGCTCGCCTATTGTCTATGTAGTAGATGCTGAAAATATTTTCATCAATTTTTTACATACTAAAATGTGGTTCCATTGAACATTGCTATGACATTTATTTGGTGACATAACTAAAGAGTTGTGGCCATAATATGATTGATGAATGAGAATACCATAGATTTACAAGACTATACTATATTCTTTTATCTATGGAGTATATAAACAAAAGTGAAAGAAGTACCTGGTTTTATGCTTCCGCGAGCCCAACCCTCTCTAAATCTGAAAGATTAGAATCATAGATAATAGAATATATTCTTATTTATCTATGATTAGAATAGAGAAACGAGACCGTACGAATGTAGTTATAAATAAAATATTGAGTTTGTCTATGGACGAGATCAACAACAATTAGGTTAAAATTCCATATAAAATAATAAACCAATTATATACCTTTTTTTGTAATACATTAAATTATGGAAAAAAAACATGTATTTGTAACTGTAGGGACCACTAATTTCGATAAGTTGATATCTACGGTGACAAGTGTGAAAGTTCTGAATATCCTATCAAAATTAGGATACACTTCTATCCAGTTTCAAACTGGAAATGGAAAATGTACCAAAGTTTTTAATGAAACAATACAAATTACGTATGACAGCTTCTTCGAAGATTTCGAGGAACAAATACAAAAAAGTGATTTGGTTATAAGTCACGCTGGAGCTGGGTCCTCTTTGGAAGTACTTCAGTGTGGAAAACCTTTAGTAGTGGTAATAAATCAAGATTTGATGGATAATCATCAAATTGAACTAGCTGAACATTTGTCAAAGCAAGGACATTTGTACTATTGCACATGCGAAACATTAGAAACAACACTTTTGAAAGACTTAAAATTGCTTAAACCCTATCCAAAAGTCAATGTAAATACTTTTGGGGACTATTTAAATAATATAATGAGACTAATATAAAGTTCTAATAGACAATAGAGATCAGTAATTCATCTACACTAATGTTATATATAAAACCCAACATATAATTTGTTAATTACTATGGTAAACACTAGTAAATGATCACAGGATTGAATCTCTTGGATGCAGAATTGAATGTATGTAAGGTAGTAATATCATAGTGTATTAATAATAAAAAAACTTATAGATTAAACACAGAATTCTGTCATCTGAAAGTCATATAAACTTTATTTTTTTGCAATTTGAGAACTGTTCTCCTGAAGAATTACAATATTTTAAGAAAATGAAGAATATAGTTAAAAGGCTCCATCCTCCTCCCTACAATACGCATCATCTCATATTAGCAAGAAAGAGTGGAAAAAATATATTGAATAAAATTTCATATACTTTTCATACTTTTTGTCAAAATCAGGAATTTTTTCACTCTGTGCCTGGTTCGAAATGAATGTGTTAACCATCTGCCTACCTGAGCAATTGAAATTTATTAATTTCTCTATAGATATACATATTTGCAAGTTTTAAACGTTCATTTTTAACTGCATGAGCCTTCATGGCATTATTTCACATTTGAATAGTGAATTTGAACTCAATCAGATTTGCACATTGAAAAATATTTAAAAAATACAATTTCAGATGAAAATAACTTGGGAACATTCAGCACTTTCTGTCTATTTTGACCATCACTGATATATTTAGATGTATACTATACACCTAAATACCTTATTTGATCTTGATAGCTCTTTCGTTTCAAAAGTGTGTAGTGGATGGACTGGATTGAATTACTTTTGACCTCAGTTTCTGCACAACCTAGTTGTTTGAGACTATTTTCGACCCAAAATTTTCAAATTACAGATATTTGGTCAAAACACTAGCATGTGGTTTCCTAGAAGAAGCAAGTTCACATGTTTCAAAGTTTATCTGGTATGCTGTTTGGGCTTACCTCCATTTTTTCAAGTACCATTTGTATCCTTTCAAAGACTGAAAAACATATGTCAGAATTCCGATTGAACCGAAATAGAGTGCATTGTTGGTATTGAAGCATTGCACTGATGAGATGCCAACAAGCATTGTATGCTTCTTATGCTCTAGCGATCAACAAAACTGATTCAGCTGTATTTGGATTTTGAACTGTTACACGTACAAGTTGCACTGTACCAATTCAAAGAACTTTCTGTTTACCATAGCTTATACTCCTAATTATATTCTGAATAAATATTCTAAGTACAAATTAATTATTTTTTTTTAAGTAAAATTATCATGCTTGACCTGAAGCAACTGCAAACTTCATTTATTTTAGAAAATGTTTGCCTCTCCCATTTTCTTGTTAATCTTCTAAATGGTGGAAAGAGTCGTATCGTGGATACTCATGTATTTTAGAGAAAAAAGGTATATTTCATATTTGCTCTAACTGTCGCAAATTACACTTGCTTCTTAAAAAAAAACATAAATTTTGGTTTGAAAATATTTTGAAGCTGAATATAACAATTAATGTTTATAATTCATAAGTTTGGTGAACTATATCAACCAACAATTCCTGGTAATTAATAATGACTAAAACTTAAGATTATTTTCCTTATTTTCTTTTAAATTAACAGAAAAATATAGTTTCTTTCAGCCTTTCCAGCCAACAAAAATTAAAATAATGGAAACTTTTTCATAATGATATTTTATATTTATATGTGAAACATAAAGTCATCAGAAATAAAAAAATTATATTACACTCACGTAACATTAGGAGCAGCTCTAGTCTATTAAAACTGTTATACATATTTAATTTCAAAAAATTATATTTAATATTATAACTTCAGGGATTAAATTAATGCCATATAAGCACCGTTTATATCAAACGACATATAAAATAAACATTCATTATTAGACATCCAAATGAGATAACGAAATCCAATAAATATAAATTGTTGACAAAAATCCTATTAATTAAATATAATTTTTTTAAATTAAATATAATGAAGGCTAACAAAATATATCTGTTAATATTAAAATATTTAAAAAATTTTACCTTCTATCAAGTATAAACCTCCATTTACTTTATGCCATACAAAGGAATGAAACAAGAATTTACTTTGTTTTCTATGACTTTATAACTGATATACAGTGACTCGAGTTTCGCAGTGTTTATTACATTATCAAACTGAATAAAACAAATTATATCTCAATTATTATATATATATATTCGTTGAAAGCTTCAGCTTGTCAAAACTTAGAGAAGTGGGGCGTACCAAAGGTGCGTCTGCTAATTTTTTTATTTCTAAAAAGTGCTTGTGCTTAAATATTTCTATTGATTCCAGGATGTTAAATTTTTTGCCTTTCGCTTCTAGGTGTGATAATTCAAGATTGTCCAATTCTGGGAAGACATGATTGGTTTAGAAAAAATGTTTCGCAAAATTAGAGTCTTTCGAGGATTCCTAAATGATGATTGATGTTCTTTGAACCTTTTTTGGAAAGATCTCCCAATTTGTCCTACATATATGCTACTGCACTGTTGACAACTAAATTTATAAACTCCAGAATTATTCAGCTGGTTGTTTTTGTCATTAGCATTAAATAGAGGTTGAAAATTTAATGTGTGTTAAGTGAAAACTATTTTTATGTTAGTTTTTGGAACTACTTGAACTATTTTTTGGGAGATGGTCCAAAATATGTTAGTTTTACAAATATTTTGCCATTGTTTTGTTTTGGAAGTGCGATATATTTGTTTCAGAATGAGTTGTTTTTCTATCTTGTTTACAAGAATTTGTTTGAGTGAATTTAGGGTTGTTTTTGTTTCAAACTATTTGTTTATAGTTATTTAAAATTCCGTCAAATAAGAATTCTAAATGACATAACAGTTTTTACAAATATGAAAATTATTCTTCATACATACTGGAGAATTCCCGGTATGTTGAATATTTATCCTTAAATAATAATTGAATTTTAATCATTTGGTTTGGATATTCCAAGATAAGCCTACTTTCAAGAGAATAGAGGGCTAATAGCCTAGAACTCGTTTATTTACAGTCTATATTATACAATTTCGGATTGTTTTACCCTAAATTAAGAGAACCATTACGATTGAGTTTTTTCGATCATTGTTGTGAAAACACTATATTGTTTGTAGAAGAGTAGATCGATGCGCTTCTCACTATTGTTCATTTGATTTCATTGAGTTTACTTGACAAATTTATTAACCTTAGTTACAAGTGTAAATATCATAGAAATTACATTCACTTTCAGACTTTTTAGTTGCCATATTTGTTTTATCACGAGAGAGGGTGAATGAAAATGTTTCTCGAGATTGAGTTTGAGAAGTTACAAATGAGTAAGAGAAGAGTTCTTTCTTTGAGTGCGTAATAAACTGTTATTCCGAGAGGTATTTCTTCAACTTACTGGGGCATATTTTTTTTTTGTTAATGCGCTAGAAACAGGGTTTTAAGTGACTTGGACAAAGAAAAGTGTGTTAATGCTGGAAAGATTTTTAACTCGCTGGAGTGAAGTCTCTTTTGTTAGTGTCGCAGAAGTACGATTTCAACTCCCTCGGAGTTGCATTAGTGCAAGATGTACATTCAATTCTGTTTGTGTGCTGTTGTGTGGGTAACTAATGTTGGATTAAGATTTTATGAAAAGTGACGTTATTGTAACAGAGAAAAGGCCGGTGCTGCAAGGAATCCTATACCTGCTGCCTAAAAGTCGACAATATCTTGTTCATTTTCTACAAAATCGAACACACACTTTCTGATTATTATTCTGCTTATAAAAAAAAAGATATTTGGTAATGACATACCCATCAGTACAGTAATTGAGATCATTTTCAACTCAAAATACAGACATTTGGACTAAATGGCAGGTCCTTTGGGTAAAATGTAAGCAATCATGAACATTTCTATTTGACTAGCTTCCAATTTATTTTTCCATTTAATAAAAAAAATTTTACACCTTCAAGGATTCTGTTTCTTAGTAGATACATTTGTTTCAACTTCTTACGCAATTTTGGTAGGATTAAACTTCTTAAGAGAAACATAATAATAGACAAATATTTTACCGAAAATTTATTCAATTACAAGTTATAATATATTGCAGAACTTTTCTGACTAGAATAATTTGTTTTTGAAATACAAAGTAAAATATTCCCTACTTGCTGTACTTTTAATATTTCATTACTGGAATAGTGTGAACTAACGAAGTATTTGAAAATATATCACAAAATGCTTTAATATCTTCCTATAAATAACCAAAGTGAACTTTTTTAGAACAATTTCACAGCCCTCAAAAAATATTTCCAAATGAATATGCATACTTGCTTCAAAAAAATCAAATGAAAGTTAAAATTTATTGTAACATATATTTCTCTGAAATTTCAACAATAAAATTATAAATAATAAGAAATTAAAACATTACACATCATAAATTCAAAATTTCTGATGAAGATAAAAAATATCTACAAACAAATTTAATGGGCACTTGAAATATTTGAATATTGGTATTTCAGTGTGAAATTCACAATAGCTTTTATCAGCTATGACTGCTATGAGCTCGATTGTTAGGTACCCAAACAGGAGAAGCAACATTGCCGATAGCAACTCTTTGAACAGAAATAACTTCATCCTCTATGGCATCAATATTATAAAATTTTTCCAAGTCCATTATTGCCCTATCTTCCATCTGAAAAGTTGATAATACCATTAAAACTAATAATATAATAATAATAATAATAATAAAGGCCTTTATTCAATCAATATTATTTCAGTAAATTACATTATTATATACATAATGAAAGGGCGAGATCCAGTGCATTAAGAAAGTGCACTGTATCCATCTTGAAACAAAATAAGTTTTACCTGAGTATGTATAAGTTGTTTATTTGTGATTTTTACAAAGTTTTCTCTCAATTTTCTCTCATCTGATAATATATTGGAGAAGGCAGAGTCAGTTGGAGATGTAGCAGCCTGGTTTGTTATATCAGGTAGTATTGTTTTCCATGGATTTTTTGGACTTTCTAAAAATAAATTAATAGTGATTAGGGAGTATCTCCATTTTTCATATAAAAATTTTTTCAGTTATATGGAAATAACGCCAGTATTTTTCATTTGCGAGGATGATGCTATATTTTTCTAATTAGAATGTAGCTCATTCTTTCTTAGATACAAAGGTTTTATTTCCTATTTCTATTCTATTTATATTAACAATTTATAGTTGCATAGATTATACTACTATTTTTCTTTAACTGAATCGGCTCTTACTTGACAGAAATTCATTTTAATAAAATAAAGAATAATTTTCACAGTGTTATTAAACAAAAAACAATTGCGTGTCCTTCAGGTTTGAAATAACTCTAAAAAAGTAACATCACATATTAATATCTTATATAGGTATGGTTCAGACAAAAACTTGAAAAGGGGTACAAATAACTGTAAGATATATTGGGGTCAATTAACGGAAATTCCTAACTAAGTGAAAATTTTCAACAGTGGAGATCCGTTGACATCCGTTTGCTCATTCAGAAGAATTTTAAGTGTTTTACACATGTTAATCTGAAGTGATTCTAACAGTGTAAGTCTGGTACTTCTTCTTTATGGATAATTTCATAGTTGTTGTTGAAATTATGTCTAAATTATTTCAAATGACTGGCATATGTTGTTTGACATAGAACTTGTCTCTGACAATTTACAACTTTTATACGAAAGGGTTTATTTTGACGAGTTGTGACGTTCCATTAGGAAAATTATCCCTTTTTTCCTACTTCTACTGGTTTTCCAGGTGTAAACTCGCTGAGACTATAACAAAGTAGCATAAAGAAAACCTTATTTTTATCTTAAGTCATTATAAGAATCTTCCATCATCTTAGAAAACTAAATTATTCTTCATCCTTTTAAAAAATGAAATTGTTTCATTTCATGAGGGGAATCCATGTTTAAAATTAATGAACAACTTAAAGATGCATAGGCAAAGCATAGCCAATTAGCAATCAACATCAATGACAGCAACTTATGATACATATGTTATTATATGAATTCTCCTGGCAAATTACGAGAATGGCTTGACAATGATGAAACATTAAAAGAAGCACATTGATAGTGCCATTAGATTTGTCAAAAACAACCAATATTAACTACCATTGTTATACTATTAAGAATCTGACAAATGAATTTTTTTGAAGTCAAAAAATGAGGACCATTCAAGTGGTAATTTGTATATGATATTACCAATCCCAAAAGTAACAACATGATTATTTCTATCACATATAATTTGCTACTTTTTATGATATATTTATGACTCACCTGCAACAACCTGAGTTGTTTCTTTACTTTCTGAAGAGAGTCTCATTCTTTCTTTCTGGGACAATCGAACCATCCTGTGTTTCTTCATAGGTTTTCCTTGATTAGGTGGACTACTCAGCTTATGGTAATTACCTTCTGGTGGACTACCTAATACTGGAAAATCATTGAAAGCATTTGAAGAATAGTTATTTAAACTTGTGAATTCTGGTATATAATCCTCAGTTCTCAATATATCTATAGCTGCAGAAATTGCTGATAAACGCTTCTTAGTACCCTTGTTACCATTATCTTCAACTGAGATCTCTTCATTGTCTATTATGTCAGGAAACTGTATTACAGTATCTGGATTATCATCATCATCTGAACTCTTTTTAACACCCTTTTCATTTATACTACTTCTTAATGATTTTGATTTACGTTTAGGACCTTTTGAAATTGGCTTTTCAATTTTTTTCTTATCGGGAATTTCTAAGTTCACGGGATATTTAGCATGTACATCAACTATTTCCTCACTCAAAGCTGTTGTAGAATTATAAGATAGGTAGCGACGATCAATTTGTCTATATGTGATATAAAATAAAGATATATCTGCCAAAATTTCATCTGTGAGATCATCTAGTGCCCCATTCTCTAAGAAGTAAGCCATATTGTTTACAATGTATTTCATAACACCTCTCTTCAAAAGGATTGATTTAACACAATGAGAAAGTTGCAGTATTTCAACAGCATTTTTGAGATTGAGATAATTCAAATTTAGAATTATATTTGCACAACAGTTTTTCAGTTGATCAACCAAATATTCATCTGCTAAAACTAATAATTTCAATAGGAAGTCACCGTCTTTGCTCAGCAAGAAATCTTTAGAGTCTGTGTATAAAAATTCCAAAAGGGCCTCTACTAAATTGCTTGGATATGGAATAACAATAGTACTTTTGGTATCCTGAAATATAAAAGTTTTTTATCATTTAGGTAGATGAGTTATATTTACATATTATCCTGATATTCCTAGATCTTCTGTGAAGATCCCTCAGAAGCTTGTGCGAGTTAGGAGTTAAGTTGTGTTCTGTTTATGGATTATGCATTTTAGGGAGTTCCATTTTTGTAGGTACAGCAATGTCTTCTTGTTTGCATTACCATGGTTATACACAACGGACTAGGAAAACGATAGCAATGGTTTGCAATGTGCATTATTTGAAAAAATAAATATAGACTATATTATATATAAATATCGTTAAATTAATGAATCGGTGGAAATAGTCTTTATTATTCTATTTAATTAAAATGAATTTCCATCAAGTGGAATTAAAAAAAAATTATTATCAATTAAGATAATGCATGTGTTTCAACCAATATTCATAGCACCTTTCCCATTCCCATTGAGATACCTCCAAAACATGTGATTTGAAGGCATCAACTGTTTCTTCTGGTATGGAAAAACATAGTTCATGCAATTCATTTTTAATCTGCGGGAATAGGAAGAAATCATTGGTTTCTAAACAAGGATTTCACCCGTGATGACCTATCAGTCTGAAGTTTTGACTGCTCCAAAACCTACAAAAATGGGACACTCTGTACAATAGTGTATGGAATTAGCAGGAATAAAACAAGTTTACAATTGTTGATAAATATGAGGTTTATCATTTTATGGAACATAGAGAACATTCACAGGAATTTTCAAAGAGAACAGATTGAATAAGTTAGCCTTACAGTAGAATTTAATAGTTAACGTTAGTTAAAAATGAGGCTGAATGTCCAATGGATGCATGTAGGTGAATAACATATACGAGGGTTCCAAAAACACCCCATCTAACAAAGAAAACTGATGATTTGTGAAAATATTATTCTTTCCCATAAATTATCTTATATTAGGTTTGGTATGCTTTTCTCAGAAATTTTATATATTATCGAGACCTACTTTAGTAGCGGTCGCTCAATCATCGCCACACAACATACATATTGCACCCAGTGACCTTGTTGTTCCTGGTTAGCAATCGATTGTTCCATGGGTAATCAACTTCAGGGAGATTGGTGATGTGAAAAAGAAGAAAATTGGATTTTCACGAACAGTTAGGAATCCGCAAAAACATCGACTTGGTAAGGGAGTCTGTTTTGTGACCCCCTAGGCGCTCTACTCGAAAATAAGCTGCAGCTATTGAGATTTCTGCTCATTATGTGAGGCAGATCCTTCATGAAGAATTGATATTTCATCCATACATCATTAGTGCAAGTAATTCTTTCGATGTTGTATAAATTCACTGCTGTTGATGGTCTTACAAATACTAAGCCACAAGACATTGTCAAATGTCAAACAACTGATTACTTTAGATACAAACTGTCAAAGTAAAATCAATTTGATTCATGATATATGTGAAACACTCAACCACATGAATCCATCTCTAGAAGTTTCAATTTAAAATTTTTCTACCAAATTTTGTTTTTATATTATAATAATAATGTTTATTTGCTTCCAAAATAATAAAAAATTACATTATTTAATTTAAGTAGTCAAATATAAAATTAGAATGAAGATTTCATTAGCTCTTATTCTACCGTAAGGAACTTTCCAACTCTTCAGTTGTCAGATCTTGCTAAATCTAATAGATTTAATTATAGTTTAGTAGGTATTCTCTGAAATACGTGCAAAATAAAGTTTTCATAAGTAAGTGGACGCATCCTCATAATGAATTTAATACTACTAACTTATCAAAGTCAAATTATGTGCCAACCTTTTTCAGGAAAAATGGATTGGAACTCGATAGAATTTCTTGCCCAACACACACATAGTTTGTTTAATCACTGCTAATTCCCTTTACTAGTATAAATTATACACCGAACTTACATTGTTCCATCTGGTGGCAAATAAGTTACTGAAATATTCCAGTCTAGCCACTAGAATACATTTGTGTGCTTTAACGTCAATATTATTACTACACTTTAGGATAATGTCATAATACTCAGGAAAATCTTCCCTTTCATACTTCTTGGTTGCTATTACAGAACGACTATTTATTTCATTCTTTTTGAGAATATAAATGCTTTGCATGTCATAATTAGTCAAAACCTGATGTAGTTCCTTGCAACCAAAACGTTTTGATAATTCTTGCAGCATTCTGATAGGATTTTGGACAGGTTTCTTTTTTTGAGATTTGTTAGCACTTTCTTCATTTCCACTAGGAGCGATACAATATTTAATGAACTGTGTTGGACATTCCCCTACTTCTAATAATGTACAGGTACCAGTGTATATATAATGTAATAATTGTTGGAAGAAATCTGTATTCACATCCTTCAATATTATTTCACTCTTATTATCACATAGATTCTTCAGTAAATTACTTTTTTCTGCTAAAATATACTTATGAGCGGGGAATACTTGGTAATTTATTTTAATTAGAACATCATGAATATTATCTTCTTCAACAGCCTCTTCAAGCAATCTAGTTAATTGATATTCCATATTAGTCTCTAAATCATTTTCTTCACAAAGCTCAGATAGATAGGGGTTTTGCTGGTAAAAAATAAAGATATCAATTAATTATTGAAATTAATATACTCACTGGCACAATCAACCAGCCTATACCTATTTATACTAGTGCTTATCAGGATGAATGTTTTCTGTCATATGGGTATTTTGAATATATGGTGAATATTCTCCGAACATGTTTGTTTAGTTATTTATATATACAATGCAATTTATTTCGTGATTTGATACTCTTTCCGATTTTATTACCCCAATTTAATTTTACTTTTCTCTGTAGATGGACATTCAACAGTATTAAATTAGAGTCTGTTTAAGTGAGAAATGTTAGTGTCAGAGCAGGTTCTGGACATAACAATAGCAAATGTTGCTGCCAGCAAAAATGAAACAGAGAACTGGATAACAAAGAGATCGCAATGTGAGCATTCCTGGACATATCTAGGAGCTTTGACAAACAACTCCTCATGTGTCTGTAGAAAAACACTTAAGAGCCGAGGAGTAAAACACCATCATTAAATGAACTGTTGATGATGAGGATAGCTGAAACAGGTGGGTTTTCATATTACTTCTGTTAGACACTCGCGGAGACCTCAAGGGGGAGTGATATCCATATTTCTATGAAACCTAATGGATGAGCTGCTACACCGCTGTTGGAGCTTGGCCTTAAATGTATAGGCTATGCTGATAACATAGTTCTAATAGTAAGAGGCAAATTCGAGGGCACCCTATGTGATTTACTACAGGAGGGCCTAAAAATTATTGAACAATGATGCTTGTCAGTGGGGCTGAAGGTCAACCTGACCAAGATCACAGTAATTCCATTTACCTGGAATCTATGAAATCTCTATCTTTGAATGGAAATCGGAAGTTAAATATCTAGGAATAACCCTTGATAGTAAGCTTCTATGGAACAAGCATGCTGAAACTACTGTTGGTAAAGGCTGTAATAATGCTATGGATGAATGTCATGATTGTGAGATCCATCATTACATATGGCTTAACAGTTTGGTATACTAAAGCAAGTCTTTACAGTATGAGGAAAATCCTCGACAAAGTGCAAAGACTTGCCTATGCATGCATCACTGGAGCTATGGGGACATGCCCAACTAGGGCGGGAGATCTTCACTGCTATAACACCCTTCCAACTAATGATAAATAGATTGGCTCAGAATATCCACAGAGTGTACAGGTATTGAGAGAATTAAAACCCAGAAATCCTGACCCTCTTCTGCCAAATACATTACATCAGAAAATCTTCCCTGTGACATAATGATAAAGAAAGTTAGCATCAAAAGTAACTTTACTACGATGCTGAGCTGAAGGGAAAAATGTAAAAGGGAATCCACCACACAAACTATTGGAGCATCTTGCAGGCAAAATACATACAATTGAAAGATGGATGGAAATGAACCTAGAAAAAATTACCAGAAATGTAATATAGCTATCCACTCTGATAGTCAAGCTGCTATTAAAGATCTAAGCTCCCATATCATCAATTCAAAACTATAATGAGATTTTTTTTTACTACCATTAATTTGATATAGTAATTTCTAAAACTTGTTTTAATTATGATCAACTACCATATAATACATATAATGATGAATAGTCAAATAGACTTCAGGATGTCATTAGAGGCCGATGTGTTAATACAGATTATTAAACACTAAGATAATGATGAATTATTTTAAACGAATAAAAAACGTGAATTAAAACAAAAGTATATACATATCAATTTCAGGAATAAATTCAATTGAATAAAAAATGTTCTGAAAACTTTAAAGAATTGTTCTAATCTATTAAGCAGTACTTACGTATAACTTGTTTTCAATTTTCACCATTATTGAATAAAATCTACGAAAATTGTAAAAAATTTGGTGGGGGGTTAATTGTGCCGGTGAATGTGTTCTGATTAAAATATTATATTTACAACATTAACTGGTATTTATTATTATAATGAAGTGGAATGTTTTATATGTATTTATTTTTAAAATATTATTGATATGAATAGATTGATAAGTACTTGGTGTTGTTAATTGATATAACGATCATATACTTCTATTTATCAATTGACACCACACTCAAATTTACTCAGCATCCAGTTGTATTATTTGTGTTTCCCCATTGATTAACGAAAATTAATATAATTCTGTATTTTCCCTTTTTTTTTGGAATGAAAACAGCAAAGAAGAAATTTAAAAAAAAGGTTAATTGATATTTATGTCGATATTTCATTATCATTGACAACAGTTAGATATCAATTTGAAGAATTTAAATATTGTGCTCTATCTGATTTTTACATAGATAAATTGGACTGACCGTAAGATGTGATTACTGAGGAAACCATTGAAATGGTTCACACCATGATTCTTGTTAATCACTGAATGAAGGATAATGTAATTGTCTCATAAAGAACGGCAATTAATATTTCACAAAAATTGAGTGTGAGAAAGAAAGGTGCCTAAACAGCTTAGTAAGCAATAGAAAAGATCATAACCCTGATTTTTTGGAACATGAAAGAAATAATTACCATAGACTTTTTGAAGAAAGGTGGAAAGATAATAGGGCAACACTACATTGGACCAATAGGATAAGAAATGAATGGAAATAAGGCAAATAAAAATGTTAACTTTCATTACAATAATGCAACAGTGTATTAATCTGGAATTAGCTGAATTAACTGAATAAAAAAATAAAGAATATTTCCACAATTTATTACAACTGTTTGGAAAATGCTGTGGCTTTATCAGGTTTATATTTTGAACTAACTCTTAAAAATAACAACTTTATTGTTTATTTAGGTATGCTTAAGGCAACAACTTGAAAAAGGAGGGTACAAATAACAGTGAGTTTCCGAAACATAGATAAGTATAAATATGCTGAAAAACCATAAAATATATTGGGTCAATTATCAGAAACACTAATTAAGCAAAAATATTCAACAAGGAAGATCTATTGGCATCTGTTTGCTCATTGAGAAGAATTGTAAGTCTTGTATCTGTTGATTTTGACCGTTCACAACAGTGTGATATGTAATTTCATAGTTGTTGTTGAAATTATGTTCAAATTCTTTCAAATGACTGGCATATGTTGTGTGAGATATCTGACATAACTCCTGTGATGTTCATGAATTCTTTTCTTAAAGGATCTACCAGTTTGAACAATATATACCTTCGAGCTATCATGACAAGTCACCTTTTAAACTCCAGATTTATTGTCTTCATTAATTTTGTTTGATGTTTTTTACGTGAATTTCTAAATTATTAACCTTTCTGAAAGCTACATAATAATCAAATTTTCATATAAACTACTTGGCAATATTATCTGATATTCTAGTCAGGTAAGGAATGGAAATGGAGTTTTTAGTCAAATATTTTATAACAGAGCACACTAGATTCAATGCAATTTTCTTTTGTTATTTATAAGTTAGTTCAAAATGTAAGGTTAACAAAGCCTGTATTGGCAAAACAATTTGATTTAAAAAATTGTGGAAATATTCTTTATTAATGTATATAATTAAAATGAATTTCCATTAAATAAAGGCTAAAGACTAAATTCTAAATTCAAGTTTGAACTCACCGGACCTGACTCTTTTTCCCTTTTTCAAAAACAGAACTTGAGGGAATAAAGTTAGTTCAAACTAGGAAGTATTATAGACAAAAAACGCATTCAAGAGACTTTCACAAATCGAATTTCTTGGACAAGTGAGAAGTATTTGAGAGATTTTAGGAACATTATATTTACCTAAATGTTGAAAAATTTAGAAGAAGTGAAAAATCGCACTTTTGTTCCCATTACCGGTTCTCGCTGTTCAATTTTTATAATTGTTTTTTTTAAGTATGAATACCTTGGAATATTTCTCAAAAATTCACTTACCTGTATCACACAAAAATCTTCACCTCTTGGATCACTCACTATCGATACAGCCCTGTATATTCTAGGAATTTTGGATAATTTGAGCATTATACATTCTTCCTTAGTGGAAAAATCGTTAAAATTGTTTTTTCTTTCTATCAACGGTTTTCTCTTTCTAGGCTTGATTACAGCTGTATAAGACTCGCCATAGTTTGTGACAAATAAGATACCATTGATGTTGATAGAGACTTGTTTCACCATAAGGGCCCTAGGAATGGAGAAAATGCACCTACAAAGATGGGGATCTGACTCTTGCCATAACAGCAAGTTACCTGTGGTGGTAAGCACGACGATTTTCAGTTCTTTAACAGATTCACTTTTCAAGTCTTTGCAAGAGGCTGAGTTCAATTTTCCACCAATAATTGCCAAATCTTTAATTTTCAATGACCTGCAAAAAAAATTTAACCTAGAGTTCAAAGTGAGTGGAGGTCTTAAGTTTAAAATATTTATTTTTGAAACAACTTGTTCTTAGATGTATAGAATTAGTTTGGACACTTGCCAGATTTTGGGAAGTCATCAATTGGCTTCTTTTTTCTATTTCTTGCTAACACAAGGGCACATGTATGAAGGAAGCTTCGAATTTTAAGTTTCTGATTTTGTTTTTGAGAAATTGGAAATAGAATAAATACTTTCACAGGTCAATTCAGAAAATTACAAAGAAACAGAAAATAATGAGAAATCAACAACCCTACAGAAAAAAATATCAAAGAACGTTAAATTCCAAACCCAAAACTATACTAAATTAACTAAACAACATGATCAGGAAAAAACTTAGAACACTAAGAAAAAGTGGAATGGTAAATTGGAGAAAATTACAGAAGGCAACCAATCAACGTGAAAAATAGTCAAGGCATCAACAAAGTAAATCAAGTTGTCAATAAAAAAAAATCACATAGTAATAGAAGAAAAGGACAAAACCAAGATCTGTGCCAAAAGAGCAATTCAAACTAAACTATGCTGAAGCTGTCAATTTTGCAGCAAAAGAGGAAAAATATGGCAAAATTACAAATCAAGGATGTCACCTCAGATAAAATACAAATTCTGAACACTGAGAAATCTTGAAGATTGGACAAAACTATCAATAGAACTTTGAAGAAACTACACAAGAAAACAATGAACAAATTAACAAAACTAAGAATAGGAACTTTTCCAAATAGATGGAAAATCTCAAAAAACATAATGATACCTAAATCGGGAAAATTTACAAGCAACACGAAAAACTACTGGCTAATATGCTAATTGACAAGACTTAGTGAAATAAACGGAAAAGACAATTCTAGAGAGATTAAGCAATATTAAAAAAGAAATCATATCGATAGAACAATGTTTAAAAAAAAAAATAGGTAGAATCAGCAAAAATTACAGAAAAAATATTGAAATTAAAGCAAAGTATTTATGCAAAGCATATCAGGCGCTGTTATACAAAATGAATAATATAGCATGCCAGCTCCATACATAAAATTTATAGCATCATGCATAGAGAAAAGAAAATTTTAAATGCCGGTGAACACAGCAATATTAGAAGAAAAAATATGAAGACAGGAGTATCACAGAGCTCATTACAAACAGCCTGATTATATGGTACCTATTATATTATTTAGTTTTAAGTTGTTATTTATCTTTTCTGTTGAATATACATCATTATTATTATTATTTTTTCTCATATTATTTCGGCAAAATGTATAAAGTTTTATTCAATACATTTTTTTCACACGCATGGAGCCTTTTAACCACATATTTTTCATTTTCATGAGATTTGCCGTTCTGAAACTGCTAAAGATGACTTTTATCTGACTTTCTTTTGACAGAACAGAATTCTGTCTATTTATTCAACCTAAACCTTCTTTAAGAAATAATTTACAGATTGATATTCTCATAGAAAATGTATTATTGAAGTGCAGCGCAAAAGCTCCCGACTTCAGTGCTTTTCACTATTTTTTTTCTAAAATCATTTAGAGAATTGAAATACCTTTTAAACAAGGTGTCACATGACCTATAGTGTCATTTAAGATTTCGAAGTAAGGATGGTTACCTTCGAAGGGATATTGATATTGATTATTATCCTGATACTCCCAGATCTTCTGTGAAGATCCCTCAGAAGCTTTTTCAGCTTGTGCAAGTAAGGAGTTCACAGTTGTGTTCTGGTTAAGCTTTGTTACTGCGTCCTTAGGCCACTTTATATTAGCTGCCAATTAGTCCCAAAAAGCTATAATTATTTAGAGGCAATTTGATGAAGATCTTGATAACTGACAGGAGACATTTGTAAAACAAAACATTAAAAAATAGTCACTTGCCTGGATGCAATTTTTCTACACTGATATTCATGAAGTACATAAATATCACCTCTTCCAGTTAGTACAGCTATTGCACCATCACTTGACACAACTTTTTCTATAATAGTATCTCCAACATTCATAAGCTGCACTTGTTTTGGCATAATTATTTGATAGATTCCATTCAAAGGTTCATGTCCCAGTTGACCACCATTCAAGCCCCAAGTATACAATGTTGTGGAAGTCCAAGCAGCAGAATGATATCTTGATGTACTAATTCCACAAATTGTTTTGTTTTGCAAGTGTTTCACTTTTTGAGGATACAGACTGTTTTCAGGCGGTGGAGTAACACCTAGTATTTTGTACTTGTTCAGCCCACATGAATAAACCTATAAGAAATTCTATATGATGCATTTTCAGATGAAAAAAATGTACTTTCAAGTATTTTTTTGCTGAAATCACTTTCGAAAGTCTTGTATCCCTCTATATTCTGATATAGGTATTTTAGCAGTGGCGGATTATCCGTAAGGCAAACTAGGCACGTGTCTAGGGGCGCGTAGTTACAAGGGACGCGCGAGCTCCGAATTTTTAATTAAGATGGCCATTTATGGCCGGTACAGGGGCGCCGACAAAGTTATTGCCTAGGGCGCTCTGGACCTTTAATCCGCCACTGTATTTTAGTAATAGAAGATGTAGTTGAAAATGTTCTCACACATGCAATATAACACAAAACCTAATAAATTCTTCAAATATTCTAGAACAGATATGATTTATATTTGAGTTATACTTATTTCTATCTAATACAAAATCATAGTGTTGATAAAGTTTATAAAAAATAACAGGACAATCAATAAGTCAGGAACAAACATAACAACCTTATTTCAAGAAGGACACTCTACAAATCAAATTAAGTAATAAATAGTCGAGGTTAAAAATAGAGTGAACAGGGAATGACTGCAATAGGCTATCAAGTTGTCTTCTCTTAAGTGTCCACGCTAAAGGAAGATCCCTACTTAATGCAAACAGCTAGGACAATCAGGTCCATACTTAGGTAAGTACCTATTCTATTGCAAGCTGCACCATCTACTAAGTTAGCAAGGTTTTTATTTTCCTGTATCATATAGAGTAGAGCTGTGTCGATCACAGTTTTTACGAGATCCGAGTCGATCACGAACCAGTGACGAAATAATCGGGTCAAAAGATTCGATCATTCCGATCACAGGGTGCCTATTCTTGATGATGATAGAATAACATATTCTGATTATGCTTCTTCGACTCATTTACCGTGCCTATTAAGTGGTATAAGTTGAAAGTAGAGATCGATGTGAGAAATGAATTAATGAATGAAATATCTGACACTGACATTGTTATTCTAGTGATAGAAGAGAAAGCCATATTTGAGGTTCCACCATAATGTTAGTTATTTATCAACCAAGAGAATTTTGAGAACACTGTTATATTTTAGTACAGTACCAGTAGAAAATAGAACAGTTACTGTACTATGATATGAACTCCTCATTTTCCATAAAACGCAATAAATGTTCTGTTAATATCACATTCATAAAACGTTGAATGCCCGAAAAATATTGAAGGTCTGATGATCAGTTCACAGGTCATAGGAACACTGCCACTGATCTATATCAAATATCAATAATCTTGATCCTCGATTGCTATCATTTGATATCAATCCAACTGGATCATTTCATTTAACCTATTCAAAAATCGGGATTCGGAAAGCTCTTCTGACTGATGAGTGCCATCTATAAAAAGAATACTACAACTGATGGTGGATTTCAACAACTACAGAAATCTACCAACAAATCTCGTAAAGAATTCATAGATTCTATCGTGTCTGTTAAATATTAGTAAAAAATAAGTGATTGAGGATCGAAGTGCAAAAATTAATGAAAGGGGTCTTTCCAGATAATGATTTAATTTAAAATAAAAAAAAAACAGAACTATTACCAGTTATGGTTTGAAAACAGGATTTGCGAGGCCTTTTCAGGCTTTAGGCTGCTTCGTTTCACATTTATCGCCTGGCCAGCTTTGGAAAACACCCTCTCACAGGGTACAGATGTCGCAGGCACACATAATCGACTCTTCATTAATGTATATAGATTGGGATATAAGAGTCGACGCTCGTTCCACCACTTGAGTGGCTCATATAAATATTTGTCCATTTCTATGATGCTAGATACTGTAGGATTTCGGACTATCTCTCTTTCAACTTCTTCGTCGAACTCGGCCCATAAGTAGACATATGTTGATGTATTCAAAGTTTGTGGCAATGGAGTAGTGTCTTCTTGTGCAAATAATGTGCAAAGTTTTTTTTTAATAGAGTTTAGGCACTGATCATATTTTTCTTTATGCAAAAATGCATGTTTTTTAAAACGTGGATCAACTAATGTCGCTTCAGGGACTAACGTGTTGTTCTCCAGATCTTTGAATCTATCATTCAATTGGCCACGGAGGGTAAATAATAAGTGAAGAAACTCATCAGGACCACTTCCATTTATAGCTTTCTCCACATGGGATTTCAATATTCTGACCAGTACCAAAATTTTCGAAATTGGCACTGATTCTTCAGTGCTCATCTCTTCATTGACATCATAAAATATTCTCAAAACATTCACACATTTTTCTAAGAAAATCCACTCATCAGGTGCTAGAACGTTCAGTTAGGGGTGTTCAATAGCCAATACACTAATAACTGCTTCTTTTATTTTGAGAAGCCTGTCAAGCATATCAAATATTGAATTCGATCGTGTACAATGCTTTGTTTAAGTTTCAGGAGAGGTAAATCCATTTGTTTTTATATCAGTCTGCTACAAGATGAGGAACTATCCTTGAAATATTGCACTATCGCCTTCACTTTATCCAATTGTTTCTTTATAGCATCCAAACTGTGTTATAGTGTGAGATTCGAGGCAAAACAGGAAAAATGTCTCCAGTTTTTTAAGTGAACGGCTGCTACTATATGGCAGCATTATCCGTTATTATACCTATTACTTTATTTTCAATACACCAATTTGAAGTTTCATTTGATAAATTTGCGGCAGTGTTGCCCTCACAAAACTGAGTGCAGCCGAATAGTACAGATTTCATCATCGTATTCTTATCTATGAAACGTGCAGTAAGAGCTATGTAACTCACGTTATTTAGCGATGTGCAGCCATCTGTGTTTAGGCATATCGCATCAGCCTCGGCTATGAGTTGCTGCACTCTTTCTTTTGATGCGTAAAAACATTTCGGAATCAAACTTGTTGATATGATTTTTCGACCAGGTAATGTATACATAGGTATACATGTTTCTGAATTCAGGTTCTTCGACTATAGAAAATGAATGGAAGCCCTTAATGATGAATTTAACAATTAGTTTATACAGTTGTTTGGATTTACTGACTGATAATGGTCTGGTGGATTTGGCAAAATGATCTATTATGGTTTGCATTGTGTGTGCTACTGAACACTGAATGAAGGTATATGCAATGCAGGTAGTCTGTTCTTCAGATTTTGAAAGTGGAATATTCTCACTTGTTTGTGCGCAGGTAGGCTCAATGTATGTTTGTGATATAGCTTCCACTACTGGATTTACATGTTGTGCCATTGGTTGTTCTACTGATACTGCGAAATGTATAATAGTTTATTCAAATGTCTGGGGCCGCCGCCACTATAATTAATAATTTTCGAACAGTACTCACATTTAGCTTTCTCATTATTTACTATTGTGAAGTGCTTCCATATTGCGCTTCTTTTTCTTGCATTATCTGACATTGTTATTCTAGTAAAACAGTCACTGCACAATGAATATAAAATCCTGGGAGATTTCTCGGATAAAGCAATAAATGTTCTGTTAATATATTCCACAAGAATCGTCTAAAGCAAAAAATATTGAAAGGCTCAGATGATCAGTTCACAGGTTATAGGAATACAATGCAATTGCTCCATTTCAAATTTGGGATATCCTACCTCGAACCTTGAATCCAATCGCTAGCAGTTTGTTTATGTTTTGCATCAAAACATTAACAAACTGCCAGCGCTCTATTGCGTCCGACTCGATCACTTCATTCAACATATTCAGCAACTGGGGAATCACTTACTGACTTCTGACTAATATCAGTGCCATCTATCAGAAGAATACCACAATTGGTGGTGGAGTTCTAAAATTACAGAAATCTATCAACAAATCTCGTTGAAACTAAGAGAGGACAGTCATTTTGTGTCAGCTGGTGGTTGGAACTGAATCGAATACCGAATATGGTCGAAATGATTGAAATTTCGAGATAAGCGACCTGATCGTTTCCCCGGAGGTTATGATCGAATCAAAGTGATTCAATCAATCGTGATCGACACAGCTCTAATATAGAGAATTATAGGATTAATAGTATGGTTATTTCAAGTTCCATAAAATAAAATATATAATTTTCATTACATGCATTCAACACTATTATTCTTGTTAAGTTCCATAACAATGAATACAATTCAAGTAAGTCCTACTTAAGCTAAAAGCAATAATTGTTTCCTGAATAAATTATTCTTTCTTCTTGTGAGAAAATATTCTGACAAATAATGTATAAATCATTAAAATATATAATAATTAAAACAAATTGTAGAAATTACTATGTTTTACTACCAAAAAAGATATATTACACATTTTCTTGTGACTCGAGTTTCGAGTTTCGGGAAATGAACTATCCCATCATCAGACAACTGAAGACCTAACAGTGCTACAGAGGTATTTAAACAAAAGTGATAAATATTTTGAATATTTCAATAGATTCTAGATAACACCTAATAGTGGTAAAGAGGTTTACAAGCGGAACGTGATAAAAAACCGGGTTAAAAAAGAAGGGCCTTCTAACAGATACCGGAATGTCGGCAATTGACAAAGAAGGTTGTTAAACAGATGGTACCCATTTAAATATTTCAAATAATTTTTGGGGTTACATAGCTCCGTACAGTCATTCATTATTTTTACGTTATTTTGTTGTACATCTCAAATATTTGGATTTACATAGCTCCATACAGTCATTCATTATTTTTTAAATTATTTTTATTGTGAACGAATATTGGAACCCCAATAAAATAGATAATCTAATTCGACAGAAACTATCTAAAATAGCTGAGTCAAATTTATCCCATCATAAAAACTGAAGAAAATAAAAAATTCATTTCTCTATCGTACTTTGGTAGCATAAGTCAAAAAGTGGCCAATAGTTTTTCAAAATCAGATTTCAATATTGCCTTCAAAATGCAAAACAAATTATCATCGGTATTATTTAACGCAAAGGACCCTACTCCAAACATACACAAATCAGGAGTTTATGAGTTATCTTGTTCTACGTGCAGTAATAAATATAAAGGACAAACAGGACGTTCCTTCAAGACGAGGTTCAACGAACATAAAATGAGTTTCATAAAAAATAAACAAAATCCTACTTTTGCCACTCATTGTCTAGAAAACGGTCATTCCTTTCTCACAATAGATAATCTTAAAATTTTACATGTAGAATCAAAAGGGAAGAAACTCGATTATCTAGAATCTGTTGAAATTTTCAAATTAGTTCACAATAACAATAATGTAAAAATAATGAATGACTGTACGGAGCTATGTAAATCGAAAATATTTGAAATATTCAAAAAGTAACATCTGTTTAAAACCTTTTTCAACGAACATAAAATGAATTTAATGAAAAGTAAACAAAAATTCAACTTTTGCCACTAATTTGCCAGTAATTCCTTTTGACAAAAGAAAATCTTAAGAAAATTTTACAGGTAAATTCAAATGAAAAGAAACTTGATTATTGACATTTTCAAATTCGTTCAAAATAAAAATAATTTAAAAAATAAATAATGACTGTATGGAGCTATGTAAATCCAAATATTTGAGATGTACAACAAAATAACGTAAAAATAATGAATGACTGTACGGAGCTATGTAACCCCAAAAATTATTTGAAATATTTAAATGGGTACCATCTGTTTAACAACCTTCTTTGTCAATTGCCGACATTCCGGTATCTGTTAGAAGGCCCTTCTTTTTTAACCCGGTTTTTTATCACGTTCCGCTTGTAAACCTCTTTACCACTATTAGGTGTTATCTAGAATCTATTGAAATATTCAAAATATTTATCACTTTTGTTTAAATACCTCTGTAGCACTGTTAGGTCTTCAGTTGTCTGATGATGGGATAGTTCATTTCCCGAAACTCGAAACTCGAGTCACAAGAAAATGTGTAATATATCTTTTTTTGTAGTAAAACATAGTCATTTCTACAATTTGTTTTAATTATGATCAACTACCAAATAGTAATGGCTGAAACAATTCAGTATCTGAAAATATATAATATTAAAAATGGCAATACTCACAAAATTCTCTGAAGATAAAAATAAGCAATGATCTCTTGCAATACTAGCTTTTATAATAAAAACCTTTTCAGAAGACTGAAAATCTATTTTAGTCGGATTAACAACAGTATGTTCAGTACCAAGACCTAATCTCCCTCCCAATCCATGTCCACAAGAATAGGAATCTCCTGTTGTAGTTATAATGACACTATGAAATTTGTCAATACATATTTGTTGTACTTTTTCTTTGGGATGTTTTTTATGGAAAATATCCAAACATTCTGGAGAAGTTCTTGCACTGAATGATCCTAATGAATTGTTTTTATTTAAGCCCCAAGTGTATAGAGTGCCAAAGTTATCATTAGGTTTTAATCCATCTTCAATAACATGCTCTATTGGGGTTAATCCATTCATATCACGAAGTGCACAATTAGCACCTTAAAGAGAAAGTTGATGCAAAGTTATGCAATTCTACAGTATTAAAAAAAGTACCTGATTTAATCAATTCTATAGCCACATTTATTCTTCCAAAATATAATGCCCTGTGCAACGGAGTATATCCGGATTCATCATCTCTAGCATTTATATTTGCGTTTTTAATATTCAGTAACCACCGTACTACGTCTAAGTTACCATAGGAAGCAGCTGTGTGCAAGGTTGTTCTTCCAACACAATCTTTCACTAAAGCACAGTTGGTACATATATAATTTAAATAAGAACATAGCTGAAATGGAGAAACATCAAGAACTGTTAATGCGGAAGTTAACAAATCTCCATGTACAACAGATTTGCAATATTCAGTACAATCTCTTTGAAAATTGTGAGATTTACTCATTTTATTGATGAGAAATAATATTGGGGATATTGTTGCCTGTGTTATTACGATGTTTATTATACTTTCAATAACTGGCAGTGTTTATTTGACCGTTTTCAGAAAAATATATTACAATGAACTAATCTACAAGTGTTTAATGTTTATTACAAACGTGACAGATCTATGGTGACAGGTGACAACACTGACAACCACAACAATAAATTATCAGTAAATGTTCCTTATTCATGTGACAAATTGACCAAATATATTTATTATGTATTATAAAATTATTCCTATAATCTCGATCATTTAGTTGTGGTTTAGTAATCAAGGCATCAAAAATATACTTACATATTTGGTAATCATTGTTTATATATATAAATTAATATGGTAGACTTTTATTGGACTGTATCGTATATAGTAGAAAATTTCAATTATTTATAATATTAATATTATATAAAATTGTTAATAATAATAATAATGATGTAATATTTGTTGAAATCAACGTCTATAAGAAAAAAAAGATGAAGAATCCATTTGAAACTGTCATGAAAACATAACCTAAAAACAAATGTTTACATTTTAAAATTTATGTTAATTCTTATCTCAATGTTTATAAATCCAAATTAGCGAAAATTCAATCATTGTAAAACGAAAGTCAGTGCCGACTGTAACATTTCGTGATCTAAAAACAGAATCTACCGCGTGATAATTATTATTCGAGTGATATTTTTGCTTACTGAGTGTTCAATAAAATAAATTCGGCTATGTGAAAATGAGTTTATATAAAGGAAGAAACCCTAAGGAAGTAGTTTTGGCATCTTTATTATATGATGCTCTAGACGACGAAAACGTTAGGTAAGTTCGTTTTATTCAGAAAAATTCAAATTTTTTATTTAGTCAAATGATAAATTGTAGAATCATAAAGCAGAAAAAATGTTGAGGTCCTCTGAAATTTTCAGAGTTACGTTTCGATGTATGGAGCATATAACTGAATGGATAATATCCTTCCCTTCGCCCTTCGTCTAGGAAAAATTCATTTAAATAAGTGGCATCACGTGAACCCCTGACCTAGATGGAATCACCCCATTTTAATTTTCAGATATTGCCTAATGCTTACAAATTTTGCAATGCATATGCTCCCCGTTTATTATAAGGCTAATATTATTTTTTTCATATCTTGAAATATTTCTGTGTATCATCTGCGATCAAGGGCTACTGAAAATAAAATAAATTTCAAATTGATGATTTCTAGAATTTGTAGGAAATAGATCGATATTAATTAGTTACTGGTTATAAAAGTCTAATTTAAATTTCAGATTTTGCCTGATATGTATAAACTTTCAAATGCTTAGGTACCCTGTTCAATATAAGACTGATATTATTTTTTTCATACCATGGAATAGTTCTTCTGTCTACTGAAAATAAAATAAATTTCAAATTGATGATTTCCAGGATTATTTGGAACTAGATCGGTATTAATTAGTTACAAATTTTTTCATACAATTGAAGTTCCGAAAAGATATTTAAAATAATATAATATAATAATATACTCATTACTAATATACTGAGAACAAGCTATCGCGCATCCACCATATATTATTATATTAAAATAATTTTTGTGAATTTATGCAACACTAGTTGAGCTCATAACTTCGTTCATGGGGACTTAACCTTAATGTATAAAAATGAAATTTTGGGAAAAGTTGCTCGAATTTGAGCTTTATTTTTTATTTGATCATTTCAAGGGTTTTCCAATAAGACCTTCAACAACGTACTGAAATTCTCAAAATTCACTCCAAAAATGATGAAAATTTTGCAGTTACAGTTCGCAAAACTAAAGCACTCTTGGGTTGTCGTGAAGCACCTTCTCGACCGGCAATAGTGAAACTGGTAGAAAAATTTGAGCTGTTCGGAATAGTTAGTGATGTGAAGAATCGAAACTATGTGCATCGCTCAAAAACAACGCAAATATTGCTGCTGTAACCCATAGTGTTGATGAAAACCCAGGTTTGTCGATTTCTCGTCGATCTTTGGAATAAATCATTCCACAAACGACATTACACCGTATTTTGCATAAAGACTTAGGTCTTACGGCTTTTAAAGCTGTGGCGGCCATTTGGCTGATATCGTTTTCCATTGTTAATGGCATACCTTCCTCTTTATAATGAAATGAACATCCATTGATTTCCCTTAAAGTATTCTCATTTTTCTTGGAATATCAAAATGAAACCTCTTATTGGAAAACCCTTCAGACTAAATGATAGTCGAAATTTAAAAATTTATTTTTGTTTTGTTTCATCTAACAATTGTATTAAAGAATTTTTCGTGTAGTTTTTGAATGACTTCATCTTTCCCGAACTCACACAAGCTATATAAATCTTCTGAGGAATCTTCGCAGAAGATCCAGGAATATCAGTATCGTTTCGCACGAATGCCCGGCCGGTTTGGACAGCCGTTTATGAAAACGCTGATTATCGAACGGAAAGAGCTAGCGACTTAAAACTTATAGGGTAGGTTTGGGGTCTGAATATATGAGTTGAGGTTAGTTAATGGCCAAAATCGGTTTAATCGTTTCGCATTTTGAAATTTTCTTCTCTTATTTTTCTGAATATAGTCCACCTAGAAACTATCCAGAATTTATTATTTTTCATAATTTTAATATATGTATAATACTTCTTTTTCGTAACATTCTAAGACAAAAGTTATGTATAAAATAGGTTGTGCAGATAGTCGGCTACGACCAAAGTTGCATGGAAACACTGTTTGTCAAATATTGTTGATTGTCCAAAGGTATACAATTTATGAAATAATATCGCAACTAGAAGAAAGAAAACAGGTATAATATTAGTATAGAAAAGGTTTTCGAAACGTTAAAAAATTAGTGCAATTGACTGAACTGGAAAAAAGTGCTGTATATGAGACAATAAAGAGGATAAGAAATGGCATGGATATGAGGCATAGACCAGTTTCAGGAAAGCCGCCTAAGATTAAAGGAAACAATTTAAACACTTTATTGGCTTTAGGATGACACAATCCACGCCTGGGGTTTCGCAAATTAGCTAACAGTATATAAAAGTATGTCCAGAAACCGTCCTAAAAGACAAAGCTACATATCAAGGAAACCAAAAAATCCCTATAATGACACCTTTACAAAAGGAACGAAGGATAGAATTTTGTCAACGTTTTCAAGAACATAATTTTAATAATGTCTTTATATCTGATGAAAGTTGTTTACAACTTGGTGGAAATCACTTAAAAATCCTACTGAAACAACCTGTTACAATAATTACAATTGAGCTTTGTTTTTTCCGGATACTTTCAAGACGCACCATATTTCTCAAACAACAATTTCCATCGATTTGAAATATGGTACTTAGGAGACGAATAATAACTCGCATGTTCCTGCATAATTTCGTGAGGATCGTACGATAAGAAGTTAAAAAAAATGTGGTGAACGGAGCAGCGCTGAGCATTATCTTGAACACTCTAACTTTCGAATGGAAACAGGTAGAGACTTCAAACTTTCGGAGAATGTTTAGGACATAAATATTTATTCGTTTTCTTCAAGAAGTTATTCAAAATTTGAAATTTTCACGAAAATGGACTGGTGAACAAGCGCGCAAAAGCTTCAGACTTCACGTTAGTGCTTTTCGAGATTTTTAACATGGATTTTTGGAGAACTTATCTATGGTATGAAAAGAGATACTCTTATTCCGAGGAAACACCATTGCAGTATGACTTTGAACTAAATTTATTATCTAAGTTTATAATATAACTTCGCACTCTGTCAGTGATCCACCTCATCAGTACTAACTAATATTTGAAGGTCTTCAAAGTAGACATCTTGGGTCAATTTTGAATGGGGGCTATCAATTTTCATGCTTCACAGAATGCTTATTTGACAGACATATCTCTGCTAATTAATGGAAATTGCGTGTAACACCAAATCAGGAAGGTATTTTTAACAGAAGTAACAAGATATAATAAAATCGATTTGTATTATTTTTATTACGTACAAATCTATTTTGCTTATATTAGGCGAAATTAATTTTTATGGCTTTGATAATAAGTAATAAAAACCGATAAGTGGACAAGAAAGTATAACGAACTTTGATACTCTTTTTCGGATATTCTAACTTTACCGAATGTTTCAGATAAAACTATACTAATGAATCTTAAAGGAAAACGATGTTTTTATGAAGAAATATAGACACTTGTAAACTTTGCCTCTCAGGGGACACATTTTCATGTATTTTTGAACTTGAATGTTTTTATCTGGAAGATGATTTACAAAACATTATAGAATACAAGAATTCATTCTTCAAAGTTTCCAATATATAAATTGATCATCTTGCGAACTGTAGCAACGAAGTGGATTCAAAAAATATTATGTAACTTGTTACTGAGTTAGTTTCTCAATAATTGGGTTAAAAAAATATCCAGATTTTATATAAGTAATAGGAATAAGTTCGTGCGATTTTGATAACAGATATAATAGTTCATTATTCCATTGTTTCATCATAAGGTTTTTTCAGTATCGCATCTTTCATTTCGCTGATGTGTAAACAATATATTTTCTGTATGCTCTGAAAATGTCAACTTTTGTACCGATTTTGTTCTCGCTGGACTCGTTTGATGCATGTAGTCATGCTTTGATCAACTTCAACAGTTCTAGCCGAAATACCTGTGTTCCATGTCGATCTTTCACACAATATGCACCAATTGTGAATGATTTAGAAAAATCAAACTGAAAACCAACCCTGTGCGATCGTAGCCTTATCTTCAAATTACGTAATGTTTATCTTCATTTATATATCTTGAGATATTATGACGCCAAAGAACCTCTGAAAACACGGCATTTGGTCGAAAACAGTCCGAAGTTTAACTTTTTCATTATCAAGTCAATAATAGTTACGCCGCCAGTTCCTAAGAAATTTCTGGTATCAGTTTGTTATCTTGATTCTTATCGCCAGAATAACAAATTTTACAAATTAAAATCTAATATTGGATGATCATTCTTGACAAAGTAATTATTATTGTAAGTGGTGAAGATAATTTCCAAGGATTAAAGGGAGGGCTTTCTAGATAGGATAACTGATTATTTCAGTCATTTTCGACAATCAAGACTAGACGTAATGATTTGAGAAATGTTAAGAATTCAGTTATAATCTTTTACTCCGTAAAGAATTTCATTACCCGTATTTTAAATTTAATTCGATATTTGCATCTGTCTGGTAGATATCTTAGAGT
Source organism: Megalocaria dilatata (assembly GCA_034642435.1). NCBI lineage: Eukaryota > Metazoa > Arthropoda > Insecta > Coleoptera > Coccinellidae > Megalocaria > Megalocaria dilatata. The sequence goes on from CM067856.1 coordinate 47,427,375, forward strand.
ATTGTAAGCATCCTGTCAAGTCATTCTTTATGAATTCTGAAACTGTAATGATCGCTGACAGTCAAGTTAATATAATTGATTATCTTTCAAGTATAAACTCTTCACTTCGCCACAAATTTAAGTATTATAACTATTTGTCATTATAAAATAAAACACTTGTTTACATTTTCTACTTTATTTTTGGTATTGACGTACGTTTCGTCTTTGCTAGAAAGACTTTCTAGCAAAGACGAAACGTACGTCAATACCAAAAATAAAGTAGGAAATGTAAACAAGTGTTTTATTTTATAATGACAATTACAACTGATTTCTACCAAGCAACGGCCCAATCTATCATAAAATTATAACTATTATTATTATTACTTATTAACTTTAGAAAAATAACTATGAAAAGAAATTACTTTATTGGATTGAAAATAAATGAATTGACACACACATACAGAATAAAGTTTTCGTAAAATATAATACAGTAAATTTCAGGATTTCTGACAAGTAACTTGAATTTACTCTGTTGAAACAAAAAATGGATTAAAAATATATTAATCCGCCAAAAATTTTAAGTTTAATCAATTTGATCCTTGAATTTAAAGGGTGTATTCCTTCGAAGAGCTTTTTAAAAATTTTCAAAAATTAAACAGAATAATTCTGTGAAACCTTTACAAAATTTAATTTGAAAAATTTTTGAGAATTCATATTAGGAGTACAAATAAGTTTCCGCCGTTTTATTGTAGATTGCGCGGCACGGAGTTTCGGTTAGCTTTAGCAGATGATAACCGGCTTAAAAAATAGTTTGGACATTCAAGAACAACATAACCTATTAATATCATTGATTTTATATTGGTAAAATATAATTTTTATAAGTTGAAAATGTCAAAATTTGAGCCAAGTAAGCGTCATTTGCGGGAAATATTAGTTTACTTCTTTAATTTAAAGAAATCTGCTGCTGAGGCGCATCAATTGCTCGTAGAAGCATATGGTGAGGGTGCTTTGAGTGAGAGAACGTGTCGAGAGTGGTTTCAAAAGTTTAAAAACGGTGATTTCGACGTAGAAGACAGAGATCGCAGTGGAAGGCCAAAAATTTACGAGGATGCAGAATTGGAGGAATTATTGGAGGAAGATTCATCTCAAACACAAAAAGAACTTGTTCTAACATTAGAAGTCACTCAGCAAGCAGTCTCACATCGTTAAATAATAATAATAATATTTAATTTGTGTTAAAAAACGGCGGAAACTTATTTGTACTCCTAATACAATACTAAATATGTAAAGGAATCGAAAATATACGATATTGACTGAAACTACATAACAAGCCTTAGCCGATACATTAGCATTTTTTGGAACAGAATTTGATATTCATAATTTTCATATGAAAGATCTCTATCGTTTAAATTTTTTCATTTAATTTGAGTCAATATTCTATTATATATTTTCTATAGATTCCTTTATGTTTTTTAGTGTTGTGTGATGTGGAGAATTCTATATGTCTTCTTGAATAAAAACAGTGTTTCCAAGGCATTTTCGAAATTTTTTTTAATTGAATATTGTAGAGGTTTTACAGAATTATTCTCTTCAATTGTTGAAGAATTTGCTCCTGATCAAAAGATAAGTAAGTAAGGAGTGGGCCATTTAAAATTTGCAATTTTAATCGGCTATAAATAAAAAACTAATGATATTTTTTTTCGAAATTATGAGTCTATTAGAAAGGTTGAACCTCGACATTTACAAATGAAAAACAATATCATTGAAATGACCGCCATGACTCCTGCTTCAAGGCATCAATTGTTTCTGGATGGTTAGCGCAACACTTATCCTTAACGGATCCTCACAAAAAAATAGTCCAACGGAGTCAAATCACAGCTCCGAGGCGGTCAATTGACATAAGCATTTCATACCTTCATACCAAGGTCTTTATGCAAAATTCTCCTCAGAGAAGTGCGAGAAATGTTGAATTCTTGAACACGATGACTAGTTGATGTTCAGTCACAATCTGGACTACAACAGCAATGTTTTCGTATATGATTCATACATTGCCGTGAGGGCATTTCATTTCTATTGGATTTTCCACGTGAATTTCTAACCGTTTGGATAGAAGATTCATCACTGTGGAAACAAGTTTTTAATATTTCCCAGTTTTGTTCAAACATTTATTTATTTTAATTGACAATTTATATTTGTTGGTTTTTTTATTCCATTTGATTTTGTATAATGAATTTTGATTTTATACGTCTATTGAATATAAGACATTGATTCTATTATAAAAGTTTTTGTAATAAAATTTTTTGAAATTAAAATTGTAGAAGACTAACAGATTAAATCTGTTTTGATATTCAAAGTTAGCTGACAGTGTTTATTTTCATCAGGATGGTGCAGAGTAACACACTGTTCATAAAACAATAATTCTACTGCGTGAAAAATTTCCCGGACGCGTAATTTCTCGAAATGGAGATATCAATTTACCTGCAAGAACGTGCGATTCAACAGTAGTAATTTTTTTTCAAAGACAAAAAGACGAGGATTCTAATGCTGAAATACCCATAAAGACTATTATAATCAATGAAAAATAAACGAATAATCGCCTGTAAGAACAGTCAAGTCGGACATTTGGCAGATATTATATTCCATTTTCACCTCATAATTTGTACTTTAGACTGAAAAAAAATCTGTTCATCTGACATCACTTCTGATGAAAAAATCAATTAGTTACCATGTTTTATTGGATGGTATCTGATCCAACAGAATTGTGTGAAATGGTCCAAGTAATGGTATATTCTTATATATTCCTAAAATGTTTTAAGATTTGTAGGAAATGGATTATTTTTTTTTGCATTCTGTTTGTACCTTTTGTTCAGCACCGCCCGCTAGAGGGTCAAAGCGTTTACTGATAATAAATTTAGACAACAAATATCAATATTTGATTGATTCGGTCTTTAGTTGGTGGAAACTCATTTTAATTAAAAAAATATAGGAGACGGTATACTTCAAATCACCCCACCAACCAAAAGATGTCAGCATATAATAGTTTTATTCATAGACTGTTGAATGTCCCTTTGAATTCAGTAACTTTTTGAAAGAATTAAATATTATTAAACAAATAGCGTCAAACAACGGTTACAACCCCTTTCTTATAGACAAAATGGTATCCAATAAACAAAAGAAAATGGCATTAAATCTCGTGTACCCAATCATAAAATCATAAAATCTTTTTCGTTATCTTATGTTAATGGATTATCTGAAAATATTGCTAAATATTTCAAAAATATTTTCCATTGCAACGCAACTTTTAAACCATTAAAAACTTTAGTACCTACATAAAAAACAATAAGGATCGCACAAATAAAGGAAATAAATCTGGAGTCTACAAGTTGACTTGCAACGATTGCTCTTCAGTATACATTGGCCAGATAGGTGGACCATTCAAGAAAAAAATCCACGAACACCAAAGGTGTTATATATCTGATTCCGTACAGTCGACATATGCTAGTCATCTTAAGGAATTCAGGCATAATTTCAACAATAACTATGAAATTATTCACGTTGGAAGCAAAAGTTCTAGATTAAAACTTTTAGAATTTCTTGAAATCAACATGTACAATGCCCTTAAAATCCTTTTGAACGAACAAGCAGATGTTGACAAGTCTCCATTACTGAATATCTTTCCCTAATGACATTTTTAGCGGCAAACTCCAATAAACATCTTGAGTTTTTTGACTTGTTCTTCCATTATTTTGTCACGTACCTAACAATGTATTTAAACTCGGTTACACTGAACACCACCAGCCAGTAGAATGTAGATACCTGATGAAGCCACATCGTGGTGAAACATTGTTGTAGTACAAACATTTTTATGGAAATAAAATACTGTCTCATGTATATTTTTTCATCAACAAATATCATAATGAATTGCCTATTTACGAAGAAATAACTTGTTTTGAGCATTATCAGGTGCTAAATCCGTTTTATTGGTTTTCTCGATATTAAAACAATCACAGTTCGAATGTAGATCTTTGACACCGCTCGGTGTCAAAGTGTACTACAATAAACTCGACTCGACAATTAATTATGTTTGTAAAGCTAAATCCACTCCTCTTGAAGTCAGTGGCGTTCTATCAGGAATGGGTCAGTTAAACACAAAATATGTATTATTTATTCAATGCAGCAATAGTTAGCGTGCATACTCTACCTTCTATCGCTTGAAAACAGGTACTTTGAAGTGGTAATTTGAGTTTTCGAAAGAGAAAAGAATGGATCGCAGTCATATTAGATGATTAGGTGATTTTTCGATAATATTATTCGAGTTTTTATCTAGAAATTCGCTCACAATAATAGCCTTGTGATATGGTGCTTCATCGTCTAATAGTATTCAGAAATATGGTGTTTTTCGACGAATTTTCTCTCTGAAACATTTCTTATTTACTGTCTTAGCTTCTGGTTTAAATATAAATAGCAAAGTATTTTGAATATTTTGATTTTGAACTTGAAATTTTTGTAATTTCACGTTCTGCGTTAGGTTCAGTAAAAGGCAGCCTATTTTTGGAATTTCTATCCTTCGGTGGCTGTAGATGTGTGGATTTCAATTTAAGAAGAGTGCCCTTTGGGACTAACAAGCCTTTTGCATAAGGTATTGATATTCTTGTCTCGTCTTCTGAAGGGTCAGATTTAACCATCTTGTAGCCGCACTTGTGTATGGTGGCCTCAATTAGTTTAGGACTATGGCCAATTGCCAAAAGGTCCTTCTTAATATTTCCCACTTCTTCTTAGTCTGGCTATCTACATTGAGGTAGGTATATATAAGCATTTCGGGCGATGGATGTCTGAAATCAAAATAATCTCACTTTCTGGGAAGAATTTCAAGTGCACAACACCCCGATGATAGACATCACCTAATAGACATTGACGTCCTTTTTTCAGTTTTAGATCACTAAGAAGGTGCCGTTCCGAACATTGTTGATTAATTTGTATATTAAACTCGTAAACCTATGTTTCATGATCAGTTAAATACCTTTTATGAATGTGTATTTGTAATGAAAAATTTAAGACATATTCTTTGTTCGATATTTTTATCCAGTTTGAAAATACAAAATATATTTGAGATGAACTGATAAAATCAACAATCCCTTTAAACAAGCAGGCTTTCAGAATGAGCAATTTCTATTACTTTCTTTTCAGTATATATTCAGTTGAAAGCAAGTTACGAATTTATTTCTTGCATGTACTTTACTAAAAAAACATATTTTCAATAAAAGAAAAATAAAATGGAATAGATTGTTCAAAATTTATTATTAACGACAATTGTGGAAATAATATATTTTATTTTATTAAAATGAATTTCCATCAAGTAGGGATCGATTCAATTAAATTTTTACGAGACAAATTGTTTAGTAAAGATAAATTCCAAAGAACTCTTATTTGCAGCGTATTCCAATGTTTTTCCAGTCAGAATCGTGTTTCAGGTCCACTGTGCAACACCCCCATTGTCATATGACACTAAGCCACTGCTTAAATTGGACGACTGTATAGTTTACTCCGCAGTAATAATAATGAATCAAGATATCACAAACACTGATATCCGGTTTTATCCGGTTCAAGAGATCATTAATTTGGATTTCTTCAATCTCAGTATTGTCCCACAAAAGTTATGTCGGCTTTTTTATCTATCGATCTCTTATTGATGAGAGTGTGGAAGTAGGACTTTGACTCAATTAATGTCTAGTAATATCTCTTGAGATAACACTGTTTACTTCTTTTTTCGCTACTAATATTCTGGATTTATGAACTACACGCTGTATGACAGTATTTCAATGAAGAACTGGGTTTGAAATATCGTTTCTTGTGAATATTATAATATGTTTTTTTTTTAAATTTCCTCTCTGGGTTGATATAACGTGTTTGATTATTTCGTGTTTATTTTTTTGGAAGGTTAAAAATGGCTTTTTTATCAATTTAACAGAAATAAGACCATCTATTGATACAAAAAACAGGACGTGCGCATTCGCCATTTTGTAACAATAACAAGATGCTTCGCCAATTTTGGCCTGCCTATGAAGATGTATTGAAACCCCGGTGTATTCAGTAATTAGGTATTGTTCTAAACCTTGTGGTGACTGATTAAACTACAACTTATTGTGCACTTATATCTCCTGCAGAAGCTCCGTTGAGAAATGCAGATGAAATTTTTTCCATTCGAAATTCGTTTCTGCACTTCTATGTGAAAATCGGTTATTTATTCAATTAGCTTAGTCAATTGATCAAAAGGATAGGTCAGTTAGCCACAAACTGGTATGACATTTGCGACGAGAGAGTGTGTCTAATTGTTTTCTGTCATCTCCAAAAATCGTCCCTAATAGAGATATTTCACATTTTCTTTCGTTCGTAGCGAATAAACGGAAAATCGTACAGCGGAATGAAAATATTTTCATAAGTAAGATCGGTCTTTCGACATTCGACCCTTACTTGTGCTCTTTTTGCATGCACAAAAATTATTTTTGAGTTTATTCTTCTATGGTTCATATTCAAGGATGATTATTGCTATCATTATTATTATAGAAAGTACAGAATGAATAATATTTAAAAATGGACTCATTATTCAACGATTTTATATTTTCATTCTATGTTGCTATTATGCGTTGCAGAAGTTCGTGTTATTTATCTCTCAATTAAACATTTCATTCGCTTAAGTGATATGTCATACTGTCGTGCGTAAAAGTCTTTGACGTCACCTCAGTGCTTTTCATCATTTTTTATATTTTTATACGAAATTATCGTGTTTAAACAGTACAACTATTACGTAAAAATGATTTTTACATCTAATAATGATCACTATTAATTTTATTTAAAAAAAAAATCACACAGTTTTTATGTTTCACAGTTTATTCAGAATCCTGACATGTGTTTCGATCTTTCGACATTCTTCAAAGAAGTACAAAAAGTAACTAAACTTAAAATTGAAAACGGTTATTTTATTACACTTAGGACATCTGTGTATTTTTATGTCGCATGGAAATAACAGCATCCCATATAGGGCTGTTGCCGAATTGTATTTGGGAATTTGTTAAATTCTTCTTTTTCTCAATGGCTTTTTTTATTGAAAGAATCTCAAAATTCAAACTCATTCCTTAGAAAACAGTAATTCCTTTCGACAAAAGAAAATCTTAAGAAAATTTTACATGTAAATTCAAAAGATAAGAAACTTGATTATTGAAATTTGAGATATACAACAAAATAATGTGAAAATAATGAATGACTGTACGGAGCTATGTAACCCCAAAAATTATTTGACATATTTAAATGGGTACCATCTGTTTAACAACCTTCTTTGCCGATTGCCGACATTTAATTTCCGTTAAAAGGAACCTCTTTTTTAACCCGGTTTTTTATTACGTTCCGCTTGTAAACCTCTGTACCACTATTAGGTGTTACCTAGAATCTATCGAAATATTCAAAATATTTATCACTTTTGTTTAAATATAATACCTCTGTACCACTGTTAAGTCTTCAGTTGTCTGATGATGGGATAGTTCATTTCCCGAAACTCGAGTCACAAGAAAATGTGTAATATATATTTTTATTGGTAGTAAAACATAGTAATTTGTACAATTCGTTTTAATTAATTTTCAATTCAATATTAGAGCTTTCACCAAGTAAATTCAAAATTTTTATAGTTATTTATTGTATCTTAAATATCAAACAGATTAACTTTGCTAACCTCACAACAAATTATAATGTTATAAAAATTTTTCTCAAAAGCTTTTTAACATTAAATTAAATAAATGCCTTAGAAAACACAGTTTCAGTTTAGTTGGGATATAAAATTAACTCCTTACACGGTATCAAAAGAAATAAAAGAAGTAAGTTTAATCAATTTTCTTTGAATTCTTTTTTTCCTTCTGATACTGTGTAATGAGTCGTAATTATATATGTGTTTTAAGACATTTATTTATTTTTTTTCAATTTTTTATTTATTTAATTTAAATTCAAAAAGTTTTCAAGAAAAAAATTCTTATAAAATTAAGATTTGTATTGAGGTTAGCATAATTAATCTGTTTGATATTTAAGATATTGCGAAAGCCTTCTATCAAGTAAAAAACCCCCCTTTGTATTATTTATTGTATCAGCCTTTAGATTGCGTGTATCTCTTTCAGTTACATCGTCATCACTCTGATGCATGTTCCGTTGCTATTTTATTCAATTTGTTTTTTTAAAAGGAGATAGTTTTCCTAATGGAATAGTTTAATTATTATCATAAAATTGCGTACGAATGATGAAATATTCCTATCATGTTTTGCCAAATTACAAATACTCTTAAATTCGCTAGCCATTAAACGTCTCATTCGTCGAGTTCATGGTCGGCTATACTCGTATGTTTCTAAAAATAGGGCGAATTCGAACAAAATAATGAGATGAATCAGTTCAAATCGATTCATTTAAAAGTGAACGATAAACGTTCAGATTATAGTAAACAACTATATTCCAGAAAGGATACGGCCAAGCGTTGCCTACGAAGCGATATCGTATTGTCTTACTGCATAAATGATTTCATCATTATATAATTTCGTTTTGCTCGATTCTCCAGTTTCTAGAGGAATTTTCCGTGTGAGTAATGTTTATCATTGTTCGGGATTCTCCTGTCTATGTAACCCCGTTAGTCTAGTTGCTACTAGTTCCATAAACCCTGAGACCTTGTTGCGGTTTATAAATTAATCGCTGGTAGTTTGTGAGTTATTTAAGTTTCATTGACTGTCTCCTACGAAACTTTTAATTCTGCTATCATATTTTCAGCCTTCAAATTGCGATAGTATTTACTTATATGTTACTATTGAAAATGAATATGGAATTCCCTTCAGTTTAGTTTTATTCATAATACACCACCCATTAACAGAAATAATAAAACACATTTTATCCCTTAAATTTCATTAAACTGTCTCTTACGAAATTTTTAATTCTGCTATCATTTTTTCAGCCCTCAAATGGCGATAGTATTTACTTATATGTTCCTATTGAAAATGAATATGGAATTCCCTTCAGTTTAGTTTTATTCAGAATACACCACCCATTAACAGAAATAATAAAACATACATTTTATCGCTTAAATTTCATTAAACGTTTTCCTGTTAATGATCATCTATTCAACAGAGAATAACAAACCACTTCAGTATATACTCGTCATGGTCTTGAGCAAAATGACATGAGGAATATCTTTGCAAGAAATGCGCTTAAGTACAATTTACGAAGCCTCATAGAAAAATAATTAGTTTTACAAAGGAGGCGATACATTTCAAATACAGTGAATCTAACCGATTGTAGTACAAAAATGCAGAAATACTGTAATATCTAAAATGAAATTGTCTACTATCCATGAAACTTCTTGGCCTCTCATAACTATTATTATATTATTCGAAACATATTTTGGTTTCATCAACCAATATTATAAAATTTCTTAAATACTGTATTTAACCTTGATATTACATTTTTTTATCAATACTGAAGAAGATTGAACTCAAATTTCCCTGATCGTATTTTCGTGCACTTTTATAACAACTCCTATCTATATATACTAAATCCAGATATGTAAACTGCTTGTCAAAATTTAGGATATTGATGTTTTCCGAAGATGCATATTTTTCGTATGATCTTAATATACTTACTGACAAAGAAACTGCAAGACCCAGAAAAAGCTGTTTAAATTTTAATTTTTTTTTTGGTAAAACATAGATAGTATAGCAAGGAGTAAATGATTGAAATTTGAAGAAAAAAATGAAGGGTTTACAATTTTTTTTGATGAATTTGTTAATAATGTGTTTGTCCACCACGATTATCTATGCACTCCCCAACACGTCTTGGCATTGATGCAATAAGATGGTCTATTTCTTCTTGAGGGAAACTTTCCCAAGCTACCTGTAGTTCATGTCTCAGAGCCGCCAAAGTCCGTGGGGGCTGTGGTAAATTTCCAAGCCTTCTACCCATGATGTCCCAAACATGCTCTAAGGGCGAAAGATCAGGGGATCTGGGCGGCCATGGCAAAATATTCACATGGGTCGCTTCAAAAAAGTTTAAACTAACACTGGCAACATGAGGTCGAGCATTATCTTGCTGAAATATTGGATTCTCGAGCCGGTTAAGATAAGGGAGAATATATGGCTCCACTATTTCTAGAAGGTAACGCAGCGCTGTCATGTTACCTCGAATAAAGACCAAATGTGACCTACTTCCATGTGCAATAGCACCCCATACCATAACCCCTACTGTCCGGTGTAATTGATGCTCAATATCAAACTGATGTTCACGTCTTTCTCCCCGACGTCGTCTAACCCTCCTTCGGCCATCATGTGCACCCAAGGAGACGACCTGATGCCATTCCACATTCCAATGTTGACGTTCTCTGCACCACTGTAATCGTTGCCAGCGATGCTCATACAACCGTCAGAGGTAACACAAGATGGGGTCGATGCAGTCCAAAAGACCTTATCCTGCGGTAAACCGTTCGCACAGTAACAGGACAGCCTTGTTCTCCTAACCACTCATCAGCCAAAGATCGAGTTGTCGGAAATCGGTCTCAAATAGCCATAAGCCTTAGACGTCGATCTTGAACTTCATTTGTGCCCCTTCGACGTCCGGTGCCTACTCTTCTTCAATTTTGGGCATTATCAAACCACGCTTGACAACATCTCATAACAGTAGTTGGATATCTGTTCGTACGGTTAGCGATTTCTCTAAATGACAACCCCGCCTCCCGTAGACCAATAATTCGACCTCTTTCAAATTCTCTTAGCTGGCGGTAAATTCCGCGTACACGTGCTCTCGGCATTTTAACAACAACTAAACATCGACTTTGGATTTCCTCGAACAGCTGGTTTGTTGTAAAATTCAAAAAGTTTGCAAAAAACGACTACATATTCAAGTAACAAAAAATGTTTACATGAAAAGACCTTCACTTTTTTTTTCTCCAAATTTTAATCATTTACTCCTTCCTATACTATCTATGTTTTACCAAAAAAAATTTAAACAGCTTCTTCTGGGTGTTGCAGTTTCTTTGTCAGTTATTATATTTTTCTCAATTACTCATACATAAACTCATAACGATTATATACGTCTTCTGGTTCATCGTGAAGCAAGTTTTTATCAAATTTTACATTTTAATGATCTTCTACTCAGTTTGTATTTTGTTTTCAATAAAAGGAATACATTTTCTACTAACATCAATATTAACTTTCTAAAATGTTATATTGAATCAGTCTCTGTTCGCTTATACACTGTAGTAATATACAGGTATGGAAAAGACAGTCGCAAACATAGGAAATTCAATGTTAATCTAGAGGACCACGAGGGTCCAGTGGAGCAGTGGAAGAATCAAAATCTCAGCGCGATGCGATGACGAATAAACAACTGTTCTCTCTCAATGACAGTGGGATTCTTCGATCGAAAGGAGGCTCTGCTTTCAGCAATCAGAATCATTCGCATTTCAAACGTGGTATGCGTTAGTCTATATCGGTTGAAAATAAAGTAAATCAAAATTTCAGTGTAGAGGAAAAAATTCAGATCATAAAATGGTACTTTGGTGGTCAATCAATTCAAGAGGCAATTAATTCATTTATTGTTGCTTTCGAAGATAGGCCGATTCCTTCAAGTTCGGCTATTTCTAAAATAATTAAAAAAATTCGAGAAATGTGGGTGTTTACGAAAATGTAGGCATTACAAGATTGATAAACCATCAAAAACCGTTAGTGAAAATCGTCTGAAAAAAGAAGCAGATGTGTGTGCTGCTGTTGAAACCAGTTCACCTTGTAGGAGTAAACAAATTGCTGAATAAATCGATATGAGCGATAGAAGTGTTCGGTATAAGAAAAACAAATGTTAACTTCCGCTATTTTATTGATTTACACGACAATTGTTTCGTCATACCATGACTTCATCAGGTGAGCATTTAAACTGAGGTATACAATGCAAAACATTACCTTAAATACACAGCTCTGGTACAAAAAATAGAGGGGTGGAAAGAGATGGTTTACAATTAATGAAAAATATTAAGTAGGGGGGATCTGTTTAAATCTATTTGAGCATTCAATAAAATTTGTCTTTTATTATATCTATTGATCTCTAAAGTTTCTAACAGATTTATCGAAAACAAAAGTCAGAAACTAAATCTGTTAGAAACTTTAAAGATCAATAGATATAATAAAAGACAAATTTTATTGAATGATCAAATAGATTTAAACAGATCCCCCCTACTTAATATTTTTCATTAATTGTAAACCATCTCTTTCCACCCTTCTATTTTTTGTAACAGAGCTGTGTATTCAAGGTCATGTTTTGCATTGTGCTCAGTTTAAATACTCACTTAATGAAGTCATGGTATGACGAAACAATTGTCGTGTAAATCAATAAAATAGCGGAAGTTAACATTTGTTTTTCTTATACTGAAGATGAATTTCCGTCGTCTAAAGACCGAGATAATCAAAAAAAAAGAAGTGTTCGGAATATTTTGGAAAGGAATGACCGATATTCTAAGATTCAAACAAACCAATAAATTTTTCCAGAAGACCAAATCAAACGAAAGGAAATTTGTGAAACTATGATGGAAAAAGTAAATGAACATAGTTCATTCATCGTATTTCTTGAATAGAAAACATAACCCATCAGTAGTAGGATATTGGTCTAGGACGAATAAGCATCTGAACATAATGTTTAGACAGGAATACTGGGGAATTACATCATAGGGCCATTTTTATTGATTGTTACCTAAACGCTGCCAAATATCTGGAGTTTTTAAATTTTTGGACCGTGTCATTTCTACAAATGGCACGATCAAGTATATAAATTTATCTCCCACTGAATTTTTCTTTGGGGATATCTGAAAAATTTGTTTTATGGGCATAAAATTAATAGAGCGAAGAATGTTCATGAATTAAGGTGCAAAATGATCCAACTTTGTGCCAAAATACCAACTATGCCGAATCTGCCCTGGATTATTTGAATATTTAGTTTAATTTTAAATTTATCCACCTTCGATTTCGCATTTTTTAGAATTTGTTTTTATTATATATATGAAATTTTTTTATTATAATATGATATATATGAAATTAAGGGTTTGGAAGAGCTATGATATCGCACATGTTCCTGCAAATTTTCATGAGGATCGTTTGATTAGAATATTCGAAACAAAGACAAAAATTTTGTTAGCGGAGCAGCGTTGAGCGTCAAAGAAACCATAAAACAGAGTAACGATCTAGTATAAATTTAGTATTTACATGTAAAATAACGAGAAAAAGGCTAATTTAGTGAAGATAGTATAATTAGAAAACCAAAGAAATAATTTTGTAAGGCTCGTGGATGATATGAAGTAGCGCGTAAAAGCTCCTGACTTCACGTCAGAGTTAAGAACATGAAGATGAAGTCATGGTATAACGGAACCTTTGTTGTGTAAAAAATAAAATTTATCTCATATTTTTTCATTCATAAATTAAATTGGCTAGGTTAAAAACTGACTCGAAAATGTAGTTTTTTTGTGGAATATTATTTGTATTTATTTTTCTGAACATACGTGTGGCTCACCTCAATGGTATAATATATCCCCTCTCTAAATAATACTAAAACTTTACTTTTAAAATTGTTCAGGACTTAAAATTTTTTTATCAAATTTTAAGTGAATCCCCGTAAGTTAAAATAAACTTCATTCCAACATTTGGGAAATACTTTCAAATGGCCTTGAATATATATGCTTTATAAGCGTAACCCCCGAAAAATTAGGAAATTTGCAACCGTCGCATCCTCCATTTTGCAACGCATAATTGCTTATTTTATAACGACCCGGGTAATTTCTCACACGATTGCTAAATATTGTAATACATATTCAAATATTTTTCGTGAAGTCTGCGTAAATTATTCAAACTTCTTTATGAAGGTATAAAACGTGTAATGTCGGGAATATAAAAAAGAAAGTCTTTAAATTTTCGCTGTCTTGTTTCAAATAGGTAATAACAAATAAATTATTATATTGCCAAGAAACGATTAATAATAATTTAAAACTGGATTTTTAATGTGTTGAGAATATTTGTTTTTATGTCACTTCATGATTTCTGATTCATCTCCAAATTTTCTCGAAATCAATAGGTCATCTTTTAATGAGCGTATAAAACTTTTTAACCTAACAAGGAAAGAAAGTCGTTTGCGCGCCAAGGGCGTAAGCAGTGTGTTTTAGCCTGCGATGTTCGAAGTTCGATGCAAAACGAATAGCTGTAATACTCTAAAGGTAATAATAATAATAATATCATTAATAAGGAGTAGGAGCTAATAGAAAGTTCTTCAAATCGAGACAGTGCAATATACATATGTATAACAATTCTAAACTCAAACTAGCCCAATTAAGTTTTGTTGACCGCTGGGACATACGCAAGTTTAAAAACATCGAAACTTGTTGGTTTCAATCGTTAGTGCCCTGTAATGTCCAACGACTACAAATGTGCCACGAACCTATATTCGCTCCACACAGGAACACCAATGTATTTATCATACGCTAGCGCCAACTAGTTTGAGTTTAGAATTGTTATACAGATGTATGTTGTCTCGATTTGAAGAACTTTCCATAGCTTCTACTCTTTATTATTCATACTTGATACAGATTATCATCCAAATTAATTCATTTGAATTTTACGAAAATGGTGCATACAGAATTGTTTACTATAAAATTAGAACAAAACAGTTTATAATCTGTTTGTCCAATTGATGAGTTCCGAAAACCTGGCTGACAATATCACTAAAAACCTATTAAATTAATTATGAGTTTCAAATGTTATGTTGAAATTTGATTTAGAATTATGACAAACTAGTGCTCTTACTAGGTCCAAAGTGCGTGAACTTTACGTAGCGTCTTCGAATTGTGTTGAAAATTGGAACACTTTAAATGCGTGTTTCGTACAATCTACGAAAAGTGGATCATGAGTGATACTGCCAGGATACTATCTTAAATGTACATATTAAACTCGAGTTATTGTTTTTCTTAATTATAATAAGTGAAATTAACAATTATCGCCACTTTTATGTCGCAATTTTATCGAAATATTCACACAAACAAAAAACAATTGTCGTGAAAAATGTCAAGTGAAATTAATCGTTTTTCGAATGATCATTCTAGTTAGTATTTTTAAGAGTTTCGAATAAATTATGATTGTTTACATGCTGGTTCAGGTCAAATCTTATTAAGTCAATGTCTATCATTTCTTGTAACTATAAGATTTCTGTGAAGTTTTGAGCACGTGTTCTTCGAATGAGAAAACAGGATCCTTTATCTCTTTACCTTTGATTCAATCGTTTTAGAATGTCAATGCCATGGTGCTATCATTGCATGTCATCTAAATTTATTTGTTGGGTGATTTTGAGCCTAACAAAAAATATTACAATGTACTGTAACAGCCAATTACGTGCAATTTTGGTTTCGTCGATTCCGCTCAAGTATTTTTTATGTTAAAGATGCACCTCGCAAAGGCAGGCTCGTCGTCGGAAATGTCGATGAAATAAAAGAAATAATCGAAGTTGACCGGCATAATACTACTCGTAGAATCGCCCAGGAGCTAAATCTGGACCATAAAACACTTTTAAACCATTTGCGGAAATTTCATTAATGGATTATGTAAAATAAAAAAAAGGCTTTTTACTTGATAGAAGAAATATAACAAAATTTGAATATCAAAACAGATTTAATCTGCCAGTCTTCTATAATTTTAATTTCAAAAAATTTTTATTCAAAAAACTTTTAGAATTAAATTAATGTTTATATAAGCACCGCTCATATTTAATAGACGTATATAATCAAAACTCAATATACAATGTCAAATGGAATAAATAAACCAACAAATATAAATAGTCATTTAAAATAAAAATAAATAAATATTTGAAGGATATAAAATTTTGTTTCTGATCTTACCACTATGAACACCAATTCCTTTTCAAAAACATAAAAAACAACTTAAGGACTTCTCAAAAAATATAATTTATTTGAAATATTTAATATATTTAAATATTCAAATAAGTTAATTCAAAAATTTCTCAAAACATGCACTATATCTTCAAAAAACAATTAGAATTCCGATAAACTCTTCATCGGCCCTAAATAATATTTAAAATATCAAAATCAACTAACAATCAGTATATCTTACCTTAAAGAGTAACCGAAAATTGCTTAAACAGATTAACTTTGAAAATCCAGATAGTTTATGTTCGTCACAAATAATAATGAATTCGAATTCGACATTTTTAGAAAACCTACCACTACTGATTCCATAATCCATTCAAAATCTAATCTGCCATGGCAAATTAAGATGTCAACATTCCATAGTTTCATTACGACTTTTGAACATCCCGTTGAACGAAGTCAATATAATTAAAACTATAGCGGTGAACAATGGCTATAGACCTAAAATCTTTGACAAGATGATTAATAAGAAAACTTACCACAATATTTAATAAAAAATTTTATATCAATATAAATGATCCTTATGAAGAAAAGAAAATATGGTTTTCAATGGCTTATATAAAAAATTTCTGCAAAAGGATCTCTAATGGTCTTCATAAAATGGGAATTAATTCTTTAGCAATAAATAGCAATAATTTAGCTAAAATTTTGGTGAACAATAAAGAAAGGTACCCTTACTTTTCCGAATCGGGGATTTATCAAATTAATTGTAATGATAGTAATGCTACATATATCGGACAGACAGGCCGATATTTACAACATAGAATCAAAGAACATAGGATGTCTATTTTGAAAAACCAGAAATCAAACGGTTTTGCAGAACATTGTATAGAAAATAATAATTTTTTTAATGAGAAATAAGTCACTTTAATATATAATGTTAATAAGGGTAAATTAATGGACTATTTGGAGATTCTTTCAATCAAAAAAGCCATTGAGAAAAAGGAGATTTTAAGAAATTCCCAAATGCTATGCAACCACACCCCTATATTGGATGCTGTTATTTCCCTGGGCCATAAAAATACGCAGATGACCTAATTGTAATAAAAGAACCTGTTTCAATTTTAAGTTTAGTTCCATTTTGTACTCCTTTGAAGATGGTCGAAAGACCGAAACACGTGTCACGATTCTGAATAAATTGTGAAACATAAAAACTGATTCGTATTTTTATGCAAAAAATTTTTTACTATATTTTTAGATTAGTTAAATTTTGTGAATATTTTAATGAATCTTATCTAGAGATAAGCGTCATTAATTTAAACATTAACCTGAGGTTGCGCTAAATCCCTGATTTTTCGTTATTTTTATATTTACTTTTCCTCACCAATTAGTGTGTTTATTCTCTCTTACACTTGATGGCTGAGATTTATGTATTAGAATATAATCGTATTATTGAATTAAAATTCTATACAGACTTTTTACCCAAATAAATGTTCTGAGTACCCCTTCTAGTTTCATCAATGAATTTATTGTGATAACAGTAAAACTATTCAGTGGACATTCAAAATTTTATAGATATACAGTTCATTAGATTACATCTTTTATCAGTTTGTATCTTTATATTTCTAAATTACATAGGATTCAATTTGTTAATTTTTTTTTCTTTGTTTCAGTGCCATCAACGTATTTCTAGCAAAAGGCGCTGACTTCAATCTAATTTTACCTAGACGTGGAATTTCGGCCTTTCATCTTGTAATCGGAAAAGAATCTGAAGAATTTTCCACTAAATACACCTCTTTGTTTTTACAGAAAGGAGCTGACCCTAATTCAAGGTAAATAGACTAGGAGCAAAAATTATTTTTCATGAAGTTCAGGCTGCTGCTGAATTCCTTTGATAAACAAG
The DNA here is from genome assembly GCA_034642435.1 of Megalocaria dilatata. Taxonomy (NCBI): domain Eukaryota; kingdom Metazoa; phylum Arthropoda; class Insecta; order Coleoptera; family Coccinellidae; genus Megalocaria; species Megalocaria dilatata. Next base: position 47,445,179 of record CM067856.1, read on the forward strand.
CATAAGCATACACTCATACCAAAATTGATGGGCGGTTCTATGTATAGTCCGTCTAAAAAGTATCCGGAAAAAACAAAGCTCAATTGTAATTATTTAGTATATAATTTTAATTCTTGAATTAGAAAATTATAACAAAATATTCATCTTATTTACTTATACAGCCTCCATTTAACTGTAAACACTTGACTAAACGTCGGTACACCCGAAACTAGATCAGCTCCATAATTTTCGGCGATGGTAGTCCAGTAAAACTGACTGAATTAAATCGTCTTTATTTCACGGCGCTGCTCGTTCAACTCCAATCTTCATTAGTCCCCATATGTTTTCAATGGGACTAAGATCTGATGAAATGTTGTCACTTGGTGTTCTTGTATCCAAGCTAGTATAGGCCGATGTATGGCATCTTGCATTATCCTGCTAAAAACGCCATCCCTCTGGATATAAAGCATGCGCCGTTTCAAGGAGAACATTGTTTAGAATTTTCAAATATATTGAGGATTTTTGTCGGTATCCGTTGAGGATAAGTGTTATGGTAACCATCTAAAAACCATTGATGCTTTGAAACGCGAAGTTGATGTTGTCATTCATGATATTGAGCTCCAAACAATCGACAATGTACTGAAATGGGATACTGTGGCCAGTCGTGGTGGTCATATGAATGATATTATTTTTCATACCTAAATGTGGAGGTTCAGCCTTTCTAATAAACTCATAAATTTGAGAAAATATTCATTCATTTTTTATTTATAACCAATCAAAAACGCAAACTTGAAATGGAGCACCTCTTATTTGTTTACATTTATATTTTTGCCATTTTCAGGACTACTGATGGCCTTACCGCTTTACATATCTCGGCTGCCTACGGCAGAATAAAGAACCTTCACCTACTGTTGTGTTGTGGTGCAGACCCAAATATACGTGATCTTAACTACAAGAAACCAATAGAATACGCAGAAGAATATGAGTACCATGAGTGCAAAGACTTATTGCTATCGTTTATGAATAGTCAACGCCTCGTATTCAGGCGCGATTGGGAACCAGCCTTCAACCTCACCCTAGGTAAGTACGGTGTACTATATCAAAAATATTATTGCTTTGAAATGCATTAACCTTGTATAAACGAATGATGAATTACGCAGCAGGCCAAAATCTTTTAAATTAGAAAATAAGATGTTTCCGGCCTCTGTTCTTACTTGTTGGAAATTCATCTCTCGTCATTATTATTGTGTAGAGTAAAATACCTTAAGTTATTCTGACATTTAGATTCACCTTAATTGTATTGTCGTAATTTGACTTCATGAAGTGAATAAAATACTAAGGAATATTTCCACAATACAGGGTGTATATGAATAGTTGCGAAAAAAATTATGGGGTGATTCCTTGTCAAAAAATAGGGTGGGTATTTCATATGAACTTAATTTTTTTGAGCCCCCTCTGCTTAGTTACAGCCCCCTAAAGATGTACGTGACAAAAATCTCAAAATGGTAAGGCAGATCAAAAAATAATTGTAACTGAATCAAAGTTAATCAAAACTAGTCAATTCTCATAACAAAATGACATCCGCTTACTAGATAAATTCTAGTTCGGAACTAATTCCAGCCTCTACGACTCACACTATTATGTTGATAAATTATTTTTTTCTCTTCTTGAATTTTAGCAAGAAATTACAAGAGACCTTATTTGTTTAAAATGGATCGTGCTATCCAAAATTAATTTTTTTATTGTGAAATAAGAATATGGAAAATAGTTTCTTGCGAAAGAATATTTAGGGGCGGCTTTTTCTACCCCTTGCAATAAAAGAGGAACACCACCAAAAATTTGTTGCCTTTTTGCCCGCATGAAATGTTTGCTTAATTTTATTCTTGTCAGTTTCTTTATTTTTAAGAAAAAAATCGAAAACTGTTTTTCGGGCGTCATCTTTAGGGGCTGTAACTAAGCAGTGGGCTCAAAAAATAAAGTTTACATGAAAGGTCCACCCTATTTTTGACAAGGAATCCTAAAATTTTTTCGCATATATCAAGGTAATATCAAATGAAATGTCTAAAATCCTCTTCGATCCTTCTTCTGCAAAAAAATTTATCCAAGGTCAAAGGTAAAAAATTCAGGTTTTTTCCACTTTTCTTTGAACGGTAGGTTTTATCATGAAAATAGATCAGACAAAAGTTGTAGAACATACAATTCTCTACAAAAATTATTCATATACAGTACTAATCACCATTCGTGAGATATTGTGATTTTTAAAGTTGAAAAATTCATATTCTAAATAATGCGCACTTATATGCAGCCTGTACACGTCATCGGACGTCCAATATAAGTTAAAATAAGAAACTATTAGTCTGTGTTAGTTAGCACAAATTGAATGAGTATTTTAAAATATAAAACTATAATGTCAGTCCCTAATTTCCTTCTTCTGTAACCTTGAGCAACATCTGTCAGCTACGTCATTGTTTGAGTGTGGAGACATTTGAAGATGAACTTGAAAAATTTGTCGAATATGAATTAGTTCCTTACCCATTATCACTCTTCGATGCAATGGGAATGCGTAATACTATGAAGTCAGCTCTTTATAACTGCTTTAAATGTGCAAACACTGAAATTGGTAACACAAATGCTATTTATATCATCGCTGGAGGGTAGCTATACACCGTGTTGTATGGGACCGAGTTGAAACATTTCACCTCATTTTTGAAAAATATGTTCAGTATGTGTAAAGACATAACAGTAAGATTGCATTTGATGGTCAGTAGATCATAACAAAAATATTGAAGCTGCAGCACAATGTTGCCGGTCTACAAAAACATCTTTATCTTTTGATTATGATGTCCTTATAATTAACACAGCAATAGAACAATTCAAAAGACCAAATACAATTGTCATTGTTGGTGAAGATGTTGATATTGTTGATACTACTGACTATACGGACTCCAATTGATAAAATTATTTACTTTTTGAAACCTGGGAAAGCTCTAGTGCAATCAACTATGTTGTGATGAATATCACAAAGTCTAACTGTATATCCAAAATGTCTAGTATTCATAAATATTAAATGACTTTAAATTCAGAATATATATATATATATATATATATATAAATATATATATATATATATATATATATATATATATATATATATATATATATATTATATCCTTATATAAAATCAATATAAAATATTTTTCAATGTTTCGGAAAAAACCGTTTAACATTAATACAAATGTATTAACAAAAACTATATAAGTATCCACATTAACATACAAATACAAGAAAATCCACATTGCTGTCAAAATATTATCCTCATTTTGTTCGATATAATCTTAATGCTGCGCTCTAAAAAGTCCACGTAAATCAGTGTTTGCTTATTTTGAGTTCTGATCAAGACCAACGGTTTAAGGTAGTCGCAAACCAGACTAACCAAGAAAACTACTCATTCAGAGCGAAGCAATTCTCTATCTATTAATACAAGGTAGAAAAAAATGTTTTCATAAGATAAGACTATCAGGCGTAAACAATTAGACATCATTTTCCGGAAGGAATACATTAATTTCAAATATAAATAATTATTGTTTGAAATGTGACCGGCATCGAGCTGATCGACGAGGTTGAAGTATATGTAGTATATACAATGCTTATTTGCATCATCTTTTTCATCATCGTTGAAGCAAATTATTACTATCAGTTTGACCTTCATCCCGATCGTTTCGAAGCAGAAAAAGGGAATCCTTACAACTCAGTAGAACGACTGAAAAGAAAACATTGACGTCCAATAGTCTTTTTTTCGAATTGCAGTGCAGGGAAAGAATTATAATTAATTTTCAATATCATCGATCATGAATCAAGCAGTTAATCAATCAGTATGTCGTTTTTTATTATTTGAGAAAATAATTATTATGCAGCAAAATAATATTTTTAAGTTCCGTACAAGTAACTGAAACGACAGAAATAATCTATTGATGTTAAATGTTAATTTGAATATCAAAACAGATTTAATCTGTTGTCTTCTACAATTTTAATGTAGTGTTTCGACAATAACTCTTCACACTTGACTTTGACTTTTTTATCGAAACGTATCGTATTCATAGCTTGGTGTTGTTTTTCTCCCAGAATTTCCCCCTTAGCTACTTAAAACAAATTGTAGGAATTACTACGTTTTACTACCAAAAAATATACATTACACATTTTCTTGTGACTCGAGTTTCGGGAAATGAACTATCCCATCATCAGACAACTGAAGACCTAACAGTGGTACAGTGGTATTTAAACAAAAGTGATAAATATTTTGAATATTTCAACAGATTCTAGGTAACACCTAATAGTGGTACAGAGGTTTACAATCGGAACGTGATAAAAAACCGGGTTAAAAAAGAGGGTCCTTCTAACAGATATCGGAATGTCGGCAATCGACAAAGAAGGTTGTTAAACAGATGGTACCCATTTGAATATCTCAAATAATTTTTGTAATGAATGACTGTACGGAGCTATGTAACCCCAAAAATTATTTGAGATATTTAAATGGGTACCATCTGTTTAACAACCTTCTTTGTCGATTGCCGACATTCCGTAACCTGTTAGAAGGCCCCTCTTTTTTAACCCGGTTTTTTAGCACGTTCCGATTGTAAACCTCTGTACCACTACTAGGTGTTACCCAGAATCTGTTGAAATATTCAAAATATTTATCACTTTTGTTTAAATACCACTGTACCACTGTTAGGTCTTCAGTTGTCTGATGATGGGATACTTCATTTCCCGAATTTCGAGTCAAAAGAAAATGTGTAATATATATTTTTTGGTAGTAAAACATAGTAATTTCTACAATTTGTTTTAATTAGGATCAACTACCAAATAGTAAGGGCTGAAACAATTCAGAATCTTAGCTACGTTGGCCTCCTCTTCAATTTTAATAATCTACCTATTGCCTCTTCAACCCCACAATATAGCTATACTTCTGTTGTATTTCTTTATGTTCATCTGAAGTAACAAATTTTTCCCAAGACAAATATTCGTTATGTAAAAAATTGAAATTGTGGAATACTATCTACTGAAACACAATTTACTCGAAATTAATGGCCAAAATCAAGTTAGCATTAATCAGAGACTTAGAAATGCAAAACTGTGACTAATATCAAACGTAGTAATCATTTAATTGCAATTTAAAAACCGTAAAAAAAAATATCAATTAGTTTACACAATGCTCTATTTAAAAATCTATTACTATAACTCATTAAACAATATATAGAAATTTGATTATACGTAATTGTTGCTATGTAAGTAAAAGCATTGACTTATCATCTCTGTTAGAAATTGCTTTAGCACGCATACTTTTTTCATAAGGTTCTGAAGGTTAATTACATTGTTTGTCTAAAATTTGTTTTCTCCCCAAATGCAAATTACTTTCACATTTATATCAGTTATTCGTTTATTAATGACCGGTTATTTTTAGTTATCGATGATATCGTAGAATTCTAGGAAAATTATTATGATCAGTTTTTTATCGGTCACGTCCAAGCAAATGATAAACGAGTCTAGAAGAAATTCTCTAGGAAAATTTTGACACCCTGGAATTTAAAGCGTGGAAAGGAAAATATGATATAATATTAAAGCATGTATTATGAGCATAATTCAGTAAAGCAGTCTGTTCAAACTCTAATTATGTCTTAATATCACTTGCTTCATAGATGATGAAATATAAAAGCATTTATTGTCAACCTAATGCGTGATAATATTTCGTGTTAAAAACATCAACGCCGTAAGAAAGCTGATCAGTTATGTGAGTGGTGAGACAAGTATGGTCCAAAACCGCTGCCGTAAATCACAATAAAGTTTCACTACCTATTTGACGACAAAAATTTGCCACAAACTTCAAGTAATTTTAGCCATTTCAGTGTTAGATACAGAATGTGATGAAATCTAGAAATGATGAGATATATTCAGCTCCTTTTATTGTTCTTGTTAGTATCGTTCATTTTCTGAATTTGCATGCAATGGAAAATTTTCATCAAAGAGGTAAAAGCACTAGATCTAAGAGAGAAATTAATAAAATAATAAGAAGAGGTTTTTTACTTGATAGATGGAATATTACAAAATTTTAATATCAAAACAGATTTAATCTGTTAGTCTCCTATAATTTTAATTTCAAAAAATTTTTATTTAAAAATTTTTAGAATTAAATTAATGTCTTATAAGCACAGCTTATATTTAATCTCAATATACAATATCAAATGGAATAAATAACCCAACAAAAATAAATTGTCAATTAAAATTAATAAATAAAAATTTGAAGGAGACAAAATTTTTATTTCTGATCTTACAGTTATGAACACCAATTCCTTTTCAAAAATACAAAACATAATTTTAAGGACTTCTCAGAAAATATATTATATAATATTTAATATATTCAAATGAGTTACTTCAAAAATCTCTCAAAACATGTATTATATTTTCAAAAAACAATGAGGATTCCGATTAGGTCTTCATTGGTCCTACTTCACATTTAAAAAATAAAATGAATTAACAACAAATATAGCTCACCTCAAACACCTCCTGATATCCTTGTTTTGAACACATCTTACTTTAAAATCCATGATACTCTATGTTCGTCACAAAAATCATAGAAACATAGAATATCTTGGAATTTAAAGTAAGTGTGTTCAAAACAAGGATATCAGGAGCTGTTTGAAGTGCTATATTTGTTGTTGATTCATTTTATTTTTTAAATGTGAAGTAGGACCAATGAAGACCAGAATTCCAATTGTTTTTTGAAGATATAAAACATGTTTTGAGAGATTTTCGAAGTAACTCATTTAAATATTTAGATATATTAAATATTTAAAATAAATTATATTTTCTGAGGAGTCCTTAAAATTATGTTCTGTATTTTTAAAAAGGAATTAGTTTTGATAATTGTAAGATCAGAAACAAAATTTTGTCTCCTTCAAATATTTATTCATTAATTTTAATTGAAAAATTTTATTTGTTGGGTTATTTATACCATTTGATATTGTTTATTGAATTTTGATTTTAAACGTCTATCAAATATAAGCTGTGCTTATAAGATATTAATTTAATTCTAAAAATTTCTGAATAAAAACTTCAAATTAAAATTTTCGGTTTCATTAAAATATGCTAAAATATGCATATCTAGAGGAAATTTTTAAAAGATCAGTGATGCTTCACTTCGGTGTTCAATTTTCAGAGAAGAATTATAAAATAAAACAAATTTGAGTGTATCCTTGATACTAATAATAACAATTTATTGATTTCTCTTTGACAATTAAATGTGTAGGACAGGTCATAAGAGAAGTAAAAAAAATATAAATGTTCAAAATTGACTACTCACTAATCTATCAGAAAGATAATCCTTTACTGAAAAATAACATTTACGCAACAATATACCTTTAATAGTTTTCTTAAATTCCTTGAAATTAAGACATCAAACACCATGCGGCAAATAATTATAAAGTTTAATGCATTGATACATAGGGGACATCTCAAAGCTGGCTGTATTGTGTTTTGGAGTATACAATGTTCCCTCACTTCTGGTATTATAGCCATTAAAGCTGGAATACTTAACAAGGTTTTTTCATTTTCCTTTACATATATAAGACATTTCAAAATGAAAATGGAGGACTATGTTAAAATATCATTTTCTAAAAACACGGGTCTACAGGACGAACGTGGAGTTATATTTAATACCATGCGTAAGATCCGTTTCTGTAATATAAAAGCCCTGCCCTCTTCTGAAGAGTTTCCCCACAGCAATACATTATATGAGAGGTAGGTGACTATAGACTAAACTATAATAAATATTAACAAGAAATTCTGTAGGGAGTAAACGTTTCATTCTATTAATAACATAATATGAACTATTCAATTTCTTACACAAATATTCAATATGCATAGACCATTTCAAATTCTTATCTAAATAGATACCAAGAAATTTAGTACTATCCGTAGATAGGCTGACAGTATCTGAATAGCGAAACAATTACATTATGGCTAATTGTAAAATGATTACATTCAGTTTTATCAATGTTGACCATCAAATTATTCCCCTGACGCCAGTTCACAAAGCTCTGTACTAAAAGCTCACAAAGCATCTGAAGCTCCTCCAAAGTAGGCGCCGTAACTGCCATTGAAGCATCATCAGCGAATAGGCCAATACATAACTTTTTTGGGAGCGATAATATGCTGTGACATCCCAGACAGTTACACAAATTGATGAACATTCGTCGCAAATTACCCGGAAGATCATTAATAAAAAGTAAAAATAGAAGTGACCCGAGGACGGACCCTTGTGGTACTCCCAAAGTTATATCGTACTCTTTTTTCAATTTTTTTCTTAGGTATTATTACAAGTGTATTACCTAAGGCTAGTTGTAGTTGAATGAAGCAAAACAATTTAAATATGTTCATTTCATTTAAATATAGGGAGGAAATACATTTTCTATAAGCTCTATAATAAACTCTGTTTAGAGGATAAAACATTTGAATAAATGTATATTATTGTTTAAGTCAGAACTATGTTTGAACTTTGAACATTGTATCAATATTCTTTAATCTTCAGATTTATTATTTTCATTAATCATAGTTTTTATCATTAATTATTGAAGAAGATTGATACAATATTCAAAGTTCTGACTTAAACATTGAAATATGTTTTTTCAAATATTGGTATCTTCTAAACAGAATTTGTTAAAGAGCTTGTAGAAAATATACTTCCCTCTGTATTTAAATAAAATAAAAATATTTCAATTCCTTTGTTTCATTCAATTACAACTAGTCTTATGTATTATTACAAGCCAGTGAAATTCTATCAATATACAAGCAAGTTGAAGCTCCTGGTGTCAGGTCTTCTTATAATTTCATAATGTTAGAAATATTGATTATTAATTGAGCAATCTATCGCAGAAATTTGGACAAAAAATAACTGAAATGTAAAATTTCGCAATTCTGATATTCCAAAATATTGAAATGTTCCTGTTACTATTTTTTATTTGATAGTGCTTTCGTAAAATTTATAAAAACTAAGGATAGTCGTGATAGCGTTAGAGTAAATAGACGAATTTAAAATGTTTGTATCACGTTTCAAATAATTTCACTTTCGTGATTAGTGCGATAATTCTTGGGTTTTAATTAATTAACACTGCTGTCGAATTTGTTATTTCAAATCACTATCTGGCGACTGGTTGCGATATACATAATTTCCAGCACTAATTATTTTTTAGCGTATTATTCTGGGAGCAGTAAGGTTCAAGAAGCAGGAATTCTGACGCCAGTGACGTGAATGATGTGTAGTTAAATAATCTCAATTTGTTACAGATTGAAAATAGTTATCTTATTCTACTCTGTAAAGAAAGTACCGGGAATTTTCAATTAAAACAACATTTTTACATTTAATCGTCAAAATTTATTGGGTCGCCTTCAAAATAGGCTCCATTTGCTCCAATACATCTATGCCAACGGCACTTCCAATTATCGAAACATTTTTTATAGGCGCTTTCCGGGATGGACTTTAGCTCTCGCGCCGAATTTTGTTTTATGGCTTCAATCGACTCAAAATGGGTGCCACGAAGGGGCAATTTTAGTTTTGGGAAGAGGAAAAAGGCGCAGGGAGCCAAATCCGGCGAATACGGTGGTTGCTGAAGCTCGTTTGTTGAGTTTTTGGCGAGAAAGTCAGTCACAATCGTAGCTCGGTGAGAAGGCGCGTTATCGTCATGCAAAATCCATGAGTTGTTCGCCCACAAATTTGGCCGCTTCTTACGGATACGCTCACGCAAACGTTTCATAACGCCTAGGTAATACTCCTTGTTTACCGTCTGACCCTCTGGAACGAATTCGTAGTGCACCACGCCACGGATATCGAAGAAAACAATGAGCATCACCTTCATTTTCGAGCGGCTTTGGCGTGTTTTTTTCGGTTTCGGCTCATTTTTTGCCACCCATTCCGATGATTGCTGGCTTGTTTGTATATCGTACTCTTAGATCCAGGTCTCATCACCAGTTATAATGCGTTCCATGAATGTAGAATCGGAATTACAGCGATCCAGCATGTCTGAAGCAACCTGTTCGCGATGACGTTTTTGAAGAAAATTCAGGTCTTTCGGTACGAGTCGTGCGGCCACCTTTCTCATGCCCAAAATATCAATCAAAATCGTACGTGCGGACTCGTGGGATATCTTAAGATTATGTGCTATCTCTCTCAAGGTGGTACGACGGTTTTCCAGCACCCTTTCCTTAAATTTATCGTCGTTATCTTCGCTCGAAGCCGTCGATGGGCGACCACTTCACGACCGTCCTTGAAGGCTCTGTACCACTGATATGCACGAGTTTTCGATAGAGCATTATCACCAAAGGCCTTTTGCAACATTTTCAATGCATCGGCACACAAAAATTCATTTGCAACACAAAACTTTAAACAAATTCTTTGCTCAACGTAATCACCCATAGTAAAAATCGGCACGCACTCTGACATCGACTGACTTAATCAGCTGTTGCAAACACACTGGTTGACAGATCCCGCTCAAGCTTGGCATAGTAATTAAGGACAGTGGTACCAACCTAGGAAAAAACATTTTTACCTGCCTCATTGCCCCGCCAGATTTAAATCGATAATTCCCGGTACTTTCTTGACAGAATGTATATAACATGATAAAGATTTATTCGTGCAATTATTAGCTTTGCTTATGGCTTAATCAGGTAGATTAATTAATGTCAGGACATGGCCGTTTTCAGATTCTCTGACGAATATTGTGCCATTTTGTCCAAATGCCTGCACTATGGGAATTTTGGGTCGGAAATGATGTCAAACATTTACTTAAGACCCATCGATAAGAAATTCCCATGCAAATTTTATTCTATGATATCCGTAAGAATGATATTTGAAGAAAATGGGTCATAAATCTTTTTATAACTTGAAAATTACTAATTATAGAATATTGCGTTGAAAATATTTTGAATAAATGAAGATAAAATTGGTTTCCATCTCCGATAGTGACCGATTCCATTGAAATTTATAGAGTTTAACCAGGTGTAGAAGTATGAGACCGGAATTTCCCTATAGATGGTGCAAACCATTAGTAAGACCACTTCTGCCGCGCCATCATCTCCCTCTGACATCTTACGAAGATTTTCAACACACAAAAAGCCGTTCCATACACCGATATATTTTTCTATAACACTGATCAACAAAAAAAATTGTGTCCTGTGATTTTTTTGTGTCTATCTCAAATTGACGCGTATTTCTTAAATATGGCAACAATTTTTCTCTAACAGCTTTTGTTTTTGAGTTATAGCTAACTAACCACATTTATTATTTTTACTTAGATTTTCGTTTTTTATTGGAATCTAAAATATATTTTATTGTTGTTTTCGATATGGCTTCATCAAGAAGATGTATGCTTCGATCGTTTTTGCTATATTCGTGGTGAATATATATTTGCAAAATGTCGAAAACCTGTATCGAACTTTGTGAAAACTGCGTATCATCAATACTTTAAAATAAGATTGTGTAATCAGGACAAGCCATGGGTTCCTCATATTTTATGCCAAAAATGTGTAGTATGTCTGCGGTTATGTGGAAAAAGTGATGTTCGAAACATCCATCATTTGGCGAGAACCTCGAAACCATTAAGGCGATTGCTACTTCTGCGTCGTGAAAATAAACGGAATTATCCGTGGAAATCGAAGTAAGTGGTCAACTTATCTTCGGCTCAACGACCTTAATTAAAATCACGAGAGGTACAACCCAGCATATCTAAATCTTCTGATGATTCAAATCTCTGTGGACCCGAACGAAATATATCAAATGAAGACTCTAATTTAAGACTACAAATTTAGCCTTTCAGAACCTCAACCATTTAATCAGAAAGAACTGAATGACTTAGAACGATATTTGAACTTACCGATAGAAGGTTCTGAAATTTTAGTATCACGTTTAAAAGAAAAAAATTTGATTACTCCGGAAACCATTTTATTGTACCCGAGAAAAAAATCTGTTACCGTATTTTTATCAAGAGAAGGATTCAGTTTTTCGTAACGATGTTGGTGGTATTTTGCAACAGATGCGATTAAAAAAGTACCAACCTTGTGATTGGCGTATTTTCGTAGACAGTAGAAAAAGAAGTTTAAAGTATATTTTGCTTCATAAAGGTAACAAGTACGAATCTATTTCATTGCACATTCGACAACTTTAAAAGAAGAATTCGCAAATTTTTCTAGGGTTGTTGTAACAATTGAGTATCAAGGTCACAAATGGGTCATTTGTGTTGATCTGAAAATGGTTAACTTTCTTTTAGGTCAACAAGGGAGGTACGCAAAGTTCCCTTGTTTCATGTGTCTCTGGCACAGTCGTGACAAACAACACAATTGGTCACAACCAGTGCTCGAAGAGCTAAAACTTGGTACAAAAAATGTTATAAATATGCCTTTAGTTAACCGAGGCCGCATTATACTTCCACCACTTCATATTAAACTCGGTATAATGAAACAGTTTGTGAAGGCGCTTGATAAAAGTGGCGAATGTTTCAGTTTTCTTTTACACAAGTTTCCAGGATTAAATACAGAAAAATTGAAAGCCGGTATTTTTGATGGGGCACAGATCAGGCAACATGAGAAAGATCCTAATTTTGTCAAATCCATCACTGAAGTCGAATCCAAAACTTGGAATTCATTTGTTTTGGTTATGAGTAATTTCCTGGGCAAAAAGAAATCTGACCATGTCGAGCTTGTTGAGTGCATGATATCGAACTTGCACGAGCTATGATGCAACATGAGCATAAAAATCCACTTTCTGCACTCGCATTCAGATCGATTTCCACAAAATCTGGGTGATTTTAGTGAGGAGCAGAGTGGAAGATTTCATTAGGATCTTGGGACAATTGAAGAGCGTTATCAGGGGCGGTGGGATTCACATATGATGGTAGACTACTGCTGGAGTTTGCAACGAGATCTCCCTAAAGTCGTTCATTCAAGAAAATCTTACAAAAGATCATTTGATGGTGTTCAATAGAAATTTTGTTAACATAATATATTATTTTTTTGACAAAGTAATAAAATAGTCAGTGCCATAGAAATACCCAATAACAGAAAAAAAAAAAGGAAACAAGACTTGTGTTGACCAGTGTAATCGTCGAGTTTTCTGCCTACGAACTACGATTTGCGGACAGCATTGGTTTTCTGTTATCATTTGAAGAAAAGTGCTGCAGAATGTATCCAATACTTGTTGAAGCTTACAGTGAACATGCTCTTGATAAACACTGTGTTTCAAAAGCGGTTATTTTGACGTGAGAAAGGAAGAACGTGGGAAACTAACTAGAAATTTCGCAGGCAACGAGTTGCAAGTCTTATTGGATGAAGATGATATTCAGACTCAACAAGAACTTGCGGATTAATTGAATGTAACGCAGAAAGTCATTCTCCATTCGTTCGAAAGCTATGGAAAGGATTCAAAAAATGGCAGAATAGGTTCCGCATGAATTGAGGGCAGCAAGAAAACCAAAAAACCTCTTGTGAAATGCTGCTCGACATATACAAAAGCAAGTCATTTCTCCATTGAATCGTGACAATTAATGAAAACTGAATATATTTTAAGAATGCGTAGCGTCGTAAATCATTGGTGAATCCAGGCGAACCATCGACGTCTGCTACAAAACAAAAATGGAAGGAAGACAATGCTCTGTATTTAGAGGCATCAGAAGGCTGTAATTTATTATAAGCTGCTAAAACACGGCGAAACTTTTAAAACTGATCGCCACCAACAGCAAATTAATCGATTGAAATCAAGCATTACTTGAAAAACGACCGGAATATAGAAAAATGGAACACACAAAGTCATTTAGCTCCTTGATAATTTATATATAATATAAATTTTTATATATAATAAAAATTTTGCCATGAAAACTGCTAGAAAATCTTATGAATTACGGATTTCGTGGGAAAATTTACAAATTGATTGAAAGCTATTATATATACCGGAAAGAAATCAAATTGTATCACTGAATAGAAAATGAAGTTAAAAAAAGCAGATTTACCTATGGAGTACCACAGGGCACATTGCTTGGACCTCTGTTCAATTTGTATATATGTAGCTTATTTGAAGTGAAACACAAGGGTGAAATCATAGGTTTCGTAGATAATTCTATAGTGCTATAATCAGACTGTTTACTGTGTACATGCGCTATAAGTGTCCCCACAGTAAGTGATGGGCAGTATTGCCTGTCTAGAAAATCCGCACACACATTCTTAATTTGGAAAATTTATGGAAGAACGCATATTTATTATGCATATTAATGGCTTTCGTCTTTAATTTTAACTTATCATTAGGATATGAAAAATATGTGCCATATCAGTTTCATTATTTAGACTAAAAAATCGATATAATTTGTCCAAATATTGATGACGGTATATCATCTTAATTACAAATTAATTTAAAATATGTTTTCATATCAATTTTACGGAGCATGATTTCTACCATCAATAACTCGATCGTTCAATGTCAAATCTAAATTAAGAAAAAAGTTACGAAACATGTGTATCCTCGCAAATGCATAACATCAAACTGACGAAGGTCAGAATTACTCGTAGGAAAGTAGTGGATTATATCAGGAAAAAATATAAAAACATCAAAGTGACGTCTGACGTTTTAGCGATCTCGTATAGTAATAGTTGAATATAATAAATTTAATTATTTTATGATAAATAACGCAAATTAATGTACACTGCTGAGCATAAAATCGGGGACATACCGTAATTGGCTTTTATTATAGAAATCGTTTGTTTTCTCGATTTTTTTGTGTTGTAACATATTTATTATAATTGAATCAATCTTGATGAAAATACATTTGGAATAATATTAAATAAAATATTACCTGCAATATTAAATAAGGTTATTCTGATTTTCACATATTTTATTATGATACAACGATCCTTGTATCACAATTGATTATGGGAAATCCTTTAAGTGCTTTATTAGCCGAAATATTCATGAACAATATTAAATCTAAAATTGACCGAAATCCCCTTATGAAATATTTTTTATATTGGTATAAATACGTAGACGATATTTTCTGTTGCTTCATAGGCACATAGACTTTTAAAAAATTTCTTGTTAGTTATCACGAACAACATCCTTCAATATTATTCCTTATGGAAACAGAGAATAATAACTGTGATAATTTTCTTGATTTAACAGTTACCAGAATCAATAAGTCACATGAATATTGAATATTTCATAAACTAAGATATACGGATGCTATTGTACACAATAAATAAAATCATCCTGTTAACCAAAAATTATAGGCATTTAATTGTACGATCCAATAGTTTCCTTAGATTCCACTAGATCCTTTAATTAACATACCCATGAATCAAGAAAATTATATTTTGGAGCTCAACATCATTAATATGATCCAGCATAGATAGATAAATAAGATGTTGATGAATAAAAATAATATATGGCACCCAATTTCCTACCTCGAATCATTCCCATTGCTTTTAAACGATGGCAACTGGCGGGTTAGGTGTTTTTGCGAATTTCTCTTGCATTTGTGATGTATATTCATAGAGCCTATGTTGTTTGCACTTAGTGTAATAACAGATACTAAAAAGAAATGATGATGATGACACTTCAAAATGAAGGTTTTACCAGATGAAACAATGGAATAATAAACTCGTAGCGATATATGTTATCAAAACCGCACGAACTTATTTTTACTCCCAATAAATTTCATGCATTTTGTTCTACAGTATAGAGTTGATCTAGAGTTTCTGACATTAAAATATTATGGTTATTTTGAAAAGCGATAAAATTCTCTCAGAGGAACGAATGAAATATGGCGGGTGCGCTTTTTACAACATATATAATAATAATGAATTGGTAATGTTGTTCCTAATTATATAACATCCTTCAAATTGATGAACATCTTTGGAATGAAATCAGAGTTTATTCATTGTTTTTTTTTCAGACAAGATACTTGTCGAGAATGGAGGCCATAGTGGAGAGTACGAGTTAGTGCATGAGTATAAGACTGAACCCCTGACTCAGGAGACTGTGGAGTCTCTCCATCAATTACCTGAAACTGACACCACTGAGTATGTGTTAAAATGGTGTCAAAACCATCCGCAACCCATTACACCCCCCGAGAAGTCTGAAGAAATTTCGACTAAGAGAGAAACGACTTTCAATTATAGTGATTATCGCGAAAGTTCTAATGATGAATCAGACTGGGGTAAAAAATCTGTAGAATATAATGTGGTAGATGACACTATCAAATTTCGTAAAAGATACATTAAAGTACGTGGGAATAAGAATGTGGTTAAGAAAAAAAACCAACAAAACCCTTCCTCAGAAGATGAAAATAAAGAACAGAGAATTGAACATGTTGTTGCCAAATCTAAAAGTATTCTTAATAACATAACAAATCCTGAAGTATTCAATACAATGAAAACTTTTTCTGCAGAGAGTGGTATAGTTACGTTGCCCAATTCTAAAGTCGAGGATTTTCATAACCAATCTTTATTATCTAGTAGAGAAAATGGTGTTATAGAAAACCCATGCAATATAACACAGACTATCAGGACTCCTATTGATGACAGTACACAGTTTTTCACCTGTTCAGCAGACAGTGATAGAGCATTAGAAAATTTGCTCAATCAAAATATTCTTGAAATTACCAGTGATCTTTCCCTTCTTGCCGTGGATGATAAGAATGGTGAAAAAAGCAGAAGAAGCAGTACTAAGTCTGAAGGCATTTGTAGCACTGATGTCAGCTTTGTTAGTGTGTCTGAAGTATACAAGTATATTGACGAAGAAGAAGGGATAGTCTTATTTGAGAAGAGACTGTTGAAGACGGCCACAAGGTATGTTATCTGATATGCATCTCCTCCTTAATCTCATCTCAATATTTATATTTTCATTTGTTGAGGTGTTCATTCTTGTCAATTTCCATTCATTAATTTGTTAACATAACATTCATCAATTGTACTTTGCTTGGATCATATTTTAAACTATTACATTACATAAAATAAATTAATAGTTGTGATTACATAAAATGAAGTAATAGTTGTGCATCCTTTGGTAAATATGCTATGAAATTTTCGAATCACTTTCATACAACTATAATCCCAATTTTTTTTATTACAGTGATTATGCAGGTAGTATAGTATCTTCATCAATGGGCTCAAAGCTTTCTTCTCTATCTGCCACTGTTGATTATGATACTGATACCCTTAGAAAAGAATTGACAACCCATGGTTACAACCCTGGACCAATCACCTTTTCAACAAAACGGGTATATTTGAGGAAATTGAAGCAGATTAGAAGACAACCCCCTAGTCAAATATCATTAGAACCAGCAAAGAAAAGTAAGTGTTTATACCTAAAATACAATTTGTAACTTATATAATGTAACTTATAGAATCTAGTATGATGAAATGATAATTTGATTAGAATCATACTATATTATTGAATTTTCTCAATTATGTATATTATGGATGCAATAATGAATGAAAGGTTTTATCTACAACGGCCTATAAATTCAAATTTATGCCTTGAGAAACTTACAAACCCTTGGACCTCAAATCTATAAAATCCTCGCCCTTAGAGCATAAACATCAATTATACTTCAGTCCTTAAATAACTATTTCATATTGAAAACAAAATTTACATAGGCATCACAAGTTATTCGGCACAAAAATTAGTTGACATTATGACATATTTCATTTTATAGTTTTTTCTATATTATGTTTCGTTTCAAGTTGGTCTTACCATATTTATTCCATACTAAATTACACTTATCCATTTCGAGATCATGTTAGTAGATGAAAGTATATAAAATTAATATGTATCCCATTTTTGATTTCCAGTTTTCTCGGTGGAACTCGAACGTACACTAAGAGATCCAAATTGGCTCAAAGACGCAGCTGTATATAAAACACTAGAAGACACCATAGTGAAAGAATTCAATACCGAAAATTTTACAAGAAAATGGAGAGAAGGATATCATAAGACCAGTTTCACCTATCTTCTTTTAGATCCAAGAATAACGAATAATTTACCATGTAGAGCAGAATTCATGGATACCAAGAATATGTGGGAAGTATTCTTATCATCCATATTTTATGTAGGAAAAGGAAAAAGATCTAGACCATATTCTCATTTATACGAGGCTGTAGGTATCTGGAAAAATGACACCAAATCTTCTCCTAAGAAGAAATTGAACCAAATCCTAGACATATGGAAAAGCGACTGTGGGGTTATATGTTTACACATTTTCCAGAATGTTATTCCTGTGGAAGCTTATACTCGGGAAGCTGCAATCATTAGTGCCTTGAAACTAGAGAATTTGACAAATATTAAAGGTGGTGACTTTTATGGGGTATCTTCCACTTGGCCACAAAAACAAAAAAAATTATTAGGTGTATATTTGTTGTATAAAGCAATGATGATTTTTTTAAATGAGGGGGAAAGACAGCTGTGTCCTGCTGATATTGAGTAAAATTTTTTAATTTGAGATGACTTCTGGTGTTTGGTGTTTTTTTTAAAGGGTAAGATATTGCCTGATTCACGCAGAAATACGTAAAATTCTTGTTGAACATTTGCTAATGGGCCTTTGAATCTAAGAATTCTTTTTGTTTTTGCAATAACCTATTATTATTGTAGTACAAAAAATATTATTTATATTGTGGTTAAAATTGTTTAAGAACATAGATAAGTTCTGACTAAATAATAATTGTTCTTTATGTTATATTCAAAAAATTTAGATTACCCACAATGTAATTTACTGTAGGGTGGGTATATATAATAACCTAAATTATATTTTTCTTAAAATCATCACCAAATTTCTGCCATTTTTTGTAAAGTAAATTATCAGTGCAATGCTTTGATTAATGAGAAAGTGTTCTTCAAAAATTTTTCACATCTCTCATAATTTTACATCATAAATACCATTTAAAAAAATCATGAAAACATATTTAATTCTGTTTACAAACGAGCAGTTGGAAAACTGGATTTCTAACATATATCTGCAGTATTATATTTTTTATGACCACATCCAATTGTAGTATTCTCCGTGTGTAATTTTATGTGAAAAATATGTTCAGAATTTCAGTTTTGCAACATAAACTGTTCGATGAATGATATAGTTTATTTTTTATAAAAATGACCACTATTTTTCTGGAATGTATTTATATCTATGATATATTTTATTATAAATAATTTAACACTCATTTTGGTTTCTTATCATTACCCTTAAACTTCTAATCTTATCTTACACCTTTAAATGAGCAATTCTTGTTCATATATATATATATATATATATATATATATATATATAAATAATTGGAATCTCGGAATCGGCTCCAACGATTTTTTAGTATACAGGGGGTTTTGGGGGAGATAAATCGATCTAGCTAGGATTCAATTTTAGAAAATGTCATGTTATTCGTGTTTTATCGATAATCAACTTAAACATAAACTTACTAAATATGACTTTTCCTGGCATCTATTGGCGAATAATAATACTATTTTTTATCAACTAACTGCTTTAACGACACAACACTAAATCTATTCCAGCAGATGGCGTTGTTAAGTAACACGAAGCCAATGGGTGTTTTCTTTGAGGTTAGTCTAAGAAAATCAATTGTTTATTTATATTATTTGTGTCTTCTTAATGCACGTGTTCACAAGTAATTGCACTCATGATTTCTTTGTTTAAATAACCAGTTCATATTTTTTTATTATTCTGTCGGTAAGATCAAAAAATATTATTCATATTTCATCATTTTATTAGTATGTAATTGGTACTTGAATATAATTTCTAAAAAACACAATTTATAAAAAATAATACCGAGCAAAGCTCGGTCATCCAGATACTGTTAATTTATATAACACAAAAATGGGTTGTAACTGACCTTTACTACGAATTATTTATCACAAATAAATGAGTCCTTAGGTCATCCTAAATTCTACCGGGTTAAGTAACTGGAATATGAGCGTGGCTCTTTCACTAGGTGACTACTCAACTGTCTCCACAATCTATCCAAAGGCAAGTTGTGTGATAAGGTTAGGGCCTATCATCGCGCAAAGCAAGAATCACTCCGAAAAGTTGAACCCACCTCGCTTCCAGTTTCGGCTTCATTTCGAAGACGTACACTGTGACTGGTAGCAGCGAAACACTTTCCAACCGCTACTGGCTCTGCAATGACAGTAGCCGAGTTCTTTGGGACGCAACTCACATGCCGAAGAGGCCTCTTATCCACCCACCCGAACGCAGTCCCATGAACCAAGATAGTCTCGACTGATGCCTCAACTGATTCTGGTACGTCAATCTGACCTGTACGTCAAGACCCACGAATCCTTGCGAAGTCTTCTAATTGATCCTGGCTTCAAGCACCAACGGTCTAGCCGTATCGTCGAGATCCACAAACCCCAGAAACTTCTCGCAATCGATCCTGGTGCAGGACGAGGCCGGTGGAACCGTCAAGTCTCGCTAAACCCTGAAGCATTTCTCCAGATATCCTGAACATACTGCGAACAGATAGAAGGAATACCCTCCTAGTTCAGCATGCGGACTGTCAACCACTGCCCCCTCAAGTTCAACACCAATTGGGTAGCCAGGTCGTACGAATACTTCCCGAGGGCCTCCACCCTCCCGAGGTAACGCAGTATGCTACGTAATGCACTCGGCCATTGAACAGAAAAATCTGCAGATTTACTGCAGGGAATAGTACATTAGTTTTAAGGGAGAGGCCCTGTGCTGAGACGGATTCTGTCGTTACTGAGTTGATCAACGCGGCTCAGCCCTCCCACCTTTACGGTAAAACTAAGGTCCCATTTGGTCGATCTTCCACCACACGGGTCCAGTCAGGACTTAACCCTCCATTTCACCGGGATGAAACTAGGCCAAACTATGCCATAGGGGGCAAGTCCTTAGTTCAGGAAGAATACCATTGTATCAATAAAGTATTGAAAAACAGTCAATGGAACACAAAATATGTTTGATTCATTCAAATTTATTGTATCGCCCTTAAAGAAGTCTCCTTCAGAAATAATACACTTGGGTCAATAAATAATACAATGATGAACATTTTGAAAACGCATTTTTAGTAATCAACTTCAATTCTCTATAAACTGAAAATGGTTATCTAGAAGTAGTAATTTAAGTTTTGCAAATGGAAAAAAACGGAACCATATCGGTAGTTCTTCAATAAGGTTTGTTGAGTTTTTTACCAGAAATTCTTTCACAGTGCAGTATTATGAGATGTGGTACTCAATCTAAAGGGTCTTTCATTTACATCGCCCCATTTTGTTTTGTATATAAAACACATTATTTATTCGAAAATTATTAAAATTTTTATTTCATTATAAACTACAATGGATACCATTAGTTATGAAACAAAACATCATTTGAATGTCCACCACGAAAACGCTGGAAGGAATGAAGTCCTTGAACCCAATTTTCCATGACTCTCACACAAATCCATGTTAGCAATTACTCGTTCAATATTAATCTGTAAATCCTCCGAATTTGCTGGATGATTGCTGTAAACGAATGACTTAACGTAACCTCAAAGAAAGAAGTCCAAAGGAATTAAATTGCAAGAACGAGGCGCTTTAAATGATCTGTTGGTTTGAGTTCTTGGTTTAAAACAATTTTGAATGGATGTAAACCAAGGACTTTTCATAAAAGTCGCCACAAAGACGTCTGGGAGATGCCTAATTCTTGTGAACGTTGAGAAATCGGTCAATTTTGATCTTCACGAACAGTTTCACGTACGGCAGCAATATTCTCTTCTTTTATTGCATTTCTTTGTCTCACTGACACTGTAACATCAAGAAGCGTAAAATGTGTTTCAAGCTTCTTCACTAAACGTTCAACTTCAGCACGTAAAGTTAAAGTAACAGATCGCGATTTTTCATACTAAATTTAGATTATGTATTTGTAAACGTTGTTGGAGTGTGTACCTTTCCATGATTAAATGTAGACATTGACAAATACAACTGTCAGTGTCACAAATAAACAATGGCTGCCATTGTATTTGGTCTTTTGAATTGTTCTATTGCTATTTCAATTATAAGGACATCAGCATTAGCATCATTATCATGTTGTTCCATTGGAATACCAGAAGCTGTAAATTCTTCACATAGCATTGAAATGATGCGAGACTTATTGTGACTCTTTGCAAGAAATTATTGTTGGTTTGTTGGAACTTACATAGATCGATCAAAAATTATATCAACAGCTGAAGATATTTTTGTAGTACGACGACGTTGTTCTGTATCTTTAATATTTTTCTTATGATCAGTATAACCATCAAAAATCGTATTGTTATGACCAAAATGTCTTTGTACATACTGAATACATTTTTCAAAAATAATATGAAAAGTTTCATTTTGATCCCATACAACAAGGTGTAATAGATACATTCCATCGATGATGTAGATAGCATTTGTGGTATCAAGTTCAATGTTTATACATGCAAAGCAGTTATAAAGAGCAAATTTCATAGTTTTACGCATTCCCATTGCATCGAAGAGTGATAATGGACAAATTCATATTCGAAGAATTTTTCAAGTTCATCTTCAAATGTCTCCACACTCGAAAAATGACGTAGTTGGCAGATGTTGCTCAAAGTTAAGGTTAGGGGCTGAAGTTATAGTCTTATACTTTAAAATACTCATTCAATGTGTACAAGCTTTAGTGTGTGAGTAACACAAACTAATAACTTCTTATTTTTACTTATATTGAACGCCGATAACGTACACTGGCTGCATGTAAGTGCATATAATGTAGAATGAGTTTCTCAACTTTCAAAACCTCGATATGTCATGAATGGTAATTCGCACGAAAAAAGTATTCACACAATTTTTGTAGAGAATTGTACGATCTACAACTTTTGTCTGACCTATTTTTGCGATAAAACTTGCCGTTTTAGGGTAAATGGGAAAAACCTGAATTTTTTACCTTAGACCTTGGATAATTTTTTTGCAGAAATAGGATCGAAGACAATTTTTGATATTTCGTTTGTAATGGTTAATTTATCATTTATACCAATTTTCAGCTCTATGGGAATTTTGGATAAGTTACAACTTTTTTTGCCTATTTTGACTGGACTAAAAGTGTTGTGATGTTCAGACGTGATTAGAGAGATACAACCACAGATTACGAAATTAATATGTAGTCTTCAGTAATCTATCACACAAATTATTGGAATGACACTACAAAAAAAAATTGAGTGATTGATCATTTGATAAAATATCAAAACGAATATTAAGAGATGATATTTGTAGAGGAACTGCTTTTAGTCAAACCAGTAACACCCACACAAATACAAACAAATTATACAAACTGGTAGTTTTAATGACCTCTGCATAAAGACATTTTTGCACTCCGCAAAATACAAGGTGACCAACACAAAGATGAAGAAACTGAGATGAATCAGAAGTGGAAGAAGGAAGAAGGTGGAAGGTCATAATGTTTAATACAGATGAGCAGAATAAATTTCCGAAAGTGATTTTTATATTCTTCAATCTTATTAATATACATTCACAATAATTTCAATGTAAATATAGATTTTTGAGTGCAAGTGGGCGTTGAATTATTTAAAAAGTTCCCATGGAAAAAAACAACAACATTGATATTAGTTTTGAATACTTTGTCTTATTTATGGAGAACGAACCTTCAGTTTGTTCGTCACATTCAAGAACGCCAGGAAATGGTTTTTGGAATTTTGGAAGGGATTTTTCCTCATTACCATTTAGATAAATATTGCGAATAAGTTTGTTTTCGCAAATAAATGTCCTTTATTCGTGAGACCTGGTTGATGTGATAAAGATGTGTGGGAAAGCGATTGTGTTGGGATTTGTTCTCATTATTTCCTCGGTTTTTTCTGAGTCTACAGGAGCAAATGATGGTAAATTGAATGGAAGTTATTTTTTTTTAAATTAGTAAAGTGTTTGGGAAAAGGGTAAATATAAAATTTTAACGTAATATAGAGGGTGTTTTAAAAGTTGAGACCTTTTATCAATAGGTAGAAGTTATCAAAATAAACCACTTCACCAAAAATCGATCGTATAAAATATACAAAGGGACAAAGTTAAGAAAAGTCTTAAGTTCAAATCGAATTCTTCAAGTTTCAGAAAATATCGAGTCCGGTCCTGTTACTTGGGACTTTAAACCAAGGAGATATTTTCTCTATGCATTAAACGTGATTATGATTGGGTATGTTCTGTCAAATGTCAGTTCAGTATTAACAATCTGTTTTGACTTTCGTAACTTACTGAAAGACGACGCATTTTTATTCAAATATTAAAAATTTGGAGAGTGCAGGCAAAAACTCAGCTGAAAGATATCCCGTGGAAGATCCTCGATATACACCAGTGTTTAATTTAGTGAGTGTAGAGATGAATATGTTAAACGACGTATTGGCGAATAATCGAACTTCATTTATTTTAATTGTATTATACGGATGTTTTCAAAGTTTATTTTTTTCATGTCATGGAATATAACTTGTTAGAATGAAACATTTCAAAAAAAATCGACTAATAAGAGCTACAAACACTGTATCGTGTTTTCCAATAGGAATTATCCATTTAAAATGCTTATAATGACAACACTGTATATTAGTTTTGTGTTCAGTAGGTTATGCCATTCAATTACGGAAAGATACACATTTCAATAACGTTTAGAAATTGTTGAATTATTTTATCAAAATCAGTCCTCAATTGTTAAAACTGTGAGAAATTTAAGAAGAATTCATGAACGACATTTTTCAGTTAATCAACCCACTATTCGTCGTATTGTAGACAGGTTTGAAAGTGAATTTTCTTTACACGATACAAGATTACCAGTACTACAAAGAAATGCACGCATACAAGGGAATATTGACTTAGTTACAGAAAGTTAAGAGAAAAACCAAATTTATCGGTTCCACGTCCTTTTCAACAATTAGATCTTTTTCAAAAAACAACTTGAAGAATTTTAAGAAAACATTTGGATTTGCATCCATTACAAAATTCAACTAGTTCAAGAACTGAAGCCATTTGATCACCACAAATGTTGCTTATTTTCTGATTTTGCTCTTGAACATTTAAATTTGAAAATGATGAACAATTATATCGAAAAATTTCATTCAGTGATGAAGCTAATTTTTGGTTGAATGGTTATGTAAACAAACAGAATTGCAGAATTTGGAGTGATGAAAATCCACACGAAACACAGATAAAGTCACTGTGTGGTATGCAATTCATGGTGGAGGAGTAATGGTCCACATTTCTTTGAAGAAAATGGTCAAAGAGTAACAGTTAATGGGGGACGATACGGAACAATAATAAATGAATGATGAGTTTTACCTTTTGACAGAAAAGTCTCAACTTTGAAAATACAGTGTATACATGCGTAGTTCAAAAATTTCCCGCAAGGATCTTGATTAGCTTAGGTCAGGCCCGTATCGGAAATTCATATTAATTTCTTAGGCTGAATACTTCCCTATTTTACAACCTTTGTATGAACGTTTTCTCGTTTATTTCGTTCTAATTCGTGTAAAAAAGGCTCAGTTTTGAAACCACTTTCCGCAATCGCTGTTCTTGTGGTTTCGTCGTTCAACAGATCTGCTCCTTTCTTGAGAGTCAGTCTGTTCAATTTCTGAGCAATGCATCTATTATATACTGTCAGGGTGATTATCACTCATAACTAATTTTTATTCCACAACAGATAACGTGCGAGTTGTACGATCACCAAAATTCCACAAATTAGGCCTACTAGGACTTTTTGGAGGTGGCGGTTACCATCAGGGTCCATCGTATAACCCAGGATACGGAGGAGGCTTTGGAGGCAGCGCAGCGCAAGCACAAGCACAAGCTGGAAGCGGAGGTCATGGAGGTGGTGCTCAAGCTCAAGCTCAAAGTCAATCACTTTCCTTCGGATTGGGTCCTTTTGGTTTTGGAGGATCTATCTCACAGAGCCAGTCTCAGGCGCAATCAAGAAGAGGATATGATTACTATGATTAGTAAGAATTTTCTTTAAAAAACTATAAGCCTGTTTCAATAAGAATGCAAATAGGGCTTTTTAAATGTGAGCCTTTTTTCAATGGGGACTTAAGCTCATTGAGCTAAATGTGCCTTTAAAAAACACTCAATTTATACATTCTGTCAAGAAAGTACCGGGAATTATCGATTTAAATCTGGCGGGGCAATGAGGCAGGTAAAATTTTTTTTTCCTAGGTTGGTACCACTGTCCTTAATTACTATGCCAACCTTGAGCGGGATCTGTCAACTAGTGTGTTTGCAACAGCTGATTAAGTCAGTCGATGTCAGAGTGCGTGCCGATTTTTACTATGGGTGATTACGTTGAGCAAAGAATTTGTTTAAAGTTTTGTGTTGCAAATGAATTTTCGTGTGCCGATGCATTGAAAATGTTGCAAAAGGCCTTTGGTGATAATGCTCTATCGAAAACTCGTGCATATCAGTGGTACAGAGCCTTCAAGGACGGTCGCGAAGTGGTCGAAGATAACGTCGATAAAATTAAGGAAAGGGTGCTGGAAAACCGTCGTACCAGCTTGAGAGAGATAGCACATGATCTTAAGATATCCCACGAGTCCGCACGTACGACTGATATTTTGGGCATGAGAAAGGTGGCCGCACGACTCGTACCGAAAGACCTGAATTTTCTTCAAAAACGTCATCGCGAACAGGTTGCTTTAGACTTGCTGGATCGCTGTAATTCCGATTCTACATTCATGGAACGCATTATAACTGGTGATGAGACCTGGGTCTACGAGTACGATATGCAAACAAGCCAGCAATCATCGGAATGGGTGGCAAAAAATGAGCCGAAACCGAAAAAAACACGCCAAAGCCGCTCGAAAATGAAGGTGATGCTCATTGTTTTCTTCGATATCCGTGGCGTGATGCACTACGAATTCGTTCCAGAGGGTCAGACGGTAAACAAGGAGTATTACCTAGGCGTTATGAAACGTTTGCGTGAGCGTATCCGTAAGAAGCGGCCAAATTTGTGTGCGAACAACTCATGGATTTTGCATGACGATAACGCGCCTTCTTGCTTGGCTACGCTAGCTACGATTGTGACTGACTTTCTCGCCAAAAACTCAACAAACGTGCTTCAGCAACCACCGTATTCGCCGGATTTGGCTCCCTGCGACTTTTTCCTTTTCCCAAAACTAAAATTGCCCCTTCGTGGCACCCGTTTTGAGTCGATTGAAACCATAAAACAAAATTCGGCGCGAGAGCTAAAGTCCATCCCGGAAAGCGCCTATAAAAAATGTTTCGATAATTGGAAGTGCCGTTGGCATAGATGTATTGGAGCAAATGGAGCCTATTTTGAAGGCGACCCAATAAATTTTGACGATTAAATGTAAAAATGTTGTTTTAATTGAAAATTCCCGGTACTTTCTTGACAGAGTAGTATATTTCATATTCATTAAGACCTCGTTATTTTTCACAACCATCTCCTGAAGGATACAGAAAAGAAGGTGTTTGAATGAATTAGTAAATATAAGGGTGTTTCTTACTGTGGATATTCTTCTAACAGGTTGCAAAACTTTAAAATAAACTATTTCACTAAATATTGCCCTTATAAAAGTGACAAAATGAAAAAATCACCGATAAAAGAGATCCGGAGATGACCCTGTGTGTCTACATAAAATCAGAAATATTTCACTTCATCTCGTGATAAAAAAATCTACCATATGGTTTCGTTTATAAATTATTATTTTCATTCAAGTAGGCACAACTTGAAATGTCAACAAAAACTTGTTTTTAAAAAGTTTTTTGAATTAATGATGAGTGTCAATAGCTTAGTGGTAATAGCTTTGGGCGCGGAACTGAAGGGTCCTAGCTTCATATCCTGTTCAGGTGGGAAAAAAAATTTCTAGTTGGACGGGTTTCGGCCACCATTTCACTGTTGGGTCGAAAATTAACGGTACTGTGACCTAAAGTGGCATAAGCTCGCAGTAACAAAGCTAACCCAGAACACAACTGAATTCCTAACTTGCACAAGCTGAAAAAACTTCTGAGAGATCTTCACAGAAGATCTAGGAGTATCAGGATAATATAATATATAATAATATATATCATTGTTCATAAATGTATTTCATTGTTTCAGCTGAGGGCAATATCATTTGATAAAATTAAGTTGATTCACTGTATCCAAAGAAGAACTGACAATCTATCGACGTACAGAAAAATGGTATATTATTTCTTTGCAACCGAATTACATAGAAGAAATAATCCTTCAAGCATAAGATTATACGGCGACATAAGTATTTATTGTGACAGTTAATATATTTATTCAATATTATTAATTCGAGAATAAATTTGACATAAGAAAGATTATTGTAGAATAAATAATAAAGCTCCAAAATTCAATCAATAATTATTTGTACCCAACACATAAAGACACAAAAAATAAGAATTAATTAAGTATATCGAACAAATATGTCGAATATATATTTATTCCTTTCACATTTACTTACAACTTACATATTTATAAAAAAATAAATGAATTCATCTTTTGTAACTGTTGTCGCTACTAACATTATATGTTCCAGTAAGAGCACGACTAGGTAAACTAGGAGTGCGCAAAGTACGTTCCAGTGTGAGGGGAAATACATAAGGTTGTTTGTATCTTACGTAATACTCTGGGTTCTTCAAATAGACACTGAAATAAATATTGTTGAGTAAAAATATTTTCTTGTCTGTGGTTAGAGATCATAGGATAGTCTTTTAGGAGTATAAATAAGATTGTGCAGTTTTAATAACAGATGCCTTTACTAGTTTATTATTCATCTGGCAACACTCTTCATTTTGGAGTGTCATCATTAGGCTTTCTTTTCATTACCTGTCGTTTCACTAAAGTGTAAACAACATAGTTTCTGTGTGCTCTGAATATGTGAATTTTTGTATCGAATAATTTGTTTTTGCGGGAAGTTTTGCTTCATTACTTCAATATGAAGTAATAAAGCTCTAGCTGAACGAAACTGTCAGAAATAGTTTGCTCGATTTAAAAGTGGCAGTTTTAGTTTTGAAGACAAAGAACGACCAGGAGTGCCACCAAAGTTTAAAGATGAAGAATTAGAAGCAAGACAAGGTGAAGATTCATTGCAAATGCAAGAAGAACTCATGTGGTAAACCAACAGATATTGAATTCATTAAAGGGCTGTAATGACACAGGAGTTAATCCAGTGGACGTCGTGAATTCTATCGGTTAGGTTACTGGCATGTGAGCATAACTCTTTCACCAGGTGACTACTCAGCAGTCCCCACAATCTGCCCAGGAAGCAGAAAGTGTGATAAGGGTTACGCCTTATCGTCGCGCATTAGCGAGAACCACTCCGAAGAGTTGAACCCACCAAGCTATGCAGTGTCAGTACCCGAGTTGTTTTTTGACGCAACTGACTTGTCGCAGGAGCTTCTTATCCACCCACCCGAACCAAGATAATCTCAAGATTTAATGCCTCAATTTTCCTGGTACAGGCACAGTCAATTCGGCCTGTACGTCAAGACCCACGAACCCTTGTGAAGTCTTTCAATTGATCCTGGCTTCAAGCACCAACGGTCTAGCCGTATCGTCAGATCCACAAACCCCAGAAACGTCTCGCAATCGATCCTAGTTCAAGACGAGGTCGGTCAAACCGCCAAGTCCCGCTAAACCATTAAGCATTTCTCGAGATATCCTGAACATGAGTTACTGCGAACAGATAGATGGAGTACCCTTCTAGTCTAGCTAGGTAACGCAGTATGCTACATAACGCACTCGGCCATTGGAAAGAAAAAGCTACAGCAATATGGTAGCCCTGTGCTGCTCCAGACACACTTATCATTGAGTTGTACAACGCGGCTCAGCCCTCCATTTCACCTTTACGGTGAAACAAGGGCCTCATTCGGTTTAACTTCCATCACACGGGTCCAGTGACTGGCGCGAATGACATTGCTTGAAGCACCAGGACTTAATCCTCCATTTCACTTAACTAGGACTAGTCAAGCACCCCCAGCGCGTTAAGCTACAATGTCATGGAGGGCGAATCCAGTGGACAATAGCAAATTCAATCGAGGTTCAGTGCCCTGAATTAATTTGTTTATTCTAAACTTAATGTTAAACTTAGGAATTCGCTTTTGAGGCACGCACGAACGGCTTCATGAAAGGAAATTCTTTTACGCAGGCCTATATATTGTAATAAAAAACTACAGATTAAAAAGTTCATAAGAGCTGAAAAGTGTAAAACATAAATATATTCCTTCAGATGAATTACTGAACGGAAAGTTTGAGCGAAAAACGCTGACGTCGGAATTGACAAGGAGCCGGAGCTTTTGAAAATTGCTAAGTAGGAATTTCGAGCGAGTGAACGAACTAAAAATTTGGAAGGAGAAAACCGACTCGTACGAGGTATTAAAAGAGCCAAGAGAAAGTTTGTCTGGGAAGTCTTGACACGCCGTAAAAACTAGTAAGATCGTCGAGAAAAGATCGTGGTGCGAGGCTCGGATCTCGAATTGGTCTCAGAATTTAGCATTATTATGATTATATTAAGAAATATTAGTAATTTTTTTGAGTCT
Organism: Megalocaria dilatata; assembly: GCA_034642435.1. Taxonomy (NCBI): domain Eukaryota; kingdom Metazoa; phylum Arthropoda; class Insecta; order Coleoptera; family Coccinellidae; genus Megalocaria; species Megalocaria dilatata. The sequence continues at coordinate 47,475,738 of CM067856.1, forward strand.
AAGAATTGAGTCAGAAAAATTGAAGAAATTAAGCAGATAATGCTAAGTTCCGGGACCAAGGAATTAAGAGAACCGGTTATTGTTCTTGTGAAATAGACCGTTTCTTGTAGAAAATCGCTCGTTGAAATGATCTAACTAAAGTTGAGTCAAAAATTAAGGACTAGGTGGTAGGATGGCATATCTTTTCGTGACTATTATGTTTGAAGAATTTATACAGAATTAAGACTTATATGAATGATTCGTAGTTCTTGAGGGATCCGCATCTCCCTCTTTTTAATTATTCAATGTGTCATCTTCAATGAGATTTTATTGAGTTTAGGATTGATACTGATAAAACTATATTGTATTTTGGCACATTTTATCATTATACTTCTAAAATCAATAATTGAGTTTCATTACCATTTTCATTATCAGAGAGAAAATTTATTAACATCAAAGACCTTCCATTTTCGCGAAGGCCCCGTCCTAGGACCGCTCGACAAGGATTAGTTCGCACCCCTTTCGTAAATAAGTCAATCTAGTAATATTTTACATCTAACCACCTCCCACAAAGAGGTGTCTTATTACACTTGAAATAACACTTGGAGTCACTGAACCAGTCATTTTCCACCACCATTCTTTCGATTGATTCAACATGACCCGGCTGACTAGCACTTCTCCAATTACGATGAAGTCAAAAAATGGATAGCCGCCAAAGAGCTGGCCTTTTTTCGCAATGGAATCCATCAATTGCCAAAATGATGGAAAATAATGTGGCTAGCGGATGACAATACTTTGAATTTATAACAGAGTTTTCACAATAAAGCTTCAATTTTCGAAAAAAAAAAACCGCACGAATTTATTTCTACTCCTAATAAACCACAATTGACAGAACGCTTCAATGAAAATTCCTGTGACTGAAATAAAATTAATAATAGTCAAAGTGAAGCTCTCGGGTGAATGTGCATGTTGCGAGTGAGCTTCCACCTCTTAGTTCGGGAGACAGCGTTTCGTTTCCGAGCATGCGCATCTGAAACTCGTCAGACAAGCTTGATGCGCAGGCTCTGCCTGTTACGCCAGTGACCGTGCGTCCGCTTCAAACACTGATTTTCAAACGCATTGCCTTACTCCATTTGAACCTAGCGGGGACGGTTATTCACGATTCTTATGACTGGTCGGGGTCCTCTATCGGTACGCCGGTCAAACTACAATAGAGCAAGGCAGGTTTCTGGACGGGGAGCGAAGAAGTCGTTCGCTACACACTCCCCCTCCAGTGAGCGTCGATAAGGTCACGGAATAGGACGTTGGGTGCAGGCAAGGATACAGTCCGCCGCTGGGCTGGTCGCGGTGCCATCTCCAGCGGAGATCTGCGGAACGATAGGAAAGGGCCATCTCGGAAATATGGACAGGGGGCAATTAGGGCCACCTAATGAATGGGTTGGTTTGCTCTTAAAGCAAACCCTCCCAATCACGTCGGGGTCACCAATGAAGCTCTCGAATGAATGTGGATGTTGCGAGGGAGTTTCCACCTCTTAGTTCGGGAGACGGCATTTCGTTTCCGAGCATGCGCATCTGAAACTCGTCAGATAGGCTTGAGGCGCAGGCTCTGCCTGTTACGCCGGTGACCATGCGTCCGCTTGGAACGCTGACTTTCAAACGCATTGCCTTACTCTATTTGAACTTAGCGGGGACGGTTAGTCACGATTCTTATGACTGGTCGGGTCCTCTATCGGTACGCCGGTCAAACTACGAGTTTTATGATGAAATTCGTGAGATTATGTTAAACATTTTTGAAAGATTTTTGTGTTCATAAGATTGATCAGCAGAAACAAAATTTTATCTATTCAAAATATTTAATTTATAGGATTTTGGTTAATAATTTTTATTTATTGGATTTTGTTATACCATTCGGATGTCTTATAATGAATGTTTATTTTATATGTCATGATATAAGTGGTACTTATACGACATTATTTTAATTTATTTTCAGAAGTTATAATCATCAAATATAATCTTTTGGAATTAAATATGTAGAAGGCTAATTTTTTAAAATTTTTTTAAAAAATTTTTAAAATATTTAAATAATAACGATTCAGTTTTCACGAACAAATTGATCTACGAATTGCCCTGAGGGCATTTAATTTCTATTGAATTGTCCACGTAAATTTCTAACAGTTTGGATAAGATTCGCCACTATGGAAATAAGTTTTTAATATTTCCTAGTTTTGTTTAAGACTAAATCGACCCATTCCGATAATGTTAAATATTAAACTAATTTTCTGTCAAAACACGAATGACAGAAGTGTTTCCTGACTCGAAATAACTACTACTTCAAAATGCAAACTCTAGATGGTCCACCTTTTATCCTGTGTCCAAAATAGGTGACATAGTAAGAGTTCAGGCTCCGGACGTTGAAATTATTGTCAAGAAATTAATTTACAATATGCAAAAAAAGTAAAGTTTATTTCTATAGAAGGTATAACTGAGTCAGGGATTTCACTCAGGGACATAACAGTCATAAGTTTGATATACTTTAAACTGTCTAACCTCTTTTGAACATGTTCCATATTTCTATTCCATTTTTTCCTGCTCAGTAGATAAGGACATTTTAATTTTAACCTGTTAGTTACTTGGTCCCTAGCAAACATATAGTCCGTCTTAAAAGTATCCGGAAAAAATAAAGCTCAATTGTAATTATTCAGTATATATTTTCAATTCTTGAATTAGAAAATTGTAACAAAATATTTATCTCATTTACTTATACAACCACCTCCATCTAACTGTAAACACTTGACTAAACATCGACGTACACCCGAGACTAGATCACCTCCATAATTTTCGATGATGGTAGTCCAGGACTGTAAAACTCACTGAATTAAATCATTTTTATTTCGTGGCGCTGCTCGTTCAACTTCAATCTTCATTAGTTCCCATATGTTTTTAATGGGACTAAGATCTGGTGAACCTGCTGGCCATGAAATGATTGTCATTTGGTGACAACCGAAGTATGGCATCTTGCATTATCCTGTTGAAAGCGCCACCCCTCTGGATATAAAGCATGCGCCGTTTCAAGGAGGAAATCGTTTAGAATGCCACAATACATTTCACTATTAATGGTAGAATGGTACTGAAGTTCTATAGGGATTTGCGGTGTTGTGAGGGAGCTTCCATCTCTTAATTTGGGAGACGGCGTTTCGTTCTATGTCTTCGCACCTGAAACTCTTCAAGCAGGCGTCGTGTGCAGCTCTGCCTAAGACGCCAGCGACTATGTGTTCTGCTTGGAACGGTCGTCAAACGCTTTGTGTCTTGTTCTATTCAAACTCGGGAGGAACGGTTAGTCAGGAACCTTTACACTGGTCCTCTATTGATACGCCGGTCAAGCTGCAACAGAGCAAGGCAGGTTTCTGGACGAGGAGCGAAGAAGTAGTTCACTACAGTACCATCAACTATACAGGGAGGCGTTGCACCGCGCTGAGATATTGCTCCCCAAACCATTATTTTGGTGGGAAATTTGAATGGTAATAGGTTGTTTTGATAGTTTTTTCAAGTGATTTCCATCAAATTGGAAACAACTTTCAGCAGATGTAGAGACATTATTAAAATTATCTTCTTGAAAACGTTGACAAAATTCTATCCTTCGTTTCTTTTGTAAAGGTGGCATATAGGGATTTTTTTTGGTTTCCTTGATACGTAGCCTTGTCTTTTCAGTGACATAAGGACGGTTTCTGGACATACTTTTATATTTCGTTATTTTCCAAATCTGCGAAACCCCAGGCCAATAAAACGTTTAAATTGTTTCCATTAATCTTACGCGGTCTTCCTGAAACTGGTTTATGTCTCATATCCATGCTATTTTTGATTCACTTTATTTTCTCTTATACAGCACTTTTTTTCCAGTTCAGTCAATTGCACTAATTTTTCAACGTTTCGAAAATTTTTTCTATATAAATATTCTACCTGTTTTCTATTTTTTAGTTGCGACATTATTTCATAAATTGTACACCTGTAGACAATCAACAATATTTGACAAATAGTGTTGCCATGCAACTTTGGCCATAACCGAATATCTGCACAACCTATTTTATACATTACTTTTGTCTTAGAATGTTAGAAAAAAGAAGTATGTTCAAATTATGAAAAATAATAAATTCCGGATACTTTCTAGGCGGACCATATAAACCATCCTTTCGGCTATGAAAATGATTAGACCGTATCATTTTTTAAGGTAGCTCTACCTCAGGACACCGTATGTTTGTTAATCAATGAAACGCTCTGTGGTTAACTATAAATACGTACCTTATTGGGTCAGGCGGACATTGATATAAAAATTCGGCTTTTTTGAAGTAATCTAAAGGATGCAATTTGTGAGAGTGATCCATGTATTGATCCCTATGAAACTGGCAAGCCTAAAAAATATTCAGATAATTTATATCACAGTTTTAGAGATACGACTGCAAAATAACATTTATTCATAACAGTTTACTCTATTTTATGAAGATTTAAATTTAAACTGCGAGCGCGCTGCATTTCGTAGACGTAGTAAATAGATAGTTCTCAAGTTAGATAAGGTTAGTAAAGACAGTCAAGAAACAGATGTGCACACAGATTACGGATAATAACATCTGTGAGTGTGTAAACGACGTCAGTTTATAACGTAATAAATAATAATGAAGCTCTGTGATGAATGGGGTCTTGTGAGGGAGCTTCAACCTGTTAATACGGGAGGTGGCGTTTCGTTCCGACATACACCACCTGAACTCTTCAGATAGGCGTGGTGTGCAAGTCTACCTATGACACCAGTTACCTTGTTCTACGTTAGAACGTCAGTCGTCAAACGCTTGTACTCTGCTCTACTTGAATCCGGCGAGGACGTTGAGTTGGGTATTATCTGAAACCGATGGCGTCCTCTATATGCTACGCCGGGAAGCTGCAGCAGAGCAGAGCAGAATTCTGAGCGACGAGCGAAATACATCACCACAAGAATAACAATCTGCTTTATTAATTTTTTTCAATATTCTGAAAATAATAACAAGGGGTTGAAAACAAATAAGCTAATGCGGATAAAAGAGATGAAAATAATTCTGAAACAACTTAAATATACATAAACAAAGGCAGGCCTTGAGCTTGACTTTATAAAAATAAATATAAATTCTAGATTGTGCCAAATAATACTAAAATATTACATATATTTGAAGCAATGATTGAAAATCAGTTTTCCCTGTCATACAAAAGGAAGGCAGTATTTATAGTTTTCTAGACGGTTGGAGTAGTTTGCTTATTACCTCAGTACTCTGAAACAAACAAAAAATTGCAAATTGATTAATCGTAATGATTAATTACGGAATGTTTAATGGACTGTATTTGTATCTGGATGATGAACTAGCTTTGTTTATCTAATAAGATAAATAAACGAAGATGATAAGGAATTGAAGTAAAAACACGTACACTTATAACAACAAAAATTTATATTTTGGTATCACTGTATATGATATCAAACTAAAGTAAGTATGTGGATTACTATGTTTATCGTGAAGCTTTCGAAGGAAATGCGGTGTTGTGAGGGAGCTTCTACCTCGTTATTAGGGAGACTGCGTTTCGTTATGAGTCTGCGCAGCCGAAACTATTCAGACAAGCGTGGTGCGCATGTCTGCCTGTGACGCCACTGACCATGTGTTCTGCTTTGGAACGGTCGTTGAACGCTATGTGCCTTGACCTATTTGAACTCGGCGGGTACGGTCAGTCAGGCATATTTAGACTAGTCGCGTCCTCTATATGATACGCCGGTCAAGCTGCAACAGAGCAAGGCAAGATTCTGGACGAGGAACCAAGAAGGTGGTCGCTACAATCGTAATCGCGATAATCTTGTGTGCAAACATAAGGGACAAAAGATGATTACTACTCGAGAGGAATATGGGCAGAAGTCACAAACGACAAATGTGATTACAATGATAACGCAATCATTTGGCCGAAGCCAAAAAGAAGAGGGGGATTACTACGCCATAGCTTGAACCAAAATGTCACAAGCGACGCGAAAGAATAATAATTTTACGCTCTGTTCAAAGACTGAATTTCAAAGGTGTCTCAATCCACCCCTTCTAACAAAAGAGGGAAGTAAACTAAATTGATTGGAAATCATATTTGTAGGTGGTCCGAATGAATGAAATAAACTATTTCATTGATTGTAAAAACATTATAAAATCAATGCTACTAGAAAGGGATAGGATGAAATAGTTCATAATACTGAATGCTGCGTCGTTGGAATTCACAGGCAATGAATATATCAAAATACTCTTTCCACGTTTTCTAAGGCCTGTAGCGAACAACTTCTTCGCTTCACGTCCAGAAACCTGCCTTGCTCTGTCACAGCTTTCCGGCGTATCAATAGAGGATCCGACCAGTCTAAAGATTCATGACTAACCGTCCCCGCCGAGTTCAAATAGGATAAGCGTTTGACGACCACCGTTCCAAGCGGAACACATGGTCACTGGCGTCTCAGGGAGAGCTGCGCATCACACCTGTCTGATGAGTTTCAGATGCGCAGGTGGAAGCTCCCTCTCAACACCCGCATTCATCCGAGATCTTCATTGGTGACCCCGGCGTGATTGGGGATTTTGCTTTAAGATCGAACCAACCCATTTATTTGGAGGCCCTAATCCATAATTCCAAGACAGCCTTTCCTCTGTTCCACAGATCCCCGCTGGAGATGGCACCACGACCAGACCAGAGGCGGACTGTCTCCTTGCCTGATCCCAACGCCCTATTTCGTGACCTTATCGACGCTCACTGGAGGGGGAGTGTGTAGCGAACAACTTCTTTGCTCCTCGTCCAGACACCTGCCTTGCTCTGTCGCAGCTTGACCGGCGGATCGAAAGAGGACCCGACCAACCTAAAGATTTATGACTAACCGTCCTCGCCGAATTCAAATAAGGCAAGGCATAAAGCGTTTGACGACCACCGTTCCAAGCGAAACACATGGTCACATGTGACATGGCGTTACAGGCAGAGCTGCGCATCACGCCTGTCTGATGAGTTTCAGATGCGCATACTCCGAACGAAACGCCGTCTTCAGAATTAAGAGGTGGAAGTTCCGTCTCAACACCCGCATTCATCCGAGAGCTTCAGGCCATATATAATCATTAAGGCAAATAAGCTGAAGTGTCGAATAACACTTCAAAGTTCGAATGGCATAGCTGAAAAACTGCTAGATCGAAATATCAACATGAATAGAATAGACTTTAACAAGCCAAGGTCGGTCCTCAATAGAACCTCAGCATGCCGGATCCATTCGTCCCGGCTGGGGACGATTACATTGAACTGTCGTTCTTGGCTCGTGACTTTTGACATTAGATCCGAATGCATCGATAGGGTGTTGTTAAAAGCTCGTTCTGAGCCTCCCATCACTATTGCCTCTGGTCTGTCCATCGCCAGTTGATGTAATTTGTATGTGGTTCGTTCCGCCTCCCTCTGCACGAGCAGGCGTAGGGGTGGTAGATTTAGTAGGACCTACATAGCAGCCGTGGGTGTGTTACTTCATGATGGTATAATTAAACAAAAATGCATATGATAACTACTATGAAAGTATCGGTAAATGTACTAACCTATTCAATTTTGTTTATAAGAATTGAAGTATCACATCAAGCTTTCTTTATAATAAGGGATCGACCCAGGTAGTATAGTAACGCCACTGATTATCGTGTTGTGAAATTTCAGGACGGCAGAGAGAAATCAATTTAACCAAGAATTATTCACTTCTGGGTTCACTGTTATCGTGTCTGATCATTATCGCCCCAAAATTTGAAAAATGCAGGCATTTGAACGAAATGAAAAGTGTTTTGCAAAGAGCGCGCGAAAAGATGTGAAACTCAAAGTTGCGATTAAATTAATCGCAACTCTCTGGACCTTGAAATTGAAAATCCAGCCCAGACTTCACCTATAATACATTAGTCAGTTCTAGACAAAGATATGTATTAGTTATCGCAAGATAACCTCATAATTAAACCGTTTGTTTGCTTTCTCGCGAATACCACTTATTAGTGAAGTTGGCAAAATCTGAATTACGGACTAGAATATTTAAAAGAACCAAAATGGCTGAAATACAGATCATTTAATTCATTTTAGATTTTCAAATTGATATTTTATAGGGTAAAAGTTGTCAATTTCGGGAAAGCATACTGACCCTCACTATTTTCCATATTAAATCAAAGTTATTAACAAGATTTTCACCTTTAAAACTTACCTACATTAGATAACTTAACTTTAAAGAATAGTTCATGTAATATAATGCTCATTCAATATAGCCTTTGACACGTGTAGCATAACAGGATCATATTGTGCTTCGCGTGATTCAAGAAAATTTTCGCATGAATGTGCTTCCAAGCTGATACATTCATAAAAATACGTAAGTGCTGTAAGAATGTATTCATTTTACAACTGCTTTTAGTTAAATGCACAAGTGCCATATTCTTAACTCTGCATCAAGAGTTAAGGATTCGATATCAACATTAAAATACTCACTATGTAAAACTCGTCAACCTCCTTTTGCCTCTGAGGATCAGACATGGATATTTTCGTACTAGGTAGCTTCAAATATCTGTTGGTTCTTGTTGATCCTAACACAGCAATATCTGGTCTAGGCGTATAAGGAGTTTTCATTATCCCCCACTCATCCTGTGGCATCTATAAAGTATTTTCAAAGCAATAAATACATTAAGCGATAACAGTTGCAACAAATAAACCTGCATTCTAGAAATATTCTCATTTCTGAAGTCTTGAAAGTAGCTTATATTTCCTGAACCATATATGGACCCATATCCTTGTTTTATTGGCGCATGTGTCCCCATAAAGCCAGGCTGAATTTTTGGTGGATAATAAGTTGCTTTCATTTCTGAAAGATTAATGTCCCCCATTTTTTTATTTTGGTAATTGAACTGTTGATTTAGATTGGGTATTTTCCAAAATATGTGTTAATTATTTACTCATGAATTTTGACAACTTTCTGATATATTCTGTGAAAAACTCAATAACTGTCATATTATGTACTTTTAAAGTTCAAAAATTTAAATCAATATAAGATATCCCCAAAAAGAAATTAATAGACCACAAAATCCGCTCATTCTATTTAAAATAAGATTAGTCCTAGTGTGATCTAATTTTTTCTCTTCTATTCGACAAACATTCATTTTTGAACACGGCTGACGGTTGTTTCATAATATTTTTGTTTTAGGAAAAATCATCGAATCTTGGGGCACATTAAACAAAATCTTCAATTACACCTCAAAATAAGTTATGAAAATTATTCTATCCTATTAGAGAAATCTACTACGCATCCATCCGTAAAACGTCAGTAATACTTTCAAGTAAAGGGATAACCTAGAAAAGAAACGTCAAACGTTTTGGAATAGGTAGAGAAAATATTTCTTTTTGCTGTTATTATTAATCATGCAATGAGGCATCCTCTGAAAATTCTTTCGGAGAAATTAGCTAATAATCGTTATAAGGGTTCGCCTCCAATACAACAAATATACTGAGATAAAATATTTTTAAAAGTTGATTTACTTTCAGGTTCAAGAGCGAATTATAATATAGAATTCTTGTTATAATATGGTAATTATGGATAATTATTATCAACAAGACAGACTGTCTGAATTGTGGAATAAAATTGATCAATACCATCTCACATTTTTGGATATTGAGTTAAGTCCTGAGAAAATCGAGATTCGAAATAAATTAGAAGGTTGCTCAATGGTTTAATTCGTTCTTATTGCATATAAAAGTTTGATCGTTTGCAGATTTAATCAGAGAATATTTATGTATAGCATCTCATAAACAAAAATTCTCTTTACCAGTGACATATGAAGTGTTATTCAGATCTGCACAAGGATTGTCTGATTTCAGTGGATATAAAGCTGCTACGGGTTTCAATGCTATACAACTATATGCTGGAAATTTACTTTCACAACCATGGAGAAAAGAATATAGACAAATTAGAGTGAGTTTCTATGTTTATATGTGCTTCTAATATTATCATAATCATAAAATGTTTGTTTTAGAAATATTCAGGATTTTTCAAGCATCATATAGAAGCAAATCTGATAAATGGAGAGCTACTTCTAGAAGCAATGGGTTATAAGCCAGTAGCTCTGTCTACGTTGATTCTAGATGGGCCTATAGGTCCTGATAGAGTAATCACTGTATCGAGAGATTGTTTAATAGCTTACGTTGAATGTCAGGTAATATTTTGAAATATTTTGTTTTTAATATTTGCCTATTACAATGCTATATAAGTAGAAAGCCAGTGGTTGTGATGCAAATTGCAAATAACAGAATTTTTATTTTATCGTTCCTTTGATGCAATGATTAAAGTAAAACAACTTAATTTCCGCTAATTTATTTAATTTTCACAACAATTGTTTCGTCATGACAACATGACTTCGTCAGGTGAGTATGGTACTAACTACATAATTGAGAATGAGTTCTTTAAATGTTCAAATTGTACAGAAAAGAAGGTAGTGGGAATTTAAAGTAATTTGTTTTTTTATAATTACACAAAGTTTCAGAAAAGTATAATATTAAAAAAACAAATTACTGTAAATTCCCACTACCTTCTTTTCTGTACAATTTGAATATTTAAAGAACTCATTCTCAATTATGTAGTTAGTACCATACTCACCTGACGAAGTCATGTTGTCATGATGAAACAATTGTTGTGAAAATTAAATAAATTAGCGAAAATTAAGTTGTTTTACTTTAATCATCGAGATGTATTAACAACAAGTAGAGACCGATACAATCAAACCGTTGATACAAGTTTGAAACTCTAAGAAATTATTTTTTACAGATAATGAAAGTTATTTGGGAGGAAATGACTGCCTCAAATATACATATTTCATGGAATGAAATCCTTGAATTTCGTGAAACACATCTGTGCAGTCCAGAACAATCTGTTAAAGCATTAAAATACAGGTACCAACAAAAACATTTCCAAGATCATATTCGTAGTGGGCCACAGGGAAATATGAATTTATATCATGTGCCACCAAGTTATTCCACCCATGCTGTATCACCTTTAGGTAACCACGAACCACCTTTGGTCCCACCTCAGTACTTATATGGTGTTAATGGCTGTTGTCAAAATGCATGCATGTCCTATGCTCAAATGGCCTGTCCCCAACATTCAACAATGTCTTATCCTTCTCAAATGATTAAACCACAATTCAGCTCAAGTGGGTATTATTATGCAAATGGACCTGCTAATCACCACGCAGTATACAATCCAAATTCGGTTCCAATTGCACAGCTGATTGAGGTCGAACCTCAAAATAATTATAATATGGTTGACAGACCATGTCATTCCAGAAGCACACAGAGGTCACAAAACGTCGGAGACATGTACGTTAATTATAATGGAGTAGATTTAATGTGCAGAGAAAATAGAGATTCTGATAAGACTGACTCTCAGTTTGAGGATTGGGATTATGTTTATAAAACTTTGGAAACCCAAGGTTATAATAAAGACTTAGGTGAAAGAGGTGATGTTTTAACTCTTGGTTTGGATGGAAGGAATAAAAGTTCTGATAAGAAGAAGAAAGAAAAAGAGCCAAAGAAATCCAAACTACCAAGCTTGGAGACCTCCATGAATAATTTAACTATTTCGAACAGGTCTAAACAACAAACAACCTTTGATAAAACAAATAAGCAGAGAAAAATGTCTGATTCTAAATCACAGGTAGACGTTTCCCCTGCCAGCTCATATGATAATCTATCCCCAAATGATAAAAAACAGTCTGGCAGAATTTCAAAAAACTCTATTCCTAAAACTAAAATGGACAATTCAGATAAGAATACATTAACCAGACAAACTGTCAAAGTATTTAAAAAAGAAGATAAGTCAAAACCAGAGAGCTCTGATTGGGAATGTAAGGCTTGCACATTTTTAAATAAGAGCACAAGAAATATTTGTAAGATGTGTAGTAAGTCTAGATGTAATATAGAAGAGGAAATTGAAGTGGGTGGACCCGAATGTGAAAAATGCACTTTGGTGAATACCAAAGATGCTAAAACATGTCAGGCTTGTGGGGAAAGTTTGGAAAATTCACCCACTAGAGTCTGAAATCCTTACGATACTCTTTAAAAGTGACATATAACTCTGAATTTATAGCTTTAACTTTGCAAAGTATAAATACATATATGCGAAAAATCAATTCAAAGATAATTATGATCTTATTAAAAGTATATGTAAAAGAGTCCCAAACCTGTGAGAAGGGCTTGTAATGGAGGCTGTGATATGGAGCTAAACTTAACCGCTTTGGTCATCAACTATTCTTTATAGCAGAAACAATTATTTGGAAATGTTTCTTCTTATAAAAATTAAAGTATGGGTTTATAATTAGTGCAATTATTATGTTGAATACCTGTTCAAAAGTGTGGAAGAGAAAACATTTGAAATATCCAATCGATTATACTACCTGATTATTGTTGAACAGTTATTTCTGTTGAAATAATTTAAAATATTGTAATAATTTATAATTGTTTTCACATGGCATGCGTTTCATATGGTATTAATGAATTGTTCATGAAAATCATGGAAATAATGTGAAAATTTTCTGCTATTTTAGAGATTAACTGCAAATTATAATGTTTGGCTCAGTATGTGGAAGGAAAAAATAATTTTTATGAGATGCTATCCAAAGAAACTGATTTATCGAATTTGCTTGATTTTGCTTTTGAATTTAGGAATGCTTTCTTTGAATTAACCTCAAAATAGCACTTAAAATGAAACTAAAGAAAATAGTTTCGAATATTTAAACTAGAGTCATATTTATATGAAACAATTCATAATATATAAATTATGTGTCATCATACTATTATCAAAAGAAGCATAAAAATGTTAGTTAACTAGTCTGTGTGATTTTTTTCTCTATTCAAGATTGAGTTTGATTAAATGAAAATTTGCAACTTAGCTTTTTATTTCACTTAAAATGAAATCAGTTGTGTTTTGCTTTATATTTAAGAATTAATATAAACAAATTTATTATCTAACATTTTGTCTTCCTTCATAAGACTTATCCCAGAAGTTGATTCTTGTTTTCACAGAACATATTATGATCTTCCATCTGAATAGTATTATTTTAAACATGTATCTGAATTAAAATAGATGGATATCAGCATCTTTCAACTATTCAAAACCTCTTTTATTACAACTTTACCTTTAATTTTCCTCTTACTTTTCCAACTTCAAGAAAGTAGAGTTATGTGAAAAAGTTCTTAAATAAATCATAAAAACCGTAAAACATAAGTAAGAAATCGTATTAAGCTTTTATTTTAAAGGACACCAATTATCACACAAGGAGTAAGTTAATTAATCTAGGATATTTTCACCATAAGGAAGAAAAAGCAACGACAAAATCAAATCCTGTGCTGCATTAAAAATCACTGATATTATACTTCTTGAATCTTTTCTGACATCAGAAACTTGAAGTAAAACTCTTGATGAGTAATTCGTACAGACTTACGAGCTCGTTCACACTCTTTGCCTTTGCAATAAATGATGCGTCGCTCACAAATAATAACAGCTTATGAACCTTGATGCGTTCAAGAAAATCATTAATGAAAATTAGCGTCACCAGGACAGAACGCTGCTCAACCCCAAGTCCCAATTCATATTTTGAAGAGCATACAGTGTGGCCCAACGAAAACTTAACACCTCGATTTTCCGGCTTTAAAATGAAAAAGTGAAGTCAATTTCTGACTCGAGGGGAAACAACTTTTCCGCTCTTCGCATCCCCGTAACTACAATCCCCTAATGGGGGTGAGTACAACCCCTTGATTTTGAATAGAAATGAGGTGTGTTGCGATCCTCATTTTGAATATCCAATCGAGTACTAACTGATTCTGAAATTTCGCTTCAAACTTTCCATCGATAACGAAATGACAGGTGAAATAGTAAAAGGGTACTTACTTTTGTGATTAGTTTATTAAATGCTGGAAATGGGCACTATTCACTTCCATGCAGTAATGTCAATTTTGCTGAAAACGTTCACGTACGTTACTGGAGATTTCTGGTGTAATTTGACAGCATTCATTAATGATCCGAGTTCGAAAATCATCCATTGACTCAGGCTGGATAGCGTAAATCTTGGATTTCAGGTGACCTCATACAAAAAAGTTCAGTGGAGCCAGATCAGGTGATCTGGGTGGTCACTCAATTTGTCCCCTTCTTCCAATCCAGGCGTGAGGAAAATTTTCATCTAAGAACTGACGCACCAGTTGAACGAAATGAGGTGGTGCGCCATTTTGTTGGAAAATGATCGTTTGATGGTCTTCTGCATTCTCCAATACTTGCACGATGGCTGGAAAAATAGCGTCCTCCAATAGATCTAAATAAATTTTGCCAGTGAGATTACCGGGCATAAAAAAGAGCCGATTATGGGATTTCCATAAATACCCACTCAAACATTTAATTTTTGGGACGCTGAGTATGCACTATCTTGGATTTTCATCTGAACAATACCGACAGTTATGCCGGTTTACAATGCTGTTAAGGTAAAATGAATACTCGTCCGAAAAACAGATATCGAACATGTTGTTTTGATTACCGTTAATCATTTCACTGACCACTTGACAGAACTGGAGTCGGCGATCGGAATCATCCTCATTCAGTTCCTGAACCAATCGTATCTTACAAGGATAGAATTTATGTTGTTTCAGGATTCTCACCTAAGACAGCCACGTCCCTCGCTTCGTCTCTTTCATGCACCCTCTTTTTGTTTCCGACTGAATTAAAAGTTAAGGATGAGCAGGCTTCCCCAAGGTTTCCAGGCATCTCTGGTCATTATAAAAGACCGAAGCCACGAGGATCTAGCCAGACACGCAGATCATATCGCTGAGGTTTCCCGAACACCAGTTCCACAGGTAGCAGAGATGACCTCAACCGCGATCGAAGCTTTGAATCAAGAAGTAGCCGCTCTGTGTGCTGAGGTAGCGGTGCTTAACAAGAGACATGGACGGAACCTACAACAACGATCACAATATGGGACAAGCGACTACAACAGGGAGAAAAGAAAGGACTTCTGCTGGTACCATTGGAAGTTTGGGGACAATTCGACGAGGTGCCGAGAGCCGTGCAACTACTACAAACAGGGAAACGAGAAGGGTGGTCATTAATGGCAACCAGTGATCCCAGTCCATCACCACGCCGTCGATTCTTAACCGACCGTGAATCAAAGACCCAGTCATAGATCAACAAGACTATATTATTGTTAATCTATGGACCCAGTTCCTGATAAACACTGATGCGGACCTATGCGTGTTCCCCCGCAGTGCAACTCAGGGTAGACGAGTCAGCAGCCAATGGAACCGCCATCGCGCGACGTACGGCACTATCACCTTGATGCTCAACTTGGGTCTACAGCATGCCTTCGCTTGGACATTCGTCATCGCCGATGTTTCTAAGCCAATCATTGGAGTAGACTTCGCCATTACAACCTCATCGTGGACGTTAGAAACCGACGGCTCCTGGACGGAACCACCCAACTCACCACGCGAGGACAGGTGACAGAGTGTGATCTAGATTGTCTTACAGCCACTTATTAATGTTGTAGTGTTGCTTGTTTTTATGTCCTCATTGTTATTTATTTGTTATTGTTTATATTTTGTGTTTCTAATAAAGTTTATTGTTGGGTGATTGAAAGCTGTAAGTAGTGCACTTCTTTCACAATAGCACCCATAATATAATTTAAAATGTGATTGTTTATCGTGAATAAACTCATTTTTACACGGCAGGACTTTACGGGTAAGAGTTGGAGATCCTCAGGTGATGCCCAAGTGACCAGCGGTATACCTCAGGCTACGGTCATCGGTCCCATTTTGTTCCTCTTGTTTACATCAGATCTTCCTCCTCATATAAAATCGAGCTGTACAATAAAAATCCCAAAATCAATTCTTTCATTGAGAAGAGATTGCAAAAGTGTTGACTAGCACTGTGATTTGGGAGTTACAGTTACCTCAAATTTATCCTGGTCCTGCCATATTGCAAATAGTTGCAGTAGAGCTAAGCAATTATGCTATTCTTTATATAAATCGTTCCATTTTAAGGTTAAACATCAATACAGTCTACAAAATTTACCGTAATTAATTATTGCGACTAATAATATGCTTGTTTAAAAATACTGGATTGATACGCAAAAAACAGCGGTAAACAAACCGTGGTATGATACAATTACAAATTACAAATAATTTAAGAAGACGGATATGAAGACTGTTCTTTCCTTTGTTGCGGCTATTCTGTAAAAAAAATATTTTTTTGATTATTTTCCTGATTTTTGTCAAACTTTTATTCTAATGAATATTCGTTTTGCGAGATTTTCTGATTTCTGCTTGGAAAAACTCATAATCAGCATTTATCGGTAGATAAAAGAGTTCTTTATACCTATGTGGGTCCAACGTTATTATTGTTTTAAGACTATTTTTGGCTTGCAATTCAGAAAATACGGATACCTAGACGAAATGATACGCCCTTGATACAGCACGCAAAAGTCAGATATTTCTCAGAGATTCGCGACCCGATCGATTCCCTTTAAAGTGAAAATTGAGGATTGAACTTCGAAATAATTCTCGAAAAGTCATTAACGTCCTTGGATGAACTTTCACGATGTATTTTTATCACGCTGGATTCAAATTCTTACCGCTATGTTTAGGATAAGTAGTTTTTGATTCATAAAACGCCTCCCAAATTTTGTAGAAAATTTACCAGACTTTTAGTACTGATTCATTAAAATTTAGTTATAAGTCATAAGTTGCCGTCTCATACTGCATTCGTGTCGTTTGTTTGGAAGTACATGACTAACATAGCGTTTCATATAATTTTAGATATGAGGTGATGTTTATTTACTGTTTACGTAGTTCATACCACTTTCTAACTTGTAACGGGAAGTGGAGCCTTGGAGCCTCGTGCGACTGTTATCATCCGATTTATACGAGCTCTGATTGGCTAAATTTGTGGGATGGAGCTGTGATGTAAATATTTTGGCAACTGGAATATTAAAACAAACAGAAAATTCGATCAACGACGCAAATAAAGGATTATACACTACCCTTTGTATGATTTACGTCATGTCACAACAATTAATTCCAATATAGAATCGCTGTTTACTGTATGTTTTACGCATTTTTTAAATAGTCCAACAAACTAACACAACATGTTTTTGTTTATGATCAAGCTTACATCCCCGCGCTATAAACGACAGAGCTCAGTTGCAATCTAAAGATTAAATTCACAACACACAATTAAAATAGTGCTAACTCATTTTTCGCAAAAGTTGCGGTGAAATATATATATAGTGATATTATTGATTGATTGGTTTCGTTTTGATAACAAAGGAGGGAAACATTATACTCGGTTAATTTATTCTGATAAGGCGTTGAACAGGATGTCTTTCAGCAAAAATATCAAACATTACAGGATATTATTATGTTATAATCGAAGGTGAGTGAAGTACAATAGTTAAATTATTTATGTGAATTATTAAACGTAGCCGATAATGTTCAAATACTTTATGAATTTAATTTATGCTGCCATCGAATTGGTCATATTAATATTTATTTTCCCGATATTTTATATTCATTGGTAGGTATTATATAATTTCATAAGCTTGATTCAAAAATTATAATTGAACTGCAAAAAACCTTTACATTGATCAAAAAACATCTAATCAATAAAACAAATCTTTCGTTACTTCATTTAGACGTTTGCCTTAAGAATATTTCTCGTGATTTTCTGTAATCTCTTATTGCATCAATTTGAATTTTTTATTGATCATTCCTATTTAGTTCAAATATTACAAAAACGGTAGTTAAAATGATAGAGTTTCAGTTGAAGGTTAACATTACATGACATAAATAAATTCCTCTGACAATTTAATTATTTTAAATTGATATTTAAAACGAGAGTACAAATTCCAATAGAGGATATTTCATTTTAGGCGATTGATAGGCTTTTTATCTTTTTACATTTCATTATAGCAAAAAGATGTACTTGAATTCAGTGAGTATATTTTCTATAAATAACCTTTTCTTGTTCTGGAATATTCCGGATGACTTCTACACCAGCTTATGTATTTTACCAAACAGTGTCATTATCAAATTTGCACTTTACTGTATATATTTTCCAATATATATGTTGAGCTGCACCTTTAAACTTTGGTAGATTGAAAACCTATTAGGAAGGTATAATTTGGTACAAAATCCCTCTCAATTTTGGTTTCAAAAATAACCATCTAATCTTACTTGTTTATACTGACACTGTTTATTATTATAGGTCATTAACAAGTGGGAGTACAAACAGTTTAGACACAGAGAAAATGCATCAAGCAAATGCTAAAAACCTAGTCATAACACAATCAAAACTGATAAGGCAACTGAAAAAATATTTTTCTAAAATTCCTGAAAGCGAATTATTGGATAATGCTTTAAACAAAGAATTTGCACAGTTTCTACAAAAAATTCAGCCAAAAATATATGGTAGTGAACTTGTAAGGTTTTTCAAGCAGTCAATGGTGATAGAAAATACAAAGACACAAAAAAAAGAAATCAAAGAATCAATACCTCTTTCAATACCAGACATTCTGGGAACTCTGAAAATTAAAATGAACTCTACAGAAGTGCCGAAAATGAAAGAAGCTGTACCTAAGTGGTTGATAAAACCTGTTATTTCAAAGGTAGGTACATATTTTTGGAAATCTCCACTTATTTGAACTAAAGTGAATCAGAGATGAAATTAAAAAAAAAAACAAATCTGGTAATTTGGCATAAATGTTTATTTTTTCCAAAATATTACCATAGTAAGTATTTTCCATTTTTTTATCTCTAGAATTATGTCCTGAAATATATTAACATTAAATCTGGACACATTGTATATAGGAACTGATTCATAATATTACCAAAACATTAAGTAATGAATGAAGTTTGAAAAGTTTCCAATCATAATTTCACATATTATTTTCAGGAATCAGTTGCTTCGAGAACTGAGTATCTACTGTCTGCAATTAAAACTGCAAAAAATGATGATTATAGATTGTCTAAAATTGATGAATTTTGTGAGCACCTGAAGCGTTATGGAGATGCTAGGCATATAGCAGTTAAGGTGAGAAGAAAATTAATGAGGACTTGTTCAAACCTTATATTAAAGACTTTTGTGTGTACTTCTAGCTTCAGATTTTTATCATCTTACATGTAACATTGATAATATAATATGGTTAATGTCTAAATTTGGCAGAATTAAAGAAAACATATTATTTAAATCAAATTTTATGGAAAAAGTATTTATTATAGAATATTAATTTTCTAGGAAGGTGGCATCAGATCATTGTTGAAAATACGTTACAAAGAATCTAATAGCCCAGAAGTTATAGGTGCTCTTAAAGAAGCATTAAGCCTTTTAGGTCATAGTGATCAGGTTGAAGGAAAAGGGTTAAGAATATTATCAATAGATGGCGGTGGAACTAGAGGTTTATTAGCCATTCAAATGCTTAAAAAGTTAGAAGAATCAGCTGGTAGGCCTATTTTAGACATGTTTGATATGGTTTGTGGTGTCAGTACAGGTGCTATCATTGCTAGTTTATTAGGTTAGTATTCTATTTTTCATTTGAATCCGTGTCTTCTGAACTCCATATTTTAAAAAAATTTTCCACTTATTCCCAAGCAATCCTCTGAATGTTATAACATAACACATAAAAGGTGTTTTTAAAGCTCAGCTTTTATTAACAAAGATACTGAATCATTTCACAAAAGCTGTCATATATAAAAGTTATAAAACGTTAGAAACTGCAGAACAAAAACAAACGCAAGGTATTAACAATCTATCTGGATAAGTTTCACCATCTGTTGAAAAAAAGATGCACCTTCAAAAACATCTCATAGTTATTTATAGTTGGTACTTTGAATTTCAGTTGTTCAGAAGAAAACAGTACATGAAATTGAAGAAATATATGAAAGAATAGGAACTCAAATATTTACCCAACATCCCATTAAAGGCACAAGTAACCTAGTTTGGAATCATTCCTATTATGATACCGCCCTGTGGGAGGAACTCTTAAAAGAAACAATTGGAACAGAAACTCTGATTAGTACTCAAAGGAAATCTAAAACTCCTAAAGTAGGTGTTATACTCGGAGTGTTTTATAAGTTTTTTACATTGAATAAATTTATAGTTTATGGCTGTATCTGCTGTTATGAATAAATCACGATTATCCGCTTACGTGTTTAGAAACTATAATTTGCCTTGTAAAGTACAAAGCCAGTACTTTGGAGGTTCTAATCATAAAGTTTGGGAAGCTGTGAGGGCTTCTGCTGCCGCACCAACATACTTTGAAGAATTTAAATTAGGAAGCATGTTACACCAGGTATCTTACTTTTGGGTTATGATTTCTAAAGTAATTGAGCTAAATGAATGATTTTATTTTAGGATGGAGGTATCTTGGTGAATAATCCAACAGCTGTTGCAATACATGAAGCCAAGTTATTATGGCCTCATACTCCATTACAGTGCGTTGTATCTTTTGGTACAGGACGGACTGAACTGAATCCCATAGAGCCAGATGTAGAATCAGAAGCAGTAAGTGCATCTTCCTGGAAAAGCAAATTTTTGGCAGTCATTGATAGTGCTACTGATACAGAAGGTAAATCAATTAATTTAATTGCAAAAATTACTCTTCTAGGTTATGTTAACCCTCAAAAACATCAGAATTTTTGTTAATACATCTTGGCAACCTAATGTAAAATGTTAAAGCAACATAATTGAATTAAACTTCAATCAAGTCTTCTACTGCTTGGTGAGAATACATTTTTCACTTCTGTTAGAGGATATTCCACTACAACACGATTGTGCGCCTGTACACACGACATTACAACACGATATTTTGAACCGCCATTTTCCTAATAAATAAATTGGATGTAGAGGACCAACACAGTCTCCAGATCTGACATCAGGTTTTTGCCTGTCTTATTTCTATTCTGTTGCTACAACATTATATTGCAGAAATGTATTAACGAAAGTGATGTTTTTGAGAGTTAACAAAACATAGAAGGTTCTTTGTTTTTAATATATCTACTAACTTTTAGTGTTGTATTTGTGTTTGTTCAGATCAAATGGAAAATTCATAGTAGGACTTTTTCTTTTGAATATTCCTCAAAAATGACTGTTTTCAGGATTTTGGTATTATTTATTTTATTTTCAATTGTATAAAACATATCCGACCTCTGGGGAAGTGAACATGTGTATAATATCAACAAAATGAACAAAAGATAATTTTTTATATTTAATTTCACAAAACTTCACTACTGTAGATTGAGTTGTCAGAAATAAATAGTTAATTAATCAATTCTTTGATTTGACAAAAAATTTTGTTTGCACTACTGGCTTAGTAAAAGTTTTTAGGCTGAACTCCTGCGCATATAACAGCAATACTCATGTCGTGGGATAAAATAACATATATGTCACACAAATAGCCATATTATGTTTTTTATATCAGTTGTATATGTTTTCTAGGAGTACACTCAATGTTGTCAGATCTTCTGCCACCAAGAACTTATTACAGATTCAACCCCTACGTTACAGAGATGTTGGCAATTTCGGAAATTTGTCCTGAAAAAATGAGCCAACTAAAAAGAGAAGCACTTATGTACTTAAGAAGAAATGAAGATAAATTCCAAGAAGTTGCAGATACTTTGAATATCAAGAAAAGTCCAGTGCAAAAAATGCAAGATTATGTGAATCTTCAATTGGAAATTAATGGTTTAATTTCTTCTAAGTATTGATTATTATATTGTTTAATATTAAAAAAAATGACATGGCTGTGTAAGATAATGACTATTATCATATTTATTAAAGTGAGAAATATTTTTAATAATACGAATTTGTTATTTGTACTTATATCAGAATGTTTTTAATTATATTAATTACATTTTTGTTAGTAAATGTGTTTTTTTTCAAAAATATCATACCTCGAGGTTGAGTTTCAGAAAAAGATTGACAACATTTTATTTAACCTTTTTTGCCCCAAATTAAGACAATGATATTTTTTTAACTAGTTTTTATGGTAAAAAGACATAAATTGATGAAGAAATACTAAATAAAAGTAACCAATGTCTTTTGGAAAAAAATGGTACTAACTTAAGGTCATTGGGCAATCATTTCATGTAGAAAAGTCTAAAACAATTTTTTATATTTTTCAGTATGGCCTAAAACTATACATTGAACATTGCGATCTAGTTCTGTGTGGTTACTTTTTTGTGCTGCATAATGCTCAATGTCGTGAGATACCATGTTGTGACATATGTTCAGCTACAATTATTCTTGTTTGTATAAGTACATGTTACTTGAAATCACTTGTTACTGGTTCCACACTCTTCCTACCCGAATTTCTCAAAATTTTGACTTCAGTAAAGCCTCGTGATAAAGCCAGTACGAACTCAATCATTTTCATTACGCGCCCTTCGCGCCTCTTGCCGACTATAATGATTGTGTTCACTAAGAGTATATCTGCATTGTTTAGTGTTCACTTTCACTTTTGAATAATCTGTCAAATTATTGGTAACACATACTCTCCAAATCCTTATATGAAAATTTTCTTCCTATAAATAAAAAATTTGCCCTCTATAAAACCAGTTACTTAAAATCATTCTGATTCATGACTGAATAAACTTTGTGTTTTATGTTCTATTGACTGTTCATTAATATATTGCAAATTATTTACTTATCAAACACTATATACGTATTGATTTCGAACAAAAACTATAACTTTAGTGGAATAATCTGCATTTACATTTAAGGATAACGCTTCGATTACTTTCATGCGTCGATAAGTAAACTTATTTCTCCATCTAAAGCAGTTATATGCAACACACCAAACAGGTACTTACCCAGGGTATTCACTGGAATGCTGTATCAATATCATTATATTACAGTTATTTAAAAGAGTGGTTTCAGCGCAAAACCGCTGGGGCTGAAAGTTCATTATCTATATACCTTAGGGTTGCTTTAGAATAGTTGAACCATTGAAACATCGTGTTGGTTGTTATTTGAGGAGATATATTAAAACGAAAATGCAGAAAAGAAGGCACTTTAATTTGAAAAACAAAAATTTGAATTCTCTAAACACTTTGTACAAATTGTCCTTCGTTTCTTCATTTATGAAAATATGACTGCTTATTCAGAGATAATAGTTTCATTTCAATTTTGATATTCAGTAAGAAATGTTTTCATTTAGATTTAGGGTAATTGATGTTTTTTCGTTTTAACCCTGATCAAAAAATAATTCCATGTAGTTCAACAACTTTAGATGAAATTCGAACAACTTAGTGACTAGGTAGCAATACCTTAGTGGTGATAGTGTGGCAATACCACTTAAGTGATATTCTTAGAGTATTAAACATTTATCACTCTGTATTGCATATAGTGGCAGCAGTGCAGGTTATAATGACAGCGATGTCAAAACGACGAAGCAACAGCTGATATCTCTCAAAATATTTGTTTTTGTTTTCTTTCTAGAAATGAAGGTTTCGTCGTTTCAAGGAAGTTACTGTTGCTTTGTTTTCAGAATTAGTATTGAAATCTAAAACAATGGTTTTTTATTATTGAATTTATAGGCGAATAATTTCTTGAAAATTTTGATCAAAATGTCATTCAATCATGAAAAAATCTTAAATGTATTGAAGACATCCCTGTATAAAATTGCAAAGAAGGAAATACTTTTAAATCTCATAAGAAAAGATTTGTCACAATATATTGAAAAGCTTTCCTTACTAAGATATCCAAACACTTTTAACCAGAATTTGAAATTATCCGCACCAACTCACTGCTCTACATTTCCAAAAAAAATTGTATTGGACTCAAGTGATATACACCCTACTCCAAAAACTGACAATGATGCAGTAAATATTTACCAGGAAGTATTGAGTACCTCTCAGTGGAAAACCGAAATTTCCAAGGTGGCTTGATGAGTACTATTTTTATCTTTGAAATATTATATGTTATATTTTCAGCCTCTAATAAAATCGCAGATAACACATATTCTTGCATCAATAGAAGATGCTCAAACAGACTCTTCTTTTCAAGCTCGGGTTGGAGCTTTCGTGTCATTCATTCATAATGTACCTGGTGCACGTATTATTTCAGTGAAGGTAATTTATATTCAGAAACAATTCAAATAATTTCGTTAAAATATATATTCTACTGGCAGGAGGGAGCACTGAGAATATTATTGAATGCTCGAAAGCGATTTAAGGATAAAGATCTTGGAGCTATTCGTGAGGCTTTGGCACTATTAGGTTATACAGATCCAGTACCAGGACGAGGAATACGAATTCTGACCATAGACGGTGGGGGAATAAGGGGATTATTGGTATTAGAGATGCTGAGGAAGCTTGAAGAGTTAACCGGAAAAAGAACATATGAGTTATTTGATTTCATTTGTGGTACAAGCACAGGAGCTATTCTATCATTTTCAATGGGTGAGCAAATAAAGTAATAGATTTATTCACATTTTTAGTTGAATAAGATACAACATACAAATACTCTGTTATTAAAATATTCTTTCTCTCAAAAAATATATTCTGTCTAGCATTTTGGATGGATTCAAATAATGTTTTGTAAAAATACTCAATGATGGACTAGATTTAACTGTATTTGGTAATCTATTGTATGCAGCAAAGTCTTTAAAAAACGAAGAATTCATGGCACATCTGCATAATGCAAATTTGCATTATTTCTTGTGGCATATTTGTGAATTTCCAAAAAAAAAATTAATAAATTTACAAAAGTAAAGATATATTTATTACATTGATATGCACTGCCTCTGTCCCTTTTTTTTATATTCTCTAAACCAGGTCCACAGTAACAGATAACATGTATTACTCTATCTCTTTGCTCTTTCATCATTTCGATAATTTTCACTTTATTAGAATAACATAACAATAAACTCTTGATACCAATATCAGTTTAAAAGAGATGAATTTCTTTATGCATAGGCATTCTGCATAAGTCACTAGATGAGATAGCCGAAGGATACCTCAAAATAAGCAATGAAGTATTCAAGCAGTCGCCATTATGGGGAACTGGAAACCTTGTATGGACGCAATCGTATTACAGTACACCTCTGTGGGAGAAAAACCTCAAAACTTATCTTGGCAATTTCAGATTGATGGAAACAGCTCGTGATCCTTTGTGTCCAAAGGTAAGTGGTAAGTAACAGATAAACGTTTTACTTTGTACATAATAAAATATTAATATAAGTGATTTTTGTAGCTTTGCGCCGTATCAGCTGTTGTGAATCAATCTCAGCTGTCGGCGTATCTGTTTAGAAATTACTCCTTGCCATGGAAAGTACACTCTGAGTATTTAGGAAGCAGTAATCATAGAGTGTGGGAGGCAGCTAGAGCATCTGCCGCTGCACCAACTTATTTCGAAGAATTTAAGTTGGGAGATTATATCCATCAAGTAAGTGCATAAGAATCTTTTTATTCTTGATATTTGGTCATGAGTGGTTTACATATGCCTACGAAAAAAATTTTTTTTTGATGCTATGAATTTTAAAACTCGTCTGCGCTATACTTGAAGAGCTATATCTAAATATGAAATAAGTTCTACACTTTTAGTTTCATTAACTTATCTTTTAATGGTTTTTTGATCAAAGATTATTCAAGTATGGATGATCTGAAATTATTTTATGCTGCACGATCAAGCTATGCCATTGATTGCAATAAAATCCTAATTATCTCTCTAGTCATAAAACATTCAAAATTACAGACAGGGCTGAAATAAATGACTCTAAAATTCCAATTTAAAAGTTATAAATTTAATGTGGAGGTATATTTTTAGCCCACTGTAAATTTATTGTTATTCTGGCATTTATATAGGTACTAAAGTGATTTTAAAGCCCTTTTAATAAATAACTGAAGCTGCCACTTGACCGCTGACGGTTCCATTAGGTTACTGAGATACCTGAGATACAGAACCATTAGGTTACTGAGATATCGCCGCACGAGATAGATCAAAGTTGTGTTTTGTTTTTGAAAAGATATAAAAGAAGTTCAAGACCCTGTTAAAGTAGAAGAAGTTGTGTAAATAGTTCTTATGTGTTGTGTTACATATGTGCAGAATATACGTTAAAGGAAAACAGAAAATCTGTTAGTGACTTTATAAAGAGAGCTTATCTTAGATATTTTGATGTTAAACTTGGTCATCAGGATAAAACTTGGGCTCCTCATTTGGTCTATGAAACTTGTAAGGAACATTTAGTGCAGTGAAGTACTGGAAAGAGAAGGCTCTAAGTTTTGATGTATCGATTTTTGGAGAAAATCCCAAAACCATTTCAATGATTATTTTTTTGCCTAATAAATATTAAAGGAATTAATCGAAATAATCATAGCTAGCAAACTTATCCTGATTTAGTAAGATGTAAGATGATACCCCTCAGAGGAAGTTCCGATCCCAATATTTCACCAGGCACCAGAGCTCTTTGACGACAAATATTGTCCCCCTAACCTACCTTCTAATATTAACGAAGATGACAGTGATTAAGAAGGGATCATCATTTCCCCAATGTTTTAACCAGAATTAATTGAACGAATTCAAAGATCTCAACTTGCCAAAAGAAGTTTCTAAATTACTAGCTGACATATATTTCATTAAAATATCATGTCTGAAATTCGAGCACCTAGACAAAAACTAATGCCATTTTCGAATTGCATCTCAGTAGTCATCCACAGATTTTCAATAGCAAAAATTTGGAATATTTCAGATTATGAAGTCTTAAATAATTTAATTATAGACTGGTCCATACAGATATGTTGACTTGTATGTTATAGAAAAATAAGAATATTCATTGATCTATGTGCTGTACCTTGAGTGGTTACTGAGTGTGTTATATTTCAGTGTTTCCTCCTGAAATCTATGAGCAGCCTATGCTGTTCTCCCTGTATTCAAACTCAACAGAATTTTATTATTGTATCAATTAGTGGTGTTATTTCAGGATGGTGGAATATTGGCTAACAACCCGACCGCAATAGCAATTCATGAAGCCAAATTACTTTGGCCTAATTATCCTATTCAATGTGTTGTTTCTTTTGGCACTGGTAGAACAGTACCGTACAATAATAAAGAGAAGAACAAACCTCTTGATCCATCCATTAACACCTCTTGGAAAAATAAATTTCTGAAGATTGTGGATAGTGCTACAGATACAGAAGGTATTATTGGTTATCAGATAATTTTTTCAAAAAAATAATATAGTTTAGTTGCGACGTACGTAATTTTCAATCTAATTTAAATTCACATGATTTTATATCTCTCTTTGGGATTGATGAAGTATATTTCACCATTTTCAGGTATTCATACTATTTTGAATGATCTACTCCCAGATAATGTTTACTACAGATTCAACCCATATTTAAAGGAAATGATTAGTATGGTTGAAATAAACGAACAGAAATTGGAACAGCTGAAAAGAGATGCTTTGATGTACTTGAGGAGGAATGAAGATAAATTTATTGCTGCAGCCAAAGCATTGTCTGAACCAAAGAGCTATATGCAGAAGCAATCAGATTGGATAAGAACTAAGAGAGATTTGTATGGATTTTAAGGCGACTAATTTTTCCTACAGAATGTTTTTTATATCACAAAATAATATATAACTAGTATTAATTGTGTAATAATTAATATATCGTATCAATGTAATATATATTTGAAATGAATCTGAGTTATTTTATTATTCAGGTTTCATCACTCAAATCATACTGGCAATAAATACTACTTTATCTATTGTATCTCATTAAAATTTTACAAATTTTGTATTAAAATTTGTGTTAAGCGATTAAATCAGACTTATTGATGAAGGTAGTTGAATGTAATTCTGTCTGTTGGGTAAGTGGTAAGCACGATAACTTTGGAAAGAAATATATTACAGACTATGTAAAATAGGTTTTAATCTCAAATGAAAAGATTAAGTTTGTGCCTTGGCATAATCAGCATATTCAGTTCAAAAATATGCTCATTTAAAATTACGTAATATTCCAAAAGGGAAATCGAAACAAGTTTAAATTGATTAGTTCGTTATGAAATTATGATTTTATACTTTATTTTTATTATTATTTTATAGTGAGCCTGCGTCTGTCTACTCTACCACTTCGTCGGCACGGACTATTGGGGTTCACCTCACGGAACTATAGATTCGATCGATCTGAAATTTGGTGTTTGGGAGAAGAATAATAACGCCCATATTCATACGAAATTTCGTAAGGATCGTATGATTCTAAGTTTAAAAAAATAAATATTTTGTGAGTGGATCAGCGTTGACCGCTACTTTAACAATATAACTTCCAAATGGAAAGCGATATAGACTTGTATTTTCCGGGGTAGGCTTGATGTTTGAATATATTAGTCGAGTTCGTTATTGCGAAAAATCAGTCCAATTGTTTCGCAGTTATTCATATTTAAGCTTTCCTCCTATTTTTATTGATATTTTCCATACTACAATTACGATTGATCTAAAATTTAGGGTTTGAAAGGATGTTGACAACGCACATGATGATGTAAAATTTCATCAGAATTTTGTAATTAGAAGATTCAAAACAAAAATTCCGTAAGCGGCAAAGAAACCATAGCAACAATCCCACGATCGAGTTTAAAATTACCATTTAGATGTAAAATAACGACACAGAGGCTAATGCAAAATTTCGTAAGGATCGTGTAATTAGAAGATAAAAAAATATATATTTTGTGAGCAGAGTAGCGTTGAGTACCACCGAAACCATAGTAGCGCCAACAGTGTTACGATTGAGTTTAAATTTAGTATTTAGATGTAAAATAATGGCAAGAAGGCTAATAAAAATTGCGTCAGGATCCTGGGTGATATTAAAAATTGCGTAAAAGCTCCCAACTATGTACGTCAGTGCTTCTCATTGATTACGAAAATGACTTTACATCCATGAATTAACCATCAAAATATGTTTCTTTTAAAATAAAAATTGATCTGTCTCCGTGTTTTCCGGAAAATTTACTTCCATTGGAAAGAAGTAGGGTTAAGTTGAACTATTCTATGTGCGTCATACTGTATATTATATATTTTTGAACGCTTAGCTGAAACGGTTTTCTTTTTAGAATTACGTTCTTAACAGAATAATGATATATTGTCATGAGAATTCCTGATCAGTCCTATTTTAAAGCTACATGAACTTTCTTTCTGAATGATAACAAAATGGCGAATGCACTCGTTCAATATCGCAATAATTGTTGCCACTTTAAAGTGAATGCTAACTTACCTTAAGATTAAAAAAATATATATAAACCTGTATTCTGTCAATAATTTGTTTAAAAAGTAGCCAGGATAGTGGACAATTAAACATGTTACACTAAGCAAAGCAACAATGAATGTGGAGTCTTCTCTGCACTCAAGCTGGGATTCCCGAGATATTCGACAACACATAACAGAGCGTTCAAGAATGACCATTGCACCACCATATAGACGAAAGTAAACTAAATTAATTGAGAATTAATGTTTATTTTAAAAATTTTAAAAAAGGTTAATGGTATTGATGTACCTCTACTTAATGGTATATTGTGCCTTCCTCTCTTGAGCTGATCGAGATATATTTCGAGCTTCAGCTCCCCATCCAATTCTAGAGTTCTAAGGAACCCCAGTGTCTGAGACAACTTCAAGAAGGGTATATCTGTTTTTTTTCATCGTCTTCGATTTTATGACCTTGCACTCGTTACGTTGGCTTCCAATGGCGAGTCGTTCTGTCACAAAATATTTAGTTGTCTTATTTACTGAATCTACATTCGTAATTTTCGACTAAATCTGATCTCACTAAATTCTTTCTGAATTCTGGCGAAGCTGTGAGAATATTTAGCAGGTTTTTGTGCATCTTTGTCTTCTGAACTTTTCTTTGTAAGATCTCAGTCACAGAGAGGTTATGGTTCTACTAAGAGAGTTGTAGCCTCTTTTTGAGCAAATAATTAGACTCCCTGTATCTCCTGATTCCTGAGTTTCCAGGAATCCAAGAAAAGGTTATTCTGTTTGCCTAGTTCATAGAGTTCACTTAGGTACTCCCTCCGCCTATTGTGAAGCATGATGTTGGTGTAGAGTTGTGCTCAATATAATGTCAATCAGACTCTGCTTGTGACTATGCTACTATGTGTTTTACATCATGTTTTTAGCCTCAAAGAAGTTGACTTGCTGTTAAAATGAGCTTTTTCCGTAGTAGCCGATGTCTTTTCCTCTATATCAGCCTGGCTGTATAAACAAGGAAAATATTTTCATTTGAATATAGTGGAAATACTCATAGTAGTAAATTTTTAAGACTCATGGCGGTTGAAATGTGAGTATAGATTGGGTCATTGGGAATATGGTAATTTATGAGATTTTTCACCAAATAATACAAAATCAGATTTCAAAATATTTATATTTATATCTTACTAACTTTGAAGCTGCCATAACAATAAAAAAATACTTTTTAAATACAACGCCAGCTGTATTTGGTTCAACAATTTAATAAATATATTCTTTGCTACAGATAGTGAATTGCACATATAGACATTTAGTTTATGGATGAAAATATTGAATCCTTCAAATTTATTGGCACCTGTTCAAAATTTTGTTGACAACTTCTGCAATACTGACATCGGAATGTGAAAAGAGGCAATTTGCTTGTAAAAAACTATATTCCATTTGATTTCTAATTAAAATTTAAGAATTATTAGTTAAACTACATTAAAACCATGTCCGAAATAATTATGAAAATTAATTTTAAAAAACATCACTTTGATTTTGAGTTAATTTGAAACTTCGAAAAAAGACGATTAAATGGGAATATAATTTTTCAAATAAATTTTTCTTACTGATAAATTATCTAACAATATCAATAAATAAATTTTATACATATAAATCAGCTTAATTAAGATGATTAATGAATTAAATAGAAAAAAGTGATCAATGATGAAATACTTTAGCCAGCCGATGAAGCAATTCATCATTAAATAAGTAATGAAAATAAATATAAATTGATACATTTTCGTTTCGATGACGAAAAATTTCCATAAATAATACTCTGAAATGTGTGATGTTTTGATTTCCACCGAACTTTTCCAAATATAACAATTTCACATAATCCTTTCATTTTTTTTGCTCAGCGGAAACAATTTCTTTGATTAAGTCGTTTGTTTGTTACACCGGAATTCCTGAACGGTAATATCGGATTCTGTGTAAGGTTTCTCTGTACAGTCTTAGAGAAACAAGAAAGTAGCTCGATAAAAGATTCTGTCAAAATGTTTACTTATAATACATCAATTGCCTAAAGACAATTTATAGACTAGAATTATATAGGACCTCGGAGCATCGAACCATTTATTTTCCCAAGTATTCAATCATTTTTGAAAATTTGGGTAGCTCTTCTGAAAGAAGCAATGAGTCGACACACCCTTTGAAGATTCGAGTAGAAAAGCAGCGATTCCTGAAAAATAAAGAGAAAAATTATTATATATTGTAGTTCCTCATTTGGTTACTAGGGCTGATGCATGATTTTGCTTAGTCTATGACAGTACTTGACATTACATCTCAAAACAAAGAGGAAATAAGATTTTATCCGTACTTTTCTGAAGAGGCAAGATATTATTCATACCATTAAGAATAAATTTTGCTATTTGTTCTTAACTACAGATTTTCAGATAAAAACAGGAATGCAGATTAATATTTTTCAATACACATTGAATTGAAGGAGGATTGACTAAATTTTGTATACAAAAAGTAAATTTTTAGTAGTTTTCTAAAATAAAAAATGAAAAGTAAATTAAAACTAAAAATGTATTTTTGAAATAAAAAATAAGGTGATTAGATCATTTTAGGAAACTCCACATTCTGTAAATTGAATATCAAATAATAAATTTTTTTTTCTCAATATCTTCTCGAATTCTCCATGAAAAAGAATATCTCAGTATTAAAGTTATGGAGTAATTCACATTCAATTTTTGAGATGTAACATGCAATACTTATTAATAGTGTGAAAAATGGGAAAAGATTTTTACTTATCACCCTAATAATCTAGAAGAAGGAATAATATTAGCAGAAGGATATTAGTACATGGATAATTATTATACCAATAGCAGCTAAAATACAGTTTAATTTAGAGTGCCATTATTCAAAATTGTCCATAGTTTGAATTCTTTTTATTTTTTTTTTGGAAAATACACCATGTTCTTGTGAGTCTTTCATAGTTACAATAAAAAGTAATCCTAGTTAGTAAGTCTAGACAAAACGTACAAGCTATTATGTTTTTATAAAATTTGGAAGGGTACAAAAATAAGTGAAAAAATTTTGGAATGAACCAAGAAAAAGACAAACATTCATTAAAAGAATTGGAATCATTTTTAGCATTGTCCAGGCAATGAATAAGAATAAATTAAATAATTTATCTTATATCTCTGATTTACTCAATTCGCGAATTCTTATCGCGAAACACATTTGATAACAGTGATATTGATTACAACGAATCAGCTTGAAAATATAAAAGATATCTGAAAGTCAATTATAATTATTTTATTACTAATCTGTTCTAAGTGCAATTAAATAATAAATATTTCATGATAATTCATAGAGTTTTTCCTACCCTTTTTTTATTATTATATCCAAATAAGATTTTTGAAAACGACCTTAAAATATAAATGTTAGAGAGCATCTACAAATAGGTATTGTATATCTATATAAGTATCGAAAAAATATGAAATTACTTCAAAGATACATATCGGTTGAATGAATAGTTTGTAATTGTAAATATAAAAGTTGAAATCAATTATATTTAAAGCTATATGTTATATTTTTGACATTTCAGTAGTTTCTGCTTTGATTTAGTTTTATTGGATTTTTCATAATTTTTGTGTACGTTTTATATATTAATTGAAAATGTGAAAAGAATTGAATATTCAGAAGTAGTAATAGTAACTTTAGAGATGCTCCTCAAAGTTCATACCATTGAGTATTGAATACTCTTTTATCATGAATGGTTACTAAATGTATATGTTATATGATTCGATCAAACTGTAATGGTTGTTTCATAAAGGCGGTTCTACCTTATTATGAATTCATTATAGATTGATCTTTTATGGTTTAATTGTGTTAATAAAGTATTATACCTATGCATAGAGGGTTAGTGTATGTTAGTGAAGTAAGGGTGTGTTTGTGTACCTAAACCCCTGGATCTGCCCCGTGTAATTGTTTTATCCATGTCTGAATTTGTTGCAATTCATCAGAAAGTTGGAGTGTGTCAAGGCAACCCTTGAAGTAATCTGTCGTGAAACAGTTTTTCCTGAAATAGAAATGTTTAATAAAATAACATAAAAATAAAAAATATATACCATTGTTAAATGTAACCTAATTTCTACATTTTATAATTTAGAAATTGGAGTTTATGGAATCTTTTCATAGCAGAACTCAGCAATAAGTTTCTTCAAATAATACATTTTTATGATATCATATGCAATGAAGTCATGGAAACTGCATATGTTGAAACCGTACAAAATAAAGATATCTTGAATATCATAATGTTAAGGTATAAATATTTTTCTTCTTTTGGCTTTAAATTAATTGATATTCTGTTCAAAATTAGAGATTAGACTTAATTTTTTCCAACACAAGGTGAGCAAAATCGAGACTGAATCATAACCAATTAACTAAAGTGTTTTTATTATTACGTACGTTATCCAGAGTCATGTTCGCGCATTTAAAAGGCGAGTGTATTGACGATTTTATGGATGCCGAGAAATGATACCTCTAAACGCCGATCTGAAACAGGTGGTAGCTCGATGGCGTAAGGTAGCTGCGGATAATGGAGAAAAATAATCAACCATTTAATACGGAATGATCTTACATAAGGTGAGAGAGGCTGAAACGACATAATGTCGATAATTTCGTCGTAATAACAATTTGGATCGGTGGCCGTTATCGTTTTTCCGCATTGTTACGTTGCCTTTATATTTTTATTCGGGAAACGGAACTGAACGTTATCGGGGAGAGTTCGAGCCCGATCGTGAGAAAATTGGAAATGAAGCGTCGGTATCTCTGCCTCATCATGTCCTGTGACTCAGCGCCCGGGAATGTCTCATCTTTGCCACTCGCTGAAACCGCCCGCGAGATTCAGTTCCCAACTCGGCCAGTGACGGACTCTAGAACTTTCTTTCCACCCACCGACTTTGCTGACTATGAAAACAAACCAAACGTCGCTTAAAACGTGCTTTTTATTTTGACGCCTTCAATATAGGTCTTTGTGGACAGTGAGATTTAGAGGTCTTCAAAACATATAGGAGATACTTTCGAATATACAAGCTCCTGAGCAAACGCTTGTGCACAGTGTTTGTTTTCCGCTTCTCCCTGAGACTAAATCCCAATTACTAGATGCGTCATTAAGTTCCGGGAGCGATACTCTTGTTTTTCGGCAGTACCAACACTCAAAATAAAAGGTTGGGGAAAAATCTATTACATTTGCGTGAACTTTAAGACTTTATTCAACATGTTTTAGATTGTCCTATTTAGGTAAGGGTGTATGTCGCAGCACAGGGCTTCACCCTTAAAACTAACGTACTCTACCCTATTGCAGTAAATCTCCGAATTTTTCTGTCCAATGGTTGAGTGCGTTATGTAGCATACTGCGTTCACTCGGGAGGGTGGAGGCCCTCGGGAAGTATTCATACGACCTGGCCAACCAATTGGTGCTGGACTCGAGGTCCGCATGCTGGACTAGAAGGGTATTCCATCTATCTGTTCGCAGAAACTTATGTTCAGAATATCTCGAGAGGTGCTTCAGGATTTAGTAGGACTTGACGGTTCGACCGGCCTCGTTCTCAACCAGGATCGATTGCAAGACGTTTCTGGAGTTTGTGAATCTCGACGATACGGCTAGACCGTTGGTGCTTGAAGCCAGGATCACTTGAAAGACTTCACAAGGGTTCCTGGGTCTTGAGGTACAGGCCGGATTGACGGTACTCGTACCAAGATCAATTGAGGCTATCTTGGTTCACGGGACTGCGTTCGGGTGGATAAGAAGCCCTTTCGGCTTCATAGTGCCTCTTCCATAGAAATCTTGGTCCTTATTGGCGAAAAACTTTAGTAATCGACTTTGACAATCTTCTCCTGATGCCAATTTGTTATCACTCAGGAAGTTCTTCAATGCGAGAAAAACATGGAAATCGCTTGTTACCCGGTCCGGTCTTTATGGTGGATGCATTAAAACTTCCCAAACAAGCTACAGACGTGGTGGTCGGCTTTGTCCTGATGGAAAATAACATCTCTTCTGATGGTTAATTCTGGTCGTTTCTGGTCAATCGATAGTTTCAAACGGTTCAGCTGTTGACAGTAGAGATACGAATGCAGGGTTTGGCCATATGGGAGGAATTCATAATAAATGATTTATTTCCAGTCTACCAAATACACAGTCGAACCTTCCTGGCCGTTAGTCCTGGTTTGGCCTGCTTTGTTTGATCTGCTTTACCGCGCATTGACTACGATCGTTTGCGCACAATATTGTATGTCACCTATTTCTCACCCCCAGCCACCATCCGTAAGAAATGGGTCGATTCCATTGCGTTTGGCCGAGGCTTCGCAGATGGAAATTCGAGCCATCATGTCTTTTGGTGTTAATAAGTGTGGCACCCTAAAATCGAGTTTCTTTTTCAAACCAAAATTGCACGTTATTAGCTGTTTCAGTATAAATGCCAATCACAATTTCAACCGCCTGGTTTGGGTTTTGCCTTCATCAAAGAAAAGATTTAAAATGTACCGAATTTTCTTTTTGTTGACTTCCATTTTTAATACCCTTTAACTCACAACTATATGGACCAAACTTGATCGATGCTTTGGGAGATATCGATCGCTATGTATGAAATCCGATAATGCATCAAGCCCCTGTTGCCCAAAAGTGGTGGTTAAATTGGAATACATGAAACGATTACAAAATTGTTTCAGCAAACCATAAAGTGAAGATACAGGAGATAGCTCAAACACTAAAGATATCAAAGGAAAGTGTAGGGTTGCGGCCTGTAACTAACGGAACGCGTTCCGCTAGAGATTGCAACCTGAAGCGTCAAAAAATTAAGAAACTCATCAGCCGTTCAATGAAAGCTTTCCTCTTGGAAGTAAAACTCGTCAAGAAAAACATATTTTATCTACTTTCTTATAAAAAGAGTTCGGTCTTACTAGTTTGCTCCATAAATAAGCAAAAAAAATTAGCAGAAGCAGCGTTGCGTGTGTGCTGGACACTTTATATGTACCAGAATTCATTTACAGACCCCAAGAAAGTGAAGGAATATATCATTGTCAATTCATTGTCAGGAAGAACCAAAATTTTGGCACTAGATGAATCATGTGATGTTGATGATGAATAAATGTACATCTTAGTTGTAGTCTGCTTTGTGGAAAACTTAGTGCTACTTTGAAAGATGTAATGGACAGCTTAGTCCAAAAGATTTATATGAGGTTACGTTCTGTCGTTCAACACTGACAGTACAAGGGGTTTCTATCTGAATATGATTCGGTGGATTCAGACTTACTGTAGCACAACAATGTTCCCTGATTAAGTACTAAAAGTAAAGTTTATCGAAGTTCCTGCCAAGAAGCACTTAGCGAATGAACGCAATATGCGCTCAACACAGACTTACATGGACATGGGAGATCAATATTGAATCTGACAAAAAGTGTCTGCTTTCTATCGCAAGCTAGATATCTGGAAAAAAATTATTTAAAATCAAGAATATATTCATGTTCCAACAATGCTTAAATATAGAAAAAAAAAACACTTTTAAAGTGGACATTGCAGTGTTCCTAAGTTTTCTGTCAGATTT
The DNA here is from genome assembly GCA_034642435.1 of Megalocaria dilatata. Lineage (NCBI taxonomy): Eukaryota > Metazoa > Arthropoda > Insecta > Coleoptera > Coccinellidae > Megalocaria > Megalocaria dilatata. Next base: position 47,512,591 of record CM067856.1, read on the forward strand.
AAGCTTGAATTGAAGTGGTTTTGAAGTGGGTGCCCCTTTTACTGACAGTCTAAATTAAAAAGTCAGCTGAGTGAGTAGCAGCCGGACAACATTTTGGAATAGGTATTTTGTTTAGCGACTTCCTTGAAAAGGGCAAGACAGTCAATAGGAATCATCACATGGCACAAGTGAATCGAATGAATGGGACCATTTAGAAGAAACGAGAGAAGAAAAGAGTGATATTTCACCAAGGCAATGCATCGTGTCGCAAGTCGTTGGCTACGATCGCAAAATTACACAAATTACACTTCGAATTACTTTCGCAGCCACCATATTTTTCAGATTTGGACCCCACCGACTTTCAACTATTCGCACAGTTAGAAAATGCTCGTCGGAAGGAGATTTTGCTCCACTGAGGAGGTAATCATCAATAAAAACGTCAGTTTTAAATCAGAAGGTGAATTCTTTAAGGAAGGTATTTAATAGTTAGAAAAGCGTTAGATGATATATCGCTTCTGGATGAGACTATGTTGGCGCATTAAATGAAATATGTTCAAAAAGTTGTGTTTTCTTCATTAAACCGGGAACTTGCCAGCCGATGTGTTAAATCACATGTAAATTCAATTTAATCTTTTGAAATCTTTTAATTAAACGAAAGATATTCAGATTGAATCATAAAAACAGATTGATATACTTTGAATTAGAAATTATTAACTTCTGTGTAACGTTTGAAGAATTTTCTATTGAACAATAACATGACTTTCATCAAAATGTAGACTATGAAATGTGAAAAAAACGTGCCACGGCATTTCACTGTCGGATAATTTTCCATTTTCTTGAAGGTTGTTCATATGACGTACGATTATTTAAGTATTCATGGATGCTTTAGTTCGACATGCAACCTGAACACTTTGTACTATAATTATGACATGAGGTGATCTGAGGTAACATTAGTTGAATGGGTACTAGGCATGAAATTACCAGTAGGTGCATACAGAATTTTCTCAAACACCTGTGGTTTAATCATGAAATATCCATTTCCCTTAATTACCTTTAATAACAAATAAACGCTAGTAATAGGTTCAGATTAATAGCATATGATTTGTAGTTTAACAGCTTATAATATGGTCAGCCGAAAGTCACAGCCAAGTCTCCCATGAAGTCATATTTTCCGTGCAAATTTGAACAAAACATTTGAAAAAATTATTAAATATTTGTAGCAATTTTGAGAACAAAATTTCGGTAATTTATTTGGAGTACCTAAACTATTCCAATGAAATTTTTAAAATGATACAATCTTGCTTGAGTACATCGAGTATTAGAGACGAAATATATCATGAAAACAATTAGATTCTATTACAGTCATGTAAAGGTTCGAATTTGTTTTTATATTCACTTTATATTCGAAGATTATTAGACTTAAAAATTATTCACGATTAGTTTCAGTTAACACAAATCACTATCAAATAAATAATCGAATCTTACGCAGTTTTTTCAATGGCGTGAAATTTTGAATTATAAGAAAAAAGTATCCTCAATAATGATGAACATTCATATATTTTCTAAGGTCAATTGCAAACTATTCCTTAAAAAATAGGTCGTAGTTTATTTTCGTAAGGCCAACTTTAATGAGCAATTCATGCGAATCTTTCTGCCTTATTAAAATTCCTGGAAAAAACCGGGTGTTCTATGTGCTGAAAATGTAAGATTAAGATATTTAAGTATCATGATGGCCGCTAAAGCTGGAACAGATGTTCGAAGATTTTTTGTGCCTCTTAATTGAAATAGCAACTACGTATGATGCCAAGATATAAGAATAAGGTAACATCAATCTAAAAAGATGGCGAAAATCACTGACGTGAAGTCAGAAGCTTTTGGACGGTTGTTCATCAGTTTATTTCCCTTGACAATTTTAACACTGAGAATTATTTTTTGAGAAAGCTACACATGAAAAATTAAAATACAGTAATCTCTTTCCTATTATCCAAAAGTCGAATAAACTTCATTTTATGCAATTTAAGAAATGTTCTTCTGAAGAAATGATGATCTTATTTAACTCCATCCTTGTCCCTTCGTTATGTACCGTTACTGGTAAAAAAGAGGGGAAAAATTATGTATTTATCAAATTTTCATATACTTCTCATACTTCAATCAATTAAAATTCTCGTAATTTATATTCACGAAATTATACATGAGCCTTCAAGTCGTAATTTCACATCTAAATACTGAATTTGAATTCGTTCGGATTTGTACTTTTGAAAAATTTTAAAACTCAGGAACCATTAAGCCGATTCTGTGAATTTCTGAACATTACTGAAACACTTAGACTCTAAACCTACCTTGAAAATTTTTTCTAGGTCTTTTCGATAAAAATTTAGCACTTTTACCTTCAGTTGTCCGCTCGGACGGCTGATCCTAACGAAATTTAGCATAAAACTTTGTGTCGTTAATGTATACTTAAGTACGAAATTTAATTTCGACCGGATCAATTGTTTCCAAAATATTGGTAAAATAAGAGAAAGTTTCAAATGTGAATAACTGTGGACCCATTGGACTGATTTTGCCCATTAACGAATTCAATCAGATATTTGGACCCCAAACCTATTCTGAAAGTTTCGATTCTCTAACTTTGTTCGTTAGAAAGTTAGAGGAAATAATTATTTTCGACCTCGGATTCCTTATCAGTGAGTCCAACCTAGACAATTTTCGGTAGAAAATTCGAAAATTATAGACATTTGGGCGAAACGATAGCACGGTGTTCTCTAGAACAATCGACTGAAACTTATCATAAAAAAATAATTATAATATAATTTTAAATGAAGCCTGATAAACTTGTTGTTTGCTGGTAATACATTGTAAAGGAATATGAATATAAAAACTAAGCAACTTCCTTTAAGGATTAATATAAATATTAAATTATTGAAATAAATCCCATTGATGAATATCAAATACAAATGAAATCAGTTAACAACAGCTCGAAGGTCAATTTTGGGAATACCCAATTTATGGATCCATCTTTAATAAATGGTATTTAAAATTCCTATTATGAAAATATTTCTCTTCGAAAATGAATCAGTTCCTCTTTCAGAAGGATTGTGTTACTACATAAGTTTGTTTTTGTTGACAGTACTTAAAATAACTCATAACAATTTCAAAACTCCAATGAAGAAATTTAATGCGTCAATTTCAATTTCCAGTATCTTCACTAAGAAATTGTGAAATAACTTAATTTCATTCACTACAAGTATAATAAGATTTCTTTGTAATGAAAATATATTATTACTCAAATTTCTTACCTGCATAGGGAATGTACTTGTGGTTCTCGGAACAGATTATAGCAATCTTCGCATATACGATCTAATCTGGCGAATATACTCCTGTCATAAACTCCCTTGCATTGAATGTCGAAGAATGATCTCTTAGCTAGGTGGTGAGTTAGCAGATCCGGAGATCTGTTTGCCGGACTTCCCAAAGAGCCGCTGATGAAGAAAACGAAGGCCATGCACACCCACAACAGAGTGGTTGAAACCTTTGATGAGAGGTAATTCATCTGTAACAAAAAGATGTAATAAGTTTCATTCTTCATACCAAACAATTCATGGGGAATTTTTGATTATGGCTAGTTTCATGTACATTCTGTCAAGAAAGTACCAGGAATTATCGATTTAAATCTGGCGGGGCAATGAGGCAGGTAAAATTTTTTTTTCCTAGGTTGGTACCACTGTCCGTAATTACTATGCCAAGCTTGAGCGGGATCTGTCAACTAGCGTGTTTGCAACAGCTGATTAAGTCAGTCGATGTCAGAGTGCGTGCCGATTTTTACTATGGGTGATTACGTTGAGCAAAGAATTTGTTTAATGTTTTGTGTTGCAAATGAATTTTCGTGTGCCGATGCATTGAAAATGTTGCAAAAGACCTTTGGTGATAATGCTCTATCGAAAACTCGTGCATATCAGTGGTACAGAGCCTTCAAGGACGGTCGTGAAATGGTCGAAGACTTGCCTCGTTCGATCGAAGATAACGTCGATCAAATTAAGGAAAGGGTGCTGGAAAACCGTCGTACCAGCTTGAGAGAGATAGCACATGATCTTAAGATATCCCACGAGTCCGCACGTACGATTTTGATTGATATTTTGGGCATGGGAAAGGTGGCCGCACGACTCGTACCGAAAGACCTGAATTTTCTTCAAAAACGTCATCGCGAACAGGTTGCTTCAAACATGCTGGATCGCTGTAATTCCGATTCTACATTCATGGAACGCATTATAACTGGTGATGAGACCTGGGTCTACGAGTACGATATGCAAACAAGCCAGCAATCATCGGAATGGGTGGCAAAAAATGAGCCGAAACCGAAAAAACCACGCCAAAGCCGCTCGAAAATGAAGGTGATGCTCATTGTTTTCTTCGATATCCGTGGCGTGGTGCACTACGAATTCGTTCCAGAGGGTCAGACGGTAAACAAGGAGTATTACCTAGGCGTTATGGAACGTTTGCGTGAGCGTATCCGTAAGAAGCGGCCAAATTTGTGGGCGAACAACTCATGGATTTTGCATGACGATAACGCGCCTTCTCACCGAGCTACGATTGTGACTGACTTTCTCGCCAAAAACTCAACAAACGTGCTTCAGCAACCACCGTATTCGCCGGATTTGGCTCCCTGCGACTTTTTCCTCTTCCCAAAACTAAAATTGCCCCTTCGTGGCACCCGTTTTGAGTCGATTGAAGCCATAAAACAAAATTCGACGCGAGAGCTAAAGTCCATCCCGGAAAGCGCCTATAAAAAATGTTTCGATAATTGGAAGTGCCGTTGGCATAGATGTATTGGAGCAAATGGAGCCTATTTTGAAGGCGACCCAATAAATTTTGACGATTAAATGTAAAAATGTTGTTTTAATAGAAAATTCCCGGTACTTTCTTGACAGAGTAGTATATATTTTTAGCCTTTTAAACTACATAAACTTGAAAACGCACAACAACATCGCGGCAGCACAAAACAAAATGAAAAAACAAAAGGAGAGAAGATTTATTTCAGAACAAAAAATCCAATACAGAAAGAGGAACTCACCCTATACCAATGTTAACAAACCGGAAGGTCCTTTGATACTAGAATAAAGGAACAAAGACAATCTTTCCCCAATAATAAGTTGGATTCCACGAATGATGAGCGTTTTGAGATTTTGTATAAGAAAAGGCTCTGAAGCTGAACCTGTTAGAAAGTTTAGAAGAACTTATTGAATGACCAGACCGCGTAATCTAGTTCACCTCTATTGAGTTTATTATCGTACGTACTCAGTGTTTTAATTAAAAGTAATAACTCTACCCCTAAACTCAAAATTGAAATCATTTAAACATAATAGTAATATAATTTTCAGCAGAGTTATTTATTTCATTGGTATTGACGTTATTTGATAAAGCAATTTCTGAAAAAGTGGATCCAATAATAATTTAACTAATGTGCTGCAAATTTTATAGAAAGAATGTTTTTCTTTCTCGCCAAATTACACCAATATTTTCAAAATAATAAAAAGAGGTTTTTTACTTGAGAGAAGAACTATTACAAAACTCAAATATCAAAACAGATTTATTCTGCTAGCCTCCTATAAATTAATATTACATAATTGTATTATAATATTATATATATTATATGATTAAAATTTATAGGAGGCTAATAGAAAAAATCTGTTTTGATATTTACATTTTGTAACAATCCTTCTATCAAGTAAAAAACCCCTTCTTATTATTTTATTGTATATATAATAATATATAATTATATTTTGGTTCAATCTCATTAATCGATCGGATTTAGCTGGTAGAATGTACTCACAAGGCATAAGAAATCTCGAAATCAGGATAGATTTAAGAGAAATTTTGAACTCTATCTTTCTAAATAACATCGCCCTGTATCTCGAACACTGAAATGAGCAAAACAAAATAATAAATCGAAATTACAGAGGTAATCCTGGCGCCTGCACCATTTCGCACCATATGATACAGATATCATTTTAAATTCTAATGATGTCATAAATCGAAATTCACTGGATTCTAAAGTGAATTAATTAATTCTATGCTGAAAAAGCAAGCAATCAAATATTTGTATCAATCCGAATTAGTTTACTTTCATTCTCTTTTTGATTGATGTGATTCGTTTGCATTATTAATGAGAAATAGTATAATTCAACATTTGAAAGGTTAGAACTATGAAGTAGGAAGTAAGAATGGAAGTTTATTTCCTCAATTTTTTACTGTCAGTACGAAAATAGACAACCGATTATGCCCATTTATGAATGAGATATTATACTTAATGTCTATGTTAATATAACTGGAATCAGATTTATTGTTTACTTTCCATCGTCTCAATATATGATGTCCTTCATAAACGATTCATTAAATGTTTTTTCTAATGTTCCTAAATGGGTGAAAATTTATAATTATGTCTTTCACTATTCTTTCAATGACTAACTATAAATCTAAGTTGATTAATTCATAACTTATGTTAAGTTGTAAACATATTTTCTGTGATTATAAGAGTATAATTAAAATTTGTAACAGAATGAACCTAGAATTTCACCAAAACAGTTGTTTCAGTTGAATATTTGCTTGTGAGTAGCTCTTCATTCAGTACATAATCGAATGAATCAATTAATAAAATCTTTTTGAGACGCGTAACTGGTGATTTAAGAGGGAAATTGAACTGGCCATTATTATTTGAAATGGAAATGAAAAAATCATATTTGTCATTTCCAGCTTCTTTAGCGTTGAAATTTTGTCTATCAATTGATTCCAATATATTCCAAAAGTATTATATAATTAAAAAAAATATATTTGATTGATTCGGTCTTTACTTGGTGGTAACTCATTTTAATTAAAAAAATATTATCATTGGAATGGAAATATCAATAAAATGGTGCTTTACTCACTCAAGGAAAGTCATTTTTTCACAAACCTATTACGTTGACTATAATTTCCACGTCATTGCAATTAAATACGATTAGTGACAGGTGTAATTATAAATTTTAATTGCACGTCAGACTGCAATTGTATCATTTGTACATTATTTTTCATTTCATATGTCAAGGTTTCAATCTTTTTTAACTAGCACTAATTTTAATTGTACAATAACGTCAAAGAAAAATCGAATATAAAAAGATTTTCCCTTAAATTACACGAACAGGTTCTTAGAAAAAGTGAAATATCAATAATAACTAATGAACAATTACACAGATATAAAAAAGTTCAATGTCTCAAGAAGCCGATTCGAAAGGTAACCGTAAAAAGCGAAATTATTTTACGTCTGAAAACTGAACAGGTTTTGTAGAAAAAAATAGAACTGGTTATTGTAAATAAGCTAAGTCTTGATCCTTGATCCATTTAAAAATACGTCTATTAATAATTCGCTCTAATAATTATAGAAAATGACTTGCAATGACGCTCAAATTATCTGTTAAGAAATTTGTTCTTCATTCACTTTGAATCTCAAATATCAATGGGGATAAATAAAGTCTGATCCTGTAGGAAGTTCAAACAGAAGTTTTATTACAATTATCTTCCAATATGTCGATCATACGTTTGGTAATCAATGAGGCAATCAAGTAACTTGTCAGTCCCAATTCATTTTCGCGGTAGGTGTTCGTCGCATTTCTTATCATAAAGGCCTTGATCTTAAACGAAGTTGACCATGACGATGGCGTCCAACGGTTCTATCATAAATAGGGTTTATCATTATTTAATAAAACGTGATCAACTTCCCTGGTTCAATGATTCCAATTTGGACTAATCAATTGACGCTTCTAGTTATGTCAGATTATGAAGAAAATGCGACAAATGCAGTGGCCTTTAAAAATATATGGAGAATTCCGGATTTATTATGCGGTTACAAGTTACATGAGTGTTGCGAAATTAAATGACAATAAGAAGAAATGAATAGCTTTAAATGTGATAGGATGAACAGAAATAAATATTTGGATTATATCTTGAAAATTTTGATCAAATAGAAATAATTTTTAATCGAGATTTTAAATCAGGATACTATTATATAACTCTCAAAAAGTATGAATTTTTATTTTTTTTCTTCTGAATATTTTATTTTAATACAAATAGTCATTATTCAGGAATTCAACTTGTCTATTGGATTGGATGTAGTCTTTTCAATATCAGTTTTTTCTTATTCCAAATATTCAACTTACGATTTATAATATTACGACTAAATTAATTTGTGAAAAGAAAAGATATTTTTATCATATTGGGACATAAATTCTTAATTTCCTAAAAATTTAATCGGATACATTTTGAATATATCCGGTGTTTTCTTTAGAGTGATAGAACTTTCGATAGGGATAATTGTGATTTGACAGAAGGTAGAAGCCATGTTGTTTTGACATTTCTGTTCAGTAAGCATTGACAAATTATCGTGGAAAGACTCACGCCGCAACAACGTTTACAAATTGTTGAAATTTATTTTCAAAATCAGTGTTCTATTCGCCAAACTTATAGAGCACTCCGTGAAATTTATGGTTTATATAATCGTCCATCTGAGCAGCTTATCCGTCAAACTATCGATAGATTTCGGACAACAAGACAAAGAACTGTACGTACAGAAGAAAATATCGCTGCTGTAAGTAATAGTGTTAATAATGATCCAGATTAGTCTATTCGTCTACGTTCACCACAAGTTGAACTCTGTGCATCTACCACATGGAAAATTTTGCGTAAAGATCTTGGTGTACACCCATACAAGATCCAACAGGTTCAAGAACTAAAGCCACTTGGCCATAATAAACGTCGACCCAGAAGTGTTTTGGTTCCAACAAGATGGTGCTACACCTCATGCTGCTACCGTAACAATTGATTTATTGAAAGAAAGGTTTGGCGATAACATTATTTCTAGAAATGGTCCAATTAATTGGCCTTCAAGATCATGCGACATAACTCCACTGGATTATTTTGTTTGGGGTTATGTCAAGTCATTGGTATATGCTGATAAACCAGAAACAACAGACGCTTTGGAAGCCAACATAACTTGTGTTATTGATGAAATAAGGCCTGAATTATTCGAAAAAGTGGTCCAAAAATTGGTCTGGTCGTATGTTCGTACCATTAAATGAAAAAGAAATAGAAACATTTGATTAATAAGTCAATTTTTTGCATTTTGAAGTAGTGATTATTTCGATTCTGGCAAAATTTCTGTCATTCGTGTTTTGACAGAAAGTTTATTCAATATTTAACATAAACGAAATAAGTCGATATACACTTGAAACTGGGAAACATTAAAAAGTTATTTCCAAAGTATTGAATCTTCTATCAAAACTGTTAGAAATTAACGTAGAAAATTCAATAGAAATGAAATGATCAATTTTTTCGTGAAAACTGGAACGTTAATTGATAAAAATACAGTTCCTATCCAGTGAACACACCCGAAAACATTGCTGAACATCCATCAACATCAACTCGTATATTGCATATTGTGGTTCTTAGTGAACGTAATCTTTGTGGACTTTGCCTGTCTTATGTCCCTATTTCTTCTTATGAATAAACTGTTAATATGATAGCACTTGAACATAATTCTGCTATAGAATTGCATAAGCTTATACTATAATATCTCTGTTGTTTTTTTCATGTAAATCGTGATGTTTTTTAATGGGCCTTTCAATGAGAACATTTTTAAATTGACCTTAGTCACGCATGGCAGCCATAGTTTAGTGACAGTGACAGTTGTATTTGTCAATGTCTACTTTTTAATCATGGAAAGATATACACTCCAACAACGTTTTCAAATAATCCAAATTTATCATGAAAAATCCCGATCTGTTATTCTAACTTTACGTGCTTTAACTCTAATTTTCTGTCGTTATAATCGTCCGGATAAAAGAACAGCTGAACGTTTAGTTAAGAAGTTTGAAACAAATTTTACACTTCATGATGTTACAGTGCCAATGAGACAAAAAAACGCAAGAAGTGAATATTGCTGCCGTACGTGAAAGTGTTCGTGTTTCCGTGCTGGACATTTAAATGATGCTTTATTTGATAACTAACGGTATCCATTGCACTTTATGATGAAATAAAAATTTCAATAATTTTCGAATAAATAATGCGTTCTATTCACAAAATTAAATGCGCCGCTGTTAATGAACGACTCTATAGATCTCTTGGTTGTCTATTTTATTTTAGTATCCACTTTTTGGCGACATTATATCTCAAGTATTCCGTTTATGGATTCGAACCTACGTATGAACATCTGCTCGTAATTCAACGCACAAACAAGGAAATATCGTGCAACAGAGTCACGTCGCCAACAACCAGAACGAAAATATAGACAGAATCGATTACCGCACAGGATGAGGTGATTCACGAGGTGATTTCAATTTGAGGTTTTTCGATCGCTTAATATTCAAAATGGAAATATGCAATTCTCATTTCCTCCGTCGTAAAAGCTTTATCACGGCTGTTATCTCTGAAACATATATCTTATCCTCCACGTTCAATTTCTACCTTCGTTCTCCCTCGTTCTCTTATGAGGTACAACGCACACCTGTTACACACTTGAGCATTATTTTTACAGTCGAGAAAATTGCCCAGTGTAGATCATTAAAAACTGGTCCGAGCTATTTTTAGCGCACGATGAAAGGAGTGTTCCGATCATTTTATTTTTCTAAACGAAAGAATAATGCCGCCAAAAACGGACTCAAATAGGTTTATAACAGAAAGTTGCGAAAAAAGTAGCTGATTCAGTACGTTCACTGCAGATAAAGAGAACTACTCGAACAGCAATTATTTCTTAATTGATTCACCTAACACTTACAGTAAGTACATAAATTATAAGAGTTGTTTGAATCCGTTCATTATGGATCATCTATTCACGAAACCAATTGAGTAGACCTGCATTCTTGTCTGCGATAATTTTGCATATATTAATATACTACAACAAAGAAAAATTTTCAGGCAAATATAGTCCGCCTAGAGAGTATCCGGAATTTATTATTTTTCATAATTTTAATATACTTCTTTTTTGTAACATTCTAAGACAAAAGAAATGTATAAAATAGGTTGTGAAGATTGTCGACTATGGCAACAGTTTGCTACTATTTGTCAAATATTGTTGATTGTCAACAGGTATGCAATTTATGAAATAATATCGCAACTAGAAAAAAGAAAACAAGTAGACTATTTGTATAGAAAAGATTTTCGAAACGTTAAAAAATTAGTGCAATTGACTGAACTCGGAAAAAGTGACAGACAATCCGCGCCTGTGGTTTTCCAAATTGACTAACAGATTTGGAAATCGACGAAATATAAAAGTATGTCCAGAAACAAGACATGTAGCCTTGTCTTTTTTCATCATCAAGGAAACCCACAAATTCCTATAATGACACCTTTACAAAAGGAACGAAGGATAGAATGTTGTCTACGTTTTCGAGAAGATAATTTTAATAATGTCTTTATATTCAGATATAAACTTTCATCAGTGAAAGTTATTTCCAACTTGGTGGAAATCACTTAAAAATCTTATCCAAACAAGTAGTTACCGTTCAAATTTCTCATCAAAATAATGGTTTTGGGAGCAATATCTCAGCGTGGTGCTACGCCTCTATGTATAGTTGATGGTACCATTAATAGTGAAAAGTATTGTGGCATTCTAAACGATTTTTTCCTTGAAACGGCGCATGCTTTATATCCAGAGGTGGCGTTTTCAGGATGAAAATGCAAGATGCCATACTTCGGCCTATACTCAAGTTTGGATGCAAGAACATAAGTGACAACTATTTCATGGCCAGCAGCTTCACCAGATCTTAGTCCCATTGAAAACATATGAGGACTAATGAAGATTGAAGTTGAACGAGCAGCGCCACGAAATAAAAATGATTTAATTCAGTCAGTTTTACAGTCCTAGACTACCATCTCCGAAAATTATAGAGGTGATCTAGTTTCGGGTGTACCTCGACGTTCAGTCAAGTGTTTACAGTTAAATGGAAGTTATATAACTAAATAAGATGAATATTTTGTTATAATTTTTTAATTCAAGAATAAAAAATATATACTAAATAATTAAAATTGAGCTTTGTTTTTTGCGGATACTTTCTAGACGGACTATATATTAAAACCTATAATCTTCAGAATCCAAAAAATATTCTAAAGAAATACATTATTCCACCATCGAAAAGTCCAAAGAAACAGTGAAAAACACAATTAAAGGTAATAGATAAAACTCTATTTCTACAAAATTTTTATTTTTGAACGACAATTGTTTCGCCACACTATGGCTTAATCGTGTACTACATTTGAACTGATACTGTGTGAAAACTTACATAGTTTCTTATATATGTATTGACAGGTATTCCCAATTAAATGAAGTGAAACCGACACTGCCAATAAAATTTATTGGGTTTGTCGTTGTTTCTTCCAAACTACATGAAGATATTCAATATAGGTGACCTATTGGTATCCGCTTGTTCGTTCAGGAGAATCTTCTGGGAATTATATCGGTTTATTTCAAGTGATTCTAAGAATGTTAATCTAGACCCTTTACTCTTGATATGGATAATTTTATATTCGTCCTTGAATTTATGTTCAAATTCTAATAAATAATTGGCGTATGTGGAATTTGAAGTGAAGCTCTTTTGATTCTCTTTTCGAACGATCGGCCGTTCTGACCAATATAAACCATTGGACAATCATTACAAGTCAACTTGTAAGACCTCTTATTTATTATCTTTGCTTGATTTATCTTTATAATTTATTGCCATTGTTAATATTGCAAATTACGAAAATAATGAAGACTCGCAATAAAACCTAAAGAAAATTTTGAACACTTATAACTGAATAAAAATGAAATTTTTTTCCGTAATGTGTACTGAGAAAGAGATGTGAGTTCATTATTTATAAGGAGCGGAATTTTACTCATAGTAGGTTCCTGTATCAGAAGTTTAATATCAAAATAAAGATTTCAATTCTAAACTCCTCTAGCATGGCTGTGACGTTAATTTCAGGGAACTTTATCACCTCAATTTTTTGGTCAATTTACTACGATTCCGAGTTATATTCAGAGGATGTCGTAATTAATAGTATGATCAGAATGTTTTTGTTATATTCTGATTACAAATTGGTTTGAATTAAATATTCCTTTATCGGTCCTCCCAGAGGTTATCAGTACCAATTGCCACCAATAGTTCAACTTTTCCAATTCACAGTTAATAAAAACACAAACGATAAAGTTTTGTTTACTTAAACGATCTAAGAATGTTGTAATTACGTTATTTCTGTCAACCACCGATTGACCAGAGCTATTTTTAAACACGACAAAATAAAAACATTATATTGTTTCCGTTTTCAAAAGAGATGTTAAGGTTATGGGTTGTCCTAGTTCCGAGATTGAAACGCATATGATTTTGAAGTAAAATTTTTATGATTACGTTATTTAAGACAGTATGTTTGGTATAAAGATAATGACCTCTTGGAATTTGTATCACAAAGAGGCTATAGAATTAACGTTTGAAGAAAATTGGTTTGACGACCTCTTTATTGGAGGTCATATAGGTATTCATTGTCTTTCAATAAAGTTCTTCACATATAATTTTGAATATCTCAATAAATACTAGGTCAGCTAGCGTTTCAATTTTGAAGTAGTGGTTCTTTCGAGTCTGGCAATACTTCTGTCATTTGTGTTAGTTTAATATTTGACTTTAACGAAAGGAGTCGATTTAGGGTTGAACAAAATTGAGAAATATTAAAAACTTATTTCCAAAGTGTTGAATCTTCTCGACCATTTTTGAATGGTCCATATCACTCAAAGGCACCTGTTTTTGCTGAAATCGATTCACAGTAGGCTTCATCTCATGTATTCATTGCTTCCTCAGACAAAATTTTGTTTGCAATGCAAAGTTTAAGGCAGGCTCTTTGTTTTATATTTTTATCCATTGTGAAAATGATATGGTGCGCGGAAAAAAACCTGGGGAATGCTAAGAAGGAGAAAGTTAGATGTGAATGAAATTCCTCCGGGTACACGACAGGAAGATTCACTAAGCCTCTTGCTCTTTAATATGATAATAGCGATACATCGCGTCAAGAATACTTGAATGGGATAAAAACTAAGTACAGGAGCTATACAAACTATCTGCTACGTCGATGATGCAGTAATCGTAGCCGAAGACGAGGATGATCTGCTGAGACTGCTATACTCGTTCTACTTAGAAGCATGCGAACTCAACGTGGAAATATTCGCAACAAAAACAAAGTCACTGATCATAAGCAGAGAACCAAAACGGTGCAAACTTCTTGTTGCATATCAACCTATGGAATAAGTTATGCCATTCAATTATCTCGACGTGCAGATATCTCCGAACCAAGATAGAACATACGAAGTTCGCAATCAGGCAGATAAAATATGAAGAGTAGCCGATACACTTCGCAACGTTATCTTTAACAACAAATATATGAGGAAATATCAAAAAATTAGGATCTAGGATAACAAAAGAACTAAGTCTATCCTAACAACTACGGAAATGAAGATACTAAAAACTATATATGGATATACGCTGAGGGATAGGAAGAAAAACACAGTCATTCGAGAGGAATGTGACGATATTGGAACGACCACATCATAAGAATGAACGCAGAGAGAATAGCCAAGATTGCCGGATGCGGAAGCCTAAATACTAAAGGGTCTTTCAATGAAAACGCCCCATTTTTAAATTGACATTACTCACGCATGGCAGTCATTGTTCATTTGTGACATTGACAGTTGTATTTGTCAATGTCTACAATAGAGGTAAACACTTCAACAACGTTAACAAATAATTCAAATTTATTATGAAAAATCGCGATTAGTTACTCTAACTTTATGTGCTTTAACTCCAATTTTTGGTCGTTATAGTTTAGTGAAGAAGTTTGAAACAAATTTTACACTTCATGATGTAACAGTGCCGGTGAGATGAAGAAATGCAAGAAGTGGAGAAAATATTGCTGCCGTACGGTGAAAGTGTTCGTGAAGATGTCTCTGTGGCGAATTTTAGGAAAAGTCCCTGGTTTACATCCATACAAAATTGTTTCAAACCAAGAACTCAAACCCACAGACGTTTAAAGCGTCGTGTATTCAGTAATTGGTGCTTAGAAAAAATCGAAAACAATGCAGATTTTCATAAGAAAATCATTCTCAGCGATTTAACTCCATTGGACTTCTCTCTTTGGGGTTACATTAAGTCATTGGTTTACAGCAATCATCCAGCAAATTTCCACGATTCAAAGATCAATATTGAACGAGTAATTGCTAACATATGACCATTTTTGTGTGAGAGAGTCATGGAAAATTGGGTTCAACGATTTCATTATTGCCACGTTTCCGTGGTGGACATTTAGATGATGTTTTGTTTCATAACTGACGGTATCCATTGTACTTTATGATGAAATAAAAATTTCAATAATTTCCAAATGAATAATGTGTTCTATTTAAAAAACCAATTGGCAGACCCCCTCAAACGCTGGAAAGACTCCTGGGTGTCTACAGCCGCCGAGGACTTAAGTGGAATTTACAAGCCTTAGACTCAAAATAAGACGAAGAAGAAATGAAGATCGCAAACATAGTTGGTACAAACTGACAAAATGAAGCACTCTTAACGAACTAAATGACGTTCGAACGTGAGTATAGGAGACAGTTGTGCGAACTCAGCGACATTTACTTCAAATGAGCTTTTTAAATGATCAATTTCCGGTAATTTACTGATAGTTTGTAGAAGAATAATTCGGATAGACCATGAGCAAGATGTCAAGACGGTGACGATTAATTAAATATTTTTGTGCGCGACCAACAACGTCCTTAAGCCAACACCGCTAAACTGGAATAATCTATTCCAAGAACATATTACAATTAAAATAGACATTAGATCTGGTCAGACCAGACAGTTCGGCCGGTTCCTGCACTGACCTCGCGAACCCGCGACTCCGCCCCTGTCCAGCGATCTGACAGATGATAATTGCAACAAATCAAACAGCTCATATTGTCTGCTCGACAATTAACTTGTTCGCATATATGTGCGGTTTAAATTTATTGACCTTTTTAGAAGTACATCACTTATGCTATCGATGCCACTGTTCTAGAATAACGGAATAATGTTTCTTATCTATTTGGATTGTAGAGAGCGGAGAAAGTAGACAGGCGGTTCGAATATCGTCTCGAAAAAAAGTGTATCTGATGATGGGAAAACGGAAAATATTTTCTTTATAAAGTTAGTTAATTCATATTAAATCTAAAATTCAAATATTATCTGCCAATGACCTTTAATTTCGAATTTTAGAGAATTTCTTCACATATAACATACTTGATGTAAAGTTTATTCTCACAAGTTTTACAATTAATCGAATCTCCATATATATTTTTGCCAAACACATCACATAATAAAATTAATACATGAACACCACCTAAACCATTTGAAGAAACTGCGAAACCTTACACCAAAAACTGAAAAAGGCAAGTCATCTTTGCTATTGATTGATAGCGAAAAAACAGTTAAATTTCATGATATAGTAATAAATTTTACAGCAACGCAATTTGATACATGAGAACTCAATTTATTAGAAAAAGGTTTAAAATATTGTTCCAGTACTTTCAACAAAAAAGATTTCGAAAAACTTGTTGTAAATAGTGAATTGGCATTAAACTCAATTGATTCGAAAGAGAACCTTAGTAACGAAAAACATACCTTTGCAAAGTTCATTTCAAAATAAATTATCAAAAATAATAAGAACGAACAAAAAATTATTCATCAAGTTAAAAGAAAAATTTCAGATAATCAACTCATAATTTCAAAAGCAGATAAAGGCAGCATGGTAAAAATTCCAAATAAATCAGATTATTTAGAAAAAACCGAAAAATTATTTGAATCTAATAATTTTCTAGAGTTCAAAAAGGACCCAACCTCTAAATTTCAAAATTCCGCAAAACAAGCCTATGAGGCTCATTGTTTCTTATATAAATGCACCCGCGTCTTATTTGTAAACATCTCAACATCATTTTACCAAATTTGGTACAACATAGCCCAAAATATTCTATCAAAAATACTATTCAGCTCACAGAAGAACTGAAAACTTTAAAAATTCCCCCTAACGCTAAACTTGTTTCATTCGATGTTGTGAATTTATATCCTTCCATACCTGATTTAGAAATTAAAAATATAGTTCAAAATTCATTACAACAAAACCAATCACTCACCTCTGAAATTATAAGAGAAAAAATGATTCTCCTTGAAATATGCCTTGAACAAATTTATTTTAAATTCAATCATAAAATTTATCAACAATTAGACCTCCCTATGGGGTCTTCCTTATCACCACTTTTGAGCGAAATTTTCATGACCCATTTTGAAAATAAAATCTTTTCTTCTCAAGATAATTTGATAAATAAAGTTCTTTATTGGAAAATATATGTGAATGATATATTTTGCCTTTGCAATTTTGAGCGAAATTTTCATGACCCATTTTGAAAATAAAGTCTTCTCTTCTCAAGATAATTTGACAAATAAAGTTCTTTATTGGAAAATATATGTGAATGATACATTTTGCATTTTTGGTTAGGTTCTATTAGACAATTAGAAATGTTTCTGAATTTGTTAAATTCATTTTTCAATTCTATCAAATTCACTCTTGAAATCGAAAATTCACAGAAATCAATAAATTGTTTAGATATTCAGATCACAAGAAATGTTAATTCCCTTGAATTTGACATATTTAGAAAATCCACGTACCCAGGTTCATTAATACACATTAACAGTTCCCACCCTCATAAAATAAAAATGTCTCCTTTTCACGCCCTTGTACATAGATTACTATCAACCCCTCTCTCAATAGAAAACTTTAACAAATAAATTAAAGTTTTGAAGTCATTATCGTCGAACAATGGTTACAATACGAACGTAATGAATAAATTAATTTAAAAAAAACAGCATAAAAAAGCTCTAGCTTCTCTTTACCCTATTCTTCAGGACAAAGAAAAATTCTATACGATAAATTTTATACCACAAATAAGTAAAAAAATTTGCAATAGACTAAAACAGAATAATATTAATATTATTTGTACAAATAAGAGAAACTTATAGCGTTATACATTCTGTCAAGAAAGTACCGGGAATTATCGATTTAAATCTGGCGGGGCAATGAGGCAGGTAAAATTTTTTTTTCCTAGGTTGGTACCACTGTCCTTAATTACTATGCCAAGCTTGAGCGGGATCTGTCAACTAGTGTGTTTGCAAGAGCTGATTAAGTCAGTCGATGTCAGAGTGCGTGCCGATTTTTACTATGGGTGATTACGTTGAGCAAAGAATTTGTTTAAAGTTTTGTGTTGCAAATGAATTTTCGTGTGCCGATGCATTGAAAATGTTGCAAAAGGCCTTTGGTGATAATGCTCTATCGAAAACTCGTGCATATCAGTGGTACAGAGCCTTCAAGGACGGTCGTGAAGTGGTCGCCGATCGACGGCTTCGATCGAAGATAATGTCGATAAAATTAAGGAAAGAGTGCTGGAAAACCGTCGTACCAGCTTGAGAGAGATAGCACATGATCTTAAGATATCCCACGAGTCCGAACGTACGATTTTGATTGATATTTTGGGCATGAGAAAGGTGGCCGCACGACTCGTACCGAAAGACCTGAATTTTCTTCAAAAACGTCATCGCGAACAGGTTGCTTCAGACATGCTGGATCGCTGTAATTCCGATTCTACATTCATGGAACGCATTATAACTGGTGATGAGACCTGGGTCTACGAGTACGATATGCAAACAAGCCAGCAATCATCGGAATGGGTGGCAAAAAATGAGCCGAAACCGAAAAAACCACGCCAAAGCCGCTCGAAAATGAAGGTGATGCTCATTGTTTTCTTCGATATCCGTGGCGTGGTGCACTACGAATTCGTTCCAGAGGGTCAGACGGTAAACAAGGAGTATTACCTAGGCGTTATGAAACGTTTGCATGAGCGTATCCGTAAGAAGCGGCCAAATTTGTGGGCGAACAACTCATGGATTTTGCATGACGATAAAGCGCCTTCTCACCGAGCTACGATTGTGACTGACTTTCTCGCCAAAAACTCAACAAACGTGCTTCAGCAACCACCGTATTCGCCGGATTTGGCTCCCTGCGACTTTTTCCTCTTCCCAAAACTAAAATTGCCCCTTCGTGGCACCCGTTTTGAGTCGATTGAAGCCATAAAACAAAATTCGGCGCGAGAGCTAAAGTCCATCCCGGAAAGCGCCTATAAAAAATGTTTCGATAATTGGAAGTGCCGTTGGCATAGATGTATTGGAGTAAATGGAGCCTATTTTGAAGGCGACCCAATAAATTTTGACGATTAAATGTAAAAATGTTGTTTTAATTGAAAATTCCCGGTACTTTCTTGACAAAGTAGTATACCATATTATATTGTAATGAATGCCCTGCATTTTACATAGGACAGACAGGCCAATCTATAATCATAAGGATAGAAAAACATAATAAAATAACATCTGGTTTTTCGGAACATTGTATAAATAACAACCATTTCATAAATTTTAGTGGTACTGAGATTTTACACGTAGGTAATAAAAGCAGAAGAATGGACCTTTTAGAAACTTTGGAAAGTTGTTTAGCTCATGGTAAGAAACTATCAATTACAAATGAACAGCTTCAATTTATCACCATTGCTCTTATCTGTAAAAGATTAGGACCCAACTAACACTATATTTTTACACTGTTCAAAATTGTACCTGTGATCTACCCCACCATTATAAATAGGATTGTATGTTTTATTCTCTTCAGTTTTGAATATGGGCTAAGAACCCGAAACATATATGTCAACAAACATCAAATAAACAGTGAAACTTAAGTTGTTTTTATTTACTTTATTAATGAAAATTTCAATTAATAATTCTTTGAATTAGAAGATATTTTGTTATGAATCGAAATGACTTCAACAGAAAACAACCGCAGAGCAAAAATGTTTGCAGAATGAGCTCTCATTCATTGAATCAAACTAGAACAATTGGCGTTTCCAGTTCCAAGCCTTCAAGGCAAGAGCCAGTAACTGACCTAACGCATTGAGAACCGTGCGAAGTGACGCTCAAATTTTGAATGCTGAAATCAAGGCAAGTGCATTTATAAATAGGACTTTAGTATAGCTTTGACCGCCATTTCACTGGTTAGGAAATTCCATTTTGTCTCCTTGAGTGAACGGTTTTTACGATTCTAATAATTATTCGATTGGATTAATATTTCTAATTTTCTCACGTAGGCAACATACTGTTTATGGGAGATTTTTCAAACGTGGGTTTGAATATGATATTTTAAGGATAAAATATGGTACTTTAGTCGAAATTGAGCTTAATATCGAATGCGTTATGTTTTCTTTGTTCACCACTAAAATAAGTGGGAATTATTTTCCGTGAAATGAAAAAACTAAAATAAATGGAAAATCCCGAACAAGCAAATGAATAAATAATTAACGTAGACATATAAAAGGATATTTTGGGAAGAACTCACCTTCGAATTTATGTAAAATATTATTTCGCAACTGAAAGATTTATAGACACCTTGATATATGACGGATTTCAAAATTTTGGCGGCTCATTTGGACTAGATATAATTTTTATTATGCCGTTGAAATATTTATACGCCATACTCCAATTTATTTGATATCAACAGGTGAAATTCTTACACCCCTTCACCGATATATCGGGTGTTTCTTTAGAGTGATAGAACTTTCGATAGGGATAACTGTGATTTGACAGAAGTAGAAGCCATGTTGTTTTGATATTTCTGTTCAATAAGCATTGACAAATTATCATGGAAAGACTCACGCCGCAACAACGTTTACAAATTGTTGAAATTTATTTTCAAAATCAGTGTTCTATTCGCCAAACTTATAGAGCACTTCGTGAAATTTATGGTTTACATAATCGTTTACATAATAAGCGTCGTTTGTTTGCTGATTGGGCCCTAGAACAGCTTGTAGTTGATCCACTTTTTTATAGTAAAATTGTATTTAGTGATGAAGCTCATTTTTGGTTGAACGGCTATGTAAACAAGCAGAATTGCGTGCTTTGCACGCTGGAGGCATCTTAAGTCAATATTTCTTTAAAAACGATGCTGGAGCTAATGCTACAGTGAATGCTGCTCGTTACAGATCAATGATTATTTGTTTCAAAATTTGAATGGTATCGACCCAGAAGTGTTTTGGTTCCAACAAGATTGTGCTACACCTCATGTTGCTACCGTAACAACTGATTTATTGAAAGAAAGATTTGGCGATAACATTATTTCGAGAAATGGTCCAATTAATTGGCCTCCAAGATCATGCGACATAACTCCACTTTATTATTTTGTTTGGGGTTATGTCAAGTCATTGGTTTATGCTGATAAACCAGAAACAATAGACTCTTTGGAGGCCAACATAACAGAGTCGTGGTGGAAATTATTTTTAAAACATAAATGTTATAAAATTATCTTTCAAATAAAAAAAAATTTGGCTTCGATCTTAATTTAAATGTATTTTCTTTCAATTTAAAATTCTATCACTCTAAAAAAGCACCCGATATATTTCATCAGTTTCAATTTAGAATGTAACTAGACGAAGCCATAGTGTGACAAAAAAATTGTCTTAATATTATTGTTCTCCATGGAAATTGAAATTCAACATTATTTTTCTATGAGATCAATCTTTCTAAACATGTAATATTCAAATTTATATTCAGAAGTATGTGACCTCTAAAATTTCAGATTTATAATATTTCAGCTTTACCAATTGTCTATAACCTGAGTGTGAACCATGCTATGGATAGACAAAATACAGATTTGAAATTAAAATAAATATTTTCATTCAAACAACGCAAGTTGTCTAATCGATAAGCTCAAGGTTCATGCAGATTGAAATGAAAGGTTAATATTGTTAATTCGATCCTACAACTTTGAGCAGATTCATTGAATGAAAGTGATAAAATTATTTTAACACTCAAGCATTAAGAGGAAAACGTTGTAAATTTTATGCCAAAATTGAATTACCTCTAATTAATTTTTGCATTAAGTATCTTATTTTTTTAATATTATATTTTGATCATTTTTTAAAACTTGAGACTTATGTGCTATAGCAAGCATAAGAAATATTAAACGAGGTCTATAAGTCCCCGAGAATTTTTTTTTTCATTTCAGTCTTTAGAACATTTATTTTTTAACATTTAGATTAATATACGTAGCTTCAAACATAACCGAAGTGATTTGTATCAATTTTAATATGCTAACAGTTCATTTGTAATCCAGTTATAATTTAGAATTGTATTTATGTGACAGGCAAAGAGGTATAATATTCTATTTTTTATATTTAGTTTATTTTTCGGGAAAATGTATAAACCTTCAACACATACAAGTGATGTATATTTCTATGGATTATAAATTTCTTTCGATGTCCAATTCTCAAATACATTTGAAAATATTACACTAAAATGAATGGAAACAAGATCCGGACGACCTTTTGACAGCGGTATCCAGGAAAAGGAAATGATGAAATCTATATGGGTCTACAATCAAAGGTCAGTAAATCACAAAAACAGAATGGCTACGTATTCGCCACCATCCTAGAACGAGTTCGCTAACCAGCGCGTATCATGAATAATTTGATCTTACAAATGACATTATGATTTGTTGGAAATGGTTGAAATCAAACCAGATTTCCATGGCCAACAGGTTTCGTATCAAATTAACTCGACTATAATAGCCTACTATACCAATTTAACTGCATCGACGATGCCAGGGAAATAAGAGTCTGCAGATATATTTTTATTCTTTTTCGATTAGATCGACTCTGAGATACCAGTAACACTGCGTGGGGTCTTCTTCCAACAGTTTTACTTTTTTTGTTTTCCAAGAAAGTATAGAGTGTCACTTGAATATTCACGAGAAAATGATCAATTTGAATGATAACTGTTTTTCAGAGAAGCAACCTCAAAATGATGTTTTATCTTGTGATTATTGTGTCGTTGATTCCCTCCCATGTCGTGTCTTCTTTGACATTCATTTCAGTGGTATGCTAAAAGGATTTGAGCAGAATCTTTTTTCTGAACATCTGGTGTGATATTCTTGTTTTACTTAGTTTGAAGCACTGGAGTAAATATCGTTTTATCTTGAAGGGCAATAAAAAAGTCAGATCTCTTCATCACTCCTTCAATCAGCTTATTAATCATCTGCAAATTCTGGTTTATAATTTCTAAATAAAAAATTACACTAATCAGTATTTACGTTTCAAAATTGAACAGATTTCAGTGATTGAATAGAAGAATATTGAGTTCATTTTCGGAACAAATGAAGAGGAATGCACCCAACGTGGTATAAAAATCATGTTAAAAGATGATGATTCTGCAAGCTTTTCAGCCAGATCGAGGGTCAAAGGGACACAAATTAGGAATTAAAAAAAATATTGTGGCCAAATATTCGGGTGTTTTTTTTTAGAGTAATAGAACTTTCGATAGGGATAACTGTGATTTGACAGAAGGTAGAAGCCATGTTGTTTTGACATTTCTGTTCAGTAAGCATTGACAAATTATCATGGAAAGACTCACGCCGTAACAACGTTTACAAATTATTGAAATTTATTTTCAAAATTGGTGTTCTATTCGCCAAACTTATTGACCACTTCGTGAAATTTATGGTTTACATAATCGTCACTCAAAGCAGCTTATTCGTCGAACTATCGATACATGATTTCGGACTTTTTCTCTACTCGATGCAACAACAACAACAAGACAAAGAACTGTACGTACAGAAGAAAATATCGCTGATGTAAGTCATAATGTTAATGATGATCCAGATTTGTCTATTCGTCGACGTTCACAACAAGTTGGATTTGTGCATCCACCACGTGGAAAATTTTGCGTAAAGATCTTGGTCTACACCCATATAAGATCCAATTGCTTCAAAAACTAAAGCCACTTGACCAAAATAAGTGTCGTTTGTTTGCTGATTGGGCCCTAGAACAGCTTGAAGTTGATCCACTTTTTTATCGTAAAATTGTGCTTAGTGATGAAGCTCATTTCTGGTTGAACGGCTATGTAAACAAGCAAAATTGCCGTATATGGAGTGAAAACAATCCTCAAGAAGTTCTGCAGGTTCCATTGCATCCTGAAAAATGTACTGTATGGTGTGCTTTACACGCTGGAGGCATCATCGGTCCATATTACTTTAAAAACGATGCTGGAGCTAATGTTACAGTGAAAAGTGCTCGATACAGATCGATGATCAATGATTATTTATTTCAAAATTTGAATGGTATCGAACCAGAAGTGACGCCACTATAACTCGCGTTATTGATGAAATAAGGCCTGAATTACTCGAAAAAGTGGTTCAAAATTGGTCTGGTCGAATGCGGTTCCTCAGAGCTAGTCATGGTGGACATATGCCGGAAATTATTTTTGAAACATAAATGTCATAAAATTATCTTTCAAATAAAAAAAATTGGCTTCAATCTTAATTTAAGTGTTTTTATTTCAATTTAAAGTTCTATCACCCTAAAAAAACACCCGAAACATTTAATATAACATTTCTTGTACGGTATTCAATTTTTTCTCTGCAATTTCTAAATACATGGCTTTAATAAATGTGATTGTGCTTTATTGTTCCAAGCTGCTATAACCCCTTACTTTATCCCGAAGGCATACGGAAGTCGCACATTGTATCTGCATTTAATGTGTTCGTTTCAGTTTGTCACAATATCAGTGTTCATCGAATTTGGATTCTCAAAATAGTTTAGAAGTAGTTAAAGTAGTTTTCGAGTACAAATAGAAATGTCAATTTCATACAAAATCTATTTGTAGGGTCCGATAAAACCTATCAGTAATTATATACTCTCGAATCAAAAAAAAAAAAAAACATAAATACAGATTGGAAAGAAAACAAGAAAGTTGATATAAAAATTTAACTCTATTCTTTTGCTGATTATAATTTCACTTATTAGAATTTTCATGAAGAAAATACGATTTTTCGATTATGACAGCTGATTGGGATTATTTTAGTGAAATTGTTAAGCTATTGTATCTAAAGCCTGTTTGATTTATGGGCTGACAGAATATCCCAAGATAATCCCGCGATTAATTTTTTTTAAATTAGATGTTTTCGAAGAACAAAAAAATTATGAGAAACGTCAGATGACTGCCAGTGACATAACAATCTACTTTATGTATTACTTGACAAACGTTCTAAAACTTTTTATGTTGAATAAGTGCTTTTATATATTTTACTAGCTTTTTACCCGCGGCTTCGCCCGCAGTGGAGTCATTAAATAAGTATGAAAGATAAAGGGTAAGGGTATAATAATGGTAAAACTTCATTACTGAAGTAGCTAAATTTGACGATTTTTTGACAAACAATTGTTTTATCTTTCGTAAAAAAATTTTTTTTTTTTAAATATAAAGTACCCTATGTTACTTCTAATACCTTCAAGAGTATATGTACAAAGTTTCATGATGATCGGTTCAGTAGTTTTTGCGTGAAAGCGTAACAAACAAACTTACATTCGCATTTATAATATTAGTAGGGATAGTAGGGATAAGTAGGGATAGTAGGGATTTTAATTCACATTTAATGGCAGTTTTTTTTGCGCATTTATCTTTTTAACCTTGCTTTTAGTTTCTTGATCTCTCATGGTGATTCTAGTCGTTTACCTTCGTTAGTAATTAACAGAATTGTTCCAGTAAATAAAGGGTGCGCCATCTAGCGTTTGCATTGGTTATTTCTCTGGCAAGACTTCTGTCCTTCGTGTTTTGATAAAAAATTAGTTTAATATTTGACGTTAACGAAATGGGTCGATTATCGCTCGAACAAAACTGGGAAATTTTGAAAACCCATTTCCAAATTGGTGAATTCCGTAGGAATGAAATGCCCTCATGGCAATTTGTGCATAAATTTGTGTAACTAGATCGTCATTCGATAAAACAACCCGTTCACTTTCTCGACTAGTGAGCACACCTCAAAACATTACTGAGGTAGTCCAAAATGTGGTTGAACATTCATCAACATCAACTCGTCATCGTGCTCAAGAACTGAATATTTTTTGCACTTCTCTGAGTAGAATTTTGCCTAAAGACTTCGGTATGAAGGTTTACAAAGTACAACTAGTGCAAGAAGTGAAACTTCGTTACTATCCGATGCGTTTACACTTCTTTCAATGCGCTAATTATCACGTGGCCGAACAAGAGAATTTTCCAAAAAAAATCATCTTTAGCGACGAAGTTCATTTTTACCTCGGAGGATGATTTTTTGTGGGGATCCGCTAAGGATAAGTATTACGCTAACCATTCAGAAACGATTGATGCTTTGAAAGACGAAATAGAAGTTGACATTCATGAGATTGAGCTCCAAGCAATCGACAATGTACTGAAAAATTGAATGATAATATTTATTAGTTGATAAATGTTTAAAACAATTGATATGAAAAATAAAATCAAGAGCGAAATAAACGAGTACTTGTAGAGTTTGAAGATTGTTATTGAATATTTCAAAACAAAGCAACTAATCTGTGTTACTCTTCAGGTAGAATTTCAATTTGTTTTGTGTTTTCTGATGTATCTCAAAGAATCCTTGAAACATCGATAGGTTAACAGAAGCGCGTAGTGAAATTGAAAAAGAGAGTACAGCAACAAAGAGTAGCTATCCTCTTGATATCGCGAGCAACTGAATGAGAGTTAATGACATCTCCGAGAAGACACCCGGTGTTCTTAAAAAAACGCTCTGGAAACGAGTTATCCATGCTAGTGAATGAATTCCTTTTCAGTAGAGTAACGAAAAGTTCCAGTGGTGGCTTGTCACTTTCATGAGTTCCCACCATGTATGCTGCATTATGCACTATTATTTTACCATTTTAGGAGCTCAGGGTGCCCAAGTTATCTCGGGCCAAATTTCACAAGCTGATTGTACAGGCAATTTGCAACACAAAAGTTCCTATAGAGTATGGTCCAATTATCTTTTGTTGTAAAGTTATTCAACATTCTACTAATTTGTAACGTTTTACAATTTTTTCGTTAAACTATCATATTAATCAAAATTTAATGTACACCATGGGAAACAGCGGAAAATTCTCCGGCAGCTAAGTTGATTTTTATGAAATACTTATTATATGGTGGTTAAGGAAAAAATGATTATAAAATTTTCTTCAGCTATGATCTTTGGTCTAAGTTGACTCTAAATTTCGCCCCTTAAATCTCCATAGAAATTATAGTTTGTCAGAAATTATCCGAAAGAAACAAAGCTCAAGTTAACTCTAAATTTCGCCCCTTAAATCTCCATAGAAATTATAGTTTGTCTAGAAATTATCCGAAAGAAACAAAGCTCAATTTAAATTATTTTGTATATATTTTTAATTCTTGAATTAGAAAATTATAAAGAAATATTCATCTTATTTACTTATACAACCTCCATTTAACTGTAAACACTTGACTAAACGTCGAGGTACACCCGAAACTACATCACCTCCATAATTTTCGGTGTAGTTTAGGACTGTAAAACTGACTGAATTAAATCATCTTTATTTCGTGCTCATTCAACTTCAATCTTTATAAGTTCCTGTATGTTTTCAATGGGACTAAGATCTGATGAAGCTGCTGGCCATGAAATGGTTGACACTTGGTGTTCTTGCATCCAAGCTTAAGTATAGGCTGAAGTATGCCATCTTGCATTATACTGCCGAAAACGCCACCCCTCTGGATATAAAGCATGCGCCGTTTCAAGGAGGAAATCGTTTAGAATTCACTATTAATGGTACCATCAACTATAGCACCATGCTAAGATATTGCTCCCCAAACCAATATTTTAGTGCAAAAATTTGAACGGTAACAAGTTGTTTTTATAGAATTTTTAAGTGATTTCTACCAAGTTAGAAACAACTTTCATAAGATATAAAAACATTATTAAAATTAACTTCTTGAATACGTTGACAAACATCTATCCTTCGTTCCTTTCGTAAAGGTGTCATTATAGGGATTTTTTTTGGTTTCCTTGATATGTAGCCTTGTCTTTTTAGTGACATACGGACGGTTTCTGGACAAACTTTTATATTTCGTTGATTTCCAATTGTGTCGGCCAATTTCCGAAACCCCAGGCGCGGATTGTGTCGTCCTAAGGCCAATAAAACGTTTAAATTGTTTCCTTTGATCTTACGCGGTCTTCTTAAAACTGGTCTATGCCACTTTCATTCAGTTCAGTCAATTGCACTAATTTTTTAACGTTTCGAAAACTTTTTCTATACAAATATTCAACCTATTTTCTTTTTTCTAATTGCGACATTATATTATAAATTGTATACCTGCTGATAATCAACAAAATTTGACAAATGCAACTTTGTCCGTAGCCGACTATCTACACAACCTATTTTATAAATTTGTCTTAGAATATTACAAAAAATTAAAATTATGGAAAATAATAAATTCCGGATACTTTCTAGACGGAGTATATGTGCAAAAACTGCCTTATTTATGAAGTTTTTCAAGGATTTATAATACTTTCTATTAAATCTTCGTTTTAATTGGACAATAGATGTGCAACTGTGAAAGTACATACAGTGAGATATACACTATCTGAGGAAAAATTAATATTCACAAAATTCTTTATTATTCATATAAATTTGAAACTTATCGCAAGAAATTCTGAAAATGCCTGCCATCTTCTCTAATACAAAACCTACATCGTTTTCGGATAGAATTCAGAAAGTTCCGCAACTGCCTCCCGTCGTTGCCTTAGCATATAACGTATACTTTCGATAAGCTGGCCACGAGTATGAATTGGGGTAGTATAACCCATATCATTTAAAACACCTCAAAGGAAGACGTCTAGAGGTGTAAGGTCGCAATTTCACAAACCTCGCTCATAACAAATTTATATAGCAGAGCAATATCGGACAATAAGCGAAAATATAATCCGTAAATCAACTGAACCTCAAATTCCTAGACGTAGATAGATAGTAATTTCCTAGTTGGCAGATGAAATTTATTCATCTGAGGCAAGTTGGCACAGTTCATTGAACTGGGAAGTACTTCTCCAAAAAAATTGATACATAAACTATTACGACAGAATCCTTGCGGAAGAGCCGGCTCTGAAGAGTACCAACTTGAAGAAAGCGAACTTCGCGTTGGTAAAATCTGTCACGCTGCAAACTTCGCCAGAAAGCAGAGTCCGGCCAGCAAAAGCAGCGCCAGGCTGTCTGATACAAGTGGCCTTGATTTCGAACACTTGTTTGCTGGCATCACATGTTCTATTCAGTGCGACCGATCAATTTCAAACAGAACTGTCGTGGCATTCTTCAAACCTATGATGATAATAATTCATAATTATCATTATTTTCAACATGCGTCACAACAATTAACACTCTGTTGGTCTAACCGAGAGTCCTGAGATACTAACCAATTCGCAAATGGCTGAAAATTGTTGGTATAACTGTCCCGAAGGATCTGGGATGATTGTAGCAACGTCGTGTTCCAAGGGCAGGTCGAGAGGTCATACTGTGGTCTGAGACGATTGGATAATTGATAGCTTCTTAATTCAGGGACGTTAGAATATAGATCGACAAGATAAGTAGCTATTTCAATATATCATTCAGTTGCAAAAACTCTGATCGTATCTACAGTGAACGCCGATTAGACCTTACCAACCAAAAGCTCATATTTTTTTATGTCGGAATCTTCATTCTTCATAAATGTTAAGAACCTTCAGAAAGAACCGATTTCAATAAAAAGCAGAAAAGATCATCCTTGAGCAATTATTAAATTTCGTAACAAGTTGAACGAATTTATTCTCAATTTTTGGAAAAAACATGTTCTCCAATTCTCTGTCGGAAAGTTCTTTCTGTCTGTCCAATGTGAACTTTTTGGCAGTCACCGTAGGTTAACTCAAAAACTCCAGATTTATCATTTTTATGTGTAATGTCTTTATTATTTTTAATGAATTTACTAAGGTTTGAATGAGTTTTCATTGAAGTTCTTAAATCATATTTATTTTTGAGGTACGTAGCAATTTTCTCAGAAATACTGTTAGTATATTTCAGGGAAATTTATTCAAAATTTTGTTTTGTATTCGGATATACCGTATATAAATCCATTTTATAATTTTTATGCATCAGTAAACCTATCTGTCAATGAAGGATTGTAGTCATTATTAATAGCTATTTGTTTAATGATGTAGACCTCTAATATATAATATTATCGATTAATTTTCTTATTTAACAGTTACCAGAATCAATAATTCACATTAATTTTTAATATTTAATAAACCAACATATACAGCTGCTATTATACAGAATAAATCAAATTATCGATTATGATTCGAGAAAATTATATTTTGGAGCTCAACATCATTAAACGAATATGAATAATAATTACGACTCTACATTGATAGATAAGTTGCTGATAATTAAAAATAATAAAATAGCTTGAAATATGGTATATCCGAATACAAAAAAAATTTTAATACATTTCCTTAAAATATACTAAAGGTCTTTCTGAGAAAATTGCTACATAACTCAAAAATAAATACGATTTTTGGAACTTCATTCAAAACTTATCATGGCATTTCTCTGGCACGCCAAAAGAACAGTTCTTCTCTTGAAACGATCTAGTTATTAAGCCATTTTCGTACATTTTCATAAGGGTTGAAGCGTTGTTCAGCGAGAGCGTGTCCTAGTGATGCAAACAGATGATAATCAAACGGAGAATAAGCGACATGCACTAGTATTTCCCAACTGAACGATTGTTTCTCAGACCCTTGCTAAGTGCGTTGGAGCATTATCAGGAGCAAAATGACTTAGTCTTGCCTTTTTCTATATTTCAGTAGTTTCTCACGTGATACTCGATTTATAGCGATTATTTGTCATTGGTAGCGATAAAACAGTTTTACCAGACTTGTGTCGTTTTCGTTCAATTCATACGAAACACATTTTTACACTTTCTGAATCTTTTTCATAACTTTCAAATGAACGGAGACAGCTTTCTGTGTCACATTCAATTGATCCGCGGTTTCTTGTTGAGTTTGAATATTATCTTTATCCAATAAGGTTTGCAATTCTGTCTGCGAACTTTTCAGTGATTTTCCACGATCTTCGTTTCTCACGTCAAAATTACCACGTTTGAATTGTTTGAACCACTCGAAATACTATGTTTAGTCAAGAGTATGTTCACCGTAAGCTTCGACAAGCATTCGATGTGATTCTACAGCGTTTTTTTCACTTACTCACACTTCAGAAAGCCAAAGTTGTCCGCAGATTGTAGTTAGTAGGCACAAAACTCGACATATTTAAGGTTATAGAAAAATATACCGATGTATAGAACTTAGTTGTTGTTTGTTGAAAATTTTTCCATAAACTGATGGCTAGTACCATATTTGACTATATATGTAGAGAAATTTTGGTCCTACATCCTACATTCTATACCTGGTTTGTTATCGGCCACAAAAAGTAAGCCCACTGAAAATTATATCAAGTTATATGTTTTGAAGTATTTAGTTTTCAGAAATCGAATAAAAAATCTGACCATCCATCGAATGCTATTCACTGTCTTGATATTTTCTCGTAAACTTTTTGACAAAAATTCGTGGAATTTGGTGAAAAATTATATGCTGTCCAAGGAGTATTTACTGAACTTCACAGCCAAACCTCTAAAAGTTTGGAAATTGAATTCAGAATCAATATTAATGAGAATGAATTTTTTTCCTAAAATCTATGATTGAATGAGATTTTAATTTATTATTTGTCCAAATAATGAGCAAAAAAATTCGAACATCTCTGAAAATTTCACTTTTTATGTTTCAAATTAACTTTATTTGAAAAAAACTAATAAAAGAATCAGTTCACAAGCTGTTCTGAGTTTTGTAGAAAAATTTTTGCCAAATATTCCTGAAATTTGGTACAGAACAGAAGACTAGTAATCCCCCAAGCTCCAGGTAAAATGAATACACTCTATGGAGAAGTTATAAAAAGCAATTATTATCGAATATTTTTCAATATTTTATTATAAATTTTCTGAGAAATTTTGTACGTTTTTCCTCCACAGGTAATTGATGATAAATCGAAGTTACTTTTAATCCGTTGCGAATGTTTTGCACTTAGACAGTTCTTATTTTCTCTTTGGAAAAGAGATTTATTGATAAGAAAAAGGTCCTGATAATCGGCAGCAAATTCATTGATTAATTGTGGGACTCTTCTTTATTTCCGTTAGGAAAATAACGCAAAATTTTTACTGCAACAAAATAAATTAGCATCAATAACCATCGATCAGTTTCTTGTATTCCAAAGGTGTATCGCTACGTTTAAACATTATCAGAACGGTTTTCCGTTCACCAATATTCTTGAGTTCGAATTTAGAATTCCGCAAAAGTGTCCAAATATTCAAATTTGCGAAACGTGCCTTCTAGTGGATATCGAAAAAAAATAAAATATCCATTTTGATTGTCGCTATCGCCTTCGATCCTCGTTTCGCCAATTCAGTTGTTAATGAAGTGGCATTTACGAGAACTGCTTTTTACGACGCGAATAATGTCGGTCGTGAAATAGTTATTTATAGGTTTGGGTTCCGCCGAAATTTACAGTCACCGGACACCTGTTGGCAATTTGGACCAACTCAACATTTACATTCGAGCCCGCGAAATAACCTTATAATTTGCAGATGATACAATGTCTACGTGAGCGGCGTTTATCCCTTTCCAAATATCAATGCCGCAAATCTATCGAAGGTTTAATAATGCGGTTTATATCTTCCTCTTCGTTTTTAATGTTCGTAAATTATAGCCGAATTGGTCGGGCGACGTTGAATTGGTTTAAGAATAGCCTTGATTACTATTAATCTGCGCGGTTTTGATGAAAGTATGCTACCTGATGTCAAAACAGTTAATTCATTTCTATCCTCAATCACCGTCCTTCGACTGCTGTAACGAATGCCATCTAATACGAGGTATGTTCTGAAAATATGGATCTTTTTGTCGATGGAGACATTTAAATACTATCACCCAAATAGTAGTCAAAATGATTGATCTTTAGTTTACGACTGAATGTTATGCAGTTACACTTATTCAAGTTGGGAAGTAGTTTGTTTTCGTTGCAGAAGTTATTGAATGCATTTAGGTCTTGTTGGAAGTTAAAGCAATCCAAAGCGCCAGCTATACGTAAAAAGATCTTCACATCGTTCGCAAATATCAAAAATTTACAAAATTTAAAACATCCACTTATACCATTAATATAAATTATAAATAAAAGAGGCCCAAGGAGAGACTGCTGAGGCACCCCCGAGGTCACACAGAAAGATGATGAAAAATATCCGTTAACGGCATCAATTTGAGATCTATTATTGATATATGAAGATAACCAACGTACCAAGTCTCCATGCACATCTATCTCAGACAATTTTTTCATGTTATGATCAACTTTATCGAAGGCCTTCGAAAAATCGTTGTACACAGAATCAACCTGCATCTGACTGTCTATAAAGCCATTATAAAATTAATGTGGACACAATATGCACATCCAATTCTGGGGATGTGCTAGGACTTTCAATATTCAACTTATAGAGGGACTTCTATCAAAAATACTATTATACTTTCATTAACAAATCTACCGTTATTTACCTAACTGAAAAAAACAAATCGGAAAGCCCTTTAACACTAGAATACAGGAACACCTATGCTCTCTTGCGTAATGAGTTGGATTCTATGCGGAACATCTCATAAAAAGAAACATGATTTTGATGAGCGTTTGAGCGTTTTATGATTTTGCATGAAGACAATAAGGGTCTGAAACTGAACATATTAGAACGAAATAAACATTCATTTTTATTGAGGATTAAATATTGATAGTTTTTATTTCACAGCGATACTATATCAACGGATATATGAGGAAAAAGGTGACGAAAGTCTATAGAACTGGGCAAAATTGAAAAATATTAAATATGAAATAAGAAAAGTTCGTGAACAAATTTCGCGCTTTTCAGATATATCAGTGGACATCAAATTTTATTTGTACGGTTCTACGGCCTTCACATGATGAATATGAACTTATTTTCATATAGTTATGAAATTGTATTGGTTCTTCCAACATAAAATTAATTCGAGATTGTTGTTTCATTTTCAAACTCTCAAAATTGCCAATTCAGTCGACTTACTCCACTTTTCTGATACATTCCTGCTTTCAGATTTCGTAATATACAAAGAATTGCAGTCAGTCTGCAATTCGTGCTAAAATTTCACAATAAAAAATCACCTGATCGCGAACCAAACGATTAAAACCAAATAAAGGATGGAGGAAGAGTCCGTTCTTCGACGACAAGCGTGAAAGCTGAATGAACTCGTAAGAAAGTTGTCTGCACGATGTTAAACATGAGCAAGGCAAAAATAGATATCATTACATCATGTGGAATTTTGCGACGTGGCTCGAAATATTTTTGAAAATATTGTTTATGCAGAGTATTAACTTTTAAAAGGGCCATACTTCAAGGGGATATCATACAAGTTATTTGCAACAAAAAATATCCTATGACACTTCTTCAATTTAGCATTTCTTGATTCACGAAATATTTCAATTTTTTCCATAAAATCAATTATACTTCAGTTATCTTCATAGCCTTAATTGAATATGCTACAAGATAAGAAGTTCTGTGTGCCAAAAATTCTTATTGCGGGCGTGGTAAGGTGATAAATATCACGATTCTGAAGTGAACAAAATGAGTCACATTTCTCTAATGGTTTTATCGATGAAAAATTATAAATTATCGACATGTTCTCTCTTCAGCAAAAAATATCTCTATTAGTGTGCTTTTGAATGTTATATCAACTTTTGTGCTAGCTGCTTGTGCTCTGCCATAATAGCATGGCTAAGAAGATAACAACGAAAAGTTGAAATAAAAATAAAATAGAAAGGCCTTTTACTTGATAGAAGAAATATAACAAAATTTGAATATTGAAACAAATTAATATATGTTTATCTTCTACAATTTTAATTTAAAAAATTTTTATTCAAAAAAACTTTTAGAATTAAATTAATGTCTAAAACAAGCACCGCTTATATTTAATAGACGTATATAATCTAAACTCAATATACAATGTCAAATGGAATAAATAAACCAAAAGATACACGAAAGTCCCTAAAATTAATAAATAAATATTTAAAGGAGACAAATTTTGTTTCTGGTCTTGCCCTCAAAACGCCATTTGTACCTTGAAAACATGAACACACTTAAAGGACCTCTCAAAGAATATAATTTATTTGAAATATTTAATATATTTAAATATTCGAATAAGTAAATTCAGAAATCTCTCAAAGCATGCACTATATCTTCAAAAAACAAATATAGTTCAAAACAATTCCGTCTTCAGTCCTGAAATATATTCAAAATATCAAGGGACTTTCGTGTATCTTTTGGTTTATTTATTCCATTTGACATTGTATATTGAGTTTAGGTTATATACGTCTATTAAATATAAGCGGTGCTTGTTTTAGACATTAATTTAATTCTAAAAGTTTTTTTGAATAAAAATTTTTTAAATTAAAATTGTAGAAGATAAACATATATTAATTTGTTTCAATATTCAAATTTTGTTATATTTCTTCTATCAAGTAAAAGGCCTTTCTATTTTATTTTATATATAATATATAATTATATCTTGGCTTCAATAAATTTCATTATACAGTGTCAATGAATTTAGGTAAACCTTAAAAATAGCTCACACTGTTCTTTGATTCTGTTAGAGCATAGATAAATCTTGAATTATAAAGATGATCTATGTCTCGAAACATTATTCATTTACACGTGTTGAGTGGTTTGGTACAGGTTAGTTTTTGATTTTGATATTTTGAATATATTTCAGGACTGAAGACGGAATTGTTTTGAACTATATTTGTTTTTTGAAGATATAGTGCATGCTTTGAGAGATTTCTGAATTTACTTATTCGAATATTTAAATATATTAAATATTTCAAATAAATTATATTGTTTGAGAGGTCCTTTAAGTGTGTTCATGTTTTCAAGGTACAAATGGCGTTTTGAGGGCAAGACCAGAAACAAAATTTGTCTCCTTTAAATATTTATTTATTAATTTTAGGGACTTTCGTGTATCTTTTGGTTTATTTATTCCATTTGACATTGTATATTGAGTTTAGATTATATACGTCTATTAAATATAAGCGGTGCTTGTTTTAGACATTAATTTAATTCTAAAAGTTTTTTTTTGAATAAAAATTTTTTAAATTAAAATTGTAGAAGATAAACATATATTAATTTGTTTCAATATTCAAATTTTGTTATATTTCTTCTATCAAGTAAAAGGCCTTTCTATTTTATTTTATATATAATATATAATTATATCTTGGCTTCAATAAATTTCATTATACAGTGTCAATGAATTTAGGTAAACCTTAAAAATAGCTCACACTGTTCTTTGATTCTGTTAGAGCATAGATAAATCTTGAATTATAAAGATGATCTATGTCTCGAAACATTATTCATTTACACGTGTTGAGTGGTTTGGTACAGGTTAGTTTTTGATTTTGATATTTTGAATATATTTCAGGACTGAAGACGGAATTGTTTTGAACTATATTTGTTTTTTGAAGATATAGTGCATGCTTTGAGAGATTTCTGAATTTACTTATTCGAATATTTAAATATATTAAATATTTCAAATAAATTATATTCTTTGAGAGGTCCTTTAAGTGTGTTCATGTTTTCAAGGTACAAATGGCGTTTTGAGGGCAAGACCAGAAACAAAATTTGTCTCCTTTAAATATTTATTTATTAATTTTAGGGACTTTCGTGTATCTTTTGGTTTATTTATTCCATTTGACATTGTATATTGAGTTTAGATTATATACGTCTATTAAATATAAGCGGTGCTTGTTTTAGACATTAATTTAATTCTAAAAGTTTTTTTGAATAAAAATTTTTTAAATTAAAATTGTAGAAGATAAACATATATTAATTTGTTTCAATATTCAAATTTTGAAAAGTTGAAATATTCCAAACCGTTTCTAGATATGTGGTCAATTTTGATGAGGCTACAAGGATAACAGAAGTATAATTGATTTTATGGAAAAATTTGAAATATTTCGTGAAATCAATAAATGTTAAATTGAAGAATAGCATTCAACATTTCGACCATATGTTATATAACATTGTTTGTTGCAAATAACTTGTATGATCTCTCCTTGAAGTTTGGCCCTTTTTAAAGCATAAGCTGTATAAGATAACAAGAATATTTTTGAGAACGTAAAGGAGCAGAAATTCAATCTGATATCGAGTGGTTGTTACACTTTTCGTTTGGAAACACGCATTCTGACTTCTGACTTCATTTATGAAGATGAAACGATATCCTAGTAATTAACAATGAGAAAATATGTAACCTTGACTTGGAACTTCAAACTTATATTGCAAATAACAAATACAACTACACAAGAGTTAAAGGTGTGTGGATTATATTTGTCAGTAATTCTAGAGAACAAATACACCCAAAAATGTTTATTAGCGTTTTTTGTTTGTGGGTGCAGACATTTTTCACATTTTTCAAGTTAAGATCAGATAGCGCTAATTATAAAAGCATTATATTTCATCATAATTCTTTCATTTTGTTCTCTATTTTTCACGTAGATACTCTTGTGAAATCCATAAACGTTGTTCTTTCAACTGGGAAAGTATTCATGTGTGGATTTACAATTTTTTCACAATTAATCAGCGTCACAAGCTCCTGTAGATAATGAAGAAAAATGGTCTTTTAATGAACTGCCTAAGCATTAAATGAAATTAACGGATTTCAAAGCTAGTGCCAGCTGAGAACACTGAAATTATTTTAAGCAGAATTCGCGGAAAATTATTTTGGAACTCAAGCAGGAAGTTTTCACGTCATCTTTATTCTTATTTGGCCAAATTCTGAGTTTAGAAAATCCTTTCGCAATAACTCAACTCAATTAAAATAAAGGTTGGAGACCTGCTAATATAAATGGTATCAGAGAGATAATCATGAGTTTGTAACCGCAAGCTCTAATGAATAGCAATTCCGATTTAGTTTTTTATAATCAATTTCCTCACGGTTTCGTTTGTGTTGTACTATCGCTATAATTTTAACTTCCCATATCCGTTCAATTAGATTTCAATTCGAACGTTATCTTCACCTCTTGGATGAGGAATCCTAAAAAACAACATGATAAGAAATAATAAGGATTTTTTCCTATATTTGTTATAACCTTTAGGAAATTTCAAACCCTAATGACACTGAATCGTAATTTAGGAGATCTTTCAGTTGAAGTGTTGAAGCGTGTCATTTCAGTCGAAAGACTGAGGTTAATCTTCGGCTTTCGGAGGAAGCGTGTATAACGATGGCACGATGGAGTTGGAGAATATTGCGTTTAAATATTGTTTGGAAAATTGTTTTATTTTTTCTATATTGATTTTTATTTGTGTCCTATATTTTCTCTCTTATTAATCGAGTTTGGGTCTTGCTTGATAGATGTGATCTCATGCATTAAACGTTTTTTTAAGTTTTTTATGTGCCTAAAATTTTGATAGATCCAGGATCGAAATTGAAGGAATGAAGGGTGTTTTTCACATGTTCTGCTAAAGCGGTGTTATTTTCTTTTTTGTAATTTAGTGGATTAAGGATATTAAAGAAGTCTCTTTTGTGTTCATAGATCCTGACCTTTAGATACCGACCAGTATGACCAATATATGTTGATTGACAGTCGTTGCAGAATATTTTATATATGGTATCACTAATTAATTCCTTCAGAGTTCCACTTTTAGTTTTGGTGAAAAGTGTTTAACTGTGTTGTCAGATTTAAATGCTACCTTTATGTTGATTTTGGTGAATATTTTTTTAATTCTATATGCCAAATTTTCTATGTAAATTATTTGGAAATATTTTTGATCTTCCTTTTCCTCTGGTTGTTGGCTTTGCGAAGTTACTTCTTTGTTAAGAATTTTGTTTATGAACTTGGTGGGATAGTCATTATTTTCTAGGATTGATTGTATTTTAGTAATGTTATTTTTGTGAAATTCGCTATCCGAAAGTTTTAACTCTGTATGTTTCAAATTATTTATGATGTTCATTTTTTGTGTCATATTATGATTTGAGTGAAAATTCAGAATTCTTCCAGAAAATATTGGTTTTTGGAACCAGTCTGTTATTATTTTGTCTTTCCTTCTTATTAGTAGTGTATCTAGGAAATGTTTTGAGTTGTTCTGTGTTTCTAATTCAATGGTGATTTTAAGCGGGGATGAATGCTGTTGAAAACTGTTAGTATTTCATCTGCTCGATCAGATGAAATAGATGTGACAATGTCATCAACATAACTTTTGAAAAATGGTAATTTAAAGCTTAAATTTTTAATAACTTTATTCTGAACTTCTACCATTATATATCGGATGTAATTGGTGCCAAATTTTTTCCCAAACCTAGTCCAAAAATTTGTTTGAATATTTTATCCTTAAATACGATACAGAATTTAAAAAGTTATAAAAACTATGCAGTGTGAGGTTCAATTTTTGCCCAATTTTTTTCAATTATCGTTATCGCCAAATCAAAAAGAACATTAGTATAAAGGGAAACTACACCTAATGAAATGAGTATGTAGTTTTCTGGAATGGTGAGAGTTTTCAAAAAGTCTACGAGCTCGAAAGAATTCCTTGTGTATCTAAAAGCCTTCTCAGATGCATGGCTTAGAAGTTCTGCT
Organism: Megalocaria dilatata; assembly: GCA_034642435.1. Taxonomy (NCBI): domain Eukaryota; kingdom Metazoa; phylum Arthropoda; class Insecta; order Coleoptera; family Coccinellidae; genus Megalocaria; species Megalocaria dilatata. Next base: position 47,552,252 of record CM067856.1, read on the forward strand.
AAAAATTTGCTAAGATCATATAAGGGACTTCCAATGAATGAGACTATTGTTCTTAGTGGGTTATTAAACTTATGAATTTTTGGTAGGAAGTAAATCTTTGGACATAAACCATCATTACATTTCAAACGTTTGTAAGTGCTGTCTCCAATTTTCTTATCTTTATATAAGTTTGTTATGATTTTATTAAGTTAAGTTTGAACGCTTTTTGTTGGATCCTCATTAATTTTGCAGTAAGTTTTGTTATCACCTAAAATATCTGAACTTTTTTTGTCGTATTCTTGTTTGAGTATAGCTACGGTTGTCCTACTTTTATCAGCTTTAGTTATAATGATATTATTGTTTGTTTTAAGAAATTATTTTGTTTCTTTGATAAACTTTATTAGTATGTTGTTAAATTTATTTGTCTTTTGATTTTTTGATTCGACAAAGTTAGTGATCAAATTTATCAGTGAATTACGAGCCAGATTTGTGTCATTTTCGTTATTGCAAGTTGAAAGGATGTTTTCTATATCAATTATTATTTGCTTTAAAGAGAGGTTGTTATCAGAATAAGGTAGATTGAATTTTTCTCCTGAGCTGAGCAAATATCTGACAGTTATTGGGAATTCTACATCATTTACATTGAATCAAGTAGATTTTAAGTTTGCAAATTTCTTAATTTGTTTCCTCTTTATTTTCGAATATTCCTGCCTCAAAATAGCTCTGTTATTCGCCACAATTATTTGCATTATATCTTCAGGTGATTGATCAGTTTATTTTGACTTCATTGTATTACACTGTTTTCTAAGTAAATTTAATTACCAATGGGTTATGGATATTTCTAATTTTAATATCTTGCTTTTGAATGTACTTACGATTATACCATATTTGTTACTATAACCCTAGACCTAGAACCTGTTAAAGAATTATTGAATCCAATTTAGTCTTAAAACCATGACTGTGAATTTGAAGTCTCTTAATTATTTCTCCAGAAAGTTAGCGTGCATAAAAACAACCACATGAACGGAAAGTAATGAATTTGACCACCAGTTGCATTTCTTGAGAACAAGTTCGGCTCAAACTCACAAAATACAGACCTTTGGACAAAATGATAGTTACTCTTGTACGGGAAAAGCTTCGAAGAGAAATTGCTGGAATTAGTTGATTGTGGTTTGACAATTCGGCTAAACATGATTAATTGAATATTGGCGTCAACAATTCGGCGCCAGAGTGTCACGGCTGTCGCGATAATGGTCACACATTTTCCAATAATCACCGGAATATCGCAGAATAATAATTCACACCGAAGATCAGAAGCTGACCATTTATCTCGGTTTCATAGAGAATGTCATCGGGTTCTTCATTCATCAACGCCTCGATTATCGGGACTAGACTCATAAATATCATCCCGTATTCGATTAAAATGATCTTGGCTCGGAAATATACAACATCTGGCTAGAATTAAATAGACCAATAAATAAGGCAACTTTTTTATAACTACCACCCAATGATTCGCCTTTGGTCATTTATTTTTGCCACACTTTATTAGAGGACGGAAGTCTCCAAACCGTGCCAAACGGATCTGCAGTAACAACCTGTCATGTGAAATTATGGATGTCTGAAAGAGATCCTGAAATCCGGCCAACATCTTGATTCAGTGCTTTATACACTCTATCAAAATAATTCCAGCCATATAATATATTGGTAACGATTGAAATATCATCTTTGAAGAGCGTAACATATGGGGGATACTAGAAGGTTATTTAATTTTGATTTGTTTGAGTATACTAGCTCATTTTCGTGAGATTCAAAACAATCAGTGTTTTCTAGAAAAATAAACCGGGTATTTGGGGAAAAAATTAATGAAAACAATTTGTTCAAGGAAATTATCTGATATGTAGCATTAAGTACAATATGAAATTTGTTTTGCTTCATTTAGATTTCATCGTTGACAACTTTAATTTTTTTAATAAACGTCTAAAATTTAAATAATTCTTGATCAGCAAAGTATTTTCATATCTACGGTCATAAAATTTTACGGTTCCAAAAAATTTTAATTTTCTCTTATGTTATGACAGATGATAGTTTTAAAGATAGCTACATAATGCCTCTCTCACAGAAGTCTTGGTCCTTATTGGCGAAAAATTCTAGTGATCGATTTTCACAATCTCCTCTTAATGCCAATTTTTTATTACTCAGGAAGTTTTGCAATGCAAAGAAAAAGATGGTGATCGCTTGGTTCCAGGTCTGGTGAATACATTAAAACTCAAGTTTTTGCCGAGTGACTACAGACGTGAGTGGCCTGGCGTTATCTTGATGGAATTCAACACCTCTTTTGTCGTTCAATTCTGGCCGTTTCTTGTCAATCGCTAGCTTCAAATGGTCCAGTTAAAACAATAATGGATTTCATTCTACCTAAGCTATTATGTAGCTGATTCTTCATTGCATAAAAAAAATTCAGCTTAATCTACTGAATGGTTTTGAGACATTCAAATTTAATTGAAATGACATTCTCTATTCTGTTGATGCTCGGTTCTCATGAAACTTAGATTAATATTCAAATCGCGATTCTATGTCAATCTTTTCGATTTCAACCTGATTAGGTCTTGATTTTTGAAAATAATACTTTCTTTTAGTCTTATTTAACAGATTGTATCTATTTCAGTTGGACTCAAATCCAATTCTGTAAATTTCAAGTTTCATAGCCGTTTCTTTAGGAAGATGTGAATAAAAGTGGCGGATGGATGAAATTGAATAAGCAAAACTTATGAGGAAAAAGATGAGCGTTCATAGCCACCGAGTGTAAAAGTGCTTCGTCGCTGAAGAAAATTCAAGTTGAAGAATCGTCATCCAAAAGTTGTTGTTCAAGCACCCAATCGGCATATGTTCTATGCATTCTATGGTCATGTGGCTTTAGTTCTCGTAAAACCTTATAAGGATGGAGATGCAAATCCAGATGGAAAATACGCCATAGCGTACCGTAAGAGAAACTCAAATGTTGTGCGCGTCTTCTTCAACATTTTTACTTACAGTAGAAATATTTTCGGTCGAGGGTGCATTTCGATGATGCAATAATCGAAAAGTATATTAAAAAAATCTATATGAGAGTGTAATTTATTTCCACAAAAATATTTGTACTACTACAGCAATTGTTTCACCACGATGTGGCTTCTTCAGGTATTACATTGTACTGTCTAATGGTATTCAGTGTAACAGAGTTTAAATACATTGTTAGGTACGTGACCAAATAATGCCATTAAGGAAGGATATTCAGTAATGGGGACTTATCAACATCTGTTTGGTCGTTCAAAAGGATTTTACCGGCATTATACCTGTTGATTTCAAGAAATTCTAAAAGTGTTAATCTAGAACTTTTGCTTTCAACGTGGATAATTTCATAATTATTGTTGAAATTATGCCTGAATTCCTTAAGATAATTAGCATATGTCGAATGTACAGAATTGGATATATAACCTCTTCTGTGTTCTTGGACACGTTTCTTGAATGATCTACCAGTCTGGCCAATGTATACTAAAGGGCAATCTTTGCAAGTCAACTTGTAGACTCCGCATTTATTTTCTTTATTTGTTCGATCTTTATTGTTTTTTATGTAGGTACTAAGGTTATTAATTGTCTTAAAAGCCGCGTTATAATTGAAACAACTTTTGAAATATTCAGCAATATTTTCAGATAATCCATTGACATAAGATAACGAAAAATATTTCTGTGTATTGTCCTCTTTTATGATTGGGTACACGAAATTTAATGCCATTTTCTTTTGTTTATTGGATACCATTTTGTCTCTAAGAAAGGGATTGTAACCAGTGTTTGACGCTATTTGTTTAATAATATTTAATTCTTTCAAAAAGTTTTCTGAATTAAAAAAATCCGGAGTCTACAAGTTGACTTGCAAAGATTGCCCTTTACTATATATTGGCCAGACTGGTAGATCATTCAAGAAACGTGTCCAAGAACACCAAAGGGGTTATATATCCAATTCTGTATCATCATCTTAAGGAATTCAGGCATAATTTCAACAATAATTATGAAATTATCCACGTTGAAAGCAAAAGTTCAAGATTAACACTTTTAGAATTTCTTGAAATCAACAGGTATAATGCTCGTAAAATCCTTTTGAACGAACAAACAGATGTTGATAAGTCTCCATTACTGAATATCTTTCCTTAATGGCATTATTAGCGGCAAACTCTAATAAACACCTAGAGTTTTTATGACTTGTGCTTGCATTATTTGGTCACGTACCTAACAATGTATTTAAACTCTGTTACATTGAATACCATCATCAGACAGTACAATGTGATAACCGAAGAAGCCACATCGTGGTGAAACCATAATTTTTGTTGACAAAAATTACAGTCTTATTGTTATTTTTTTAATTAAAATGAGTTTCCACTAAGTAAAGACCGAATCAATCAAATATTCACGAAAAGTATATGTTGAATAATAAAAATTAAACTCTTTTCCACATTTTGAATATTCAATAACCGAGTTTGAAATTGTATGATCGCCGTACGCCTTCTAAAGTCTTTTTTTCAAAAGACCAGGGGAAACTTAAATTTGAAGCCACAATAAATTTAAGATAGGATTTATCGGTATACATCACACAATATCTTCATGAATATATATTTGAATGAAGACATATAATTTTCTGCCATTTTTTTTTACGATGTTAATGAATATATATTATACACGTACCTAATTTACAATCTAATAGTGTTTTCAAGGATGTCTTGCGATCTTACAAAAAAGTATTCAATAGAAAAACGCAAAATTATAGAAAAACATGGAATCCGGCCCCACACAATAGCAACAGGTTTAATTGAAAACTTGAAGCTTTGTATGAGACATAAACGGTATATCCGATGCGGTGGAAAACGCAGAAACAATAGGATTTATATTATGGACGTAACGTTCACGTAATACTTTCGTCTTTCAACAAGTGCTTGGAAATGGAAATTGTCACATTGTTTCGAGTGGTTGAAAAGCCGAACGGCTGTCCTTATTAGTGGTTGAAGCGCGAAGCTTTGTTATTTTGAAGGAAATGCGATTCATAGAAACAGTTTTGTTATCTGAAGTGACAGAAAAATTACATAAGAATGAATGTTTATCATCGAATGATTACCACCAAGACTTTCAGATTTTCCCTTCCAACAAATGGCAAATTAATATATTTCGTTAGGTTTGATAACAGCGGAAAAATTCACCTGTAAGCCTCATTTTAATTTTCCAATAAATTTAAAATTTTACATATGTGAAGAAGATATATATATATATATATATATATATATATATATATATATATATTATGTATTTACATAATATCTAAGATGATGAAATATTTTTTCAAAAGAATGAATGTTATACCAAAAATCACTTTATAACTGTGAATCAGTCATCAACATTGACCGCAAAGTTAATAACGGTGAGAATTCCTGATAGTCTGCTGCGTTGTTGCATTTTCTATATAACAGGAGATCTCAAATTGTCTCCCTCAACGGCTATTACTCAGTACCATTCACTATCACTTCAGGAGTTCCTCAGGGATCCCATCTGGGTCCCTTATTATTTAACATATATATCAACGACACTGGTAAATGCTTCAGACGGTGTCAATTTTTGTTGTATGTAGATGATCTTGAAGTTTTCATCCAAATTCTTTCAAGTAAAGATTGTACTATTTTACAGAATTAAATTGATGACATTAAAAAATAATGTGAATTTAGTAAAATTTTCATTAACATGAAGAAATAAATAACTTAGAAAATGTAATAATTGGAAACACTGATAATGCTGAAGATTTCGGTGTTTTTTTGATCTAAAACTACAGTTTGAAGTTGGTATTGCTTATATATTCTCAATTTGAACCAATTCAATAATATTCAATAAGGTTATTCTGGTTTTCACAAATTTTTATTGTTATTTAATACAAAAATAGTTTCGCTATCACAGTAGCATCTTCAGGTAGGTTTACATTGAATAATTAAATTTGTTTTCGAAATCGGTTGCTTTTTATATTAGAGTAGGTACAAACATTTTTATTGAGCCCTAAAACCCAAAAAAGGGTCTCTGTAAATTCCAGGTTATCTGAATATGTTTGACAGGGGTGAGTTATTTAAATCCAATTTTGTTGTGTTCATTTATCTCAAGGGATTCTAACAGGTTCAAGGCATAACTTTTACTTTTCATATATAAAATTTAAAGATTATGGTTGAAAGTATGTCCCGTTTCTGAAAAATGGTTCGAATATGTGGAATTACTTTTGTCATTAAGGAAACTTTTCAAATGTTCACAAATATTATATCAGAAAGTTCTTCCAGTCTGTCCAATGTAAACTTTTGGGCAATCACCGAGGGGTAGAATAAGTTTTGAATGAAGTTCTTAAATCATATTTATTTTTGAAGTATGTAGCAATTTTCTCAGAAATACCTTTAGTGTATTTCAAGGAAACGTATTTAAAGTTTTCTTTTATATTGGGATATAACATATTTAAAGCTATTTTATTATCTTTATTCATCAACAATTTACTATCAACGTAGGATCATAGTCATTATTAATAGCTATTTGTTTAATGGTGTTGAGTTCAGAAATATAATTTTCTCGATTCCTGGGGATATTAAGTATACTGTGGATAATACAATTAAATGCTGAAAATTTTTTGTTTAGAGGATGGTTTGATTTATTGTGTATAATAGTATCCGTTTATGTTGGTTTGTCAAATATTGAACATTTATGTGAATTATTTTTTTGTAGTAACTGTTAAATCAAGAAAATCAATTGTTAAATCATTTAACGATTACTAGAATAAATGATTTACGTGAATCTTCAATATATCATAAACCAACCTGTACGGATACTATTATACACAAAAAATCAAACCATTCTCTGAATCAAAAGTTATCAGCATTCAATTGTATGATCCACAGATTAGTTAATACTCCTATGAATGGAGAAAATTATATTTCTGAAAATAACATCATTAAACAAATAGCTATTATATTATTAATAACTATGATCCTACGTTGATAGATTGCTGATGAATAAGAATAATAAAATAGCTTCAAATATGGTATATCCCAATATAAAAAAAATTTAAACGCATTTCCTTGAAATACACTAAAGGTATTTCTGAGAAAATTGCTACATATCTCAAAAATAACTATGATTGGAGATCTTCATTCAAAACTTATTCAAACTTGAGTAAATTCATTAAAAAAGATAAAGACATTAAACAAAAAGATGATAAATCCGGAGTTTATAAGTTAACCTGCGGTGACGGTCCAAAAGTTTACATTCGACAGACTGAAAGAATTTTCAGACATAGAATTTGTGAACATTTGAAGAGTTTCCTCAAAAACAAAAGTTATTCCACATATTCGAACCATTTGTTAGAAACAGAACATACTTTCAAACATAATTTTGAGATTTTACATATAGAAAGTAAAAGATACGCCTTGAATATGTTAGAATCCCTTAAGATAAATAAACACAAAAAATTGGAATATTACTTAACCAACAATTAGATTTAAATAACTCACCCATGTTAAAGATATTGAGATAAGCTGGAATTTAAAGAGACCCTCATTTGTATTTTAGTGCTCAACAAAAATTTTTGTACCTACTCTTATATAAATAGCTACCGATTTAGAAAACAAATTTAGTTATTCAAAATGTAAACCTACCTGAAGATGCTACTGTGATAGCAAAACAATTGTTGTATTAAATAAAAATTTGTGAAAACCAAAATAACCTTATTTAATGTGGATTTTCATCAAGTTAAGATTGATTCAATTAAACATTGTAGAAATTTGATGGGATTTATTATATATTATAAGTTAACGTGCCTCGGTATCTTAGGCTACCTGATAAATGGAAGAGTTTACAATAATGAACAACTTTGATTAGATGCACAGAATGTGTATACTGTAATTATAATTAAGGCCATGTTGAAATGGAAATATTGGAAAGGTTTTCCACATTTTTGAAAGTTGTGCAAAAAACAACATGAATGAGAAGGAAATTGAAGACTTAAATCGAGTCAAAAAAAGCATGAGTTGCATCTCATTAATAAACTATTTCATTAAATAATCTGAAATGTAAAAATCAAAAAGGCACTGATATTTAAGGTTGCTATGATTCATTCAGATTGAAATCATCTAAGTTTGAAAAAGTGCTCTTTTGTCTGCACGACTTTTTAATGTAGCTACGTTTTACGTAATGAAAAATAATTAGTTTGGTCCTGCTACAGAAAGGATTCCCTTTTGAGAAATTCTCAGAAGTTCAATCCAAAGTAACATAAATGGAAGGAAGCAAGAATTAAATGATTTCCATAGAAAATTGCTATGTAAAAACACGAGCGAAAATCATTTGAGTTATAAATATATTAATTACTAAACATTGCTGTTCCTCCTCTATTGACTATTATGGTATATCCCATTCAGAACTCAGGACTGAACGTTACTTGCGTCATATAAGTAATAAGTGATGATAATTGCTAGAATTAAGATGACTGAAGGCTAGCTAACCGGACCCAAAGGTATAGAGAGGTAGCAGTTGTCTTTTTGTCGGCTGATGCAAGATCTTCCGAAAGCGAGATGATGATGCCGGGAGGTGCTGCTGTGGATAAATAAGGTCTTGCACTTCTTGTCTTCCACTTCTTATCGTCTCCACTAATCTTCGTCGAAAGATCAATGCGGCGAATTTAAAATGAGAGTCGTTGAAAAGTTTTAGGAAATACCTAAGCATATGAAATGAAATTTTCAGAGCATAAACTGAGAAAATCAGTTAAGATTGGCAGAATTTAAGAGCAATGCATTTCAGGTTTGCCCTCTCTATTTGACTTCTGACACACGACCACATATTTTCTGAGGCCTCTCTCTACTTGTATGCATAGGCTTATCTCTTATACTATTATTTATTGATTATGACACGGTTTTTATTGATAAATCCACGGAAAACTCTGTGAATATTTCGATGTAATATTCCGAAATTCCAATATTTGTAAATGAAGAATTATAATAGCAGAAAGAGGGCTACATATATGCAAAAGAAATGAATTGCAAAATTTTCATCAGCAGTAAATATGGACATAACTTTTCGACTATAACTTTTGTAATCATGTCTCAAAACAATTTGTAAGTTGAAAACACCTCGATAATTATGAAGTGACCTTTAATTAATTGGGTATAATATAGAGGTTTTGAAAAAGTATTTCATGCTCTCAGAAATTCTAGTAAATGTGCTATCCACAATATTTAATTCGATTGTTCAATTACAAATTGAAATATTGAGCTCTAGAATTTTCACACCCTCCAAATTTTCATAATCGTAGTTCTAATCACATTTTTCTAACTCGCAAGAGAAGTGCAATTATGTACATTGAATAATATCCGAACAACACATATTGTATTGCTTATTTATTACTAAGCTATTTTGATTAATTTTTTCAGAAAATCAAGAGCAGAACTTATTAGGTATGATGAACAGTTTTTTATCTTTTCGTGCGTTCTTTTTTAATGACATAATTATTGAATTTAATTGACTTTTCATTACTGATTATTGTTTCAATTAGTAGAATTTATTGGGATGAATAAAGAAAGAACTAAAGAATAATGAAAGAATATCTAAATACAAAAGTGAATTCGATTAATTTTCCGATTCAAATTTTGTATTATTCGAAATGAAAAGAGTATTGAAATATACAGTAATAAGTACACTTGTGCGTATTCAAAAATCATTGTTTTGATGCGTTCGTACCAGGATATTATCATTTAAATTTATTATTAAAGTAGTAAGCGTCTTGGCGATCGAACAGCAAAATTACCAAAAGCATATATTTTTTCTTTGAGTCGAATGGCTCCTTTTCGGTTGAGCTTAAAAAAACGTATGGATTCATTTCGAATGTCGAAAAACCGATCTAACTAATAAAAGGATTTTCATTTTCATACGATTTTCCCTCTATTTGCTAAAAACGAAAGAAAATGTAGAATTTTCCAAGTTTGCTTGTTTTTCAGAGATCATATATGATTAAACACGCCCTCTCGCTGTAAATGTCGTACCCATACATTCGATCATCGACTCAATTGAACTACTCGAGAAAATTATAGATATTGATCGACTATACATATAGATCAATTCACTACGTTAGTATTTCATTTAAATACCTATATATCTCGGAGATTAAAATTTATAATGAAATGCAAATACCTGTAACTTGAAAATTTGTATTAGCAGCGTATGCTTATTTGAAAAATTTTTGATATTTGGATTAATATAATCAGGAATGAAATCAGCAAGATTTCAGATAACAATTTCAATGTTTATGTGGAATTTCCAGGAAAGTGTGTCCATAGAAATACAAAAAACTGAGTTCAACAAGTTTCTCACAAGACCTACTAGATTCAGCTGGAAGTTCAATCAAACATATAAAATATCAATGAAATGGAATATCAAAAAATTTACCCTATAGGTTTTTCATCGAAATTTCACGAATCAAATGAAAAATCAAATCGTTGCTATGAATTCAGAAATCTCTTTATATCATATTGATTCTCTATTTATTACTCTAGTTTTCTTTTTTATTTTTTTTGAAAAAAAAAACAAAGTAATAAAAATAACCTCACGAAAAAATGAAACATTGTTTATCTGTACAAATACGCTGAAAGTTTTGATGTACTTTCCTAGTTTTTTCAGCATTTATTTTAAATTATTGATTCCCGTTCATGAACTTTGATACTATCACACATTCATCAGAATTCACTGATACCAACTCCTCCATGATATCTAGAATATATTAGAAGGATGTCTAAATTTCATTATGAACAGAATAGTTTGCGAAAGTTTTTGATAAAATTCCTTCGACTGAAACTATGTACTAATATAGCTGGTCAGGTAGGACTTGTTTCGATTTTATTGTACGTAGGATAAAAATGCTACAAAAATATAACAATAAATCGTGAAATTAATCACTTCTGGACTTTCGATGAAAATCAATAAAAGAAAATGCATCCTGAAGCAGGTATTTAAGATTTCGCGTCGTAATTGGTACCCAATCTTGCAGCGACCCTAAAAAAACTTGTAAACCTTAATCGAAGAAATCATTGAACTCTACCCATAATTTAGGAGCGTTCTTTGGACCACACTTGCCACGATGCATCATCAGGTATATTTCTATGACGTCAAGGAACGTGATTTTTTTACATATGTTTATGAATGATAATTACAGATCAACTGGTTAAGCCAGCCTATGCAAATTATTTGTGGGAAATAAAATTTTAAAGATTAAAATCTATTTTCGAGTTGATGAAGTAAATATTTTGAATTATGATGGAAGCAAGTTATTCTTCTGGACTTTGGAATATCCCTGACATCTAATTTCTACTAATTCAATGCGTCCAGGATTCTCTGTTAATTAAGCATAAACAAATAATAGTAGTTTGTATGATAATATCAATGTAATAATATATTTTATTATTTCGAGAAGAAAAAGCAATTTTGTGACCAGTGGAGGTATTTTCAGTTAAGTCCAAATCATATTGGTCAATCTAATAGTGACAAATAACATTTCATCAAAGATTATAGAATAATAAGAATTATGAAAGACATTGTTGTATTTGAAATATGTTTATTTCGAATTATGATATATTTATTTGTGCGAATATTTAGAGGTTTCAATTTATCTTGTTAGGTTCGTTTCATTAGGTTTTGAAATTTTTAGTAACTTATTTTATGCATACCTCATATGTGTACAGAAATTTTCAGCTAACATAGTTGTCCTCTATAGTTTAGAAGTCAAATGAAACAGTAATTTTGTAATAATTTGATATAAACATTCGAATCATGATTTCAATTTAATCGTTGGATGCTATTTGGATTGGATCAGGAAATTTTTGAGTTTTGAGTTATCTTGCAAATCTCGTTTCCCTGAATTAATTTTTGAAGTTACTTTTTTGAACTGAAATAATGGAATTGAAAATTTTCACGAACTTTGAGATCATTTCGATTCGGTATTGTAGTGACGTAAACACATATTTAGCTCTTACTAGTTTGGCTGGCCAACATTTCATTGCTTCGTCAAAAATGAAAAGTGCGTATGGACACAGTAACAAAGACTAAACTGAATACAATTGGTACCCTGACTGGCAAAAGCTACTGAGTTTCAGAGGGATCTTCATAGAGTGTATATGACTATCAGGAAAATATCTCAAAAAAATTGGACCAAATAAAAACTACTATTATAAAATGGATGAACTTAACAAGTGATATTTGAAATATTTAATTATTCGAATTAATACATTTTTCTTCATTCAACTTTTTGAATTTCATATCTTTGATTGATCAACTTTTCAGGAGATGAAAAATTTGTCTCTATTTATAAATCTCCTTCTTTCGTTCCAAACAAATCACTTGTACGTTACCAGACATACTCCAGACCTTCATGTGAATAACCCTGTATATCGTGGAAAAATTATCGGTCGATTCCACTAAAAAAATCCCAAAACACTGGTCCTTTTTTTGCGCAGTTCGTACTTAGACTAAACACATTTTTTCAATCAAAATAAACTTTTCCACCTTTCCGATAGAAACTCGGCTTGTAATATCGGGCTAAGTGTACGTCGATTGTAAGCACTCTCACTTCACAATTCTAAAGTAACCGGATCTGGAAACTTGCCATCAAAACATTTATTTCTGCAGTTGATACAGCGTTTACGATATTTTAATTTTCGCGGTACAGAGACGGAAAGAGAAAGTGAAAATTTTTCTGTGGCGTTAAGAAGGAACATCGTGGACATTTCACTGGGGTTCACAAGTTTACCTTCTTTTATGCTACCTTTCTATCGACACGGAACCGTTTTTATTCCCGGAGAATATAGGAAACGACAATATTTTTCGAACTGATACTGATATTTTAGAGGGAGAGTTTGTACATTACAAACTGATTGACATTCTGATATGTGACAAAACGGAAATAAAATTAAATCTGCATTTTGACGATTTTCATCTATTAATGGTCACAACCTAGCTGACTTACTTATTAATCTTTGATCAAATTCAAAAGCTAGATTTTTGACATTTAAAATTATTTTCCTTTGAAATGTTATATATATATCAAAATATATATTAATATTCATATCGATACAAATCTTACGAAGTTCAAATCGATAAAAAAATAATGATATATGTATTCTGTATATCATTTTACAAATAATAGAAAAATTCATTTTGATCAATTTTGAACAACCTCGTGGATTAATTAGGAAAAACAGTTGGAAATTTGCTTAGTATTTCTCTTTATAATACCTTCACATAACTGGATAAATATACGACTTAAGAGGTAGTAAATGAATAATATTTTGAAGCTATTGGTCATTTTTAAATAAATAGAAATCAAGAATTTTTTCGAGAGTGTAACATAATTGATTTCAAATAGATATTATGCTTCGATCAGAATGAAGATGTTATTTTAAGGGCCGTTTTCAAAAATGAATGTTTATACCTCATGGTCACAAACTTAACCAGTTGACAAGAGGTATGATATAACAATTTTCCATTCGAATTATCTCTTAAAGAAAGGAAAAAACTATATTTTTGATATTTTGTTGGCGCGTTAGAAGCAACAAAGTATCACCTCATCATATATATAAATTTTGTATGCAAGACTTATTAAATTTCAATGATTTGAATTTGTCATCTTGATTTGAGAGTATTCAAAAGGTTGCAAAATTCATACATAACAAATAAAAATCCAATGGTTCATGAAAAATATAAATTCAACCATGAAAAGTAATAATCGATTTTTCTTTGATTGTATAGGGGTTGTTCAATATGATATCAATCTTTCACATTTCTTTTGTATTGACTGGTGACAGCGGATGAAGGATTGCATCAGAAAATTTGTAGCACAGCCACCTAATACTACATTACCTCAAGACGCAGCATAGTTTGGTGACCGAATTTAGGAAGTTTTGCTTGTCATTTATAGCTTCAACTTTTGATTTAAGGTTATGGATTTTGGCAATTATACAATTACAAAACAAAAATTGAGTAATCACTCAAACCGAATATTCCAGAGGAATTATCATCAGACAAAATTTTCTGCTTTATCAAATACCTAACAATATGATTGATGCATATAATTATTTATAAGAAAATTAATTGGATTCTTACTGACAAAAAAACCATATATGCAAAGTTCGTGCTATCAACGAATATTTTGAAACAAAAAGATCCATTGATATCAAATTCGCTCTTGAAAATCACTCGGTCAAAAGATGTAACAGAGATTCTATTAATTTCACTAACATTTTATCAATATGTCTAGTAGGTTTGTTTCCGAATTAACGTGGAATTTTCTGGTTTTACTGTTTTTATTTATAAACAAAACCAAGTGTACTTAAGATATGGTATGTATTTTTCTGATGTTTTATTCAGTTTTGGTTTCAATTTTCGTTTCCTTTCTTCCTAAAAGATTATTTTTCGTATATACTTCTGATTTAGTTATAGAAAGCGCCGAAAGTAATTGATATTTCACATAGGAAAAAGAAATTCATTTTTTCAAACAAACTTTGTGCTTTTACAGATTCCTATGAAGTATAAACTGTCACGAAAGGAATTCTATTCTGATATTTCGTTGGTTTACAAGCAAAGTACAGAAGTTGGCATGGTTAAAATTTGAAAGTAGAATACTCACTTGTAGGTGATCTGTTGGTATTGAAGTCTCTCGGAGAAGAAAATAAGCCAAATGGTCACTCGATCAAAAAACCGCAATAGGTCACTGAGAAAATAAACGAGAAAAGGCGCAAGTGTTTCGGTACTAGTGCTATAAACTACTTAGATAGCGCAGCAGAAATGAGAACAACGGACGACGCGTATTACAAACTGTCTTACCATTGAGGCTGAAATGCTTTCAAAACTCTGCGTGGCTGTATATAACTACATACAGTTACGCCGCCCCCCACCACATTGAACACTTAATTAATTGCTATCTGGATTATATAATTTTGATCCATTGGATATGGTCAAACAGTCTTCCACGGAAATTCGGAAGTGGTAGGTGGGAAACTCCGAAGAGTAGGGGTGGAAAAGTCTTAGCGGAAAAATTGCGAACGGCTTTCACAACTTGTGACGGTGTCATATCGAGATGTTTCGACACTGAAAAATTCTGTATTCATGAATTTCAATCCTTGACCTATCGTCCAGATAGAAGTTTAATTTGATGGTCGTAAAATCTTCAGTTTAAGGTGACTCCTTTGGAATTTTCCCTTACGACTTACAATTTCAGCTATGTGAGGTTATTTAAATCTCTGAAGTTCAATTATAATGCGAGAAAGACTATTTTACATAAAAATAATAATACGGTGGAGTTACTGAACTGTCAAATATTCATGAAAACAATGAGCTGTCTTCAGGAGATTTAGATGCTGCAGTAATGGTTAGTTAAAATTCACTGATTTTTATACTCGTTACAAATTGAAAATCATTCAAATATTCAGATTCTTTGTTGACAATTTTAATTTCTTCAAGAAAATATACTATATATTTTGTGATCCAATCACATCAACGACCATTGGATCTTGCAGTTTCGAAAAAACTTTATTACCTTATTTTTCCTTACATCATATATAGCAACAGGAAATAATTGAATTTAATCATGTCATTTCATCGCTAGGCTCAAAATAATTCAATGAACAAATATTCGGCATGAGTTTGCAAAATATTGATATTGAATATTCAAAATGTAACTTGCCTGATGATGCTACTGTGATAGCGAAACGATTGTTGTAAACATAACAATAAGAATAACCTTATTTAAATATTATTAAATATTGATATTTTTTATTTAACTTTTATAAAGTTCAGTTTCATTAGCTCCATGCGTCCTTATGCAATGTTCATTTTTTTTCTAGTATCCCTCTCTATTCCGTTTTTATTTTTTCTTTTCCATATTTTAAAATGAAATATGGAGCTAGGTACTAAAATTAAGTGATTACTTTCAAGCTGATCTATTTCAGCATAAGACCTAGAATATATGTGTTGATAATTTTTTATAAAGATATATAATTTTTATCACGGAATGTTCTTGCTGAAAAAATTTAATTATACTTGAGCTTTATAACAAAAATTTTCTCCTGTAATTCAGGAGAAGAGTTCTGGATGTTGTGTGATGTTGCATAAGCAGATTTCTGTTTATTATTTCCAAAAAGAATTGAAAATTAAGAACATAAATCTGAGAAACTTTTACTTTACATATTGAAAATATATAATAAAAATTATTCATTTATGTGAAAACCCAAAAGAGACTATAGAAAGGATAAAATATTTACTTCCAAATATAACGCATTCAATGTTTGTTGCTAACACGGTTAGAAACAATCGTTATATAAATTTAAAATTTTTCTGTAATAAAAGGTTTCATGCACGAATTGCAAAAATCGATTACACAGTTATTTAGATAATAATAGAAATTATGAATTTTTTGAGTCCACTTGGTAAAAGTTCTGGTTTAGAATTAAAAATTAATAACAGAAACCTGAAAAAAATTTCACTATATATATATATATATATAAGATTATAATATGAAATAAATACTTTTCGAGAAAATATTGTATTCCATAGATTTCTGATACTAATTTTCAGTTCTAAATTAGTATTTTCATCAAGTAAACTCAAATTTATAATTTATATAAATACTTGAATGAGTGACGCATTTAAAGTCAATTCTTCCAGTGAAACTTTAAGAGCATTATGAAAAAGATATAAAATTTACATAGTGACTGTTAAGAGGAAGAATTCAAATGCTTCTGTGACTTGTGACATATCTGTTAATAACCTTGAAATAAAATTCTTTGTTTTAATTTTTCTTAGATGAGTAAGATTTTAATCTTGTTATTGTGTTAAATTCTAAATCTATGCTATCTGAATATTGGCAACAACCATAAAATACTAATAATAGCTTAAATTTTGTATAAAGTATTGTATTTTATAATTTATGTATTCTTTTTTGGGTCTTAAATTATATGCATAAATACACATGAATATCTTAAATATCATACAGATTTATTCTGCTAACCTCACTACAATTTTCAATTTTAATTTCATGCAAATTCTTCTTTCAAGTGAAAAGAAGAAAGAATAAATATTAACATATTGAAATAATATATTTTTAATAAATGTATAGCGTAATTTTTTCAGATTTCCGCTATTTATTTTGAATACTAAATTATAACTTTCAGCAAGTAGATCCAAACTTATAATTTATATATTTATTTTCAAATGATTAACCAAAAAAAAATGTATTTCAATCCCATTCAAAATTATTCCACTTACGTTCCGATTTATATGTGGAGATTTCAGCTAGATTCAAAATGAATTATATAAAATAAAAAAGACATACCCACTTGAAAATATGCGCTGTTCAGAAAGTCATTCAAATTCACTCCATGTATATCAAACATAGAGCAACACAAAAATTTAGTGAATTCTGTAAAAAGCGCAAAATGGGGTAGCAAGGATGTATTCAGCATCTTCACAAACACGAAAAATTACAGCATAGTTGATTTTAACCCAAAAGTGAAAATTATTTCACTAAATAAATGAAATAAACATTTGAGTATAAGCTTGATAATGGCTCATAATTTAAAGTTTGAATTTCAGAGTGATTTATCCTAAAACCTTTACAAAAAATGATTTTTAACATTTAAAACCAATTTTAACGTGAGTCAATACTTGATTGAAGTAATTTTAAATTACTTTAAATTCAGAATTATATATTCTAAATTCTACAATATATATTGAAATTTATATATAAAAACTATCAAAATGATATCCTTATAATAAATATAAAATATTTTTTAATGTCTCGGAAATTGTTTTTTAAATTATAAATTAAATTCATATAGAGTCCAAATATCCACAATATATTCCTTAATTATATATTATTTTTGAAATTCTTGTTATTTTCTTATCATGGGACATTATTTGGGGTGAATAATTTTTGTTGTTTTACTGTCTTTCGGCTACAAATGGTTATGGGTGAATGGTAACAACACGTTGAACATTCCTGTTTTATTTTGGATACTTTGAAACTTACTTCGAGTTTATTTTTTCCAGATTTTATCTTATTTGGTGAGTTCAATTTTGATCTTCTGATATATTTGAATCTGAATTCAATACATTTCTGAAGAGGTCTAGAGACCGAAATAGCTATCAAATGTTGGAATTCTTGTTCAATTAGTTTTATTTGATCCTTTATTTTGAGAATTTAAGATAATTTTGGAATAGTGGATTTTCTTGTATTTATATGTTACTTATATAGTTTTTGTTAAAACATTTGTATCAATACGTTTCATGTCGGGATGTAAAAAGTTCTTTTCCGAGACATTGAAAAATATTTTATATTGATTATATATGAGGATATTATTTTGATATAATAGTTTTTGTATATAGTTTCAATATATTATTGTAGAAGTTAGAATACTTAATTCTGAATAGAGTCATTTTAACATTAATAATAAATAATGTCTAAGAAACAGTGAATGTGAAGACAATATGAGAAATTCATTAAATCTTAATACTTCATCATATACTGAAATTTCTGACAATATCGAGAGGAAATGCATGAAGCTTGAAATGAAAATCGAGTATAAACCTAATTTCTTTTTCCTGTTCACTTTAAGGCATAGAATGATGATAGATGGAACTAAGCATTTCGAGCATAAAGAAATGAAATTCATATAAATTTCAGTATGTTTTCGAATGCTGGTGGCTATTAGTCTATTTAAAGAAATATAACTTAAATTTATGTTGATATATATTCATTTTTCAACTGTGTGTAGAATAGATGTTTTTATTCAAGTATATCAATAGTGTTATCCTTCATTCAAAATGTTCAGATGCAATGCACTAGGGATTATTACTTCGTAAGTTATAAATGACTTCGTTTAATCCATAACTATTTATTTCAGCACTCCTAAATTTTAACATGTGAGCTTATATCGTACAAGGGGACAGGTGGTCTCAGTTTGAACTCTAGGTTTGTCCAGATGATATTTTTTGGCAGTTTTGGCACATTATTTCAAATGAAGGAAACGAGTCATAAATAACTCTTATAGTTTTATTCGTTTATATTCGATCTATGAACTTCGATTCACAAAATTTTAGGAAAGACAAAAATTTTGATTGGATGTTCTTATCCTAAAGTTTATTTGTTGATAAAATTGAAATGACAAAAATACCTACGAAATGAGAATATGCTGAATTGGCAGAAATATCGATAATTATATTCCGAACCGTTTGTTGTATATATAGTCCGTCTAGAAAGTATCCGGAATTTTTATTCGAGATTCAATCTTTCTAATAAACTCATTTCTGAAAATATATACATTAACTGTTTATTCATAGCCGATCAAAAATACAAATTTCAAATCTCACCCACTATATAAATTTTTTTGACGTTCGTGTACCTCTCGTGTAAATTTTCAGATGAATCTAGTGAGTTAAATAAGTAATATTTTTCATTAGCTTGGAAACTGACTTAAAACATTCTTGTATTGAAATTTATGTCACTCAAATTATCAACGGAGATCCTGAGGACATCTTATTTCGCTTTGGTAGAGTCGTCAATTAGAAATGACTTTACATTCAGAATTATATTTTCTAACTTTTACAAAATATATTGAAAATGTATACAAAAACTATCAAATTGATATCCTTATATATAATCGATATAAAATATTTTTCAGTGTCTCGGAAAAAAGTCATTTAAATTTTACTTCTATCAAGTATTGACTCACATTCAAATTGGTCGTCAATTAGATATGAATTCTTAGTTTGGGGAAACTAAGCTAACTAAAGAGCTGTCAGAATAGTTGATGGTCTGAGTTATGGGGAAGATTGTAAAGCTGCGTATATAAGATTAGGTATTTTGACGTTTACTAGTAATTATATCATTGAAGCATTGATTTTTGTCCATAAAAATAAACATAAATTTGCTATAAATGAAAGTTGTCATGTAAAGGGTCTTTCAATGGGAACGCCACATATTTAAATGACATTATTCACGCATGGCTGCCATTGTTAATTTGTGACATTGACAGTTGTATTTGTCGTTCCTGCGATTTAACTCCATTGGACTTCTTTCTTTGGGGTTACTTTAAGTCATTGGTTTACAGCAATCATCCAGCAAGTTTGGAGGATTGACAAATCAATATTGAACGAGTAATTGCTAACATACGACCTGATTTGTGTGAGAGAGTCATGGAAAATTGGGTTCAACGACTTCATTCCCGCCAGCGTTTTCGTGGTTGACATTTAAATTATGTTTTGTTTCATTACTAATGGTATCCATTGTACTTTATAATGAAGTAAAAATTTCAATCATTTTCAGATAAGTAATGTGTTTTATTCACAAACCAAAACGGGGCGCTATTAATGAAAGACCCTTCATATCCTATCAAAAATGAAGATCTTTCAAAGACTGATTTTTGTAGACTGCCTTATTAGAGAAGAGGCCTTTTTACATATCAAAGAAGCTTTATTATAAAATTATTTCTTCTCTGTATATGATATCGCTAAAATTTTTTAATAAAAAGTGCATTATATTATGTAAAAGAATAGTCAACTCGTAAATGTATCGATCTCTAGTATTTTCTCAAAGTTTTTGATTTGTGTCTGCACCTTATCCATTTTTTGAACATTCACTTTGTCCATGTGAATTTCTCGTTAATTCTGAGTTTTTGTATACATGACATCTTTCTGACAATGAATATTGTAAAGCACGAATGAAGATTATGATCATGATTATCGCAGAATGAATATCAATATTTTCGCTTAATTTCAAATTCTTACCTTTAGACTTTTAAGTAGGCAGTTCAGAAATCAAGAGATCAAAGGAAGAGACGATATGAAGACAAATACCTTCTCTTCATTTCGGAATTTAAATGGATTAGAAGAACGCATTATTCCTAGTATCTACTTGAACTGGTTATTCATAGGCTTAATACGTACATGTATGTAACATAGCGAATAATGAAAAAAAAAACATGTTGAGCTAATTGTCTTCGACCTTTATTGTCCGAAAAACAACTATCAGAAAGAAAAAAGAAGTTAACCTCATGCTTAAAGTTTAAATACAATCGAAAGTGTACAATTAACATGTATTTTGAAATTTTCATTTAATTTGAAATATCACTGTTACACATGTGTACTGTTGAGGTTATTTATTAGGTGAACCGAAGTTATTATTCTGTAATTCTTTTCCTGTTACATCACAACATTTACGGGAGCAAAATTCGACTCTACAAGTGTTTGACCCTGAGATTCAGCCTATAATATTTGGAAAGGAAGAAGCAATAATTAATCCGTATATTTTCAATAGAAATTTAGACTAGCTAGCTGCTGTTTTTTCCTTAGACACAAACAATCACAACACATCTGATCTCTTGACTCATAGAAGCTCATGAGAATTGCGATGACTTTAAAAAGTCTTTTCTGAGCTTCGGTAAGTAGGTACTGAAGAGAATAGTAACAATATCGTGCTAGTAAGATACCCTTTCATTCGGACCTGATACATCATCACTACCAAGGTTAGAAGTTATTCAGGTCCGGACTACTGTATACAGTTACAAATTATTTGCCAGGGAGTGTACAGAATACAACAATTTCCACGTTTTAACGTGGACTCCTAAGTCACCCGATTTAAATCCCATGGAGAACATTATGCGCTCAGACAACAAGAGATCATTTTTGTCGCATTTGTAGAAATACCTTCTTATATATAATAATTAAGTCAAAGAAAGTAACAAGTGTTATTTTGAAAATAGGGGTTTTATTATGGAATATCCCTGCATTATGGGGTTGTGCGGGTGTGTTCAGAAACTAGGTTAATCATCCTTGAATGAGTAGAGGTCATATTGTCACATGTTTTCCATTCCGTCATCATTTTTAACAGGAAGAGATCCTGATCTGCATCATCAGGATTTTCAAAGACACCGACTATTCTTTGATGGGCAGGCCTATATCTAAGGTCGAGATCAATAACCGCATTACTGATGAGAATATAAATGATATTAGTCAGAAATAGAATCATTCTGGAATTTTCCTATGAGTTTCTCAGAAAATTTCTGAGATTCTAGACGATAAGGATCCATGCCGTCATGAAGAGACGCGACTAGCGGTTTTTCTGTTCATTTCCTCGAACTAGTGTAGTAATTATAAATCATATTAATTAGTGGAAAATAGGCGAAGCAAAGTCATGGCTTTTCATTATGTTCAATGAACAAAGGACTAGTTGTGCAAAATGAGATCAAACAGAATGATGTCATTCTTCAAATTAATAGTACCACTCTATTTAGTACCTAGTCACCTGATGGGATTTCCAGTAGAATTACTTTTTTTATAACTTAATTGTACTGCAGTGTTGAAACTATTATTATATTTCATTAATGAAGTTTTGATGAAGATAAATATTTGCACTATCATCCTGGTTATAAAATATACTCCTGACACGGAATTTTCATATTAGTTCTAAACGTTCTGGATTATTTGTCATGATATCCAACAAAAAAGTTTATTTATACAAATCAGTCAACAAATATTGGAAACTGCGCGATGAAATTTACATATAATATATGTTTACCTCAAAATTTGCTGGATGTTGGGTCCGGCATCTTTTTTCGATCGGAAGTTCATGAATTGAATAGGTTATACTTGGAAGAATTAGGCAATGCAGACGAATCAAGGAGATATAATAAACTTTTTAATTGCAGATGGGTTATGTGTAAAAATAGCTTTGCCTATTTGTAAACGAATTTTTTTATTCCATAAAAGACGATAATTATTATTAATTAATTCTTCGCATAAAATTGTATTTGGAATGAGAATTTCTCTTTATTTTTATCTGTTTTAAAAATGACGAAAGAATTAATTGACAGAATTCATAAATCAACAATTCGTTGATACAGGAATAATTTTCTAAGATTTTTCTATCTGAAAATGGACGATTTAAAAAAATTCCAAAGTTTTCGAGAGAATCGTTTTTGCGAGAATGATGTCCGGTATCAGCAAATTATTCAACATGGTTTCAGAAATGGTTGTTCTATTCAGTCAGTCGCACTTAATTTTGCAGAATCAATTTCCGAGTGTTTAGATAGAGACTTATATGTGACGAGAATATTTTTCGACCTTTCTTGTGCTTTTGACACTCTTTGCTTTCAGTTCATCACAGACAAATGCAGTTTGGATTTGAGAGGTTTTTTCCGATTGTTTGTATAGCTTTCTTCAAGATAGTACGATATCTGTTAGAATTGATAAATGATAATTGATTAAAAAAGAATACAATATTAAACTAGTACGTCCTCAAGCTGTTTTTGTTGACTTGCCCACTTCTTTAACTTGCATTCTGCTGACGAACCTTCTGTGGTTTTTTTTTGGCGTGGAGTTGTGAGGAGCTCCAGCAAGCTTGTGGAAGACTTGTGGTGAGTTTACTACAAGATGCCGTTCAAATAATTTGATAGTTGACATCAGTAAGACCAGTTGCTTGTATTTCGGTTGAAGAAACTATGAAGAAGCTCCCTTAACGGTAAATTGTCTTCATACAACATTGGTCCTAGTTGACTTTAGAAAATTTCTGGCTCGAAAGGATCGAAATCTGAGCTGGTCAACTCATGTCGACATCATGTGTAAAATAATTAATAGTGCTTTCTTTGCTATGAAAAGACTCAAAAACTCCTTACCTCGTAGTTCCATAATCGATATTCATTAGAGCCTTGCATGCAACCATCTATCTCACAATATTTTCCTCTGGGGCGATTATAGATCTTTCTCTAGAGTTTTTCGGCTCAAAAGAGAGTTATTCGTCTTATTTTCGGTTTGCGCCCTCGCTCGTTATGTCAGCCAGAGTTAATTGCCGATAGAATATTGGCACTACCTTGCATATATATTCTTAAGTGCTGAGTAGAGTGAAACTAAAATGAGATCACTTTCGATTTCACATGATCATGACAGATTTGAACGTTCTCCATCATATGGGTGCGGACAGCTCAGTGGTAGAGCATTGGACTCGTGACCGGAAGGCGGCCAGGGCTCGAATCCTGTTCAGATGGAAAAGAAATTTTCTAGTTAGACGGCCACCATTTCACTGTTGGGTCGAAAATCCACTGTGCTGTGATCTAAAGTGGCGCAAAATTGCAGTAAAAAAGCTTACCCAGATCACAACTGAACTCCTAACTCGCACAAGCTGAAAAAATCTTCTGAGGGATCTTCACAGAAGATCTAGGAGTATCAGGATAATAATAGTAATAATAAAAATATCACATCATTAAGCTATTCTAATATCTGCCATCTTAATGTGAAATATTTGAAGGAACACAAATTGAAAAAGAAAATCAAGTAATTGTTACTGCTTGGATGTTTCCATCCAGTTAGAGATTTTCCTTCTGATTCCTTAGATGCTGACAATAATAATTAATTTGTAAGTATACTTTTAGTTGCCCTGTTCTATGCACATTGTAGTGTCCTGAAAGAATAATAAATTATTATTTTCATTATTATATCAGTTCCATCCATTCAATTTTCATACTACAATATTCTATGGTTTCAGTAAATCAATAACTAGTGGAGAAAGGACAGTTCTCTAAGATTTTCATCGCAACGATTTCCTCCGAGTTCAAAATTATTATTTGAAAATTTATCAACATGTAATATGAAGTTCCGAAATTGAATCAGTTTTATCCTTTCAAATCCAATTATTCACTAAGGTTATAACACAATTAGTCGAATTAATTCATAAAAAAGCAGTACAAAAAAGTGGATGAAGACAAAAAATAAAGTAAATTGGAATGAAATAATAAAATGAGGTTTTTTCTTGATAGGGGGATTATTAAAAAAATTGCATATTTTCATTTGGTTTTAAAGGAGCCCATAAAATACCTTGCAAACTTTATGTAGTTTATGTGACGAACATAGAATACGTGGGATTTTTGAAAGTTCACTTCATTCTAGTGTTTGTCTAGATAATTCAGTTTTGTATGGTAAGATATATTTTGTTAATTATTTTTAGTTCTTAAATGTGAAGTAGATCTGATGAGTTTCCTTTTTAATAATTCTAAATTGCTTTTTGAAGATGTTCTGCATGTTTTAGGAATTTTTTTGAAAAGAACTTATTTTGAGCAAGTTGTTTTTTGAAGAAGTTCTTGAGGTTTTGTTTTGCATTTGAAATTGATTTTCATAAAACAAGGAACAAAACAAAATTTTGTACTCTTCAAGTATTTTTTTAATAAATTTTTAATTGACAATTTATATTTCTTTGAATTCTTTTATTCTCTTTGGCCCTATGTAATGAGTGTTAATTCTATATGTCTACTAAATTGACATAGTGTTTTAAAGACATTTATTCAATTTAATTTCAAAAATTTTTGAATACAAATTTTTTGAAATTGAAATTTGTAGGAGGTTAACAGAATAAATCCGTATGCTATTTTAAATTGAAATATTTGTATTTTACACTTCGATGTGGAAGGTGTTTTTCTCCATAAAAGTATATGTGGTGAATTTTTGGTTACAATGAACTTATAGATGAAGAATTTGTATTTGAACTTAATTCCTTTTGTCCTATACTGCTTACGTGGACGATAATTTTTAAAATATGGCGAAAAGCACTGACGCGAAGCCAAAAGCTTTTACGTGCTTGTTTAATAGTTCATTTCCCCCGAAAATTTCAAATCTGTAAGTAACTTCTCAAAGAAACTAAATACAGCATTCTTCGTTCTGACTTCTAAGAGTCAAATAAACGTAATTTTAGAAACATTTCAATGAAAAAAAACATGTTTAAAAGTATCCATCCTATTCCCTCGATCTGCATTGATACATATTGGCAAGAAAGAATGGACAAAAACTATGATGAACAAAACTTCATCTACTGATCCTAATTTTTTGCCGAGAATAGATAAGAAAAAAAATTAAAAATGATAAAAAGCACTTAAGTGAAGTCAAGAAATTTTGCGCGCTTTTTCATATTACTCATGATCCTCACGAAATTTTGCATTAGCTTTCTTGTCGTTATTTTACATCTGAATGCTAAATTTAAACTGGATCATAAGACAGTTGCTAAGGTTCCGGAAGTGCTCACTAAAAAAAATTGAATATTTTAATCATAAGATCCTCACGAAATTTTGCATGACTATGCGAATATCGAAAATATTGGGAAAAGTATGATAACATTTCATACGCTTCAAAAGTGGATCATTTTCGTGACGTTTGAAAAGTGAATCACAGACCTAAACGCGACGACACAAATTTCTTTCCGTGAGAACATGGGGAATCCATATATCGAGCTTTGATGTTGAATTCAGGCCTTTGAAGGCGTCATAAACAGTTGAATTCGATCAATATAACTTCTCACTGATCTGACGTGTTGTTATTCGCCGATAAGCATCAACTAATGCCTTCATCGTGTCTTTATCAGCTTCAACCGGCCTTCCGGAACATAGTGTATCTTCGACATCAAAATTGCCGGATCAAAATTCTGCAAACTGACACTGGCGCACTGTCAACACATCCTCTCCATACACATTGGTCAATTCGTTTCTGGCTTGAACAGCATTTTTACCTTTTCTATAGTTAAAAAGTAAAATATGACGAGAGTGCTGCTTATTGCTCTCCATATTTAAAAGGGCACCAATCAAAAACTACTTCTTGACACACAAGCCAAGCTATATCAGCTCTCAGAACATATAATGATTATGCGGCTTAAAAGTGAAATTGGGTACGAAAAATACTAGTCAATCCTCTATCGGGAAAAAACAAAATTACTTTCCGAACAACCTTATATTACTTCAACTTTCTTGGATCCGTGTTATCAACCTTGAATATATAACTTAAAATTTCATTATATTATTGGCTAATAATAAAATAAAAAGATGTTTTTTCCTGATAGAAGGATTATTACAAAATTTTAAATATCATACAGATTTATTCTATGAACTTCTCACAAATTTCAATTTCAAAAAAATTTCAATCGAAAATTTTTAGAATTAAATAAAATAAATGTCTCTAGAACACACTGTGTTAATTTATTTAACATATAGAATTAATACTTATTACACAGTACCAAAGGAAATGAAAGAAATTCAAACAAATATAAATTGTCCACTACAAATTATTAAATCTATGATTCTTTCGGTCTTGACGGAAATTCGTCTTGAAAATATGAATAAAAACAATATTCTAATTTCCGCTAATATTTTATTGACACAACGATCGTTACGTCATACCATGACTTCTTCAGGTGAGTATTACAAGATACTGAGTATACCATGAACAAGAACTTCATTTTATAGTACATGGATATAACAAAAATAGAAGAGGGGGTGAAGAGAGTTTTACAATACTTTTGGGAAACTGAAAAATGGTTCAAAAAAGATTCAACAAAGGGGAGTTACTTAATTCTGTTTGGTTATTCAATAATATTTTTCTTTTATAATATCTATTAATTTCTAAAGTTTCTAATAAGTTTAATCTAAAACTTTTGTTTTCTAAGTGTAAAATTTCAAAGTTACTATTAAAACTATGTCCTGTGTCTAGAAGGTGCTCTGCGTAGGTTGAATTTCCCTTTTTGTTATAATAGCATTTTTCATGTTCCCTGAGTCTCGTCTGGAACGATCTTCCTGTCTGACCAACATATACAAAATGGCAAGTACCGCAAGTAAACACCTGATTTCTTGTTCTTAGATGTTTTATCTTTATTATTTTTTATTAGTTTTCCTAGGGAGTTATTCGTTTCATAAGAAATTCTAAAATTGTGATTCTTCTTTAAATATCTAGCTACTTTTTCTGTTTTTGGTCCCAAGTATGTCAACGAAATGTATTTACTTTCAATTGGATCATTATTAATGGGATATATTAATTTCAAGGCCAGCTTTAATTGTATTTTTGTGAAAAGATTCTCAATAATCGGGACGTTGAAACCGTTGTTCAACGCAATCTGTTTGATAATGTTATATTCTTTGTCAAAATTCTCACGTGACATGGATATGTTGGCTAATCTATATAACATGCTATTGTATGCTGCTAATTTTTGTGAGTATGGGTGGTTTGATGTGAAGTGAATTGTGCTATCTGTATGGGTTGGTTTCCGGTATATTGAAAAAACGTGTTTATTATTAATTTTTGTGATAGTTAAGTCTAAAAAGTTTATACTATTGTTTTTTCCCCTTCATAAGTGAATTGTATGGTTGGGGATAATTTGTTTATGAAATCCACAAACAAAGAAAATTGTCTATCAGTGCCATTGAATAAACATAGAACGTCGTGTTTCATTTATCGGTATAGATATGTCGACGACGTTCTATGTTTATTCAATGGCAGTGATAGACAATTTTCTTTGTTTGTGAATTTCATAAACAAATTATCCCCAACCATACAATTCACTTATGAAGGGGAAAAAAACAATAGTATAAACTTTTTAGACTTAACTATCACAAAAATTAATAATAAACACAGTTTTTCAATATACCGGAAACCAACCCATACAGATAGCACAATTCACTTCACATCAAACCACCCATACTCACAAAAATTAGCAGCATACAATAGCATGTTATATAGATTAGCCAACATATCCATGTCACGTGAGAATTTTGACAAAGAATATAACATTATCAAACAGATTGCGTTGAACAACGGTTTCAACGTCCCGATTATTGAGAATCTTTTCACAAAAATACAATTAAAGCTGGCCTTGAAATTAGTATATCCCATCAATAATGATCCAATTGAAAGTAAATACATTTCGTTGACATACTTGGGACCAAAAACAGAAAAGGTAGCTAGATATTTAAAGAAGAATCACAATTTTAGAATTTCTTATAAAACGAATAACTCCCTAGGTAAACTAATAAAAAATAATAAAGATAAAACATCTAAGAACAAGAAATCAGGTGTTAACTTGCGGTACTTGCCATTTTGTATATGTTGGTCAGAGGGGAAGATCGTTCCAGACGAGACTAAGGGAACATGAAAAATGCTATTGTAACAAAAAAGGAAATTCAACCTACGCAGAGTACCTTCTAGACACAGGACATAGTTTTAATAGTAACTTTGAAATTTTACACTTAGAAAACAAAAGTTTTAGATTAAACTTATTAGAAACTTTAGAAATTAATAGATATTATAAAAGAAAAATATTATTGAATAACCAAACAGAATTAAGTAACTCCCCTTTGTTGAATCTTTTTTGAACCATTTTTCAGTTTCCCAAAAGTATTGTAAAACTCTCTTTACCCCCTCTTCTATTTTTGTTATATCCATGTACTATAAAATGAAGTTCTTGTTCATGGTATACTCAGTATCTTGTAATACTCACCTGAAGAAGTCATGGTATGACGTAACGATCGTTGTGTCAATAAAATATTAGCGGAAATTAGAATATTGTTTTTATTCATATTTACAAATTATTAAATAAATATTTGAGTACAAAATTTTGTTTCGTGTCTTGTTTTATCAGAACTAAACAACTTCTTCACAAACAACTTGCTCAAAATAAGTTCCTTCAAGAAAATTCCTAAAACATGTAGAACATCTTTAAAAAGCAATTTAGAATTATTACAAGGGTAACTCATCAGCTCAACTTCATATTTAAAAAATAGAAAATAATTATCAAAGATATCTTACCAAACCAACTCAATACTGTTCTAGTGTTTGTGCAGTAAACAGCATTCAGTTGGTAAGATATCTTTGTTGATTATTTTTATTTTTTAAATATGTTGTTGAGCTGATGAGTTACGTTGTAATAATTCTAAATTGTTCTACATATTTTAGGAATTTTTTTAAATGAACTTATTTTGAGCAAGTTGTTTTTGAAGAAGTTCTTGATTTTATGTTTTGTTTTTGGAAGAGAATTTTGTTTTCAATAAACAAGGAACGAAACAAAATTTCGTACTCTTCAAGTATTCATTAAATAATCTTTAGTTGACAATTTATATTTCTTTGAATTCCTTTTGGTACTATGTCTACTGAATTGACACGGTGTGTTCTAAAAATATTGATTTAATTTAATTCTAAAAATTTTTGAATAAAATTTTTTGAAATTAAAATTTGTGGGAGGTTTACAGAATAAATTTGTATGACATTTAAAATTTTTTTAAAAATTATTGGCTAAGTCTCAACAGTTCACGAATCGTTCAGCATGTATTTTAGCTGTAGCTTTGAGGTCGAATATGGAATTTGGCTTACTGAACGAGAAAGTCGAACCAAACAAATAATATTCAATGATGTGCTCATAAACAAAGTAATCAATACCGCGAGAAGTGACTGACGAGTTTCTTTAAAATATGTATGCTGAAACCTCCTGATTGGCTGAGAACGAAGGCGTGTTGAATGGAATTGCGTCGTAGCATATCTTGATGAATTTTACTCAACAAGTTGAAAAATTATTATGCGTCACACCATCTAGCCGTTGCGTTTCTCAGAACGTCGACGAAGAGTCTGAACTGCATACTGGTGGTACGATGGACACTTGTTCTTGCAATGCGGCGCTGCTTTGCAATCCGCGGATTGAACGTTGAACATGAGCCGGGGTATTTTATTATTCAGTGAAATTCGTTTTTGGCTCGAATATCCTGAATACTCGGAGTGAAAACATTTCCGCAATAAATGGATCACGAATTTATTAGAGGAGAGCGCTAGTTGTGCTAATTAGTTGGGCGAGTGAAGCCGTGAAACAAGATGATGGGTTTCGCAACGAGAAACTGTGCAAGACATATACCGTTTATGTTCTTTAATACGCGCGAAAAATCTGGTAGAATTGTCGAATTGCGATGAAGTATTATGCTTCGAATTTTGCATATGAAACGGTGTTCCTACCACGATTAGTTTATCGTGAAAAGTACACGTGCTCGAAAATTTAAAAAGTGTCATTTCGAACTGAAGGAAAATTAAAAAACATTATATAATTTCGTATTTAATGAAACACAATCTTCAATACAAACACGAACTAATGAAAGAAATATGGGTGAAAGTCGTAATTATTTGAACGCCTATCGAACAAGTTCA
Source organism: Megalocaria dilatata (assembly GCA_034642435.1). NCBI lineage: Eukaryota > Metazoa > Arthropoda > Insecta > Coleoptera > Coccinellidae > Megalocaria > Megalocaria dilatata. The sequence goes on from CM067856.1 coordinate 47,583,293, forward strand.
TTTCCAATGAAAATTTTAAATCTGTGTATTGATCATTAAATAAGCTACATATAATAATAATAAAAATAACTATATTCAACCAGAACTGATCATTTGACATTAATATTAGGATATTCCTAGATCTTTTGTGAAGATCCCTCAGAAGCTTTATATAGCTTATGTGCGAGTTAGGAGTTCAGCTGCGTTTTGGTTAGAGCGGGCCCGTTAGTGGCACCACTGAAGAAAATGTGAAAAAGTTGAAAAACTGGTACTTTGAAGATGCCAGAATAAAAATCAAGATGTTAGCAGAGATGACAAACCTATCCGTTGGTGCCATTACATGCTATCCTTCATGACCATCTTAATCTCTCAAAGGTTAGTGCATGATGGGTACAGAGAATGCTCAACGCACCTCAGAAGCAAGTGCGAGTCGAATACTGTGAGGAGTTTTTAGAGCTCTCTGGAGAACACCCATCGACTATTTTCAATCTGCTGGTTACTGGGGATGAGGCGTGAGTTCATCACTATGACTCTGAGAGTAAACAAGAGTCCATGCAATGGATTGAAAAGGGTGCACAGCCCCCAAAGAAGTTTAAAGTCACCTCATTCGCTGGAAAAATAATGGCTACAATCTATTGGGATTCTCAATGTTTTTTATTGTTAGAATACACTAAAAAGGGTGAAAGCATCATACGCAACCACTTTGCGTAATTTAAGAGAAGTAATCAAAAAAAAAATGCGAGAAAAACTCACAGCTGGGGTGTTGCTGGTCTACGACAATGTGCCGGTTCATAAGTCCCGCGTGGCGAAAGCTGCTGTGTGGGAATGTAGCTTCGAAGAAATTACCCATCCTCCTTACAGTCCCGACTTGGCCCCCAGTGACTACTGCCCATTCCCAAATGTGAAAAAATATCTTCATGGAAAGCGATTTTCTGACAATGAAGAACTGAAGGTTGCAAGCTATTTTGAAGAGAAACCGGAAGAATATTTTTTACTAGGTTTAGAGAAGCTTATTTCTCAATCTAACGAATGTATTGAAGTTCTAGGATACTAGAAAAATTCAAAGGTTTTTTTCATGCCCATACCGAGAATACATTGAACACCCCTCGAATGTCTAGGAAAAACCTTTTTCACTTTGTGACCTAAAACATATAAACACAAATGCATACATACAAAATATATTTAAATATTTATAAACATACATATATAAAAAAATTCACCAAAACCATATAAAAAATTTCAAAATGAAAGAATACAAAATAGTTACTTCAGAACTCCAACATATTAAAATTGTTTCCACCTTTGCGTCTCCTCAGGTTTGGAATATTTTATTGAGAATATAATAAACCTCAAATCAGTAGAGTTCCTTTTTGTTTGAAAAGGTACGAGACGCACATTAACTAAGCAAGTTGATAAATTATTATCAATGCAAATTGTGTTTTGTAAAGATATTTCTACTTGCAGAGTCTTATAGTTTTATGATAGATTGGGCCGTTGCTTGGTAGAAATCAGTTGTAATTGTCATTATAAAATAAAACACTTGTATACATTTTCTACTTTATTTTTGGTATTGACGTACGTTTCGTCTTTGCTAGAAAGACTTCATCAGAATACCTTATAGTTTTCTAGGTATCCTCAGCGAAAGTCGACCAGAATGACTGACGCTATAATGATGGAGAAAACCGAGCATCACGCCGTTATAAAGTTCCCCAGTGAGCAGGGAATGGGTCAAAAAAATCATTCATGAAGATATGCTCGCTGTTTACCAAGACTGTGCCCTGTCATTATCCACCGTTTAAAAGTGGTCAAGTGAATTCAAAAGAGGCAGAGGAAAGCATTGAAGAAGACTCTAGCTCAAGAGGACCCGTTAACGGGAGCACTCTAGAAAATGTGAAAATAATACAAAATCTGATACTTGAAGATGCCAGTATAAAATCAAGATGTAAGCAGAGATGACAAACCTATCCGTGGGTACCATATCCTTCATGACCATCTTAACCTCTCAAAGGTCAGTGCAAGATGGGTACCGAAAATGCCCACCGCACCTCAAAAGCAAGTGCGAGTCGAATGCTGTAAAGAGTTTTTAAAGCTCTGTGGAGAAGACCCATCGACTATTTTCAATCGGGTGGATAAAGGAAAAAGTGTATTCCCAACCGATCCAAGATTTGGACGAGCTGTGCCGAAGACTTGTAGAAGCCGCTGAAGAGACCGCATCAAGAAGATACACTCGTCTTATTATGAGATCATTTTTAAGATTTAGAGTTTGCATTGTAGCTGATGGTAAACATTTCGAAGATTTGCTGTGGGAATTCTCTTACTATGGCAGCCATCATGTTATTACCACATGTTGCCGTAAATGTTCAGTGTAACTTCCTTGTAATTCTTAATTTAATTGAAAACTTAAGGAATTCACTGAATTTTATTTCAAATGCACCTTGAAATGGCACATTAGAATAATTTTTGAATAAGATAGATAAATTTGTTAAAAACGGAATTATTTCCAAAGAAAAAATTGCTTACAATTTCAGCAAGAATTCACTAAGTGTTGGACCATTTTGGAATCCTCACTAAATGCGCCAAATTTTGACGTCACTTGCCAAACTCGCGTGCGTAGTACATTTTTTTCAGTACAGTCAGTTTAAACTGGCAAAATTTTCATTTTGAAAGTTTTTTGGGAAAAATGTTTCTTTTTCATCAAAGTTGAAGCAGCTGGTTTTGAAATTTTAACAAAAGTTTTTTAGATTTTTTTATATCTATATAAAGTATACAGGGGACACCCTGTATACTTGAAATCTTTCTCTCAAAAGATGTAGAAGGGAGAAGGAAATGCAAATGAGGACGAAATCACTGCAAATAATTAAAATACATTATTTCACTTCCTCCTCAAGAACTAAATTCTCTTGTTTCTTCATATTTAATTACAATCATCAAAAGCATTACCTAAGTTAAATGTGAAGTTTGCAACGCCTTCTTTTGCGTCGCTTCTCAAGTGTGTTATGTTTCTTTCTTGGTCGCACGTTGGAATCCATTTATTACCGGACCATCATAGAACATGAGCATTTCTTTTAAATCCTTTAAACACCATCGCATTATAATAAAATTTATTTTTCGTTCGGCAACTTTCGATATTGATTTATGAATTTTCTAAATAGCTATATTCCAGGGACGGTTTTAAGGAATTTTCCATATGTAGAGGTATGTTAAAGTCAATATTCCGAATTTTATAGTTTAGGTAGAGATATATCAGAATTTTATGCAAATCACTTCAGTTTAAATATTTAACATCACGAAGACTATTAAATAGACAGAAATAATCTAGAATGGATCATTTCTGTAGTATCTACGATTTTGGTTGCAGAATACTACGGTTCAAAATAATGGAAGAGAAAAATATCGCTTTTCAAGTACATTCGTTTCTATCGAAGAGTTAGCATGTTTATATCAAGTTTCACAATAAAAGCCAGCAGATTTAGAGTTGAAATAAAAAATATTTCAGAAAAACACTGACGTGAAATCAGGAGATTTTTCACGCTTTTTCATATTACCCACGATCTTCACGAAATTTAGCATTAGCCTTGTCTTCGTTATTTCACATATTTATGATTAATTAAACTGAGTCGTAGTTCTGTTATTATGGTTCCGGCAGTATTCAATGCTGCTCTGCTATAATTTTTTTTAATCTTCTGTTCATACGATTTCTACGAAATTTTGCAAAAAGATGCGTGTTCGAATAACTGCGGAACCATTAGACTGATTTTTCCCACTAAAAACACTTTAGATCAAATTTACTTCCCAAATATACCCTGCAAGTTTCCAACTCTTTCTGTTAGAAAGTTAGAGTGAATTTTGACCTCGCATTCTTCATCAGTGAGTCAAACCTAATCCTTGAGAACATTTTCGTTTACCTTAGAACAAGCGCACAAAAATTATACACCGATTCCATAGTTCAGATACAATGTGAACATTGAATATTAAGTGAATAAGTAAAAGCACATTTCTAAGATTCTCACCACCATAGTTATATTAGAATATAGTATTCCTATGCTCAGCACAGAAAAGAGAATTCTTTTATTCTCATATTCCTTGTACTTTTCAAGGTCATTGAACTTGGCTACATCGATAACAATGGAAATATCATAGAGTGATGTTGCTTCTGTATTAGTTCTCTACTCAGTAATTAGGCTTTGATTGGTTAAAAACCATTTATCCCATTTACTACTCTGTCAAGAAAGTACCGGGAATTTTCAATTAAAACAACATTTTTACATTTAATCGTCAAAATTTATTGGGTCGCCTTCAAAATAGGCTCCATTTGCTCCAATACATCTATGCCAACGGCACTTCCAATTATAGAAACATTTTTTATAGGCGCTTTCCGGGATGGACTTTAGCTCTCGCGCCGAATTTTGTTTTATGGCTTCAATCGACTCAAAACGGGTGCCACGAAGGGGCAGTTTTAGTTTTGGGAAGAGGAAAAAGTCGCAGGGAGCCAAATCCGGCGAATACGGTGGTTGCTGAAGCGCGTTTGTTGAGTTTTTGGCGAGAAAGTCAGTCGCAATCGTAGCTCGGTGAGAAGGCGCGTTATCGTCATGCAAAATCCATAAGTTGTTCGCCCATAAATTTGGCCGCTTCTTACGGATACGCTCACGCAAATGTTTCATAACTTCTGAAACGTTCGATGTGTGTACACAGTTGATATATTGCTCTTCAGTTATTGCTTTGTTTGATATACTTTGAGCCAAATATAATTTTTGAAGTTTACACCAAATTGAAGATAAAAGTTTGCGCTATCCAGTGATGCACTAGTTCGACATCTTTGGTGTCCTGAATTATTAGTTGAAGCCCAAACGTTTCTATATTCTGAAAGTTTGCTGTGACATCTGCTAGACAAGATCAATTACCGATTATCTTAGTTTTGATAATTCACTTTGTGATAAGATTAATCATCATGCCAGCCAGATGCTGCAAATGCGAGGTGGACCTGAAAGGTGACGATGTTTATTTTGATTGTGACTCATGTGGGAGACCCGTGCATTCCTCCTGTTCGGATTTGGCTGCATCGGAGATCAAATGCATGCAGCTGAAAAGAAGGACTTTGCGATTTCTTTGTGATAATTGCACTTCCGGTCTACATCAAGTTCCAGCGCTTGTGCAGGCTATTGCCAGCTTGAAGATGGAGGTAGAAGCTTTAAAGGCTAAGAGGGATGACAATAAACAACTTTCTGAAGGAGTGCAGGCTATTGCGGACCTGAGAGAGGAGATGGCGGCTCTGAGGGCCGGAACGGGTCTTCAGGTTTCAGATGAAGCGAACTTTGGTCGTGTAGTGGAGGAGATCTCGGAGCGAGAAATCAGGAAGAAAAATGTGATGATCTTCAATCTGCCGGAGGTTTTGGCTGATGAGAGGGAGTCTGTTGGCGAGTTGGTGAGGTTTTTTAACCCTGAAGTTGAGCTGAGGCACTACAGATTTTTTCGTGTTGGTCGTGCTGTTAGCGAGGGTTCAGCCGGGCCAAGACCGATGAAGATCATTTTTCGGTCTGCGGCTCCTGCTGATGAGATGATTTATCGGTCGAAAGAGGTGAGAAGGATGGAGAAATTCAAGAATCTCTTCATTACTTCGGACAAGACGCCTCACCAAATGGAACAATACCGCCGAATTAGGACTGAGCTCAGGGATCGTACTGCTAAGGGTGAAGCCAACCTGATAATTAAATATATACATGGTGAGCCTAGAATAATTCAGAAAAACTAGTTAAAAGGTCTAAACAGGCAGGGCTGAATCTTCGTTGCTACTACCAAAATGTTAGAGGACTCAATACTAAGACTCATGACTTCTTCAAGTCTGTGTCGGTCGGTGAATACCATATTGTAGCTGTATCTGAGACCTGGATTCAACCTAATGTGTTCAGCATGGAACTTTTTTCCGGCAATTATACCGTATTCAGAAGTGACAGAAACTTGCGGGCCAGTTCGGTTTCTCGTGGTGGAGGAGTGCTGGTGGGTGTTAGAGGTGACTGTGAGGTTACCGAAGTTGACTTGGCGGGTTTTCGTTATAGTTTCTGTTCCATTGACGTGATTGGCTGCAAGGTACATTATAAGCATAAACTCATTTACATATTTGTTGTCTATATACCTCCTAGAGCTAATTTGTCACACATTTTTAATCTGTTTGAAATGCTGGAATCTTTAGAATACCTATACGGAGGGAACTTGGTGGTTCTTGGTGACTTCAATCAGCCTGATTTCGGTGGTGATGCAAACAGGTATAATGATATTTTGACCAGGCTGGATCAGTTTGCCGGTTTTTATAGCTTAGAACAGTTCAATTCCATCCTGAACCACTCGGGCAGACTTCTGGATCTGGTTTTCTCAAATATTGATTGCTATGTCCATCAAAGTGAAGTTCCATTTGTCCCAGAGGATGGATATCATCCGGCTCTGGATATCACATTAACTTGTCCCGGGCCAGCTTCTAGTATCACATTTAACGAATCAATAGTAAAGTTCGATTTTGCAAGATCCAATTTTCCACTTCTTTACTCTATGATTGTGGACACAGATTGGACATTCTTGGAGAACTGCAATAATGTTAACGTAGCAATAGAATTATTTTATAACACCCTCTTCAACATTTTTAATGAATGTGTCCTCCCGCTTAAACAAAATTTCAATAGTAAATATCCAGCATGGTATAGTAGAGAAATAATAGAACTTATTAGGAAGAAAAGTAGAATGTTCAAAAAGTTGAAGACCTGTAATAGCGAACACTTTAGAGCTCAATTCAAATCACTGAGAAGTTTGATTAAGACCAAAGTTGCAGCCGCCTATGATGATTTCAAACGCAGATCGGAAAGTTCTATAACAAGCGATCCTTCTACCTTTTGGAGTTATTTCCACAATAAAAAGAGAACTTCAAGAATTCCAAGTATTTTGCGGTGGAATGATGTAGAGTACAATAATCCTTCTGCGATTGTCAATGCATTTGCTGATTTTTTCCGAAGCGCATATATTGAAAGCTCAGCTGATAATTCTGCTCCTAATCCTAACCCAATCTACGCCAACGGCAATCCAATTATTTCATTGAGGTCCTTTGATGAATGCGAAGTCCGGTATTGCCTTAAGGCACTAAAGCCTAAATTTACCAATGGTTTTGATGGTATTCTAGCATTTCTTCTGAAGGACTGTGCTTATGTATTTTCCAAACCACTGCAGACCATTTATAATTTAGCCTTGGAGAACAGTTGCTTTCCAGACTTATGGAAGACCTCCGTGGTGTGCCCAGTCTTTAAATCCGGAAAAATGGATGACATTTCTAATTATAGACCCATTTCCCTTTTATCCAACTTTGCTAAAGTATTTGAGATGTGTATATATAACAGAATATTATCCCCAGTCAGGAGCCTCATATCGGATAGTCAACATGGTTTTATTAACAAAAGATCTACCACTACCAACTTAACAATATTTACACAATTTGTCTGTGAGGCTGTAGACAATCAGTTGCAAGTTGATGCAGTATACACTGACTTTTCGAAAGCTTTCGACAGGGTAGATCACTCAATTTTATTGCAGAAGCTGGAACACTTTGGTTTCGATCGTCGGCTGCTCCTGCTGTTCCTCTCTTACCTCACTAATCGTATTGCATTTGTGGAATTTAGGGGTCATAGATCATGTTCCTTCCCAGCGCTCAGCGGTGTCCCTCAGGGTAGTAATTTGGCTCCACTACTTTTTCTAATTTTTATTAATGATGTCGGAGAAAATCTGCTATGCTGCTCTCTGTTGTTTGCTGACGACCTCAAGCTGTTCAAGACCATATCTACCGTTCATGACTGTTGGCTGCTTCAGCAGGATCTTCATAGGCTGAGCAATTGGTGTACTGTGAATAAATTACCATTGAATATTAATAAATGTAAGACCATAACTTACACCCTGAGGAACGCATCCATTTTGTACGACTACACTATAAGCCATCTAGCTTTAGAGAGAGTACATCAAGTTAAAGATTTGGGAGTTCAATTTGACCATAAGTTAACATTTGTACCGCATTATGGAAATAGCACAGCTGCTGCGAAGCGAATGCTTGGCTTTATTTTCAGGGTATGTCGAGACTTCAAGGATCCCAACTGTTTCATTACCCTGTTCAATTCCTTTGTCCGTTCAAAACTTGAGTACGCCAGTCCTGTCTGGGGTCCAATATATAACGTACACATCAACCAACTAGAGTCTGTTCAGAGGCAGTTTTTGAAATTTTTAGCATTCAAATTAGATGGTGTGTACCCGGCCCAGGGTTTTGACCATCGCACTCTTCTGAACAGATTCGCATGCTTGGCATTGGAGAACAGGAGGGTCTACTACTTGTGTCTTGTCCTCTACAAGCTGGTTAATTTCTATATAGATTGTCCTGATTTGCTGGCCAGGCTGAGCTTTCGCATTCCTCGCAATGGTAGTCGACTTGAACAGATGCTATACCTCCCTAAACCCAGAACGAACACGGTGATTAGATCACCAATATATGTTATGTGTCAGCAGTTCAATAGGATATGTGTTGATGTTGATGTCTGCGGCGATGGTTTACGAATTTTTAAACTGAAACTGAGGGAACTACTGCATCTTAGGCAAAGTTGCCTATAGATTGAAAGAGTTTTTGTAAATTTTCCTTTTTCTATTCTGCATCCTTGATGTAGTTAGTATTTAATTTTGCAATTTTCATCGGCTTTGTACCATATATTAATATGTTGTCTTGTAATTGGGATTCCTCCTGTTTAGACAATAAACAATTTTTTTTTTTTTTTTTTTTTTTTTTTTTTTTTTTTTTTTTTTTTTAATAACGCCTAGGTAATACTCCTTGTTTACCGTCTGACCCTCTGGAACGAATTCGTAGTGCACCACGCCACGGATATCGAAGAAAACAATGAGCATCACCTTCACTTTCGAGCGGCTTTGGCGTGGTTTTTTCGGTTTCGGCTCATTTTTTGCCACCCATTCCGATGATTGCTGGCTTGTTTGCATATCGTACTCGTAGACCCAGGTCTCATCACCAGTTATAATGCGTTCCATGAATGTAGAATCGGAATTACAGCGATCCAGCATGTCTGAAGCAACCTGTTCGCGATGACGTTTTTGAAGAAAATTCAGGTCTTTCGGTACGAGTCGGGCGGCCACCTTTCTCATGCCCAAAATATCAATCAAAATCGTACGTGCGGACTCGTGGAATATCTTAAGATCATGTGCTATCTCTCTCAAGCTGGTACGACGGTTTTCCAGCAGCCTTTCCTTAATTTTATCGACGTTATCTTCGATCGAAGCCGTCGATGGGCATCCGGAACGGAACCGTCCTTGAAGGCTCTGTACCACTGATATGCACGAGTTTTCGATAGAGCATTATCACCAAAGGCCTTTTGCAACATTTTCAATGCATCGGCACACGAAAATTCATTTGCAACACAAAACTTTAAACAAATTCTTTGCTCAACCTAATCACCCATAGTAAAAATCGGCACGCACTCTGACATCGACTGACTTAATCAGCGGTTGCAAACACACTAGTTGACAGATTCCGCTCAAGCTTGGCATAGTAATTAAGGATAGTGGTACCAACCTAGGAAAAAAAATTTTTACCTGCTTCATTGTCCCGCCAGATTTAAATCGATAATTCCTGGTACTTTCTTGACAGAATGTATCTCTATTTTTCGTATCACTCATAGAACTTGATATTCAGATCAACTATTTTAAGAAAAAAATTAGAAGTACAAATATTACTCAGCTCCTGTCTTAGAACTCACAGCATAGAGAGCTTGCATTGGCGAAGGGCACAGCCCTAGAACTTTACATGCGCGTCTACCGCGGCAGTTAGTAGCTTTGTCGGCTCCATTCTACATATATTATTTTAAGACTCAAGAGGATTTGTATAACTTTAGTATTTTTAGTAACACCACGTATACAGATATCACAATAAGTACTCGTACCTATGTATGGCGATAACTCTTTTATAGAATTGAATATTATTATGCAAATTGAATACAATAACGGCTATGGTTAAATTATAATAGACAAAATTTTAAACAAAAGAAAATAGCATTGATTTTTATTTACCCTGTTACAAAAGATTTGACTAGAAGTTACATTTCCATATGAATTTTATTAATACAATAACAGATAGTATTGCCAAGTATTTTAAAATAAAATTTTACTTGAATTCAGGAATTCATATGAAAATAACTAAGATTAAACAAATAAAGACAATAAATCTAGAGTGTATAAGTTGACTTGCAGTGATTGTCCTATGATATATATTGGTCAAACAGGTAGATCCTTCGAGAAAAAACTCACAAACACAAGCGGAAATACACTTCAGATATCTTGCACTCGATATGTGCCAGTTATTTGAAAGAATTTGGACATAATTTCAAAAATAACTAAGAAATTATTTCTAATTAAATTAAAAGTACCAGACTCACACTTTTGGAAGCAGTAGAAATTAGTAGGAACAAGAACCTTAAAATTCTTCTCAACGAACAAACAGATGCAGCAAAGGCCTTCATTGTTGAATATTTTGACTTAGTGAGGTATTACCGATAATTGGCCACAATATATTTTATGGTTATTTGTATCCCCGTTTTCGTATATTTTTCTTTATCGGTATTTCTGTAAATTGATGGTTATTTGTATCTCTTTTTGCATACGTTTTTCTTATCTTTAAATCGGAAAATTGTTAATTATTTGTACCTCCCCTTTTTTCAAATTTGCAGATATAAAAGAAGTAAAGATGTAATTTTCAGTCAGTTCAAAATGTAAACTTGAAGAAGCCACAATTTTGGAAAAACAATTGCCGTTGAATCAGTGAATTTCAGAAATAATCTTTATTATTTCATCCTACCAAATCCAATTGCAAAATTTGTAGAGAATCATTTTGGCCTAATTCTCCTAGACCGTTGGTATACATTTTTGCTTTTTGGCTAACTTACCCGAACAGCAGCAACAGCTGCTACACGTAATACAACAGAAGTTGTATTAGGTGGTCTACCATCGATTACAGTGAATCACCTTTCAAACTATTCAGTTTAGAGTTTTCCTTCAATCTGGTCTTTCAACAAATGTGCCTTCTCATCTGAGTGTCGATAGCTTAGTGGTAGAGCACCGGACTAAGTGTGGTAGATTGACCTCCAAGAGGTGAACCCTGGGCAACGTTATACGGTATCGGCGAACAATCTACGCTACCCCTACCCAGCTGTAGTGTCGTAGCCAAAGGTATTGCACAGGGGAAACGATGCCAGTTGAATATCTCAAATGTCATACCGCTGATCAGATGTTGTCAGATGTCAGGACTAACGGATATCCCCTTGGTGGGGATTTTGGCTTAATTATCCGGATCAAGTACTTGAAAAACACAATAAAAATTTTGCCCCAAGACAAGGTGGAACAGCCTATGCCGAGGTCTGCATGGCCGATGGGTAAATCAGTCTGACAAAAAGAGATAATTAATCCCTTGTTCCTCAGGCGACTGAGGAGCTCATAGAGATGGATGTTCAAACCACCTCAGTCCATTTGAACCGGGAATCCGATATGATGGAATACCAAGTGTCAGATGAAAAACCAAAAAAGAAGGCGAGGCTGACGGGGTCAAAGAGAAGACGACTCCACAGACTCCTCAAGAGCGGTATTTCGTACGACGCCGCCTGGAAAATAATCCTATCCAACTCAGAAACAGAGATCGGTAGTAAAAGGCTCAGATCCGAGAGTAATACAACAGGGTAGGTCCTAAGGACCTAAGACCTCCTACGTTGTGGTGGCGGTGGGGATCAGGATCGGATTGCTGTCCTCTAGTTACCCTGCCGTCTCTATGTTGGGGGATCAGCTGATGTCGCTGCAGAGTGCGGTTCTAAGAGCCGTTGCAAACACACCTGATGAAGGACCACATGTGAGATTCCATGACTGTTCACCTCGGCCTGGATGGCTCCAAATCACCTGTGCCGACGAGGAGAGTGGAATTCAGCTGTTGTACGTCGAAACCAGTCTGAAGTTGCTACACGGCTTTGAACAGGCTCGGTATGTATAATAGAATCATTCTTGTTTGGATACGGAGCCACTCTAACTATTTGGATAACGAAGAAGCAGATCAGCTAGCGTTTGCTGGAGCCACGCTGCCTCTAGTAGACCCGGAACCATTTCTGAGAATACCACAGACGTGGCTGAGCGGACGATAACAGGCAGAATGAATTCAAAACTAGAGTCTTTCTGGCTGAGCTATTCTTGGCTGAAACATTCGAAGCAAAAGATAGCGGACCTAGCGCTAGGTCTGCATAGAGCCAAACTGAGAACACTTGTTGGAATGATGAGAGGTCACTGCAGGCTGAAAGCGCATTTGCACAAAATCGGTCTGATTGAAGACGATGAATGCAGGCTGTGTCTTGAGGATACTGAAACAGCCATGCACATCGTCTCAGAGTGCCCAGCGTAGTGTCGCATCAGATTCGGGATTATTGGTCAGGCTTTTATAGCCCACTGCGAAATGAAAAAAGTACCCCCGAAGAAGATTATGGGTTTTATCCAAAAAATGGATCTCGTCGGGGAAATATAAATTAGGGGTGAACCACAATAGTCCGTTCAGATGCAGTGGTAGGGTGAACAGACGCCTGCTCACTATATATAATAATAAGAACAAAAAGTTCCGTGTCTTGTCTTGCCTGAGTTGAAAAGAAATTTTCTATCCGGCGGTTTCTGCCACCATTTCACTGTTGGGTCAAAAATTAACAGTGCTGTAGCTGAGTTGGCGTAAGGTCATAGCCTAACCAGAACACAACTGAACTCCTAACTCATACAAGCTATATAAAGCTTCTACGAGATTTTCACAAAAGATCTAGGATTATCAGGAAAATATAAAAAAGCGCCGCACAACTCTCAGATAATATTTCTTATTCATTCTCTTGCCAGCAGGAAAGAGTTTTGAGTGTACAATATCTCGATAATCGAGAAAAACTGTCAACATTGACGTACTCTCTTCGCACTCAAATACATTTCTTTTTGATACACGATGAGCCTTATGACTTTTCGATGTTCTTGATCATTGAAAAAATCGCAAAACTAGGTGGGATGAGCACTGTAAACAGACAAACTCCTCGCGAGTACAGAGAAAAATTGTGCCAATTCAGTGACAAAAAGAATTTCGACAATCTCTTTGAGCGGGCTTTTTAAATGATCAATTTTCGATACTTTTCTGGATGCATGTACCTTATGAAATTTAGCCCGAATTCTATTTTTTTTTCAGTAATTATTTGAAATATTTTACCGTGTAATTTGTGAGAAATCGCTGTTGAATGGAAATAATTATGTTTGATTTGAATCTTTTAAGTCAGTTAACAAAATCTGTTGTTGTTAAGAAATGAATGTTAAGCGCAGCCATCAGTTATTTCCCAAAGAGAATGATGAAAATAATTGGTCATTGGTCAGAAAACCTTTGGGCCACAATATCATCTAAGTGTACGTCATTTTGATTGTTCTATCCCTCTAGGAAATTCATTTGCGTATTTACTGATTTCATTGGTGTGGCTTTGGCCATTCATTTTCAGGAACTTTAGCAATACATCATCTAATGATTTAATAACAATTCCTACCACCAGCAAAAATAGAATAAGATGAGTAACACAGTAATTTTTCAGTACTGGCTAAATGATACTGTGGTTATATTAGGAGGATTCGTAATCAGAAGGGCATTTCCTGAATACCACATCTTATATGCCGTTACTAATACTATCGACTTAAGCTTGCCAAATAGAAAAAAATCTTTAATTTTAAACGTATCCAACTCAATTAAAAAGTTATGATTATAATACAACTAAAATGTTAAATTAATTAATCAAAGAACGATACTAGGATTGAGTACATGACGAAAACATATGAAGAATGACATATTTCGACCAACTATTCAAGAAAGTTGTTCCAAAATTCATCCATTATGTAGTACTGACAAAGAAGTTTCTTGATTTCTTCTTTCATTTTACATACTAACGACCCGCCCCGGCTTCGCATCGCCAGCTTATTCGTCGAACTATCGGTAGATTTCGGACAACATTTTCTCTACTCAATGCAACAACAACAACAACAAGACTGTAAGTCATAGTGTTAATGATGATCCAGATTCATTTATTTGTCGACGTTCACAACAAATTGGACTCTGTGCATCCACCACATCGAAAGTTTTGCGTAGAGATCTTGGTCTACACCCATACAAGATCCAACTGGTTCAAGAACTAAAGCTACTCGACCATAATAAGCGTCGTTTGTTTGCTGATTGGGCCCTAGAACAGCTTGAAGTTGATCCACTTTTTTATCGTAAAATTGTGTTTAGTGATAAAGCTCATTTCTGGTTGAACGACTATGTAAACAAGCAAAATTGCCGTATATGGAGTGATAACAATCCTCAAGAAGTTCTGCAGGTTCCATTGCATCCTCAAAAATGCACTGTATGGTGTGCTTTACACGCTGGAGTCATCATCGGTCCATATTTCTTTAAAAACGATGCTGGAGCTAATGTTACAGTGAATGGTGCTCATTACAGATCGATGATCAATGATTATTCGTTTCAAAATTTGAATGGTATCGACCCAGAAGTGTTGTGGTTCCAACAAGATGGTGTGACACCTCATCCTCAACTATTGATTTAGCGTTAACATTATTTCGAAATATGGTCCAATTAATTGGCCTCCAAGATCATGCGATATAACCCCACTGGATTATTTTCCTTGGGTTTATGTCAAGTCATTGGTTTATATTGATAAACCAAAAACAATATACGCTTTGGAAGCCAATATAACTCGTGTTATTGATTAAATAAGGCCTGAATTACTCGAAAAAGTGGTCCAAAATTGGTCTCGTCGAATACGGTTCCTCAGAGCTAGTCGTGGTGGACATATGCCGGAAATTATGTTTAAAACATAAATGTCACAAAATTATCTTTCAAATAAAAAAAAAATTGGCTTCAATCTTAATTTAAAATTCTATCACTCTAAAAAAACACCCGATATGTGAAGATGTTCATTCCTTTGCATTTTTCCTGCATTTTGTTATAGATGCTTATGGCCCTATGGTTAATATCGAGTTAAGCAGCTTGTATTCCGTGATATGGTGCTCCGAATTTGTATGCACTTTTTGTTTGGTAATTATGACTTTTACTTTTTAGAACTGCAAAAATTTTGTGCCCTTCGGGTATTTATTTTGTAATTTTAATTAATAATTTATATTTATTTCAATTCTTTTCTTCCTTTTTGGTACTGTGTAATAAGTGTTAATTATATATGTTTACAAAATTACAATATTGTTTTTCTAAGACATTAAATTTGTTTAATTCTAGAAATTTTTGAATAAAAAATTTTTTGAAATTAAAATTTGTACGAGGTTAACAGAATAAATCTGTATGATATTAAAAAATTTTTTAATAATCCTTCTATCAAGAAAAAACTTTTTTGTATTATTTTATTGTATATATAATAATAATATATTTATATATTATCTTATATAATAATTATATTTTCATATATTTTTTAGGATTTTATTGTATATATAATAATTATATATTTTTGTTCACCATTTTATTTTTTGGTTTACTTTTACTTAGACATATCATTTGGTTCAACAAACTTTAAAATATCAAAATTTGACCAAGGGATAGACAGAAACTAGTTGAAAAGTGTGATATTCTTATATTTAAATTTCGCTGGCTCCAAGCGCACAGGACAAAAAAGTCATTTTCAGAAAAATTAATTGTATGGAGTGATTTGATTGCTCATTCAAACAAAGTTTGGGTGTAATCTATTATTTAGTTTGTTTACTGTGCTCATTTTGTCCACTCAATCTGAAACACGTTCATATAAATGGTACATTCGAAAATATGATGGAAGATTTGCCTCGATCTGACCGACCATCAATGTCTTTAACTGAACTCCATATCGCTAAAGTTGTTTAAGTCTGTAAGAAATATACCATCTGAAATGTCTGTATCTCATGAATTGATTTGTACAATTTTAAATGATTGCTTGGACATGAAGCGCACAACAAATCTTATGTAACAATAACCATCCTCTTTCCCTGATATGGCTCGGGCCAACATTTTTCATTTTCTAAAACACAGATTACCACTGTTTTCAGTCAATAGAAGACATGAAAGAGAATTTGTCGATTCCTGAAAATGCTTGAAAAAATATTACAATTATTGGAAATACATACAGTAGACTCGCGCTAGTGTGAACACAAAAATTTTTAGACCATAACGAACCTAGAACTTTTGCAGCCGTCCATCACTCGCAGTAAATTTTTCATTTCCACTTTTCAAGGTTTCATAAAGCTGATGAGCTTTATGCTACATAATTTCTCCTGTTATAGGCAAATTTAATTTCCTCTGTTTAATAAATTATCTGTTCAAAGTTTTCCTCATTTTCTGATATTCAGCTGCCCTCAAAGTGCATTTTTCAATTTTATTTGTCTTAAAATTCTGATTCACAACACTCATGATTTTGGTCGGTTTTTTTAAATCGAGCGTACAGTTGATTTCACAATTACATTTTTTTTAAAAGCAATGTAACGCTTGTACCTTTCCTTCAAAGATCTTCGATTTTTCATACAGACTCAAAAAATTTCTTGTTTTTAACTCGTAATGAATAAAATTCATATAATATCAAGTTTTTGCAAATTTCTTTGCTTCACCAGCAAACAATTAAGAAGTCTAAACTTTTGTGTGAATAAAGAGTCTGTATTTTTTGTTACTACAGTTTCGTAGTTATTACTTCATCTTCAAATGAAGACTTAAAAAAATCTGTTTTGTTTTCGTATCGTATGAACTGATATACAATATTTTGAATTATTCGAGTGATCACAATAATCTTGAATAAATATAGGTATAACAATATATTCCATATTAAGGAATTAACTAATGACTTTTCAGGATTTTGCAAAAGATCAAATATTTGTCGAGGAATCAGTATACTTTAGAAATCAGATTTTCATTGTAGACATCTCAGCTTGTCGTGCACTATGACGCGATATTTCGTTCCATTTTGGACTTGCAAATAAAGATTAAGATGTTATCGGCGGTATCAAAAGATCCAGTGTCACTATATTTAGT
This sequence comes from Megalocaria dilatata, assembly GCA_034642435.1. Lineage (NCBI taxonomy): Eukaryota > Metazoa > Arthropoda > Insecta > Coleoptera > Coccinellidae > Megalocaria > Megalocaria dilatata. The sequence goes on from CM067856.1 coordinate 47,600,382, forward strand.
TCCTGCACAAAAGTTTCGGAAATCAAATAAAGGTTTTTTAGTATTATCTTCATTTCCAATATTACACAACTTTTTTCTAAGAAAAGCATCTGCTTGAGTTTTATAATACAAAACATGCTGGGAAAATAGTTATCGAGTTGAATATGTTGCTCAGTAAAGAAATTTCTTTGAAATATGTATTTTTCCAAGAATTTACTGAAATAGTTGAACTTTAACAGGAAAGAGACTCACAGTATTGCCTGATTTCAGTCACTGTAATTTTAAATATATTCAGAGTGTCTTTTTTTGCAACACTCATATTCGCGAAATAATTCAAAGAATTATCCTCGTCTATTGAAATAACCTGATAATCTTTGCCTCTAAGAAACTGGATTTATCGCCTTTTACTCCAAATTGTGAATATCGAGTTCGCCACTCATTAGAACTTATCGCTAACACGTGCATTAAGTATCTCATATTCTTTGTGCGGTTGGACCATTTAAAACTTGCATCTTTTATTGGCTATAAATAAAAAATTAAGGCATATTTTTCCAAAGTTATGAGTTTATTAGAAAGGTTGAACCTTGACATTTATGCTGATTAAAAGTAAAACAACTTAATTTCCGCTAATTTATTTAATTTCACAACAAATATTTCGTCATGACAACATGACTGCGTCAGGTGAGTATGGTACTAACTACATATTTGAGATTGAGCTCTTTGAATATTCAAAATATACAGAAAAGAAGGTAGTTATATTTCAACAATAATTTGTTATTTCACTATTTCACAAAGTTTCAGACATGGTTAAGTAAGGGGGATTTATTGAGGTCCATTTGGTCGTTCAGGAGAATCTGTTTTTTATTATATCTGTTAATTTCAGGTTTTTGTTTTCTATATGTAAGATTTTGTATTTATTGTCAAATTCATGTCCAATTTCCAAAACATGATCAGCATATGTTGAATGTTCGTTTCTGCCAAGATATGCTTTCTGGTGTTCTCTTATCCCAGTGCTGAAAGTTCTACCTGTCTGACCAACGTATACACATTGGCAAGTACCGCAGTTTAACTTATAGAAATTTTGTTTTTATGAGTCATATCTTTATTATTTTTAAAATAAAATAGAAAGGCCTTTTACTTGATAGAAGAAATATAACAAAATTTGAATATTAAAACAAATTAATATATGTTTATCTTCTACAATTTTAATTTAAAAAATTTTTATTAAAAAAACTTTTAGAATTAAATTAATGTCTAAAACAAGCACCGCTTATATTTAATAGACGTATATAATCTAAACTCAATTTTAGACATTAATTTAATTCTAAAAGTTTTTTTAATAAAAATTTTTTAAATTAAAATTGTAGAAGATAAACATATATTAATTTGTTTTAATATTCAAATTTTGTTATATTTCTTCTATCAAGTAAAAGGCCTTTCTATTTTATTTTACATATAATATATAATTATATTTTGGCTTCAATAAATCTCATTATGCAATGTCAATGAATTTAAGTAAGCCTTAAAAATAACTCACACTGTTCTTTGATTCTGTTAGAGCATAGATAAATCTTGAATTATAAAGATGATCTATGTCTCGAAACATTATTCATTTACACGTGGTGAGTGGTTTGGTATAGGTTAGTTTTTTGATTTTGATATTTTGAATATATTTCAGGACTGAAGACGGAATTGCTTAGAACTATATTTGTTTTTTGAAGATATAGTGCATGCTTTGAGAGATTTCTGAATTTACTTATTCGAATATTTAAATATATTAAATATTTCAAATAAATTATATTCTTTGAGAGGTCCTTTGAGTGTGTTCATGTTTTTAAGATGCAAATGGCGTTTTGAAGGCAAGACCAGAAACAAATTTTGTCTCCTTTAAATATTTATTTATTAATTTTAGGGACTTTCGTATATCTTTTGGTTTATTTATTCCATTTGACATTGTATATTGAGTTTAGATTATATACGTCAACAAGCGGTGCTTGTTTTAGACATTAATTTAATTCTAAAAGTTTTTTTAATAAAAATTTTTTCAATTAAAATTGTAGAAGATAAACATATATTAATTTGTTTTAATATTCAAATTTTATTATTTTTTATTAAATTTCCTAATGTGTTTTTTGTTTTGAATGAAATATTGCAGTTATCTTTTTTTTGAATATCTTGCTATTTTGTCCGACTTTTAGTTTATGTAAGTTAGAGAAATATATTTTGTATCCTGAGTTATTGTTGGATATACAAATGACATTAACTGTTTAAATTGCATTCGATTCAATAATTTATTTATAATCAACGGATTGAAACCATTGTTAAATGCAATCTGTTTTATTATATTAAGTTCTTTATTAAAATTCTCTTGTGTCATATGTAAGTTGATTAATCTCAATATCATGTTATGTTTTTGTGAATGTGGATGATTAGAAATTGAGTGACTCGAATGCAATTCGAACAGTCAATGTCACTTGTATATCCAACAATAATTCAGGATACAAAATATATTTCTCTTACTCATATAAACCAAAAGCCTGAAAAAATAGCAAGATATTTAAAGAAAAAGAATAACTGCATTATTTCATTAAAAACACATTAGGAAATTTAATAAAAAATAATAAAGATATGATCCATAAAAATAAAAAGTCTGGAGTTTATAGGTTAAACTGCGGTACTTGCCCATGTGTATACGTTTATCAGACAGGTAGATCTTTCGACACTAGGATAAGAGAACACCAGAAAACATATCTTGGCAGAAACGGAAATTCAACATATGCTGATCATCTTTTGGAGGCAGGACATGATTTTGACAATAACTACAAAATCTTACACATAGAAAACAAGAACCTCAGGTTGAACTACTTAGAAGCACTTAAAATTACCAGATATAATAAAAAACAGACTCTCCTGAACGACCAAACGGACCTCGATAAATCCCCCTTACTAAACCTTTTCTGAAACTTTTTCAAAATAATAAAATAACAAAGTACTCTTAAAATCCCACTATCTTCTTTTCTATATATTTTGAATATTTAGAGAGCTCAATCTCATATATGTATTTAGTTCCATACTCACCTGATGAAGTCATGTTGTCATGACAAAAGAATGTTTATGAAATCACTTTTACTTTTAATAATTGAAGAAACGCATAAGAGAGTAGTAAAATGGGCGATCCCCAGAAGGAGTACCAGCTGAGCTAATAAAAACGGTTCAGAAAAACTATTTGAAGCACTTACATGGTGTATACATCAGTACTCAAATGGAGCGGCAATACCCTATGAATTGAAAAACTCATACTTGACATTTATTCACAAGAAGGGAAACAAATTAGAACTCACAAAATACAGGGGTATAGTAGTAACCAGCATACTGTGTAGACTTTACGGAAGAATTATCAGAGATCTAATTGAGACTGAATACAAAACACAGAAAGAACAATCAGGCTTTAAAGGTGGAAGATCCAACAACGACAATTTTGTCTGAAATAACTAAGACAGAAGAAGTAGGCAATTGGTCAGGAAACTCATCTAATGTTCATTGATCTACATAAAGCACATGATACTGTTCCTCTGAAAAAAATATGGAAAGTACTACAAGAAACAAACCTAAATCAAACACTTGTCAAAGCCCTGAAGAACATGTATGACATGACAACATCACAAATAAAAGTGGGCAATTAATTGTCTCAAAAGTATGCTGTTAATAAAGGTCTGCGACAAGGTTGCTGTGTGTTACCTATCCTATTTAAGATCTATATTGCAAAAGCACTGGAAACGTAAATGCAGAGGGATGGGAATAGACCTTGGATAGATGTGTCTGTATACATTACAGTTTGCAGACGACCATATCATCATGGCCAATGACAAAGATGATATAGAATATATGGCCAGAAAATTACAAGAAGAGTATCGACGATGAGGCTTAGAAATGAATACAAAAAAGACGGAACACAATTACAGCATGCAACGAATATACCTATCTGGGAGTTGTCTTCGATAGTACAGGGAAAGACGATAATGAAATAAAGAAAAGAGTAACACAGGCTAGAAGAACGATTGGCTACCTCAACGGAATATTCTGGTCTCAACAAATGGGAAAGCATCGAAATATAATATATATGAAACAATGGTTAAAATATGTATTCTATATGGAGCCGAGACCTGGAGGATAACAGAAAACAACAGGAGGAAATTGAAAGCAGTGGAAATGGATGTTTTCCCCTTAGGAATATCTCGCAGAGACAGAAACCGGAATGATGAACTGAAGCTCCGAATGGGTATAGAAGGATCTCTAACAATAAACATTGAGAAAAAAAGAGGGTAATATGGTACGGACACGTCCAGAGAATGCCGAACATAAGACTACGTAAGATAACTATGGAGTGGATACCGACGGGACGAAGGAGGAGAGGGAGACCAAGGAAGACCTGGAAGGAAGGAATATCGTGAGCTATAAGTGAGAGGAATCCTACAGAAATCAATGCAGTGATCGTCTGACATGGAAATTAGGCATCGGACAACGTCGAAAGACGTTTTGAACCCGAGAATTATATATATAAAAACCTACATCCTACTATATGGATGTGAAGCATAGACGATTGGGCAATATGAACAGAAGGATTACAAGCAATGGAAATGTAGCTGTGGGGGCGAATGACCGCACAAAATGAAATGATAGAAAAACAATCCAGAAAATACTTACATCTGCGAATGAAAAAAGACGGCTCATTAACACTATTACTCTGAGGAAAACAAAACTTCTGCGCCTCATTATTAGGCATAACTAATACATAATAAATATTTCGGAAGGCCAAATAATTGTCAAAAGACCTCGTGGACGACCAAGGAAATCTTATTTTGAAGGGGTATTCTAATCTTATGAGCTGTTCAAAATATTTCCAGCTAAAAAGAATGGCTCTTAACCGACAACCCTGACTACAACGACAAGGCGTTGCCTTTAGAAATTGATGATGTTGAGTGCTTATATATTCTTATGAATTACCTTGCTCAAAAAGGGTTCAAATTCAAAAATCATTTTTCTGCTGTTATTTTCGTCATCCTACTAAAGTGAAAGGAATTTCCTTTCATTCATCCTAGATGAATAGCTCCACTCATATCATATCAATTGAATATCAGCAACACCTCTACCATTCGGCTAGGTCAGTGCCGATTCTGATTCACATAAATAGAATTCTGCATTTTCAGCGATTTTTGCAACCTTACTATACTCCCGAATACCACAACGCCATTGACTGTTTAAAAAATAACGGGCTGGGAATGAATGGAATTCTCAACTACGCCAACTCATCATAACAATTCCTAGATAGAATAATAACAACTTGAGCTATTTCTTCTCACGTCCCTCGAATACGCAGATTATAATTTGATACTCGAATTTACCATGGAGCTTCCGTTCCACCTTGCACGATTTCCCGAGAAATCGTATTTTCTAGGAAAATCCAGGGAATCGTACGGGAGAACATCTGGCGACTTGGGTTCAATCAAACATTCGGTTTTAGAACTAGATTCGTAGAATTCTGCGGGAGAGCATTATTCTTGGAATATGTTAGATTTTGAGATGATTAAAAACGCATGAGTTTATTCAGGGCAACTGAGGTTTTCAGGTCATATGTTTGAAGTCTCTGTTTAGTTTTTTGAAGCCCCCGAAATTATGCGTTTCGGATTTTCAGGAAATGGATGAAATATTTTCCATCTGAGATCGAGATACGTCGAATTTGCTCGATAATAAACATTATAAATATTACAGATAATAGTTGGATTTATTCTCCGAAAACAAATTTCATCTGAAAAATCTCTTGGAAGCTTTTTAGAATTGAATTGAATAAAATGCCTCAGAAAATGCTGTTTCACTTTATAAAAAAATAGAATATCAACACATATTTGGCGAATGAACGTACGTAGATATATTTAATTGATTGTTTTAATTTAGCATTCAAATAACTCCCAACTGATAAGAATATGGAATATAATTTCATTTTCGTTTGGAGAGAATGTGCTATCTATTATTCAAAAAGAGAAATAAGAAGGACCTTTTTGAATTCTAAGTGAAACATTTCTTTGGTGATGGAATTTGCTATTTCTGAATACCCAATTGAAACAAATCTGTCTCGGGTGATGGATTTCGATAATTGTGGTCAATACTTTATGCTTTCTTTTGATTCTTTAAATTTTGTTTTTTTTAGATTGAATTTACAAAGGTTTCGGATAACTAATGCAGCTTTTATCTGTGATATTAAAAAAACTCTTAGTTATAAATTGTCAATATATATTGTTTTACTTTTCATAATTTGAACTTACACACATGCCCGTTGCAGTTTTCAAATATGGAGTCTATGATCGTTTCTTCTTTTCAACATTTTTCTGTGAAATAGCCTGATTTTTTCATGGTACTCAACCACGTTCTGAAATTTGCCTTTCAAACAAAATGTATGGTGAATGAAGGTTCGCATATATGTTATTATATGTTTTTAATTAGTATCCAAATAACTCCCAACTGATAAAAATATGGGTTAGAATTTCTATTTTTAAATTTTTATATAATTAATAATTTATTATATTAAATTTTTATTTGTTTTTTAAAAAGTGGGATAAAAAAGACCTTTCCGAATTCTATGTGGAAAATTCTTTTGGGATTGAATTTGTTATTCCTGAATATCCAATCAACATAAATTTGTCTTGGGTGATAAAGTGAAACCTATATTATTTTATTCAATTTAATTCTAAAAAGTTATTATGAATTCAACAAATTCAAAAACATTTCTAATTGTTAATAGTACTTAACCAAAGGCAAAATACATCATCAACATATTTTTTTCCAATAAAGGACTTTCTTAATCAAATTGTCATGTGAAGAAAAGATTTTATTTTCAAGATGGGTCATAAAAATTCCGCTCAAATGAGAGAATCGCTGTGGGTGCATCTTGAAAATAAAATCTTTTCTTCAGAAGATAATTTGGTCAAGAAAGTTCTTTATTAGAAATATGTTGATGATGTATTTTGCATTTGGTTAGGTTCTATTAGACAATTGGAAATGTAAAATAAAATAGAAAGGCCTTTTACTTGATAGAAGAAATATAACAAAATTTGAATATTAAAACAAATTGAAATATGTTTATCTTCTACAATTTTAAGTTCAAAAAGAATTTTTATTCAAAAAACTTTTAGAAATAAATTTATGTCTAACAAGCACCGCTTACATTTAATAGACGTGTATAATCAAAACTCAATATATAATGTCAAATGGAATAAATAACCCAACAGATATACGAAAGTAATTAAAATTAATAAATAAATATTCAAAGGAGACAAAATTTTGTTTCTGGTCTTACATCCAAGAACACCAATTGCCTTTTAAAAACATGAACACACTTAAAGGACTTCTCAAAGAATATAATTTATTTGAAATATTTAATATATTTAAATATTCGAATGAATTATTTCAAAAATCTCTAAAGGTAAGACCAGAAACAAAATTTTGTCTCCTTTGAATATTTATTTATTAATTTTAATTACTTTCGTATATCTGTTGGGTTATTTATTCCATTTGACATTATATATTGAGTTTTGATTATATACGTCTATTAAATGTAAGCGGTGCTTGTTAGACATAAATTTATTTCTAAAAGTTTTTTGAATAAAAATTCTTTTTGAAATTAAAATTGTAGAAGATAAACATATTTCAATTTGTTTTAATATTCAAATTTTTAATATTCAAAAATTGGAAATGTTTTAAAATTCGGGATTTTGGGGGTTTTCAACCCCAAAAATCATTAAATTTTTAAGATATTCAGATCACAAGAAATGTTAATTCCCATTAATTTGACATATTTAGAAAATCCACTTAGACAGATACATTGATAGATAATAACAGTTCCCACCCTCATAAAATTAAAATGTCTCCTTTTGACGCCTTCATACGTAGGTTACTGTCAACGCCTCTCTCAATAAAAAACTTAAACAACGAAATTCAAATTCTGAAGTCATAAGCGTCGAACAATAGTTACAATACGAATGTAATAGATAAATTAATTAAAAAAATGTATATGAGACAGTAATTTATTTCCACAACAATGTTTGTACTACTACAACAATTGTTTCACCACGATGTGGCTTCTTCAGGTATTACATTGTACTGTCTGGTGGTATTCAGTGTAACCGAGTTTATATACATTTTTGGGTACGTGACCAAATAATAGAAGCACAAGTCATAAAAACTCTAAGTGTTTATTGGAGTTTGCCGCTAAAAATGCCATTAAGGAAAAATATTCAGTAATGGAGAATGATCGACATCTGTTTGTTCGTTCAAAAGGATTTTACGGGCATTATACCTGTTGATTTCAAGAAATTATAAAAGTGTTAATCTAGAACTTTTGCTTTCAACGTGGATAATTTCATAATTATTGTTGAAATTATGCCTAAATTCCTTAAGATGATTAGCATATGTCGAATGTACAGAATTGTATATATAACCCCTTTGGTGTTCTTGGACACGTTTCTTGAATGATCTACCAGTCTGGGCAATATATGCTAAAGGGCAATCTTTGCAAGTTAACTTGTACACTCCGGATTTATTTTCTTTATTTGTACGATCTTTATTGTTTTTTATGTAGGTACTAAGGTTATTAATTGTCTTAAAAGCCGCGCTATAATTGAAACAACTTTTGAAATATTTAGCAATATTTTCAGATAATCCATTGACATAAGACAACGAAAAATATTTCTGTGTATTGTCCTCTTTTATGATTGGGTACAAGAGATTTAATGCCATTTTCTTTTGTTTATTGGATACCATTTTGTCTATAAGAAAGGGATTGTAACCGTTGTTCGACGCTATTTGTTTAATAATATTTAATTCTTTCATAAAGTTTTCTGAATTTAAAGGGACATTCAATAATCTATGAATAAAACTATTATATGCTGACATCTTTTGGTTGGTGGGATGGTTTGAAGTTTTATGTATTGTGATGTCTGTATGTGTTGGTTTGTGAAAAATACTAAAATCATGTAAATTATTTAATCTTGTTATAGTGAGGTCAAGAAAATTAATACTTTGATTCTTTTCTTCTTCGATTGTGAATTACACGTACAGGTTATAATTTCATTATATACCTCAGCGATGTATTCAGTTTATTTAGCCAAATAAACTTATTATTATTATTATTATTATATTATTATTATTTGATTTTTGGGTGGAGTTTATTAATGAAATTCGTGAAGATATGTAGTTGTCGGTCGGTGCCTTTGAAACAACAAAAAATGTCATCTACATATCTGTACCAATAAAGAAAATATTTGCTTATAGGATTCAGGTGTATTTTTGATTCCAGATCATCCATGAATATTTTAGCTAAAATTGAACTGAGTGGATTTCCCATTATTAAACCATTGTCAGAAATATAGACGGTTCCGTTAAATTGAAAGTAGTTTTGTTCGAGACATATTTCCAGGCAATTAAGTATATCATTCATTTTGATGGGATTGGTATTATTTTTAATTAATAGTTTTTTTACAATTTGTACTGTTTCAATTGGAGGTATACTAGGGAATAAATTTTGTACATCAAAAGAAATTAATTTACAATTTCTGGGTAATTGGATGGATTTAATATTGTCTATAAGTTGGGTGCTATTTTTAATAGCGTATTTAGCTAAAAAGTTTGTTTCGGTTTGAATAGTAGAAATTAAAACTCTAGATAATTTTATACTTGGTGATGTGACGAATGAAACTACTGGTCTAATTGGATTATTTTCTTTATGAAGTTTTATTAATGAATATAATTTTGGGATTTGTGGGTTCATTAAAGTGAGCAGATGTTTTTTTGGGAAGTAATTGAAAAGGCTAACAGATTGGTCTATTATATTTTTTATTTGTTTTTGGAAATGTTCAGTGGGATCTTTAGTAACGGTTTTATATTTATCTGGGGTTAAAAAAGCAATAGTTTTGTTGAAATATTCATATTTTGGAATAGCAACGATAATGTTTCCTTTACGGCTCGAGTGAATATTAAATTATTGGTGTTTCTTTTTTCGATGATTGATTTAACTAAATTCTGTTTTATTGAGGAAAAGTGGATCTCAGTTTTATTTTTGTCTTTAATTATGTCAGCAATAATATTTTTATTGTAATTTGAATTAAATTGATTTTTGAGTGATTGAATAGATTCAATGGCGAGTTCTGAATCTATTGCTAAATAGTCTAGGGATTTTTGTGAATTATTATTTTCTAGGTTGAATTTAAATCCCTTTTCAATAAAGATCGTACAAATAAAGAAAATAAATCCGGAGTCTACAAGTTGACTTGCAAAGATTGCCCTTTAGTATACATTGGCCGGTCTGGTAGATCATTCAAGAAACGTGTCCAAGAACACCAAAGGGGTCATATATACAATTCTGTACATTCGACATATGCTAATCATCTTAAGGACTTTAGGCATAATTTCAACAATAATTATGAAATTATCCACGTTGAAAGCAAAAGTTCTAGATTAACACTTTTAGAATTTCTTGAAATCAACAGGTATAATGCCCGTAAAATCCTTTTGAACGAACAAACAGATGTCGATCATTCTCTATTACTGAATATTTTTCCTTAATGGCATTTTTAGCGGCAAACTCCAATAAACACCTAGAGTTTTTATGACTTGTGCTTCTATTATTTGGTCACGTACCTAAAAATGTATATAAACTCGGTTACACTGAATACCATCAGACAGTACAATGTAATACCTGAAGAAGCCACATCGTGGTGAAACAATTGTTGTAGTAGTACAAACATGGTTGTGGAAATAAATTACTGTCTCATATATATTTTTTAATTAAAATGAGTTTCCACCAAGTAAAGACCGAATCTATCAAAAAAAAAGATAAAGTAATTTTTCAAGAAACAACATAAAAAGCTCTAGCTTTTCTTTACCCTTTCATTCAGGACAAAGAAAAAGAAAAAATTCCATAGCATAAACTTCATACCACAAATTAGTAACAAAATTTGCAATTGACTGAAACAAAATAATATCAACACTATTTGCTCAAATGGAAAAACTCAGGTTCATTCTTAGTCAATGGCAAAGACTGTCGTGAAACGTGTGAAAAAAGCAATATATACAAATTATATTGCAACAAATTCTCTGCTTTTCACATAGGTCAGACAGGACGATCTATAAACATAAGGGTAAAATAACACAAGAAAAGTATAATGCAAAATAAAATAACAACTAGTTTGTCTAAACATTGTATAAATAACAATCATTTCATAGATATCAGTAGAACTGATGGTAATAAAAGCAGAAGAATGGACCTTTCAGAAAGTTTGGAAATTTCTTTAGCACACAGAAGACAGATTACCAATAACAAATGACCAAGTCAAAGATTAAATCAACCTAACATCCCATTTTTACCTTCCTCAAAATTCTACCTGTTTTACTATTATAAATATGATTTTAAATTCTGTTCTCTTCAGTTCTGAAAATAGGTTAAACCCGAAACATATAAAGGGTCTTCCAATAGGAACGCCCCATTTTCAAATTAACATTACTCATGCATGGCAGCCATTGTTTATTTGTGACATTGACAGTTGTACCATTTAATCATGGAAATATACACACTCCAACAAAGTTTACAAATAATCCAAATTTCTTATGAAAAATCGCGATCTGTCACTCTTACTTTACGTGCTTCAACTTCAATTTTTGGTCGTTAAAATCCGGATAAAAGAACTGTTGAACGTTTAGTGTGGAAGTTTGAAACAAATTTTACACTTCATGATGTTACAGTGCCAGTGAGACAAAGAAATGCAAGAAGTGAAGAGAATTATTGCCGTACGTGAAAGTGTTCGTGTAGACCAACTTTTATCGATTTCTCGACGTTCACGAGAACTAGGCATCTCCCAGACGTCTTTCTGGCGAATTTTACGAAAAGACCTTAGTTTACATCCATACAAAATTGTTTTAAGTTAAGATCTCAAACGAACAGATCATTTAAAGCGTCGTGTATTCGGTGATTCGATTATTTCAAGAAATGGACGAATAAATTATCCGCCTCGTTCTTGCGATTTAACTCCATTGGACTTCTTTCTTTGGGGTTACATTAAGTCATTGGTTTACAACAATCATCCAATAAATTCAGACGATTTACAGATCAATATTGAACGAGTAATTCCTAACATTCGACCTGATTTGTTTGAGAGAGGCAAAGAGGGTTCAACGACTTCATTCCATGGTGGAAATTTTAACGATATTTTGTTTCATAACAAATAGTATTGTACTTTATAGTGAAATAAAAATTTAAATTATTTTCAAATAAATAATGTGTTTTACAAATGGAAATGAGGCGCTGTTAATGAAAGACGTTTTATGTCAACCGACATGAAGTAAACACTGAAACTTATGCCAAGTGTTGTTAATTATTATTATTATTAATGTAAAAATGTTTCACCAAGTGATACGAGAAGTCAATATCATGAACTCTTTTTGACCTCGGATTCTTCATCAGTGAGTCCAACCTATGGTGTGGGAACATTTTTGGCTAAAAATTTGAAAATAGCAGAAATTTGGGAAAACGGTGGCACGCTGTTTCCTAGAACAAGCGCGTACAAATACTTAACCGACTTACGATCAGTCGGTTAAAAAGAATATCATTTCAATTCAAAATATTCAGACCATATACATTATCTATACCTAAAGTGACCATTTTTTTTTAACTCAAAACGGGACAAAAAATTTTAAGCTTCAGGTTAAACGTAAGGGTCTGGCGGGTAATTCAAATTTTAAACAGTTTTTTTAAGAATGTATGTAAATATCGATTTAAAATTACGTAAATAAATATTTTTTATTATCGCGAAATCAAAAATCCTCTCTAAGTTTTGCCTAACTTGGCTACAATTCTAAAAAAACTGTTTAAAATTTAAATTTCCTGCCAGACCTTTACATTTAGCCTTCAGGTAGAAATAAACACAACTTTTAATTTTCTTTATTTAGATTGAGTGTAACTTAATGGAATTAGTATTCACTATAATTATTTTCATATTAATTAAGTATAATTATGTTTATAATAAAAAGTAGTGAAAAATAAAAATCAATCACCAGCTTTATTAAATCAAGGAACTTTGATCTGTTAATAATTATTAAAATATTATGCAACGCATTTTTTTTAATTGTTTTTGTACTTTTCAGAGGAACAAATTTGCTTTAATAAAGTTTGTGATGACTTTAAATAAGAATAAAATTCTTGGCACGTTTTTTTTACATTAACCTTAGTTATCAACATCGCTTTCAAAACTGGAACCTGTAAATGATTTTTTTCGGATGTCCACAGTTTGTTCATGATAGAAAAGGCTCTTTCTACTGGGGCATTTGTTCCAGGTAGACATAAAATGTATTCAATTAAAATACAAAAATTTGCATGTTTAAGATTTTTGGTACGAAAGTGTTTGAATACTTCCACCCAACGAGTTTCTGTTGAGACTTTTAAATTATTCCATTCGGTAATTTTTTGGCAAGTGACGTAGCTAGAAATTAATGTAAATTCGTCAAATACTTCTGTATCTTTATTACAGTGAATATATCCCTTTTCAATCAACACATCCACTGCGTTTTGAATATCTTCCCATGCAAGTACTTTTCTTAAATCTGCCCATTTAAATATCTCCATTTCTTTAGTAAGAAAGCAAGTCCACTGTTCCAAATATTTGTTTCGTGAGCTACATGATTTAAATTTTCGCGCTGTTTCACAAAACGGGACAATTTCGCGTCCCGGCGCTTTGTTTGGGGACAACGGGACAGGTGACCGAGAAAAGGGACAGTCCCGTTCAAAACGGGACGTATGGTCACTTTACCTATACCGAACATAAAAAATAGAGATACGCCTAAAATATTCAATTTTTATTTCTTTTAATTAATTTATTTTCATCAATATGTTTCAATTCTCACTCTGAATTCGATCTAACCCTCATTCCTGAATTTAGCGAAATAATGAATATTCAAGCAATTCTGCCACCGAACATGTATTTAGACAAAATATTTGACTTTCCTATGCAGGTGCAAAAATTATTTATGGTCTAAAAGTAAGTCAAACGTAGCTTGCATAATGAAAAGGCATGAAACCCACAATTTCGCAATTTTCCGACCTGATAATTAGATATTCCATTTCCTGTATGCGAGCAACTACTAAAAATTCGGAACGTTCTACCCATGTTCGCAGAAAATAAAGCCGTTCCAGGTGAGACCTCGTTCTTCTCAACCTTGGAATTTTACTACGAATGCACCGACTGGAACGTCGAAAATTCCCCTGTCCTCACTGCAATTTATTAAACTCTCCGCATCCATTCGAAATTCTGGGGAATTCAGTGGTTCTGGTGCGTATATAGTATCTGTCCATAATGTCTAGTCATGGGTGGCGCCAAGCACGTCATCGGAACTTTAATCTCTACAATTATATGGAAATTTCATGCAAAATGTCCGGATGTTTTTCTAAGAAACAATGGCAAAAAAATATCACCTATTGATCGATATAATGAGCTTCTCAGAAATGATCCTAAAAATAGCAATTTCCTCTTAACAGGTCTGGGTGATGGCAAGAATAACACTCATTGATTTAACGTATATAATTTAACTTTAAAGATTCAGATTGTTTGTATATTAAATAATCTATCCAATGGGTTGAGTTTTTAAAAGACGCAACATATGCCAATTAAAATTGAATATAAATTTTGTTTATGAATTCCACAAAATAAATATTGTATATAAAAAATATTAAGTCATACTTATAGAGCCATAGACCGATATTTATTTAGTTCAATAGCAACTGCATTACATACAGGGTTTCCCAAGGAAAATTTGACCCCCACCCCAAAACGAAGATTTAAAAAAAAAACAGGTCAACTTCTCTTTTGAGATATTGGATGGAGTAGTCCGTTACTTTGTGATAGTTCATTTTTAATGGAATGAAATAAGGAATTACTTTGTTTTCTATCACTTTTTATTATAACTGATATTCAGTGACTCGAGTTTCGTAGTGTTTACTACATTTTCAAACTGAACGAACAAATTAGATCTCAACTATTATATATGGGGATTGTAGGCTTCGGCAGAGCTTCGAAGAGAGGGGTTTTCCAAAGTTCCGTCTGTTCGTTAAGTAGTTTTATTATTGGTACGTGCATTTTATATTTTTCAATTTTTATGGATTCCAGGATGTCAAGTTTTTTCCCTTTCGCTTCCACGTGCAAGATAACAAGCTTGTTCAATTCTGGGAAGGTGTGATCTGTAGTGAAGAAATGGTTCGCAAAATTGGAATTATTCTTCCGGTGCCTAAAGGCAGATTCATGCTCTTTGTACCTTTTATGGAAAGGTCGGCCCGTTTGACCTATATACACACTATTACACTCTTGACAACTTAATTTATAGACTTCAGAATTATTCAGTCGGTTCTCTTTGTCTTTCGGATTAAAAAAGAGATTAGAAATTTTATGGGAGGGTGTGAAAGCTGTTACTATGTTAATTTTTGATAAAATTCGAGCTATTTTTTGTGAAATTGGTCCAAACCAAAACTATAAATTCCATCATAAACATAAAACAGAAGCAACTAATTCGTAAACAAATTTACCCCATCTCCAAATCAGATCATAATAACAATAAATTTATAAAACTAACATATTTTGGACCAATTTCACAAAAAATAGCTCGAATTTTATCAAAAATTAACATAGTAACAGCTTTCACACCCTCCAATAAAATTTCTAATCTCTTTTTCAATCCGAAAGACAAAGAGAACCGACTGAATAATTCTGGAGTCTATAAATTAAGTTGTCAAGAGTGTAATAGTGTGTATATAGGTCAAACGGGCCGACCTTTCCATAAAAGGTACAAAGAGCATGAATCTGCTTTTAGGAACCGGAAGAATAATTCCAATTTTGCGAACCATTTCTTCACTACAGATCACACCTTCCCAGAATTTAACAACCTTGTTATCTTGCACGTGGAAGCGAAAGGGAAAAAACTTGACATTCTGGAATCCATAGAAATTGAAAAATATAAAAAGCACGTACCAATAATAAAACTACTGAACGAACAGACGGAACTTTGGAAAACCCCTCTCTTCGAAGCTCTGCCGAAGCCTACAATCCCCATATATAATAGTTGAGATCTAATTTGTTCGTTTGAAAATGTAGTAAACACTACGAAACTCGAGTCACTGTATATCAGTTATAATAAAAAGTGATAGAAAACAAAGTAATTCCTTATTTCATTCTCTTTTGAGGGAGACGAATTTCCATCATAATATTGTTCCGAAATAACCAACCCCATGAAGGTGGCATCAACCACCAACATTTTTTGGACAGGGAAGAGATGTCGAGTATTGGTTAGTTTGAATGTTATTTATGTTCTGTACACAACCCAGTTAAAATTTTCAAAATCGGTTCACTATGCACAAAATAATGTTATATTGAACTTACCGTCAAAAGGTGATGTTGAACAGACATTTGAACCGCCCAAACTCAAAAGCCTAAGAGTTTGAGGAATCCAAAAATAATTTTCAAGTTTTGTACTAGAGAGAAAGAATTCCTATGACGACATTTCTCCGAAAAAACCACCTGAGGTTTGCAACAACCCCCAATTTTTTTTTTAATTGGAAAGAGGTGGCGGATGTGTTTTAGTTAAAAAGTTTTTTTTGTTCTCTAAACATTCTTGTTGAAATTTTAAAATTCAGCGATTTTTTTCGAGCAATTTGATATTGCACATTATCAGAAGGGTAACTCAAACAGAAACCCAATACATTCAAATACACCAGATAGGGAACATCCAGACAAAAATGTAAACTATTTAAAGAACTAACGTATGTATTGTTCAAAATTATCACCACCAACCTCCATGCAATGACATAGTCTACTCTGAAATTCTTCTCTAACATTTTCGAAAATGTATTTAGTCTAAGATCCGAACCTAAATCGATCTTCACCGAGCTGATAATAGAATAAAACTCATTTTATAATAAATTTAGTATATTAGAAAATATATTTAAAATGGGTTTTCAAAAAATTTCTGAACAAAATATTTTTAATTATTTTTAAAAAAATGATTTTTCATTAAATGTTGCAACATCACGATAATAAGAAAATTTTATACTGGACTTGAAGTATAAAACATATATAATATGCTAACGTAGGGTTGTCTATAATTTACCTGGACAAACTGCTAGGCTGTCAGGTATAAAAAGGTATGACGATGCTAGTTACTTTCACTTGTTATGATAATAGAAAAAAAATGTATATCAGCATAAGCCTTGTTTTATTACGAACACGTTGATATAGGGTTGTCTGCAAAAAATTTGGTTCTAATAGGGGTTTGCGAATTTTAAAGATTTTAATTTCAACGCATGTGAAAATGAGTGACAGAGAGATCCGACGTAAGTATAATGTGTAATAATAAAGGACCGAACATCGCAGTCGTTTCTGATGGGGCATGGAATATAAAAAAGTACCTTCCATAGTTTACGTGCCGAGCATGCGCACTTTTTTATATTCCAGGCCCCATCAGAAACGACTGCGATGTTCGGTCCTTTATTATTACACATTATACTTACCTCGGATCTCTCTGTCACTCATTTTCACACGCGTTGAAATTAAAATCTTTAAAATTCGCAAACCCATATTAGAAATTTTTTGCAGGCAACTCTATATCAACGTGTTCGTAATAAAACAGGGCTTATGCTGATATATTTTTTCTATTATCATAACAAGTGAAAGTAACCTGCATCGTCATACCTGTTTATACCTGACAGCCTAGCAGTTTGTCCAGGTAAATTATAGACAACCCTACGTTAGCACATTCAATATGTTTTATACTTCAAGTCCAGTATAAAATTTTCTTATTATCTTGATGTTGCAACATATAATGAAAAATCATTTTTTTTTAAATAATTAAAAATATTTTGTCCAGGATTTTTTTTGAACACCCATTTTCAATATATTTCCTAATATACTGAATTTATTATAAAATGAGTTTTATTCTATTATCAGCTCGGTGAAGGTCGATTTTGGTTCGGATCTTCTACTAATTGATTACTTACATTTCTTTCTGGACGTTTGTTATTAAAATACCTTGCAGTTAATCTAAAATTTTCATCATTCCGATAGTATAATTTGAGAATATCTATTCTTTCTTCCTTAGAATATACCATTTTCACCTACTTAAGTAAGTCTCAAACCCAATTATGATGCAGAAACGAAAGACTGAAACACATTTGAGAAAGAATCTTCAAAAAAATAGTATATGTTGTAATGAATTTCATGCGTTTCACAATTTTCCCTTCATGAATTATAAGAAAATCGAATGTTTTTAAACTAAAAACATTCAAAAACTCGAATTGTTCTGCCATTAAATAAACAAATTTGAAAATTTCAACTGCGATGTTTAGAGAACAGAAAAAACTTTTCAACTAAACCACATCTAACATCTCCTCTCTATTCAAAATATGTTGAGGGTTGTTGCCATCCTCAGGTGGTTTTTCCGGAACAATGTAGTCTTAAGAATTCTTTCTCCTTAACACAGAACTTGAAAATTATTTTTGGATTCTTCAAAACTTTTAGGTTCTTGAGTTTGAGTGGTTCATCTGTATATTCAACATCACCTTTTGACGGTACGTTCTATTACATTATTTCGTGAATAATGACCCGATTTCGAAAATGTTAACTGGGTTGTGTACAGAGCGTGAATAACTTCCAAATTAACACTCGGCTTTTCTTCCATATTCAAAAAATGTTGGGGGTTGATGCCACCTTCATCGGAGTGGTTTTTTCTGAACAAACTCATGATGGAAATTCGTCCCCTTCAAAACAGAAGTTGACCTGTTTTATTTAAACTTTCGAAAATTCTTCGTTTCTGAGTTCTGGAGGGCGTCAAATTTTCGTTGGAACAATCTGTATTGATTGATATTATTTTTCATCAAATTCTATCAAATATTCCAATTCCAATTTTTAATTTCCAAATTCGAAAATTACAGACAATTGGATAAAACTATAGCACTCCGTTTTCTGGAAGAAGCGCGCAGAAATGATTAATCATGAAAATTATACAATGTATCCATAATTTAATTACAATATGCACATCGAATAGTTGCCGAATTAGTACAAAAGATAATTTCGCAATTGGCTCTTATTTATAAGATTTTCACAATCATTTTTCATAATAGAAATTATAAAAAAAGAATTCCTCAAAATCTTTTCAGAATTAATTAAATAAATGTCATTACAATGAGTGTTAATTCTATATGTCTACTGAATTGAGAATGCGTTTTCTAAGACATTTATTTGATTCAATTCTAAAAAGTTTTCGAGGAAAAATTTTTTATATAATTAAAATTGAAATTTGAAGTGAGGTTAACAGAATAAATCTGTATGATATGAAAGATATTGTAACTTCTATCAATTGAAAAACCCTTTTTATTATTTTATTGTATATGTATATATAATTATTGTATTCTGGTTTTTCACTTATGTTGTTGTATCATTTGAATATAACTGAATCATTAAAAATACTTAACAAACTTTGTGTAATTTCTGTGACGAACATGGAATACGTAGGGTTTTGTTTTTTTTAATTCAGTATGTTCCGTGTTTAGGTCCGATATAATTCATTCTCTTTGTTATTGATACTTAGGGCTTTTCATGTTGACAATTTCAGTCCAGCAGTTTTGAGATTTGTCATTCGACTTATTTAGTGTTATTCGACACTTCAGCTTTTTTCTTTTCTAATGATTATATATGGCTTTAGAAAACATGGAAAGTCTTTAAGAGCATTTGATATGTTTATTACTATGTGAATTTCGTCTTCGAATCATTCAGAATTTTAAACTGATTCTATCCTTTTTCTTCTAGCATTGATCGCATTATTTTTCTATAGCCATTAAGAAGGTTTATTTCATTTATTCCGTCCACCTACAAATGGACCTTCATGTAGCAGAAGCTACATTATGCATTATTCTCGTAATAGTCAAACTTGTCGTATGTAACATTTGCTACACTATGCATTATCATTCAGATATTCAAATTGATCGTCTGTATATTGTACAAGATTATCGCGATTGCTACAAACATAGTAATCCTCATTACATCTGTTTTTAGTGTAATAATCATATCTTTTGACAGTAAACCAAGAATTATAGTTCGTTGCTATTATAGTGTATTACGAGTGTTTTACTTCAATTCCTTATCATTTTCGTTGTTTTATCTTATTAGATAAACAAAGCTTGTTCATCATCGGGATAACTACATACAAGTGCCCTTGAAGTAAAACTCTTCTCTAAAATACGTCAAAATACAGTCCACTAAACCCATCGAAATTAATCATCGAGATAAATTAATTTGCAATTACCTATTATTTCAAAATACTGAAATAATAGGCAAACTAACCGTGGTACGAAACACACTATATTCTATGTTTGTCTAAAGGAAGACATGTGGTTTTAATCGGGTAAGATATATTTTCATTAATTAATTTTATTTTTTGGATACAAAGTTGGTCTGACGAGATATCGATGTTGTAATTCCAAATGGCTTTTTTGAAGATGTACCGCATGATTTCGGAGTTTTTTTGAAGAAAGCTAACTTTGAAGCAATTCTTGAGGTTTGGAAAGGAATTTGGTTTTTATAATACATTGATACGAAACAAAGTGTTGTGCCCTTGAAGTATGTTCGAAAGTAATTTCGTTTTTCCCGGCAGAGGACTCAATTGTATTTTATCTAATCCATCTTTACACTTAAGCCACATAATGATTATATGTTTTGAGAGCTGATATAACAATGCTTGTGTAATACACAAGCCTTTCATACACAATGTGTATGAAAAAGTTCAATTAATTCTACGCAGTAGTTTTTGGGTGGTATGCTTTTAAATATGGAGACCAATAAGCAGCATTTTCGTCATATTTTACTTTTTTGCTATAGGTTTGTGTTCAAGCCAGAAAGAAATTAACTAATGTGTATGGAGAATATTTATTGATATAACGCTAGTGCCAGAACTGGTTTGCAAATTTTCGATCCTGCAATTTTAATGTCGAAGATGCACCACGTTCCGGAAGGCCAGTAGAAGCTGATAAAGACACGATAAGAGCATAAGTTGATACAAATCGGCAAATCACAAGACGTGAGGTCGGTGACAGGTTAAATTTATCGAATTCAACTGTTTATGACCACTTAAAAAGCTTGGGTTTAACCTCGAAGCTCGATATGTGAGTTCCCCATGTTCTCATGGAGAGAAATTTATGTCGACGCGTCGACGTCTGCGATTCGCTCAAACGTCACGAAAATGATTCATTTTTGAAGCGCATCATTACTTGGGACGAAAAATGGGTTGTATGTAACAATGACAAACACAAGAGATCATGGAGCAAAAAAGATGAACCGGCTCGAAGCATTTCGAAAGCCAATATCTATCAAAAAAAGGTCTGTTTGGTGGGATTTTAAAGAAATTGATTTTCTTGAGCTTTTACCGCACAACACAACAATTAATTCAGAAGTCTACAGTCATCAGCTGGACAAACTGAATGATGCACTTCAACAGAAAAGGCCAGAATTAATCAAGAGAAAAGGTGTTAGTGTTCCACCAAGATAATGCGAGATCTCATACTAGGTTGGTCACTCGCCAAAAACTTTTACAGCTTGAATGCGATACACTGCCCCACCCACCATATTCTCCAGATCTGGCGCCTTCGGATTATTATTTCTTCCGGTCATTGAAAAGTTTTTTGGGCAGTAAAACCTTTACTTTAAATGAAGAGGTCAAAAATCACCTGTATCAGTTTTTTGCCAGTAAATATCAAAAATTTAATGAGCCTGGAATCATGCTACTACCGAAAAGAGGTATTGGACCAGAATGGCTAATATATAATTTAATAAAATATTTTCTCATCATAGGATAATTGCTTTCCTCAAAAAAAAAAGGAATTACTTTCTGAACAACCGAATATTCATTTAATATTTTCCATCAATTCCTTTCGGTGCCGTCTAATGAGCGTTAATTCTATTTCGACTAAATTGAAACTGTGTTTTCTAGAATATTTATTCAATTTAATTCTAAAAAGTTTTTGAGGAAAACATTTTTATAAAATTTAAATTTAAATTTGGAGTGAGATTAACAGAATAAATTTGTATGATATTCAAGATATTGTAGTAAGCCTTCTATTAAGTAAAAAAACCCTTTTTATTATTCAATTATAATCTTCATTAATATCAATTTCACGTATTCTGGAGTGGTTTTGGTAGCACTCAACTCTACTCTACTCATAAAATAATTGTTTTTTATCTTCTGATTATACCATCTTCACGAAATTTTTGTGTTGCATAATTTACATCTTAATAATAAATTTGAACTCGATTGTAGGACCGTTGCTAATGATTCGGTAGCGATCACCTCTAGGATCGTCTACTTAAACGATTTGGACGAAATTTCTCAAAACATGCGAGTTGTAATTTTGCTTATTAATACCGACTAACTGATCGATTAAGTTTGTAGCTTTGATAACATTGAAAGAAATAAGGAACAATATCTGATGTGAATAAGTGCGAAACTATTTACCCGAATTAAACCGAGATATTTTGGTTACAAATTCACTTCGGAAGTTGCAAGTCTCTATCCCTTTCCTTTCGAAAGTTATAGTGTTTAAGGTAGCTCTAAACCTAAACGATGATCCGCTCACACAATATTCTTTTTTCAACTTCTCATGATATGATCCTCATGTTTCGCATAAATATGCGCATTACTATTCTCCTCCCAAATGCCGAATTTCAGATTGATGAAATCTGCCGTTTCGAAAATTCGAAAATATTGAGAAAAATATAAAAAAATTTCGAACGTGAATGACTGCAAACTCTCAGATCGATTTTGGCCATTAACAAATTTAGCCGGGATATTTAGACCACAAACCTCCCCTGAAAGTTTCAAGTTTCTAGCTCCTTCCGTTCGTTAGCGGATCAGCCGGACAGAAATACGTTTGATCACGAATTCTTCATCAATGAGTCAAACCTAGTCGTTTAAGAGCATTTTTCGGCTCAAAAGTAGAAAATTATAGACATTTGGTTGAAATGATAGCACGCTGTTCCCTGAAACAAGCGCAAAAATCCTAGCATGACAAATATAACTCCTGATTTGTTCGAATGTTAATTATAGTGAGTCAATAATGCAATTAGCGTCATTTTTGAAGAGCCGTTATTAGCCAATGACGAATTTGCCCCATTGATGATAATTTGTTTGTCTTCTGGCGTGTAAATTCAGCAAGCTAATTACTTTTTGATATTTTAGCTCTGAGTATTCGCGCAAAATTCGATCTGTTTTCTTTGATCTCTATCCAGAGAATAGCACTTATCGAGATCACATTCAGATTTGATTTATTTTCAGAGTACGAAGTGCAATGTTCCCATATCGATTTTAAACGACGTTTTTCCCAGAAAAGTAGGAGGCGTTGAGCGTAGCGTAGGTGGATAATGAACGGTAGGTTTCTCAGGAACATCTGTTGGGTCTTGCAAAAATTTCTACTCTGCTAGGACGGCAAGAATGCCGTTAGACCATGATAGATGCTGACTCAGCTGATGAATTGAAAGTGAGAAGCAGAGAGAAGGGGGTGAAATTAGTACTAAAAAAAACTTCTGTAGCGCGTCAAAGATCCTGAAGTACTCCATGACAATTTTAGGAGAGCCCAGGACAAGTTTATTACGTCTGCTGGTAAGATTCCGGACTGTCAGAGAGATGGCACGGCGAATACAAACAAAATTAATACTTTTGTTACAAAGTGCTAATCTTCAAAAGATAGCTGTTGGAATTTTCTGACGATCTGACTTTTTGTTCAAAAGTAACAATGATTTTAGTGAAACAGTGAAAAAAAATGAGAATTTCATATTCAAAAAACCTTGTTTTTTGATGAAAAAAAAAACAGTGTTGAAAGATTGGGTTGGTAACTATTATCCAAACTTCACCAGAAAAATCGACTATTATTGACTAAATACTGGATTTAAACGTGATCGTACGTGTTCGATTTCTTCGAAACTGAACAAGGAATTCAACTACTTGGTAAGTAGTTTGCCCTTCACATTTTCGGAATGTAACGTTTTAAGACACTATAATCTAAACCTTTCAAAAATCTCAGATTTTTTTGTATAAATATTAAGAATCGAGAATTGTATTCAGACAAACACTGCTTCAACACTAGGGGTCGAGTTCAGTTTCTTCTTGGCATCTAAGCTATTCATAGTACCTAACAATTTATTTTTGGCAACCGACCTAGTCACATCTAAACAGTCTCTCTTTATGTTTCGACCAAACGGTCACCCAACATTCGCAGTTACTCTTTACTTGTCGAAGAATTAAGCTCCATTGACAGTCTCTCGTTAACCATTCACTCATTACAATCAATCTTTGCCCTTTCAACAAGTAAGTTCTATTCACACTCTCTCCCTGCTCTTGAACAAGTTTACTACATGCACATTCACATAAGACACAGTCTCTATTTTTGTCATCCATTTGCGGTTTCTAGTCACGTACTCAAAAAAGTATTCAATTCGCATTAACTTTCAACTTCTCAAGAAAAACCCTCGTGAGAACACAATATTACATTAAAAGGTCTGGAAGTGAATGTATTATCTGCATTATTTACTTGTAAATAGGTAGTACATGTGTAAAGTAAACCCAGTGAAAGTGAAAAAAGGTGAAAAAACCCTATGAGCAAGATAATGTTTTCACCACAAGTGCAGTTCAAAACTACACCCTCAATTTTGGGAGAAACTCATACTTCTACACTTGTAATATATTCAGCCTGGAAATAAGTGAATTGAAGTCTATTTATATATCTCTATCCCTATGAAGTATGCTTATTCCAAACATTGCATACTAATTGATGAACGTTTAATCAACTACAACGAAGAATTCAAAAAGGTATATATACATATCAAGCAATTCTTTCATGTACGAACACAGATAATGCACGCTTTGGTCCTGAATGGATAGCAACCGGTGAACCTCGCCCAAAGCGACCAAAAGTACAACAGGCTTACGTATTTTGGAAAGCGTACGGTATTTTGTTTATCGATGTAATATATTTCATATACAGGTATGAAAAAGACAGTCGGAAACATAGGAAATACAGTGTTAATCAAGAATGCACCGAAGCACTGGAAGAATCAAAACCTCAGCGCGATGCCATGACGAATAAATAAATGATTGTCTCTCTTAATGGCAGTGCGCAGTGTTGATGCTTCGATCGAAAGACTATACAGTCTGCTTTCACTCCCCACTACCACTGAGAGAGAACAGTCGTTTGTTCGTCATCGCACCGCGCTGAGTTTTTGATTCTTCCACTGCTCCACTGCCTTCTTGATTAACACTGAACTTCCTATGTTTCCGACTGCCTTTTCCATACCTTTATGAGAAAACTACATGTTGTATGGTTACTCTATGTTCTCCTACAAGATAATGAAATAACCCAAGCTGCTTTTGTACTCGTTAAGAAGTGACGAAGCGACGAGGATTTGCACCTCAAGTAGGGATAGATCAGAAATTGGTTCCATTTCGGAAATCAAACAAGATGAAGATTGGGAAATGTGGTCAGAAAGGTTGGATCAACAGTGTATTGCTAACCATATTGAAGATAGTAAAAGGATAGCAATTCCATTGATTTCGATAAGCGAATAAGTGTATAAAACGCTACAAGATTTATATGACTCGGAATTCACGAAAATAAGATGTTCGAAGAGTTATGCGACATTTATGCAAACCAATAAGTAAAATAATATAAAATAATATCGGTTTTCAAAGAGAGTATGGAATTCTACAGTCTCGGACAATTCGAAGGTGAGTCAGTAATGGAGCGGTACTCGTATGTTAGGATGAAAAACAAGGCCAGCCATTCCAAATTCTGTAGTAACCTGAACGAAGTATTGACGGAGGACAAATTTGTTACTGGATTACGTACAGTATCAATACTGAATAGGGGAAGAACACACTTTGCAAATATACGTAATGTAAGAAAATGTTAAAAAAAGGAAATCCTCAAAGGCTAGGAAACTACAGACCTATCAGTATTATGCCAAGTTTTTCAAAAATATTTGAACTGATAATGTGCTCCAGAATCACAGAATTCCAGAATAGTTGTGATTTTTTCAGTAACACAACCCGGATTTCTGAAAGGAAAATCTACCCAAACAGCCATATTTGAATTAACAAAGAACATATTGGAACTGTTGGAAGGAGACAACTTAGTACTGACCATATTTTTGGATATGTCAAAAGCATACGACTCAATAAACCAGGAACACCTGCTAAAGAAACTTCAAGCTTATGGAATAAGAGGAAATGCACACAAGTGGATTGAATCATATATATGCAAACGAAAACCCAAAGTGAAAATCATCAAGGAGAGAGAAAATGCTGAATCCACTGAACTGATAAATAAAAGATGGATAGTACAAGGAGGTGTATTGGGGTCACTTAAATTCCTAATATTCCTGAATGATTTGGAAGATATAGCAGAGGAAGATGAAAAATTAATCAATTATGTGGACGACACCAACCTATTGGTAGGAGCAAAAGATGAGTTTACATTGATTCGTGCAGGTACCAACTTCTTCAATAGGACACATGACTACAGAAGAACGAATTAACCCTGAATGTTGAAAAAACCAACCTTATAGTTTTCAGTACTAACAGAAGTAATAAAAGCAAACCAACCAGCATTACTTTAGAAAATAGGGTTATAAATATTGTAGACAGCACTAAATTTCTGGGTGTATTCATGAACTCATTCATGAATTTTAGAGCACATGTGGAACATTTAAGTCAGAAATTGATTCAGATTAATTTTGCAATTAGAATATCTAGAAAATACCTGAATGATAAATCATTGAAGATTTAATATTATGCAAATTTTGAATCCAGACTTAGATATGGAATTATTTTTTGGGGAACTAAAAGAAATTTAGATGAAATGTTTAAAATACAAAAAAGAACAATAATAATATTTCAAGCTGAAATATAATGAAACTTGTAGAGAAAATTTTTTGAGCAAAATAACATTCTCACAGTTTATGGTTTGTACATTTATGAATGTGCTTTATTCTTACAAAGAAAACAAACAAATAAAAATTCATTCAATATAATCACAGTAATAGTAAGAACACAAGAACACAAAATTTGAATTTTCCAATTCATAGATTGACTTTAAGCGAAAAACACCCGACATATAGTTGTATCAGAATATTTAATCATTTGCCAAATAACATTAAGAACATAAATAATTTAAGAATCTTCAAAAACAGGGCGAATCTCTGATTATAAAACTTGAGCCTTATGAGCTAGGAGATTTTTTAATGTCACATTAGAGAGCAATTAATTTTATTTAGACACTATCTCACTTCAGGTGAGCATCTTATCTGTAAACCTTATTCGAAATAAAGAAGTATTATTATTATTATTATTACTATTATTATTATTAGATGTTGCACTTAACGAAGCATCATTAGCAAACTCTTTTCCAATTTCAAAGATTCATAGAGTGGGTGTTCAATGAAGTTCAGGAATGGCAGCAACTCACAAATAGGAATATAAAGAGATAAATTATAAAAAGACAAAATGTAAATATTGTATATTGAAAAACCATACATTCTTTGATTGTAGATAAGAATCATAAATGTTGAACTTGTAATAAAATAGGACATTTAGCAAAGGTCTGTCGCCCGATAAATTTTATGGAGGCTTGTAATAATGAAATACAAAAAGAGGAATGTTTTGATTGTATAAAATATATCAAAAATCATTAATAAGGAATATGAGCTATGGTGATAGAAAGTTCTAGAAATCGAGACAGTGTAACATACATCTGTATAACAATTCTATACTATCACCATAGCTCATATTCCTTATCAATGGTTTTTGGTACGGATCAGCCGGATTAATTTATTTGAATATAAAAATATACGATACTCATAAAAGTACTAAATTCGAGGAAGCTCCTAATATTCTGATAATAAACCAAAAGAGTTTAAGAACGGAGTTGGAGCCTGGTGGCATTTTTGTTATTACAGAGTGCGTTTTCTTGAACAAATTTGATTTCGAGCAACTGAAAGAGACTTAAATGTTATGACGGCGCTATGATTATTATTAAGCCTATAGGCTTAATGCCTTTGCGACGATTCAATACAAAGGAAACTTTTTTGAGAACTGCCAAATTATAGTTGTGAAAAATGGGTCAACTTCTCTGTTAGGTCGTGATGGAATGAAATTAGTTAGTTTGAAGACAAACCTTTTTTTAGAAAACGGAGTCAATATACCTTATCTGTTTGAGGAACAAATTAGCAAAGAATTAGATGAACTTGAACTTAAAGGATATATAATATTCACTAAAAATTCCGCATAAATACTCCCCTTGTGCCTGTGTTAAAAGAAGGTAGAAAAATTCGATTTTGTACAGATTATAATATAAGGATTAATAAATACTTGTAAAACGTTAAATACTCGTTACTCCGAATAGATAATTTTTTCAGGAAGCTTTAAGGGAATGCGTTTTTGAGTTGGACTTGTCGTTTGACAAGTGCTTACATATTATCAGTTTGAACTTATTGAATATACAAAGCTGTTGTTAATATGGAGGTATTTACAAGGTAAACATATTACATATGGTAAAAAAGTGGCCTGTCCTACCTTCCAAAAGATAGCAGAAAACTATCTGCAAGATGCAAAAAGGAGAATCAATTTTTTGGATGTTATTGAGATCACAGGGTCCCTGTCATATAGAAATACATAGAAAAGAACATATAGAGCAGGATTTAAACTAAACCTCCAAAAATATAAATTATTCCAACCGAAAATCAGATACTTTAGACATTTTAATGATAAAAACGGGTTAAATAAGGATATACAGTGAGAGCTATAAACAAAGCTTCACATTCTAGAGAAGAAACAAAAATCAAGGCTTTAATTGGTGAATTATTATTAGGAATTCATCTCCCACCTTTCTACTTCATTGCACGCTCTCTATAAGTTATTATAGAAGGATGAAAAATTTAAATAGACCGAGGAATGTGAAAATTCATTCCGCAAGGTTAAACAATATCTGCTGTCAGAACAAATGCCAGCATTCTTTTATCCAAAGATAAAAATATCAATTTTCTTCAAAAATATAAATGTGATTTTTTTAAGCTGAATCCGATTTATATTTGATCCACCCTCGTATTTGTAAGTAATGCAGTTTGCTGAAGAGCTCCAAGTCAAGAGCGAAAAGGTTGATAAAACCGTTTCTTGATTTTTTTATAACTTTCATAATTATACAAGAGTTGCAAAGGAAAATTGTGATTTTACAGCAAACTGCTAAATTTAAAATCGATTGTAGGACTGTACGTGCAATGGTTCGTGAAGCGTCAACGCTGCTCAACCCATAAACTACATTTATTTGAATCTTCTAACTGAATGATCCTCACAAAATTTCACACGAACATGCGAGTCACTCTACTTCTTCTTAGTTTTAGAGCCATCGGACCTATTGTTTTGAAAATATTGGAAAAAATATGAATAACTGCAAAACCGTTGATCCGATTCTGTTCATTAACGAACTCGACTGAAATTCTTGGGCCCCAAACCTACCATAGAAGTTACAAACCTCTAGCTCTTTCCATTCGAAATTTAGGTTGTTTACGGTAGGACGGATAGATTTCTTTTTGACCTCGGATTCTTTATCAGCAGGTGGAACCTAATCGTTTGAGACCGTTTTCGGTTCAGAATTTGAAAATTACAAACATATGGGCAAAACGATATGTTGCTGTTTACTAGATCAATCGCACAAAAAAACATAGTATTAACTTCAATATAAATAATATTGTAAAAGATTTCGGGGTTTTCAATTGGCTGAATAGAACAGCTGAGTCTCTCCAAAACGAAAGAAAATGCATTTTCTGCGTACTTTTTGGGAACGCATCATCCGATGAGCACATGACCGTGAGGTAAAACCTACAGTTTTCTATTTAAAGCAAAGATGTAATTATGATCTCGTTTTATCATGTATATAAACTCATTGAACTTAAATATTCAAAACATAACAAACCATTATTTAGCACATTGCAATTTCCAACTATTTTTGCATAGTTTACAGAATGAATCATCCCCGACTTACGCATTTATCTGCCCATCGTCCAAGTTCAACGAAAACTGTGATTAGCAGAAAATAGTATTGAGAATTTCCGGGAACACATGCAACAGTCATTGTGAGCTGCTTTCGGCTCTCCAGAAATTCTAAATGAATTTAAACGAAAATATTCAACCCGTAAGAATATTTTGAAATTTGCTGCATGTATAGTCCGTCTAGAAAGTATCCGGAATTTATTATTTGGACTGGGAAAAAGTGCTTTATATGAGACAATGAAGAGAATGAAAACTGGCATGGATATGAGGCATAAACCAGTTTCAGGAATACCGCGTAAGATTAAGGGAAACAATTTAAACGCTCTATTGTCCTAAGGACGACACAATCCGCGCCTGGGGTTTCGCAAATTGGCTAACAGAATTGGGAATCAACGAAATATAAGTATATCCAGAAACCGTCCGTATGTCACTGAAATGACAAGGCTGCATATCAAGGAAACCAAAAAAAATCACTATAATGACAGCTCTACAAAAAGAACGAAGGATAGAATTTTGTCAACGTTTTCAAGAAGATAATTTTAATAATGTCTTTATATCTAATGAAGTTGTTTCCAACTTGGTGGAAATCACTTAAAAATCATATCAAAACAACCTGTTAGCGTTCAAATTTCCATTAATAATGGTACCATTAATAGTGAAAAGTATTGTGGCATTCTAAACAATTTTCTCCTTGTGACGGTGGATGCTTTATATTCAGAGGGGTGGCATTTTCCTCAAGATATATAGCTTCGGCTATACTCAAACTTGTATGCAAGGACACCAAGTGACAACCATTTCATGGCCAGCAGCTTCACCAGATCTTAGTCCTATTGAAAACATATGGGGACTAATGAAGATTGAAGTTGAACTAACAGCGCCACGAAATAAAGATAATTCAATTCAGTCAGTTTTAAAGACTTGGATTACCATCACCGAAAATTACGAGGTGATCTAGTTTCGGGAGTACCTCGACGTTTAGTCAAGTGTTTACAGTTAAATAGAGGTTGTATATAAGTAAATAAGATGAATATTTTGTTATAGTTTTCTAATTAAAAATATATACTGAATAATTACTTCCGGATTTTTTCTAGATGGACTATACGGATACTTTCTAGATGGACTATAATAATGATCGTTTGGAAACTAAGAGCGAAAAATGCATTATCACCCAGAAGTTCATCGTTTTAAAGAAGACAAACTCCGCTTAAGGAATAAAAATGTCAGTTCTTTGTTCTGGTCTACCATCCTGAGTTTTCAGGTCGAAACAACTATTAGAGACAAAATCAAGGAACTTAGTACAAACATCTAATGCTACCCCATATTGAGCTTCTGAATCCAATTCTGATCTTTTCATTCTAAGGTAATAAACTAATGGCAAATATAGTTTCCACGACTAGCTACAGTTACCCATCAGATCATCCCTATTCTTCAGTATATAAGTGTGGATAGCTCAGCGGGAGAGCATCGGACTCGTGACCGGGAGGTCCAGGGTTCGAATCCTATTCAGGTAGAAAAGAAATTTTCTAGTTGGACGGGTATCTGCCACCATTTCACTGTTGGGTCAAAAATTAACAGTGCTGTGACCTAAAGTGGCGCAAGATCGCAGTAACAAAGCCTACACAGAACACAACTGAACTCCTAACTCGTACAAGCTGAAAAAGCTTCTGAGGGATCTTCACAGAAGATCTAGGAGTATCAGGATAATAATAATAATATTATCAATTGCCGGGCTCCATATTATTATTATTTATTATTTTATTATTATTATTATCCTGATACTCCTAGGTCTTCTATGAAGATCCCTCAGAAGCTTTTTCAGCTTGTGCGATTTAGAAGCTCAGTTATGTTCTGGATAGGCTTTGTAACTGCAATCTTGCGCCACTTTAGGTCACAGCACTGTTTATTTTCGTGAATGATGGCCGACACTGTCCAACTAGAAAATCTCTTCCCTCCTGAACAGTATTCGAACCCGCAACCTTACGGTTACGAGCCCTATGCTCTACCGCTGAGCTGTCGGCACTCCTATCATGAATGGCAATTTTGATTTCGTGCTTCAAGGCATCAAATATACTACTCTGTCAAGAAAGTACCGGGAATTTTCAATTAAAACAACATTTTTACATTTAATCGTCAAAATTTATTGGGTCGCCTTCAAAATAGGCTCCATCTGCTCCAATACATCTATGCCAACGGCACTTTCAATTATCGAAACATTTTTTATAAGCGCTTTCCGGGATGGACTTTAGCTCTCGCGCCGAATTTTGTTTTATGGCTTCAATCAACTCAAAACGGGTGCCACGAAGGGGCAATTTTAGTTTTGGGAAGAGGAACAAGTCGCAGGGAGCCAAATCCGGCGAATACGGTGGTTGCTGAAGCACGTTTGTTGAGTTTTTGGCAAGAAAGTCAGTCACAATCGTAGCTCGGTGAGAAGGCGCGTTATCGTCATGAAAAATCCATGAGTTGTTCGCCCACAAATTTGGCCGCTTCTTACGGATACGCTCACGCAAACGTTTCATAACGCCTAGGTAATACTCCTTGTTTACCGTCTGACCCTCTGGAACGAATTCGTAGTGCACCACGCCACGGATATCGAAGAAAACAATGAGCATCACCTTCATTTTCGAGCGGCTTTGGCGTGGTTTTTTCGGTTTCGGCTCATTTTTTGCCACCCATTCCGATGATTGCTCGCTTGTTTACATATCGTACTCGTAGACCCAGGTCTCATCACCAGTTATAATGCGTTCCATGAATGTAGAATCGGAATTACAGCGATCCAGCATGTCTGAAGCAACCTGTTCGCAATGACGTTTTTGAAGAAAATTCAGGTCTTTCGGTACGAGTCGTGCGGCCACCTTTCTCATGCCCAAAATATCAATCAAAATCGTACGTGCGGACTCGTGGGATATCTTAAGATCATGTGCTATCTCTCTCAAGCTGGTACGACGGTTTTCCAGCACCCTTTCCTTAATATTATCGACGTTATCTTCGATCGAAGCCGTCGATGGGCGACCACTTCACGACCGTCCTTGAAGGCTCTGTACCACTGATATGCACGAGTTTTCGATAGAGCATTATCACCAAAGGCCTTTTGCAACATTTTCAATGCATCGGCACACGAAAATTCATTTGCAACACAAAACTTTAAACAAATTCTTTGCTCAACGTAATCACCCATAGTAAAAATCGGCACGCACTCTGACATCGACTGACTTAATCAGCTGTTGCAAACGCACTAGTTGACAGATCCCGCTCAAGCTTGGCATAGTAATTAAGGACAGTGGTACCAACCTAGGAAAAAAAAATTTATCTGCCTCATTGCCCCGCCAGATTTAAATCGATAATTCCCGGTACTTTCTTGACAGAATGTATGTTCTGGATAGTTCGCGTATCACTTATCCTCGACGGATTCCCACAAAAAATAGTCCTTTGAGGTGAAAATGAGCTTTATCGTTAAATATGATTCAACGACCCATTCCATTAATTTCAAATATTGAACTAACTTTGAAAATACAGACCCTACCCTTAAGAGGAAGGAGAGAAGAAGAAACTAACTTTCTGTCAAAACACGAATGACAGAAGTGTTGCTAGACTCGAAATAACCACTTCTTTAAAATACAAACTTTAGATGGCCTATCCTTCAATATCTGATGAGAATTCGTGAAATTGCACTATTTTTATGTATCTTCTTCTGAGCTAGAAAAGGATTTGAATCACGTTGCCGCACTTGCTTCCTTTTCAGGATCAGTCATACATAATTTATTGTCTTCAAGTGATAAATGTCATACTCTGTTTGGAAATGCCGCATGAAAACGTCCCAGAGAATTCATGGAGTTTAATTAAAGTATGCACAGGGATTGAGTGAGTTTATATATTGAACTTATAAATTTGATAGAAATGAGAATACTTATGGAATTTTCAATATAAAATGATGGAATTGTGAACAAAATTATAGAGAAAACAATTGTTTATTCAATTAAAATCAAGTGGAAATTCATTATGTTAATAGTCAGAAATATTTTATTTACAACATAACAAGTGACTAAATAAGTCTTCTCAAATTATTTTAATTGATACCGAATGATAAAGCTTTTGGAATGTTGACGAAATACAGATTACACTAAGAGTTGTGTTTGAGGTGTGAACAAGTCACACTTTTTGAAATCTTTAAACGCTTCTAACTTTGTACGTGAGCAGAATCTGGAAAAATGACAAACGAGAAAACGACTTATTCGATCAGAGAAATAAAGGTGCATATGAATTTTTGCGAAAAAATTGAGCTTTTCAAAAAATAGGTTGGGTCTTTCTATAAACTTATTATATTTTTTTGAGCCCCTCCCGCTTAGTTACAGCCCACTAAAGATGAGTATGTGACAAAAACCTCAAAGTTATAAGCCAGATCAAAAAATAATTGTAACTGAATCAAAGTTAATAAAAACTAGTCAGTTGTCATAACAAAATGACATCCGCCTTCTAGATAAATTCTAGTTCATAAATAATTCCATCCTCTACGACACTATCATGTTAATAAATAATTTTTTTCCTCAAAAACCTTCAATTTTAGCAAGAAATGATAGGAGACCTTATTTTGTAAGAATAGAACAAGCTATCCAAAATTAATTTTTTTGGTAAAATAGGTATATGGAAAAAGTTTCTTGCGAAGGAAAGTTTAGGGGTGACTTTTTCTATCCCTTGCAATCTTAGAGGAACACTACAAAAATTTTTTGAGTGCCTTCTTGCCCGTATAAAATGTCTGCTTTATTTTACTCTTGTCGGTTTTTTGGTTTCTAAGAAAAAAATTAAAAACTTTTTTTCAGGCGCCATTTTAAGGGGTCTGTAACTAGCAGGGGGGCTCGAAAAAATAAGGTTTATATGAAAGATCAACCCTATTTTTTCACAAAGAATCATCCCCTGAATTTTTTCTCAACTATTCATATACACCCTGTATATAGTCAAAACTATTGTACAACTCGAATACTCACCCCATATTATGTATTCAAACCAGAGGTGTATTAATATAAGTCTATGATACAAACTAGCCAGAAAGTACGGAAAATTTACATTTAAAGGACCTGCTTAGAGGAATAGTCAAAATTCTTTTCGTTAATGAATTAGCACAACTATCTCCATACGGACGAGGAGTTGGATCGTCATCTTTTATTCGTTTTGTTACAGTGGATAAATGAACCGAACAGAGAATTCGTTTTAAAATTGCATAACAAATTTTGTGTACGAAAGCGCTTTTATCAAAAACACGTGCGTATGAATGCTAAAGTGCATTCAACAGCGGGGGAGATATGGTAATGTCTAGTACCAAAAGTCCTGAATTTTCCTACAAAAATTTCAGTGCGGTTGCTGAAGACATGCTAAACGAGTAAATTCAGACATCATATCCATGAAGGCATTGTATCTGTTGAGTAGACTGCATTGTTTAACACACAAACTAGTCAACAAGCTTCGAAAAACCACATCAATGTCTATTAAAAGTGAGGGCGATGTTGACAGTTTTTTTTCATCATCGCTGTATTGCGCATTCGGAACTCACCAGAAGGTAAGACCATAATAACGCGTCATCTCAGAAAGCTAACATTATGAACTGATTCATGGACAAAAACTTAATGAACCTTGCCGTATTTCCCCGATATGGCTTCCTCGGACATTTTTCTCTTTCCAAAACTAAAAACATCACTTTGAGTCGTTTTCAGTCGATGCAAGACTTCAAAAGAATTCAGAGCAAGTTATGAAATCAGTTCCTGAAAATGCATTTGAGATATGTTTTTATGAATAGATTATTCTTTGGCGTAACTTTTTTATTTTGTGAGGGGCCAATTTTGAAAACGATACAATGATTTTGGACGAATAATTCATACTTTGTCTATCATTGCTCGATTTCGGGTACTTTTTTGATACTGTAGTAACTTCAGTAAATGAAATTGAAATTACTGCCTGATAACAAGGCTGCTTTTTGTTTTTGAAAAAATAAGATTAAAATTATGTCTATTAGAAAGTCACTGAGATTTTCGGATAGTTCATCTCACATTGAATAGAACAAATGGAGATTTATACTTGATAGAAGGTATATAAAATTATTTAAGTAATTTAATATTTACAGATATATTCTGTTAGCCTTCTACATATTTAATTTCAAAAAAATATATTTAATATTATAACTTCAGGAATTAAATTAATGTCAGATAAGCACCGCTTATATCAAACGACATATGAAATAAACATTCATTATAAGACATCCAAATGAGACAACAAAATCCGATAAATAAGAAATTGTTAACAAAAATCCTATAAATTGAATATTTTGAGTAGACAAAATTTTGTTTCTGCTTATCTCTCTTATGAAAACAGATGTCTTTCAAAAATGTTTAACATAATCTTAAGAATTTCATCATAAAACTATCTTACTTAGAATATTCAATATTTTTGAATATCTAACTAAGTTACTTTTTAAAAAATCTCAAGATATGTAAAAACATTACTAAAAAACAAGCAAAGTCTCTCTTCAAACTTATTTTTTTAGTAATGTTTTTACATATCTTGACATTTTCTAAAAAGTAACCTAGTTAGATATCCATCCAATAATCCCTACTAATATTATAAATGCGAATGTAAGTTTGTTTGTTACGCTTTCACGCAAAAACTACTGAACCGATCATCATGAAACTTTGTACATATACTCTTGAAGGTATTAGAAGTAACATAGGGTACTTTATATTTAAAAAAAAAAAATTTTTTTACGAAAGATAAAACAATTGTTTGTCAAAAAATCGTCAAATTTAGCTACTTCAGTAATGAAGTTTTACTGTTATTATACCCTTACCCTTTATCTTTCATACTTATTTAATGACTCCACTGCGGGCGAAGCCGCGGGTAAAAAGCTAGTATTGAATATTCTAAGTAAGATAGTTTTATGATGAAATTCTTAAGATTATGTTAAACATTTTTGAAAGATATCTGTTTTCATAAGAGGTATGAGCAGAAACTAAATTTTATCTACTCAAAATATTTAAGTTATAGGATTTTTGTTAGCAATTTATATTTATTGGATTTTGTTATCTCATTTGGATGTCTTATAATGAATGTTTATCTTATATGTCGTTTGATATAAGCGGTGCTTATATGACATTAATTTAATTCCTGAAGTTATAATATTAAATATAATTTTTTGAAATTAAATATGTAGAAGGCTACCAGAATATGTCTGTAAACATTAAAATATTTAAATAATCACATTAAATAGTTCAATGACATATGTAGAAGTGAACTGTGATCCGAAGCCTTATTTATGTTCAGTTGAAGGCGAGCCATTTAACAATATAAATCGTTTATCTACTGCTGAACCTGTGGAAATTGTGAAAACTTACTACAAAAACAATTGTTCTATACTAAGTACATTTCGTGCATTATGGGCAGATTATGGTCGACCTAATCGTTTATCTGAGCCTACACAGTGAAAAAATTCGAAGAGACTGGATCTGTTACTGATGTCTTACATCATTGAAATGCACGCTCGATCAAAAATGTTTCTACTGTAAGTGAAAGTGTTGGAGAAGATAGAAATTTATCAATTCCTCGGCGCGCACGACATTTGGGCTTCTCTTACCGTACGCTCGGCGTATTCTGCATTGACATTTGCATCTCCATTCTTATAAGGTTCAGTTGACACAAGAACTAAAGCCAGCTGACCATAGAACGCGTAGAACATATGCCGATTGGGTGCTCGAACAACAACGTTTGGATGACTATTTTTCGCATCAAATTTTCTTCAGTGACGAAGCACATTTTCGCTCGGTAAACAAGCAAAAATGTCGCATCTGGGGCAGTAAAAATCCTCATGTAACTGCTGAGAGACCATTACACCCACAAAATGTCACTGTATGGTGTGCAATTCGATCTGATGGAGTGATTGGCCCATACATCTTTGAGAATGAAAACGGTGTCAATTCTCATTGCTATAGCCAAACGATTACCGATTTTTTTGGCCTGAAATCAATGATATGGAATTGGAAGAGATGTGGTACCAGCAAGATGGTGCAACAAGTCACACAACACGACCCATGGCTTAATTGCAGGAAAATTCTCAGGACGCGTAATTTCTCGTTTCGGCGATGTGAATTGGCCACCAAGATCCTGTGATTTATCGCCTTTGATTTTTTTTTGTGGAGTTATGCGAAGGATCGTGTTTATGCCGATAATCCTCAGATTATTGACGATCTGAAAACCAACATCCGTCAAGCTATTGGTGAGATATTGCCCGAAATGTGCCGGCGAATCATCGAAAACTACCTCACAAGGATCGAGTCCTGCAAGAGATCACGCGGAGGACATTTAAACGATGTTGTAATCCACACAAACTGGGTCCAAGCATTATATTGAAATAAAAATTTGATCGATATTCTAAATGAAAGAATGTTTTCTTCACGTTTACTTTCGGAAGCACAAAATGGATAACCCTGTATAATGCGTTACATGGAGTATATTTGAAATAGGAAGCGACGGGTGAAAACGCGACTGAAAACTGAATATTTAAGTTCATTTATTGTTAACTAGATCAGGTACAAAATGATAATAAATTCGAAACACCACTCACCTATTACAAGAAATCTGCAATGGCCATCTCCAAAAGTGAAGATTCTACAGAAATGCATATGCCGAAGCACTAGCAATCATGTTCCTTCATTTGAACGAATCCTTAAGTTTATTTCGCACAATATCAATCACGTCCAATTATCTGAAGTATCCAACATTCTCCAAAATTAAGAGGGCACTGCGAGACGCCTTAAGGAGGAAGTCATAATTTACGATATCCAATATTTCTCGTTCACTATAATCGCTTCACAGGTGTAGATTCACAACAAACGAAGCATTGAGATTTCCGATGTCAACACAAATATTTTAAGACGTTTCAAAATTAGCATAAGATGAAAGTGTCGGTATTAATGCTCTTGGATATACATAGTTCACTGATGGGAACTTGGAGTGAACTCTTGCTCCTATGATGTTGATGCAGGATGGAGCCCATTAAGGAGGCATTTCATACATGACCTGATATGTTCAGTCTACAGGGGCCATTATGAAAATAAAGAACGATCGTGACCAAAAAGAAAATGAAATTATATAGACATTCGTCTATTTATTCCATAGTAACAGAATAGTTGGAAAATAAGTAATTGGTTATTCAGGTAATTCCAATTGATCTAAATTCATAAATATTGTTTCCATCACAGAATATTCTGCGACCTTTACAAAATCATTAATACTTAATTAATATTATGTCTCTCTGTTAATAACATTCCGAAAATTATTATACCGATTCTCGGTACTTTTTTGACACTGTAGTACTATAAAAATAAAACAAATTACAAAAAAATGGTAAAATGCACTGGCGTAACAGTCTATTTCCCCAAAATATTCCTAATATTTGAATTACTTCTTAAAAAAGCTACATACCATGAATAATAATCGCCAAACCATTGGACTAATTTTGTCCAATTATGAATACAATCGAGATATTCAGGCCCCAAGCCTACTCCAAAAGTTCTTTCCATTCAAAAGGCATAATGTTTAAGATGACACTCAACACTGATTCGTTTTTTTTGAAAACTTACGAACATGCGCCTTATTATTTAACTTCTAAATATCGAATTTCAGATCGATCGAATCTGTGGTTTCGAAAATATTTGGAAAAATATGAAAAATTTTCAAACGTGAATAACTCTGAAACTGTCACACCGGTTTCACTCATTAACAGATTTTATGGGAATATTTAGACTCGAAATCTTTTCTAAGAGTTTAAACTCTCTAGCTCTCTTCTTTCAAAACTTAACGTATTCACGGACTGATGGCCGGACTGGCCAGACAGAATTAATTTTGACCTCAGATTCTTCATCAGTGGGTCGGTCCAACATAGTAATTTAAGATCATTTTCTTTTGAAAACTCGACAATTACAGACATTTGGGCGAAGCGATAGCACACTGTTTCTCTAGAACACGCGCAATATGAATATTATGCGCAAGGTATTATGAATATAAATAAATTCATGCGTCTGTTTTCGAAAATTGAAGACTTATTGTGAAAAATTGGTTATATAGTCCGTCTACAGAGTATCCGAAAAAAACAAAGCTCAATTGTAATTATTTAGTATATATTTTTAATTCTTGATTCAGAAAATTATATCAAAATACTCATTGTATCTACTTATAAAACCTCCATTTAAATATACTAAACGTCGAGGTACACCCGAAATTAGATCATCACTATATCCTGGTGATGGTAGTCCAGGACTGTAAAACTGGCTGAATTAAATTATCTTTATTTCGTAGCGCTGCTCGTTCAATTTCAATCTCCATTAGTCCCCATATGTTTTCAATGGGACTAAGATCTGGTGAAGCTGCTGGCCATGAAATGGTTGTCACTTGGTGTTTAGTTTCCGAGCTTGAGTATAGGCCGAAGTATAGCATCTTGCATTATCTTGCTAAAAACCCCACCCCTCTGGATATAAAACATGCACCGTTTCAAGGAGAAAATAGTTTAGAATGCCACAACACTTTTCACTATTAATCGTACCATCAACTATACAGAGAGGCGACACAACTCGCTAAGATATTGCTCCCTAAACATTATTTTAGTGGGAAATTTGAACGGTAACAGGTTATTTTGATAGGCTTTTTAAGCGATTTCCACCAAGTTGGGAACAACTTTCTTCATATATAAAGACATTATTAAAATCATCTTCTTGAAAACGTTGACAAAATTCTATCCTTCGTTCCTTTTGTAACATGTTGTATATATATATATATATATATATATATCTTAATATATATAAATCTCGTGTCACAATGTTTGTCCTCAATGGACTCCTAAACCACTTAACCGATTATAATAAAATTCGCACACCATGTGCAGTTCGATCCAACTTGAGAGATAGGATAGTTTAAATCTCAAATTATTTGTCTGTTATTATTTGACAGTCACAATTATCTGTTAACTCCAAATGATTCTAACAGATGTCGATACCTTTCGACTGGGTTGAGTAAGTAATCAATAGATGGCGCTGCTATGGTAAATCTACGAACGTGTCATATAAGCTACATTTTAACAGCATAATTACCACGTGTTGTTGACGCTATAAAATTAATTAAATTTATTTTGTAGTGAACGAAATACCATATAATTCAATTATTTCCACTTTTTAAATTTTTGGTGTTAGCATAGCCGGTCACGTGTTACTTATACTGAAGTGTAAATTGAATTCATATTATAATGAAGATAATACAGTGAAATTAATCCTGTTTTTTACTAATTAAACAAAATAAGGAGATCACCATATTTTTTTACAAATACCATCCGTGTGAAAAAGCATAGTGGACTCCGTGACTGATGTTCCCTTATTGTTCCTCTTAGATTGTTTACTATAATGTAATATAACAAAAACTTTAGCCACAGCAACGCGTGGCCGGGTCAGCTAGTATATATATATATATATATATATATATATATATATATATATATATATAAGCTCATGAGACATGGACTAAATTCAAACACATGTCAGTTCTCTTTCAAATGGCAATTTTCTAGAATTTTGTGGAAATTTAAAAATAGAATATTATTCATTTCAGCTCTCAAGTGGAAAATATTTCAACATTTAAACAATAACAATTAACTGATGATGGCTTCCAATAAGTTATCAAGTAAATCTCACTGGAAATATTCTTCTTCTCAATATAGCGTCTCAATTCATTGAAGGTTGGCCATCGTAATCTTAGCAAACCTCATCCGGTCTTTAGCAACTTGGGACAGGGTGCAGGCTTCCAGGCCAGTCCAATCACGGATATTCTTCAACTCACAGTGTTGTCTTCTCGTCTCGTTGACCCAAAATCACTCCTTCCATTAATAATTTAATAAGGCTACAATTATAGCTCCGCATCATATGGCCTAGATAGGCGGTTTTTCTCCTCTTGATATTCATCAACAATTCTCTTTCCTGCTCTAAATATTTCTCAATTGGTAACATACGCCGTCCATGAAACTCTGGACAGTCTTCGTATTTCAAAAAATTTTTAACAGGTTCAGTTTCAGACCTTTATTTTCTTCATGCAAAATCTTAGAACGCTCATCGAAATTATTAAATGTTCCGCATAAGTAGAATCCAACTTTTTATTCAGGAAAAAGCATCGGTGTTCCTTTAGTCTACTATCAAAGGACCTTCTGGGTTGTCCAATATAAGTTTTTGCAGGTGCCTCATGAAAATTCGAGGAAATCATTTATTGAACAAACTGAGTTATCTAATTCACCTCTTGTGGATCTATTCACCTGCGAACCCGGTGGTTTTAGCAAAAGTAATAAAATACTTTATTGTGCCCTTATCTCGAAACAAGAACAATTTAAGAACAGTATGTTACCAAATTTTAGACCAGTTGTATATAAGCATTGGAAGAAGTTACTATGTTAACGAAATGCGTCATGTGAGCAACTAACAATAATAAATATAACCGATATATGCAGGTGTCCCAGAAATCAACGTCAAGTGAAACTGGGTGACGAGGCAAGTCGTACTGGTTATCAGAAAAATATGAAAAAATCTGTGTGGCATGCTTTCAAAATGATAGGCATTTAAAAATATTATACACCCTGTGAGACGATCTTTTCACTCCTGTTGCCACAAATCTTCACTTTTTCCATATAGTTTTTTTGTTACATAGCTCTGAAAAATGCTTCTCTAAACTGTTATCAAAATTTCAAAACCAGCTGCTCCAGCTTGGATGAAAAAGAGACATCCTTCCAAAAAAAAAAATTCAAAATATATATTTTGTTCAGTTTAAACTGACTGTCCCGAAAAAAATTGTACTACTCGAGT
This sequence comes from Megalocaria dilatata, assembly GCA_034642435.1. Lineage (NCBI taxonomy): Eukaryota > Metazoa > Arthropoda > Insecta > Coleoptera > Coccinellidae > Megalocaria > Megalocaria dilatata. The sequence goes on from CM067856.1 coordinate 47,643,395, forward strand.
TTGGCAAGTGACATTTGAATTTGGCGCATTTAGTAAGGAATCCAAAATGGTATAACAATTGATAAATTCTTGTTGAAATTGTAGATAATTTTTTCTTTGGAAATAATCTCGTTTTCAACAAATTAATCTAATTTTAAGGTGCGTTTGAAATAAAATTCAGGGGATTCCTTAAGCTTTAATTAAATTAAGATTTACAAGGAAGTTCCACTGAATATTTACGTCAGGATAGAGTACCAATAAGATAGCTGCCTAGTGCATTACGAGTATGCTGCCACAGTAAGAGAATTCTCACAGCAAATGTTCGAAATGTTTACCATCAGTTGCAATGCAAGCTTTACATCTTCTTAAAAATGATCTCGTAATAAGACGAGCGTATCTTCTTAATGCTATGTCTTCAGCGACTTCTGCAAGTATTCGGGGCAGCTCGTCCAAATCTTGGATCGGTTTGGAATACACTTTCTCCCTTATCGTACCCCCGTAAAAGAAGTCTATTGGGTTCAAATCGGAAGAACGGGCATGCCACCCCGCCCAATATAACTATCGGGATATTCTTAATTGAGGAATTCTCTTACTGTGGCAGCATAATGTGCTGGGCAGCCATAATAATGACAAATCAGTCACGCAACTATATTCGCTCTGTGTAGAAATGCTGAGGTATCGGGTGTTTTTTTAGAATGATAGAACTTTCGATAGGGATAACTGTGATTTGACAGAAGGTAGAATCCATATTGTTTGACATTTCTGTTCAGTAAGCATTGACAAATTTTCATGGAAAGACTCACTCCGCAACAACGTTTACAAATTGTTAAATTTATTTTCAAAATCAGTGTTCTATTCGCCAAACTTATACAGCACTTCGTGAAATTTATGGTTTACATAATCGTCCATCAGAGCTGCTTATTCGTCCAACTTTCGATCGATTTTGGACAACATTTTCTCTACTCGATGCAACAACAACAACAAGACAAAGAACTGTACATACAGAAGAAAATATTGCTGCTGTAAGTCAAAGTGTTAATGATGATCCAGATTCGTTATGTAGCATACTGCGTTACCTCGGGAGAGAGGACCTCGGAAAGTATTCGTACAACCTGGCCACCCAATTGGTGTTGGACTCGAGGGGGCCGTGGTTGAATGTCTGCATGCTGGACTAGAAGGGTATTCCATTTATCTGTTCGCTGAAACTCATCTACATGATATCTTGAGAAATGCTTCAGGGTTTAGCGGGACTTGGCGGTTCGACCGGCTTTGTCCTGAACCAGGATCATTTGTGAGATGTTTCTGGGGTTTGTAGTTCTCGACGATACGGCATAGACCGTTGGCGCTTGAAGCCAGGATCAATTGAAATACTTCACTAGGGTTCGTGGGTCTTGACATACAGGCCGGATTGAGACTATCTTGGTTCATGGGACTGCGTTCCGGTAGAAGGATAAGAAGCCCCTTTGGCGTGTGAGTTGTGTCACAAAACAACTTGGGTACTGACACTGCACAGCCAGTAGACGTTGGATAGTGCTTCACTGCTACCAGTCACGGTGTTGGTTTACGGACTGAGGCCGAAACTGGAAGCTTGGTGGGGGATCAACTATACGGAGTGGTTTTTATTAATGCGTGATGGTAAAGCGTATCCTTATCACACTATCTGCTTCCTGGGCAGATTGTGGAGACTGCTGAGTAGTCATAATTTCGCACTCAATGACATGAGCAAAAAGCCCTAGGGAGTAGTTTATAAACTGGCTCTGAAAAGTTTCACCGCACAGGAGCGCTCAACTCTCCTAGAAGAGAGGGTAACACAATAACCCTCTCTTCAGAAGAGACCGTGAGCTACCTAGTACGATCCCTCCTACCAGATGATGACCAAGGGAAAAGCGATAATGTCGACTCCATCAACCCGGAGAGAAGCAACTGCAAAAATGATGACACGGAACACATAGGAATTGAGGAAATAGACGCAATCGTCCAAAACCTCGAACCCAATAAAGCTCCAGGAACAGACCAAATTGTAAAAATCGCAAAACTAATTTATCCTCTCATCAGAACCTCCCTGCCTGTTGGAGAGAAAGCTACTTCCCAACGATATGGAAAAACGGCAACCTGGTAGTACTCCTCAAGGATCCAACTGAAGATACTGGAAGTATGAAGAATTACCGACCGATAGTCCTCCTTCCAGAATACGGGAAAATCATGGAGAAAGTCATCAGAAACAAAATGCGAAGAGACCCATATATCGACATCACGAGTCCCAATTCAGCATTATTCCAGGCCGATCCACAATGGACGCGTTGCTGAAATTCAAGAGCAAGATGAAGAAGAGCAACGCCAAGTATCTGAACACGGTATTCGTCCATATAAAAGGATCCTTCGACAATGTATGGTGGCCCTCCCACATGCGGATTCTGAAGGAAAGAAAAGTTCCCTGCAACATTCTGAAGATGATGAAAAACTACTTCACGAACAGAAACGTTTTGCGTACGAACAAAACGGTATTGTTTTCAAGAAGCACATCACCGAATGATACTCCCAAGGCTCGTTTCTAGCGTCAGACCTATGAAACGTCATCCTTGATGAACTCCTAGAAACTGCTTGGCAAGAAGGAGTTACGCCCATTGCCTACGCAGACGACCTCGCCATCACCGAGAAGCCGAGGGGAACTTCTTCAGAAAAGGCAGAACACGATTGATTAAATCCTTATCTGGGCACACTCCAAAAAGCTCCAGATATCGGAAGAAGAAACCGTATTCATGGCAAAAACATCTCCGAAGAGAATACACCACCGGGATGTGTAAACTCAGATCTACGGCAGGAAAATAAAAAGAATGGATCAGCACAAATACCTGGGTCTCATTATAGACCCAAAACTGAACTTAAACAGAAATGCTGCATACGCAACAAACAAAACGAGGATAGCCATGAAGGAAAATCAAAACCAAATGGAATCAGGATACAAGAACTTCGGAACTTCTTCAAAGTCAGCAGGAAGTACCACTGTATTTATGGCACAATCTCCAGAACAATAACACAGTGCTTTTAGTAAGACACGTCGCATTTTGCTGGTTGCACAAAAAGCAGGCGTTAATATTTCGCCGTGATCACTCATAGGATTTAAATCCCATAACAAATGTTCCATCCTGCACACTCTGATTTAGTTAATCTGCGAAGTTCAAATTACTTGAAACGTGGTGCTACAAGCTGACAAATTTTATCTCATTTTGTCGATAACACATTTGAATATTTTTTTAATACATGTTCATAAAATAACTTGCGAATATTATCCTCTCATTGTCGATCAAACTGCCAATAAAACAAGTTAAAAAAATAATTTCTTCTACGTGTAGCACCGCAAATTTCACTGAATACATCTATATTCATTACAGAAGTTAATCTTCCTATTATGTTATTGAACGTTTCCTGCAAATGCCAAATCTTTATGGTGTTTATATTGAAACAACTTACTTCTTACGACCGACTGGACTAACAGACAAGATTGAATTTGAGCTCGAATGATTCATCTGTAGAACCCGTGTTTCCATTCAAGACTGTTTTCGGCTGTTAATTCGAAATATACAGGTTATGTGACGAAATAATAGATGCCTTGGAAGTGTCACACAAAATGAAAAATTTTCAGTTCTTTCATACTATGAGAAAACCGTTATTCGTCGATTATTGATTATTATGTCTTACCAAAATCTTTTTTCCATCGAACAATAAACAATTTCGTAATAATTACAACATCAACACACATATGGAGCGTTCCAGTAATACTCAGATGTGTTTGAAGATGATGAAAAAAATAACAGTTTTTGCTATTCCTGAGATTTGACCAAGCTCACATTCTTACCAACCAACTAGAGATAAAAACTGGAATAGTTGATTCAGTTGAGCTGTAATTAACATTATGGTCAGACACACTCAGATAGTAATTAATCAATCAATCATGCTTGCGAAATGGCTTTCATTATGTAAGAAAAAATTGCAAATTCCTTCTTTGAACACCTGTGCGATTCCTACCCATATGAAAATTTTCGAATCGAATTCCACCTTGAATTCAGAATATGATTCAACAACGGACATTATTCAATCAGGAATTCTGATGTTCTTTATTAGCAACCATTCTGCTTCAAGCACTCATCTTCATTGAAGAAAAGTGGACCATTTAAATGGGATTGAACTAGTGGTAATCGGTTTCAAATATTCTTGTGATCATAATGGGTGCGAAAAAATTTAAAATTGTGGGATAAACAACTGCTTTATTCGTACAATTGGAGTATAGAAATAGAATAGAATAACAAGGGAGAAATTATTCAATTTAATCATTTTTATCAGACACTGTTCGCTAGAAATATAAGGACCTGATGCAATAATGAGCTACCCGAAATATCTGATCGAATAATTCAGATACAAAATTTCTCTATCAATCGGATGATTAGCCTCAACAAGTTGTAGAAAAAACTCAAGAGAATGAATATTTTTAGAATGATTTATTATGAACAAAACACTACTTATTATGGAATACAATGAGCAAGAAACTACCTCAGTTTTAACCTTTATAAGAAATTTTATTAGAAAGTAATGTGAAAAACATCAATAGCGTGAAAAACATCAATAAACATCTTAAATATCAAACAGAGTAATTCTAATTAAGATACTGAATTGTTTCAGCCGTTACTATTTGGTAGTTGATCATAATTAAAACAAATTGTAGAAATTACTATGTTTTACTACCAAAAAATATATATTACACATTTCCTTGTGACTCGAGTTTCGGGAGATGAACTATCCCATCATCAGACAACTGAAGACCTAACAGTGGTACAGTGGTATTTAAACAAAAGTGATAAATATTTTGAATATTTCAACAGAATCTAGGTAACACCTAATAGTGATACAGAGGTTTACAATCGGAACGTGATAAAAAACCGGGTTAAAAAAGAGGGGTCTTCTAACATCGGAATGTCGGCAATCGACAAAAGAAGGTTGTTAAACAGATGGTACCCATTTAAATATCTCAAATAATTTTTGGAGTTACATAGCTCCGTACAGTCATTCATTATTTTTACATTATTTGGTTGTATATCTCAAATATTTGTACCACTGTACCACTATTAGGTGTTACCTAGAATCTGTTGAAATATTCAAAATATTTATCACTTTTGTTTAAATACCACTGTACCTTTGTTAGGTCTTCAGTTGTCTGATGATGGGATAGTTCATTTCCCGAAACTCGAGTCACAAGAAAATGTGTAATATATCTTTTTTTGGTAGTAAAACATAGTAATTTCTAAAATTTGTTTTAATTATGATCCACTACCAAATAGTAACGGCTGAAATAATTCAGTATCTGAAGATTAATTCTATTATACCTCACTACGAATTTTAATTCTGTAAAATTTCTTAGAAACGTTTTGAAATTAAATTAAATAAATGCCATAGAATACGATTCACTTTTTAATTGACATATAGAATTAACACTTATCACACAGTTTCAAAAGAAGATAAGAGAACCCGAAAAAAATATAGATTATTGATCGAACTAACCCAATAAACATATAGTGACGGCAGCATTGTTTCATATCACTATTATAAAAAAACAAATTCCGATCTGAAAATGTCCAACATAAAATTAAACATTAAAATCTTCGAAAGAACCTCTCTTTGAAAAAAATCTCTCAAAAAACACTCAAAAACCTAAGGATTTCGGAGAATCTAAAAATAAAATAGAAAGGCCTTTTACTTGATAGAAGAAATATAACAAAATTGAATATTAAAACAAATTGAAATATGTTTATCTTCTACAATTTTAATTTCAAAAAAATTTTTATTCAAAAAACTTTTAGAATTAAATTTTTGTCTACAACAAGCACCGCTTACATTTAATAGACGTATATAATCGAAACTCAATATATAATGTCAAATGGAATAAATAAACCAACAGATATAAAAAAGGTCATTAAAATGAATAAATAAATATTTAAAGGAGACAAATATTCATTATATAATATATTATATATAATATATAATATATAATATATAATATATAATATATAATATATAATATATAATATATAATATATAATATATAATATATAATATATAATATATAATATATAATATATAATATATAATATATAATATATAATATATAATATATAATATATAATATATAATAATATATAAATATACAGGGTGTATATAACTATAATCTTCAATGTCAATTAAATTGGAGGAAAGCACTGACGTGGAGTCAGGCGCTTTTTTCGCGCCTATTCATATCACCTGCTATCCTTCATATCGTTATTTCACATTAGAATATTAAATTTGATCTCGATCGAATAGTTACTTCCGGAAATATTTGGAAAATAACATATCAAATGAGCATAACTCAGGAACCATTGAACCTATTCTGTTCATTGTTGTAAAAAACTAATATATTCAGACTCCAAACGTACGTAATTTTCAAGGTCTTTTCTGAGTTTCTTCTTTCAGAAATTAACATTTTTAGCTCCAGTTATCCAAACAAAGTGCCCGATCCTCACAGAATTTAGCATAAATCATTGGGCTTAATTATTTGACACCTAAATATTAAATTTCATTTCGATCGTTCGAGTAATTTCGGTAATATTGGGAACATAAAAAAGTTTCAGATGTGAATAACTGCGCAACCGATTTTGCCCATTAATGAACTTGTTAAAGATATTTAGGCCCTCCCAAACATATCCTTAAGTTTCAAATATGTATCTGTTTCCGTTCGAAAGTTAGAGAAATATTTCTCGAAGGTTGGACTGTTGTTATGGTTCCGATAACGATCAATGCTGTTCTACTGATCTTCTGATTGTCCATTATACGATCCTTGCGATATTCTGCACAAACTTACGCGTTATTATTCTTATTATAAGCACCAAATTTCAGATTTATCCAATCCTAATCGTTTTTTTACCTCGGATTCTTCTTCAGTGAGTCCAATCTAGACGAACTCTAAAATTACGGACATTTGGGCGAAACGATAACTATCTGTTCAGTAGAATAAACGCGCAAAAAAATTATTTCTAAGGCATAATATTAAAAAAATGTTTATATAATAATTTTAGGAGTTACAGAATACATATATAGTATACTCAAAATAACAGGATGCACGTATCAGATAACCGTTGAAAGAAAAATCCGAATAATAAAAATAAATTACATGAGAAAACAAATTAGGAAATATTTATTTCCGAAATTGTTGCTCTACAGAAAGACTTTTTCATCGAAACGTGATTAAATGTATTGAGTCCAAAAGAGTAACCCAAAGCGCACGTAAGGTATTACGTAAGATATTATCTGAAGTGGGTCTGTAGATTAAAACCGGGTCTTTTTCGTTAAAAAAAAAATAAAACCAGCCGCTGTCCACCTTATCATTGATCCCCTTAACTAAATGTTATATGAACGAAGATACACTGAAATAGGGTTATCGACCTTCGTCTGGAATTTCCGACTGTATTGACAGGAAATTCCACAAAAACAAGCAAATTATAGTCTACGTGGACCCTATATGGGCTGAATGTTCTTGTAAACAGAATCAATAACGGTATTGCCGAAAATTTTCCACTATACTCCTTTGAAGAATTCCAATTAACCATTTTTCTTTCTCTTTGAAGTAACATAAACTAATTCTAGTTTTGAGATATTTTCTCTTTTCCTGAATATCATATTCCATCTAATGCTTCATCAATTTCCAGATGTTTCCTCTTCCACCTCATGTTTTTTACCATTACCATTTTTACTAACATCATCCAATTCCAGATTTTATTTCTTGGACCCTCTTTCACCTGATTTCTCATGTATGTACTTCTCTTCTATATATTTCTATATATTTTCAGTCACTCTCTTATCTTCTTTTCAACTTCACTCCCACTATCCACTTGCTTATTGCTCGAATTTCTTCGTACTGGTTTCCATTTTATGTTCTGTTTTGTTATTATTATTTATTATTATTTTACAGTGAGCTAGCGTCTGTCCACCCTACCACTGCGTCCCGACGGACTATTGTGGTTCATCCCTAATTTATATTTCCCCGACGGGATCCAGTTTTTGGATAAAACCGATAATCTTGTTTGGGAGCAATTTTTTCAGTTCGCAGTGGGCTATAAAAGCCTGACCAAAGATCTCGAATCTGATGCGATTCACCGCTGGACATTCTAAAACGATGTGCATGGCTGTTTCAGTGTTCTCAAGACACAGCCTGTATTCATCGTCTTCAGTCAGACCGCTTTCAGCCAGCAGACCTGTCATGATTCAGACAAGTGTTTGACCCTATCAAGACCTAGCGCTAGGTCCGCCATTTTTTTATTCGAAGCTGTTCCAAGGAACACCTTCTAATGTTTTAGGCCGGAATGGCTCCGCCAGAAAGACTCTAGTCTTGAGTGTATTCTGCTTGTTATCGTCCACGTCATGTGGTATCCTCAGGAATGGTTCCGCGCCTATCAGAGGCAGTGCGGCTAAAGCAAACGCCAGCCGATCTGCCTCTTCGTTACCCAAATAGTTTAAGTGGCTCGGTATCCAAACAAGAAGGATTCTGTTATACATACCGAGCCTGTTAAAGACCGTGCGGCAACTCCAGGCTGTTTTCGATGTAGAGCTTGATTCCAGAGCTTTTAGTACTGACTGACCATCAGTAAATATTTTGATTTTGCCGTGGTAGATATCAGCAGATCTGCCGTGGTCTCAATGGCAAATAGTTCTGCCTGGAACATGGTTGCGTTTTGACCCAGACTCAATGAGATGTTGATTCTCGGTTTGCTCCCATAGACTCCCGCTCCCGTTTCGTTCGTCATTCGCAAGCCGTCCTTAAACAAGCCAGGGTCGGTCCTCAATAGAACCTCAGCATGCTGGATCCATTGGTCCCGGCTGGGGACAATTACATTGAAATGCCGTTTTTGGCTCGTAACTTTTGACATTAGATCCGAGGACATCGATAGGTTGCTGTTCGTTAAAAGCCCGTCCAGCAATCCTGAGGCTCCATTCACTATTGCCTCTGAACTGTCGATCGCCAGTTTGTATGTGGTGCGTTCCGCCTCCCTCTGTAATAGTAGGTGCAGGGGTGGTAGATTTGAAAATAATATCATCCAAATGAACCCCATGACTGACTATACTGTACCCCATCTGTTCAACCTAATTTTTCAGTACATTGTCAATTGTTTGGGGCTCAATATCATGAATGGCTACTACGATTTCGTGTTTCAAGGCATCAATCGTTTCTGGGTGGTTAGCGTAACACTTATTCCTAACGGATCCTTACAAAAAATTGTCCAAAGGAGTCAAATCATAGCTCCGAGGTGGCCAATTGACATCAGCATGTCGATTGATTACTTGATTTTAAAAAACGGTGCCGCAAAGATCGAAGGTTACGTTAGCTGTGTGGCTGTTAAAACATGATATTGTCTATGCCTTCCTTCTGAAAACAAAATTGGTTATGTTTCCCATTGACCGAAAAATGGCCCAATGATGTCACCGGACCAAAAACCGCACCAAACAGTCACACATTATGGGTGAATCGGCTTTTCCACAATAACGTGTGGATCCTCTGATCCCAAATGCGAAAGTTTTGCTTATTTTAACAATTTGGATAGATGATTCACTTTGAAAATAACTCTTTGTTATTTTCCCAGTTTTGTTCAAGCGTAAATCAACCCATTTCGTTAATGTCAAATATTGAACTAACTTCCTGTCAAAACACGAATGACAGAAGTATGGCCGATAATGCTATTAAGGCAACATCATATTGAAACATTTTATTGCTTATGAGCGGCCAATCAAAGAAACTCTTTCCATGTATTGGTTTCCATCATATACTCTTAAAAAAAAGATTATTTTTCTCACTTGTAACATTATGCCTGTAAATGCTAGTTTCTGGAAAATATGGGATATTATCAAAATTTTAGTGAATTGTATCAATAATTTATTATAAAGGGTGTTTCAATAGAAGCGCAAGATTTCAGTGTCCAATAAAACATGGTTTTCTGTAGCAAAGTATTGAAATATAATATTTATTGGGTATTATGTATGAAACAAAATATCTTGTAAATAGCCGCAACGGCTTTGCTGGATATGCGTACCCTTTTGACGAAACTTTCAATAACGTTATTGAATATATGTAGTGGTATTTCATTGGTACAGCGTCTAATTTCGGCTTTCAATGCTTCAATGGTTGCAGGCTTATTGGCATAAATCTGTGACTTCAGATAACCCCACAGCCAGAAGTATAAAGGCGTTAAATCGCAAGAGCGTGGAGGCCAATTCTGGTCACCAAATCGGGAAATGACACATTATTTCGACCGAACATTGGACGCACTTTATGAATATGGCAATTAAACTTTCATCATTTTGATAATAATTTTTGACAATCAGGACGCGTTGTTCTACCGTGTAATGCTCCATGTTTACTAACTTTCGATCTGTGACATTATGACTGTCAAACGTGGCGTGCAATTCAAATCTTGGGCTCTTATTGAAACGCCCTTTAGTAGTATACAGAATGAGGCAGTGAAGACGGACGTTTTAAAAATGGCTAATTTTCATTTTGAAGAAGCGGTTGTTTCGAGTCTGGCAATACGATTAACTTTCGCATTCGTATTTTGACGGAAAAATATTAAAAATTTATTTTCAAACTGGTGAATCTTCTATCCAAATTCTTAGAAATTTACGTGGAAAATTCAATAGAAATGAAATGACCTCTTGGCAATTTATAGATCAATTCGTTTGTGAAAACTGGATCGTTATTTGATAAAAAAAAAAACCATTCACGTTATCTTGCACTAAGCACACCTGAAAATGTTGGTGCTGTAGCCACGAATGTATCTGAACATCCATCAACATCAACTCGTCATCGTGCTCAAGAACTGAACATTTCTTCCATTTCTCTAAGGAGACCTCTGCAGGGCCTTGATATGAAGGCTTACAAAGTTCAATTAGTGCAAGAAGTGAAGCCTCCTGACCATCTGATGCGTTTCCGCTTTGCTCAATGATCACATGGCCTAAGATGATCATTTTCAAGAAAAAATCATCTTTAGCGATGAAGCTCATTTTTACCCCGGAGTTCTATTTTTGTGTGACTCTGTTAAGGATGAGTGTTACACTAAACATCTAGAAACGATTCATGCCTTAAAACACGAAATCGAAGTTGCCATTCATGATATTGAATCCCAGACAATCGAGAATGTATTGAAACGTTGGATTGATCGGATGGGTATTGTATGGTTAGTCGTGGCAGCCATTTGAATGATATTATTTTTGATTCGTAAATTTCAAGGTTCCAGCTTCCTAATAATTTCATGACTTTACAAAAATTTCCATAAGATTTTTATTTGTAGCCGATCAAAAATGCAAATTTTAAATGGCCAACCAGCTTTATCCTTACTAAAGGCCGATCGAAGTGAGGTTGGTACAGTTAGCTTTGTAGGGTCTTAACATTTACCTATCAATCAAAGCCATGGAATTGTGGTTATCGGAACACCGTGCATTCGCGTACGAAAGCTTCATCCGCAATAACAAGTCTGTCAGGACAGTTCTGCGTGAATTCCGCCACTTCAACATCCACCGGACTTGAAACACTATTCTTCGTTGGGTTCAAGCATTTCATACACTAGGTGTTTTGACGAACAAAAAGCACCCAGCGGCTCCACTAATGATTGGAATCCCAGAAAATATTGTCCGACAAGCCGTTCGATCTGCTCGAAACCATTTCGCTGAACTTCATTTGAGTACTCGGACGGTAAGGCGTATTTTACACTTTGACCTGCATTTTCACCCTTACAAATTGGCAATCGGTCAATATTCATAGCTAGGGGATTACAAACAACTTCTAATAAACGTGCGTGAGATGGAAGCACTCTTCGATCAAAATGAGGACCTCATTATTTTTATGTCTGATGAAGCTCATTCACTTCTGAACGGCATAGCTAATGTGCACAAGAAATACGAGAGAGTTACACGAAAGACCGCTGATTAGCCCGAAAGTTATAATTAAGTGCGGCCAACTTCCTAGAACGGCTTCGCGGTGTATTGCTGAGCGTGGCCACCACATATTAGATGCTGTTTTCACCATTGAGTATCATAAATTTCATGAACTGATTCACCCGAAAATATAAATAAAAATTTTTTAACATGAAAACTGACAATTTCATGAATTTTCCAAAAGCGTTCGTCTTCACTGTCCCTCCCTGTATTATGTTTATATAACTTAGAAGTACGTTCGCTAATCAACTACTATATATTTAAATGTGTTTTTTAATAAAGAAATTTATTATACAGTGTTGAATGTTTTTAACTAAGACCATTAAAGTGCCTTATAAACTTTGTGTGATTTTGTTGTGAGCATAGAACATAGAGTACCTTGGTATTAAATGTACCTGGTTGAATGTTCAACAAATCACATATTCCTAGAGGTCGCATTCGGTAAGTCTATTTATTGTTAATTGATTTTATCTTTTATATGTAAAGTTGAACTGGTCTTATCTGAATTCTAATTATTTTTTGGGGATGTGCTACATGTTTTGAGAGTTTTTGGAGTAATTTATTTAAATATATTAAATATTTCAAATAAATTGGTTTTTGTGAAGTTCTTGAAATTATGTTGTATATTTTTGAGAAAGTTTTAGTATTCATAAATATACTACTCTGTCAAGAAAGTACCGGGAATTTTCAATTTATTGGGTCGCCTTCAAAATAGGCTCCATTTGCTCCAATACATCTATGCCAACGGCATTTCCAATTATCGAAACATTTTTTATAGGCGCTTTCCAGGATGGACTTTAGCTCTCGCGCCGAATTTTGTTTTATGGCTTCAATCGACTCAAAACGGGTGCCACGAAGGGTCAATTTTAGTTTTGGGAAGAGGAAAAAGTCGCAGGGAGCCAAATCCGGCGAATACGGTGGTTGCTGAAGCACGTTTGTTGAGTTTTTGGTGAGAGAGTCAGTCACAATCGTAGCTCGGTGAGAAGGCGCGTTATCGTCATGCAAAATCCATGAGTTGTTCGCCCACAAATTTGGCCGCTTCTTACGGATACGCTCACGCAAACGTTTCATAACGCCTAGGTAATACTCCTTGTTTACCGTCTGACCCTCTGGAACGAATTCGTAGTGCACCACGCCACGGATATCGAAGAAAACAATGAGCATCACCTTCATTTTCGAGCGGCTTTGGCGTGGTTTTTTCGGTTTCGGCTCATTTTTTGCCACCCATTCCGATTATTGCTGGCTTGTTTGCATATCGTACTCGTAGACCCAGGTCTCATCACCAGTTATAATGCGTTTCATGAATGTAGAATCGGAATTACAGCGATCCAGCATGTCTGAAGCAACCTGTTTCCGATGACGTTTTTGAAGAAAATTCAGGTCTTTCGGTACGAGTCGTGCGGCCACCTTTCTCATGCCCAAAATATCAATCAAAATCGTACGTGCGGACTCGTGGGATATCTTAATATCATGTGGTATCTCTCTCAAGCTGGTACGACGGTTTTCCAGCACCCTTTCCTTAATTTTATCGACGTTATCTTCGATCGAAGCCGTCGATGGGCGATCACTTCACGACCGTCCTTGAAGGCTCTGTACCACTGATATGCACGAATTTTCGATAGAGCATTATCACCAAAGGCCTTTTGCAACATTTTCAATGCATCGGCGCTCGAAAATTCATTTGCAACACAAAACTTTAAACAAATTCTTTGCTCAACGTAATCACCCATAGTAAAAATCGGCACGCACTCTGACATCGACTGACTTAATCAGCTGTTACAAACACACTAGTTGACAGATCCCGCTCAAGCTTGGCATAGTAATTAAGGACAGTGGTACCAACCTAGGAAAAAAATTTTTACCTGCCTCATTGCCCCGCCAGATTTAAATCGATAATTCCCGGTACTTTCTTGACAGAATGTAAGATCAGAAAATAATAAATTTTGTAACAAGCAGGGCTCGTTCGCTTGTCTGATGAGTTCAGTACGCATGCCTGGAACGAAATAAAAAATATTCATTTATTAATTTTAATTGACAATTTATATTCGTTGGGTTTTTCCTAATTCCATTTGATATTGTATAATGAGTTTCGATTTTATACATCTATTAAATATAAGCAGTGCTTATAAAGACATTAATTTAATTCTTAAAGTTTCTTGAATACATTTTTTGAAATTAAAATTGTAGAAGACTAACAGATTAAATCTGTTTTGATATTAAAATTTTGTAATAATCCTTCTATCAAGTAAAAAACTGTTTCTTATTATTTTATTTTATATATAATATATAATTAGGTTTTTAAGTAAAGAAATTTATAGAAATAGATTCCTCGCTCAACACTTGGTGGAACATATTGATTAACATAAAATGTAAATGTAAACCATTCACTCAACTTTTTGGATATTCAGATAAAGAGGGTAAATGACCATCTTGAATTCGATATATTCAGAAAACCCACTTTTTCGGACGTTCTTATTCATAACAGCAGTTCCCACCCATATAGAATTAAAATGTCAGCGTTCCACTCTCTTGTACAACGATCAATTTCAATTCCACTGTCAGAAAATAATTTCAAAAAAGAAATTGAAATGTTAAAATTACTATCCAATAACAACGGCTACTCTCCTGACATGATAGATAGGTTGATTTTCAAAAAGCAATATTCTAAACTGTTAACACGTATCTATCCACCTCAACCTAAAGATCAAAAAAAATTTGTCTACATTAACTACATCCCAAAATTAAGCGATAAAATTTGTAGTAGATTAAGACAGAATAAAATTGAAGTAATATGCACAAATAAGAAGAACTTAAGATCAATGTTTCTAAACGGCAAGGACCGATTAACTGATTCGGAAAAGAGCGGGGTTTATAAACTGTACTGTGATGAATGTCCTGCATTCTACATAGGCCAGACTGGTCGTTCTCTAAAGGTTAGGGTTGATGAACATAGAAAGTCGATATTACAGAACAAAGCGACTACTGGATTTTCTGCTCATTGTATCAATTGCAATCACTTTATAGATTTCGGTAAAACAAAAATTTTACACGAGGGGGAAAAAAGTAAACGATTGGACTTTTTAGAATTTTTGGAAATATCCTCAGCACATAAACGCCAATTACCGATTGTGAACGATCAGCTGGAGTTCCGCTTATCTCCAATTTTAACAGCTGTCATTTGATTATAATTATGTAGTATTGTGTGTTTTCTTGTCAGTTTTGAGAATGGGATAAAACCCGAAACATGCATGTAAACTGAATGTTTTGTTTTATTTTAATAAATTCGTGCGAACTTAGTCCAGTGTTATTTTTGTATTTTATGTTAAAGAAATTTATTATACAGCCTTGAATGTTTTTAACTAAGAACATTAAAGTGCCTTATAAACTTTGTGTGATTTTATTGTGAGCATAGAACAAAGAGTACCTTGGATATTAAATGCACCTAGTTGAATGTTCAACAAATCACATATTCCTAGAGGTCGCATTCAGTAAGTCTATTTATTGTTAATTTATTTTATCTTTTATATGTAAAGTTGAACTGGTCTTATCTGAATTCTAATTATTTTTTGAGGATGTGCTACATGTTTTGAGAGTTTTTGAAGTAATTTATTTAAATATATCAAATATTTCAAATAAATTGGTTTTTGAGAAGTTCTTGAAATTATGTTGTATATTTTTGAGGACGATTTAGTTTTCATGAATATAAGATCAGAAAACAATATATTTTGTAACAAGCAAGACTCGTACGCTTGTCTGATGAGTTCAGTTCGCATGCCTGGAAGGAAACAAAAAATATTAATTTATTTATTAATTTCAATTGACAATTTATATTCGTTGGGTTTTTCTTAATTCCATTTGATATTGTATAATGAGTTTCGATCTTATACGTCTATTGAATATGAGCAGTGCTTGTAAAGACATTAATTTAATTCTTAAAGTTTCTTGAATAATTTTTTTTAAATTAAAATTGTAAAAGACTAACATATTGAATCTGCTTTGGTATTCAAATTCTACTATATACTTATTTGAAAAAAGAAATCAAAGATGTGCATGAAAATTATTGTATATATATTTGAAATTCAATGCAGGGTATATATGAATATTTGCGAAAAAATTTAAAGGGTGATTCCTTGTCAAAAAATAGGGTAGGTCTTTCATATAAACTTAATTTTTTTGAGCCCCCCTGCTCAGTTACAGCCCTTTAAAGATGGCGCCCGAAAAACAGTTTTTACTTTTATTCTTAAAAGCCACAAAAATTGACAATACTTGTAACTGAATCAAAGTTAATCAAAACTGGTCAGTTGTCATAACAAAATGACACCCACTTATTAGATAAATTCTAGTTAGGAAATAATTCCAGCCTCTACCACTCACGCTATCATGTTGATAAACTATTTTTTTTCTCAAAAACCTTGAATTCTAGCAAAAAATTACCATAGACCTTATATATTAAGAATAGATCAGACTATCGAAAATTAATTTTCTTATTGTAAAATAGGAATATGGAAAAAAGTTTCTTGTGAAAGAATGTTCAGGAGTGTCTTTTTCTACCCCTTGCAATCATAGAGGAACACCACTAAAAAGTTTTTTGAGTGCCTTCTCGCCCACATAAAATATCTGCTCAATTTTATTCTTGACAGTTTTTTGGTTTTTAAGAAAAAAAAATAAAAACTGTTTTTCGGGTGCCATATTTAGGGGGCTCTAACTAAGCAGTGGGGCTCCAAAAAATAAAGTTTGTATGAAAAACCAACCCTATTTTTTGACAAGGAAATACACCCTGAGTAATGTCAATTTAAAAATGGGGCGTTCACATTGAAAGACCCTTTAGAATTATCAACACATGTGAGTGGCAGCCAATCAATAAAGAAGCAAATCAATAAAGAAAACATAAAATATTGACCAAAATTATCTGAATCCATCATTCAAGAAAAATTTATTTCGAGTGGATACTCAGGAATAACAAATTCAATCACCAAAAAATGTTCCAAAAAAAATGTCAAGTTCAAAAGGTCTGTTATTTCCATTTTTAAAAATCCAGCTTTCATTGCAATAAACCTCTTCATATTAAATTTTCGTTTGAATTGCGTTTTCAAATATAGAGTCTAATATCGCATATTTTTTTCAACATTTACCTGTGAAATAGCCTAATTTTGCATAGTACTCAACCACGTTTTTTTAAATTTTGCTTTCGAAAAGAATATTTGATGAACGAAGGTATGTATATTTTATTGATTGTTTTTATTTAGCATCCAAATAACTTCAAACTAATGAGAAAATGAATAAGAATTGCAGGTTCTTTTTCAGGGGAATGTGCTATTTATTTTTTAAAATGGGAAATAGTAAAGACATCTTTTAATGCTATGCGGGACATCTTTCGGTGATTGAATTTGTTATTCCTGAATATCCATTCCAAACAAAATTGTCTTGGGTGATGGATTTAGATAATTTTGATCAATACTTCATCTTTTCTTTTGATTCTTTATTGCTTGGCTGCCGTTCACGTTTTATTCTATTTAATAAAATAGAAAGGCTTTTTACTTGATAGAAGAAATATAACAAAATTTGAATATCAAAACAAATTGAAATATGTTTATCTTCTACAATTTTAATTTCCAAAAGAATTTTTTATTCAAAAACTTTTAGAATTAAATTAATGTCTAAAACAAGCACCGCTTTGATTATATACGTCTATTAAATGTAAGCGGTGCTTGTTTTAGACATTAATTTAATTCTAAAAGTTTTTGAATAAAAAATTCTTTTGGAAATTAAAATTGTAGAAGATAAACATATTTCAATTTGTTTTGATATTCAAATTTTGTTATATTTCTTCTATCAAGTAAAAAGCCTTTCTATTTTATTTTATATATAATATATAATTATATTTTGGCTTCAATAAATTTCTTTATACGGTGTCAATGGATTTAGGTAAACCTTAAAATAACTCACTTTGTTCTTTGATTTTGTTAGAACATAGATCAATCTTGAATATATAGTTGATCTGTAGTTCGAAGCTTAAGTCTTTTAACACGTGAGTGATGTAGGTTATGTTGTTGATTTTGATATTTGGATTATTAAAAACGGCTGATGAAGGGATTATCTAGAATTATATTTGTTTTTTGAAAATATAGTGCACATTTTTTAGAGTTTTTTGAAATAATTTGTTCGAATATTTAAATGTATTAAATATTTCAAATAAATTATATTCTTTGGGAAGTCCTTCAAGTGTGTTCATGTTTTTATAAGGCAAGTAGTATTTCTTAAGATAAGACCAGAAACAAAATTTTGTCTCGTTTGAATATTTATTTATTAATTTTAATTACTTTCGTATATCTGCTGGGTTATTTATTCCATTTGACATTGTATATTGAGTTTTGATTATATACGTCTATTAAATGTAAGCGGTGCTTGTTTTAGACATTAATTTAATTCTAAAAGTTTTTGAATAAAAAATTCTTTTGGAAATTAAAATTGTAGAAGATAAACATATTTCAATTTGTTTTGATATTCAAATTTTGTTATATTTCTTCTATCAAGTAAAAAGCCTTTCTATTTTATTTTATATATAATATATAATTATATTTTGGCTTCAATAAATTTCTTTATACGGTGTCAATGGATTTAGGTAAACCTTAAGATAACTCACTTTGTTCTTTGATTTTGTTAGAACATAGATCAATCTTGAATATATAGTTGATCTGTAGTTCGAAGCTTAAGTCTTTTAACACGTGAGTGATGTAGGTTATGTTGTTGATTTTGATATTTGGATTATTAAAAACGGCTGATGAAGGGATTATCTAGAATTATATTTGTTTTTTGAAAATATAGTGCACATTTTTTAGAGTTTTTTGAAATAATTTGTTCGAATATTTAAATGTATTAAATATTTCAAATAAATTATATTCTTTGGGAAGTCCTTCAAGTGTGTTCATGTTTTTATAAGGCAAGTAGTATTTCTTAAGATAAGACCAGAAACAAAATTTTGTCTCGTTTGAATATTTATTTATTAATTTTAATTACTTTCGTATATCTGCTGGGTTATTTATTCCATTTGACATTGTATATTGAGTTTTGATTATATACGTCTATTAAATGTAAGCGGTGCTTGTTTTAGACATTAATTTAATTCTAAAAGTTTTTGAATAAAAAATTCTTTTGGAAATTAAAATTGTAGAAGATAAACATATTTCAATTTGTTTTGATATTCAAATTTTATTCTATTTAATCCTAAAAAGTTGTTGAGAGTTTTTGCAGATTAAAACTATAGAGGTTTCCGAGAATTACTCGAGCTATTATCTGTAATATTCAAAAAAACTCTCCGTAGTAAATTTCCAATATGTCTTGTTTCAATAAAATAATGTTGAAATTTGAGAAAATCAATTCCTTGAAAGAGGCGTAACTGAATAAATATTCTAAAAAGTCATGCGGAAAGTTTCAGAACAAGACAGAAAAAAGACCCTGAGTTTTTCCATCAAAACAAGAATTTTATCGAGTTAAATCGAAAACAAAATAACGTACTGAATTATGACTCTCCAAGCACGTCCCACTCTATACTAAGTACCTATGTATGTGAACGTTGTTTACAAAACAACGTACTTACAGTGAATGTAAAATCTCCCGGTTCTTACTTGGCCAGACAGCATGGCTTCGATTAAGCTCGCTCTTTGCTTATGCAATTTTCCGCGTGATGATCATGCTGGGAGGCGGTTAGATCTTTGATCGGCGCGAGTACCTACTGATTATGGAAATACTGTACTATTATCTCGAAAATGTTGTCCGAGTCTTCCCCTCAACGTCGTTCTTTTAAATGACCCTGCTCTTTATTTATATTATGGCAAGTTGCGAATATCGCCAACCATGATTATTAGCTTTCAAATACATTGCAACCTCAGGGTATAGACTAGAGAAAATACGTGCCCTCATATCTACCGTGATGGCGTCAGCACTGTTCTTTTTCATTGCACTCATTGATGACGGGGTGGTAGAACACTTGTGTATGCAGACTTGGATTTTGTTGCATCAGTGTATTGGTGCAACATTTACTCGAATGAGGTTGAAGCTATGGAAAATGAGCATGTGCAATGGAACTCAGACGCTTGGTATGTACTTGCCCAGGAAACCACCTTTCGTTTATTAAACATGTCATATATACGAGAGGAGTTCAATGTATTCTAGGCATGAAAGAAAACTCAGAAAATTTTGGAAAAATTATATTTTTCAATGTAGTCCCCTAAAATTTCAATACATTTTCTAGATCGAGAAATAAGCTTCTCTTAACCTTGTAAAAAATATTCGTCCGGTTTCTCCTCAAAATAGGTATTAATTGCTTCCTTCAGTTCTTCATCATCGGAAAATCGGTTTCCACGAAGTTATTTTTTTACGCTTGAGAATAGGTAGTAGTCACTGGGGACCAAGTCTGGACTGTACGGAAGATGAGTAATTTCTTCGAAGCCACATTTCCGCACAGCAGCCTTCGCCTAGCGGGCCTTGTGAACCGGCCTGTTGTCGTAAAGCAGCAACACACCCACTGTGAGTTTTCCTCGCCTTTTTCCCTTAATGCTCCTCTTAAATTACGCAGAGTGGTTGCGTATGATGCTGCTGTGATGCTTTCACCCTTTGTAGTGTATTTTATCAATAAAATAGTTTAGAATCCCAAAAGATTGTAGCCATTATTGGCGAATGGAGTGACTTTGAACTTCTTTGGGGGCTGTGCACCCTCTTCAATCCACTGCATGGACTCTTATTTACTCTCAGGGTCATAGTGATGAACCCACTCTCATACCCAGGACCTACTCGCTTAAAAATAGCCAATGGGTCTTCTCCACAGAGCTCTAGAAACTCCTTACTCGACTTGCACTTGCTACTGAGTGAATTTCAACTATTTCATTGCGTTGTTGAAGACTGTATCGTTTCCTTCTTATTAATGGCGTAGTTTTTACTTGTCAAATGTCAAAAGATGGCAGTTTCAAAAGTGGCAGCTGACGGACTTACGGACTATTTAAAATAAAACCCCTCATTGGAATACCCCTCATAAGGCTACCACATTACGACGAAATCAAGACTCGTTAGTGTTTAAAATAATTACATTCCTTCTCTGAAATATAATACTGAAGCTGTTATGAGATAGCTTCTACCTTTTAATTTGGGACGCGGCGTTTCGCTCTGAGCATGCGCACCTTAACTCTTCAGACAGGCATAATGCTCATGTCTGTCTGTGACGCCAGTGACCTTGTGGTCCACGTCGGAACGGTCATCGAACGCTGTGTACCTTGCCCTACTCGAACTCGGCGTGGGCGGTCAGTCAGGAATTTTAAGACAAACCGTGTCCTCTATATGATACGCCGGCGAGCTGCAGCAGAACAAAGCAGAATTATGGACGAGGAACGAAAAAGGTGGTCACTACACACTCCCTCTCTAGTGAGCATCGGTAAGGCCTCGGATAGGGCATTTGAAATGTGGCAGAAAACAGTCCGCTGCTGGTTTGGACGCGATACCATCTCCAGCGGGGTTACTGTGGAACGGAAAGATAGGTTGCCTTGGAATGATGGATGGAGGCAATTAGGGCCGGATCGTCGGGCTCACCAATGAAGCTCTTAAGGATATGCAAGTGTTATGAGGGAGCTTCTTCCTCTTAATTTGGGAGGCGGCGTTTCGTTCCGAGCAGGCGCACCTGAACTCTTCAGACAGGCGTGGTACGCATGTCTGCCTGTGACGCCAGTGACCTTGTGTTCCACGGTCGTCGAACGCTGTGTACCTTGACCTTCTCAAACTCGGCGGTGACGGTCAGTCAGGAATTTTAAGACTAGTCGTGTCCTCTATATGGTATGCCGGCAAGGTGCAGCAAAGCAAAGCAGAATTCTGGACGAGGAGCGAAAAAGGTGGTAGCTACAATACGATGTGATTCCATGGAAGTTTGGTTGTGTATAAATTGACTATTGGTGTATGGTCAATAAATAATATTTTTTAAGAGTAATATTTTTATATGAAACTTATGAAATAGCACCATGACTATAATGAGGCTTGACTTTATGGAGGTAATGGAATATGTATTACCAAGATAAATTCAACAACAACTGAAATTTACTGTTTCTAACAGTGTTCTGTTCATAGTCTATATACATACTATGTATATGTAGATACATACTATGCATATGTAGATACATACTAGGGTACATACCAGGTATATGTAGATGAACATATGTATATGCTTCTGTCCTCCGGATATTATTCAATATCGTATATTCCAAAGTTCATAAAAATTAACATTTCGGACTCAAACGTAAACAAGGTGAGATCATATCTTCCTCTGATCTCATTACAAAACAGAATTTTTCGAGGTGAGATAATTCTCAATCTTCATGTGAAAAGCGTAGTCGATTGGAACTGTCTTGTATATTGAAACTGAACAAATTGTTATTTCAGTCACATCTGTTTTCGCTGATGTGTAGATTGGAATTCTCAGATAGAAGAAAACAATTGAATTTTCTTAGGAATTGCATGACAACATTTGAAAGTATTCGAGCGATTTGCATACTGTTGAAAATCTCACCGCATCGAAGAAATGACTGAATTAGATGAATAGCTATCTGTTTCTCGGGAACTCAAAGATAATGGAATTGTTTGCTCGTGGTACAGACGTGCAATATCCATGAGAGGATAGCTTAATCGAAAACTAGAAAAACAATGTGTACGGAATGTGAATTTCTTAGAGATTATTTTGAAATAGGTGAAGAATAGTCTCAATGGTATGACTAAAATGATGCTCTGCTGCTTCAAGGCAACATCTTGAATATTTCAATACAGTTTTCAGGTTTATAACAAGGTATAAACTCTAGAGTAATCACTTTGTATTGCAACACTGTAATTCCCATTGACTCTATGTCGAAACACCAAACTATATTGTATCCCGCTCCTCGAGATTCTGTATTATTGAATTAAAGTAAAATAAACTACAAAGTACTATGTAAAAAAGATGACATAATACTACTATCACTGATTGCAGACCAAAGTTGATAGACCACAGTCAGAAGGTGGGAAGCTACAAGGACGAAGAGAAGGTCGAAGATCGTTGACTCACTTGGAAGAGGTTAGCCAGAAAAATATCGTGATTTATGTGTCGGACTATAACCTGTTCTCTAGAAGATTATTTCCAGAAATGGAAGACTTTTTCCTAGCATTTCAAGATGATTTCGTACATAAAAAACAACAATTGAAGTGTTGCAACAATGTAATTGCAAGAGATACAGTCTTATCTCTTGCAATTACAGATGCCAAAATGGATGTTCAATTGTAGAATCAATCTATACTGGGATCTTAATCTGTTTCCATATTTCACAGTTGTCCATAACATGTCTTGATGCTGAAGTTCGGAATTATTAAGTCGATACATGAAAACTGACATGAAAAATCATAGACGTCTTTTAACTGATTTCAAATGTTGCTAAAATTATATAAAAACCTTTAAAATAAGGATTTCGATATTTTTAGATTGAAACAACATTATATCGAAAAACCAGTTCGAATTTATAGAAGGAAAATCCACGAACGATGCAATCCTGGAGCTGACAACTGAATAAGAAATTAAAAGCATTGTGATATAAAGAGTATGAGTTATGGTAAACAGAGTACTTTACTGGCATGTGAGCAAGGCCTAAAGCAGGTTTTCTGATAAGGATACGCCTTATCATCGCACAAAGCGAGAATCCCCAATGGAGTTAAACCCGCCCCGTTTCTAGTTTTGGCATCACCTACACCATGACTGGTAGTAGCGAAGCACTATCCAACCACTACTGACCTTGCAGATCAGTACCCGAGTTTTTGGGACGCAAGTCACACGTCGAAGAGACTTGATTTTCAGTACCCATCTCAAATTCAATAAATAAGGAAAATTTGAAGAATAGATCTTGGTTCAAGTCCAACTCCAATTAGGTCGCCAGAAGTACGAATACTCCTATGAGCATTCACCCTTCCGAGGTGACGCAGTCGATTACATAACGCACGAAATCTCAAAGATTAATCTGCAATTGGGTGCAGGTACGCCAGTTTAAGGTTGGAAGCTTTGTGCTGCATCACAACTTAATACCCCATTTCACCTCAATGAACCTAGGATTCTAGTCATGACAAGCTCCTCCACCGCAACAAGGTGACTAGGGGGATAGCTATGGTAAACATCGTGAATTCTACCGGTAAAGTTACTGACATGTGAGCATGGCTCTTTCACCAGGTAACTATTCAGCAATCTCCACAATCTGCCCAGGAAGCAGAAATTGTGATAAGGGTACGCCTTATCATCGGGCATTAACGAGAACCCTTCCGAAGAGTTGAAAACACCAAGCTTCCAGATTCGGCTTCAGTCCGAAAACCTACACGGTGACAGGTTGCACTATTGAACCTCTAATAGCTCTGCAGTGTCAGTGCCCGAATGCACTCCCATGAACCAAGACAGTCTCAAGGTTGTAGCCTCAACTGATCCTGGTACAAGCCAGGCCAGTACGTCAAGACCCACGAATCCTTGTGAAGTCTTTCAATTGATCCTGGCTTCAAGCACCAACGGATTAGCCGTATCGTCAAGATCCACAAACCAGAACGTCTTGCAATCGATTCTGATTCAAGACAAGGCCGGTCGAACCGTCAAGTCCCGCTAAACCCTGGAGTGTTTCTCAAGATATCCTGAACATGAGTGTCTGCGAACAGATAGAAAGAACACCCTCCTAGTCCAGCATGTGGACTGTCAAACACTGCTTTCTCGAGTCCAACACCAATTGGGTGGCCAGGTCTTACAAATACTTCCTGAGGGCCTCCACCCTCCCGAGGTACCGCAGTATGCTACATAACGCTCTCCATTGGACAGAAAATTCCGGAGATTTACTGCAATAAGATAGAGTACATTAGTTTTAAGGGAGAGGCCCTGTGCTGCGACGAACTCCCTTGTCATTGAGTTGACCAACGCGGCTCAGCCCTCCATTCCACCTTTACGGTGGAACGAGGACCCCATTCGGTCGATCTTCCACCACACGGGTCCAGTGACTGGCCCAAATGGCATTACTTTAGGCATCAAGACTTAACCCTCCATTTCACCGGGATGAAACTAGGGTTTTAGTCAAGACAAGAGCCCCCAGCTTGTCAAGCTATAATGCCATGGGGGCGAGCTATGGTAACACGTGAATTCTATCAGGTTTTTGTATTGGCATACGAGCATAGCTCTTTTTCCAAGTGACTACTCAGCAGTATCCACAGTCCACCTCTAGAGGTAGAAAGTGTGATAAGGATTACGCCATACCCCTCCGAAGAGATGAACCCACCAGCTTCCAGTTTGGGCCCCAACTCGAAAGCCAGAACCGTCTGACTGGTAGCAGCGAAGCACTATTCAACTGGCTCTGCAGGTCAGTACCCGAGTTGGTTTGTGACGAAACTCACCCGCCGAAAGGAATTCTTATCCAAGCACCCGAACGCAGCCCCATCAACTAAGATAATCTCAAGATTGATAACTTCTATTGATCCTGGTTCGAGCACCGTCTAACGGCTTTTACGTCCTGGGCCACCAAACTCATGCGAAGTCATTTGATTGATTCTGGCGTCAAGCACTGGCGGCTAAGCCATTTCGTTGACATCGACAAACCCTAAAAAGTTACGCATTCATACGGTGCCAGGACAAGCCGGTCGAACCGTCAAGTCCCGTTAAACCCCGAGTCATTTCATGAGAATATCCCTAACATGGGGGTCTGCGAACAGATAAATGAAATACCTCCCCCCGAGGTAACGCAGTATGCTACATAACGCACTCGGCCATTTACACAGAATCCGGAGATTTATACTGCGATAGGGTAGAGTACGCCAGTTTTAAGGGAGAAGCCCTGTGCTGCGACAGACTCTGTCACTGTGTTAATCAACCGGCTCAGCCCTCCGTTTCACCAGAACGGCAAAACTAGGGCCCCATTCGGAGATCTTCCAACATACAGGTCCAGTGACTGGCGCGAAATGGCATTACGTTAGACTAGATTTAACCCTCCATTTGGCCGTGACGAAACTAGGGTCCTAGTCCTGACAAACGCCCCCATCTCGTCAATATCTAATGCCCGGGGGGCGGAGCTATGGTAAACACGTGAATTCTACCAGAATAGTTATTGGCTATTTGAGGATACCTCTTTTCCAAGTGACTACCAAGCAGTCTCCACAGTCCACCCCCCTAGAGGTAGAAAGTGTGATAAGGATTACGCCATATCATGGCACGTGGTGAGAACCCCTCCGAAGAGATGAACTCACCAGCTTCTAGTTTGGGCCCCGATTCGAAAGCCAGAACCGTCTGACTGGTAGCAGCGAAGCACTATCCAAACCCTACTGGCTCAGCAGGTCAGTACCCGAGTTGGTTTGAGACGCAACTCACCCGCCGGAGGGAATTCTTATCCATCCACCCGAACACAGTCTCATGAACTAAGATAAACTCAAGATTGACGACTTCAATTGATCCTCGTACGAGCACCGTCTAGCGGCCTGTACATCCTGACTCACTGAACCCATGTGAGGTCATTTGATTGATCCTGGCGTCAAGCACTAATGGCGGAGCCATTTCGTCGAGATCCACAAACCCTAAATCGTTACGCATAGATCCAGGGGCCAGGACAGGCCGGTCGAACCGTCAAGTCCCGTTAAACCCCGAGTCGTTTCATGAGAATATCCCGAACATGGGGTTCTGCGAACAGATAAATGAAATACCCCCCTAGTCCAGCATGCGGACTTTCAACCACTGCCCCCTCGAGTCCAACACCAATGGGGTGGCCAGGTGGTACAAGTAACACCTGTGGGCAAACCACCCCCCCCCCCCCCCCCCCGAGGTAACGCAGTATGCTACATAACGCACTCGGCCATTACACAGAATCCGGAGATTCATACTGCGATAGGGTAGAGTACGCCAGTTTTAAGGGAGAAGCCCTGTGCTGCGACAGACTCCCTTGTCACTGAGTTAATCAACCGGCTCAGCCCTCCATTTCACCTGAGTAAAACTAGGGCCCTAGTACCTACTGTTTTCTTCCTTGAAAGTTTCTCTGCAAGATTCCAATGGATGTAGGTTAAACATAAGACGAAATATCCTTTTTTGTGCGATGAACACTCTTTTTCTTTCAGTTGCATTACCGTATACTATCTATTATATTGTAACTTATTCTTGAATAAATCAACGCATATTAGGAGCTTGTTTAATGTTTCTTTCGAATTCAATATAGCATTGTAACCGCTATTCAATTTTTTGCATATTTCCTTTATATATTCCACCCAATCGAGGTAACTATCTAAAGGTACCCCTAGGATTTTTACCGTTTCTTCTGGTATTAAAACATGTTCACTATTTATCTCTACTGTGAAATTTTTATTTTTGGGAATAAAGCTCTTACGAAAGTTAAGACAAACTGTTGTGGTCTGATTTAATAAAAGATAGGCGTGGTGCGCAAGTCTGCCTATGGCGCCAGTGACCTTGTTCCACGTCGGAACGTCGGTTGTCGAAACGCTCTTACTCTGCTCTACTAAAACCGGGCGAGGACGATGAGCTCGGCACTAAGAAAGCAGTAGCGTCCTCTATATACTACACCGGAAGCTGCAGCAGTGCAGAGCAGAATTCTGGGTGAGGAAGGTCGCTACACACCCCCTCTCCAGTGAGCGTCGATGAGGTCACGGAAATGGACGTTAGGATTTTGGCAGGGACCAGTTCGCCGCTGGGCTGGACGCGATGCCATCTCCAGCGAGGTACCTCGGAATATTGGATAGGATAGTCGGGGTCACCAATGAAGCTCTGAGGGACGTGGGTATTATGAGGGAGCTTCTACCTCTTAATTTGGAGGCAGTGTTTCGTTCCGAACTTGCGTAGTTGAACTCATCAGATAGGCGTGGTGCGTAAGTCTGTCTATGACGCCAGCGACCTTGTTCCATGTCGGAACGCTCCCACTTTGCTCTGCTTAAAGAAAGGGGGCGAGGAAGGTGGACTCAACATTCAGAAAGCAGTAGCGCAGAGAAGAATTCTGGGCGAGAAAGGTTGCTACAAGAGTATCTGTTGATCAAGGGATCACCAAATCTTTATGAAACCCAGCATTAATGTATATTTTCTTATGAAATAGGTATTTTCCTAGAATTTTCCTGAGAAACACACTTCCGAATTATCTATCAATTAATTATCGGTATACTTTATAGACCAATATGAATGTATCGATTGAATAATAAGCTGAACCTCTCAATTATCGTTCACAATTCGATTCAATGCAGGACATTTATTGGGTCACTTCATGGTAGGAGGTAATTCTGCGATCCAATACTCCTTGAGGACAAATGATATTCAATTCCCTTTATCGATTTTTGAATTAATGAGATCGACTGGAATAGAATCCATTTCTAGAAACAGTTATACCATTTCCGTTCTTTTTATCATCATACTTGGAAACAATAGAAGGAAATATGAGGAAGAACATGGAAGAAGCATCCGTATTATGAAAAGAAAGCGTTCCAACGAACTGAAATGGAGCGTCAGTTTATTATTGATGACTGATGAACAAATTTATTGGAAATAAAATTTGTGGTTTTCTCTCTGATGATTGCTCCATCACTAATAAAGTTCTCGAGGTCTCAATTTATTGGAGATAAAATTCATCTTAAGTTAAATTCATTGGTAGCCAAACAGTGTTTGTAGCCAAACGTGTTATCCATTTCGTGGCCCGGATTACACAGCCCTGTTTCAATGACATATGTCGAACAGAACTGTGATCCGAGCCTAAAATGTTTAGTTGAAGGTTAACCATTCAATAATATGGATCGTTTATCTACTGCTGAAGGTGTGAAAATTGTGAGAACACACTAAAAAACCAATGATTCTGTAATAAGTACGTTTCGTGCATTACTCGCAGATTATGGTCGACATAATTGTCCATCTGAGCGTACAATTGGTAACACAGTGAAAAAATTCGAAGAGGCTAGATCTATTACTGATGTCTTAAGGCCCATACATCATTGAAATGCACGCTCGACCGAAAATATTTCTACTGTAAGTGAAAGTGTTGAAGAAGATTCAAATTCATCCATTCATCGGCGCGTACAACATTTGGGCATCTCTTACGGCACGCTGTGGCGTATTCTGCGTTTGGATTTGCAGCTCCATCCTTATAAGATTCAGTTGACACCAGAACTAAAGCCAGCTGACCGTAGAACGCGTAGAACATATGTGCTTGAACAACAATGTTTTGTTGTCGATTTTTTGCATCGAATTTTCTTCAGCGAAGAAGCACATTTTCGGCTATGTAAACAAGCAAAATTGTTGCATGTGGGGCAATAAAAATTCTCATGTAACTGCTGAGAGATACCTCCACAAAAAGTCATTGTTTGGTGTGCAATTTGGTCTGGTGGAGTGATTGGCACGTACTTCTTTGAAAACGAAGACGGTGTCACTCAAACCGTCAATTCTCATCGCTATAGCCAAATAATTACCGATTTTTTTTGGCCTGAAATTAATGATATGGAATCGGAAGAGATGTGGTTCCAGAAAAATGGCGCAACAAGTCACACAACACGACCCGTTTTGGCTTTATTGCGAGAAAAATTCCCAGGACGCCTAATTTCTCGTTTCGGCGATGTGAATTGGCCACCAACATCTTGTGATTTATCGCCTTTGGATTTTTTTGTGGAGTTATGCGAAGGATCGTGTTCATGCCGATAATCCTTCTATTGATGATCTGAAAACCAACATCCGACAAGTTTTCAGTGAGATATTGTCCGAAATGTGCCGGAAGTCATCGAAAATTACCTCACAAGGATCGAGTCCTGTAAAGGATAAGCCTGTATTTTCTCGCTTTCATCGGACCTCGGACCCAGGCTTACTTGAACAGAAGAATCTCTGAATATGGTGTAGATAACTAGCAGCAGCTAAAAAAGCTTCTGAGGGATCTTCACAGAAGATTTTAAAATTTGCATTTAAATAGTTCGTCTAGAAAGTATCCGGAAAGAACAAAACACAATTGTAATTATTCAGTATATATTTTTAATATTTGAATTAGAAAATTATAACAAAATATTCATCTTATTTACTCATACAATCTCCATTTGACCGTAAACATTTGACTAAACGTCGAGATACACCCGAAACTAGATCACCTCCATAATATTCGATGATGGTAGTCTAGGACTGTAAAACTGACTGAATTAAATTATCTTTATTTCGTGGCGCTGCTCGTTCAAGTTCAATCTTCATTAGTCTCCATATGTTTTCATTGGGACTAAGATCTGGTGAAGCTGCTGGCCATGAAATGGTCACTTAGTGTTCTTACATCCAACTTTGATTATTGGTCGAAAGGTATGGCATCTTGCATTATCCTGCTGAAAACGCCACCCCTCTGGATATAAAGGATGCGCCGTTTCAAGGAGAAAATCGTTTAGAATGCCGCAATACTTTTCACTATTAATGGTTCCATCAACTATACAGGGAGGCGTTGTACCACGCTGAGATATTGCTCCCCAAACCATTATTTTGGTGAGAAATTTGGAAACTCAAGCGGTAACATGTTGTTTTGATAGGATTTTCAAGTGATATCTACCAAGTTGGAAACAACTTTCATCAGATATATAGACATTATTAAAATTATCTTCTCGAAAATGTTGACAAAATTCTATCCTTCGTTCCTTTTCAGTGACAAATGGACGGTTTCTGGACGTATCTTCATATTTCGGTGATTTCCAAATCTGTTAACCAATTTGCGAAACCCCTTGCGCGGATTGTATCGTCCTAAGGCCAATAAAGCGTTTAAATCGTTTCCTTTAATCTTTCGCGCTCTTCCTGAAACTGGTCTATGCCTCATATTCCTGCCATTTTTTATCCTCTTCATTATCTCATATGCAGCATTTTTTCCCAGTTCAGTCAATTGCGCTAAGTTTTTAACGTTTCGAAAACCTTTTCATATAAATATTCTACCTGTTTTTTTTCTAGTTGTGACATTAATTCATAAATTGTATAGTGTTGGCATTTAACTTTGTCCATAACCGACTATCTGCACAATCTTTTTTATACATTAGTTTTGTCTTAGAATGTTATAAAAAAAAAGTATATTAAAATTATGAAAAATAATGAATTCCGAATACTTCATGGACGATCTACATATATAGTAGACTCGCGTTAGTATGAACCCAAAAGAATTTTGCTTGTTCATATTTTCATACTAGTGGAAGGTGTGTAAAGGACATGAAATAAATGTTTATAGGATTAAAAGTATTATATGAAACCAACCCTTTCGATGTTAAACTTTAATTAAAAAGAAATACAAATTTGTCATTTGAAATAAGAAGTTATTTCTGTTAGAACTTTAGCATTTTTTGTATTTTTGTAGATACAGGGATTATAGAAATTTTTTAATGCTCTTGGAGATGTTGCTTTGCCAATAATCAACGGCGTGAATTTGCACAACCCAACCGCTGCTTTGATATTTTGAGACCGGGTGGAGTTTTTTCAGAACTAATTAAAAACATAGGTTTTATCAGGCATAATTTTCCAGTACAATCCAGTCTCATCAGCATTGTATATCTGGTAGTGAGTGAGCTCAAATTTCTCTATTAATTGAACCAATTCAATTTTGAATTGGCTGAAATTATGCACCTCTGATGATAGTTTTTCTCCACAAATTTTCAAAAATCTAAGACCATAACGAAACTTTGAACATTTGGAGCCATTCATCACTCGCGATAAATTTTTCATTTCCACTTCTCAAGGTTTCATGAGCTTTATGCTTCATAATGTCTCCTGTTATAGGTTAATTTAATCAACCATCTGTTTAAGACTTCCTCCATTTTCGAAAATTCATCTTCCCTCAAAGTGCCTTTTGTTAATTTTATTTTTCATTTATACTCCTCTTGAACTCAATATCTTCTTACTCTGAACACTTTCTAATGAGTCAAGACCTTCTGATTTGGATGCAGAACACCCAACGAGTCATCACTGTTTGAATGTGAACTAGCCCTTTTTCTGTTGTGTTGAATATTAAGTAGAAAAGGTAACTTAAAGAATTGAAAAGCCAACAGGGAAACTGATTCCCTTTTGTATCATTTAGCTTTAAAACCTCAAAAGGGGGTCCTTTATTGAAATAAATAAACAAAATATTGAGCAACTTCCCAAATGTTCACAAACAAACGAAAGATTAATTGTACGCACGGAAATCCTGTTAGAGAGGACAAAAACAACTAACTTTAAATTCTTTTTTTCACGTCAAGGTCTGGAACATATTGTTGATTATTCAGTAAATTGCTTTCTTAAATTATGCAGCCATTCTAGAAAAGGCGTGCCTAGAATTAAGATTTGTGGAATATAATGAGCACAAATAGCAATCAAATGATGGAAATTTCAAGGTTGATTATCATTTTTCCCTAAATATTAGTAAATTATATGAACCAATTGTGAAAATATAATCTGTAAATCACTTGGCTTACTTCGTAACTGATTGGTTGCAACTTTATTAATAATTAACTGCCAAATGTGGTGTCAGACTGAGTTGAGAAATTGTTAGTCACCCTAATTCATTCACTTAAATCTTTATCGGGCAATCCAATTTTAATTTCATCGAAAACATTACTTCTTAACCAAACATGTTATATGGGTCGTTTTATTTTCTTTTTTTCAATTTTTCTTTTATTCTGTAAATTAGAGAGTATTACTCCTGTTGTTTTTTAGAGAATTCTTGTTGTCAAATGGAAATCCTATATATAAATTTTCGAGTCAATCTGTATGTGAGTCAATACTTGATAGAAGTAAACTTTAAATTCAGAATTATATATTGTAACTTCTACAATATACATGGGGCGACAAGAAAAACTTCGGACAAATTTGACTGTGTTCTGGAACAAAAGTATTTTAGCGCAGCCAAATAATTTTGATTCTATTAGATACTCTACACTTTCTCGTACTAATATGTGAATTTTTAGTTTGATATTTCTTTATTTTGCAGAGTGTCAGAATGTCAAACAGACGTAGTGCAATTTTGGAGCTCTTCGTTTGCTCAATGTGCCTCGGCAAAGCGTGTCCGATGCAATTTGCCGTTTCAAGCAACTTGCCCATGATGGTCGTCGTCCAGGAAGTGGAAGAAAATGCACTGCTAATATGCCTAGCAATCGAAACATCGTCAAGAAGCGATTCAATCGAAATCCGAGAGTCTCCATGAGGAAAATAGCCCGTTCGTCAAATGTCCAAAAAGTAGCTCAACTTCAAGCCATACAAACTCCAGAAAGTTCAATTCCTCACGGATGAAAACAAGCGCGTAGGACTCCAAAGGTGCCGCCAGCAATGGGAGCGCATTCTCTTCACAGACGAGAAGCTTTTTAGCGTAGAACAATTCTACAACCACCAGATCGACAGAGTCTGATCCGCAGATGCTCCCGGCCATCGTCGAACATCGTCAAAATCCGCAATCCTGGGATGGAATTTGCGCCAGCGGTAAAACACCCTTAGTTTCCGTGTATCAAGGGATCAAAATCAATCAAGAAGTCTACCGCTGCGACATTCTCGAGGCCGTAGTACTTCCGTGGCCCCAGCAGCACTTCGGCGACATGCATTGGACCTATCAACAGGACTCCGCTCCGGCTCAAAAAATCAAAATGACGCAAGAATGATGTAAGACCCATTTTTCATCACATCAGCAGAATGGCTGTTCTACTCGTCGGATCGTTTGGAGCCCAGGACGTGTGCTTAACACCACTAAAATTTGGAGTCTCTGAAGCAATCCCTGCGCCGGTAATGGGACCGATTAACGCCCGACGAGCTGCGGCCCATTGCCTAAAATTTCAAGAAGCGTCTTGAAACAGCATTTAATTGATTCAATACCTGCATAACATGGACAGAAGAAAACGGAGTATCTGCTAAAGATATTATAATTCTTCGAAACTTGAGAGAAAATCTTTTCGAACAAACACTACAAGCAGCGCCAACACAGAACTTAATCAGGGTTTATTTTAAAACTATGTAATTAAATATTTGTGAGATATGTTACTATCTAAAAAAATTTTTAGAACATTAATACATTTATTATATTATCTTTGCGAATTTCTTTATTTCATTTTCCATGAATTTTGTCTATATAATCCAATAATCCGGTACCCTCTGGTTTTTAATAGTGCCAGATTAGTGAGATTCTACTGTACTTCGAAACTGCAGTAATAAAAATGTGTAAACTTTTTAATTTTATGGTTGTAAAACATACTTATTTTTAAAAACTTGTTCCGTTTTATTAGAGACGGCCCTGTCTACGTTCGATATAATTAATTCTCTTTGTTCCGTCTCATTAGAGACGGCCCTGTCTACTTTCGACTTAATTCATTCTTTCTTATTGATACTTAGATCTTTCCTGCTGATATTTCGATCTAGAGGTTTCTCAGCTGTGCCAGACGAACTGTTCAGTTTTATTCGACATTTCAGCTTATTTGTTTCTAATGATTATATGTGGCCTTAGAAAACATGGAAAGTCTTTTAGAGCATTTTGATATATTTATGCCTGTTAATTTCGACGTCGCAGCATTCAGAATTGTGAACTGATTCTATCCTTATTCTATCAGCATTGATCTCATTATTTTTCTATAACCAATAGAAGGTTTATTCCATTCATTCAGTCTACCTACAAATGGACCTTCCAATCAATTTCGTTAATTTCCCTCTTTTTGTTAGAAGGGATGCATCGAGCCCCTCTAACGTTCAGTCTTTGAGCAGACTATAAAATCATGAATATTCGAGTAGTCAAACTTGTGACCCTTGCTACATTAATAAGCACTGCCTTCGGATAGTCAAACTCGTCGCTTGTGACATTTCGGTCCAAGATATTGCGGTTATTATTATTAATATATAGTCTGTCTAGAAAGTATCCACAATTATTTATATATTTTTGTAACATTCTAAGACAAAAGTAATGTATAAAACATGTTGTGTGGATAGTCGGCTATGGCCAAAGTTGAATGGCAACACTATTTGTCAGATATTTTTGTTTGTCAACAGGTATAATTATGAAATAATGTCGCAACTAGAAAAAAAAGAAGGAATATCTGTATAGAAAAGGTTTTCGAACCTTTAAAAAATTAGTGCAATTGACTGAACTGGGAAAAAGTGGTGTATATGAGACAATAAAGAGTATAAAAATTGCATGGATATGAGGGATAGTCCAGTTTTAGGAAGACCGCGTTAGATTAAGCGAACATGATAAAGCGCTTTATTGGTCTTAGCACGACTCAATCCACGTCTCGGGTTTCGCGAATTGGCTAAAAGATTTGGGAATCAACGAAATATAGAAGTATGTCCAGAAAACGTCCGTATGTCACTGAAAAGACAAGGATACATATCAAGGAAACAAAAAAAAAACCTTTAATGACACCTTTACAAAAGCAACGAAGGATAGAATTTTGTCAACGTTTTCAAGAAGAAAATTATAATAATGATGAAAGTTGTTTCCATTTTGGTGGATATCACTTAAAAATCCTATCAAAACAACCTGTTGCCGTTCAAATTTCCAAATTTTCCACCAAAATAATGGTTCAAGGAGAAATATCTCAGCATGGTGCTACTACGCCTCTCTCTATAGTTGACGGTTCCATTAATAGTGAAAAGCATTGTGACATTCTAAACGATTTTCTCCTTGAAATGGCGCATGCTTTATATCCAGAGGTGTGGCGTTTTCAGCAGAATAATGCAAGATGCCCTACTACTGCCTATACTCAAACTTGGATGAAAGAACACCAAGGGACAACCATTTCATGGCCAGCAGCTTCACCAGATCTTAGTCCCATTGAAAACATATGGGGACTAAAGAAGATTGAAGTTGAACGACCAGCGCCACGAAATTAAGATGTTTTAATTCAGTCAGTTTTACAGTCCTAGACTACCATCATCGAATATTATGGAGGTCTTCTGGTTTCGGGTGTATCTGGAGGTTGAGTCAAATGTTTACGGTCAAATGGAGGTTGTATAAGTAAAAAAGTTTAATATTTTATTAAAATTTTCCAATTCAAAAGTTAAAAATATTTACTAAATAATTACAATTGAGCTTGTTTTTTCCGGATACTTTCTAGACGGACTATAATAATCATTTGTTTTTAGTGTAATAATCGTACTTTCTGACTTGGTTTATATACAGTATTCTGGAATTATAGTTCGTTGTTATTATAGAGAATTACGAGGTTTTTACTTAGTCTTATCATCTTCGTTGGTTTATCTTATTAGATAAACAAAGATAGTTCATCATCGAGATAACTACATACAAGTGCCCTTGAAGTAAACCTCTTCGCCACACTAAGTCAAAAAACAGTCCAGTAAACCCATCGAAATTAATTATTGCGATTAATTAATTTGCAATTGCCTGTTATCTCAAAATACTGAAATAATAGGCAAAATACTGCAGTAAATTAACCGTGGTACAAAACACTTGTCTTAGTTTTATTATTCACTATATTGTCTCAGTCAAATTAATTCTATGAACTGAATTGAAGTTGATATCGAAAGAATAAAATTTTGGCATATCCTTTCGTAGCGGATATCCGTCAGCGTAAATAGTACGACAAATTAAGGCACTGAGTTACAAATAAGTGTGGTAAATCAGCCTCCAATATCTGCTTTTCATCTTGGAAGTTACATAATCAACCAAACGATATCAATCAAATCGTGAGAACGCACCCAAATTGTAAAAATAGAAAAGGAAAGTTAGTGGACAGGAATAAGAAGCCAATGCCGGTTGAGACAATGATGATGTCATGCGAAAACCAGATCGGACTATGATTCATCGACGCCAAAGTTCTGCTTTTTCATGTCTTGAGGGCTATTCGTTCTTGCTCTTGACAGGTAGTTGATATCTTCGAGCAACTTAATTTGATACTCTTAATTATTACTGGGTATAGATTTACAGGTAACGGTAATGATCGTGTGAACAGTGGCAGGTCACGCTTAAGGCATATACATTTTGAATTTACTGATATTGTCCTAGATGGAAAAAGATTTATGCGAAGATCAGCAGATGTAAGGCGATTAGTGCCACGGTAGAAAATAAAAAAATTAATTGCCCTTTAACACTTTTCAGTCCACCAATTTATATGTTTTACTTAGTAAATAGGTACTTTCCAATCTGTCAGTTAATAATTACGTGCTTCTAGGAAATAGAGTGCTATCGTTTTGCCCATATTTCTGTAATTTTAGAATTTTGAGCACTAGCCCGATTCGAGACGAGAAGATGGAAATGGAGATCTTTTCGTAGGTTATTTCAATTCCCTGGGACATTGTTCTGGAATTATTTGATTTCTCACATTTTTTATATATTTTGGTTGTATGTATAATTAATCTATATTTTGCTTTTTCTTTATAGAACTAGTTTTTCAGAATATTATATTATGTTTAATGTCACATACAGGTTATAATACTCTATTATGTTGTAGCGAACAACTTCTTCGCTCCCCGTCCAGAAACCTGCCTTGCTCTATCGTAGTTTGACCGGCGTACCGATAGAGGACCCGACCAGTCATAAGAATCGTGACTAACCGTCCCCGCTAGGTTCAAATAGAGTAAGGCAATACGTTTGAAAGTCAGCGTTCCAAGCGGACGCATGGTCACCGGCTAACAGGCAGAGCCTGCGCATCAAGCCTGTCTGACGAGTTTCAGATGCGCATGCTCGGAAACGAAACGCCGTCTCCCTAACTGAGAGGTGGAAGCTCCCTCGCAACATCCGCATTCACCGAGAGCTTCAATGTATTGGGTGTTTTTTTAGAATGATAGAACTTTCGATAGGGATAACTGTGATTTGACAAAAGGTAGAAGCCATGTTGTTTGACATTTCTGTTCAATAAGCACTGACAAATTATCATGGAAAGACTCACTCCGCAACAACGTTTACAAATTGTTGAAATTTATTTTCAAAATCAGTGATCTATTCGCCAAACTTATAGAGCACTTCGTGAAATTTAGGGTTTACATAATCGTCCATCAGAGCAGCTAATTCGTCGAACTATCGATAGATTTCGGACAACTATTTTCTCTACTCGATGCAACAACAACATCAAGACAAAGAACTGTACGTACAGAAGAAAATATCGCTGCTGTGAGTCATAATGTTAATGATGATCCAGATTTGTCCATTCGTCGACGTTCACAACAAGTTGGACTCTGTGCATCCACCACATAGAAAATTTTGCGTAAAGATCTTGGTCTGCACCCATACAAGATCCAACTGGTTCAAGAACTAAAGCCACTTGACCATAAGAAGCGTCGTTTGTTTGCTGATTGGGCCCTAGAACAGCTTGAAGTTGATCCACTTTTTTATCGTAAAATTGTGTTTAGTGATGAAGCTCATTTCTGGTTGAACGGCTATGGAAACAAGCAAAATTGCCGTATATGGAGTGAAAACCATCCTCAAAAAGTTCTGCAGGTTCCATTGCATCCTGAAAAATGCACTGTATGGTGTGCTTTACACGCTGGAGGCATCATCGGTCCATATTTCTTTAAAAACGATGCTGGAGCTAATGTTACAGTGAATGGTGCTCATTACAGATCGATGATCAATGATTATTTGTTTCAAAATTTGAATGATATCGACCCAGAAGTGTTTTGGTTCCAACAAGATGGTGCTACAACCTCATGCCACTACCATAACAATTGATTTATTGAAAGAAAGATTTGGCGATAACATTATTTCGAGAAATTGTCAAATTAATTGGCCTCCAAGATCATGCCACATAACTCCACTGGATAATTTTCTTTGGGGTTATGTCAAGTCATTGGTTTATGCTGATGAACCAGAAACAATAGACGCTTTGGAAGCCAACAGAACTCGTGTTATTTATGAAATAAGGCCTGATTTACTCGAAAAGGTGGTCCAAAGTTGGTCTGGTCGAATACGGTTCCTCAGAGCTAGTCGTGATGGACATATGCCGGAAATTATTTTTAAAACAGAAATATAATAAAATTATCTTTCAAATAAAAAAAAAATTGGTTTCAATCCTAATTTAAATGTATTTTATTTCAATTTAAAGTTTCATTACTCTAAAAAAAAACACCTGATATCTCATTGATGTAGTCTGTTTATTCCTCAAATAATTATTATTATATATTAGTATTATTAGTATTATATGGTCTCAAGTAACTAGATTGGACTTACTGATGAAGAATATGAGATAAAAAGTATTGGGTTGTTCGAAGAGTAATTTCGTTCTTTAATACTTTTGTTTTCGGAATATGAAAGACAATTTTCGTATAATGAATAAATATTTCATTAAATGATATATATTACCGATTCTGATCCAACACCGTTTACCGACTTTCTGGTAGTAGCATGACTCCACGCTCATAAAATTTTTGTCTTTACTGGCAAAAATCTGATCCAGGTGGTTTTTGACCTCTTCATTTGGAGTAAGGGTTTTCCCGTCCAAAAAATTTTGCAATAACCGGAACAAATAACAATCCGGAAGCACCAGATCTGGAGAATATGGTGGGTGTGTCAGTGTAGCCCATTCAAGCTGTTGAAGCGTTTGGCGAGTGACCAAACTTATATGGGGTCCCGCATTATCTGGGTGGAACACTACACCTTTTCTGTTCATTAATTCTGGCTTTTTCTGTTGAAGTGCATCATTCAGTTTGGCCAGCTGAAGACAGTAGACCTCCGAATTAATTAAATCTCACCAAACAGACAGCAGCACCTTTTTTTGATGGATATTGGCTTTCGAAATGCTTTGAGCCGGTTAATCTTTTTTGCTTCATGATCTCTTGCGTTTGACATTGTTATATAAAGGGTGTTTTCCTTTTTTAAACTGACATTACTCACGTATGGCAGCCATTGTTTATTTGTGACATTGACAGTTGTATTTGTCAATGTCTACCATTTAATAATGGAAAGGTACACATTCCAACAACGTTTACAAATAATCCAAATATATTATGAAAAATCGCAATCTGTTACTATAACTTTACATGCTTTAACTACAATTTTTGGTCATTATAATCGTCCGGATAAAAGAACAGTTGAACGTTTAATGAAGAAAATTGAAACTAATATTACAATTCATGATGTTACAGTGTCAGTGAGACAAATAAATGCAATAAGTGAAGAGAATTTTGCTGCCGTACGTGAAAGTGTTCGTGAAGACCAAAATTGATCGATTTCTTCACAAGAACTCAGACGTCTTTGTGGCGAATTTTACGAAAAGACTTTGGTTTACATCCATACAAAATTGTTTTAACCCAAGAACTCAAACCAACAGATTATTCAAAGTGTCGTGTATTCAGTAATTGGCGCTTAGAAAACGTCGGAAATGATGCATATTCTCAGTTATTCTCAGTGATGAGGCTCATTTCTGGTTAAATGGTTATGTTAACAAGCAGAAGTTCCGTATCTGGAGAGGTGGTACACCTGAAGAATATCAAGAACTGCCATTACCTTCTGACAAACTTACTGTTTGGTTCGGATTTTATGCTGGAGGAGTCATTGGACCTCATTTTTTTTTCAACGAAGCTCATGATGCGGTAACTGTCAATGGAAATCGTAATCGTTCAATTTTTTCTTTTTTTTATGGCCCCAATTGGTTCGTATTATTTATAGAGCGTGTGATTTCAATAGGACGGTGCCATTTGTCATACTGTCAATGACACAATGACTTTATTGAAAACAAAATTCGGTGATTTCATTATTTCAAGAAACGGACCGATAAATTATTCCTATGATTTAATTCCATTGGAGTTCTTTCTTTGGGGTCACATTAAGTCATTGGTTTATAGCAATCCTCCAGCAAATTTAGACGATTTACAAAACAAAAGTGAACGAGTAATTGCTAACATACGACCTGATTTGTGTGAGGGAGTCATGGAAAATTGGCTTCAACGATTTCATTCCGGCCAGTGTTTCCGGGGTGGACATTTATATTATGTTTTGTTTCTTAACTAATGGTATCCATTGTACTTTACAATGAAATAATAATAATAATATTTAAATAAATAATATGTTTTATCTACAAAACAAAATGGGGTGTTGTTAATTAAAGACCCTTTACAACACATTTATCGTCCCCAGTAATGAACCTGCGTTTCAAAAATGGATCATTTCATGTACTAATTTATGTCAAATAAAGTTTATTATTATTATTATTATTATTATTATTGTTATTATTATTATTATTTTAATTTAGTTATTTTCGTGACGTTTGAGAAGGGAATCACAGACGTCAACGTGACGACACGTGAGAACATGGGGAACCCATATATCGAGCTTCGAGGTTAAACCTAGGTCTTTCAAGTGGTCATAAACAGTTGAATTCGATTAAATTAACCTGTCACTGATCCCACGTGTTGTTATTCGCCGATTTACATCAATAAATGCCTTTATCATGTGTTTATCAGCTTCTACCGGCCTTCCGGAACGTGGTGCATCTTCGACATCGAAATTTTGCGAACCAGTTCTGGCACTGGCGTAATGTCAACACATCTTCTCCATACACATCGGTCAATTTCTTTCTGGCTTGAACAGCATTTTTACCTTTTCTATAAGAGAGAGTGAAATATGATGAAAATGCTGCTTATTACCCTCCATATTCAAAAGGACACCAACCAAAACTACTGCGTAGAATTAACTGAACTTTTTCACACACAAGCCTTACTATATCAGCTCTCAAAACATATGATTAAGGAGCTTAAGTGTGAAGTTGGGTTGGAAAAGATACTACTATTCAATCCTCTGTCGGGAAAAAACTTTATAATTCTGTATGGCTGGTCCATCCGTAAACAATCTAACTTCTGGTCGCAAAAAGTTAGAGACTCAAAATTTTCAGGATAGGTTTTGGGCCTAAATATCGTGTTCGTCATTTAGTTCGTTTATGGACCAAATCGGTCAGTTGGTTCCAAAATAATTCTCATTTATTTAAATATTTTAATATTTACAGATATATTCTTTTAGTCTTCTACATATTTAATTTCAAAAAATTTTATTATTATAACTTCAGGAATTAAATTAATGTCATATAAGTACCACTTGTATCAAACGACATACAAAATAAACATTCATTAGAAGACATCCACATGATATGACAAAATCCAATAAATATAAATTGTTATCAAAAATCCTTTAAATTTAATATTTTGAGTAGACAAAATTTCCCTCATATGAAAA
The DNA here is from genome assembly GCA_034642435.1 of Megalocaria dilatata. Classification (NCBI taxonomy): domain Eukaryota; kingdom Metazoa; phylum Arthropoda; class Insecta; order Coleoptera; family Coccinellidae; genus Megalocaria; species Megalocaria dilatata. The sequence continues at coordinate 47,685,499 of CM067856.1, forward strand.
CAAATATCTTTCAAAAATGTTCAACATAAGCTTAAGAATTTCATCATAAAACTATGTTACTTAGAATATTCAATATTATTGGATATCTAACTAAGTTACTTTTTAGAAAATTCTCAAAATACATTCTGTCAAGCAAGTACCGGGAATTATCCATTTAAATCTGGCGGGGCAATGAGACAGGTAAAAAAATTTTTTCCTAGGTTGGTACCACTGTCCTTAATTACTATGCCAAGCTTGAGCGGGATCTGTCAACTAGTGTGTTTGCAACAGCTGATTAAGTCAGTCGATGTCAGAGTGCGTGCCGATTTTTACTATGGGTGATTACGTTGAGCAAAGAATTTGTTTAAAGTTTTGTGTTGCAAATGAATTTTCGTGTGCCGATGCATTGAAAATGTTGCAAAATGCCTTTGGTGATAATGCTCTATCGAAAACTCGTGCATATCAGTGGTACAGAGCCTTCAAGGACGATCGTGAAGTGGTCGCCCATCGACGGCTTCGATCGAAGATAACGTCGATAAAATTAAGGAAAGGGTGCTGGAAAACCGTCGTACCAGCTTGAGAGAGATAGTACATGATCTTCAGATATCCCACGAGTCCGCACGTACGATTTTGATTGATATTTTGGGCATGAGAAAGGTGGCCGCACGACTCGTACCGAAAGACCTGAATTTTCTTCAAAAACGTCACCGCAAACAGGTTGCTTCAGACATGCTGGATCGCTGTAATTCCGATTCTACATTCATGGAACGCATTATAACTGGTGATGAAACCTGGGTCTACGAGTACGATATGCAAACAAGCCAGCAATCATCGGAATGGGTGGCAAAAAATGAGCCGAAACCGAAAAAACTACGCCAAAGCCGCTCGAAAATGAAGGTGATGCTCATTGTTTTCTTCGATATCCGTGGCGTGGTGCACTACGAATTCGTTCCAGAGGGTCAGACGGTAAACAAGAAGTATTACCTAGCCGTTATGAAACGTTTGCGTGAGCGTATCCGTAAGAAGCGGCCAAATTTGTGGGCGAACAACTCATGGATTTTGCATGACGATAACGCGCCTTCTCACCGAGCTACGATTGTGACTGACTTTCTCGCCAAAAACTCAACAAACGTGCTTCAGCAACCACCGTATTCGCCAGATTTGGCTCCCAGCGACTTTTTCCTCTTCCCAAATTTAAAATTGCCCCTTCGTGGCACCCGTTTTGAGTCGATTGAAGCCATAAAACAAAATTCGGCGCGAGAGCTAAAGTCCATCCCGGAAAGCGCCTATAAAAAATGTCTCGATAATTGGAAGTGCCGTTGGCATAGATGTATTGCAGCAAATGGAGCCTATTTTGAAGGCGACCCAATAAATTTTGACGATTAAATGTAAAAATGTTGTTTTAATTGAAAATTCCCGGTACTTTCTTGACAGAGTAGTATGTAAAAATATTACTAAAAAACAAGTTTTAAGAGAGACTTTGCTTCATCAGTACTCAATCGTATTCAATAAAATATAACATCAATCAACAAAAAGTATTTACTCACCTTTAATCCAGAAAGCTTATTGGTAAATGAATACTGAGCATTCAAGATCAATGGCAAACTACAGAACTATTGGATGGAGTAGTCCGTTACTTTGTGATAGTTCATTTTAATGGAATGAAATAAGAAATTACTTTGTTTTCTATCACTTTTTATTATTACTGATATACAGTGACTCGAGTTTCGTAGTGTTTACTACATTCTCCAACTGAAATTTCATTCCACAGAACTATTTATTTCGAGCCACATTAGACTCCATTTAAATGTTCAGGATTCATTTACCAAGAAGCTTTCTGGATTAAAGGTAAGTAAATACTTTCTGTTGATTGATGTTATATTTTTTTGAATACGATTGAGTACTGACGAAGCAAAGTCTCTCTTAAAACTTGTTTTTTAGTAATGTTTTTATATATTTTGAGATTTTCTAAAAAGTAACTTAGTTAGATATCCAATAATATTGAAAATTCTAAGTAAGATAGTTTTATGATGAAATTCTTAAGATTATGTTAAACATTTTTGAAAGATATTTGTTTTCATTAGAGGGATGACCAGAAACAAAATTTTGTCTACTCAAAATATTAAATTTATAGGATTTTGTTAATAATTTATATTTATCGGATTTTGTTATATCATGTGGATGTCTTATAATGAATGTCAATTTTGTATGTCGTTTGATATAAGTGGTACTATATGACATTAATTTAATTTCTGAAGTTATAATAATTAATATAATTTTTTGAAATTAAATATATAGAAGACTAACAGAATATATCTGTAAATATTTAAATAATTTTATATACATATCAAGTATAAACCTCCATTTAGTTTATTTAATTCCCATTTAGATTTAACTTCTCGAAGTTTTGCACAAGTCTATAAATATGTATATAAAATCTTTGAAATACAATTTGTTATTTGGTTTGAAAATGTAGAAAAAACTACTAACCTGGAAAATGGAAAACGAAGTTATTTCTAGTTTTATTCCATTTTTAAAATGAACTATCACAAATTCATAGTTGAACCGCTATGCACAAACCAAGATAAAAAATACAATTTATTCTTCCAATATGGTACAAATACAAAAATTATCATTCTTCCTCCTTCTTCATTATTGAATAAAATTATTTTTCAAAATGTGTTTCCGCCCGGGATCGAACCGGGGACCTTGTGCGTGTGAAGCACACGTGATAACCACTACACTACGGAAACTACGTAAAGATCTTATATGACACTGAATTTGCGTAGACATTTATAATGGATCTTCTATTTTCATAATAACTACTTAATAATGAGATATTTAAAAGAATATATTACGAATAGTAAAATATCAATAACAAAAACCAAAAATTTAATCTTCACATAGATCCCCAAATCCCAAGGTTTTTAGAGATCCCTCATGCCCTATCGTTATTTTAGAACGCCATTTCCTTTATGACTAGGCAACCAATTATACCTTGTGCCTTCATTCTATATATTCAATCCATCCATGTGAATAAACATAACTAATTTTTACTATTCTCATTTTGTTATCGAAAGGATCTGAACGAAAAAAATTTAAGTTCTTAAAAAATATCTCTAAATCTGACAAACATGTAACCATATTCATCAAAATTCAAATGGAAACACTAAGCAGCTTGTGATAATATTTAATCCTCAAATATTCCAATAACCATTAAAAAAAATTGTTAAGCTCATTTTCTCTGATCTCGTGTAATGATATATATCCAGAAATTAAAGTTTCGAGGAGAAATCCCAAACTGTAGCATCTATCGCGGACATCCTCTGCAGTATAGTGATATCTGAAAATAGAGAGATTAAAAATCTTCTACGTCATCAACAGAATACATATTCATTCATCATGATAGAAAAAACATCCGATAAGTTACTTTTACCAAATGACAGCATTTTCTGAATGAAATACAGAAATGTTCAACTATCAAATTATTTTGTAAATCTAATTATTCAATTATTCAAATATTTTAATATTAGCCTTCCACATATTTAGTTTTAAAAAATTATATTCAATAATTATAACTTCAGGAATTAAATTAAATTAATGTCATATAAGTACCACTTATATCGAACGACATAAAGTAAACATTCATTATAAGACATCCAAATGATATAAAAAAATCCAATAAATAAAAATTGTTAACCAGCATTCATTTACCAGAAACTTTCTGAATTGTTAAAAGGTGAGAAAATATTTTTGGTAATATATTTTATATATTATTGAATATGAATATAATTGAGTACTGACGAAGCAAAGTCTCTCTTAAAACTTGTTTTTTTTTTAGTAATGTTTTTACTTATCTTGAGATTTTATAAAAAGTTACTTAGGTAGATATCCAATAATATTGAATATTCTAAGTAAGATAGTTTTATGATGAAATTCTTAAGATTATGTTAAACATGTTTGAAAGATATCTGTTTTCATAAGATTGATGAGCAGAAACAAAATTTTGTTTACTCAAAATATTTAATTTATACGATTTTGGTTAACAATTTTTATTTATTGGATTTTGTTACATTCTGTCAAGAAAGTACCGGGAATTATTGATTTAAATCTGGCGGGGCAATGAGGCAGGTAAACATTTTTACAGGTTGGTACCACTGTCCTTAATTACTATGCCAAGCTTGAGCGGGATCTGTCATTTAGTGTGTTTGCAACAGCTGATTAAGTCAGTCGATGTCAGAGTGCGTGCCGATTTTTACTATGGGTGATTACGTTGAGCAAAGAATTTGTTTAAAGTTTTGTGTTGCAAATGAATTTTCGTGTGCTGATGCATTGAAAATGTTGCAAAAGGCCTTTGGTGATAATGCTCTATCGAAAACTCGTGCATATCAGTGGTACAGAGCTTTCAAGGACGGTGGTGAAGTGGTCGCCCATCGACGGCTTCGATCGAAGATAACGTCGATAAAATTAAGGAAAGGGTGCTGGAAAACCGACGTACCAGCTTGAGAGAGATAGCACATGATCTTAAGATATCCCACGAGTCCGCATGTACGATTTTGATTGATATTTTGGGCATGAGAAAGGTGGCCGCACGACTCGTACCGAAAGACCTGAATTTTCTTCAAAAACGTCACCGCAAACAGGTTGCTTCAGACATGCTGGATCGCTGTAATTCCGATTCTACATTCATGGAACGCATTATAACTGGTGATGAAACCTGGGTCTACGAGTACGATATGCAAACAAGCCAGCAATCATCGGAATGGGTGGCAAAAAATGAGCCGAAACCGAAAAAACCACGCCAAAGCCGCTCGAAAATGAAGGTGATGCTCATTGTTTTCTTCGATATCAGTGGCGTGGTGCACTACGAATTCGTTCCAGAGGGTCAGACGGTAAACAAGGAGTATTACCTAGGCGTTATGAAACGTTTGCGTGAGCGTATCCGTAAGAAGCGGCCAAATTTGTGGGCGAACAACTCATGGATTTTGCATGACGATAACGCGCCTTCTCACCGAGCTACGATTGTGACTGACTTTCTCGCCAAAAACTCAACAAACGTGCTTCAGCAACCACCGTATTCGCCGGATTTGGCTCCCTGCGACTTTTTCCTCTTCCCAAAACTAAAATTGCCCCTTCGTGGCACCCGTTTTGAGTCGATTGAAGCCATAAAACAAAATTCGGCGCGAGAGCTAAAGTCCATCCCGGAAAGCGCCTATAAAAAATGTTTCGATAATTGGAAGTGCCGTTGGCATAGATGTATTGGAGCAAATGGAGCCTATTTTGAAGGCGACCCAATAAATTTTGACGATTAAATGTAAAAATGTTGTTTTAATTGAAAATTCCCGGTACTTTCTTGACAGAGTAGTATATCATTTGGATGTCTTATAATGAATGTTTATTTTATATGTCGTTTGATATAAGTGACATTATGATATTAATTTAATTTAATTCCTGAAGTTATAATTATTAAATATAATTTTTTGAAATTAATTATGTAGAAGGCTAATATTAAAATATTTAAATAATTTTATATACCTTCTATCAAGTATAAACCTCTATTTATTTTATCTAATTATACAGTATCAAATAGCTCAGTCACTGCAAAACCGCAAGAATCTAATAACTCTGTTATGAATTCAAATAAATGCGTTATAAATTTTAAGTTTCAATGATTAAATTTGGTTAAAAAAGTGTTCAAATAAAAACAGATTTTATTTCTGCCAATTCTTTATATCTAAAATAATAAAAAGGTAGTTTTTATTTGATAGCAGGCTTTTACAATATCTTAATTATCACAGATATTTTTTAATTTAATTTAATTTTTTAATTTTTCAAAAAAATTTTCTCAAAAACTTTTTAAAATTAAATTGAATAAATGTCTTACAAATCACAGTTTCAATTTAGTAGACATATACAATTAACATTACACATTACAAATTATCTGCATACCTCTTTCAAACTAGCCAAAGAATACTATAAACATTTGTAGTAGATAACATAATCTTCCAACAATAAGTGTCAGATTTGACAAATGAATGACATTTTTTAAAACAAATATTTTCTATGAGAGTTACCAATTTCTTACCTCCTCTGGATACATATTCTGTTAAAATTGGTTCCAACAGTTTTGCAGGAATACTCATGTTTAATCTTGGGTAGGTCATATTGACAGGCTCTGAAGTTCTTGCGTTGCATACGATAACTGCCATTAAATTTCCTCTTTCATTCAGTATAGCACCACCACTTGCCCCAGGATGAATGCTGCAAGTTGTCTTGAGCATATGTGAATGGACATGACTTATATATCCTTTTGTGACGGTTACACCAGCCTTTGTATCTTTCGAAAATATTGGGAAACCAGCAGCGTAAACTGGATCGCCTATTAAAAAACAGTAAAAAAAAGTTTTTGCCCGCAGGAGAGGAACTACTTGAAGGAAATAGAAAATAAGAAAAAAATCCCATTAACGCATTTTTTGTCATAGAAAGGGTTTTCAGATTTTTTGACGAATTTTCGGATTTTTTGACGAATTTCTCAAATCATAAGTGAAGTAACGTATTTTTTGGTGGAATCTAATTCTGACAGCACTACGCGTCAGAGGCAATGTTATCAATATTCATATAGGAAAGTTTACACCAAAAGACCATTGTTTGTGGGAGTTCTAAGACGTTAGCAAACGTTCACAAACATCTTGCACGCCAGAACGAGCAGTTGCGCTTGAGTACTCAATCTAAAACCGTGAAGCGCTGCCAGAAGAACAAATGCAGAGTTTGGGGAGTCTTCATTTTTGAAAGGAGGAAATTATACGCCACTGCTAGCTGACTTGAGCAAGCAATTGATATTTCCCTCCGCCAATTCAGTAGGTACTCCCATTTTGTTGACAATTTCTCCCCAAACAATCTACTACCCTGCCTTCTACATTGTACTACCCTACTATCAATCAACCCCCAACCCTCCTGTCGAATGACTTTGAACAACCGGTCTGCACGTCTACGTCGTTAGGGACTTAAAAACATTTTAAAACTGACCATTTCTGCAAAATCCACCCTAGAATTTAGTAGGGGAATTTACACGTGTTTACGCTAGAAATTATGCTAGATCTCTTGTTGCATATCTACTTGTTTATACAATTCCTTATTGTTATTTCTGTTATTTTCTGTGAAAAATGAGAATTTAGACTTGGTTCTCCGAAAAAATTCAAATACTGTAAGATTCTATTATATTTCAAACGAATCCAATTTCAACTTTAATCAAAACAATCCTATTATATCATATTCTGGTCCAATTTCCGATAGAGTTCTATATGATCCTGTTCAATCTTCTTATCTAAAAAAAGTTTTCAATGTGTTTCAAAGGATGAGTTGTTATGGATGAAAATAATTAAATATTCTGAAATTGTCTGCAAATGTTCTGTTGAGGGAATTATTCAACTCGATATTGAAAAGTGGAAATTGTCTTTCTTCAAGGAATCGAACCTAAATGTACAAAACTTTGATAAGTATCATCACTCTTATTGACAACATTGAAAATTTGGGAATACAGAATTCGATAAGAATTGCGTAATCTGAGAGGAATATAATAATAATTAAAAGAAAGAATGTTAAATGAAAGTGAGTATATATATATAAAAAAGAAATTTTTAGGAGTGTCTAAGCATCAAAAATTATTGATAAATAAGACCCAATATTTATATTCTATCCTGAAGCTTCTTCGGCCCACGTTCGGCCCCTGTTTTATACCAAAACTTATTTTACATTCACCAAAAGAGATTAACAGATTCATAAAAAGGTCAACAAATATATTTACCACATCGAAATACCTCCTTTGAATAAGAAATTGTTCGGCTATACTTCTCCAATGGTTCTGTAGACTTCAGAACAGCAATATCTATAGAATCTACAGGACAAAAATAAATAACATTACAAGGAATAACTCGGCCTCTTTGGTGAAGCATTGGCTGTTTAGATGAAGACTCCTGAAATAACGAAAATTATTTAAAGAAATAAATTTCTATGTAACATACTAAAACATGCGCATTGGTGATGAGAATGCCTTGTTGTTTGTCAATCAGTATTGCTGTGCCCCAAATAGTGCCATTATATATTTGAAATAGACTTGATTCTATTGTACCTGTAATAGTTATTTTGTATAATATAATTTAATTGACAATTCCTTAGCGAGGAAATATACGCACAAAAATATTTAGGGTTCTAGACGTTATTAGTCAACATCTAAATATTGAATTTCACATCGATTAATCCTGGAGTTTCGCAAATATTGGGGAAAATATGGAACATTTTCGAACGTATATAACTGCGACGCTATTAAACCAATTTTGATTCAGGCCTCACACCTTCACTGAAAGTTTCAAGGCTCTAGCTTTTTCCGTTCGAAAGTTAGCGTGTTTACGGCTGGAAAAATTACTTTTGATCTAGAGTTATTCATCAGTGAGTCCAACCTAGTCGTATAACACCATTTTTGGTTTAAAATTTGTAAATCACAGACATTTAGAAACGATAGACGTTGTTCCCCTAAACTAGAACGCAAAACTACCCACCTTTGTTCAACCTATCCATAAAAGCTTTTAGCCTTTAAATTCATTATCGTCATGTTTTTATACTCACTCAGAAATGCGATGTTTGAATTCACAACTGTTTGATTCATAATACAGCACGAACTTTGTTCTAAAAATTCTAAGAATAATGGTCGTAGATCTGCGATGACAGTAAAATTTAACGGCTCTCCCTTCCACCAATTTATACTAGAGATAACAATGCCAATGGCTACTTTGCTGAAATTAAACCATGAAATATCTTTAACCAAAACCAAGATACATAGAAGACCAGGTGTAGGACAATATTGCGTTTGTTCTAAAATATTCTTTCACTCTGTTAACGATGGCGTCTTTATTTCCTTATTATTCCAAGTTTTGTTTTTTATGCTCTCCAGATTTCGTGTATAATTTCTTTTACGTGTGGTATTTACGTCAGTTTCCCGTCTGTCGTCGTAGATATTTTATTGTCTCCTTGTTCTGTATTTCCTTTTCGCCTGTTTTTGGTATCGGCGGTATTATGTTTAGTCTCTAGAATATAAACTTTGTTTTCGTCTTGTTGTAGTTGTATTTTACCCCGCTTTCAACTTCCCAGCGCTTCCAGTCATTCCATACATATATTTATTTATGAACAGAAGAAACGCATCGTCTGCGAAAGCTAGGAAGGACCCCAGTCTTTCTGTGCATATTATGTCTATGCCTTGTCGTTGTGCCTTGTCTGTTCTTCTTTGGTCATTTGTCCAGTTCATGATCTTAAACCAACTCTGCATGAGCAAGACCAATAGAGTCGATTCAAAGCTCGATCTTTGCGGGTAGCCTTTGTTCGTTGGCCTCGTAACCGGTAATTTTCTTTTCTGTCAAGAAGTCGCCACAGTCTGCGGAGCGCTGCCGGTACCTGAACAATTTTCATCTCCATCCAGTGCCACCAGTAGTTAGTAATTCTTCTTGTTCTTGTTGATCTTCATTTGTCTTATATATTCATGGTCAGCATCTTTAGTCCAAGGATATTGTAATTATTACCATTATTTTTTAATCTGATACTCCTAGATCTCCTGTTAAGATTCCTCAGAAGCTTTAGTGTAGCTAATACAACGTAATCTACAAACCAGTGATTTGCAATGATTTGGGTACCGCCAAATCTGCCTCTAAGAGCCATAAGTCTCAATCAGTAATGTTGGCGCAACGTGATTTCTTTGGGACGTCCAGAGCTCCTCGTTCTGTAGCCTTCTTGTTTCCAGTCTCGTTCACACTGCTGTATAGTGCGTAATGATCTGCTGACTCTTCTCGAAACTTCTCTTACCGACAGACAGGCCTCTAGCAACCTACAACTCGACCCCTCTCAAAGTGACCAAGCTGGAAAACCTTCCGAATTCTGTTATGAATTTCAGTATATTTAGAAAAGGTTTGGCGACAAATTATAATTTAAATCTGACCTACACACTCGACTACTAGATGTTCTTTTATCAGTTAACGACTTTCCAGTCACCACAGGAACTTAGGACTTCAACCTGACATTTTAGTCACTTGTTTGTGATAAGATGCCTCGATATGTAAAAAATCATTAAATACGAATAAGCATCTACGACTGTACTGTTTTTTGTCATTAAGTACCCATAGGTACTTTACATATCGTATCTTTACATATAAAGAGTCCCAAGTGGTTCGAATTTTGGCTAAAAAACTTCTGCAAAAGTGCACACCTGTTCTTTTATGCATCTTGAGCAGAATATATTTTGAGTACCATAGAACACGGAACCACTTGATATAAGTAGTTTTAACTCACCTCGAATTTCCGACCATAAATACAGGACTCCCATCACTCCCTGGAGTTAAGGGCATGTCGCTAAATATTAGACAATTATCTCTACCTAAAATATTCGATACAATGCCTTGGCTGAAGTGATTCATGAACTGCTTATTTCCAAAAGCGGAAGTGACACATGTTAAGTCTTGCCCTTTAGAAAATATCGTTTTGGGCATTTCCTTAAACCATCTTTGTATATCTTCTTTTAATTCATTTTCTGCACCATAAATTTTTAACACGACGATTAAAGACATCAAATCCATATTGCGATTATTCACAAAATCGAATGACCAACTCTTAAATATCAAATCTACAGATACTTTTATATTGCTGGATTGAAAAAATGTTTCAAAATATGCTGTGCGTAATGAAATTCTGTTTGATTTCCCTTCCTTTGCATAAATAGAAATTGACACATCTTGATAAATTTCAGAATCGGTCCTTAGTAATCCATGTTTTTCAGTGACGAATTTTTCTAAATCCGAAGTTGTGAAGAATTGGGTTATTGCACTAAAAGTTGTGATAACGTATCTGCTGTTATACATGATACCTGAAGTTCCAAATACTGAATTGCTGTTGCAGTGTTTAAATTCTATTAAGACTGATTGAATGTTCATCTAAAAAATAATATTGCATGTTATTAATAAATAATATATATATATATATATATAAATATATATATATAATATATAAATAAGTAAATTGAATGAGTATGAAAAAAAAGTTTTGGCCCATGAGGGGATCGAACCCGCGACCTTCGCGTTATTAGCACGACGCTCTAACCAACTGAGCTAATGGGCCTGATATATGCATGAATGAAACTTTAATACTTGACGACTAGGAAGAGTATTTTAAATACATAAAATATTCTATTTAAATTTTTTTACATACCTCGTAGCACAAAGTAAATTAAGGAAAAAGTAACGAGTAGATTGAAAAATACAACAATCACTATAACAATGTTGGTAAAACCGTAATCTTATAAATACCATTTGACATACGTGGCGTTGCTGATAGCTGTCAAAACATTGTCAACAAACAGAAACAATGAAAATGTGAAGGAACTGTAACTTCCTCTAATAGATATAAATCATAATCGCATGCTGATCTTGCTAATCGTGGACATTTAATAATTCCTGAATAAATAGTAACCGAAACTTCCAAACCCAGATGGCTTTATTTCACTGATTTCGGAAATATAGAAGGAAATTCAAGGTATGGGAATGGTTGTCAATATACCAAGTTTTCCTCTACTGGCCTCAATCAAATTTTACTCTCATATACATCTATTTCCATATGGTTCCTCAAAGTTCATGATTTTGTTTTATGTGTTCCAATTTCAGATGGCCCACATGAAACAGCTTCGATTAGTTTTATGGAAGAACTCCCTTATCAGGAAACGACATTGGGTGTTAACTCTCTTCGAGATACTATTGCCTATTCTGTTATTTATATTAGTATCTTACAGTCGATCAAAAATAAGTGGTATAGCCAAACAAGAGATAATAGATCCAACTTATTCCGAACCCATTCACTTAAGCGAGAAGGGTGAAGTCTATTATACGGTTATAGATATATCCAGTACCTTATTTTTTTATGCTCCTTCCAACAACTTTACCGATGAACTTATAACGAGGTTACAACAAAAATTACAAGTTCATTCAAATGGTAATGTCTGTTTTATTTACGTTTGAAACTATTACAAAATTAAAACAAGTTGTAGAAATTATTATGTTTTGCTACCAATAAATTAATATTTTACACATTAGATTGTGATTCGAGTTTCGAGTTATCTGAAGATGAGATAGTTAATTCCTGAAATTTTAATCGGTAGTAAAGCATGCTAATTTCTACAACTTGTTTTAATTATGATGCAATTACCAAATAGTAACGGCTGAAACCATTCAGTATATTACAAAATTGTTTTTTTTTTTCAGAAATACGTAATTTTTCATCTAAGGAAGATTTATTAAAGGAATTCAATAAAGTCAATCAATCTCTCATTGCCATGATTTTCAATTTAAATGATACAAAAAAACTTGACTATGATATTCGATTCTATGACCAACAAGTTAGAGGAGAAACTAATGATTTATATTTATCTGAACTTCAATATTCTAATTATGGTAAACCATATTTGGAAATAGTATAAGAAGTTTTCAATTTATAGATTTATTTAATTTTAGGTCTTAATAACTATTTCCAAAGTGGATTCATGACCATCCAAACTACACTAGATCTGGCTTATATTGAAATGATGAAGAATTCTGAAATTCCAATTTATTTAACAATGCAAGAATTTCCATATCCTCCTTATAAAAGTGATGCAGGGCTAATACATATATTTATGCCTTTCTTGTCACATATTACAATTTTCAGTTTTATATTCTTATGTCCTGCCTTGATAATGAGGATCATTGAAGAAAAGTCTACTGGAACTAGGGTATTTTTTTCTTAGATTGTTCACAATACTAAACATTGTTGAAAGTGAAAATATTTTTAGTTGTAGAAGTTTGTTGAAGGAGGCAAGAGACTTATTACCGCTTTGTAGCCCACTCTAGATTTTTTGATATAAATTCAATATTATTTTGCACATTTCAATAGCTCCACATTTTCTTTCCTTAATAATAAAAAGAAATTTTTCATCTTATTGGTCTACATGCTGTTCATAGGAATTAGTAGATGTCAACATTAAACCCATTGCCATAAATCATTAAAGAGTTTTTTATAATTTTCTAACATAAAGACACATAATTTTATTCCATAAATGGTTTCCACACTATATAAATTATGATTTAATCAAAATTTATTTGTAGCTATGGTTAACAGAATGGCAAAGAAATTCAGTGCAACTTGCATCTGTGTGATAGTTCAGACAGTTTTCGAACTGTTACATTGATGCAAATTGCACTGATCCCGATTCCAAGAACTTTCAGTTACCAGAAATCATGAAATTGAAAGCAATTGCATATAAATGTATTACTACATGAATTGTAGCTCTACTTTGAGGTGATTCAAGCTTACCCATTCTTTTTGAGACACCTGTATAACAGAATATTTCTTCATAATTTTCACTAAGTTTAAGACGTTTGATTGAATTAAATATATATGCACCTATTGAAGATGAATAACAATATGAAAATTTGATAACATAGTTCTAATGTCCTGATCGGTATGATCAGAAGAGAAAAGTGAATAATTATATCATAAACGACATTAAGACACTTTTTTACAATGTACCCCCAATCTATTTTCAACTCTCTTTTATTATCTATATGTTTGTATCTATCTTATAGACTCTTTCAATGAAATTTTCACCAACAAGGATACTTTCAACTAAATTGAAAATTTTCAAACATTCATAATTTTTTTATTTATTTGATAATAGAAATAGTTTCCAACTGTACAAACAATATCAATGTACAAGAGTCCAATAGTTCCTGTGAAACCTTAGTTTATTTTTATGATTTTACTATAATATTAACTAGAAAATATCATCAAATATAAATTTATTCCTAAAAATATCAAATAAAATAAATATCAAAGTCTTTGTTAATAAAAAAGGTTATATGAAGATCTCTGTTAATTTGAAATTGATGATCTGAGCCTTTGTCATGAAAAGATTACTTACATTTTTTTGTTCTACATATTAAGTTTGTTTTTTTTACTTTTACCTACATTATTTTGTGAAATATCGAAATATAAAGATCAATTATAATTTCAGGAATTACTTAAAATGGTGGGCCTAAAATCCTGGATGCTGTGGTTTGGATGGTTTCTACATGCTTTCGTTCCCAATTTTGTGTCTGTTATATTGATTGTGATCTTGATGAAGGTACCTATGTGGGGAATAGACACTCCACCAATAGAATACTGTAACACTGCAGTATTCTTCATATTCTTATTCCTTTATCTTATAGCTTCAATAACGTTTTGTTTTGCAGTATCTTCTGTATTTAATAGACGTAAGTAATTCATTCTGCAATCTGAATGACAGTTCATTTACAAAAATTTGTTTTATCTAAATATCTTGGAACATACAACTAATAATATCCTTTTTTTTGTTCTAATTTTTTTGAATAATTGTTTTACCCATCTTAGGTATGGTTTACCATTTTGAAAATTCTTTTTACCATTGCAATATTCCATATTCTCCTTACTTGGTTGTACATGTCTTGACCTCCTTTAAACTGTATTGCCAAATATTTTAATGTTCTTGGTGATAATGCAGACTATCCTATAGTAATGTACAGGTTTCGAATACACAATTATGGAGGAAAATTCAATTCTGCGAAACTTCAAACACAAAGCGTTTTTTATAAAATTGTTATGAATTTTTATAGTAACCTATGATTCTCGACCTGAATGAAATAGACTTTCAGTATGGATTATAATAAGGAGCATGAGCTATAGTAACAGAAAGTTCTTCAAATTGTGACAGTGCAACTTTCATCTGTGTTAGAGTACAAAGCTCAGATCAACCTTGATAGGTTTTGTCAGGACATAATCATGTTTTGAAGCTTATTGACTTCATGGTACCAGCTCTAATGCAGTTCATTGCTTGATTTGCTTGGTGCAATATTATGTGATGTGTATTCATGTGAATTAGGTGGCGCTAGCATTTGATAAAACTTTAGCATTCTTATGTGGGGTGAATGTAAGTCCATGTTTGTATTGTGGGAGCATTAGGGCTGGCACTGACGATGAAGCCAACAAGCTTCAAAACATGATCACGTTTGCTATTATATCCCGACGATAAACCAAACCTATTCAGATGGGTTTGAGTTGCACTGTCCACAGATGCAAGTTGCGCTGTTCCGATTCGAAAAACTTCCTGATACTTAACTCATACTTTTCATTATATTTGAAAAATCGTTACTTCATCTAGTTCAGTATGAATTAAAGGGAAAATATAAATAATGTTATCATTTTTTGAAGAAAAAACGTAATATATGATTGATTTAACTAAATTTTTTTTTTGTATTTTAGATATTTCTTGAATTTGAATTTTTTTTTTTATTTAAATACTGTATACAACTCTATTCAGACTAAGGCAGTTTATTCTACGACTTTATAGTCAGGTAAATAAATTTATGAATAATTCACAATTTTCAGCATTCTTTGGTGTTGTTGTGGGCATTGTCTCCTGGATACTAAGTTATACAGTCCCAGAAAATTTGGTAACGAACGGTGAAATATACAAAGGAATAAAACTGTTACTGGCACTTTTTCCAAACATGTGTCTTAGTTACGGTTATAAAACTATGACTGTCTATGAAGCAAGAGGTGAGTGATTTTTAATTCATGTTAATA
Organism: Megalocaria dilatata; assembly: GCA_034642435.1. Taxonomy (NCBI): domain Eukaryota; kingdom Metazoa; phylum Arthropoda; class Insecta; order Coleoptera; family Coccinellidae; genus Megalocaria; species Megalocaria dilatata. Next base: position 47,701,144 of record CM067856.1, read on the forward strand.
GATGCACTTTTTACATATGGGGCATGCAGATGTTCTTAAAGATGAGTTTTTGTGCGCTAGTTCCGAGGAAACAGCGTGCTATCGTTTCGCCCAAATGTCTGAAATTTGCGTATTTTGAGCCCAAAATGGTCTTAAAAAGACTAGGTTGGAGTCACTGATGAAGAATCCGAGATCGAAAGTAATTGTGTCCAGCCGGCCGACCGTAAACACACTAACTTTCGAAAGAAAAGAGCTAGAACCTTCAGGGAAGATTTGGGGTAATGGTTAATGGGCAGAATGGAATGGAAATTTTTCATATTTTCCCCAATATTTTATAAACTACAGATTTGATCGATATGAAATTCAGCATTTAGAAGCAGAATAATAATGTGCACCTTCGTGCAAAATTTGGTGAGGATCATATATTTAGAATACCAAAAAAATATATATTTTGTAGGGATCGTGGAGGAAATGAACTAGTGCGCAAAAGCTCCTAACTTCATGTCAGTTCTTTTCACCTTTTTTTAACAAGAGATTGAACATATAATAATCTTTTTATTTAACTGAAAATATGAACATTTCAATATAGTACTTGAAACAATTTTGGAGAAAATTGATTTATCTTAAAGCATTGATGATCAGCTGTTTGAAGTAATTGAAAAGAAATTAAGGTGAAAAAAATGATAGCTCATACCAAACATACAAGAAACATCTATTCTGTAAATGGGTTTTCTGACAAGGTGATCTATTTTGAAAATTTTTAAATGATAACTTTTCTTCTTTAACTACTGTCAATGGCCATTGAATACTCCTTCAGTTCATATCATAGTACATTTCCTTTGCTATGTAAAAAATTTTTTCAACATAGTGGTGCAATTTTACTGAAGCTCCAGTAGGTTGTCCATTACATTTCAAGTAGGAAATTTTCTGGGTGAGTTAGTTACTGGGTTCTTGTGAAACATAAATTCTACATCATCTTATTTTTTATTCTTTGTAAAAGTCTTTTATTTCGGTTCATTTGTAATAGCACTCTGTGAAAAATCTTGTGATTTCACTTATCACTATGAAATCGTTACTTCTTTAACTGTTTAAGATCAATCCGATTTCTTATTGTGGTTTTTTGTTGAAAATTTTGGCGATTTCACTTTAGGGAAGTAAAATGTTAGACAAGATATTCCTAAATTGGAGGTACAACAGGAGAGGGGAGTTTCCTTGAATAATTTTAAAGAAAAGCCCCACAAACAACTAGAAACGTTTCGTTTTTGAGATACAGGGTGTTAAAGTTTGAATTTTTTTCAAGTTTTTTTCTCATAGTATCTGCATTTCACAAGATATTCATTCAATTGAAATTTGGCATAGTTATTACAATTTAGAGTTCACACCATGTGACATGCCAATTTTGATGGCAAATTCACAGGGTGATATTTTTTCTGGAACACTGTCCCCTGTTTTACTCTAGAACTTTTTTCTGGTGAGCCACTGTTAGTTTGAAAAATTGTAAAAAGAAGCTTTGTTTTTATACTAAACTTTATGGTCTCTTGTAGTTTTGCCGTATCTACTACCAATTTCAAGAAAAAAAATATGAAGCATTCTCTCGAAATCGTCAGAAAAATTCAAATAGTCATAAAAATCCTGTTAGTAAGCTGCGGTAAATAAAGACATTATTAGTTTTTATGATAATTTTCCTGAACTGTCATGCATGTCAGCCAGTTCGGAATTCCTGAAATTCGGCATGTTTTGATATTAAATTGCAACCACCTTTACTTTTCAAAACACAGGAGTTTAATTTGATGTGTCAAAACTAACAATTAATTTATTCACCTTTATTAACTGAATTTTTATGATATGAGTTTATGATAGGTTGAACCTTTACATTTACGAATGAAAAATAATATTATTCAAATGACCGCCACAACTGGCTACAGTACCCCATCCGATCAACCCAATTTTTTAGTACATTGTCGATTGTTTGGTGCTCAATCTCATGAATAGAAACTTCAAGGCATCAATCGTTTCTGAATGGTTAGTGTAACACTAATCCTTAGCAGATTCCCAAAAAAAATTGTTCTTTGAGGTAAAAATGAGCTGCATCGCTAAAGATGATTTTTCTGGGAAAATGCTCATCTTCGGCCATGTGATCACGAGGCTTCACTTTTTGCACTAGTTGAACTTTGTAAGCCTTTATACTGAGGTCTTTATGCAAAATTCTCCTCAGAGACTTGCGAGAAATGTTCAGTTCCTGAGCACGATGACGAGTTGATGAATGTGTAGCTACATTCAGAGCTACAGGAACAATGTTTTCAGGTGTGCTCACTGGACGAGAACGTGAACGGGGTGTTTTATCAAATAACGATCCAGTTTCCACGAACAAATTGATCCACATATTGCCATGAGGGTATTTAATTTTCATTGAATTTTCCACGTAAATTTCTAACAGTTTAGATAGAAGATTCACCACTTTGGAAATAAGTTTTTAATATTTCCCAGTTTTGTTCAAGCGTAAATCAAATCATTTCGTTAATGTGAAATATTAAACCAATTTTCTGTCTGAATTACAGAAGTGTTGCCATTCTCGAAATAACCACTTCTTCAACTCTAGATGGCCCACCCCTTATTTGTTTATGTTGAAATTTTACATTGTATTTATATTAATCTGTAATATGTTTTAAGAAATTGGTGTGAATTGGTCAAACCTATTTGAACCTGGCAGTGAGACACCTGACGAAATTACAATGGGTTCTGTTTGGATAATGTTTATGGTTGACATTGTTATTTATATGTTAATAACATTGTATGTTAGTAATGTATTTCCTGGACCATATGGTATACCTAGACCCTGGAATTTTCCATTGGAATATTTGTCAGGGGTAAGTTATTTATTAAAATATCAAAGGGAATATTAGTACAAGATAAATTTTGATGGAAAATCTATATCGTATATTACAATCTTTTTGAACCTTTGCAAAATCTTCATTCTATTTTTGCATAGTATTTTCAGTATTTTTCATCATTGTCTTAGTATGAGTTATTTATGTGAATGTGAGGGTACAACAGAATTGTTCCCTTTTCAGCGTAAAAGGGGATATTCAATTCCCAAAAAACGTAATATATCAGACAATGACATATTTGCCAATGAACCTTTAGTAAGTATAAATATCCATAGTCTTCTTCTTCAACTTCATCTTAACCCAGCCTTTTATGATTTAATAGTTTATCCATTTTATTTTTGTGATGAATTGAGTTTTTGCATTATACATCAACACAAGTTTCAATAGCCTTTCATATAATCTTCTTTTAAATACTGCAGTCCATCTTATCACACAATACTGCAGTTAACTTTCTTCAATTCATAAAAAAATTAAAATTCGAATCATACTTGATAGAAGCTATATAAAAAAAATCAAATTCAGACGTTTTTTTGAAAACTCATATGTTAGAAAATATATATTGCAATTGTAGTATAATATATATAATCAATATAAAATGTTTATACGAGGAATGTTCAATGTATCTGGGTATCGGGGTGATTTACTAATAATGTGAGTAATCTAATTTTCTCATTTACTAACACCATCTGACGACCAGAATGACTGACGCCACTATATTGAAGAAAATCGAGCTTTGCGCCGTTATAAAGTTCCTCACTAAGCTGGGAAAAAGTCAAAAAATCATTCATGAAGAGATGTTTGCCAAGACTGTGCTCCGTCGTTATCCACCTCAAGTGGTCAAGTGAATTCAAAAGAGGCAGAGAAAGCATTGAAGATGATCCTCGTTCGGGCGGGCACCTTAGCGGCACCACTGAAGAAAATGAGAAAAAGGTGAAGATGCCAGAATAAAAATCAAGATGTTAGCAGAGATGACAAACCTATCCGTGGATGCCATACATGCTATCCTTCATGACCATATTAACCTCTCAAAGGTCAGTGCATGATGGGCACAGAGAATGCTCACTGCACCTCAGAAGCAAGTGCGAGTCGAATGCTGTAAGGAGTTTTTAGAGCTCTGTGGAGAAGACCCATTGACTATTTTCAATCGGCTGGTTACTGGGGATGAGACGTGGGTTCATCACTATGACCCTGAGAGTGAACAAGTGTCCATGCAGTCAGATTGAAAAGAGTGCACAGCCTCCTAAGAAGTTTAAAGTCACTCCATCTGCTGGAAAAACAATGGCTACAGTCTTTTGGGATTCTCAATGTTTTTAATGATAGAATACACTAAAAAGAGTGAAAGCATCACAGCACCATAAGCAATGACTGCGTAATTTAAGAGAAGCAATTAAAGGAAAAAGGCGAGAAAAACTCACAGCTGGGGTGTTGCTAGTCTACGACAACGTGCCGGTTCGCAAGGCCCGCGTGACGAAGGCTACTTTGTGGGAATGTGGCTTTGAATAAATTACTCATCCTCGGTATAGTCTTGGACCCAAGTGACTACTGCCTATTCCCAAATGTGAAAAAATGTCTTTGTGGAAAGCGGTTTTCCGACAATGAAGAACTAAAGGTAGCAATTAATATCTGTTTAAGGAAAAGCCGTAAGAATATTTTTTACAAGGTTTAGAGAAGCTTATTTCTCGATCTAGCAAATGTATTGAATTTTTCCAAAATTTACTTTGATGCCTATACGGAAAATACATTGAATATCCCTCCTATGTATGGAAAAACCTTTTTCACTTTGTGACCTAAATCATATAAACATAAATGCATAGAGACAAAGTATATATAAATATTTATAAACATACATATATAAAAAAATCTCAAAATAAAGGAATAAAAAATAGTTACATCAGAACTCCAACATATTAAGATTGTTTCCACCTATTGATCTCCTCAGATTTTGAATGTTTTATTGAGAATATAATAAATCTCAAATTAGTTGAGTTCTTTTTTGTTTGAAGAGGTACGAGACGCACATCAACTAAGCAAATTATTACCAATGCAAATTGTGTTTTGTAAAGATATTTCTACTTGCAGAGTGTTATAGTTTCTTATAATTCTTCTTTCGAATGTGTTTTAGTTATTAAGTAACAATAAAGTTACTAATGGGGATGGAACTGAACCTTTGGATGGTTCAGATTCACATAGTGATATTGGAATAGAAATCAAACACTTGAGGAAGACTTTTGGTACCACAGTTGCTGTGAATGATTTGACCATGAGTATCAAGAAAAATCAAATAACTGTTCTTTTGGGTCATAATGGAGCTGGTAAAACAACCACCATGTCAATGATAACAGGTATAGTCGTCCATGAAGCCAATCAATTTGTCACAATGATTTATTTTGAATCAAAATATTTCACTTTCTGAATATATTTCTGATAATCCTCACAGGATTAAAATTGTTCCGAAAAATTATGGAAGAAATTTCGGTTTCTTGTTTTATATTTTCTAAGAATATCAAATCATCGAGCAGTGTATAACTTTACAAACGTCCGATGTGACACTTTGAAGTATGTAGATCATAGAAATTTAAAATCTGTTCTATCCAAAAATACCGTACAAAAATTAATGAAACTTGTCACATTCAGTGTATTCTTAATTGTGATCAACTTGCATGTATGTAGTAGAATGTCAAAAATCAGAACATAAAATGGTTCATCAGTGTTACTCAATCACACGTGTCATCTAAGGGACTCGTAAATACTAAAAATTAATCTGACAAACTTTCCATAACACAGTTTTTCAATTTGGGTGGGTTAATTTTGGCAGCTTCCGGCGACCATTTTGTTTTGGTGATGTCTGTCTAACCTGTTGTTTATTTTTCAGCTACAGATGCCTAATCACCATGACAAGTTATACAATTGAGTAGCACCTCAAATGATAAAATTTTATTACTAAATTGAGTTTTCATTCGTGAAAACGTTTCGCGTACTATGCTCATTTCACGCCAGACGCGGTGATTCTCCAAAAAGTCAACTATGCAATGTTTGATAGCCAAATTCGAGAAGACTAGATTGGTAAACAATCAAGCAACACCTGTTCGTCGAAACAACGCCAGATCGTTCAAGAACATTGCAGCGGTGCGTAAAAATGTGCAGGAGAACCCAAAGCAGTAAATTCCTTACCGTGCACAAGAACTCGGCCTTTCCCACACTTCAAGTTGGCGAATATTGCTTCTACACCCGTACAAGATCCAACTGACCCAGTAGCTCATAGATAATGATCATAGACAACGCCGTTTGTTCGCTGACTAAGCTTCAGAACGTTTTTAAAGAAGATCCCAATTTAGGCGGAACAATTATCATATTTTGACGACGCACATTTTTTGATGAATCTGTATATCAACAAGAACTATTACCGCGTATAAGACGACGCAAACCTAAATGACGTTCGTCAGGCTATGTATATGTTTTGTTCTAATTTTGGGCCGGCGGTATCATTGGTCTGTACTTTTTCGAAAATGAGGTTGGTGAGGCTATTAACGTGAACGATTAATGCTACAGAACTATGATGACTAATTTCTTATGGCTCTAAATTGAACGATATGGATGCAGGCGACACCAAGATTGGATGATTTGACCCTGCTAGACTTTTTTGTGGGGTTTCAAAGTCAAAGGTCTGTGTTAGTTCGCCACAGATGACCGCCTTTAAGTTAACATAACCAATGCTATTACTCAAATTCAACTGTTTGTATGTACAGAGTCATTAAAAATTTGAACAATCGGTTCCATGAGAAGTTGCGATGTACATTTGGACAATCTTAATTTCTTTAATACCTCATACACTGCTTGATTTATTCCATTTCAACATCTACCTGCTCTTAATGAAAATTCTCTATCATATTTGAACTCAGAATTAATATAAATTTCAGGTATGATTAACTACACTAAGGGAAGAATAAAGGTTCATGATTACGATATAAAAACAGAGGAGAAATACGTTCGAAAATTGATGGGATTATGTCCACAACATAACTTATTATTCAACGACTTAACTGTTTACGAACATCTGATATTAATAGGAGGAGTATGTTTTAATTGGATACAATTCTTATGAGGGATTCACTATGAGGAAATTTTTTTAGTTGAAGGAAGCCTCTATGCAAGATGTGAAAAGAGAAGCGAATGAACTACTACAGGTATTAAAACTGGAGAAGAAGAAAGAGTCGATGGTAACTTGTTTATCTGGGGGAATGAAGAGAAAGCTATGTTTGGCAATGGCGGTTATTGGTCGCAGTCGAGTAAGGAAATATCTTCTCTTCTCGTAGCACCTAATGATATTAATTTTTTATTAATTATTTGCAAATTGAACTTAAGTAATTAAGCAATTAGAAATTTTCAAAAATATGCTCTTTAATTAAGTCTTTTATAACTAATTTTACACTTGAACATTGATTTTTAAAATCAACAATAATATTGTAAAATAATTTTCAGTAATTTGTCACAAAAACATCTACTGTGTTATGAATTTTAAATTGAATTATGATTTTAAAATTTACTTATGAAATAAAAGAAATGAAAAATTTCATTTCATTGTCTCTACTTAACATGTAAAAATAATTATAATAATAATGTTCATTTACTGAATACAATTTGAGAAAAACTAATACAACATGTGAATAAACAGTTCAATCCCTCATGCAGGAATATACAAAAATATCTTTGAATGTAAAATAACATTTTTGACATATCGTTTTTTTTCACAAATTTTTCATTATCACACAAATATTTTACTGAATATATAGTATTTTTATTAATCATTTCCGAGTTTAGGTTCTTGTTCTGGATGAGCCGACAGCAGGTATGGACCCAGAATCTCAAAGGGAAGTGTGGACTCTCCTGTTAAAGTGGAGAGGTACAAAGACGATACTGATTTCAACACATTATATGGATGAGGCAGATGCTTTGGCAGACTGGATAGCAATTATGGCTAATGGGGAGAAACAGTGCTTTGGAACACCTATGGAATTGAAGGATAAATTCAGTATGTGTGGTTCAATTAATCGTTCCTAAGAAACATTATTTGGAATACTATAGATGGATCTTGAATAAGATTTTCAACTAAACAGAACTGTGTAGAAACTATAGGGTCTTCTAAAAAAAGGTTTTATTTCGAATTGCGCGCGATTTTTGGACTGTCAAAATAAAATTGACAGGGAGATTACATTTGGCAAGTACTAATTGTGAGGTAATGAAAAATGGATCCATGTATGCTCACAGAACTCAAAATGTAATAGTGAATATTTATTATAATATAAAAATGGATTAAAATTGCCAAATACATTCATTAAATTCATACTACTTTAGGTGATCATAATCTCTCTCTGCTATAGTGAAATTGATCAATAAATTTGAAAATCTTGGACAAGTTAGAGATGTAAAGATCGCGTGGTTGTTTAGTCAAGTCTGCTGAAAATACCGCCGCTGTAGCCGAGGGTGTGGATGAAAACCCAGGTTTATCCATTTCAATATGTTCAAAGGAATTCGGCCATGCAGGTTACACCGTATTTTGCATAATGATCTCAGCTTAAAGGCCTATAAAATCCTGCAGACGCAAGAATTATAATTAGAAGATGACGAAAAATGCCATACATTCCCTAAATGGATGCTCAGAATGCATTTTTTGAAAAAAATTATTAGTTATTTCATCTGTCTGGTCATGTCAATAAGTACAACTGTCGGTTTTGAGGCTCCCAAGACAGGTGGATAAACACCCACTTAACTAACAACTAGTGACAGTTTGGTATGGTTTTTGGGTTGGTGGAGTGATTGGACCTTATTTCTTCGAAAATGGTGCTGGTGGCAGTGTTATCAACTGATTTTTTTTAGCCTGAAATTGATGCCATGCAGACAATGTTTATTTTCAATAGAATGGAGCAACATACCACACTCTTTGTAAAATTATGACTATTTCAATAGATATCCAAGATTGTGCGATTTAGCATCATTAGAATTTTTTCTTTGGATCGATGTCAAGGATAAGATCTAGCCCAATGCTTCAGCAACATAGGAGCTATTATTTGCGAAATAGGGTCACAATGATTCGAAAACGTGATGAAAAATTTCACCAGAAGAATGAAGAAATAAAATTATCACAATAAAACTTAATTTTCTCTTAATTTAAAATAACATGTCTTGTTGGAAGACTTTATATATGAAAGTACTATAGGCAAGCTAAAAATTCAGTATACATCGAAGTGTAAGCAGCTTCTTGAATAATCTTAAGTATGTAGAGTTTTAAAACAAAAGAGTATTGGTGAGAAACTTAAACTTTACAACTTTCATCAGAAAAGGTATGCAGCTGAAGCACACTTAAGTCTTAATGGAACTTACCAGTTGGAAATGAAATTCAGAAATTGTGTTACAAATTGAAAACTGATTGTGATGTGGATAAAATACTTTATGGATGATGGAGAAAAATGAAGAACAGAAATAACTGAAATAATTACTTCATTAAGACTCATATAAGACACTAGTTGAATTTACAAAATTAACAGAAGTCACCATATAATAGTTTAAAAATACTTAAAATTGTTATTAAGCAACGACACTAGGTGTTATATGAGTTGAAGTTAAGTGACGTCAAACAACGTCGTTTCACGTGTTAATAGCTGCTTCAATGGTAAAAATGAGTTGAACACTGCAAAGCTTCTGTTCTGTATATGATGGGATCGACTTGATGAAGTTCATAAGCTGCTCAATCCAAACAATACCATCAGAGAGATTGTTACTTACTTCAATTGATACCTTGGAGTTTAGCATTGAGATAAATATGGTCTCTATACAAGCAGATATAACAAGGTTATTTGGAATAAATAACAATCTTTAAATGGAATATTTATTACTTCCTTTGATCAATGGCACCTGCTTTGGCCAAGAAGCACTTCCATTCTTATTTGATACAAAAGATGGGTAAAATTTTGGATATCTGCAAGACATGTTAACATCAAAAAGATGGAAAAAAGTTGAAGCCACCATGAACACTACTCTAAATGACATGTTTTCAAGACTTGTTTGAATGAAGCATTATGTTCCATAATTCATTCAAGACTTTAATAAAAATAAAGTTTTTGCTAATAAATAGTGAATGTGAAGTGGTTATGAATTGACTCATTATCTCAAAAATTACGTTTTTTGAAAAATTTTCTATTTATTGGAATTATCATTTTAGAAACCGGATATCACTTGTCATTGATGCTCAACAGCACCGAAAATTTGGAAGAAATAAGCAGCACTATCTATGACGTAATTCCAAAATCTAAACTCAAGGAGCAGCATGGCAATAATGTAGTGTATATTTTGCCTATCGAAGAGAAATGCAATTTTTCTAAACTTTTAAGTATTTTGGAGATGAGGAAGAATGAATTCAAAATAAATAATATTTCCATAAATATTACAACATTAGAAGATGTTTTCCTAAGGTATGCTGATTTTTAAACATATTCTAATTGTCTCATGTTGGTACTTATATATTGATTTGGTTTTTAGCTCAAGAAAAGAATTAGAACCCTCTCTAAAAGATAAAGAATACACCCAAGAGGGTAAATAACAGCATCCTAATCCTTAATATTCTATAAATAATTTTAATACATTTGCAGATTTGGAATTGCCAACATTTGAACCGAGTACATTTTTACCATTACTGCTTAAAAGACTCTACTTCTTACAGGAAAAACCACTATCTTACCTGATACCTGTGAGTACATCTATATTTATTTTTTTTTATGTATTATCTTTTCTTATAAATGTAGGAATGTGAGACTATTAAGGGTGGTTCACTTTTTTGTAGAATAACTTTAGGGGGTTAATGGAATGTTCATTTTCAAGATAAAAATGTCCTATAAACATAGGTCCGCAAAAATGTTTATTGTTTATTCTGGAATTAAATTTACCACTTATGTCAATCACTGTTCCTTATTTGCTTGGCAGGCAAAAAAAATTGCTGTTCTTAGAGAAAATATACTATTTAACATCAGTCACGAAGTAATCCAAATGGTAAATTTTATTCGCCTGCCAATTTGTCAGCATAGTATGTGGGAGCTTTGATTGAATATGGCATATGTGATAGCTGTCTGTGAATTTCTTAACATGAAATAATTTAGTTATTATTTTATTTACGATACTTTCATTTCAAAGGTTTCAATAAACCTGATATCAAAGGAGGCTCAATTCTTCTATGTGCGAGCCTACTGCTTTATTTATAACAATAAATTTCCTAGAAAAATTACTGTGGTAACTCTGGTATAAAGTGCAGTATAGGCTCACTCAAAATCCCCTAACCACTTATCAGTCTATGTATCATCATTCATTGTCCTTTACTCTTTCGCTGAATTGATTATCAACCATATTAATGCTTTTGAAGTACTTGTTATTGTTTTATAACTTTTTTTAAAATTTTTTCTCCACCTTTAACACATGGGTTAGGACAGCAACATTGTACAATTATACCAGAATGCGGATAAACCTAGAACCGGCACTGCTTAAAGTTCTTAAAGTACATAGGAGAATCAGTTTACATATGAGATTCTATGATCACTGTGTAGGTTTAAAATGTATTAATATATAGATACTAGTCCCTATATATAAATTACTGTATACTTTGGATCCGAATGGGAGTTCCTACACAGGGCGCTCACTCGTAAAACTGACGTGTTTCTGGCCAATTGCAGGTAATCTATTCAAGGGGCGAACACGTCAATACAAGATCTTTGCTAGCTATAGGAGAGGGAGGCAATGACGTGTTGAATTTTCGATTTCGTGGTTTCTAGCTTCCGAGTTGAATTTTCATTGGCTCGAACCGGGAAGGACTAAGATCTATTCGCGGCCGTTAAACTCGCGACTGGATAGTGAATAAGCCCCTTCGGTGTGTAAATTGCGTCCCATTATTGCGTTACTTCGGGAGGCTGGATACCCACGGGAGTATTCATACTTCTGGCCACCCAATTGGTGTTGGACTCGAGGAGGCAATGGTTGAAAGTTTGCATGCTAGACTAGTCTCATTCATCGTTCATTTGGCCGCGCGTAATTCTCGTTTCAGGATTGCTCAAGAAATTCCTCAGAGGTATAGCGGGTCTTGACAATAGCGTTCATCGACTCAAACCAGAATTGTTTGTAAGGCTTTCCTGAGGTTTGTGGGTCCTGACGATACCTTGAGGGTGCTCCAACCAAGATCGATTGAAAGACTTCAGAAGAGTTTGATGATACGATCAGTTAGTAGTGCTTGAACCAGGTTCAATTGAGATATCTATTCTTGAGACAACTCCTGTTTCTTGAATTTGCGGTTTGGTGCTAGAAATCAAGTTTCTTCGATGTGTTAGTTGCATTCCAAATAACTCAGGTACCGACCTCCAGAGCGGTTGGATAGTGCTTCGCTGCCACCAGTCACAGTGTAGGTCTTCGAACTGGAAGTAGGGTAGACATACCAGTAAATACAATGGTAGCAGTTACTCTGTACTCTTTGGATGATGGCAGTATTTTATTTGCTAAGCACAATCCAGAGCTTGGCACCGTATATTCAAATCAACGTTAACACTATTGTGTTTATTACTATCTAATGTTTCAAGAATAGAGTGAATTGAAAGATTGAAAATAATAAATCTTCATATAGATATTTTTCTTATGAAACTTTCACATTTATATTAAAAGAATACAACTCTTCTTTCCAGTTAATCTACTCATACATACTGCACTCCTATTTCCAATGGAATCGAAATTTTCTTTCCAAATAATGAATTAACTATTTCAGGTTATTCTCACTCTACTTCTAACCATATTAACAATCTATCTGGGACAAACATCAACAGACTTGCAAGAAAATAAATTAAATATCCAAATGAACCTTGGTCTTTATGGGACGACAGAAGTGTTTTTCTCAGTGAATTCTGATCCGGAGTCTAATCCAGCTTCTCTTTCTTATGTTGAGAAATTGAAAAACTTTTACCATGAAGAGGCTAAGTCTGAAAAAAGTTATACGGTCGAAGTGAACAGCACATCTGATGGTATATATTACAATTCTTAAATCAGGGGGCAATTAACATTTATTAATGGTTGCAGGTATCATAAAGAGGGGAATTGAGAACCTGCCTTTCTATAAAAATCATATGGTTGTCGCGGCGGAATTGAACGTTTCAAAGGATGGTATCAGGGCCAACGCTATGTATTCTCACTTCGCAATTCATGGGCCTCCTATTAGCTTGAACCTTATGATGAATGCTATAGCTAAAACTGAACTTGGAAATGAGTACTCCATATCGATTGCTAATGAACCACTGAATAAAGTGAAGAAGATTGAGGCAACTGAAGAATCAGAAGTGCAAGTTGGTTTATTATGGCTGATATTGTTTCCTTTAGGTGAGTATACAAGAATCTTTTTTCTTTTAATTGAATCGGTCCTTACTCGATGGAAATTCATTTTAATTAAATAAAATGATATAGATTATTTCCACAATTTATTAATTTAACGACAATTGTTTCGCCAACACTGTGGCTTTGTCAAGTTTGCATTTTGAACTAACTCTTAAATAGCCAAAAACTTGACAAAAGAAGCGGTACAACTAACTAACATTTACAACAAGATAAGAGAAAAATCTGCAAAAAGGGATACAACTAAACATCAATTTATAGAAATACCGATAAATAAAAATATGCGAAAAATGGATATAAATAACCATAAATTTTATTGAGGTTGCGACATCTGTTTGGTTGTTGCGAAGAATTTTAAGGTTCTTGTACCTCCCAATTTCTACTGCTTCCAACTGGAGTCTATAAGTTAACTTGTAGTGATTGTCCTGTGGTATATATTGGTCAAACAGGAAGATCCTTCCAGAAAAGAATTCACGAACATCAGCGAAGTTACATGTCAAACATCTTGCATTCAGCATAAGCTAGTCATTTGAAAGAATTTGGACATAATTTCAACAATAACTATGAAATTATCCATAATGAAAATTAAAGTACCAGACTCACGCTTTTGATAATGTAGTAAATTGTATAATGTATGATTACCTTGAGGCTCATACAGTAACCCATAAGGGTGGTAAATGCATACATAATGTCAAGAAAGTACCAGAAAAGGATCATTTAAAAAAGTCGCGATTTTTACAATGGCTAAAAAAATCAAACAAAGAATTTATTTTAAATTTGACATTTCAAATGGCATTTCGTATGCGGGAGAGCTGAAGCTTTGCGGTAAATAGACTTCATCAAAAACATGTGAGTATGAGTGGTGCAGTGCATTCAGAAGTGGTCAAGATGTGGTGGAAAATTTACCTTGCTCTGGTCAGCCTTCAACGTTTTGAACTGAACTCAACATCTCCAAAGTAAAGAAAATGGTAACTGAAAGTCATTGTTTTAGTCCAAGCAAGATAGCCGTTAAAATTTCTGTGTCTCACAAATTAATTCGTACCATTTTAAACCATTGTTTGGGCATGAAAATTGTTGCAGTTCGACTACTGTGGAAAGAACTGAATTTTCTACAAGAACTCAATCGCAAAATTCGTTGGGGATGTGGCACATTCAGATTTTAATTGTTCATTAAAAGTTTTTCCGCAAAAAATTAGTCTTGATGGGCCACTGTTTTTCAGGTTTAGCATTCTTAATGGCTTGTTTCATAGTTTTTCCACACATGGAGTTATCAACTGGATTTATTCAACTACAAATTATGTGTGGAGCTTCTTCATTGAAATATTGGTTCAGCAATTTCTTATTTGACTTTGGATTGTATATCATATCTACCGTTTTCATAGTCACCATCACTTGGGCGTCTGCTATAATTTTTGATTGGAGAGATTTCGTTGATGCAATGGGTAAGTGGATGTTAAGTATAATCTTGTAATCATTTAAATTTTTGGAATGTAAAAATGCTTGATTCCTCTCAACTCTTAGCCAAGTTTTTATTTAATTTACCTTTTTATTCCAGAGAAGCAGGAGTTTTAGCTTGCATACCATACAGAATTTTGCTTTAGCCTTCTTGTCGTTATTTTACATCTGAATTCTAAATTTAAACTCACTCATAGTACTGTTGCTAGGGTATCGGTAGCGTCCAATGCTGCGCTGCGCACAGAATATGTACTTATTTATTTTCTAATTATACTCTCTTCACGAAATGTTGCATTAGCCTTTCAGTCGTTAGTTTACACCTAAATACTAATTTTAAGCTCTATTGTAGTACTTTTGTTATAATTTCTGTAGCCCTAAATGCTGCTCTGCTCACAAAATTTTTTTTTCAATCTTCTAATCATACGATCCTCAAAAAATTTTTGCATGAACATGCGTGTCATTATTTTACTTCTGAATATCAAATTTCAGATCGATCAAATATGTAGTTTCGAAAATATTGGAAAAGAAAATATTTCGAATGTGAATACATAGCTCATTAAAAAAAAAGGTATAGCGCTCATTAACGAATTTAACTGAAATATTTAACCCTCAAATCCACCCTGAAATTTTCACCAACTTAGTCCATTTTTTGCACAAAATTCGACAAATACAGGCATTTTGACAAAACTTCTTTAAAAAGATTAAAAATGGACATGAAATAACTTGAAACAATTATTATATAATGAATCTGATGCCAGAAAATGTTAATTCATATGGGATACATATTAAATAAATGAATAAAAATTGCTGGAATATACCCTGAAAAATGAACAGTTATTATGGATTGAATTTGAAACCAGAAAATATTAAAAAATAATCGAGAAATTATTAAGGTAAGTTCTGTGATAAAAATTTCGTTCAATATAATTTGTTTTGACAATTTCTGATACAGAACTTACCTCAATAATTTCCCAATTATTTTTTGATGTTTCATTATGTCCGGTTTCAGATTTAACCCATAATGATTGTTTCTGTTTCAGGATAATTTCCGATTCATTTTTATTCATTTATTTAATATACTTCAACATTTTTAACTCATTTTACAATACTTTTTTGATTTCCATATTTGCTACAAAAATTCAGGCAATGGATGAATAAAAAAATTAAGTTACTTTGCCATTAATATTTAAATCAATACCATATTTCATAGATTTGCAAAGCTTATAATTATTATTCTATCACACAGATGTGTAAATTGTGTTCATTTTGACAAAACTTAAACATGCAACTTAAAGGAATGATATATAAACATGAGTATATACTTAAACTTGATAGATACATTTGGTACTCTCTAATAGTTTAATTTTATACACTTCATGATGAATTGAGGGTTCAGTTTAAATAATTCCTTTTAATTCTAGACTTTCATTTTTAATTTTCAGGTCCCCTATCTGTAATCATGGTGTTCCATGGATTGGCGACAATACCATTTGTCTATCTGTTCACTAGATTTAAGACTGCATCAAGTGGTTATGCAGTTCTGCTCATAATATCTCTTCTCTCTGGAGTTATACTAACAATTATAGTTAACGCATTAGAACAGTCCAAGGATGACTATTATATGCACATTGGCTATGTGTTACACATCATATTTTTGATGCTGTTTCCACACTTTGGAGTATCATATGTTTCCATCAATTTTGCAAGGAAAACAGTTCAAAACTACAATTGGTACACTATGTCATCGCAGAAACGTAGAGCACTCTGCCGGTTCCATGATAATCCCTGCTGCTTTGGTGAGTTTATTTTCATTCTCAACAAATTTTTTCCTAAAATATACTTTTTGGCATTGAAGATAATTTTTAATGAATTATAGGGATTCTTTTTGTTTTAAGAATTGGGAAAGAAAAATGCACAATTTTAATTACTGCTTAAATCTCTCAGAGTGAACATGTATGTTTGTTAGCTCCGCTGATTGGTTTTTGGTTCATTATACGCCTGTGAACTGTTAATTTTTGCGTTAGACGAAACTATCTTCGTCTTGTCAACCAGCAGTGGTACAAAAAAAGATATAATTGTAAGTGACTGTTGATACAGAAATAAGTTAGCTTCATTGATTTGATATGAATTTCCTAGAATGTGAATATCAACGTATGTTAAATCCATTAACAAAAAATTGATTGTACGAAATGTGGAAAATCTGATATAAGAGCCGGACACCTGTAGTCAACCGTGATGGATGTTCAAGGGTTTTTGTAGGCGATGTACTGGTTTAAGACCATCTGAGATTTCGGTCATTAAATTTAAGGGAAAACAAGTGATGAAGTTTTATTGCCAATGTTGTTTGAAAAGAGAATCTGTTGAGTTATTTCAAAAAATAATAGAAAGTAAAGACAGAATAATAGAAAGCAAGAAGGAAATTATCAGATTACTTGAACAAAATCTAGAAAAACTAGAGGAACTAAAAGAATCGTTAAGGGTTCCTTCACAACACCGCATTTTGTACGCAGGAGATGTGTCAAAAACAAGATCTGGTATAGTATCTAAAGTAAATGTTTGTGAACTACAAGTAGGGGTAAATACAATACTCAACAGAAAAGATGGATGCGTACTCTTCAAGTGTAACTCTGATAAATTAACTGAAAAAATGAGAGATGAACTAATTGCCAAAATGGGAGAAAAATATAACATCAGAGAGTCAAAGATGCTTCAAATGAGTGTCTTTGTATCAAATATAGATAAAAACCTTCCTTCGAGTGATATCAATGAAGAAATCAGAATACCTTTCTGATGGAGACAGATGAAATCAAATTAGTGCATAAAAACGAATAGGGACAACACTGCACAATTTGGAATAATCGAATATAATGGATCAGTGTATGAAAAATTTATTTCTGCAGGAAGAATCTATGTAGGCTTGAGGCGGTGCTCCATGTGGGAAAATTTGAAGGCGACAAGATGTTTCAAGTGCTACGCTTTCAACCGTAAAATAAATTAATGCAAATACAATGGACCTCAAAGATCTTCCCAGTGTTCGGAATTCCATGATTATAAAAACTGTAAGTCCCAAAGTTATTCTTGTATTCATTGCATCGAAAATAATAATAAATTCAAAAATACATACAATGTGAACTATTCTGCTCTAGATTTGAGGTGCCCTTTATATGAAATACATATGGAGAAAATTAAAGTCGGAACGGACTATAATATATTGAGCATTTGTGTATTACTCTGGATAAAACGAATGCGTGAAACCAAGGGAATGTATATATTTTTCTGAACTTAATAGTCAATTGGCCGACCAGGACTGGCGTACTGTGTGGGAAGAAAATGACCCAAATAGACTGAGAAGTTTTATCGGACTTAAAAATATTATATTTCTGTGAATACATTTGTGGAATATACAAAGAGAACCGAAATGAAACGCAAAGAATGGATTACCTCAGGCATAAATCTATAAATGGAAAGTATAAACTCTACAGACGAATCAAAAATAGATTATTACAAAAGGAAGATAGACAAATGTAAGGACGAGCTCAGAAAATTGTGAAATTTACTGACTTCTACTCAACAACAAACAAAGACACAATATAAAACCTAGACCAATAGTAGTAGTAGACCTATATTACCCTTGAAGAGGAACAGGATATAGCGGAGGCATTCAACTCGTTTTTTCCGAACATTGGTCCCAATCTAGCCAGGATAATTAACCGGAATAGAAACTTGAAAATGGCAATTAATAGAAATCGTCTAAATTTTATTTTAGAACTAGCAAACCAAACTGAAATATTGGAAATTATAAAATCACTGAGATCAAACAAAACTCCATGATTAGATGGTATTACAACATACACACTTAAAAAAAATTGCCCAAAATATTGTGGTTCCTCTTGACCATATAGTTAATTCATCAATGAAGTCCGGTATTTTCCCTGATGCTCTCAAGGAGAGTCTCATCAAACCGGTTCACAAGTCAGGAGATCGGAAAGAAATGAACAATTATCGACCTATCTCTCTCACGTCGAATATATCAAAAATTTCATAAAAGGACAATTAAATTCTTGGAAAGTTGCAGAGTTTTGGTTGAATGAGAATTTGGATTTCGTAGGGGAAAATCAACACAGGATGCTCTTGCACATCTGAGGGCCAGAATCTATCACGCACTTGACTCGACTGTGTATATTTGTTGTTTTAGCAAAGGCTTTTGATACTGTCATTCATGAGGAACTACTGAAAACTTTGGAGAATTATGGAATTAGAGATAGAACTTTAGATTGGTATAAAAGCTATTTATCGAACAGAGGCCAACTTACTCAAATTGGAGATTATTATAGATTCCCGTCTCCTATATACTGTGGTGTAACCTCAAGGTACAATCTTGGGTCCTCTGTTGTTTATTGCTTATTTAAATTCTATTTTTTCCATAAATAGTAACGGTGAGTTGTTTGATTGTTATCCTGATATTCACCGTTGTGGCTTGTAGCCTTTCGGTCCAAGATTATTATTATTACTCCGGTAGTAATCAACATTGTCATTATTGCATTATCATTGTGATAGTCACTCTTGTCACTTGTGTCCCCGGCACAAGATTATCGTGATTACTATAAACATAGTAATCCAAATATTGTTGATTGCCTAACTATTGGCTAATTCACATTTGTTCGTAGTGCAATTATCATTACTTAGGCTTGGTATCATATATATATATATATATATATATATATATATATATATATATATATATATATATATATATACATCTACCGAACTAGCTGGCATCCGTACAAAAAGGGTATCGGCCTGCATCCTCGTGTATACTTCGTGTATATTCGGAGTTTTTTTTCCGCACAAGATGACTTCCGGTATAGATAGCGGTCGAGTTGGCATCCGTATACTTTTTTACCTATAATGGTACAAGTTGGCTGCCGTATACTTTAGTACCAGTCAAGGTGGCACACTGCGATGTTGCCATACTGCTGTATTTGTCTGGTGTAATGAATGGTAATACTCAAGCGGTAAATATTACACAGAACGATAGCTGGCATGAAGGGGATTTTTTCAGGGTTCGCTGTTATTCTGTTGCTTCGGATAAGTCATACGGTACGCGAGTTTTGATGGTTCATTATCGTGAATTATTGAATTGATTGATGAATTTCTCGTGAATATCATTGAAGAATTGATATTTTTTAGAATTTTATCATATAGTTTAATCAAATCTATTTCCTCATATGTTTTTCCATATTCTCATATTCAAAACTCTCTCTGTTTGAATAGATTTCAATATTTTTTTTCTCTCTGATTCTATGAACATAATGCGTTGTCGATTCGTAATTTTATAATTTTGGGCCGAGACTCGCCTCAAACGACGAGTTGGACTTACCGAAAGAATTCGTGGTCGAATTCAATTCTGTCTGACGGCTGGTCTCAAGCAAGATAACTTTCTAAAAAAAAGACCTAGTGACTTCAAACTTGCAGATAGTTTTATAGTCTAAATGTCTCACTCGATTTCGATGATTCAACAGAACTGCTAAACTGCACACCAGAGGTAAAAAAAAATATTTTTTTGAAAAGTCAATATTTCGGAAATTACTTACCGGAAGTTTCTCAAATTGTTTGTGGATGTAGAGGATATTGGTGAAATGATTTGCAACATGTAATCCAGAAGACTCTTCCACGAAGAGAAAATGGTTTTTTTTTCTCATCAGATTTTGGCAAAAAGTATATGTATAAAGTTTAGTTCAATATATTATTTTTCCAGTATGTCTTGCCAATATGTATTGATTAGAGACGGAAAAGTGGAGCCTTTCAAGTGTGCATTCTTTATTTTGTTAAGATTTTATGTTTCATTACAAGAAGAGTTCAAGAATTGACAAAAATTACGTGTTTTCAAGTTAAATCTACTGATGAAACATTTTTTGTTGATCCTTCTCCAAAATGAACAATATTCCCAATAGGAGATTATTTTTTAAACACATCTTTCATTATTAAGGAAGTGAAAAGTTTTTTCGTAACGACAAGATGAATGTAACACCGATCAAAAATGAAAGTTTCTCTTCAGAATTTAACTTCGTTATTTTCAGTCGACTTCAAAGGTTTTTTGTGCTAAATTGTGTATAAATCCTGAATATTTCCGTGTTCGAATTAAAATACCGATACCATCCTAATGAAAACTTTAATTTTCAATTGCAGAATTGGAAGATTAACCATCATTTAATGTAGAAAAAGATAAAAGAGAAAAAAGTTAAAGAATATATCAAGTTATATTGATATTTTGTTCACAATCCTATTCCGCTATTTTGTTGCGTTGTGTTTAATCGCTCCACATTTGAAAACTATTCCATTTCGAATTCCAATAAGACGAATGTTTCGAAATAACTTTGGATCGCCCGAACAAACATTTTATTGCAGGAATAAAAAAAAAATATATAATACCGATCTACAATAATATGAATATTTTTGAGTAATTGGAAAGAACTCATTTTTATTTTGTGAATCCATTATAAAATGAAGATTGTCCTAGTAGCGATTAAGTATCATTTCATACGCGTTAAATATTAAATATTAAATATTACTTACGTAGTTTAGCAGGCACCTTCCAAGGCGCCGAATGTCTATATATCGCGAGTCTTCGATAGGCGGTCTCAAACGATTAGATTATAAACACAAAACGAAGATGAATAATCCTTGGTCAAATAGAAATTTGTCGTGTTGGTGCACGAGCAATAAAAAACTCGAACGGAATAAATTGAATAGTGGAAATTTTAAGGGTACGTTTTAACGGAAAAGGTTTGTAGGTATATGTAGATACAAATATAAGAGGGAAATACCGATCTGATGAAACTGAGATTTTGAAATCCACTTCCACGTTATCGAATGAACGAGTCGTTTATTCTAGCAGAATTTCGGGATTATCATAAAAGTACCTATACAACAGTAGGCTGTTGTATCTTACTATTTCATAGGTTAAATTTTTTGCGTAATGAGGAACCTGTGCGTAGAATATGAAGAAAAATATCATTAATCACGCGATGAAAACGTTCTACAAAATTTCGAGTATAGGACTTAAAATTTATGTTTTCTTGGAGAAACACTTATACCTTATACTGAAAAATTGGTCATTTTCCTGAAAGGTCATATTTCAATTAGTAAACTTCAACCATAGGCATCCAATCGTTATAAATTCAAAAAATTTTTTTTATGTAACTTATATTAGAATTCAACGATAAGTTAATGTAATTTCTATGCTAATGGCTATAAAATCGACCACCTGTAATATGGAAAACGCAGAATTCTTATTATTTTTTTCATTAAATCTCATCGAAAGTATCTAATTTCGTTCTTGTGTTCCTTTTTTTTCAATTGCCTCAAAAATGATTTCATTGAGCATGACTATGAGAAATATATGACCCAAAAGCAATATTAAAATTAGAACGAAGTGTTATTAACATTTCTATCACCGTTATTGCAAATAATAACCGAAAATTCAATTATTAATTGTAATTAGGTTTTGACATTAGCTACCAGAAACATTGAGTATGATTTAAAGAAAACACTTTATTTCCTTTAATTTTCATTGTTAATAAGGGGTATGAATAATGGTAATAGAAAGCTCTAGAAATCGAGACAGTGTAACATACATCTGTATAACAATTCTATACTCAAATAAACTAGACAAGGTTTTGTGATCAACAAATTGAATTGTGAATTAAGAGATTGATTATTACTGATTTTCCTTGTTAAATAAATTTTAAATATGAATGATGTAACGAAAAATATTGTTCAGAAAGGCTTCACCCATGGTTACTAGACTTGATCGATCGCGCACGGGAAAAGCTCACTTTTAGGACTGATAATGAAATATACTATTAATGAGATGAATAGAGTTTGCGGTTGGCTCTAGGTGAAATGGTTAGGAGATCGGTTGTGGTCTGTATGGGTCTTGTTACTGTTTCCTTACGCCACTTCAGAAAGAGCGTTGATTGTTTATCCAAAAGCGAATAATTGGACGGATATCGGTATAGAAAAATCAGAATTGAAACTTCTAATCAGATTTTTTCGATGATTAACATTTTTGCAAATTTAGAATTGTTTTTCTGAAAAAACGGAAAATCACATGAAAAAAAATACACGGTTAAGTTTCAATTCGATTCCTTGACATTCCTGTCGACTCAAAGGTTTTTTCACATTAGGTTATATTTCAGATTTCGGATGAGATCAGTTGGAGGGAGATGGCACTGTTAATCATATGACCCTTTTTCAAGAAGTTACTGACAGATTTGAAATTGTTAGAGTAGATTTGAAGTGTAAATCGACAGATGAATAAGAAAGCGGTCAAAAGTCCTAAAGTCACATCAGTGCTTTGAATTTTTCTCCTGAATTCCTGAATACGAGCTAAGTGTAATTCGTTGTTATTTACAAGAGAGCTGGTTCACAATATTTCAAATTAGAAATTACGTTTCATTTTAGATTTTTCAGTTAAAATTTAGGTGTCTTTTATTTGAGAGGGTCCGAAAATGAATAACCAGCAGTTTTTCTTATTGATTTTCCGCAGAAATCTGATGAAGTAATCGAAAACTAGTGAGAATGTTTGATGCGTAACCCCGCACATCAAATCTCAGACTTGGCCGTTATTGTCGAAAGGACTCTGTATGAGATGTCCGGTGCGTGGTTTCGATGCACTTTGAATCGCAGACTAGGCGATATCGATATCGCCAGAAGATTATGATTTCTAGAAGATTTCCGAAACCGCTGTTAAGTAATTACAATTATAAATTTAATTTTCTCGCGGTTTCCAACGTCACAGAACGTGTTATTTTTTCGTTCAAACGTTGTTAAATTTCGAATACTGATGAAAAAATATTCTCGAAAAAAGGGTAATTCAAATAAGTCTCATCTGTTGACGAATCTTCTTTTCGTGTTGACATTTCAATAGTTGTTAAGGGTTTGTTTTTTTTAACCTCTTTTCATCACCAGTTTCACCTGTAGAAGCATAAATACCCTGTCCTGCTTGTTAAGTTTTCAGTTGTCTGAAGAAGGAATATTTATTTCTCGAAACTTGAGTTACAAAAAATGTGTAAAATATCAATTTATTGGTAGTAAAACAGTAATTTCTAATAACTCTTTTTTATGTATTTTATATCCAAATACGAAATTTCAATTCAAAGGCGCTGACATGCCTTTACCCATCAAGGTTCTGGTAGCGTTCGATTTTCTCTACTAACGTTGCTCTAACATAATATTTATTTTTTTATTTCATAATTATACGATTCTCACGAAATTCATTTCACATGAAAAAATTTTGAAAAACCCGTCATTTTTTAAGTTCTTGTCGAACTTCAATTTGATTGGATCTCTGTTTTTTGAGATAATGGACAAATTACAACAGCCGTTTACCCGCCGTTTACGAATTTCTTCATGGATGAACAAGCGCGTGGAAGCTAGTGATCTCACGTCAGTGCTTTTTAAAAAAAATTATGTTCAGCACTATTTATTTTGACGCCGAATCAGAAAGGACATTCGATGTCATATGTGAAAACATTATTTATTGCAGAAAGGTTGGATGATTCCTTCAGATTGTATTAGGAGATAATCTAATTGAAATATGTAATAACGACTATTGACAAAATGACGATTTTTTCTGATAACCACTGAATTTTTCCAGGAATTAAAAAATTCAAATCGAAGCATCCATATTCTTGTATTATAGATTTTTATTTTTTTATGATTGACAATATTTTTCTTCGTGTTAATTCAATGAAACAGTCGTTGGAAAATGGCAGTGCTTGAAGGCACTTTTATCGAATGTATATATAATAGATAACTAAGTGAATAAATATTATTATTATTAGGAATTAGCTCAGAGATTTCAAATTTTCACGTATATTTCAAGTCTAAATGTGCAATGCAAAATCTGCAAATATTTTTGGAAAATATTTCAAACAGTTAATAGCAGATATGAAGCGAGTTGAAAATACTTTTTTGATGTAGTGACAGATTATATTATGAGTAGACAGAAAAAATGATATGATCATTTATCTCCTCTGGTTAACTATTACTTTTCATCATTATCACATTTTATGGAAACAAAATAAATTAAATCAGATAACAGGAGGGAAATATTACAGTAGAAACTTACTACTCTTGTTCATTCCATTGAATTCATTTTTACTTATTCACTTTTTTTATTCAATAATAAATATTATTTATTATTCGAGGAAATATTTTATTTTGTATTTTTATTTTTCCATTTAATTGTGCGAGTTAAGAGATAGCGTGTGTTCTATGTTCGTTACTGTTTTCTTTATACCACTTTAGGAACTGGGCCCTGACTTGTTTACCCAATAGCGAATGGACAGAGGGTCCCCCGAAACCAGAAAATTTCTTTCCTGGTCCTGGGTTCGGATTTTCAACGTTACGGTATGAGTCCATTAGGCCAGGCGCTGGCAAGAATGCTACGGAGAAAAGATTGGAATTGCTTTTAATTTTTTTCGGTATTAACTGATTTTGCCATAATATACTTAATTTGTTTTTGAGATTTTCATGATTTGTTTGACATAATCAAATGTTGATTTATTAATACTCAGTCTGCATATTTTTAAGTCAAAACAAACAAGAGAAAGCTCGAACTCTCTTTCCAATCCTAAGGGTTGCATTCGAATACCTTGGGCCATTCTTCGTTAGTTGACTAACGAGAAAATTTTTGAATTTTTCCAAATCTTTTTCTACATCGTCTGATTTGATGATGAATGATAATTCAGCATCTCATTTAGATCCTGAATATCATGTCGAACCGATGATTTTTTATAATTTTCAATATATATTAATTCATTCACTCAAATTTACTCAAACAAAAGGCTCATAGAATTGGGATACACAAAAATACTATGTGCAAGGATTGGCTATAAGATTCATGGTGACGCATGAAAACGGGAACGAAAAGAGGATTTCTTTGTAGAAATGAATGTTTGTTCAAACTTGAAATATAGCTTTCAAATTTTCGAATCAAATTCTATAGTCGTGGCGAATAATAGTCATTACCAAGTTGGTGCTATGCGAGAGAAACTTTTTTTTCAGAAGAAGATATTAGGAGTCTGCGGAATGAAGAAGAGTCTTAATATTGAATTGTTAAATAAATAAAGTAACTTTGGTGAAAGATACTCCTTAACTTCGAAGGTGAGCCGTAATATAGCATTGATAGAATCTGTTTATTCAATCAAATTCAATCGCCGATCTGCATGAACGAATAAAACTTTCGATAACAGCGATTATTATCTTCCACTTGACTTAAAGTCATCCGAATCACGTTAAACCGCCATTTTACAGAAAAAAATGATGTATTCTATAATACGGATACAAAACGCTTGTTTTTATTCAAACGATGAATGAGAAAAAAAAAGCTTCATGAATTTAATGCAATCCAATATATTTCTAATTCGAATACCGCTCCAATCCCAAAAGTTTACGTATCAGCCGAGTGGATTATTCCTAAAGTTTCAATTACTGAGCTGCAAAAACGCATAAACCTTTCAACGAAATCAACGAAAATGTATAATCAGTTACACAAAATCGATATGAACTGATATGAAATATTAGGGGAAATCCTTGATTTGAATATATTTTTTGAATTTTCAGATAATGTGAACTCGACGAAATTTTTCACAAATGTATGCGTTATAATTTTACTATTTTATACCACATTCCATTTAGAAAAGATCTGCAGTTTCGAAAATATTGTAAAAAATAAGAAAAAATTTCGAATATCAGTAACTTCGAAATCAAGAAAACTAAATTGCTTATTAATGAATCCAGTAAAAATATTTCGACTCCATACCTATCTTGAAAATTCAAAGATAGCAAGATATTACCTAGAACATGCACGCAAAAAAATCCATAATAAAATAATAATCCTTAACATCAATATGAATTAATGTCCAACGTAGCGCTAAATAACAATTCAGTCTCATGCATCATACAGTCACTGCGCTCTTTCAGGAAGCCAAAGCTGTTCATAGTCTGCTTACGTATCGATTGAACGGGAAAAAAACCATCTTCACCTTCTACTCTTATGAATTCCAAGAACGAATGCAAGATAATTTCAAAGTAAACAAATCCACGTTGTCAAATGTACTGGATGCCAAGTGATCCGTTGTTTCGATAGCCCCATAATATACAAAGTATACACGAAATCGACCCGAGCGCCACCATGATAAAACTCGGTGAACCTAAAGTATCCACGGCAGTCGAGATAGGTCCAAAAAGGGTCAATTTGGCATCCTGCTGAAAATTAGCGCAAACGATAAAGGATGTTCCCTTATATCATTTACCGATGTCACTTCGTGTTGGTAAGCTGGCATCCGTATATCGGATGCCACCTTACCTCGGATGCCATCTATACCGATAAATTTACATGGGGGGATGCAGCCTTGTACGCTGGATATATATATATATATATATATATATATATATATATATCACATAATAATTGTTTTCGTTACATTCTTCCCCTTCATTGTGTTATTAGATAAACAGTGATAGTTCATCATCGAGATAACTACATACAAATGCATTTTAAAGTTTACAATACAATACAGTCCACATCAACACAGTGTAATCAATCATTGTAATTAATTAATTTGCTCTTGTTCGTTGTTTGTAAATATTGGAACAATAATCAAAATACACTGGTAAACTAACAGTGGCATGATACAGGTAGTACTAATGAAAATAAGAACAAATATCCTGCAAACATGCATCCTAACTCTTTCGACTTTCTAGACACACAGTGTTAAATTTGGAAAAAATTTTAAAAAAATACTTTGGAGAAATTTGAGGTGAAAGGTGGTCACATTGAACATCTATTTTGATTTGCTTTTTGTTTCAACTTCCTTATTTTTTCAATAAAAACCCCGTTAACTTTTTTTGAGAAGAATCAAATCGTAAAACGTCTGAGGTCGATTTTCACGAAAACAGTGCTATCTACCCTATCAGTTTGTTACATCTAATTCGGTGATTTATAAAATTTGATAGTTCAATAAAACTTTGGAACAACTGCTACAAAGCAGGATTTCTACTTCTGAATTTTATTTAATAGAATGAATTCAAAAAGTAACTGATAATATTTTCATAAGAGTTGAAAATTTGAGAATATATTATGAACACATTTATTTTCATTTTTGAAATGAATAAATTTCAGGCGACACTACTCCTGAGTGTATGATTCATAAAGACTATTTCCAAAATGAAGAGCTCGGCATTTGGAAAGACTTATGGAAAATGATTTTTCCTTGCATTTTGTACTTCACCATCAATGTTCTTTTAAATTCTGATTACTTCAAAAGGGTAACAGAGGAAATAAATAAATTAATCTACCACAGAACGTCGAGTGAAGAATCTCTTAGTAAGAAGGATGTTCTCTATACTCATAATTTAACCAAATATATTGGCGGTCAGCAAGTTGTCAAAGGTGTAAGATTTGAAGTTGACCGTGGTAAATGCTATGGGTTGTTGGGAGTGAATGGAGCTGGTAAAACCACCACTTTTAGGATGCTCACAAAGGAAATCATGAAATCCGATGGAAAAGCGGCAGTTTTTAAAGATGAAGGAAATGTTGAAGATGAATCACGAACTGTAAGTAAAAAACTATCAACTCAGTCGTATATTTTGAATTAGTTTCAACATAACATAATGTTATGTTCCTGTCAATAACACTTCTAAATTTAGAACAAACGTCACTGGCATCATCAATAGCCTATATTATAAAGATTTTGACTCCTAAAAATCGTATTTCGGCCGCCAAACTTATAACACAAAAACTATGAGATTAATATTGATTTAAAAGGATATTCAAAAGAAATTCATAAATATAAATTATGTGATAATTACTTTTACGCTTCCCTGTATTTTCACACAGTATAATAGAAGAAACCGACAATGAACACACTATTTTATCTGTCCAAAATCGTTGAAGAAAAAAATATTCTTATTAACTGTGGAAAAAGGAAAATTATAACTCTGTATCTCAGGTATAGCGATTGCTTAGAGAATATAATTCATTATGATCTGTAGAATACAAAATTAAACAAAGATGCAGAACATTCCATTTGAAGGAACAAAGATAGTATCTACTTCTATAACCAAAGGTTGAATGTTTGAACTATTAGCCAACGGAATGTTGGACTATTAGCAAAAATATAACGGTGCGCAATACTATTCAAGCATATTGAGTTGGGCCTCCCTTCGTGTAAAGGTGGGAAGTCCTTAAGTTCTTTCATATTTAGCATTAATGTTTATTTAAATATATTCCGTATTTGCTGGTTACCGTTATGAGCTCATAGGTCATTCAAATATAAAAAATTTCCCCAACTGGATAGCTCAGAACCATCAGAAAACAAAGATAGAAGTTAGTTATGCATAGGACTCCTAAAGAAGTTAGCATAATATTGAAATTTGATGAACCAGAATCCAAAAAAATTAAAATTTACAGTGGTCACCCATCCAAGTCCTAATGCGCCAGACACTGTTTGATTAGGAAAAAGAAAAATGTGGTTTTACGTTTTTCCGTGCGATTTTTCTCCTTGTTAAAACTTTCTTGGGACTTCAACTAATATGTGAAGAAATAATTAGCTGGATTGGTCCAGCCCTTCTAGAGTTTTGCACTTAGGGACATATTTAGCCATTAAATTTTATATATATATATATATATATATATATATATATAAATGCTGTAATTTTATATGGAACATTGTCGAATCAAGATTTACGTCATTCACTCTATTACTCAATTATATATATATATATATATATATATATATATATATATATATATATATATATATATATATATATATATGTATATATATATATAAATGCTGTAATTTTATATGGAACATTATCGAATCAAGATTTACGTCATTCACTCTATACATATCTACTCCCTACTGCTTTTGTAGTAAAAAAGAAATCTCAAATTATCATAATATCAACGTGAAAGTAACAAATTTTGAAACTACTTCATTTATTCCAGAACAAAAGAATTATTAAACCCACTGACCATTTACTTTGTTTTAGTATCTCCAGCAGATTGGATATTGTCCTCAAAACAACTGCTTGAATTTTGCACTAACAGCAAGACAATTACTAAAAATTTTTGCTTACTTTAGAGGCTATCACTACAAAAATTTGGATTATGTTGCTAATCATTTTTTGAGAATGATGCGTAAGTTTGTTTTTCAATTGTAGTTCCTTTCTACTGGAACATTGTGATTTCAGAACTGGAAGGTCTTGCTGATAAACCATGTGGCGTTTATAGTGGTGGCAACAAAAGAAAGTTATGTTTGGCTTTAGCACTGATGGGATATCCTCCCAATATATTCTTAGATGAGCCAACTAATGGAGTTGATCCAGTCAGTAGAAGAATATTCTGGAGTATTATAAAGGAGATGCAAACCCAAAAGAAACTTACTTTTCTTTTAACTTCACACAGTATGCAGGAATGTGAAGCATTATGCTCTAAGTAAGTTCAAATCATGATATTAAACAAATATTTGAATAATACCCTGCAAATTATTGGTTTTGAAATTATTTTGGCCATTGAAAATGATGTTAACATGTTGACATTTTTACAAATTTCTGACGAAATTACTTACAAATATTTGGCTCTGTTTTTTCACTCTGGTTGTTTTACTTACAATTCAGTGAAAGAATTTACATACATCATATATACAAGGATTATAAAAAAAAATTCCTGCTGATCAAAAACCAAATGCGAGATCAACGTTTTTCTGAAGGAGTTTATGCATTCAATCACATGTTTTGAAGGTACCTCAATCGGAATGGAAAAAGTGCTTTGAAAATTGCTACAAATCTTAAAACTTAAGTAACAACTTTTCCAAATGCTTTTCTTTGTGAAAATAAAATATTAGGTAAATCCAATTTTGAATATCGGAAACTTATGCTAGGTCTTAATAATATAAATCATTTAAATAAATAAAAATAATTCTACTTCTCTATGTTGATCATTTCAGATATTTTATAAAAATATTTTTTATCAAACTAGAATTGTGAAATAGTGCTAGGATGTACATGAAACAATTCTCAGCTCATTTTGTCTTTATAGTGAATATTATTTTTAGGTTGGGAATTATGAAAGATGGTCAACTTGAATGCAACGATACCATTCCACAATTGAAAGAGAAGTATCATACAGGATTTACCGTTAAGTTGAAATTGAAACAGAAAAATTGTCAAAAACTTCAAAATAACGTGGATCATTTAGTGATTCAGGTAGAAAAACGAGGCCGCAGATTGTCTGATGAGGATTTTCCAGATTCTATTGTCATGCAAAGTTATTCGAAAGGAATAATAAATCCTTCGAACGGTAAATCAAGCAATTGTGAAGATAAAGAGAACTCATATAGAGATTCTGTTGATTCTTTGGATTATGTAAAGCATGTCTTGGAAGATGAATATGATGGAATACTAAAAGATGAACATCCTGTAAGTTTTTTTGGATATGAATATATTGATATTATTAATTGAGGTTTTATTAGTTAAGCTCTCAGAATACTCATCAGAAGAAGAATTTTCGAAAATTAAAATTCCTGATATCAAAAGATACTATTAGATAAGAATAAGTATTGTTTTATGGGGAAAGTAATTTCGTTTTTTTTTGGGGAAAATGAAAGACAATTTTCGTATAATGAATAAATATTGTATTAAATTATATATTGGCCATTCTGGTCCAACACCTTTTGCCATATATCTGGTAGTAGCATGATTCCACACTCATAAAATTTTTGGTCTTTGCTGGCAAAAAACTGATCCAGGTGATTTTTGACCTATTCATTTGAAGTAAAGGTTTTACCTTCCAAAAGTTTGCAATGACCAGAACAAATAATAATCTGAAGGCGCCATATCTGGTGAATATGGTGGGTGTGGCAGTGTATCCCATTCAAGCTGTAAAAGTTTTTGGAGAGTGACAAAACTTGTAGGACGTCCTGCATTATCTTGGTGAAACACTACACCTTTTCTGTTGATTAATTCTGGTCTTCTCTGTTGAAGTGCATCATTCAGTTTGTCCAGCTGATGACAGTAGACTTCCGAATTAATTGTTGTGTTATCCAGTAAAAGCTCAAAAAAAAAAAACGATTCCCTTAAAATCTCTACCAAACAGACAGCATCGCCTTTTTTTTATGGATATTGGCTTTCGAAATGCTTTAAGCCGGTTAATCTTTTTTGCTCCATGATCTATTGCGTTTGACATTATTATATACAACCCATTTTTCTTAATGATGCGCTTCAAAAATTGATAATTTTTGTGACGTTTGAGAAGTGAATCACAGATGTCAACGCAACAAATTTCTCTCTGTGAGAACAAGGGGGACCCTTATATCGAGCTTCGAGGTTAAACCCAGGCCTTTCAAGTGGTCATAAACAGTTGAATTTGATAAATTCTACCTCTCACCGATCTCGCGTGTTGTTATTCGCCGATTTGCATCAACTAATGCCTTTATCGTATCTTTATCAGCTTCAACCAGCCTTCCAGAACGTAGTTCATCTTCAACATCAAAATTGCCGGATCGAAATTTTGCAAACCAGTTCTGGTGCTGGCGTACTGTCAACACATCTTCTCCATACACATCAGTTAATTTCTTTCTAGCTTGAAGAGCATTTTTACCTTTTCTGTAGTAGGAAAGTAAAATATGACAAAAATGCTGCTTATTTCTCTCAATATTTGAAAGGGCACCAACCAAAAACTACCGTGTAGAATTAATTGAACTTTTTCACACACAAGCCTTACTCTCGAAACATATAAGATCTACCAATCTAATATTAGTTACTGAGGAAAGATATCTTTGTCGCAAAGCTTGCTCCTAATATCTGCTGATATCTCAGTCATTTCTCACATTAGAGCAAATCTCAATTGCCAAGGGCATTCTTAGTAGTTTTCACTATGGTTCAAAATAACATACAAGTATCAGATTTTTTTCTTTTGCAGATATTTTGTAGGTAACACCTGGGTCATTAACTCCCAGGACTAACCAGAATCAAACCTTTTTTTTAATTCGATTTTATTCATCATTATCATATGGGGCCAGATCTGGTGAATATGGGGCATGTGGAAGCAATTTGAATTATAAATTGTTCAATTTCACCATTGTTTTCATCGACTTGTGGATTGGTGCATCATCTTGGTGAAACAGTGGTTTTTTCTGTCATGTGAGGCTTTTTCTGCTGGATTGCAGCATTCAATAACGCATGAGGTATTAGCATTACCATCTTCGTTAAAAACTTCTATCAAATAACTCTCTCGAAATTCAATCGAGATGAAATGTTAAGTTCTCCAACACTATGGCTGTAAGAATAAATGCCACTTCATAGTTAGTATTGAAGTGTAGATAGAGAAATAAAAAGGACCCACCATGAACTACTTATTAAAAAAGCACATAGAGGCAAGCTCCTAAGGCTCACACAGTTGGATCCATATCAAAGGATTTATCATTAATTTCCTTTTAAAAACATCTGTGATATAATACTATTAGAATTCAGATTATGTCAATTTTGCCTGATTTTTTGATCTTTATTGTTAGTATTATTTACTATCTTTGTATAACAATGTTCAAAACATTTTACAGGGTTTACTACATTACCATGTTAAACCTATGCAGTCTTCTAAAAAAACAATGAGCAAATTATTCGAGGATATGGAAGAACTAAAAAACAAATGCAGTTTAATTGAAGATTATATTGTCACCGAAACAACGGTGGAAGATGTATTCTTAACAGTGGCCAAAGCAGATTCTAGTAATGGATCTTCAAACAAAACATCTAGGAGTTCTTCAGAAAAGAGTTCAAAGGCTTCTTCCAAAAAGAATTCCAAAAGCTCTTCAGAAACTAGTTCGAAGAGCTATATAGTCTGAAGTAGATTCAACATTTATCAATGGGTATAAGTGTATATATCATATGTTTATGTTTTGTTTGTAATTGGTTTTTCAATAGCCAAATGACATGAATATTTATCAAACTGTGAAGGAAGAGAAGCATTCCATTAACACTATCATAGGTCATAAAAATGATCAATTTATGTAACAGGAAAATAAATAACAGCCGTTTGATGCTATTATTAATTTTCAGGCAGCTACTTGAAGAATGAAAAAGTAATAATCATGCAAAAATATTAATGGAATTAAAACCGAAATTTATTCACTGCATTCTATTTGAACTAAGAACATTGAATAATATGGCATTAGTTCAAATTATTGATTTTCTAATGGAACAATTTTTTCAACCTGCAAAAAGCAAAGTATTATATAAGTAAACAAACTTTAAACTGTGTTTCTGCGAAAAAGTTATATAAATATGAAGAAGTTATCTGAACTTTTCATTTTAATTTAAATAGTGTACTGCTTAGATGAAGGTTTTTCTGTCAATGTCTGGTGACTTTCTAGCAGGAGTTGCAATTCATAAATTAATAGAAATAAATATCAAAGAAGTGGAAGTCTCACTGAAAAGTAAAAAAAATAAAATTTCAATAATTTCCCAGAAATCGCGTTTTTCTAGGAGTTGAATTAACTTTTTACTTAGAGTTTTTATGTTATTTTGTCAGTTTCTTGAATTCATAAACTACTGAAGACCACTAAAATTTTGAAAGAAAAACCATAATTTCAATCCTCATTCATCTTATTTTTGCTGCAGCAAAAATTATATCGGAATACTGGATAATTCTGGAGAGATAAAAAGAAAGGAATTACCAATGCCGTTTGGGACATTGTATATGAGATCTTTGTGCTAGGAGTTAACCAACTTCCTTAAGTTTGTCAATATACCTATGAATCATTATTTTGCATAGATTAATATAACCTACAAATTCCCAACCAAGCATGGTACTCACTTACTTTTAGATCTATTAAATATTTTACATTTAGAAGAAACTTTTTGGTTTTAATCTTACCAATATTTAGGAACTGATTTGAATGAATTGAATTCATTCACGTCTATTTGAAATTAAGTCAATTTCTTTATGGAATCCAAATGTTAATTTCATTGGGATTAATTCTTTCAATAGAAACAAAATATCATGACAAATATTCATTGAAAACAAATAATACTAATAATGAAATGCTTCTAGTAAGGGGATCAGTTACTTAGCTAATTCATATCTGAGTTATGCCTTATATGTGATATATATTGTCTAAAATTGAACGTGTAAATATTGTTGATAATACTTTTATTCATAAGAATTTATTTTTACATAACTATCTAATCTAGGATATCGAATATATTCAAAATTAAGTAATATAACATTTTGTATAAATAGTTCATTTGAATAAATATAAAATGATAAATAATCAAAAAGGTTTAATACTTCAAACAAGAAAAGTAGTATGAGTATAGTCTTAAAAAGACTCAACCTTCCTCATAAGTGACAGCTGTTATTTGAAAATAACAACCTTTTAACCTCATCAATATCGCTTTCAGTGAATATATGAAGCTAAAAAAAATTATTATTCTAATCTAACCTAATGTATTCAAAAATTTTGGCAGAAATCATGAAAAAAACACTGCCAAGCATAGATTTTTTTTATAATAATTCATTCAATATCAATCAGAATATAAACATTCTATAAGCTAGTTTGCTAACTATGGGGCTTGAGACACATTATAAGGCCTTTTCCAGTCAAAAGACTGCTTCAACTCGTATCTCAAATCAGCTGGCCATTTCCTTTTTAGTCTTCTATATTGAGGCAGTACCAATGGATGTAATAGATTGTTCCAATTTGGCATGATGTTTCTCGCTCTTCTCTTTAATGACATCCTTTACATAAGGAATACGTAAATCTTTTGTGTGGGGCTTTATTAGTAACATACCATGGAGTGTTTACTATCATTCAAGGCATTTTTGATTGGCTTCTTTGAATTAATGTATTTGATTTGTTTGTACATCCCCATAGCTCGATATATCTCTTTTTTGGTGAGCCAATGTTAGTATGAAAAATTGTTAAAGGAGCTTTGTTGTTTATACTAAACTTAATAGGCTCTTGTAGTTTTGTCATATCTACTACCGATTTTGAGGAAAAAATTTTAAACAATTCTCTCGAAGTCCTTAGAAAAATCCAAATTCAGTTAGTTAGCTGTGGTGAATAAATTCATTGTTAGTTTAGACAAATCATATCAAACTCCTGTGTTTTGAAAAGTAAAGGTGGTTGCAATTTAATACCAAAACATGCCGAATTCCGAAATCACATGCATTCATGTATGGTCTTACAAATAGAAATTCAAGAGAAGCTAAGGGTCTTTACATGGAACGCTATCCCAATAGAGTGATTCCTGGTCATCAAATGTTCTCTTATATTTGCAGGCGTCTTTCAGAAACTGGATCTTTTTCTACGAAAAATATTAATGCAGGTAGACCACGAAGTGTGATACTGTGAGAACACCACGACTCGAAGAAGGAGTTCTGAAGGAAATAGAAGAACATCCAGGAATTAGTACAAGAAAAATTATTGTTACTTTAAATAAATCAAGATGTTTGGCGGATCTTGCGGGATTCTTTGCTATATCCTTATCACATTCAGAGGGTGCAGGTACTCCTGCCTCGAGATTTTCATCCCAGGATTATTTTTTGTCAATGGTATCTCAATAGACTATTAAGAAATCCTCATTTTGATCGCCAAATCCCATTCACTTATGAATGGCCCGCCACATCCCCAGATTTAAATATTTTAGATTTCTTTTTATGGGGCCATCTGAAATCTCTAGTGTACTTAACGTCAGTGAACACCGTAGACGAACTGAGGAATCATTTATTAGTCGCGTTTGAGGGTTGAGGGAGGACATTTTCAACAATTGATGTAGTTCAGTTCCTTTCTTGTTATTCAGTGTTTTAATTAATTCTTAAGTTTCACGTTTCCTATAGTAATACGTTTTTTGTGATAATTATACGAGTTTATCGAATCGTTATGAATCATGGCTACAGATCTGGAAAATAACCATAACGGCTAATAATGAATTTATTCACTATATATACTTCTGAGGATTTCGAAAGAATCGTTCAAAATTTTTTTCTCAAATTCGGTAGCAGATACGACAAAACTACAAGAGACCATAAAGTTTAGTACAACAACAAAGCTTCTTTCTACAATTTTTCATACAAACATTGCCTCACCAAAAAAAAGTTCTGGAGTAAAACAGAGGACAGTGTTCCAGAAAAAATACCACCCTATAGATTCACAATCAAAATTGGCATGTCACATGGTGTAAACTCTAAATTGTAATAACTAGGCCAAATTTCAGTTGAATATCTTGTGAAATGCAAATACTACGAGTAAAAATTTAAACTTCAACATTCTGTATCTCGAAAGCAAAACGTTTGCGTTCCCATGTTTATGGGACTTTTTTTTCTTAAAATTATTCAAGGAATCTGCCATCTTCCTCCAATTTAGGAACACCTGTATACCGGCGGACACTGGCCTCTTTGTAAGGTTAAATTCACTTGCACAGATTTAGATTAATTTATTTGGATTTTCCACTTGTGTATTTGGTTCAAATATTTCTGCAATTTTTTGGTGGCATATTGTGGATCTTCGTCAACCGCCAGAATGCCTGCATCATCTGCAAAAGCTCCAAATATGGTATGAAGACTAGGTAGGACAGCTATGTATAGAGCACGTACAGCAGTGGTCCAATGACGCTTCCCTGAGGAACTCCTGATCATATTGGGAAGTAGTTCGATTTCTCACCATCAAATCACAAAAAAAAATAATAACATCCAGGCAGGTAGGTTTTAATTTTATAGAGCAAACTATGAGGCAATATTTTATCAAAAGCTTGACTCACCTCCAAGAATGCTGATGTACCTTATTGTCTGTGTTCAAGCGCTTTACTTATTAGGTGATTACTTCTATGGATTTTCTGTATAGTGATTTGACCGGAATCCACAATGATGATCGTATTTGCGTCAGAGTTTATTCCTTGAAGAATCAATCTTTCTAGGATTTTTTTATAGAAGTGGGAGCAAGCTGATAGGACTTTATGGTGTTTGCATATTTGCCAGGTTAAGGTACAAGTATAATCTCGGCTGCTGTCAGTTGTTCTGGCCCCTAGTTCAGTTTTAGAATGACATTGAATATGCAAGTATATTTGACGGCCGTCAAAATCCCTTCAGGTGTCGCCACTGTAAACTAACCGTTTCATGTGACCCCAAATGTAGAAGTCACATAGGGTTTAATCTGGCCGACCTGGGAATTTGTCCGCCACGATCTATCCAACGCCGTGGAAAGTTTTCGTCTAGCCACTTTTGCACGCGTCTGAAATAATGAGCAAAATAGCAGTCGTATTGATAAATTATTTGTGATCTTGTTAGCGGTACGTACTCTAGTATCATCCAGTGTTCATCACTCAAAAGTTTTCGTAGGTGACCCCATTCAAGTTGTCCAGGAAAAAAACTGGCTGAACAATGCAATCGTGGCGATACCACACATTAAAAGAGAATCGACTCTAATGAGCAATGTCCATCCATTGTGTAAAGGATGTCATTAAAGAGATGAGCGAGAAATATCATGCTAAACTGGAACATATCAACAATCTATTACATCCATTGGGTCAATATACAAAAAGGAAATGGCCAGCTAACTTGAGATAGAGTTGAAGGGGTCTTTTCAATGGAAAAGGCCTTACAATGTCATACTATCTGAGAGCCTCAAGTTCCATAGTTAGCAAATTAGCCTATAGAAGGTATATATTCTGATTGATAATAAATGAATTATAAAATAAATTGATTCATCCGTCCAAAGAATATGTATTCGGGATCTTCAATGGCACAGTTTATGAGTAATCAGCTAAAGTTCATTCTTCGAACTGGATCTCCCTCTTCAATGACGTGCACTGGTGTTAAATGAAAGGAATATTGTCGTTATGTATGCCTAATGAACCACTTTCAATTATGACAAAGTAAGACGTCCCACAAATACTCTCGTTGAATCTGTAGGATCTGCTTCAAATTGGGTCAAAATTTCGCTGATACCATCCAGATTCCCGAACATGACGTTATATTGTACCAAATACACTCCAATGTGGCAAATAGCAATTAGAGAAACGAACTGCGTATCCCCTGAAGCTCTTGAGGTATGCGGGTCTTATGAGGGGAGCTTCAACCTCTTAATTCGGGAGGTGGCGTTTCGTTCCGAGTTTGCGCACCTGAACTCTTCAGATAGGCGTGGTGCGCAAGTCTGCCTTTGACGCCAGTGACCTTGTGTTCCATGTCGGAATGGTCGTCGAACGCTTGTACTCTGCTCTACTTGAACCGGGCGAGGACGGTGAGCTCGGTATGCGAAAAGCGCTAGCGTCCTCTATATGCTACGCCGGAAAGCTGCAGCAGAGCAGAATTCTGGTCCAAGACGGGCACGTCGCCACATCCCTTTGTACTGCATAGCCATCATAAATTTAAAAATATTTACACCTACTTTTAGTCCATTAACAACGATATCATTTTTCATTTAATGAATACTGTAAGTTGTTTGTCTGTACTAGTTACATGCAAGTAACCGGGTGATTGGTAACGGTGTGAATGATTGCGGTCTGTCATTCGCGAACTGTCGCGAAGATTGTTAGAAACTATCGAATCATGCTTCACTCACCAATCATGAGTAAAAGGGACGCGCCTTATCCAGGATATGTTTCGAGGAAGTATGTCACCTTCTCGGTTTAGTGGTATTTTTTCGAATACCGCGAAAAAGTTGATAATATTTGTACCTGTTTAGAAGGCTAATGAAATAAGAAACTAACGTCTTTGAATTGTACGCAAAGTTCACTAGATGTTTTTTTCATGGAGTAGAAATAGTTCGTGCGGTTTTGATAACAGATTTTCTGTATAGTGATTTGACCGGAATCCACACTGATGATCTGTATTGTATTTGCGTCGGAGTTTATTCCTTGAAGAATCAATCTTTCTAGGATTTTTTATAGAACTGGGAGCAAGCTGATAGGACTTGATGGTGTTTGCATCTTTGCCTGGTTAAGGTCCTTTGTTTCATCTGGCAACATCTTCATTTTGAAGTGTCATAATTAGGCTTTCTTTTGAGTATCTGTCATTCCGCTGAAGTGTGAACAGCATAGTTTCTGTGTGCTCTGAAATGTCAATTTTTGTACCGAATAATGTGTTTTTGCGGTTTTACTTCAATATGAAAAAAAGTCATCGTATTTTAGTGGATGTTTATGGTGACCATGCTTTAACTGAACGAACGTGTGAAGTGGTTTGTCCGATTTAAATTTGGTAATTAGAGACAAGGCTCGATGAAGATCCATCACAAACGCAAGAGCAACTCCCAAAAACACTTTGAGTCACTCCATCAGCAATTCGCCATCGTTTAAAAACAATGGGAATTAGGTGCGGTATGAACTGAAGTCAACAGACATCGAACACCGTTTTTTCACGTGTGAACAACTGTTCCAACGACAAAAAAGAAAGAAGTTTTTGCATCGAATTGTGACTGGCTTGAAAGTGGGTCCATTAAGAGAATCTTAAACTTCGGGCAACGTATGGTTATGGGTGGGGTCATGCCTCATCACAAGTGTCAACCTTAATATTCATGGCGAGAAGATTATGTTGGGATCAGCTGGGTGTGGTGTATTATGAAGTTATTATAATTTATAGTAATTTATATCACAGCAGATCTAGTAGTATCAGGATAATAATAATAATAATAATATTTCTTCGACGAGATCCAGTTTTTCGATAAAACCGATAATCTTGTTCGGGGGTAATTTTTTCAGTTCGCAGTGGACAATGAAAGCCTGACTAAAACCTCGAATCTGATACGACTCACCCTTGGGCACTCTGAGACGATGTGCATGGCTGTTTCAGTGTCCTCAAGACACAGCCTGCATCATTGTCTTCAACCAGACCGATTTTGTGCAAATGTGCTTTCAACCTGCAGTGAGCTGTCATAATTCCGACAAGTGTTCTGAGTTTGGCTCTATCCAGACCTAGCGCTAAGTCCGCCATCTTTTGGTTCGAAGAAATGCCTTCGAATGTTTCAAGCCAGGATGGCTCAGCCAGAAAGACTAGTCTTGAGTTCATTCTGCCTGTTATCGTCTGCTTAGCGACGTCATGTGGTATTCCCAGGAATGGTTCCTGGCCTACCAGAGGCAGCGTGGCTCCAGCAAACGCCAGCCGAACTGCCTCTTCGTTACCCAAATAGTTCGAGTGGCTCGGTATCCAAACAAGAGTGACTCTTTTATACATACCGAGCTTGTTTAAAGCCGTGTGGCAAATCCAGACTGTTTTCGCTGTACAACAGCTGAATTCCAGAGCTTTTAGTACTGACTGACTATCTCCAAATATTTTTATTTAGCCGTGGTGGATTTGCCGTTTTATCAGCAGTTCTGCCGCGGTCTCAATGGCAAATAGTTCTGCCTGGAATATGGTTGCGTATTGACCGAGACTCAATAAGATGTTGATTCCCGGTTTGCTCCCATAGACTTCCGTTCCATTCGTCGTTCGCGAGCCATATGTAAACAAGTCAAGGTCGGTCCATTCATCCCGGCTGAGGACGATTACATTCAACTACCGTTCTTGGATCTTGACTTTTGACATTAGATCCGAGGGCATCGATAGGGTGCGGTTCATTAAAAGTTCGTCCAGCAGTCCTGAGCATCCCATCACTATTGCCTCTGGCCTGTTGATGTAGTTTGTATTATATGTCCGTTCCGCCTCCCTCTGCACGAGCAGGTGCAGGGGTGGTAGATTTAGTAGAAGCTCCATGACTGCCGTGGGTGTGGTGCGAAACGCACCTGTAATTGCAAGGCAAACCTGTCTCTGCAGTCGGGTGAGCTTATGTTGGCCAATCGTTTGATGGCCCTTTTTCCACCACGCTACA
This sequence comes from Megalocaria dilatata, assembly GCA_034642435.1. NCBI lineage: Eukaryota > Metazoa > Arthropoda > Insecta > Coleoptera > Coccinellidae > Megalocaria > Megalocaria dilatata. Next base: position 47,742,746 of record CM067856.1, read on the forward strand.
GCGCCATACCTTATCTGTGGTCTAATTACCATAGCATTAAGCCGACATTAACGCCCGCATTAAGCCGACAGACACGATAAAGTTATTGACATTGCATAAAAATGAACGGCCACATGTTACGTCGCCCGTTAAAACATACTAAGAAATGCTCTAATGGGAAGTCCCAACCCACCTATCGTATGTCCCAGACATTACTCTTTCCGATTACCATTTCATCCAATCGATGCAACATGGCCTGGCCGAGCACTTTTCCAATTAAGATTAAGTCAAAAAATGGATTGATGCATGGAAAGCGGCCAAAGAGCCGGCCTTTTTTGCGATGGGGGTCCGTCAATTGCCAGAAAGATGGGAAAAAATACTGGTAGCGACGGACAATACTTTAAACTTCGAATGAATAACCAATTTTTCATAATAAGCTTCAATTTTCGACAAAAAACCGCTTGAACTTATTCATACTCCTAATACGTCATGGAAATTTTACAAAAAAAACATAATGCCACTTAAGACTCGGCTAATGATTACATAAGTCGAAGCCGTAAACAGAGAAAAAAAAGACCATTTCTTTCTGAGATTGTGTTACAGATTATGGATCTGTAATCAATCATCAGTTATCTGTTAGATTATGTCGAGTTTTCCATCCACTTATAGACTGTAAGGTTTAAAACGTCCATCTTAAAGTTGAAAAATTCTTATAATTTAATTTCACGGAATTATGCACGAACCTTCGTATCGTTATTTCACATCTTAATACTAAATTTGAACTATCGGATTTTTAATTTCGAAAATATTTGTAAAATAAAATGTAAAATCAAAAATTTGACCAAAAAAATGGTACGCTGCTGCCACGTAAAAGTCATGTTCCATTTGTATAAAAAAATAACAGTTTCTTTGTTGCCAACCCAATAAATACTATTCTGTGCAAAATTTGCTGCTTCGTTTTATTAATATCGAACATATTTCTAAGAACCGATTATAATCGATTTATCGATTTAATATATATATTAACAAAATATATTTTTTTATCGAAGTTTGATTGCGCTGTCATGCAGAAAACTTTCGGTGCGAACAATTATAAATAATGATTCCAACAAACACGTAAACCAAAAAAAAAGAAATAGAAGCTTTTCTATTTACTGTTCACACATGACTAACGTAAAATAACAAATGAGACTCGTTTTATCTCTGTATTGAAGATATCGTAGGTCCAACCTACACACTGCGTTTCAATTAACGAATGAAATATTTCCTCATTCATTAAATAAACAATGATTTTAACAACATTCATGGAAATTCTCGAAAATGTTTTATTTCATCTGATAAGATTCAGATTGGAGAGCTTGATCTTTCACCAGGTAGATTTAATTAAATAGGTTGAAGCAACACAATTATCTTATCGGAAAAACGTATCGTGGTTATTTTGTTTCCGTTAGTTTTTGTCCATAACTTTAATTCTAATGAAATGGGGACGTCCCATAGTGTTTCAGTTTTTACGGAGGAGTTACTTGATGAGTACACTGCTTTAACATTCCTCACTAGAGGGGAAATTCTTACGTGAGTAGTGCTGTATATATACGTACATAAACTTGTGATCATGTAATCATTTTCACTCCATTCCGGAAAAATAAACACGTGATAAAAAACCACAAAGTAAACGAAAACCTTGCAGCAATAACGGAATATCTCATCGCTGAAAACAAGACAGACACGTTAAGTGGTTTTCTTTGGACCTTATTGAAAATTTAAGGTCGTATTAAGAGTTATTTAAATATTGATGCATATTAAAATTAATATTACTGCATGCATACATGTTGACCCACATAAATTAATCCAGCCTAATATTTCATGAGTTTTTATTATTTTTATGAGTTTTTTCGGATAACGCCGAGACAGGTCAATTTTTTTTTGGAGAGGGACATCTTTTGATTGCAAATTCGTGGGTGTAAGATCATCCCCGTAAGCAGATTTGCAACCCCCTCAAGGATCTTAAATGGCAATAGAGGTCGTGTGACACATCATTTTGAAGGTTTTGCAATTCTTTTCATGAATATGCTATAATATCTGTTGGGCGTTCGTTTCGGTGTAAAAAACGAGTTGGAAATGATTAGTGAAGTGAATTAAGTGTTCGAGGTTCTGAACGAATTCTAAGTAATAAGATGTTTAAATTGCCAACCCTTCATTTATAAACAGTAATAGAGTCTTTGTTTCACATTTTCTCTTACATTCTGTAAAATTTCATCACATGCTAGCAGTATTCTCTGGGGAAGATCTTCTAGAATCTAAATAGATAGTTTCTGTATTAAACACAATAGTCTTCAATAGTAATGTCAACGGAGATGTAGATACTGGAGTAATTCAATCCTAGGACTCAGAGAAACAAGCACACATAGTATCCAGAAAAGTTGAATGGGCTGGAATCTGAAAAAAATATAATCGTGGGCACCTTTTCTGTTCCTGACAGGTGATTATCTTACCTACCCACGCATTTTGGAGATTCTAGAAAATGATGATCGAATAAAAAACTTATCTTTGTGTACTCCGCCACTATGAATCCCTAGTACGTGACTTTCTGAATCATCATTTTCCCAAAAATTAGATTGGAAGGAGAGGTTCTATTAAATCGCCTCCAAGATCTCCTGATTTGACATTTTTAGACTTTTTAATGGGGTCAAATCTGTTCCTACTTATTTAGAAGATCTTCATCAGAGAATAATGTTAGAATGTAATGAAATAACACCTGGTACAGAATGTATGAGAAAATTTTGAACAAATATTTACTATTTAGAAATGAACGGTATGACAATTTGAACATTTTATCAATTAAAAATCGTTCTGAGAGTTTTTTATAGCAAAACGAACGCCAAAGAGAAACTTTTCACCATATTCATAAATAGAATTGTACAATCTTCAAAATGATGTGTCACTCGATATTGCCATTTATGATTCTTGAGGGGGTTGCCACCCCACTTGGGGAGATGATCGTTCACCCACGAATTGGCAATCGGCAATTTGTTTTCCGGAAAAATTCATATTTACTGAAACATTTGGCTGGGCTGTTGTATGTGAGGCACCCATACAGGGTCCTGCAATATTGCGTTGCGCTTCCATAGCTGCCGAACTAGACATCTTAGAAATTTCGTTCGAAAGCAAGCTCGTTCTACTTTCATTTCTACATCCCAGGAAATTAAGATTTGAATTATGCTGATTTAATGAATATTTTAAGAATGAACGTCTAAATTTCGAACAACATTTTCTCTACTCGATGCAACAACAACAACAAGACAAAGAACTGTACGTACAGAAAAAAATATCGTTGTTGTAAGTCATAGTGTTAATGATGATCGTTCACAACAAGTTGGACAAGTTGGAAAATTTTGCGTAAAGATCTTGGTCTACACCCATACAAGATCCATTTGGTTCAAAAACTAAAGCCTCTTGACCATAATAAGCGTCGTTTGTTTGCTGATGGGCCCTAGAACAGCTCGAAGTTGATCCACTTTTTTATCATAAAATTGTGTTTAGTGATGAACCTCATTTCTGGTTGAACGGCTATGTAAAGAAGCAAAATTGCCTTATATGGAGTGGAAACAATCCTCAAGAAATTCTGCAGGTTCCATTGCATCCTGAAAAATGCACTGTATGGTGTGCTTTACACGCTGGAGGATGATGCCTCCAGCGTTTGTTCGCTGACACATTTGTGGTTGAACGGTTATGTAAACAAGCAAAATTGCCGTATAAGGAGTGAAAACAATCCTCAAGAAGTTCTGTAGGTTCCATCGCATTCTGAAAAATGGACTGATACAAACCAAAATTCTACTTTTGCCACTCATTGTCTAGAAAACGGTCATTCCTTTCCTACAATAGATAATCTTAAAATTTTACATGTAGAATCAAAAGGGAAGGAACTCCATTATCTAGAATCTGTTGAAATTTTCAAATTAGTTCACAATAACAATAATGTAAAAATAATGAATGACTGTACGGAGCTATGTAAATCGAAAATATTTGAGATATTCAAAAAGTAACATCTGTTTAAAACCTCTTTCAACGAACATAAAATGAATTTAACGAAAAGTAAACAAAAATTCAACTTTTGCCACTCATTCTTTAGAAAACAGTAATTCCTTTCGACAAAAGAAAATCTTAAGAAAATTTTACATGTAGATTCAAACGAAAAGAAACTTGATTATTGAAATTTTCAAATTCGTTCACAATAAAAATAATTTAAAAATAGTGAATGACTGTATGGAGCTATGTAAATCCAAATATTTGAGATGTACAACAAAATAACGTAAAAATAATGAATGACTGTACGGAGCTATGTAACCGCAAAAATTATTTGAGATATTTAAATGGATACCATCTGTTTAATAATCTTCTTTGTCGATTGCCAACAATCCGATATCTGTTAGAAGGCCCTTCTTTTTTAACCGGGTTTTTATCACGTTCCGATTATAAACCTCTATACCACTATTAGGTGTCAGAATCTATTGAAATATTCAAAATATTTATCACTTTTGTTTAAATACCTCTGTACCACTGTTAGGTTTTTAGTTGTCTGATGATGGGATAGTTCATTTCCCGAAACTCGAATCACAAGAAAATGTGTAAAATATATTTTTATTGGTAGTAAAACATAGCAATTTCTACAATTTGTTTTAATTATGATCCTCACGAAAATGCGCATTATCATTCTACTAATAAATACCAAATCAGATTTGTAATTTGGAAAATATTGGGAAAAAATGAGAATATTTCAAATTTGGATAACTACGAAACTATTCGACCGAATTCAACCGATAGATTTCGACTTCAAACCTATGCTGAATGTTTCAAGTCTCTATCTCTTTCATTCAGTTATCGTGTTCACGGACGGCTGGCCGGACAGCATTAATTTTGACCTCGAATTCTTCATCAGTGAGTCAAACCCAGTCGTTTAAGACCATTTTCGGTTCTTAAGTAGAAAATAACAGACATTTAGGCGGAAGTTCCACGGAACAATCGCGCAAAAACAATCGTCTTGGCATCACACTTGTAACTTTCTTAGAAATTGACAATGAACTTGTACGTCCACAAACTTTTTGTGGCGAAAAAATTATTAATGGATACTTGTCAAATACCAATCTAATGAAGCTCTCGAATGATATGTGGTGTTGAGAGGGAGCTTCCACCTCTTAATTCGGGAGGCGGCGTTTCGGAGTCTGCGCATCTGAAACTCATCAGACAGGCATGATACACAGCTCTGCCCGTGATGCCGATGACCAGGTGTTCCGCTTGGAAAGAAGGTCGTCAAACGCTGTGTCACTTGCTCTATTTGATGTTTGATTGTATCGGTCTCTACTCGTCGGAAATACATCTTGATGATTAAAGTAAAACTTAATTTCTGCTAATTTATTTGATGTATGGTACAGTACCATACTCACCTGACGAAGTCATGTTGTCATGACGAAACAATTGTTGTGAAATTAAATTAATTAGCAGAAATTAAGTTGTTTTACTTTAATTCTCTATTTGAACTTGGCGAGGACGGTTAGTCATGAATCTGTAGAATGGTCGGGTCCTCTATTGAGGTCAAGCTGCGACAGAGCAAGGCAGGTTTCTAGACGAGGAGCGAAGAAGTTGTTCGCTACAATATCGTCGAACCACCTGGTTGTAGGGCGTCCCTTACTGCGATATGCGTCCTGTCGAGGCCTCCACTCCAGCGTCCATCCGCAAACCTAACCATAATCCATTTTAAAGTTGTTATCCTCTCATCATCAACTGGATGAGTGCCAAACAGGATCGAAAAAAAAATGGATTGATTTAAGGGAGGCCTATGTTCAGCAGTGGACTCAGACGGGCTGAATGATGATGAAAAAACTATTCAGCAAACGGCACAAACAAATCTGCCAGACTCATTGAATTAAGTTTTTGAAGATGAAACGGATGAAGCAGCTGCGCTTTCAAAATTCCATGAGCGATAGACTGAAATATTGAGCTCAGTAGACAATTGTCTAACGCTTTTTGCTGGATCCTGCTCCATTCTATTCAAAACCTCTTCTTCCACTGCTGCTGTCCTAACATGTCTCCTACCTCCTTGACCTCCTCTTTTTGGTAAAATACTCCCTTAAATAGGCATTAGATATAAAAAAATACTTATCTAGACAAATCATGGAATCATTTACTAGTATCTCGAAGTCTTCGATCCACAGCCTTAAATGTATTTTTACTCGGCAAATTTCTGTTTGGAAAATGCTCCGCGTAAAACTGCCTTGCACTAACAGCATTACAAAATGCATGTCCCCACATTAAATTCATATCCGCATTTTCTTCTATAGTGAAATTATTCATAATAATTTTTTGTTATATAAAATTAGAATGAACTGGAATGAAAACTGTATGTCTTTTGCGAATTGAAGTTTCAGAAAAATGAACAATCACCGAAAGAGAATTTTTAGTAACCATAGCAACAATAAACAAATAATGAGAAAATATTTTGATAGTCAATCATAATAATGCTTGTAACTCTAAAACGGTGCATTTTTTGGATGTTGCATCGGTATACCTTTATTTTGCAGAATTAATGAATAAATACATAAATGAAGGAATTTCGCCGATATCTTGAACAAAAAAAAGTTTCTGACCATTAAGTGCTAGGGTTAGTCTGTCCCTGGCGATATTGAAGACTTTAGAGGAAAGTATTGGAAACAAATCATTATTTATATTTGCATAGAAAAAATGAGAAATTAATTTGTTTTCTATCACTTTTTATTAACTGAAGTGACTCGAGTTTCGTAATGTTTACTACCTTTTCAAACTGAACTCGAGTCACTGCATATTCAGTTGATAAAAAGTGATAGAAATCAAAGTCATTTCTTATTTCATTCCAATTAAAATGAACTATCACAAAGTAATGGACTACTCCATTCAATACTTATATTTGCAAATTGTAGAAATTACTATGTTTTACTACCAATAAAAAGATATATTACACATTTTCTTGTGACTCGAGTTTCGGGAAATGAACTATCCCATCATCAGACAACTGTTTTTTATTGGTAGTAAAACAGTAATTTCTACAATTTTTTTAAATTATGATCAACTACCAAATAGTAACGGCTGAAATAATTCAGTAACTTATATTTGCATTGACTCATATTTAAAAAAATTACCAGAATCAGGTGAGTCGTTCGGAAGTTACCACAAAAAAAACTGAATTATGGGAGGCGTATATCCTTGCAAGGAGCGTCGTAGGAAAAAAAATTAAAGCATTCCTGACTTGTCTTTATATACTTTATTCACAACTGAGAAAGAGTCACGTAGTGCCAAGACACTCTATATAATGAATTAATTGAACTTGCACCTTAAATATTTTCCTTATTTTCAGATTGTATAAGACTTTCAACTCCCTAGGTTTAGATCAAATAGAGAATTTGGACAGAAGGTTTCCGATCAAAGACATACAAGAATGTTTTCCACAACTTAAGGTATGAAACAAACCAGCTAAAGCTGGAGAAATTTAATAAAAAAGTATTATATATTTTATACTGCAACTATATTTCATATGAATGTTCATTCCAGTGCAATCCATTTAAGGAAAGAATTTTGAGAGTATTCTCATCAGCTAAAGATGATCAATTATCCTTTGAGGATATGTTAGATCTCTACTCAGTTATGTCCTATAAGTGTCCTGATAAAGTAAAAGCTGCATGGGCGTTTAGAATATTCGGTAAATCCTGAATAATTTAATTATTCTTATTGTTTATTTTATTTTTTTGTTTTAGATTATAATGAAGATGGTGCTCTTGATGAAGAAGATCTGTTGCTCGTCATAGATAAATTGACTCAGAGCGAAAAAACTGGAAATGAAATAGCAGTAGAAAATAAAAAACATATAATAAAAGTGGTAAGTAAAAAAATCAGTTAATGGATTTTAGTATTACGTCTTGTTGTTCCAGTTACTGGATGAATTCAATTTAGAAAGCAATGGAGCAATTAGTCAATTGGAATTTCAACATGCAGTAGGCAAAATACCTGAATTTGCTCATTCTTTCAGTTTTAGGTTTTGATTATCAAATAGTGAACTTTATTTCAGTTCCAATATTTTTTTAATAATATAAATTCTCACTATGTATAATACAATAATAATATATGATACGCAATTAAATATAACATAAACACAATGTATTTATTGATCAATCAAAATCTACTGCTACTTCCTTAATGATAATGATGATGAAAAAGTGAAAATAGTAAACGATTAAACCAAATAATTCTACATTTAAATCAACAATTTACAAATTTATGTTATTCAATCAAGTTTCAGTCGAATAAATATGGAAAAAAACACTATAATACACAGCAAACAAACATTTAACAGCTCCTCTGCATTGCGACCAGTATGGTCTTTTATGCATTACCATGCTACTAAGTTTTCACCAGGAAGGTTATCACCTTCGCAAAGTTGATAATTTCCCTGGGATATCTAGCTTTTATATCAGTTGGCGTGAGAGTCATGCTATCCAAATGAGCCATACAGGTGTGCGCCAGCACTTCGTATTGGCAAATGTGGTGGATTCTATTGCTTATTCATATAGTCTACAGATATCAGAGTTTTCTTTACCAATTTTGGGTAGGTTGTATCTCACGACCGAGTGGGACATCGTAAATACCACCATTGGAGTTTCTGGCATGTGAGCATGGCTCTTTCACCAGGTGACCACCAAGCAGTCTCTACAAACGCCCGAACGCCTTATCATCGCACAAAGCGAGAACCCCTCCAATGGAGTTGAATCCACCACGTTTATATTTTCGGCTTCAGTTCGCAAACCCACACCGTGGCTGGTAGCAACGAAGCACTATCCAACCGCTAACTCTGCAGGTCAGTACCCAAGTTTTTGGGAAGCAATTCACACGCCGAAGGAACTGCTTACTCCCATCTACCCATCGAAAATTCAAAAAACAAGAAAAATCTCGAGAATCGATGCTTCAATCGATTCTGGTTTGAACATCAACGGTCTAAAACAGTATCGTCAAAACCCAAAAATGTTTCGCAAACAGTCCTGGTTCAGGATTAGACCGGTCGAAACGTCAAGTCCCGCTAAACTCCTGAAGCATATCTCGAGCAATCCTGAGTCATGAATTACGAGCGACCATATAGATGGAGTACCCTTCTAGTTTAGCATGCAAACTCTCAACCACTGCGCCATCGAGTCCAACACCAATTGGGTGGCCAGAGAGTACGAATACTCCCCATAACACACAAAGGCAGTGATTCCTCATACTTGGGACTATATATGCCTATGCCTGCTCCTTGCTTTCTTAGGGAGCCATCTGTATATAGATGAGATGATTTTTTCTAAGTTTAACTAACCTTTCCATGTCTTCTTAGTCTTCATCTTTGATCACTTCTCTTGGGAGCAAAGAAGTTCAGCCTTTAGTGATCCCAATATCGTCATATGTTCCCCTTCTAGGCCCTAGGGCCCATTTTAAAGGCACTCAACAGACCTTCTTTTTTCACAAATAGGTGCAGCAGGGTGAGATGCAATAGAACCTGTGTAGCTGCTGTAGGAGTTGTATACGCAGTTCCTAGTTCGAGCTTCTTACGACGTGTGAACGCCATCGATCAATGATGTCAATGACGTTTTGGATCAGGGCCACGTTGTTTCTTCGAACTCTCTCCTAATTATGGTCGCTAGGTCATCGGCGTTGCTGTGCTTGGTCAATCTTCTGAATAGTTCGTACACCACCAGACGAGGCGACAGGACTCCGCTCTGTGGACATTCTCTCCCGGTAGCGACCGTGACTTACATCTAAGTTCCGCCGTGACTCTTCGTCCCATAAGTTTGTACTGAATCTATTTGATATATCACCCCTTTTCTTCTCGCGGCCTACTCTATAGATGCATAGGTGGTGTTATCTAAAGCAACTACAACATTTACAAATAGGCCGATTGCGACCTCCTGGACCTCCAGTGATGACTCCAGCTATCTCTCTACCGTGGATTTGATGGATTTAATGGAGATATTACAAGGAAATAGTAACCATGTTCAAATTTAATCTTTCCGGCCGTTTATAAATAATATTACTTTCGACAGAAACAATTTATGCACTCAAAAATTGCAGGGTAAAATTTAAATGAATATAGGAAAATTAAAATCAGTACTAACACTATGCCCAATAGAAATTTTATTTTCCAGAATCTCAAAAAAACTTTTTTTACATAAAAAACAATCGATTGATATGTTTCACAATTAATTCAAAAACCAGACACGTATTTTGATCATTTACTACTATATTCCGAGGGATACAAATAGTACCTCATGTCAAAAAATAGTTGTAAATGACAGAAAAACGAGTCATGTTTTCCAATAAATTGTGAAATATATAAACTGAGTGTTTTTTGAACGCCTATTCTAGGATACAGCGTACTATTTTTTTACCCAAATATCTGTAATTTTCGAATTTTGAGCTGAATAAGTTCTCCTCGGTTAGCTTGAACTGATAAAGAATCTGAGGTCAAAAGTAACACTATCCGACCGGTCCGCCGTAAACACGCTAACTTTCGAACGGAAAGAGTTAGCCTTGAAACTCTCAGGGAAGGTTTGGAGTCTAAATGGCGCAATCGAGTTAGTTAATTGGCAAAATCGGTTCAATGGTTTCGCAGTTATCCACGTTTGAAACTGTTTCATATTTTTCCTAATATTATCGAAACTACATGGGCAATCAATTTAAATTTCAGCATTTAGAAGTAGAATAATAACACACATATTCCAGCAGAATTTCGTGAAGATCGTAAAATTAGAAGACAAAAAAAATCAGCCAGTGCTTTTCACCATCTATTTAATCAATAATGATTTTTTCATAATAGAAAAACTCTGAGTAACGTCAAATGGTTGCAAATAGGATGACATGCAATCTTCATGTTAATGAACCAGAGTGAATGAAGCTTCGTACGTCAAATAATTTCTCTTAGAATTTATTTTCAAAACTATCCTAAATATTCGTTACAGAACTATTTGAAAACTTTTTGACACTTCATTCTTATAATACCCTAAGAAAACTGGAAAAGAATTAATGATATTGAAAAAATTTAATATTTTGCTTCTGTTAAATTATGATTTTAATGGTAACAATTAGAAATAAACCATACATTGATAATATGAATTGAAATATGTTAAAGAATACACAATCAGAAAGATAATTACAGTTCATATTTAGCAATTAAGCTATCGATATCTTCCTTGGATCGTCCCTCATATTCCTTCATGTGATTAAACAATTTCCATAGACCTGAAAACAAAATAATTTTTAAATTTTATATCTTCTTTCATTCCTTGAAAAGAGTTCATTTGCTGAAAGGGTAGGAATATTTAACACATCGATTCTCTTTGTACTTCAGAAATAAAATGTTCAATCACACTGCACTTAAGTACTCAGCATTATTATCTAACACTATCAGACAAAATAGTTTTAAAGAAAAAAATTTGGAGTATTTGTGCAGTGAAATTAAAATGACCATTCAAAACTGAAATCCCCAATTCAATTTTGTTGGGTCGAACCAATTACATCTAACGTTCTAAATCTTGGACCCTCTATACAGTGGTGACAATGCTCCAATTTACAAGTCATGTAGAGAATGGTTTCACCGCTTCCAAAGTGGTGGTTTCAGCGTTGAAGATGGACCTTGATTGGGACAGTTGGGAAAGCCAAAAAAATTCGAAGATGAAGACATATGAAGACATTAATCCATGAAGATCCAAGCCTAATACAACATGAGTTTGCACTTGGGTGATCCAACAATTAGTGTCTGTACGTTTGAAATCTACGAGACTTACTCAAAAGCAAGGCTATTGGGTTTATTATGAATTGAAGCCAAGAGATCTTGAAAGGCGATTATTTTCTTGGGAGCAGCTGCTTCAGAGGCACAAAAGAAAAGGTTTTTACTGGGTAGTGACTGGTGATGAAAAGTGGAATTTCTACAACAACCCCAAGAAAAAAATACTACACTTTGCCTGGCCAATCGTTGCCATCAACATCAATATTAAAATTCATGGTTCGAAAGTAATGCTGGGTACCTGGTGGGGCAAATAGGGTGTTGTGTACTACAAGCTGTTAAAACCAGGTGATTCCATTACAACAATACACAGACCACAATTACTTCGTTTGAACAGTGCATTAGGAGATAAACGGCCTGAATATAAGGACAGACATGGTAAAGTTATTCTTTTTCATGATAATCCTCGGCTTCATGTCGCAAAAGATGTCAAAGAATATTTAGAAACGGTAAAATGGGATTTCTTACGGCACCCGCCATATTCTCAGGATATTCTGACTACTGACTGTTGCAACAGGATTTGGCAGGTCACTTCTTTTAAGGAAATCAAAAATTGACTTCAAAATTGGATCGCCTCAAAAGACAAGAAGAGAGGTGGAGAAAAGTAGTAAGTAGTGATGAAAAATGTTTTGAATAATTTGTTGTTTCATTAACTTTTGAAATGAATTAATTTTTTGAGCTAAAAAAACGGACCGAATTAATTTTTACTCCCAATAGTATTTTATTTTTTGTTTCAACCTTCTTCAACATTTTAATGCAATATTTTCATTTCAGAAATATTATAAGTAAAATCTCTAGGCACAGTTATACTTACTATTTTTATCACTCAAGGTAAGGAACATACTAAGAGCACTAAACCGCTTTATTTCAGACAAATTTAGCAGGTAATCATATGTTTCATCGCTTTCTTTCATGAAATTTTCGGAAAGAACAAGCAATATTTCACTAAAAACGTCACTTTCTAATGAATCCTTGAAAAGATTTGGTATGTTTTGTGGATTAATCAATTTCAGGTATTCGCCCCTTTTATCACTATGTCCCTTGAGCTGTTTCCAAACAGAATGAAATTGTACGGATGTTTTAGGTACTGTCAATTCTGGTGTTATCTCATCCACAAAACTTTTCTGATTGTTCACTTTTTCTACTTCAGTTTGCAAAATACTTTTTTGCTCCATAATTTTCACATCAGAGTCAAATTTTGTGTTTTCATTCTTTTTTGGTAAGTCTAAAGGATTATCCTTGAACGTTTCAGATGTTTCTTTTAGTGCACTGTTTATCTCCTCTATAACAATTCTTTTGAGTGGTTTTGCTGATCTCATATGTGGGGGTTTCTGAATTGCCTTAACAGTATCCGTAACCTTTCCACTGGGCCATTTAAATTCTGGGATATTTGAATCTACACCTTTTTTCATTTGCTTCTCAGAATTTTCTGTTGATGATCCATTATTTGGTTTTCCCGAGGATGGTATTTCAAATTGTTGTCTCGATTTACTGAACTTTGAAACTGGTTTTTGTGTCTATAAAAATATAGAATCAAAACTTGGAACATAAACAAATTTCACTAATGAGATCATTTAACATAATGAACTTCTTTATGTGTTTTACAGTAATATTTTCTGCTTACCTCCAATGTTCCAATTTTTTTTTCCAACTTTTCTAATTCATTTTTTGATTGGAAATTTTTGGGTTCCAATTCTAAAACTCTCAAAAGATCTAATCTAGCTTCTTCCAATTTATTTAGCGATATTCTGGCTGCTGCCCTTCTTTGGTAGGCTTTCACGTAAGTTTGATCTAGTTGTAGTGAAACATTGCAATCTAGTTCGGCCTGCTCCATTCTATAGAAAAAATATATGCTTTATATCTAAATTAAAAATTAGGAAACATACTTACTGATTGGTTTTAAGGAAACATAAAGCTCTATTTGCATAAAAAATGGGATCGTATCCATAGTATTTTATAGCATTAGTGTAACTTTTTATTGCATCGTTCCACTTGCCAGCTTTCACCAATTTATTACCCTGAAAATATTTATAGTTGTTAAAATAACCTTCTTTCTAAAGAAGATCTACATATAGGATCCTTAAGAGTCTTGAGCTAGTTGCCCAACTACTGTACAAATGGTTGGTCCAACGTTTGAATGAAATCATAGGTTCACGAAAAAAACTCCATTATTTTTCATGAACTTCAAGATTTTATTTAAAATGTTTCTGATTGTATGATTTGGGTCAAATAGTACAGTTTTGTTCTATTAATTGTTGCCATTTCAAAGGAAGCTTCATAATGGCTCTCTGATAGAAGTTTCAGTCCATAGTGGCGAAAAACTGTAGTAATCGATTTTCACAATCTTATTTTGATGGTAATTTCTTATCACTCAAGAACTTTTGCAATGCGAGAAAAAGATGGTAATTGCTTGGTGCCAGGTCCAGACTATATGGTGGATGAAAACTTCCCAACCAAGCTCCCGGAGTTTCTGGAGAGTTACTACAAATGTGTGTGGCCTGGCGTTGTCCTGATGGAACCCAACATCTCTTCTGTTGATCAATCCCGCCCGTTTCTGGTCAATCGCTAGCTTCAAATGGTCCAATTGTTGACAGTACAGATATGAATTTAGTGTTTGAATATCAGGAAGTAACTTATAATAAATAATTCCTTCCCAGTCCTACCAAATGCACAGTAGAACCTTCCTTGCCATTAGTCCTGGTTTGGTCACCATTTAAGCTGCTAACTGTTCTTTGACCACGATGGTTTTTGCACAATATTTGGAGTATGTGAGCAACTTCACATCCCAGTCACCATCCGTTTAAGAAATTGGTTGATTTAATTCTGTTTTGCTAAGGCTTGGCAGATGGAAACTCGATCCATCATGTTATTTGCTGTTAAATGATGTGGTACCCAAACATCGAGCCTATTTTTGAATCCAGCTTTGCGCAAATGGTTTAAAACTGTTTTATAGTTGATCCTTAGATCTTGGGAAATGCTATGAATACTAACCTGCTGGTCAACTTTGATTATGTCTGTGATTTTATCGACGGGTCTGCCTGAGGTGCATTTTTAAAATAAAAAATACCTGAACTGAATCAAGGATACCAAAATTACAGGTAATTAGTTATTACAGTATTGGGACTATAAACACCATTCACAACTTCAGCCGCCTGGCTTGTACATTCGCCTTTATCAAAGAGAAACTGTAAAATTTACCGAATTTTCTCTTTGTTGACTTTGATTTTTAATACTCTGTAACTACAACTGAATAGACCAAATAAAAAACAGCAAAAGAATTTTTTATTGTGAAATGTCCCCTTGATAAATATTGTAAATCTGGTATTGTTTGATCGATACTTCACGAGATATCGATCACTACAGCCACCTACTGAAAAAATTTCTTTTTCCACAAACTATTATGAAAGAATGTTCTAATTGATAGTATCGGATATTAAAGAGATCAAATATGCTGAGTAATATACAATTGAATTATAGTCTAAGATGTATGTTGTATTTATTTGTTTATTAAATTTCTGGGACACATATATCTAATTAAATACCCAAAATGTAATGTGCGCTACTTACAATTACTTATGAAATGAAGGATGAATAATAGAATACTTATACAATTTAATCTTTTCCTTAGTTGTTACAACAAACACCCCAAAATCACAAATGAATAGTGTATGGAGAACTTGGCTAGAACTGATACCAATATATGATGGTTAGATAGTTCAATTTCATCAACTATGAAAAAGTAATATGAAATTCATATATTTCTTCCTACCTCATCTTTTTCAATAAGAGCTTGGTCTTTCAAATCATTCAATAACGAATCTGAATCTGATTCAGAATCTTCATCAATTTTCTCACATTCTTTATCCGCATCAAACTTATCCCAATCTTCATATGACATACATTTTTTCTTTTCACTTAACGCCTGTTTCTTTGACCTATTACTTTCTTCAACCTTCTGCTTTTTAATTTCTGGTGCCATGATTTTTTTCTTTTCAGGCTCCTAAAATTACAGAAGTTTACAGGCCATTTTAAATATTCTTGAAATGAAAATATAAAGAATATGCTACCTGCTTTTGTGGCTTTCGTTGTTGCTCCTTCTTCTCCATTTCATTTCCCCAGGATTTCAAATCATTACATATTTCAGAAAACTCTTTATTATTGTTAACCATCTGTTGCTGTAGCAGTAAAGGATCCATAACGATACTACTAAGCGGCTTTTTTCAATAAGCAAAACTCTTTCAAAGCAATACAGTGTGATAATAATGTTTAAATTTTCAGGGAGAGAATAATGCAGGTTTTAATCACAACATCAGTTAACATGGAAACTGTAAACACAGATCGGTTAAATTTATGAAGGATTTTTTTATATTTTAAAAAATAATAAAGGTTATGTTTGGAGCATAACAAACTACTCTCTACCAGAGAAATATTTTCTTAATGTGTAGTTTATCAATGGTTTTGATGTTTAGGTCATAGAAATCATAATTAATTCGCACTACCTATATGTCATCAAACGTAAAAAATTCAACAAAAATCTATTAAACCAGATGTCAAATATGTTCATCATGTACTTTAATCACTGCTTTATATTTGATTGGATCATAGTCGATTCCAAGAGTAAAGAAATTGCTATTTTTAGATCACCAAATATAATAATAATAAACGTTTTTATTTCTTTCTGTTCAATGCAACACTGGTGAAGTTTAACTATACTTCGTAGGGTTTTTTTTATTGATCCAGCTATTATCTGTAATATTTCGATCAACAGAGTCATCTAAATCGTCGTAAATTGTTTTCGCCTGCCGTTTTTCGGCGAGCCATTTGTAAGGATCTTTACTAATAACACAAGGTTTTCAACGTATATTTTCACAATCTGACAATCAGTTTCACAATCGAATAGAACAGAAGGGCAGTTTGTATCTAATAACTATAATGAACTAGCAATAATATATACTGTTGTTGGTAGAGCTGTGTCAGTCACGAGTGATCATATTCGGTATTCGATTCAAAGTTCCAACTGTCAGCTGACACAAACGGCTGTGTCTTTATCTCCATAGATTAAAAATAATTTAGTCTTGTTGATCTATGTTTATCTCTCTCTCTTTCTCTCTGTTGCAGTTTTGCACCGTGTTCCTATAACCTGGGAACTGATACCTTCAATATTTTTCGGGTATTCGACGTTAAATATTGAGCTATCCCGTACCTTACAGAGAACTCTAAAAGCTCTAGGTATGTTACCGAGTACTCTAAGATCTGGACTTATACGAAGTAATCTAAATAGCGCTAACCTTTTTATCGTGATCGTCTAGTGGCGGGCGAATAGGACTTTACGTTGTGTAGGCAACCCAAATTACACCTAACGAGAGCAAGGAAACAGTGACGGGAGGTTCAAATATTTCGAAACACAATAATACCAGAATAATATATTTTTATTAATAATGTTCAAAAGCAACAACCCTCAATAAATGGAAACACATTCATCTGCCTGTGGTTAAGTCTACTCTACGCAGTGGTTCGCAAAGCGCCCCAGTGAAACCAATAGCGCCCCGGGTCTGGTGACTTATTACTACATATTGTTAGGTCGGTACTCGCTCAAATCAGATATCATTCTTATGCAGCGGAAAGGGTAAAGTTATACAGGAAATGGGGATACAGCCAGCCTGCACCTTCAACTGCACTTCCGGTAATCAGTGCTGAACCTCAATTACAAGGGGTAAGTTTAACGGACAGTAAGGTAAAGGTAACTGTGGTATGCCCAGGAGATCTCCTTAAAGAGGAGAAGTTACTATCAAAGGACTATATCTAGCCACCTCGGGGTGACAAAGGCCCAGGAAGGCTTAACTCTTACTGAGGAACGGACCGAACACTACCAGAAGGGGCACGCAAACTAATCCCTGGAGATATCACAGTACCCGGAACAAATATTTAGCAATCACTCACACATTCTCACAATAACGTTGGATATCTGGAGTTATTTACTTTCTCTATACGATATGTTGTCCTCTACCAGGACTACTCAGTGGTTTACCCTAAAGAACGCCACTGGTTCACAAGGGATACAATCTTTCAAGGTAAGCGGGCACATGCATATGACAAATATGTAACATGAACTGACTAGGACATTATAAAATAGATACAGTACCCCATCACCTAGGTGCGTTAATGAACGTTACAATAAGAACAAAGAAATAGGTAACCGGGGATCACACAAGAGTACATGCAAAGCAGTTACATACCAAGCACCGCAATTATTAAGAACAGATAATACAACTATTAGCAAGTATTAGGCAGATAAAGAACCATGATTTACAAGTACAGCAAAAGCAATCAGGCA
Organism: Megalocaria dilatata; assembly: GCA_034642435.1. NCBI lineage: Eukaryota > Metazoa > Arthropoda > Insecta > Coleoptera > Coccinellidae > Megalocaria > Megalocaria dilatata. Next base: position 47,760,892 of record CM067856.1, read on the forward strand.
CCGAGAGAAAGTATACAATACAAACAGAAAACTTGTGAGGGTCGCTTTAGTTATGTACACAGGCAATGCAATTTAGTTAAAACATTCCAGTCGAATTAAATAACAGTGAAGCAAAAATCCAAGAATGAAAAGCGAAGTACAATGAACGAGCGTGCAGTCATTAATTTCACATTAACACAAAGGTGGTATTCAAAAATGTGAAGCATGCAATTAATCTGAAGCATTTAAAAGAAGTTTACTTACTAAGAGTTACCAAGGGACACTGTTATAAATACTATTATCTCGAGTAGACCGCTAAGTTGCTCAGGAGGTTTATTTTCAAGAACCTCCCTCTCGAATGAATCAAAATACAATGGGGACGCTATAAGCACATTGTTCTCCTTTGTTATTGTCACTAATCACGTAAGTGTCAAGTTACAGCGTCACAGAGTATTTTGACACAGAAATAACGCGGGTAAATACAATGACATAATGGTGGAATTTATATAATCTATCAGGGACTCTGTGGCTCGTATACTCCTTAGAGGATCCGGATCTCTTCAATATAGTTGATATTAACAGAAAATTTATTGCTTTTACGGAAAATCTCTCAGGATTTCATGTCGTAGTACTGTTCTATTTTCTATGCCTACTGTACTAAAATATAATAAAATGTTCTCAAAATTCTATTGACTCGAGGTTGATAAATAACTAACAGTGTGGTGGAACCTCAATTATGGCTTCCTCTTTGTTATTTTATCTCTAGAATACCAATGTCAGTGTCAGATCTTTAATTCATTAAATAATTTCTCACATCGATCTCTACTTTCAACTTATATCACTCAACAGGCCCGGTAAATGAGCCGAAGGAGCATAATCGGAATCTATTATTCTATCGTCATTGAGAATAGTCACCCTGTGATCGAGAGATCGAAATGATCGAATCTTTTGACCTGATTATTTCGTCAATGGGTCGCAATTGACCCGGGTCTCGTAAAACCCATGATCGGCACAGCTCTAGTTGGTGGCTTTAACGCTGACCTATCTGCCCTTTGTCTAAAGCAGAACTGAGCGTACCACTACTAACCATAGATAAATAAGAATTCTTATTCTTATTTATTTATTATTTATCTATGCTACCAACAGTCACAACAAGTTGTTCAATAACCTTTGCGCATGAGGTGCACAGTTGTCCGATCGCGAAGTTGCTGTATTGACGAAACCTGCTGCCACTCTGGACAAGTAGTACTTAAGTTAACACCATTGACGTGGTAGTCTTTGGGAGCTTTGGTCGAAGAAAATGGCTGATGTAGTAGCAAATCCCATCCGTAATTAGCGATGGATTTGACTATACGAGAAAGATGAAATGGTTTTTTTTGCACGGTCTTTTCGTATCGATGGCTGCGTATTGAAGAGATCCGTATTCTCTAAGGATCATACGAGTGACAGAATCCATCATAGATTATATAAGTTATATAAATTCTCACGATATTTATTCCCCGTTATTTATGTATCAAATATTCTGTGGCACTATAACTTGACACGTATGCGATCGGTGACAATGAGAAAGAGAACAACGTCCTTATGGCATTCCCTGCGCATTGTATTTTGAAGCGGTAGAGGAGAAGCTTCTTGGAAATGAAACTCCTGAGCGACTTAAAAACATACTCGAGATAATAGTACCTATAACAGTCCCTCTTGGCAACTCTTAGTAAGTAAACCTTTTTAAATGCTTCTGATTAATTGCATGTTTTACGCTTTGAACATCACCTCAGTTTTAATTTAAAATAAGTGATTGCACGCTCGTCCATTGTACTTCCGTTCATCGTTTTTCATTCTTGTATTTCTGCTTCAGTGTTATTAATCCGACCGGAATGTTTTAACTAAAATGCATTGGCTTTGTATATAACTAAAGCGGCATGGCCCTCACAAGTTATCTATTTGTATTGTATACTTTCTCTCGGTGCCTAGTTGCTGTTTGTTGTATTTATTAATAGTGGTTCTTTATTTGTACTATTCACCAAGCGCGGATCCAGGGGGGTCATAACCCCCCCTGGATCTAGGGTCTAGGTTGACTAGTGATAATTTTTCTTTGCGCTTCGCTTGATTGCTTAGCGCAAGTACCTAAAATTTTACCAGTTAAAAGCAGAGTTCTTGAAAGTTGCAAATTGCCTTGCAGAAGATGGTAAGTAATAAATTATCATAGTTAATGTCCTTATTGAGTTAGGCTAGCATGTATAAACCTGTTTAAACTGATATGATTCAGAAGAAAACACTTTATATCCGCTAGTATTTTATGTTTATACAATAATTGTTTCGTCAATTACACTAATATTATTAACCAAATTAGTAGTCAAAAAATGACACAAGTTAATGAAAACAGGGAACGCTTGCGACCCATTGTTAAAACCATAATTTTTTGTATTCATCAAAATATATCACTACGTGGCCATCGCGACGATTGTTATTGTTGGTCAAAGAATCAGATAATGCAGCATGGTAGCTGATGGAGGAAATTTCAGAGCCCTTTTTAAATTCCGTATAGAATCTGGTTACACAAAATTGCAGCATCATTTAGAGACTTCTAAATCTAACGCAACATACATAAGCAAAACTGTGCGAAATAAGTTGATTGATGTTTGCAAGGAAATCATTCAGGAAACAATACCACAGAAAGTGAAGGAGGCTAAATATTTTTCAATGTTGTTCGATGAAACAACAGATATACTACATATCTCACAGCTGAGCCTATCATTTAGATATCTTCACAATGGTATTATAAGGGAAGATTTGTGACTTTCGTTGATGCATACGATACTCTTAGATGTGATGAAATTATGACAATAAAGACGTTTTAGAGCCTCGGTTGGCAGGTGTAGCACTGGCGAAAATCGTTGAAAATCTCTGTCTCAAATTTAATATAGGTTTAACATAATGTGTGAGTATTGGACCGACAGCTGCTCGGTTATGGCCTCAGATACAAGGGGTGCTGTACAGGAGTTGTCAAAAAAAGCTACATATGCCAAACGTTTCCCGTGCAGCAATCACGTTCTTAATAATACATTAGCTACGTACGTCATCCACAGAAATTTCTTGCTGTAACACCTCGGTCACGAAGAGTAAAGTTGTAGTGAAGTCAATTGATTAAAAGGGCTACGGACGCCATAAATGATACAATGACTGTCCTACGAAATAAAAGGGAAAAGGCTGACACAATTTTCTGAGAGCGTTTTGAAGAGTCAAAAGAAGTGGCTGAGCAACTAGACGCATAAATTAAATGCCCCAGAATAGTATCACGATAAACACACAAAGCCAACAATCATCTTTCTCAATCTGCAGAAGAGTATTTCCGCAGTATGTATACATCCCTCTTCTAGATTCTGTAATAAATGACCGTCTGTCTCCCGAAGTACTAAAATTATTTCAACTAGGCGTTTTTATTGCAAAATTCGATTATGCTAATGAAAATGAAGACAATGAAACTTTTAACAGGTTGCAAACGACTATAAAATGCTAATAGACAATATTCCAGTTTCAGTAGTTATAAACGAGTATCGGTTGTGGAAGATAAAATGGCAGCGGAATCAGAATATTCCGCAGTCGATTTCTCATCTTATAGAACTGAAATGTATCCTAATGTAAGAAAATATTTATGTATTCTTGCTACACTATCAGTTAGTGTAGCCACATCAGAAAGGTCCTTTTCCACTCTTAGGAGATATTCAGAAGAATCGTTTCCAATTTTTTGAGTTTTGGCAGCGTAAGAACTTCAAGGCAATACAAGAAAAGTGAATGAGAATTCATCTATCTTTTAGATGTGCAGCACATGAAATAAATTTATATCGTACTTTAGTATGACGAATTTGAAAAAATAATACAAAATAAATCTCTTCAGGTACAAATTAGCTAATAGAATTCCTCATATTCTGATTGCTTATGAATGATAATAACAGACGTTTGTGAAAAACGATAGCACGATAGAACAAGTGCGCAGAAATGTATGAAAATTGACCAACTAAATGACTACATAAATGAAAAAAATATATTTCCGAATAAAAACAAAAGATCAGTGAAGATTTTCAAATTGATGTCCATTTTCTTCCACGCACTTAAGCAAACATCTTAGAAAACCACGGTTTGTAGTTTTACTTATTTGATATCCATCTAATGATTCGAAGGCGTATGCCATTCGCCGAATCAAGTCCTCTTTGCTGAGAACAGGCGTTTCATACACTTTGTTCAATATTGTACACCACAAATAAAAATCTAACGGTGTAGATCGGGAGATCTTGGGGGCATTGAGTTTATCAGAAACATCCGCCGAAATATGGGCCTGAGCTCCGTCCGTTTAATAATTAAACGTTTATCGATTGACTTATCGGTAAGTCATCAACAAAATCGCCAACAACCGTTCCCAGTATTTCCAATAATAATAACCGTTCTTTAATGACCACAGTCAAAGGCCATCAACCGAAGTCCTTCAGCTATACATCTCATTGTATTAGAGGCAAAAAAAAAACACTTTTTGTATGTAAAAATTCAACTCAAAAAAATAGCACTTCTAATTTCTCATGAGGCCGTCCATTACAGTCTGGACTGGAAACTTTCTGAATGGCTTGGTCACTGGATCTCTATGGAACATCCCAAATATGTCGTCCAGTTCCTGCAGCAGTTTTAAAAATCTTTCATTCAACATTTTCAGCCTTTCCGTTTTTGGCTGTATCTTGGTCTTTCTATATAGCAGTTCGTTGGGTGGATTGTGCAATCTATTTTGAGGATGTCTCAGCCGTGTTATTATTCTCATTGATGTTCTCTCTTCTACTTCTAGGTTCCGTAACACCGAATTTGTTGCATTTGCATACAGTGAATGACCATACTCAAGAATTGGTCTGCAGATTGTTTTGAATATCTTTGTGGCATTTTCAAAACTGATTCCTTCATTCTTATAGGTGAGGCATTTGAAATGTTTCGCTCTTGCAATTGTTTTTTTTTGCGAGGTTTGCTTGAAGTTTCATGTTTGCTTTGCTGTCAATTTGTATGCCAAGGTATTTTATTGCTGGAGACGGTGTTATATTTCTATTGCCCACTTGGATCATGGGTGAACTCGGTCTTATCTTGCGGTTAAATATTATGAATTTCGATTTTTCAAGGTTGGGACGTAACCGCCATTTATAGAACCAGGTCATCAATCTGTCCATATAAAGTTGTAGTTTCTTAATGCATCTAGATTCGGTTTTTCCATGTGAAATTAAAATGGTTTCATCGGCATAAACTAGAAGATATTGTTCATTGTTATAGCTTTTAGCTATGTCACAGCAGAAAATATTGTAGAGCAGAGGGGAAAGTGGAGTAACTTGTGATGTGCCCTGTTCCGGGGTGAATGAGGTGGATGTTGTCTCATTGATTTTCACAGAAAGATTCCTGTCCTCCAGAAAGCTTTTCACAATCTTTGTCAAGTAAATCGGAGAGTTAAGTTTGTTTAATTTGAAAAGCAGACCCTTGTGCCACACGCTGTCGAATGCCCTGTTGATATCCAAACTAATAGCAGCTGTTTTTTCCGGTTCGTTGGGCATTTTGTGTGTTAGATACAAATATGGTGAGTGGATGGATTGTTGATTTCTTGGGTTGAAATCCGAACTGGCATTTGGGAATGGCACAAACAATCCTCTCCTCAAGCCTTCTTTTGATAATTTTCTCGAACAGTTTCCCCAAAACAGGCAACAGTGTTATTGGTCTATAATTTTTTTATTTTTTGATGGTCTGTACCATTTTTGGGTATGGTTATTATGGTCCCTGTTTTCCATATTGCTGGGAATACTCCAGATCTCATACAGTACCGCACTTTATTATCCATCAATAGCGCATATGCATTGAAACTGAACCTTTTTTGAAAATTCGTTTGCCTCAATGCGTGAAGTTTATGTTTTCCAAATGTGCAAATTCCTTTCATTAAATGAGCCCTCATTTGTAAATTTGGCTTCGTCAATCCAAATGATCTTTTTCAAGAAATTTCCATTATTCTCAATCAAGTTAATAATATTTCTGCGAAAATTCACTTCTCACTCTCCTTATATGGTCACCTGCTTCTAGAGCATGTGCTTTTGCATACTTGAAGTCATGCATTTTATTTTTTCTTAAAATTCGATTAACTGAAGCACTGCTCAAATTTGTTTCATGAGTTCCACATCTAATTGAAGAATTCTAATTCGCTTCAAAATAGGTCAATACACTAATTACATTGTCCTCATCATCAACTACTCTTTTCTTGTATTACCTAGGAGCTCTTATACTACCAAACCTCAACAAATTTGAAACGTATCTTCTGAATATCTTCTGTGTCGTCGGGGGTAAATTTGGATATTTCTCATTCAAAGCCAGACAAGTTCTAGTAACATTTCTGTTGCATTCTCCGCGAATTTGAAATAAATCCAGAATTTCATCATTTGAGTAGCGAGAACTCATTTCATGAAATGGAATTGTAATGATAAGACCCGTCAGTTATTGAATAATTTATTTTCCATGTTCACAGAATATTGTTCTGTTGTTTAATTTGATAACAGGTTGAAGGAAATTGTTTCTACGTATAATAAAAAACAACGAAATCTCAAATAACTCTCTAATTAAGAGATATAATCATTTTAGAACACTATCATTATTTTTCATTATAGAATCCAATGCAATCATAAAAAATAGTCTGATTTGGAAAACGAAAGTTATGGTCGAATTTGGCCCACAATTTTCGACATAATATTTGGAACATCCTATGATGAAATATCAAAAATTCAAAAGCCACTCAGCATTCCCACATTCTTCTACTTTCAAAGTGTGAAAACAGTTTGGATTCAGGATATTGAGAATTTGAATGATGAACATAATAGTGACTACGCATATTTCTCATTTTTTCCAGTATTTTTTTAATATTTTAGGAACTATCAATCCATACGGAACAACTCAAACAGAAAGTAATTCAGAATTGAATATTTGATCATATTAGAGAAGAAGAAATAAAAAAAAAATTTTCTTTTGAGAAAATTTATTTTTCTTCCTGTATAACCGGAAGTGATTAAGTTTCAAAAATATTTTAACTGAATAGGAATGTTGAACAATTTTATAATCCCAATTTTCAGATTTCAAACAGGCTCAGTCCTCCAGAAACTCTTACTGGACCGTCGAACTTGAAACACATTGTATATATATATATACAATGGTAATATATGTATATGACCCCTCCTGAATTGAACGCTGGATCGGCCCTTGAGTTACAAGCACATAAAAATACTTCCCTCAACTGCTTTCGATTGTGAATTAATTTTCGATTAAAGTTTTCACATTTATTATTTTCGAGTAATGAGAAGCTTAAACCTTGAAAATATTCTATGATCATCAACAAAAAAAACATTTATCATTGACTAATCAGTGGGACTCGTTGATAATTCGTGATAATTCGAAATGCCACATATGAAGAGATAAATTGTAAAGCTCCTGAGTGGCTGTACAGGTTGTCGTTGAATATCAAAATATAGTTCATTTCAAAGTAAGAACTGACAGAAACGAAAACAACAACTTTATGAAAGAATTAGAAATTCTATGCAAAATGTGTTATTCTTAAGAATTTAAAAATTCTTCATTTCCACCAGTTGAAACAATGCAAGAAAGAATTCAAGAAGGTGTTTTTTCTATGAGATTATCAATTTAAGCCTTAGGGAAATCTTTTCGTTCTTCAAGACTTACTTGAATCAGATCTCCTGTATTTTGAGGGTGATTTGAAAATGGTGAACATCTTCTTGAGTCAACAAGTTCAAAATAATAATAGTAATAATAATAATGTTGGAATATTTCAGCCAGTTCGTGAAAGCTTGCTGGGAAGGGTAACTACTTATATCGAAAACATTGGTGGTCATAATCAAAATCTACTTTAATTTGCTTTCTCAAATTTTTCAATAAAAATCCCGTTAATTTCCAAGTATTTTTTTATGAAAAATCAAATCTCAAAATTTTTGAGGTTGATTTTCTCAAAGACGATGAGGTTAAGAGAGTTAGACCAGTATCAATTTTGAAGAATAAGCTTAAAGAATTTCGATTCCATAAAAAAATTTGCGAAAATGACAGAAGCGTTCAAGTTGAGGACCATTCTGTCTCATTAGAGACGGCCCTATCTACGCTAAACATAATTCATTATTTTGTTATCGATACTTAGGTCTTTCATGTTGATATTTCGATCTAGCAGTTTTTCAGCTGTGCCATACGAACTGTTAAGTGTTATTCGGCACTTCAGCTTATTTGTTTCCTAATGATTAAATATCACCTTAGAAAACATGGAAAATCTTTAGAGCATTTTGATATACTTATGCCCGTGCAGCATTCGGAATTTTAAACTGTTTAATTCTATCCTTATAACCAGCAGTGATCTCATAATTTTTCTATAACCAATAAGTAGGTTTATTTAATTCATTCAGTCCACCCAGAAGCAGTCTTTCCAACCATTAATAAGGAGTATGAGCTATGGTAATAGAAAGTTCTACAAATCGAGACATATGTATAACAATTTTATACTCATAAAATAAGAAGGAACGGTTTTTTACTTGATAGAAGGATTATTACAAAATTTGAATATCAAAACAGATTTAATCTGTTGTCTTCTACAATTTTAATTTCAAAATATGAGCAGTGCTTATAAAGACATTAATTTAATTCTTAAAGTTTCTCCAAAAAAATTTTTTGAAATCAAAATTGTAGAAGACAACAGATTAAATCTGTTTTGATATTCAAATTTTATACCCAAACAAACTCGACAAGGTTTAGTCGATCACAGAGACATTTGAATATTAATATGCTAATTATGAGCATTACGGCAAATTATGGTCTGATTTGAGCATGAGGAAAGTTTTTTCTGCGTTAGTTACATGAAAAGATTGAGAATACATTCCTTTACTTGTATTAACTCGCAAAGGTTTGTCTTGTATGTATTTTGCATACTCTAGATGGTGCCAGTGTATTATGAATACCTTAGTGTCTCTGTGTATAGCGAATATAGAGACTTGACAGATTTGGAGTCACTAGCATACATGGCACTGACGAAAACCAATCAGTTTGAAACGTGCTCATGTCTGCATTTTGCCTCTGTGATCAACAAAACCTTGTTGAGTTTGTTTGAGTATAGAATTGTTATACAGATGTATGTTACACTGCATTAGTACTATCCACCCAACAGTCTGTTACACCTATTCTAGGACACTCTGTATAATTATCGAAGTAATCTAATGTTACGGAAAAACCAATATCTATTCGTGTAGAAAGTGGACTTCTTAGTCAAATGTAAAACAGTAACTCGACAAGACTATATTCAATTTGTTTTCCATGATATTTGAAGGATATTTGTATATAAATTATGGTTTATGCAATTCGTATTTGAGAATATATGTAATATTTATCGAGCACGTTACAATGGCTCGTGGAATCGGGGAAAGGTCTTTCCTAGATACATATCGCGAGTACAAAGTGAATGCAATTATGCAAAATTACAAATTACAAAGCCTACCTGTCTGTTACGACATTTCGTAATTCATTCATCAAACGAAAAAGTGGTGGTACAAATCTGCGGAGTCCAATTTAACGAATAAGCTAGAGTGCAGGTGAATGTGAATCGGTGAAGATAGGTAGTGCAGTGCCGCAAGCGCAATTGATTGGAAAAAGCTCGGCATTCGATTTGATCTAATGCTGTTTGATGATTTTTCCGAAATTTCAAATAATATCTTTAAAAGGATTGTTGAAAGTTAAGACCTTGAAAAAATGCTACTTTATATCCCACAATGAACTCAAATGAATTATAATAACAATAATATTTATTCGAATTAGTATGAAAAAATATTTGTACTGGTTTGGGGTTGAAACTCGAATTTTTTTCTGCTACAATTTACCTTAACGTTCGAAAAATAAAGTGTGTGTCATTCAATCGTTACTATTTTATAATACTGGTTTGTCTTATTCAAGTTACTAGAGTAGGTGAGTAGTCTTTCAAGTCTATAAAAATAACTTTTGTTAATTTTTGAAGATTTTGTATATGGATGCTTTTAAGCGCTTTTTTATTAAAAAAAATCACTGATTTCTTATGTTTCACGGTTTATTCAGAATCCTGACACATGTTTCGATCTTTTGACCATCTTCAAAGGAGTACAAAAACTAACTAAACTCAAAATTGAGAAGGTTTTTTATTATACTTAGGACATCTGTGTATTTTAATGGCGCATTATTTTCTATACAATGTTCTGCAAAACCGGTTGATTTCTGATTTTTGAAAGTAGACATCCTATGTTCTTTGATTCTATGTTGTAAACATCAGCCTATCTGTCCTATATATGTAGCATTACAATAATCACATTTAATTTGATAAATCATTCAGAAAATTTTGGGTTCTTCTCTTTATTGTTCACCAACATATTAGCTTAATTATTTCTATTTACTACTAAAGAACCAATTCCCATTTTATGAAGACCATTAGAGATCCTACTGATGAAACCTTTTATTAAGCCATTGAAAACTATATTTTCTTTTCTTCATAAGGATCATTTATATGGATATAAAAATCAATATAAATGATCCTTATGATGAAAAGAAAATATGGTTTTCAATGTATTATATAAAAGGTTTCAGCAGCAGGATCTCGAATGGTCTTCATAAAATGGGAATTAATTTTTTTTTATTTAACATGATGCATACATGACAGTGTCCTAATATTCATTTCAGTTATTGATATCTAAAGGTGGTAGATAATGAAACTTTGTTTGATAATTCAGAGTGTTTAGAGTGAAGGAAATATAGATATCAATTAATTCACACAACAAACATGTGTCTTTGGTTATGTCGCAGCAATTCATCCCTGAGTATTTGGTATAGCTATTTTTCACAAAAAGATATAGCCCGTCTAGAAAGTATTCGGAATAATTTTAATATACTTCCCTTTTATAACATTCTAATACAAAAGTAATGTATAAAATAGATTGTGCACATAGGCGGCTATGGCCAAAGTTGCATGGCAACACTATTTGTCAAATATTATTGATTGTCAACAGGTATACAATTTATGAAATAATGTCGCAACTAGAAAAAAAAAGGTAGAATATTTGTATAGAACAGGTTTCGAAACGTTTAATATTAGTGCAATTGACTGAGTTGGGAAAAAGTGCTGTATATGAGACAATAAAGAGGATAAAATGGCATGGATATGAAGCATAAACCAATTTCAGAAGGAAGATCGCATAAGATTAAAGAAAATAATTGGAACGCTTTATCGGTTCTTATTGGGCCTAAGGACGACACAATCCGCGCCTGGAGTTTCGCAAATTGGCTAACAGATTTGGAAATCAATGAAATATAATAGTACGTCCAGAAACCGTTCGTATGTCACTAAAATGGCAAGGCTACATATCAAGGAAACCAAAAAAATCCCTAAAATGTCACCTTTAGAAAAGGAACGAAGGATAGAATTTTGTCAAAATTTTCAAGAAGATAATTTTAATGATGTCTTTATATCTGATGAAAGTTGTTTCCAACTTAGTGGAAATCACTTAAAAATCCTATCAAAACAACCAGGTACCGTTCAAATTTTCAATTTTCCCACCAAAATAATGGTGGAAAATACAGAGAGGCTACGCCTCTCTATATAGTTGATGGTACCATTAGTGAAAAGTATTGTGGCATTATAAACGATTCTCTGCTTGAAACGGCGCCTCTGGATAGAGGGTGCAAGAACACCAAGTGATAACCATTTCATGGCCAGCAGCTTCACCAGATCTAGACGGAGTGTTATTAAATCCGCACAACAACCACGCTTGGTTGTTCAAACAATAACCCTATGTCTGCTGTATTTACATTTAATTGCATTAAAATGTCCAAATGTAACTTGAGTTATCATAGAGTCCTTTCCTTCCTCAACTAGACAATCACGACGAAGGAGGGACTGTTCAGAAACTCCTTGAAGTACGGAAACGTCCACTATATATTGTATAATGTCATACAGTGTCAAAAAACTACCGCGAATCGATCAATGAGACACAAAACCTGAATTATTTATACAAATTTATTGCATCGCCATCAAAGTAGATATCTTTAGAAATAATACACTTACATTAACGACTTATTCAATTATTAAAACCATTTTAAACGCATTTTTATAAATGAGCTTCAGTACTCGCCGCAAATCCTTTTATGTTTTCTATGGACCGAAATAAGGTGCCTTGAAGTAGTTATTTGAGTTAGAAAAAGAAAAAAGTCTGCCAGAGTCGTATCAGGAAAATACAGTGGCTGTTCAATAAGATTTGTCCACAATGTTAGCCATGTGAGGAGGAGCGTTATGGTGGTGCAATTTTCACGAGAGTTTTCTCCATAATTGGTTGTTTTCGATGAGTTTTCTTTTTTAAACGGCGAACAATGGTCAGATGATTTACTCTCCTTACGGATTTTTCGGTTTCACCTAAGATGAAAGACTGCATTTCAAAGGTTGTTACCTGGTTTTTTTATTAAATTTTCTCATCATCATGTCCTCAGTTACTTTTACGCGATAGTTTTTTGCAGAAGATTAATGTCGAAATCATTGTGCAAAATGGTACTTTCTTGACAATGGTATATTAATAATTCTGTAAAAGTTACTGAATATTTTGTGCTTTCTTAATTTTTAACAACTTTATCAAGTGTACAAATATACTTATTCGTTATATGGGGCAGTTCTTATATTTGTGTCGAAATCCACTGTTATATAATTTTTGAATATGTAAAAATTTAAAAGATTATCCTGAAAACCTTTTCTTTTGTGAGGAAAACATAGGGATATGGTACGTATTGTAACGCTCAAGCTGAAAATTTTGATGCCAAAAATTAACATTAACCAGTTTGTTGGTAATGATGAAATATAGTCACAAATATAGAGAATCCATACATTTTGAACAGAAAATAATGACCGTTTTTCATTGAAATCAAAAATGAATCGCCTAAAAAACATGAATAAATAATTTGCCCTGATTAATTCAAAATTATTGGATTTGCAGGTCAATATTTAGGTATTTAGATACTCCAACTTTGGAATGATGTAAAAGATGCAACCATAAAGATGGTCTCAAATTTGAGATTTGCAGACAACTCCTCCATTGATTCCTCTTATGCGAGGAACTCCAAAGCCATCGGAGTCCTGTGGGCCTTCTTCACAGTTTGCTATGGAGTCATCGGTGCCACTGCTTTCCTAACGCCTGAATGGGTAGCCCAAGATGAAGACAATTCTTCAGGAAGGATCGGTTTGTGGTCTGTCTGTGCCGTAATCGACGAAAACAAGGAAGTGTGCACGGGAAAGCTGGAAAATTTCATGAGTTTTCCGGGGAAAGCATTTCAAGCTGCGACAGTGTTTGTTGGACTAGCGGTTTTTTCAGCCATACTCACTTTTTGTGCCATGCTCTTTTTCCTATGTTGCCATTCGAGTACTGTGTTCTTCACGTGTGGCTGGATGCAGTTGTTTTCTGGTAAGTGATTGGTGTAGTATAATTCTGCGTTTCATTGCCCAATTGATCATTCGGAGCGTAGAACACAGTAGGAGACTTCCATGTCATATAATCCGCCGTCAGTTTAGGCGATAAATATTTCTTTTTAGGAACAGAACATTGATTTTAGTCAAATATATTTTTTATATCCAAGTGCTTGGATAGAATAATCTATAGAACCAATAAGCGCAATGTGAGATGAGCAAAAAAGGTTGGCATTTCATCCTGAGAAGTCTACAGCTTGAGTTTCGGTTTTAAGGGTGGAGTCATTTAAAATTTGCATTTTTGATCGGCTATTAATAAAAAACTAATGAATATTTTTTCAAAGTTGTTAGTTTATTAGAAAGGTTGAACCTTGACATTTACGAATGAGAAACAATACAATTCAAATGGCCGCCACGACCAGATACAGTACTCCATCCGATCAACCAAATTTTTCAGTACATTGTCGATTTTTTGGGGCTCAATTTCATGAATGACTACTTCGATTTCGTGTTTCAACGCATCGTGAATTCTACCGGTTAGGTTATTGGCATGTGAGCATGGCTCTTTCACTAGGTGACTCCACAGTCTGCCCACAAAGCAGAAAGTGTGATAAGGGTTACGCCTTATCATCGCGCATAGCGAGAACCATCCCTAAGAGTTTAACCCATTTCCATTTTCGCCTTCAGTCCGATAAGCTACACCGTTACTGGTAGCAGCGAAGCACTATCCAACCTTTTCTGGCTCTAGAGTGTCAGTACCCGAGTTGTTTTGTGACGCAAAACACTCGCCGAAGGGGTTTCTTATCCACCCACCCTAACGCAGTGCCATGAACCAAGCTAGTCTCAAGATTTAATGCCTCAATTATTCCTGGTACGTCAAGACCCACGAACCCTTGTGAAATCTTTCAATTGATCCTTTAAGCAAGGATGAGCATGAGTTTCTGCGAACAGATAGATGGAATACCCTTCCAGTCCAGCATGCGGACTTTCAACCACTGCCCCCTCGAAACCAACACCAATTGGGCGGTCAGGTCGTACGAATACGTCCCGAGGGCATCCTCCCGAAGTAACGCAGTATGCTACATAACGCACTCAGCCATTGGACAGAAAAATCCGGAGATTTACTGCAATAGGGTAGAGTACGTTAGTTTCAAGGGTGAAGCCCCGTGCTGCGAGAGACACCTTTGTCACTGAGTTGATCAACGCAGCTCAGCCCTCCATTCCACCTTTACAGTGAAACTAGGTCCCCATTCCATCGATCTTTCGACACAAGGGTCCAGTGACTGCGCGAGTGACATTGCTTTAGTCATCAGGATTTAATCTTTCATTTGACTGGGGTGAAACTAGGATCTTAGTCAAGACAAGCGCCCCCAGCGTATCAAGCTACAATGTTATGGTGGGCGTGTTTAAAAGCATCGATCGTTTCTGGACGGTTAGTGTAACACTTATCCTTAACGTATCCCAACAAAAAATATTTCTTCGAGGTGAAAATAAGTTTCATCACTAAAGATTTTTCTGGGAAAATACTCATCTTCGACGATGCGATCATTAGCCCATTGAGCGGACTAGAAACGCATCCGATGGTCACAATTTGAACTTTGTAAGCTCCCATACCGAGGTTTTTACGCAGAATTCTTCACAGAAAAGAGCAAGAAATGTTCAGTTCTTGAGCACGATGACGAGCTGTTGTTGATGGATGTTCAGCCACATTCTGCGCAGCAATGTTTTCGGGTGTGCTCACCTAGTTTCACGAACTTACTTCACAAATTGCCGTTCCATTTCTATTGAATTTTCCACGTAAATTTCTAACGGTTTGGATGGAAGATCCACTCACCATTTTGAAAATAAGTTTTTATTAAACTAACTGAAACACGACTGTAAACAGCGAAAATGCTTGTTGAAAGTTAATTTTTAATGTTTGAAACGACATTGACACTTCGAAAATTTTCTGAAGGTATTGAAATTCTTGAAGATTATTCTTCAAAATATGGTTCAAGGCGATAGCTCTAAACCTCAAGTTTTCGAGAAAATCGGCCTCAAACATTTCAATATTTGATTTTTTATGAAAAAAGGAGTACTTAGAAATGAACGAGATTTTTAATGAAGTATTAAAGAAATTGAAAGAGAAAGCAAATTAAAGTAAACATCATGATCACTGTTTTCGATACAAGCAGTCACTCTTCGCCTCAAATTTTCCCGAACTCTTCAGAAAGTTGTTCTTTTGAGAATAGAAATGTATGTAGAAGACCTTGTTTGGTTTGTTCGAAAAATAAAACTGTCAAGTTTTGTTTACGTGTGACTTACTAACAAATTCTTATTACTTCCTGGATTATTTTAAACTTGTGACCCTAATTTGTTTCACTTTAAAAAAAAATATGCAACCGTATATATAAGCTGAATCACCAGGCATACATTTTTTTAATGTCGGACAACTGCACTAACAGAGCAGATTATAATCTTTACGTAGATATTTATCCTTATCGAAGAGCTCCATCTCATAGAATATTTGGCAGAATACATAATAGTATAGAAATAGGATCGATTGTGGTGTACGCAGAGAAGACGCTGCTGCACGAAAAAGAATTTTGCCTAAAGTAAGAAAAATCCTGTCGCATCCGTTCGAAGATTACCGTCAAAGACATTTCGTTTGCCGATGACATCTGAACACGATAACAAGACATCCTATTGTATAATATCTCATATATTCATTCATGGCAGAAGCTAATCCGAATGCAATTTTACACACCAGGCATCAAGAAATATTTTCTGTAAATATTTGGATAGAAAAACATGGTGATCGACTTTTTGATCCTCTAGTTCTCCCTAGCAGGTATTTTTAAATGAAATCCTCCCTATGTATGTAGTGTTTTTATAAACTACTTCTTTGATAGATACAATGGCAAGGAATGCCTCCAGTTTTGGACGGATGATTTGCTTATTCTTCTTAAAAGGCATGCATTTATATCAGCGCGTAAATGAATGATTAACGATGGGGCACCATTCATTTTCTACTCAATATTCGAAAGTACTTGAATGATACTTATGACCGTCGTTGATTAGGACAAGGATGTCCAGTATATTGACCAACACTAGCTCCGGACCTTAATTCAATAGATTTCTTCGTATGGGGTTTTCTAAAAGACTTCGTTTACTCGGTATTAATAGAACATCGTCAATATCTTCTTTAAAGCATTCGAATAGGATGCCAACAGATTCAATATTTCAATAAGTTCGGGAAAATTTTAAGCGAAGTGTGACTGCTTGTATCAAAAACAATGGCGGTCGTATTGAACATCTACTTCAATTTGCTTTCTGTTTTTCAATGAATATCCCGTTAATTTCTTTCTGACGTTTAGAGCTTTCGACCAAGATTACCAAAAACTGCGAAAATGTCATTGGCGTTTAAGCTGACAACGTTGTATAGTCCGTCTAGAAAGTATCCATAATTTATTATTTTTTATAATTTTAATATACTCCTTTTTTGTAACATTAAAGAGGATAAAAATAGCATGTATACGAGGCATAGACCAATTTCAGGAAGACCGCGTAAGATTAAAGGAAATAATTTAAATGCTTTATTGGCCTTAGGACGACACAATCCGCCCTTGCGGTTTTGCAAATTGGTTAACAGATTTGAAAATCAACGAAATATAAAAGTATGTCCAGAAACCGTCCGTATGTCACTCAAAAGTCAAGGCTACATATCAAGGAAACTAAAAAAATCCCTATAATGACACCTTTACAAAAGGAAGGGAGGATAGAATTTTGTCAACGTTTTCAAGAAGATAATTTTAATAATATCTTTATATCTGATGAAAGTTGTTTCCAACTTGGTGGAAATCACTTAAAAATTCTATCTAAACAACCCGTTACCGTTCAAATTTCCCACCAAAATAATGGTTTGCGGAGCAATATCTCAGCATGGTGCTACGCCTCTCTGTATAGTTGATGGTACCATTAATAGTGAAAAGTATTTTGGCATTCTAAACGATTTTCTCCTCGAAACGACGCATGCTTTATATCTAGAGGGGTGGCGTTTTCAGCAGGATAATGCAAGATGCCATACTTCGGACTATATTGAAGCTTGGATGAATTTTTTCTATATAATCCAATAATCCGGCACCCTCTGGTTTTTAATAGCGCCGGATTAGTGAGATTCTACTGTACTTCGAAACTGCAGTAATAAAAATGTGTAAACTTTTTAATTTTATGGTTGTAAAACATACTTATTCTTAAAATCTTGTTCCGTCTTCTTAGAGACGGCCCCGTCTACGTTCGATATAATTCATTCTCTTTGTTCCGTCTCATTAGAGACGGCCCTGTCTACGTTCCACATAATTCATTCTTTCTTATTGCTACTTCATCTTGATCTTTCATGCTGATATTTCGATCTAGCAGTTTCTCAGCTGTGCCAGATGAACTGTTTAGTTTTATTCCACACTTCAGCTTATTTGTTTCTAATGATTATATGTGGCCTTAGAAAACATGGAAAGTCTTTTAGAGCATTTTGATATATTTATGCCTGTTAATTTCAACGTCGCAGCATTCAGAATTGTAATCTGATTCTATCCTTATTCTATTAGCATTGATCTCATTATTTTTTTATAACCAATAAGAAGGTTTATTCAATTCATTCAATCCATCTTCAAATGGATCTTCCAATCAATTGCATTAATTTCCCTTTTTTTGTTAGAAAGGATGCATCGAGCACCTCTAACGTTCAGTCTTTGAGCAGACTGTAAAATCATGATCATTCTGGTAGTCAAACTTGTCGAATGTGGCCGTGCTACATTAAGCATCGTCTCCAGATAGTCAAACTCGTCGCTTGTGACATTTCGGTCCAAGCTATCGCGGTTATTATTATTAATATATAATCCGTCTAGAAAGTGTCCGGAATTTATTATTTTTCATAATTTTAATATACTTCTTTTTTGTAACATTCTAAGACAAAAAAAAATGTATAAAATAGGTTGTGCAGATAGTCGGCTATGACCAAAGTTGCATGACAACATTTTTTGTCAAATATTGTTGTTTGTCAACAGGTATACAATTTATGAGATAATGTCGCAAATAGAAAAAAGAAAACAGGTAAAAATTTTTTATTGAAAAGGTTTTAGAAACGTTAAAAAATTAGTACAATTAACTGAACTGGGAAAAAGTGCTGTATAGAAAGAGGATAAAAAATGGCATGGATATGAGGCATAGTCCAGTTTCAGGAAGACCGCGTAAGACCAAAGGAAACAATTTGAATGCTTTATTGGCCTTAGGACGACGCCACAATCCGCGCCTGGTGTTTCGCAAAATGGTTCACAGATTTGGAAATCAACGAAATATAAAAGTATGTCCAGAAACCGTTCGTATGTCACTGAAAAGACAAGGCTACGTATCAAGGAAACCAAAAAATATCCCTATAATGACATCTTTACAAAAGGAACGAAGGATAGAATTTTGTCAACGTTTTCAAAAAGATAATTTCTATAAGGTCTCTATATCTGATTAAAGTTGTTTCCAACTTGGTGGAAATCACTTATAAATCCTATCAAGACAACCTGTTACCGTTTAAATTTCCCACCAAAATAATGGTTTGAGGAGCAATATCTCAGCGTGGTACTACACTTCTCTGTATAGTTGATGGTACCGTTAAAAGTGAAAAGTATTGTGGCATTCTAAAGGATTTTCTCCTTGAAACGGCTTATGCTTTATATCCAGAGGGGTGGCGTTATCAGGATAAAGCAATATGCCATACTTTGGCCTATACTCAAGCTTATGATGCAAGAACACCAAGTGACAACCATTTCATGGTCAGCAGCTTCACCAAATCTTAGTACCATTGAAAACATATGTGGACTCATGAAGATTGAAGTTGAACGAGCAGCGCTACGAAATAAAGATGATTTAATTCAATCAGTTTTACAGTCCTGGAATACCATCACCGAAAATTATGGAGGTGATCTAGTTTCGAGTGTATCTCAACGTTTAGTCAAGTGTTTACAGTTAAGTGGAGGCTTTATAAGTAAATAAGATAAATATTTTGTTATAATTTTCTAACTCAAGAATTAGAAATATATACTAAATAATTACAATTGAGCTGTGTTTTTCCGGATACTTTCTAGACGGAGTATAATATCAGCCGATAGTTCAGTGGTAGAGCGCCGTATTAAGAACCCCAAAGTTCAAAAAAATTTTAAATTTTACTTGGGTCAAAAATTGACAGTGCCATGCCCAAGATGGCCTAAGGAACAAACAAACAGAAACAAACCGTAACCAGAACTCAACTGAACTTTTACCTTGCAAAAGCTATATAGAAGATATAGGAATATATTAAATATCAAATAACCCTTTCATCTGTGCTACTGAATATTTTTGAAACATGCAAGAAACATTAAAAGTCAACTTTCAAGATGCAGTTTGAATGTTTGTGAGTCTCATCGAAATATCTTCAGTTATTTTGGAATCATTTCAAGAAACGAGTTTTTTTTCAACAACACCCCGTGTCTTGGGAGTAAAAAGACTTAGGACATGTTGGCAGGAAATTTGTTATTAATTTCTTTAGTACTACACCCTACCCTAACCTCAGTTTATTACATCTGAAGCTTTCGAGTGAATTGAGGTGTTGCAAGGGAGCTTCTACCTCTTGATTCGGGAGACGGCGTTTCGTTTCCGAGACTGCGCATCTGAAACTCATCAGACAGGCGTGATGCGCAGCTCTGCCTGTGACGCCAGTGACCATGTGTTCCACTCTGATCGTCGAACGCTATATGCTTTGCTCTATTTGAACTCGGCGGGGACGGTTAGTCACGAATCTTTAGACTGGTCGGGTCCTTTATTGATATGCCGGTCAAGCTACTACAGAGCTACAAGGAGCGAAAAAGTTGTTCGCTACACATTTATTCTAGGACAGCCTGTATATGTTATGGGTCACGTGACTGACTAGGGCGTTATTTTTTAAATCAATATTATTTAAACTTTATTATTCGCCACAGTATCTGGGCATTATGAATATTACCAAATGATGATTGGGCAATTTGATCATTACGGCATAAGCAGCAGGGTGCGAGGTACAAAAAAGGTATGACTTATAAAAGATTCAGGGACTTTTTGAAACTTGATACTGAGTGCCGCTGAAGAAGAATAAGTGGTTAGTTTATTAGGTTATTATCCTGACCAATAGGTGAAGGCCGATCAATTTGATTATTTCAGTAGATATATTTTCATATTGACTCCTTATACTGGGTATTTTGATCATTAGGACGAGAAGATCTACTTCGCAGTCCTGACGACAGGAAGGTGCTTTTTTACTTTCAATTTTTTTATTTCGTATCTCTGAATATTCAGTGAAATAAAATTTCCTGGTCCACGGAAAATATTATTTTTTAAAACATTTGAAGATCGACCACTATACACTCTCGTCAAAAATCAAAACATCAAATATGCATACTGGATGAATATTTTCTGGTCCATATTTTTTGTGAGTTTCAACTTTGAATATTCATATTATTCTGTTTTTATGTTTATGTTGAGTAAGATTCGTGAGGACGAAAGTTTATGTGGTATTATGTTAGTTGCATAGTCGTCTACTACGCAACAATTTATGTATCTTCTAAAGGACACTTCCTAGAAATGAATATTTTAATCTTATTCAGTTATTCAAATTGAATAATCAGTGAAGTTCACACTTATTATGAATGCTGATTTTCTGGAACCGCATTTTGATGTATGTTTATCACCAGACATTTTTTGAATGATTAAATGAAACTGAAACAGAATAAATATCTATGATATTGGATAAAATTATTATCTTGTAGTAAGTAATGGATATGGATAGTCAGAAATCGAATATTTGTTTCTTAACTAATCTCTTTACTTTTACAAAACTTCAAAAAGTCTGAGTTATCTTCCTGTTCAGGAATATCAGATTAAACCTGCTCCCCGATAGAGATAACTGGATGTTAACATGTACTGGCGGCTATGTTTGTTTTAAGAGATTCTACATTCTTATGCCCAACGAATGCAACTTAGTTACGCGCCTATATTTGCCCCGTATAGGAACATTAAAATTTAACCAAACACTAGCGCCATCCAGTGCACATGAATAAACAAGTTAAACCAAACAATGAACTTTATAATTTAATTCATTCAGATATTAATGCTTAATATTGACATCGTGCTGTAATGAGATATGTCTTGAACATGAAAAAGGTTTTTTTATAATTAGTAACTGTAGAAGTACAGGGTGACAAGAAAAACCTGGAACAAACTTTTTTCATTCAACTTTATTAAACAAAAGAAATGAAACACAACAACAACGAATAATAATAACATAAATCTTTGGTAATAATATATTTAAGCAGTTTCAAAGTGGCTTTCTTTGGCGGCGATACATAGCTTCAGACGCTTCTTGAAATTTTCTGCAATGGGCCGCAGCTCTTCGGGCGTTAATCGGTCCCATTCCCGGCGCAGGGATTGCTTTAGAGACTCCAAACTTTAGTGGTGTTTAGCACACGCCCTAAGCTCCAAAATAGACCACAGGCTGTAGTTCTGCAATCCAGACTGTCATTTTAGTGGTTGTGGGATTGTTCTACGTAAAAAAGCTTATCGTCTTTGAAGAGAATGCGGTCCCATTGCTGACCGGCGGTGAGACGAAGAAGTTGGCGGCATTTTTGGAGTCGCACGCGCTTGTTTTCATCCGTGAGGATTTGAACTTTTTGGAGCTTGTATGGCTTGAGGTTGAGCTCCATTTTGGACATATGACGAACAGATTCACTGTTGATACCGGTCCCATGGGCTATTTTCCTCATGGAGATCTGGATTTCGATTGACTCTCCTCTTAACGATCTTGCGATTGCCTCACGTCTCTCGAATTTACACAAATGAAAACACTCTTTCAATTCGAAATCACTATAACTTTCCAAGGAACCCCCTCTCTTAATAACCCATAACGCACTAAAGGCCTGGAAGTGAATGTATTATCTAAATAATTTGTTTGTAATTAGACAGTAGTTGTGTAAAGTGAATCGAAAAGTGAACCCAGTGAATGTGAACTACGGTGAATAAGCTCAAAGAACTAATACTCCACGAACAAGATAGTGTTTTCACTGCAATTCAATACTACACTGCAATAATTTCCTCAAGTTTTGGGTAAAACAACTCAAAATTGTACATTTGTAACTTATGTAGTCAGCCTGCAAATAAACCAGTTGAAGTCTAATATACATCTCTCTCAATCTCCCCATTTGAAGTATGCTTATCCTAGAATTTGCATACTAATTGGTTGAGTATTTGATTGATTCGGTCTTTTTGGTGGAAACTCATTTTAATTAAAAAAAATATATATGAGACAGTAATTTATTTCCACAAAAATGTTTGTACTACTACAACATACAACAGACAGTACAATGTAATACCTGAAGAAGCCACATCGTTGTGAAACAATTGTTGTAATAGTACAAACATTTTTGTAGAAATAAATTACTGCTTCATATATATATTTTTTGATTAATTGGTTGAGGTTTAATCAACTACTTAACTCAAAAAGGTATCTCTACATACCAAGCAATTCTTTCATAGTGGCTAGCATGGACAATACTTTGATCTTGGAATGTGAAACAAATATTTCACAATAAAGCTTCAATTAAAAAAAACCGCAAAAACTTATTTATACACAAATATGAGTTTTGCCATTTTTTCGGGAGGACAGTTGTAAAATTGCAGAAAATGTAGAAAACTTCAAGGCAGAACACAGAATTCTGTATTCTCATTCATCAATGTACTTCTTTATGAAATAATTTATAAATTTTAAATTTTCAGGGTAAATGGTTTGTAGAGTTTATAAAAAAATCTGAATATTTTTATGGATCAAGTAAGCAGGAGAAGTCAATGATAATCGCCAAAGGCTCTTGGATACATAAAGTTTGGCACTCTTCCAAAAAGTGAAAAAAGAATGCACTATAACATGCTTACTTATTATTATTATTTTGATACCCCAATTATGTTGAGAACTCTCTTTTCCTAAGATAACGAAGGAATTGGTATTCAATCATTATCTGTTTATGTCTCTCAATAGAAATGAACAAATTTAAGTTGTTCATCCATGGTATAATGACATAATATAATCGATTCTGTTTCTACATTTTATCCGCTCTTCCACAATTTTTCTTATAAATAATTATACAGCCGATATATGGATTCAGTGAAAGTTGATGTTTAAATGAGCGTATATAATAAATTCAGAGCGATATTCTTCTATTAATTGTGATGAGAGAGAAAATGTATTTTCGATGAACTCGAGATATGAATATCAAAGTGTTCAGAAACGTTTAATTCGAATGTTTGAACAGCTTATTGGGTAACAGAAAAGCATATTACGGACATATGGCGCGTAAATATAAAAGTCATCTTAACCGGTTCTAAGTCTCATAGATAATAATAAAAGAATTATTTCGTACTGCGTTAATTGATTCGGTTATAGGTACTTAATGCAATTTGATAATTAAAGGAAAGTAAATTCCTTGAAAATTATTTCTAGTAATGCCAAATGCCGTAAGGCTATTTATTCCACGAGAATAATTTCCAATATATCACTGATACAATCCAATTGGAGGAAAAAAAGAAACTCGAAAACTAGCAATGAAATAAATTACGTTCTCTTGAGGAATTTATATTTCGAAATGAACGTAACCGATGTTCCAGAAACTTTACTGCAGGAAAATTTTCTGCTATAAAATTCCCATGATATTGGCTAAACCGTAAACGATACAATTTTTCACGCATTCTTCACCTTGTAGTTCCCGTATTTACATTTATTGATAAAATTAAGGTTACAGAGCTTGACCACATTTTAATATCCTAAAACATAGTTAGTGTGCAAAGATAACTACAGCATTTAATTCAGTGAATACACAGATAACTTGACAATAAGAAAATGTAACAAAGATCTTCGACGTCGTTCCAACAAAGACATCTTGGACGGAAATCTCCATTCACAGACTTACTATCTAATTAGATTATTATAAACTAGAAGCATAATGTCGTTGGGCAGGAATGTCTTGTTGTGACATATTCTCTGCTGCACTTTGCTGTAGTGCGGACTTAACCAGATATTCGTTATAATATTTATATCTAATTCGTTGTTCAGGACTGTCTTATTGCGACTTAATCCGAGACACAGGGTTTTTGTGTCAGTTATTCAACTGTAAATCCACATTTTATTTACTGTAAACATTATGAATTCTCAAACAAAGTTTCATTGTTAACCACCTCTAGATTCAAATAAATGGAATTAATACAAAGGCGTTTTCGTGTATGAAATATGTTAAAAGGTCAATCCAGATTGAAGTATCAATAGATTAAAATTCAACAATGAATAAAGAACTCATAATACAAATAACTCTCACGTCGACATAAGGTAACTCAATACAGCACAATCATTTTACATCTTAGAAGACCTCAGTCGATTTCTCTTTGTAGCTACCCTTACTCTGACTGAAAAATTGAGAATTGCGTTCTGTTTCTAACACTGAATAAGTGAACACTCTCAAGCAGGCGATCTGTCTTTAACTAAAAAAAACGGGTGCTTTCTCCTACGCGGTTATGTTTACATCGCACAAGTCAGGAGCGACCATAAACTCTTACTTCTGGCATTGACAGTGAAAAGTAAGCATACAATTCCCTATGTGGTTCTACCCGCTTAATTATCTCTTACTAAAATATGTGGATCTCTTTATGATTTAACCCCCTTGTAGCCATCTGAAAAACAGATAAACTAATAAAAAATTCAATTACTTGTTAATAGTGACAAGGTAGAAAATTATTGAAATCGGATAAAGTGTATGAGTATTTAGCTTTTTTGTCATTCAATATACTTTAGCTTTACCAATAACATACCTACTTTAACAACATTATTTCAATATTGTTTATAATTTTTTAGCCATCTCCATGCTGAGCGGTTGCTTGATTTATCCACTGGGTTGGAGTGGAGTTAACGTGCAGAGAATATGTTCAAATTCTGACATTTTTCATCTTGGAAAATGCGAGTTGCGTTGGGGATACCTTCTAGCGGTAATAGCCAGTTTGGACGCCTTTATCCTCTGCATCCTCGCTTTCACACTTGCCACACGCCATTTGAGTGTTGCTTCCGATTCTAGCAGCTTATACGATGGTAAGTTCATATTAAATTAGATTAACAAATAGAAAATCTGAAGTAAATTCATAATATTTATTATGTATTCTTATGAAAACTATGGATTTTTTAATCAGACATGTTTTTTTTCGTGTTCTTGTTAGACAAGATTGTATGTTTTCAAAGATTTGTCGTTTTAAACAGGAAGTAAAACTAATGAGAATAACGATTTCACGCAAAATCTTTGCTAGAAAATGTTTTTCTGATGACGTGATTAGTTTTTTTTCACGTGAAAACAAAGGCAAGTAGAAATTTTAACGTAGTAAGAATGCATAGTTGAATTCTATTCTTACGAATGAATATAAAACGCAATTTCTAAATAATTTATACTATGTTGTATTATTATTTATAGTGAACGGGCGTCTGTCCACCTTACCACTGCGGCCGCGCGGACTATTCAGGTTTACCCCTGATTTATATTTTACTGACGAGATCCAGTTTTTGGATAAAACCGATAATCTTGTTCGGGGGTAATTTTTTCAGATCGCATATAGGCTATAATAGCCTAATCAAAGACCTCGAATCTGATGCGACTCACCACTGGGCTCTTTGAGACGATGTGCAAATGCGCTTTTAGCCTGCAGTGACCTTTCATAATTCCGACAAGTTTTCTGAGTTTGGCCTTCTCCAAACCTAGCGCTATGTCTGCCATCTTATGGTTCGAAGCCGTTTCAAGGAACGCCTTCAAATGTCTCAGGCCAGGGTGCCTCATTCTGCCTATTATCGTTCGCTTAGCCACGTCATGTGGTATTCCCAAAATGGTTCCGGGCAGCGTGGCTCCAGCAAATGCCAGCCGATCTGCCTCTTCGTTACCCAAATAGTTTGAGTGGCTCGGTATCCAAACAAGAGTGATTCTGTTATGCAAACCGAGGATGATTAGAGCCGTGCGGCAGCTCCAAATATTGTAAAGCTGAAATTCCTTGAGGAACTTAGTGTTGTTCCAATTTGAGTGGGTCAGTTGAGGATATTATCGAGTCGACGGCAAACTTCTCTATAATGCGGACAGAAAGAGAGAGTAGACGTCAAGTAGCTAAGAGTCAGTCTGGTGTGCTATTCGAAGTCAACTTATCACTAAATTATCTTTTCCATTCAAGTAAATTTTTATTGGGTTGGATCTTAGTGTTAGTGCTATCCAATTCAGTCTGCCAATCTTGGAAAGATCTCAGTTTATGGTGGTTTTGAGATCTGTGTGTTCGTCACAAGAATATCGGAGATTCGTGCTTCAAGGGAAGCATAAATTTTGGTGTTGTGCTGATCGTTGTGATGACAGGTGCGAGCCCTGTCAACCTTATGAGCCATGTGACTTTTACCACTCCTGTGAGTCGTAATACATGGAAACGCAGGTTGTCAGCAATTCAGGTAAGTCGGATGTGTACAAAACGAATAAAAGAGGTCCTTTTACCGACCCCTGCTCACAACAGGTCTTGAAGTGGAAAAAGAGCCGCCAACTCTGACATAAAACTGATGTGTAGATAAGAAAGCTTCAATCCAAAACAAGAGACTTCCATGAATTCCAAGATGGTCGCGTTTCGAAAGCATACATCTATGTGGAACATTATCAAAAGCCCGTGCAAAGTTAAGGTAAATTACATCGATCGGTACACCAGCATTAATCGCCTTCGTCCAATCATCCCTATATTTAAGAAGATTTGGGATGAAAGATCTGCCAGGTAAAAAGCCATGTTGATTTTCCGGGATCTTTTTGTTTGCAATAGCAAATTTGAGGATCTGTGACGTCATTATTCTTTCACAAACCTTGACAGACAACAGGCTGATTGGTCTATAATTAGAAGCAGATGTCTTGGACCTCTTTTTGAAAATTGGTGTAACCAATGCGTTGAGCCATTCTATCGGCATAGCTGATGTGATAAAAGAATTGTTAAATATAAAGAGCGGCACAGCAAGACTTATAAATATATTATTTATGATATACCTAGATTTTGAACACATGTCTATATTTAAATTAATACAGATACTTTATGAATATTATTTTCTAGGGGGCGTCAATACAGCATATCTTGGGGACACACTCAGTATGGCAGGATCCAGAAAATCACTCAATTTGCATCCCATTTATTCCGTACATCCAGAAGGCCAAGAAGACTTTTACTCTCAATTTCCTCAGATACAACCCAGAGTAATGCATTCTATGAATTATGCACCTGGTCATTTACCTTACAGTGCCCATAATTTTGAGATTTGATATAGTATAATTTGAGGTGAAATATATTTTGGATTACTTTTACTCATTTTTATTTATGCTGAAATGATCTATGTTTGAATAATGAAAATGATACGGCAGTATATGTATGTTTAAGTTTATTCCACTAAAAGTTCTAAAGCTATTTACGATTAGAAATCCATGCACTATATAAACTCGCTATTGCATCATTATACAGGATGATTGTTCGAAATCATGCATGAGAAATGGATACAGGGTATAATAGAATATCATTATCATCTGAATCATTCTGAAACTTTGGTTCTTGGCAAAGTCCAATATGATTCAATATTATAATAGGTTGATGAAAACATAAAAATCTATTATATTTTCGGTAGATGGCTGTAGTAATTGATATTTCGTTGAGTATCGATCAAACAATTTCAGATTTATGCTCGTTGTCAAGGTAACACTTCAATCTAAAAAAATTCTTTTGCTGTTTTTTGTTTGGTCCATTCAGTTGTGGTGGTATTCAAAATGGAAGTCAACAAAGAGAAAATTCGGTACATTTTATAGTTTTTCTTTGATAAAGGCCAAAATACAAGCCAGGTGGCTGAAATAGTGAATGGTGTGCAATTTTGGTTTTGTCGATTTCGTTCAGGTATTTTTGATGTTAAAGATGACCAGCATGTTAGTAGTCGTACCATCGCCCAGGAGCAAGAAAGCAGCCATAAAAAAACTTTAAACAAACCATCTGCGCAAAAGGTGGGTTCAAAAAGAAGCTCGATGTTGGGGTGCCACACCAATTAACACCAAAAAACATGATGGACCGATATTCCACCTGCGAAACCTTGGCCGAAAGGAATGAAATCGACCCATTTTGTAAACGAATGGTAATTGGAAATGGGTCGCATACGACAATATTGTGCGAAAAATATCGTAGTCAAAGCGCAATGGAGTAGCTGAAATGGTGACCAAACCAGGACTTATGGCCAGGAAGCTTTAATTGTGCATTTGGTGGGACTGGAAAGGAACCATTTAGCATGAGTTGCTATCATATGACCAAACACTAAATTCGTATCTTAACTGTCAACAACTGGACTTTTTGAAGCTCCGATTGATCAGAAATGACCAGAATTCACAAACAGAAAAGATGCCAGGCCACACACGTCTGTGTGACTTGCTAAAAACTCCGGGAGCTAGGTTGGGAAGTAACAATCCATCCAACATATAGTCCGGACCTGGTTCCAAGCTATTACCATCTTTTTCTCGCATTGCAAATCTTCTTGAGTGATAAGAAGTTAGCATCAAGAGGAGATTGTTAAAATCGATTCTTCTTCTTCTTGATAGTGCCAATCCGTTATCGGATATTGGAGATCATTCTGGCTAATGTGACTTTATTCACCGCTGCCCGGAAGAGTCCAACTGTTGTTGTCAAGTACCAAACTCCCAAATTCTTAAGCCACGAAATTGTTTTCCTGCCCCGACCACTCTTTCCCTCGACCTTGCCCTGTAGAATCAGCTGGAGCACATCATTCCGCATGATGTGGACCAAATACTCCAGTTTTGTACTCTTCAAGGTATTGATATTTTCTGTTTTCTTGTTTAGTAATATTAACAAAATCGATTACTGGAGTTTTTTGCCAATAAGGACCACGACTTCTATGAGAGAGGCATTATGAACCTACCTTTAAAATAGCAACAAATTATAGAACAAAACGGTTCATATTTTACCCAAATCGGATAATCCGAAACATGTAAAATAAAGTCTTAAAATTCACGTAAATATCAATAATTCCTTTTCCCCAAACTATGGGGTGTTTTTTTCGAGTGATAGCACTTTAAATTGAAATAAAACACATTTAAATTAAGATTGAAACGAATTTTTTTTTATTTGAAAGATAATTTTATTACATTTATGTTTTAAAAATAATTTCCGGCATATGTTCACCACGACTAGCTCTGAGCAACCGCATTCGACCAAGACCAATTTTGGACCACTTTTTCGAGTAATTCAGGCCTTAATTCATCAATAACACGAGTTATGTTGGCTTCTTATATTTCTGGTTTATCAGCATAAACCAATGACTTAACATAACCCCAAAGAAAATAATCCAGTGGAGTTATGTCGCATGATCTTGGAGGCCAATTAATTGGACCATTTCTCTAAATAATGTTATCGCCAAATCTTTTTTTCAACAAATCAATTCTTACGGTAGCAGCATGAGGTGTAGCACCATCTTGTTGGAACCAAAACATTTCTGGGTCGATACCATTCAAATTTTGAAACCAATAATCATTGATCGTCGATCTCTAACGAGAACCATTCACTGCTACAGCTCCAGTATCGTTTTTAAAGAAATATGGACCGATGATGTCTTCTACGTGTAAAACACACAATACAGTGCATTTTTGAGGATGCAATGGAACCTGCAGAACTTCTTGAGGATTGTTTTGACTCTTTATACGGCGATTTTGCTTGTTTACATAGCCGTTGAACCAGAAACGAGCTTCATGACTAAACACAATTTTACGATAAAAAAGTAGATCAACTTCAATCTGTTCTAGGGCCCAATCAGCAAACAAACGACGCTTATTATGGTCAAGTGGCTTTAGTTCTTGAACCAGTTAATCTTGTATGGGTGTTGACCAAGATCTTCACGCAAAATTTTCCATGTGGTGGATGCACAGAGTCCAACTTGTTGTGAACGTCGACGAATAGACAAATCTGGTTCATCATTTACACTATGACTTACAGCAGCGATATTTTCTTATGTACGTATAGTTCTTTGTCTTGTTATTGTTGTTGCATCGAGTAGAGAAAATGTTGTCCGAAATTTATCGACAGTTTGACGAATAAGCTGCTCTGATAGACCATTATGTAAACCATAAATTTCACGAAGTGCTCTATAAGTTTGGTGAATAGAACACTCTATTTGAAAATAAATTCAACAATTTGTAAAGGTTATTGCGGCGTGGGTCTTTCCGTGATAATTTGTCAATGCTTACTGAACAGAAATGTCAAAACAATATGGCTTCTACCTTCTGTCAAATCACAGTTATCCCTATCAAAAGTTCTATCCCTCTAAAAAAACACCCGATATTATTAAAATATTTTAAATAGGGCGTCACTTTCGGAAATACCCGACTATTAGTGCATCTTGTGTCTAGTACTTGTCCCGTTGCGAGCTTCGATAAGCAAGATTTCTAGTTGATTCTCAGCTGATATGCAAAATATCAGTATCATATACGAAAGTAGGAGGATTAAGTACCTTCTTCGCTCATCGTCCAGAATCCTGCCTTGCTCTGTTGCAGCTTGACCGGCGTATCATATTGAGGACACGACTAGTCTTAAAGTTCCTGACTGACCGTCCGCACCGAATTCGAGTAGGGCAAGGCACACAGCGTTCAACGACTGTTCCAAAGTGGAACACATGGTCACTGGCGTCATAGGCAGAGATGCGCACCATGCCTATCTGGAGAGTTCAGGTGCGCAGGCTCAAAACGCTCACATGTATGAAATATGTTAAATGGTCAATTCAGAATAAAATAAACAGGTCGCCCCCAACTGGAGCATCAATACAGTACAATTCAACAATGAGTCAAGAGTACATGATACAAATAACACTCACGTTGACATCAGATAAATCAATACTATACAATAACTTTTGAAGAGATCCGGATCCTCTAAGGATCATACGAGTCACAGAGTCTCTGATAGATTATATAAATTCCACCATTATGTCATTGTATTTACCCGCTTTAATTTCTGTGTAAAAATACTCTGTGTTGCGGTGACTTGACAAGTAAATGATTAGTGAGAATAACAAAGGAGAACAAGGTCCTTATAGCGTCCCCATTATATTTGAATTCATTCGAGAGGAAGGTTCTTGGAAATAAACCTCCTGACCAACTTAGTAGTCTACTCGAGATAATAGTATTTATAACAGTGTCCCTTGGTAACTCTTAGTAAGTAAACTTCTTTTAAATGCTTCTGATTAATTGCATGCTTTACATTTTTAAATACCACCTTTGTGTTAATGTGAAATTAATGACTGCACGCTCGTTCAGTGTACTTCGCTTTCCATTCTTGTATTTTTGCTTTGCCGTTATTTAATCCCTCCGGAATGTTTTAACTAAATTGCATTGCCTTTGTACATAACTTAAGCAACCCTCACAAGTTTTCTGTTTGTATTGTATACTTTCTCTCGGTGCCTGATTGCTTTTTGCTGTATTTGTAAATAGTGGTTCTTTATCTGCGTAATACTTGCCAATAGGGATTTGTCTTATCTTTTCTTACTAATTGCGGTGCTTGATATGTAACTGATTTGTATGTACTCTTGTGTGATCCCCCAGATACCCATTTCTTTGTTCTTATTGTAACGTCCATTAACACGCCTGGGCAATGGGATACTGTATCTATTTTATAATGTCCTGGTCAGTTTGTGTTACCTATTTGTCATATGCATGTGCCCGCTTACTTTGAGAGATTTATTCCATGTGAACCAGTGGCGTTCTTTAGGGTAAATTGCTGGGAAGTCCTGGTAGAGGACAACATATCGTATAGAGAAAGTAAATAACTCCAGATATCCTGATTGCTAGATAATTGTTCCGAGGTATTGTGATATCCCCAGGGATTAGTTTACGTGACCCTTCAGGTAGTGTTCGGTTCGTTCTTCAGTAATATCTGAGCCTTCCTGGGTCCGAGGAGGTCAGATACAGTTCCTTTGATAGTAACTTCTCCGGTCGACTCGAATTAGGTTAGATCCCCTCTTCAAGGAGATCTACTGGGAATGCCACAATTACCCTTACCTTACTGTCCATTTAAACTTACCCCTTGTAATTGAGGTTCAGCACTGATTACCGGAAGTACAGTCGAAGGTGCGCATGCTGGCTGCATAACTTTACCTGCATAACTTTTTCCTGCATAACTTTACCCTTTCCGCTGCGTAAGACTGATACCTGATATGAGCGAATACCGACCTAACAATATGTAGTAATAAGTCATTTAGACTCGGGGCGCTATTGGTTTCACAGGGCCGCTTTGCGAACCACTGCGTAGAGTTGATTTAATCACAGGCTGATGAATGTGTTTCCATTTATTGCTTTTGAACATTATTAATAAAAATATATTATTCTGGTATTATTGTGTTTCGAATATTTGAACCTCCCGTCACTGTTTCCTTGCTCTCGTTAGGTGTAATTTGGGTTGCCTACACAACGTAAAGTCCTATTCGCCCGCCACTAGACGATCACGATAAAAAGGTTAGCGCTCTTTAGATTACTTCGTATAATTCCAGACCTTCAAGAGTACTCCGTATACCCCTAGATCTTTTAGAGTACTCCGTAAACCCCCAGATCTTAGAGTACTACGTAACATCCCGAATCTTTTAGAGTACTCTGTAATGTACGGGATAGCTCACTTTATTATTTAGAACAGCTCAGTCGACTTCCCTCTGTGTCTATCCTTACTATTACTGAACAATAAACAATGGCGTTCTACTTTTAACAAACGAAAACTGCCCGCTCTTCAGCGGGCGTTCATTCTACGACCATAGATAAATTACTGAAGAGAACCACTTCCACATATTTTCGTAGGAGAGAAGCAAGCGGGAAGAACCACCTAAGGAATTTTATGCCTACTTGTTACTGTCGATGGATGAAGGAGAAGAGTCTATGGTCGCTTCATATACTTGCCCGCATGTGTAAACAGAACCCCGAGAGGAGCGTCTGTTCCATAGACGTATTAAAATTTTTCATATTAGGTTAATAAATCGATGGTCTGTTGGTGTGTTCTCTCCAGAGTTGTTTTTTTTCGGCGTCTGAACGCCGGCGTAAGAGCATTGTGAGCATGAATGCGAGCTATGGTATCAGATATTACGAGTTCGAATTCCGCTGCACCCATAGGTGTGTTTGTGTGCTTCAGGTGATGGTATGTCAGTGAATCGTATAATAATAAAAATTGTCCAAAGTCCATGAATGAATGAGACTGAAAGATTGTGAGCTATCCCGTACATTACAGGGTACTCTAAAAGATCTAGGGCGTTATGGGGTACTCTTAAAGATCTGGAATTATACGAAGTAATCTAAAGAGCACTAACCTTTTTATCGTGATTGTCTAGTGGCGGGCGAATAGGACGTTACGTTGTGTAGGCAACCCAAATTACACCTAACGAGAGCAAGCAAACAGTGACGGGAGGTTCAAATATTCGAAACACAATAATACCAGAATAATATATTTTTATTTATAATGTTCAAAAGCAACAACCCTCAATAAATGGAAACACATTCACCAGCCTGTGGTTAAATCTACTCTACGCAGTGGTTCGCAAAGCGGCCATGTGAAACCAATAACGCCCCGGATCTAAATAACTTATTCCTACATATTGTTAGGTCGGTATTCGCTCAAATCAGATATCATTCTTGCGCAGCGGAAAAGGGTAAAGTTATGCAGGAAATGGGGGATACAGCCAGCATGCGCACCTTCGACTGTACTTCTGGTAATCAGTGCTGAACCTCAATTACAAGGGGTAAGTCTAAATGGACAGTAAGCTAAGGGTAATTGTGGCATTCCCAGGAGATCTCCTTGAAGAGGGGATCTAACCTGATTCGAGTCGACCGGAGAAGTTACTAAAGGAACTGTATCTGACCTCCTCGGGCCCAGGATGGCTCAGATATTACTGAAGAACGAACCGAACACTACCTGAAGGGTCACGTAAACTAATCCCTGGAGACATCACAATACCTCGGAACAATTATCTAGCAATCAGGATATCTGGAGTTATTTACTTTCTCTATACGATATGTTGTCCTCTATCAGGACTTCCCAGCAATTTACCCTAAAGAACGCCACTGGTTCACATGGAATAAATCTCTCAAAGTAAGCGGGCACATGCATATGACAAATAGGTAACACAAACTGACCAGGACATTATAAAATAGATACAGTATCCCATTGCCCAGGCGTGTTAATGGACGTTACAATAAGAACAAAGAAATGGGTATCTGGGGGATCACACAAGAGTACATACAAATCAGTTACATATCAAGCACCGCAATTAGTAAGAAAAGATAAGACAAACCCCTATTGGCAAGTATTACGCAGATAAAGAACCACTATTTACAAATACAGCAAAAAGCAATCAGGCACCGAGAGAAAGTATACAATACAAACAGAAAACTTGTGAGGGTTGCTTAAGTTATGTACAAAGGCAATGCAATTTAGTTAAAACATTCCGGAGGGATTAAATAACGGCAAAGCAAAAATACAAGAATGGAAAGCGAAGTACACTGAACGAGCGTGCAGTCATTAATTTCACATTAACACAAAGGTGGTATTTAAAAATGTAAAGCATGCAATTAATCAGAAGCATTTAAAAGAAGTTTACTTACTAAGAGTTACCAAGGGACACTGTTATAAATACTATTATCTCGAGTAGACTACTAAGTTGGTCAGGAGGTTTATTTCCAAGAACCTTCCTCTCGAATGAATTCAAATATAATGGGGACGCTATAAGGATCTTGTTCTCCTTTGTTATTCTCACTAATCATTTACTTGTCAAGTCACCGCAACACAGAGTATTTTTACACAGAAATTAAAGCGGGTAAATACAATGACATAATGGTGGAATTTATATAATCTATCAGGGACTCTGTGACTCGTATGATCCTTAGAGGATCCGGATCTCTTCAATTGATTGAAAAATTCAAAGATTAGTGACTGGCTGCTTAACCTGAGAGTTGAGGCCATCAAAGAGAATTAATGCATAGACAAACTATTAGGAATGTAGTTTATCTATGATATAACCTTTTTGCCTTTATGTTATGGTTTTCCATATGTGGGAATTAATATCAAAGTGTAACTTCTAATTGAATTGGTTTTTACTTTCTACAATGAGGAGAAGTAAAATAAAAGCTACTGTTTGCGTGGGAAGGCGGATGACTGATACCTCTCGGAAGGCCGAAGAAAATAGAAAAGGTTAGCATGACGAAAAAAATCGTTATTTCTACATTTTTCTGTATAAAAATTTCATATATTATTAAAAATTTATCAACATTTTCAGAGAATGCCGTATCAGTTGTTCAAAATGACTCTTTAGATACAAGTGCATTAAATGAGGTCCAATCTCAATCTCAAGATGTTCCTTCAGCCTGTCCTATTACTTTGTCAGAATCTATACCTCAAGCAAGTCCGTTACAGCAAGTGGAGCAAGTAAATTCATTACCCCAAGCGGAGCAAGTAAGTTCATTACCACAAGTGAAGCGAAAAAGTTCATTACCGAAAGTTGATTCAGAACTCACTACAAATTCTACATCTTCAATAGATTCTGTTTTAACAAACTCATCAGAATGTATGCCTTCCAACATTTCTAATACAGATCAAGTTATTCCAAAATCCATACAAGAAAACTCTTTGAGATTGTTTAGTAGGAGAACACTAAAAAGAGTGCCCAATCTTCAAAATAGAAAAACTAAATCCTCTGGAACTCTGCAAGAAGAATCAAAAAGTGATTCTATCAAAAATTCAACAGACAACAAAGTAAGTATTTACTCCAATATTAAAGAATGTATAATAAAATATTGGTCAATATTGGTGAAGGTTCCATAGCAGAATTTAGAAGACAAGCATGAGAATATCAACATATGTAAATTTTTAACAATAATATAGATTATATTCATATTTTACCATAAGTACATGAAGTCATATAAAAAGTTTCAATGGTACAGGCTGTTTCAAACAGGGTTATAACACATCAAAACAAATAAAAAATTGCTCATATACTGCAGATGTGCCACTTTGAATCTGTTATTCTATCTCAACATTTCTTATTACTTATCTATTTTTCATTTCATCAATATGTGTAGAGAATTAATTACCTAATTTGCAATCAGATGAATGATGAAAACTATTTTAATTGCATCATATATACGATAAAGCATTTGGTCAAGAGTAAATACTTCGCAAATTATAATAAAATATAGTTCATTTTAAGCTTTCTATGATGGAAACAATATGTATGTGCCAATTGGTCTATATAAATTCCCAGATATTTTATACATCTATCCTTACCAACAGCTAGACAATCAGAACAAATCTTTCTCACACATTGGTAAGAATGTAAATAGGTTATCACAGTTTGGTTGGTTATCTTCAACAAAAGAGAATGCAACAAATTTGTTCTTTTGTTTATTTAAACTTAATTTGCAATGTATCTCTCACTAAACTATTTTCTGCCCTTTTGCAGGATTCGTCCCAAGTTTCTCCCCCAAATGTAATCAAATATGAAATAACATTTAAATCCAGCAGGTTTTATTAACGATAACAAGAAACAATATGGGTCAAGCACTTTTAGTTGAGATATTCCTATATTTGGGACCAGTGATAACTCAATATACCTGAAATTTTCACATTCTTCTTGGTTTTTTCCAATCTATCCAATAGTCATAGGAGACAGTATCAAAAGTTTTTGCAAAGTCCAAAAATACAGACAAGGATTCTTGTTTTCATTTAAGTTGACCAGAACCTTCTATGTTCTTCAATTGCATTATTCATTAAAACCACGGAAACTGAACTGTTCAACAAACTGAACTTGTTTGAAAACGCTAGTCTTGCTTTTAAATATTTTTGCGAAAACTTTAGCTAAGTTGTTTCTAATGCATATAGGTCTGTGATTTGTCATATTTTTCTCATTTCCTGATTTATACACATGTAATATGTGATTCTTTCCATTCTAAAGGCACAATGCCTGTTTTGGAGATTATGTTGATTAGACAGGTATGGAAAAGACAGTCAGAAACATAAGAAATTCAATGTTAATCTATAAGCAACGTCGGTTCCAGTGGAGTAGTGGAAGAATTAAAACCTCAGCGTGATGCGATGACGAATATATGAATGTTCTCTCTCAATGGTAGCGGCTGGTGGGGGGAAATTTCGATCGAAACGAGGTTCTGTACTGCTTTCAGTTCAGTAAACAGAATCATTCGCACTTCAAACGTAGACATTGGTTGAAAATAAATACGATCTTATTCCATTGTATGCCACGATTACTGACACAAATAATTTCCTCTGCGGAAATGAGTAGTTAGGTTCTTTTTCGCCAAAACTGGCTTGAAAATAAAATAAATTCTACAATAATAAGAAATTCGAAAACAAATTCTAAAAAATGCGAGATCGAAGGTTGATAAATTTAAATTAAATGTTCAAATAATGCACGCTGTTGAGTCAAACAGTAGCCAGTAGCCATCTATTATAAAGAGATAATCTCATATCTGAGCAGATTTGGCATAGTTGCTATTTTGGCACAAAGTTGGATTGTTTTGAACCTTAATTCATTAATATTCGTCGCTCTATCAATTTCATGCCCATAAACCAAATTTTTCAAATATCCCCAAAGAAAAAAATCATTGGGAGATAAATCTGGTGATCTGGGGGCCATTTGATCGTGCCATTTGTAAAAATGACACAGTCCGAAAAAGTCGTCCTGAGATATTGTGTGACTACTCTTGCGTTGTGACTGGAA
Organism: Megalocaria dilatata; assembly: GCA_034642435.1. Lineage (NCBI taxonomy): Eukaryota > Metazoa > Arthropoda > Insecta > Coleoptera > Coccinellidae > Megalocaria > Megalocaria dilatata. Next base: position 47,799,237 of record CM067856.1, read on the forward strand.
CAGCCATCCTGTTGAAACCAGACATCATCGAAATCAATTCGTAGCTGTCGAACTGTTGGAATAATTTGATTCTCTAAAAGTTCGAGATATTTGGCAGCGTTTAGGTTACCATCGATAAAAAACTGTCCTATGATATAATTCCCCAGTATTCCTGTCCAAACATTAAGTTTTTGTGGATACTGGGTACACACCTACTACACCAATATATTACTACTGATGGGTCATGTTTTCTGTTCAAGGAAAATGACTCATTAGTGAATAAGATATTGTTAAAGTATGAACTATTTTCATCATAGTTTCACAAAATTCCATTCGTTTAATATGGTCTTCCGGAAATATTTTTTGGTTTGTTTGAACCTTATAACACCGGTAACCATTCATTTTCAAAATATTCCGAATATTTCTATCACTTAGATCGACTTGTTAGCAATTTGTTTACTCGAACAAGGTGCACTGGTTTCAACAGCAGCAACACAACTACTTCTTCTTTCAGACAATTTTCACTAATGTTTTTTGGTCGTTTATCAGTCCTGCAATGCGTGCATGTTCGTAAACACCCACATTTCTCGAATTTTTTAATTATTTTAGAAATAGCCGAACTTGAAGGAATCGGCCTATCTTCAAAGGCGACAATGAATGAATTTATTGTCTCTTGAATTGATTGACAACCAAAGTGCCATTTTATGATCTGAATTTTTTCTTCTACACTGATATATATATATATATATATATATATATATATATATATATATATATATATATATATATATATATATATGTATATATATATATATATATATATGTATATATATATATATATATATATACATATATATATCTATATATATATTGGATTTACTTTATTTTCAACCAATATAGACAAACGAGTCTCACGTTTGAGGTGCGAATGATTCGCAGACTGCGGATCCTTTCGATCAAAGCATCTGTCACCAGCCATTATCATTGAGACAGAAAACTCCTTTATTCGTCATCGGTCATCGCATCATGCTGAGGTTTTAATTCTTCCACTGCTCCACTGGAACTGACGTTGCTTATAGATTAACATTGAATTTCTTATGTTTCCGACTGTCTTCTCCATACATGTATGTGTTAATTGGCTCTAAAATGAAATGGTGAATTTTTTTAGTGGAGAAGCTTCCAAACAGTCAGGCCCAGGAGCAGAGTTATTTTTAAGAGAAGCTCCACACTCAATTAATTCATTATTTGTTAGAGGATTCAAGTGCATTGAAAAAGCGGCTATGTGATTGCGGTAAAATACTTTGATCAGTTACTTTAAAACTATTTGCCATTCTATTCTCCATATCGGTTAAAAATTCACTGAATGAATTCACCATCTTGTAAGGATCAGTGATTTATTTTCTGAGGTCATCTTCTATCTTATTTGGTGTATTCTTTCTGAAGTTATTCTTAATATTTATTTCATTTATAGTGAAACTTACGCGAATTGTCACCTGCCGTAGTTATTTTATTTCTGCAACAAGATCCTTTAGTTATTTTGTTGAGTTGGTTTAGGTTTTTTCTGTATGTAGCAAAATTCTCTTTATCTAATCGCAAGGTCTTTTTCTGATCTTATAATTCCAGTTATCTCTACATTTAATCAAAACATTTAGTCCTCTAGCTATCCAGCTTTCGAAAAAACTTCAGTATGACTTTTGTGTATTATTCTTGCAAAGAACTGATTGCCAATTTTCACTATCAATGCTGAAATAATGTAACATCCTTAAATCTCAGATAAAACAATTAGAACTTTGTGTCTAGAATTTACATGTTAGGCATAATAAATTTAATAAGTTTGTATATTAGCAAAGATTTTAAAGTCCCAAGTTCCAGAAAATAGAACAATCAATACAAGGTTATTTGGTTCCAATATTATTAATGGTTTGATATATTTTTTTAGTATTAAAAATAAAAGATGGTATTTTTGATAATCAAAGACATAAATCCTATTTCGTGTTTTGAATTCCAAATCTTCATGGCTCCTATCGTAAAAATTTTTACTATAATACATTTTGTTTAGGATTCAATTGAAAACTGGAAAGATTCATTTTGCAATTTTCAATAAATAAAATAAGCTTCTTTTTCAGTGCACCTCACCTACCTCATTTGATCAAGAATCTACATCAAATTCACCAGCCAATGTTTGTCCAGCAGTGAATATTATTTCACCAGCCAAAGTTTCTCCAACAAGTCCCAACAAAATATGTACAACCAAAATAAAAGAAGTTCCTGTATTAGGAGACAGAAAAGAATTGCCTAGTTTTAGTGATTCAGAGGATGGAAGTAAACAAAGTAATTCATTCCAAACTAGGACAGAATCTGTGAGTATTAATCAGAACTAAATGTACAATATTAATATGACATTGTGTTATTATATTATATAAGCAGGCTAATTGAGACCTATTCACATAATAAACAAATTAGTATTCATTCTGAATCTTATGAATAATACACAGTGTACTAGGAATCGGTCAATGAAACACAAAATACATTGGTCCGGATTAACACTTATTAGCACCCTAGATCAAACTACAAGATTGCACTGCCTTTCTCAAAACAAAATATCTGAAAATTCACTAAATTTGTAAGATCAAGGTTAATGCTCAAAAATTGGGTAACACTTTTATTTGTTGTTACATGTTTCAAAATATAGTACTGTTTTAAAAAACGACAATGAAAATATGAATAGAAAAAATAAACTCAACATTTCTTCTTCTGTGCCTTCAACCCTGCAAATGCCTCTACAGTCGTTTTAAAATCTATGCTCTTTGTTATTTCTCCCTTAATGTATAAAACTGAGAGATAATTAAGCATCATTTCTTGCATTGTTCACCTATGGTAATATTTGATCCTAAAGACAAGAAAAGGATTTTGTATAAAGAGAAGAAAAATATGTTGAAAATATATCAAGTCAATTATAACAATTGATAACAGTTTATCAACTTCAGTTTAGAATTCTTTTGTAGTTAAATCCAAAAATTTTATGATGGGGCATTAAACTTTTCTGTAAACTTTTAATTAGAATTCGATCCTTTCGATCGAAGCATCCCCCAACAGCCATTATCAATGAGAGAGAACACTCGTTTATTCGTCATCGCATCACGCTGAGGCTTTAATTCTTCCACTGCTCCACTAGAACCGACGTTACTTATAGATTAACACTGAATTTCTTATGTTTCCGACCGTCTTCTCCATACATGTATGTGTTAATTGGCTCTAAAATGAAATGGTGAAGAAGGTTCCAAACAGTCAGGTCCAGGAGCAGAGTTATTAATAAGAGAAGCTGCACACTCAATTAATTCATTATTTGTTAGAGGATTCAAGTGCATTGAAAAAGCGGCTATGTGATTGCGGTAAAATACTTTGATCAGTTATTTTAAAACTATTTGCCATTCTATTCTCTATATCGGTTAAAAATTTTCTGAATGTAGGGATCAGTGATTTATTTTCTGAGGTCATCTTCTATCTTATTTGGTGTATTCTTTTTGAAGTTATTCTTTTTATCTAATCACAATTACTGAGCTTATATTTCAAGTTATCTCTGCATTTAATGGAAACATTTAGTCCTTTAGCTATCCAGGATTTGATTTTTCTATATTTTCAGATTTCAAAATTTCTAATGAATGTAAATAGATATCTCATTTTTTTCTAATATTTGGAAAAAAGTTCAATATGACTTTTATGTATTATTCTTGCAAAGAACTGATTGCCAATTTTCACTATCAATGCTGAAATAATGTAACATCCTTAAATCTTAGATAAAACAATTAGAACTTTGTGTCTAGAACTTAAATGTTAGGCATAATAAATTTAATAAGTTTGTATATTAGCAAAGATTTTTAAGTCCCAAGTTCTAGAAAATAGAACAATCAATACAAGGTTATTTGGTTCCAACATTATTAATGGGTTGATATAGTTTTTTAGTACTAAAAATAAAACATGGTATTTTTAATAATCAATGGCATAAATCCTATTTCGTGTTTTGAATTCCAAATCTTCACGGCTCCTTTCCTACAAAATTTTACGACATTTTGTTTAGGATTCGATTGAAAAGTGGAAAGATTTGAGAAACTACCGCTGAAAGTGAAATGGAATCACTAAAGACTAGATTCATTTTGCAATTGTCAATAAATAAAATAAGCTTCTTCTTCAGTGCACCTCACCTACCTCATTTGATCAAGAATCTACATCGAATTCACCAGCCAATGTTTGTCCAGCAGTGAATATTATTTCACCAGCCAAAGTTTCTCCAACAAGTCCCAACAAAATATGTAGAACCAAAATAAAAGAAGTTCCTGTATTAGAAGACAGAAAAAAATTGCCTAGTTTTAGTGATTCAGAGGATGGAAGTAAACAAAGTAATTCATGCCAAACTAGGAGAGAGTCTGTGAGTATTAATCAGAACTAGATGTATTATAATAATATGACATTGTGTTATTTATTTATATATAAGCAGGTTAATTGAGACCTATTCACATTATAAACATATTAGTATTCATTCTGAATCTTATGGATAATATACAGTGTACTAGGAATCGGTCAATGAAACACAAAATACATTGGTCCGTATTAACACTTATTAGCACTCTAGGTCAAACTACAAGATTGCACTGCCTTTCTAAAAACAAAATATCTAAAAATTCACAAAATTTGTAAGATCAAGGTTAATGCTCGAAAATTGGGTAACACTTTTATTTGTTGTTACATGTTTCAAAATATAGTACTGTTTTAAAAAACGACAATGAAAATATGAATAGAAAAAATAAACTCAACATTTCTTCTTCTGTGCCTTCAACCCTGCAAATGCCTCTATAGTCGTTTTAAAATCTATGCTCTTTGTTATTTCTCCCTTAATGTATAAAACTGAGAGATAATTAAGCATCATTTCTTGCATTGTTCACCGATGGTAATATTTGATCCTAAAGACAAGAAAAGGATTTTGTATAAAGAGAAGAAAAATATGTTGAAAATATATCAAGTCAATTATAACAATTGATAACAGTTTATCAACTTCAGTTTAGAATTCTTTTGTAGTTGAATCTAAAAATTTTATGATGGGACATTAAACTTTTCCCTAAACTTTTTAATAGAAATTCTTCTCATTGCATAAACTTTATTAACTATAGTATAACCTCTTTAAGCCGGACAGTTGATGGCAAGGTAGTTCTCCGGATTTTCAATTTGTCCGGATTATAGAAAAACGGAATTATTCTTATAGATTGTTTATTAAATAACATATATTATTCATAATAGCAACAAAACATATATTAATTTAAATTCTCGAATACAAGAGCTCACAATAGAATGTATCTATTTATAATTCTTTTAATTTGTTTATCAAATAAAATATAATATTCAAAAAGGTAATAGAAAACAAATTAAATTCTCATTTTCTGAAACAATAGTTCACATTTAAATTTATCTGTTTATTTATTTTCAACTTAGAAATAATCTGAAAGTTTGGTTTGAACTTTATAGTCAGCTTCATTTTTCACTGCTATATTTTTCGTTTTGAACAGCAGTTTATCTGCTCGTTTGAAATTTTGTTTTCTGATGCCCATTGAATGAATTTGATGAAAGCAATAACTGCATCTTCATTCTTCACTTTTGTGACTGTTGAGATGTCATCGTCAGTAGAGGAATCATTGGTTTCTAATTAATTTCTAGTTTCTTCCACTATATCTTTATCAGTTAGTAGGATTTCGCTCTCATGAACATTTCCTGAAATCCATTCCTTCATTTCTAGAGTTGAAATTTCTTCATTAGGTCACTGCCTGCTTAGAATTTTTACCTCATTCTTTTCTTGCAGGAGTTCCTTAAATTCTGTCATTTTCTTTGCAATATCTATCAAAGGAGTCATCTTCATCTGAAGGTGAAAATAAGTTGTTCAATACTGGCCTCCATGATTTTCTTATCAAATCTGAGTTTACTTTTGTGCCATGCTTCATCTAACGAAATTACAACATCTTCAAGACTTATGCTCTTGTTTGAATGTCAGTCTCAGATGATACAACTTTTTTTTAGTAGATCTTTCCTATAAAACAGTTCTACTGCTTAAGTAACGTGTTGATCCATTGGTTGTAATAATGGTGTACAGTTAGGTGGTAGGTATATAACACAAATTTGGTTGTCGTCACTCTTAGATCTGTTTGATGCTCTGGTGCATTATCTAATATTAAGAGAGCCTTTGGTGGCAAATTTAGTTGTGTTAATTTTTTTCTTACTGACTGAATGAAACCATTTACTGAATAAAAGTTTTGTTACCCATCCTTTTTTCGATCTTTGCATGACACAGGAATGTGTGAATTGTGAAAAGCCCTTGGTTTTGCAGATTTACTAACAACAAACATTCTCAATTTAGGAGATCCTATAGCATTAGCACATGGCATAGAGGTAATTCTTTCTTTGGAAATGGTTTCACTGCATCGACATTGCTTGAGAGAATTTTCAGCCAGATACCATATCTTTCTTTGAATTTTTGTAACCATCCGCTACTTGCTTTGAAGTCAGAGGTTAAGTTAAACTCTTGATAAAAAAAATTGCTTTTTCGCGTATGATATCACCAGATATTGGAGTCCCTCTACTTATTTCATGAACAAACCAAGCAAATAAAGTTTTTTCTATTGCCTGATATTGACTAAATCTTCTTTTTCCAAATTTTTCTCTTCAGCTTCATAGCTTTTTATATTGTCTTTATTCTTGCAGATGTCAACAATAATTTTGCAACATTAAATTTCTTAGAAACTATTCTGACACTTTCACCCAACTCAACAAATTTAATTACTTCGCACTTTTGCTTTAGATTCAACGTTGTGTGCTTTCTTTTCGGCATTTGCGGACAATAATCGTTGTGAACTGCACGCAAAACAAATAACAACAAAAACACTGATACACCAGCGCAGCCCAACAATCTTCTGAATCGTGTCTCAACTCGTACATTTCAGACTTGTGTGCGCCCGGATTATAGAGATGCGTCCGGACTATGGGTTTTGAAATCAGGCATCCAGAGTACTGGATGTCCGGATTTCAATGTGTCCGAATTAGAGAGGTTATACTGTGTTGGCAAGAAGGAATTAATCTTGAAGTTATCTCTTGTAGAAAAAATTATTTCGCCTGCTGAAGTTTTGTTAGCCTAAAGTTTTCAGACTTTTTTTGTCTCTTGTCATGTTTGTATATTTTAATCTCACAAATATTGAGAGCTTTGGTTTCATCAAGCTGTTTTCTGATTTATCTGAAGAAAAAAAAATATTAGATTCAAAAACTTCTATCATAGCCCTAACATCAATGTTCTTGTTTTGAACATATTTGTTCACCTCTGAAGAATGATGCTCCATAACTGTTAACCTTTAATGTTCAGCTTTGGTGTCAATGACAACGATTGGCAGGGCAAAGCGTAGTATTTTTTTTCTTGGGGTTGTTGTTGAAGATCCATTTTTCATCACCAGTCTCTACCCGGTGTAAAAAACTGTTTATTTTTTGCCTTTGAATCAGCTGCTCACAAGAAAATAATCACTTTTCCACATCTCTTAGGTTCAATGAATAAGGAACCCAATTGCCTTGCTTTTGAATCAGGCCCATAGATTTCAAACATGCAGATACTGCTTGTTGGGTCACCCCCAATGTAAGTGCAAACTCATTTTATGTTAGACTTTGATCTTCATCGAGTAATGTCTGTAGTTTTTTTAAAGCACCCAAACTATTCTTTACATATCAGTTGGTGCATTATCGTAAATTTCCACAAGCAAACGATGAGCTTCAGCTGCTTTTTTTTCTATTAAAGCTTTCCAAAAATGCTGTTTAGTTATCAAAAAATATGACATATTTAACAGCGTAAAAAAACGTTTTGAAGGAAACTCAAAAAAATTCATCAGCTGTTTCTATTTACAAATTAGATATTTCTAGAGCCATCTTTTGAAAACTGAGCGAATAAATTCGTACCCCAAATATGAACCTCTTAATTACTCTCTCCTTATTTGATGTTATGATTAATTCTATTAAAAATTCGAATAGTTTCCTTAGTCCTCTAATTGGTATTATTGATTAATTTTTTTATCCAAGTTCTTTGGAAAACTTTAAATGTGAAACTGTTTGGATCCAAATTACACTTTCCTTACTTTGAAAATCTTTTGGTCTGACCATTCTTGTCAAATTTCAGAGCATCGAAATAATAAAGTAGGAATAATATGATTTGTTAGTGTTAATGAATTGATATTTTTTAGGACCATTGACCCATAACTGGTATGGTACAGTTTCTGGAACGTCTTTGGTAAGATGGGGTCAGTCAGATTCCAACCTTAATCCCTTAAAATATATGTGTTCACATTAACTTATTGCGTTTTTAATAGGTTCTGGACCAATAGTGTAAAATAAATTAATAATATTCTCACATAAATAATAATTTTATTCAAAACACATAAATATGGATGTTCAAACAACGTAAAAAATGAAAAATTTTTGAGATCATATAATTAAGAAAAATCGAAATGATATGAGTTTCTCAAAATTCTTAACATAAAATATACTCTCCAATGTTACTAAAAAGCTAAATGGAATGGCATTTCTGTGATATCTACTAAAAAACTACAAGCGTTCTTCTAAGCAATCTTCGCAAACGCTTCGCGCCCAAGTGCCACATACTGGAAGATGACAAATACCACATGTTACGTTTGTTTTTTTACCTTGCTTGCGTGGACATTTAACGCTCCTGACTTTTTTTTCTAATTGATTAGATATTGTTCCTTCAGCTTCAGGAACGTACCTTCCCAAAATAGAAAGAATGTTCTGTTTTAGACACCTAGGAAGTCGCTTATTTTCTGTTCTTCTTTACGTATGGGGAACAACAAGTTGCCTGTCGATGTATGAATATCTGGAAACTTGCGGATTATTTGGTAGAGCAGAGAAAGAGATAGAAGCATTTACTAAGGAAACATTCAAAATTTCATAAAACACTGTCATTGGCAATCGTCTGGAACTCATGTTGCACCCGTAGACAGTACATTTTTCATCCAACACATCAATTCCGCCCTTGATGTTGTTGTGAAAATCAATTATTTCTGGCTTGTTTGCCTCATTTTTGTTCACATTGGCCGTATGATGCATCGAGGATATAAGGAGACCCGTTTTTCCAACTTTGAGGTCATACGATGCTAGTGTCATTCTGTTGGTAAATCCGAACAACTAAGTATATATACTTCGCTTTCTCGACGGCAAAAATTCAATAGGTACTTCTTTTCCATTTTTTTTCAGTATGCCAACATAAGTAAGGTTTCTATTAATCAATTCATTCACTAACTCTACTGACGAAAACCAATCATCAGCCGTAATGTTTTTATTAGAGCCCTCAATAGATTTCACCAATCGAAGAACTGATTGTGTGGGTTTGCCGAGTTTTTTTCTTCTTCTGACAATGTATCCCCATTACTGTCCTTCCCAGAATAAAAGTTTACATCCAAAAGATAATGTGTTCGTGCATCGTTTAGGCCAATAATTTTTATTCCATATTTATGTGGTTTCATGGGCATCTACATTCGAAACTTGCATCTGCCACGAAATACAATGAGCATCTAATTGACACAATTATATTCACCGATTGAGTTGTTTGTTTTGCAGTTATTCATAAATTGCTTGAAGATATTAGAAATCGTAGCCATTCGGCCTAATTTTTTTCTCTCTTCTCTGGTGTCTTTATTATCAAACCTCAAGGCAGTGAGCAAAATCCAAAAGCGCTTTTGAGACATGGTGCATCTAAATATTTCATGACCTGTTCCATCTGTGGCAAATATTGATGCCAAGTCTTCATTATTTGACTTGAAAATTGCAGAAAAGAAACATAATCCCAGAAAAGCTTTCAGGTCTATTATGTCAAGTTTTCCCATCAGTTGGTTATTATTCACAAAGAAATTATATCTTATACTTTCCAGCTTTATATTTGTTTGTTCAACTACTTCTCCCAAAATCTCATCAGTAATTACACATTTCTATGCTTCAATTTCTGAACGAGCACTGCCCAATTATCTTGCTGGAACTTTTACACACGGAACATGAGATGTAATGTTATGTCCCCTTGTACGCACATTCGTCGCGGGCGGCTCAGCGCTCCATTTGAATCTATTTTTGCTGTAAAATGATGTTGATCTTACTGTGCTGGATGTTATGTAGATGGTTGCTGTATCTGTCTCTTCTTCAGTTGCCTCGTTTACATCATTGTTTTGATCCTCATCTTCCTGTTCATCCCCAATTTCCATTTCAGAGTTGCTATCGTGGTCTCGGACGAAATTTGGATCGGCATCGCTCTCGTTCCCGCTGAAATCACTTTCCAGGGCATCCTAATTTTGTAGTGCCCATTCTTCAAACTGTGGATCATCTGTTCGCATTCGCTTCTGTGATGAACTCGCCATTTCAATTTCCAAAATGAGATAATTTCTAGTACAAAATAATTACACTATTGGTAAGGTGGGGTCTCACATACCCCAAGCGAACAAACACTGTCAACAGAATCGTACTAACTAGTATTATAAGCAAATGTGTAACACTGTATTGCACAAAACACATTGACTGGTGGACTCCACTTTACCAGTTAAGGGTTAAATAAAAAACCAACAAAATTGTCTTGTATGATTTCAATTTTGAATATCAAAACAGATTTAATCTGTTAGTATGATGTTGGGGCCAAATTTCATATTAGTTTACTGCCTCAAGCCCCACAATTTTCAGATTGTGGTGTGTGATTTTACTGAAATAAAGAAATCATCATTTCATATTATTACTATAATATTATTTTTGACAATCAGTAACATAACTCCTAATTAAAAATCAATGTTTCGAACACTAAATCTTTATCGTTTAGTTTAGGGGTTAACTGAAAACTGGAAAGAACCGAGAGAAATTACTGCAAAAAATAAAATGGAATCCCTTAAGAGTCTGGATATATTTTGCAATTGTCAATAAATTGAATGCATTTTTTTCAGCACATCTCAAATACTTCATGCGATAAAGAATCTACTTCAAATTTACCAGCAAATGTTTCTCCAGCAGCGAATATTATTTCACATGTTATCATTTCGCCAGCATATTCCAACAAAATATGTAGGACCAAAATAAAAGCAGTTCCTATACTAGGAAACAGAAAAAAATTGCCCAGTGTTAGTGACTCAGACGATGGAAGTAAAAAAATGTATTCGTCTAGAACTAGAACAGAGTCTGTAAGTGTGAAATGAAACATTTGGTTAATCTGGTGTTTTACATTGCTACAAGAAATTAACACAAGTCCGAAATAAAAAGATTTTCGAAAATATTGTAAATATAGATTCAAAGGTACTTATTTTGAAGCACTCTAGCAAAGTATGTTCCTGAAATACATATGGATTTCTCCCCATGTTTTTGTTTTTTTTTAACAAGGAATAATGTATACTTGTGACCTACGTGTTCATGTTTCTTACATTGGTCAAAATGTTCTCCTAATGCAAGAATTATCTTGCATTAGCCCGTTCTCATAGTACTAGGATAATACAGAATTACCTTTTGGAAGTTCCGATTGTTATTATGCTACGAACTGGTGTTCGTAGACTTCAGTCCTATATCACAGGTTTGGGACATGCTTGTAAGAAGACTGGTCCTAATCGACCATGCAACTTGGGTGTTGGGCGCCTTCTTATTGAAATTAGGGATAACTTGGACCAAATCGAGATTCAGAGACTAATTTTGAGCATGAACCCTCAGTGTTAAGGGGTCACCTAAAATAGGGGTGGAAATACGCTATATAGATTAAAGGAAAATTAAATACATTGGATTTCTTTTTCTTGAAGTGGTAAATCTTTTTGTTCTTAGGTTCTCTTCATCTTGTAAATGTTGAAGTATAATGTAGGAAGTAGTTGTTTTCAAACACTCTTGATTAATTATCTATTGGGAAATGCCTGGGATTCTACAAAAATTGAATATTTAAAATTATTCAACTGGTTCGTCAATTTCTTAGAGCAGTGTAGTTGACTTACCCGCAATTTTCTTATGATTGTCTTGTTTGAAATATTTTCTAGAATATTCTTATGACGAAACAGAGATACAGAGTCATACAACATAATTATTGTTTGATTGATTCGATTTCTACTTGGTGGAAACTCATATTAATTAAAAAATATATAAGGGACAGTATTTTAATTTCAACAAAAATGTTTAATACAACAAATTGGTTCACCACGATGTGACTTCCACATTCTACTGACTGACAACATAATTATGTTGAAATTTTGGTTTGAGTAACACATTATATTAAGGAGAATTTGAAAGTAATGTCATTTGTGCACATGTTGATATTTGTTTGTCGTGTATTCCTTACTATGTGCTTTGCAGGAATGCCACTGATATTTCATGAGTAAAGTAACTTGTTTAGTATAGTCCGTCTAGAAAGTATCCGGAAAAAACAAAGCTCAATTGTAATTATTTAGTATATATTTTTAATTCTTGAATTAGAGAATTATGGCAAAATATTCATCTTATTTACTTATACAACCTCCATTTAACTGTAAAACACTTGACTAAACGTCGAGGTACACCCGAAACTAGATCGCCTCCATAATTTTCGGTGATGGTAGTCCAGGACTGTAAAACTGACTGAATTAAATCATCTTTATTTTGTGGCGCTGCTCGTTCAACTTCAATCTTCATTGGTCCCCACATGTTTTCAATGGACTAAGATCTGGTGAAGCTGCTGGCCATGGTCACTTGGTGTTCTTGCATCCAAGCTTGAGTTCAACTTCAATCTTCATTAGTCCCCACATGTTTTCAATGGACTAAGATCTGGTGAAGCTGCTGGCCATGGTCACTTGGTGTTCTTGCATCCAAGCTTGAGTTCAACTTCAATCTTCATTAGTCCCCACATGTTTTCAATGGACTAAGATCTGGTGAAGCTGCTGGCCATGGTCACTAGGTGTTCTTGCATCCAAGCTTGAGTATAAGCCGAAGTATGGCATCTTGCATTATCCTGCTGAAAACACCACTCGTCTGGATATAAAGCATGCGCTGTTTCAAGGAGAACATCGTTTAGAGTGGCACAATACTTTTCACTATTAATGGTACCATCAACTATACAGACAGGCGTAGCATCACGCTGAGATATTGCTCCCCAAACCATTGATTTGGTGAAAATTTGAACGGTAACAGGTTGTTTTGATAAGATTTTTAAGCGATTTCCACCAAGTTGGAAACAACTTTCATCAGATATAAAGACCTTATTGAAATTATCTTTTTGAAAACATTGACAAAATTCTATCCTTCGTTCCTTTTGTAAAGGTGTCATTATAGGAACTTTTTTTGGTTTCCTTGATATGTAACCTTGTCTTTTCAGTGACATACGAACGGTTTCTGGACATACTTTTATGTTTCGTTGATTTCCAAATCTGTTAGCCAATTTGCGAAACCCCAGGCGTGGATTGTCTCGTCCTAAGGCCAATAAAGCGTTTAAATTGTTTTTTTTTAATTTTGGGCGGTCTTCCTTCTGAAACTGGTCTATGCTTCATATCCATGCCATTTTTTATCCTCTTTATTGTCTCATATATAGCACTTTTTCTCAGTTCAGACAATTGCAATAATTTTTTAACGGTTTGAAAAGCTTTTCTATACAAATATTCTACCCGCTTTCTTTTTTCTAGTTGCGACATTATTTCATAATGTTGCGACATAATTTCATAAGTTGTATACCTGTTGAATATCAATAATATTTGACAAATAGTGTTGCCATGCAACTTTGGCCATAGACGACAATCTGCTCAACCTACCCTATACATTACTCTTGTCTTAGTATGTTACAAAAAAGAAGTATAATCAAATTATGAAAAATAATAAATTCCAGATACTTTCTAGACGGATTGTAATTAGATTAAAAATTTTTTGCAAGTTATGATTAAATTGCCAGCCAAATAATGTCAAAAGATGTACATATCAAGCAATGTATGCTTTTTGAATTTCACAACAATACTAACTATCACGAAAACTTGCAAAATTTATTCTACTACCTCAGACATTTAAAAATTTCAAAGGTGGTTTTTTAAATTCAAATCCGGTAACTTTGATCTTACTGATTTGAATCGATCAGGAAGATCAACAAATTTTGAAAATGTTACTTTGAAGGTGGGAGTGAAAGCGAATCAATGTTAGACAATTGGGGAATTGTGAAACATCCCTAATTCACCTTGGTCAATCATTCAGATTGTTAAAGTATAATCCGCATAATTTGTCTGACAAAAACAAAGCTAACTGGTCCACCATACGCGACCTACTGCTCCAAGTGGCACAATATAGGAAAGTTTTCTGACCTCTTGATCAGTGAAAACCAAATATGATTCCTCCATGAAAATTTAAAACGAAAAGACACTAAGTTCAGCCAAGGAAGGTTATGTGTGTTTGGTGGAGTATTCGTGAGGTTGTTCATTTTGAAATGCTGACATTTGGACAAAATATGAATGTGTATAATTGGATTGAATAAAGTGTTCTTCAATTGAATAGCTCAGAGGATTGTCGTGAGAAAAGGCTTTATTTCGCAAGACAGCAAGATGAATCTTGGAAAAAATTAATTAATTGGAGGGGTTCTGAAGAGTTTGAGTTTTGGTAACAAAAAGTTCTTCAAATCGTTAGACAGCGCAATTTATATTTGTATAACAGTTCTCAAATTGACACCAATAGGTGTTGTTCATTTCCCTCTATGAAAAAAATATTAAAGCACTGACTTGGAGTCAAAAACTTCAGTATGCTTGTACCATTTATAAGTACATGGATTTCACTGGTTTGTAATACTTGTACTTAAAATTAATTCATCTAACTTATTTTGAACAAAATTTCTTTGTATCTGAAGTAGTTATATCTGTCATTTCTGGAGTTAAGTTAATTTATAAATTAAATTTCAATTTCAGCAAAGCTCAAGTATTTCTGGCATTCAGGACACAACGGTAGAACAAACTTCTCCACATAAAAGACCTGAAAATAGTGGTACTATAAAACGAAAAAACAGAAAATCAGAAGGTTCAAGTAAATTGGCAGAAGCTAGAAGGGAGTTTGCTAAAAAATATGTTGATGGAAAGCCAGATCATAAAAGGTTGACTATGATGGATCTTATTTTTTATAATCCAGCAACAAATCCTATGAAGTAAGTACAAAAATGATACCAGGTTAACTGAAATAAGTAAAACATCTTTTGTACATCACTTCATTTCATTTTGAATCTTGTCTTCCTAGTACCTCAGAGCCGGAAATTATTGTTGTTTTGAACTTCATTTAAAAAAACCCTGGAAATCGATTTTTATCTTCCAAATGGTAACAGATAGGTATAATTGGTGAGAATATGATAAAACCTTATAAAATACATTCAAGTAAATAATATTGCTACTGTTTTCTTGTAGAAATGATAATGCTAAATCTTCAGCAGATACTATAATCTTTTAAGTTCTACTTCTACTAATAGACAACTATAATAATATGTATACTTGATACCTAAATTTTTATTTAAAGTTAAGTAAAAAGCATATTCACATTTTATCATGGAACTTTTCTGAAGAGAATACAATGAAAATCTGAGTTTTTGATGGGAGATTTTTGGATTTTGCAAATTAATGTTACTATTATATTTATATTTTATATGAAGTTTTCAATAATTATATTGTGTATATTTTGTGTTCACTTTTTCAGATATGACAAAAGGGATTCAAAAATTACCGAAGAAACTCTTAATCCAGATAAACAAAAGGAAGAAGATGTGGATAATCCTATAGAAGTTGTGGATGATCCATCCGAAAAAGATGAGCAGATAAATGAGAGTGATGATGAAGGTGACATTATTGCTCCACAAATCAAGGTAGGACCTAATGGTGAGATTGTTTTGGATGAAAAAAGCTTAGTTATTGAGAATAAAAAGGCGAAAAAAGCTCAAGAAGCTATGGAGAAATTAGTAGCCATTGATGGTGACTTGGACAGGCCATATGGCGTTTATAAAAGGCCCAAAAGATCCAAAGATTGGACACAATCCGAAACAGTGAAATTCTATAGAGCTTTGAGCACAGTTGGGACCGACTTCTCTTTAATGAGTGAGCTCTTTCCTAAGAGAACAAGAAGAGAATTGAAGATGAAATTCAAAAAAGAAGAAAAAATAAATCAAACTCTAGTTGATCAAGCTATTATGAAGCCATGCAACTTTAATTATGAAGAACTTAAAACAGAATTTGAAATGATGGATATCGAGGAACATGAAATTGAACAACAGCAGTTGAAAGAGCAGGAATTAAATAAAAAGAAACAAAACAAGAGAAGTGCGAAATTTATAAAGATAACTCAAGATAATAATTCAATACATAATGAATCTGGTGATGTATCAAATACAAAAAAAGTTGAATCAATGAATGAAAAAAAGCCAGTGAAAAAAAGGACTATAAGACCAAAAGTGCCAAAACCTCCTAAACAACTTGATATTTTTAGTGCTCTCCGTGAAAGTGACCCTAGTGACCAAGAAAGTACAGATTCTGAACAATCTTTTGTATTGCAATCAACTCAAACAACACGATATGGTAGAAAGACAAAACGGCGAGAGATATACGAACCAAATGTTGATCCAGATGATGAACTGATAATACCAAAAAAAATTCGAATACTAAATCCTGAACCGGCTGAGCCCATTCAGAAACCTGGCTCTATAATGATGATTTCTTCTGAAACTCCTGATGGTCAGCCAGTGGTGAAGATATTTATGGTTACAGATGATAAAGCTACAAATGGCAAAGAGAATGAAATCAACCCCCAAAATCTCTTGCCAATTGCTATGATTAGAACTGGTCATGATGATAAAGCTGAGGAAGAAATCATTGAAAATAATTATACGATTCCAGCAGACACAGAAGATAATCTCAGGGAACAAAATATAGAAGAAACACACAAAGATTTCGAAAATGAAATTGAAATTGTGGAAGAAAAAAATTTATCAGAATAGCTGAAATGCCAATGCTCTTGAATCCCTGTCTAAATAAAAAGGGGTCATTAACAGATTATTTCTATTGCAAACATTAATTTGAGGCAGAAAGAAAAAAACTTAATAACACATGAAAGAACTGAAGTAGGATATTTCATTTATCAACCACTCATCAAATGAATGTTACAAAGAAATTGAACTAGAGAGGAAAAGAGATAGATGAAGAACTCATGAAGAGACTGAAGATCAATATTGGTAATATCGAGGAAGGAGTATTCAATTTTATGTTGTATGTACAGGTCAATCAATTAGCATAATTTCGGTTGGTCATTTTAGAGGTCGTTTGATACAAAAAAAACTCTTAACTCAATTACCATTTTCCTGATATTCATTTTGTCTATTTACAAAAACTATGAAAGGATTAGATTTTTCCAGCCAAAAGAATGTAAAATTTTAAATTATGAGGATCATACAAAAAACTCACTTTGGAACTAAATACTAATTTATATATAAACAAATTTTTGTCAAGATTAATTCCTCAGTAAACCTCGTAAAATTTTGAGACACTAGCTCAAACATGTATTATATAAAATGATAATTAGAATGTATGATGTATCCATTTGCAGGTAATCAAATAATTTATATTTTTGTTGCTTAGCTTCTAAAATCAGGTTTCTGGAACAAAATTTAATGTTTGTTTCTGTAAAGTATAATTTTTTCATACAGCCCTCTACTAAATTAAGGATATCAAAAATTATAAAAGTACTTCTCTGCTAATTGATTTGCAGCACTATTTCTTAACCACTGATGTTATGACATAAATTATTTCAGCTGTTCTTACGCATTTAATTTCAATAGTTTTTTCCATTTATAATTTGTGTATTGTTTAGTATACATCAAAATGACTTTGCATATACATCAACAGTAAAGGTGATCTGAAACCTTAGATATATAATCACCCATCAACAAATTTTTTAACGATATCAAGATCTTCTGTGAAGATCCCTCGGAAGCTTTTTCAGCTTGTAGGAGTTCAGTTGTGTTCTGGTTATAGGCTTTGTTATTGCATCCTTAGGCCCCTTTAGGTCACAGCACTGTTAATATTCAACCCAATAGTGAAATGGTGGCCCAAATCCGTCCAACTGGAAAAATTTTTTCCTACTTAAATGGAACTTGAACCTGGGATCTTTAGGTTTCCAGCCAAAAACTGTAACCACTGAGTAGTTAGTTTAAATAATTGAATGACTTTTTTTTGTAGACCATAACTCCTATAAAGACTATCAGAAGTTTTGCTAATTGAAAATCACCTGAATGCAGATTGATGTTGAACTTTCACAAAATGGTTTAAAAACATTTATATAGTTTCTAAAATTGTCGTATTTTTTTTCTCAGCACTCAGGTTTATGGAAAAAAGTTAGTCTTTGTCGTCTTGTGCTAACCACAGTCTTAATAAAGTATGACTTGTACAACTTGAAATAATGCTCACTATATATGATGTGTATGAATAAAATTTGTAAATTAATGTTTTTTACGCACACTATCTGTGTATATAAAGCAAAGAAATTTCTTAATATTCAAATGAACTTTATAAAGTGGTGTTCCAAATTTATTTAATTCATTAGTAAGCATTTTATAATTTTTGAAATTTAAAAAGGGTAGTTTTAGTGTTGTAGCATCAATGCAGTTATAGAAAATTCTCAAAAATTATAAATCATCAGGACAGTGACCAATAATAAGATTGTTGTGGATCATCATAGAAGCTGAAAAAAAATCTTTTTTGTCAAGCACAGCTATAATAAAACACGAATTGACATTAACTATGCCACATGAACAACTTTGTAGATAAGTGTTTTTGAATCTTGATAAAGACTATGATAAGAACAAGTATTGAAACCTAAGTGTTGCTCCATGAATCAGATGGTAAAAGCTTAAAAAATTATTCATGCTGCTCTTTATAAAATAACATTCTGGATAGAAAAACAATACACCGATTTTATAATGATGTTTTCCTGAAACAAACATCAGGGTGTAACATCTCAATTTTATAAGTGTGATAAATACTCACGCCTCTGGTCATAAGCACAGTTGTTTATTTTTAAGACCAGAAGAGATTAAGAGATTATATTATATGATATTTATTATACAGGCTGGCCTACATTTTATAGAATAGTTTGAACAGTCAATAAAATGTTCAATTTCAAGACAAAAATATACTTAAAACTTTAAAAAGTCTAAAACGTTTCATTACCCTGCTACATGGGTGTTTTCACTGTTTTTTAGATTTTTCGTAATGACTCTTGTCAGTGGCGGCTCGTCTGGGTGCCTACCTTGGAAAATCTTTAGTGTATCTATTTATCGAAATTATAAAATAATTCATATTTTTTACGTATCAGATCCTTCTTTTTCATTACAATTTTCAATTCTAATACCTTATCAAATAATTTTTCATTAAAAAATCTCGCACGCTATTGTAATAGTTCTTACTTTCGCTGTCGCTGCAGCACTGTTGCGATCATTCTTCGCTTTCATCAAAACATGAAGGCGATCTATTCCAGCGCCTGCAATTCTATCACTACACGTCAGCTCTGCTGAGTGCCGCGGAATCTACCAATGAATCAGTAAAGGGTGGATGCACTGGTGTTAGAGGCCTTGGAAAATCTTAAGTATATCTACTTACCCGAAATTATAAAATGATTCATAATTTTTACGTATCAGATCCCTCTTTTTCATTACAATTTTGAATTATAATATTTTATCAAAGAGTTTTTCATTCAAAAATCTCGCACGCGATTGTGATAGTTCTTACTTTCGCTGTCGCTGCAGCCCTGCCGCGATCATTCTTCGCTTTCATCAAAGCATGAAGGCGATCTATTCCAGCGCCTGCAATTCTATCACTACACGTCAGCCCTTCTGAGTGCCGCGGAATCTACCAACGAGTCAGTAAAAGATGGGTATACTGGTGTATAGAGTGAAACATACGAAATTAAGGCGAAGGATTACGCCGATTCCATTCCAGTTGTGTTTGCGCATTCGCATCTGTGCATTAGTGTTTCGTCATCCTTATTTGATTTGAAGATTATCCGAAAGCGACAGGAACCTTCCTTTTTATATCTATTTAATTGTTTTAGTTTAGTTGGAATATTAGGTCGTATTTCCAAATTCGTGAGAAATGAATCCCATTCATGATATTATTTGTTCCTTACTTGAAACTCCTTTTTCGCTGTTGAACGATAATATGGAAAGGAAATTGTTACAATTGGCCGTCCGAAACCATCTCTTAATCTTCTAAAACCTGATAAAAAACATTTTCACGTTCTTTCAACACCCATTGGTATGACCGTCACCTGTGGTTGTGCGGTAGCTCTTTCAAACAGTGTTTATTTTGTTGGCCATGTTTACTTCTTGGAAAGGCAAGAAATAATGAGTGGGTTTCACAGAGTTATTCGGATTTGAAGAATTTATCCACTAGTGTTAAAAAACACGAGATATCAAAGGAACACATGAGTAGTTTTTTGAGTTTGAAAAAATTAGAAAAGAACACTCGCACTATTCAAGATACAAATGCAGTCTTCGTTGTCTTTGCAATTGTATGATGAAGAAGTAAGAAAAAACAGAAAGTTGATGAGTTACTTAATTGACGTAACTTGCTATTGAGCAAAACAAGAACTGTCTTTCCGAGGTTATAATGAAAAGAGCGTTACTTCTAATGCCGGAAATTTCAAAGAAGCTTTTGATTTGTTGGTAAAGCGGGATTCGGAGATACAAGATCATTTGAAGAAAATTGGGCATATTTTCTGGAGGTTATCCAAAACCATTCAAAATGATCTGATTAATTGCATTTCCGAACATCTCGGTGACAAAATTCACACCGAAATTAAAGAGTCTACATTTTTTTTCTGTACAAGCAGACGATACAACCGACCTCATGGAAAAATCTCAGTGCGCTATTTCCATAAGGTATGTAAATAAACAGGGCGAAATAAGGAAAGTCTTTTTAGGATTTTATGACGTAAGTGAAGACAGAACAGCCGATGCGATGTACGATTTAATCAGATCAGTTTTACAGCCCTTTGATTATGGAAAAAAATTAGTCGGACAGTATTATGATGGCGCTAGTTCTCTGAATGGGTTGCAGAAAAAAATCAAAGATGACGCACAAACAGCTCTATACACACATTGTTGCTCACAAAGGCTTAATAAAGATTTATAGAGCGGCTTGAGGAACATAAAAAAGTGCCGGATCTATTTTGCCAGTGTAACATCAATTCCCGGATTTTTTCACCAGTCAGCTAAACGCACTTTTATTCTGGATGCCATTGTCCAAAAAAGAATTCCCTCTTCTTCTGATACCAGATGGCATCCCGGTCCGAAATTATTCAGGTTTTAGACTCCGACTGGAGCAATATTAAGAATGTATTTTCAAAATAATCGACGATAAAACCTCATTGACAGAGTCTGTTAATGTGTTGAGGGGTCAAATAGGATATTTGGATCATTGCATAAATACGTAATTCCAAAATCTGTTTGTCGCCGAACTGAATCCAAACCTCCCGAGCCGCCGCTGACTCTTGTGTTTTCCGCGATATTCAGATTAAATTTTGAAGATGAAGTACTCTTTGGGGCTTAAATGAAATGGAAATTAGAATTGTGTGAGAATCTTCGCCATGATACTTTTTACTCCCCGTTTTTAATCTCAAAACTTTTTTGTCTTACACCACTGACTATTTTCCATAGTATGGTTTCATTTTTTGCTTTTAAAAACATTTTGTACCTGCGTGTTTTTTGTATACGCCACTATCCACGAAAAAAAAATGTTTCTACGTCGGAATTATTCAGGAAATTTTAGAATAGAAAATTATTTTATTATTTATATATCTCAACACGCTTATTTCTTAAAATCTAACAAAATAAAGTAAATGTTCGCAATGTGAACGATTCTGTTATATACAATCTTTGTGCGGATATAACATCGTTATTTCGTAATTCTGAACGTGATCAGCAAGTTTTCTCCTTGTTCACATAATACCATATAAATCTTATCTTTAAAATAACCTCAAACGAAAAAATTCAAAGGAGGTAGATCAGGGAAATGCGCAGGCCGAGTTAAGGTAAAAATATACGATTACTGCTCAACCACATAGCGAATGCTATAAAAAGTCCTCTTTATATTTGTTCGACCCTCGTATTTAAAAATTTCCTAAACAATCCTGATGCATACTGAAATATTTTTTTCGATTTCTTGTGGTCTTGTGGTTTCTTGCTCGCCAGTACGAGAAAACACGACAAAAAAGCTTCTATTTACCATTCCATTTAAAAGCTATGGAGTACCTTTCAAGTTTGATCGGAATATCTCGAAAACTAGAGTTCTTAAGAAAAATCGAAAAGAAAGAAACTTGTTTTGTCTTTCCTGTAGCTCAATTACGAAGAGTTTGCAAACCTATATTTACCGGACATTTTTATCTTGAAAATGATCATTCTATCCACTATAAAAGTTATTCTACAAACAAGTGGACCAATTGCATAGTGTGCATGAACAACCAACCTCATATAAATCATTATAATTCAACTTCAAATTATGTGGAATGACGATGCTTGAGATTATCATGTTATTTCATGTTTTTCCAATAATTTTGCTGCATTTGTAACACAAAACTCAAAAATATGTTAATCCTTCTTCAATTAAGAAATCTCTTCAATAAGTCATTTTGAGAGAACCAATCAAATACGTAATTTTTAGTTAGTGCTGAATACCTTAAATGGCAATTTTTCAATAATTGAAATTTTTTTACCCCATTGAATTCTATAGGCTCAAATATGTAAAACATCTGTCAATGCTACTGTGTGTATTGTTGGCCTAACAATTTTTACATTTATAATAAATATGTGGAAATTAGGTTAACCTTATTTTTAAAATAGTTTCAATTTCGAGCTTATTACTTGCCATATTCATTCAAATTAGAGACCTTTAGGGTTTGAAAAGTAAGAGTCATATGATGGAGTTATCTATTGAACTATAATGAAGACTGTGATATTTAAGAAATAAAAAAGTTTAAACATACATAATAAAAACTTGTTAGAAAGTGTACTATTCTAATTTATCCCCTACAAAAACATTAAAGTTACTTTAACTTAACTACAATAATCTTTAACACATTAAGGTTCACTTATTAATCAAGGACTGATAAAACCAGGAAAAAATTAAGTATTGTTGCATGTTAAAACATGTACACATCATTTCAATGAACTAAACCAAAAATAGCCACAACATATAAACTACATAAAACCCTAACATAATAGTCAAATAATACATTTATTCATATCTTGTACAATATAATTTTTGTACTCCTCTTAATGGAGTTTTTCTTATGTAATAAACATGTAAATAATTAAATTTATTTCCATGTGAAATTAAAATGAAATTGTTGAGGTATTTAAACCTTTATTAAACATTAAATGGGCAAATAATATAAAATAAAACTTAGTAGAATATTAGTTAATATATCTTATGTAAATAGAACTGAACCACTAATGACTATCTTCTATAAGTAATTTTCTGATCAGTTTACCTCTCAATTTTGGATTTGTGCTTATTTTATGTTGCGAAGCTTCTGCATATTTTTCAGATACAGCCTTGTATTTGCTTTTTTCCTCTTTATTCAATAAAACAGCAAATCTTAGAATCACATGTTTGAAATCGGAAAGTTTGTATGTTGAATAATGCACTAAGGTAGGGTTCCATATTTTGGACAAATCCATTTCTTCGGTCAGGATAGCAATAGCTAGACAGCAGGCTGCTGCAGCCTGCTGTGATGGAGGAATATGGCACATATGATAATCTAAAAGTGCCAACTCTAACAGATATTTTGCGAGACAATGTTGTAATTGTCCAGCTTTTGCAATCTTGCTATATCGTCTCAGAAAATGTATGGATGATGGTTTTCCCAAACAAAAGCTCAAAGATGCTAAAATATCCCTCTCCATTGCTAAAATCTGTCTGGCTGAGAAGGAGTCATCACATACATAAACAAAGTCACTAACTTCAGGTATAAAGATTTCCTCATATTTAGCAGCAATCATGAGTGCTGAAACTCCCACAAGCTGAAGTGTATCCCTACTAATGTCTTTATTCACCTGAAGGTATCTATCTACAAGAGAGACACACATGTGGGAACACTCCAGAGTCAGTTTGAAACTGATTTGAAGTTCAATAAGCCAATTTACCAATGTTGTCCTCATGGTACACGTTGTTTTATGATCTTGTAAATGATCCTTTTTAACAGCATATTTTGCTTCCAGTTCACGGAGATATAAAAATATGTCCTCCACATATTCTGTCACAGCGGCGGGATCGTTTTTAGAATTTTCATCAGGGTCATAAATAACCAACTGTCTTGTAGAAAAAGCAGTTTCAATTTTAGATTCTTGCTGAGCTTTTGGTTTAATAGGAACTATTGGCTTGGATTTATTTATATTATTTTCAGCTTTACTGGAAGTAATTTTCATTTTACTAATATTGTCAATCGGTGGAATTACTTTTGCAGCAGGTTTTCGAACTTCAGCAACATTCTTTAGAGGTTTGTCCTTTGCGTTGTTTGTCTGCATTCCAAATTTATTGCTGAGATCTCTAAGTGCAGGTCTGCTCTTGGGAAATCTTGTCTGGACATTGTCTACTTTTTTTCCTACCATTATATTTTCACGGAGGTTTTCGGTTCTAAGACCAAGTCCTACTCTTCTTGATTCCATCTGAAAACGAAAAATAATGAATATCCACTAAAAATGAAACAATATACATATTCCAAAGTAATGAAGAAAAATGAAGTGAAGCAATTATTTTATATTCTTGTTCTTGTGAAAATTGAACGCTCTTTTAAAAAATATTATTTTGTGTGTCTGAGAATAATGTATTAATGCAATTAAGGTTGATATTTCAATAAAAGAAAATTTAACAGTAATAGGTAATTAATTTTAGCAATTTGACATTGAAAAAAGAAACAGGTTTCTATACTATGGTATTGATCAAACTTCCGTTTATGAAGTCCACCATTATGGACAACATACATGTCAGTATCAAAAAAATATATCATCAAGTAGAAATAGAAACCTTTGTATAAGGTCGATTATGAACAATTTATACCAAGCATCGGCCAAATCAATCCAATTTGTCAGATGTTTTTTTTTTCAAATATACGGAAAAATTTCACAGAGATCATTATAAATTGTACTAAACGAAATTAAGTAAGCTTAAGAAGTATATCAGAAAGATATTATTCTACAGCGCTCTCATAATAGAAGTTGTGCAAGCCAAAGAGAAGATTTCATAAACCCAAGCTAAAAGTAATGAATCCCCCCCATTTTTTCAGACACTATATATACATGTATTGAACTAAGAATAACATTTAATTATGATTTCCACAATATCAATTTTAGCTGTATTTCAGGATACCTGAAGTTTCAACATATTATTCTATAGAATATCTATTTTTACTGTAGTATAACAAAAGGGAAAATTTTAAATTATGCACTAAACACATAATATGATATAATACGGATTGTGAGAATAAAGTGTAAAAATTCGGGTCTATTCAAACACTCCATATTTAAACCTTGAGAAAGTTATCATAAAATGAATAATCGTTCCCAATTTATTTGTTTATAATTCTTTCAAGGAGAAAGATCATTAAAATATATTTGTTTCACTGCACTTTAAAATGCACGTCACATTATGTTGATATAATTTTCGTATATTGCACTGTAATAATCATGAAGGATTTTAATTATATCGATTGACCTGCTTATAAATGAGTGCTAAACAGATGCATACAACATGGATTTGGCTTCAATGATTCAAGTGATAGCCAAATATTTTCTACTAAGCTTTCGAGAATTCAGAACTCATGTATAGTTTGGTTTAAAAATATTGTTTAATAAATTAATGGATATATTACGTTTGTAGTTCCGAACTTTCTCTGAAGGCTCACGAAAACCATTGTACCAAAAATATATTCAAACATTTATAACCATGCAACATACCATGCTTTTGAGAATGATTTAGTCCTAAATTTATAAACTACAGTTCATTCCACTTTTTGTCAAGCAGAATATTTTACTTTGACAGAATAATCAACGTTCAATTTTTTATTTTTCAGTTAAACTCGAACTCTAACGAATGAACACCAACGGTTTTCTTCCATAGAATTTTGTGTTTCATAGAACACTAGATACTAGTTTCTCGTAAGGTTACCAAACTTCAAAACTGAGCAGAGGATTGAAATGAATATAACATTTTAGATCGGTAAAAAACTTGGGAATACCAAAATTTCTATTTTATCTCAAAAAATACCAACACATATTTGGACAAATTTAGGTGATACGAGAAAAATTCTATTTTTTTAGAAATCTATTATCTTATTTCTAATATTTTATTGTAATATATAAAAAATTTACTTATAGAAATTCTCAGAAAATTCTTTAGCTTCGTAACAAAGTTATAAAACAGTGAAGTTTTACAATTATAGTTATCTGTTGGTGGCATTGCAAGGTGTCAATGAAGATGCATAGAGACAAAGTATTTTCATATTTATATCATTTAAATGTCATCTTATCTCTATGGTACCTGCCAATGGCGATTCAACAGTTGTCTTGTTGTCAAAACTTTGATTATTTTTATGTTAACTGCAGTATTGGTTTGTTAAGGATTTTGATTGTTATCAAGTTGCAACAGTTAGAACATTTTTCGTGATTGTTTGCTTATATCTAGTTTTTTGCTATAGGTTTTTTGTTTTTTAACATGGTGATATTTACAAACATTATATTCCTTGTGAGTATCTTTTAAGATTTTGTGTATATTGGTGAAGTGGATTTAAGTTCCCTTCGGTGATGATGGAAAATCCTTCTTCAAGAAATACATTTCACTTTTCTTCCGGTAAGTTGTCTACTGTAACGTTAGAAAACAAGTGCAAATGAGGAAAATTCATTTAAAATTTTCATAACAAACTCCTTAAATTGAAATTTGACCGTATATTGTGAGAAATAACTTATCGAAAATATCAATATAAGGAAATCTCAATTTATTGTTAAACAATATTGGATATTAATATCAATTTTTTCCGAAATGTATGATGTTTCATAAATTCGTCTTGACATTTTTTTTATTTTATTTTTTTTAAATATTTTTTCATCCATTGTTTCATTAAATCATACTGAAAAAAAATTTTTCTAAATGTTTGTGTGCAATTTTTCAAAATTGCACATAATATTTACCTTCAAGCTAAAATTATAATTTCGATACTTTCAATAGGAAACAAAAATAATATTTATTCTAAATCATAAGTTCTGACTTTAACTTCAGACTTGGTAATGAAAGTTATGTTTTTTCTTAGAGTTGAATTTATAGCACTTAAATTTCTGCTAAGGAATACCTAATTTTCGCCCCCCAAATCATAAGGTCTAAGGATTACTTCAGATTCATCAAGAAAAGTTATGGCTCGGATTTTTTATTTCAGTTATTTTGAATTGTTATAGTTAAATGTTATTATTAAATGGCCTTTACATAATTTGAATGATATAAACTTGATATGGCTTTCATGTCTTATTTGTTGTTTTTTTTAGTGCATATGGAGTGTATTGAAACATTTTCAATAAATGTGCCATTGTTACATATTTTACTAGCTGCATAATTTTCATGATACCACAATAAATATCAGGGGTAAAAGTAACTGACACTATACTTTCTTATAAAGGGCGTTTCAATAAGAGCGCAAGATTTGAATTGTGCCCCATGTTTGACAGTCATAATGTCACATGATTTTGACGTGACAGATCGAAAGTTGACAGATGTGAGTGAATATGGAGCATTACACGGTAGAACAACGCGTCCTGATTGTCAAAAATTATTATCAAAATGGTGAAAGTTTAATTGCCACTATTCGTAAAGTGCGTCCAATGTTTCTTTTCATTTGAATCTAACTATAGAATTTTTCTTAAGATTTTCTTTTGTCGAAAGGAATTACTAATTTCTAAAGAATGAGTGGCAGAAGTTGAATTTTTGTTTACTTTTCATTAAATTAATTTTATGTTCGTTGAAAAAGGTTTTAAACAGATGTTACTTTTTGAATATCTCAAATATTTTCGATTTACATAGCTCCGTACAGTCATTCATTATTTTTACATTATTGTTATTGTGAACTAATTTGAAAATTTCAACAGATGCTAGATAATCGAGTTTCTTCCCTTTTGATTCTACATATAAAATTTTAAGATTATCTATTGTGGGAAAGGAATGACCGTTTTCTAGACAATGAGTGGCAAAGGTTCTACCTATGTAAATCCAAATATTTGAGATGTACAACAAAATAACGTAAAAATAATGAATAACTGCACGGAGCTATGTAACCCCAAAAAATTATTTGAGATATTTGGGTACCATCTGTTTAATAACCTTCTTTGTCGATTGCCGACATTCCGAATTGAAAATTCATCTACTGTGAAAAGAATAATAAAAAAATTCGAAAGTACTGGTTCAGTTAGTGATGTGAAACATACGATACTAGCTCGGCAGTTCGCGAGAGTGTGACAGAAAGGCCAGAAACGTCAATTCGCCATCGGGCACAAAAATTGGACATTTCAACAGGCACTCTTCAGCGGATTCTCAATAAAGATTTACAGCTGCATGCCTACAAAATCCAACATTGACGATCTTGCTCGAGTTTACTCCTGGTCGTGTCATTTCCCGATTTGATGACCAGAATTGGCCTCCACGCTCTTGCGATTTAACGCCTTTAGCTTCTGGCTTTTGGGTTATCTGAAGTCACAGGTTTATGCCAATCAGCCTGTAACCATCGAAGCATTGAATGCCGAAATTAGAAAGATTTGGCGATAACATTATTTCGAGAAATGGTGCAATTAATTGGCCCCCAAGATCATGCGACATAACTCCACTGGATTATTTTGTTCGAGGTTTTGTCAAGTCATTGGTTTATGCTGATGAACCAGAAACAATAGACGCTTTGGAAGCCAACATAACTCGTGTAATTGATGAAATAAGGCCTGAATTACCCGAAAAAGTGGTCCAAAATTGGTCTGGTCGAATGTGGTTCCTCAGAGCTAGTCGTGGTGGACATATGCCGGAAATTGTTTTTAAAACATAAATGTTATAAAATAATCTTTCAAAAAAAAATCTTTCAATCTTAATTTGAATGTGTTTTATTTCAATCTAAAGTTCTATCACTCTAAAAAAAAACACCCGATACTTCTGACACGTGACCTTAAACATCCATTAAAATACGATTACTTTCGGCAGCCTTTTTCTTCATATTAAAGCTATGAAGTTAAACTTGCCCAAAAATACATCATTCGGTACAAAAGTTGACATTTTCAGAGCACACAGAAACTATGTTGTTTACACTTCAGCGAAATTACATATACTGAAAAGAAAGCTTAATGATGACAGTGCAAAATGAAGATGTTGCCAGATGAAACAATGGAATAATAAACTAGTAGTGACATCTAATATCAAACCGCACGAACTTATTTCCACTCCTAATGGTACAAAGTGCTTCTTACCACCGCCACAGTACATCAGATTCAGTTCACATCAACTAAGTGTAATTAATCATTGCGATTAATACATTTTCTTTTGCTTGTTGTTTTAAATACTGTAAGAATAAACAAAATACGGCGGTGAACTGACTGCGGTAGGAAAGAAGCAAATTTATCAATCGCAGTTAGTAAATTACAATGTGTTGCCGCGGACTGAAACGAAGTAATTGAGTTGTTTAACTTTAAACACCTTGCATAGTTATCTATAGTAGATTTCTTTGTTTATCTTTGAATCAGATAAACCAGGATGATGACGATGAAGTTGAGAAAAATTCGGACACTTTAAGACAACTTACTTGAGCCACTGATACGACACCAAGCTACAAGTTTGATTATTACACACTCAATAAAGATGAATTTGCCTGTACAAGGGTTGCCTTCTATGTTTAGGGATTAGAGAACAAAAACAAATTATAATCGAAAATCGCTTCATTGTTTTTCAAAATATTCCTCATGAAGATCTATACATTCTGCATGCGTTAGAACCAATTGTCGAAGCACGTTGACCACTCGGGTTGAGGTGTCTCCAAAACTTGCATTCTGAACGCATCAACCGCTTCTTCAGGTGTCGAAAAACGTTAACCTCTCAGTTTATTTTTTACGTACGGGAATAAAAATAAGTAATTTAGTGCCAAGTCAGGACTATACGTCGGATGACTCAAAAAATCGATGTTTTGAGTGCTCAAATAGCAGTTGTTTGAACTGATGTGTGAGAGTTCGCATTGTCGTGGTGAAGAGTGATCCGTCTTTGGCGGTTGGTTTTCCTCAATTCTTGGAAGACAAGTGGCAAACAAATGGTTGTGTACCACTCAGAATTGACTGTTCTGCATTGTTCTAGTGGTACGGTTGCGACATGTCCAGTTTTTCCGAAAAAACAGGCGACCATTCGCTTTGAAGTGCTTCTTGCGCGAACAAGTTTTGTTGGATTTGCCTCATCTTGAAACATCCATACACGTGAATTCTACCAGAATAGTTATTGGCTATTTGAGAGAGACCTCTTTTCCAAGTGACTACCAAGCAGTCTATACAGTCCACCCCTAGAGGTAGAAAGTGTGATAAGGATTACGCCATATCATCGCGCGTGGCGAGAACCCCTCCGAGGAGATGAACCCACCAGCTTCCAGTTTGGGCCCCGACTCGAAAGCCAGAACAGTCTGACTGGTAGCAGCGAAGCACTATCCAACCTCTACTGGCTCAGCAGGTCAGTACCCGAGTTGGTTTGAGACGCAACTCACCCGCCGGAGGGAATTCTTATCCATCCACGCGAACGCAGTCTCATGAACTAAGATAAACTCAAGATTGACGACTACAATTGATCCTGGTACGAGCACCGTCTAGCGGCCTGTACGTCCTTACTCACCGAACCCATGTGAGGTCATTTGATTGATCCTGGCGTCAAGCACTAATGGCGGAGCCATTTCGTCGAGATCCACAAACCCTAAATTGTTACGCATAGATCCAGGGGCCAGGACAGGCCGGTAGAACCGTCAAGTCCCGTTAAACCCCTAGTCGTTTCATGAGAATATCCCGAACATGGGGGTCTGCGAACAGATAAATGAAATACCCCCCTAGTCCAGCATGCGGACTTTCAACCACTGCCCCCTCGAGTCCAACTCCAATGGGGTGGCCAGGTGGTACAAGTAGCACCAGTGGGCAGACCACCCCCCCGAGGTAACGCAGTATGCTACATAACACACTCGGCCATTACACAGAATCCGGAGATTCATACTGCGATAGGGTAGAGTACGCTAGTTTTAAGGGAGAAGCCCTGTGCTGCGAAAAACTCCCTTGTCACTGAGTTAATCAACCGGCTCAGCCCTCCATTTCACCTGAGTAAAACTAGGGCCCCATTCGGACATCTTCCACCATACAGGTCCAGTGACTGGCGCAAAATGGCATTACGTTAGACACCAAGACTTAACCCTCCATTTCGCCGGGACGAAACTAGGGTCCTAGTCAAGAGAGCGCCCCCATCACGTCAAGATCTAATGCCTGGGGGGCGTGAAACATCCATACAGTCGACTGCTTTTTACTTTCGGGCTCATACGCGTAAATCCACGATTCGTCACCTCCATGATGTCATAGACGTGTTTCGAAAGACCCCGATCGTATTTGAGCATTTCTTTCGACCAATCGACACTAGCCTTTTTTGAACGAATGAAAAATTATGTGGGATTGTGGGATTTTTTTTGACAGTCAAATGTTCATGCAATATTGAATGTATGCTGGTACTACTAATGCCTAAGGTTGTCTCAATCTCATGATAGGTCACATGACAATCTTTCAATATCAGTTCGCGCACAGCATCAATGGTTTCCGGAACAACAACTGATTTTGGACTATCTTCACGAAATTTTTCTTGGAGCTAATTACGACCTCGATTGAATTCATCGTATCATCGATAAACACTGGTCCTTGATGGGGCTTCATCGCCAAAAATTGAATTAGGCTCATCGGTGCACTGCTGCTGTTTAATCCACGTCGAAAGTTGTAAAAAATAATCGCAGGAAGATGTTCACGATTTATTCCATTTTTTGGCCGAGATGAATATTTTAAGTTACTGTAAACAATACAAATAGCGCTCGTATGTCAAATCGTTCTGAGTACGCATAACCTCAAAAATGTCAAACTTTACGATACAGCTGTCAGTTGCCAGATTGTAACACTAGGGTTGTCCAATCCCGAAATATAAAAGGCAACCCTCGTACTTTGACAATCAACAATATATTAAGCTGATTACTACGTTATTTATAAAAACAGTTTTTGGGCCAGCGACGATAAGTGACTATGTGATTACACTAAATGAATAATAATGCGATATTTCTTGGGCCAATAAGATGGCCACACGCGACATAACTGGCATACTGATGATTTTCATAATAAGTACAGGGCATTTAGAGCTTATGAGTAGGTGGGATCGAGTTCATCCCATCAAGACAAAAAATAGAGAAAATATCGAAATTGATAGGGAATAAGATTTGTGGGTCGACTAAATCTGAG
Source organism: Megalocaria dilatata (assembly GCA_034642435.1). NCBI lineage: Eukaryota > Metazoa > Arthropoda > Insecta > Coleoptera > Coccinellidae > Megalocaria > Megalocaria dilatata. Next base: position 47,831,794 of record CM067856.1, read on the forward strand.
AAGTGCATTTCTCATAGTTAACAATTTCCCTACAGAAGGAATTTTGGATAGCAGCTTATCGATAAAGGGGAAATGGAGGATGTTACATTTTACAATTCTGCCCATTTTGAACATAATGGTCTCACAATAAATCTGACAACCCATGAAAAAATCTTTACCTTTCAATTCATTTTTAAAGTTTTCTAAAAGGTGATATGATAACGGATAAGTATCATGAAACAGTAAATTCTTATAATTCGAACAAGACGTGTGACAAAGACAGATTGAAATTTCATAATAAAGAAACCAGAAAGATCTATCTGTCTATTGGCTCCAAAGGCACTGAATAAAAAAATTATTTTCGGAAGCAAAGTCTTCTTTATACGGGACCTAAAACTCTTCTTATTACTTTGCCTCTGTACTTTAGCCTTCTTTTCTGCTGTTCACTACGTTGTAGTAAGTGACACCTGCGTAGGTTATGCTGGGTATTTGTACAAACTTGATGATCTTTGTTTCCCATGTCTGTTACTTAGATGCAATAATGTATGTAGCCTTTCGTGGAGTTGTTTCGTTTTGATCCTATTTGTTTCAAGTTTGCTTGTTGACGTTTAAGCTTTTATGGATAAGTACTCAATAGGTATTTCGCTGTCTCTTTCCATTTGATTCTCTGATCATCTATCATGATATTTCGTGCTCTTTCTATCTTTGGTTTTATCCTACCGTTTTCTTTGGGTGTATTTTAATTCTCCATTTGTCGAAATATGCGACTAATATCCGTCTATTTGTAGATTCTTTGTCAGAGTTTTTTTTTATTTTCTGGAATAATATAGTGCCGTGTTATATGGGAATCTGGGTATTTTCAATCTCAAAGTTTGATATGTCCGACATATAAATCTTGAACAGCAACGGACCTAGTTCCTAGTCAATTTTTCTTGCTGTCGATCTTGTGTCATATTTTTACTTTGAATTTTCTATTGATCAAGTAGAATTTTTTTCTTCTAGGAACCGACCTCCCCACAGAATGTGACCTCATCAGTGTCTTCCAAACCTATTCTCATTAAATGCTTTCTGATGCGGCAGTGCCCGGTAAGAAAGCCAGTGGAGGATGAGTTTTTACTGAAATCCAGGTAACTTCCCAAAAAACTTTTTGGAATGTTCCAGCCCTTGAAGATTCCGTCAAAATGGTTTTCTTTCGGTTCTTGCTTCCTCCAGAACTCTCCCTTACAGCACATTTTCACACCACAGAAGGTTTCGAGCCGCCTGTGCAACTTTTCTCACAAGTACATTGGCCTCATCATTTCCTCTGATCCTCGTGTAATCGGTAACCCAGTTTGAAGAGACTCTACTTCATCAAGTTTTCTGCGGCACCATATCAGTTTTGAATCAATAATATGGGAGCTTAAAGCCCTAATAGCAGCTTGACTACCATTACTCTATCATATTTCTGATATTTTTTCTTTTCCACGCGTTTTTCAGTTGCAAGTGTTTCTGCGTAAAAGACGTTCGGAGAGGAGCCTAACGATAGTGACTATTTGGTGCCTGGCCCAGACTCTCCAACGCCAGGTCCTGTGGTGGTTTTTGAACCGTTTGGGTGGTGGGTTGCTTTTCCTATTCGTACCTTTTCCTCAGCATCGTAGTAAAGTTACATAATATTCAGAAATTGATTCATAAATTGCTCAATAAGATTTATTTATTCATTTCTTCAAAAATTTTTCCTGTAAATTATCTTAAATGGCACACTAGGCAACTATTCTTTCCATTGTATAAGGCGGAAGAGATATTGCAAACTAGTCTAGACATCTCCTGAAATATTAAATCATGCTTGAAAAATATAGATAATCTAGAATTTTAGGTGAATCGACAGGCTTATCATCACGTACTTTTGTATTTTGCCTACAATCTGGCGCCCTATCAATCTATCTAAAAAAATATAGATAATCTAGAATTTTAGGTGAATCGACAGGCTTATCATCACGTACTTTTGTATTTTGCCTACAATCTGGCGCCCTATCAATCTATCTAAAAGCAGTGCAAATTGCACTGAAGACATAGAAATAACATTTTTGAACTAATTTAGACAGTTGAACTGGTTTCCAAGGCAATTCGACGATGCGCCTATTTCCTTAACTAACATTTCTTGTTTTATCTCCCTTTTTTGCACAATTTTATTGGCATTAAAAAAGCAAGTGCCTGAAGTGAATTAATTTTGGGAAATAATTGCATATTTCACGAATGATTGTACAGGCTTTCAGGGCAGATGCAGGACATTTTGGTGAGTCTGAATCAGTGCTCGAAATATGTCCTAACTATATTAGTTTGAGAGATACAGGATGTTTTATGTATTTTATCAAAAACTTTCAACGGGCATAACTCTTGAACCTGCATGGATCTTCATGAAAACTTGAGGGAATGAGTATAAGCCAATGCCTAATATTTACACCTGATCACTTGTCGATAGCGCAGGTCCGGACTGAGAAAATTACATTCTTTATCCCACATCTTGTAAAACACCCTGTACATCGAATTTTCGAAAAATGAAATTCTCCTCAGAATCTACAATGAATACTCTTTCAAACAAGCTCATTTGAAATAATGGCACACTTCGCATGAATATTTTATGAGCTATTGAATATCTGAAATTTTCGATTCATAGACACACGCATACAAAACGAAATACTTTTCGACATCTTATTTACACTTTCGCAAATATATTCTTTTATACCTCTTCTCCCATTAATTTTCTTGTGTGATTTGTTCTCGAAAATTTCACTATTTCTTTTTGACACCTGTTAGGTCTTGTATTGAATGTACTGCAACTTTCATTAGCCTTTCTTTCTGATCCACTATTTGTCTTCTTACATGCTGCTTGAATCGATCTGAAGCTTAAGATATCATTTATTTTCAATACTATGTGAAATATAACAGAAGAAATTGGTTTACTCTGAATTTAACCCATTTCAAAATCTAAGTGGCTCATGCTAAGAATTTTGACATTTCAAACCATTGTCGGGTAATTATTGAATTAGAAAAATACGCATGTGGTTGATTGTTGTGTTTTCATAAAATTTTCATTAGGAGAATTATCGAAATGACATCATTTACGAATACTGAGTATACTGATATGTTGTTAGTTTATGGATTTTGTAAGTGCAAGTGAAGCTGCTAGGGAATATCGAAGGCTATATCCGGATCGTCGAATTCCTAACCTCCAAACATTCGAACATGTTAATCGCTTACTTCGTGAAACTGGACACTTTCCGTTAGTAAGTAAACGAGAAAGAGCAAGTTCGATAGTAAACCATGAAGAGATAATAGAAGCTGTCCAAGAAAATCCCTCAACCAGCACTCGGCGTCTTGGTTCAATTTTAGGTTTGCTACATTGTCAGGTCTGGCGAGTTCTACACCGTGAAAAGTGGCATCCATTTAATTTACAATCCGTCCAATCTTTGGAGTCAGGCGATGAACTACCGAGGATGCGATTTTGCAGATGGGTTTTGCGGAACTAGCGAGCTATCTTCAGAACGCTTTATAATGATGAAGCGACCTTCACAAAAGATGGCATTTTAAATGTTCGCAATGCACATATTTGGTCCAGAGTAAATCCGAAAGCGACTAGGAAACGCAATTCACAACATCGTTTTTCAATCAATATTTGGGTGGAATTTACAAAAATTGCCTAATTGGACCATATATTCTTCCACACAGGCTCAATGGAGTGGAATATGTAAAATTTTTAATCGAGCATTTACCTGGGCTCTTGAATGATGGAAGCAATATTCCAAAAGGAATGTACTTCCAACATGATGGAGCTCCGGCACATTTTACCCGTGAAATTGTAGCGCATTTGAATGAAGTTTATCTAGATTATTGGTTTGGTAGAGGGAGACCTCATTACTGACCTGCAAGACCCCCAGATCTTACATGCTTGGATTATTTTCTCTGGGCCACTTAAAAAATGAAGTTTACTCTGAATAAATCATAGACAGGGAACATCTGATTAATCGTATTCAAGCTGCATGTGAAGCAATACGAAATCGACCGGAAATTTTGAAGAAAGCTGTAGCTCATTTGATCACAAAAGCTAGAAAATGTTCAGAAGAGAGAGGGGGTATTTTCGAAAACAAGTTATATTTTTTTCTTTTATTTATTGTCATTTTTTTCAGTTCCACACATTTTTATAAGATACATTTTTATATTTTTATTATTAAGTCCATTTTATAATAAAATGTTCAATGTTCATTCGAGTTTTCGGTTAAATTTAGCTTTGAAAAAAATATTTGATGTTGCCCCTACATTCATGTATTGGATGGAATAAGATGCAGCACAATACCTAAGTCATGTTACTGAGAATTTCAATCGATTCAATATGGATAGACGCATTATTCGGAGATTTACAGGTCCGTGTTTACTATAAAGTGAAAATATTCAATGGTTCATAAAATGATGATGCGAAGTGTGCCATTGATCCTAATAGGCTTGTTTGAAAGAGTATTTATTATAGATTCCGAAGAGAATTTCGCTTTTTGAAAATTGGATGTAGAGGGTGTTTTTCAAGATGTGGGATAAAGAATGTAATTTTCTCAGTCCGGACCTGTGCTATCGATAAGTCATTATGGGCAAATGTTTGGCATTGGCCTACACTCATTCCCTCAAGTTTTCATGAAGATCCATGCAGGCTTCAAAAAGGTATGCCGATTGAAAGTTTTTGATAAAATACATAAAACATCCTGTATCTCTCAAACTAATATAATTAGGACATATTTCGAGCACTGATTCAGACTCACCAAAATGTCCGGTACCTGCCCTGAAAGCCTGTACAATCATTCGTGAAACACACTGTATATTTGCGATGAAGTCACACAGAATACTGACATGCATCTCAATATGCAGGTGATCTCAAATGGACAACACTATGTCACAGATCTAGAGACTTTCTATCGAGATACTCAAGTGGACATTTTTTGCCTTAAAGCATGGAATGCCTCTAAAAACAGTATCTCCTTTGTCCGCGAGATCGACAGTCTGCTAAGCAAATCGGCAAATAATTGAATAAGATGGTGAATAAACTCCAGAATAAAGAATTCAACAAGTTTCTATTTTCATAACTAATTTTAAAAAGTCTCTGGAAAATTGTGCATTATCGCAATACATTTTCATAACAGTGTCCTTCCTTCTTCTGGGAGTTTCTACAATCGGAGATAATATTTTTCTCCAGAAATTCCACCTTTTGTCCTCTGTTCCATCTGGAAGTATCGTTTATTCGCCTTCCAGGTACTTAATTACCTTTGTTCAGTAATTATTAATCGGTTTATAAATTAGCTCGCTATGTAAATAAAGTGTTCGTCGAATTTTCAATTTCCGATCTCGCTCGTGTCCAGCCCGCGGCCGATTTTCGCTGCATCCTGCGCCAGCGTCGAGCATCGATCGGGCGTCACGGCGCCTATCCCGGCCGATCAGATTCACAGTCACGTCGGGGCGCTAGGCACGACCTCAGCGACGGTTTAAGAGTTCGCGACTCCATAAAGCGTCGCCGTCTGGTGAGCACAACAGGTATTTTTTATCTTTCAAGTGAACGCTTGAGTAGAGAGGGTCATTTAGCCGACGTCGATTTTCGACGCTGTCGGCTCTGGTACTGGCACTTTCCGGTGCAAAATTTGGGATTGCCAGAATGCTCTTTTGAGGTTTTTTATAACCCTTTTATTATGTTTTCGTTTTCTACTGTAAATTGGCAGCTCTTTCCTCTTCAAAGTTTTAGCTTTTCTTTCACGAGAGGATTTTGAATTGTTTCAATTTGATGTGAAATATTTTTTTTTGTTTAGACTTGTGTCGTTCTCGGAAAAAACTTCAAATACTTAGTGGAGGTATGTTTATTTATGATTCGCTAATATGAACCCCAAATTCATTATTTTTTACAGCTTAGTGATGAGGATCGAAAGTCAAATTCACCGATGAATTTGAGTTGAAATACAGAAAATAAATGATTTGAAATTTAAGAAATAGCTTCAAACAATAAATATAGTATAAAAAATCAATATAATACGCTCATTTGATTATTGAAAAATTTGGAAAAATTCAAGTATATTTACAATTTCTAATATTATCACTGCCACATGGTAACTTTGCAAAATAAGATAATCTAAAATCTATAAACAGAAATTAGTTCTAATATTCAGTTTGAAGTTGAAAATGGACCTGGCAATACCTCTTGAAATTTATAACGTTTTAAAAACAGTTGGAGAGCTAATTTGTAATTAGACAATAATTCAAATGAAATTTTGAGGGAGTCTACTCGGAAAAACCTTTAGTCGCATTAAAATTAGAAGAAAGCAGAAATACTGTAAACCATTACATTAAGGTATTCAAAGTATCTTTATTTTGTACAGTTTCAATATTCTATGCTTTAAATGACGGACAAATTAATTATTTCAAATTCAGCCAACTTTCAATACCCAAAAATTAAAGGAATAGCTCAAAACAATAAATATAAATATAATATAAATAAATAAAAATTCGATATAATACGTAGGTTTCATTCTTAAAAAGTTCGGAAATGTTTTAATTGTAGATATAACTGATTAATTCCTAACTTTTAAGAACGAAACGTAGGTATTATATTGCTTTTTAGACTATATTCATTGTTTTAAACTGTCCGTTTAATTTTTAAGTATTGCAGGATTGGCTGAATTTTAAATAACTAATTTTTTAAATAATTCCATTTTGAAGCCATTGTATGTTGAAACTGAAAAAATGAAGACATAATAAATGAAATAGTGTTAAAGTATAAAGAAATTATACATATTTTTTATTTTAATATAATATATACGATGATGTGAGAATTTGCCCATACAGAATTTTTAATGAGGATAATATTTTATAATTTCTATAATCTGCTCTCAAAAGACAAATTTTTTAGCCCACTTCTGAAAATGTTTTCACATTTTCATTAGAAATATAGTGGTGTGAATTATTTTTTTGATGAAAAAAGATAAAATAATTTTTGTACTTATCGTTTCTTCTCTTGAATCGTTAAGGAGAAAAATCTTAAATAACTTCAAATAATCATAAATTCTCAGAGTTATAATTTCGATATAATGTTTACAATTCTATCTTCATTTTGATAACATTAATAAGGGTTTTGCAATAGCCATGAAGATATACGGAGTGATCCATTAAAAAATCAGCCATTTGTTGAATGATTTTTTTGGGAACACTGTATATTAGAAAATAATTTCCTGAGATTCAGAAATGAAAGTACTAGGAACCTGCTTTCCAATAAAATTTCTAAGATGTCTGGTTCAGCAGCTAGGGAAGCGCAACGCTTTATTGCAGCCATCTGTATATTGTAGAAGTTTCCAGAATTAATTCTAAATTTAATTTTACCTTTCATTACTCCAAAATGTAAAGGAATCTATAGAAAATGATAGAAATTAAATAATTTACATAGCTGATACAGTTTTTCATCTAAATATTTCTAAAATCAAATACGGTACCAAAAAATGCCTTATATAGATTTAAAATAAAACATATTCTTCAGAACAATGTCTGAAACTCTCATGCAGTTGGTTAAAGATTCTGGACGACAGTAAGAAGAATGTTTTGTATTTTAAATTTATATGAGGAATTTTTCCAAGAATTTTAACAAATTGAATTATGTAGAGGTTATACAGTGTAATTCTATTTTTATGTTTAAAATTAAATATAATCTTCTATCAAGAATATACTCCTTTAAATTTATTCCATCCCATATATGATATAGAATTTATATCTTGAGTTTTTGTTTTTTTTTCAAATTTGAATAACTTCAGGATCAGTAACAAAGCCTACCCAGAACAAAAGTGAACTCCTTACTCGTACAAGCTGAAAAGGCTTTTGAGAGATCTTCACAGAAGATTTAGGAGTATCAGGATAATATCAGCTGTTTTTTTAGAATGATAGAACTTTAAATTGAAAGAAAACACATTTAAATTAAGATTGAAGCCAAATTTTTTTTATTTGAAAGATGATTTTATGACATTTATGTTTTAAAAATAATTTCCGGCATATGTCCACCACGACTAGCTCTGAGGAACCGCATTCGACCTGACCAATTTTGGACCACTTTTTCGAGTAATTCAAACGCTTATTATGGTCAAGTGGCTTTATTTCTTGAACCAGTTGGATCTTGTATGGGTATAGACCAAGATCTTTACGCAAAATTTTCCATGTGGTGGATGCACAGAGTCCAACTTGTTGTGAACGTCGAGGAATAGACAAATCTGGATCATCATTAACACTATGATTATAGCAGCGATAATTTCTTCTGTACGTACAGTTCTTCATCTTGTTGTTGTTGCATCGAGTAGAAACAATGTTGTCCAAAATCTATCGATAGTTCGACGAATAAGCTGCTCTAATGGACGATTATGTAAACCATGAATGTCATGAAGTGCTCTATAAGTTTGGCGAATAGATCACTAATTTTGAAAATAAATTTCAACAATTTGTAAACGTGCGTGAGTCTTTCCATGATAATTTGTCAATGCTTACTGAACAGAAATGTCAAAACAACATGGCTTCTACCTTCTGTCAAATCACAGTTATCCCTATCGAAAGTTCTATCACTCTAAAAAAAACACCGGATATATAATATAAAGAATATATAAGTTATTTTCAGGCTTTAGGTCTTATAAATGGAGGTAATGTAATGTTGTTTCTTGGTAATTTTAATTTTTCATTCTAAAAGTTCTGAAAGTCGACTACAGATTTTGGATGAAACTTTGAAACGTTCTGAAGAATGTGTTATATTTTAAAGTAATAAGGAGTGGGCCATTTAATATTTGAATTTTTGATCAGCTATAAATATAAATATAAACTATAATAAATATTTTCTCTAAGTTATGAAGAAAGGTTGAACCTTGACATTCACGAATGAAAAAAAATATTTGATTATCAAATCAGATTTAATCTGTTAGCCTCCTATAAATTTCAATTTAAAAAAAATGTATTCAAAAACTTTTAAAATTAAATTAATGTCTTATAATTATATTTAATAGACATATAAAATCAAAACTCATTATGCAATATCAAATGGAATTAAAAAAACCCAACAAATATAAATTGTCAATTAAAATTAATGAATACATATTTGAAGGAGACAAAAGTTCGTTTCTGATCTTATATTTATGAGAATTAAATCTTTTTCAAAAATACAAAACATAATTTTAACAACTTCTCCAAAACTAATTTATTTGAAATATTTAATATATTTCACTATTTGAAAAAGTTTCTTCAAAAATCCCTCAAATCATGTAGAATATTCTCAAAAAACAATTAGAAATCAATCAAGGTCTTCCGTCAGTCATTCACATTTAAAAAATAAAATCAATAAACAATAAATATCTTACCCCTAAGACCTTGTGGTATCCTTGTTTGAACAAACACTAAAATTAGAGATTTGAAAATCCAAGGTATTCTATGTTCATCACAAAAATCACACAAAGCTTGGAAGGTATTTTATGGCCTTAGTTAAAACCTCATAATATTTATATAATGAAATTTAAAACCTAAATGATATTATATATAAAATAATAAGAAGAGTTTTTATACTTGATAGAAGGATTATTACAAAAATTTGAATATAAAAACAGATTTAATCCTCTATGAATTTTAATTAAAAAACAGTTTTCGAATAAAAAACTTTGTCGAGTTTGTTTGATTATGGAATTGTTATGCAGTTGTATGTTCGATTTCTCGATTTCTAGAGCTTTCTATTACCATAGCTCATACTCCTTATTGATGATTTTTGTGCAGATTAGCCGAATTAATTTATTTGAAGTAAAAGATTCTGCTATTTACTGTCGTTTACTTATCTTTAGCCTTAAACAGACTATTGGAATAAGCGTTATGGGTCGGAAAAAGAATGAATCCGTACCACGAGATATGATCTCATTACAGCGGGATATATTCTGTACCAGCATATCGAATAGGAATAGATGATTTAAATTTTGAACCAGAGTACCTGAAAGAGCCATTAATGTACAAACAAGTCTTTGTCGCAAAGTCGTTCCTTTTTTTGTTGCACCCCGTAGGTCGAGTGGTTTCTCAACACAATCTTTAGTTTTGGCGGTAATGATTCAGATAAAGAATCCCTAGTAAAGTACAGGTAATGGAAGAAGTTGTTTTAAATCCCTTTTCTTGAAAATTTCTACCCACTATCCATATTGTTCTGTTCAGTCCAAAGTTTAAAAGTATCTTAATTATTTTGTTCTACCTATGTATATCTTGAGAACTCCGGAAACGAGACTTCTTTTAGTTTGAGCACCGGTCATTTCACTTTATTGGAAAGTCCTTTGTTGTTTTATCATCTTGTTACATATTTCACTTCCTTCTTTCAGCGAAATGACTGACATAAATGATGAAAAGTATGTGAATTTTGCGGGAAGAAATATTTTCGACTTCAAATTCACTATTTAGATGTGAAACAACGACACGAAGGTTCATTATATTATTTTCTGCAGATAAATCAAGAAACTTTTTTGTTTTGGTTTTTCAAATCTGATTTTCATTTGTTGAAACAACTGCTGTGGCTTCTTCAGTTTGACATTTCGAACAAATGTAAAGCTGGAGAAGCCACAGTGTTGGTGAAACAATTGTTTTTGTTAGTAATAAATTGTGGAAATATCTGTTATTTTATTTAATTGAAATGAATTTCCGTCAAGTAAGGACCCATTCATTTGAATTCTTGATCCCGAATAGTTCAGCTTCTTCCCCTTTGATTCAATGTAAAATTTTTAGATTACCTATTTTACCTATTTTAGGGAAAGGGATGGCTATTTTCTATGCCAATGGTTTGCAAAAATAAAAGTTCGCTTACAATTGTTAAAATACATTTTATGTTTGTTGAATATTGTCTTAAATAATATCGAGTGTTTTTTTAAGAGTGATATAAATTTAAATTGAAATAAGACTTATTTAAATTAAGATTGAAGCCAATTTTCTTTTTATTTTAAATATAATTTTATGGAATTTATGTTTTAAAATTAATTTCCGGCATATGTCCACCACGACTAGCTCTGAGGAACCGCATTCGACCAGACCAATTTTGGACCACTTCTTCGAGTAATTCATGCCTTATCTCATCAATAACACGTGTTATGTTGGCTTCCAAAGCGTCTATTGTTTCTGGTTTATGAGCATAAACCAATGACTTGACATAACCCCAAAGAAAATAATCCAGTGGAGTTGTGACGCATGATCTTGGAGGCCAATTAATTGGACCATTTCTCGAAATAATGTTATCGCCAAATCTTTCTTTCAAGAAATCAATTGTTACGGTAGCAGTATGAGGTGTAGCACCATCTTGTTGGAACCAAAACACTTCTGGGTCGATACCATTCAAATTTTCAAACAAATAATTATTGATTATCGATCTGTAACGAGCACCATTCATTGTAACATTAGCTCCAGCATCGTTTTCAAAGAAATATGGACCGATGATGCCTCCAGCGTGTAAAGCACACCACACAGTGCATTTTTCGGGATGCAATGGAACCTGCAGAACTTCTTGAGGATTGTTTTCACTCTTTATACGGCGATTTTGCTTGTTTACATAGCCGTTCAACCAGAAATGAGTTTCATCACTAAACACAATTTTAGGATAAAAAAGTGGATCAACTTCAAGCTGTTCTAGGGCCCAATCAGCAAACAAACGACGCTTATTATGGTCAAGTGGCTTTAGTTCTTGAACCAGCTGGATCTTTTATGGGTGTAGACCAAGATCTTTACACAAAATTTTCCATGTGGTGGATGCACAGAGTCCAACTTGTTGTGATCGTCGACGAATAGACAAATCTCGATGATCATTAACACTATGACTCACAGCAGCCATATTTTCTTCTATACGTACAGTTCTTTGTCTTGTTGCTGTTGTTGGATCGAGTAGAGAAAATGTTGTCCCAAATCTATCGTTAGTTCGACGAATAAGCTGCTCTGATGGACGATTGTATAAACCATAAATTTCACGTAGTGCTCCATAAGTTTGGCGAATAGAACACTGATTTTGAAAATAAATTTCAACAATTTTTAAACGTTGTTGCGGCGTGAGTCTTTTTATGATCATTTGTCAATGCTTACTGAACAGAAATGTTTAAACAACATGGCTTCTACCTTCTGTCAAATCACAGTTATTTCTATCGAAAGTTCTATCACTCTAAAAAAACACCCAATAGTTTTATTTCTCCAATGTATTAACTGTTGCAAGCTGAATATGCTAACCCATAAACTTATAGTTTATGTATAATCTTTTGATTTGGTTTTTTGCATTAAATATCTAATTTTGAAGAACTTTTTTTCATTTTAACACCGCAGTACTAGAAGGAAATAAATTTTTGTTTTTTTAGTTTTATGTTGGGATAGGTATATTTGGTTTTGTTCGGTTAATTCGGTTAATGGTTATTTCAGATCGTTTCTGTATTATTAAATTATCTTATTTTATGATCCTAACCGTTGTTTGCAGCTATTGGCTTTGTAGTTTTAATTTTTTTTGGCCTTCAATTTTTCTCATTACCCCTATCAGAAAATAATCGAGAAACTGGAATAAAAAATATAAAAAAATGGCTGCAAACAAGGGGTTCAATCATGAAAGACAATTAAGTAAAACAAATAAATCTCAAATATATTTGTGTATATTTGGATTAACCAAATATACAAAAAAAACGGAAAAAACCGGAAAAAATCATTTCTTTATCGGACAATGGTTCCTTAGTTATTGTTATTTGAAATTTCATTTATCCAATATTTTCGAAGGTGCAAATCTCATCGAGGCCGAATATTTTTCTGCAAAAAGTATATAAACTTTTGTTTCGTATATTTTTTTTACTCTTTGTAAGCATAATTTTCCAAGAATTTTGACAAATGCTAGTAAGCTTTGCAATTAAATTTTTCGTGAAAAATATAAAAGGAAGTGGATCATAGAACGTTATTCAGTATGAAATACTCCAGAGTCGGGACCACGTCGTTCTGTTTAAAATAAATTTACTCTTCGAGAATTCAGTTCATAACATAAAACGGAAAAATACAACATGAGAAGGAATTGGTAACAAGAAATTCGATGCCTGGGTATTGAATGGAAAAATTCAAGAATTAAATAAAGTATCAACCAAGAAAAACCGATGGAAGAAAATGAATAAGGTTGGCATTAATTCATAACCTTCTAGAAAAATCATTTGAACTTCAAAAATCCAGTACAAATTTCTGACACTGAAAATGGACACTTTTTAAAGGATCATTGATAAGTTGAAAGACAAACTTACCAAAGGTAGAAACAATTTTAATGCTGTAAACTTTCAATTCAAAATTAATTTAATATTTACTAAAATTAGATTTAGAGATAAGGTTAGAATATAACTAGGAATACGAATATGATGGTACACAGAATAATATTTCAAATAACTTTATTTGATATATATTTAAAAATTAAATTTGAACCTTCCATTTTACAGTAAATCAAAATTAATAAAATTCCAATTTTCAGTTTACAATAACAAAACTTAAATATAACCAATTAGCCGATAGTACACGATACACTCAATTTAATACACGGGTGATAAAAAAGTATTCAAACCAAAATTTAAAAAAGTAAATTCCTTAATAAAAATAATTTATAAAACGTATCCTGACAAAATTTTCTAATTATTATAATTATATTGATAAATAAAAATTTCTATAACAAAATTCATAGCAGTAGCTTCTTTAGGAAATATTGGGTTGTTTCGTTTTTTTTTTGGGATAAAAAACAATTTCCTATAATGAATAAATATTTTATAAAATTATATCTTGGTCATTCTGGTGAAACTCCTTGACAAACCGTTAGGTGGTGAGTTACTATGAAATTATCCTACAAAATTAAGTATACACTGTTGACTGAGTGCTATAAGTATTTTTGATAACAACACTACCAAACTGTGGCACCATTGATGATTCCATGATTACTCCATAAAAGTTTTCAGTCAAGATTTGTAAATCAGTGCTCAAGCTTTGAAGAGAATAAGTGTATCTTGGTTCGCTTCTTGGTTCCCCAAAAATTTCCAGAAATTGTTTTGGTTATATTCGATATCTTTCATTCCCCAGTTGTCTATTTTCAAAATTGACATTTACAAATACTTTATTTGCTTCTTCATATAATCTGATTGTATTAAAATTTTCAGCATATCCCAGAACGAAGGACTGATAAAGAATACTTAAAGACTACATCACACCAGGTATTGCTTGTGATTTAGAACAGCTTGAAGTTTAATATTTCAGCTTCATGATATCTTGTGTTGTTTCGTTGCACCTGCTTTTTTTGTTGCTGAATGAATTGGTAGTTTTCATTTCGTTAAAATTAGTTCGTTTTGTAGTGTTTCTGGAGTTTGTTTTTTATTATAAAAAAATGATCACAAATTAATCGAATCATTTCTTGATTTCTTTGAAATTTTTTGAGAATTAAAAATCTACAATAGATCTGTACGTCACACGCCCCTTAAGGAGAAATAGAAATCAATAATTTCCCTTCGTATACAGAGTACACCATTGCCATTGTAAATTTTATATGGATTGTATCAATTAATTACAAAAATGAGCAAAGTGACATTTATTTTTATTAATTTTTTATTCAGATTGATACTTTTTGAAATGCATGAACCTGAAAATATCGAATCGATATAATACGAATGAAATCATCATCTTATGCTGGGAAAAAATGCACGCACATATGTTTATCCAGTTTTAATAATTTTTTTATACATGCTCTGTACCTCTAGTAGATGATTAGAATTTGTGTTTCATTAGTTAACTTACAGGAAAAACTAGTTTAGTGTGTTGATCACCCGCGATTTCTTATGCATTATTATTATTATTTGGTACATCTAGGCTTGGTTCCCATGAAGTGGTCGATGTCCTTTGGGAGTATTTAATTCCAAGTTACACCAACTTTATGAGAAAGAACTGCCTAAGTCTTTGGATGATTCTGCAGTCACCATATACGTTCAATCGAAGACAGATCAGGGATCTGCAGAGATCAAAGAAAATGGTTGATGTGATGTCGACCTATGAAAAATTTTCTCTGGCGATATGCGATCTGGAGTTATCTTGTTGAAAAACGTAGCGTTTTGGGATGTTGTGAAAGTATGGAATAACGTATACAGTTCAATTACTTCGTGAATGTAGTTGCTTCTATTGAAAAGTAGTGGTGACCACATTGTGGTGAACATGGCGCTTTCTGTTAAATTATGGATAACGTCTTTCATCCTTATCCATCCAACATACTATCCCAGACAGAAGCGGGACTCGTCACTGAAGATCATCAAATGCTACTCGGGGCTCACTGAATTTACTACCTACAGCAGAGCAGACAATGTTGAGCTGTGAGAGGTAGCACCCAATGTGGACAATAACAAAAAGTACCAATCCATTTTTGGATTCGGTGATATTTTGCACGTATAGCAACCATCCTACAATGTTCGCTGCTATGGTCCGGTTGTTGCTAAACTGTTTCTAAGAGCATATGAGTCTCAATTGGTGATCATAGCGCAGTGTGGTTCCTCTGAGACGTCCAGAACCCCTCGCTCTGTTGTATTCTCGGTCTTCTTGTCTCTACGCTTGTTTCCACTGCAGTGTACTGTGTAAATATCTACTGATTCTTCTGGAAATTTCTCCTACATAACCATAAGATTTGACTTCCCTAAAGTAACGAAAATGGGAACCTTGACGAATTCTACGCTTTCGAGAAGCAGGGTTTAAGATCTGGCGACCAAAAAACTACTTCTTATGCCATCTGGTTCATTCACTTCTTGTTAGCGGAGTTTGCAAAGTTGTTATTCACTGTTGCACGAAGTGGTTTCAGTTGATCACAAAATTCAAAAAATAAATGAAAATATTCCTGTTAAAACTCAAATTGGTAAATTGGAAGCAAAATTAAACATAAGATTCAGGAAGCGTGATAGTCTCTCTACAGAAACATATTAATCTCTGTACTGACTGGTATCGGGTGTTTTTTTAGAGTGATAGAACTTTCGATAGGGATAACTGCTATAACGGCTATATAAACAAGCAAAATTGCCGTATATGGAGTGAAAACAATCCTCAAGAAGTTCTGCAGGTCCATTGCATCCTGAAAAATGCACTCTAGGGTGTGCTTTACACGCTGGAGGCATCATCGGTCCATATTTCTTTAAAAACGATGCTGTAGCTAATGTTACAGTGAATGGTGCTCGTTATAGATAGATGATCAATGATTATTTGTTTCAAAATTTGAATGGTATCGACCCAGAAGGTTTTGGTTCCAACAAGATGGTGCTACACCTCATGCTGCTACCGTAAAAATTGATTTATTGAAAGAAAGATTTGGCGTTAACATTATTTCGAGAAATGGTCCAATTAATTGGCCTCCAAGATCATGCGACATAACTCCACTGGATTATTTTATTTGGGGTTATGAATGATTTGACTCCGATGGACTATTATTTGTGGGGATCCGTTATGAATAAGTATTATCCTAACCATCCAGAAGTTGCCATTCATGAGATGACAATCTACTGTAACAAAATTTGAATATCAACACAGATTTAATCTTTTAGTCTTCTACAATTTTAATTTCAAAAAAAATTTTATTCAAAAAACTTTTAGAATTAAATTAATGTCTACAATAAGCTCATATTTAATAGACGTATATAATCAAAACTCAATATACAATGTCAAATGGAATAAATAAACCAACCAATATAAAAAAGGCAATTAAAAATAATAAATAAATATTTGAAGGAGACAAAATTTTGTTTCTGATCTTACCATAATGAAACCAATTCCTTTTCAAAAACATAAAACACAACTTAAGGATTTCTCAAAAATTATAATTTATTTGAAATATTTAATATATTTGAATATTCAAATAAGTTCATTAAAAAATCTCTCAAAACATGCACTATATCTTCAAAAAACAATTAGAATTCGGATAATCTCTTCATCGGCCCTAGATAATATTTAAAATATCAAAATCAATTAACAATCAGAATATCATACCTTAGAGTGTAACACGGAGGAACTTGTTTAAAGCAGACTAACTTTAAAAATCCAGGTAGTCAGTTCGTCACAATACCACAGAAAACTGTAAGGTATTATAATTATATATTATGTATAAAATAAAATAGAAAAAGGCTTTTTACTTGATAGAAGAAATATAACAAAATTTGAATATCAAAACAGATTTAATCTGTTAGTCTTCTACAATCTTAATTTCAAAAAAATTTTTATTCAAATTATTCCATTTGACATTGTATATTGAGTTTTGATTATACTACTCTGTCAAGAAAGTACCGGGAATTTTCAATTAAAACAACATTTTTACATTTAATCGTCAAAATTTATTGGGTCGCCTTCAAAATCGGCTCCATTTGCTCCAATACATCTATGCCAACGGCACTTCCAATTATTGAAACATTTTTTATAGGCGCTTTCCGGGATGGACTTTAGCTCTCGCGCCGAATTTTGTTTTATGGCTTCAATCGACTCAAAACGGGTGCCACGAAGGGGCAATTTTAGTTTTGGGAAGAGGAAAAAGTCTCAGGGAGCCAAATCCGGCGAATACGGTGGTTGCTGAAGCACGTTTGTTGAGTTTTTGGCGAGAAAGTCAGTCACAATCGTAGCTCGGTGAGAAGGCGCGTTATCGTCATGCAAAATCCATGAGTTGTTCGCCCACAAATTTGGCCGCTTCTTACGGATACGCTC
Source organism: Megalocaria dilatata (assembly GCA_034642435.1). Classification (NCBI taxonomy): domain Eukaryota; kingdom Metazoa; phylum Arthropoda; class Insecta; order Coleoptera; family Coccinellidae; genus Megalocaria; species Megalocaria dilatata. The sequence continues at coordinate 47,849,512 of CM067856.1, forward strand.
ACGCAAACGTTTCATAACGCCTAGGTAATACTCCTTGTTTACCGTCTGACCCTCTGGAACGAATTCGTAGTGCACCACGCCACGGATATCGAAGAAAACAATGAGCATCACCTTCATTTTCGAGCGCTTCACGACCGTCCTTGAAGGCTCTGTACCACTGATATGATGCACGAGTTTTCGATAGAGCATTATCACCAAAGGCCTTTTGCAACATTTTCAATGCATCGGCACACGAAAATTCATTTGCAATACAAAACTTTAAACAAATTCTTTGCTCAACGTAATCACCCATAGTGAAAATCGGCACGCACTCTGACATCGACTGACTTAATCAGCTGTTGCAAACACACTAGTTGACAGATCCCGCTCAAGCTTGGCATAGTAATTAAGGACAGTGGTACCAATCTAGGAAAATAAATTTTTACCTGCCTCATTGCCCCGCCAGATTTAAATCGATAATTCCCGGTACTTTCTTGACAGAATGTATACGTCTATTAAATATAAGCGGTGCTTATTGTAGACATTAATTTAATTCTAAAAGTTTTTTGAATACATTTTTTTTTGAAATTAAAATTGTAGAAGACTAACAGATTAAATCTGTTTTGATATTCAAATTTTGTTGTATTTCTTCTATCAAGTAGAAAGCCTTTTTCTATTTTATTTTAATCTATTATAAAATTGGGCTGATGATAATTCTTTTCATCTGTAAATGATAAGGTTTAACCTCTGTAATGAATATATAATTTTGAAAAAATATTCATTAGTTTTTTATTTATTAGCTGATCAACAATGCAAATTTCAAATAGCCCACCCCTTACATTATAGTTATATCTTCTGATGATCCTTTTTAGGAGTACGTATAAGATTACCGTAGCTTTGTTGCTTAATGGACAATCTATTGACCTAGAATTTATGCCTGTTGAGTCCTCTCAGAACTATTCTAGTGGTTATGTGATGTACTATTATCGAAATGACCCATTTAAGTAGATATTCCCAGCGAATTGACGGAACAAGGTTTCTCCTAGACTCGAGCTAGAGTAACTTCGGTAAATTAGCATTCCATTAACTTCCAATACATGCGGCTTCCGATCCTGTTGAAGTTGCATCCGTCCAAAACGTGTTCACAGATGATCGGTCGCCCCAAATCCCCCAGCTGAACCTGCGCACGTTCTCTGGGGCGCTTTTCTCACCCCCTGTCTTTCCTCTTCACGTAGAATCCGGGTTACGGTCAATTTTGTGATGGCTGGAGTATTTGCATACTTGTTGAAGCGTACGCATGAAAAGACGACGAAATGAGGATGTATAGGGCTGTGATCGGGCTATTTTCATGGCGATGTTAAATAATGTTTGTTGGAGAAGGGCATTATTATTTTTTGAATAATGCCTATTTACCTGATATTTCGGTCCAGTCAGATTCTAATTTTCATTCTGAAAATGAAGGCGTACGTTAAAAATCTCGATATAAGCATAGAAATGTTAAATTTGTATTGCAATACAACAGTTTCAAAGAATTATCGGGAATCGATCAGTGAATAATGTTTGATTTCTTCGAAACCGAACAAGGAATTCTACCTGCAGGTAGTTGGCTCTGCAGTTTCTTAGGGATGTTACCTTCTAAGACTATAATGTAGACCTTTCAAAAATCTCTGATTTTTTCGTAAACATCTAATTGAGACAGTAGTCCCATATTTCTCAGAAACGCAATAAGACAAATGTCGCTTCGAAATAATGTTCTAGAATTTTTACATGCCTCGAAATATGACTCTCAGTTACAGTCTCGTCTTCCCGCGAGAATGATATCTCTAGAGTCTTTTCTGGCCTCCCGCGCTACTCACATCGCTACAGACCCTCTTTGTGCCTCGACCAAACGGTTATGCAACATTTGCAGTCACCTTTGCTCTTTGAACAGATGAGTTCGATTAATACTTTTTCTCTGCTCTTGAACAAGTTAACATTCACTCAAGTCGCAGTCTCATCTCTCGATAATTTATACACATTGAACGAAAGAACTCTCTATTCGCATTCACTTTACAAATTCAATCTCAAGGAACATTTTTTGTTCGCTCTCTCGTTATAATACAATATCGCAATAAAATGCCTGAAAGTGAATTTATTATCTGAATTATTCACTTGTAAATATTTAGTTCAAATATCATTGATAATATAAAGATTGTTCCGTCTCAATAGAGACGAACCTGTCGTCCGAAATTAGTTTTTCATCGATACTTAGGGCTTTTACATTGATACATGCATATATGTTCGTAATCAGAAGAGAAACAGAGCCAAAAATAAGAAAATATACAGGGTGATCCATTTGAAAAAATGAAGTTGCACTCAATATCTTGTCCAGCCTGTATATATTCCTTTTGTGAAATCATTTTGAAAAAATTCAGTTGATTTCGTTTGACTTTTGTGAATAACTTTTTTTTTGTATCTCCATTTGTAACAAAGTTAAAGGGGCGTCAAATTATAGTGAAAAACCCGGAACTTAATCGTTCACAATAATTTCAAAAAAACATCCGGCAGAAAAACAGTCAAAAGCTAGTGGAAAATGATTATTTGTAATCATTCACGCTGTGGTTAGATCTTTTCTTCTGTCGGCTAATTGAAATTTCCGTTTGTTGAAGAACTTCAAAGGTCAACGAAACAGAATATCGTCTACTTTCGTGACTTCAACTTTGATTTGCCGCAACAACTTTATCCCAATGATCGTCCTGTGCGCCTGGACGTCTTCTCGCAAGATTGATTTTCGTTCGGAACGAAACTAATGAGGGGCTTAATTACCGTTCACTCTGTCTATCTCGACCTTAATGGCATTTAAGGAGTATTATCATTCCGTTTTATTGGTGTGTTTATTATGGTTGGCGTTGAATCCGAATGCGCTTCGCAGATACTGTTCGGTGTTGCGCGTACTAAGTTGCTGTTCACTTGTTGATGTGGGAACGCTGGATCTGTTTCGTATTGCATTAAAAATCATTATCGAATTAAAAAAGGTGCAACAACAGTTACATGAAAAATAACAGTAGAATACGCTATATCATATAACGGGTTTTCCAATAGGAATGATACGTTTCAACATGGCAACACTGTATATTATTTTTGACATTTCTCATGTCATTTGTGTTCAGTAGTTTATGCCATTCGATCGTGGAAAGATACACGCTTCAACAACATTTAGAAATTGTTAAATTTTTTTTATCAAAATCAGTGTTCATTGGTGAAAACTTAGAGGAATTTGAGAATAAATCATAGACGACATTATTCAGTTAATCGACTCACTATTCGTCGAACTGTAGAAAAATTTGGAATATTGGGTCGATCAACTGAATGATGTCGTCCATGAATTCTCCCTAAATTTCTGACAGTTCTAACAAATAAGCACTGATTTTGATAAAATCAACAATTTCTAAACGTTGTTGAAGCGTGCACCTTTCCATGATTAAATAGCATAATCCACTGAACACAACTAACATGGGAAATGTTAAAAATTATAACCATGTTGTTGTTCTATTGGAAAACCCGTTATATAATACTGTCAAGGATCATTTGAAATTAATTCAGAAGGATAAAAAATTCAATTAGAACAAAGTTTTTGAAATACGAGTAGCTAATGTTCTCAATGAAAGGTATATGAAAATGTAGAAGAAATATATTGAACAAAATCTGGTGAAAAAATAGCTTGGAAAATGAACCTATAGAAAGAAATTAATTAAAAACTATTTTCTTAGAGAAATGTCGAAATTTCAGGGCCTAGCTAGACTTTTTGAAAAGAAGCGACCACATAAATAGACCCGCCGAGAAAAAACAAGTTAGTATCAAATTTATCCCCGTACTGAAGTATCGCTTCTGTTTCAAAACTTTCTCCCATTCCGATTAAAACCCAAACAAAATTTGAATTAGTAAACATAATCAGAAACGAGCAAAAATCAACTTATCAAGAAGTATTATATTATTTCTAAATATCATACTTTTCCGAAAAGAAAAATATCAAGCCATCTGGTGAATCCAATCAACCCATCTAGTAAAAACAGAGGATCCAGAAATAAGATAGGACAACTGAAATGAAATATTTGAATATTGGAATTCTTTTTTCGCAAACATAACAACCTGTATCACAATTAAGGTTAATCAAAGAGAAGTAGCAGTAGTTTAGTTTATAATTTCTTTTAGTTTTTTTTCTCAATGAACCTTTTATGAAATAAAATGAAATGATTTGAAGTAAAACACTTTATTTCCGCTTATTTAAGCGGAAATAAAGTGTTTTACTTCAAATCATTTACGATGAATTTCCGTCAAGTAGAGCCCGAAACAATCAAGAATAAAATGAAATTATTCAGCAATTAAGAATTCTCCCTAATCCAGTAGTATAAGATTTAACTGGTCATTTCAAATTAAGATTTCCAATCAAAATTTACTTTTTCAAAATTATTCAATAAAATAAATCCACTTCAGTACCTACTCATATTTCAAATGGCAAGTTCTCACAATTATACAGTTCAAATGTAAAATCCCATGAAGTCACAGTGTGCTGAAACAATTGTTATTTAACTTAATTATGCAATTAATATTTCTACTCGAATTCGAAAGCATCTTCAATGTTTAAAATATCATACAGATTTCTTCTGTAAATCTTCTACAAATTTTAATTTCAAAAACATTTTTTATTGAAAAATTTTCAGAACTAAATTGAATAAATGGCTTAATAACACACCGTGTCAATTAAGTAGACAAATAGAATTAATACTTATTACACACCAAAGGGAATGAAAGAAATTCAAAGAAATATAAATTGTCAACTAAAAATTATTGAGTGAATACTTAGAGAGTATAAAATTTTGTTTCATTCCTTGTTTCATGAAAACTAAATTCCCTTTCAAAAATGCAAAACATAACCTCAAGAACTTCTTCAAAAATAACTTGCTCAAAATAAGTTCCTTTAAAAAAATTCCTAAAACATGTAGAACACCTCTAAAAACAATCTTGTATTATAACAACGGAAATCATCAGCTCGACTTCATATTTAAAACAAAAAAATAATTATCAAAGATATCTTACCGAACCGACTGTATGCTGTTTACTGCATACAACATTAGATTACAGTGAACATCCCAAATATTTTATGTTCGTCACAGAAATAACATAAAGTTTGCAAGGTATTTTATGGATTCCTTTAAAACCAAATGATAATATGTAATAAGCGTAAACCAAAATATATAATTATTATATATACAATAAATTAAATAGAAAAGAGATTTTTTCTTGATAGAAGGATTATTACAAAATTTAATTTAATTTAAAATAATACAGATTTCTTCTGTAAACCTTCTACAAAATTATAGTATTTTGTAGAAAGGTTTACTATAGTTCAACTATTTGGTATCACGATTTGATGAAAAACTTTATTTTCCCTTTGGTAAAACATATTGCACCCATATTTTTAGATAATGAGAAAACAATTTTCCTATGCCCATGTTGCAGAAATAAAATTGAATTTTACGACAAAATTTTTATTGGTAAGTTCCATATAATTGTAATTCTTTTCAAAAATCGCAAAATATAGACATCTGAACTGAATGATAGATACCTTTCACTGGTGGTTAAAATTAGAAAAAGTATTTCCATCGGAATAATAGAACCCATACATTCAAACGTATAAAAGTTATGGAATTTTTAATTCTAGTTAACGGAGAATTGCAGTCTGCAATCATAAACGTCGTTATAAAGTTTGTTATCTTTTCATAAAATAATATTTACGTTTTTCAAGGGTGTCCGATTTCAATGCTTGATAGTGTACAGTGGCGTAGACAGGTAGTTTTTGATCAGATAAATCGACGAGATAATTTTAAACAGATTTTTATTGCAAGATCATCTCTCAAGAATAATAGTTTATAAGCGTATTCCAAATTATTTTCAAAATATAATCTAAGCACGTTGTACGAAGAACCCTTAGGTATTGAGGACACTGAAGAATACGTTCTCCTATTCATTTGGACATTCCATATTTCGAGTAATGCGATGGGCGTTCAATGTATTCTCGGTATAGGCATGACAGAAAACTCACATGCTTTTAATTTTCAATGTAGTCAGTCCCGTAGAACTTCAATATAATTGTTAGATCAAGATAGCTTCTCTAAACCTTGTAAAAAACATTCCTCCGGCTTCTCCTCAAAATAAGTAGTAATTGCTTCAGTTCTTCATCTTCGGAAAATCGCTTTCCACGAAGATATTTTTTCGCCTTTGGGAATAGGAAGTAGTCATTGGAGACCAAGTCTGGATTGTACGGAGGATGAGTAATTTCTTCGAAGCCATAATCCCGCATAGCAGCCTTCGCCTCGAGGTCCTTATCAACCGGTGCATTGTCGTCATGCAGCAACATCCCCGGTGTGAGTGTTCCAAGCCTTTTTCCTTTAATTGCCTCTCTTTAATTACGAGAAGTTGCGCATGATGTTACTGTGATGTTTGCACCTTTTTCTGTGTATTCCTTCAATAACATACCTTTATAATCCCAAAAGATCTTAGCCATAATTTTTCCAGCGGATGGGGCCACTTCAAACTTCTTTTGGGGCTGTGCACCCTATTCAATACACTGCATGAACTCTTGTTTAGTCTCAGGGTCATAGTGATGAACCCACATCTCATCCCCAGTAACCAGCCGATTGAAAATAGTCCATGGGTCTTCTTCACAGAGCTCTAAAATCTCCTTACAGCAGCCGACTCGCATTTGTTCTTGAGGTGCGGTGAGCATTCTCGGTACCCATCTTGCACTGAACTTTGAGAGGTAAAGATTATCATGAAGAATAGCATGTATGATACCCACGGATAGGTTTGTCATCTCTGCCAACATCTTGATTTTTATTCAGGTATCTTCAAATACCAGCTTTTCCACTGTTTCCACATTTACTTGGTGCCGTTAAAGGGCCTGCCTGTTGGAGGATTGTCTTCAGTCCTTTCTCCGCCTCTTTTGAATTCACTTGAGCACTTTTGAACGGTGGAAAACGACGGGGAACAGTCTTGGTAAACAGCAATTATCTCTTTATGGATGATTTTTTTGACTTTTTCCCTGCTTAGTGAGAAACTTTATAACGGCGCGATGCTGGATTTTCTTCATCATTCTGGTCGTCTTACACTGAGGATACCTATAAAAGTAATGATCGTAAATTAGTGAAATTTTATATTTGTACCCTTAGATAGTGTCATGATAAATGAAATAATAAGATTACTCACATTATTAGCAAATCACTACTTTTTACTGGTCTTACTGGTGGAGAGGCTGTTTACGACATTCCTTAGCATGTAAGAAATTTATTTGTTGCTATAAATGCAACCAATGATTTCTTTTCTGAAAATAATTGTTTCAATTTAACATAACGACTCTGAAAATTAAATAAATTCCACGAACATGAAATAAATTCTGATAAAATAAAATGAATTCCACGGACATATAATAAATTTTTATAAAATGAAATAAATTTCGAAATTCATAAGAAAACCACTGACTTCGGAGCATAAGCTTACAAATTTAATGTAGTAAGGGTTCAAATAATCCACCTTATTGAGTGAGATATCGTGAATTTTATCGGTTAGGTTACTGGTATGTGAGCGTAGCTCTTTCACCTGGTGACTACACAGTAGTCTACACAATCTACCCAGGAAGCAGATAGTGTGATAAGAATACTCCTTATCATCGGACATTAGCGAGAACCACTTCGAAGAGTTTAACCTACCAAGCTTCCAGTTTCGGTTTCAGTCCAAAAACCTACATCGTGACTGGTACCAGCGAAGCACTATCCAACCTCTACTGGCTCTGCAGTGTCAGTACCTGAGATGTTTGCGATGCAACTCACTCGCAGAACGCATTCCTATGAACCAAGAAAGTCTCAAGATTGATGCCTCAATTGGTACGAGCACCGTCAATTCGGCCTGTACGTCAAGACCCACGATTTTTTGTGAAGTCTTTCAATTGATCCTGGCTTCAAGCACCAACGGTCTAGCCGTATCATCGAGATTCACAAACTCCAAAAACGTCTCACAATCGATCCTGGTTCAGGACAAGGCCAGTTGAACCGACAAGTCCCGCTAAAACCTGAAGGATTTCTCAATATATCCTGAACATGAGTTTCTGAGAACAGATCGATGGAATACCCTTCTAGTCCAGCATGCGAACTTTCAACAACTGCCACTTCGAGTCCAACACCAATTGGGCGCTCAGGTCGTACGAATACGTCCCAAGGGCATCCACCCTCCCGAGGTAACGCAGTATGCTACATAAGGCACTCGGTCATTGGACAGAAAAATGCGGAGATTTACTGCAATAGGATAGAGAACGTTAGTTTTAAGGGTGAAGCCCTGTACTGCGACAGACACCCTTGTCACTTAGTTGGACAACGCTGCCCTCCGTTCCATCTTTACGGTGAAACTAGGACCCCATTCGGTTGAACTTCCATCAGACGGGTCCAGTGAGTGGCATTACTTTAGGCATCAACACTTAACCCTCCATTTCACCGGGATGAAACTAGGATCTTAGTCTAGATAAGCGCCTCACTTTGGGCAGTCGGAAAGACTAGGAAAATATTCAAACAGCAATCTAGTTGAATATTAGTCATCATTTATAACACATAATGAAGTTATTCTTGTGCTGAGCGACTGGCACAATAGCTTCACTTGTTAATGCATGGTAAATTCTATTAGTCTAAGATCCGAACCTAAATGACCTTCACCGAGCTGATAATAGAATAAACTTATTCTATAATAAATAGTAGTATATTAGAAAATTTATTAAAAATGGGTTTTCAAAAAAAATCCTGGACAAAATATTTTTAATTATTTTTTTAAAAATGATTTTTCACTATATGTTGCAACATCAAGATAATAAGAAAATTTTATACTGGACTTGAGGTATAAAACATATAGAATGTGCTAACGTAGAGTTGTCTATAATTTAGCTGGACAAACTACTAGGTTGTCAGGTATAAACAGGTATGACGATGCAAGTTACTTTCACTTGTTATGATAATAGAAAAAAATTTATATCAGCATAAGCGGTGTTTTATTACGAACACGTTGATATAGGGTTGTCTGCAAAAAATTTGGTCCTAATAGGGGTTTGCGAATTTTAAAGATTTTAATTTCAACGCGTGTGAAAATGAGTTACAGAGAGATCCGAGGTAAGTATAATGTGTAATAATAAAGGCCGAACATTGCACTCGTTTCTGATGGGGCCTGGAATATAAAAAAGTGCGCATGCTCGGCACCATGGAAGGCAGGGTTCCTTTATTATTACACATTATACTTACCTCGGATCTCTCTGTCACTCATTTTCACACGCGTTGAAATTAAAATCTTTAAAATTTGCAAACCCCTATTAGGACCAAATTTTTTGCAGACAACCCTATATCAACGTGTTCGTAATAAAACAGCGCTTATGCTGATATAAATTTTTTTCTTTTATCATAACAAGTGAAAGTAACTTGCATCGTAATACCTGTTTATACCTGACAACCTAGCAGTTTGTCCAGCTAAATTATAGACAACCCTACGTTAGCACATTCTATATGTTTTATACTTCAAGACCAGTATAAAATTTTCTTATTATCTTGATGTTGCAACATATAATGAAAAATCATTTTTAAAAAAATAATTAAAAATATTTTGTCAAGGATTTTTTTTGAAAACCCATTTTTAATAAATTTTCTAATATACTGCTATTTATTATAAAATAAGTTTATTCTATTATCAGCTCGGTGAAGGTCATTTAGGTTCGGATCTTTTACTATATATTCCGCAAATGATTTTCGTTACCTGTATGCGTGTTCACGATCTTGTCAGTGCATCTCAGAAACTTTATTCTTGTGTATGATTTGATTTATTTTCAATAATGTAAAAATGAAACCTTAAAAGGTAAGGTAATGCTGTTAATTTTTCGTGCAAAAGGAAAATGTGGCAGCAGCTGTCAAGATTTTCGGTGTTCGACACGAGCAGTGTTTAGTAGTAGATGGCGCTGATTTCCAAAGTGGCATATTATTACCTGTCATAGGTGTGACCAATGTATAAACAAAAAATTTAATCGCTGAAGAACTTTGGAAGATTTAAGATTCAAAACCAACGAACATTTATTTTTTGCGTATAAAAATGAAACGGATATAACGTTGTGTCTAAATTGCAAAACACCTGTTGAGACCTTTGGGAATTTAAACGAGCCAATCTTATTATTTATATACATTACGAGAATATACTGTTAAAATGTGAAGTTGAAGAAGATAAACAAATGTCTGATGAAACCGTAGTAATAAAAACATTATGAGTTACTCAATTACGCGTCATTATGCGCTAGAAAAAGTTCCATTAAGCTGACTTATGTTAATGAGTTCTCAATATTTCTTATCGAGTTCTACAATTTCCCTCGTATAAGAAATCACACCTTCAATTATGTTACTGGGATTATAATAATTACTGCTGAATAAATATCTCTCACGCAATTAAGAATGAATCAAGTCATCAAATACTTTCATCTCTAATTCTTACGGTATAAATTTTTATAGCTCACACGAATTTCACCTTCCCACCGACGCATCGAGTTCTTCGTGGAAGCCGCAACTTCTCCACAATTTTGATTTATTATTGTCAATTATGAAGGGTGATCGCTTAGAGCATAGTTTCTCAACTTTTTTTTGCTCAGAGCTCACTTCGATAACATGTTTCAGTGGACAATAATGACTTTTCCAAATTTGTTGAAAACCTCTTAAAAATATGTGAAAAAAATGACTAAATTAATATTATAATAATAGAATTCACAATAAAATACTGTGTCAAGAGCTTTCGCGGGCATGTTTATGGATCTTCATGAACTTTATAACCAAATACGAAATTTAAATTCGAAAGCGCTGATATGAAGTCATCCAGGTTTCAGTAACGCTCCATGCTGCTATTTCCTCCTCTTTTGCCTAATGCTGAAAAGAAGGCACATCGTTATGTGAATCTTGAAATGATAATCAATGTTATTATGCGGAATCAAATATTTCAAGCAACACGATTAACAGTTCGCGAAACGAATTGCTGCAGTTAATTATACGAAGTTGCTACTAGAAAGCCCGAAACTTCAATAACAAAAATAGTAAAGAAAGATTTCGACTCCTGAAATGAAAACGTAAACCTTCATACGAATTTTATGATTTTCATATCATTTCATAGGTTTTCATTTCAAGAGCGAGGAAGGTGAAGATTGAATCCTGATTTGAAATTTTCTTGCCACCATGGATTACTGAATTATTGAAAAGACGAGAGGAATAGCATGGATTCGAGAAATGTTGAATAAGAGTCTATTTATTTCCTTCCAAGCAACGCTCTATCCATCTGGTACATTTTACTGATTTCGGGAAGGTATATAAGAAGCGTTTCAATTAGAGTGCAATATTTGAATTGAATGCCAGATTGGCTGTCAAGATGTCATATGACTATGAAATGTCAAATGGATAATTGGAAGTTCGTAAAAATGGAGTATTTCACCATAGAACGAAGCGTCCTGATTTTTAAACATTATTAAAATGGTGAGTTAGATGGTTACGATTCGTAATGCAAAATAGACGATACAAGTTGTAAAGAAACTATAACAGGAACCAAACAGCATGGCAGTTTGCGAGAATATTATATAGTCAGGCACGTGGATTCTCCTAATCGTGCACTATACTAGACATAACAAAACCACTCTCCAGCGTGTTCTCATTAAAGACTTGCTTCTCCATGTTTACTAATTCTAATTGACTCAATAACTACTATCAACAACATACTGAAGAAAGTTCATCAATTTAATCAATGAGCAACAAGAAGAGGAGGGCCATTTTGCGGTGAAAATAGTTTTCAGTATGATTCATCGAGCAGAAATGCCTCCTAAACGTAAAGGATAATCCAATTAATGGTTTAGAACTTTAAAGTGGCATATAGGCAAGACTTGTACTCTTTTAAGAGGATATTGTTTCATTATTTTACTGTTTTAATAAAATCTGCTTGCATTCGCAGTTCAAACGTGAGATGCGTTAGACCATTTCGGTTGGAAATAAATACAACAATCTCCATTGTATGCGAGGAATTCTCTGCATTGCTTTCAGTTCAGTAAACAGAATCATTCGCACTTCAAACTTGGAAAACGCGGACATCGGTTGAAAATAAATACGACAATTTTATTCCATTGTATGCCAGGAATTTATTTGCCACGATTAATGAAACAAATAATTTTCTCTGTGGAAATGAGTACTTAGATTCTTTTTTGTCATAACTGGCTTGAAAATAAAATAAATTTTACGAAAATATTAATTCTAAAGCAAAAACAAATTTAAAAAAATGCGAAATCGAAGGAATTAAATTTTCAAATAATCCATCTTGTTGAGCCAAACAGCAGCCAAAAACTCTATTATAAAAAGGTAATCTCATATCTCTGAGCAGATTTGGCATAGTTGCTATTTTGGCACAAAGGTGGATTATTTTTTAATTGGGAGATAAATCTGGTGATCTGGGGGACCATTTGATCGTGTCATTTGTGGAAATGACACGGTCCGAAAAAGTTGTCCTGAGACATTGTATGAGACTACTTTTGCGTTGTGACTTGGTCAGCCATCCTGTTGAAACCACACATCGTCTAAATTAATTGGTAACTGTCGAACTATCGAAATAATTTGTATTCCTATCTAAACATTAAGTTTTTGGGAATACTGGGTACGCACAGGAATACTCTGATGTTTATTCTTCCTAGAGCAATATCTTATTATTGATGGGTTATGTTTTCTATTCAAGGAAAACGATGACTTATTAGAGGAATAAGATATTGTTAAGGAATGAACTATTTTCATTTACTTTTTCCATCATAGTTTCACAAAATTCCATTCGTTTGATATGGTCTTCTGGAAAAATTTCTTGGTTTGTTTGAACCTTAAAACATCGGTAACCATTCCTTTTCAAAATATTCTGAACACTTCTATCGCTCATATCGACTTGATCAGCAATTTGTTTACTCGAACAAGGTTAACTGGTTTCAACAGCAGCACACACATCTTATTTTTTTACACGATTTTTACTAATGGTTTTTGATGGTTTATCAATCTTGCATCTACACAATGACTACACGTTCGTAAACACCTGCATTTCTCGAATTTTTCAATTATTTTAGAAGAAGCCGAACTTAAAGGAATCGGCCTAGCTTCAAACGTAACATTCAATGAATTTACTGTCTCTTGAATTGATTGACTACCAAAGTAGCATTTCATGATCTGAAGTGCGAATGAAATCAGACTGCAGAGCCTTTCGATCGAAGTATCCCCTCTCGCCACTGCCATTGAGAGAGAACAGTCGTTTATTCGTCATCGCATCTGAGGTTTTGATTCTTTTACTGCTCCACTGGAGCCTGCTCGTCGTCTTGATTAACATTGAATTTCGTATCTTTCCGACTGTCTTTTCCATACCTGTATATTCAATTGGCGATACAGAAAAATTTGGACCATTCCAATATGATTATTTAGAAATGCTGACCATGAGTTGCTGACCTACTCGTCATATAGGTCGATCGAATGCAATTTTCGGTCCATTATAATATTGTGCCAACCATAACCGCATTGAGAATTCAATTTATTTGAAAAAATATGAAAATTCAGCAAGGAATCAGATTAAGATTTTGTAGGAATTAAATATTTTTCTATAACGCGCAATGATCACCGCGACTAGAAGGTGTGGTTTCGCTTATTCAGAATAGGTTTTCACATAGAGAATTCTGGCTTTTTATTTCAACGAGACATGTATACATGTGTTACCCCGTTCAATAGCTTTGTTTTCAGTTGTTGAAGGGAAAATCTGTCAAATGTCATCTTAAACAATAGCATAACTCTTGTTTGCCAGAAGCATATTTCAATGAACCTACTATCTCTTTCTTCTCCACCAATGTTTGGCGTTCGCCAGTATCCTTGAAAGGCCTTGACATACATACATTCGAGTTTATTGTTTGCATTCAAGTCTCGTTACTATACCGCATAACCGAATAAATCAATAGGAATTTGATACTGTTGTCGATTCCTGTTATTGTTAATATGTAGTTGTTTCAGTTGAAATCATGGAAACTGATGTCGAAGAAGACTAGGATAATGATGATTTTTTTTAACTTTAATCATTTTTGACTATAATAATAATATTTCATTGATCCTTTAAGATATTTAACAATGTATAGGATAAGTCACGAATTGACGATTGACGAAATATAATAGACAGGAGCATTGCAAGCGCCCCCGAACACCTCAACTGAAATGCGGATATTCCATCTGGTCCAGGCGCTGAAGTGGATTTCAAGCCAAAAAGATGTTTTTTAATTATATCTTCACTGAAAACAACGCTTTTCAACTCTGTGGTTCCACGAAGCGTTTTAGGAATTGGAATTGGACCTATAGGTTCATCAGTGAAAACAACTCCGAGAAAACATTGGTAGCCTCGGTGTGGTCTTGACATATCAAGTTCGAGCTGTTTTTAACTAGGGGTACTCCAACCTTTCTATTCGAGGAAGATCTTAAATATTTGAAAAGTTTTTTGTGTCTTCGGAGTTAGCTAATTTATGTTCGAATGAGGTTTTGGAGTTCTGTATTATAGCAGACAAAGAATTGGAAAATGATCTGTGGTTCTGATAGTCAGTTCGTGAATGACTTCTAAGATATCTTTGTCATAGTGATTTATTTTTTCTAATCATTCTGAGAAGTAGGGCAGTAATCCATGTTTTGTAGGGGTTTGTTTTAATGTCCTTCTCCTCTGTACACAGAGATACTGCATTCCTAAAGATGCTTGAGAATGCTGTCCACAACATGTCGACATCCTCGCCTTCAGGAAGAAGCTTATTCCAATCTTCATTCAACAGCAGCTACCCTCTACCCATTCGTAGTTTGTTTTGCGAATTATTTTGCGTATGGAGTGAGAAGGTGTGGGAAAACTAAATTGTCATTCAAAAGTCAGGACACTATGGTCAGATTTACCAAATGGTAAATTTGTCAGCATCATTAGTTATCATTAGATCGAGAATGGAAGGAGTCGGACCGTGCCTAAACCTTGTAGGATCAGAAATTAACTGCTGTAGACCAGTATCTAGCTACATTCTATTGCAAGAACCTCATAACATGCGTATTCTCGAGCAACAATATCACCTGGATTAAGCTCCTGCACTAATGCTAATTTTTACGGATAAAATTTCAATTCCTCATAGAGGAGCATGGTTTTGAGTCGAGCGCCTAGGGGATAGCAAAATAGATTGTCTTAACAAGTCAATATTTTAAGGTGTCCTTGTTGTTTGTTAAAGTCCAGTTTTCTTCTTTTTATCGTCACTAATTTCCTTGAAGTTGTTCAACAATTGAAACAATCGACTGCCGACCACGTGGTGCGATATTGAAATGGACACGGAATGCACAGTACGTTGCGATGATTGAGCGAACGTTATCAAAATACGCCTTGACTACGAAAGCGCGTTGCACCTGCGTCCACTCCATGATGCAAACTTAATCAAGCGGGATAAAACTTTACTACTGTTGCTTCAGGGCACCAAATTTAAGCAAATTGATTTGCCCTGCCCTGTACTGCAAAAACTATTTAATATATCATTTAACGAATGCTGTGAATATTGTAATAAAACGAAGTCTTACAAATTAGTGTT
The DNA here is from genome assembly GCA_034642435.1 of Megalocaria dilatata. Lineage (NCBI taxonomy): Eukaryota > Metazoa > Arthropoda > Insecta > Coleoptera > Coccinellidae > Megalocaria > Megalocaria dilatata. The sequence continues at coordinate 47,865,176 of CM067856.1, forward strand.
ATTCTTTCAACGTAGGCGCGTTTATGTTATTTCGTGAATTCTTATGAAATATAGTGCTGGGAAATTCAGAGACAAAAATTGAGTATACTCTATCACATTGATCACTTTCAGTTTTATCGGTCCGGATGCTTTTAAGGTAACATGTCCATTTACTCTTACTAGTTTCTGGGATACGCTGTAGAGTTATTTCGGTCTTATGCCGGATATTAGATCAGTCCATATGAAAGGCAATCTTAAGAAAATGAAACGCTTTATGGAGCAAATTTCCTCTTTGGCCATCAATCTTACCCGCGTATGAGCTGCTGTTACCCGTCGTTCCCCTTAACCTAGAAAGAATCCGATTTCACAAATAACGAATTGAATCCCTCATTGTTCGGACTGTGGGTATTCAATTCCGTTGAAACAGAATACTCAATTAGCGCATACGACGAGATTGAACAATAGTTCGAGATCTTATTCTCGATCGCCGGATAAGAAACGGGGTTTTTAGTCTAGGAGTTATTGTATCTCTTCAACCGGACTTTTCGTTATGTTTCCTCCGATTGTGTCGAAGATGTGATAATCATACTATAATCAACTCCACTAGAGCTGAATAGGGAGAGGAAAGGAGTATGGAGCTTGCAAACATCTACAGATTTCGATAGAGAACGAAGTGAATGCAGTGGAAATGGAGGAAAGTCGTCTAACGATCTTTGGCGGTGGAGTTGATGATTGTTTATCGTTTTTTAGCTTCAAAGTTCTGATGATATTTCCTCTATCATTCAACTACAGTTAAGGCATTCTTCATTCGAAATAACGACTGTTACTATAAAGGGTTTTCTAATAAAAGTGTTCCGTCTTATTAGAGACGGCCCTGTCGTTCGACATTATTCTGTCATCGATACTTAGGTATTTCCATGTTAACAATTTCGATCTAGCATTTTTGGAATTTGTCGTCCGAACTTTTTACACTTTTTTGTTTTCTAATAATTATACATGGCTTTAGAAAACATAGAAAGTCTTTTAGACAATTTGATATATTTATACCTGTTGATTTCACATGACACAGCATTTGGAATTATAAACTAATTCTATCCTTCTTTACTTGCATGAATTTCATAATTTTTCTGTAACCAATAATAATAATAAGAAGTTTAATTTCGTTCATTCAGTCCACCTCCAAATGAACCTTACAATCAGTTTCGTTTATTTCCCTCTTTTTGTTAGAAGGCATCGATCACTTCTAACGTTCATTCTTTTGAACAGACTGTAAAATTATTATCGTTCGGGTAGTCAAACCTGTAGTATATAGCTTTTGCTACATTATGCATTATCCTTCTGTAGTCGTACGGAGCTTGTGACATTTCGGTCCAAGCTATCGCGGTTATTATTGTTAATGTAGTAGTCCAGTCGATTCCCAAATTATTGGCAAATTCATTACATTGGTTTTGAATGTAATAATCATACCTTTTGACTTGGTTTATATGCAGTAAACCAAGAATTATAGTTCGTTGTTATAGTGTATTACGAGTGTTTTACTTTAATTCCTTATCATTTTCGTTGGTTTATCATATTAAACGAAGCTAGTTCATCATCGAGATAACTATCGGGTGTTTTTTAGAGTGATAAAAATGTAAATTGAAATAAAACACATTTAAATTGAGATTGAAGCCAATTTTTTTATTTGAAAGATAATTTTATGACATTTGTGTTTCAAAAATAGTTTCCGGTCCACCACGATTAGCTCTGAAGAACCGCATTCGACCAGACCAATTTTGGTCCACTTTTTCGAGTAATTCAGGTCTTATTTCATCAAAAACACGAGTTATGTTGGTTTCCAAAGCGTCTATTGTTTCTGGTTTATCAGCATAAACCAATGACTTGACATAACCCCAAAGAAAATAATCCAGTGCAGTTATGTCGCATAATATTGGAGGCCAATTAATTGGACCATTCCTCGAAATAATGTTATCGCCAAATCTTTCTTTCAATAAATCAAATGTTACGGTAGCAGCATGGGGTGAAGCATCTTGTTGAACTAAAACACTTCTGGGTGGATACCATTCAAATTTTGAAACGAATAATCATTGATCATCGATCTGTAACGAGCACCATTCACTGTAACATTAGCTCCAGCATTGTTTTTAAAGAAATATTGACTGATTATGTCTCCAGCGTATAAAGCACACCATACAGTGCATTTTTTAGGATGCAATGAAACCTGCTGAACTTCTTGAGGATTGTTTTCACTCCATATATGGAAATTTTGCTTGTTTACATAGCCGTTCAACCAGAAATGAGCTTCATCACTAAACACAATTTTACGATAATAAAGTGGATCCACTTCAAGCTGTTCTAGGGCCCAATCAGCAAACAAACGACGCTTATTATCTTCAAGACCAAGATCTTTACGCAAAGTTTTCCATGTGATAGATGCAAAGAGTCCAACTTGTTGTTGTGAACGTCGACGAATAGACAAATCTGAGTCATCATTAATACTATGACTTACAGCAGCGATATTTTCTTCTGTAGGTACAGTTCTTTGTCTTGTTGTTGTTGCATCGAGTAGAGAAAATGTTGTCCGAAATCTATCGATAGTTCGACGAATAAGCTGCTCTGATGGACGATTATGTGAACCATAAATTTCACGTAGTGCTCTGTAAGTTTGACGAATAGAACACTGATTTTGAATAAAATTTCTACAATTTGTAAACGTTGTTGCGGCGTGAGTCCATGATAATTTCTCAATGCTTGCTGAACAGAAATGTCAAAAACAACATGGCATCTACCTTCTGTCAAATCACAGTTATCCCTTTAGAAAGTTTTATCACTGTAAAAAAACACCCGATACATACAAGTGCCTTTGAAGTAAAACTTTTCGCAAAACTACGTCGAAATACAGTCCACCAAAACCGTCGAAATTAATCATCGAGATTAATTAATATTGAAATTGCCTGTTATTTCAAAATACTGTAATAATAGGCAGAATACTGCTGTAAATTAACCGTGCTACGAAACAAAGAGGTTTCATTTTTAATAGCCCGCTGTTTTGGAGCATCTGTCACTTTTGAAGCTGTCTCTTTTGACATTTGACAAGTGAAAACTACGCCATGGAACGATAGACCCTTCAACAACGCATTGAAAATTTTAAAATTCACTACAAAAATGGTGAACATTTCGCAGTCACACTTCGCAAAATTAAATCACCTTTGGGTCGTCGTAAAGCATCTTCTCCGGTAATAGTGAATCTAGTGGAAAAATTTGAGCTGCTGGGACAATTTAGTGATGTGAAGAATCGAAACGGTGTGCTTCGCTCAATAACAACTGAGAATATTGCTGGTGTAGCCTGTAGTGTTAACGAAAACATAATTTATCGATTCATCGTCGATTTTTGGAATTTGGCATTCTTCAAACGACATTACACAGTATTTTGCATAAAGATTTGGGTCCTAAGGCTTTTAAAAATCAGTTAACACAAGAATTCAAGCCGCTCGATCACCAGCAACGTCGCAACGTTCTTGAAATGCATCAAAATGATGCTAATTTTTCGATGAAAACCCGAAAAATCATCTTCAGTGATGAGGCCCATTTTCATCTCGGAGGCGATGTTAATAAGCAGAATTGTCGCATTTGGAGCGCAGAAAATTCAAGAATTATTGTTGAAAAGCCTCTCCATCCTGTTATTGTTTAGTGCGTTTTTTGGGCTGGCGGTATGATTGGACCTTACTTATTCGAAAATGAGGTTGGTGCAGCTGTTACGGTGAATAGATTGCGCTACCGAGCTATGATAACAATCGCAATTTTGCAAGAAAAGCCGTGTTATTTATCGAAGAGTTGATCAGAATTGGCTAACGAGATCTTGTGATTTAACACTTTTAGCCTTTCTTCTATAGGGATTTGGCTGCTATCGGTTTTCTATTGTTATTGGCATACCTTCTCCCCTACAATTAAATAAACATCCATTGATTTCCCTTAAAATATATTCTTTTTTTTTAAATATCAAAATGAAACTTCGTATTGGAAAACCATTTACCAAATTTCAGATAGATTGGATCTGAAGTTCTGGAAATATCAGGAAACTTTTCAAATGTGAATTATTCCGGAATCATTAACCAATTCAACTGAAATATTTAGGTTTAAAAACTACCCAGAAATTTTGAAATTTCTAGCTTTTTCTGTTAAGAAGTTAAAGTGCTCACAAAATTACTTTTTACCAGTGATTCTTCAATAGTGAGTTTAACCTAGTCGTTTGATAGCATTTTCAATCAAAATTCGAAAGTTACAGACATTTGACCAAAACAATAGCACGCTTTTCCCGGCACAAGCGCGCTCAAAGTTTAAAATGTAGTAAAATTTCTTTCAACGAAGAGATGATATAAGCTTTTGAAGCCTGTTTTGCAGAGCACGATGAACATTTGTTTTTGATAGGACTAGAGGCTGCAGATTTTTTGGGGTAAATTAATTCAGTTAATAGAAATAATAAAATATAGTCCGTGTAGAATTTTTCATAATTTGAATATACTTTTTTTTGTAACATTTTAAGACAAAAGGAATGTATAAAATAGGTTGTGCAGATAGTCGACTATGGCCAAAGTTGCATGGCAATATTATTTATCAAATAATGTTGATTGTCAACAGGTATACAATTTATGAAATAATGTCGCAACTGGAAAAAAGAAAATAGGTAGATAATTTGTATAGAAAAGGTTTTCGAGACGTTAAAAAATTATTGCAATTGACTGAATTGGGAAAAAATGTATATGAGTCAATAAAGAGGATAAAAAATGGCATGGATATGAAGCATAAACCAGTTTCAGGAAGACCGCGTAAGATTAAAGGAAACCATTTAAATGCTTTATTGGCCTTAGGACTACGTGGTATTACGCATATCTGTATAGTTGATGGTACCATTAATAGTGAAAAGTATTGTGGCATTCTAAACGATTTCTTCCTTGAAACGGCTCATGTTATATGTCCAGAGGGGTGGTGTTTTCAGCAGGATAATGCAAGATGCCATACTTCAGCCTATACTCAAGCTTGGATGCCAGAACACCAAGTGACAACCATTTCATGGCCAGCAGCTTCACCAGATCTTAGTCCATTGAAAACATGTGGGGACTAATGAAGATGGAGGTGATCGAGTTTCGAGTGTACCTAGACGTTTAGTCAAGTTTTTACAGTTAAATGGAGATTTTATAAGTAAATAAGATGAATATTTTGTTATAATTTTCTAATTCAAGAATTAAAAATATATACTAAGTAATCACAATGAGCTTTGTTTTTTGTGGATACTTTCTAGACGGACTATATATTCAGTTGAATCAAACTTCACTTGTGGAATTACTTTTGTTATTGAGTAAGCTTTTCAGATGTTCACCAATTCTCTGTCTGAAAAATCTTCCTGTCTATCCTTTGTCTTATGAAATATTTTTTATATTTGTATAGATAGGTGGACGATATTTTCTGTTGCTTCATAGGTACAGACAGACTATTGATAAAATTCTTTCTGTTTATCAACGAACTACATTCTTCATTATTATTCACTATATAAACCGACCATAATAACTCTTACTTTTCTTGGTTGAACAGTTACCAGAATCAATAATTCACATGAATTTTTAACATTTCATAAACCAACATATACCGATGCTATTATACAAAATAAATCAAATCATCCTATAAATAAAAATTTGTTGCCTGTAAAGTCGGTATACGGGCGAAAGTTTTACGTGACAACGACTTTGAGTGGTAAAATAATTTTAATGTGAATATTCATTCGTATAGTAGGAAGAAGGATGAAATAATAGTAACAATTTAAAACATTTATTTATACAAAGAATTATATTTAAAACATTAATTTATACAAAGAATCTCGCACTGAATTTCATATTAACAAAATTTTATTTATCAATCAGTTGTTATAAGTTATTAATAAATTTAACTTGTTTTACATTGTTATAAATATAAAAACTAAATTTAAAAGTTAGAACATTTATTTAAATCACATTAATTGTTAATATCAATCGATTTTAATTCAAAGTGTATTTTCTAAAAGGAGAAAACTAATTCACATTTGATCTTTGAATTTGTAAATCGCGCGCTTACGACCTTGCGCAGTGATTAGTCGTCTCGGTTTGAATGTTTGAAAGTTTCGATTTGACAGGTTGGAGGTTAAACATTGTTATTTCAATTTTTTACATAGCAAGTCGCTCTCATTTTTTCAAGTTAAACAAATTATTATTGGTTGAGAAACGATTTCTACTACTTTTTTGATTGAAAACTACCACAACATTGTGATTACTACAACATAACCTATTCACTTATGTCTTAGTCATTTATTTCATCATGTTATATTATCAGTCTGAAATTATTTACCTTTGCTGTTTGAATTGTTGCGATGGACGAAACTACCTTCACATTATCACTACACAATCGTTTTACAATTAACTGGCAACGTGTAAACTTGTATGCAGGCGCCTAAGCGAAATAGAAGCGCAAGACATGAACCGTTGTGTATGCCTATCTCTCTCACTCTCTCTCTCTCTCTCTCTCTCTCTCTCTCTCTCTCGCTCTGTCTCTCTTGCTCTTAGGCGGGCTAACTGTGCTCGAGTGGAAGGGACGCGTGCCTTTCACTTTTTATGTCTGTCTCTCTCGCTCTTAGGCAGGCTAACCATGCCCGAGTGGAAGGGACGCGTGCCTCTCACTCGCTCTCATTGTGAGCGCATAACGTGAGCGGAGCGTAACGCAGTTTCTTGAAGTGTCACCCGGCAAACCAATTTATAAGACGTTGTCACGTCAAAAATTATCATCATTTATTTGTATGATCCACAGATTAGTTAACATACTCATGAATCGAGGAAATTATATTTTAGAGCTCAACATCATTGAAAAAAGCTATTAAAAATGATCCTACATTGATATATAATTTGTTGATAATAAAAATGAAAACATTACAAAGACAGATCTTTCCAACAGAGAATTGATGAAGAATTGGTTCCACATATTGGAACCATTTGTTAGAAACGGGACATATTTTCAATTATAATTTTGAAATTTTATTTGTATGATCCACAGATTAGTTAACATACTCATGAATCGAGGAAATTATATTTTAGAGCTCAACATCATTGAAAAAAGCTATTAAAAATGATCCTACATTGATATATAATTTGTTGATAATAAAAATGAAAACATTACAAAGACAGATCTTTCCAACAGAGAATTGATGAAGAATTCGTTCCACATATTCAAACCATTTGTTAGAAACGGGACATATTTTCAATTATAATTTTGAAATTTTACATATAGAAAGTAAAAGTTATGCCTTAAACCTGTTAGTCACTAGAGATAAATAAATGGAACAAAATCGGAATAGTTCTCAACGAACAATTAGATCGAAGTAACTTCCCCCTGTATATTCAGATGAACTGGAATCTCCAGAGACCACCTTTTTTGTGTTTTAGTATGTTTGTACCTACTCTAATATGAATATAAGCGGATTTCGAAACCAAATTTGGTTATTTAAAAATGTAAGATATCACCTACCTGAAGAAGCTACTGTGTGAGAGAAACGACCCTTGTATTATAATAAAAATAAAATTTGTGAAAATCAGAATAACCTTATTTAATATTAATTAATAAAATGTATTGATTTTCAAATTTTGTTTACTTCTATATCACAATACATCGTATGTGAGACAATAACTATAGAACTGCTCGCTATAAAAGATATTAAGTGCCTATTTTCAGTGGATGAATTTATAATAAAATAAGTGGCTACGTGTCATTTTACATGGTCACCTATGCCCCAAATGTAATTCGAAGAAAAATGAATCATGCCGTACTCCTAAAAAAGGATTCTGTAGGAAGAAGGAAAAACGCTGAATATCAAACCTACAACCGCCTGATCGATTGATATTTTGGAATAAAATGAATCATACTGTTTACACACTGGCGCCGAAAGTGAAATAAATATAACGTGCAATTTCATTTCGGTGTTTAGGTAATAACGGAAAATCCGCGATATAAAATATCCCATCGACGGTGGAAATACCGAAAAGTGAGAATTTATCGATTATTGAAACATTCTACCCTGATATTCCGAAACGTTTACAAAAAGTGACAGCATATAATGCTGTTTTAGAAAATAATTAAAGGTGTCCCTGTAAAGATAAATCATAATAAAAAATATTCTCCTAATCAACAAATAATTTAATCGGATATTGGACTGTTTGGGGCCTTTATTATTCGTTGATCACAATTGAAACAAGTTTTGAAAATTACTATGTTTTATCAACGAGAAATAAAAAAAAAGTTTACATTTTTCTTGATTGTAATTTCTAGGTATATTCACATTTTTAGACGAACTGAAAATTGAACAGAAGAAAATGGATCTTTGATTTAAATGTTAATGGCAAAGCGTTCTTATTATTATGATTTCGGACTATTGGCCGAATGGTTACGGTATACAATGCTCCTTAATGCTGACAAAAAAACTTGAACCAGAATCTTCAAAGACACAAAATGTTTAAAAAAAATGCTAAATGGAATATAAAAAGTACATATAATATATGCTAGGATGTGAAGAAGTGAAAAGATAAAAATGTGAAATGAAATACAAAATGTTAAAAATATATATCCAAAGATGTGAACAATTCTCATGAATTGAAGTGATTACAGAAAAAGGGGAATTTTCCTATAATTATTGAAATTATTTTATTATTTATTGAAAACAATGAAAGTACTGTTTAGGTATTAAAAAATATATAAGAGACAGTATTTTAATTTCTACAAAAATGTTTATAATACAATTGTTCCACCACGATAAGGCTTCTTCAGGTATCTATATTCTACTGGCTGATGGTGTTCAGTCTTCAGTGTAACTGAGTTTAATTAGAGTATTAGGTACATCACAAAATAATGGAAGAACGAGTCATAAAAACTTACGCTGTTTATTGGAGTTTGCCGGTAAGAAATGCCATTAGGGAAAGATATTCAGTAATGGAGACTTGTCAACATCTGTTTGTTTCTTCGAAAGTATTCTATGGGCATTGTACCTGTTGATTTCGTGAAATTCTAAAAGTGTTAATCTAGAATTTTTGCTTTCGACCTGGATAATTTCATAGTTATTGTTGAAATTATGCCTGAATCCCTTAAGATGATTAGCATATGTCGAATGTACGGAATCAGATATATAACTCCTTTAATGTTCTTGGATTCTTTTCTTGAATGATCTACCTGTCTGACCAATGTATACTAAAGGGCAATCGTTGCAAGTCAATTTGTAGACTCTAGATTTATTTTCTTTATTTGTGCGATCTTTATTGTTTTTTATGTAGGTACTAAGGCTATTAATGGTTATAAAAGCTGTGTTGTAATTGAAGACATTTTTGAAATATTCAGCAATATTTTCAGATAATCCATTAACAAAAGATAGCGAAACATATTTATGTGTATTGTCCTATTTTATGATTGAGTACACAAGATTTAATGCCATTTTCTTTAGTTTAATGGATACCATTTTGTCTATAAGAAAAGGGTTGTAACCATTAGTTGACGCTTTTTGTTTAATAATATTCAATTCTTCCAAAAAGCTATCTGACTTCAAAGGGACATTTAATAGTCTATGTATGAAACTATTATATGCTGACATCTTTTGTTTGGTGGGGTGATTTGAAGTTTAATTTTTCAATTAAAATGAGTTTCCACCAAGTAAAGACCGAATCAATCAAACACTGTTTAGGTATGTTCGTAACAGTACTTGTCAAAAAAGGAATTGTATTGTGTGTTTCACAATGTGTCGGTTAGTGAGGAATCTCTGACCGTTTTTAAGTCAGACGCTGATTGACTCTTCCACCCCATTGATAAGGTGTGGGCCTCCATCATTTCAGTTTGTTGGGCTCCACCAAACTCGCTCGTAAGAACGAGTTTGCAAAAACTCACCTAAAAGAACGGATGTACCCGCTAACTTCCTGTCTACAAGCTATTCGAATCGTAGAGAGTGGCAATTAATAATGGCTGAACGTCGGCCTTCTCTAGAGAAATTTTCAAGAGGAGGTTCTAGACATATTGGTCTGTGGAAGGTGTGTCTACTTTCCATCGGGAGGTTGGTTATAGGACTTTCCTTGGTTGTTTAGTGCCATAGTCTGGAATACTTGAAATTTTTGGAGCTTCGACGCAGAGTGACCATGGACCCAGCATATTTGTGGGACTTCTATGCTTGGGTGGCTGTAAGCTTGTGGGTTTTGTTGTATGAAGTCTGCATGTTTGAACTTGCGCTTTTTCAAGTGTTGTTCCCGGTGGATAATCTTCGCTTGGTTTCCTCTACTCGTAGTTACTACCCCACATATGGATATATAAGACGTGCAGCCGAAGAGGATACTTATAATAAACTGACCATCTATAGAAACATCATCAGACCAGATTTTTGAACATTTGTGCAATAATTTCGGCTGTATCATTTAAACACAAATTCTTCACCTGTTAGTCTGAAGTAATCGTTTTAGACTATTTTCGCTTCAAAAATCGCAAGAATACAGACATGTTGAAATGATAGCGGAATTAGAAACATATTCAATTTTCTTTCGACACAGGTTCAAATTCATTCTCTCATGTTGCTCACTCACTTTTACGACGTCTTTTCCACTCATCCTTTCCAGCTAAAAACGCGGTCATTGCCAAGTAAAGCGCAGCAATCGCAAATTAAATCAAAATTAGTGTGTTTATCGGCAACAATGTGCCATTATAACAGTTTCTTGGAGGAAGATGGCCGGGCCCGCCTCGCATAAGAGCGGGTATAATCGACTTTGTGTATTTTATGAACATTTTTCCGTGTGCTCTGCTGCTTCTATCAATCTGGAAAGCACCGCGGTGTGAAAAGAGCAACAATGGTATCGCGCTATCTGAATCCGACCACAAGGGGACGTGAATGATATGAAACGACGCCAGTGGCGTGGAAAATTTTTAGTTTTTTTCTTTATAATCATTATTTTATTTTTCGATTGAATCTGTGCCTTCAAAATTGAAATTATCAGATTATTCAACAAGTAGACAGTAAATACACTAATAATAACAATAAAGTACTTTCATTGAACTCGGACATATAATACACTCCTCAAAAATTGATGTGAATAATTCGCGTACATATAATACCATATGAAGGGAAAAAAGCGATTTTGTATATGTACTGATGTATTAGATTAGCGGTATGTTGCCTGAAATGGCAACATACCGCTCTCATAGTTGCATTAATCAGGATAATGTGCGCCCACTAAAACAAATGACTACCCAAACGCACATTAAGGCGCCACGGAAAAGGGTTGTTGGCATGTCATGATACCGTTGACCCCGGTCTCGCCACAACAACATTCGCCCATCAGACTTATACATACGAAATCTAGACTCGCCAGTGAACAGGTAGAATCTCCATTTGTGTGCTCTAGTTCTCATGTTCAAAAGCCCAGATATCACAGCCTGGTGCTCCCTACTCAATGGCGGGTGCCTGGTGGATTTTCTTGCACTCAAATTGAAAGTGTGCAATCTATTCCGGATTGTTTGACCAGAAACTATCCCACCGGTAGCTTGCAGGAATGAGCTATTAAGTCGGGATGCTGTGGAGAAGGGATTTCGTCATACAGTTAACCATGTTAGCCGATCTTGTGCGACGGTTGAAGCTATTGCTCTTCCACTCCCATGAGTATATGCAGCAGTTCCACTAATACGATAGCGATTCACCGCTCTACTAACTATACTTTGCAAAACTCGGGGACAGTTAGCAATTTCTTATTGAGTTGAACTTGTGTTTAACCAATAGTTCAAGTTGGATGGCTGCTAAACGCATGTTAAACTCGTTATAATTAATCTACATTTGATAAATTGCAATAGCACATTAGCGCACATACAGACCACAAGAAAAGAAGATACAAGAAAGAATTTCTCTGTAATTTTAAATAATTGAGCCATTCAGTGTCATGGGAACCATATTTTATTTGTGTGTAATACGTAAACATATGCCTCTCCACATGGTGTGTACAGAAATTCTGAAATTTTGATTCAAGTGCAAAAAGTCAGTTTTCTCTTGAATATCCACTTCAATTTTTGAGCAGTGTATTTAGAATTGCAGTATAATTCCCTAGGCGAGTTTCAGTTCAGCCGTGCTGTTGACGAGATTTCATATCACAGCTGCCTCTTCAGCTAACCTGAGTATCAGTTGCATTAGACAACCTGCGACATAATTCATTTGACATCCTGTGACATAAAAAACACTCAATGCAGAAAAAACAAAGAGAGTTAAGAAGAATATTGCTGATTAGCAAGAAAAAAAACATACTCCCTAATAATATGAAATAAATATTATAATAATTTGAAGTCGAAAAATAGTTCGAAAAGTATTCTAATCAAATATAAATTGAAAATTACTTGGAATTTTTTCTTCCAAGTATTTCAGATATAAACTAGATCAATTATTCAAAACCCCTACAAATTCAATATGAAAAATCTATCAAATATTTTTTTAAATTCAATTAAATATCTCGGAAACATTATTTTTTTATAGATATATAGGATTAAATATTTGATTGATTCGGTCTTCACTTGGTGGAAACTCATTTTAATTAAAAAATATATAGGATTATTATCACACACTAAGTTCGAAGTATTCTCGGTTTCGGGGTGATTTGCTTATAATGTGAGTAATCTAATTATCTCATTTACTAATGACACTATCTGAGAGTATAAATATAAAATTTCACTAATTTACGATCATTAGTTTTATTATCCTCAGTGAAAGACAATCAGAATGAGTGACTTCACAATGATGAAGAAAATCGAGCATCGCGTCGTTATAAATTTCCTCACTAAGCAGGCAAAAAGTCAAGAAATCATTCATGAAGAGATGTTTTCTGCTTACGAAGATTGTGCCATGTCGTTATCCACCGTTTAAAAGTGGTCAAATGAATTCAAAATAGGGAGAGAAAGCATTGAAGACTACTCTCGCTCGGGCGGGCCGATTTGCGGCACCACTGAAGAAAAAACTGGAAAAGCTGGTACTTGAAGATGCCAGAATACAAAACAAAAAAATTAACAGAGATGACAAACCTATCCTATTCAGTTTGTTCCTAAATATCATACCAATAGTTTGAGCGTTATTCAATTTCAGTCAGTACATTTTAGAAAATTCCGTAAATCATAATCAGGTGCTGCACTTTCCTCCAGTGGAAAAGAGATAGAAATCTGTGCAACATCTGCAAAATTATGTTGGAGCAGTGACGACAGTATATATAGAAACCGAAAAATATAAACTAAGAATGATTTGGGACCCGAAAAAGATCCTTGTGGTACTCCTTTCCTCATTCTCAAATATTTTGACAAAATTCAGGCAAAAAACACCGCCTACTCCCTATTTCAAAGATGGCCCGCTATCAAACTCAAGAGCTTTCAAAAAAACTTCGGAACAAACGAACTCTTAGCAATATCTTGACTCGGGTGAGTCGATTCGAGTCAGTATATGGAACAAATCTAAGCAGATTCATGTAATTACAGTTGTTGAAATTTTAATGAGTAGTCCGTCTAGAAAGTTTCCGGAAAAAACAAAGCTTAATTGTAATTATTTAGTATATATTTTTAATTCTTGAATTAGAGAATTATGGCAAAATATTCATCTTATTTACTTATACAACCTCCATCTAACTGTAAAACACTTGACTAAACGTCGAGGTACACCCGAAACTAGATCGCCTCCATAATTTTCGGTGATGGTAGTCCAGGACTGTAAAACTGACTGAATTAAATCATCTTTATTTCGTGGCGCTGCTCGTTCAACTTCAATCTTCATTAGTCCCCATACGTTTTCAATGGGACTAAGATCTGATGAAGCTGCTGGCTATGAAATGGTTGTTACTTGTTGCTCTTGCATCTAAGCTTCAGTATAGACCGAAGCATGGCATCTTGTATTATCCTGCTGAAAACGCCACCTCTCTAGATATAAAACATGCGCCGTTTCAAGGAGAAAATCATTTAGATTGCCACAATACTTTTCACTATTAATGGTACCATCAACTATACAGAAAGGCGTAGCACCACGCTGAGATGTTGTTCCCCAAACCATTATTTTGGTGGAAAATTTGAACGGTAACATTATTGAAATTATCTTTTCGAAAACGTTTACATCCTTGATATGTAGCCTTGTCTTTTCAGTGACATACGGATGGTATTTCTGGACATATTTTTATATTTCGTTGATTTCCAAATCTGTTAGCCAATTTGCGAAACCCCAAGCGCGGATTGTGTCGTCCTAAGACCAATAAAGCGTTTTAGTTGTTTCCTTCAATCTTACGCGGTCTTCCGTCTATGCCTCATATTCATGCCATCCATCCTTATTGTCTCTTATACAGCACTTTTGCCCAGTTCAGTCAATTGCACTAATTTTTTAACGTTTCGAAAACCTTTCCTATACAAATATTCTACCTATTTTCTTTTTCTAGTTGCGACATTATTTCATAAATTTTATACCTGTTGACAATCAATATTTGATAAATAATGTTGCCATGCAGCTTTGGCCATAGCCGAATATCTGCGCAACCTATTTTATACATTACTTTTGTCTTAGAATGTTACAAAAAAGAAGTATATTAAAATTATGAAAAATAATAAATTCCGGATACTTTCAAACGGACTATGCTATTCTTCAATGTTCGAAGTACAGTAATATGCTAAGAGTGAATAAATATGAAATAAATTTATAGAATATAAAGTGAGAAAAAAGAATCTTCTAATCAGTTACTCAAGCCAGTTCTAGCTGAACAAAACTGATCTCGTCCGTTCTCAAAACTGTGACATTTTAATTCAGTTTCTTTTTTAAGATTAAATTATGTAGATGATTTTTTTGTTTCAATATGTGAACTTTCAAAAGAGAAGTTCAATCTTTTGGCTGAAAATACGCAAATTTAAGTCGAAATCATAGGCACTTTGGTTCACGAGATCGCAAAAAATATTCCAGAATTTGAGGAGTAAAATCCGGAGAAAAACTTTTCTCGACGTGCTTTTTTAATAGACAGAATCGGTTCCACGTTTTAACCATTCCGCCGCCCCTGGAATCAGCAGTCGCCACGCATTCTTGATCTAATTGTGATTGTTTCTGAAATGAAGAGACTGTTAGTATTTCACGGGCCCCCTGCGATGACGATGGCTTCCTGCGACCTGGTGTCTGTCGTACCGTTCTTCGGCTGGTAGTGTCTTCGCATACGACGGAACTGGTCGTGATCGATGCCGCGGAAGTTGCTGTTAGCGTGTGCGCGATGTGCTTAACGACATGGGGATGAGATGATCCTGACGGGACTCCCCCTTGGAGGGTGTCTATTTTGCAGGAGGATAAAGAACGTTTTGGTGTCTGCCATGGGAATGAGCTGTTTTGTTGTGGGTAAATAAGGTTGATTGTGTTTCGTGTAGTGGTGCAAGAGTTCTTGATATTATTTCAAGAAGTTAGTATTTTTTTGAAAGGTGCAAATCATCCCAAACAACATTCTACCATTTCGTTTAAAAAAATCGAGGACTTCTTTCACAAAAGATCCATTAGAGAAGAAAACACACACACACACACACACATATATATATATATATATATATATATATATATATATATATATATATATATATATATTTATTTATTATCCTGGAATTTACAGTTAAATTAAATAATTACGTAAATATATTAGGGAAAAGACTCACCGTTGTATATTAGTTGACTCGTAAGAGTGTAACAAGACCAAAATTAATTAAATAATATCCATTCTGATAGAAATATTAATAATTCAATTCATAAAAATACCAAGCTAAAATTATGAAGAAAAAGCATATTCAGAGTACATAACGATTAGTCGAATGAAAATTCTTTGAACGGTAATCAAAAATCAGTAATCTTGTTGACAATTTATAAATAAAATTCACAGGGAGATTTCAATTTACAATTATTCAATGTAAAGATAGCCAAAGTTGCAATAAATAGAAGTAATTTGAATTTAGATATCTGGACGCAATGGTAGGGTGGACAGACGCCCGCTCGCCATAAATAAATAATTCAGATATCTAGTTTGAAATTGATGAAGAAAGTGTTGAAAAGATTTGTTACTAGCATGAACAGATTTGTTATTATCATGAATCACATATAAACTTTAGTGAAATTATTGACAAAGAACAAGCCAGATTAAATATAACTCACCAGAATTATGTAAATAGGACAAATTTGATCAAAATTCAATTAATTCAATGGAAGATAACATCAACGTCAGATAATCTGAAATTATTAATGTAAGAGATATCCTTGAAGATGTTTAGGCATCAATAGAATTGTAATAGCATCTAAACTAAAGAAATTGAATTAATTTCATAAGTAATATTAAGTAATTAATAAGTTATAAGCAGTAGAAGTTAAACTTTGTTAAATTTTGACACTTGAAATACTGTACGGATGAAAAGCAAGACTTTCCCTGTTTTGTTCAACATGAAACATACATCAAAATTTATTTTAAAAAATAGGCTAATTTTTAACAGTAATTTCAAATCAAGAAATATTGTAAATTTTGAAATTGAATCCAGAAAATACGTTACATGAGTGTTGTGAATGGAAACATCCCCAATAACAATCAAGAATACATCAATTTATATCCATAAGAAGCAATCAACTAAGTGAGATCCAAACATTCCGGAAATATTCTTCAGGAAACAAAACAAAATCCTGAAATAGAGCAAAGCCAACATCAAAGGAACATTGTTAATGGACAATTAAACTTACCAAAGGTAGAAAAAAAGTTTATTTATATTAAGTTTTCCAATTTAAAATTCAAAAACAAATCATTGCTTGTTTACGTTAGAATTACGTTACGATGTTTAGATAGAGTTAGATTAGAACATAGAATTAAACATTTAAATTATTAAATCATTTAAATTATTAATCACTGATGATTATATTTCAAATTACTTTAATGATATAATATATTTAAAAAAAAATTCAACCTATTAAAAATTCAAATTGAACCCTCCCTAAAAGATGGGATTATGAAATTATTCGATATTTCCTATTCAGTTAAAATATTTTTGGGACCTTATCATTTTCGGTTATAGAGGAAATTAAAATAAATTTTCTCAAGAAATGAAAAAAAAAATTATTTCTTCTTCTCTAATATGATCAAGTATTCAATTCTGAATAACTTTCTGTTTAAATTGTTCCGTTTGGCTTGATAGTTCCCAAAATATTAACAAAATACTGAAAAAAAGGAGAAATATGCGTAGTTCCTATCATGTTTATCATTCAAACTCTCAATATCCTGAATGCGAACTGTTTTCACACTTTGGAAGTAGAAGAATGTGGGAACGCTGTGTGGCTTTTAAATTTTTGATATTTCATCACAGGTAAAAATAAAATAGAAAGGCTTTTTACTTGATAGAAGAAATATAACAAAATTTGAATATCAAAACAAATTGAAATATGTTTATCTTCTACAATTTTAATTTCCAAAAGAATTTTTTTATTCAAAAAACTTTTAGAATTAAATTAATGTCTAAAACAAGCACCGCTCACATTTAATAGACGTATATAATCAAAACTCAATATACAATGTCAAATGAAATAAATGAATATTGATTATATACGTCTATTAAATGTGAGCGGTGCTTGTTTTAGACATTAATTTAATTCTAAAAGTTTTTTGAATAAAAAAATTCTTTTTGCAAATTAAAATTGTAGAAGATAAACATATTTCAATTTGTTTTGATATTCAAATTTTGTTATATTTCTTCTATCAAGTAAAAAGCCTTTCTATTTTATTTTATATATAATATATAATTATATTTTGGCTTCAATAAATCTCATTATAGAATGTCAATGAATTTAAGTAAACCTTAAAATAACTCACTTTGTTCTTTGATTTTGTTAGAACATAGATCAATCTTGAATATATAGTTGATCTGTAGTTCGAAGCTTAAGTCTTTTAACACGTGAGTGATGTAGGTTATGTTTTTGATTTTGATATTTGTAATATTGAAAAAGGGCTGAAGACGGGATTATCTAGAATTATATTTGTTTTTTGAAGATATAGTGCACATTTTTTAGAGATTTTTGAAATAATTTGTTCGAATATTTAAATATATTAAATATTTCAAATAAATTATATTCTTTGGGAAGTCCTTTAAGTGTGTTCATGTTTTTATAAAGCAAGTAGTATTTCTTAAAGATAAAACCAGAAACAAAATTTTGTCTCCTTTGAATATTTATTTATTAATTTTAATTGCTTTCGTATATCTATTGGGTTATTTATTTCATTTGACATTGTATATTGAGTTTTGATTATATACGTCTATTAAATGTGAGCGGTGCTTGTTTTAGACATTAATTTAATTCTAAAAGTTTTTTGAATAAAAAAATTCTTTTGGAAATTAAAATTGTAGAAGATTAACATATTTCAATTTGTTTTGATATTCAAATTTCATCACAGGTGTTCCAAATATTGTCTCGAAAATTGCGGGCGAAATTTGACTACAACTTTTGTTTTTCAAACCAGAAGCCCACTTTTTATGATTGCATTGGATTCTACAATGAAAAATAATGATAGTGTTCAAACATGATTATGCCTCTAAATTTAATAGAGAGTTATTTGAGATTTCATTGATTTTTGTTATACGTAGAGACAATATCAGTCAATCTGTTATCAAACTAAACAACAGAACAATATTCTGTGATCATAGAAAATAAATTATCTAATAACTGACAGGTCTTATTATTACAATTAAATTTTATGAAATGAGTTCTCGCTATTCAAATCATGAAATTCTTGATTTATTTCAAATTCACGGAGAATACAACAGAAATGTTACTAGAACTGGTCGGGCTTTCAATGAGAAATATTCTAATTCTTTTCCATTGAGACAGAAGTTATTCAGAAGATACGTTTCAAATTTGTTGAGTTTAGGTAGTATAAGAGCTCCTAGGTAATACAAGAAAAGAGTAGTTGATGATGAGGACAATGTAATTAGTGTATTGACCTATTTTGAAGCGAATTAGAATTCATCAATTAGATGCGCAACACATAAAATAAATTTATACCGTACTCAAGTGTGACGAATTTAAAAAAATAATACAAAATAAATGTCTTCAGGTGCAAATTAGCTTATAGAATTCCTCATATTCTGATTGCTTATGAATGATAATTACAGACGTTTGGGCAAAAAGAACAAGGGCGCAAAAATGTATAAAAATTGAGCAATCAAATGACTACATAAATGAAGAAAATATATTTCCGAATAAAAACAAAAGATCAGTGAAGATTTTCAAACTGATGTCCATTTTCTTCCACGCACTTATGCAAACATCTTAAAAAGGCACGGTTTGTAGCTTTACTTATTTGATATCCATCTAATGATTCGAAGGCGTCTGCAACTTGACGAATCAAGTCCTCTTTGCTGAGAGCAGGCGTTTCATATACTTTGTTCAATATTGTACCCCACAAATAAAAATCTAATGGCTTAAGATCGGGAGATCTTGGGGGCCAAGTCAATATACCGCGGCGGCCAACCTAGCGATCACTAAACATTTTATTGAGTTTATCAGAAACATCCGCCGTAATATGGATCGGAGCTCCGTCTATTTGATAATAAACGTTTATCGACTGACTTATCGGTAAGTCATCAACAAAATCGCTAACAACAATATTTCCAAACATTTCTGTGAATTCAAATTGTATAAATAAATATAGTACCGCACTTTATTATCCATCAATAGCGCAAACGCATTGAAACTGAACCTTTTTTGAAAATTCGTTTGCCTTAATGCATGAGTATTATGTTTATGATTATGGGAGTATTTTTGTTCGATATTTTCACTCAGTTTTCTTACTGGTCTGTTTGTGATTTAGTTTTTGTCCGCCATTTTCTGTAAAAAGAGTTTAAGGAGTTCAATAAATTGTATCCACCTTATAGTTTCGAATTAGGAGTTTGAAGTTTGAAATAGACCTTATCAAAGCGTTCTAGAATTGTGTCCCAGATAACTGTCAGCAAACCGTATTCTGATTTGATATGCTTTTTGTATAAATTTTTGTCCTTATTTCTACAATCTGTCTTTTCTGTTTCATTTAAATAAATGTGCTTTAAATCCTTTAAAATATCATCATACCCAAACTTCTTTAACAGCTTCATAATAGACAAACCATCTATACAGTACAAAATATTTTCTTAATAAGTATCATATCTCAAGAGATTTTTAATTGTCACGAATTGAAAGAAAACCTCAAAAATCAAAGAGTGTACCAAATTATTCAGAATATATTATTAAATCTTCGTCTCGTTTTTATTTTAAACTTATCTGAACTAAGTCATGAATATTATATGAATAATGAAAACGAAATCCAGCCTTGTTGAATAGGGACAGTCAGTTGTCCCAGTATATTTGAACACAAAATCCTGTTGCACAACTAGTGATGGAATTGGTGGAGGAGTGTATAACCGAGAAATTAAAAGTTGAATAATTATTCTACAAGGAATACGTAGTCGATTGCATCATGGCTGTACGCCAGGACAAGACAGATGAGAATTTAAGTGCATTCAATGTTTCCATGATAAAATACAATTTATATTAAAAAAATAACACAATTTATATCCTAGATTTAACCCTAATTAGAAGTAATAATATCATACTTACACAATGGTATACAAAACAACCTGGTCAGGTAGATATTTGAACTTTTCATCAGATCATCTTTTCTACCAAAAACAAAGTGTCATAAAAGGTACAACAGATCGTGCAATTACCCTAACCAGCCCATCTTTACGAATAGGAACTCAAAACAGAGTTAGGAGAATCTTAATTTACAATAACTACCCGATAAATCTAGTCAACAAAATCATCAAAGAACACACAGGTTTTACAACAAAACGAGAAATTCGAGAAGAAAAATACATCTCAATTTCTTATGTACGAAACTTATCTGAAAATATAGTTTACATTTTGAAGGTACGTAATTTGAAGATATGCCATCAAAATACTTTGAAAAAATTGTTGACTCCATTAAAAAGTGAAGTTCCACCAATAAAAAAATCAAACTTAGTATACAGTATACCATGCAATGATTGTGAGAAAGTACATATAGGCATGACATCACAATTGTTGAAAAACAGATTGAATGGGTACAAATCCATGAAACATATATTAACAGATGACCACAACCCTGATTTCAAAAACACGAAGATTCTTGCATTTGGATATAAGAAACCTAAGCAAGATCCAATACACTATCCCATAAAGAAAAATGCTAAAATTGGAAACACAATCTAACACTTTTTCAAGAAATCTTTCATCATCCCCTAACTGCTAATGTTTTCTTTGAGGATACTGTCATGGATTTTATTAATAACTCCTTATAAACATGTAATAAATAACTATTATTTAAACTCAGAGAATGAAAATCAATAAAATTAAAGGAAAAGACTCACCGCTGTATATATGTTGGCTCGTTAGAGTGTAATCAGATCAAAATCAATTAAATTAGATCAATTCAGGCAGAAATATCAATAATTCAACTCATAAACATACTCACAAGCCAAAATTTCGAAGAAAAGCACATTTAGAATACATCACCACTAGTCGAGTGAAAATTCTTTAAACGATGTCCAAAATAAAAAATCCTTTTGATAATCTCAAATAAAACTATCAAGTTTGAAATTGGTGAAGAAATTGTTGAAAAGATTTATTACTGTCATAGATTATAGGTATATAAACTTTAGTGAAATTATTGGCAAAGAATGAGCTAAATCGAATCTAACTTACCAGAACTATGTAGATAGGACAAATTTGAACCAAATTCAACTAATTAAGGAATACATAGTGTCTAAGTAGGATATTTTGAAATTATTAATGTAAGAGATATCCTTCGAGAAATTTAATCAATTTCATTAGAAATATTCAGTAATTATTCATTAAACAGCATTAGAAGTTAAATTATGTAAACTTTTTCACATTTGGAAAACTCTTCGTATGAAAATAAGTATTCAAACTCAATCAATTTTCATAAAACTAGTACCAAGTTATTCACAGAAATTCGGATTAACTATTTAAAATTATTTCAAACCTAGAAATTTTGTAAAATCAGTGAAAGCATCATTTTTCAATAATTTTGACAGAAGCTAGTAAGCTTTGGAATTAAATTTTTCGAGAATACTATAAAAGGACGAAACAGAGGAAATCCAATCAGTATGAAAATTTCGATAGCAGAGTTCACGTCGTTGTGATCTTGGAACATTCCAGAAATATCAATCAAACATATTCCTGAAACGAAGGAAGGACATCGAAAGGAACATAGAAAACTTTGCTAATTGATTCTGCCAATTAAGAATTAATACTATAATCAATAATAATTAAAATAATTGATAAAAAATACATAACGGAGATATCTACCGAAAATATTGGAATGAAAACACCTGATATTTCATGTCAGACGTCGTCATACGTTTATAACTACCCACTAACACAAAAACAATGCTGCGTTCCAGCGAAAATAGATCATTATTGACTCTTTAATATCGAAATAATACTAATTTTGCTGCTGAGATTTGTCACTTCTTAATTGGATTTTATATGTTTTTATTATTGTAGTATATTTTCACAGAATTTCCATATGACTGAGAGAGTTTCAATTCGTTTGTCAATAAAATTGAGAATGCCTTCAACTGAGAATGAAACGCCTTTTTAATATAAGTGGTAGTTTTCTGTTTTATTTGTGGAATCCAATATCCTAAGAAAAACCAACATTTTTTTTAACATAAATATCGGGTGATTCATTTAGAGTTATTTTTCTTCAATAAAAAATGAATAAAAACAATTTTATTTTATAATCTTTATTATTACACAAAAGAACCATTCTTTACAATTATTTTTTGAACATAATTTCTTTCAAATGTTGTCCGCGACTACGGTTAACAACGTCCATTTTGATGTTCCAATTTTCAATTACGCGTCTGAGTATTTCCATAGTATTTGGCCCATAACACGAGTAATATTGGCCTCCAATGCTTCGATTGTCGCTAGCTTATCCATATAGACTTTGGACTTTACGTAGTTCGAAAGGAAAAAGTAGAGAGGTGTGATATCACATGATCTAGCCAGCCAGTGGATCTTCTGCAAGCTTGTCAAGAGCCCAAAGATTAAAACGGAAACGACTCGGAAGGTCGGTCGGCTTCAGTTCTTGCACTAGTTAAATTTTGTGAGCTTTTAAAGAAAGATCCTTACGTAAAATACGCCAAGCTGTTGAATATGACAGGCCAAGCTGTTGAGAACGGCGACGAATCGACACTTCACGGTCTTCGCGTATACTCGCCGCTACCGCCCCTATATTTTTTTCACCACGTGCTGGGTGTGGTCTATTTGGTCGAGTATTACCCAATAATGAAAATTGGGTCTAAAACTTACGGATGGTAGAGCTACTTGTGCGTTCGGTAGGCCGATTATGTGTACCATAAGTTGCTCTAAGCGCCCGATACACATTCCTAGTAGAACACCCATTTTCGTAATAAAGTTCAACAATTTGTAGACGCTGTGCCAGTCTTTCCAATATGAATTGTCAAACACTACAGAACAGAAATGGCACTTCAGTTAACAGGAGGCATGCGCAATCTGTAATTAATTCCCCACCACAAAAGGACCACTAAATGAATCACTCTTTATATATTCTAAATATAATATGATAAATACATTTCGTTCTTACAGGAAAATCATCAGAAATGAATAATCACATCATAACGATTACATTAACGAATAGTTTCACTAAACATAATATCAAAACCATAATTAATATATGGCAAAATTCAATAATTTGTTGACATACATTGAACTTGACCACAACGTATTGGGAGTATAAATTAATTCGATCCGTTTTTAGGGGATGGCTCTAAAAACACAAAATTTTGAAATAGTAACAGCTGATTGCTGCTGTTTTAGACATATTGAATATCTGCCCGTATCATTCGGGTTGAATTGTTTTAAGCTTCATACAAAACGTTTTTTATAACGCTGTTGAAAATGTCAGATTTTGTTGATAACTAAAACATTATTTCTGGGAATTTTCAATTTTTTATTTTAATTGGAAAAAAGTGCAGATAAAGCTCATATGCCTGTGGAAATTTACGATGAGCATACTCCAACAAGTTATGTGGAGAATGGTTTCAGCGCTTCAAAAGTGCTGATTTCAATGTTGAAGATACCTCGCTCGGGACAGCTAAAAAAATCGAAGACAATGAATTACAAATATAACTCTATGAAGATCCGACTCTAACGTTTTATTTACTTTGGGGGTTACCCAAAAAGCGTGTCTCTAGATTTTAAATCTACGCGACTGATTCAGATGCAAAGCAGTTGAGTTCCTTATGAATTAAAATTAAAATTCGAAAACTTCCGTCTTCGCCGCCCCATCCTGTATAAAACGTTATGCTTTTTATAAAATTCTCCCAGGAAGATCTGCTATTATTACTTCAATTTAGTACAATCGCATCATAACAAGTAATAAGTAATGGTTTTCTACGACACTTGATAATTATTTCTTCATTGCGGATATGCACATATTTTAGACAATTAGTTCTCTATAAAACCCAAGCATATTTCTTCTCTTTTTGCTTTACCCCACAAGTCAAAGAAGCTTTCATATGTAAAAATTTCTGAGAACCGATTCGAAATGGGACCAATAAAAATATTTCACTCTTTGCTAATCAGTTTCACGGCCCACTGAGAATTGTTTATGCCGAGTTATTCGACTGGAAAAAATTCTCGTTGTCAGTTCATCCGGCATATTTGTTACCTCAAGTGAAAAATAGACTTCTTGTGTACTGTTTTTATTGAATATTCATTTTCTCGCTTAGTTATTGTTTTCACACCTGGCAGGAATTCAGCGAGTATCTTCAATTGTTGTAGATAAAGTTGGGATGCTGTAGATGGGAGATATAAATAAAACTTCCTTCGAGGACTATTATCATGAAAACTTGAGAGCACTTGGAAGGCATTCGAATTTGTTGTAATAATAGCTCTTCTGAAGATGCTCATCTTGTTGTTTCTGGTTTTTTATTTAAAATAGTGTTATTTCACAAAATTTAATTTATCATTTATGAGGGCTTTATCGTGGGCTTCCTTAAAAACTTTTTTCACTCAGTTCAAGAACATGCAGTTGTAACTCAGTTACTTTCAGATATTGAATTATTTATTATTATATTATTATTTGATAGTTCAAATCAAAATTAAAATAAATTTTTAGAAAATATGGATCCATTTAGATGATGGAGAGCAATAAGCCGCATTTTCGTCATATTATACTTTTTTTACTATAAAAGACGTAAAATGCTGTTCAAGCCAGAAAGAAATTAACCGATCTGTATGAAGAAGATGTGTTGACAGTAAGCCAGTGCTAGAACTTCTTTGCAACTTTTTGATCTGGCAATTTTGATGTCGAAGATGCAGTACTTTTCGGAAGGCCGGTTGAAGCTGATAAAGGATAACACGTGAGATCGGTGGGAGGTTAAATTTATCAAATTCAACTGTTTATGACCACTTGAAAGGCCTGGATTCAAGCTCGAAGCTCGATATATGGGTTCCCCATGTTCTCATGGAGAGAAATTTGTATCGTGGTGTTGACGTCTGTGATTCGCTTCTCAAACGTTACGAAAATGGTCTATTCTTTAAACGCATCATTACTGGAGACGAAAAATGGGTTGTATATAACAATGTCAAGCTCAAGAGATCATGGAGTAAAGAAAAACTGGCTCATAGCATTTCGAAACCCAATATCCATAAAAAAAGGTGATGCCGGAACCTTTGATTTCATCAATAATTTCATGGTTAATGTTGAAATTATCTCCAAATTCTTTCAAATTACTGGCATATAAGCACGATGACGATTTGATGTGGATAGATGTTCAGCCACATTTTGGGCTACAGCAGCAATGTTTTCAGGTGTGCACGAGAACGTGGGGTTTAGTTTATCGGACAATGATCCAATTTTCACGTACAAATTCATCCACAAATTGCCGTAAGCGCATTTCATTTTTATTGAATTTTCCACGTAAATTTCTTACAGTTTGTATAGAAGATTTACCACTCTGGAAATAAATTTTTAATAAAATTTAAAATATCATACAGATTTCTTCTGTAAACCTTCTACAAATTTTAAATTAAAAAAAAAATTTATTCAAAAGTTTTAGAATTAAATTAAATAAATGTCTTTAGAACACACTGTGTCAATTTAGTTATTATATAGAGTTAATACTTATTACACAGTACCAAAGAGAATGAAAGAAAAATCAAAGAAATATAAATTGTCAACTAAAAATTATTAAATAATTACTGGAAGAGTACAAAATTTTGTTTCATTCCTTGTTTTATGAAAAACTAAATTCCCTTTCAAAAATGCAAAACACAACCTCAAGATCTTCTCCAAAAATAACTTCCTCAAAATAAGTTTCTTAAAAAAAATTCTTACAACATGTAGAACATCCCGAAAAAACAATTTGGAATTATAACAAAGGTACATCTTCAGCTCGACTTCATATTTAAAAAATAAAAATAATTAACAAAGTTATCTACCAGACCGACTGCATGATGTGTGTTGCACAAACATTACAATGTAGTGAACTTATAAACATCCTAAATATTCTATGTTCGTCACAGAAATAACATAAAGTTTGCAAAGCATTTTATGGACTCCTTCAAAACCTGATGATAATATGTAATAAGCGTGAACCAAAATATATAATTATTATATATACAATAAATTAAATCTCTTTCTTATTTAATTTAAGTTTTTAATATTTTCCAGTTTTGTTCAAACGTAAATCAAATGGCCCATATCTTCAATGTCAAATATAACTTTCTGTCAAAACACCAATGACAGGGAGTTTGAGATATGGTAATAGAAATCAAATCGTTGTCGATCGTTTTTATCTGTTTTATATTCCATATTTTTTAGTCACGAACATTATGATATAACCTTGATATTTGTTCCTCAATGAACGAATCGTAAAAATAATTCGAACCACAAAGACTCCAGATATTCATTATGGGTAAAATATCATTTATATAGAATTTTCATGTTATATTTCATCGAATCAAACAGTTTTCATTTTGTCATATATCCTTTTTCAATCTGTTTGATATCAAAGTCGTCCTCTAAGTGAGGACATAATAAAAATATAATCACCTTGATATTTCATACATGCCATATACAGAAGAAAAGTACAATGAAGTCCCCAAGTTCCAAGCAGCATCGAATAACAGGCACACCTTGGTTTCAGACATCTTAGATATAATCATTAGCATATAAGTCTATCAATTTGAAGCTTCAAGTATTTATCATAAATTTCCGCTCAACACTCCGTAAGGATCATTATAAAGTCTAACTTTAATTGGTTTTCTTCCTACTGGTTTCCTCAAAGGAATAAAATCCTACTTTCCCACCAAGTTAATTGATATAACAGCTAGCGAGCTTCACTCAAGTGCTAGTTGCAGAACCTCCCGGTTCAAATGAAAACAACAATGGAAACTCGATAATAGACGAAGTTCTCGAAGAAAATGAACGAATAACGCAGGGTCGGAAACCTTAGATGGCTCGGATGAAAAATTAATTCGATTATGGCTTATTCCTTTTCGTGGAAATCCTCGTTATTCAGAGAAGTGCGCTCGGGAATCCATATGATAATCTAATGTATTATCACTTCGTGCAGTTACATTATTCATGGCTCTGAAACGACGAAATAAAGATTTATATCGCTCGTTGATTGTATTAGGTTTTATACTCTCTTCTGGGATACATACATTCTTGCAGTTTTTCCAGGAATACGCTACAGCAGCCGTAAAAACGCTGCGGATATTTTGCAACATTTATTTCATTTCTGTGTCCAACCTTAGGGAGTTGTCCCGCTCTCGTACCTTTATAATGACGTTGCATGGAAATTTTTTTTCAGCATAGATCATAGAAGACCAGAAGTAGACACTTGAACAATTATGTTAAGCTGGAAATCATGAATGAACGATTTAAATATTCGAATATTTTGAACACTTTAATTACGGGGTGACAAGAAAAACCTCGGACAAACTTTTTTTATTTAACTTTATTACAACTTATTATTATTTTATTAACTTTAAACAAAAGAAACTAAACAGAACAACGACGAATAATAATAACATAAACATTTGGTAATAATATATTTAAGCGGTTTCGAAGTAGCTTCCTTTGGCGGCGATACATAACTTCAGACGCTTTTTGGCATTGAGCCGTAGCTCTTCGGGCGTTAATCGGTCCCGTTCCTGATGCAGGGATGACTTAAGCGACTCCAAACTTTTTTGGTGTTTAGCACACGCCCTGAGCTCCACTCGCTGTAGTCCATTGTGTTGAGATCCGGCGAGTAGGGCGGCCATTCTGCAGATGTGATGAAGCCCGGAAAATGGGTTTTAAACCATTCTTGCGTCATTTTCGCTTTGTGAGCCTAAGCGGAGTCCTGTTGAAAGGCTCAATGCGTGTCGACGAAGTGCTGCTGGGTCCACGGAAGTACTACGCCTCGAGAATGTCGCAGCGGTAGACTTCTTGATTGATTTTGACCCCTTGATCGACGGAAACCAAGGGTACTTTGCCGCTGGCGTAAATTCCGCCCCAGACCAGAACGGATTGCGGATTTTGATGATGTTCGACGATGGCCGACATACCGGGAGCCTCTGCGGACTAAACTCTATCGTTTTGGTGGTTGGGAGATTGTTCTATGGTGATAAGCTTCTCGTCTGTGAAGAGAATGCGCTCATATTGCTGACCGGCGGCGAGACAAAGGAGTTGGCGGCACCGTTGGAGTCGTACGCGCTTGTTTTCATCCGTGAGGAATTGAACTTTTTGGAACTTGTATGCCTTGAGGTTGAGCTCCTTTTTGGACATTTGACGAACGGATTCACGGTTGATACCGGTCCCATGGGCTATTTTCCTCATGAAGACCCTCACGCTTCTTGACGATGTTGCGATTGCTAAGCGTATTGACAGTGCATTTTCTCCCACTTCCTGGACAACGACTATCATGGCCAAGCTCCTTGAAACGGCAAATTGCATCGGACACGGTTTGTTGAGGCACATTAAGCAAACGAACAATTTCGTATTGACGCTTACTTCGACGAAACAGCGCCAAAATTGCTCTACGTTTGTTTGGCATTCTAACACTTTGAAAAATAAAGTATCAAACTGAAAATTCACATATTAGTACAAGAAAGGGTAGAGAATTTAATAGATTAAAAATTATTTGGCTGCGCTAATATCCTTTTTTTCCAGAACACAGTAAAATTTGTCCGAAGTTGTTCTTGTCACCCTGTAAATACAAAAGTACACATTTTTCAATAGCCCACTATCTGGGCAGCTGTCACATTTGAAGCTGTCATCCTTTGAAATTCGACAAGCAAAAACTAGGCCATTACTAAAAATGTAACGATAAACGCTTCAACAACGCATTGAAATTGTTGAAATTCACTACAAAAATGGTAAAAATTTTGCAGTCACAGTTCGCATAACTAAAGCACATTTGGGTCGTCGTGAAGCAACTGCTCGGCCGACAATAGTAAAACTGGTGGAAAAATTTGAGCTGTTGGGACAAGTTAATGATGTCAAGAATCGAAACTGTCTGCGTTCCTCAAGAACAACTGAAAATATTGCTTCGGTAGCCCGTAGCCTTGACGAAAACCCAGGTTTGTCGATTCCTCGTCGATCTTTGGGATTAGGCATTCCACAAACGACATTACACCGTGTTTTGCATGAAGACTTAGGTCTTAAAGCTTTTAGAGTTCAGTTTACACAAGAATTCAAGAAGCCAGTCGATCAATAGCAACGTCGTATATTCGCTGATTGGGTCCTTGAAATGCATCCAAATGATCCAGAGTTTCATCAAAAATTATCTTCAGTGGTGAGGCCGATTTTCATCTCGGAGGCTACGTGAATAGGCAGAATTGTCGCATTTGGAGCTCAGAAAATCCAAGAATGTGAAAAGCCTCCCCATCCTCAACGTGTCACTGTTTGGCGCGGTTTAAGTGGCTGAGAGATAGAAATGATGCCTAATCCTCTTTAATAGTCTCACAACGATTTTTAAACGTTTTTTTCATAAAATAAATAATTACGTATGGAACTAAAGGGCCACAACTTCACATTCAAATAACCTCAGTTGCCGACCTCTAGAATATTCAATTGGTTACATTTAACAACATTTCGATTTTAATTGTTTTATTACCACATTTTTATCAACTCGGTTTTCCCTCAGCATGTTTTTCAATTAATTTTGAACGAACTTTCCTATGAAGTCGAAATAATAGATTTTTTCAATTATTCGTTGTAATATTAGGAGTACAAATAAGTTTCCGCCGTTTTTTAACACAAATTGAATATTTATTATAGAAGAATGATTTTAAACGATGACTGCTTGCTGAGTGACTTCTAATGTTAGAGCAAGTTCTTTTTGTGTTTGAGATGAATCTTCAATAATTCCTCCAATTCTGCATCCTCGTAAATTTTTGGCCTTCCACTGCGATCTTTGTCGTCTACGTCGAAATCACCGTTTTTAAACTTTTGAAACCACTCTCGACACGTTCTCTCACTCAAAGCACTCTCACCATATGCTTCTACGAGCAATTGATGGGCCTCAGCAGCAGATTTATTTAAATTAAAGAAATAAACTAATATTTCCCGCAAATGACGCTTACTTGGCTTGAATTTTGACATTTTCAACTTATAAAAATTATATTTTACCAATATAAAATCAATGATATTGATAGGTTATGTCATTCTTGAATGCCCAAACTATTTTTTAAGCCAGTTATCATCTGCGAAAGCTAACCGAAACTCCATGCCGCGCCATCTACAATAAAACGGCGGAAACTTATTTGTACTCTTAATATTATATCAATAAATTTTTGTACTATACTTAGTGCCTGGCGCATTCGCCATTTTGGCAACCCAAAAATATTACTGAACTCCGTTAACATTAATTAAATTAATTAATTAAATAATTGGAAGGAAATACCATTAACTAAATACACTGGCGAGCAAAAAAAATGGGTCACTAAGATTTTACACTGTTTTTTTCCAATAGACTTACGTGTTCAAATTGATTCAATAATATTTTGTTCATTATCTATCTTTCATCAGAAAATCAAATAAATATGCGCAAAATGTAGAAAAATGGGCTAAAAATGATAGAAGAGACCATCTTCGAATAATTCTTTACGATAAATTAATCGTTTACCAGTTGCGTTCAACATTGGTCATTGAAAAGTATGTTTTCCACTCTCTTAAAGAAACAATTTCATAAAATGAGTTTATCGATTGAAGATTGTGCGAGAATAGTGCCATTTATTGAAAATGGGCTGAGCTAGAGATTTGTTGCTAGAAAAATGAATGTTGACAAGGTATCAGGAGATAGGCAGGCTGACCAGAAGACCTGGATCTGGAAGAAGACGGTGCACATCTTTGAGGGATAACAGATTCATGGTTTCCAAAAGTCTTCGAAATCGCCATCTCACTGCTAATGAAGTTCTAAATCGATTTATGGAGGATCTCAGGTAAACGTTAGTGAATGGGCCGTGAGACGACGTCTCTCAGAATCGAATTTACAACCATACAGATCTGCGACATGTCCAAAATTTCTCAGAGAGCATCGAATTGCGCGTCTTCAATTTGCACGAGATGATATAAACTGGTTAGAAGCTCAGTGGGCCCAGTTACCTTTCACTGATGAACCCAGATTCAGCATTCGAGGAGCTGATGATGCGTTTATAGATGTGCAGGAGAAAGATACGCCGATGCCTGTATAGAGAAGCGAGTTCCATTCGGTGGAGGATCTGTTGTGGTCTGGGGAGGTGTGTCTTTAGAGGGCCGCGCAGAGTTGGTTTTTATGAATGGTTCTCTAACAGCGGTAAGGTACATGTTGTACCTTATATACCATTTCTGGGAGAGCAGGGAATTTTTATGCATGACAATGCACGCCCACCTACTGCTCGAATAGTGACAGCGTACTTGAATGAGGTTGGAATTTCAGGGTTCAACTGGCCAGCACGAAGTTCTGACTTGAATCCCATCGAACATCTATGGGACCAACTGTGAAGGCGAGTCAGAAGTATGGTTCCATCCCTCAATAACTTCACTTCCGTGAAGCTCTTAGTTATGAATGGGAAAATATTCCACAAAAGAATATTTGAAGTGTCATTACGAGCATGCAAAGACGATTGGAAGCTGTTATTAGAGATAGGGGAGGCCACACTTCATACTGATACTGAAATTTTCACAGTTACGATACTTTTTCATTTTCGAAGTTTTTAATTTTTTCTTTGGGCAATTCTGTTTTCCTTACCATTTCAGAAATTTCATGATTTTCGAAAAAATTTCAACAGAGAAAAGTATTTGAACAGTAATGATCAAGTGACCCATTTTTTCTACTCGCCAGTATATATAATTTATCGATATTTTTCATAGACTAATTGGCTTTCAGTGTTTATTATCAATCGGCAATAAAAATTAAAATATTAGTCGATCTCAATAGTTATGCAGTATAAACTAAAATTATTAAACTCATGCAGAATATAACTGTTTGAATGAATAATAATAAACGGAATGTAGCCTACAAACTGAAGATTTATTTCTTTTTTTTTCCTCAAAACTTCTGGGTTACAACATCAATTTTTTCAAGTTTGCTCATGGACAAGAACGTGAACGGGTTGTTTTATCAAATAACGATCCAGTTTCCACGAAAAAAATCTACCCACAAATTGCCACGAGAGCATTTCATTTCTATTGAATTTTTCACGTAAATTTCTAACAGTTTGGATAGAAGGTGTTACTTGTACCACCTGGCCACCCCTTTGGTGTTGGACTCGAGGGGGCAGTGGTTGAAAGTCCGCATGCTGGACTAGGGGGGTATTTCGTTTATCTGTTCGCAGACCACCATGTTCGGGATATTCTCATGCAACGACTCGGGGTTTAGCGGGACTTGACGGTTCGACCGGCCTATTCTGGCCCCGGATTAATGTGTAACAATTTAGGGTTTGTGGATCTCGACGAAATGGCTCTGCTATTAGTGCTTGACGCCAGGATCAATCAAATAACTTCACATGGGTTCGGTGAGTCAGGACGTACAGGGCGCTAGACGGTGCTCGTACCAGGATCAATTGTAGTCATCAACCTTGGGATTATCTTAGTTCATGGGACTGCGTTCGGATGGATGGATAAGAATTCCCTCCGGCGGGTGAGTTGCGTCTCAAACAACTCGGGGACTGACCTGCAGAGCCAGTAGAGGTTGAATAGTGCTTCGCTGCTACCTGTTAGATGGTTCTGGCTTTCGAGTCGGGGCCCAAACTGGAAGTTGGTGGGTTCACCTCTTCGGAGGGGTTCTCGCTTCGCGCGATGATATGGCGTAATCCTTATCACACTTTCTACCTCTTGGGGTGGACTGTGGACTGCTGAGCAGTCACTTGGATAAGAGCTATGCTCATTTGCCAATAAGAATTGGTAAAATTCATCCGTGAACAGGCAAGATCTTCTGCCCTCAAATTGAAACTGTGCAATCTATCCCGTGTTATTTGGCCAAAAACTATTCTGTGGAATGAGCTATTGATTCGGGATCCTATGAAGGGATTTCGTCGTGGAGTCAACCGTATTAGTTGATCCTGTGCCACGGTTTTAGCTCTTGTTCTTCCACCCCCATTGCAGTACTTCCACTAATACGATAGCGCTTCCATGCTCTACTAACTATACCTTTCGAAATCCGGGGACGGTTAGTAACTTCTTGTTGAGTTAAACCTACGTTTAACCAACACACATTTTTCAAGCTGGACGGCTGCTAAACGAATGTTAATATCGTGAAACAAAAACTCAGGTTTTTCTCGAATATCCACTTAAATGTAGATGTATTTATTGAATATTTGAATGAATTTGTTAAGTTTCCATGTCAGTGAATTGTATTTCGACGTTTGAAACGAGCAACACGAATTCACGTTTAAAACGGGTAAATCCTCAGATCGGGAACAATGAGCATTCATTTTAAGTATCCGTTAAATCCATCGTGGCCGTACAAACGTGTAAGAGAAGTATTCTTGGTATCCTCGTCATACTATTGTTACAGTTTACCCACACTCAAACACGGAAATAAAGCTATAAACGGTTTTATTAGAAGAAATAGAATGAACAAGCCGAAGCGTGAAAAATGCGATGCAGTAAGCAGTTAGGTATTCCGTACGACGAGAACCATGCATTTCGGGTCTCCCACACATTTCGAACACGATCGTCGACCGAATTCGACGCTGGAACGTCTTTCCATTGTTTACTTGGTGCTGGCGTAAAAACTTTTAATGGGTACAACTTTTCGAGACACGTAGGAGAATGATAAGCTACTTAGAGACTCACAATTACCCGATAAGGTTAAATGTGCAATATTTGTACGATGTGTTTCAAGGTTTGACTGCTGCTATATGTAGGCGAATAAGTCTTCCAATAAATTGTTTAATTTTATATTATAATCCAGTCAAAATAGACATTTAACTTAGCTAAAATTTGCATGGAGCTGAAAGTTGGTAAAGACTTTAAATAAACCATAACAAATGAAATGTCGAAAATTCTCTTCGATCCTACATCTGCAATAAAAATTATCCAAGGTCAAAGGTAAAATTCCAGGTTTTTTCCAATTTCTCTGAAACGGTAAGTTTTATCGTACAAATAGGTCAAACAAAAGTTGTAGATCATACAATTTTCTTTAAAAATTATTCAGATAGTTTCTGTATTGGATGGAGTAGTCCTGTACTTTAACTTTGTGATAGTTCATTCTTCAATGGAATGAAATAATAAATTACTTTGTTATCTATCGCTTTTTTATTAACCGAATATACAGTGTCTCGAGTTTTGTAGTGTTTACTACATTTTGAAACTGAATAAAAACAAATTGAATCTTAACTATTAGATAGGGTGTCCCAACGAAAATTTGACCCCCCTCAGAACTCAGAAACGAAGAATTTTTGAAGATTACAAAAAAAAACAGGTCAATTTCAGCTTCGAGGGGAAGGATTTCCATCATGTGTTTGTTCCGAAAAAACCACCCCCATGAAGGTGGCATCAATCCCCAACATTTTTTGAATAGGGAAGAAATGTCGAGTGATGGTTAGTTTGGAAGTTATTTATGTTCTGTATACAACCCAGTTAAAATAAGTTCATTATTCACGAAATAATGTGGTAAAACTCATGATGGAAATTCGTCCCCCTCAAAACAGAAGCTGACCTGTTTCTTTAAAACCTTCAAAAATTCTTAGTTTCTGAGGTGATCAAATTTTCGTTGGGACACCCTGTGTGTGTGTGTATATATATATATATATATATATATATTGTCATGGTATTTACAGTTAAAATAAATAATTACATAAATATATTAAGGAAAAGACTCACCTTTGTATATAAGTTGACTCGTTAGAGTATAACCAGAGCACATTTAATTAAATAATATCCATTCTGACAGAAATATTAATAATTCAATTCATTAAAATACTCACAAGCTAAAAATTATGAAGAAAAAGCATATTCAGGATACATAACGACTAGTCGAATGAAAATTCTTTGAACAGTAATTAAAAAACAGTAATCTTGTTGACAGTTTATAAATAGAATTCACAGGGAGATTTCAATTCACAATTATTCAATATAAAACCAGCCAAAGTTGCAATAAATAGAAGTAATTTGAATTTAGATATCCAATTTGAAATTGATGAAGAATTTGTTGAAAAAATTTGTTATTATAATGAATCACATATAAACTTTAGTGGAATTATTGACAAAGAACAAGCTAAATTAAATATAACTTACCAGAATTATGTAAATAGAACAAATTTGATCAAAAATCAATTAATCCAATGAAAGATAGCATCTACGTCAGATATTTTCAAATGATTAATGTAAGAGAGATCCTTGAAAAGGTTTAGGCATCAATAGTATTGTAATAGCATCTAAGCTAAAGAAATTTAATCAATTTCATTAGTAATATTAAGTATTTTATAAGTTATAAGCATTAGAAGTTAAAATTTGTTAAATTTTGACACTTGAAATACTGTACGAACGAAAAGCAAGACTTTTACTGTTCTGTTTAACATGAAACAAACATCAAAATGTAGTTAAAAAAATAAGCTAATTTTCAAAAGTAATTTCAAACCAGGAAATATTGTAAATTTTGTAAAATCATCAAAAGCATCATTTTTATATAATTTTGACAGAAGCTAGTAAGCTTTGAAATTCAACTTTTCTTGAAAACTATAAATAGAGCAGACACAGAAAAAGTCGGCAGTCTCCAATTATATGCAGAGTAGAATCCTTGTCGGTCCATAATTAAAAAGTGCCAAAAAAGTATCATCATCTAAAAAAAGAAGATTATTTGGTTATCGTGAATGGAAATTGAATTCAGAAAATAAGTTTCAAACGAATTGGATATATTGAAGAAAATCAACAAAGTAGCCTGTGAATTTCAGAACGTTCTAGAAGTGTTGTTTCCAACGAAATCAATGTATTCCTGAAACAAAGAAGAAGGGACAGTAAAAAGAACAATCATAAATTGAAGAACAAACTTACCAAAGGTATTAAAAAATTCAATCCGGTTAATCTTTTCCCAAAGAAGTTTAGAAATAGCAAACACTGTTTACATTAGAATTACGTTAGGTTATTTAGATAAGGTTAGGTTAACATAGAATTAGATTTAGGTTATTGATCACTGATTATAATATTTCAAATTACTTTTATATAATATAATTTAAAAAATTCAATCTTTTAGAAAATTCAAATTGAACCCTCCCTCAAATATCAAATCAGATTTAATAATATTTAAATTTCAATTATTCAAAATTATAATCTTAAGAGCTAGCCGGAAGCATAGAATACATCACTTATATACAAGGGTGATCTAATTAGTATTCATTCACTAAATTTCTTTAATATAAATACATAACAATATATATATATATATATATATATATATATATATATATATATATATATATTGTCATGGAATTTACAGTTAAATTAATTAAATAATCACATAAATATATTAAGGAAAAGAGTCACCGTTGTATATAAGTTGACTCGTTAGAGTGTAACAAAATTAATTAAATGAGATCCATTATGATAGAAATATTGATAATTCAATTCATAAAAATACTCACAAGCTAAAATTATGAAGAAAAAGCATATTCAGAGTACATAACTACTAGTCGATTGAAAATTCTTTGAACGGTAATCAAAAATCAGTAATCTTGTTGACAAGTTTATAAATAGAATTCACAATTATTCAATGTAAAGACTGCCAAAGTTGCAATAAATAGAAGTAATTTGAATTTAGATATCTAATTTGAAACTGAGGAAGAAATTGTTGAAAAGATTTGTTATTATCATGAATCACATATAAACTTTAGTGGAATTATTGACAAAGAACAAGCTAAATTAAATATAACTCACCAGAATGATGTAAATAGGACGAATTTGATCAAAATTCAATTAACCCAATGAAAGATAACATCAACGTCAGATATTCTGTAATGTAAGAGATATCCTTCAAGATGTTTAGGCATCAGTAGAATTGTAATAGCATCTAAGCTAAAGAAATTTAATCAATTTCATAAGTAATTTTAAATAATTTATAAGTTATAAGCATTAGAAGTTAAACTTTGTTAAATTTTGACACTTGAAATACTGTACGGATGAAAGCAAGACTTTCACTGTTTTGTTCAACGTGAAACATACATCAAAATGTAGTTTAAAAAATAGGCTAATTTTCAACAGTAATTTCAAACCAAGAAATATTGTAAATTTTGTAAAATCATCGAAAGCATCATTTTTCAATATTTTTGACAGAAGCTGGTGAGCTTTGAAATTCAATTTTTCGTGAAAACTATATATAGGACAGACACAGAAAAATTGAATCAGTCTCCATATATTCAGAGTAGAGTCCTTGTCGGTCCATAATTAAAAAAGTTCAAAAAGTATCATCATCTAAAAAAGAATATTATTTGGTTATTGTGAATTGAAATTGAATCCAGAAAATATGTTACATGAGTATTGTGAATGGAAACATCCCCAATAACAATCAAGAATACATCAATTTATATCCATATGAAGCAATCAACTAAGCGAGATCCAAACATTCCGGAAATATTCTTCAGGAAACAAAACAAAATCCTGAAATAGAGCAAAGCCAACATGAAAGGAACATTGTTAATGGACAATTAAACATATCAAAGGTAGAAATTAGTTTATTTATCTAAAGTTTTCCAATTTAAAAATTCAAAAACAAATCATTGCTTCTTTACGTTAGAATTACGTTACGATATTTAGATAGGGTTAGGTTAGAACATAGAATCAGAATTTATATTATTAATCACTGATTATAAGATTTCAAATTATTTTTTTTTAAATTTTTTTAAAAGGTAATTGGTGTTCTTAAAGGTAAGACCAGAAACAAAATTTTGTCTCCTTTAAATATTTATTTATTAATTTTAATTACTTTCGTATATCTGTTGGGTTATTTATTCCATGTGACATTATATATTGAGTTTTGACTATATACGTCTATTAAATGTAAGCGGTGCTTGTGTAGACATAAATTTATTTCTAAAAGTTTTTTGAATAAAAATTTTTTTGAAATTAAAATTGTAGAAGATAAACATATTTCAATTTGTTTTAATATTCAAATTTTGCTATATTTCTTCTATCAAGTAAAAGGCCTTTCTATTTTATTTTATCAAATTACTTTCATATAATATATTTAAAAAAAATTCAACCTATTAAAAATTCAAATTGAACCCTCCCTAAAAGATAAAATCAAATTTAATAATATTTAAATTTCAATTATTCAAGAACAAAATTATAATATTAAGAGCTAGCTGGCAACATTGAATACAAGCAACTAGATACAAGGGTGATCTAACTAGTATTCATTCTGAAATTATATATTTAAACCATATAAAACTGACTCTACTAAATAGTGGTAAAAAGCAAATTACAAATTTTCATTTTTTAATTCCATAACAATATATATATATATATATATATATATATATATGCTTTCGCTTGTGCAAATTCCGAACTTCAGTGCTAAAGGTTCGGCTGCTAATTTAATAAGTTTATTGTCGGAACGTGATGTTTGTGTTCAAATATTTAGATGGAATCCAGGATGTCTAGTTTTTTTCTATCCGCTTCCAGGTGCAATATTTCGAGATTGTTGAATTGTGGGAAGATATGATTGGTTTCGAAAAAATGTTTCGCAAAATTAGAGTTATCTTTATGGTTCCTAAATGGAGATGGATGTTCTTTGAACCTATTATGGAAAGATCTTCCGGTTTGTCCTACATATACGCTACTGCAGTGTTGATAGCTTAATTTATAGACTCCAGAATTATTCAGCCGGTTGTTTTTGTCTTTTGAATTAAAAAAAAGTTCATATATTTTATATGCCGCTGTGAAATCTGTGTTTATGTTAGTTAAATTGACTAAACCATTAACTAACATAAAAACAGCTTTAAAACCTCACTTAAAATTTTTAACCTTTTTTTGAATGAATAATTCTATAAACTAAGTTGTCAACAGCGGTCAACAATGATTTGAATTTTTTCTTCTTTACTGAACATTGCGATTCACTTCATTTTCAAACGATATGGACTGACACATTTCACGTTTGAAGTGCGAATGATTCTGATTACTGAAAGCAGAGTGCAGAACCTTGTTTCGATCGAAGCATCCCTACCAATTACATGGAGAGAGAACAGTCGTTTCTTTGTCATCGCATCGCGCTGAGTTTTTGATTCTTTCACTGCTCCACTGGACCCTCGACGTCCTCTAGATTAACATTGAATTTCCTATATTTCCGACTGCCTTTTCCATACCTGTATACAGACTGCATATAAGTACATATTATGTAGAATATGAATTTTTCAACTTTTAAAACCATGATATCTCACGAATGATGATTCGTACGAAAAAAAGTATCTGAACAATTTTTGTAGAGAATTGTATCATTTACAGCTCCTGTCTGACCTATATTTGCGGTAAAATTGACCGTTTCAGAGAAAAATCGAAAAAACCTGAATTTTTTGCAGAAGCAGGATCAAGGGGGATTTTTTACTTTCCATTTGTAATGGTTCATTTAACGGCTTTATCAATTTTCATCTCTATGCAAATTTTGGTCAAGTTATAATTTTCTTTTGTCTATTTTTATTAGACTATAAGGGACAATCAGCAGACATCTTTTACACTTACGGCCAGTTTCATAAACAACATAAAGGCTCCTTTATGATAAAGTCCCTTTATGAAAAAGGATCCTTTAAATGGGACCATCAGTTTTATAAACGCACATCGACCGTCCTTTCCTTTCCTTTAATGCGCCGGTCATGTTTCCGACTGTTGGCTATCCTGAAGACTAGTGATTTTACGAATATAGTTGGTGATATTCTGTAATAATTGTGAGTTATGCGTCGGAACTTGTAAAAAAAAAGAAGCATAAATCAGTCTTTGCATAAACATGGTCATGTGCAGAAGACAGTATATTGAAATTTATATCATTATTACGTGCGAATTGCTATATTTTAGTGAACGTGAGTTATATGAATGAATATGGAGGAAACGAGAAAAAAAGTATTACTTTAAAACCTGAGGAGGAACTACGTCTCTTGAAATTGATTGAAAAAGAGAATTTTAATGTTATAGGATAAAGTTGCAGAGAGAACTGCAATGTAACAGCTCTCCATTAGAGAAATCGGGACCAGCTCAAATCCAAATATGACAATATAAAAACTAGTAGAAAGGTGAAAGGTGGGACTCCATTGAAATTGAGGGAGCCAATTTCCAAACAGTTGTGCCCAATTGTTACGAACCCACTTGCCGAAGCGAAGGAGATGTATTATAAAAAAAACAGCTCTAGTAGAAGCTCAGATGGTGGTTATCAAGGAAGAGAATAAAAGAAAAGAAGAGGACCATTCGAAGCTTAAAATATTATTAGATTTGCAAATTATGGAGATGAAGAGAAAATTAAATAATAATAATTAAATCTTTTTTTTACGTTGAATGCACTTTCTGGGAAAAGTGGTATTAGAAATCCCCTCAAATTTGAACTAAAAACAGAAATTTCAATAACACATAATATTTCTATTTTTTTATTCTCACTTGAAACTTGTTCAAATGTTACCTAAAGTAAAACAATGAATCAGAAATACAAACATAGAAACCTATCTAAATACAGACCTTTTAAAATCTTATGAAAATTATATAAAATCTTGTCATGTTGAAGACACAATTTGAATATGAACAACAGTTTCACCAGCGACAAAAAAATTTATTTTCAATTATCATACAAATAAAAATTATAAAGTAGCAAAATGTTCATTAATAACCGACTGTCTCACTTGTGAACACTTTAACATTAGTTGAATTTGTTCGAAAGTTTTCTTCCTTCTGCACATCATGCAATCATTCATTTGGAAATGTTTCGTTCATATCTACAGCTATATTGTGCAATACAGTGGCAGCAACAATAATTGTCCCTATGGTCGTTAACTTAACACTCATTCCTTTAGAAAGTATAGGAAAACGACGTTTCCAAACTCTATATTTTCTCTGCACCACATTTCTAGTTCGTATATAATTGACTCCTTATATGAATTTTCAGCTGCAGTTATAGCTTCTGGTAAATTTGTCATAAGATAAGTCTGCAAACTATAACCACTATCACCAAGTAACAAAAACGGTCCAAATTTACCACTCTCAAATTGTCTCTTCAAGACACTGTTATTAAAGATCATGTGTTGAGTCAGGTCATCTAGCTACAATATTTCTGATTCTCAAGTCTGAATCACACAAGGTTTGAACATTAAGGGCAAAATAATGTTTTCGACATCGAAAGGTCTCTGCATCATCACCCGGAGAAGTGATTTTAAGTAATGTGCAATCTCTAGTACCAATGACACGTGGAAAACTAGCAATTGCATAAAACTTTTCTGATGGTTGCATTTCATGATCACCTTCACACATATTTATATATTGTGGACAAAGGGATGCAAAAGAAACTCGCTCAAATAATTCTAGAAGCAGAAGGTTTAGAAATTCCCATGAAATCTCCGGCTGTTTGTTATCAGCATATTCCCAGTTCCATAAAATCTCAATGTCAAAAGTAGTTGGTTCATCGGTTCAATACAGCTGCCTCTGAAAATTGTCAATTTTATGATTTGGTATACAGAAAATTATATCAACAAAATAATAAATCGAAATTTTTTTACCTGAAAGATGGGAAGAGCAATTGATGTGCAATTTTTTGAAGCGAAGATAAAACAGTTGGTTTTCAAAACGATCGAAGAAATCTAGATCATCTAACGTGGAAAAATGTTGTTCCCTTCTTTTGTAAATTTTTGGTCTTTTCACAATTATTTCTTCATCATCTGATGAAGAACTAGAGATTGAACCAGCATTCAACATTTGGTGCAACATATTTCGTAGTACGCTAAAATCAAACAAAATGGGCAAATGTGACAGAGGAAGGTTAAGTCCACTGTTTTTGTGTTTACCGAGCACCTTCGCAGTGTTGAGCTTCTCGTTAAAGGATCCTTTTCCAGCCGTAAAGGGCCGATTTTCTCACTTTAAGGCAAAGGACGCTTTTAAGTTCCCTTTAACCTCAAAATTTGCTTATGAAACACGTTTTATCATTAAAGGAGACTTTTGGGAAAAAGGAGGCTTTAATTTCGTTTACGAAACTGGCCGTTAATTGTGATGGATCAAAAAATATGTTTCATTGAAGAAATCTTAATTTTTTTGTATCACTTAACGTTTAACATAGATCCGTCTTGTTGAAACACGCTTTATAAACTTCATGTCAATGAATTCCTAATATATATATTTTTTATTTGATATTGAATTGAGTTCTTCAATCGGACAATGTTTAAATTTATGTTTTTTTTCTAGATGAGTGCGGTGCCAGTGGCGGCGAGGCTGACAGCGACGAGGATATTGTGACGGAATATCAGGTGGCGTCCGTGGTTGAAAGTGGGATGCGTCCTGGTAGCGGACAGGGCGCCCATGGCCCGCTGCCCACGATCAGTGTGACGCCCCATTCGCCCGCTAACAAGACTTACTCTGTTTTAGAGGATAGCTTGAGGCAGGTGCGAGATCTCTCAGAGACTGTACATCAGATGCGACACCAATCCGCGTCACAAAGTTAGTATTAATGACATCTGTATATTAACAATTAATTTTGATGAAAGGGGAGTAATATGTTAGAAGTAAAAATATATTCGAGCGATTTTAGTAACAGATGTCGCTACTAGTTCATTATTCCATTGTTTCATCTGGCAATACCTTCATTTTGAAGTGTCATCCTTAGGTTTTTTCTCAGAACCTATTATTTCGCCGAAGTGTGAACAACAGTTTCTGTGTGACCTGAAAATGTGAACTTTTGTATTGAATAATGTGTTTTTTGGGAAGTTTTGCTTCATTACTACTTCAATATGAAGAAAAAGGCTGCAGGAACGTATCAACGTATCGGGTGTTTTTTTAGAGTTGTAGAACTTTAAATTGAATTAAAACACATTTAAATTAAGATTGATGCCATCTTGTTGGAACAAAAAACACTTCTGGGTCGAAACCATTCAAATTTTGTAACAAATAACCATTGATCATCGATCTGTAACGACCACCATTCACTGTAACATTAGCTCAAGCACCGTTTTTAAAGAAATATGGACCGATGATGCCTCCAGCGTGTAAAGCTGCAGAACTTTTTGAGGACTGTTTTCACTCCATATATGGCAATTTTGCTTGTTTACATAACCGTTCAAGCTTCATCACTAAACGCAATTTTACGATAAAAAAGTGGATCAACTTCAAGCTGTTCTAGGGCCTAATCAGTAAACAAACGACGCTTATTATGGTCAAGTGGCTTTAGTTCTTAAACCAATTGGATCTTGTATGGGTGTAGTCCAAGATCTTTACGCAAAATTTTCCATGTGGTGGATGAACAGAGTCCAACTTGTTGTGATCGTCGACGAATAGACAAATCTCGATAATCATTAACACTATGACTTACAGCAGCGATATTTTTTTCTATACATACAGTTCTTTGTCTTGTTGCTGTTGTTACATCGTGTAGAGAAAATGTTGTACCAAATCTATCGATAGTTCGACGAATAAGCTGCTCTGATGGAAGA
This sequence comes from Megalocaria dilatata, assembly GCA_034642435.1. Lineage (NCBI taxonomy): Eukaryota > Metazoa > Arthropoda > Insecta > Coleoptera > Coccinellidae > Megalocaria > Megalocaria dilatata. The sequence goes on from CM067856.1 coordinate 47,909,391, forward strand.
TTATATAAACCATAAATTTCACGTAGTGCTCTATAAATTTGGCGAATAGAACACTGAACACTGTTGAAATAAATTTCAACAATTTGTAAACATTGTTGCGGCGTGAGTCTTTCCATGATCATTTGTCAATGCTTACTGAACGGAAATGTCAAAATAACATGGCTTCTACCTTCTGTCAAATCACAGTTATCTATATCGGAAGTTCTATCACTCTAAAAAACCACCCGATATAAATATTCTCTGTTTAGAAGTAAGGGTACAATGGAATATTTTTATTTCATTTGGTAAAACTATCGGGTCCCTAGTTGAATAGATCCAATAAAGGTGAATTAAATAACTCAGTTTGTTCGTTCAATAAGAATCAAAAAGTGGTTGTCTTCAGAGCCTAGGTTGAAAATACATCAATACGGTGATGTTAGTAACACATATTATTAATGAAATATATTATGGTCTGTTTCAGTGCCTATTAGCTTTGTTCTTTTTTTGTGGCTTCATGCTTTGGAGATATTGTCTTCTTTAAAGGCTTTTGTTTGTTTTTTAAATCTCTTTCATACTATGATTGTCAGTTTTTTTTGAGCTGCGCACTAGTATTATATTTATTTTGATATATTTATACAATCGCCATGTATTGCATTTTGTGTTATTTGATATCATTTCTTTTTTTCACACTTGTGTTTATTCTCTCTACACTAGATATTAATTAAAGAATAATTATCCTGAGAGTGAAACCCCGCTTTCAAGGCTTACCTTTAGCGGTCTATTGATTTATTCACTTACATTGTATACTATTATATATGTTCAGTGTATTACATACTGTATTTAACTGTGTTAATACATTATTATTATTAATGAATTCCCTGAATTTTTTAATCGCTTTATTTCCAAACTTTCCAAAAGGTTCAATTTGAGACCCTTATTTTCTTTATGTGATATCCTGAAACGTTCTTCAAAATCATGTTTTAATATACTAATTATAATTTAAATTATCAGCATATCACAGCACGATACATAGATTATCAACAATTCCTTTATCTCCAAGTTTTTTAATCTAGAATTGAATTTAATTGAACAAATAACAAACAGTAACGGTTATTCGTCATCAATAGTAGATAATATAATAACCAAAGAAAATATATCAAAATGCTATTAAAATATTTTTCAACCCAAAAATTTATATTGGCCAAACCGGAAGTCGTTTCGACACTAGAATAATATATAATAATGGAACATAGACGTTCCTTCTTCGATGATAAGTTTGATTTTACCTACGCCAGAGATCTAATAAAAGGGAAACATGATTTTGACGAGTGTTTTAGGATTTTACATAAATAAAATAAGGGTCTACGATTGAACCTATTGGAAAGTTCGGAAATGAACCGATTTAGAAATTCAGGGAATTTATTGAACGAAAAAACTGATTTATCTTATTCACTTATGGATCAACTTCAAGCTGTTCTAGGGCCCAATCCGCAAACAAACGACGCTTATTATGGTCAAAATAAAATAGAAAAAGGCTTTTTACTTGATAGAAGAAATATAACAAAATTTGAATATCAAAACAGATTTAATCTGTTAGTCTTCTACAATTTTCAAGTGGCTTTAGTTCTTGAACCAGTTGAATCTTGTATGAGTGAAGGGTGACTTTCCCATAAATATCAAGAGGGAAGTGATGAATATGTGTGTAGTGCCTGTTCATCATATGGTGCTGAAACTTGATCCCTGACTGAAAAACAATAAGAAAGGTAGACATCAGAACAAAAACAAAAATAAAAGAACTAGGCAAAGGATTTTTTGCAAATGTTTTTGTCTCATTCTTGATGAGAATACCATACTGAAGAGTTGAAAAAATTATTTCTTTTGGATGTAACACCTCTGATGTGACTGAGTCTAAATCGATATTCTAAACGAACAACATGAATTCATATCTGAATGGCGCAAATCCTCAGATCGGAAACGATGAGTTGGACGATTTCAAGTATCTGTGAAATCCATCGATCGAGATGGAACCGTGAAAAATGTAAATCTGCGATGAAGTAAACAGCTAGGCATTTCAACGATGCATCTGAGGTATCGTACACGTTTTGGTAGATGATCACCAACGGAATTCGATGCTGGAACGCCATCCATTGTTGTTTGCTGACGTAAAAACTTTTAATGGCCCCAACTTTTCGCGTGACGTTGCAGAATGATAAGGTGGTAAGGGTCTCGGAATTGTCTGATAAGATTACAAACGCATACGATAACGCCAACTTAGTTTTCCTGTAATATATTGTATATAGTTTGTGAAAATTATAGCACGAATTTCTTGCAGAAGATAACTTTGTTGTAATTAAGTTATCGAAGTGAAGAAGCTACTGAGGACTAACTCTGCATACTCTCTTGAGTGTATTCTCAGGCATTCGAAATTCGTCGTATCGCTCTATCGATTGTATACTCAGTGAGATTAGGTGTTACACTCAGAGAAAGTAATTTCTTTAATAGTTTAAATTAAATAAAGGGTCTTTCAATGGGAATGCCCCATTTTTAAATTGACATTACTCACGCATAGCAGCTATTGTTTATTTGTGACATTGACAGTTGTATTTGTCAATGTCTACCATTTAATCATGGAAAGGTACACACTACAACAACGTTCACAAATCCAAATTTATTATGAAAAATCGCAATCTGTTACCCTACTTTTACCGTGCTTTAACTCCAATTTTTGGTCGTTATAATCGCCCAGATAAAAGATCAGTTGAACGTTTACTGAAGAAGTTTGAAACAAATTTTTCACTTCATGAGGTTACATTGCTAGTGAGACAAAGAAATGCAAGAAGTGTAGAGAATATTGTTGCCGTACGTGAAAGTGTTCGTGAAGCCATAAATTTATCGATTTCTTGACGCTCACAAGAAGTAGGCATCTCCCAGACGTCTCTGTGGCGAATTTCACGAAAAGACCTTAGTTTACATCCATATAAAATTGTTTTAACCCAAGAACTCAAACTAATAGATCATTTATTGAGAATAAAAATCGGTGATTCGATTATTTAAAAAATGGACCGATAAATTATCCGCCTCGTTCCTGCGATTTAACTCCATTGGATTTCTTTCTTCTTACATTAAGTAATTGGTTTAAAGCAATCAACCAGCAAATTGAAACGATTTACAGATCAATATTGAACGAGAAATAGCAAACATACGATCTGATTTAAGTGAGAATCATGGAAAATTGGGTTCAACGACTTCATTTCTGCCATCGTTTCCATGGTGAACTTTTAAATGAGTTTTGTTTCATAACTAATAGTTTTCAATGTACTTTATAATAATGAAATAAAAATTTCAATAATTTTTAAATAAATAATGTGTTTTATTTACAAAACAAAATGATGCGCTAAATAAAATAGAAAGGCCTTTTACTTGATAGAAGAAATATAACAAAATTTGAATATTAAAACAAATTGAAATATGTTTATCTTCTACAATTTTAATTTCAAAAAAATTTTTATTCAAAAAACTTTTAGAAATAAATTTATGTCTAACAAGCACCGCTTACATTTAATAGACGTATATAATCAAAACTCAATATATAATGTCAAATGGAATAAATAACCCAACAGATATACGAAAGTAATTGAAATTAATAAATAAATATTTAAAGGAGACAAAATTTTGGTTCTGGTCTTACCTTCAAGAACACCAATTGCCTTTTAAAAACATGAACACACTTAAAGGACTTCTCAAAGAATATAATTTATTTGAAATATTCAATATATTTAAATATTCGAATAAATTATTTCAAAAATCTCTAAAAAAAATGTGCACTATATCTTCAAAAAACAAATATAATTCTAGACAATCCCGTCTTCAGTCCTCTTTTAACATTCCAAATATCAAAATCAAAAACATAACCTATATCACTCACGTGTTAAAAGACTTAAGCTTCGAAATACAGATCAACTATATAATTCAAGATTGATCTATGTTCTAACAAAATCAAAGAACACTGTGAGTTATTTTAAGGTTTATTTAAATTCATTGACATTCTATAATGAGATTTATTAAAGCCAAAATATAATTATATATTATATATAAAATAAAATAGAAAGGCCTTTTACTTGATAGAAGAAATACTACTCTGTCAAGAAAGTACCGGGAATTTTCAATTAAAACAACATTTTTACATTTAATCGTCAAAATTTATTGGGTCGCCTTCAAAATAGGCTCCATTTGCTCCAATACATCTATGCCAACGGCACTTCCAATTATCGAAACATTTTTTATAGGCGCTTTCCGGGATGGACTTTAGCTCTCGCGCCGAATTTTGTTTTATGGCTTCAATCGACTCAAAACGGCTGCCACGAAGGGGCAATATTAGTTTTGGGAAGAGGAAAAAGTCGCAGGGAGCCAAATCCGGCGAATACGGTGGTTGCTGAAGCACGTTTGTTGAGTTTTTGGCGAGAAAGTCAGTCACAATCGTAGCTCGTTGAGAAGGCGCGTTATCGTCATGCAAAATCCATGAGTTGTTCGCCCACAAATTTGGCCGCTTCTTACGGATACGCTCACGCAAACGTTCCATAACGCCTAGGTAATACTCCTTGTTTACCGTCTGTTCCTCTGGAATGAATTCGTAGTGCACCACGCCACGGATATCGAAGAAAACAATGAGCATCACCTTCATTTTCGAGCGGCTTTGGCGTGGTTTTTTCGGTTTCGGCTCATTTTTTGCCACCCATTCCGATGACTGCTGGCTTGTTTGCATATCGTACTCGTAGACCCAGGTCTCATCACCAGTTATAATGCGTTATATGAATGTAGAATCGGAATTACAGCGATCCAGCATGTCTGAAGCAACCTGTTCGCGATGACGTTTTTGAAGAAAATTCAGGTCTTTCGGTACGAGTCGTGCGGCCACCTTTCTCATGCCCAAAATATCAATCAAAATCGTACGTGCGGACTCGTGGGATATCTTAAGATCATGTGCTATCTCTCTTAAGCTGGTACGACGGTTTTCCAGCACCCTTTCCTTAATTTTATCGACGTTATCTTCGATCGAAGCCGTCGATGGGCGACCATTTCACGACCGTCCTTGAAGGCTCTGTACCACTGATATGCACGACTTTTCGATGGAGCATTATCACCAAAGGCCTTTTGCAACATTTTCAATGCATCGGCACACGAAAATTCATTTGCAACACAAAACTTTAAACAAATTCTTTGCTCAACGTAATCACCCATAGTAAAAATCGGCACTCACTCTGACATCGACTGACTTAATCAGCTGTTGCAAAAACACTAGTTGACAGATCCCGCTCAAGCTTGGCATAGTAATTAAGGACAGTGGTACCAACCTAGGAAAAAAATTTTTTACCTGCCTCATTGCCCCGCCAGATTTAAATCGATAATTTCCGGTACTTTCTTGACAGAATGTATAACAAAATTTTAATATTAAAACAAATTGAAATATGTTTATCTTCTACATTTTAATTTCAAAAAAATTTTTATTCAAAAAACTTTTAGAAATAAATTTATGTCTAACAAGCACCGCCTACATTTAATAGACGTATATAATCAAAACTCAATATATAATGTCAAATGGAATAAATAACCCAACAGATATACGAAAGTAATTAAAATTAATAAATAAATATTTAAAGGAGACAAAATTTTGGTTCTGGTCTTACCTTCAAGAACACCAATTGCCTTTTAAAAACATGAACTTCTCAAAGAATATAATTTATTTGAAATATTTAATATATTTAAATATTCGAATGAATTATTTCAAAAATCTCTAAAAAAATGTGCACTATATCTTCAAAAAACAAATATAATTCTAGACAATCCCGTCTTCAGATATTTGGAATGTTAAAAGAGGACTGAAGACGGGATTGTCTAGAATTATATTTGTTTTTTGAAGATATAGTGCACATTTTTTTAGAGATTTTTGAAATAATTTATTCGAATATTTAAATATATTAAATATTTCAAATAAATTATATGCTTTGAGAAGTCCTTTAAGTGTGTTCATGTTTTTAAAAGGCAATTGGTGTTCTTGAAGGTAAGACTAGAAACAAAATTTTGTCTCCTTTAAATATTTATTTATTAATTTTAATTACTTTCGTATATCTGTTGGGTTATTTATTCCATTTGACATTATATATTGAGTTTTGATTATATACGTCTATTAAATGTAAGCGGTGCTTGTTAGACATAAATTTATTTCTAAAAGTTTTTTGAATAAAAATTTTTTTTGAAATTAAAATTGTAGAAGATAAACATATTTCAATTTGTTTTAATATTAAAAAAAAATGATGCGCTGTTAATGAAAAACACTTTAATACACGTATATATGTAGATTTCTATTTATTATTGTGAGTGGCTCACATGACGCGTTTCGTTTACATAGTAACATCTTCAAATAGTTCTAAGCAACTTATTTATCAATGAACAAAAACTGTTTCCACACACCCTAACTTCATGAGGTTCTACATCTGAAGTGATTAGGTATGAGAACTTACATAGGATTCATATACAGCTGACGAAAATCATTTACGCAATATAGGAATTATGATGCAGAAACAAGTGAAGTCATAGTGCCTGTAGCTCAACACAAGACAAACTTCATTATCTGTTATAAATGATGACGAATATTCAACTGGACTGCTTTTCGAATCATTTCCTACTCTTTCCGACTGCCCAGAATGGGGGAGAATTCATCGCTTTGCACCTGTGCGGCGACATCATTCAGATCCATGTCTAACGTCTAGTTGATTCGTAATTCCATGACGATGATGGAAAGACAAAATAAAAATAGTTCTTTCTTGAAAAATGTTTTTTTCACTGATGAGTCATTATTTGAAAAATAAACATAATCTATCCGTTGTACGATATTAGTTCCGATATGTTGCCAAATATTTAGAGGTTTTACAGAGTCGAATTATTTTGACAGTTCGTGAACCTCCTATTAATTTTGAGGACATTTGGTTTCAACAGAATGGTTGCCTAACATTTCCTCCAAAACACGTTTCCTGATATCTACGAATAGTACAATTTCGTGGCCTCCTAGATCACCAGATTTATTCCCAAATGATTTTTTGGCCAAATCTACTCAGAGATATGAGATTATCCCTGTATAATAGCTATTATTTAGGTCAACAACCTTTAATACATTGAAATTGTGAGCTTCTGTTCGGAAGTCAGTGGTTTTCTTATGATTTTTAGAATTGGTTTCATGTTATCAGAATTTATTTTGTTTGTGTAATTTATTTTATTTTCTAATAGTTATGGCGAAAAATTTCAACAATTTGTCACAAGAGAAATCATGTGTTGCAACAAATGAATTTCTCACATGCTCCTACTGTCGTACTGAGTCTGAGTTAAGCTTGCAGCAGAATGCTAGGCAGTGCGAAAGGGTGGGGGACGATTCAAACAGCTATCCAATTGAATATTAGTCACCATTTATAACGAAGAATGAAGTTGTTCTTATCTGGACGACTGGAATGATAGCTTCTCTTCTAAATGCATGATGAGTCCTATATTCCGAAATTTTTTTTCGTTGCATGTGCCGATAGCTCAGTGGTTAGAGCATTGGGCTGAAAACTGAAAGATACCAGATTCAACTCGCATTTCAGTAGAACAAAAATTTTTTGGTTGGACGGGTTTCGGCCATCATTTGACTGTTGGCTCGAAATTAACAGTGCTGTGACCTAAAGTTGCGTAAGGATGCAGAAACAAAGCTTAACCAGGACACAACTGAACTCCTAACTAATATAAGGTGAAAAAGCTTCCGATTGCTCTTCATAGAAGATCTAAGGATATCAGGATAATATACAATATACGAGTAGGAACTGTCATGGATTTCATATAATAAAACACTGTACATCAAATTTTATAAAATAAGAAAAAACTAATTCTACATAAATCAACGAAATGTCAAGGAAAAATCTTACCGTTTTATATAAGTTGACTCATTAGGGAGTCATTAGGTCAAAATAGTTTAAAAAAGATCAATTCTGACAGAAATATTTATAATTTAACACGTGCAAGCTGAAATTTCGAAGAAAGAGCGTGTTTGGAGTAATCATCAACTAGTCTGGTGAAAATTCTTTGAAATGTTAGTCCAAATCAGAAATTCTTTCGGAAAATTCAAATAGAACTGAAAGGGAGTATTCATTTTACCATTATTCAATGTTGAAAGGGAAGAAAACGAAGTAATCTGAATTTTGATACATATTCTGCAACTAGTGATGGAAAACTTTGATGTTGACATGAAACCTATGTTAATTATTTTTTCATTTAACTTTATTAAACAAAAGAAATTAAACAAAACAACAACGAATAATAATAACATAAACATTTGGTAATAATATATTTAAGCGGTTTCGAAGTGGCTTCCTTTGGCGGCGATACATAGCTTCAGACTCTTCGAAATTTTCGGCAATGAGCCGCAGCCCTTCGGGCGTTATTTGGTCCCATTCCCGGCGCAGGGATTGCTTCAGAGACTCCAAAATGTTGTGGTATTTAGCACACTCCTTGAGCTCCAAAATCGACTACACGCTATAGTCCAGTGGGTTGAGATCCGGCGAGTAGGGCGGCCATTCTGCAGATGTGACGAAACTTGGAAAATAGGTCTTACACCATTCTTGCGTCATTTTCGTTTTGTGAGCTAGAGCAGAGTCCTGTTGAGAGGTCCAATGCGTGTCACCGAAGTGCTGCTGGGCCCACGGAAGTACTACGGCCTCGAGAATGTCGGAGCGGTAGACTTCTTGATTGATTTTTGACCCTTTGATCCACGAAAACCAAGGATGTTTTGCCGCTGACGCAAATTCCGCCCCAGATCATGATGGATTGCGGATTTTGATGATGTTCGACAATGGCTGACGTATCGGGAGCCTCTGGTGACCAAACTATATCGTTTTGGTGGTTGTGGGATTGTTCTACGGCGGAAAGCTTCTCGTCTGTGAAGAGAATGCTCTCCCATTGCCGACCGTCGGCGAGACTTTTTGGAGCTTGTTTGGCTTGAGGTTGAGCTCCTTTTTAGACATTTCACGAACGGATTCACGGTTGATACCGGTCTCACAGGCTATTGTCCCCATGGAGACCCTCGGATTTAGATTGACTCGTTTCTTGACGATGTTACGATTGCTAAGCGTATTGACAGTGCGTTTTCTCCCACTTCCTGGACGAAGACCATCATGGCCAAGCTCCTTGAAACGGTAAATTGCATCGGACACGGTTTGTCGAGGGACATTGAACAAACGAACAATATCGCATTGACGTTTACCTTGATGAAACAGCTCCAAAATTGCACTACGTTTGTTCGACATTCTAACACTCCGCAAAATAAAGTAATATGAAACTGAAAATTCATATATTATTACAAGAAAGTGAAGAGTATCTAATAAAATCAAAATTATTTGGCTGCGCTAAATTTGTTCCAGAACACAATAAAAATAAATTTATTGTTGTTACTGACCATAAGCCATTAGAAGAAAAAGAATTTCGTACAAGACCAGATGAAGAGCTGGGTGACATGATGAATTTTCTATCACAATTCGATTTTGAGATTAGATATGAACCAGGAAAAGGAAATGTAGAAGCAGATTGCCTTTCTTGAAACCGAAACCCAGTTCTGGAAGAAACGGAGAATATGGACGAATGTATAAGAACAGTTAATTTGGTGGAATTAAATGAAATAAAAAACGAAAAGAAAACTAGGGCATGGACGAAAATAGCCGATGAATGTATTGAAGAATACAATAGAACAGACCATTCTACAACTGGATAAAGCCCAGAATATTTACTTTGTGGCAGAACTGATCCCATTGCTCCAGAAGAATTTATTGAAGAGAGAAATTTACCAAAAGATAAGGAAATAGCATATAAAAATTCTTAACGCTATCATGAATACAATAAAAGACTGATCGACAAGAATAGGAAACATTATGATTTTAAAATTGGAGACTATGTTCACGTTGAAAATAAATCAAAATTGAATAGAAAAAAACTTGCTGAAATAAGAATAGAACCTTTTCCAATAGTGAAAAAAATTTCTAACACCATATATGAGATAGATATTGGAAATAAAAGAAAGGACAATAACATCATACAAAAAAATTCAGCTTATAATAGTTTAATCAATAGATTATTGATTGCAAATATGAACCCAGAATTTGTCAAAAGAAATTAATATAATTAAACAAATAGCCTTTAACAATGGTTTCAACCCAACCTTTATAGATAAAATGATAAACGAAAAATGGAGTTTATCGCATCATAAAAATGTATAATAACTGAAAGAAACTGCAACGCCCAGAAGGAGCTGTTTAAATTTTAATTTTTTTTGTAAAACATAGATAGTATAGCAAGGAGTAAATGATTGAAATTTGAAGAAATAAAACCAAGGGTTTACAATTTTTTTCGATAAATTTGTTGATAATGTGTTTGTCCACCGCGAATATCTCTCCCCAACACGTCTTGGCATTGATGCAATAAGATGGTCTATTTTTTTTTTTTTTTTTGAGGGATACTATCCCAAGCTACCTGTAGTTCATGTCTCAGAGCCGCCAAAGTCCGGGCTGGGGTAAATTTCCAAGCCTTCTACCCGTGATGTCCCAAACATGCTCTATGGGCGAAAAATCGGGGGATCTAGGCGGCCATGGCAAAAGATTAACATGGGTCGCTTCAAAAAAGTTTAAACTAACTCTGGCAACATGAGGTCGAGCATTATCTTGCTGAAATATTGGATTCTCGAGCCGGTTAAGGTAAGGGAGAACATATGGCTCCACTATTTCTTGAAGGTAACGTAGCGTGTCATGTTACCTCGAATAAAGACTAAAGGTGACACCATACCATAACGCCTACTGCTCGGTATACATGACGTTCAATATCAAACTGAGGTTCACGTCTTTCTCCCCGACGTCGTCTAACCCTTCTTCGGCCATCATGTGCACCCAAGGAGACGACCTTATGCCATTCCACATTCCAATGTTGACGTTCTCTGCACCACTGTAATCGTTGGCGGCGATGCTCAACCGTCAGAGGTTACACAAGATGGGTTCGATAATGCTGCGGTAAACCGTTCGGACAATTACAGGTTGGCCTTGTTCTCCTAACCACTCATCAGGCAAAGATCGAGTTGTCGCAAATCGGTCTGTAATAGCCATAAGTCTTAGACGTCGATCTTGAACTTCATTTGTGCCCCTTCGACGTCCGGTGCTTACTCTTCTTCGATTTTGGGCATTATCAAACCACGCTTGACAGCATCTCATAACAGTAGTTGGATTTTTGTTCGTACGGTTAGTGATTTCTCGAAATGACAACCCCGTCTCCCGTAGACCAATAATGCGTCCTCTTTCAAATTCACTTAGCTGGCGATAACTTTCGTGTACACGTGCTCTAGGCATTTTAACAATAACTAAACATCAACTTTGGATCTCCTCGATCAGCTGGTTTGTTGTAAAATTTAAAAAATACATAACTACATATTCAAGTAACAAAAAATGTTTACATGAAAAGGCCTTCACAATCTTTTTCTCCAAATTTTAATAATTAACTCCTTGCTATACTGTTTTACCAAAAAAAATTTAAAATTTAAACATCTCCATCTGGGTGTTGGTTGCAGTTTCTTTGTCAGTAAGTATATTTGATTGACCTATATTAATACAACATCTGAGGATATTGCCAATTATTTCAAGAAAAATTTTAGATTTACAGGATTTTTTAGAACCACTAACAACTTGGACACTCATATGAAAAATAATAAATGTTAAAGATAATGAATCAGGAGTCTAAAAATTGGCTTGCAGTGATTGCCCATTAGTTTATATTGTTCAAATCGGAAAATCATTCGAAATAAGAATACATGAACATAAGAAAAGTTACATTTCATATACATCACATTCAACATACGCCAACCATTTGAACGAATTTGGACATAAACTTGTGTAATTGGGACACACCGTATATCTTACGATAAACGACTGTTAATATTTAATGGTAGTATAATTGATTAGCAGTAACACGCACTTATACACAAATAAGTTCTCCTTCTCCATCTGTAAGCATTTAATACTCTAGTTTTAATGGACTTTCAGAGAAAATTATTTTACTGCTGCATGGAATTTCATGAATGAATTTTTAGGGTGCCGTGGTAGGTTCTTGATCGCTCTTTAATTATACCAGTCGTTAAACCATCACACTAATCGTCTACCTACTAGATCTTCACCAGAAAGAAAGTTTATATTCACGTCAGTTTACGTGTAGTCCATTTGTAACGATTTTATCATAAGAACGTATCTAATGCGGGTTTATGTATAAATTAGCGTTGTTTTGTTTTCCAGGTTCTGCCGTGCCTCCCATAAAAGAGATACCGGTGTCGGCTTTGAACCCGTTTCTGACACAGGTGGCAAGACTCAGTGCCAGCTGTCCCGCTCTTAACGAAATTATGACGGAACTGGAAACATTAGGAGGATCCCTGGGCTCTTCTCCAATGCACGCGCCCCTGAGCAGGAAGAATAGTGGTATGTTGTTGTCTTTCTACATTACTCTGTTGTTGAGATGTGATCATTAAACTTTACGAATTTAATTTTTTTGGCTACTGCATACCCTCAGATAGATGTTATTGTTACTTAACTTCACTGTAGTAGTTTATACAGAACTTGAAATCGCTAGATATTATCTGATGGTCTGTAACTACTCGTGCCTTCACATAGTCAAAATTTATGTCTTATTTGTACTAGTTGTTTCATTTAGTATCGCGAAAATGTCATATAAATGAAAAAATTCAATTATATTGTACTAATATCCTAGTAATGATTTACTTCTGACGTGAGTTATTTCAAGATGATAGGTAGGATAGATTTAGTGATCGATGTCTCGAAAAACAAAAATTGTTCTGCGTTTGTAACGTGAAAATATCGGGAATACATTTCTTCACTTGAATTAGCTCCCAAAGGTGTATGTCTTGTATGTACAGCGTGTCCAAAAAACGTATCGGTTATTTGTTTTCGCGCTGGATTTGGAATTGAGCGATGGAGGGGATCGTGGTGCCCGCCATTTTGCGGAGTTTTAGTCACGATGGAGCAGAACCCGGAAACGCATCGCGCTTTTTGCGTACGAGCGTATTATCGCAACGGTGATTCAATAGTGGCTTATCAACGTTTGTATCGTGCGGAATATCGTACAGGCCATGCACCAGCGTTAGAAAATGGATCAGGATGTTCGAGAATACAGGTGCGACGGTAAAAATTCAACAAACGATTAGATAAGTGGAGGCGTCAGTTAATCAAAATCCGTCTTTATCTATCCTAAAGCGATTTATATTTAAAAACCTATAAAATATAATTGGTTTAAGAACTGGAGGATACAGACTATGCTAATCGATTGAATTTTGCCAACGAAATGTTAGGCGGTTCAACAATTTTGATAACATACTCTTTAGTCATGAAGCAAACTTTCATCTAAATGGCCATGTCGATAAACAGAATTGTCGGTACCGGGCAGAATAAAATCCGAGATGAAAGCATGAACGATTTCTGCACAGCCCAAAGGTCGTTGTTTGCGCCGCTATGTCTGCTAGAGGCATAATCGGTCCTTATTTTCATGAAGATCAACGAGGCCGACCACTCAGTGTGAATAGTGACCGTTATTGCGATATGCTGCAAAACTTTTTGGGCCCATATTTACAGAAATTTCAAGGTTTCAACTCAAGAACGTGGTTTCAACAAGATGGGGCCACTTGCCATACATCAAATCAAGCAATGGAAGCTGTTAACGAATTATTTCCTAATAAGGTAATTTTGGGTAGGAGAAACATCAACTGGCCTCCCAGAAGCTCTGACCTTAGTCCACTTGGGGATATCTTAAAAGTTTTTGCATGGGGATACCTTAAAAGTAAGGTCTATGAGAATAATCCGATAAACATGACGCAATTGAAGCAAAACATCAGGTTAGAAATGGTAGCAATATCGAGAGCTATGTGTCAGCGTGTGATCGTCAATCTTCGTTCCCGATTAGAAGCGTAACGGTCACCATTTACATTACATCATCTTTTCCAAATAATATTCCACTTTATATAGTAATAATTAATTTAAGTATTATAGTTTTTGTTTTATCGAAGTAACAAATATCCGGTACTCTTTTTGGACACCTTGTATGTTTGCATACTCTAGATAGCGCTAATGTATGATTAATATCTTAGTGTCTGTTGGTATAGCGAATGTAGATGCTTGACAGATTTGTAGTCATATAAACAAAACCTTATCGGGTTTGTTTGGGTATAGAAGTGTTATACAGTTGTATGTTACACTGTCTCGATTTGTAGAACTTTCTATTACCATAGCTCACACTCCTCATTAACGAAATGTATTATAAAATGAAACCAACGTATTATATATTTCGCAATCAACTTCGTTTACCCATATGCAATCAACATGCGCTTTCATTGGGAATATCCAGTGAGTAATTCAATATTGAAGAAATTATGACGCACTAAGTGATTATTCTCGTGGGTGTAGTTCCCGATTATTCAATTAAACGAGTTTAATGACTATTGCAATCGTTAACCTTTGTATAAACACAAAATATCGTACCCTTTCTTTGTACTTTGATTCCCCTCATATGAATATCTCCAATGTATCAATAAATTTTCAATATTTTCTTGGTGTGCATATCCGTTTTTTCTTGATTAGGGTTTAGCGGATATCCTATGACTTCATTCATTGTGGTAGAAATGTCTTCGAGTTAGTAATTGCGGTTTGGCGAATCTGAGTTATGTTACATTGGGTTGTATATTTCTTTGTGAATCTTGCAGATAGTTTCGAACAATTTATTCATCAGTTTATTAAATAGCCAATCAAGAAATTAAGTTGTTAGTTTTCTGGCACTTTGGTCCGTACATAGTTTTCATATATTTCAATATTAAAAATCAATGAAGAACTGAACAGTGTGTCTAAAGTAAAAGTGATTATTTCCAATCTGACAACACTTCTGTTTTGACAGAAAGTTAGTATCATATTCGACATTAACTAAATAGGTCGATTTACGCTTGAACAAAACTGGAAAAATATTAAAAACTTTTTTTCCAAGTGGTGAATTTTCTATTAAAACTGTTAGAAATTTACGTAGAAAATTGAATAGAATTTAAATACCCTCACGGTAATTTGTGGATCAATTTGTTCTTGAAAATTGGATCGTTATCTGATAAAACAACTCGTTCACGTTTTCGTTCAGTAAGCAAACTTGAAAACATTGCTGCTGCAGCCCAGAATGTGGTTGAACAGCCATCAATATCAACTCTTCATCGTTCTCAAGAACTGAACATCTCTCGCACTTCTCTGAGGAGAATTTTGCATAAAGACCTCGGTATGAAGTTCAACTAGTGCAAGAAATGAAAAATGAAGCCGCGTGACAATACGATGCGTTTTCACTTCGCTAAGTGGGCTAATGATCGCATGGCCAAAGATGAGCATTTTCTCAGAAAAATCATGTTTAACGATGAAGCTCATTTTCACCTTGAGGTACCATTTTATGTAAGAATCTGTTCAGGATAAGTATTATGCTAACCACCTAGGAACGACTGATGCCTTGACGGGTGCAGCACAGGACCTCTTCCTTAAAACTAACGCACTCTTCCCTTTTGCAGTAAATCTCCGGATATTTCTGTCCAATGGCCGAGTGCGTTATGTAGCATACTGCGTTATCTCGGGAGGGTGCAGGCCCTAGGGAAGTATTCGTACGACGTAGCCACCCAACTAGTGTTCGACTCGAGGGGGCAGAGGTTGGCAGTCCGCATACTGGACTAGGGTATTCCTTTTATATGTTCGCAGATACTCATGTTCGGGATACCTCGAGAAATGCTTCAGGGTTTAGCGGGACTTGACGGTTCGACCGGACTCGTCATGAACCTGGATCGATTGTGAGACGTTTCTGGGGTTTGTGGATATCGACGATACGGCAAGTCCGTTGGTACTTGACGCCAGGATCAATTAACAGACTTCACAAGGGTTCGTGGGTCTTGACGTACACGTGAATTCTACCAGAATAGTTATTGGCTATTTGAGGATACCTCTTTTCCAAGTGACTACACAGCAGTCTCCACAGTCCACCCCTAGAGGTAGAAAGTGTGATAAGGATTACGCCATATCATCGCGCGTGGCGAGAACCCCTCCGAAGAGATGAACCCACCAGCTTCCAGTTTGGGCCCCGACTCGAAAGCCAGAACAGTCTGACTGGTAGCAGCGAAGCACTATCCAACCCCTACTGGCTCAGCAGGTCAGTACCCGAGTTGGTTTAAGACGCAACTCACCCGCCGGAGGGAATTCTTATCCATCCACCCGAACGCAGTCCCATGAACTAAGATAAACTCAAGATTGACGACTACAATTGATCCTGGTACGAGCACCGTCTAGCGGCTCAGTCAGGACGTATGTCCTGACTCACCGAACCCATGTGAGGTCATTTGATTGATCCTGGCGTCAAGCACTTATGGCGGAGCCATTTCGTCGAGATTCACAAACCCTAAATTGTTACACATTGATCCAGGGGCCAGGGCAGGCCGGTCGAACCGTCAAGTCCCGCTAAACCCCGAGTCGTTTCATAAGAATATCCCGAAATTGGGGTCTGCGACCAGATAAAAGAAATAACCCCCTAGTCCAGCATGCGGACTTTCAACCACTGCCCCCTCGAGTCCAACACCAATGGGGTGGCCAGGTGGTACAAGTAACACCTGTGGGCAAACCACCCCCCCCACCCCCGCGAGGTAACGCAGTATGCTACATAACGCACTCGGCCATTAGACAGAATCCGGAGATTTATACTGCGATAGGGTAGAGTACGCCAGTTTTAAGGGAGAAGCCCTGTGCTGCGACAGACTCCCTTGTCACTGAGTTAATCAACCGGCTCAGCCCTCCATTTTACCTGAGCGGCAAAACTAGGGCCCCATTCGGAGATCTTCCACCATACAGGTCCAGTGACTGGCCAGAAATGGCATTACGTTAGACACCAAGACTTAACCCTCCATTTCGCCGGGACGAAACTAGGGTCCTAGTCATCACAAGCGCCCCCATCACGTCAAGATCTAATGCCTGGGGGGTGAATCTTGACGTACAGGCCGAATTGACGGTGCTCGTACTAGGATCAATTGAGGCATCAATCTTGAGACTATCTTAGGTCATGAGACTGCGTTCGGATGGATGGATAAGAAGCCCCTCCAGCGTAGAGGTTGGATAGTGCTTCGATACTACCAGTCATACGGTTGTAGGTTTTCGAACTGAAGCCCAACCTGGAAGCTGGTGGGTTCATCTCTTCGGAGGGGTTCTCGCCACGCGCGATGATAAGGAGTAACCCTTTAACACTTTCTGCTTCTTGGGGCAAACTGTGGAGACTGCTAACTAGTCACTTGGTGAAAGAGCTAGGCTCACATGCCAATACACTAACTGGTAGAATTCACTTGATACCTTGATGGGTTTTGAATTATTAATTTCCGGTACTTCATCGAATGCAATGTCACGTACTTTATTCAATTAATAGTTTGGGGAAAAATTCATTATTTTTGCCTGAGCTTCAGGACTTTATTTAACATCTTTTGTATTGTCCAATTTGGGCCAAATATGCAATTATTTCCAAAGTGGTGAATCTTCTATTCAAACTGTTAGAAATTTACGTGGAAATTAATTGCTCTCACGGAAATTTGTGGATCAATTCGTGACGCAATTTGTGAAACTGGATCGTTATTTGATGAAACAACCCGTTCACGTTCTCGATTAGTGAGCACACCTGAAAACATTAAGGATAAGTGTTACGTTAACCATCCAGAAACGATTGATGCCTTGAAATACGATATCGAAGTTGCCATTCATGATATTGAGCCCCAAACAATCGACAAAGTACTGAAAAATTGGGTAAATCAGGTGGGGTACTGTATAGCCAGTCCTTGCGATCATTCGAATGATATTATTTTCAATTCGTAAATGTCAAGGTTCAACCTTTCTAAGAAACTCTTAACTTTGGAAAAATATTCATTATTTTTTCATTTATAGCCGATTAGAAATGTAAATTTTGAATGGTACACCCGCTAAAACATTGTGGAACCCTTAACTCTGATCGTTAGCAACTGCAAATGACCGATTTAAATCGAGCATTACATCAAAAACGACTGGAATATGGAAAAAGGCAATAAAAAGTCATTTTACGCCATGATAATGCTCAATCACACGCAGCAAAACAGGTCGGGGAACGATCGAGGCGTTCAGTTTGGAAATACTAGCGCATCCAGCTGATTCTCCAGACTTGGCTCCAGCCGATTATCATCTATTCGCATTACTGAGACACGTTCGCACTGAGCAACGCTTCAATTAATTTGAAAATGTGCGAAAATGACTCGATAATTAGTTCGCTTCAAAGGAAATAACTTTTTTTTGGCGTGGTATTCACAAACTTCCGTAGAAGTGGAAAAATTTATAAATAGCAATTTAGATTATTTTGAATGAAATAATTTTGACATTTTCAAGCATAGACGTGTAATTTTTCCAAAAATTCCGATGTCATACTTTTACATCTGGTATATACTGTAGTGGAAGATGGAGCTTCATCGCCAAAAGCTTAAGGTGGTAGATCAACTAAGTAATAGGCTGGTTAAAAAATCCTTTATTTTTAGCTAATCCGTAAGGCTTTATTCAATATGTTTCAGATTTTCCGATTTGGCTCAAATATGCACCGTTTTGTTTTATAATTTGCTGCCATATTGCCTCACTCATAGAAGTCTCGATCCTTATTGGCGAAAAACTCTAGTAATCGATTTTCACAATCTTCTCTTCGTGCCAATTTCTTATCACTCAGGAAGCTTTCCAATGCGAGAAAAGAATGGTTATCGTTTGGTATCAGGTCCGGACTATATGGTGTATGCATTGAAACTTCCCGACCAAGCTCTCGGAATTTCTGGCGAGTCACTACAGACGTGTGTGGCCTGGCGTTGTCCTGATGGAACATAACACCTCAGTAGAGATACGAATTTTATTTTTGGCCATATGGAAGCTACTCATAATAAATTATTCCTTTCCTGTACCTCTAAGAGCACAGTAGAACCTTCCTGGCTGTTAGTCCTGATTTGGCCAACGTTTGAGCTGCTTCACCGCTCTATGACCGGGATCGTTTTCGTTATGTTACCCATTTCTCATCCCTAGTCAAGAAATGGATCGATGTTATTCCGTCTGCTCAAGGATTTGCTGATGAAATTCGATCCATCATGTTTTTTGGAACCTAAACACCGAGCTTCTTTTTTAATCCAGCTTTGCGCAAATGGTCCAAAACTGTTTTATGGTCGATAATTAGCTATTGGGCTATGAAAGGTCTACTAACATGCCGGTCAATTCCGATTATTTCTGTGATTTTATCGACATTTTCGACGACGAGCCTGCCTGTGCGAGGTGCATCCATGACATCAAAAATACCTGAATAGAATCGACGAAACCAAAATTGATATGAAAACTATTTGAGGCAGTTGAATTGTTGAAAAACAATAAACAGTATTTTCTAGTTTATGAAAATTTGACAAATTTTTAATTTCGTTGATTAAGGTGCACAAGACTGGCTATGTCAACCTGAAACAAGCAGACAAAGACGAAGGTCATGGACGGCCTTGGAAGATTTACGAGAGGGTAGGGAAAAGGTTAAGCAGAGAAGACAAAGAAGGTAAATCTGCAGTACAAATTTGCACCACGCGTTTTTATTAAATTTTTTTTACTCCTTTCAGCGTTTCGCTCAGTAGCATGGAGTCGGAAGCCGATGAATCCATATGGGATAATGGAGACAATGTAGATGGTAGTACAGCTCGTCTTCTTGGACCTGAAAGGCCGATCTCTATTAGGCATCGTGTCAATAGAACATCTGGAGGAGGTGCCAGTACCCATTCCTTGAATGAAGCAGATTTACAAGTGAGTGTCTTCAATAATTTTTTTCTTGTTTTTATAGTTATATCTGGCTCATGACATATGATATGTCATATGGAGATTGAATGGTTCCATGAGAAAATATTCATAAACGTATTATACCAGGCTTTTCTGAATTGAACGTATAAACGAAGAGGGAAGATGCCTTGCATCATTTCAGGAAAAGAAGTCCCATAAACATGGAAACGCGAACGTTCAGTTTTCGAGAGTATTCAACTGAAATTTGTTATAAATATTACAATTTAGAATTTACGCCATGTTACATGCCAATTTCGATTGCAAATCTACAGGGTAATATTTTTCTGAAAAACTGTCCCCTGTTTTAGCCCAGAACATTTTTTTTGGTGAGCCTCTGTTAGTTTAAAAAATTGTAAAAAGAAGTTTTGTTGTTTTACTGAACTTTATGATCACTTGTATTTTTGTCGTATCTGCTACTGATGTCGAGAAAAAAATTTTGATTCTCTGGAAAATCCTCTGAAAAATCCAAATTGTTTTAAAAATTCAGTTAGTAAGCTGTGGTGAATAAATTCATTGTTAGTTCTGACATATCAAATTAAACTCCTGAGTTTTGAAAAGTAAAAGTGGTTGCAATTTAATATCAAAACATACCGAATTTCATGAATTCCGAAATGGCTGATAGCAATTCATGTGTGGTCTTGCAAATGGAAATTCAAGAGAAGCTAAGCGTCTTTACATGGAACGCTATCCCAATAAAGTGATGCCTGGTTATCGAATGATCTCTCATATTCAGAGGCGTCTTTCAAAAACTGGTCCTTCTACGAAAAATATGAATGCAGGTGGACCACGAAGTGTGAGAACGATTCGAGGAAGCAGTTCTGAACGAAATAGGAGAATATCCAGGAACCAGTACAAGAAAAATTAATGTTTGTTTAAATACAAGTCATCAAGTTCTTTAAAGGATTTTGCGGGATTCTTTGCTATATCCTTATCACATTCAGAGGGTGCGCTCCTGCTTCGAGGTTTTCATCCCAGGATTATTTTTTGTCAGTGGTACCTTTATAGATTATTAAACAATCCTCATTTTGATTGCCAAATCCTATTCACTGATGAATCCTGTTTCTCAAGAACTTCAATAATAAATTTTCATAATGAACACATATGGGCTGAGAAGAATCTAGATACATGAAATTGTAGAAACTCATTTTCAAGAGAAATTTTCATTGAATGTGTGGGGTTGTAATATTGGCGATTACTTGATTGGTTCTTTCTTCTTGCGGGTCAATCATACAGACATTTTTTAGAAAACGGTTTGCCCTTATTATTGGATGATTTATCCTCTTATGCTACGACGTGAAATATGGTTCATGCAGGACGGTGCTTCTGCTCATTTTTCAGTTTTGGCTAGGGAGTATTTGAACGAAAATGATGAAAACAGGAGAATTGGACATTGGGCATGGCCCGCTAGATCCCTAGGGTCAAATAGTTTAGATTTCTTTTTATGGGGCCATCTGAAATTTTTAATGTACTTAATGCCAGTGAACACCGTAGACGAAATGAGAAATCGTATAATAGGCGCGTTTGATACAATTAGGAATATTCGGGAGTATTTGAAAGAGTTCGATCGTCCATAAGAAGAAGAACAGAATCTTGTATAAGGGTGGGGGGAGAAAATTTGTTTCAATTGGAGGTATACTAGGAAATAAATTTTGTATATCAAAAGAAATTAATCTACAATTTTTGGGCAATTGGACGGATTTAATATTGTCTATAAGTTGGATGCTATTTTTAATAGCTAAAAAGTTTGTTTCGGTTTGAATAATAGAAATTAAAACTCTAGATAATTTTATGCTTGGTGCTGTGAAGAATGAAACTACTGGTCTAATTGGATTATTTTATTTTTTATTAATGAATATAATTTCAGGATTTGTGGGTTCATTAAAGTGAGCAAAAGTTTTTTTGGGAAGTTATTGAAAAGGCTAACAGATTGTTCTATTATATTTTTTGATTTTTTCTTGAAAATGTTAAGTGGGGTCTTTAGTAACGGTTTTATATTTATCTGGCGTTAAAAAAGCAGTAGTTCTGTTGAAATATTCATGTTTTGGAATAGCAACGATACTGTTTCCTTTATCGGCTCGAGTGAATATTAAATTATTGGTGTTTCTTTTTCCGTATAATATTCACTCGAGCCGATAAAGGAAACAGTACCGTTGCTATTCCAAAACATGAATATTTCAACAAAACTACTGCTTTTTTAACTCCAGATAAATATAAAACCGTCACTAAAGACCCCACTGAACATTTCCAAAAACAAATAAAAAATATAATAGACCAATCTGTTAGCCTTTTCAATAACTTTCCAAAAAAACATTTGCTCACTTTAATGAACCCACAAATCCTAAAATTATATTCATCAATAAAACTTCATAAAGAAAATAATCCAATTAGACCAGTAGTTTCATTCTTCACATCACCAAGCATAAAATTATCTAGATTTTTAATTTCTATTATTCAAACCGAAACAAACTTTTTAGCTATTAAAAATAGCATCCAATTTATAGATAATATTAAATCCGTCCAATTGCCCAAAAATTGTAGATTTATTTCTTTTGATGTACAAAATTTATTTTCTAGTATACCTCCAATTGAAACAATACAAATTGTAAAAAAACTATTAATTGAAAATAATACCAATCCCATCAAAATGAATGATATACTTAATTGCCTGGAAATTTGTGATGAACAAAACTACTTTCAATTTAACGAAACCGTCTATATTTCTGACAATGGTTTAATAAGGGGAAATCCACTCAGTTCAATTTTAGCTGAAATATTTATGGACGATCTAGAATCAAAAATACACCTAAATCCGATAAGCAAATATTTCCTTTATTGGTATAGATATGTAGATGACATTTTTTGTTGTTTCAAAGGCACCGACCGACAACTACATATCTTCACGAATTTCATTAATAAACTCCACCCAAAAATCAAATTCACAATCGAAGAAGAAAAGAATAAAAGTAGTAATTTTCTCGACCTCACAATA
Organism: Megalocaria dilatata; assembly: GCA_034642435.1. NCBI lineage: Eukaryota > Metazoa > Arthropoda > Insecta > Coleoptera > Coccinellidae > Megalocaria > Megalocaria dilatata. The sequence goes on from CM067856.1 coordinate 47,932,323, forward strand.
ACAAGACTAAATAATTTACATGATTTTAGTATTTTTCACAAACCAACACATACAGACATCACAATACATAAAACTTCAAACCACCCCACCAACCAAAAGATGTCAGCATATAATAGTTTTATTCATAGATTATTGAATGTCCCTTTGAATTCAGATAACTTTTTGAAAGAATTAAATATCATTAAACAAATAGCGTCAAACAACGGTAACAATCCCTTTCTTATAGACAAAATGGTATCCAATAAACAAAAAGAAATGGCATTAAATCTCGTGTACCCAATGATAAAAGAGGACAATACACAGAAATATTTTTCGTTATCTTATGTCAATGGATTATCTGAAAATATTGCTAAATATTTCAAAAGTTGTTTCAATTATAACGCGGCTTTTAAAACAATTAATAATCTTGGTACCTACATAAAAAACAATAAAGATGGAACAAATAAAGAAAATAAATCCGGAGTCTACAAGTTGACTTGCAAAGATTGCCCTTTAGTATACATTGGCCAGACTGGTAAATCATTCAAGAAACGTGTCCAAGAACACCAAAGGGGTTATATATCTAATTCTGTACATTCGACATATGCTAATCATCTTAAGGAATTCAGGCACCATTTCAACAATAATAATGAAATTATCCACGTTGAAAGCAAAAGTTCTATATAAACACTTTTAGAATTTCTTGAAAGCAACAGGTATAATGCCCGTAAAATCCTTTTGAACGAACAAACAGATGTTGATAAGTCTCCATTACTGAATATCTTTCCTTAATGGCATTTTTAGCGACAAACTCCAATAAACACCTAGAGTTTTTATGACTTGTGCTTCCATTACACTGAATACCATCAGACAGTACAATGTAATACCTGAAGAAGCCACATCGTGGTGAAACAATTGTTGTAGTAGTACAAACATTTTTGTGGAAATAAATTACTGTCTCCTAACATTTTTTTAATTAATTAAGATATGTTTAAATTTATATTATAACAATTAAAATGTTTTTTTTCGTGTTGTTTTCAGAACGATTTCAACAAGGTTAAAGCAAAAAGGGAAGCGGAACAACTAAGACTGTCACCCCAAAGGCTGCCTCTACAGAAATCTATTTCGACCCCATCAATTATAGCTGCAGGGGACCTCGCTGTGGAGCCGACGTTAGTAGGTGCCCAACCGACACTTCCTATGTAAGTTCGAATCGCTTCAAAGCTTTCTTGTGTGTTTTCGTATATTAAACGCTTCCTTGTACAAGTTTGATAAACTAGGGCGATCATGTTTCTTGAGAAGTTCGAAGTTTTGCTAATGTGAGAATGCTTGTAAATATCACCTTAAGCACTAGAAGCACCCCAATTATACAAAATGTTTCATCGGTTTGAAATTATTTCAATAATACCATTTTTTGAGTCTTGGCTGGATATGTTCAAAATAAATTCTTTAATTTTATTAATTAGAGCAAATAATTGAAGATTCATAAAAATGGACATGCACAGATAAAATTCAAATAAGGAGTATAAATAAGTTCGTGCGTTTTTTTTTACGAATATTGAAGCTTTATTGTGAAATGGTAATAGGATGGAGCAATATCTGGGCTTCCCATTTGAGCGTTTCTAAGTAGTCGGCAGATCTCCTCTGATAATTTCGTTCGATTGTAGCAGCTCATAATACACCACATCCAGCTAGTACCATAAAATACACAGCATGATCTTCTCGCCATGAGTATTAGGCTTGACAGTTGATGATAAGCCATCAATACGTTGCCAGACTTCTGATTAATAATAATAATTTTATTCCCAATCAAATTCATATATCTAAAACATCTATGAAAACGAAATGGAATAGTGTCAAAGATATTGGAACAAATCACATGGGGGACATATAGTCCTCTAAATTATAAGGTTCCAATTCAATTAAGTATTTGAACAATTTTGTTTTGAAACATTTCATATCAGTAATTATTTCTATTTCTATTCTATATGTTTTTTGGAAGAGTATTATAAATTTTAAGACATCTATATTAGCCTAAGTTGTGAAATAAAAAAAAAAAACTTTTTCTTGATGGAAGGATTATTACAAAATTTAAAATATCATATAGATTTCTTCTGTAAACCTTCCAAATTTTTATTCAAAAATTTTTAGAATTTTTTTCCAAAGATTCTACTACTTTGTTGATAAACTGGTATTGCTGTTTAAATTTATTTTCCTTTAAAGTATCCTTGCTGATTTTCTCTTAATACTTTATTCTTTATTGAATATTCCATTATTTGTCTGCAGTATGCCATCTCTATAATCTTGGAAAAACTCGGTAGAAAACTTATCGGCCTGTAGTTGTCATACTCAAGGATATCACCTTTTTCATGAATTGGTTTTACGACGGCTGTCTTGAGTTTTTCGGGGAAGATTCCATGTCTGAGATTATCGAAATGGACCCACTTTTCATCGCCAGTCACAATTCGAGGCAAAAACTTCTTTTTTTGCCGTTGGGGCAGTTTTTCACACGTGAAAAAACGCATCCCTCTTCCTACCTTTCGGATCATTCCCAGTGCTTTAAACGATGGCAAATGACTGGTTGAGTGATTCCAAGTGTTTTTGTAAGTTCGTTTTGCGTTTGTGATGGATCTTCATCGAGCTTCGCCTCTAATTCTTCACCCTTAAACTATGGGTGCGCTCTGAGTCGTTCTTCGTGTTCCAAATCAAAATTGCCACTTTTGCATCGGGCAAACCACTTCTGACACTTCACCGTAAACATCCATGAAATACGATGACTTTCGGCAACCTTTTTCCTCATGTTGAAGTAATGAAGTAAAACTCCTCGCAAAAATACATTATTCGGTACAAAAGTTGACATTTTCAGAGGACACAGAAGTTATGTTGTTCACACTTTAGCGAAATGGTATATACTGTAAAGAGAGCCTAATTGTAACACTTCAAAATGAAGGTATGGCCAGATGGAAACATGTAATAAAAAACTAAGAGCGACATCTCTCATCAAAACCGTACGAACTTATTTATACCCCTAATAGAAGTCATATAGTGTCAAAAAGTACCGGGAATCGGCCAATGAAACACAAAACATGTATTATTTCTTCAAATGTTTCGTATCGCCTTCAAAGTTGACTCTTCAAAAATAATATACCATACACTTACATCAAAGAATAATCCTATAGTCAAAACATTTCTTAAATGCATTTGTAGAATATACGTCAATACTCGCCAAGAATTCTCTTTTTTGTCTGCTATTGACAGAAAACTAGTAGTAATTTGAGTTTTAGAAAGAAAAAGAAATGGCCAGAGCCACATCGGGAGAATACGATGGTTTTGTTTATAGGACCTCTGAAGTTATACCATAAATTCATTCACAACTGGAGTTGTAAGATGGTGCAAAATTCACGAACTTTTCCACAAATGTGGTCTTTTTAGACGAATTTGCTGTCTTAAAGATCGATTAAGGCATATTCTATTTCATTTTTCGGTAAGAATTTCGAATGCACAACACCGCTATAATCGAAAGAACTGTCAACAACACTGGCACTTTTGATCTACGTTGACGTCCATTTATGGGCATTTATACTCTTCTTTTTGATAAAGTCGATTCATTTTACGGCTTCAATATTTTAGCGCTTGCGCACACCCAATTTTTTTTGCAATCTAAAATATTCTGCTCAAAAATTGAAGTGGATATTCGAGAGAAAATGGACTTTTTTCACTTAAATCAAATTTTCAGGATTGTTGTACATATCATTTGGGGAGGCGTATGTTTGCGTATTACATACACGCGCACACACACAAAATATAGTCCTCATGAATGGCTTAATCACAAAAAACTAATTTCTTGTAGGTATATAATCTTCTTTTTTGTGATCCGTATTGGCCATAGTGTGCTATTGTTGTGTAGTTTCAGTTGTGGATTTGTTATCACGAGTTTAACCTGCGTTTAGAAGCCGTCCAACTTGAGAAATTAGTGTGTTGGTTAAACAAAATTTAACTCAACCAGAAGTGGTTAACTGTCTCCGGGTTTTGCAAAGTATAGTTAGTAAAGCGTGGGAGTGCTGCATATACTCGTTAACGGCACGACGAAATCCCTTCTTCACAGCCTCGCAAATTAATAGCTCATTCGGGATACTTTCTGCTTAAACAATCCGGAAAGGGTTGAACAGTGTCAATTTGAAGGCAAGGAGGTCCGTCAGGCATCCGCGATTTAGTAGGGAGCGTCGGGCTGTAAGATATCCTTGGGCTCTTGAACACGAGAACTTGAACGCGCACAAATGGAAATCCTGCCTGTTCACGGATGAGTCTAGGTTTCGTCTATATCAGTCTGATGGACGAATGTTGGTGTAGCGAGAACGGGTTCAACGATATAATGACGTCTACAACTCTTTTCGGTGGCGGCTCAGTGTGCGCTTGTGGAGGCATTTGTTTTAATGTGGCACAGATCTTATTATGACAGCGGTAAGGTATGGTGATTTGATTATAGAACAAATTATTGTTTCCTTTGCGGAAGCCATCGGCGACAATTTCACGCTTATCGACTATGATGCTCATTCACACGGAGCAAGAATTGTCAACGACCGCATAGAAATGCAACGACATTAACCGAATGGATTGACCCGCTGTCTTTCCAGACCAGAATTGTTTTGAACATGTCTGGTCTGCAATGCCACAGCAATAACTCCGCTTGCCTGACCCACCTCAGGCATTACAACAGCTCGCCAATGTTTCGACGGGCATTTGGCACAAAATTCCTCAAGCTTTCGTTGATAATCTCATTGACACAATGCCGAATAGAGTAAGAGCACTACCAAGATCCTAAATATCAAACTCTGATTTCAAGGTATTTTAACAGAAACAACCTTTTTTAAGCCTGCACACTCCACCAAGTCAGAATCTTTATTTCGTTTATTTCTCTACTATGTTGTCGTACTAAAGCAATCTTGCTTACTGTTGCAATTTCAGTCAGTTTAAGTGTACCTAGACACCTAACTTTATACATCAGTACATATACAAAATTGCTTGTTCATTTTCCTTTATATATTATTATATGTACAAAAATTATCCACCCCAATTTTTGAGCATTGTATGAGACAGATTCTTTGTTCGATATACACACTTGATATGAGCAGATAAAATGAAGCACTAGACAAATTCGACTATGAGAATAGAGCACAGGTGTGACAACTTAGCGACAAAAAAGAATTTAGACAACAAGCTTCCTAAATTATCAATTCCCGGTACTTTCTTGACTGAATGAAATTAGCATTACATAGTAAAAATTAATAAAACTTGTGATGAAACGATTGCTATCAAAAATTAATAATCTCCATTCGGTTAGCCACAATTGGAAATTAATCTCACTTATTCATGGATGTTTCATTCATATTTGTAAAGAAATCATTTGCTTGAATACATACACCTATAGTGATTTAGTTTAATAGCAGAATACGAATGTTGGGAGCTATGCTGGAATCAAATCATTCCAACACACTGTTATAGAATTGTATAATCATTGATATTTGTTGTTCTGTGTTAACAGAGGGATAATTATAGAATTGATGATGTTTTGCAAATAGTATTCACCTGTCATTGTTCGTGATGCATGAATCAATTCAGTTAATTTTTCGGTTGGACATTATAAAACGCAAAATATTTCTGTCCCACCACAACATTGATGATGTTTTGGGAACAGTATTCATTGCTGTGAGGTAAAGCGTAGTATTTTTTTCTTGGGGTTGAATCTACTTTTCGTCAGCAGTCTAACCCGGTGTAACAAACCTTTTCTTGTTTGTCTTTGAAGCAACTTCTCACAAGAAAATAATAGATTCCAGAACTCTTGGTTTCAATGCATAAAGAACCCGATTGTCTTGCTTTTGAAATCAGACCCATAGATTTCAAACGTACAGAGACTTTTTGTTGGGTCACCCCTAACGTAAGTGCAAACTCGTCTTGCGTTAGACTCGGATCATCATCGAGTAATATCAGTATTTCATCGTAATCGTTGTTTGGCTGTCCCTAGCGAGATCTATCTTCAACGCTGAAAGCACCACTTTTGAAGTGCCGAAGCAATTCTCTAAATGGTTTGTCAGTTGGAGCATTGTCACCTGAAACTTCCACAAGCATACGAATAGCTTCAGATGCACTGTTTTCCAATTAAAACAAAAAATTTCGGCAATGCTGTTTAGTTGTCTACAAATTAGAACTTCCTCAAAATATTGTTTAGTCGTCAAAAAATCTGATATTTTCAAAATACATAGCAAAAAACGTGTGATACGAAACTCTAAATACTTCAAACTACATATTATCGGCAGATGTCCAATCTGTCTAAAACTGTGACAATCAGCTGTTAATGTTTTTAGAGCTATCTTTGGAAACGTACATAAATTGTATGAAATCTATGTTTCTGTGTTATTTTGACGAACTTCAATACTTCTTCCGGTAAACGACCAACATTAAATGGGATTAAGGTTTGAGTTACAAGCAGGTCAGTCTTATACAGGGTGTCCCAACGAAAATTTGACCCCCAGAACTCAGAAACGAAGAATTTTCGAAGATTTTAAAAAAGGTCAACTTTTGTTTGAGGGGGACGAATTTCCATCATGAGTTTCTTCCGAAAAAACCACCCCCTTGAAGGTGGCATCAAACCCCAACATTTTTTTAATTGGGAAAAGATGTCGAGTGTTGGTTAGTTTGAAAGTTTTTCATGTTCTGTGCACAACCCAGTTAAAATTTTCAAAATCGGTTCACTATTCACGAAATAATCTAATTTGAACTTACCGTCAAAAGGTGATGCTGAACAGACAGTTGAACCGCCCAAACTTAAGAACCTAAGAGTTTTGAAGAATCCAAAAATAATTTTTAAGATCTGCATTAGGGAGAAAGAATTCCTATGACGACAGTGTTCCGAAAAAACCGCCTGAGGATGTCAACAACCCCCAACATTTTTTTTTTGCTTGTTCCAGGTAACAGCTTGATATTATTTTGCCCAAATGTCTCTAATTTTCGAATTTTGAGCCCAAAATGGTCTTAAACCACTAGTTTGGGCTCACCGATAAAGAATCCGAGGTCAAAAGTAATTATATTCGGCCGTTCCAACTGAAACTTTCAGGGCAGCTTCGGAGTCTTGAATATCTCTGTTAAGTTCGTATGGGCAAAATCGGTCCAATGGTTTCGCATTTACATTCGAAATTTTTTTTCATTTTTCTGAATATTTCGTAAACTATAAATTCGATCGATCTGAAATTTGGTATTTGGAAGTAGAATAATGTTGCGCATGTTCGTGCGAATTTTTGTGAGATTTGTGTAATAAGAATTACAAATATCGAAATTGATTTTCGTAATTTCGTTATGAAACGTTTTATCGACTAAAGTCTGCTAGGTAATTCCGGTCAGTATTCTATATTTGTTATTTTATATTATTTGTTCACTAAAAAGAAACAGTGCTTCTGAGACATTTCATTTTAATTTTTAAAATGTTTAAGAAATTTTCTCAAATTGAAAATTTGAGAGAGGTGCTTGATATTCAAGATATTGGAAAAAAAACACTTACCACGTAATAAAGTATAGAATTGTTGTATTATACAGGATGTATATGTAATTCTTTGTCAAAAAATAGGGTGGGTCTTTCATATAAACTTTATTTTTGAGTCCCCTTCTTAGTTACATCCCTCTAAAGATGGCGCCTGAAAAAAAGTTTTTAATTTTTTTTCTTAAAAACCAAGAAAGTAACAAGAATAAAATTTAGCAGACATTTTATACGGGCGAGAAGGTACTCCAAAAAATTTTTGATGGTGTTCCTCTATTATTGAAAGGGGTAGATAAAACTACCCTTTCGCAAGAAACTTTTTTCCATATTCCTATTTTACAATACAAAAATTAATTTTGGATAGCTTGATCCATTCTTAACAAATAAGGTCTCATGTAATTTCTTGCTAAATTTCAAGGTTTTTGAAAAGAAAATAATTTTTCAACATGGTAGCGTCGTAGAGGTTGGAATTATTTCCGAACTAGAATTTATCTAGTAAGTGGATGTCATTTTGTTATGACAACTAACTAGTTTTGATTAACTTTGATTCAGTTACAATTATTTTTTGATCTGGCTTATATTTTTGAGATTTTTGTCACATACTCTTCAAGATGGCGGTGTACACAAACACAGAAATGATCGATATACGTTTTGTTTACGGTCTTTCTGGTGGTAATTCTCTGAAAGCATCCAGAAGATATGCAGAAATGTTCCCTGAACGCGTGACTCCACATCACACTTATTTACACGAATTCACCAACGACTACGAGAAAGTGGTACATTTAAAATAAATAAAAATGTTTGTGGTCGCCAGCGCGAAATTAGAATTCGAGCAATAGAAAAAGCAGTACTAAATCTTGTCGACGAGCAAACTGACATCATTACTAGGAAAATTGCTCAGAAACTACAAATTCACCATATGACATTGTTTGCGATATTAAAGGAACAACTTTTATATTCATATCACCTTCAACGTGTACAGTCTCTCTCACCACGGGATTTTCCGAATCGTCCCCAATTTTCCACTTGGATGTTGGGAATGATTGGACAATATCCTCAATTTTTTAAAAAAGTCCTATTAACAGACGAGGCTAATTTTTCTAGAGATCCAATAACTAGTTTTCATAATAACCACATATGGGCCGAAGAGAACCCTCACGCTATTACTGTAGCTCACCACCAAGAACAATTTTCTCTGAATGTCCGGCTTGGATATATTAGGAATCAGTTAATTGGTCCAAAATTTCTATCACCTAGATTGAATGGAAATACATACTTCAATTTCTAGAAGAAAAACTTCCTGTACTTCTTCAAAACATTCCTTTGCGTGTCCGAAGGACAATGTGGTTTATGCATGATGAGGCCCCCGCACATTTCAGTATTGGAGACGTCAGCATTTAAATCATAAATATTCAAATCGATGGAACTCAGTTCTGGCCTGCTCGATCACTAGATTTAAATCCTCTGCGTTTTACTTTTTGAGAGGTGGTCACTTTGAACATAAAATATGACACAAATAGCAAGAAAGAAATATTTATCCATAAAAATCAACAAATTTGTTGGTTACAATCGATGAATATTTCTTTCTTGCTATTGGTGATATTTGCATTTGGCCTTTCGGCATATACCTTCTACCTATTTAATATATTTAATTTGTGAAAAGTTTAAAATTGTTTGTTTTGTTACATTTATTTAATATTTGTACCAGTTCTCAATAAAAATGTCAACTTGACATCCGCCTAATGGATACATTTAAGGTCGAAAATAATTCCAGCTTCTCTATTTTTTTTCTCAAAAACTGTGAATTTTAGCGTCAAATGACAAGAGACCTTATTTGTTAAGAATGGAGCAAGCTATCCAAAACAAATTTTCTTATTCTAAAATATGAACGAGAAAAAAGTTTCTTGCAAAAAAAGGTTTAGGGGTGGCCTTTTCTACTCCTTGCAATCATAGAGGAACACCAAAAATTCATTTGAATGCTTCTCGCCCTCATGAAATGTCTGCTTAATTTTATTCTTATCAGTTTTTTGATTTTTAAGAAAAAAATTAGAAACTGTTTTTCGGGTGCCATCTTCATGGGGCTTTAACTAAGCATAAGTTTATGTGAAAGACCCTGTAGGTATAATTCGTAATCTTCAGAATTGGAAATAAAATTCAGTTTCCAAAGAATCTCGAAAACAAATTTGCTAGGATGTGGCTTCTTAAATTATAAAATCAACACTACGGTAAATAATTATATTAAATACTTTTATAAACGATTTCACGTGCCAGTGCATTTTTTTGATGCACAAATGTTTAATTGCGCGTAGTTCGTACTCTTTCCATTTATGGTCACGTGTTAAAATGGAGATTATGTCTTATTGAAATCAACGATTTGTAATCGTTTCATCAGATTTTAACATGAATAGAAAAAAGACTGTAGAAAATATCAGAAAAATTCTGCTGGTTCTGTATTTAAAAAGTTTCTTTGTTATTTTGTTTTGTTTAATAATTATTTCAGTGGGATTACATGAATTGCAAATATGTACAGGAATAATGATTATTGTAGATTTTATGTTTGTTTTTTGTGAATATTATTGTGTAGTGCATGTGCTTAGCTTGATGTGTAGGGCCCGGCCTAGCTGTACAGAGAGCGAGACGGAAGAAGAGAGTGTCCAGTTGGTGAGGTCAACATTCAATTCGCACATAATACACAAGTGAGTACTTTACACGCCTGTGCCTAATTTGCACCACTTATGCACGTTTTTTGGTTGTTATTGTTTGAAGTGAATGTACTCAAACATGGTGTTATGTTTTTATTTTACTTTGAGTTATTTTAGAAACACAATAATATTTAAATATTGAATGAAGTAGTCCGTTACTTTGTTCTCTATCACTTTTTATTAAGTATATACAGAGTGCCCTGAATTTCGTAGTGTTACTACATTTTCAAACTATGAATTACAATCTTCGAATTGTGTTTGCCTTTACTTGATGGAAACTATTGTACACTCAATCAAATAATACAGATATATGTTGATTCTTATTTATTATTGTGAGTTGAGCACATGACGCGTTTCGCTTTATTGTAGCTTCTTCCTATACCTTTAAACATCTAGTCAAAAATATTGTAACATATAATATTTAAATGGATTCAGGTTTGGGTTTCTAAGAGGTTTAGCTTCGGGTCTTTATTTTTCTCAAAATTTCAAAAAGTCCATCAAAATCATGTTTCTTTTTTATTAGATGTTTTGCATAAGTATAATCTAACTTAATATTGGGGGATAGATCGCCTATGTTCATTATTCTAGTATTAAAGGACCCAGTTTGTTCAGACATCAATCTGTGGTTCATTCTTGATACATTGTCCGGGGATGTACCACTTATACTAATAGATACACAATGTATTATTTCAAAACCAATCATGTCTTTCCAAAATAAGATAATCATGAAATCCTATATCTGTAACTATAAAACATTGGACATCTTGAGATCAATAGATTATGTACAAAAATAAATCTCCTCAATGAATAGAGGGGCCCCTAGAAATCCCCATTTCCGGAAGTTCTCTAGAAAATAAACACTCCTACTCAAATATCATATAGATTTTTTTTTGTTAACCTCACTGCAAATTTCAATTTCATAAAAAAAATTTCTCAAAAACTTTTTAAAATTAAATTAAATAAATGTCTTAGAAAGTACAGGTTCAATTTATTAAAAAAAACAGTGCTGTGCGGTATCACGAATTTGAAATTTGTCGAAGAATTTCATCATTCTACTCTGCACTATTTTTTCGAAAACTTTAGAAAAGATACTTAGGATAAAAATTGGTCGGTAATCCGAAATATCGCTTATACTGTTTTGTTTGTGTATCGGAATAACTATCACCTTTTTGAGAATCTGAGGAAACACGCCCGTGCTAATTGACAGATTAATTACATGCGCAAAATGTCCACATATTTCCCCATTCATCGACTTCAGAATCTTCGCAGAGATGCAATCAACTCCTGAACTCTTTTTATTTTAAGAGATCTTATAACAACGATAACATATACTAGCGCCATCTAGAATATGCAAATCTACATAAACGACACACCCTAGCGAGCCAATTCAAGCAAATAACTGTATTCCCGATTTTTTCTAACGTTACAAACGCAGAAAACTTTTTTTACAGGGCGCTGACGAGAAACCAACCAATTTCGAAACGTTCGCATATCCGCTACTTATGTTACAGCGATCAACAAAACCTAATTTGTTTTAGTTCAGAATTGTTTTGCTGATGTATGTTACACAGTCTCGATTTGTAGAACTTTCTATTACCATAGCTCATATTTCTTATTAATGAAATAATTACTTCTTGAAATAACTTGTATTTGCTCGAAGGCACAAATTGATTGATTCAAAATTTTCTCAACTAACATGTCTGTGAATTCACGACGTCCACTAAATCTTATTGATAAAACTTTCTTCTGAAAGAAAAAGTTAATATATGCATAATAGAAAAATGCTTAATATCCCTGAAATCAAGGATTTAAATTTCGTTCACTAAATCCTAAATCTGGGGGATATTGGAAACCTAAAACTGACAAAAGCCGTCCTTATCATTGAAAGTATCGAGGAGGAAAGTTCCAACAATAAATCTTCTCTGGTTCCTCTAGAACTCCCGAAAATTTACGAACTTTGTGATTCGTGAACAAAGATATGTGCACAAAAGCTATGAGGCGTTTGAATCTACGAATGAATGACGTCAAGATAGAAAACTCACCCTGCAAATTTGATACTATCTGAAAGAACATCTAATACACTTACGGAGAGAAAATCTTTTCAACGAGATGAATTCGAGGCCATTTTCTCGCATTTATCAAATGGAATTTTCCTCCCGATGGAATCTTTACACGTGTAATATTCAAGTGAATCGTTTGACACTCAAATGCAGACAGTTTTACGACGGAAAAACTTTTATGTTTTACTCTAGAAAAAAAAATTGGATGTATATTTCGAGGTGGATAAAATCACAGTGTCATTCATGTATTAATGACAATTCCTTCATCTCCGAATAATGTTGATCAACAATTGAATTTAATTAAACAAATAGCAACTTAGAACGGTTACTCGTCATCAATAATAAAAATCATAGTAAAGAAACGATATAAAAATGCTATTAACGAAATATACCATACGCTAAAAAACCGGGGAAAGACATACAGTTCCGTCACTTACTGTGGAAAACCATCATTACAAATAGAAAAAATTCCTCAATGACATAGATATAAACATATCTTATAAAATTAACAATTCATTAAGATGGTTTTTGAAAAACGCAAAACCTAAAAAGAAACAAATCATATTTGTCAGGTGTGTACCAATTAAAGTTTGGAAATAAACCTATTTAGAAATTTGGGGAATTTATTAAATGAAGAAAATGAGTTATTTAATTCATATTTATTGGATCTATTCAACTAGGAACCCAGTGGTTTTACCAAAAGTAATAGAGAAAAATTATTTTACTCTTTTCTCAAAACAGAAAAAACTTATATACAGTATGTTACCAACTTTCAGACTAGTTTATAAGCATTTAAAGAAGTTACTATGTTAACGAAACGCGTCATGTGAGCAACGATAATTAGTAGAAAATAACAGATACAGTGTCTACTTTAAAAAAGGCCAAACTTCAAGGGGACATCATACAAGTTATTTGCAACAAAAAATGTTAAACATCGAAATGTTGATGGTTGTTCTTCAATTTAACATTTCTTGATTTCACGACATATTTCAAGTTTTTCCATAAAATCAATTATACTTCAGTTATCCTTGTAGCCTCATCAAATTTGACCACATATCTGAAAACGGTATTAAATTTGATATAAGATAAGAAGTTCTGGATGCCAAAAAATTTGTATTGCGTGCGTGGTAAGGAGATGAATATCACGATTCGGAAGTGAACAAAATCAGTCATATTTCTCCAATGGTTTTATCGATAAAAAATTATTAATTATGGACATCTTTTCTTTTCAGTAAAAAATACCTCATTTAGTGTGCTTTCGAATGACATATCAACTTTTGTGCTAGATGCTTGTCCTCTGCCATAATATCATGGCTAAGAAGATAACAATGAATAGTTGAAATATTGCCAACCTCAACTTGCTCTATCTTGAAGCTCATTATGATTGAATCTCAAAGTAATTCTCATGGAAATCATCAATTTATCTGTCGAATTAAAAAAAATTCAGACGAATAAACTAAATTTTAATAATGCAAATTTTATGAAGAAATGTAAAGTAAACAGACTACTACTACTTGTAACAATTGTTCGAAATGTCCACCGCCTTGTTCAATACATTTCAAACATCTTTTTGGCACTGAATGTACAACACTGTGAAGTTCACAACGTTTTTGACGCATTTCTGCACAATTTTATTCTTTCCATCAGATCCTCTCGAGTCTGAACGCGAATTTGATATACTTTTTCTTTCAAGGTGTTCCAGACATAAAAATCCAAAAGCGTAAGGTCGGAGCTCCATCTTACTGGACCGTACCTTCCAATCCATTGCACCCCAAAATATTCATTCATTAAGTACCGTACATTATTATGAGCTGGGCCATCCTTTTGAAACCAGACATTTTGTCTGTTAGGCAGGGGCATTTCATCCAATATATCTGTTAAGCTACTTTGGATTAATGTAATGAATTCTTCAGCGCTGAGGCGATCGGGAAATATTACTAGTCCGAAAAGTTCAGACCACCTTCTCTGGTTCGGAAACCATCAAATGTGCCTATTTCACCTAATCGCCTGATTACTTGTACGAATGTATTTCTATTTGGTTGTCGTCTGTTGGGAAAACGCAAACCGTACTCTCGAACCGCTGCGCGAGCATTTCCATTCGCAAATCCATAAATGAAAGCGAAATTCGATGTTTGAAAAAACAGGTATAATTTTCTCGATTTTTTTCAGAATTGTTATTATAAATTAATTTAATTCGTTAAATTCAAGAAAACGTACTAATCCACAAAATAATTAAGCGACAGAAACTGTCAGATTTTAAATTCAATGTTTACTTTGATATTCAATCACAAGGAGCTTCAAAGTAGAGCAAATTTAGATTTGGAATATTTCATCTTTTCGTTTTTAACTTCTTAGCCATGATATTATGGCAGAGGACAAGCAGCTAACACAAAAGTTGATATGTCATTCGAAAGCCCACTGAATGAGGTATTTTTTGTTGAAAAGAAATCATGTCCATTATTAAAAAGTTTTCATCCCTAAAAACCATTGGAGAAAGATGACTGATTTTGTTCACGTCAGAATCGTGATATTCATCTCCTTACCAAGCCCCCAATAAGAATTTTTTGGCACCCAGAACTTATTATCTTGTAGCAAATCTAATGCCGTTTTCAGATATGTGGTCAAATTTGATGAGGCTGCAAGGATGACTGAAGTATAACTGATTTTATGGAAAAACTTGAAAGATTTCGTGAAATCAAGAAATGTTAAATTGAAAAATAACCATCAACATTTCGGCCATGTGTTATATGACATTTTTTGTTGCAAATAACTTGTATGATCTGTCCTTGAAGTTTGGCCCTTTTAAAAGTAGACACCCTGTGTAGGTGTAACATTTAACTAAATTGTACTATCAAGTAAAGGCCAATACGATATGAATTTTAGTTTGTTCCATCTAGAGTTATAGTGCTTTAAACGGTCGGACGAATGGATAGAATTAAATTTGACCACGAGTTATTCACGTATATGTCCAATGTAATCTTTACAAGACCATTTATGTCTCAAAATTTAAAAAAATCCAAATATTATGATGAATGGACAGACACTCTAGTACGAGTTCACAAAAGTAATTTATTTGAGAAATCCTTAAACCAACCCTTCGGTTGTTAAATTTCCAAGGAAATATTGAATTATCATCATTTTATGACACCTTTCCGATGAATTCTTGACACGTATTGACATTTTTCAATTTTTCAGAGTGGGCTACGACAGGCACTCTGAGAAAAGGAGGAAGAGAGGAAGTCTATTCTTCAGGAAGAAGAAGGTTCGTAGTCTGATCACGTGTCTCTCTTTTAATCATATTGAGCATGCTGTTATTGTTTGCAGGATAAAAGCAAGAAACTGCACCAGTGGGTTTCGGCATGCTACGGATCGTCCCAAGTTTGTGATTCCTGCAATAAAGATTTTAGCAATAAACCCGCTCTGTACTGTGAATGTAAGTGATATTCTATTATTGTCTGTCTTAAATTCTTGAGTTATGATGAAGAGAAAAATAATAAAATAATATATTGTACAGTGCATCCCAACGAAAAGGATTCGGAGCAAATTACGTTAAAACTTGCCGAATTCAGCAAAAAATAACGCAACAGATGAACATATGCAGTGTGGAAACCACTTATGGAATAAAATTTGTTGTGTATTTATGTTAGCAAATTATAAAAAAACACCGGGACACGTTAATTTTCAAATTCAATGGTGCGCTTTCTAAGCATAAATTTAAATATACAGGGTGATTCTCGCAAGTCCAGCACAGTCCGTCCTCTTCATTTTAAATGGATCAGCCTGTATATTTATATTTTTAAAAGCTCCTTAATAACCTTAATTCGATGGACTATATCATGTATGGTCTATTATGAATAATACCGGGTGATATAATGAAATTAATAATTTATTACGCCTCAAATAATGGTATTTGTAAACAAATCAAATATAGACATGAAATTTCTGAACTATCAATTAAGTTGGGAAAATTTCTAAAATCAATTCTTGATAGGCTCATGGATCTTGAATTTGTTAACATTTTTTGTCGTGAATACCTAAAAACTATCCACATATACCGACAAATAGAGAAAATCTGCAAATAATGTGGATTGTTTTCATTATAATATTGCAGTGTTGAGATTTACATTAAAATAGTAAATTACTAATTGAAAACGTATTTCTTGTAGATGTAATAATGAAATATTTAACTGAGACCTACCGACCTGAAATTTTAATGATGATCGGTAACGGGAATAATTGCAGAAGTCAAGTAGAAGTGGCAAACTTTTTTAATCAAAGGTATCTTCAGTTGCCTAATATTTCACAAGGTACTGTGTCTAAAATTTATGCACAATTTGGAGAACTTGGACCTGTCAAACCGTTAAAAAGTAAATCGCAATTCGTTGAAGATACTGTGAAATTGGATATTTTGTTAGGTATTGCAGAGGATCCTACAGCAAGTACACGTCCAATTGCCCGTGAAAATAAGTCATACAACTGTCATAAGGTGTCTTTAGGAAAAAAAACTTCATCCATATAAAATTACTTTTGTGGAAGATGATCCAGATCATCTTTTTTCTGATGAATCGTTGAACTGGGACGTAAACCGACAAAATTTTAGATATTGGTCAGAACTTACTTATACGCAATCTTCCCCAATAAATGGATTGGACGAAGAGGTACTATTGAGTGGCCAGCTAGATCGCCAGACGTTACGCCGTTGGATTTTTTATGTGGGGTTATCTCTAGAACAAAGTTTATGCAGCACAGCCGACGAGCATCGCAGACCTCAAAGAAGGGATAACTACAGAAATGCGGAATATTTCAACTCAAACTTTAAACAAAGTTAGGAATGAGTTTTATAGGAGACTGTATCATTGCCAAGAGAACGAGGTGGAGAACATTTTTAGCATTTTTTTTAATGTATTAAAATCAATTACATCATGTAATTTAAGTATTCAGTTTCTTGAAACCTATTATAAATACGTTCGGAATTTCATTCGGTATTATTCATAATAGACTGTACATGACATAGTTCGTTGAGATCAGGATATTAATGAGCTTTAAAAAATATAAAAATATACAGGGTATTCCATTTAAAATGAAGAGAACGGACTATGCTGGACTTGCGCGAATCATCCTGTGTATTTGAGTATATGTCATTGATAAAGAATGTGAGATATGATAATAGAAAGTTATAAAAATTCGGTACATATTTCTGTATTTTAATGATTTTGGGAATGTTCTAAAGTTTTCTACCTATCTAAGTGAAAATAATTTAATGGTGTCGAATATTTTTCTATAGATTTTGAAAGATATTTTTAGTAGAATTTCCTAGAATAAGTAGCAGAAATTCAGAGAAATCATTCATTGACCGAATATTACCTGAATAATTTTCACCGCAGGTTTCATTGCTTCAAACTAAAACAACCCCAATAGAAAAACTTACAGAGCTAGCTATTGAAAAGGATGCAGAGTTTGCTGGATTATACTTGGTAGATGCCAACACGGTTATATTGGGAGTATACAGATCACCACTGGGTTCAGTGGATATTTTTTTAGAACAACTAACGGAGGTTCTAAATTATCTGATAGATAAATACTGTGAAAAGAAAATAATAATAGCATGGGACTTCAACATAAACTTTCTCGTTGATACTAAAGAAAATAAGGCAATAACTAATTTGTTTTACTCTTTCGGCTTAGAAAGGAGTTTTCACGAAACATCTAGGAAAATTAAAAACGCGGAAACTTGTATAGACAATATATTTTTAAACAACAAATATCAAAAGTGTATTACATTAGAACTTCACATGTCTGATCACCTGGCACAGTTCTTGGGATTTTCGGCTTCGGTTAATGAATCCAAAAATGAAATGCAAATTATTAGGAGAAAATGTATCACAAAAGAAATTATTTGTTGAATAAGTAATGAATTATCTCAAATATTTTGGGAGAATTTTTTCGACCAAAAAAATGCAAAAGAAGCTTTTTCAGCTTATCATAAATATCTGTTGATTCAAGATTCAAGTAAATAAAAAGAAACTCATCTGGAAAACGCAAGAAATAGTAGAAATGAAAAACACCTTAAACGCGTTAGATACTATAGCCAAAGTAAAAAGAGATCAAATATCCTTATCAGCTTACAAGTCTTATAAGAAAGAATATATCAAAAGAATAAATAAAACTATAAAAGAGAAGAATGAAGAATACGTAAACAGAGCCGAAAATAAACAGAAAGCTTATGGAAGGGGATAAGAAATGAAAATACAAAAAAAATAAAGGACAATATGACCACGGAACTCAATCCCAATATACTAAATAACTATTTTGCAAGTATTGGCAAAAATATTGGAGAAGAATTAATAACAAAAAGCCAAAGCCACAAATTACCAAAAACCTTGGCATCAAATAGTGAAAAATCTTGTTTTCTTTTTGAGTGCACCGTAAATGAGATCAAAAAGATAATATCATCTTTAAAGTCAAAAGACTCGTCAGATGTTTTTGATATTAAACCTGAAATTTTGAAAGTCTTGAGTGAGGATATTAGTTATCCAATTTCAATACTAATCAATAAATGCTTCCAGGAAGGCTATTATCCGAGTGAGCTGAAAACAGCCAAAGTTATTCCCATTTATAAAGGAAATGGAGATAAAAATGAATGTACCAACTACAGACCAATAGCAATTCTACCTTGCCTATCAAAAATTTTTGAGATAGCCATAAAAGACAGAATGCTGAAATGGGTGGAGAAAAAGAATTTATTGAATAAATGTCAGCACGGATACAGAAAAAGTCGAAGTACAACTACAGCGCTGATGGAAGCAATTAACACAATTATTGAAGCCAAGGATAATGATGAGTTTGTTGAGATGCTGAATTTCGACTTGAGCAAGCTTTTGATGTTGTATCCCATGAAATATTGGCTGAGAAACTCAAATCGTGTGGTTTCAGAGGAACCGTACTCAAAATGTTACAGTCGTATTTGGAGGGCAGGTATCAGAGTGTTCATTGGAATGGAAAAATGTCTACTGAACAAAAAATTGATTGTGGGGTACCTCAGGGGTCGGTACTGGGACCTGTTCTTTATTTAGTGTACATTAGTGATATAAGCTTTCAGTGTTGCAGCAACTTATGCATCTATTGTGATGATACTTCTATGGTAATAAGCTCAAAAGACTCAGGTGAATTTTTAAATAAAATAGAACGTGCTACGAAGGAAGCTGAGAAATGGTTCACAATGAACTCCCTTAGGTTGAATTCGGATAAAACTATAAAATTGAGATTTGGAAGTAGGCAAAGTAAGGCGAGTGCCAAATTTTTAGGAATCATCTTAGACAACAGACTGCCATATTGATTACACCTGTGAGAAACTATCAAAGAGTCTTTATTTGCTGAAAATACTGAAGAAAAGTGGTACCCACAAAATGATGAAAACTGCATATTTTGCAACTTTTCAAAGTATACTGCAGTATGGTATACTCCTATGGGGTAATGCATCTGATGTTTCCAGAGTCTTCATTCTACAGAAGAGGGACATTCGAATCATACATGGAATGAAGAATACAGACTCCTGTAAACGACTATTTGTAAATTATGGTGTACTCACCTTTCCATCACTTTATATCAAGGAATGCTTGAGACATACGCATCTGACCGGAACCAGCATTACGCGGAATGGAACATATCACACGTTTAACACAAGGCACAAAACGATCTTATTACACCGCTGCATAGAAAGAAGAACACTCAGAACTTCTCGACCTACTGGGGAATTAAAATGTATAACAAGTTACCACCAGAAATAAGGGAACCACCCGAACGAACGTTCAAGAAGAGAATAAATAATATACTGATTTCAAATGCCTTTTATTCTACAGAAGAGTTTTTGATTTATAATATTATTTGAAATTTTTAAGGGGACGAATCATGTAAATTTTTGATGGCAATAAACTATTATTATTATTTTTAATATCCGTTAGTTATCATGTTTATTCAAATAAAGTTTTCAAAGTGATCTAATTTTTTTGTGTGCTGCAGTAGTGAAAATAGCCCTTAGATTATTTCTTAGAAAATGTGAGGCATTCAATTCTCTTCATTATCGTGAAAAAAATACAGGATGTTATATTTAAAAAAATCCAGAAATGACAATTTGAAGTTCTTCATATTTGGCCATTAATAACGGACATCCTGTATATCCTGTTATCTTTTAGGAATGATGACTAGTCAAATCTTTCAGTTGAAAAAATTTCTAACCAAATTCGTGTTACTATTGCTTCTGGTAATAGGTAGAGGACTTTTAACAAACTATTGTTCCCTCAATTTTTAGCAGTTTTCTGTGAATAAGATCTGTACCGTTGGAAAAAATATTTCTAATATTTTGCATCATGATAGAGACATTGAAGGCCATTGAAAATATATGGAAATATATGGGATGATCCATTTAAATAATCACCCATTTGATGTATAATTTGTTTTGGGAACATCTGTATATTAGAAAATAATTTCCTGAGCTGCAGAAAAGGAAGTACAAGAAACTTGCTTTCGTACTAAATTTCTAAGATGTATGGTTCGGCAACTTTGGAGGCGCAACACTATTGCAAAACTATATTAAATATTTTTCAATAATCCATATGTAGGAAAGTAAAAACTCTATTTTAATAATACTGACATATGTTTAATAACGCAAATAGTACCTTTGAAACATAAAAAACTGATATTTCTTAAGTGAGTCTAATAAAGGGAACAGGGACTGTACAGGGTGTGCCAAATTGGACACTTTTGAAGGGGAAGTCCTATCTCTGTACTAGATAGACGAAATCTGATTTCGGTGCTTGAGGGCCAATTTTCATGAGAAACTCATTGGTGAAAACCGCATGTCGATATCTATCACGGTTACATTGTTACAAGGTGAAAATAAAATAATGCGAACATTGATTGTTGGCTGTTAAAGTTCGATTCCAACAGTTAATAGTTTGAAGAACACCCATAGTCTTTTTAAAAAGCATAACAATTCGAACTTTATTTAAAAATAATAGTTTGCGAAAAATTCCATTAATGTGATTGAATTCCTCGTAAAAAGATGCTACAATAATGTTTTTACAGAAATAGAAAATTTTCAACAGAAGAAAAGTTACAGCAATATTTCGAAAATG
The DNA here is from genome assembly GCA_034642435.1 of Megalocaria dilatata. Classification (NCBI taxonomy): domain Eukaryota; kingdom Metazoa; phylum Arthropoda; class Insecta; order Coleoptera; family Coccinellidae; genus Megalocaria; species Megalocaria dilatata. The sequence continues at coordinate 47,953,726 of CM067856.1, forward strand.
AACATTTTCGAGAAACACCTTGTAACAATGTAATGGTGATAGATATCGACAAGCAGTTTTCAACATTGAGTTTTCTAGTATAGAAAAAAAACTTCCCCTTCAAAAGTACCCAATTTGGCCCAGCCTGTACATTGCAATATATTATCATGGGTTCATCAAAGAAAATCGTTGAGTTAATGTTTGGATATTTTCCTAATTAAGACTACTAATATTGGTTTCAGGTTGTGGAACAACCGTCCACCAGAATACCTGCAAGGATAATATAGTAGAATGTACGAAACCGAAAGGAACAAAAGTAAGTACACTTTTTTTACTCTCATCATCATTGAAAGCCTAATTTATTCACTGCTTTACATGGGCCTCGCGTTTTTTTTATGCCATTCATTTCTATCCTGGTTGCCCTGATCCAGTACCGTGACACTCTTTTTTTACTCTGCTTACATCATATAACTTTATTTTTTAGTCTTCAGGAAAATTAGGAGCGTTTTCTGTGACACTCCCAAACAATAAGAACTCCATGTCGAAACGGGGGTCAGGTCCCCTTCAAGGAATGTACAATTCTTCCAGGTTCGTACAATGTAAATCTTTAATTTAAGCGATATTTAATATAACCTATTTAGACATACTTGTACTTAAATTTTATGTTAAGTACAAGAAGTTTTTGTACTGGTGTATATTATACCTCAGATTCAGTCGATGATAATTTTGGCTAGTATGTATATGTTCCTTAACTAAATAAATAAATATAACATTTGGTAATAAATTATAATAATTGCATCTATAAAATATAAAAACATGGTGTTTTCAAAGGTTATTCTTTTTTTACAGGATGTAGAACTCGTTATATCGTACCATTTCATAAAAATGGCGAAAACCACTGATATGAAGCCAGTGCGCGTTTATTCATATTACATACGATGCTCACGAAATTTTGTGTAAGCATCTTGTTATTATTTACATCTAAACTCAATCTTAGGACTGTTGCTATAGTTTTTACCAGCTATATATTCCAATATTACTGACACATTGAAAAATTCAAGTAATGTTTACATGAGATTCAAAGTGATCGAAGAAATCGCCCAACAAAGACATTTCAGAATTTCTTTCTTGAATGGATTTTTCTTGTAATGTTGTGGATTTTCATTGTTTTGTACTAGAATATAGACATCCACTTTATACAAATGTTGCAGACTCAGCGTTGAGAAATCTAGAGGTAGGAGAGAGATAACAGTTAAGAAATATAACACACTTGGGGCGCGCACTTAATAAGCTGCAGAATCTACCAAACGACTCACTACTGAAAAAAGTTAACATACAGCCAATCAAGAAAACAACCGAAATAAAAGTATATAGAAAGTATGTTCTACAAGGACTCAGTAACTAACCCACCTAGAAAGTTTCCAATGGACAACTCTATGGCTACACAACTATGTAGAAAAATGTTTTTGAAAATAGCTATATTGTGAAATATAGTAGGCTCATTGAGAATAGTTATTATTTGTTTCACAAACCATATTGTTATTTGTTTCACAAACCATAGGCCACTGATCTATCCCCATTGCCTTTTAACGAATGCAGCAACAGGTCTGCATTAAAAATTATTGGAAAATAATGGCAACTTTGAAAGCATACTGCATTTACATGGACAAATTTGTGTTTGCTGCTCATTGTAACGACCTTTTTGTCCTGTTGAAAAAAAGATTCGCCTTTGAGAATACCTGTATATGTAGAAATTCATTTTCAGAATTGCTTTAAGTTTTTGCAATCTGTGTATTCCTTAAAAAATTTGTGAACTTCTTAAAAAGGGTGGTACCTGTTTTGAATCATAAATTCAATCATTAAATACCAGTTTTTATTACTTATCCAAGAAAAATGTAATGCGATTAAGCAATTTTGCAACATATAATTAGAAATTTTTATGTGAATTTTTTAAATAATTTTTTGCACCCCTATAGGATGCACGTTTTTCAATTTTTGCACCTATGAATTGGTAATATTTCCCCTTTTAATCCATGGATTATATCAGTTGGAAGGAATATGTAGTTTTTTTTACTGTTGTCATGCCCAAAGAGCATGTAATTACAATAAAGTGCATGTTAAATTTTTTCCTCTCAAACAAAATACTCATTTTCAAATTTCCAGTCATTCTTGACAACATCCGTAATGTTAGTTATCTTGATCACAAAATTAATAAAACTGAATTAATTTTTCTTCTGAAAATGTGAGTTGAAGAGTTTTATCATCAATTTCTTTAGTTATGTAAGCCCGGTTAATTGATAATATCTCTGCATAGCAGTAATATCATAGCCGAAATATTATCGTTGCAAATTTAGATTTTATAGAATAAGAACGGAAAATTTAATATTTTGTACATAGCTGTAGATATGCATCAATTTTTGTGGTTAACATAAAAATATACTAATTTCATTTGCTTCGCTTCAATAACACATCTTTTTTGCTTTTTGCTTGCATAGTTTTGAGTTTACACAATAGACATTGTCTTCAAATTTATCAAGCATAGGCAAGAAGTGAGAGATCGATATGGCAACAAAATCTTTTCGTTAATATTCTGTCTTCCAACGCGAAGTTTAAGTTTTGATTTCGCGCCATTTTTGAGTCAAAAGAAAATTACTATTGGCAGGGTATTGCTTTTGATGGTTATAAATTGTGGGGTTATGAAAAATTAATTGATTTGACGTATTGAAATAATGAAAATTGACAAAGAAATGGTGATAATTGCACGAATACACTTTGTGAAATTCAATGATGTTAACTTTCGACATTAGATCCGAGGGCCTCGATAGGGTGCTGTTTGTCCAGCAGTCCCGAGCCTCGCATATTTATTTCCTCTGGCCTGACGATCGCCAGTTGATGTAGTTTGTATGTGGTCCGTTCCGCCTCCCTCTGCACGAACAGGTGCAGGGGTGGTAGATTTAGTAGGATCTCTATAGTTGACGTGGGTGTAGTTCGATCGGTTTTCAAAAGATGACTCTAAAAACATTAAATATTTAAATAGTAACAGCTGATTGCGGTTTAAGACAGATTGGAATTGTTTGAATTGTTTTGAGTTTCAACAAAATGCTTTTTGTTCTGCTGATGAATATGTCAGATTTGTTGATAACTGAACAGAATTTCAGTAAAGTTTGAATCATATACTTCGAAGATCCGAGAGTAATGCAAGACATTTTGCACTTTGATGAGGGTGACTCAACAAGCAGTGGCTGTACGTTTGAAATATATGGGCCTGATTCAAAAGCAAGGAAATTAGGTTCCTTATGAATTAAAACCAATAGATCTGGTGAGGAGATTATTTTCTTGTGAGCAGCTGCTTCAGTGGTGAAAAAAAGGGGTTTTTATACCGCTTAGTGCCTGATGACAAAAAGGGGATCTTCTACGACAAGAAAAAAAATACTACGCTTTACCTGACCGATCGACCTCAACATCAGCACCAAAACTGAACATTCACAGTTAGCAAAATATGGTGTGTATCTGGTTGGATCAAGGGGGCGTTGTAAACTGCGAACCGCTAAAACCTGGTGATTCCATTACAGGTGATCAGTGTAGACTGCAGTTACTTCGTTTGAGCTGTGTATTACGAGCAAAATGGCGGGTATATAAGAACAGACATGATGAAGTTATGCTTGACAACACTCGGTCTCACATTATTCGTACTCTCTGGACATTGCTCTTTCTGACTACCGACTGTTTTGATGGATACAACACGATTTGGTAGGTAACCGCTTCATTTCATTCGAAGAAATCGAAAACTGGCAAGATAAGAAGTTTATCCGATACGGGATTCGGAAATTGCCTTAGAGGTGGGGAAAAGTAGTAAGCAGTAATGAACAATATTTTGAGTAATTTGTTTATTCATTTTATTTTTAAATAAATGCATTTTTTGAGCTAAAAAACGGACCGAATTACTCCCAATATCTATAAGAGCAGTAAAGGCGGGTATTGTGTTCCATTATAAATCTCAGAGTTTGTACTTTAGACTCACTATAATAAAAATATCCCTGCCTTTCACTAGACCATTGCGTTTTTCTCTTAATTTAAAATGAAAATTTGTGTTGGAAGATGCTTTAGATGCTACTTAAAATGGTAATTAAAACGTTACCATATCTTTCCCTAACTGCGTTTTCTATACTTAATACATTTTCTGACAATCTATATATCAAAGATACAGCACATATTTTGGGACATATCCATAAAACAGATTCCTACCAAACTCGATATATAAATTCAAAATTGAATTTGTACAAATTTTAATCACGTCACCCATTGGATCATTTAAGTGTTGAATATTTTAATGGATTGGCTAACACAATTAACCTTTTGCCTGGTACCTCCGCAATAGGAGGAGTCAACTGTGCTATTCACCATGGCGGCGAGTTGCCACTAAACTGGGAGTGAAGTAAGTCCCTCCCCTTTATATTGTAGCCCAATGTTTTCTAACATTAACTATTTCTCACACGACGCTACTTCTCTTCTCTCATAATACTCTCATAGTTGGACCAACACCCCAAGTTTTTTATGTCTTGAACGTTTTCCGCTTCTGTGTTTTACTCATGGCTATCTTTTGCACGAGATTCTTCTTATGTAAGTTGTTTGAATTTGCGCTAAAATGCTCTCCATTATGCCATCAGATGAGCAGTGTATTTTGCGACAGCAGTATTCTTCATCTTTAACCTTCGCAGTGGGCTAGAATATGATATATTTTCCTCTGAATTGATTGTTTCGTTTTTTACAGTCAAATACTGATGGGGGATGATAAGGATAACGATCATCACGGACATCATGAGTCAGTAAAGTGAGTAGAATTGTATAATTTTTAGTTCAATCAACTTTGCTAGAAATAGCTATTAATTTTAAATAAAATTTTCGCATTATTATTTAGCAACTGTTCTTTTACATCCAATTATTTAGTAAACATGAATTAAAATGAAGGTATATTTTTTACTATGAAATTAGTGTACTTTTTTTCTCATTAAGTTATTTGAGGCATAGACAGTTAGAAACTCGAGTTCATTTAATAAATACAGTTCGTTAATTATTATCCCTTAATAAATATTTATGTTTTACTATAAAAATGGCACGAACTTATTTGGTTGCCTTATATTTTCCATATCAACTAAATAGTTCGCTTGTAAGAAATTGTCCATTTGTTACACTGTATCATTGATCATCTCAATGATTGTACATAGTGTGGCTCTCTTTCTGTATACGAAAATAGAAACTGCCTTAAAAAACTATAATAAAAAATAGGATAACTCTAAGATAGAGAAAGTAAAAATAACAAGCAGTCAGGTCACAATCAGAATTAACCACTACTAACTAATAAGAGTATTTCAGTAGGTGTTTTGATATTTAATCATTATTAAAACAAGTTATTAAGCTAAGTACAGATGTAAGTTTTGCACTGTCCTGAATCGAAGAACTTCATGTTACCATAGCTCATACTCCTTATCATTTATATGTAGATGTATTATGTTATCTACTATATTTTTAATAATAATAAAACTCTCTCATTTTCAGTTATCCTGATGATGTACCTCTAGTTCCATTGGAATTCTTATCAGATTCTCCTCTGACGGCTGCAGATTTATGCAGTGACTTTAGTTTAGGATTTAGTGATATTGAACCGGAATCTTGGAGCCAAAGTGTTGGAAGGGAAATAACAAAGAAACTTAAAGAGAAAGAAATAAAAAGACAAGAGCACATATACGAGTTCATATTGACTGAAAAACACCATTGTATGATATTGTTAGTTATGCAAAAGGTAAAATAATAATAAATTTTTGTGCAAATTTTTAATTAGTGCTGTTGTAATTCTAGATTTTCGTTGAAGGACTTCAAAAACATTTTCAACTAGGGCCAAATCTTGAAAGAATGTTTCCTCGTTTGGCAGACCTGATTGAGTTACACTTAGATTTTCTCTCAAGATTAAGACAAAAACAAAGAGAAGGACCGGTTATAAATTCTATTGCCGATATTTTATTGGATGTGTTTTCTGGAGTTTATGCTGTTAGGTTAAAATCAGCATATGGTGAGTCCTACATTCTACTTCTGAATTTTGTTCACTAAATTGATTGAAATTAATTTATAGGTGAATTATGCAGCAGGCACGGTTATGCTTTAGAAATAAACAAGTATTATATGCAAAATGACCCTAGATTTGGCCAGTTTGTTAGGCATTGTCAACAGAATCCATTGTTGAAAAAGAGAGGTATCTCAGAATGTATTTTATTTGTTACACATCGACTGACAAAATATCCATTATTGATTGAACCTCTGATCAAGACAAGCAAAGACAATAAACCAGAACAAGATACTTTACAGAAAGCTCTGGCCCTAGTAAAAGAAATTCTAATCGAAGTGAATGCCCAAGTGGCTGAGAAGGAACAGGAAGATAGAAAATTGGAAATTTATAATAGGATCGATGCAAAATCTTATACTATTCATAGAGGACTCAAATTTAAAAAATCAGATATTTTGCAAGGCAATCGCTCACTGAGGTTTGAAGGTGTTGCCATGTTGATGCAAGGTAGAGGAAAGATGCAGTTGGTTTTGGTTATTGTACTATCAGATGTGCTCTTTTTCCTACAGGAGAATTCACATAAATATACTTTCTTTACTCCCGATAATAAGGTAAGACCTTAGATCATTGTCTTTTACCTGCTTGTATTCAAAGACAAAAATATAAAAACTCTTCATATTTTCAAAAACTAACATATGGAGGAGTCTGATTTATTGCCATTTTATTGAAATTGAATCTATTTTTTTTTCATTAATGAAGTAAATAAAAACAACTTGGCTTAAGTTTCACTGTTCAAACAGTGAAAAAAGGTTTCACCAAGTGATATGCGAGAAATCAATATCATTTTTTTTTCCAATTATGATGTTTATTAGAAACTGTTTGATGAAGTCTTTCATACAAGATGCCCAGAGAAGTGATATATATGTTCAAGTCAAATATAGATCCTTTTTACTGGAACATATCAAATCACTCATGATTTGGGATATTCACTAGTTTAGGAGATTGAATTCTATAATGATTTTTCCCAAATTATATCCTGACACTGCATTTTTGGATGCTTTTTTATAATAGTTGAAAATTTTACTGTATTAAGTTTTTTTAGAAATTATTCGACAAATTTTCGTGAAACTAGATACAAAAATCAGATGCTGTTCAATGATTCTCAAAGCATTCCTGCCAAATCAAGGCATTCGTAGGAAATGAAAACTAAGGGTTGCAATTTAAAATATAATAAGTGCTCAAAAACTTGTTATCGTATACAGTTGTAAAATAAATCTTTCCGTAAAATTTTCAGAGTTTTCTCAAAAAACTACTGAAATTATACTGATTTGTCAAGGAATAGATCCATCAGAATATTAGAGGATATAATGTAAACCCCATGAGTTTCTAAGAAATACTGTTTTAAATTTTAGTCTCCAATTCACAATTCTTGGCGTGAATCTATCCGGCTGAAAAACTGAGAGGATAATTTTTTGACTATACATATTGGGAGACAAATTAATTCGGTCCTTTTAAAAAAGTTGCCATAAAAACATTAAATTTGTAAATAGAAACAGCCGATAGCCATGATTTCAGACAGATTAGACATCTGCCGAAACCATCCACTTTGAATTATTTCGAGTTTCATATAAAATGAAATGTTTTTTGTTACGCTGTCAGATTTTTGGATAACTAAACAGCATTTCCGGGAAGTTAAAATCTTTTTTGTTAATTGAAAAAACTGCAGCTTAAGTTCATCGAAAGCTTGTGGGAGTTTATGGACAACTGACAAGTCATGTAAAGAACGGTTTTGGCGCTTGAGAAGTGGCGATTTCAGCGTTGAAGATAAACTTCTTTCGGGATAGCCGAAAAAAATTCGAAGTCGATGAATTACAGACATCCCTTGATGAAGATACACACACAAGTCTAACACAAGACTAGTTTGCATTCACGTTGGGGGTGACCCAACAATCAGTGTCTGTACTTTTGAAATCTATGTGCCTGATTAAAAAACAAGGCAATTCTTATGAGTTCCTTATGAATTGAAAACAATGGATTTGGAAAGACGATTATTATCTTGTGAACAGCAGTTTCAAAGGCAAAAAAGAAAGAGTTTTTTACACCAGGTAGTGACTGATGACAAAAAGAGGATCTTCTATGACAACCCCCGCTTTGCCTGGCTAATTGTTGTCATTGACCTTAATATCAACATAAAAGCCGAATATTCGTGGTTCAAAAGTTATGCTGTGTATCTGATGGGACCAGTTGTCTACTACGAGCTGCTAAAACCTAGTGATTCCATTACGGGTGATTGGGACAGCCTGTAATTACTTAGTTAGAACCATGCAACACGATTTGTCAGGTCACTGTTTCACTTCTTTTGAAGAAATGCATTTTTTGAGCTAAAAACGGGGCGAATTAAGTTCTACTCTCAATATTCTTTGTTCCTAAATCTCATTGTTGCTTGAAAGCAACAACAGATTTATGGATCAGTTTTTCTATTCGATTTTTACATTCTACTTATTTCGAAATAAAAACTGAAAACCTTTAGGGTGTTGAATTTTTTCCAATACATGAATTCAAATTTTTATCCTCTCAATAGTAGGTGTATAAGTTTTTGGGTGCCACTTCTGTAATCAATTAGGGGATATACGAGGTGTGTTCAATGTATTCTTGGTATCGGGGTGATTTGTAGATGATGTGAGTAATCTAATTATCTCATTTACTAATGATATTATCTGAGGGCATAAATAGCAATTTTCCTTAATAATTTATGATCTTTAGTTTTCTAGGATCCTCAGTGAAAGACGACCAGATTGACTGACGCCACAATGATGAAGACAATCGAGCATCGGGCTGGTATAAAGTTCCTCACTAAGCATAGAAAAAGTCAAAAAATCATTCCTGAATAGATGGTTGCTGTTTACCAAGACTGTGCCCTGTCGTTATCCACTATTCAAAAGTGGTCAAGTGCAAGTGAATTCAAAAGAGGCAGAGAAAGCATTGAAGACGATTCTCGCCCAGTCGGGCCCGTTAGCAGCATCACTGAAGAAAATGTGAAAAAAGTGAAAAACTGATACTTGAAGATGTCAGAATAAAAATCAAGATGTAAGCAGAGATGACAAACATATCCATGGGTACCATACATGCTATCCTTCATGACTATCTTAACCTCTCAACGATCAGTGCAAGATGGGTACCGAGAATGCTCACCGCACTTCAGAAGCAACTGCGAGTCGAGTTAGGAGTTTTTAGAGCTCTATGGTGAAGACCTATTGACTATTTTCAACCGGCTGGTTTCTGAGGATGAGACACTGAGAGTAAACAATAGTCCATGATTGAAAAGAATGCACAGCCCCCAAAGAAGTTTTAAAGTCACCCCAACCACTGTAAAAATAATTGCTACGGTCTTTTGGGATTCTAAAGGTATTTTATTGATAGAATACACTAAAAAGGGTGAAAGCATCAAAGCAACATCATACACAACCACTTTGCGTGATTTAAGAGAAGGAATTAGAGGAAAAGGTAAGGAAAACTTACAGAGGGGGTGTTGCTGCTTAACGATAACGCGACGCGCCGATTCACAAGGCCCGCGTGGCGAAAGCTGCTGTGTGGCTTCGAAGAAATTACTCGTCAAGACTTGGCCCCCCAGTCACTACCTATTCCCAAATGTGAAGAAATATCTTTGTGAAAAGCGATTTTCCGACAATGAAGAACTGAAAGTATAAATTAATACCTTTTTTGAGGAAAAGACGTGAGAATATTTTTTACAAGGTTTAAAGAAGCTTATTTTTAATCTAACAAATGTTCTGAAGTTTTAGTAGACTACATTGAAAAATACAATTTTTCCAAAAATTTCTTTCTTGCCCACACTGAGAATGCATTGAACACCCCTCATATGTTAGCAAGGAAAGTTTTTTATGGTTTTTGAGATGAAAACTGAGTGTTAAATTTTCAGGCTGGTGTTGTATCCTTGCAAAAATTATTGGTAAGAGAAAAAGCTGGTCAAGACTCTAGAGGAATTTATCTCATCTCATCAAATCCTGCAGAACCAGAAATGTTCGAATTGAAAATTCATAAACCCAAAGACAAACAGACTTGGATTCAAGCAATAAGGTAGGAGTTACTAATTAAAAAATTGTAAGTCTAATCAAGACAGTATGGAGTCATTAAAAAGAAAAGGGCTAGGAAACGCTTATTTTATTGTAAAGTATTTGGGAAAACCTACAGGAATTGAATAGTCCAGATAATTGGTATTTGAAATAACCTATAATGGTTACCTTATATAGTCTGTGAGCGGGAAAGAGCAAATCATTCTAGATTGTACATAATGATATATGAACAGAAATGTGTATGTTGAATGCAACAGAAACATTTATTTATTGCATGTAGCACAGACATTTTATACAATTTATGTCCAGTTTTTTATTTTGAATTTACTCTTAATATTGAGTAATATGTGATATTTTATTAAGTTAGCTTTTAGTTAGTGTTAGGTCTCATCAGCACAAGCATAAATAGGCTAAGTTATTTATTGGTAAAATCAAGTATTCATTATTAAAAACATCGATGAAATATACAGTCATTATATTTAATTCATCTGACATAAATCAAAACTATTTTTATTGAATCAGTTTTTGACAATACTAATCAATTTGGGAATAATAAAAATTTAGGTAACAGTTGATATTGATATTCTATTCTCAGTGACATAAAAAGTATTACACCCAGAAGGACTAGTATGTATATTTTTAGTTATTACATGTTTGTACAGTCCTTGTTTGGTACCCAATGATTTCTTCTCATTCCTGCAGATCAAAAATAAACTGCGAGCTCAACATTTTTCAACCCCTGAAGAAGCAGTACTCTCATATATTTCATGGTCACCGGATTTAAATTCCATCATGTGGAGGACACTATCCACTTTACATTATTCTCCACAAAGTCTGACACAATTACAATGTAATATATATTTAGAAAAGTTCAAATTGATTGGAACAAGGTGCCTACAAGCAGGCATTAACCATCTTATTTTGTCAATGCCTATCATGTACAGAACTGTACTCAGCTACACATAATTTTTTGTTGGATTACATGTAGATAAAATTTCTTACAAGTATTATCCTCTTGTTCTTGATGTAGGACTACCACAAAGCCAAAATATCTTGTAGAAGAAATTACTCCTGGATGTAACATTTAAGGTTGTTTTGGTATTCCTTATTCCTTCAAAGAAGAAGGTTTTCATGCTCATAGTTAATTTTAATTCCTTGAAATCATCTGGATTACAATGGAAAGATATGCAAATTGTACAAAAATCTCTGTACCAATCCAGATGGAACTCGGTGAGCTGTAAATTTGGGGAAGGCTGTTCTTCAGTAAAAACTAGAACTAAAATAATCAAAATTTGAATATCAAAACAGATTTAATCTGTTAGTCTCCTATAATTTTAAAAATTATAGGAGACTAACAGATTAAATCTGTTTTGATATTCAAATTTTGTAATATTCCTTCTATCAAATAAAAAACCGTTTCTTATTATTTTACTAAAATAATCGTTAAAGTAAGTCACTCATGCAGGGGCTTCCACTATTTCTCCCCAAATAGATTGTATTTTGTTAGTATTCATGTAGGCACTCAGTTCAGACTTTATCGAATCTATACTTTTCAGAAAAGCTGTGCAAACATGCCCAGAAGATGAAGATGAGGAGCTGGCATTGACTTCAGATGAGAAGTTGGTCTTACTTCATAAACAGAATCAAATCAAACACATTGTGGGTAAGCGAAAATTGTTTCATTTGCTCAAATATTTGCATGTTGAAGTATGGGTTCTACTATTATTGTCATTTAATCTTCCTCTCATCAAATTTCTTTAATGTGAATTTGTGTTGTATTTAACAGAGTCGGAATTGGATATTGAAGGTAATTGGTGTTGGTGCATGTTTTCTGCCTCTTTTTTCTCTGTACATGCACTTAAATGAATGTCAGATGATATGGATGTTGTCATGTGTACTGAAAACAATGTTGTGGCTATATGCCAAAATAACTTTTTCAACTATTTCTGATTGAACAATTACATTATATACAGGTATAGAAAAGACAGTCGGAAAGATACGAAATTCAATGTTAATCAAGACGAGCAGGGTCCAGTTGAGCAGTCGAAATATCAAAACCTCAGCGCGATGCAATGACAAATAAACGACTGTTCTCTCTCAATAGCAGTGTGAAGTGGGGATGCTTCGATCGAAAGACTTTGCAGTCTGATTTCAGCACCACCAAATCATTCGCACTTCAAACGTGAGATGGATTAGACTATATCAGTTGAAAATAAGGTAAATCGAAATGTTCATTACAGAAGAAAAAATTCATATCATAAAATGGTACTTTGGTAGTCAATCAAATCAAGTGACAACAAATTCATTTATTGTTGCATTTGAAGATAGGCCGATTCCTTCAAGTCAGGCCTAGTTCTAAAATAATTAAAAAATTCGAGAAATGTGGGTGTTTACGAACATGCAGGCATTGCAAGATTGATAAACCACCAAAAACCATTAGTGAAAATCGTCCGAAAAAATAAGTAGATGTGTGTGCTGCTGTTGAAACCAGTGCACCTTGTTCAAGCAAACAAATTACTGAACAAGTCGATATGAGCGATAGAAGTGTTCTGAATATTTTGAAAAGGAATGGTTACTGATGTTATAAGGTTTTTTTTTTTCCTCTGTGAAAATGAGTACTCAGGTTTTTTCGCCATAACTGGCTTGAAAATGAAATAAATTTTTCTTTTTTCAGACGATTTTTACTTATGGTTTTTGGTGGTTTATCAATCTTGTAATGTCTGCATGTTTGTAAACAGCCACATTTCTGGAATTTTTGAATTATTTCAGAAATAGCCGAACTTGAAGGAATCAGCCTATCTGCAAAGGCAACAATAAATGAATTTATTGTCTCTTGAATTTAGTGATTTACCACCAAATTACCATTTTATGATCGATTTTTTTCTTCTACACTGAACATTTCGATTTACTTTATTTTCAACCGATATGGTTTAATGCATCTCACATTTGAAGTGTGAATGATTCGGTGGTGGTGAAATCAGACTGTAGAGCCTTTCGATCGAAGAATCCCCACTTGACGTGGCCATTGAGAGAGAACAGTCGTCATTGTCATCGCATCGCGCTGTGGTTTTGATTCTTCCACTGCTCCACTGAATTTTCACTATTTCAGTGAAATCATTCCATTTTTCATAACCCCATAACTCTACTTGTCAAAAACCATTTCCTGTCAGTTCTAGTGTAGCAGAGCAAAAATGCCGCAAAATTGAAAATGAAACCTATCGTTGGAAGACCCAATATAAAGTCTGACATTAATTGTCTACTACACAGTGTAGACTTGATATTTTCCAACTATTTTTTATGTGAATACATGAAGAAGGTATATCAGAAAAGGTACCTGCAACTTCCTTGAGACTTTAGAATTACTAGGTCGAAGTGGTTATAATCAAGAAAAAATAAATGTTATCAAATGATCTTCACTATTTTCAGATCAAAAGTTAAATCAGTTATTTTAGTTTCTCCAATTTTCATATTCAAATAAAACTCAACATTTTGAAGGTCCAGTATTTCCTATATTTCCAAAAGCTTATTGTCCTTCACGAGTAGCTGCACTGCACTTGAAATTTTGATGTACCAACCCCTGTAACTTAAAGCTGTTTACAGATATTCTCATTTTCAAATTAAGGTTGAATGAAATTCATTTGGGGAATATTAATTAAAAAGAATCTTTTTTCTCATTTAGCATGTTTCACAATTTGTATGTAACATAGATTATTCAAATTTCAGTTGTCAATTTTGTGCATCTGTGGAGCATGAACTTTGAAATTCTATATATTCAAAAATATGAAGTTGGAAAAATTCTATCTTTTAGGTATCTTTCTTATGAAAGGTGCCTTAAGAAAATGTTATACTTTTCGAGGTACCTGATAATTCATTTAGATAGCAAGAGTAATTTTTCATTACCATTCATTATTCATGCCTAGCAACTTCCACAGGCTTATTGCGACAAAAAGATGTAGAGCAGGCATTATTGCTAGAGGAAAAAATGTCACTCCAGTTACGCCTTATGGCTGTAGCAGGACTAGATCCACCCTCACCTCCATCTTATCGCCATCTGGTGAGTGAGACAGCTAACACAGAAAAAATGTGGAAAGAAGTTCTTATGGCAGTACAGGTAAGTCTTGAAGGAAATTTATTAGTTGATTACTTCTATGGAGCAGTTGTTTGTAGGAAGTCACACACTTAGCCAGTTCACTTTACACCACCGGTACAAATTTATCCAGAAGTGTTAGTTCAGCAGGTGAACACCATAGTGATACTTATGTGTCTCCTGTACTTCCAAAAAGGGCTGAAACCTTTGGGGGTTTTGACAATTCCAATCAAGTAAGCTTCAGACTATTCAACAAAAAGTCACATTCACCCGATGATAATTCTCCTAAGAACGAATTCGAGAATTTGAAACCTCATGATTCGAAATTATTGGTAAGAAGAAGTTTAATTTGTGTATTTTTAAATTCACAATGAAAATATCTGATTGATATCATGTTGGTATTATATTTATGGAAAAAAAAGAAAGAAGTTTTAATCCACAAGATTTGTTCGATTTTTTTAATGATTGCATCATATTCTAATGAACAAGTGAGCCACTCAAATTCCAGGAAGATCAGAGAATACTTAATAACCACTAGGTAAATAATAAAATACTTAAAAACCACCTCCACCAGGTGTGACCCAAGTACAAAAACCATCGCATTGTTAGTGTCCATAAACAAGAATGAAGGGGCTCGATGATTTTTTTAAAATTTATTACATCTGTCAAGGAATATAAAATATTTCATATTTTGGAAAATGAGAACTCTCTCATTTCTAAAAAAAGATTTCATAAGAACGTACATATTGAAATTTTTCGATGCTGTAATTTCCTGTCGAAGTGATATGTTACTAGTTTCGCTTGAATAGATTTGTTTAGGTTGGTTCGATAATTCTTCATAATGAATGGGCATAAAAATGTGAACAAGAAATTTCTGAATCTGAAACAACTTTTCAGATTTAAATTAATTGTTAGGTTCAGAGAAACAAATATTTCCCTTCCAAATTTCAATCTGTAGCTGGTAGGTACACAATGAATGTGACTCCACACGTAAAAATTTGTGTTAAAATTGTTCACAAGGTATAATATATCATACAGGTATGGAAAAGACAGTCGAAAGCGTAGGGAATTCAATGTAAATCAAGATGTCCTATGGAACAGTGGAAGAATCAAAACCTCAGCGTGATGCGATGACGAATAAATGACTGTTCTCTCTAAATGGCAGTGCGCAGTTTTGATGCTTCGATGGAAAGGCTTTGCAGTCTGCTTTCACTCCCCACTGCCATTGAGAGAGAACAGTTGTTTATTCGTCATCGCATCGTGCTGAAGTTTTGATTCTTCCACTGCTCCACTGGACGTTTTGATTTACATTGAATTTCCTATGTTTCCAACTGTCTTTTCCATACCTGTATATATAATATATACCTTCAATAATAATAATAATTATCATTAAAGGTTTTGTGGATTTACTTAGTATTTACCACTAACTTTTCTTACATAATGAAAGTTTAAATCTACAGTTACAATTTCTGGTAGAAAAAAATTGCAATTATTTTTATATAATGAATATGTTGTGAAAAAAATATTTAAAAAAACATTAATTCAATATTGGTTTTGTGGGTTTAATCTTCTTACAGCAGTGCAATAAAGTAATTGCATTTAAGAAAAACAAATATTGGAATAAAATAACATCCATTTATATTTTCATTCTGAAAGAATACTTGATTATTCTCTTTTCTCTAATGTTTGATTGTCATAAAACAAAAAATCACCAATACTTTCTAGGTACACTTACAATGTATCAAAGAATAAAATCTTCCATAAAATAAAAACTCATTAGTATTGTCTATACAGTCGCCAATAATATATTAGAAATTGAAATCTTCATTCCAAAAACAGTATTTTTTATTTCAAAATACATTCAGAATACAATTTAGCATTGCAGTCTTTTCGATTCTACTTTCAGTTTGAATATATTTGTTTTTCAATTTTATTAGCAATTGGACTACTATTTTAAGAACCATTTTTCAGGAGAGTTTACCGTTCAGGAATTATGTCATCAGTGGCACCTCTATAACTAATGGCAACTCCAACAATGATGATCTACATGTCCAGAATCCAGCACCTCCAACTGACGCTAATCTGTTATTATTGGGGAGAGAACAACAGTATGCAGCTATTCAGTTGTCACATTATGTTTACACCTTGCTATGCATAATTTCACAACTTATGACCACCAATGAATGTTTGCAAGCCGAGGCAATGGCAATCAAAAACACGGATGGTTCAAAACAGTACAAACATAATCAACAACTGGAAGAATTGAGAAACCTTCAAGATAGATTGAGCAAAGAAAAAGCAGAATGGGCCGCTCAAAAAGAACAGGAAATACAGGAACTGGAAGAGAAGAGAAAGGAACTGCAAAAGGTTCAAGTAAGTCTAAATATAATTTTATTCACAGCAATATGTTGAAGAAAAGTATGCTAAAATAGCAATGAAATAATAGTAACTAAGAGATTTGTTAATTTTTCTCAAACTTGAGTTATTTCATGTTATTGAATTTTGGACTCTTTTTTTTAATTTAGGAGCAGATCAAACTTGAGCAAAATGACATCAAGCAGCAACGAGATCAGCTTTATAGAAAAATGGAGATTCTTACTAGCCAGGGTTTGCTGATTTCTCCAAATATTGCTTTGCCTGTTACAGGACAGATAGATGATAGTAGTAAAGAAACTTCTGAAGAAAATAGTCCACAATCAGATAGTTCAACTTCCAATTCAAATTCTCTATCTGGTAGCACATATAGCACCTCGACAGTAGAAAGAAGAAAGGATTCTAAATGGAACAAAGGTAGTTTTCTAAAATCCATAAAAAATACTTCTATTTCAATTGAATTTAATATTTATGTAAATATTGTGCAATATACAGGTTGTTATGTAATTAAGTAATTGAACCCTTTGAAAATGGAAATATTTTCTTCTATAGATTTTCACCAGATATCCGCCCTAGTGACGTGCAGTGTGTTAAAGTTTATACAAAAATTTAATCATAAACAGTTTTTGATATTCTCGAATGAAACTTGAGTACTCTTTTGAAAATAGTTTAATTTGCCACAGTGGCGTACAAGATGGATATCAGAGAGCTCCCTTCTGTATTTTGTGATCCTTGGAAAAAATACCTAAGGAAAAATAAACTACTGATGTTAATATTTATTCGAAATTATTAAAACAGTTCTAATTTTCTGTAATTTTTTTATAAAGAATTAATTTTCATATAGTAACAATTTCATTCTTCTCTTAAATGGACATTTTTTGCTCAAAGTTAACCTACGAATTCAAAAATCTTGCAATTTTGCTGTTTTCTTGCTTGAAAATTAGGTGGGAAAAAATTCAGCTGTTAGAGTGAGATTATGGCGCTACAGAAGCCGTCTTACGATTTTTAAACTGATAGGTATCCATAGGGAAATTCCGGTTTCATACTTTTACACCTGGTAAATGTCAACTAAGGAGCTAGCAACTTCATAAAAAAAAATCGGATTCTTTAACAGCGGTTCATTTAAATTACAATTTACCAGTACTTTTCAAGCATAGCTTATAATTACAGAATAACGTTTGTAAGTAATGAATTCATTATTAATAATAAATAAAATTCATACAGGAAATCAAATGAAATCCCAATTACCAATGAACCTGATGAGTACTACGAATCAGTACAAAGTATCACAGGGTGCAGTGAAACAACAGTTACCTCTTAAATTAGCTTCTCGACTCAGTGCCGGAAGTATTAACACTGGTACAGGAAACAGTACGGTGGGAGTTCAACAAGTCTTGCCATTGAAACTTAGTCAACATGAGGAAAAAGAGCGGAGAACTAGCACCTCTGGTTACCAGAGGCTTGGCTCTGATAGTTTTAGCCCTACTTCTGGTGAAACGGTATGTTCCATTTGTCATATTTACGTAAAAATATGAAATATTATTATATTTAATAGAAAAAAATATTTGAGCACTTACATCAAGAGCTCTAGGATGCTTATACATTAATAGTTTAATGAATAGAATTAATTTTAAGATTATTAAAGTATTATTACAATATTGGACAATTTATGTGTTAAAAGGAAATTTTTCGACAATTTTATTTAAATATAAAACTTTCTTTATTGATAATGACTACTTACTGACTGAAGCATTTTTGCTTTCTAAGCTGATGATGTTTCTGACAATGTTAAGGCCACTACCATTATAATAATTTTTAAAAACAATGTCTAAGCATTTACATATAAACAGAGTTATTTCCTTACAGCCCGACTGTATATAACAGTGAGATGTAGAGATTGAGTTCATCTCCTTCAATTACTGTTTTGCTGTCTGTTGTATTAGATGTTCCATTTTAACTTCATTCAAGGTGTATATTTACACCTTTAAAAATTATTATGCAATAATTTAGAATACATAATTGATTTCATCCATCAATCGAAGCACCAGTATTACCAGTGCTTGATAACACAATGAGGTATATTTTTCAGGATAAAATGTGAATATAACAACCACATCTTGTTAATTATGGGAAATTGGTTTGGTTTCAGAGTTTTGAAACCCAAACGTAGAATTTTAAACGATGAAGCAATTAATTGTTGTAAAATTCATCCATTATTATGTACCGACGGAAAAAATCCTTCATATCATCCGTAAACGGCTTCAAACAGTGCTCTGAATCATCAATTCATTGTTGTTTTTGTTGTTCTGTGAGCAAACGGGAAACCCACTGGGAAAAAACTTTTTTCGTACCTAAATTTTTGTGCACAATTTTGAGCTCAGTATCTTTTGATATTTTAGAATGGCAGCTATCTCTTGCAACTTCACTTTACGATCAAACATAACCATTTTCAGAATTTTATGCATGTTTTTCTGCGTAGCTACCTCAATTGGACTACCTTGTTGCTTCTTGTCTTTGGTGGTTAATTGAGTTTAAAATTCGCTAACCATCTGCAAATGGTTGTTTTTGCTGGACACTTTTCCCGATAACACTTTTCAAGCCATTGCTGAGCTTGAACAGAACAGCTTTCATCCAAACTAATGTAATTTTTAAATTTTGAAAATGGTTTTAACAAACTAGATTATTGATGAGGAATCTTAACTGTAGAAGTAGAATAATAACGCGCATAACATGCGCGTTATTATTACACATACTTCGTCAGGTGAGTACCATACTCACCTGACGAAGTTATGTTGTCATGACGAAACAATTGCTGTGAAATTAAATCAATTAGCGGAAATTAAGTTGTTTTACTTTAATCATGTATACTTGTAGATGATTTTTTTTATGAAATATGATTTGTTATCATTTTGCTTTCTCTACAAATGCAGACTCCGACGTTACCACATGCCCATAGTAGAACTGGATCTAGTCCCGCTCTAATACAACAGTGTACATCTCCTACGGGTCCAGTTTCTCAGCCACAAAGTCCGAGCAATAAAACAACTCGCACCAACACATATCCCAAGTTTCCAGATAAATTTAGAGTCAGAAGTAGCCAACAGCAGCAACAGCAGCAGCAACAACAGCAACAAACGACAGAAGAGGAAGTGATATATTTCTGACGAAAGAGAAGCAAAAAGCTTCTCCATCCTATACAACGCCTTTCAATACGTGTTAAAATGTGAGAAATTCAAGTAAGTGCAATAAAAGAATTCATAAAATTTCTTTAAATTAAAGCAAAAGAATACCATGTTTAGTTTTGAGAAGAGCGTTTTCACTGATGGTTGTTTTTAGGAGAACTGATTTAAAAAATTATTATTATACTTGGACAGAGTAGTAATTCTTGAAAAGTATCGACATCTCAACTTCTATATTTTATATTTTTGTGGGAGAATCTTTATTGTAAAGGTACCAAGGTACCATTTATGCAGTTTATTCATAATTTTCAAAATACTTATGGTTTATTCAAATTATGGTGAAAATGGACAATAGAAAAAAAGGTTAATATTATTTTTAACTGTATTTTTTCAAAATTACATTGCTAAAAGAAAAACGGTAAACATCAATAAAAGACTAAAGAAAACGTCTAGTGAATTAGAAATTTACATGCATGTAAAGATTGTATCAGTACCAAATTAGAGCATTTTTGTAATTGTTTATGTTCATTATGCAATTTTCATTTAATTTTTTTTTGTAATTGATTACTCAGTCCAATATATGAATAAAAGTGTCGTTTCCATCAAAATTTTAGAAGTTGAGAAGTCACTTATAATTATTATCGACTTTATTTAATGTTCTGAGAGTTGTTAGTTTCTCATGCTGTGTAGTACACTTTAAAATAATTGTAAAGAAACACGTTTTTAAAGTTTTCATTGTATCTACTTAACTTGTTCTCTATGAGTATCTCTGTTTTATTTATTGTTTATTTATTTATGTCATGAAATTTGTATATATGGTGAACTATTTTAATGAAACTATCATCAAATCTGTAAGAAATGAATTTTGCCTTAAAAATGTTCGTATGTTGGCTTTGTGTTAGATTTTTAAGTAGAACAGGACTTTCAAGATATATTTGTTAAAAATTTTTAAATCCAATTGACTGTTCCTTGTTATATATTTAAAACTTTATCAAGGTTTGTAATACAAAAAAGGAATTTTGGAAGGTTGTGCCAATATATTATATTAAAACTTATAGTGAAGACCTTATCATCTTCAAGGTTTTGGTTGGACATTCTCAGTTTTGATTTTCATGTTCAAGTTTTTTGTCATTTTTTTAATCCCAAAATTAATATCTTTTTATTGGATATTTTGTATCACATATGGAGTTCCAAAAAGGGTGAAAGCTTTTTGATAATGAAATAAACAAAAAAAGTAACCACTAAAGAAAACCATGTTTTATCATAACCTTCATGCAAGGAAATTTCCTGAAAATGTATTAATAATGTCATGATCTTCATTACGCTTCATATATTCTTCGAGTCCCAAGTTAAGATGTAGCATCAAAATTGACAAGTCTTCAGATGTCAGTGCTATTTTTATTTAGTATTTTTATTCAACTGGTTTATTGACTTACATCTTAACTTTGAAGTATTTCCATAAAATAATCCAAAGTACTCAGAACTATATGGAGGAGAATTTAGCTCTTCATGAAATCAACATAAAGAAGAATAATTCAGTTGCCACCTCAACTAAAGAATTAGAATTTTGGCAAGTGGCACCATCTTGCTGGAAATAAGTTTTTTAATTGAATATGTGTAACAAAGATGAACAAAAAGATTTCTTATCAATCCTTGAGTTAGAATTTCGTCTGAACTTCTTGTGTTAAAGATAAGCTGAGGAAGGTTTACTATTTTGTCGTTAATTAGTCATCCAATTGGTTTGAATATTTTATTCATTTCTTGTTGTTTGGAACTTGAAAATAAGCACATACAAAGCAGCTGGCATCATTGTTTATTTAATAAATGCTAATATAAAAAGCGCATGGACTGCTTCGTTTTAAGAACTAATAGCAATTACTCTGGGTTACCTTGTATGAATTATCTGCCTGTTTTCATATATGTTGGTAAAAAACACAGCTCAATATTTTTTGCTCAAATTTGTATTTCAAAAAAATAGTATTAAATTTTTTAATTTAATCCCATCATATAAGTGGAAATTGAACATTCTGTTTGAGTTACAGAGTATTATTTTCCTACAGCTATTAGGAAAAACATTGTTCATCATGATTTTTTTTCATTGCCATATTTCTTTGGTTTGGAATAGAAAACATAGAATGTACTTTAATATTCAATTAGTTCAGTAGATTTTGGCTTTAGAAAAAAAAATTTATTGTTTCTTTTTGACCCCTACTTTTCCAGCTTGATTTCTGAGCCCAAGACAATAAATTTAAACTTGAACTTGGAAATAATTCTGCAAGATTTAGAATTTGTTCAATCAAAGAGAAATTATTTTTCTGAGCAAATTTTTTTTGTTTGTATGAATTCGACTGTAATACATTTCCTCAAATGTGTATACTTCTTAATAACTGTATTCATAGTTATTTCCAAAGGTGTTCAAATCTTCTGATATACTTCTTATATGAACTTTATTTTCGTGACATTTACAAATAACCGACTATTCTTTCAGTTACATGGGTAACTACAGTTTCGAATTGACTATTAAAAGGTAGTGTTTGAATAAGAATCCTCATTTTCTAAAAAAGATATATGTTATGGTCTTCCTCATCTTCAGTATTGATGTTATATGATAACTTACTCAAATCTTGTGACAATACATTATTCTAAGATATTTTTAACTTTCAGTTTTAGGGACTATGTACACATTTCACAGTTTTTATCACTTGTACCTATATTGAAGTGAAATAAATTTGTATAGAAATAGACTGAAATCAAAATAATATAGATATCTATCCAAAGCATTTTTCTTTGAAAAATCCACATGTTAAAAGACAGCATTATTAAAGTTGCTCAACCTTGACAGGTAACTTCATAACTTCTTGTGTGAAAGGGGATGACGCATTACTGGGGGTGCCGCTATTCCATCATTCTCATAGAGGAGGTATTAAAAGAGATTCAACTGTTCACATTTTGGTGTGTTGCAACATTATATCGCTGGTTACTCAACCGTCCGATTGTAATATGCTATATGTCGACTGTGTTATCAGATGATTCATTTGGGAATATGATTCCTTTTAGAACTATTATTACCATTCAGGTCTCACAAAATCACTAATAGTTTATTTAGAAGTTTTTCACAGTTATAGCTTTATATTATATCAATATTTCATCAATTTAGATTCTGTAAAATGACCAATAAAATATAATGAACATTTTTCTTTTATGATAATACAATGCACAAGAAATTTCTTGTAAACAGGCAGCAATCACTTGACTTTTGTTTCCATCATCAGGATGTGTTACATACTACGTTACCAAGGCAGGTTTTTTTTCTTGAAATATTAGTATGTGAATTCACTAGATCAAATATTTGAGGCTGTTTTTAGTGAATTTAATTATAATTTGTGGACAACATGAAATGTGTATAAAAATCAGAATTCCATTTATGATTTATCATATCATAGGTAAGTATACATCACATTCCTGTAAGTAGGTGTGTCCAAAATGAATGTTGATAAATAGAGCAGCTTTTCCAGTTAGAAACAAACGTCTTCAGATGGAATTTTGGAACTTGCGTCGAGTTGAATTTGTAGATAATCTGGTGTTATAGTTTACATATAGCAATTTGAAGTGATTTTCTTCACACCATGTTAAAAAATTTAGTTTTATCGTGCCTGAAATTTGGTAATTTAGCACCTTGGGACGGCCGTGTGCAGTATAAGATCATCAGAGCTGTGAATAACTAAGTGATAACTATACTGAGTTGAAAAACTTGTTTGTACTGTATCTTTTTGTGGTGTACTATTTTTACTGTTACTTATAGCGATATTAATCTATATATGCATTGTAGGAACATCTTTGCTATTTATTTCAAATCTGAATTAAATAACTACGGTGCACTGTAAAATCTTCAGCGAATTTTTCACGTCTAATATTAGGGAGTAGTTTTTTTACGTTAGCCTGTCTGGGTCCACTGTTGATGTTCCAATGTTACGTGTTATTTTGAATGAGTTCATTGTAAGTTAAGTTTCTCATTCCTATTACTTATATACACAACAATATACAAAATCAGTTATGTTAAAAAATCGGCTGAATCGTTACAGAGTTATTATCATTTGAAATTTTATTTTTCAAATATTTTTGAAAATATTTGAAAAATAAAATTATACATATCGGATCAAACGGCATGAAGGCTCATTCATGCATTATTTCCTGAAGATAAATTAAGAGAATGATTTGAATTTTTTCTTATCTGACTTCAGCAAAATGTATATGCAGTTGTGTTCAAATATTCTTTTTCCACTTTTTCTTGTCAGTTCGTTACTATGAAGATACCATGTATTTTCCATTTTCATAAGACCTTTTCTTCAGGGGAATAGATCTAAAATTACAAAAAATGACATTCACTTGATTTTCGGATGACAATACAAAATGCTGTGTTTTTATTCATCACATGGCTTCTCTAAGAAATAATTGATAAATCTGAAATTTTCCAGGAAGTGAACAAGCGAGCAAAATCTTCTGGCTTCACAATAGTGCATTTTTAGATTTTATTTTGTTAAAGTAGTTAAGTAATGAAATGTACCAGGCTGAAGAACTTCAGTGGATGATCATTGATGGTACTGAATTAAGAACAATTATTATTATTATTGTACCATACGAGGTAAATGATAATAACAAATTAGTTAAAAGCAAAGTGAAATGAGTATGAATGGTTCAGAAGCATTAATTTTTATATTCAGTAGGAAATAATTATTCTACTCTTCAGTTATCATTCTTTTATTTTATTTCTTACTTTTCTTATAAACTTCATGCTAGAAAATTTTTATAAAACAAAATTACTGAATAAAATTGTTTAATTAATGCTAATTATTTAATATTATCCTATTTTATCTATTTATTGAAAGTATTCATTTTCAGTTATCCACTAGTCATAAGATAAAATGTATAACTATAATAAAAAATTGTCTCTGTAGATAAATTTGCAGCAATTTATAAAAATAATGTTTCAAGCAAAATGATGAGCATCCTTCTTTGATAAGTCCAATAGCGCTTTGTATAAAGTTTCTGGTTCATCAAATCTGTCAACCCATGAACTAATCTGACCATCCACGTTGGTTTCATAGCTTTTCAATGAAACTTTACCATTCTCAATAAATGTATTACTCTGTACGAATATTTTTCTTGGCTGTTTTTTAGCCAAAACAATAGATCTCCATCCAAGCCATGGTTCTTTCACCTCAGAATAATGATTGAAGAGTTCTTCAGCTGCTTTAATGTTTCCTGTTGCTTTGTATGTTTGCAGTTGTAGTAAGAAATGGCCAATAGCATTTCTTCCTGCACCTTTTAATTGTGTTCTATCAAGGGTAACCAAGAGATCATCTTTTGCTGGTTGAGTAACCTTCACTACTCCAGCTTGAATAAGAACTTGAGCTAATACGAAACGTGCCTAAAAATAAAATAATTCTCATAAGAAAGGATAAAGAAGGACTGTATTTTTCTTCAAATTTCATACTAGTTGAATGGAAATTCAAACAAAGAATACTTCATGAGCGATTATTAATGGGAATTCTAAATGTGTGTATTCAGTGTCCAGAAAGACCAAGTATTATTTCTTTTTGAAGTTACAGAGTGAGGCGTTGGCTGACAGATTAGGAGGCTTGCAACACTCACCAGCTAGGTTAATAGAAATTTAGTAGTTATAGAGCCATTTACAGCATTCATTTTATGTCATATATGTGTATATCATAGTATCATGTTGAATACAGACGTGTCCACATCGGCTCCTGTGATAACAAATTATATCCTCACAAAAAGTGTGTTACCAGCAATCAGCCAACGACTCCGGGCATAAAAACCCGGATTGATCGAGCTATTGTTGAAAAACTTGCCAAATCATCTCAAGATCGGGAATATTCAATATATTTAATATTAATATATTATTGCAATATTTCCGCGTTTACGCGGAAACAAAAACACTGAAAATAATAACTTATCGCGAAGTGCAAGCAACATCTGGAGCCAGAAAAGATTCGCTAATGTTCTAAAGGGGTCCACACACAGGGAATACTTATGTCCTGTGACAAAAATGGATCTCCGACAACAAATGTAACTATCCACCAGAATCAACAAAGCTTCCTTGGCTTTCCATCACATGAACAAACCGAAGCCGCACACAACCTCACAAAGATCATGAACACAATAAACAATGCCTTCCCGCACCAGGATGAAGAAATGGAATTGACAACTAAACATACTTGGCAGAGCGTGAAAAAACGGAAAAGATCACCTACGGAAACCTTCAGCCCACCTGTAACACCTACAAAAAATAGATTTTCACCACTACAGACCTTGTCAACTACAGAGCAAAGAGAGAACACGAAAGAAAATGTTGAAAAAGACCCAAGACCACCCGTAATATACATATATGGTGTAACTGATTTTCAAGCAATGATCAACAGCTTTGTTGAAGTAATCGAGAAAAACTCTTTTTACGCTAAAGTAATGGCAAATGACAAAATTAAAATAAATGCACTCACAGTGGATGCTTACAGAAAATTGTCTAAATACCTAATCAAGGAAAATATAATCCACCACACTTATCAAATTAGAGAAGAACGAGCATATAGAGTAGTAATAAAAAATCTGCACCACTCAGTTCCCATCGATTATATAAAAGGTGAACTTTCAGACAAAGGTCATGTAGTTAGAAACATTTTGAACGTCCAGCATAGAGTGACTAAGCAACCCCTCCCTATGTTCTTCGTTGATCTCGAGCCACAATCCAACAACAAGAGTGTTTACGAGATTCAATACATTTACAATACTAAAGTTACCATAGAACCTCCCAGAAAAAAGAGAGGAATAGTACAATGCATGAGGTGTCAGGAATATGGCCATTCCAAGACCTACTGCCACAGACCCTACAATTGTGTTAAGTGCGGTCAACAACATGACTCAAGGACGTGCCAAAAGCCCAAAAATGTACCAGCAAAATGTGCTTTGTGCGAAGGCAATCACCCAGCCAGCTACAAGGGATGTCAAGTCTATAAAGACCTTGTGCTGAAAAGGCAACCGAAAACTTCAAGTCGTCCAACTAACACCAACATTTCTAATCCTCCAGTGGATTCAGCAACTGAAAATCGGCCACAACAACCAAACCACCCATCATCTAGAACCTACGCAGAAGCAATAAGAAACACAAACCAAGAACAAGTATCATCCCAACTAAGCCAGCAATTAACAACATTCCTAGAAGAATTTAAAAACATGTTTTCGCAATTGCTACATCAAAACACCATGATCCTGAATCTACTCACCACTGTCATGAGGAAACTTTCCTAATGGCCAACAAGATTTTAAGGATTGGAACTTGGAATGCTAACGGTTTAACAAACCACAAAGAAGAAATTCGTACATTCTTAGACATGAACAAAATAGATGTACTTCTCATTTCGGAAACACATTTCACCAACAGAACAGTGTTTACAATTCCACAATACTCCATTTACCATACCATCCATCCTGATGGAACAGCTCATGGTGGATCTGCTGTTATCATTAAAAGTTCCATTTCTCACCACGAAGAAGAAAAATATCAAACAAATGCTATACAAGCAACTACTGTCAAAATCAACACCAGCAATGGACCTACATGCATAACATCTATATATTGTCCACCAAGACATGTAATTGCAACCGACACTTACAAAGAGTTTTTTGCCACTTTAGGGCACAGATTCATTGCTGGAGGCGACTGGAACGCGAAACATACCCAATGGGGCTCCAGATTGATCACAACCAAAGGTCGAAACCTGCTACACGCCCTGACTGAGAAAAACTATAAACACGTCTCGAATGGGGAGCCCACGTACTGGCCAACAGACCCAAGGAAAATCCCTGACCTTCTGGACTTCTTTATAGTGAATGGTATTGCCACACAGAACTGCCTGCTAGAGTCCAGTTACGACCTGACATCGGATCACTCTCCTGTTATAATGAGCTTGACAAATACACCTGTAAAAACAGAGACTGCTCCAAAATTATCCACAGTACATACCAGGTGGGAGGACTTCAAGGACTATATAAACAGAAATTTGACCAACTTCAGCATGAAAGAAACATCAGAAATTGACGAAGCTGTTCAACACTTCACAGAAACCATCCAACAAGCAGCTTGGCATGCAACTCCTTTAATCGAGAGAGAAATCCCCTATATTAAGAGTACTCCCCTGTACATACGGCAAATCATTGCTGAAAAAAGGAGAGCCCGAGGTAAATGGCAGCGAACACGTAACCTGATTGATCTCCGTCATTACAGAAGACTGTCACGAAACTTATCAAGAACCTTGAAAGAAGAACAAAATACCTCCTTCGAACGTTACACCGAAGAACTGACATCTGAAGACCACAGTATCTGGAGAGCTACCAGAAAATTCAAGAGGCCAACACCATCTATTGCTCCAATTAGAATACCTAACGGCTGGACTCGATCGAACGAGGAAAAAGCAGAGGCATTCGCATCGCATCTATCAAGGGTATTTACAGAGCCTGAGCCAACACCAGGATTTGAAAACGATGTTGAGACATACTTGGATTCACCATGTCAGTTGTCACCACCTATAAAACCAGTCACTCCTAAAGAAGCCAAAAGCGAAATCCGAAAACTCAAAAACAAGAAATCTCCTGGTCCGGATTTGATCACTGCAGAGATTCTCAAGAGACTTCCAAGAAAAGCAATTGTGTTCTTGACAACAATTTACAACCGCATGCTGAATTTATGCTACTATCCTGTATTATGGAAACACGCACATGTGATAATGATCCATAAAATCGGTAAAACACCAAATGACCCATCATCATACAGGCCCATAAGTCTTCTTCCAATCCCAGGAAAAATTTTCGAGAGAATCCTTCTAAGAAGAATCCAAGACGATCACGAAACATCAGAAATACTTCCCGATTATCAATTTGGTTTTCGCCAAAGGATGTCAACATCACATCAAACGCACAGAATAGTCAACATCATCGCACATTCTCTCGAAAAAAAACAATTCTGTAATGGCGTGTTCCTGGACATCTCCCAGGCATTCGACAAAGTCTGGCACAAAGGTCTGCTATATAAAATAAAGGAAAACCTTAACAATAACTACTTTCTGCTTTTCAAATCCTATCTTTCTGACAGAAATATATCAGTTAAGTACAACAACACATTCTCAAGATACCTTTCCATTAAATCTGGTGTACCACAAGGAAGTGTACTGGGACCATTCCTATATTTGCTCTATACTGCTGATTTGCCTGAAACATCTAAAACCACTATTGCTGCATTTGCTGACGACGTCGCAATACTGTCTTCCGATGACGATGCCTCGGTCTCATCCAGAAATATTCAGGAACACCTGAACCAATTGAACCACTGGTATAAGAAGTGGAGGATGACTCTTAACCAGACCAAATCCTCACAAATAGTCTTCACTACACGTACCAACACCTGTCCCAAACTAACTCTGAATGGAATGACTCTGCCCACAAAGACAAGCATTAAGTACCTTGGCATTCATCTGGACCAACGACTAACATGGCGTAATCACATAGAAGCCAAAAGAAGGCAATTGGACTTGAAACTTCGACAAATGCATTGGCTAATAGGAGGAAAATCAAAACTTACGATGCAAAACAAACTGCTCGTATACAAAACAATACTTAAACCTGTCTGGACCTATGGCATTCAATTGTGGGGCTGCGCAAAACCATCAAGAATAAAAACGATCCAAAGGTTTCAGTCAAAAACGTTACGGCAAATAGCCAAAGCACCCTGGTACGTCACAAACCAGAGACTCCATGAAGACCTACAAATTCCGTATATAACAGATGTTATAAAATCCTCCTCTGCTGAATACCGACAGCGACTACAAGGGAACTCAAACAATCTTATACATAACCTGTACCAGGAAGGTCCAAACATACGAAGATTAAAGAAGACCTGGCCGGAAGATCTTACTGAAATAGTAAACGAGTAGAAGAGTCACTGGACTCTTTCCTCCCATGTCTCTTTCTTTTGTTTTTCTTTTCAATACATTCCATCAAAATTACTAAATACTTGTTCAAGTAGATTGTACATTAAGCAAACGCCTTAAAAAAAAAAAAAAAATTTTATGTCTGAACAAAATATTCTATTGTAGCTCCACAGTTTTGAGTTCATAACTCCACCACACTAGAATATCACTCAGAAATAGATCAAAATATCAACCATTAGAATTCTGAATACTGATCATCTGTACGACGTTAGAATTGAAAATACATTCGATTTTGATAATCAACAAGTAAAAATGCATTTGATACATGTGATATTTAGGGCAAATTGCATCACATTATAACTTGAAGCAAATAAAATTCAAGTAGTGCGGAAATTAAAGAATACTGGCTGGTAAGCAATATACATGATTTTTTATAGGTGATTTTATGTATTTCACCTCCTATTATAGAAACAAACATCTTTAAGAATATACAGACGGACAAAAAAAGTGAACACCGCAAATACTGATCCAATTTCAATAATTTTTTGTATATATGTTCAGTGCCACTTATTCAGTAAATTCTTAAAATTTGTACTTCGTTAGATAACTTATTGTAAAAATTGGTTCAATAAGGTGTTGACCACCACCCATGATTCCTTATGCACTCATTAATATACATCTAAGTACAGTTCTGATGAGATGGTTGATGTCTTCTTGAGTTATCTCATTCCAAGTTGTCTTAACTCCATGAGAAAGGCCTGTTAAATTTTATGAAGGGTGCTGCAAAGTCAACATTCCACAACCAATCATGTCGAAGACATGTTCGATTGGAGATAGAACATTGGGAGCCAAAGCAAACAGTTGATGTGATGTCGATCTACGAACCCTATTGTTTTACTGGCAACATGCACTCTGACATAATCACATAGCATGGTGTGAAAGTATAGAATCACCTGTGGTTCGATTACTTAAAAATCACTTCCTGAATGTAGCGGCAAGCTGTCATACTATTATCTTACGTAATAAAACTCCATACCATAATGCCCACAGAGTGGTAAATCTGATGTTCTATATTAAATTATGGATCACTTCTTTCATATATTGCCTTCTTACCCTTGCACGATCATCATGCATAACCAGACAAAAGCGGGACTTGTCACTAAAGATCACCTGATTCCACTGAATTATCTCCCTACATTAGAGCAGATGAGAGAAACTCTCAGTGAGAAAAAATGAGAGAAAACACCAATATTTTGTATTTGGAGATATACCATACACATACCAAACATCCCATTCTCTTCAAATCATTGATTTGCAATGACCTGGATATTAAATCAATCTTTAAAAGCCATAAGTCTCAATCGGTGATCTTGGTGCTGGTGGTTTCTCTGGGACATCCAGAGCCCGTAAGTCTGCATCCTCAGTTTTCTAGTCTCCACGCAAGTTCAAACTGCAATGTAATGATTAAATCTGGTTCTTAACATCTAATATTGACAAACTGGCTTCATGCTGTAAATAGAACTGTATAAAGGACATCAGATGTTCAAACTGATAGAAGGGAGTATAAAGATAAAATGCTAGGCGAAAAATCAATTATAACCTTAGGCAATAGACATTAAAAGGCCTACATATATAAGGGCGTTTACCTTTTTTTGTGATTCAGTATATGTTATATGCCGTAAATAGATGGTTTTATAGGTGAACTCATATAAATAAACTATTTCACAGAAAAACTCCTATATAAAATTCTTTAAATAATATGAAAAATTAATTCAAAATTTTTGTCCTACTATAATTCAGATTTACCTTAATGGACATTTGAATTATGGATAATAGCATGGATAAAAACTAACTTACATTTGTTATAGTCCCATATGAGCATTTTCTGAACTTTTTAATGGGGATCTGGCATAATCCCCTTAAAAAAAACTTTTGCAATATAAAGGATGGGGCAGAGCAACCTTATTATTTTGAAATTCAATAAAAATAAAAGTAATGTAGATGTACATATAGTTCCTTGAGCAATATCAAGTACATCAGGTAAATTATATTCATGCAATTTAAATTATAATAATAGGCAGGTGGCGTCCGTTATTGTCAAAACACTTCTGAAGTTTCGTTCAACTCTTTCCAGCATATTGACGAGTATGTTTTGCTATAGCTTGACAAATGTTGTTGTTACGGCGATCTAGAGTCCTAAGACAATTGTACACAATTCATTACATCCATCTCGTTGAGTGTTGGCAGAAAGAACTCCTCAATAAGGTGGACATAGCGGTCAGAAGTCTCTGAAACAGCCTGTTTGGTTTCTTCAAAAAACTAGGCACTGATTATTCCAACTTGCGATATTGCACATCAAACAGTCTGATGAAGTTGTCTTATCACTGAAGAAAATAAGAACGTCGTCAGGCATTACAAGAAGCGCTTCCTTCACGTGCATATTCTCAAGCATCAAAATCACGTAGATTAAATTCCTGCACTAAAGCTTATTCGTACTGATGACATTTCAATTCTTTATGAAGGGTCTGCCTCATAGAATAAGCAGAGAACCCAATAACAACACCATGTATTTGAGTAGAGTCTAGGGGATCTTACTTTACCAAGTCGATGTTCTTACTATTTGTGGAAGTCCAGGTTACTTTTTTTCACATTACCTGAAGTTGTTTACCCATGAAACAATCGACTGCCGACCAGAAACACAGCTACGCGGAGTAATATTGAAATGGACACGGAATGCACGTTATTTGACGATGATTGAGCGACTGTTACTAAAATACGCCTTGACAGAGAACGCGCGTTGCATCTTCGTCCACTCAATGATAACTGAATGAAGCAGGATACAGCTTCATGATCTACTCTTTGGATTGTGCCTATCCCCACCCTTCTCTGAGCAGCCGTCGCTCCAAGGCGCTAAATTCAAATAAACAAGTTGCTTTGACCCGTCCTGTATAATAGGACTTTCTCAAAATTATGCAGTGTTTTTCAATTAATTGGGATAAAAGCATTCTATACAAAAAAAAAACAATGGATTTAAACATTTCCCTGCATGTTTTATCATAACTTGAATAATGGATTTATAGAAATAAATCATCAAATGTGTGATTACAACAATAATTTAAGGCCTTGGTTAGAGGAATTCAAAACAACTAAGACAGCTAGTATGTTTTTGATTATCATATCCTTGATTTTGTGTCAAATGGTTAATTTCGATGAGTTCCATCTTGAGTTAACGGAAAAAGACTGACTTTAAAAAGTTAAATAAATAAAATCCAGAAAAAGTTTGAATATTACCTGTGAGTGAGCTTGCAACCAACCTCTTCCTGGAGCCCACATCTCCAAACCTCTTCCAGCTCCAGCCCATACTAAAGACAGCCAGTTTACGTATACAATATCATCAGCTTCTGCACCCTCATGCCCAAATATCTTCAAAACAGAGGGTTCCAAACTCAAATATAACCCTACTGCCTCGGCTCTGCATTCTTCATATGCTGAACTAAGGGAACCAAACTTCGAATCGTAAGTATCACTGGATTCATAGTAAGAAGAAACAACAGCACCTGTGAGTGGATCAATAAGGTCAGTTGGAAAATTGAAGGTACCGTCACGTTCCTTCTTTAAGAGTTTTCCAGATCCATGACCCAATAGTTCGTGTAATCCAACCTGTTACATTTAAATATGTTAATCTAATTTTACATCAAATTATTCTCATTTCAGTCAAGATTGTATTTATATAACAGTAAACACTGATTTGTGTTTATTTTTATATAAATTACAGTTAATAGTGTTATGTAAAGTAACATTCTTAATATTTTTCTGCTGAGTGAATAAGCATCAAATGTTACTAATACTTTTTCTTTGAAAATCAGAATTACGATTAGTATTAATTTAATTCATTATTCATATTCATCAAATAATAATTTATTTTTGTTTCATTGTGTTCAGAAAAATTTAAGTAATTAAACAATTTGTAGAAATTACTATGTTTTACTACTAATAAATTGATATTTTACACATTTAATTGTGATTTGAGTTTCAGGAATTAACTATCCCATCTTCAAACAACTGAAGACTCAACAAGCAGAACAGGGTATTTATGAATATACAGAGGTAGAAGAGGTAATAAAAAAAGGTTTAAAATGAGAGGACACTTAACAACTATTAGAACGTCGGCACATCAAAGAAGATTGGTAAACAGATGTTACTTATATAACTTATTTACATATCTCAAAAATTTTGGATTTACATAGATCCGTACAGTCATTCATTATTTTTATTGTGAATCTGTTGAAATTTTCAAATTAGTTCACGATAAAAATAATGCATTACTGTAGGGATCTATGTAAATCCAAAATTTATGAGATATTTAAATAAGTAACATCTGTTTACCAATCTTCTTTGATGTGCCTACGTTCTAATAGTTGTTAAGTGTCCTCTCATTTTAAACCTTTTTTAACCTGTTTTTATTACCTCTTATACCTCTGTATATTCATAAATACCCTGTTCTGCTTGTTGAGTCTTCAATTGTCTGAAGATGGGATAGTTAATTCCCGAAACACGAGTCACAATTAAATGTGTAAAATATCAATTTATTGGTAGTAAAACATAGTAATTTCTACAACTTGTTTTAATTATGATCAACTACCAAATAGTAACGGTTGAAACAGTTCAGTATCTGAAAATTTAAGTAGCTGTCCCGTAAGGTCTTATGCATTAATTTTGATTTAACCTCAGCTTTGCAGTTGACAGGATTATAAATAAAAGTGATATGACTGCCATTAGAAAGGATGTCAAATGAAACTTTAGTGACCTATATTTATCAATGTATGTTGTCTATTTCAGCTAAAACTTTTGCAGGTATAAGGGTATATTTTATCACATAACAGTCATTATTCATGCTATAGTGCTAAAAAAGTATCTAGAATCGGTTCATGCAACACAAAATATGTATTATTAATTCAAATTTATTGTATTGCCTTCAAAATAGACTTCTTTGCAAATAATACACGCAAATAAGTAATCCAATCCATAAAACATTTTTTTGAAGCATTTTCAGAAATAAATCTCAATTCCATTAACTGAAAACGGGCGCCTAGAAGTGGTATTTTGAGTTTTTAAAACAGAAAAGAGTCAGTGGACACATATCACGGTAATATGGTGGTTGTTCAATGAGAGTTGTCAAGTTTTTGGTCAGAAAATCCTTCACAATGATAGTTGTGTGAGATGCTGCATTATCATGGTGTTTTCTTCTCACAAATCTGGCCTTTTTTGAATATTCTTTATTCACTTTCTCACCTTCTGGCAAGAATGTGAGACAGACCTCGCGTATAAGATGACTTATACGCGAGGTGATTCAGTGTAGCCTCATTTTCTGCACAAGAAATTCTATTTACAATGCAAAAATTGAGTTAGGTTCTTTATTCCTTATTTTATCCATTGTAAAAATCGAAAAACACACTTGAGATGTACTGACAAAATGGAGCACTAAAACAAACTAAAATACAGGTAACAGTCAAACTCTACCTGAATATAGAGTTGTACCAACATAGTGATAGAAAGAATTTTGGCACTTCAAGTGAGCTTTTCAAATTATTGGTTGCTTCCTTGATTGTATGTCTTTTCATCCAATTTTTTGTGTCTTCAAAACTATATGTATAGTTGATTCAGGTAAATCATAAATTGCATCAAATGTTGATCATAATTTTTTATAACTCACAGATATGAACACAAATACACCAATGATATTTTCATACCTGTAATTC
This sequence comes from Megalocaria dilatata, assembly GCA_034642435.1. NCBI lineage: Eukaryota > Metazoa > Arthropoda > Insecta > Coleoptera > Coccinellidae > Megalocaria > Megalocaria dilatata. The sequence continues at coordinate 47,989,250 of CM067856.1, forward strand.
AAAAGCAGGTATTCTGTATTTTTGAAGCAATTCTCCATCAGCTTCACTCAAGAATGGATTTACTGTAGCTTGATAACTGGCAGGAATTACATTTCCCAAGGAAACATTCTTGAATCCTTCAGTTTGTCGAATATCATCGTCTATTCATGAAAAAATATAAATCCAATTACAATATTTTTCTACACTAGAGACGATTTAATAATGAGGAGATCATTATTGTATATTTAAAATTTTGTCGATTTTTTTGAGATGCACATGCTTAAAAAGTGAGGTTTTTCTTTTTAAATTAGTGAATAGCATTATCCAATGAAAAATCATAATTTGGCAAGAAACTTACAATTCGGAATATTTATTCCTGCTGGAATTCCACTTCCAGCAAAGGTCAGAACATCCAAGGAAGTGAAATCAGGTTTTAAGAACTTGTCTTTTTCGAAATTTTTGTTCCATGGGAGTAAAGGCAAGAATTTTTCTGCTTCAGATACGAGAGTATTAAATTTTGTCGACATTTCTCTGTTAACGACAGCTACAAAGCCCTCAAATTCTCCTCTAACACCAGTAGGATCTCTAAAAAGAAATTACAAATTGGCATTGGAATTAGGATCTCTAAAAAGAAATTACAAATTGGCATTGGAATTACAGTATTTTATGCGCGTTCATATAATTATTGCATTGATGTCTGATTCAAACTGATAAATCAGACTTAGTTTGATACGTTCCATTTCCTGTTAGAAACATTCTGTATAAATTATATACCGTAGCTGTTTCTACGTCTCCTTGCTGTTCCCTCACAGCTTTGATGTTGTGACAGCATCAAAAGTACTGAGAGTTCACGTACCGCTATATTCCCCAAGAATAAAGACAAAACACAGTACAAAAAGTATCAGACCCTACCAAGAAGGAACAGCATATTAACACTCCTTTCTACCTGATATCTGGATCTTCGATTTCTGCATGAAAAACTTCCAGCAAAGAGGGCACTGAAGCAGTAGTCACAGGAGTAAGGCACTGTATACACTAGCGTTATTTGATTGATTCGGTCTTTACTTGGTGGAAACTCATTTTAATTAGAAAAATGTATATGGGACAGTAATTTATTTCCACAAAAATGTTTGTACTACTACAACAATTGTTTCACCACGATGTGGCTTCTTCAGGTATTACATTGTACTGTCTGAAGATACATTTTTTTAACTAGCGTTATTGTTTTTTATACTTTCCTGCTCATTTCCACAAAAGTTCACTGATTAATGCTAACCACAGTAGTGGTAGTACTAGCTAGAGTAAAGTTCACCTGAAACTGCATTCAAATACCATATAAAAAATTTGGTGTTGTAGGGGATTAAACCAAATTTCAATTTCTTGTTGTTAACTATAGATCTTTTTTAGTGGACTGTATTTATTTAAAGGGCGAAATTTGGACTAAACCTCCACACAATAAATAAGTATCAAATACCCGAGACTTGAGAGAAAATGCTGGGGATGGAAAATAAGTGAAACAAGTAATGAAAGATGTGAAGGAAAGGGACTCACCTGGTTTCACTGTCTTCTGGGTTTTACACCACATGGGCAGTGGTGATATTTGAGAATTCGCCAACTGAATTGTCTTCTTCTACTTAAAACTTACACTTAACTTAAACCTAAATACTAAAGTTTCTTGTACAGAACTTGAAAGTCTTTTGTGGATTTGCGATAAATATCGTGTGAATTTTCCGCGTAAGAAAGCGATGAGCCATTAAAAATTGTGTGTTCTTCTCGAGATGCGAAGACCAAGTTTGGTAAGAAGGTGGAGGGGTGAGGAAAAGAAGGAATCCGGAAGAGATGGAAATATTGCCGCAAATCCTTTCAAGTCCTTATCTCGAAATTCGAAATCAAACAGGTGTAAAACTTTGATATCTCTTGTACTCTGTTCTAATGATGATGAAATTGAAGTGATTTGACTAAAGGTAGAAATGATTTATAATTTACTTATTAATGAAACCATATTTCTATTTCTACATTATTTTTAAATAATGAAGAAATGAACACATGTATTTTAAGTCAACAACGATGCCATCTTTTATTTCAGAATATAGAAAAATTTTGCACTAGAGATAATAAATTTTTCCTTACCTATAAGTTTCAATAAAACCAATATAATTTTCTACAGCTGGTGATTTATCCTTAATCCAAAACCTGGATCCATTTTTATGTTCATCTAGAGATCCTGTACTGAAGGAAGCAACGTAGGATTCCAGCATCTTCTGCTGTGTTTCATTAGCTACATAAGGCAAGGCTTGTTCTAGATGTTCGGCGATTTTGGACATTAGTGGTGAATAATCTCCAGCTGTGAGTCGATATGTAATACTTCCTATTGTCTCTTTCTTCAATTCTTTGATTTCTTTTGATGCTAATCGAACTTCATAGTCTATCTAAATATATATGAAATTATTTTCATGGATACAGTCCATAAGAATATTGCAATGTTTATTACCTTTCCATCTTCAGTTATAGTTTTGAACAGTCTTGTGTTCCACAACTCCAAATGCTTACTTTTCAACCATTCGGTAACAGTATCATTGTCTTCTTTAGTGCAGTTTTTCGAAAGATAGGTGGTACATCCTTCAGGATAGCATCCTAAACATCTTTTACTTTTTTCTAAGTCATACACATTAGATTTTATTTGATTCCATATTGGTTCAAGCTCTGACCAAACTGGGCTCACTTTCAAAATATTTTCAAATTTGGTACAGTCAATCTTAGGAATTATTTTAGTGTCACCGAAGCCCTATAAAAATTAATTACAAAAGTTTTAATATATTAACTTGAATAGAAATACTTAAAAAAAGGGGTGAGGTAGGTTCAAAGGATTAATAAAAAAGCTTTTGAAAGCTTCAAGTAACTAGTGCAAGCTATATATTAGAAAAATAGCAAAACCACAAAATTTCGATTTTTTTTATATGAATGAAACTTCATTTTATTTTGAACATAGTCACTTAGCTTGTTGATCTACTGACTTTATTAGCCTTATCTTGTTCTCCATTTTCTGTGCATAAAATTTTTCTATTTCAGCAAATAGTGACCACAAACTGTAAGAGCAGGTGGAAATGCCAACAAAAATCTTTCAAGTTGCCAATTTCTGGTATTTCCATTACCGAAATCATACTTCACAGAAGTTGTGAAATCGTCAAATCAAAGTATAAAAACCAATTTCTTTGTTTCCCTCTGGCCGAAAGCCATGAATAAATAAATGCAAACATAATTGAAATTGTAATTGTATGTACATATGAAGTGCTTGGAGTTGAACACATATAACTTTGTAGACGCTAAATTGTGTGAAAGATTTATTATTTCCCACTTAATTTTTACAATTTCCAATGAAATTTAAATTTTGTTCTTGCATGTATTGGAAATTAAAAAAAAAGATTATTTAGAATTCTTAACACTTGTGAGCTAAATCGTCAATATAATGAATCAAGCGCAGAAGATTCATTGAAGGACATATTACTCTTCCCGTCAAAATTTGTGAATAAACACTAGATTTTCTAAAAAGCCGCCTTTGTTCAGTATTGACTGTGAAACATAAATTTCCTGTACAACAAATCTTTTTAAAATTGAATATTTTCATTTCAGAGCTTAAAACTGCCCTCTTAATTTCTGTGCAAACCATAGTTGGCGAGATATCAATAATCAAAAATCTTTTCTTAGGAATCGAATATCTTAGCGAAAAATTGAGAAAATTAAGTATAGAGAAACAAGCTAACTAACTTTTGCAGTTATTTAACATAAGGACAGTTTTTGTTTCGCGCTATTTTTTCTGACTACACGGTAACTGTTGTCGATGAATATTTTTTATCAGATCTCAAAATTAGGAATCTGAAGATTCAATACCCTTTTAAAAATGGTGTAGAAATTTTTAAAATTTTGTGCCTCTACAATTTTTCAAGTAAAATTGGTTAAAAAAATGACTTGACATAATGACTGGGGCTTCAAGCAACTTGTAAGGCAACCATTGTTTTTCATTATATACAATCGACTACTTCATTGAAAAATTAATTACGTAGTGTCATCAAACTACTTTCTACAATATTAAAAAAAAAACTGCAATCCATCTGGTAGGATTATCCTCATAAGAAAATAAAATTTCAATTGTATATATTTCTGGAGCAAGTGACCAATCCATTCAAAAACTTAAATTTCGAGCTTAAAATATGGCATGTATCACGAATAAGTTATTTTTACTTGCTCCGAATGGGATAATACATTTTATACAATAATACATCTGATTCTATTAGAGGCAAAAAAAACTTAGTGCATGGAAAAATTCAATTCAAATAAACAGCACTTCTCCTCAGTAGCGAAAAAATCTTTCGTCATTTTATACAAATACCTAAATAATGCGATTTTATAAACAAAAATCACATCAGACTTACTTGCGAATTTGTGGTAAATTTAATGTGGTCTGTTTTTGAGTGTGATAACTTTTGAAAGAAGAAACTTAAAGACAGGAACTATGAAAGTCTAGATGAAATTTATAGTGGAATCATTGGGGATGTAGATAGCAGGTTCAAACCCATAAGCTTAATCTTTCCACTCATGAATTTTTTATTGTTTCAATATCAACAAGTTAGTTAGGTGTTACAAATGAGTGCAATTCAACTATATTATTAATGTATGAGTGGTCTAATGCTCCCGACACTGTATCAGGTGTACTTTTAAAATTTTTAAATGCCTACGAATTGATAATCAGATAAACAAAATTAAACTTCATCAGGAATTTAGTATCGGTAGGTTTAATGTAATTGTTTTTTATTTTCTAGTCGAAGTTTTTAAAATACAGACATTTGGGAAAATTATGGCATAACAATACCAAAGTACCAAAAATTAAAAACTACTATTTACTTTCAGTCTCAAATTCAAAAATATATCAACATCTTCTGAACATCTTATTTAAAAATTTTTAGTGATTAAGTAATTATACTTAAAAAATGTGTGGGCTGAAAAATCGCCAGTATCTATTATTAACATCATGATTATATCCATACTAACAAGTCCTAACAGTGTTGTTAACATAAGACTTAAAAACAGGTCTTTGTTAGGAGATTATTTAGAATGTTTGATTGTGTTATTTCCTATCAGTAACCATAAATGTTGATAAAGAAAGCAAACCTCAAAATAACATGTTTATTATGTTATCTTATTTATTTTTGAGATACAAAAATTTATTAACAATAGACTGGTTAGATTTCCAGTGAAATATGCATTTTACCTGAGAAAAATTCTTTTGGAGCATGTATGCCTCTGTAGAAGCAGTAAAATTAAAAAAGAGGAGGTGAATAAACAAACCTCATTTCATATTAATTCGCCAGTTTCAAATTTCTAATAAATTGTAATAATTTTACGATTTAGCACAAAATTAAAAAAAGTATGTCTAACGTAAGGGATGTATTTAGAGATGTTCTTACAACCAATTAAGGGAAATTCATGAAACTTGGTAGTATAATCTCCAAGTATAGAACTTATGTTGGAAATAAGGATGAATTAAAAATAAAATGGTCAAAAAGCACTGAAGTGAAGTGAAGAGCTTTTGTACGTTTGTTCCTATCACCCAGGATCTTCATGAAATTTTGCATTAGCCTTGTTGTTATTTTACATCTAAATGCTAAATTTGAACTCGATCGTAGCAATGTTCCAATAGCACTCAACGCTGCTCTATTCTCAACAAATTTTTTTAAATCTTCTAATTATACGATCTTCACGAAATATTGCATGAACATGCGCGCCATTACTCTACTTCTGAAGAACAATTTGAGATCAATTGAATCTGTAGTTTCGAAAATATTGGGAAAATATGAAAAAGTATAAAATGTCAATGCGGAACCAGCAGATCGATTTTGCTCATTAACGAATTTAACTGAGATATTTAGCCACCAAACCTACTATGAAAGTTTCGTGTCTCTAGCTCTTTCCATTCAAAAGTTAGAGTGTTTACAAACGGACTGGCTGAATTACTTTAGACCTCAGATTCTTCATGAATGAGTCCAACCTAGTGATTTAAGACCATTTTCCGCTCAAAATTAAAATAATACAGACATTTGGGCAAAATGATATCACACTTTTCCTTAGAACAAGCCTGTGAAAAATGTTGTATAATCAACAGAACTAAAGAAATTAAAACCTTAGATGAACTAAATACAAGTTAAAACAACATTGTTCTTTTCTTTGAAGAAATCATCAGTCAACTCCTAAACTTAGAAATTTCAAAGTTTTTTTTATTAAAATTTCGATGAAACCTGAAAGGTACTTGATACAAGTTAAGACAACGTTGTTTTATTCTTCTAGAACATTCAGCCATGATTTAAAACAATTTTTGCTGTCAGAGCAAAAGTGTTATTTATATACCAGGAAGAAGGAACAGTCTTCAATATTTTTCATAAAAATTAAAAACTCACTTTGTAATTGCCAGCATTTGCAAAAACTCCAGAAGCATACACAAATAAGGCATTAACGTCATCCTCAGTTAGTCCTTTTTCAAGACATGCATTTTTTAAGTCTTTACAGCTCTGTTTCGAGAATAATTTATGTAGCAGTACAAAGATTGGCCCTGATTCCACACTGGTTTGAATCATAGTAACCAAACCTCCAACCCAAGATGCTTTGCTCATAAAGTGAGCATAGTTTTTTTCCTTGTCGGTCAAGCCATTGAAAGCGGATTCTACTTCTAATCCCACAATTGGTTGATCAGGCGGTAAAGTATAAAGGCTCTTGTCCAAAATATCACTCATTCTGTCAAAAACTTTTATTTTTTATTTCAATGAATATGTTTGAAAATGTTATCATGATTTAGTTGATCAAACTCACCTGATGAACGTAGAAAGTGTGTATTCTTACTTAGATATGATTTCCAATTTATCTGCAAAACTTAGAAACTTCTCTCTTGAGAATGTTTCTGTAATACAAATTCAAATTTATAAGAATTTGAATATATCCAACGATGACCACCCAACCAATACACAGCTGATGCTGACACAGCAACTGCTTTTGAGGTTGGGATGTTTGACATTCAATGTGACCACTTGTGGAAAATAAATTCAATTGGAATATGAACTGAAAATAATGTCCCTATAGTTGTGAAAAATCGTTTCTGGAAAGTAGATCATTTGCCTTCGCGGTTGATTTCTATTTTAACCTCGAAAATGACAAAAACAACAGTTAACGTTTCATTTTACCTTTAAAAACAAATGGTCGGCGAAATATAATTATTCTTTTCTGATTTCAAAACACCAATTAGTTTTCCTCAGAACTTACAGATATTTCAAGTATGCCAGAAGCAACGGAAAATTCATTCCTAGAAAGATCTACTTTAAAATATGAGAATCTATCCAAAAAGTTCATTACTTCAACTAGAAATTATGCAAAACAATATTGCAGTATATATTTAACCCGCCTTGAGCACATGAGAAGTATTCTAGTGGAAAAGGCTAAAGAAAAATGGGGAGAAGAATATCCTATCGTAAAATTACATAAACTAGCGGAAATAGACTGTGATAAATGTATAGTTATCGGAACATTATTCAAAAATCAAAAATTAAAACCATCTATTATTAAAGAATTATCAGAAGTTCATCAATTGGTCCCTCAACCAATACTCACTAATTTCACTGACGATTCCGATGTTTTGTTGATTGAAGATGAATTACAAAGATATCAGATATTAGGTAAGGAACATATTTGTTTTATTCGGTCTACATTTAGTTTGAAATTATATTTGTTTCAGGATGTTTGGAAGGAAAGAATCTAGTTACTGGTGTAACTTGTGCATTATTTGGCAGTGACATTGGAAAAGGAAAATTTGATGTTGAAGACTACATTTTTATAGATTTCCATAATCAAATAAAACGTCCAATTTTTGAAGAGGACCGTTATATATTGCTACTGAGCGGATTAGATTTGGTTAATTTGCAGAAGACTAATATCTTGTTACAAATTTTAACACATTGGCTGTCTGGCTTGATACAGTTAGATGAATCAATCAACTCTAAGGATATATGTAGAGTAATAATAGCTGGCAATAGTATAAGGATAGTACCTGAAAAAGCTAAGCCAACCATATCTATGACTTCTAGAATTCAAGAATCAGCTGATTCAATAGATGCTGTGAAAATCTTAGATGACTTTTTGCTTGGTTTATGCCAGGTTATTGATGTGGATATAATGCCTGGTGAAAATGATCCTTCAAATCATATACTACCACAGCAGCCTTTGCATCATTGCATGTTCCTGAAATCTTGCAAATATAAATCATTTAATCAAGTTCCAAATCCTTATAAGTGTTCTTTAAATGGGTTGGGAATACTGGGTACATCAGGACAGCCTATAAGGGATATTTTACGTTTTTCTGAACTCAAAGATCCTATAGATGCATTGGAGAGTTGCTTAAAATGGTCTCATTTAGCACCAACTGCTCCCGATACATTGGGATGTTTTCCATTCTATGAGGAGGATCCATTTATTCTTAATGATTGTCCTCACATATTTTTTGCTGGAAATCAGGAAAATTTTGGAACAAGAATAATTGAAGGTGAGTAATAGTATATGAATTCGAATCATTTTTTCAAAGTATTATCCTTTCAAAATTAAATTTTTTGATGCTTATCCATTTTATGTATTATGTTGAAATATTTTATCCCCAAAATCAGATTAAATTAACACCAGAAAAGGATATACACACATAACACTGTCAAGAAGTTTTGCAGTTTGTGAACTTTTTGTTTTGCACTATTCCGAGTCATTTTTGATATTGTAACAACTTTCTTGATAAGATTTTTGCTATAAGTTTTTTCATGGCTTCAATTCCGTTGGCCTGAATCTCCTGAAGCACATGTCTAGTTCTAAATTAGTTTCAAATTATTTAAACTGTAAAATTTTTCAGAATCAATTAATTTCAAGCATAACTTCTAATCATTCTTATTAATCAGAATTAGCAAATGGATTCGCCAACTTTTCTGTAATTTGTTGAGTTATCTGAAAGTGCTCTACTTTTTGTTTGAATAGTTGAAGTGTGACAACACTTCTTGAAAATATCCCCCATTTTTAGATTTTCATTTAAATTTTGTAAGTATTGTCCTGTTTCAAAATGTTCCAGCATAATACATAACTTTCAAAATTTCAGAAATATCATTATTATCAAGTATTCATTAATTTGTATTAATTTAGTAGTAATTAACAATTATAATATTACACACTTATCACATTTCAATGATTAAAGTAAAATAACTTAATTTTTGCTAATTTATTTAATTTCACAACAATTGTTTCGTCATGATAACATGACTTCATCAGGTGAGTATGGTACTAACTACATATTTGATATTGAGTTCTTTAAATATTCAAAATGTACAGAAAAGAAGGTAGTGGGAATTTACAGTAATTTGTTTTTTAATTATTACACAAAGTTTCAGAAAAGGTTAAGTAAGGGGGATTTATTGAGGTCCGTCTAGTCGTTTAGGGGAATCTGTTTTTTATTGTATACTACTCTGTCAAGAAAGTACCGGGAATTTTTGCTCCAATACATCTATGCCAACGGCACTTCCAATTATCGAAACATTTTTATAGGCGCTTTCCGGGATGGACTTTAGCTCTCGCGCCGAATTTTGTTTTATGGCTTCAATCGACTCAAAACGGGTGCCACGAAGGGGCAATTTTAGTTTTGGGAAGAGAAAAAAGTCGCAGAGAGCCAAATCCGACGAATACGGTGGTTGCTGAAGCACGTTTGTTGAGTTTTTGGCGAGGAAGTCAGTCACAATCGTAGCTCGGTGAGAAGGCGCGTTATCGTCATGCAAAATCCATGAGTTGTTCGCCCACAAATTTGGCCGCTTCTTACGGATACGCTCACGCAAACGTTCCATAACGCCTAGGTAATACTCCTTGTTTACCGTCTGACCCTCTGGAACGAATTCGTAGTGCACCACGCCACGGATATCGAAGAAAACAATGAGCATCACCTTCATTTTCGAGCGGCTTTGGCGTGGTTTTTTCGGTTTCGGCTCATTTTTTGCCACCCATTCCGATGATTGCTGGCTTGTTTGCATATCGTACTCATAGACCCAGGTCTCATCACCAGTTATAATGCGTTCCATGAATGTAGAATCGGAATTACAGCGATCCAGCATGTCTGAAGCAACCTGTTCGCGATGACGTTTTTGAAGAAAATTCAGGTCTTTCGGTACGAGTCGTGCGGCCACCTTTCTCATGCCCAAAATATCAATCAAAATCGTACGTGCGGACTCGTGGGATATCTTAAGATCATGTGCTATCTCTCTCAAGCTTGTACGACGGTTTTCCAGCACCCTTTCCTTAATTTTATCGACGTTATCTTCGATGGAAGCCGTCGATGGGCGACCACTTCACGATCGTCCTTGAAGGCTCTGTACCACTGATATGCACGAGTTTTCGATAGAGCATTATCACCAAAGGCCTTTTGCAACATTTTCAATGCATCGGCACACGAAAATTCATTTGCAACACAAAACTTTAATACTTTCTTGACAGAATGTATGTTAATTTCGAGGGCTTCTAGGTAGTTCAACCTGAGGTTCCTTTTTTTCTAGGTGTAAGGTTTTGTAGTTATTGCCAAAATCATGTCCTGTCACCAAAAGATGGTCAGCATATGTTGAATTTCCGTTTTTTTCAAGATATGCTTTCTCGTGTTCAAGTATCCTAGTGCCGAAATTAAATAAATTAGTGGAAATTAAGTTGTTTTATTTTAATCATCAAGATGTATTTCCGACAAGTAGTTTGATACAATCAAACATTATCACATTTCAGGTCCTAAGGGTCAGCAAGTGTGTTTAGTATCGATTCCAGAATTTGCTACAACATTTCAAGTTTGTTTATTGAATTTAAAGAATTTAGAATGTTTTCCTGTTTCATTAACTACTTGATTGTTTTATGTATGACGTTATGTATTTAATCCTCTCTATTTTTGCCATTTAATAGGATTTACTTGAAGTTAAATATGTTTCAAAATAAAAATGATATTGATGAAAAAATGTTTCATTCAATTTTCAATTCATAGTTCTTTAGAAAAGAATGACAAATTCAATTCCACCCTGAAGATTTTAAAATTGATGTTGTTTGATGAAGTATGTACAATTCAAAAACTGAATGAAAAATACTCCTGCTATACATCAGGTGCTTCTTAACTAAATTATATGGGAAACACATTATACTTGATAAAACTTGAATATTCTACTGGAATATTCCTACATCATTTTCAGTTCTATTGATAAGGGGCGAAAAATGAATTATGATAAAAGTCTGTAGTCGAGAATATGAATCGTAGAACATATGCCAATTTCTGTGAGTGAAAATGTAATAAAAAAGTAAATGAATCATCAAAAAATAATCAAATTCAGGATATGTATCAGTTTTGTCATTCTGAATGTAAAAATTTTCAAATGTAATACCACAAAAGAGAAAATTGTGCTAGCAAATAACATTTATTGTGAAATCTCTCTCCTCGAGGGACACCTATACTTGATCTGATTACCTAGTTTAGTATGCTTTGCGCTCTTTCTTTCTGCAACTTTCCAACTTTGTACCAAACAACACCTGAGTAGGCTGTGCATGCTATCAGAACTCTCTTGACTTTTTGTTTTGGTTTATTTTCCAGTGATAACTATTTATCACTGGAATCGTCATGATAGTCGATCAGAAAATTGAATGGAAAGAGAAAATTAAATATCTGTAATTCTAGATGAGAAACTGAGCTTCAACAAATAACTGGAAGCAAACATGATGAAAACAAAGCAATTATACAGGTGTTTATACCTGCTACTCAATAAAAGTAGCAAGCTTGCACTGTGGATATTATTGCCCTGGCTATTTCTGCCATATCTTCTTCAGCTTCATCAGGTAGATTTTTGAGAGCTTTTAATTGTTCTTCCCACTTTGATCAGTGTCTAGCTTATGATGCATATCGTCCATTTCCTGACAGGTATGTGTATTTATAGTTAACAGGGATGCTCCTGCTCTTAGGGGTGTGGGATAAGAGAAAATATTATTGATTAATACCTTTGAAGCTCTGAGGTAATGCGGGTGTTATGAGAGAGAGCTTCAATCTCTTAATTCGGAGGCGGCATTTCGTTTCGAACATGTGCACCTGAACTGAAATCTGTAACCGGTCGCGACCTCTATATGCTACGCCGGGAAGCTGCAGCAGAGCAGAGCAGAATTCTAGTCAAGGAGCCGGCACGCCACATAATCCCCTCCCAGTGGGCGTCGATAGGGTTACGGAATAGGGTGTTGAAATTTTGGCAGGAAACAGTCCGCCGTTAGGCTGGTCGCGGTGCCATCTGCAGCGGGGTATACTGCGGGACGAAAAAATGTTACCTCGGAAATAAGGATAGGGTAATTAGGACTCCCATCACGTCGGGGCATCAATGAAGCTCTGATAAGTAATACGAGGGAGTTTCTACCTCTTAATTCGGAGGCGGCGTTTTCCTCCGAACTTGCGCAACTGAACTCATCAGATAGGCGTTGTGCGCAAGTCTGCCTATGACGCCAGAGAACTTATTCCATGCCGGTTGCCGGAACGCTTGAGCTTTGCTATACTTGAAACCGGCAAGGACGGTGAGTTCGGCATTCGAAAAGTGGTAGCGTCTTCTATGGAATATGCCAGGAAGCTGAAGCAAAGCAGAGTTCTTTGGGAGGATCGGGGGATACGTCGCCACACCTTGATCGCCGGAGAAAATATGTATGGTAGGCTTGGTTTATCATTTCTAAGTGAGAAGTTTTAATGAGAGCATCTTCCTGTTTATCTTGAATTTGAATAAGTTATGAAGAGATTCGCATTCTCTAAGGATTATACGAAAGAATCCCTCAGAGATTATATTACTACGTCGCTATATTCACCCGCCTATGCCTATACAAACATGCTGTGGCACTGGAACTTGATGCATGCGCTCTGTGACAATAATAACAAAGAAGATGGCGTCTCATTTGGAATTTTAAGTTGACACTAGTAGGTTTTTCGAAATAAACCTCTTGAGCGACGCTAACTGTGCGTACTCGAGATAGCTTACATATAGTAGTTCCCCTAGGTAGCTCTTGGTAAGTGGACATCTCGTACATGTTTTAATTTATTCCATGTTTTACACTTTTGAATGTTCACCTTAGTTTTAATGTAAGATTCTCATATTTTTGCATGCTTTTTCCGTCTAATCCTTCACGATGCTTGTTAATTTTCATTTTTGTCTTACTGAACCGAAATGTTCTACTAAAATGCGTTGTTTTTGTAGATAACTAAAGCGCCACGACCCTTACAAGTTATCAATTTTTATTGTATACCTTCTCTCTGTACCTGCCTTTTTTGGTTTTATTTATTAATAGTGGTTCCTTATTTGTGATATTCGCGGTACCTAGCATATAAATGATTTGCATGTCCTATTGTGTGATTCCTAGTTACCTATTTCTTCGTTTTTAACTGTAACATTCACTAACACATCTAGGTGATGAGTGGGGTATCGTATCTATTTTATAATCTCCCAGTGAGTTTATGTTATATGTTTGCAATATTCATGTGCTCTATTAATTTGAGAATTTGTATTCTTTGGGAACCAGTAATGTCCTTTAGGGTGAATCCTTGAGTAGTCCTGGTAGAAGACACCATATTGTATAGCGACAGTTAATATTCTGGAAATCCAACGCTGAAATGTGTGAGAGAATGATGAATTATTGTGGTTGCCTTATTAGTTCGCGCAACTCTTCAGGTAGTAAGGGCGTCCGTTGCAGCACAGGGCTTCTCTTTTAAAACTAACGTACTCTACCCTAATTACAGTAAATCTCTGGATTTTTCTCTTCAGTGAGTTATGTAGCATACTGCGTTACCTCGGGAGGGTGGAGGCCCACGGGAAGTATTCGCTCGACCTGGCCACCCAATTGGTGTTGGACTCGAGGGGGCAGTGGTTGACAGTCTGCATGCTGGAATCCAGCAGCTAGACTAGGAAGGTATTCCTTCTATCCATTCGCAGCAACTCCTGTTCAGGATAACTTGAGAAATGCTTCAGGGTCTAGCGGGACTTGACGGTTCGACCGGCCTCGTCCTGAACCAGGATCGATTGCGAGACGTTTCTGGGGTTTGTGAATCTCGATGATACGGCTATACCGTTGGTGCTTGAAGCCATGATCAATTGAAAGACTTCACAAGGGTTCGTGGGTCGTGACGTACAGGCCGGATTGACGCTTCTCATACCAGGATCAATTGAGGCATCAATCTTGAGACTATCTTGGTTCATGGGATTGCGTTCGGATGGATGGATAAGAAGCCCCTTCGGCGTGTGAGTTGCGTCCCAAAAACTCGGGTACTGACCATACAGAGCCAGTAGAGGTTGGATAGTGCTTCGCTGCTACCAGTCATACGGTATAGGTTTTCGAACTGAAGCCGAAACTGGAAGCTGGTGGGTTCAGTTCTTCGGAATGGTTCTCGCCATGCGCGATGATAAGGCGTAAGCCTTATCACACTTTTTGCTTATTGGAGCAGATTGTGGAGACTGCTAAATAGTCACTTGGTGAAAGAGCTATGCTCACATGCCAATACACTACCTAGTAGAATTCATGAACCCTTCAGGAATTATGCGGATGCTTCAATTCTTAAGTGAGCCTTCATCGGCCGTGGAGACCCCGATGAAGTCAGATACCTTCCTTTTGGCAGTTTAACTCTCGATCGACTCAAGTTATGTTATGTCCTCCTTCAGGGTGGCCTTATGGAAATACCACAATATAATATATTCCCTTTTGCGTTTAGCACTGTTCATTCAAATCCCTTTCTGCGCGTTCTTTTGGCTGCAGTTTCATCACTGACCGAAAGAAGTTACGGTTGTAGGCTCAGTTGTTCTCTCTCCCTCTGCTGTGATAGGATGATATACTATATGAGATGTTTGCCGACCTACGGATATGTATAAATAAGATGCCAAACGTTTTATCCATACCTAGACGTTTACATGAATGTACTTAAATATGGGGTCTTCAAACATCTTATTTTAATTTCTAATTACATTTTAATTAAAATGCTTGCAAATATACTCGTTGCATTCTTGATGTGAGACTACCTCATTGCCAAAAATTGAGTTGAAGAAATTATTCTTTTTGGGTGAAACGCAATATCATTTAATATGTATCCTTATTGGAAGTGCTTTTTGTTGAGCTGTTAAGCATTTTCTAAATTTTTTTCATGAAATTAACTATAACTAAAACAATCTGAAATACACATGAAAAATTAATAGATTGTACTCAAAAATTCAACATTTATTTTATTTTTTACAATTAATTTATTAAGAGTTAAAGCTGTCCTACTGAGATATACTTAAATTTTGAGCTTGTCTATCAGGGTAAGAAAAATTCCTAGAGCCCCTTGATATGTCGAAAATAAAACATTTTCCTCGCAAAAATTTTGAATATTCACTATTCTCTCATTAACACTTGCTATTATTGAGCAAAATTTCAATTAGTTATATTAAGCAAAAGTTTTGTAATAATTTATAAGATTACAATCTTCTAATATGTGTAAACAAAAGTATTTTCATTCATTTACATCTCAAAAATGTACATCTTATTATAACAAATATTTCATTTCAATTGGTGACAATTCTTGAAATGGGCTCAATCAATTTTTGGAAAGTATCGAAATTTCATTCTAAAATTATAATCAATTAAGATCTTTTTGGTACTTCTGTAGAATTTCCACCTTGTATTTGATATCTTGAAAATTGATCTGGAATGAAATATGAATCGACTCCTACTGGCATTTGACTCATAAGTTGACTGTTGACATCAGTGAACTGTGGAAATCCGTTTCTTGAATAATATTGATTTATACCTCCAATTCTTGAATCATATTGATTTATACCTCCAATTTGGGAAAGTCTATTTCTTGAATCAGAGGAACTAATTGCATCGTACTGAACAAAATCATTTCTTGGTACAATTGAATTCATTCCTCTGTATTGGGATAGTTGGTTCGAAGAAACAAAAGGACTGGTCAAAGCATACATCATTCTACTTCCACAATCTCCAGTTTGGCAAGGTGTTGCAGGAACAGGATAATTCATTGGAATAATCTGTTGAGCCTGAGAACATTGTTGATTCATGCAAACTGAACCACATTGACCTCCTGGGGCACCACACGGTTGGGACTGTGTTGGGTATATTACTTGCTGTTGTGGTTGTCGAATGTACTGCGGCGAAAACCAATAATATTGCGGTATAGGCTGAACCATGGTTTGTTGCTGGACCGGTACAGGATTTGGCTGTATGACTGGAGTAGGAATCATAATAGGAACTCTTTGTGGAGGTGGTGTGGGAGCCTGAACAATTATTGGTTGACGAACAATTGGTTGCACAATTACCCTTGGCTGTGGTGAGGGTGTAACTATTTGAGGTTGACGATACTGTGGATATGGAAGTATCACAATTTGTCGTTCATTCCGAGCACAAGTAGGAGGTGGATTTCTACCAGAACAGCCTTCACTACCTCTGGCAGTAATATTGGTCTGTGTGCTTCTAGAATCTGAAGTACTAACACGTATGTTATTTGTGTTAACTGATGTAACATTTATAGGGACACTAACATTATTCACATTAGTTATGGTGTTGGTCATTGTTATATTTGGGTTTATAGCTAAATTGTAATCATTTTTGACATCGTTTATGTTGCTGCTTTTACTACCCGAATCCTTGGGAGATACTATTATTTTCTGCACTTCCGGTTCCACCACTTCTTTGACATCACATTTAGAGCGGCAATCTGGGTTTTTATTACATTTTCTTTTGCATGGTGTTTGACAATTTGTTCTACATCCGGTAGTACAATCCGAAGTGTTGCAATCGTCATTGCAATCTGAGGTGCAGGTTGATTCTACATAATTGATGATTAGCAGGGACATAATTCCCAAAGTTATAATACTCTTCATCTGAAAGAAGAGACATTTTATTTAATAATGTGCTACATATAATTAATCTTCTAAATCCAAATATTTCAAAAAAGATATAATAAGATAGAATAAAGAAATAACTTCGTTTTTTAGCTTTTCTTATTAGTGAGGTACAGTGACTCGAAATTCTGTAGTACTAATAACTACACAAATAACTAGTTCAAACTGGTGTACGACAAGTTATAACAGGTTTTCCAATTTAAAATGATTATAATGGTAACACTGTATATTATTTTTGACATTTTCCATGTCATTTGTGTTAAATATATTATACCACTTAATAATGGAAAGATACACGCTTTAACAACGTTTAGAAATTGTTAAATTATTTCATCAAAATTAGTGCTCACTTGTGAAAACTTATATATTTAAGAAGAATTCATGGACTACATTATTCAGTTAATCGACTTACTATTCGCCATATTGTAGACAAATATGAAAGTGAATATTTTACACGATACAAGAGTACCAGTACAAAAAAGAAATGCACGCACACAAGGGAATATTGACTTGGTTGCAACAATTTCCAAAGAAAATCCAAATTTATTGGTTTCACGTCGTTCCCAACAATAAAATCTTTTTCAAACAACATTTTGTAAGGATGTAATCCCAAATCTTTTCTTGAAATTCTCCAAGTTGTTGTTTCAGAAAGATTTATATCTGATATATAATCATCCAGATATCGTCAAAAAGGTATAATCAAACAGACTTAGATGGATAAACTGCGTTAAAAAAAGGAAGATCAAAGTTTGCTTGAAATATTGTGAGAAGAGGAGCCGCAAAAAAGGACTGTGAAGAACTCATTGAAGAGTTTAAATTCAAATAAATCCCGAAAACACCCCACGTCAATCTGCAAGTTTGAATGAAACGTCTACCGAAATTAATAGGTTAGAATTTCTCTCCTAACTTCGCATTCCCTTAAAAGCTTCAATTCGTATTTGACAACGCAAACGTAATCTTTTCGAGGAATGTCACTTTGTCACTTATAAGCGACTAAATAAAAAGACGCTAGCTCTCCCAATTATTAACTATAAACCAAATATGCATTGCCAATGACAACGAGTAGATGACATCTTTCACTTGAGTGAAAACTGTATTTTTTATTTTCATTCATCAAATTAAATAAGTTTTTGGAAATATGTGAACTGCTCGATTGTAGAAAAAATCTTGTGTATAATTCGATCGCAAATTCTTTGTCGATTTCAAGAGTCAATATATTATTTTGCGCTGTTAATACACAAATAGCTATTATGTTGATTATATATATATATATATATATAATACATACTCTGATATTATTTTTATATTTTAGTATTCAGTGTGGAAAAAATGTAATAAATTCATTATCTTGGTTACTGTACATATTTATGAAAAATCCCGAAACACATGAAATTTAAATTTTAAACTTACATTCTTCGTAAAAATGCGAACCCTACCTACCCTTCGAAAGATTGGTACAACCCCCAATTTTTCAAATAGGAAGTATTGGCTTGTGATACATCGTTTGAAAGGTCGTGTCATTCACTTTTCAGAAATGTTATCATTTACATATTTATTGCAAAAATCAAAATTGAAAAAATTAAAAAAATTTTGGTAAAATTTAACGATCAGATCAGAAAATATTTCCAATTGAAATTTGGTTCTCAATAGCTAACAAACACAAATTCGGCTAAACTTAAATCTAAGATATGTAAAATAATTATTTGAACGTTCACGTGAAATTTTCTAAAAGCGTAAATCTCATTTCATCAAAATTTTTCTACGAGTTCAATTTCAACCTCAATCAATGCGATTTATCTGTGTATTTATATACGAGTAAGAGAGTTACTCGGCTCCTGATATATGTGATTTATTAATTAAAGCTAGGATTATTAATTAATAAACAACATATGAAAATTTTTCACAGAATCTATATGCTTAACTCGGTGACCACGAATGCAGAAAAGCAGGTAGTATTCGAATTCGTGACAATATACGGAGTGTCCCCAAACAAAAAAAAGTGAGATTATCTTCATTTACAAATTATGATTGCGAATATACGAGTATTTTCCGCATTGAAACTGAAATTTGAAAAAAATTCTAAATTATTTGTTTAGTCATTTTGCATTTTTCAAAGAGCGGTTTAGTGCCTTGTTGATTCGCAGAAAAATTTTCTTGTAAATAAGTAATTATTGTTACTCACAAATTATATTTTCTCTTGAGCATTGATCAAAAATTTACAGAAAATATATTTTCTAATTAGAGAAAGTATTAGAAATATGGTAATATTACAGCTTGCTCTGGGTTAAAATGTTAAAATGGATACAGGCAAAATTCGGGGTAATGAGAAATAAATAATACATAACCCATTTCAAGTGAATGAAATGAATGACGTTTGAGAATATTCAAGCCATTAAACAACATTTTACATGCAGTCCTTATTTGAATTATTGCAAAAATGGTTTGAGTTTGTTGTTATATTTTATATATTATTACTCATTTCATATTTTCCCCAAATTTTTGATATTACTTTTCACTACTCACCCTGAAGAAATTCATTCTCTAAATACGTGGAAACAAATTCAACCTGTCTATCTAACAACATTCAGTATTCAGAAGACGAATATGTCCCAAATACCAAAATAAAGTTTGAATTAATGATAACACTGATAAAATGCGCAATAAGTCAAGGCAAAAATCGTTATTATTCTCACATAATATACAGATAAAAAAATATTTGAGACGAAATCGGCACAGCACAATTAGAATTTGAGATTGATCATACATTTCGGCGCTAATTCCAGGGAATTGCATATGATATGATGATGATATATTTTAGCACCATTGTATGTAATTTTCGAATTTTGAGCCGAAAATGGTCTTAAATGACAAGGTTGGACTCACTGATGAAGAATTCGGGGTCAAAAGTAATTATGTGCGGCCGGTCGTAAACACTCTAACAGAAAGATCTAGAGTCTAAAGGTCTCGACTAAAATTGTAAATGGGTAAAATCGGTTTAATGGTTTCGCAGCCGTGTAGTTTGCATTTTCGCCTTTATCTAAAAAAAAACTGTAAAGTGTACCGGATTTTCTCTTTGTTGACTTTTTAACACTCTGTAACTCACAATTGAATGGACCAAACAAAAAACAGCAAGGAAATTTTACTTTTCTGAAAGCCCAATACAAATAATCAATAGAAAATATATCATACTTTACCAACCACATATGTGCATGGTATTTTTAGATACAAAAGAATTTTGAACATGCTTTCTTCAACCTCTGTATATATTCTGTGGACGAATGATATATTTTTATTGATTGTTTTTATTTAGCTTTCAGAAAAGTGGATTGACGATTTTCGGTGAGGGTCTCAAACATCTTTTGGAAGATGTGCTGCATATTTTTAATAGTTTTCTGAAAGAACTGTTTTAAGAAAAGTTTTTTTGAAAGATTTTTCAAGTTTATGTTGAGCATTTTTGGAATGGAATTTGTTTTCACAATACCGGTATGAAACAATGCTGTAGCCACTAACGTTTGTTGAGTAAGTTCGATCAATATTCTATATATTTTTTAGAAGAAATGAGTTAATATATCAACTAAACTTGAAATTTTTATTTTGTTTTATAACTTTTCTTATAATACATTAAATGGATGAAAAATATAATAATTTTTCATTTTATTTATCCGCCTTTCAATGACAAAAAACAGTTTCAGTAACTATCTCCTATTTGTACTTATTGAAAACTTAATATTATCGTCCAAACAAAGATGGAACAGTTGTTGTAGTTTCTTCTTCCTTAACACTAACTGTATTCGTTTCCACATCGTTGGTTTTCATTTCATTCGAAACATCTTGCCCTAAAAGTTTCTTGAAAGTTTCCTCGTCGATAGTTATAGCTTGTCCAAACATATTATCAGGAATACCACCTACTGAAGTTAAAGGAGATGTACTATTTTGTATTAATCCATAGAGCAAATTGGTATCATTTACGGATGTAAAATTCATAGGCATAAATTCCTCCATTGGTAAAGGATAATTTCCTAAATTAGCACCTCCTCCTAGTGCAGCAATCAAGTTGTCTCCATAACCTTGGACCTGCATACCCATGTTTGTACCATAAGACGGTAATCCTTGTGGTGTGAAACTGCCATATAATCCGTAGTTATTGTAGGTATTCATACCATAGTACATACCTGGATTGATATAATTTCCCATGTTGGTCAAACCACATCCGGTATAACTATTACAACCAGTTGGCATAATCGGATTGATTGGCATTGGCAATTGATACCCTGGACTAAGAACTGGTCCCTGACGGTACATCATCCCTTGACCGACTCCATAATTGTAGCAAGAAGATCCACATGTTCTTTGTGTCCTGAAAGGGTTTAGTAGGTAATCATAGCAACCATTACAGTTTCCACCCTGGTTATTGCATGTTACAAAAGGCCATTGTGGTTGGTAGTTGCAGGATGATTGGGGCTGTGGTACATAAATCACCTGCTGACCACAAACAGGAGTTTTATTACTGGAATTGTAGCAAACATTCTGGGCTACTTTGTGGACCACTGGAGACCTGCAAAACTGTCCACATTGTTGCCTCCTTAAATGGAAGCAGGAAACGTAAGGATACGTGGCTGTTGGAACGCATTGACGTGGTTCAACAACGTTGCAGCACGGGGCATTGCTGTTGGCACCATAGATGGATGAACCATTTTGTGAATTTTCAACTGTGATGTTATTCACGTTGGAGTTGTTCAAGTTTATGGGCACATCAATAAGATTTGTATTATTGATAAGGTTGTTCAAATGGATCACGGTGGTGATGTTGTGGGTGCCTTTATTATTCACTAGATTAGACGAGTTGGAGTTAGATACCTTATCACTTCCTGGTAGGATTATATCTCTTCCCTTTTCCCTCCGAACCGATTTGTAACATGATCTTCTACAAGAACTTCTGCATGAAGAGGATGAACATGAGTTATGACAAAGTCTATGGCAGCAATGATTGGTTGAACATTCTCGAAATTCACAACATGAACTGCAGCACCTCTTGTTGCAAGAATTTCCGCAGTCACTTGCCGTGCATTCATCGCAGTTGCAACTGTCGCAGGAGTTTCCACATTGGCCGGAGGAACATTCTTCTTCGTCATCGTCGTAGCAATCAGCGCTTCTTTTCATCCTTCTTCTAACACAGTCGACATAATTTTGGTACTCTGTAGCTGTGCATTCTCTTTTACCTGGAGTTGACGAACATTTCTTCGCTAATGTGACCTGGATTGAGATCGCTATGATAAGGAACCCCAAAAGAAGAAGCTGTAAAAGAAATATTAGTTAGGAATTTGTGCAGAGATGTATTTCTGTTTTGAGGATCAAAGATGGCACTGATGTTGATCTATAAACACTCGAAATATGCATGTCTGCTAGTTACAGATATGATAATATACTCATTTCAAAATATAAGCCATTAGATGTATTTCATAGTTGTTTCAAATCTTCAGATAGCTCTTATATTGAGCATTGAACACTTGACAGGATTAAAACTTACCCTTCAAAAAAATTTTTGAACACAACCATTTCATTTTAAGGTTGAATTCTTCTTCACAACAAGTTCTACGCAAGATTAAAATCTTTTTTATTGTCCTTATAAGGTTTCACTGGGTAAATTTTGACTCTTAAAGCGATTAAAATCTTATTTAAATAATTATATAAATTATGAATTTGAGTCTACTTGATGAAAGTTCTGATTTAGAATTGAAAATTAATTCCAGAAATTTGAAAAACTTTCACTATATACATATATTGAAAATATGTATATATTATTAGGAGTATTAATTATTTTCCGCCGTTTTATTGTAGATGGCGCGGCACGGAGTTTCGGATAGCTTTCGCCGATGATAACCGGCTTAAAAAATAGTTTGGACATTCAAGAATGACATAACCTATTGATATCATTGATTTTATATTGGTAAAATATAATTTTTATAAGTTGAAAATGTCAAAATTTGAGCCAAGTAAGCGTCATTTGCGGGAAATATTAGTTTACTTCTTTAATTTAAAGAAATCTGCTGCTGAGGCGCATCAATTGCTCGTAGAAGCATATGGTGAGGGTGCTTTGAGTGAGAGAACGTGTCGAGAGTGGTTTCAAAAGTTTAAAAACGGTGATTTCGACGTAGAAGACAAAGATCTCAGTGGAAGGCCAAAAATTTACGAGAATGCAGAATTGGAGGAAGATTCATCTCAAACACAAAAAGAACTTGCTCTAATATTAGAAGTCACTCAGCAAGCAGTCTCACATCGTTCTTCTATAATAAATATTTAATTTGTGTTAAAAAACGGCGGAAACTTATTTGTACTCCTAATATATTAATATGACATTAATATAATATTTGTCCAGGAAACATTTATTTTTCTATCTATGACATTGTATACAACATATCGCCCCCCAGGCATTAGATCTTGACGTGATGGGGGCGCTCTCTTGACTAGGACCCTAGATTCGTCCCGGCGAATTGGAGGGTTAAGTCTTGGTGTCTAACGTAATGCCATTTCGCGCCAGTCACTGGACCTGTATGGTGGAAGATCTCCGAATGGGGCCCTAGTTTTACTCAGGTGAAATGGAGGGCTGAGCCGGTTGATTAACTCAGTGACAAGGGAGTCTGTCGCAGCACAGGGCTTCTTCCTTAAAACTGGCGTACTCTACCCTATCGCAGTATAAATCTCCGGATTCTGTGTAATGGCCGAGTGCGTTATGTAGCATATTGCGTTACCTCGGGGGGGTGGTCTTGCCCACAGGTGTTACTTGTACCACCTGGCCACCCCAATTGGTGTTGGACTCGAGGGGGCAGTGGTTGAAAGTCCGCATGCTGGACTAGGGGGGTATTTCATTTATCTGTTCGCAGACCCCCATTTTCGGGATATTCTCATGAAACGACTCGGGGTTTAACGGGACTTGACGGTTCGACCGGCCTGTCCTGGCCCCTGGATCTGTGCGTAACAATTTAGGGTTTGTGGATCTCGACGAAATGGCTCCGCCATTAGTGCTTGACGCCAGGATCAATCAAATGACTTCACATGGGTTCGGTGGGTCAGGACGTATAGTCCGCTAGACGGTGCTCGTACCAGGATCAATTGTAGTCGTCAATCTTGAGTTTATCTTAGTTCATGGGACTGCGTTCGGGTGGATGGATAAGAATTCCCTCCGGCGGGTGAGTTGCGTCTCAAACCAACTCGGGTACTGACCTGCTGAGCCAGTAGAGGTTTGATAGTGCTTCGCTGCTACCAGTCAGACGGTTCTGGCTTTCGAGTCGGGGCCTAAACTGGAAGCTGGTGGGTTCATCTCTTCGGAGGGGTTCTCGCCACGCGCGATGATATGGCGTAATCCTTATCACACTTTCTACCTCTAGGGGTGGACTGTGGAGACTGCTTGGTAGTCACTTGGATAAGAGGTATTCCTCAAATAACCAATAACTATTCTGGTAGAATTCACCTGTATACAACATATATACGTAATAATAGCAAATATTTTAACTTGATTATCAAAAATTATCATATCTGTAGTCTTTTTTTTGGGTTTCACATCAAGGGAAAAAACTTATGTAATGATGCTGTCATTAGAAAAAATATAAATGTTATTCTAGAAAAATATTAATGTTATATTGATATACTGGGTTGTACGAAAAGTAATTTCGTTCTCTTTCAGAAAAATAAAAGACAATTTTCGTATAATGAATAAATATTCATTAGATTGTATATTCGCCATTCTGGTGAAGCACCTTTTGCTATCTTTCTGGTAGTAGTATGATTCCAAGCTCATAAAATTTTTGGTCTTTGCTGCCAAAAAAACTGATCCAGATGATTTTAGACGTCTTCATTTGAAGTAAAGGTTTTGCCGTTCAAGAGATTTTGCAATGACCGAAATAAATAATAATCCGAAGGAGCCAGATCTGGAAAATATGGTGGGT
Source organism: Megalocaria dilatata (assembly GCA_034642435.1). Classification (NCBI taxonomy): domain Eukaryota; kingdom Metazoa; phylum Arthropoda; class Insecta; order Coleoptera; family Coccinellidae; genus Megalocaria; species Megalocaria dilatata. The sequence goes on from CM067856.1 coordinate 48,014,160, forward strand.
CCGTCAGTACATCCCATTCAAGCTGTAAAAGCTTTTGGCGAGTGACCAAACTTGTATGAGGTCTCGCATTATCTTGGTTGAACACTATAGCTTGATTAATTCTGGCCTTTTCTGTTAAAGTGCATCATTCAGTTTGCCCCGCTGATGACAGTTGACTTCCGAATCAATTGATGTGCTATCTGGTAAAAGCTCAAGAAAACGATTCCTTCAAAATCCCACCAAACAGACAGCATCACCTTTTTTGATGAATATTGTCTTTCGAAATGCTTTGAGCCGGTTCACCTTTTTTGCTCCACGATCTCTTGCGTTTTACATTATTATATACAATCCATTTTTCGTCCCCAGTAATGATGTGCTTCAAAAATGGATCATTTTCGTGACGTTTGAGAAATGAATAACAGAGGTCAATTCTTCTCCGTGAGAACATGGGGAACCCATATATCGAGCTTCGAGGTTAAACCCAGGTCTTTAAAGTAGTCATAAACAGTTGAACTCGATAAATTTAAACTCTCACCGACTCACGTGTTGTTATTCGCCGATTTGCAACAGCTAATACCTTTATCATGTCTTTATTAGCTTCAACGGACCTTCCGGAACGTGGTGTATCTTCTATATCAAAATTTCCGGATCGAAATTTTGCAAACCAGTTCTGGCACCGGCGTACTGTCAGTACAACTTCTCCATACACATCTGTTAATTTCTGTCTGGTTTGAACAGTATTTTTACCTTTTCTATAGTAAAAAAGTAGGAAATGACAAAAATGATGCTTATTGCTCTCCATATTTAAAAGGCCATCAACCAAATACTACAGCGTATAATGAATTGAACTTTTTCATACACAAGCCTTGCTATATAAGCTCTCAAAATATATAATGATTATGCGGCTTAAGTGTAAAGTTGGGTTCGAAAAAATACAATTAAATCCTCTGTCGGGTAAAAATGAAATTACTTTCCGAAAAACATATATTTTCAATACATATAGTGAAATTTTTTCAGGTTTATAATATTAATTTTCAGTTCTAAACTTTCATCAAGTAAACTCTAAATCATAATTTATATAATTATTGAAATAAGAGTGTAATTGCTTCTAGAGTATTCTATTTACCCAGTGAAACCTTTTAAGGATTATAAAAAGGATTTTCAATTTTCGTAGAATTTGTTAAGAAGAAAAATTCAGATGCTTTTGTAACATATATGTTGATAACCACAAAATGAAATTCTATGTTTCAAATTCGAAGTTTATACTAGGCATAAAAACGTGAAGAGTTTGTGGGTTTTTGTTCAGAATTTTTTCTCGAAACAGGAAGGTTAATGCTAAATTTTGTGAGGATCAGGCGGATCTTACTGGAGGTAAAGAAGCCAAATTCGAACGAAAAGACCTAAAAATTTAAAATTTTTAGGGTAAATATACTATTTTAGTTTAAATATAGGCGAAAGCTGCCCAAGTTTTCCTAAGTAACCAGATAAAATTCTACTTTTCAAATATTTCTGAAACTGCAAATCCAATCTAGAAGATCGTATGGATTAAAAGATTCAACACAAAAAATTTTTTTTGGGCGCTACCGAAGCCGTAGTACTGATTGAATCTAAATTAAGCATTTATATGTTCATAACGGTTAATGCAAAAGATGTAGAATAAATACCGGAATGGTTTGCTAACAGAATTCACTAATTTATGAAATTACATAAAAATATGAGTACCGATAGTTCAGTGGTTAGAGCTTCGGGCTATGAAAGAAAAGGTTTTGGGCTTAGGCTCCTACAACGAAGAAAATAAATTTTCTGGTTTGACGCGTTTCGCCCAGCATTTCACTGTTGGATCGAAAATTAACAGTGCTGTGCCTGAGGTGGCGTAAGGCTAGTAACAAAGGTAACCAGAACACAACTGAACCCCTTACTTGCACAAACTAGAAAAGCATCTGAGTGATCTTCACAGAAGATCTAACAGTATTAGGATAATATCATGTCACATCCTTAATTGTCAAATTGAATTGTACATAGCACGATTAAAAAGATTTTTGGAATTTTTAGTTAAATCGGAGAGTTTCTAGTCAGATAGAAAAATCTTTCAGTTTTTGCTTAATTTTTGTTGAATTCTTGATAAATTCCATACTTCTGAAGTTACAAATAAAATAAAATTAGCTATTAACGCAAGAGCTTGATGATATATGGTTAATGCTAGTCTACAATTTTTGCCTGCCTTTTCTAGAAAACGACGTGCTATCGTTCCGCCCAAATGTCTGTACCTAATTTACGAATTTTGAGGAAGGTTTAGAGTCTAAATATCCCAGCTGACTTCGTTGATGGGCCAAAAGCATTCAATAGTTTAGCATTGAAACAAATTGTAGAAATTACTATGTTTTACTACGAATAAAAATATATTTCACACATTTTCTTGTGACTCAAGTTTCGGGAAATGAACTATCCCATCATCAGACAACTGAAGACCTAACAGTGGTATAGAGGTATTTAAACAAAAGTGATAAATATATATATATTTTTTTTGTAGTAAAACATAGTAATTTCTACAATTTGTTTTAATTATAATCAACTACCAAATAGTAACGGCTGAAACAATTCACTAATAGTTTAGCAGTTGGAATGAAATGAGAAATTACTTTGTTTCCTATCACTTTATTTACGATTATACAGTGACTCGAGTTTCGTAGTGATACTGCATTTTCAAACTGAATTCGTAAATAAAGTGATAGGAAACAAAGTAATTTATCATCTTATCCCAATTAAAATGAACTATCGCAAAGCAATGGTCTACTCCATCCAATAGTTTAGCAGTTATTCACGTTTGAAAAATTTTTCTTATTATTTTCGAAACTACAAGCTTTATCGATCTGAAATTCGACATTTAGAAGTAGAATATTAACGAGCATGTTCGTGCGAAATTTTGTGAGGATCGGTCAATTAAAATTTCAAAAAAATAAAATATATTTTGTGGTCAGGTCAGCGCTGAGCGCTACGTTAAACACTGCAACTTTGGAATGAAATGAAATAGGGACTTGAAACTCTTAGACTATGTTTAGGGCCGGATTATCTCAGTTGAGCTCGTTATTAGGCAAAATTAGTATAATTGTTTTCCAGTTATTCACATTTGAAAGTTTCTCCTATTTGGATTAATATCTTTCGAACTGCAAATCCGACTGATCTGTAATTTGAGTTTTAGGAGGACAATGATAAAAAAATGTACTTGTGGTACTTCAAGAGGTCATATAATTATAATATTCAAAACAAAAACGAAAATTTTGCGAGCAGAGCAGCGTTGAGCGCTGAAGAAACTATAGCAATATTACCACGATCGAGTTTGAATTTAGCATTTAAATGTTGAATAACGACACAAAGGCTAATGCAAAATTTCGTAGGGAAGAAGATTGAAAAAAATGTGAACAGAGCAACGTTAAGCGCTTCCAAATAAATGCAACAATTTTACGATTGACTTTCAATTTAGCATTAAGATGTAAAATAACGACCAGAAGGCAAATGCAAAATAAAATATTTCGGCTGATCTGTATCAAATACTGTTGGTTCTCGTAAGTGCACTGTAATATCCAACGACTCGCTCTGCACAGGAGCACTAAGGCATTAATCAAGTACTAGCAACATTTAGTGCACGGAAATATACATACAAGACATTTTCTGTGTGAAGCGAATATAGGTACTTGACAGATTTTTGGTCGTTGGACATTACAGTGCACTGAGTTCATAACGTGTGTATGTGTGCTTATAACTTGAACATGAAAAAAGTTTTCTGCGTTTGTAACTTTCAACAAATCGGTAATACATTTCTTCACTTGAATTGGCTCACTAAGGTAAGTTGTGTATGTATGTTTGAATGCACTAGATGGCGCTAGTATATGATTAATACCTTGGCGAATATAGGTACAGATTTGTACTAGTAAAATATTACTCTGCACTGATGTGAATCAACAAATTCGAAACGGGTCTTCTACTTATGTCCCAACGATCAACAAAACCTAATCGGGGTTGTTTGAGTTAAGAATTGTACGGATGTATGTTACACTGTCTTGATTTGTAGAACTTTCTTTTATCATAGCTCATACTCCTTATTCATGAAATTGGTGAGGTTCGTTAGTAATTAATTTTCAAAACTTCAAAAAGTGACACTGGGAATCTTCAAATATATGTAGTAGGAAATCGACGATTCTATCAACCATGCAGCATTGGATGAGTGGGTTAAAGAGAGGATTCCATGCATTTGCATGTGGTGAGGTCAAGCCTTGGTGCAGAATATAAGTTTTTTCGAAATTTTTCGCAAAATAATTGATTTTTTATGTTAATTGAATGATATTATAAATAAAGGTAAGTACGATTTGTCATTGTTTTTGCCTTGTTTTAATCAATCAAATTAATTCGCACAAGCTGAAAATCTTCTGAGGGATCTTCACACAAGAACTATGAGTATAAGGATAATGTCATAGTATAATCACAGAATTGAGAAGTAAAACAAAAGGAACAACTGTTTCTGATATTTTCATTCTCCATTGAATTTTGAGTCGAAAATCCAGGGGGATGGCGTTTTCAGTAGGACAATGCAAGATGCCATACTTCGGCCTATACTCAAGCTCGGATGCAAGAACACCCAGAGACAACCATTTTATGACCAGCAGCTTCACCAGATCTTAATCCTATTGAAAACTTATGTGGACTTATGAAAATTGAAGTTGAATGAGCAGTGCCACGAAATGAAGATGCTTTAATTCAGTCAGTTTCACAGTCCTGGACTACCGTAACCGAAAATTATGGAGGTGATCTAGTTTCGGGTGTACCTCGACGTTGAGTCAAGTGTTTACAGTAAAATGGAGGTTGTATAAGTAAATAAGATGAATATTTTGTTATAATTTTCTAGTTCAAGAATTAAAAATATATACTAAATATTTACAATTGAGCTTTGTTTTTTTCCGGATACTTTCTTGACGAACTATAAATTATCAGCATATGTGGCGGTAATTAACTAATAAAGAATCAAAGGAAACATAAAGTATTGACCAAAATTCATTGACATGAATTATGAATTCATCACCTAATACAATTGTTTCGCGTGGATATTAAGAAATAACAAGTTCAATCGTCAAAAATTTTTTATTAATTACCACCACATGTACTGATAACATATATGTCTATAAAGTGTTACATAAGTCCCCATATTATTTACGACATATTTAAAATTTAATTCTACATGATTTCGAGAAATGTATTCAGATTAAAATCTGTAGAGGTTTCGGTGAATTTATCCAGCTATTATCTGAAATATTCAAAAAACTCCTCGTAGTAAATTTTCAATATAGACTAGGGTAAATTCATTGATGACGATGTCAAAAATAATTCTATTCGGCCGAACCGTTCGCAAACACTAACTTTCGAACCACAGGAAGGCTAACGCAAAATTCGTGCGGATCGTAGTTGATATTAACAAATGTTCAAGAACTCTTGACTTCACGTTAGTTGCTTCCTACAATTTTTATATTACGATTTATTGTTTGAGTGTCCTATCTCAAAGGAAATATTCCTGGATCTCCGATTGTCCATATAAAGTTTCCACCATTTTATTTCCAAATGATCATTTAGAATAAGTACTATTTTTCAAATTTTCAGAAGGAAATTATAAACTTTAATTATAATTAATTGATTAAATATATCATTCTTTATAGTATAACGAAAATATATAAAATGCCCTTATTAAATTGCACATTTTTCATGATAAAATTCGCATAACAGACTGAGTGCAAATACATCTAAAACAGATAAGTCTGGTGATCTAGTCAAACGAACCGAAAATCGATATCTTAAATAAACCGATGGTTTACCGTACTTAAAATTCCAAATTTTTGGATGTACGCAGGAAGGTCAACAGATTTGCGTGTTTACTTATTTGGAGATAGATAATCTGTCACACTTTGTAACCAATATTTCGAAGGTAATGGTTCATATAAAAATAGAATAACGTTGAATAATCATTCATATCAGTGGTTCCTGATATTTTTACATTTTATTTGTTGAATTCGAATTTTAAAGTACTGCAGTTGGAAAACATTATGTAATTTTAAGGTCGTCTGTGATATGCGTTCAAAATTTTATTGTTATTTAAATATTTTAATATTAGCCTTCTACATATTTGATTTCAAAAAATTATATTTAATAATTATAACTTCAGGAATTAAATTAAATTAATGTCATATAAGTACAACTTATATCAAGCGACATATAAAGTAAACATTCATTATAAGACATGCAAATGATATAACAAAATTCAATAAATAAAAATTGTTAACCAAACTCCTATAAATTAAATATTTTGAGTAGACAAAATTTTGTTTCTGCTGATCAATCTTATGAAAACAAATATCTTTCAGAAATGTTTAACATAATCTTAAAAATTTCATCATAAGACTATCTTACTTAGAATATTCAATATTATTGGATATCTAAGTTACTTTCTATAAAATCTCAAGATATGTAAAAACATTATTGAAAAACAAGTTTTAAGAGAGACTTTGCTTCGCCAGTAGTGTTTTTACATATCTTGAGATTTTATAGAAAGTAACTTAGTTAGATATCCAATAATATTGAATATTCTAAGTAAGATAGTTTTATGATGAAATTCTTAAGATTATGTTAAACATTTCTGAAAGATATTTGTTTTCATAAGATTGATCAGCAGAAACAAAATTTTGTCTACTCAAAATATTTAATTTATAGGATTTTGGTTAACAATTTTTATTTATTGGATTTTGTTATATCATTTGGATGTCATGATTATTCGTTGATGTAAAAATATAAGGTTGTTCGAAAAGCAATTTCGATTTTTCCTGACAGAGGATTTAATTGTATTTTTTCGAACCCAACTTCACACTTAACCCGCATACATTATTATTATATGTTTTGCAGCTGATATAGCAAGGCTCGTGTGCGAAAGTCAATTCTACGCTGTGGTTTTTGGTTGGTGGCCTGCCTTTTGAATATGAAGAGCAATAAGAAGTATATTCGTCATATTTTAATTTTTTAATATAGAAAAGGTGAAATTGCCGTTCAAAGCAGAAGGAAATTAATCGATGTGTATGGAGAAGATGTGTTGATAGTACGCCAGTGCCAGAACTGACGTGCAAAATTTCTATCCGGCAATTTCGATGTCGAAGATACACCACGTTCCGGAAGGCCGGTTGAAGCTGATAAAGATACGATAAAGGCCTTAGTTGATGCAAATAGGCGAAAAACAACACGTGAGATCGGTGAGAGTGTAAATTTATCGACTTCAACTGTTTATGACCGATTGAAAGGCCTGGGTTTAACCTCGGAGCTCGATATATGGGTTCCTCATGTTCTCACGGAGAGTCATTTATGTCGTCGCGTCGACGTCTGTGATTCGCTTCTCAATCGTCACGAAAATGATCTATTTTTGAAGTACTGGGGACAAAAAGTGGGTTGCATATAACAATGTCAAACGCAAAAGATCATGGAGCAAAAAAGATGAACCAGCTCAAAGCATTTCGAAAGCCAATATGCACCAATAAAAGGTGATGCTGTCTGTTTGGTAACATTTTAAAGGAATCGTTTTGACGTGACAACGTCTTATAAATTGGTTTGCCGGGTGACACTTCAAGAAACTGCGTTACGCTCCGCTCACGTTATGCGCTCACAATGAGAGCGAGTGAGAGGCACGCGTCCCTTCCACTCGGGCATGGTTAGCCCGCCTAAGAGCGAGAGAGACAGACATAAAAAGTGAAAGGCACGCGTCCCTTCCACTCGAGCACAGTTAGCCCGCCTAAGAGCAAGAGAGACAGAGCGAGAGAGAGAGAGAGAGTGAGGGAGATAGGCATACACACCGGTTCATGTCTTGCGCTTCTATTTCGCTTAGGCGCCTGCATACAAGTTTACACGTTGCCAGTTAATTGTAAAACGATTGTGTAGTGATAATGTGAAGGTAGTTTCGTCCATCGCAACAATTCAAACAGCAAAGGTAAATAATTTCAGACTGATAATATAACATGATGAAATAAATGACTAAGACATAAGTGAATAGGTTATGTTGTAGTAATCACAATGTTGTGGTAGTTTTCAATCAAAAAAGTAGTAGAAATCGTTTCTCAACCAATAATAATTTGTTTTACTTGAAAAAATGAGCGCGACTTGCTATGTAAAAAATTGAAATAACAATGTTTAACCTCCAACCTGTCAAATCGAAACTTTCAAACATTCAAACCGAGACGACTAATCACTGCGCAAGGTCGTAAGCGCGCGATTTACAAATTCAAAGATCAAATGTGAATTAGTTTTCTCCTTTTAGAAAATACACTTTGAATTAAAATCGATTGATATTAACAATTAATGTGATTTAAATAAATGTTCTAACTTTTAAATTTAGTTTTTATATTTATAACAATGTAAAACAAGTTAAATTTATTAATAACTTATAACAACTGATTGATAAATAAAATTTTGTTAATATGAAATTCAGTGCGAGATTCTTTGTATAAATAAATGTTTTAAATTGTTACTATTATTTCATCCTTCTTCCTACTATACGAATGAATATTCACATTAAAATTATTTTACCACTCAAAGTCGTTGTCACGTAAAACTTTCGCCCGTATACCGACTTTACAGGCAACAAATTTTTTTGTTTGAGCTTTTACCGGATAACACAACAATTAATTCAGAAGTCTGCTGTCTCAACTGGACAAACTGAATGATACACTTCAACATGAAAGACCAGAATTAATCAACAGAAAAAGTGTAGTGTTCCCCCAAGATAACTCATACAAGTTTGGTCACTGGCCAAAAGATTTTACAGCTTGAATGGGATGCACTGCTACACCCACCATATTCTCCAGATCTGGAGCCTTCGGATTAACATTTGTTCCGGTCATTGCAAATTTTTTTGGACGGTGAAACCTTTACGTCAAATGAAGAGGTCAAAAATGACCTGGATCAGTTTTTTGCCAGCAAGGACCTAAAATTTTATGAGCGTGGAATCATGCTTCTACCAGAAAAATGGCAAAAGGTGTTGGACCAGAATGGCCATTATATAATTTAATAAAATATTTATACGAAAATTGGCTCTCATTTTCCCAGAAAAAAAAGCGAAAATACTTTCCGAACAACCCAATATATAATGCAGATCTGAATTTCTAAGGCGTTTTCTGTTAATTTTCAGAACACTTATTAGGAAAATATTTCAAAAATTTATGAAAAGCAAAAGTATGGTATTAATAACACACGTGAAACAAAAAAATAAGCCCTCATTTCTTTAAAATCATAAACTCTTTCCAATCACCAGTTTCAGTTTCAAACCTTAAGTTAAATACTCTGCCAAAAAGGTTTAAGGTCAATGAAAGTACTAGAATTTTGTACCAAGCTTCATAAGTTTATTTTCAGTAATTTCTGATATATTTCATTCCGTTCATTGGCAAATCGAAGCATACATACTTTGAAACAAGCGGTCTGAAAAATTTTGATTTTTCAACAAAAATAATCGTTATTTGACAAAATAATGAATCGTCATACATCGTCCAGATTTTTTTAACTAGTTGAAGGAAATTCAAGAAATCTAAGAAGTGATTTATCGATTTATCTAAAGGGAAATATAAAACTGATTTTTCTCGGAATTTGCCTATTAGGCAAAAAACTTGAAAATGAAAAAAACACACTATTCAGAAATTACAGACATTCGGTCAAAACTCTAGTTGTTTCCCAGAACAAGCGCGCAAATATGTCGAAAACTTAATTTTTTATAATATAATATTGGCTGAGATTTTTGATTTGCTGTTTATATGAATCACTTTAATCAATTAAAGTATGGAAATTTATTATTAGCCATAGATGAAATGCTTTTTCTTTCTCAGCGAATTTAATAATTAAGAGGAATAGATTTTGGATTGTTTCCATTGCGAATATTTGGTCATATTTGAAAAGAGTTTTTGGCATTTTGGTTCTGTTGGCTTAACTATCGAAAAACAATAAAGTTAAAAAGAATGTCCATTTATAATTAGACAATTAATCACTGCAGATAAAAAAATGACATTATTACAAGTAAAATAATAGGAATAATTTCTACTATATGTGGCGTGAAAATAAAATTAATGAAATTATTCTTGATAAGGACTAATATTTAATTTAGAACAGAATGATCCCGTGAAACCTCTATATAATTCATTTAAATGAAAATGTTCTATACAAATTAAGTTTCTATTTTAGTAGACATATGAAATTCTCAAATTTTGTACAACATTAGCAAATATAAAAAAATCAACAGAAAATGATGAGAAGTTCATTCAAAATATAGAACTCACATGGTTTATACAATATTGTTTCAATTAAGTAATTTGACTAGCAAACTTTGAGCAAAAAAATGCGCTATACAATATTCAAATATTACACATTCTTCGAAACAACGTTTGAAAATCCATACCAATCTCATCAGTTAATCTTATGAAATGAAAATAAAATCACTTATCCTTAGTAAGGGTTAATAAATAAAGTTACGCCGGGAATCCATTATACTAAGAAACTGTTCACGACATAGAAAACATAAACCCAAAGTAATAATTTTATATCAAATTTAAAATAAAAAAGATTTAAAACGTTCATTCCTGATTGAGGATAATATTTAATTTTGAGTGTATAAGAACAGAATTTTTCTATGAAACTTATGCATAATTCCTTTGATTAAAAGAATTAACTATCTAATTTATTTAATGACCTTTTATTCATGAAATTTCTTTTTTTTTGCATATTGAGTTGACAATTTTTTTCAGGTAACCTCTTATATTTTCTTAATTTTCTGAAGATGGATATTTGAAGGTAATTCACATTTTATTGTTAGATATATTTCATTTTTAAGATTGACTATTGTGATTGGGGTAGAGTTTCAAACATTTTTCCGAAGAATGTCATTTATTTCAATTTTAATTGAAATTTATTACACCAACTATAAGTGTTTTATAATTTCTGTCCATTTTCTTTATTTTCTAAAGATTGCTCTATATATCAGAATGTTGGACAAAATATGGGAATTCCATATGTCCAATAAAATAGAAATTTAGTTTTTTTAATTTATTTTGATTCCAATTTTCTAAAAATTGAATAAATTATATAGAGGTTTTACAAATTGATTCTGTTTTTACGCGCTTGTTATTCTAAAATAGAAGGAAATTGTTTGTAAACATTCAAACTGAAATGCTAGTTAAAAAATCTTTCTATTTCGAAAGACTACATCTTTGAATGCAAATAATAAGTCAAATTGAAGAAAAATGGGTGCATTTAAAGTTTTGGATTCAAAGCTATGAACAAAAGAAAACAAAAGAATTAAGACCTCCCTAAAGTTTAATCTTAGTTCTTGAAAGTTCCGCTGAAATTAATGTAGTTAATTAAAATAAGTTTTAAGAAATTATTATATTTTACTACCAAAAAATGTGTCAACTTTCAATGATCTACTACCAAATAAAAACGGCCAAAACGGTTCTATGTAGGTATATTGGTCACTGAGAAGTTGCACCTAATCTCTTTAGGAAAATGATGTAAAAACCAAATTGGAATTTGAAGAAAGATAAAAATGTTCTATGGATAATTGTCAAGAACTTCATCTCAAACGGAGGTATCTACTAGAAAAATTAGAATATCTAATTATATTTTTCTCTGAATATTTTACAAAGTGGATTTGCTACATCTTTTCATTCCAGTTCGACGACAGAAATAACAACCTTATAAAAATATCTGTCCATATTCTGGGGTCAGATGAGTAACCAAATTGGTCTTAAAAAAAAGGGAAAAAATGGTTTTTGACTATTCTTTGAAGTGCAGTAAATTATCTCAAATATAATTTTATGTTTTGTTAAAAATTTGGTGAATCCTACAACAATTCAGTCAATATTATTACCTAAAAATTATAAAAAAATATAAATATTTTGGGTCGTAAATTTGAGAAACTGTTATTCGTTGTATATTAAGCAAATATACATCATTTTATTTTTAATATGATCACACAATTTCAAGAACCAATATACTCACAATCGAAAGTGGTTAAATAAGCCAATATGAAAATTTATGAGGGTATTAACATAAAAGTGATGAAAAACTTCTTAATATTTTCGAAAAGGACAAAAAGTGGAATTTGGATATGTTTTCACCATCCCTTCATCCGAATGTCTCTATTTTTCATATTTCTATATAAATGTTTTGCAGGATTACATTGGATCTACAGATAAATAATTTGTGGTGAGATTCCATTTTATGGGACAAGCTGGCCGTTGGTATCATTCGAAAGGAACAATTTCGAGACCTAATATTTGCGGCTGGATTTTAAGTTAAAAAAATCGTTGATCGGCAAAAAGGGTATGCAAATATACTCGTGAGAAATTTGATTCTTTTATAATCTCAAAAAGTAGAAATATACCCAAACTGTATTCGGAAATATAGACGTGAAATAATGGCTTAAATATCTGTTCAAATTTTCAGGAGAATCAAAAAACTTAAAACCTTCGAAACAAATTTCAATTATTTTTATACATTCATTGAATTTACCTACTTATGGAGTATTGATGAAATATTATATTCAAATTTAGCTGTTTTTAGAAATTATCATGATTTGTAACAAAAAATTCAAAGTTCGCACATTCTTTGCAACTGCAGTTTAGAGTTATTACTTTATCAGTCATCTGAAGATTTTTTGGTAGTAAACAATAGTAGTTTCTGAAGATTTTCTTTAACTGACTAACATGAAAGTAATAAACATTCCATTGGAATTAAATTTATTTTTTAACGGACTGAAAACTTCAAGAGACATGAAATTTCTAATAAATATCACATTTTAATTAAGTTTATTGAAGTATTTTGTTAATGCGCGAGCCCGTTAAATTTTTTAAGTTGAGTGGGTTCTTTTGATTTTTCTATACAGAGTACTTTAACCCACCGCAAATAAAAAATACTACTACTAAATAAACTGATTTACTCAATAAGTAATTGACTTCAATGAAAAAAGGTTCCTCAATATTAACCTTATGATTGATTGATAAATATAGATCACTATAATTTCCGCTAAAACACATCGAAACCAGAAATTCTATAATATTCTCTCATCAGTTCCGATGCTAATTTTTCACAAAGAAATAGCACAAAATATATATTTTACACCACCCCGAGGTTTTGACCTAAATACGCCTTTGTTGGTACTGAAGCCTAAGAACTGAGACTATCTCTCGGATGGAGAAGAACAATATTTTCCTTCTTCGCTCCTTTCTTATCACCAATCTATCCCCGAATTCAAGTACGAATTTCATATTTTTATCACTTAACACGAAATGTGGGACACTTCAAAGCACAATAAAAATAATAGAAACCGCTGTTCTCTAGCCGGCTATTGACCTACGCATCTAAATGTTATCATGGGCAAACATCTAACCTAGGAAAGATCAGATCAATGGAAACCATAAAACTCACCGTTCTCATGATGTTACGGACGTGCGAAGAGGTTTCTTTTGGCGAGGAGAGATAACTAATGAATACCACAACTGAAAATTATTTGATAGGTATGCGAATATCTCCCTTCTATTCTTTGCGTGTGATAAGCCCCGGCAAGCCCGAGCACCTTTGAAAATTTTTTCAATTGGCCACGGCGATATGAGATGAATTGATGACATAGGTATTTAGAGTGAACAATTCTTCAGCAGATGATCCTTTCATTCGGAATTTTTTGACCTATTTTATATTACTTGTATGCATATGTGATTTCGAATATATCGGGTGTTTTTTTAGAGTGATAGAACTTTCTATAGGGATAACTGTGATTTGACAGAAGGTAGAAGCCATGTTGTTTTGACATTTCTGTTCAGTTAGCATTGACAAATTATCATGGAAAGACTCACGCCGCAGCAACGTTTACAAATTGTTGAAATTTATTCTCAAAATCAGTGTTCTATTCGCTAACCTTATAGAGCACATCGTGAAATTCATGGTTTATATAATCGTCCATCAGAGCAGTTTATTCGTCGAACTATCGATAGATTTCGGACAACATTTTCTCTACTAGATGCAACAGCAACAACAAGACAAAGAACTGTACGTACAGAGAAAATATCGCTGCTGTAAGCCATAGTGTTAATGATGATCCAGATTTGTTTATTCGTCGACGTTCACAAGTTGGAATCTGTGCATCCACCACATGAAAACTTTTGCGTGAAGATCATTATTTACATGGTGCTCGTTACAGATTGATGATCAATGATTATTTGTTTCAAAATTTGAATGGTATTGACCCAGAAGTGTTTTGGTTCCAACAAGATGGTGCTACACCTCATGCTGCTACAGTAACAATTGATTTATTGAAAGAATGATTTGGGGATAACATTATTTCGAGAAATGGTCCAATTAATTGGCCTGCAAGATCATGCGACATAACTCCTCTGGATTATTTTATTTGGGGTTATGTCAAGTCATAGGTTTATGCTGATAAAACAGAAAAAATAGATGCTTTGGAAGCCAACATAAATCGTATTATTGATGAAATAAGGCCTGCATCACTCGAAAAAGTAGTCCAAAATTATTTTTAAAACATATATGTCATGAATCTTATCTTTCAAATGAAAAAAATTTTGGCTTCAATCTTAATTTAATTGTGTTTTATTTCAATTAAAAGTTCTGTCACTCTAAAAAAAAACACCCGATACTACCCCAGAAAAGTGAGAGTTTAGAGCTTTCACGAATATCGACGAATTTCGGTTCAATAAGTAATGGTCTCTACATTGCAACTCTTATGGTCAAAAATGAGTATAAGCTCTTTGTGTCCGTTTGCGAAAAGCCGACTATAATATATTGTTCATCCTTCAATTTTTCTAAATATCAATCTCTTTGTATTTTTCCATTTCAATCATTCTTGCAATAACTACAATAAGCTTTAAGTGAGGTTCTATTATTTTCCAGGAACAATAATAATGAAATATCTGCCTTAAATTACTTCCTTTTTTTATCAATGATTCAATTCTTATTGTCGAATTTCTGATGAGTTTTTTATATTCAAGTAAGGAGATGATTAATTATTGTAATTGTTTTTGAAACAAACAACAACAGAAATCCTATTATGTTCTCAGTATTCTTTCCTTGTCTATCAAATTTTTTTTATTATCTTTAGTGTAAACATCAATTAAAATTTACTTTACAAAAATCACTATTAAATTTTTGCGCCTCCGCGACTTAGAGATGTTTTCCCAATAACTTTCATTATTCAAAATATATGAGTGTAGGATTTTAGATATAATATTCTATAAAGGTAAGAGTTTATAACTTCCGTGGATATCGATGAATTTCCGTTAAATAAGTATTGGTCTCTGCATTGCAATTCTTATAGTCAAAGATAAAAGTTGGTAGCTTGTGCATGTCTATGAAAAACCGACATTAAAATATTGTTTATCCTTCATATTTACGGAATTAATCAATTATTTACATAATTAATCAATTATTCACATTTTAAAGCAGCAATTCCTTTTACTATGAATTTCAACCGTTGTTACAGTAGATGAAGAAAAGTTTAGATTCTTCTTACATTTTTAATGAGGAAATCCTTCAAAGCCATCAATTAAGCCATATTACTGGAAATCAAAGCCATATTACTGGAAATAATCTAAAATTACTTAACTTGTCGAATCAATGATTCAAATTTGATGGTGATGTTTCTAATGAGTATATGTTAAAAATACACTGGCGGGCAGAAAAAACGGGACACTTGATCATTACTGTCAAATAACTTTCTTAGTTAAAATTTTTACGAGAATCATTAAATTTCTGAAATGGTAGAAAAAAGAAAAATGAAACTTTTTATTCGATTGTATAGAAATAATAACCTTTTTTTTAAAAAATTAAAACGAAATTGAAAAAAGTATTGAAATTGTGAAAATTTCAGTATCAGTATGACGTGTTACCCTAGCTCTGATTCCAGCTTCCAAACGTCTACGTATGTTCGTGATTATCTTGTTGAATATTCTCATTCATGACAAAGGGCTTCACGGAGCTCTCGTAAATTATTGGACGATGAAACCATAGTTTTGACTCGCGTTGGCCCCATAGATGTTCGATGGGATTCAAGTCAGGACTTCGTACTGGCCAGTTGAACCTTGAAATTTCAACCTCATTCAAGTACGCTGTTTCTATTCGAGCAGTATGTGGGCGTGCATTGTCATGCATAAAAATTCCCTGCTCTCCCAGAAATGGTGTATAAGATACAATATGATCCATAAGAATTTCCTCTATGTACCTTACTGCTGTTAAAGATCCATTTATAAGAACCAACTCTGTGTATCGGTGTATCTTTCTACTGGATGTCTATAAACGCGTCTACGACCATCAGTTCCTCGAATTCTGAATCTGGATTCATCAGAGAAAAGTATCTGGGCCCACTGAGCTTCTAACCAGTTTATGTGATCTCGTGCAAATTGAAGACGCGCAATTCGATGCTCTCTGAGAAGTTCTTGACCTGTCACAGCTCTATGTGGTTATAAATTCGATTCTGAGAGACGTCGTTTCACGATCCATTCACTCACGTTTAATTGACGTAACTCCATCAATCGACTTCGAGCTTCAATAGCAGTAAGATGGCGATTTCGAAGACTCGTGGAAACCATGAATCTGTTATCCCTCAACGATGTGCGCCGTTTTCTTCCAGATCCAGGTCTTCTGGTGAGCCTGCCTGTCTCCTGATGCCTTGGACTGTAGATAGGGTAACACTCATTCTTCTAGCAACAGATCTCTGGCTCAGCCCATTTCCAATAAGTGCCACTATCTTCGCACAATCTTCAATTGGTAAACGCATTTTATGAAATTGTTTTTTTCAGAGAGTGGAAAACAAACTTTTCAATGGTCAATGTTGAACGCAACTGATAAACAATAAATTTATCGTGAAGAATTATACGAAGATGGTTTCTTTTATCAAGTTTTTTAGCCCATCTGTCTACATTTCACGCATATTTAGTTGATTTTATAATGAAAGATAGATGATGAACATAATATTATTGAATCAATTTGAACACGTGAGTCTGATGAAAACAATAGTGTTAAATTTCAGTGACCCTCTTTTTTGTTCGCCAGTGTATTTGTAGTATCTGAGCAATAATTTTGTAATTAATTATTAATTGTTCTACTTAGATCAAACGACAATCAAAGAAAACAATTTTCATGTTGTCCTTCAACTTTCCTTGTATTGTAAATATCCATGTTTTTGCATACTCATTCTGCGGAACAACGTGCTGTCGTTTTGCCCAAAGTGTCAAACGATTAATTGGGACTTACTGATAAAAATTCTGAGGTCAAAAGTAATTTTGTCCTGTCAGTAAGACCGGTCCGTAAACACTCTATCTTTCGAAAGAAGAAAGCTAGGGGCTTCAAACTTTCAGAGTAGGTTTGAGGGCTAAAAATCTCGGCTGAGTTCATTAATGAGCGAAATCGGTTCAATGACATTGAGATATATTATCCTGATACTCCTAGATCTTCTGTGAAGATCCATCAGAAGCTTTTTCAGCTTGTACGTGTTAGGAGTTCAGTTGTGTTCTGGTTAGGCTTTATTGTTACTGATCCTGAAGTTATTCAGATTTGACCGGTTTTCTTATTTTCCGAATAATTCAGAAACTACTGATTCGATCGAAATCAACTTCGATACCGAGGTGCATAATAATAACAGAAAAATTTATGCTAAGCTTCGAGAGGATCGGCGTCCAGGCGATGTTTTAATATAAGCCTTCTACATATTTAATTTCAAAAAATTATATTTAATAATTAAAGCTTGTCATAATATAAATAATATCATATAAGTACCACTTATATCAAATGACATAAAATAAACATTCATTATAAGACATCCAAATGATATAACAAAATCCAATAAATAAAAATAGTTAACCAAAATCCTATAAATTGAATATTTTGAATAGACAAAATTTTGTTTCTGCTGATCAATCATATGAAAATAAATATCTTTCAAAAATAATATTTGAATAAGGTTATTCTGATTTCCACAAATTTTTATTGTTATGTTTACAACAATCGTTTCGTTATCACAGTAGCATCATCAGGCAAGATTACATTTTGAATAACTCATGCATAACAATAAAAATTTGTGAAAATCAGAATAACCTTATTGAATATGGATTTTCACCAAGTAAGGACTGATTCAATTCAATCTTTCAAAAATGTTCAACATAATCCCAAGAATTTCATCATTAAACTATCTTACTTAGAATATTCAATATTATTGGATATATCATTAAGTTACTTTCTACAAAAACTTCTATAAAAAGATATGTAAAAACATTACTGAAAAACAAGTTTTAAGAGAGACTTTGCTTCGTCAGTATTCAAATAATTCATATTCGATAAAATATAACATCAATCAACAACAAATATTTACCCACTCTTCAAAAATTTAGAAAACTTCTGGTAAATGAATACTGAAAAATGTAAATGTAGTGCAAGGATAACTATAAATAAATAATTCTGTGGTTTACCCTTGATCTTCAAGATTGAAAGAGAATTTAACGGCCTCTGTTATAGCACAAGGACTATCTGTATAAAGAATGTTAAGGAAACCAAATAATTATATATTATGAATAAAATAACATAAATAGAGGTTAATAATTGATAGAAGGTATATAAAATTATTTAAATATTTTAATATTAGCCTTCTACATATTTATCATATTTAATAATTATAACTTCAGGAATTAAATTAAAATAATGTCATCTAAGTACCACTTATATCAAATGACATATAAAATATTCATTATAAGACATCCAAATGATATAACAAAATCCAATAAATAAAAATTGTTAACCATAATCCTATGAATTAAATATTTTGAATAGGCAAAATTTTGTTTCTGCTGATCAATCTCATGAAAACAAATATCTTTCAAAAATGTTTAACATAATCTTAAGAATTTCATCATAAAACTATTAGGAGTACAAATAAGTTTCCGCCGTTTTATTGTAGATGGCGCGGCACGGAGTTTCGGTTAACTTTCGCAGATGATAACCGGCTTAAAATATAGTTTGGACATTCAAGAACAACATAACCTATTGATATAATTGATTTTATATTGGTAAAATATGATTTTTATAAGTTGAAAATGTCAAAATTTGACCCAAGTAAGCATCATTTGCGGGAAATATTTTTTACTTCTTTGATTTAAAGAAATCTGCTGCTGAGGCGCATTGATTGCTCGTAGAAGCATATGGTGAGGGTGCTTTGAGTGAGAGAACGTGTCGAGAGTGGTTTCAAAAGTTTAAAAACGGTGATTTCGACGTAGAAGACAAAAATCGCAGTGGAAGGCCAAAAATTTAAGAGGATGCCGAATTGGAGGAATTATTGGAGGAAGATTCATCTCAAACACAAAAAGAACTTGCTCTAACATTAGAAGTCACTATATTACCGTTCTTCTATAATAAATATTCAATTTGTGTTGAAAAACGGCGGAAAGTTATTTGTACTCCTAATATCTCACTTAGAATATTCAATATTATTGGATATCTAACTAAGTTACTTTCTATAAAAACTGAAGATATGTAAAAACATTACTGAAAAACAAGTTTTAAGAGAGACTTTGCTTCGTCAGTATTCAAATAATTCATATTCAATAAAATATAACATCAATCAACAACAAATATTTACTCACCCTTCAACAATTTAAAATACTTCTGGACTTTTATCCGAACGAAAAGACCTAGAGACTTCATGAGAGGTTTGGAGGCTGAGAATATATCACTTATGTCCAGAATTGGCTCACTGATCCCTAAGTTATTTTAATTTGAAATTTTATTTTTTAAATATTTTCGATCGAGTTCAAATTTGGTATTCAGATGTGCAATTACTGTACGGAAGCTCATTCATAATTTCGTGAAGAAAAATTACGAGAATTTATAATTTTTTGTGTCTGATTTGATCTTTGATGGTACTTCTACCGATAACATCCAGTTTAAATTGTTCTGAGTTTCATAGAAAACGTCTTTTGTTACGCTGTTGGTTTTCTGGGGAAAAAGCGCTCAAATGCTTTTGACTTCCAGTGTTTTTACCATCATTTGAATTGTCCCTAGTGAAAACATCAATAAGAATTGTCTCTATAAAAATCCAAAATTTTGAGCCAGCGTAACGATGTTTTAACAAAACTTCACAGTTCGAGGCTGAGTACCTCGGCATACAGATGCAATCGATATATACGCACTCCACATTCTAGGTGTATCGCGGGACCAAACATAGACGACAAGTTCAAGTGGTCCTCCAATAAGTTTTTACTGCATTTCTGAACTCGTAAATACTCTGAAATTTCGTTCAATACAAAATCTGTTGTTTGTTTCTGTAGATTTTTGTTTTATTTCACAAACGGATAACCAACTAAATTGGTGACTCCGACGTGAAGAATTCTTATTTTAGGTGGGAAAATATCAGATTGTAACGATGGTACAGACTTCGTGAAAAACCTAAGGAAGCAGATAATTTAAGTCAAGCCCCCTGTCGGAAGTGCTTCACCTGGGCCACTACGATGGACCATTTAAAGTAATGAAGCATGGTCCCAAGACTTTCACCGTCGACTACTTTGTGAAAGAGATAACCGTCACGAATAATAGATTAAAACCAGCTTACATTATCACCTATGAAGACGTCCAGGCTCAACCTCACAATTAGGTGAAGTAATCATTTCAATCGAAGCCTCCAAAAGAATACTCCAATCTCCAGAAGCACTAAACTCGCTCTGGTAGTTGAGTTCAGTTTTCAAAGAGATTGCAAGTAGGTTCTTCGTGATTTCATTACTAGCGGATAAGATAATGGTAATAATAATAATAATAAATCTGTATTCTTCCTTTAGGACATAGCAGTGAATCACTGCCAGTGATGCATAGGATACGTCAAATAATGTTCAACTCAATATATATTCAAAGTAAACAATACAATACAGAATAGAATAAAAAGGAAGAAAAACAAAAAGATATAAGACCAAGCAAAAAACAAAAGGCTCAAAAAATTAATTGTCCATGATTATTAACTTAAGAAACTTATTAAGAACTTAAGAAATTTATCTGTGCTGTAATAACATTTTTCTTTGAATTTTTAAACTTCTTTGAAATTCCCAAATGTTCAATACTTTGTAACTATTTGGCAGGTGATTATAAGATGTTATACCAGCTAGTTCTGGTGACGACTCATACTTGCTGGATTTGTGTTTTGGTATGCAAATAATATTTTGGTGTCTAGTTTCATAATTATGAAAATCTGAGCACATCATCAAGCCATCTAGATCGAACAAAAAATAAGCAATGTAACATATATATACAAGGAAATTTTGAAATTTCTGATTTTCTAAAAGTATATTTACATGATTCTCGGGGCTGAATATAAGGCGAATAATTTTCTTCTGTGCAATGAACACTCGACCTCTTTCAGACGATGGACCCCAAAGAACAATGTTGTAACATAGGTGACAAAAACCAATCCACCATTTCACTGTTGGGTCAAAAATTAACAGTGCTGTGACCTAAAGTGGCATAAGATCACAGTAACAAAGCCTACCCAGAGCACAACTGAACTCGCACAAGCCGAAAAAAACTTCTGAGGGATCTTCACAAAAGATGTAGGAGTATCAGGATAATAATAGTAATAGTATATATTGAGGGGAAGGGGGTATTTCAGTCTGTACAAGGCATAGTAGGAGCTACTGAGCTTTTTGCACAACTTATCAATATGACAATGCCACCGCAGATTCTTATCGACGTATAGATCAAGGAACTTAGCACTCTCAACAGATTCAAGAATGCCGTCATTTCGATTGAAGGAAAATGTTGAAGCCTGAACAGAATCTCGAATCTGAAATTTTACAATTTGAGTCTTGTTTAGTTTTACAATTAATGAGTTTATCCTCCACCAATCAGTAAAACATTGGATAAGTCTCTCACAAATCTCCATCATCTCTCGAATACTCACCGCCAATGGTGTATCATCAGCAAGCATTACAATGATACAAACAGTCAGAAAATCAGGCAAATCGTTGACAAAAATTTTAAAAAGAAGGGGTCCTAAGACTGATCACTGAGGGACACCTAGATTATTATAGTACTCACGTGAACTAAACCACCGTGGCGCTCCGGGTTGTTCTTTGTCTTCCAAACCAAAATTGATATTTTTAAATCGGGCAAACCTTTTCTGACCGGTTCGTTCAGCTAGAGCATGGTGGCCATAAACATCCACTAAAATACAGTGATTTTCGGTAGCTTTTCTCTTGAAGTAATGAAGTAAAATTCACCGCAAAAATACGTTATTCGGTGCAAAACTTGACGTTTTCCGAGAACACAGAAACTATGTGGTTTAAACTTCAGCGAAATTATAGATACTCAAAAGAAACACTTCAAAATGAAAGTGTTGCCAGATGATGGAAACATAAATTAGTAGCGACATCTTTTATCAAAACGGCACGAACTTATTTCAACTTCTAATAGAAAGCAATAAATATTTATATATAATAATTTTCAATTGAGAGGCATTATAGTCACTTCATATAACTATAGAGAAATGTATTTTTGGATTGACTTGAGTAGGTTAAATGTAAGAATAGCTACAGTACATTTCGCCTACTTCAGGGATCATGTTTGTAATTCATTTAATATATTTAATGAAGATGTTCATTATTATATACAAAATTAATGAAATAATATCTGTAAAAATCAATTTGAATGTGAGTCAATACTTCATAGAAGGAAAATTTAAATGACTTTAAATTCAGAATTATATATTCTTACTTTTACAATATATATTGAAACTATATACAAAAACTATTAAAATGATATCCTTATATATAATCAATATAAAATATTTTTCAGTGTCTCAGAAAAAACCTTTTTACATCTCGACATGAAACTTGTTAATAAAAACTATACAAGTATGTATATTAACATACAAATACAAGAAAATCCACTATTCCAAAAGTATCTAAAATTTTCTAACTAAAGGATCAAATAAAAATAATTGAACGAGAATTCCAACATATAATAGGTATTTCGGTCTCTAGACTTCTTCAGAAATGTATTGAAGTCAGATTAAAATATATCACAAGATCAAAATTTAACTCACCAAATAATATAAAACCTGGAACGAATAAACTCGAAGTAAGCTTTGAAGTATCTAAAATAAAACAAAAAAGATCAAATTGTTGTTACATTTAACCCACAACCAGTAGTACTCAGAATACAGAAAAACATAACAAAACTTATTCACCCCAAAAATGTCTCATGATGAGGAAAATAACCAGAATTTCAAAAATAATAATAAATTAACAAATTTATTGTGGATATTTAGAATCTATATGAATTTATTTCATAATTTAAAAATCAATTCGAGTGAGAGTCAATACTTGATGAAAGTAAAATTTAAATTAATTTAAATTCAGAATAATATATTCCCACCTCTACAATATATATTGAAACTTTATACAAAAACTATGAAAATGATATATTTATATATAATCAATATAAAATATTTTTCAATGTCTCGGAAAAAACCATTAATATACATACTTATATAGTTTTTGTTAATTTATTTGTAATAAGTTTCATGTCCGGAAGATTTTTTCCAAGACATTGAAAAATATTTTATATTGATTATATGTAACGATATCAATTTGATAGTTTTTGTATATAGTTTCAATATATATTGTAAAAGTTGAAATATATAATTCTGAATTTAAAGTCATTCAAATTTTACTTCTATCAATTATTGACACATATTCAAATTGATTTTTAAATTATGAAATAAATTCATATGGATTCCAAATATCCACAATATATTCCTTTATTATTTATTATTTTAGAAATTCTAGTTATTTTCCTTATCATGGGAAATTATTTGGGGTGAAGAAGATTTATTACGTTTTTGTATGTTCTGAGTACAAATGGATATAAAAAAAAATTTGAATATCAAAACAGATTCAATCTGTTAGTCTTCTACAATTTTAATTTCAAAAAAATTTTTTTTCAAGAAACTTTTAGAATTAAATTAATGTCTACAATAAGCACCGCTTATATTTAATAGACGTATATATTAAAAACTCAATATACAATGTCAAATGGAATAAATAAACCAACCAATATAAAAAAGGCAATTAAAATTAATAAATAAATATTTGAAGGAGATAAAACTTTGTTTCTGATCTTACCATAATGAAACCAATTCCTTTTCAAAAACATAAAACACAACTTAAGGATTTCTCAAAAAATATAATTTATCTGAAATATTTAATATATTTAAATATTCAAATAAGTTAATTCAAAAATCTCTCAAAACATGCAATATATCTTCAAAAAACAATTAGAATACGGATAATCTCTTCATCGGCCCTAGATAACATTTAAAATAGCAAAATCAACTAACAATCAGTATATCATACCTTAGAGTGTAACACGGAACTTGTTTGAAACAGACTAGCTTTAAAAATCCAGGTAGTCAGTTCGTCACAAAATCACAGTAAGGCATTCTATGGTTTTCTTCAAACCATTGACATTCCATATTTCTTCTATCAAGTAAAAAGCCTTTTTCTATTTTATCAAATGGTTATAGGTGAACGTAATAACACGTTGATCTTTTTCATTTTATTTTGGATACTTTAAAGCTTAGTTGGGGTTTATTCGTTCCAAGTTTTATCTTAGTTGGTAAGTTAAATTCAGAAATGTGATATATTTGACTCAGAATTTATTACATTTCTAAAGATGTCTAGAGACCGAAATAGCTATCAAATGTTGGCATTCTCGTTCAATTATTTTCATTTGATCCTTTATTTTGAGAATTTTAGATAATTTTGGAATAGTGGATTTTCTTCAATTTGTATGTTAATATACATACTCATATAGTTCTTGTTAATACATTTGTATCAATACGTTTTATGTCGGGATATAAAAAGGCTTTTTCCGAGACATTGAAAAATATTTAATATTGATTATATATAAGGATATCATTTTGATAGTTTTTGTATATAGTTTCAATATATATTGTAGAAGTAAGAATATATAATTCTGAATTTAAAGTCATAATATCTGTAAGTATCATTCATCATTACTCCCAAACATTGCTCCCATTGCTTCTGCAGAATTTGACAATGCAATCCGAGGTAATATTTTGATAACATTTGTGGCTCAGAATTCGCAAATATAGGAATTTGGTCGAAATAAGCCATTGGAATGACTAGGCTTAAACTCAATGTGTATTTTGAATATTTTTGTATCGAGAGCGATACTTATTGGACAATCAATTGGAGAAAATATTTTCTAAAAACTACAGAGTGATAATAGCTAACAATTATTACCGATTAAAATTGCGTTACAATTCATTAAAGAATCCCATTTGAATGAAAATTGATATCGTTATCTAAAAGAAGAAAAAATATCTCAATATCACTTTTAGATTACTGAAAATGATACTGAGAAATTTATGAATATAGGTCATGGATGCGCTATTTGTTTCGAGTAGTATATATAGAGGAAATGAATTACTTGCTGATGAGACTTCTTCAAAGATGAAGATATGAACTGAGTGAAATTCATACATATTTGAAGATTAAGAAGTGCTTAACTTCAAAATTAGACGATAACGTTTATATTATTGGCTAAGCGAAGGGTCAATGATATTTGTTGACTTCATAAGACGTGAATAAGAATATTTAGTTTGC
The DNA here is from genome assembly GCA_034642435.1 of Megalocaria dilatata. NCBI lineage: Eukaryota > Metazoa > Arthropoda > Insecta > Coleoptera > Coccinellidae > Megalocaria > Megalocaria dilatata. The sequence goes on from CM067856.1 coordinate 48,039,869, forward strand.
TGAAAAAATTCAGTTTGAAATATTGAATTCTCACGAAGTCGTATTCGTTTTAAGTCTTCTGCTATCAATCATTCAATCAAAAGAAAAAACGCATTATCAATACAAACGATAAAGAAGGGCTAACGCTTCAGATTTGTTGCATTTATGTTCAATTCTGGGATAAACTCATAAATTTTAATGGAGTTACATCAGCTCTATATATATTGTGTTTTTGGAGAAATAATGAAGCTAATAAAAGCCGACATATGTCAAATGTCATAATTTTTATCATTTTATCAATCCATATATAAGTACTGGTGTGTTTCTTTCTCTTCTTAAAGTTTCAGTTATTCTAGTCTTTAAGAAAGGCCATGTACACGAATTACGAATAATAGACAAATTACTCTACTGAGTATCTTTTCTTATGTTTTTGAAAGTATTGAGCTCAATCGAATGATGAAATATCTTGACGAATTCAATATTTCTGATAATGTACAACACGGTTTGAGATCTGGTGCTCAACCCAAACGATGGCATTTTGTCATTTTGTTGAGTTCGTTTCTAAAAGTCTCGAGAATGGATCATATGTTACGGGTTTATTTTTTGACTTATCTCGGAAATTCGATAGTTTTTTCAGTTTATACTTGACAAGTGGTACAACCTAGGTTTCAGATATATGAACTGGCTTCGTAGTTGTCTGAAGGGTAGATATATGTTTGTGAAGATCCAGAACTACTCTTCTGCTGAGCACGATGTAAACATGGAAGTACCACATGGGTCTGTTCTCAGACCGCTTCCGTTTCTGCTCTACATTAACGACCTATTAATTTGAGGATTATGCTCATGAATGTTTATACTGATCATGATCTTTTAGTATTGATTAAATGTGGAACATAATTGTATTCTCTAATGATACTTTAGTGCCGGTGAAGGCGGGGACCTTCGTGGACCTTCAAAGTCTACGTAAGCTTCTGATACGATGTTTATATTGTTGGTTTTAAAATAATTTAATGATTAATGTTAATAAGTCTGAGTGCATTTATTCATTTAACTTTTAGTGGCAATGAATGCAAACTGTTCATTCGCCATCTAGGTAATGTTACTACGTCAAGATGTAACACTGGGTTTTTGTCATCCATATCGACACCAACATGAAATAGTTTTGTTGGAGTTTTAAGCAAATATCTCTTGCTTATGCAATGTGTTAAGTCAAAAATTCGTTACCCTTTACCCGGTTTATTGTTAGTTGTCATACATTATCTTTTTGTGAGACGTCGGTTGAGATTTTTATCAGTGAAATTAATCTCATGCATGATATTCAATACAACTTCATAGTCGTCCTGTTAACGCTTGTTCTTAAAACATGGTATACTGTCATTGCCCTCTATTTTCATCTTCAAATGTTTCATATATGCGAAAATGAATATCATATTGTACATATATCTAGCTTTCATCCCTATAATACTAGAAATGAGGGCAAATTTTACATTCTCAAGCATAAAACCACTAAATTTAAGGTTATTCCAATGTATCAGTGTATTAATCAGCATAATTATCTACCTTATTGTATAAGATGTCTTAGTATTAGTGAATTTAGGGATGTTATTAAATTTTTACTATTGGAGAAGTGTTATTACACTGTGATATACTAGAGAATAGTTGATTTTTACATTTTAATGTTTTGCGACCTATCCTATATAAGTTTATTTGAAAGGTTCAATAAATAAAATAAAATAAATGAAGGTTTTTACTTGATGGAAGGTATATAAAATTATTTAAATATTTTAATCTCTACAGATATATTCTGTTAGCATTCTACATATTTAATTTCAAAAAATTATATTTAATATTACTTCAGGAATTAAATTAATGTCATATGAGCACTGCTATATCAAACCACATATAAAATAAACATTCATTATACAACATATACAATACATTATACATCATATACAATAAATATAAATTGTAAACAAATATCCTATAAATGACATCTTTTGAGTAGACAAAATTTTGTTTCTGCTCATCCTTCTTATGAAAATAGATATCTTTTAAAAATGTTTAACTTAACCTTAAGAATTTCATCATAAAACTATCTTACTTAGAATATTCAATATTACTGAATATCTAAATTACTTTTTAGAAAATCTCAAGATATGTAAAAACATTACTGAAAAACAAGTTTTAAGAGAGACTTTGCTCGTCAGTACTCAATCGTATTCAATAAAATATAACATCAATCAACAAAAAATATTTACTGACCTTTAACAATTTGGAAAGCGTCTTGGCAAATGAATAGTGAACATTTAAATGGAGTCTAATGTTGACTCAAAATAAATAGTTCTGTGGCTTACTATTTATCTTAAAGATATAAGGGCAATTTAACGGCCTCTTACTCCATTTAAATCCCATCTGACTCCATTTAAATTTTCAGTATTCATTTGCCAAGACGCTTTCTGAATTGTTAAAGGTAAGCAAATATTTTTTTGTTGATTGATGTTACATTTTATTGAATATGATTGAGTACTGACGACCAAAGTCTCTCTTAAAACTTGTTTTTTAGTAATGTTTTTACATATCTTGAGATTTTCTAAAAATTAACTTATAATCAATATTCAATAATATTGAATATTCTAAGTGAGATGGTTTTATGAGGAAATTCTTAAGATTATGTTAAACATTTTTGAAAGATATCTGTTTTCATAAGAGGGATGCGCAGAAACAAAATTTTGTCTACTCAAAATATTTAATTTATAGAATTTTTTTAACAATTCATATTTATTGGATTTTGTTATCTCATTTGGATGTTTTTTTATATGTCGTTTGATATAAGCAGTGCTTATATGACATTAATTTAATTCCTGAAGTTATAATATTAAATATAATTTTTTGAAATTAAATATGTAGAAGGCTAAGAGAATATATCTGTAAATATTAAAATAGGTTCAATAAATTATTATTAAAGGCGACTTAGTTCTTTACCGCACTTGGCTCGAGGAAGAAATTACGTAATTTGATAGAAACTGGAGACTAGTTTTAAGAACATTTCTTAACATTAACATTTTCTTTCACGTTAATGTAACGTGATAATTCATCCAGAATAATTTCATTGTAGTCTGCAGCATATATCGCCTACACTCAGATTTCTTAACGATTTTTTAGATTATAGTAACACGAGGATAAATTTCGTTTTTTTCAATGCTGATCAACTTGTTGCGCCCAAAGTTCATCAAAAACAAGAATATTTATTTTACGGTTTCTACATGTTTCCTGATTATTCAGCGGCAAGGAAAAGGATTAAATAGGAAATGATTTTCACTTTATCTTTATTCGGGTGTGTTTTCATTCAGTTCTATGCATAGATCTTACGGCAACTCAACAAATATTATTTCAACATTAAGTACCAGAAACTTTCGAAGATATTTGCGGATATTCTCCCATACAATTCTTTAAGATAATACGCTTATTCAGCCGAAAGTAATTTTTAACAATTACATTTGTTTCAACTGATAGAAAATTGCAAGGAAGGAATTATGTGTTACAAAATGAAAAGCTGAAGAAAAATATTGCGCGTATGTTCTAAGAAACAGAGTGCTATGGTTTGGCCAAATGTTTGTAATTTTCGAGAAATCAATTCAAGAGTAATTCTGTTCGGCCGGTCTATCTGTAAACACTCTAACTTTCGAACGAAAAGAGCTACAAACTTTAAACTCCTAGGGTAGGTTTGGGAACTGAATATCTCCGTCAGTTTCGTTAACAGGCAAAATCGGTGCAATGGTTTTGCAGTTATTCACATTTAACACTTCTCCTTCTTTTTACAATATATTTTGTAAAGTGTAGGTTCTTATTTTAAATAATTTAGGATAAATACTGCTTTACAACTAACTTTATTTAATATAACTAGGTATATTTACTTATATGTTATCTTACAACTATTCTCGGGAGATTATCTGTTGTTGCTGTGCTGTCATAGATTCTTTTCTACACTCAGAATTTAGTTTCCAAGAAAGGTTACGTTCCACTAATAACCTAACTTTGACAACAAATATCCACTCAATCATTCACACGTTAAAGATACAGGTTTTTCGAAGTCCTGACTAATCTTCCTGATGCGGTTTTTCTTTGACTTTGCAACTCATTGCCTGAACTTGATTCTAACTCAGAATTTGTGGTCGAGCCTGGATTAACATTTTTTTACACTTTCATTAATTTCACAGTTTCAATTAATTCTTGTATTCCCCAAGTTATTCTTACTTTCAATTTCCATATAATAATTTACATTTTCCTGTGATTTAATTGGAGGAGTTATATCACTCGGTATAACTTTTATAAATTCTCTAAGTTGGTTTTATTGTCTCGTGGGTTATTTCCTGGCCCATAAAATTTATTCTTGTCCAAAACTACACTTACCCAAATTAAATGTAATGTTATTTTTTTAAGCCCCAACACATTTCGTAATCTCTGATCATGTTCACTTTTAGTTTTTCCCCACACAATATCGTCCATAGGAATTTAGAACCTGTTGATTGAAACAAATTTTGAAATTTCTGCTGAAAAACTTCTGGTGTGGGTTTCAATCCATAAGGTAACCTAAACATTTGAACATACTAAAAGGGATACCAAAAGTGCACAGAACAGAAATTTGTTTGTCTGAGTTAATTTGGTAAAATCCCTGAGCAGCTTGTAAACTACTAAAGATTGTTGCTCCATATCACTCGTAATGTGATCTAATGTAGGAATATTCCCTTTTTATTACCTTATTGAGATCTAAACATAGACTCAATTTTCCACTGGGTTTTTTACAGTCACCAGTGCATTAACCCAATACGAATATCCCTTCACTTTTTGAATGATTTTATTAGTTGTTTGATTGATTCGGTCTTTACCTGGTGGAAACTAATTTCAATTAATAAATAAAAGTAAATAAATAAAAATATTTTATTTCCACAAAAATGTTTGTAATACAACAATTGCTTCACCACGGTGTGGCTTCTTCGGGTATCTACATTCTACTGGCAAGCTAGTAGATACCTTACGAGATATCGATCACTACAGCCATATACCGAAAAAAATGGATTTCTTTTTCGCCAACCTTTTATTAATGATGAATGTTCTTAACGTTTGATGACTTTTTTTAAATTTTCTGAATTTAATACCAAGTTTTTGGAATATTTGGTTGACACAAAATCGAAATAGGTGGTTTCAGACTTTTTTGTCTTTCAAGAACTGAATCAATTTACTACGCCTGAAATTTGCACAACACAAAAAAATTCAATGATCACTGGCTTCTCGTCAGATTTGACCCAGTTTAAATAGCAATATTTCTATTTCAATCTGTATTCATCGTTTGGTTCATCGAACTTATATCTGTTGCATTGTAAACACATGTTATTTAAGCCAAGGTATTTTGGATTATGCAGTCGTAGAAATTGTTTAAATAGACTACAACTGCATTTGAAGATAGCAATGACATATTTTATAGTCCATATTTTATTGCGGGCGTATCTATCTGAACTAATATTTGGAATCATAGATGCAGATACAGGCAATTTATGAATGAATAATACATAGTAAACTGCTTATTGGATAACTTCATAACAATTTTTTTTTTAATTTTGAATATCATTAAATTTTAATTTCAAAAAATTTTTATTCTAAAACATTTAGAATTAAATTAAGTAAATATCTTAAAGAACTGTTTAAATTTAGTTGACATTTAGAATTAACACTCATTACACAGTACCACTAGGGAATAAACGAATTCAAAAAAATATAAATTTTTAACTAAAATCACCAAATAAATACTTGAAGGATCCAAAATTTTGTTTTGTACCTTGTTTTATGCAAACCAAATTTCTTTTCAAAAATGCAAAACACAACCTCAAGAAATTATTCAAAAACAACTTGCTCCACATATGTTCCTTCAAAAAAAAAAATTCCGAAAACATGCAGAACATCGAAGCAGAAGAACAAATGGGGTTCCGAGTTAGCAGATCAACTGTAGATTGTTCACATTAACGCAAGTGATAGAAAAAAAGAGCCTATGATCAAGAACTACACCTACTTTTTGTTGATCTGAAAGAAGCATATACAGACAGAATTCCACTGAAAAGGCTATGGCAGGCATTAGAACTGACGAATATAAATTTTGAACTTATAAAAGCTGTCAAGTTATTGTATAAAGATTCAATGGTAAAAATAACACAAGGTAACATGTTGAGTACAGGATTCGTGCCAACTAGAGTATTCAACCAGGGATGCTGCCTATCACCGTTATTGCTCAAGATTTATCTCGAACAATCACTGAAGGAGTGGAAGGAGAAATGTGCAACTATGGGTCTACCACTCGATGATGGCAATCTTCATACTCTGAGCTTTGCGGATGACCAGGTAGAGATATCTCAGGACATCGAGGATATTATTATTTTTATTATTATCCTGATACTCCTAGATCTTCTGTGCAGATCCCTCAGAAGCTTTTTCAGTTTGTGCTTGTTAGGAGTTCAGTTGTATTCTGGATAGGCTTTGTTACTGTAAGCTTGCGCCACTTGAGATCACAACGCTGTTAATTTTCGACCCAACAGTGAAAGGGTGGCCGACACCCGTACATCTAGAAAATTTCTTTTCCACCTGAACAGGATTAGAACCTGGACCGATCAAGAGCCCTATGCTCTACCATTCAGCTGTCCGCACCAATGGAGTATAGGACACGAAAGCTTACAGAATAATACGATAAATGGGGCCTTGAGGTGAACCTTGAAAAAACAGAATACATGTCCATTGGAGGAGAACAAAGAGACCTATTGCTGAATAGCAGACAAGAGATCAGAAAGTGTAGTCAGTATAAATATTTGAGAATGAAACTGAACAAAGACGGCTCATTGGATGAAGCAATCAAAGATCGAAATGCTCAAGGTAGTCGTTGCTGAAAAGTATACTCTGGAACATGGACATAAGTAGAACAAATAAAATATGGATATATAACACTATTGTGAAAAATATCATTGCTTACAGCTCAGAGGTATGGCCATTAAAGGTAAAATATGAGAAAATGATGGAGGCTACTGAAATGGACTTCTGGCGGCGAGCAGCAGGAAAGTCCAGAATAGAAAGGATCCCGAATGAGAGCGTTAGGGAGATCATGAATGTCCAATAGTTGAGGACATCAATTACAAACAACTTGTATGGTTTGGACATGTGCACATGTGAAACCGATTTTAGGTAGATAGATAAATGATTTTGATCAAATTATTCTCTAACGAGTCAACTTATTTACACGGGTAAGACGTTTATTGGCAACCAGAACTCGGGAACATGAGAAATGTGATATTAATAAAATACAAAATTCGACAAGCAAATCACTCGTTACAATCAACATATAATTTGAAGAACGATTACAATATATTGCACACTGAAAAAAAAAGTAATCGACTTGATCTTTTGGAAAACCTAGAAATCAATAGATGCAATAAAAATAAATTCTTATTGAACGATAAAATAGACTTCAACAAATCCATACTGCTTAATATTTTTTAATTACGTTTTGAAATTCCCCTTCTTTGTAAACTTCTTTCTTCACACCTCTACTTTCCACGAGACCCTCTTTACTCTTTGATAACAGAGCATTTCCACATTTTGTACTAAGTTTAAATACTCAGCTGATGAAGACATAGTATGACGAAACAATTATTGTATAATATGAACAATTAAATTTAGGGCAAGTTAAATTTGTTCCTTATGCATAGCAAGTATGTCTAACATTTAGTGAGCTAAGGCTTAAGCAGTGTGGCTGCGCCCTTTTCTTAGGGTTTATATGTGATTAATAAGTTTATCACAAAATTAAAATCAAAATCATAAAAATAAAAATATTGTCTTTTATTCTTTGACTTCATATTAACAGCATATTCTTTCATTTATATTATTTATATAATATATTTTTCACAGTTTCGAATTCATATCCTTTCTATGAACATAAATATCCTGCCAAAATGTCATCCTCTCCGTTAAGGGATCCTTTCTAAGTGTAAGCTCATGTCCTATTTCCAAATAATTTTTGGAAGCGTTAGTGAATGTTTTCCATGGAACTGGCAAAAGAGGATCCGAAAGAGGTGAATTTGGATTTCCGTATTTGGCGAAGTTAGCCCATAGTCTACAAAATCTTCTCACGCCTATATCTTCTGCGGAATTAGGCTCAAGGTCACCGCTCAACGGTGTTCTGAACAGATAAAATAAGTCATCAGCATGGCAAGCACCTAAAAACACAAAACATTTTTTACAGATATATACTATTTCCACCTGACAAACAATAAATCTTTTTATGAATCACAAACACATAATTCAAGTAGTGATCAAGTAGTGACTAATTCATTGAAGTATTAATTCATTTCTAACCAATTTCAGAAATATACATACTGTCAAGAAAGTACCAGAAAAAAATCATTCAAAGAGCTTGCTTATAGAGATTGTCAAAATTATTATTGTCGCTAAGTTGGCACAACTGTCTTCTATACTCACAGGAAGTTTGGTTTCGATAAAAATATTGAACAAAGAACTTGTTTTAAATTTTTCACTGCAAATAGAATTTCGTAAGCGAAAGTTTTGAAACTGTTATATGAGGCTTGCGGTGAATCTAAAACACCTCTGACTAATACTGTGAATTCAAAAACAGTCGAAATGTGTTGGAAGGTTTTTCTCGCTCTGGTCGCTAATTAACCTCTTCAAATGAAATTAATATTGCTGAAGAAAAGAAAATGGTGACTGAAAATCCTCGTTCGAGTCTGAGAGCCGCTGAAATTTCTGGGTCTCACGAATCAATTGGTACCAAATAATAAAACTATTTGGATAGAAATACGTTGACGCTCGAATGGTATTGAAAGATCTGAATTTTCAGGAAAAAACCCAATTGCGTAAAGGTTATTGAAGACATATTAAAACATATATCTTTTCCAAATATCTAAGGAGTATGAACTATGATAACATCTGTTATAGATAACAGAAGAGTTAGAACTCTTCGAGCAGTGACAGTGCAACCGACATCTGTATAACGAATTTGAAAAAATTTCTGTTACCATAATTTATAATCATCTTCTCAGAAGAGGCAAATATTTGGTTGAATACCTTTGTTAATAAGCACAATTGCCGTTATTGATGCGAGGATAAACCAGAAATGTTACATGATATTTCGTTTCATTACGAAAAACTCACTGTGTAGTGGGGTTTACGTCATGGCGACCTCATGATAAATGAGACCAATCAATAAGGCTTTATCACATACCTCATTCCTATATTAGATCTTGAGGCTGAAAGTAGAAAAAAGACAGAATGTTTGAGGTTTACTTAAAACATTTGTCATATTCTATGTCCATCCATAGAAATATAAAAAGCAAAGAAGGTTCACATCCAATTATATCAAAGAGGTGTTGTGTGAATGTCAGAGAAAATAAGTTTTAAAATAGCAGATTTCATATGGAGCAATCTGTCCAGCTCTACATTTCACAAGTTTTGACGAGAAGCATTCATTACCAACACTTTTTTAGTCTTCAGTATTTTTATCGCTCTCCATCAGCGACGGGGTAAAAAAAGAAATATAATTTCTCTTCTAAGAAGATGTGCGATTCTGTGAAAGTGCACCGTCAAAATGCTGTCGATGACATTTTCTGCCTATCGTTGAAAAGTATTCTTTAAACGCTGATACAACCTCTTCAGGTTCCCTGTATTGAGATAAAGTTGGTTCTTATCGTAAGAGGAATTGCCTAATTCCTCCTTGATAATGTTCCATATGGTTCTATGTTCATCCTGAATTGCACCTAATTGATTCTCCATATATTTATAAAGGGTTTTCCAATAAGAGGTTTATTATGAATGAGCGCGGACAGCTCAGTGGTAGAGTATCGGGCTCGTGACTGGAAGGTCCGGGTTCGAATCCTGTTCAGGTGGAAAAAGAAATTTTCTAGTTGGAAGGGTGTAAGCCACCATTTCACTGGTGGGTCGAAAATTAACAGTGCTGTAACCTAAAAGTGGCGCAAGATCACAGTAACAAAGCCTACCCAGAACACAACTGAACTCCTAACTCGCACAAGCTGAAAAAGCTTCTGAGGGATTTTCACAGAAGATCTAGGAGTATCAATATTAATAATAAAAAATAATTATAAATAGCTCGCTATCTGGGCAGCTGTCACTTTAGAAGATGTCTTTTTTCACATTCGACAAGCCATTACCAAAAATGGAACGACACACCGTTCAACAAAGCACTAGATTTGTTAAAATTTACTACAAAAATGGTGAAATTTTACAGTCACAGTTCGCAAAACTTAAGCAATTTTGGGACGTCGTGAAGCAACTTCTTGGCCGGCAATAGTAAAACTGGTGGAAAAACTTGATCTGTTGGGACAAGTTAGTGATAAGAGGAAGATATTGATGTGGACGACGATGTCTCATAAAAGCAACGAAACAATCGCAATTTTGCAAGAAAAGTTTCCTGGTCGTGTTATTTCTGGAAGAGGTGATCACAATTGATCACAATTGACCACAGTGATATTATGACTTAAAACCTTTAGACTTTTTTCTTTGAGGCTGCGTGAAAGATAAGGTCTGTACGAATTCTATATTAAACAAGGAATTTTTAGTAGGTACGTAAATTTGTCTCATTTTTTCTTTGAAACCTAAGTGTGACAGTAGAACCGAATTAAAATCAAAAAATTTGGCTGATCGGTACCAAAAATCATTATTACCATAGCTCATACTTCTTATTAATGATGAGTAGAAACGAAAATAGCCAAATGTCGTTTCGGAACTCGACCTGCGCACATTTCGACCCCAACAGTGACAGTGAAAGTGAACAACGGTGAAAAAGCTCATCGATATACTCCTCTACGAGTGATATAGTGTTTTCACCGCAATTGTAACTCAAACTATACAGAAATAATCACCTAAACCTTTGGGTAAACCAATCCCAAAATTGTACATTTGTAACATATGTATTTCGGCTGCAAATAAACCAGTCAAAGCCATTTATACATCTATCTCAATCTCCCCATTGGAAGTATGCTTATCCAAGAATTTGCATACTAATTGTAACGTTAATCAATTATTAGGAAGAATTGAAAAAAGTATCTCTACATACCAAGCAATTCTTTCAAGGTCTTTGACAACGTTCCACGATCGATTCAATCGACGCAAATGTGCGAATTGGTCATGAAGGATTTCATGAAAAGGACATGGTGCTGCAACCGTGGTGGCCATTTGGCTAATATCGTTTTCCATTGTTGATAGCAATGAAATAAGTATCTGTAGCGATCTTTCCCATTCGGAATTCTGCTCTGCGCTACTTCCCCATGTAGCATATAGAGGACACGACCTGACTGAACGTCGCCGCGGGGTTCAAGTAGGGCAAAGCACACAACGAATGGTGACCATTCCGACGTCAAACACAAGATCACTGGCGTCGCAGACAGACATGCGCACCATGCTCACCTGAAGAGTTCAGGTGAGCATGCTCAGAACGAAAGGCCGCCTCCCCAATGAAAAGGTTGAAGCTCCCTCATAACCCGCATTCCTTTAGAGCTTCACATCCATTGATTTTTCTTAAAATATACTCGTTTTTTTAATATCAAAATAAAACCTCTTATTGGGAACCTTTTACTTGGTTTCGCTCATTAAACATCTATAATTCATTTTTGCCTGCCTGAACCGTACTGTACATTTATGTAAAACAAGTATTCTTCTCACCGATTACTAAAAATCTCATACAACAGTCATACTTGCCTGGTGTTTTGATCCCTGAAAGGTGCTTGAATAAATTCAATGATGTCTCTATCGTCATTTCATAAAGGTATATTGGTTTGGAACTCGTTTTGGCATGCTTTGTCAGTGACTTGTAAATATCTCTAATAAAAAAATTGTCTGACCACATCTGAAAAAATTCATCAAAAATATTGATTACAAAATGAATAATGGTACTATTCAAAATAGATGTGATATGTAATCTTATTGTGCCTCATTTTTGGCGTTATGCCCCAATTATTTGTTTCTACAAAGAAATTCAAAAGTTTATACATTTTTGTATATTTTAAGTTGATCCATGGTAATCTATAGATCGGAATCTTGGACTATAGATGCAGCCTGTTGCAGACTCATAGAAGCGTTCAAAATGACATGCTATCGTTCTTCAACCTTATTAGGAGAGATGGTATTATATTGAAAAATTTACCTTTATTTAAGCGGCAGAGTACACTTCCAAGGTTATCTACACCACTAATGAAACATTCTGTATATAACTTGATCAAAAAAATCTTACCTTATAAGAAAGATCCATATCAGCCTTATCTGGGTCTTTATCTTCGAAATAGTATTTTATAATTCTCTGACCTATTTGTTTCGATAAAGGCGTTCCTTTCTTAAGATCGAAAAAAATAGGTATGTTATTTTCGACTGTTGGTATTAGTTCCTTGAAAGATTTTTTATCGCTTACATGAACTAACATTCCTTCTCTTGAGTTGAAGCCTATAATGAAGGGTACGTGATTGTATATACCCTTTCTTAGAATTTCGATCGGATGTTCTGTTAGGAAAGCCTCTTCTCCATGTTTAGGTTCCTCTACGACGTAACCAACAAACCGTTTTGTGCTCACATCCCAAGGCTACGGAAGAATAAATTGAGTAAAAGTAATATTTCACAAATATCGTATTAGATATGCCAAAAATATAATACAGAATATACTGCCTAAGGCCATACGGTTAATTAATTAGTTTCAGGAAAGAATCTGAAATTTTAGGTAACCTGTTAACAAAATTTTAGGAAATCTGTTGGCTGAACTGGTTGTGAATAGTGCAGTTTCTACCATTTATCTATTTAGACTCATGAATTTAACTTGTCAAGCTTAGTTTAGTTTTTGAATATAAAAACAGATTTAATCTGTTAGCCTATTGTAATTTTAATTTAAAAAAATTGTGTTAAAAACTTGTAGAATTAAATTAATGTCTTATAAGCACAGCTTATATTCAATAGACATATAAAATCAAAACTCATTATATAATATCAAAACAGATTAGCTCAGTTTAGCTAGGCAGCCAGAAAGCTATGAAATTAAATTAAGACTAGTTTTCACGCATTAAAATTTAAACATGTTCTAAAAAAAAATGATTTTTCCAATATTAAATTATTATTTAAATGATTAAGATTGTAACATATTTGAGGGGACAGAAAAGTAATGTCGTTATTAGAGAAATAAATTATTAACAAGTTTTTTTTCCAATCAATAATGTAATCACCTTCTTTATCAACTTTTTGCCATCTAATATGCAAACTTTCAATGCCGGACCATAAAAATCAATTGGTTTTTGAGTAAAATATATCGAAATGGCATTTTGGGCATCATTCAAATTTTCAAATTTTTTGCCACCAAGAAATAGTTGTAGAGATCGCAATAAATGGAAATCCGAGGGTGCGATATCGGGCGAGTATGGTGAGTCAGGTAGTACCTCCCCAATTCACTGATTTTCTCCAAAGTTCGTCTTGTACAGTGCGGTCTTGCATTGTCGTGTTGCAGAATATCGTCATTTTTGTTGACGATCGCCGGATACTTTCCGATTAAAGATTGGTTCACTCGATCCAATTGTTCACAATAAAGATCTGCAATAACAGTTTGTCCCGGTTTCAGCACTTCAAAATGAGCAATTCCACGTATACTCCACCAAACACACAGGAGCGTTTTTTGGGATGAAAACCCGGCTTCGCAGTACTTCGTGGTGATTCATTTGGAGAGAGCCACTGACTTTTGCGTGTTGGATTATAATATAGGACCCATTTTTCCTCTTCAGTGATCAAGCGATCAACAATACGTTGCATGTGATGGATAGTTGGCTTTGTTCTCTTCGGACAGATTATGGGGGATCCAAACACCTGCTCTGCTTATTTTTCGAAACTGCTGAAAATGTTCTTGGATGATCGATCAAGGTTGGATGTGTTAAGCGTTCCTCGATTGTCTGACATAGATGTGCTTCAACTTCCGCCTTCAGCATGTTGTTGGTCTTCCTGATCAATAGGAGTCAGAGAGATCAAAATTATCAGATCTGAACCTAGAGAACCATTTAAAACATTTACGAACATCTAATCCACTTGGATAAACAACGCAAATGTTTCTGGTCGCAACTGTTGCGTTACTACCCTTGCGAAACTTAAAAAGCATACAATGCCGGATATGCTCTGCTGGTATTTGGCTAACCATTTCACCAAAAATTGGAAAAAAAGTCCAATATTCAATTATTTAAAAGTGAACAAGTCACAGTAACCTTAAAATGTCTTTGACATGACTTCGAAGTAGAAAATGAGCTGACAAATGACAATCAAATATCGACATACGCAGAAACGACATTACTTTCTGGTCCCCCTACTATTATTTGTATACATGATCCTGCAATAGTGCGTTGCGCTTCCGTAGCTGTCGAATTAGACATCTTAGAAATTTCTTTCGGAAGCAGGCGCCTTGAACTTTCGTTTCTGCATCTCATATTTTTTGATATACAACAGGATGCTTCCAAAAGGATTGATTCACAAAGTGGATGATTTTTAAATAGACCATCCCATATATTTTCAATGACCTCCAATATCTCTATCATGACGCAAAATATTAGAGATATTTTTCCAACTGTACAGATCTTATTCACAGAAAATGGCAAAAAGTTGAAGGAGCAGTAGTTAGTTGAAAGTCCTCTACCGATTACAAGAAGCAATAGTAACACGAACATGATCAGAAATTTTTTTAACTGAAAGATTTGAGTAGTCATCATTCCTAAATGCCAAACCTGTCATATATTATACATTAGTAATGGTCAAATATGCAGTCTTTCAAATTGTTATCTCTCGATTTTTTCGAATGTAACATCCTGTATTTTTTTCACGATAATGTAGAAAATTGAATGTCTCACATTTTCTCAAAAGTAATCTTGGGGCTATATTCATTCCTGCGTTCAGCAGATACGAAAAATTACATCACAACTGAACATTTTATTTGAATAATGAACATAATGATTAGCGGATATTGGAAATAGCTAAAATACTGAAACCTGTAGTTAAAATTATTCAGGTAATATTCGATACAGAATTATTCGATCAGTGAATGATTTCTCTGAACTTTTGCTAATCTAGGAAATTCTTTTGAAATATCTCTCAAAATCTAGAGAAAAGTAATCCAAACCATTATTTTCATTGAGCTAGTTACAAAAATTTTGAACAGTCCTTAAATCATAATTCCTTAGCGCCAACATAAAAGTGATAATGATTTTCCGAATAAGCATCACATAATGATCACATGTGTATTCAACCAATACAGTGTTTTATCGGCATTTCGAAAATTGATTATCAATCAATGTTGAAATTATTTTATTTCAACGCTTTGGACGAATTTTGAGTCGCCTTGGACGAATTAATCTTATTTGAAAACTAAATCTTAAATCTTTTAATTTGAGTGCAAACATCATAGCTCCAAATTATTTCTTCCAAAATTTATCGTCCTATTGATTAGATAAAGTTGAGTCTGATCATGAACTTTTTCATCAGTAAATCTACCATATTGCTGAAAATGGCAACATTTAAAGTTCAAAATATAAATTTCAGTACCGGAAGAATCGGAAAAAGATTGTGAACTGATTGAAAATTTAGGATTTTTGGTGGTGCATATGATGAAAATAGTCACATACAGTGTGGAAACCACATATGGATTGAAGTATTTGTGTCAATAGGTATGTTAGAAAATCATAAAAAACACTGAGACATGTCGAGTTTTAAATTCAGTAGTACGCTTTTTAAACATACATTTAAATATACCTACAGGTACGCGCAAGTCCAGCATAGTCCATCCTCTTTATTTTAAATGGAACACTCTGTATATTTCTATATTTTTTAAAGCTGATTTCAACGAACTATATCATGATAGTTTATTATGAATAATACCGAAAGAAATTTAGAAAGTATTTATAATTGGTTTCAAGAAATTGAATACTCAAATTACATGATGTAATTGATTTAATTCATTAAAATAAATGCTTAAAATGTACTTCACTTCGTCCTTAGCAATAACACAGTCTCCTATAAAACTTGTTCCTAACTTTGTTTGAAGTCTAAGTTGAAATATTCCGCATTTCTGTAGTTATCCTTTCTTGGAGGTCTGCGATGCTCGTCGGCTGTGTTGTATAAAATTTGTTCTTAAGATAACCTCACAGAAAAAAGTCCAACGGCGTAAGGTCTGGCGATCTAGCTGGCCACTCAATAGTACCTCTTCGTCCAATCCATTTATTGGAGAAAATTGCGTTTAAGTAAGATCTCACCATTGAAGCATAATGGGGTGGGGCACCAGACATTTTCATTTGGTAGGCTTGGATCTATTGCATTAGGAAATGAGTTGACTAACGCAGGAACAACTTCGTCTCTAATCAAACTCAAATATTTTTCGACTGCCAAAGTGACATGTAATAATATAGCACCAATAATACCTATGATACTTGCCCAAATGTTCACCTTTTTGAGGATACTGCGTATGTACCTCACACATCCAATGAGGATTCTTCGGTGACCAATATCTACAATTTTGTCAATTTACCTCCCCGTTCAATGTTAACGTTGATTCATCATAAAAAGGATTATAATATCAGCTATTTTATTTCGGTTCAGTTTATTCATCATTATTTCGCAGAAATACATTCTATGATTTGGATCGTCTTTTGATAACTCCTGCACAAAAGGTCGTTGGATCCTCTTCAACACCTAACAAAATATCCAATTTCTCAGTATCTTGAACAGATTACGGTTTTCTTTTTAATGGTTTGATATATCCAAGTTTTCCGACCATGAATTTTATATAAAGAACCTTGGGAAATATTAGGCAACTGATGATACCTCTGATTAAATAAGTTTGCCACTTCAACTTGACCTCTGCAATTATCCTCGTAACCGATCATCATTAAAATTTCAATTCGGTGAGCCTCAAGTTAAATATTTCATTATAACTTCTACAAGAAATATGTTTTCAAATAGGAATATATTATTTCAATGTGAATTTCAACACCGCACATCTGACTGATAACAATCCACATAATTTGCAGATTTTCTTTATTTATCGTTATATGTAGATAGTTTGTTAGGTATTCGTGATAAAAAATGTTAAACAAAACAAAGACCCATAAGTATATCGAGAATTGATTTTAGAAATTTTTCCAACTTAATCGATAGTTAGTTGAGTCTGCATATAGGTTATTTAAAAAATAATTATATTTAACGCGTAATAAGTTAAAAATTTTAGTATTTCACCTGATGTTATTCATAATAGACCTTACATGATATAGTTCTTTGAAATCAGATTATTGAGGAGCTTTAAAAAATATACAGCCTGTTTGTTCCATTTAAATTGAAGAGGATGGTCAGTGCTGGACATGCGCCAATCACCCTGTATTTATATTTATGCTTAAAAAGCACAGCATTGAATTTGAAAGTTGACATGTCTCAGTGTTTTTCATAATCTTCTAACATGAGGACACAAATAATTTTATTCCATAAGTGGATTCCACAAAGTATAAAAGAATAATTTTGCACATTTGATGTGCAAAAATGTGTCAACTCACATCTGGAAACATTTCTTGGATTGCGAAGAGGTCTTCAACTCTCATTTCTCGCAACTTCCTTAAAAGCGATCTATCATCACTTCCTTCCATATTGAGGACTTTCGCGATTTTATGTGAAACGTTTCCACATTCAGCCCAAATATTCAAGGCAGATCCACTTTGAGCTATAGCTTTGTGAAATAGACCTGTTGGAAAAACAAGAAATTAGTTATAATTAAGATATGAATTCTTCGATAAGAAACACTAACAGAAAGATCTTCAAATCCGGAAAGTGCAACTTACGTCTGTGTTATAGGTCACAAAAGTGATTTGTACTTCCGGTTACTTCTACAGTTGTAGAAGTTATGAATTTACAGTTTATTGCTTTAAGTGGTTTGAGCTATTTGTGGGAATTAATTTGATTTGGAATAATTCATTGAAATTGTACTTGAATTTTCGTATATTGAATTTTGTTGGGTAATTTAGAGCAATTACTGAATTTCTGAACAAAGCGAATATCTGAGGAGTTGATCGACTTCATTTTAATATATGTGTATGTATAATAATAATTTTTGCATTCATTAAGATGTGATCTTTGAAGGAAATGATTAAAATCGAAAAGAACATCACAAACGCGAAAATGTTGGCGATTCAGGCATTGTTTCTCTACCCAAATGTGGAGAGTTTAAGTGGAGCAAAAATTCTGTGGAGCAGGCTGACCAGATCGCTAATGTAGTGAATACTTTGTCCCTGGCAGACTTGATTGCAATTTGTATTATTATTCATTTCGAGTACGACGGAGACGAAGAAGAAATACATGAGAGATCGAGGGAAATGAAGATGAAGAGTAAGATGGGAAAGGAGCCGAAGAAATTTCGGTTAGATCTCAATAACTTAAGGCATATGGAAAAAAAGGAGCCATAGTACTTCTCATAAACTCATAGGAACATAGGAACGTCGAAGTTCCATTAGAATGTTTACTGAGGCTAACAATTATCCGGTTCTAGATCTTCTTCTTCTTCATGTGCCATCTCCACGTCGGAGGTTGGCAATCATCATATCTTAACTTTGGACGCGGCTATTCGGAATGGTTCATTGGATGTACGGAAACCATTCCCTAAGGTTACGAAGCCAAGATATTCTGCGCCTTACCACACTTCTTCCGCCTAGAATTTTCCTCTGGATGATCAACTGAAGCATGGTATATCGTGAGCCACGTGTAATGTGCCCGAGGTACTGCAGTTCCCTGCCTTTAATGGTATCTGGGATTTTCATTCTCTTCTTCATCCCCCTAATGATTTCGGGGTTTGTCACATGCTCCGTCCAAGATCTCTTAAGGAATCTCCTATACACCCACATTTCGAATGATTCAAGGCGCTTGATGATCGCTGCATTCAGGGTCCAAGCTTCCACCCCATACAACACAGCCGTGAATACGTAGCATCTTGTCAGTAGAATCATCAATTCCAAATTCAGAACTCTCGAACAAAGAACTTTTCTTAGTTTTAGCGTATGGGACATTAGAGTAATTTTGAGAGGCAGAAGAATACCGAAACTAGCCATTCCTTGGGTATGATGCCTGATTGATATATTGAATAGTGAGAGAGCTACAAATATTTCATTTACAATTTTAAGAACTTCGATAGGAAGTTCGTCAAGTCTCTTTCCATTTGGTGCTGTTTTTAGTCCGGACATGATCTCTTCCTTAGTAATTTCTGGGCCTTTCTCACTTGCAATGAGTCTCCTATGCATTTTAAATCCGTTTTTTCGTCTTCAAATAACTCCTCAGTAGATGGGTGGCCGAAACAACGGGATAGCCTGATCTTCAGAAACTTATTTTGGCGCATAGGTATTTACCGGGTTTGAGGAAATTATTCAGGCAAACTTTCTCAGGATTAGCGACCTGGAATACTTTGAAGAAAAAACCGATAGATGAATTTGAGGTGCGAGTAAACCTGGTACAAATTCACAAACTACTTATGAGCCAGAGTAAGAAAGCTAAGAAGAATGTTATCTAAGTAGTTGATTGTCTACTGAGGAAAGTTCATCAATCATAATATTATAACATTACTTTAATGAATTTTCTTTAGATATTTGAATGTGTGGATCTTAAATCTCAAATTATTTAATTTTACAACAATTGTTCTAAATATCTGATGAGGAAATGGTATTGATAGATATTGATATTGGCTTGATGAAATAGATGTTGATAATGATATCATCCTGATGGAACAGATGTAAAATTGAAAATTAGCAAAAATTAAACATTGTTTTCTCATTTTTACAATGTTGATAGGAAAATTTTTGAGGAGATCTGGAAATCCTTACAGATTCCTCAAATCATAAAAAATTAGAAGAGTTAATATTATATCGAACCTTTGGCCATTGGTGACAACATCAGAAGATTAACTGACGCTGCACCTGCACTCTCTCCGAATATGGTGACATTTTCTGGATCTCCGTTGAAATGTTTTATATTATTTTTCACCCATCGCAATGCTAGTACCATATCTTTTAAACCTGCGTTTCCTGGTACTCCAAGTGTTTTATCTTCTAAGTGTAAAAAACCTAAAAATCATCAGAGATTAAACTTGTTTAGTACTATTAGTAATTCAATCTCTCTACCTAAAAATCCCAATCTATAGTTGATAGAAACAACAACCACATCTTCACGAAGAAGGTAATCAGGACCGTATATGAATTTTGAGTTGGAACCAGAGGTATAGGCACCTCCGTGGATGAACACCATGACAGGTTTAAGATCATAGCTGAATTTATTCTTATTCTTTTCAGGTAACTACAATATTGAATAATTTTTAACTGCAGCAGATGAATTTATTCTCATTTGTTATGGAAAAATAGAAAAACAATAATATTTTCAAATATTAACTATAGACGATATCCAAAACAATAATAGACAGGGGCTAGAAATTATGGCATTATTTTCGAAAAAAAATCATTCATCATGATTAGTTGTAGTTAGTTCATCTAGTGCAAGGAGTGAAGCCTCGTAAAAATCCGATGAGTTTCCACTTCGCTCAATGGTCTAATGACCGCATGGCCAAAGATAAGCAATTTCCCAGAAAAATTATCTTTACTGATGAAGTTCATTTTAACCTCGGAGGACTATTTTTATGGGGATCCGTTGAGGATAAGTGTTACGCTAGCCATTCAGAAATGATTGATCGCTTGAAACACAAAATCGAAGTTGACATTCATGAGATTAAGCTCCAAATAATCGACTATGTATTGAAAAATTGGGTTGATCGGATGAGGCTACTGTAGTCAGTCGTCGCGATTATTTGAATGATATTGTTCTTCATTTTTGAATATCCAGGTTCAACTTCTCTAA
This sequence comes from Megalocaria dilatata, assembly GCA_034642435.1. Classification (NCBI taxonomy): domain Eukaryota; kingdom Metazoa; phylum Arthropoda; class Insecta; order Coleoptera; family Coccinellidae; genus Megalocaria; species Megalocaria dilatata. Next base: position 48,060,791 of record CM067856.1, read on the forward strand.
TAAACCCATAGCTTTGAAGAAATATTCATTAGTTTTGTATCTATTCCCGATCAAACACACACAAGTCTATGCCATGAAGCCACATAATTTGGATCACTTGGAAGAGATTATTCGCAAAGCATTTGGCGAAATGCAGCCTTAATTATAACACAAAGTGATAAAAAATTGGAGCTATCCGGTGCGACAAAATCTACGAAGCAGTGTGGGATATTCTAATGATATCGTCTTCAGAACATAACTGCATTGTTCAAACTTCATGATAAAGAAAGTATTAGTTTATATGTCAAACCCCCGTTGTTTTATCTTAAATTAAAATCTTATTGTTCCTAATGAAAGATTCTTAATATATCATTATGGATTTTTTTTATAAAAAAGAGTCAAACAATACACCAGAATAAGTCGAATAATAAAGTTTTCACGCAGCTACTCGGAGCCCCGATGGCCTTCCAAATGTGGCGCTACTGTCTCACAGATCTTCCACAGCACAAGGGCCTTCCTAATTTATGTTCTTTCACGTCGGCGACGAAAAACAAAAACCGTCATAATATCACCTACCTTTGTCTTATAGCAAAATTTACCAGCGAGTTAATTGTACTGCAATGGCGGTAAGGCTTTCGTGTCAAGTGTGAGCAGAAGAAAGTACAGGAACATGAAGAAAACTAAAGGGTTAACTAATGCCTACCACAGAGCGTCAAGATATGACATCCAGACAACTAGTTTCACGAGACCGTCCACTATTATTCCTTTGACTGTAAACCACTGTTGGAGTAATGTTTTAAGGGGCTATTGGCTATGGTATCCGATCATCGGTTCTGTTGATTCGGGACAATGAGACAGCTGCGCGTTACGTTAATGATGTCCTACAAGATTCCCTATTTAGACACATGATCTTTTTCACCAAGACAACACGCACCTTCAAGCTGTTCATCGAGCTATGAACTTTTTCCAAAAAGACGGCGTTAATATTTTGCCCATGAATATGGGTAGCATATGGTAATGAAGAGAATGTCTATTTTGCATCATCGTACACATACTCTGACACATTTAATACAGTAAGTTCAAGTTACTTGAAACGAGTTGCCACAAGTCGGCATCGACCATCTCATTTTGTCGATACCTAGACGTTTACATGAATGTTCTTAGCTACGAAGTCACTAAACATAAGGTCCCTTTTTTCGGATTGAACTTTAATAATAATTTCTTCCAAATTTTATCATTTTAATCTTGATATTTATATATAATTATAAGACTATATTTCCAAAAAGTGTCATAGAGAGTATATTTTTTGTTTGTGAGAAATTAATTAAGAGAGACAAAAGACAGAAAGAATATTTCAATGAGAACAAATAAATATTTTCATTTGCAATTTTTTGGCTGCTTGACTTCAAATATTATTCTTCAGATACAGGACCGGAAATTATTGGAATAAGCCTAATTGCGTACCTCTAAACCTGTAAATGAAGGAAATGAAAAAAAAAGTATGTATAAATCTGATGTTATTTTCTGAACTAAGTAGTATTATATTATATGTTTTGTAAATGCTTCCAAAATAAAGATGTGAATGCTTCAATAATTCCGCATTTTTATTAATTAGTAACGCAGTCTAATTGTTTTGAGTATCGTATGTCATAGGTTATCATCTAGGATGTATTCCACGGAACACTCAACCAGGCCTGATAAAAAATAATTTGAATTTTTATTGAAAATTGGTGATATATTTTACCTTTGGCGTATAAACATTCAAATAGAGACAATCCTCTGAGCCTGATTTCTCTTTGGGGTTCATCATATCCCTTGCGTAACACTGATCTGCATCTTCTTTCACTTCTTTGATTCCTTCCCATGGTTCTACTGGTTGTGGGGCCTAAAAAAAACATTTTATTCAACACTAGCTTATTCGTAGAGATTTGTACGCGTAGAATTCTTGTAGAAGAAAAGTTGATCACCCAGTATGACGGTGACAAACAAAAAATCATAATATATCATAATATAATGTTCATGTACAGGTGATATAATATTAACGAACATAAAAAAATTCTGTAATTTTCATAGCAAGGTTTGATTTATTCGATTTCAGAAATATTGAAGGAAGGCTGACAAAATTTTAAAATTTTAAATCTTTCGGTCCATTAGTTCAAGAGTTATCGAACTGTGAAATTTCATTCATAAGATACATCCCTGTATATCCCAAACTTAGGTTCTCAAGCGATTAAAACCTCTTGATATACTACTCTGTCAAGAAAGTACCGGGAATTTTCAATTAAAACAACATTTTTACATTTAATCGTCAAAATTTATTGGGTCGCCTTCAAAATAGGCTCCATTTGCTCCAATATATCTATGCCAACGGCACTTCCAATTATCGAAACATTTTTTATAGGCGCTTTCCGGGATGGACTTTAGCTCTCGCGCCGAATTTTGTTTTATGGCTTCAATCGACTCAAAACGGGTGCCACGAAGGGGCAATTTTAGTTTTGGGAAGAGGAAAAAGTCGCAGGGAGCCAAATCCGGCGAATACGGTGGTTGCTGAAGCACGTTTGTTGAGTTTTTGGCGAGAAAGTCAGTCACAATCGTAGCTCGGTGAGAAGGCGCGTTATCGTCATGTAAAATCCATGAGTTGTTCGCCCACAAATTTGGCCGCTTCTTACGGATACGCTCACGCAAACGTTTCATAACGCCTAGGTAATACTCCTTGTTTACCGTCTGACCCTCTGGAACGAATTCGTAGTGCACCACGCCACGGATATCGAAGAAAACAATGAGCATCACCTTCATTTTCGAGCGGCTTTGGCGTGGTTTTTTCGGTTTCGGCTCATTTTTTGCCACCCATTCCGATGATTGCTGGCTTGTTTGCATATCGTACTCTTAGACCCAGGTCTCATCACCAGTTATAATGCGTTCCATGAATGTAGAATCGGAATTACAGCGATCCAGCATGTCTGAAGCAACCTGTTCGCGATGACGTTTTTGAAGAAAATTACGTGCGGACTCGTGGGATATCTTAAGATCATGTGCTATCTCTCTCAAGCTGGTACGACGGTTTTCCAGCACCCTTACCTTAATTTTATCGACGTTATCTTCGATCGAAGCCGTCGATGGGCGTCCACTTCACGACCGTCCTTGAAGGCTCTGTACCACTGATATGCACGAGTTTTCGATAGAGCATTATCACCAAAGGCCTTTTGCAACATTTTCAATGCATCGGCACACGAAAATTCATTTGGAACACAAAACTTTAAAGAAATTCTTTGCTCAACGTAATCACCCATAGTAAAAATCGGCACGCACTCTGACATCGACTGACTTAATCAGCTGTTGCAAACACACTAGTTGACAGATCCCGCTCAAGCTTGGCATAGTAATTAAGGACAGTGGTACCAACCTCGAAAAAAAAATTTTACCTGCCTCATTGCCCCGCCAGATTTAAATCGATAATTCCCGGTACTTTCTTGACAGAATGTAAGTCCTCCATGATGACTTTGATTCATGGTATCCGTTTGTCGCATTCTTTCCGGGACATTTGTATAATTTTCACAGAAAGTTCACGTTTTAGAGAACTGTGAACACTTTACTGCACTTAGGAAGAGTAGAGAAAGTGTTTGAAAGGGAGAACTACAAAACAGGCTATCAGTGAAAATATTGTTTTAGAACCATATGTTTGAATTATATTTCTATCGACAATAAGGGGTCGTTTGGCATTGAAAACTGCTTTCTGCACTTCCACCAAGTGTTTTTTTGTGAGTTGACGTGCCATGCTATCATTAACCAGAAAAAATTTTTTCTTTCCAGATCTGATTTACCTGGTTGATTTATTTTTTATGTGGGCGAGTGTTAAAGAGAAAGCTTCTTATGTGTTTCTGCTTTAAACTGGCTAAGTAGGTGCTCTCTGGTTTCAGTTGACGATTGAATGCTGATCTGATGAAGGTATTATTATAACTGGCAATGACTAAAGGAATCGAGCTTGCAAAAACATTAGAATTTTCTAGCGTCGCGTTTGTCTTGAAGTTATGCGAAATCTTCTGTTTAATTATTTTTCATCAATTTATCTTCAACTCTAGCTCCGGCCATATTTATTTATTTGATTAATGTCCTTTTGCGATTATAAAAATATGTTTACAATAAGACTCGTCACGCACCAGATACTTTATTTGAAGCAGTAGATAAATTATTTCTAAAGAAACTGATTTGGCGAAAGAGGTGAAGTTGACTGGACATCATGCGGTCCAGACCAGAGGACTGTGGGCTGTTTTAAATGGGGAGGCTATATAATAATAGGCCGAGGATATTTCCTTAGTCAAAACACAGAATCACAGCAAAGGCATCGGTATCTCAAGTCCAGATATATGTGCTGGGAAAATTTGGCTCAAGATTATAACAATGCTAGTAGACTAGCCAAGGCCATTTATATGATAGGATTTTTGATAGATTCCACAGGTCTTTAGTTGTAGAGCTTCAAAAGTCTATGAATATTGCTTTTCCATAAAAATAATCCCTCAACAGATAACACTCACAAATCATCTGTGAGCTTTGTTTAATGATTCGCTACATTTTATTCAAAAAATATCACATTTTAAATGCAAAAAAAACGGAATTGTGGGACATTGATATCAAATTGTTACTCTAGAAAAACTTCAATTAGGTTTTTTGTTGACGTAATGAATCCCACTAAAGATTAAAAACCATTATCAAACAAATGAATAAATTGTCTAGCATTTCATTTAACCGGTAAGTCAAATATTTTTTTAAAATTTTTAGGAAACCTTTCGATTATGCAAAAGTGAATATTTATGTATTTTTTAAAATGGAGATTGTCTCCTAGATAAAGTATTATTTTCTGAAAATTAGTAATTCAGTTCAGCTATTCGGGATAATTCTAATTCTTAGTCTATTACAGGAAATACTTTCATATATACTATGTATCATATAAAAAGACCCATTCATTTATTGTAATTAATTATTATTTATTTATAATTGAAATGTGTTTTTCACTTCCAATATACACTGTTTTATGATGCGTTGAATTATTTGAAGTTTTTGAAATATTGTGATTGTCAACATAAATTCATTTCAAAAAGAAAAGTCTCAATATCTAATAATGAATAAAATTCAATTTCCACAAACTTTTTATTGTTGAATATTGTTTCGCTACACTGTGGCTCAATCATATTCTACATTTGAACTGATACTGTGTGAAAACTTAGATAGGTTCTTAGATATGTATCGGCAAGTATTATAGGAAGTGGGACTAAAAGTAGAATGGTATTTATTGGGGTATTCTCAATTAGGTGGAGAGATAACGCTGACGGTAATAAAAGTAATTGGGGTAGTCGTTGGTTTTCCCAAATAACATGCAGATATTCAATAAAGGTGACTTGTTCGTGTCCATTTGGGAGAATTTTCTGAGAATTATATAGGTTTATTTCAAGTGATTCTAAGAATGTTAATCTATAACCCTTACTCTCGATATGCATAATTTCATATTCGTTATTGAAATTATGTTCAAATTCTATGAGATGGTTGGCATATGTGGAATGTGTTGAATTTGAACAATAGCCTTTGATGTTCGTGTATTCTTTTCTCGAATGATCTACCAGTCTGACCAATATAAACCATTGGGCAATCCTTGTAAGTCAACTTATAAACTCCTGAATTATTATCTTTGTTTGATTCATCTATATCATATATATATATATATATATATATATATATATATATATATATATATATATATATATATATAATATATATATAAATAGAATATCCGAAGATATTGCCAATTATTTCAAGAAAAATTTTAATTACATAGCAGCTTTCAGAACCATCAATAACATTGATAAATATATTAAAAATAATAAAGATAAATCAAAGAATTGCTATACATCAGTTTTGCAGTCCGGATACTGAATGATCGCTGAATGAGGTAGGTTGGCTCTACTGCAAGCTTTCCTACTATGCCAAGTGAAGATCAGAATTGACCATCGCACCAAGATCACGATGACTCCGAACCACAGCAAGGGATTGCCCAACCAGCGTATACGGAAGTTTAGGATTCTTTCTGCCAATATTCAGCATATTACTTTTGTTGATGTTGAGAGGCAACAACCAATCCTCAAGCCACCGATCAACACTATATAGATCGCCTGCAGCTGGTTGAAGATGAGTGATAAAACACTGTACAATGTAGCATCGTATAGTGCCAAATATACGATGCAAAAACAAAAACATTTTAAATGACTTAAATGAGGGAGATCCGATGTGTACAGCAGAAAAAGAATTGGACCAAGAAATGAACATGGGGTACTCCGCTTGTGACTCTCTTATTGTGTGAATATTTATATTCTGTAGATTATTTTTATTTTGACGTCTTGAACAATATGTGCAAATTCTATATATCTACTCAAATGGAAACATAGTTTTTCTAAAAAATTCTGATTAAATTGAAAAAAATATTATGTGAACGTTTTGCATCATATTGACAATAGTTTGGCCTGATTCTAACAGGTATATTTTTGGGAAATTTTACATGTACCTACTATTCTGGAACAGTTATACATCTGGCAACATGGAGCGCTGAAATACTTCTTACTTAGCGAGTTCAACGTCCACTTGTATTGATTTTATTTCGCCTAATAACTGAATATCCTTGAGCCAGACAGAGCTATGAAGATGGCGCCTACCTTGAAACGGAGTTGCCCCAATGGTGGTTTAGCGTACGGAATACCTTGGAAACTAAAATAACTCTTCCCATGATCAGCCTCGTTTTCACAAATGTACCCTTCTAAGATGCCGTCTTTGACTTTCACCTGTGGATTTGTATTCATAGTTGTAGCCTGGTCTACGTTATTTTCACTAACACACACAGATCCGCTCGGCAACTGACAGACGTTGAGGGAATCGGACTTATAAATTTGCCGATATCGACTTTATCGCTTATTATTAGGCAAATTTCTTCATGTATTCCATCAGATTCAATGTTTCGAGTTTTTGTTTACGATTAAACAACCGGTGTGACTTGCAGGCGATGTTGTCACGTTTATAGAATTTCTGAAAATATATTTATCATTCCTAGGGCTGGGAATAACGAAATGATTATTCGATTACTTCTGGTTTGCATTTGCGATTTATATAAATATTCGAATATTCATCATAAGTCGTGAATAATTGGAAGTAGTAATGAATATTCATTGCAATAATTATTCGAATGATTATTCATATTATGCCATGAATAATTATTCGAAATATTGCTCAGTTATCCAGCCGTTAATGCTGAAATTTATTGACAAAAAATTATGGTTATGCAGAGTTTATCGAAAAAGTTGAAAAATATGGTGTGCAAGCAAAGATTCAAAAAACTTTTGTTCCTCTTATTCTGTTTTATTGGTATTCGTTTTGATGTTTGTATCCTTTTGGATCTCAGATTTAAAAATATGTAGAAGTACAATTGGAAATCGAAAAACATTTTATCAATGAAATAGATACATTTACAGGAATATAAATGGATACGGAACAGAAAGACCATTGTCTAATTGATCAAACGCTACAATCAATAAAAAAAGCTTTAAATTTCTCTCTAAACACAATTTAAACGTATTAGTAAATTTAAACGTAAATATAGTACTTATATATTTTTTTTTGTAACATTCTAAGACAAAAGTAATGTATGAAATAGGGTGTTGCATGGAAACTCTATTTGTTGAATATTGTTGACTGTTAACAGGTATAATATTTATGAAATAATGTCGCAACTAGAAAAAAGACAACAGGTAGAATATTTGTATAGAAAAGCTCCCAGTAAACTGGCAAAAATTGCTGTATATGAGGCAATAAAGAGGATAAAAATGGCATGGATATGAAACATAGACCAGTTTCAGGAAGACCGCGTAAGATTAAAGGAAACAATTTAAACGCTTCATTGGCCTTAGAACGACACAATTCGCGCCTGGCAGGCACGTAGCCAAGAGAGGGGGCCCCCACAGAAAAAAACATCAATTCTTTTCCTTTCTGGCATCACTGAGGGAGGACGCTAGAGTTTTTTTTTATTGTGAGCCCCCCCAAAAGAAAATCCTGGCTGCATGTCTGACGCGTTTTACAAATTGACTAACAGATTTGGAAATCAACGAAATATAAAAGTATGTCTAGAAACCGTCCGTATGTCACTGAAAAGACAAGGCTACAATCAAGAAAACCGAAAAAATCCCTATTATGACAACTTGACAAAAGGAATGAAGTATAGAATTTTGTCAACGTTTTCAAGAAGATAATTTCAATAATTTCTTTATATCTGATGAGTGTTGTTTCCAACTTGGTGGAAATCATTCAAAAATCCTATCAAAACAACCTGTTACTGTTCAAAGTTTCCACCAAATTAATGGGTTGGGGAGAAATATTTCAGTGTGGTGCTACGCCTCTCTGTATAGTTGATGGTAGCATTAATAGTGAAAAGCATTGTGGCATTCTAAACGATTTTATCCTTGAAACGGCGCATGCTTTATATCCAGAGGATGGGCGTTTTCAGCAGGATAATGCAAGATGCCATACTTCGGCCTATACTCAAGCTTGGATGCCAGAACACCAAGTGACAACCATTTCATGGCCAGCAGCTTCATCAGATTTTAGTCTCATTGAAAACATGTGGGGACTAATAAAGATTGAAGTTGAATGAGCAGCGCCACGAAATAAAGATGATTTAATTTAGTCAGTTTTACAGTCCTGGACTACCGTCACCGAAAATTATGGAGATGATCCAGTTTCGGTTGTACCTCGACGTTTAGTCAAGTGTTTAGAGTTAAATGGAGGTTTTATAAGTAAATAAGATGAATTTTTTGTTATAATTTTCTAATTCAAGAGTTAAAAATATATACTAAATAAGAACAATTGAGCTTTGTTTTTTCCGGATACTTTCTAGACGGACTATAGAAATAACGTAATAGGTATTCACTCTACAGCTTTTAACAACTGTTCTGAGTACCTACTAAACTTTTCAATAAAAGAACCAAATAAGGGAATCATGATATACTCTTTGGGTCATATTCGATAATGAGCTTATCAATGTGATGTAATAAAAAATAGGAACCGCAGTCATAGACACGGTAGGGATTCTTTATTTTTATGGATTAGTTTGTACCACAGTGTATTTAGTGCTTGCCTCAGGGACACGCTCTCTATTATTTGTAAGTTTTTAATGTTGATTTCTAATCTGCGTATCCCGTTTGGTGATGCACATGTTATTATCGATCTTATTATTGAAGAATATATTACCATTTTGTTTCTATCATTCAGTTTACTCCTCCTTTTCAATAGAGGGTAATGACAGTTTGTTCAGCTTTAGTGCCTACATTTCTGATATGCAATTATCGTTGGTTTAACTCCAAGATGTTCTGTATTTTTCTTCAGTAGGATAAGGGTTTTGTTTATTGTGATGTTGTTCGTTCGTTTGCCTCTTGTCTTTTTATAATGATTGATTTTATATTTTAAATCTTTTTATTTAATATGTTGCAGAAGTGCTCTTGCAGATTTCCTTATATTTTCGATAATACTTTTGAGCTAATTGTTGAAGCTACATATATGGATATCTGTAATTGCTGTTTTGGGTATGTGTAGATAAGGCACAGAATAGGTTTCAGTACATCGATGTTTCCTGCTCTGTTGAAGTTTCCTCATTTATTTTTAATGTATACTTTCTGTTTTATAGATATGATTTCAGCAGTCTCATCATTTTATTGGATATATTGAATTTCAACTTTTTAGGAATTACGGTATCAAATGATAGGGAGATGTGTACAAATATTCCCTTCGTTTTGTTTTCTCTTTTGCGTCCTCTTTCGATTTTCGATGTAGTGGAATACTCACTAGTGAGTGGTTGACTGCACGCGCCTGAGCTCACAACTCAAGCTGTCCATGGAGACAATTTGTTATTCGCTCATTTCGTCTCTAAGTCTGCTGCATATTTTAAGCAATCAGTTGGTTTCTATGAGAACCGCAATTTCTTTTTCACGTTCTTATAGTTTGCTATTTGGTTGCCAATTTTGGTATTGTACCGTGGTTATACCTCATTTCTCTGTCATTCTTCTTTTGGTATCAATTTTTTCATCGCCCAAATTTTTAATTCCTTTTTATCTGAATATTGCTCATGTGTTGTTTGTTTGTGTTGTACTACAGTGCATTTTGTGCTTGGCCTATGTATAAGTCTCCTATATCTGTTCTTATCACTGTGTTGAGTTAATGGAAAATAATGCGGAAATTCTCAAGTGGAGAGAAAAGGTACATTCCGGTTGATTGTTGATGCTATTTTCTTTAGTGATTGGTTTTCTATTTCCAGTTCTTCTAGCTTTCTCTCCCATTCATACGTGAATAATTCTCAAGTCCTGGTTTGACTTCGCTCATTATTGTATTGAGTATAGTTTTGTCATCGGGGTGGAGTCTCTTTCTGTAGTGTTTCTTTGCTTTTTCTCCTTTTATATCACCTGGTACAGGTATTAATTTTAGCATATTTTCCACCTTATTAATTTTATCTGTGCTTCGATAATTTTTTCTTCTTAATTTTTGAATACCTAACATACTGGGCTTTTAGTGGTAGTTTTAAATGCCTTTGTGGGAGATTTCTTACAATTTTATTCAGTTGGCCATCTGTCTCGTTGGCGTTCTGTTTGTTTCAACACCTTTTGTCAAAATCACTGAACAGTGATCTCATGACAGGCCCATTATTTTTTCAACTTCCTTGTTCCACTCTACTTTCTTCATCATCGCCACATCCAGTGCATCCAACGTTGCTGAGGCTGTGCGAATGTATATGGACTGTTCTGGAGCAGCAACTATCAGATTTGGCCTGTCTCCTATTTCTCTTAGTTTCTTTCTGAGTTTTCTCACATCTTCTATAGACTTCATAGTTCCTCATTTTCAATATCTTTGTCGGTTTCAAGTGCGGCTCTTCCACCAGAAGGATGTCAATTTTGCTTTGATTAAAAAGAGTGTCAGCCCGTGTTTTTATGGAATTACTGAGTTTGTATTTCATAGTGAAATGATGGGAATGTCGGTGGTGCTGTTATTTTCGTTTGAATAGGTTGATAACTCTGTTTCATTCTTCAATGAACGATATCTTCTGTAGTGTCGTAGCGTTCGTTTTGCATAGTGTCAGCGTCATTCTTCCTAGGATGATAGCTAGTTCTTCTTCATCCTTGGGGGATTGGTTTGAATCTTTATCCTCTTTGTTTTTGTTTGTTTCATTATCAGTCTTGGAATTCTTTCTTGGACTTTTATTTTTTCTTCTCTTGAAGTTTATTTCATGCGCAGTGGATCACTGAGGTATTTGTTTCGTTTATTTTTGACGGACTATTGGGATTCTTTGTGCATTTTATATTTGTGAATAGGTGGTTCTCTCCAAAGTTGACACATTTCGAAGCTGTAGTAATTGATTTCCTACACTTCGAGGTAATATGTTTTGTTCCACATTTCATTCATTTAAAGGCTACATGATAGAATTTTTGTGCCCAGAAAGTTAGAATCTCTATTAGTGTATAAATGCTGTTCTTATATTAGGCTGTCCACTTGGACGATGAGCTCACAATAAGATTATAGTTAAGTTAATATTGTTTTATATGCTTTATCTATTTTCACGAAAATCAAGGTCATTGGCGATTTTTTCCTCTTATTTCAGTAGAATTTGTAACTGGGTAGCCCTGGTTGTGACAAGGTAGTCCTGGTTGTGAAAGAGTAGCCTTGGTTGTGACAGCATAGCCCTGGTTGTATCAGGGCAGCCTTAGGTCTTTTTTTATGTCTTCATTAATTTCAGTAAACACAGAATTTGGATTTATCCTTCAGTATGAGGTGAGCTGTAGTAATTGATTTCCTACACTTCGAGGTAATATGTTCTTTTCCACATTTCAAGCATTTAATGGCTATATATAGAATTTTTGTGCCCAGAAAGTTAGAATCTGTAGTAGTGTATGAATGCTGTTGTTATATTAGTCTGTTCACTTGGACGATCAGCCCACAGTAAGATTATAAGTAAGATATTATAGTTTTATATGCTTTATCTATTTTCACGAAAACTAAGGCGATTGGCGATTTTTTCCTCTTATTTCAGTAGAATTTGTAACAGGGTTGTGCACAGGTTGTGACAGGGTAGTCCTGGTTGTGAATGAGTAGCCTTGGTTATCACAGAGTAGCCTGGTTGTGACAGCATAGCCCGGGTTTTAACAGGGCAGCCCTAGGTCTTGTTTTATGTCTTCATTGATTTCAGTAAACACAGAATTTGGATTTATCCTTCAGTATTAGGTTAGCTGTAGTAGTTGATTTCCTACACTCCGAGGTAATATGTTCGTTTCCACATTTCTAGCATTTAATGGCTACATGATAGAATTTTTGTGCCCAGAAAATTAGAATCTGTAGTAGTGTATGAATGCTGTTCTTATATTAGGCTGTCCACTTGGACGGTCAGCCCATAGTAAGATTATAATTAAGTTAATATCGTTTTATATGCTTCATCTATTTTCACGAAAACCAAGATTGGGGATTTTCTCCTCTTATTTCAGTAGAATTTGTAACAGGGTAGCCCTGGTTGTGACAGGGTACTCCTGGCTGTGAAAGAGTAGCCCTGATTATCATAGAGTAGCCTTGAATGTGACAGCATAGCCCTGATTGTAACAGAGCAGCCCTAGGTCTTGTTTTATGTCATTGATTTCAGTAAACACAGAATTTGGATTTATCCTTCAGTATAAGGTAAGCTATCGTTTCAGGTATCATTCTTGCATTTTGTGGATCGTGCGTTTTTGTCAAATTTTTTACCGTTTCTTCTTTTGGTTTTTCTCTTTGTTTTCATCTTAATTTATGATTTCGATTTCTACTTCATACTCGCTAAGTATTTCGTACCTATTACAGGTGTTCATATTCAATTTCTCATCATTGTTCTCTCTGGTCTTACTTATTTTCATTGATTTCCAGAATACAGGCTCTGCCGTTTGATCTTGAGTCATTTCCATCACTTGAACTTTGGACGATTCTTTCGGCGATTTCAATGCATCCGCCGTCTTTGGATATAAACTTTGAATACCGTCGTTATTTTCAGCTAGACCATCATTTCTCCAGTTACGATGAAGTCAAACAATGGTTCGATGCATGGATAGAGGCCAAAGAGCCCTGGCCCTTTTTTCGCGATGGGATCCGTCAATTGCCAGAAAAATGGAAAAAAGTAGCGGCTAGCAGCGAACAATACTTTGAACTTTGAATGTATAACCATTTTTCACAATAAAGCTTCAATATTCCACAAAAAACCGTAAGAACTAATAATAAATTAATGAATAATACTGGGAATTACGAATGAACGATTGAATGAATTGTTAATAGAATATCAGTTCAGGTGTAGTTGCAATCAATTACTCGAATATACTTATGAATGAGTATTCGAATACCAAAATGGTAGAAGTCCTACCCAGCCCTAATGATTTCATTCACAGTGTAAATAGCTTCGTCAATAATACCTTTTTCGGTAACAGAATGATACGATGTGACGCAATCCACTGATAATTGTGTAAACGAGGATAAGTGAAATATTAGATTAAACTCGTAATTTAATGAAGCTATTCCATTAAATGGTGAACCGTAAAATGAGGATGACATTACTGAGTAATTAATATTAGTCGAGTCTATTTCATATTGAAAAAAAATTGGAATAACTTATGACAAACTATCTGATGAACGGTAAGATAATTTTTTGAATCTTTGAAATGTAGAACAATGGAATTACAGCCTTCAGAACAATTGGTAATTTTTATTCATATTTTCAATGGGGAAAAATACAATCAAATGATGCAATGTGATTTTTTATATATTATTCCTGATTTTTCCATAATAAAGTCATGGGAACGAATAACTGAAATAATCTATTAGCCTTGGTACACAAAATTCAAAAACGGTTTAGATTTCTAACAAAAATTTATCATTATCTAATCGAAATGTACAGATGGTTGGAATTTGTATTTCAGAGACTGTGTCCATTTAAATTATGGCGAATTCGTTCGTTTTAATTTATAGTTAAAGAGTAGCAGGATAATAAATGATAAAAAAAATTTATGAAGATGGATACGAAAAAGCATGAAATGTAAACGAGATTTCTTGATCACGAAGGTTTTCAGTTCTTCTTAAATTTCGGACATAACTGCTTTTAGTAAATCCATTTTATTAATAATACCTTCTTGTGTGTTTGCAAAATCGAGAACTAATCAAAGTTGCTATCAAAACAAATTAAAGTTGGAATACATTATATACCATATATGAGTAATGGTAATACTTCAGGAAAGCAAGAAATGCAAGAAAAAACAGGTCCTAATTGAAAACTGTGGTACGAAATGTTACATTTCAAATTCTAGATTTTCTAATGGCGAGTAAGTACCGATAATAACGATAATGATAAAAATAATAATTATAGAAACCTGCAATAATGAAGACATGCAGAATAAAAAAAATTACCTGAATATTAAAGATTGAGTATTATTTTTTCTGATGAAGTCTGAATATCCATTTATACTCAAAATGGGCATTTAACTTAGTCAAAATTCGCATAGAGCTGAAAATTGTTATAAACGAACTATTATAAATGAAATATCTCTTATCCCCTTCTATCGTACTTCTACAAAAAATTTATTTGAGGTCAAAGGTAAAGGAGTTTTTTTCATTTTTCTCAGAAACGGTAAATATTATCATGAAATTAGGTCAGACAAAAGTTAAACATCATACAACTATCTATAAAAATTATACAGATACTTTTTTCTTACAAATCACCAGCTTAGAGATTATCAAAGATTGATATGAATAATGGTGACAAAAAACAACAACCATCACCTGAAGTCGTGGACTATCAGAACAACGCTACCCCGAAAGAAAAAAGAAAGGGGATTCATTAACCTAATCCATCTATAGGGTGTTTTTTTCAGAGTGATAGAGCTTTAAATTGAAATGAAACACATTTAAATTAAGATTGAAGCCAATTTTTTTTTATTTGACAGATAATTTTATAACATTTATGTTCTGAAAATAATTTTCGGCATAAGTCCAGGACGACCAGCTCTCAGGGACCTCATTCGGCCAGACCAATTTTGTACCACTTTTTCGGGTAATTCAGGCCTTATTTCATCAATAACACGAGTTATTTTGGCTTCCGAAGCGTCTATTGTTTCTGGTTTATCAGCATAAACCAATTACTTCACAGAGCCCCAAAGAAAATAACCCAGTGGAGTTATGTCGCATAATCTTGGAGGCCAATTAATTGGAACATTTCTCGAAATATGGACCGATGATGCCTCCAGCGTGTAAAGCACACAATACAGTGCATTTTTCAGGATGCAATGGAACCTGCAGAACTTCTCGAGGATTGTTTTCACACCATATACGACAATTTTGCTTATTTACATAGCCAGTGGACTTATGTCGCATGATCTTAGAGACCAATTAATTGGACCATTTCTCGAAATAATGTTATCGCCAAATCTTTCTTGCAATAAATCAATTGTTACGGTAGCAGCATGAGTTGTAGCACCAACTTTTAGGAACCAAAACAATTCTGGGTCGATACCATTCAAATTTTGAAACAAATAATCATTGACCACCGATCTGATACGAGCACTATTCACTGTAACATTAGCTCCAGCATCGTTTTTAAAGAAATATGGACCGATGATGCCTCCAGCGTGTAAAGCACACCAAACAGTGCATTTTTCAGGATGTAATGGAACCTGCAGGACTTCTTGAGAATTATTTTCACTCCATATACGGCAATTTTGCTTGTTTACATAGCCGTTCAACCAGAAATGAGCAGAAATAGACAAATCTGGGGTATCATTAACACTATGACTTTCAGCAGCGATATTTTCTTCTGTACGTACAGTCCTTTGTCTTGTTGTTGCATCGAGTAGAGAAAATGTCCGATGTCTATCGATAGTTCGACGAGTAAGCTGCTCTGATGGACGATTATGTAAACCATAAATTTCAGGAAGTATTCTATAAGTTTGGCGAATAGAACACTAATTTTGAAAATAAATTTCAACAATTCGTAAACGTTGTTGCAGCGTGAGTGTTTCCATGATAATTTGTCAATGCTTACTGAACAGAAATGTCAAAACAACATGGCTTCTACCTTCTGTCAAATCACAGTTATACCTATCGAAAGTTCTATCACTCTAAAAAAAACTCCCGATACTTTATGGACCCTTCGAAAAACTATGTGAGTTCGTTTACAAAAAACCCAAACCTCTGATGTGAATCTAACTAAAAGCTCTTTCAATATGAGTAATAGTTTTTCAAATAAAGACTTCTCGGTTCCTAATATATTTTCTCTTATTTTCCGGTGTTACCATATTTAGTATAGTATGCAGTTTGATGATGCAATGTTTGACTTCTTTCGATCGGCTGGAAGCAATAAAAAATATTACCAAAATGATGATGTGATCACCAGGTGAATAATAACAGACCTTATATTATGGTATTGGATAGAAGAGTCAACCCAGTACTTCTCGTTGACGTAGTGATTTCAAATATCAACTACATTCTCAGTAAATATCAGGAGAATATAACTAAATATGTGGATCATGCTAGTGAGATTAAATGAATGTGATACCATCAACCGGCGATGTTCCCACGATAGCTTCACCAAATTGGAACTACCTAAATACCTATTCAGACATCAAGAAGGTCGTTATACTGAATACTTACCATACAGTACGAAAATTTACAACTAATTCTCACCTCTTTGGTATTTCGTAACCAGAATAGGTAAATGATATCAGGTCCGAGGCGATTGAAGTAGTAAAATTAATAATAATAGTACTTTGTATGACCATAGAGGAACTTTCTGTTCCTTTAATATGCACAAAGCTAACGGTTGAAACAACCGCCATGCAACGAAAAAAAGCTAAAAGATAACAATGATAATAAATACCCGACGGAACGCCCTAGCAATGGCCTGTTGGAATGATTGATTCTCCATTTCAAATATTGGGTGGAGTAGTCCGATACTTTGTGATAAATAAGTTTTAAATGGAATGAAATAGGATATTACTTTGTTTTCTATCACTTTATTATTAACTGAATATACACTAACTCGTAGTGCTTAATACGTTTTCGAACTGAATAAAAACAAATTGTATTTTAACTAATATATACTCGTTGAAGGCTTTGGCTTTGGCTGTAGTTCTGAACTAGAAAACCTACTAGAACATCTAAATGGTTTGCACCGTAAAGTCAAATTCACTATGGAACCACAATGTGATAATAAAATAAATTTTCTGGACATAACTTCAATTAAGAATAATGATGAAATTTATATGGTTGACAACAGTTGAAGGGTGAGTAAATATTTGTTGTTGATTGATGTTATATTTATTGAATATGAATTATTTGAATACTGACGAAGCAAAGTCTCTCTTAAAACTTGTATTTTTTTACATATCTTGAGTTTTTAAAGGAAGTAACTTAGATATCCAATAATATTGATTATTCTAAGTAAGATAGTTTTATGATGAAATTCTTAAGATTATGTTAGACATTTGTTTTCATAAGATTGATCAGCAGAAACAAAATTTTGTCTATTCAAAATATTTAATTTATAGGATTTTGGTTAACAATTTTTATTTATTGGATTTTGTTATATCATTTGGATGTCTTATAATGAATGTTTATTTTATATGTCATTTGATATAAGTGGTACTTATATGACATTATTTCAATTTAATTCCTGAAGTTATAATTATTAAATATAATTTTTTGAAATTAAATATGTAGAAGGCTGATATAAAAATATTCAAATAATCATAAATATAATTCTAATTTTGCAGAGCATTTTTTCGAAACCAATCATATCTTCCCAGAATTGGACAATCTTGAAATATTCCACCTGGAAGTGAAAAGATAAAAACTAGACATCCTGAAATCCAAAGAAATATTTGAACACAAACATCACGTTTCAACAATAAAACAATTAAATGAGCAGACGGATCTTTGGCACCAGCCAAAGTCTTCAACGTATATATAATACTTAAGATACAATTTGTTTTATTCAGGTTGAAAATGTAGTAAACACTACGAAACTCGAGTCACTGTATATTCAGTTAAAAAAAATTATTGAAAACAAAGTAATTTCTTATTTCTCCATCTCATCTAATTCTCAGCAAGAGGAGGCTAAAAGTGAGAATAACAATAATAATGATCATTATTATGATAATAATATTGTGTAGATAACATCCTATTAACCATTCTCATATTTGTTATCATATTTATAATAATAAAAGTTATCATTCAAAGTGTACAAAGAATGTACAGAGGACACCATTTTATTGAAAGCCCAACAACAATATCTAGGTATGACTGAATTGAAAAGAATACAACACATTGATGGCAAGATGAAGTTGAAACGTGCATTCCGAATTAGACTTGAATCTATTTCAAGAACACAGCTACGCGGACTTGCAAATATCGAGGTTATTAATGAAAATGCCGTCCCAGTACTGACCTACTCATTTCGGCTTGTGAATTCCAAAACTGGCTTGGAGTAGATCGATAAAGGAATACGAACAGGCAGATATGACAAAATATCGGATGAAAATCAAATAAACAATTTACGAGAGTAGTTCCATGAAAAAGTAGAATTAGGTAATTGCAAATTGTCCTAGATAATATGTAAACATGGCAGAAATATCGTATCACTCAATCTTAAGAATAAAGATCTAGAACATGACTAACGAGTCGCAGTGTCTATATTAGATATCTGGAAAAAAAATACATGAAGTACATCCAAATATTACTTGATATTCATCTTGAAACTATCAAGCCTTATCGATTTAATATTAATATTTTCGGTAAATAGTTCTTTAAATTTCTATCCTTATTTTCACTCATTAAAATTCAACCCATTTCACTGAAAAGTTTGAAGGATCATTCTTGTGTACTACTCTTTTTTTGTAGCATCCTTCATCAATTTATTCACTTCAATTTCACAGAAAAACTTTCGATTATGCAGACTGTGGAATACGGAGGTGGGTTATTTATTTATTTCCTTATTTATTCTGTCATTTTCCAAAAAAGAACGACAATAGGAAAGCCTAATTAATTGCGGCAACAACTACAAAAATCCTCAATTTTTAAATCAACTCTTGACAAAACAAAATAATTTTTTTTTATTCAACATAGAACAATCGAGAGTTTATGAGTTAGCCGGTTCATCTTTCAATAGTAAATACCTAAGACAGACAGATGGTTCAGCCAAGACAAGATTCAATAAACATCTAATGGATTTCACCGAAAATAAACAAATCTCCTCTATAATCTGTTGTGTAGTAAACGGCCACTCTCAATAGATAATTTTAAATATTTGATTGTATCAGTCTTTACTTATCGGAAATACTTATTGATTATTTAAAGTAAAGTTTAATTTCCGCTAATTTACTACTCTGTCAAGAAAGTACCGGGAATTTTCAATTAAAACAACATTTTTACATTTAATCGTCAAAATTTATTGGATTGCCTTCAAAATAGGCTCCATTTGCTCCAATACATCTATGCCAACGGCACTTCCAATTATCGAAACATTTTTTATAGGCGCTTTCCGGGATGGACTTTAGCTCTCGCGCCGAATTTTGTTTTATGGCTTCAATCGACTCAAAACGGGTGCCACGAAGGGGCAATTTTAGTTTTGGGAAGAGGAAAAAGTCGCAGGGAGCCAAATCCGGCGAATACGGTGGTTGCTGAAGCACGTTTGTTGAGTTTTTGGCGAGAAAGTCAGTCACAATCGTAGCTCGGTGAGAAGGCGAGTTATCGTCATGCAAAATCCATGAGTTGTTCGCCCACAAATTTGGCCGCTTCTTACGGATACGCTCACGCAAACGTTTCATAACGCCTAGGTAATACTCCTTGTTTACCGTCTGACCCTCTGGAACGAATTCGTAGTGCACCACGCCACGGATATCGAAGAAAACAATGAGCATCACCTTCATTTTCGAGCGGCTTTGGCGTGGTTTTTTCGGTTTCGGCTCATTTTTTGCCACCCATTCCGATGAATGCTGGCTTGTTTGCATATCGTACTCGTAGACCCAGGTCTCATCACCAGTTATAATGCGTTCCATGAATGTAGAATCGGAATTACAGCTATCCAGCATGTCTGAAGCAACCTGTTCGCGATGACGTTTTTGAAGAAAATTCAGGTCTTTCGGTACGAGTCGTGCGGCCACCTTTCTCATGCCCAAAATATCAATCAAAATCGTACGTGCGGACTCGTGGGATATCTTAAGATCATGTGCTATCTCTCTCAAGCTGGTACGACGGTTTTCCAGCACCCTTTCCTTGATTTTATCGACGTTATCTTCGATCGAAGCCGTCGATGGGCGACCACTTCACGACCGTCCTTGAAGGCTCTGTACCACTGATATGCACGAGTTTTCGATAGAGCATTATCACCAAAGGCCTTTCGCAACATTTTCAATGCATCGGCACACGAAAATTCATTTGCAACACAAAACTTTACACAAATTCTTTGCTCAATGTAATCACCCATAGTAAAAATCGGCACGCACTCTGACATCGACTGACTTAATCAGCTGTTGCGAACACACTAGTTGACAGATCCCGCTCAAGCTTGGCATAGTAATTAAGGACAGTGGTACCAACTTAGGAAAAAAAAAATTTACCTGCCTCATTGCCCCGCTAGATTTAAATCGATAATTCCCGGTACTTTCTTGACAGAATGTATTTAATTTCACCACAATTGTTTCGTCATGACAACAGGTGAGTATGGACTATACTCACCCGAAGGAGTCATGTTGTTGAATTAGCGGAAATGAAGTTGTTTTACTTTTAATCATCAAGATCTGAAAATTTTACATGTAGATTCGGGAGGCAGAAAGCTCATCTATTTGGAATTATAACAATATTTTAAATATCATACAGATTAATTCTGTTAATCTTCTACAGATTTTAATTAAAAAAAAAAATTATTCAAAAACCTTTTAGAATCAAATAAAATAAATGTCTTAGAAAACATAGGTTCAATTTAGTAGACATATATTATTTAATAGAATTAACACTCATTACACAGTACCAAAATGAATAAAAGACGTCCGAAAAATATAAATTATTAATTAATAATATACAAAATAAATCTGTCTGATATTTATAATATTGTAATAATCCTCCTATCAAGTGAAAACCCCTTTTTATTATTTTATTGTATATATAATAATTATATTTTGGTTTATCACTCGTACATATTATCATTTGGATTTAACTAAGTCCTAAAAATACTTTGCAAGCATTGTGTAATTTCTGTGACGAGCATAGAATACGTAAGATTTTTAAAAGTTCGCTATATTCTGGTGTTTGTTTAAAGGAAAACACGGGGCTGGTCTAGTAAGATATTTTTTGTTAATTATTTTTATTTTTTATATATGAAGTGAGACTGAAGAGTTGTCGTTTTGTTGTAATTCTAAATTGCTTTCTGAAGATGTATTGCATGTTTTAGGAATTTTTCTGAAGGAACTTATTTAAAGTAAGTTATTTTTGAAGAAGTTCTTGAGGTTATGTTTTGAATAATACAATATACGAAACAAAATTTTGTATCCTTCAATTGTTTATTCAGTATTTTTAATTGATAATTTATATTTCTTGTCATTCTTTTATTTCTTTCGGTAATATGCAATGAGTGTTAATTCTATATGTAAACTAAATTGAAACTGTGTTTTCTAAGACATTTATTTAATATAATTCCAAAAAGTTTTTGAATAAAATTTTCTTGAAATTAAAATCTGTAGAAAATTAACAGAATAAATCTGTATGATATTCAAAATATTGAAAATATTTATTCCATTTATTTTTTAACTGGATTTATTTTAACACTATTCGTAAACATTCACAAATTCATTGAGCAATATTGAAGATGTTCACCATATATCTGAATGATGGTTTGGAATATGTATTAATTTCACAGAAATAAAAGTTTTTATTGTCGGCTATACTAGGTCTATGGTAAGGAAAGGTGTTGTGGAGTTATCAATTACATTTTTTACTGATAGAACGAGTGAATTAAAAATTGAAATATTAAACGTTACGCATGCATGATCGATACCAAACAATTCATTCTATGATGTCTATAACTTCCGAAATACTTGTCATTTATTTTCATATTGAATCTTAAATACGTACTTACCAATGACAATTTTTGTAGAAATCGCAGAACGAAATTATATTTCTTCCAAGCTGTTATTTATTTTATCTCTTGAACCAGTTGAAGTCATTAAAAAAATTGCGTCAATAATCTCCTAACTTTTCGTGAACAGAAGGAGATGGAGAAGGTTATATAAACTACATAATATATTTTCGAAATATGCAATCAATACTTTATGAATCTTCAACGATAGTAACAATCAGATTGAAAATCACTTTTGAGTTTAACATTCATTTATTTCAATTCCTCTTTTCAATGTGAATTATTGAAATTGGTGTGAATATTTTAGATCCTACAAAAAACAGTAGTAGCTGAAAATAGTGGAAAATCTATTTTGTATTAGCTGAAAATTTTCTCAAGCTTTCACATGAATGGGTTCTTTTTGAATTACAATGATATATTTCTTTCTGGTCTTCTTTGTGCTCTGTACTGTATACCTCTTTTGGCCTTTCTTTGTAGCGCAAATGGAAATTTTCCATTTCCACATAAATTAATAATAAAAAACAAATGAGACAAAACATATATTTACAAAATAGTGCATTATCACTGTTGATTTTCAATTTGTATAAAATCATGGTATATCAAAAGTTCTCTTTCATTACAATACCTATAATTACTTCAACAATTTAATTATAATCAATTCGGATGTAATTTTTATTGAGTTTAATAATTGTTTATATTCCTGCTGATGCGAAATATTTTCTCATCTCAATAAAATATTGGTTATATTCCAATATTAGTTCGCGTTATAGGCAATAAAGGCACTTGCTCATACCCATTTTGTACAAAACCCAGTTGGATGTTGAAAATGTACTATAAAAAACTTCCTCAACAAATAATTTGTACAATACTTGGGGACTTTATATTATGTATTCAAATAAAAATATAAATAACAACACATAAATTAATATAATCTACTTTTTTCATTTTGAAGTGTAAAATCACTTATCTCATTTATATAATGTCTATAATACTAATTAAATTTAATCTCATATCAAAACATTTTATAGCCTCAGGTTTCGATTGGTAACTAAATCAATATAAAATATTGAAAAAATTCTTCGATGTTTCAATTTGCTCTCCTATTTGTGCAATTAATATTGTGAAACAGTATATTCTATGAGAAATTAAGGATATTTCTCGCTCTAAATTTTGCATCTACCTATTATCACATTAAAGTGCCATATTTGTTTTCTCCTATATAAAAAGAAAAACCTGTATTCATTGTTATTGAATTATTAATTTTACACCCATTCTCTATCTGTTGGATTTCTAAATCCCTACAAGTCTTTTGTTAATTTTTTCCATATTCCCTGTATATTTCGTCCCAGAATTCGTTTCTCTCATGAAAAGGGTTAGTTCTCATTTCAAGTTTATCGCCTATATCTAAATAGGCATGTTCATCTTTGGTGGCGGCTTTCCATGTCACATTCAAAGAATTTCCATCAGGGGTTGGGTTTCCATATTTTGCGAAATTCGTCCATAGTGTCACCATGCGTTTCACTGTTTCTGCTTCTTTGCTACCTTCAACGATCTGCTGGGAAAAGAAGCTTCTGAACAGATATCCCAGTTCGTCGGCGTGGCAAACTCCTGGTATCTTGGAATAGCCCATGCTGTTGGCTACCTTACTGAGTACATTTCTGATTCCTTCTCTGTCGACATTACTCAGGAGGTACACGCATGCGAAATAGACGACCAGTACTTTGGACGTGGCGAATTTCCTGAAGTAGTTGAACTCTCCTTCGAAAGAAAACAAGTAGTGATAAATGGGATTATCGCTGGTTTCCGAGTGAAGCATGAGTGATCTGTGAATTCCGTGAACGAAGAAATGATCAGATTTCAGCTGAAAAAAGAAGATCATTGTTCAAACTAATTATATTTCATAGTTTCTTGTTTTTATCACAATTCAAATATTGATTATTTGCTGAGATATCTTCAATAATTATATGAATGAAGTCAGTGACATGAGAAGTGTTCCAGAAGCAGAAATTTCTTCAACTTGATTTTTTGGCAGTGTACTAGTCTTAAATCAAGAATCAATATTCACGAGAAATTTTATAAACATGTAATCTGAAAAAAAATGTATTTGGTGAACTGCAGTCCTCTTCTAAACAAGCCTAAGCATCGCCAAACGTGGCTTAATAGTAATACTGGATGACCGCATAACTTTGAAGGGCTTTAGGCATTTTATAGAGGATAGAGGTTCTAGAGGCGGTGGTATTGTGGTATATGTGTCGGATAATTTAAATGCCGAAGTGATGGATTTTCAGCTGGATACTGGAAATTGTTTAGAATTTTTGTGTTTGAAAATAAAGATAAAGAACAAAATAATTGGCTTATGTACTTTTTACAGAGTCCCTAGGGAAAATATCAAAAAAACCATTCAAACAATTGATAAAATATTGAGTATGCTAATTCCGGAGTGTGATGAGATGGTCTGTCTTGGTGACCTGAATGTAAATATGTTGAATCTTGTAAATCCTATGAGTGAAATTTTCGTGGCCTACGATTTTACACAATTGATAAATGAACCCACTAGAGTGACGCTTCGCAGTTTTGCGTTGCTTGATCCAATTTATGTGACATGCCCCGGTGTTGTAGTTAAAAGCGGTCTTGTTGACTGTGGATTATTCAGTGACCACCATCTTGTATTTTGTGGATTAAATATAAAAATTAAAAAAGTTGAACCAAAGATCATCAGTTATAGGGACTATAGCAAATTCAATCGGCTCCAATTTGAACTGGATCTGGGGGAATTCCTTGGTCTTTGTTATTGCAGACTCAAAATATCGATGAAAAAATTCACTTATTCAACACTTTTTTGTTCCACTGCTTCGACCATCACGCTCCAGTTAAAACAGCACGGATAACCAAAAAATAAAGCACCCTGGATGACTGAGAACATAAAAAACCTAATGAAACATAGGGATAGAGCGTTGACTGCATTCAAGACTTCAAGGACTGATGAATTTAGGTAACTGTATACAGCTCTTCGGAATCGTACTCTAGCGGCTATACGCCATAGAAAGAAATCATATATTAATCAGATGTTGAACGAAAATGAAAATAATTCTAAAAAGTGTGGTCTACACTAAAGGATGTCAATTTGGTTAATAAGAAACTTCTGGATATACCTGAACGCTTGGGTGATGTGAACAAAATGAATGAGTACTTTTTATCAGTTAATACGATTGACCATAGTTCGGCATATCTTCAAAATTACTATTCTGAAAATAAGTACAATCAATCTTCAAATTTCTCGTTTGTTTCACCACAGATCAGGTGGCAAAGATAATATCTGGAACAGTGGCGGATTTATAGATTTGCCGCCCGTAGGCTATTCAATTTTTGCCGCCTCTAAATTTTGATATCTTAGTCCACGATCATATCAATTTTCTATCAATAAAATTCCAACTTTATAATTTGTGCTCTATCATCCTCGTTACATCAACTTTTCCCATATAGTTATTATTATTGAGAACTATGGTACCGTGTTAGATCCTTGATTATTTTTACAGCAAAGAATTATCAAAAAACATTATTTTAAGGAAAAAATATCTCAATCGTATACCACTTTTAAAGTAAGGTAAGGTATGTCTTAAAACTATACAATACTTACATAATATGAATTAAGCTTACGTAAAAAACATACATTTGGCGAACGTTGATTATTATTTATTATTGCACTCACAGTTTAAAAACAATACAATAAATATATCTTTTCTTAATTATTTGTAATGCTTTTATAATTTAAGTTAAATTATAAAAGCATTACAATAATTTTTTGCGAGACTTTGAATTCGCAAAATCATTTATTATATCGTCGTACGAAATCTTGTTCATTAGCTCTGACTCTATGCACAAGAGAGCTAAAGCGTTTAGCTTTTCTTGACTTAAAGTCGATCGTAGGTAGTTCTTTACTCACTTCAAGCAAGAGAAGCTTCTTTCACCTGAACAATTTGCCGCTGGTGTACAAAGAGCCATACGAAGTGCTATATCCAAGTTTGGATAAATGTTTCCTAGATTCTGTTCTTGCAGGAATGGAGACAGACTTATTAACGATCCAGAAATTGGTTTTATTGAAATTCTTTCAGACTAAAAGTAGCTTTGAAAGTGTAGTAATTCCTGAACTAAGTCTGTTTCTAAATCATTAGGATACATTTTTTGTAAAAAACTGGCTTTTTCTGTCAGAACTGATGGTAACAACTCATTCATTTTGGTAAGAAATGAAAATTTTTCATTAAATCCTTGATAAGCCTCTTGCCGTTTTGCTAACTCGGATATGAGTCTATCTATGACAACAAGAAACGTATTAACCCTGAAGTAATCACTCGCAGCTATTCCAATATCTTCATCTGGTGTCTCATCAAGTCTTTTTTTTCTTTTTGGTTGTCTTTTTTTCATGTCTCTTGTATATTCTTTCGATACACTTAACTCGATCGCCTTTTCTTCGAAGTACTTGAAATTCTCTCGTTCAGCTATGAAAAACTTACGAAGTGATTCGTAAAGATCAGCAACGGTAATCAAATCTATGTTAGAAGTCTGAATTTGAACATTCACTTTGTTTATTCTCTCCAAAAAAACATCCCATACAACAACCATTACCGCCGTTTCCAGTTTTTCTAAATTCAAAAGTATTCCCGCCGCTTCCTGTCGCGTTACAGGCTTTTCGGTACAGTCATCGTTGATTGATTGCAAAGTTTTAAGAACTTCGGGCCAAGATTCTTTTAAACTTTTACATGCATCTTCTCTAGCTGACCAACGTGTCAGATTTACTCTTTTAACACTTTTTCCTTTTCCGATTTCAGTCATTAACTTTTGCTAGCGTTGTGTGGAGTTCACAAAAAAAAACGTAGATTTCCTGTAGCAACATGAAAAAGCGACACGCTTCTGTAGACGATTCAGCAGCCGCAGTTGCCACTAAATTCAAAGAATGGGCAGAACATGGCACAAAAAAAGCGAAAGGGGCTTGGTCACGAATTTTCGCTTGCAAGCCATTGTACATGCCAGACATATTCGCGGCATTATCATATGATTGTCCTCGGCAGTCTTCAATATTTATACCCAGTGTTTCGAGTTCAGAAGTAATGGCAGAAAACATTTCTTCTGCTTTATGTCCCACTGACGGCAAAAACTTGAAAAATCTTTCACAGGGTTTACCTGAATCTAAAACGTATCTAATGACAAGCGTAAGTTGGTCTATATGGGCTATATCTGGTGTTGAATCAATGATGAGGGAAAAATATTTCGCCTTTTTTATCTCATCTCTAATCTGTTTCAAGACTTTATCACCCATTAAGAGAATGAACTCATCGCAAATGGTCTTTGATAAGTAACTGGTACTTCCTGATCCTTGATTGCCAAATCGTTCAATATGACGAGCTAAAAAAGGATCAAATTCTGCTAATAGTTCTAAAACCATACAATAATTTCCATTATGTGGATCTCCGAACTTTTCATTTTTTCCTCTAAAAGAAAGACCTCTTGAACACAGTCGCTTCACAACGGCTACAACTCTCGTCAGAACATTTCTCCAGTAAGTAATTTCTTCATCAATCTGGACCTGTAGTAGATTATCGAGTCGGCCATCAATTTTATTCCTATCTCTCAACCTAAGGATACTAGATTTATGACGTGCAGAATTTTCATGTTGAGCTACTCGATGTTCTGCATTTTTCCAGTCATTGAATCCTCCGTTCTCAAAATGAGTTCTACACTTCAATGGACCAAATACCAAACAGGGTCCACAATACACAGATTTTTTACTTTCAGAATAAACTAGCCAATTTCTGTCTTTCACTTCATGATTTCTCATTTTTCTTTGGAAAATACTAACTGGCAGAAAACGACGCTGATCAGAATATATTCTTTCACTTTTAGAGATGTCACAAGATTTGTTTTGATCAAAACCGTACCTTGCGATAACTTCCCGCAAGTTATCGTTAATTTCCCACAGCGCTGGATCTTTGTTTAGACTTGTGGTTGATTGTATTTCCACGTTACTTGTACTTGACGTCTGATTCTGAGACATATCTTCAATTGTGAGGCTTATAGATGACTCCTCTTTTGCCTCTCTATCAAAAATATGAAGATCTGTTTTTTCAAAATCAGAATGTTTAACGGGCAACGGTTGTTCTGGAACAGCAGAGTATATATCGGTCACATCTTCTTTAGATTGTGTTGTATCAAGACATATGTTTGAAGCTTCCGGGCTCAAAAAACTGCTTTTACTTTCAGTTTTGAAAAAACTGTCAATTTTTACTGCCTGTCGAATGATTTCTTTTTGCTCTTCTCTTTTAATTTTTGCTCTTTTCTTGTACTCAGCTCCACTAAGTCGCTTTCGTCCATCACTCATTCTAACAATTTTTGATTGAAAAACTGAAACAAAACAATATTAAATTAAAAGTTTTACACGCTTTGCTTATCAAGTTAAATAAATTTTTTTGTTACGAATGAGTCATCGTAATCACTCGAATTATTTATTCAATATAAATTTTTATTGTACTCACCAGAGATTTTATAGTATAAAATTATTCACACAATCCACGAAACACTTCAAGAATTATAGTACACAACTAGAAATATGGTTTCCCTTAAATATTAGTATTAATATAGTGTTAGAAATTGCAGGGCGCAAACATCAAAAGTGACTTTTCTCTTGTTTTTGAACTAAATAGAAGACGTGAATTCCTCGTTGGTATAGCCGTCTATATCTGTCTCACTTACTCTCGAACTCAATGCCTCGACGCAACGTATGTATACATCAGGAGCCCGCTTCGGCTCACGTAGTAACCCTATCGCGCTGCACTTGTGCTATCCATTCAGCCAGACACTCTTACCGAATCGTCATGTCGTTTGTTCTGGCGTAACAATACAAATACGACTACGCAATTGCATGCCTTAAGTGCGAAGCGCGTAGTAGGTATGCTCTACTCTGGCCTAAAAATCTAAATCCGATGTTTTCTCACATTAAACCGTACCTAACAAATATGATGTACATGAATATTATTTAAAAACTTATCGGAAAGAAAAATGATCGCTGAGCTTAAAAAATTATTTTTTAGGTTATGATTAATTATTTTTTATTTAAAGTGAAGTAATTTTAATGCCATATCGTATAGATTTTGGATGATCGTGTTCACAGTAAACACGATAACTTTCGAAAAAATTATTTTTTCACTTCAATTTTTTTTTAAATATACTTGTTTAACTGGAGAGAAGCCGTTGAATGAAAAATTGCACACAGAAAAATTTTTTGTTAGAGCAACAAAAAATAAGTTGTGACAACAAATTGTTATGTTGATATAGGGATAACAAATAATATGTTGTGTTAACAAACACATAGATTATAATAAGTTATTCATATGTTCACTCAACAAAATTATTTTGTTATTGTAACCAAATCTTTCAATTTTTTTTTAAAAATAATTTCGTTGAAGTAACAAATCGATTTGATAAAGCAACGGAATAGCTTGTTCAAGCAACAAATTTTATTGATAAGAAAATTATTTTTTTATTGCAACAAAAAAAAGTATTATAATAACAAAGCGATTTTGTTAAGACAACAAAATTAACTTCAGAGCAGTAAAAACTCATTTGTTATTGCAACTTAGTTGATCTTGTTAAATAAACTAGTTGATTTGTTATTGTAAGTAAATTCATTTGTTATCACAGCATATTTTTTTGTTATCCCTGTTTTTGTTGCCCTAACAAATAATTTTTATGCGTGTGCAGCTGAGTATTGTTTTATCTTATTATAATTAATTCATTCCGATTGGCATTTTCTGAAAAAGTTGGCTTTGCGAAAGAGTTATCAAATCTACTAATGTAAACATTTAATTTGAATAATTCGTGTACGACATGAGCACTTAAGGCCTGCTCATTTGGATTTTCCAAACTTTTTCTTACTACAAATAAAATAATTAACTGATAAAATGTATCAATTTTCTAATGAGCAAATTGTCTCACTTCATATTTTGTGGAGGGAATTTTTTTATTGTCAAGTCACAGTCGTTCAACTATCAGTTATTCGATTAATATGATCTCTATAAAATATTGAACTAGTTTTTTATTTAATGAAAATTAGTCAATTTTAGTTAGTATTTTCATTAGACCATCGATATTATATCGATTGAATTGGGTAAGCAGATCTCATAATTATTAGGTACACGGAGAAAAAATTATAGTAGTTATCAGTGAAGAATATATCTAAAAATTACTAAATTTCGATTATAATATCGAATCACTATGGCGATATTCTAAAAGTTCATAATCATTATTGTATAATTAGTAGAGTGTTTAAGATTTGTTCATGCAGAGATGTTGAAATATTTATTAATTAGCACTGTATATGAAAATATTTCGATTTTTGTTAAATATTTTAATTTCTCTCCAATTTTCAAAATTTGTATTATGTGTGTGTATAATAATTTTTTTTCTAATTTGTAAACCGAAATAAAAAATTTATGAACTAAATTTGCCGCCCCTTAAAATTTGCCGCCCTAGGCTCCAGCCTACTCAGCCTGCTGGTAAATCCGCCACTGATCTGGAATAAGGTCTAATGCGTGTGGAGTCGATCAAATAAACATAGATATGCTCAGGAAATGTTGTCCTTTCATAATACCATATATTACTCATATAGTCAATGTCTGTATCCAGCGTAGTTATTTCCCCTTTGGCTGGAAGTGTGACTTAGTAAAGGCGTTGCCTAAAGTTCAAAGTCCAGTTGATTATAGTGACCTGCGTCCCATAACAATGTTACCGGTTATGTCAAAAATACTTGAAAAAATACTTTATATGCAAGTTTATTCATTTCTTGTTGATAATTCAATTCTAAATTCAAAACAGTCAGGCTTTCGTCCTTCACATGGCGCCATCTCGGCACTAGCACAGGTGACGGATGACATATTCCGAAGTTGGGATGAGGACAAGATGATTGCCAAGGTGCTGTTAGATTTTTCGAAGGCTTTTGACAAGATTTGCCATGAGTTGCTCCTAGTTCAGTTGAAATTCTATGGGTTTGGTGAGACTGCGTTGGATCTGATGAGATCTTACCTGGGTGATCGTTGCCAGATGGTCAAACACCATGGATCTTTATCGGATCGTTGTTCCATTCCATAGTGCCCCAGGGCTTTATATTAGGACCTCTGCTTTTTTTAATTTATACCACTGACATCCTAAATAAAATAACTACACAATTTCATGCTTATGCTGACGATGTAGGGCTATATTTCAGTTTCTAAGGATAACTCTTCGGAATGTATTCGTAGGTAGCAGTGGTGTTTAGATGATGTTTATGAGTTGTCCTTACAGCACAACCTAACTGTGAATCCTAAGAAATGTGTAACTATGTTTTTTGGTACCGAAAGAAACTTATTGTTGATGAATAATATTACTTTTGCTATTAATGGTGGGAGTCTAGCAGGTAGAACTGAGGCAGGGTATCTTGGACTCAATCTGGACTCAAAAATGAGCTTTCAACCACATGTTAACCAGTTAATAAAAAAATGGCTACTGGAGTCTGAAGTTACTTTATTCGAATAGGAAAATTCTAAACTTCAAAATGAGGAAAACTCTATGTGAATGCTTAGTTTTATCACATCTTTCGTACTATAGTTTTATATATGGCCCCTTGTTTGAGCTTGAGTAATTATAGTTGATTGCAGAGAATATAGAATTCATGTTGTAGACTGATATATGAACTTCGAAAATACGACCGGATATCTCATAAGATAAAGGAACTCAACTGGCTTAATCTTCGTAACCGATTTAGGTTGCAGAGTTTGGCATTTATTCATAGGATTGTACAGACGGGTGAACCGGGTTACGTTAAGAGTAAATTATTATTTAGAGAACAACTTCACGCACTTCCTCGCACTATTCGCTTTCCTGAAACACTTGCCCTTTTTAGATTTAGTACTTCAATGTTTAAAAAGTCATTCAGTTATACATCTATCAAAGCTTACAATTGCCTTCCAAAACTACTAAAAATTTAAATAAGTTTAAACTAGACGTGAAAACCTTCTTATGTGCCTCGCAATAATCAATAGTCGGGTGTTGACTTGGAGTGCTGCATATCCTTTTGTTCTCTTGTTTCTGTGCCCTTAATTTGCCCAATTATCACGATAACTCTCATTGGTTACTATTGTAGTTACTTTTTTTATTTATTTTTTTTCGATTGCATTTCGATGGTGCCATTTTGTTGTCCTTTATTTGAACTATAATGGAAATTCAGCAACAACCTGATGGGTTAAGTGTAAGAGTAGCCTTGGCTAAACTTCGCTCGTTTGTTTGTATGTTCTTATTATTATAATAATAAATAAAGGCCATTTATTATTATAATAATGATAATAATAATAATTATTATTGTTTTTATATTTCTCACTCCTTAGATACGGATAATGTACCGGCGAGCATTTATATTAGAAATCTTTTGTTTTTTCGGATTTTCACGATCGTAACATAGTTTGATAATTTTATGTCATGGTTTTGTCGTGATTGCCTGAATAAAAAAAGTTTTTGCTGCTTTGTCACTGAAAATGATGAAAAAGAAAATTACTTTGATATGTTTTGAAGTAAAGCAAAAAATTTAAGAGCGTCAGTAGCGAGTATTATCTCCTCTAGCAGTGATAAGAGCTTGTAAAAAGTTATGTATGCTTTGGATCAGATTTTGGATCACATACTACCGAATATTCCCATTCCTGCACCAGTAAGTCGCAAAGCTTTCTAGAATTTCGAGGAGCCAGCACATATCTCCGTAAACGTCACCCTATCTGATCCCAAACATTCTATCGGATTTTAACCAGGACTTAGTGCAGTTCAAACAAATCTTGTGATTTGAAACTCGTCAAGATGATCAGTAACTATCCGAGCAGTGTGAGGCCTTGCATTATTATCCTTAAAGGATGCGTGTCTTCGAAGAATAATGATGAATGGTTCATTATGATCTTCTAGAAACTCTGTCGGGTACCTATGAACAGTCGAAGTCCAATTTTGGATAAAGAATAACTGCATGGGAGCTTCATAAGATGAGCCTTCACTACGAGTGAATGGAAGTCACTCGGAAATCTACGCTTGTGCATATCTTTCACTTTGTCAGCTCTATACTCTTGCACGTTTGTCTGAGCCCATCTCGATTGATCAGAAAACTATACGCGACTCCAATCTCCTATTGTCCAAGCCAAATGTTCTCGTACAAAATTAAACCTTGTAATTCGGTGTTCACGAAAGATAATATGAAAAGGTAATATTGTAGTCACCTGTCCACTCACATACATTCACATTCCTCACTTTTTGCAGTTAATTTCGAAGAGAAACGGCTGTGACCGTTCAGCTTCTCAAAGCACTTCTGTACGTTGGAATAGACTGCACCAAAGTTTCACCCTGATCGCGGCCATTTTCTATAGCCGCAACAGTTCGTACCGCAACAACATTATTTATAGCCATTTCAACACTTACAATGGAAACACAACTCAAACAATTTGCAATAGACAAGCAAAATTACTGAAATAAAACAAATGCTCATAATGGTATTTAAGAGTCTAGGTGGAAGACCCTTTTTTTGTCAAACACGTTGAAACAACAACTTCTTTATTTAAGCAAAAAGAAAACAAGTAGAATATTTGTGTAGAAAATGTGTTCGAAACGTTAAAAAAATAGTGCGATTGACTGAACTGGGAAAAAGTGCTGCATATGAGACAATAGAGAGGATAAAAAATGGCATGGATATGAGGCATAGACCAGTTTCAGGAAGATCGCGTAAGATTAAAGGAAATAATTTGAACGCTTTATTGACTTTAGGACGACACAATCCGAGCCTTGGTTTTCGCAAATTGGCTAACAGATTTGGAAATCAACGAAATATAAACCTATGTCCATAAACCGTCCATATGTCACTGAAAAGACAAGGCTACATATCAATGAAACCAAAAAATCCCTGTAATGACACCTTTACAGAAGTAACAAAGGATAGAATTTTGTCTACGTTTTCAAGAAGATAATTTGAATAAGCCTTTATGTTTATCTGATGAAAGTTGTTTCCAACTTGATGGAAATCACTTGAAACTCCAATCAAAACAACCTGTTACTGTTCAAATTTCCAAATTTCTCACCAAAATAATGGTTTGGGGAGCAATATCTTTGCGTGGTGCTATGCCTCTCTGTATAGTTGATGGTACCATTAATAGTGAAAAGTATTGTGGCATTTTAAACATAAACGGCGCATACTTTGGCCTATACTTAAGCTTGTATGCAAGAACATCAAGTGACAGCCATTTTATGGCCAGCAGCTTCACCAGATCTTAATCCCATTGAAAACATATGGGGACTAATGAAGATTGAAGGTAAAGGAGCAGCGCCACGAAATAAAGATGATTCAATTCAGTCAGTTTTACAGTCACCGAAAATTATGGAGAAAATCATCGCATATAGATAGTTAACCACGTTACAATATAAAAAATAAAATATTTCTAAATTAAACGCACAGTACGGCATGGTTCGAATTGTATGTTAGACAGTATATCATGTTGACTCAAAAAGAAATAATAATAACCGAAGCTATCTCCTGAGCTCCTAAACATCCTGTGTTTGTTCTTAAGGCTCCAGAACAACTTGAAATTGATCCTAAAAAAAATTTTTTTAAGCGTATTTCTGTTTGAACGGCTTTGGTAAAAAAAAATTGTTATTTGTGATGCGAAACTAATCTTTAATATATTCATTTGAAGCCACTGCATGCAAAAAAGTAACTGTTTGGTGTGGTTTATAGTTGAGTGGTATCATCGAACTCAGTTTTTGAAAATGCATACGGATAGGCAGTGATAGTGAATTATAAAATTAAGAAAATTTACACATTTACATCCAGTATCTTGTATTTGATTCAATTTTAAATAAAAGCGTCCTCATTGAGAATTTTTTTATGTGTATCTCACCTGAAACGTTGCCATGGTTTTCTCTTCGGAGCTGGCTTGGTCAAATTTATAAAACTTCTTAATTTTCTCCGCGACAATAGCTGACACCTCGGATTTTGATGGTATTCCCAAGTCATACGGAATCTCGTTTTCAAAATTCAGCGTACTTTTCAGATTTCTCGTCCTTTTAGCCAACTCGTATAAAATACCCTCGTTGCTGTTGAGTCCTATCATGATAGGTACTTTGTTGTAGTTACCTTTTTTCAATATTGTTAATGGGTCTTCCGTAAGGAAAGCCTCGGGTGATGCTCTTTCCACTACTGGACCGAACGTTCTTTTTACTGTTGGAATAAAAAGCTGAAAAAAATGACATAAGTGTCAGACTATATAACAAAATAAACGTTCAGCTTAGAAATTGATTAAAACATTCGTTTTTATGTGAATCATACAAATTATACCGCAAATCTTTCGTGAGATTTTATTGATAAACGTTTGAATTATTCCTTCCGCCTCCCTTAGACGGCGCTTACTCACGCCTTGATATCTAATAACACAAATATATTGAATATTGAATACTGAATATTGAATTCATAATAAACATTCATCATATAGAAAGAATATATACCACTTTACTGCAAAACTTCGAGGAAATACCCAAAAATATCTTGTACAACAAAATTAAAAGAATATATTCTCATTACTCCTAGATGAAAATAAACTCGACGAAACGATAAAATTTCCAATACTGATATATCAAAATCTATTCATTCAGCAAATAGAACTTCTCCTTATTATACTGAAATTGTTTCTGGCGCATCATTACGAAAACACCCAGTTTCTCCCAGGCTATTATAAATATTTATAAGAATTTTGCAACAAGTCGATTAGATATGTTTGACGAAAAACACGAATTATATCTGATATTATAAGAGTCATTTTGTCGTGGGCTTTTTTAACACTATTCTTGTACACATAAGACAGAAAATATAAGAATATTTAATTCCACTTTTGAGACAAATTCATGGAACATTTTGGGTTGTTCGGATAGTGATTTAGAGTTTTTTTTTGGAAAATGAAAGACAATTTTCGTATAATGAATAAATATTTCATTAAATTATATACTGGACATTCTGATCCAACACCTTTTGGTATCTTTCTGGTTGTAGCATGATACCACGCTAATAAAATTTTTGGTCTTTGCTGGCAAAAAACTGATACTGGTGATTTTTGACTTCTGTATTTGAAGTAAAGGTTTTTCCGTCCAAAAAATTTTGCAATGACCGAAACAAATAATTATTCGAAGGCGCCGGATCTGGAGAAAATTGCGTGTGTACATTGAAGCTGTAGAAGCTTTTGGCGAATGACCAAAATTGTATGAGGTCTCGCATTATCTTGGTGGAACACTACACCTTTTCTGTTGATTAATTCTAGCCTTTTCTGTTGAAGTGCATCATTAGGTTTGTCCAGCTGATAACAGTAGACTTCCGATTTAATTGTTGTGTTATCTGGTAAAAGCTCAAAAACAAAACGATTCCTTTAAAATCCCACCAAACAGACAGCATCACCTTTTTTGATGGATATTGACTTTCGAAATGCTTTGAGCCGGTTCATCTTTTTTGCTCCATGATCTTTCGCGTTTGACATTGTCATATACAAACAACCCTTTTTTCGTTCCCAGTAATGATGCACTTCAAAAATGGATCATATTCGTAACGTTTGAGAAGCGAATCACAGACATCAACACAATTACACAACTTTGTCTCCGTGAGAACATGTGGCACCCATATATCAAGCTTCGAGGTTGAACCCAGGCCTTTCAAGTGATTATAAACAGTTGAATTCGATAAATTTAACCTCTCAACGATCTCACGTGTTGTTATTCGCCAATTTGCGTAAACTAATGTGACTATTTCAGCTTCAACGGGCCTTCTGGAACGTGGCGCATTTTCGACATCAAATTTGCCGGATCGAAATTTTGAAAATCAGTTCTGGCACTGGTGTACTGTCAACACTTCTTTTTCATACACATGGTTTAATTTATTTCTGGCTTGAACAGCATTTTTACGTTTTCTATAGTAAAAAAGTAAAATATGATATAAAAGGGCACCAACCAAAAACTACTGCGTAGAATTAATTGAATTTTTTCACACACAAGCCTTGCTATATCAGCTCTTAAAACATATAATGATTATGCAGCTTAAAGTTGAAGCTGGGTTCGAAAAAATATAATTAAATCCTCTGTCGGGAAAAAACGAAATTAGTTAACCTTATGCATAATGATAGCTATCAAATAGATAATCCAAGTTTATATTGCTAAGGTATGGTAGCACCAAATGCATTGAAACATTCGCAGGCAAATATCAAAAACGGATCAAGAATTCAAAATTCGACAATGAATTTTCATGTAAAAAATACTCTCTTTCACATTTTCTATTCGGTTTATGCACTCACAAAAAAGATAAAATTCGATTTATTTATTCAGCATTCTCTAGAAGCCACGGTGAAATGAACGAAAAATTTTATTCATCTTGCTGAAAAACATGGTAACACAAATTTTTTAGTTGATTTTACGGAAACTTGTTGAATTAAGATGAAATTTAGAAATGAAATTATTTACTTGAACAACCTATATCTCTAAGAATAGTAACATTTGTAGAAGTGTAGCTAAATTTTAATATTTTAGGCTCTACCATATCCCTGGTTTTCCATTCTTAATGACTCACCCGTTATACTAAAATATGATTTTGACACTTAGTTCAATATGGTGTACAAGATGACCAATTATCTATTGCTAATATGGGTAATAATTTAAAAATGATTTATGAAATTTAATTCTGAACCACTGCTTTATGATTCATACTTAAATAGCAGGTTGATTACATGGTAGTCGATTAAAATATTCTTACAAAATGGTATGATATGCATACCAAATGAAAGGTAAGTATTTATTACATTCTGAGTAGAATGTGATGGATATGCTGTAAATTATTCGATTCAATTATCTGTGTGGATTTAATTTTCCATGTGAAAAACATCTAAATTATTTTTTGAAAGCATTTTATGTTTGAAGAAAACAGAAATTTTGAAAACTTATAAAAATTTATACTTGTATTCACTTTCAACACAAAGCAGAACCACCACTTGCATCAATAACTGCTTGGCATTTTCTCTGTATCTTTCTACCAAGTTATTGAAAATATCTTGCTCAATTGTTGCCAAAGTTGTGTAAAAAGATCTCGGAGCTGTTGAAGCGTTTGCGGGCATTAAGCAGCGTTCATTGTAATTGATTCTAAGCGTGCTCGATTTCATTTAGGTCATCTCTCTCATCAGTAAAGTCATTGAAGCTTGTATTCGCGAGTGAGTGGAATTCTTTTTGAAAAGCGTCTCGATGTTAGATTAACGTCTTAGAGACGTCTTCTGATTGTCCTAAGGGCACTGGCATCTCAAGGACGTTGAAGTGATGACAGAATATCAGTTGTATTGTGGTTACCAGTCTTTGCACCTAAATCTACATAGCATAAATATATTGCACATTTTATTGAGTTTTCCCTTGTCCGAAAATGAAATACTATTTTGAAAAGGCAGTGACAAAAATGAGTCAACTTTTGAATTTTTTGGTAGCTGAAAATAATTTCAAAACTCCTGTTTTAAATAATCTTAGATATTAACTAAGCAGATCTCATTCCATAAAAAAAATTTCTGTTATGCTATCTAGATATACATATAATTTAGCAACTACTACTCACTTCGGGAGATTTCATTTGGGCTGAAATCAGTTTTTTAGGAGAAGAGTTCAATAATTGTTCCAGAACTTGCTTCTCATCTGTATCCTTGAGTCCCAAATATTTTGCTATACCACCCACTCCTTTCTGACCTAAAGCCCATGGGTTCAGAGTACAACCGCTTTGCATTATAGCCTTGTGGAACAGACCTGAAATGAAATCAGAAAAGTGTTTCGGTTTTGAGTATGCACAAAATGTAATTCACAAATTTATATGTTCATCAATCATAATTTGGACTTGATAAGCACAATTTTGTTCATTCATTCAATTGGTGAACATTGAATTTATATGCAGAGAACTTCTTCGGCAACCTGATTTCTTGGCTAAACCAGTTACATTTTTAAACCAACACTTGAAGATTTATTGGCAATATTCTTGCTGTCAAATAATTGTTCGTTCCCGATTTTGAAACAACAGCAATTAACTAATTGCAATGATCAATTACATTGTATGGCTGAGGAATGAATCGGCAATAGTGTTGAGGTGTTTATTCAAAAAAGGCTGTAGTCACTGTGTATGACGCTGAACTACAAGTTTGATCGTCAACACTTATAATGAAGGAATTTGCCAACAATATAGCAATCGAAAAGATATTAAGTTGAATATTAAAAAAATAATGATGTATTTTACTTAACAACCACAAATAATAAACCTACGAACTTTATTACACTATATAAAGAATAATAACAATGTTTCTTGTGCCAACGATGTGACGACAACCAATAAAGTTGATTAATAAGTGAGTAGTAACCCTTATATAGGGTATTTGAAAGATGGAAGTGAATTTATTCCTTCTGAAAAAAAGGGACAAATATACACTGCTGATAGGTCATAGTTTTCCTAGAGGGGGAATTGACAAGAATTTTGCAATGGAACCTGTGGCAAAAATTATAATTAAGAAAGTATGAATAAGGAATTTATAATTTAAAAATTTGTCATTTTTGAAATAGTGCAACAATGAATCTTTCCAACTATGAAAGGACATCTACTTTTCAAATTATTTTACACATGTTCTGAGAAGCCATACATACATGAAAATTAGTGAAATAGAACAGAATAGTCAAACGATAGCCCTTTAATGAACAGAAACAATAAATGTCGGGTGTTTTTTTAGAGTGATAAAACTTTCTATAGGGATAACTGTGATTTGACAGAAGCAAGAAGCCATGTTGTTTTCACATTTTTGTTCAGTAAGCATTGACAAATTTTAATGGAAAGACTCACGCCGCAACAACGTTTACAAATTGTTGAAATTTATTTTCAAAATCAGTGTTCTATTCGCCAAAATTATAGAGCACTTCGTGAAATTTATGGTTTACATAGTCGTCCATCAGCGCAGCTTATTAGTCGAACTATCGATAGATTTCGGACAATATTTTCTCTACTCGATGCAACAACAACAAGACAAAGAACTGAATGTACAGAAGGAAATATCGCTGCTGTAAGTCATAGTGTTAATGATGATCCAGATTTGTTTATTCGTCGACGTTCACAACAACTTGGACTCTGTGCATCCACCACATGGAAAATTTTGCTTAAAGATCTTGGTCTACACCCATACAAGATCAAACTGGTTCAAGAACTAAAGCCACTTGACCATAATAAGCGTCGTTTGTTTGCTGATTGGGCCCTAGAACAGCTTGAAGTTGGTCCACTTTTTATCGCAAAATTGTGTTTAGTGATGATGCTCATTTCTGGTTGAACAGCTACGTAAACAAGCAAAATTGCCATATATGGAGTGAAAACAATCCTCAAGAAGTTCTGCAGGTTCCATTGCATCCTGAAAAATGCACTGTATGGTGTGCTTTACACGCTGGAGGCATCATCGGTTCATATTTCTTTAAAAACGATGCTGGAGCTAATGTTACAGTGAATGGTGCTCCTTACAGATCGATGATCAATGATTATTTGTTTCAAAATTTAAATGGTATCGACCCAGAAGTGTTTTGGTTCCAACAAGATGGTGCTACATATCATGCTGCTACCGTAACAATTGATTTGTTGAAGGAAATATTTGGCGATAACATTATTTCGAGAAATAGTTCAATTGATTGGCCTACAATATTATGCGACATAACTCCACTGGATTATTTTCTTTGGGGTTTTGTCAAGTCATTGGTTTATGCTGATAAACCAGAAACAACAGACGCTTTGGAGGCCAACATAACTCGTGTTATTGATGAAATAAGGACTGAATTACTTGGATAGGTGGTCCGAAATTGGTCTGGTCGAATGCGGTTCCTCAGAGCTAGTCGTGGTTGACATATGCCGGAAATTATTTTCAAAACATAAATGTCATAAAATTATCTTTCAATCTTAATTTAAATGTTTTTTATTTCAATTTAAAGTTATGTCACTCTAAAAGAAAAACGCCCGATACTATATTTGTTGTTTCATTTAAAATAAAAATCCTTGATTTTCAATCAAGGACCATTGAATTTTCATTACGCGTGAAGAGCGTTCGGAATAAAGATCAGAGATGATTTAATTGTCACATTACATGGAGACCAGAAAGATTTATCTGACTTATAGCTCTGAAGGTGTCTCATACATCTGTGTAAACAATTGTTTACTCAGCACTGACCAAAATTACTTTCTCTTGCAAAAAATAGGGAAAATCATATAATAATATACTTACCCTTCGTAGTAGGCGATAGAACAAGATAATGGACCGAGGCAGCTCCTGCGCTTTCTCCATATATTGTTACATTGCTGGGGTCACCTCCAAAATTTTGTATGTTATCCCTAACCCATTTGAGAGCTTGCACTTGATCTTTCAACCCCGCATTTCCTGGAATTCCAAGGCTCTCATCTTCTAAGCTGAGAAAACCTATAAGAAAATAAAACTTTAAGAAAAACGTAA
The DNA here is from genome assembly GCA_034642435.1 of Megalocaria dilatata. Lineage (NCBI taxonomy): Eukaryota > Metazoa > Arthropoda > Insecta > Coleoptera > Coccinellidae > Megalocaria > Megalocaria dilatata. Next base: position 48,102,539 of record CM067856.1, read on the forward strand.
AAACGAATGGGCTATACTGAAAAAACCATTTCGAATGAAACCATGGTAAAACTGGATTATCATTGATGTTGTGGAAAGTTCTTTCCATGATGTTGTGGAAAGTATGTTTTCCTGATATACACGGTTCTTTTTCCATAGCTGCCGAACCAGACATCTTAGAAATTTTGTTCGAAAACAGGTTTCTTGTATTTCTCTTTATGCATCTCTAGAAATTATTTTCTAATATACAGGATGTTCCCAAACAAAGATATTCAACATGCATGATTTTGAAATAGATTTACCTGTAAATTTTCATGTATTTTCAATGACCTTCACCATCTATACTGAAACGTGAAATCTTAAAAATATTTTTCTAAAGGTCAGATTTTATTTAGAGAAAAACTGGAAAAGGTTGAGCGTAGAGCACTCTGCTAAAAGACCTAAAACGGTTGAAAAAACAAGACGTAACACGAATGTGATACGAATTCTTGGTTACTCAAAGATTCATAGAGTTATTGTTCTCATTAGAGGCTGTCCTGTCGTTAGAAATTATTTTGTCATCGATGCTTAGGTCTCTTACGTTGATATTTCGATCTAGCAGTTTTGAGTATTGCCGTGCGAACTTTTTACACTTCAGATTATTTGTTTTCTAACGATTATACTACTCTGTCAAGAAAGTACCGGGAATTTTCAATTAAAACAACATTTTTACATTTAATCGTCAAAATTTATTGGGTCGCCTTCAAAATAGGCTCCATTTGCTCCAATACATCTATGCCAACGGCACTTCCAATTATCGAAACATTTTTTATAGGCGCTTTCCGGGATGGACTTTAGCTCTCGCGCCGAATTTTGTTTTATGGCTTCAATCGACTCAAAACGGGTGCCACGAAGGGGCAATTTTAGTTTTGGGAAGAGGAAAAAGTCGCAGGGAGCCAAATCCGGCGAATACGGTGGTTGCTGAAGCACGTTTGTTGAGTTTTTGGCGAGAAAGTCAGTCACAATCGTAGCTCGGTGAGAAGGCGCGTTATCGTCATGCAAAATCCATGAGTTGTTCGCCCACAAATTTGGTCGCTTCTTACGGATACGCTCACGCAAACGTTTCATAACGCCTAGGTAATACTCCTTGTTTACCGTCTGACCCTCTGCAATGAATTCGTAGTGCACCACGCCACGGATATCGAAGAAAACAATGAGCATCACCTTCATTTTCGAGCGGCTTTGGCGTGGTTTTTTCGGTTTCGGCTCAGTTTTTGCCACCCATTCCGATGATTGCTGGTGGTTTGTTTGCATATCGTACTCGTAGACCCAGGTCTCATCACCAGTTATAATGCGTTCCATGAATGTAGAATCGGAATTACAGCGATCCAGCATGTCTGAAGCAACCTGTTCGCGATGACGTTTTTGAAGGAAATTCAGGTCTTTCGGTACGAGTCGTGCGGCCACCTTTCTCATGGCCAAAATATCAATCAAAATCGTACGTGCGGACTCGTGGGATATCTTAAGATCATGTGCTATCTCTCTCAAGCTGGTACGACGGTTTTCCAGCACCCTTTCCTTAATTTTATCGACGTTATCTTCGATCGAAGCCGTCGATGGGCGACCACTTCACGACCGTGCTTGAAGGCTCTGTACCACTGATATGCACGAGTTTTCGATAGAGCATTATCACCAAAGGCCTTTTGCAACATTTTCAATGCATCGGCACACGAAAATTCATTTGCAACACAAAACTTTAAACAAATTCTTTGCTCAACGTAATCACCCATAGTAAAAATCGGCACGCACTCTAACATCGAATGACTTAATCAACTGTTGCAAACACACTAGTTGACAGATCCCGCTCAAGCTTGGCATAGTAATTAAGGACAGTGGTACCAACCTAGGAAAAAAATTTTACCTGCCTCATTGCCCCGCCAGATTTAAATCGATAATTCCTGGTACTTTCTTGACAGAATGTATATGGCCTTAGAAAACATGGAAAGTCATTTAGAGATTTTCATATATTTATGCTTGTAAATTTGACATGACATAGCATTCGGAATTGTAAACTATTTTATTCTTCTTTACTTGCATTAATTTCATAATTTTTCTGTAACCAATTAGAAGGTTTTCATTTCGTTCATTCAGTGCACCTCCAAATGGACCTTCCAATCAATTACGTTAATTTCCCTCTTTTTGTTAGAAGGAATGCATCGAGCACCTCTAACGTTCAGTCTTTAAAAGACTGTAAAATTATTATTCTAGTAATAGTCAATAGACATTTTGGTCCAAGCTATCGCGCTTATTATTGTTAATATAGTAATTCAGTCAATTGCCAAAGTATTGGCAAATTCATTACATTTATTTTTACTGTAATAATCAAACCTCTTGACTTTGTTTATATACAGTAAACCAAGAATTATAGTTCGTTGTTATCATAGTGTATTATGAGTGTTTTACTTTAATTCCTTACAATCTTCGTTAGTCTATATTATTGGATAAAAAAAGCTAGTTCATCATCGAGATAACTACATACAAGTGCCCTTGAAGTAAAACTCTTCGTTAAACTACCTCAAAATACAGTCCACTAAACCCATCGAAATTAATCATCGAGATTAATTAATTTTCAATTGTCTGTTATTTCAAAATATTGAAATAATAGGCAAAATACTGCGGTAAACTAACCGTGGTACGTTACAGTCATCATAACAAAAAAATTAATCTGCCATAGACAGGTGTCCGTTATTGATTGCCAAATAAGATGAACTTGAAATTGATATTACTCGATCGTTTCAAATATAACGCCCTATTCATTTTTGTACTGTAATGCAGAGAATTGAATGCTTCACATTTTTGCAGAAGCAACCTTGTGGTTATTTCTACTCCTGCGTCTGGTACATAGAAATTACCATCGCAAAAAACAATTTGATTTGAATATGAACAGATAACCGAAGGAATTCGAAAAAAATGATCGAAACCATGGAATCTACTTTAAAAATTATTCAGGATATATTCGCTGCAGAATCACTCGATCGTGGGCATCTCCAATGTACAGGCTGCCCAAAGTTAATTGATAGATGGGAAGCAATTCGCTCAGATATTTCTCGATATTCCCTGATGTAACATCCTGAAGTTCTTATTATTATCGAAATTGTCAAAAAATTAAATAGTTCTAGAAATATTTCGAAAGTTTTTTTCACTCCTGATCCTACCTGCCATAAATCCTCAGTACTGCGTCGGGTATCCAAATTTAAGATCAAGTTGCCAAGATTTCAGATGTGCATTTCGTTTCGACTTCTATTTTTATTTCAACAAAGCTGGACAAATGAAAAATGTATTCTTCAGCACCAAATGATTTCCGTTGAATGTTATTACGATAGAAAAACATAATTAAGTTATTACAGATATTCAGGATATCGTTAATACAAAATGATATGTTCTTCCTAAAATATGCATCACATATGAATCAAATAGTCGAAAAGTAAAAAAAAAAAACAGGATTACATCTGTATTCAACCGATATTGATTTCAGGTACAATATCATTGTTTATAGGCATTTCAAACATTCTATTTTAAATAAGAGCTGCTTTAGTGCACAGAGTCGCGATTTGTATAAGGATGAATTTTAATAAAAATGAGATGATTGATATTCATGTTGATGCAGTACCACAGAAACTGTTTTTTAAGGAAAACTTATGCTGCAGAATATCTTGGGAGAAGACATCCAAAAAAAATTGAGGTTTCGGAGGCTTTTAAACAGATTAGTACAGACAGGAAACGTGGAGTACAAAAAACAAGAAAGGACCAAATCGGCCACAAGTGATGACAAAGAGCTTGAGGTATTACTGACCGTAACAGAAGATCCACACACAAGCGAGAGGAAGGTTGGTAAAGCCTGCGGTATTAGTGAGCATTCAGTTCAAAGAATCCTCAAGAAACATCAGTTTCACGCCTACCACATTCAGATGCACCAAGCTTTTGGATGATGATTTTTAAAACCGCCTGAATTTCTGCAAATGGGCAAGTTCACAAATTGAACAGAATTCATAATTTCTGATCAAGGTTATCATCCATTTTCATGAGTTGAATAAAACAGTTATCAGGAATCGGACTATATATTTTATCCTCTTCTACAGCTTTTTTCGGCCAACGTTTCAAGACAACACTGTCTCTTTCTCAAGGCTACAATTATTGAAAGATGATGAACACACGTTCTAATAGATCTCTACTTAACCTTACCTTCAAAAACTACTTTTACAGAGACATCAAAATAAGTTTACAAAACATCAAGGTGGTGAACAAAACAGTCAAAGACATATTAAAATAGCTATAGCAAATTGATTGTTTACTGGGTTTAACTTGAAACCCATTTTCTTCTAGTTTTGACTTTCTATTTTACATACTATGTGAATGTCCATTTTAACCAGTTTTGTTACTACAGTTGGTACTTTGTTTCCGGTGTAGGTGACATTGACAGATTAATTGTCACTTTGTCCTGATTTAGATTTTAGACTGTAATTGTGCCTGTCACACATTTAATTTTATCTATACATTAAGGATTATTATCCAAATTTAACTAATTTATTCAATTTGCTATAGCTATTTTAATATGTCTTTGACTGTTTTGTTCACCACCTTGATGTTTTGTAAACTTATTTTGATGTCTCTGTAAAAGTAGTTTTTGAAGGTAAGGTTAAGTAGAGATCTATTAGAACGTGTGTTCATCATCTTTCAATAATTGTAGCCTTGAGAAAGAGACAGTGTTGTCTTGAAACGTTGGCCGAAAAAAGCTGTAGAAGAGGATAAAATATATAGTCCGATTCCTGATAACTGTTTTATTCAATTCAGAATTCATAATTTTTAAATTCAGTGATGAAGCGACTTTTCACAATTCTGGTTTTGCCAATAGGCATAATTTCCATTACTATTCAATAGAAAATCCGAGGATAATAAGAGAAGTTGACCATTAACACAAGTGGTCATTAAATGTTTGAGGAGGTATCGACACTGATGTGATAGGTCCTCATTTTTTCGAAGGACATCTTAACGGTGTTGCTTATTTGGATTTCCTTCAGAACATTCTTTCCGGATTATTAGCAGTGCTAGCTTCGCAAATATGGAACGGAATGTAGTTGTAGCATGATGAGAATTTCTGGATAACCAGTTTCCCAATAGATGGATTGGTATGGACGGACCGACAAGATGGCCTGCTCGATCACCAGATCCCAACAAATTAGACTTTTTCTGTGGGAATACATAAAGAGGATCGTATACGATGATGTTCCAACTACAGCTCTCAAAATGCGGGGGATAATGCATTTCGAAGCATTACTCCAGCCATGCTAACGAAGGTTAGTAGATCATTTCAGGACCGGATTGCTTTATGTTCCAGAGAAAGCGAACATCTCACCAAGCCTTAAAATTTATTCCATTATTTTTTCCTTTTTTTTCACTCAATTAACATCATTTAGTGGTCTCAAATTGACTTAAGATTTGGATACCCTGCTCATTACAGGTAGATATCCCATTTGGACGATGATTATTTTAACGATACGTAGTATTAAAATAGGTGATTTTTTCCAACACTTTCTTACTTTGTCTGTTGAAATATTTTTCAGAAATACAAGGATTGAAGTCCAGTTCTCAAACGAAGTTCTTAAGTTATCTGATTCCGCTGCACTGAAAGCCCAAGCCACATTGAGGATTTATGTCAGGCGAGACCAGGGGTAAAATAAATTTGCCTAACTATTTTCAGAACCTATCAAGCTTTTCAATATTTAGTTCACCATAAAAAAATCGAATGTTAGATCAGTAAATATCCGTAAAAAATTCTACCCATTTTGCAATAAATTTCGGACATCTTGTATATTGAAATTATGGAATTCTGATCTACAGAGTAAACCTTGAATAATTTTTACTGCGGGTTTCATCGTTTCGACTATCTTAACTTCCGTAAGTAATCCGTCCAATATTCAAATAATATTGTCAGTTGTTTTAGTGTCCTGCAGGCATTCCCATGCCTACAGGAGTGAAAATACCCCAAGGTTCCTTCTGAAAAAATGTGCAGCATTCAATTCTCTGTATATACTTAAAATAAAAAGGGCGCTTTATTTGAGAAAATCGGGAAATATCAATTTCAATTTCATCATATTTGCCAATCAATAACGGACATCCTGTGTATGGCAGATTAATCTTTTTGTTATGACTGCATAAATCTTTCAGTAACCAAGAATTCGTGTTACGTCTTGTTTTTTCAACCGTTTAAGGTCTTTTAGCGGAGTGCTGTACGCTCAATATTTTCTGGTTTTCTCTGAATAGGATCTGTACCTTCAGAAAAATATTTCTAAGATTTTGCGTTTAAATAGAGATGGTGAACTTCATTGAAAATATACAGGTCACTTCATTTAAAAAATCATCCGTTTGTTGAATATATTTTTTTGGGAATATTGAAAAATTATTTTATTAATTATTTCGACGAAAATTATGAAAACTATATGAAGTTTTGCTAAATATATTATTTTCACACTTTTTTTGCCAATACAAAATGATGAAGATCGAAGGGCCAAGAATGGGTTCTTCCAATCTAGTATTTTTTTACCTGTAAGATGGAAGAAGGAAAGTTTTAAGTTAATCGTCCGAAACAAGTTGAAATGATGGTTTCGTCTCATAAACATTTATTATTAATATATTTAGCAAAACTTCATATAGTTTTCATAATTATTACTGAAGTGAAGATTAATTCGTTTGATTTTCAATTATTATCGCCATCCCGAATTTCATTAAAAGACATAAATCTTGCAGAATTGGCAAATCGGAATTACTCCATAAATCAAGTTTATTGATATTGCAAATGAAATATATCTGAAAAAAGTTGATAAGAATAAGAAAATACATACATGCTTAAATTCTATAGATATTGAAAATAGTACAGTTATTTTTTAACTAAAGGAAAATTAAATTACTCATTAGTATAATATCGTCTCAAATTGAGCACAAACTTCAGTCAGAAAAAAATAATGAAAAGGATTGACGTACGACAGAAGCTTTTGCTTTTTCAAAGTTCATTTCCGCTGCAAATGTGAAATATATAAAATATTTGAGAATAAGTTTTTTAAATATTCAAAATATACAGAAAGGATGGTAGTGGGAATTTACAGTAATTTGTTTTTTATTATTATACAAAGTTTCAGAAAAGGTTAAGTAAGGGGGATTTATTGAGGTCCGTCTGGTCGTTTAGGAGAATCTGTATTTTATTGTATCTGTTAATTTCGAGGGCTTCTAGGTAGTTCAACCTGAGGTTCTTGTTTTCTAGGTGCAAGATTTTGTAGTTATTGTCAAAATCATGTCCTGTCTTCAAAAGATGGTCAGCATATGTTGAATTTCCGTTTTTACCAAGATATGCCTTCTGGTGTTCACGTATCCTAGTGCCGAAAGATCTACCTGTCTGTCCAACGTATACACATGGGCAAGTTCCCCAGTTTAACCCATAGACACCAGAGTTTTTGTTTTTATGGATCAAATCTTTATTATTATTTTTTTAATTATCTAACGTGTTTTTTGTTTTAAATGAAATGTTGCAGTTACTCCTTTTCTTCAAATATCTTGCTATTTTTTCCGACTTTTTGGTCACCTGACAAAGTCATGTTGTCATGACGAAACAATTGTTGTGAAATTAAATAAATTAGCGGAAATTAGGTTGTTTCACTTTTAATCATCAAGATGTATTACCGACAAGTAAAGACAGATATAATCAAACGAAATGTTAAATACAAGGTCAAAAGGTTTAATCCTTCTACTTTCAATCTGCATCCTTATATATTTATGGGAACGGGCGGAAAAATTATATACTTTACATAAATTTTGCCGAAATTAGATAAGGAAGAAATTCAAATCTTCATTAAATTATGCATGGGCTATTGTGTCAATATTTCACATAATACAATAAATAAATCCTGAATTGGAACTCGATATTAACTCTCGGAAATATTGAAAAATAAAATTTCAAATTATATGAGAGATTGTTTGGAATATGTGCACCTGATTCGAACCAGTATGGCGCGGAATGGAACTTATTCGACACAAAAGACAAAAATGTCCTGAATAAACCATCATACATTAGGAATATAAAAAAGTGCACTTTTTTTCGAAAATTTAAGCTTTGTTGTGGAAAATGGGTTATACATTCAAAGTTTAAAGTATTGTCTGTCACTAGCCACTAATATTTGAATATTAATTTTAATTTAAAAAACAAATTTCAAAAATTTTTAGATTTTAATTAATGTATTTCAAGCACAGCTTATATTTAATAGACGTATAAAATCAAAACTCAATATACAATATCAAATGGAATGAATAACCCAACAAATATAAATTGTCAATTAAAATTAATAAATGAATATTTGAAGGAGACAAGATTTTGTTTCTAATCTTACAATTATGAAAACTAATTCCTTTTTAAAAATACAAATATGATTTTAAGGACTTCTCAGAAAATATAATTCCTTTGAACTATTTAATATCGGGTGTTTTTTCAGAGTGATAGAAATTTGAATTGAAATAAAACACATTTAAATTAAGATTGAAGCTAATTTTTTTTATTTGAAAGATAATTTTGTGACATTTATGTTTTAAATATAATTTCCAGCATTTGCACACCACGACTAGCTCTGAGGAACCGCATTCGACCAGACCAATTTTGGACCACTTTTTCGAGTAATTCAGGCCTTATTTCATCAATAACACGAGTTATGTTGGCTTTCAAAGCGTGTATTGTTTTTGGTTTATCAGCATAAACCAATGACTTGACATAACCCCAAAGAAAATAATCCAGTGGAGTTATGTTGCATGATCTTGGAGACTAATTAATTGGACCATTTCTCAAATAATGTTATCGTCAAATCTTTCATTCAATAAATCAATTGTTACGGTAGCAGCATAAGATGTAGCACCATCTTGTTGGAACCAAAACACCTCTGGATCGATACCATTCAAATTTTGGAACAAATAATCATTGATCATCAATCTGTAACGAGCACCATTCACCCTAACATTAGCTCCAGCATCGTTTTTAAAGATATATGGACCGATGATGCCTCCAGCGTGTAAAGCACACCATACAGTTTACATTTTTCAGGATGCAATAGAACCTGCAGAACTTCTTGAGGATTGTTTTCACTCCATATACGGCAATTTTGCTTGTTTACATAGCCGTTTAACCAGAAATGAGCTTCATCACTAAACACAATTTTACGATAAAAAAGTGGATCAACTTCAAGTTGTTCTAGGGCCCAATCAGCAAACAAACGATGCTTATTATGGTCAAGTGGCTTTAGTTCTTCAATCAGTTGGATCTTGTTTGGGTGTAGACCAAGATCTTTACGCAAAATTTTCCATGTGATGGATGCAGAAAGTCCAACTTGTTGTGAACGTCGACCAATAGACAAATCTGGATCATCATTAACACTATGACTAACAGCAACAATATTTTCTTCTGTACGTACAGTTCTTTGTCTTGTTGTTGATGCATCGAGTAGAGAAAATGTTGTCCGAAATCTATCGATAGTTTGACGTATAAGCTGCTTTGATGGACGATGATGTAAACCATAAATTTCACGAAGTGCGATATAAGTTTGGCGAATATAACACTGATTTTGAAAATGAATTGCAACAATTTGTAAACGTTGTTGCGGCGTGAGTCTTTCCATGATAGTTTGTCAATGCTTACTGAACAGAAATGTCAAAACAACATGGCTTCTACCTTCTGTCAAATTACAATTATCCCTATCGAAAGTTCTATCACTAAAAAAACACCCGATATATTTAAATATTTTTATAAGTTACTTCAAAAATCTTTCGAAACATGTATTACATCTTCAAAAAATTCAAGATATTCTATGTTCGTCACAAAAATCACAGAAAGCTGTAAGGTATTATATGGTTTTCTTTAAACCACTTGATATTACATAATGAGTTTTATTCAAACATAAGTATAATACATAAAATAAAATAATATTTTGATATTCAAATTCTGTAATATTCCTTCTATCAATTAAAGAACCTCTGGAGATCTCTTCGGCTCATAAAAAACATTTGGCGATAACAAACGATCAGTTGGAATTTCATATATTCCCATTATTGACATCTGTAAATAACTAGTTCGTTTGAAAAATAGGCAAATATCGTCAACAGGTATAACTTACTGTTAACAACTTCAAATAAAAAAACCCCGCCACCTCCATCTGTTTTCCGAAATAATAAATTGTAATAATATCAAGTAAATTCTCCTTAGTTTTGAAAATACGTTGAAACTCGATACATATATCAACAATATATATTAGATTTTTGTGAAACTTAAGCCAAGTGTCTACCTTATTAATATTTTTAGAAATATCTTCGTGAATTGCCATGGGTAGTTGTATGTCCTCCCTTATCTGTGTTTTCTATTTCTTCCTTAGGTTGACCTAATTTATTTAGTTTTTCTGGTTTGAATGATGCGATATTTTACTTATAGTGCAACGGTTTTTCTTAGATTGAATTCACTATTGTTAAAATTGTTATAATTATCTGTTTGCGTTCCCTTGCAGTTGAATATATAGTCTGTCTAGAAAGCCCGAAACAACAAAGCTCAGTTGAAATTATTTAGTATATATTTTTAATTCTTGAATTAACAAATTATAACAGAATATTCATCTTATTAACTTATATAACCTCCATTTAACTGTAAACACTTGAATAGACGTCGAGGTACACCCGAAACAAGATCACCTCCATAATTTTCCAGGACTATAAAACTTACTGAATTAAATCACCTTTATTTCGTGGCGCTGCTCGTTCAACTTCAATCTTCATTAATCCCCATTTCAATGGGACTAAGATCTAGTGAAGCTGCTGGCCATGAAATTGTTATCAGTTGGTGTTCTTGCATTCAAGCTTGAGTATAATAATAATAATAATAATAATTGTTTATTAATCCATTTGACATTACATAAGAATGTATAGGACAGGTCCAGTGAAAATGAACATAATCATAAGTACAAAAAAAACACAAAATTAAGTGTAAGAAAAATCATGCAAAATGCCCATCGCCTAAATATTCAGCTATACTATAGTAACATTTTCCAGCCAGTATTCGTTTTATGCTGGTTTTAAATTTCAAATCGTTCAATCTCTTAATTTCATCCGGCAAATTATTGTAAAGTATTATGCCCTTATAAGATGGGGAGAGTTCAAATTTGGATGTCCTATGCTGAGGCAGACACAATATATCAGAATTCCTCGTACAGTAATTGTGACAGTGTGACAGTCCAGTAAAATTTCGAAGATTTCGTTTAATAAACAACAGGCATTTGTAAATGTAAATACAAGGGACCGTCATAATTTTGTGCTTTATGAAGAGTGGTCTACAGGAGGAAAGGTGGCTGATATTGAAAATCAGACGTAATATCCTTTTTTGTGCCAAAAATATCCTGTTCACGTTAGTAGAAGCTCCCCATAATATGATGTTGAATTGCAAATGGCTGTAAACTAAACTGAAGTACACACTCAGCATTGACTGCAGTGGTAAACACGATTTCAACTTGTTTATAGCGTAATAGGATGTATTCAGTTTTTTACTCAATACTTCAATATGCTCACCCCATCTTAGATGGCTGTCGAGATGAACCCCCAAAAATTTCACCTTTTCAGAAGATGAAATTGTCACATCTCCCAACTGCAGAGCCAATGGAGGTGAGTCTCTGATTCCAAAGGAAATCAGGTTAGTTTTTCCTAAATTAACAATTAGTGCATTAGCTCTACACCAGTCTAGGAAACCCACTATCAGCCTGCCACAGCACGATTGGAGTTCATCAATATTTCCCGATGCTACCGCAATAGAAGTATCATCCGCAAATAAAACTAGTTTTATTAATTTGAAGACTATAAAATGTTCGGGCAAATCATTCACGAACAATACAAACAGAAGAGGTCCCAATACTGACCCCTGAGGGACACCGATATCGATGTTGTATTTGCTGGAATATGAGTCCCCTACTCTGACCACCATTGATCTTTCAATCAAGAAGCTACGCAACCAGTCCAGGAATGATCCTCTGAATCCTAAATTATATAACTTACTCATTATGAATGGAATAGACAAACAGTCGAATGCACGTGATAGATCGAAGAACAGACCCGCGACACATAGACCATCATCCAACCATCCATAAGTACTCTCAATAAATGAGACTGCGGCTGTCTCAGTTGAGCAACCGATTCTGAAACCGTGTTGACAATTTTTAATAATGTTGAACTTATCCAAATAATCCACCATACGCTTTAATGCCACTTTTTCAATAATTTTGGAAACAGTACTCAGGATGGAAATTGGTCTGTAATTAATTATTTCAGTCAATTCATTCCGTTTGTGTACAGGAATAACAGTGCTCATCTTGAGTGAAGAAGGAAAGATGCCAGATGATATTGAAAGATTTATTAGGTGAGCAAGATGACTTCCAATGCATACAGCAGAGACTTTCAATATTCGTGAAGAAATACCGTCAGTGCCTGTGCTCTTTTTATTCTTCAGTGACCTTATGACGCTTATGACTTCCGCCGTGTCAACAGGATAGAAGTAAAAGCTATGTGGTATCATCTTAGAGGCTGTGCAGATGGTAGATATACTATTTCCATAGTGTTGCCGAAGGCTGACAGCGGCCGAAGTATGAATTATCCTGCTGAAAACGCCACCCCTCTGGATATAAAGCATGCGCCGTTTTAAGGAGAACATCGTTTAGAGTTCCACAATACATTCTGTCAAGAAAGTACCGGGAATTATCGATTTAAATCTGGCGGGGCAATGAGGCAGGTAAAAATTTTTTTCCTAGGTTGGTACCACTGTCCTTAATTACTATGCCAAGCTTGAGCGGGATCTGTCAACTAGTGTGTTTGCAACAGCTGATTAAGTCAGTCGATGTCAGAGTGCGTGCCGATTTTTACTATGGGTGATTACGTTGAGCAAAGAATTTGTTTAAAGTTTTGTGTTGCAAATGAATTTTCGTGTGCCGATGCATTGAAAATGTTACAAAAGGCCTTTGGTGATAATGCTCTATCGAAAACTCGTGCATATCAGTGGTACAGAGCCTTCAAGGACGGTCGTGAAGTGGTCGCCCATCGACGGCTTCGATCGAAGATAACGTCGATAAAATTAAGGAAAGGGTGCTGGAAAACCGTCGTACCAGCTTGAGAGAGATAGCACATAATCTTAAGATATCCCACGAGTCCGCACGTACGATTTTGATTGATATTTTGGGCATGAGAAAGGTGGCCGCACGACTCGTACCGAAAGACCTGAATTTTCTTCAAAAACGTCATCGCGAACAGGTTGCTTCAGACATGCTGGATCGCTGTAATTCCGATTCTACATTCATGGAACGCATTATAACTGGTGATGAGACCTGGGTCTACGAGTACGATATGCAAACAAGCCAGCAATCATCGGAATGGGTGGCAAAAAATGAGCCGAAACCGAAAAAACCAAAGTCGCCAAAGCCGCTCGAAAATGAAGGTGATGCTCATTGTTTTCTTCGATATCCGTGGCGTGGTGCACTACGAATTCGTTCCAGAGGGTCAGACGGTAAACAAGGAGTATTACCTAGGCGTTATGAAACGTTTGCGTGAGCGTATCCGTAAGAGCGGCCAAATTTGTGGGCGAACAACTCATGGATTTTGCATGACGATAACGCGCCTTCTCACCGAGCTACGATTGTGACTGACTTTCTCGCCAAAAACTCAACAAACGTGCTTCAGCAACCACCGTATTCGCCGGATTTGGCTCCCTGCGACTTTTTCCTCTTCCCAAAACTAAAATTGCCCCTTCGTGGCACCCGTTTTGAGTCGATTGAAGCCATAAAACAAAATTCGGCGCGAGAGCTAAAGTCCATCCCGGAAAGTGCCTATAAAAAATGTTTCGATAATTGGAAGTGCCGTTGGCACAGATGTATTGGAGCAAATGGAGCCTATTTTGAAGGCGACCCAATAAATTTTGACGATTAAATGTGAAAATGTTGTTTAAATTGAAAATTCCCGGTACTTTCTTGACAGAGTAGTACTTTTTACTATTAATGTTGCCATCACCTATACAGAGACGCGTAGCACTATGCTGAGATTATGCTCCCTAAACCATTATTTCGGTGGGAAATTTGAATATTTGAACGTTAACAGGTTGTTTTAATAGGATTTTTAAGTGATTTCCACCAATTTGGAAACAACTTTAATCAGATACGAAGACATTATTGAAATTGTATTCTTGAAAACGTTGACAAAATCCTATCCTTCGTTCCTTTTGTAAAGGTGTCGTTATAGGGACTTTTTTGTTTCTTTGATATGTAGCCTTGTTTTTTCAGTGACATACGGATGGTTTCTGGACATACTTTTATATTTCGTTGATTTCCTCCAAATATGTTAGCCAATTTGCGATTCTGTCGTCCTAAGGCCAATAAAGCGTTTAAATTGTTTCCTTTAATCCCACGCGGTCTTCCTGAAACTGGGCTTGTCTCATATCCTTGCCATTTTTTATCCTCTTTATTCTCTAATAGCACTTTTTTCTGTGCAGTCAATTGCCCTAGTTTTTCAACGTTTCGAAAACCTTTTCTATAGAAATATTCTACCTGTTTTCTTTTTCCTCGTAGCGACATTATTTCATAGGTTGTATACCTGTTAACATTCAACAATATTTGACAAATTATGTTCCCATGCAACTTTGGCCATAGCCGACTATCTGCACAACCTATTTTATACATTACTTTTGGCTTAAAATGTTACAAAAAAAAAGTATACTAAAATTATGAAAAAAAAAAATCCGGAATACTTTCTAGACGGACTATATATAAAGATAAATGTATAGTCTTCATATTGCCAAAATAACAAGTTGAAGAAATCACTCCATATGGGTCTAATTCTTCTAATTTCACTGAGAGTAAATACATTCACCATTTTGGTCCACAAGCACAAAAAACGTCTTAGGTGGAAACCTATAGATTCCCAAGGCTGTATGTAATCCGTATTGGAGAGCAACTCAGAAAATAACACAAGAATGAACATCACGTAGACGTTATTACAGCAATAGAATATGACATTATTCACTCCTAATATAGAATTGTGTCAATATTCTCCGTTCGCATAGTCTATTCAATTCAGTATTATCGTCGCAGAATTGACAACCTTAGTTCCAATTTATTTTGATTGAATGGTTCGAGAAATATTCACTCAACGCGTCAATGCGGATATATTTTTTCGCTTGTCTGAAATATCGATTATTACTTATTCGCTTTGGAACCTCGGAAGGGATGGATTCAGCTAAACCGTGACGACATATCGTGGTCACGTCTGCGACTCGGCGACAACTTATGTACAATTTTCCAACCGGATGTTCGCAAAAACATTTTCGCCTCACCCATATGAATCGTTTAAACTTCCCTTTATTTCTCACGGAAACGGTCGTAATTTAATGTGTATTTGGGGTGCTTCGTACAGAAAACTAGTGTGCTAATGTATTTATTTGCAAAAAGATGGGAAATATTATTCAATAATAAATAATTAATACTTTCGCAAACAACATAACTATGAAAGTATAATTTACTCCTACCACAAATGAAGTGAGAAATCACATAGTCAGAGACTGTATGTGACATAGTTAAACATAGTTTGCAAAAATTCCCAGTAGATCATCTCTCAACCAGACCATGGAACTAATATCAAACTCGTGCACTTAAAAATGACTTTAATCTTCTTCTGAATACACCCAAACTATTGGTTGTTCCGAAAGTAATTTCGATTTTTTTGAGAAAATGAAAAACAATTTTTATATAATGAATAAATATATTATTAAATTATATATGGGTCATTCTGGTCCAACGCCTTTTGCCATCTTTCTGATAGTAGCATGAATCCACGCTCATGAAATTTTTGGTCCTTGCTGGCAAAAAGCTGATCCAAGGGATTTTTGACCTCTTCATGTGAAGTAAAGGTTTTACCATCCAAAAATTTGTGCAATGACCGGAACAAATAATAATCCGAAGGCGCCAGAGAATATGGTGGGTAGGGCTGTGTATCCCATTCAAAATGTGAAAGTTTTTTGCGAGTAACCAAACTTGTATGGAACACTACACCTTTTCTGTTGGTTAATTTTGGCCTTTTCTGTTAAAGTGAAACATTCAGTTTGTCCAACTGATGACAATAAACTTCCGAATTAATTGCTGTGTTATCCGATAAAATCTCCGAAAAAAACGATTCCTTTAAAATCCCACCAAACAGACAGCATCACCTTCTTTGATGGATATTGACTTTCTAAATGCTTTGAGCCGGTTCATATTTTTTGCTCCATGATCTCTTGCTTTTGACAATGTTATATACAACCCATTTTTTGTCCCCGGCTATGATGCGCTTCAAATATCGATCACTATTTTGACGTTTGAGAAGCGAATCACAGACGTGAATGCAACGACACAAATTTCTCTCCTTGAGAACATGGGGAACCCAAATATTGAGCTTCGAGGTTAAAACCAGGCCTTTCAAGTGATCATAAACAGTTGAATTTGATGAATTTAACCTCTCATCGATCTGTCGTGTTATTATTCGCCGATTTGCATCAACTAATGCCTTCATCAGCTTCAACCGGCCATCTGGAACGTGGTGCATCTTCGACATCAAAATTGCCAGATCGAAACTTTGTAAACCAGTTCTAGCACTGTCATACTATCAACACAGCTTCTTCATACACATCGGTTGATTTTATCTGGCTTGAACAGCATTTTTACCTTTTCTATAGTAAAAAAGTGAAATATGACGAAAATGCTGCCTTTTGCTCTCCATAATTAAAAGGGCACCAACCAAAAAATACCGCGTAGAATCAATTAAACTTTTTCACACACAAGCTATGCTATATCAGCTCTCTAAATATATTATCGTTATGCGCCTAGGTGTGAAGTTGTGTTCGAAAAATTACAATTATATCCTCTGTCGGGTAAAAACGAAATTACTTTCCAAACAACCTTATAAATTATGGATAACAAATTCTATCATGAAAATTGCCAACATTAGCTCAAAAAAATCCTTGAAAACCCCTAACATTAAAAAGCACTTTCAAACACTTTTCAAAAATATGCAGCACATCTTCGAAAGAAGTGAGCACTATAGGGAAATTTTGCCAAATTCTTGAATTTCAATATATCAAGTAATGTTTTGAAAGGCGCAGAAAAAATACTGAATGAATCAATACATTTCCAGACTAAACATTTATGTTTTTACAAAATTTTAATATCAAAACAGATTTAATCTGTTAGTCCTCTATCATATTTTGAATAACTAACAGTTATTCAAAATGTGATTTTGCCTGATGATGCTACTGTGATAGCGAAACAATTGTTGTGAACATATCAATAAATTTGTGAAAATCAGAATAACCTTATTTAAATATTATTTAATATGGATTTTCACCAAGTAAGGACTGATACAATTCAATATTTTATTTATGTTTTTATCAAAGAGCTCACAGCTTCTGACAAAATCTTTTTCTGCTTATCAAGGAGTAGTTAAATTCATGAGTCGAATACGAAATCAATATATCCCATTACGAGTATTAGCGCGTTAAAATGCACCACTTTTCACTCATTATCATAAGTTTTTCTCAATTGAGGAATATACTCAATTCAAAAGTTTGTGAAGTTCTCCTCATTATATGTTCCATACAGTCGTAATAATTTGGTAACACTATATATTTGGAAATATACACTACGCAATACCTATCTAACTGTAAAGCAAATAATAATTAGATTCATACTAATAACTTTAGTTCGTTTTTATATCTCTGGCAATAATAGAAAGTTTCTTGGAAATTTGATGTTGGAATAACTGAACATGATAAAAGTTACTGTCGGGATTTGAACTCGAGGTTTTTGGGTAGACTAAACTATCGGTCGAAACAACTTCAATAAATCATTAATACGAGAAATAGTTTGAAGGAAAGGGTGGCTTATTTTTAGTAAAATCCATTCGATGTCGTCTTGAATGAACATAACGTCTTTCATGTGTTTATGAATATTTGGGAAAAAATTTAGGGGGTGATTCCTTGTCAAAAAATAGCGTAGGTCTTTCATATAAACTATATAAACCCTACAAAACCTCTTCTTATTATTCATATAAACTTTATCTTTGAGCCCTCCTGTTCAGTTCTATCCTCCTAAAGATGGCGCCCGAAGAACTGTTTTTAATTTTTTCCTTAAAATCCAAAACTCTGACAATAATTGTGACTGAATCAAAGTTAATCAAAACTAGTCAATTGTCATAAGAAAATTAGATCCGCTTACCAGATAAATCAAGAAGGAGGGAGAAGGTTGTTATATAGGGTGTTTTTTTAGAGTGATAGAACTTTCGATAGGGATAACTGTGATTTGACAGAAGGCAGAAGGCATGTTGTTTTGACATTTCTGTTCAGTAAGCATTGACAAAATATCATGGAAAGACTCACGCCGAAACAACGTTTACAAATTGTTGAAATTTATTTTCAGAATCAGTGTTCTATTCGCCAAACTCATATCGCACTTCGTGAAATTTATGGTTTACATAATCGTCCATCACAGCAGCTTATTCGTCAAACTATCGATAGATTTCGGACAACATTTTCTCTAGTCGATGCAACAACAACAAGACAAAGAACTGTACGTACACACGAAAATATCGCTGCTGTAAGTCACGGTGTTAATGATGATCCAGATTTGTTTATTCGTCGACATTCACAACAAGTTGGACTCTGTGCATGAACCACATGGAAAATTTTGCGTACAGATCTTGGTCTACACCAAAACAAGATCCAACTGGTTCAAGAACTAAAGCCACTTGACCATAATAAGCGTCGTTTGTTTGCTGATTGGGCCCTAGAACAGCTTGAAGTTGATCCACTTTTTATCGTAAAATTGTGTTTAGTGATGAAGCTCATTTCTGGTTGAACGACTATGTAAACAAGCAATTATTTTCAAGACATAAATGTCATAAAATTATCTTTCAATAAAAAAAATTTGATTCAATCTTAATTTCACTGTATTTTATTTCAATTTAAAGTTCTATAATTCTAAAAAAAAAACACCCGATATTTTGAAAGACCATAGCTCTCGTCTAAACCAAAGCTTTGAGGATTCGAAAGAAATAAATTTACCTGATATGCGTTAATTGAATATCTTCGAATTTCAGGCTCGCATAAAGGATTGCTTCAGCGTCTTTTTCACACGTACGTTTGTTCTATTCTTGAAATTTATTCCTCTTACTAGAGTAAGATTTTCGAAGTTAATCTTCAGAATTTCAGAATATTAACGCGCATGGAAATCGTTGTTTTGTATATGTCTTTTACCGTGCCTGTAGTTTTAGTGGGTGTTTTCAGTTGGTTCATTTGGATGTTTTGAGTTGGTTAGACCTTGTGAAAATATTGAATAACCGCTGCAGAGGACGTAGAGAGAATGTTTTTTGGAGTTATATTATCTTCAGTTTCAGTTTAAGTTGGGGGTACATCGTGAAATCATTGACGTGGAAGAACATCAGTTGCAGAATAAAAGATTTGTGGGGCAGTGGAGCCGCATTGGAAAGGTATTTAAAGACGAGAGTAACTATGAGTTTGTAATGGTATAATTTCTTTTAGTGAACTATTTTTGCTATGTCATATAACAATATAGAAAATGTACTATTATGAATTTTGTTAATGAGTTTTTAAATATTTTTATAATAATTATATATATAATCATTATGGAATTTGCTTTTTTGAATTTTGTAATGAATAATTTTCACCCGTGAATAAAATTGAGTGTATCGTGTGCTGCCGGCCAATTTAAATTTCATTACTTTTGATTACCTGTAATTCGGAGGGTTCAATTTGAATTTCTAATTTAATTTGAAAGATATACGGAAACGAATTAGTTTGAAATATGTCTAGCTAAACTATCCAGTAACTATCAAGTAAACATGAAATTAATTTTGAATCGAAAGTTTACAGAATTAAAATTGTTTGCACCTTTGGTAATTTTTTCTTTCAATTTATGAATTTTATTTTTAATAGTTTCCCTTTTCTGTTTCAGTAATTTATTTTTATTCTGGATTCTTGAAGTTCACCTGATTTTTCTAAATGGTTTTGAATTCATAGCCAACCTTATTGATTTTCTTCCATCGGATTTTCTTGGTTGATACCTAATTTGATTCCTGAATTTCCCATTAAAAATTTAGGTATTGTATTTCGTGATTCCAATTCCTTCTGTTGATGTGTTTTTCGTTTTAGGTTATGGATTTGGTTTGTTGAAAAGTAATTTATTCTAAACGGAACGACGTGGTTTCGACTCTGGAGTATTTCATACTGAATAATGTTTTGCGTGCGACTTCCTTTTATTTTTTTCACAAAAATTTAATTTCAAAGCTCATTTGTTAAATTATTGATAAATTATGCTTTCAATGATTATTTGAAATTCACACTATTTATTGGTTTGAAAATATTCTAGAAAATTAGCCTAATTTTTCATAATGTTTCATGTTAATCGGTCTTGTTAAAGTATTCCTTTTTCATCAGAGAAGTATTTAAAGTTTCAAAAGTTCACAAAGTTATAACTTCTAATGCTTCTAACTCAAAAATTACTTGAAATTACCTAAGAAATTGATTATATTTTTTCAGCTTATGCTATTACAACTTTATCCATGCTTAAGCACCTTCGAGGATATTTCTTATATAAACATTTTCAACATTACTGACGTAGACAGTAATGTTGACAGTGTTTCCTTAAATTAATTGGATTTTGATTAATTTTTCCCAATTCACATTACTTTGGTGAGTCAGATTTGATTTAGCTTGTCCATTGGCATTAATTTCACTAAAGTCAATATAGAATTCATGATACTAACAAGTTTTTTCAACGTATTCTTTACCAATTTCAAAATAGATATCGAATTACTTCTATTTCTTGCAACTTTGACTGTCTAAAATATTTAATTATTGTGAATTGAATACTACCTATGAGTTTTTCTTAAATTTTTCAAAAACATTTTTGATATTTGAATAACATTTAAAGAATTTTCACTTGATTAGTTGCTATGAACTCAGAATATGCTTTTTCTACAAATGTTGGCCTGTAAGTATTTTAATGAGTTAAATCATCTATCTAGTTATAACATAATTGATTTTATTTAAACAATTTTGATCTAATTACTTTGTAACGAGTCGGCTTATTTAAGTCGACTCGTCATACCCAAACATATTAAATTTCAAAAAATTATATTTAAAGTATAACTAAGGAATTAAGTATAACTAAGGAATTAAATTGATGTCATAGTTATAATATTAAATAAAATTTTTTGAAATTTAATATGTAGAAGGCTAACAGAATATATCTGTAAATATTAAAATATTTAAATAATTTCATATACCTTCTATCAAGTATAAACCTCCATTTATTTTATTTTACTTTTTCTTGAAGTTTCATTGACTATCATTTAGTGAGTTTATAATGAGTCATTTCATCTGATTTACAAGGTTTTATTCATAATATTCATGACAGTACATTTTTACATTGTACAACCATCCGAATAATTTTTTCAGATCTGATTTAAATCGCCATAGTTAGTTGCACTGTGAAATATCTTTACTGAACTTAGTTACGTTAAATATAAGGGAATAGTACTATATCGTGCATTTATCAGTTGTTCTATGCATTGATGATCATTAGTTTACTTGTAGTACCAATGTACCCGCCTTCATTGTTGATATTATAATTCTGATGTAATTTTGAAAGAGGATTCTTGTATGAAATAGGTTTTTTTGGTAGTTATTCCCTTTGTTTATTTTTTACTTCTATTAACCGGCTTTGCCATACCTATGCCTTCAAAAATCATTCAAATATTAAAACAAATTGAAATATGTTTTTCTTCTACAATTTTAATTTCAAAAAAATTTTATTCAAAAAACTTTTAGAAATAAATTTATGTCTAACAAGCACCGCTTACATTTAATAGACGTATATAATCAAAACTCAATAAATATAATTACTTTCGTATATCTGTTGGGTTATTTATTTCATTTGATATTATATATTGAGTTTTGATTATATACGTCTATTAAATGTAAGCGGTGCTTGTTAGACATAAATTTATTTCTAAAAGTTTTTTGAATAAAATTTCTTTGAAATTAAAATTGTAGAAGATAAACATATTTCAATTTGTTTCAATATTCAAATTTTGTTATATTTCTTCTATCAAGTAAAAGGCCTTTTTATTTTATTTTATATATAATATATAATTATATTTTGGCTTCAATAAATCTCATTATAGAATGTCAATGAATTTAAATAAACCTTAAAATAACTCACACTGTTCTTTGATTTTGTTAGAACATAGATCAATCTTGAATTATATAGTTGATCTGTAGTTCGAAGCTTAAGTCTTTTAACACGTGAGTGATGTAGGTTATGTTTTTGATTTTGATATTTGGAATGTTGAAAAAGGACTGAAGACGGGATTATCTAGAATTATATTTGTTTTTTGAAGATATAGTGCACATTTTTTTAGAGATTTTTGAAATAATTTGTTCGAATATTTAAATATATTAAATATTTCGAATAAATTATATTCTTTGAGAAGTCCTTTAAGTGTGTTCATGTTTTTATAAGGCAAGTGGTATTTCTTAAAGGTAAAACCAGAAACAAAATTTTGTCTCCTTTGAATATTTATTTATTTATTTTAATTACTTCCGTATATCATGTTCGATTTCCTTTACTCATCGATCACACAGTTTCTGAAACCTTTTTTTACCCCCTTCACTTTTGTTTCAGAAAGGATGACATCCGTTCGAGCTAGTCGGTGATATAGGCAAAATGGGAGTAGTTGTAATCAGATAGCAAGGAAGGTGATAAGAGTTTGTTGCGTCTCGTGCGGGACCTTTTTGTCTGCATTGGAAAATAATTGATTTTTCTTAAGCCCTGAAACTATTAATTAGATTAATGTTTCTGTTCTCCACGAGAATGAAACAATTTTAATCGTCGTTTACTCTTATTCCTGTTGGCCAAGTAAGCCAATGTTTTATGAGTTTCTAGGTCGAATGCATAAGCTTCTTACGTAGTCTTAGATTATTTAGACTCACCTAAAACACCTAGTCTATAGTTAATGAAGACTTGTATCACGTCTTCGGTTATGAGATAATCTGGTCCATAGAACTCTGTGTTATTTGAACCTTGGATGAAGGCTCCTCCATGAATCCAAACCATTACAGGTTTCAAGGGCTCATCGGCCTTAGGCATCTAGAAATGAATTATTTTTAATAAGTAATTTCACATATATTCATGACGCACAGTGTATAGTTCGAATAAAAATAGATTGGCTCAGTTAACGAAACCATTGTTGCAAACACAAGACGTGAAAGGAATAAATTAGAAATAATTTTAGTTGTTTTTAGTCAAAATAAGGATAACATCTTAAAATGTGCAAAAGGCACAAATTTGCCTTTAGTTACTGGCAAAAATTCTACGAAGAATATTGTTATTTTCAGGGGTTAATTTTGGAATCATTGTTGATCCCTTTTCAGATCCGTCCAATTAAGTAATTTTTTATCGCAATGTTGAAAACGCATAAGAAATAAGTTCATATTTTTACATTTTCTGAAAATCTGAATGTATTCTTGCGTGTGCAAAAAGAATATGCTTTTAAAATATTAACTAACTAGTAGTCCATGAATAAAATGGTGGAAAGTACAGACGTGAAGTCAACATCTTTTGCGCGCTCATTCATATCAACCACGATTCAAGCAGATTTTTTTTTTGAACTTCTGATTACACAATCCTCAGGAAATTTGGTACTAACATGCAGCTTATTATTGTAGTTTCAAATTCTGAATTTCAAGTATAGATCGAATCTGTAGTTTCGAAAATATTAGAAAAAATATGATTATTTTTCAACCGATTCTCACAGAATGATATTTTTGATCTTCTAATTAAACTATCCACACAAAATTCTGCACGAACTGCGCCTTATCATTCTTGGTCTAAGTGCCGAATTTCAGATAGATCAAATATATAGTTTTGAAAATATTGAGAAAAATATGAAAACTTTTGAAACGTGAATAACTGCGAAACTGTCAAACCAATTTTGATCGTTAACGAACTTAGCCGTAGCATTTAGACCCCAAATTTTTTCTGAATGTTTCAAGGCGATGTCCGTTCGAAAATTAGCGTGTTTATGGTCGGCCGGCTTCTCCGGCCGTAGAGAAATAGTTTTGACCTCTGATTTTTTTTATCAGCGAGTCCAACTTGACTAGGTTAGACTGATAAGTAATTCTGTCCGGCCGGCCGTAAATACGCTACTGACACACTGAATAACTGACACACTAACTGACTAATTAAAGACTGTTTAAGACCATTTTCGGGTCGAAATTCGAAAATTTCAGACATTTGGGGGAAACAATAGTACTCTGTTCTCTGAAACTAGCGCGCAAAGAGATATTATTATGATTTAACGCAGACGAGTAAAATTTCAATCCACTTTTTATACCAGATACATCCAAAAGGTCTTCGATTTTAAAGAAGAAAATAGTTCGTATAATTTCTCAGCTTTATATTTTACTACTCATAATCAAAATTAAACATTCTGATCGTTTTCTTGCATCGTATTCTATTTGAAGAGTGCATACAAGTGCAGATGTAATATATTTTTGTTTTCCATCATTACTGATTTCTTCATTATGATTGCAATATTATTTAGGTCAAGTATAACAGCTTCTTTTAACTATTGACTGCATGTATCAGATCTTGACTTTTGAAATTGTTCTGGAATAGCATAGACCCAACTGCCGATTTCAGTTTGTGATATCTATAGCATTCATCAAATATAATTTTTCGATATTGATTGAATCCGTATCTTTCTCTGTTATAAGCAGATGCTCCACCATATGTCTATCTAAATCGGTTATTATATCGATTTTCTTTTCCCAACATACATATATTACTCGAACATCGAATCTTGTCTATGCCTGTGCTAGTTCATTTGAAGAGTCAATAATACAGTACTTCTATCCTGCTCTGCAGATGTCTTATACCTTTTTCATTGGTTTTTGAGCAAGGAAGTTCCATAAATACCCCAGTAGATAAATTTGAAAAGTTAATTTTATTGCAAAATGAAAAATTTAATCATGGCCATGTTTCCGAAATTCCTTTTCATGAATTCATAACTACAATAGATCAGAAATAACTTATTTATTCCATTTTCAATATGAACTATCACAAAGTGACGGACTTCTCTATCTAATAACTTGATTCGATTTTGAATTTTTTTTGTCTCATAATACTCGTATAAATAAAATTTCTTCGTTATTCCATAAAGTTAGGTGAAAGGTACTTATAATTCCTGATATATACTTTCATTTTTATATTTAAAAAGCACATTGAAATAAACGTTCAATTTCACTTATGAACTAATATATTAACAGATTAGTTTGGGAATATTCAAGATAACCAACGTATAGTATTTTCGAAGTACCAAACAATAGAAAAAATTGCGAAAATCATCAAAATGAGAATCTGAGCTAGTTTTAGATAATTAGTGGTATTAAAATAAGGGCACCCTTTAATATTCTTAATTGGAATCAAAGGTTGCTCTGGGAAAAAGCAATAATATATTGGATCTACACGATGCGTTATCTATTCATTCAAACGTCTGGCATATATACTTTTAATAAGCTAATCGATTTCCTCTCATGCTTGAGTATCCCAGGTTATCTGCACGTCATAACAAATGTCTGCCAAAGTTTGCAGAGGATTAGATAAATTGAGTAATCATCCATAATATTGCAGACATCCTCAATGACTGAAAGATATGCAGATCGAACTGGCCAAGACCACAAATTGGCTATTTTTTGTTGAAAGTAATGCAAGGCAACTCTTTTTACGTAAGGTCTAGCATTATCGCATTATAGAAGTGGAATATAAAAGAAGAACGTGAAATATTATTACTTCCTGTATGCTATTTGACTTGGTAGTGACTTTGACTCTTCTGGAAGCAAAGGAGACTTCCATAAACAATCGCTTGTCCCATAAAACTCCAGCGCTGTATATGTTTCTACATAGAAAATTGAGAATCACATCTTTCACACACTTGTCTCTCTCCTTTTGTTGAACTGACCATTATTCATGCTTAAACAGAATCTGCATTCTTCAATGTTGCCGTTCTCTGCTTCAAGCCAGTCGGTCACGTCGGAGTCAGGAGTAAGGGGTGACATGACATTAAGACAGTATGAAAATAGTTAAAAGCTTCCTAAATAAATGCCACATACAAATGAGACATTTCTATGAGCAACTGGTCCAGAATCGTTCTTGTGAAAGTGATACAATTCCTCAAAGCAACAAGTCGAAAGGGGTTATCTTCAGGTTCTGTAGTTGTGCGGCGAAATCATGTGCTCAAAGCTCTTATTGCATGCATCCACTACATTTCCAAAGTTGAGATTAAAGTGATCTTCCCGCCTTAGAGCCTATGATCACTGTCACCATGGGAGCGGGAATGAGATACGCCGAATCAGCGCGCAAAACGAAACACTAGTCTCCCTTTGCTTCCAGTATAGACTGGTAGCTTCGAAGTACTATCCAACCTCTACTGGCTATGCAGTGTCAGTGCCCGAGTTCTTTGGGACTCAACTCAGACGCCGAAGGGGCTTCTTTGCACCCACCACCCTTCGACCACTCGAGGCCCAGAATCGTCATGGACACCCCAGTCGATCCGGGTTCAAGCCCAGCATGAAGCATGGTCAAGACCCCTAGAGCTCTGGGCGAGTCCCGGTTATCAAGAGGCAAAAACTACGCCGAAAGTGATTGCCAAACTATGGCTTGCTGTTTGAGGCTCGTTTCACTCAACAATGAAAGTTTAACTTCAAAACGATGAGGCACGTGCGCATTGAATAGGTCAAATGGAGCATCAGTAAAATATATCTATAACAGGTTATTTCCATCTTAATGTCACTACAATTTTTTCAAAACAAAAGTTTGTGATCAGGAGTTCAAGAATTATGAGGTATAGGGTGTTTTTTTAGAGTGATAGAACTTTAAATTGAAATAAAACACATTTAAATTAAGATTGAAACCAAATTTTTTTTTTATTTGAAAGATAATTTTATGACATTTATGTTTTGAAAATAATTTTCGGCATATGTCCACCACGTCTAGCTTTCAGGAACTGCATTCGAACAGACCAATTTTGGACCACTTTTTCGAGTAATTCAGGCCTTATTTAATCAATAACACGAGTTATGTTGGCTTCCAAAGAATCTATTGTTTCTGGTTTATCAGCATGAACCAATGACTTGACATAACCCGAAAGGAAATAATCCAGTGGAGTTATGTCGCATGATCTTGAAGGCCAATTAATCGGACCATTTCTCGAAATAATGTTATCGCCAAATTTTTCTTTCAATGAATCAATTTCTACAGTAGCACCATGAGGTGTAGCACCATCTTGTTGGAACCAAAACACTTCTGGGTATATACCATTCAAATTTTGAAACAAATAATCATTGATCATCCAGCATCTTTTTCAAATAAATATGGACCGATGATGCCTCCAGCGTGTAAAGCACACCATACAGTGCATTTTTCAGGATGCAATGGAACCTGCAGAACTTCTTGAGGATTGTTTTCACTCCATTTACGGAAATTTTGCTGGTTTACATAGCCGTTCAACCAGAAATGAGCTTCATCACTAAAAAAATTTTACGATAAAAATGGATCCAAGTCAAGCTGTTTTAGAGTCCAATCAGCAAACAAACAACGCTTATTATAGTCAAGTGACTTTAATTCTTAAACCAGTTGGATCTTGTATGGGTGTAGACCAACATCTCCACGCAAAATTCTCCATGTGGTGGATGGACAGAGTCCAACTTGTTGTGAACGTCGACGAATAGACAAATCTGGATCATCATTAACACTATGACTTACAGCAACGATATTTTCTTCTGTACGTACGATTCTTTGTCTTGTTGTTTTGTTGCATCAAGTGAAGAAAATGCTGTCCAAAATCTATCGACAGTTCGACGAAAAAGCTGCTGTGATGGACGATAATGTAAACCATAAATTTCACCAGGTGCTCTATAAGTTTGGCGAATAGAACACTGATTTTGAAAATAAATTTCAACAATTTGTAAACGTTGTTGCGGCGTGAGTCTTTCCATGATAATTTGTCAATGCTTACTGAACAGAAATGTCGAAAAAACATGGCTTCTACTTTTTATCAAATCACAGTTATTCCTATCGAAAGTTCTATCACTCTAAAAAAAACACCCGATACGATGGTGGGAGAATAAAATATATGGACACAAACAGAGAGAATCGGTATGTTCTGATAAATTAATGATCCTGCGTGCTAAATTTAAAGCGTTTTCAACTAACGATTAAGGGAGCTTTTTCTCGGATGAGCTGATTCAGAAATAGTGTGAACAACGTTTTTAATAAAGATAATTATTGAACATATTTATAACCGAACGCTTTTGATCCTCATTTCGTGACATATTTATAGAGGAGAGTTTCATTTCCCAATATTTCTGTGAATTTGCAACTAACCGATAAATTCGGCATGCTCTTTTGTTCGAAAATGTTCATAAACGAGTATAGTCGTGTTAGCTAATTGAATGTAAATGAGCTTCTCCGCCTAATTCGCAGCCATTATAATTAAGGTGAGAGGTTAATGACTAATCAGTTTCATAAAATACAAATCGATAATCTCTTCAGTACTATTCTCTATAAAGTTCATATTGCGAAGGCTTATTAAAACCAATAAATTTCATAGCACTTCCATCGTTATGTTCAAATCGGTGTAGAAAATAACGATATAATAATAATAATAAAAAATATTTCCCATAAATCATTTCATTACATTATATTATTCAAAAAGCTGCACAACAGTTATGAAATAAATAAGGTGGACAATCGTTTTAACATTTTCCATGAGAAATATACAAAAAAAATATAGACTAACAGAAGTAGCACCTGTGGTGGGTACTTTATATGTTGGATTAAAACAAATTTATTTGTTTTATCTTTCTTTTTTTTAAACGCAATAAATGAACTCGAATAAAATAGAAACATAAACTAACGACGAAGGCATACAAATACAATATTGACTATAGACCGAGGTTTTCGTTCAAATCTGACCAAAACAATCTCATATGGCAACTTTTTCCATTTCTAATCGGTAAATACCGGACACAGAGTTTTCACCGATATGGAAGCTTCCATCGCAAAGTTTCAGATCACTCTGTTTTCAGAAATATAGAAATTATTTCAACTATAGAAAGGTGGTCCATTTAGCGTTTGCAATTTAAAGTAGTGGTAATTACGTATCTGGCAACCTTTCTGTCATTCGTGTTTTCACAGAAAGTTAGTTCAATATCGGGGGTGTTTTTTTTAGAGTGATAGAACTTTAAATTGAAATAAAACACATTTAAATTAAGATTGAAGCCAAATTTTTTTTTGTTTGGAAGATAATTTTATGACATTTATATTTGAAAATAATTTCCGGCATATGTCCACCAGAACTAGCTCTGAGGAACCGCATTCGACCAGACCAATTTTGGAACACTTTTTCGAGTAATTCAAGCCTTATTTCATCAATTACACGAGTAATGTTGGCTTCCAAAGCGTCTGTTGTTTCTGGTTTATCAGCATAAAACAATGAATTGACATAATCGCAAAGAAAATAATCCAGTGGAGTTATGTCGCATGATCTTGGAGGCAAATTAATGGGGCCATTTCTCGAAATAATGTTATAGCCACATCTTTCTTTCAATAAATCAATTGTTACGGTGGCAGCATGAGGTATACCACCATCTTGTTGGAACCAAAACATTTCTGGGTCGATACCATTCAAATTTGGAAACAAATAATCATTGATCATCGATCTGTAACGACCACCATTCACTGTAACATAAGCCCCAGCATTGTTTTTGAAGAAATATGGACCGATAATATCTCCAGCGTGTAAAGCTGGTGTGAACGTCGTCGAATAGACAAGTCTGGTTCATAATTAACACTATTACTTATAGCAGCGATATTTTCTTCTGTAAGTACCGTTCTTTGTCTTGTTGTTGTTGCATCGAGGAGAGAAAATGTTGTCCGAAATCAGCGTGTAAAGCACACTATATAGTGCATTTTTCAGAGTGCAATGGAACTTGCAGAACTTCTTGAGGATTGTTTTTACTCCATGTACGGTAATTTTGCTTGTTTACATAGCCGTTCAACCAGAAAGGAGCTTCATCACTAAACACAATTTTACGATGAAAAAGTGGATCAACTTCAAGCTGTTCTAGGGCCCAATCAGCAAATAAACGACGCTTATTAAGGTCAAGTGGCTTTAGTTCTTGAACCAGTTGGATCTTGTATGGGTGTAGACCAAGATCTTTACGCAAAATTTTCCATGTGGTGGATGCACAGAGTCCAACTTGTTGTGAACGTTGACGAATAGACAAATCTGGATCATCATTAACACTATGACTTACAGCAACGATATTTTCTTTTGTACGTACGGTTCTTTGTCTTGTTGTTGTTGTTGTTGGATCAAGTAGAGAAAATGTTGTCCGAAATCTATCGATAGTTCGACGAATAAGCTGCTCTATGGACGATTATGTAGACCATAAATTTTACGAAGTGCTCTAAAAGTTTGGCGAATAGAGCACTGATTTTGAAAATAAATTTCAATAATTTGTAAACGTTGTTGCGGCGTTAGTCTTTCCATGATAATTTGTCAATGCTTACTGAACAGAAATGTCAAAACAACATGGTTTTTACCTTCTGTCAAATCACAGTTAGTTATCCCTATCGAAAGTTTTATCACTCTAAAAAAACCCCTGATATAAATAACTTAGAAAACATCGAATCCATTCTGTCAGTTTTTGAACGCAGCTGATATATTTAGACCCCAAACCTACTCTGAAAATTTCAAGTCCATTGGGAAATCAGCATTTATACGTGCAGTTGTCCCCCTAGATGGCCGATCCTCACGAAGTTTGACATAACTGAGTTTTATTCATCGAACAATCAAATTTAATTTCGATCGGATCAGTAGTTTCGGAATTATTGACAGAATGAGAAAAGATTCAAATGTTAATGACTGCAGAACCATTGGCCCAATTTTATCCAATATCGAGCTAGACTGAGTTATTCAGAGGCCAAATCTACCCTGAAAGTCCTTTCGTTCGAAGGTTAGAGTGTTTATGGACGAACCGAATTGACCGCATAGCATTACTTTTGCCTTCGGATGTTTCAAAATGGAGTTCTCTTGTGAAAATATTAGATGGATCGTAAAGTAAACTCGTTTTTTTAAATCAAATTCTAACGAATGAATTATTGACAAGTTTTTATTTTTAATCACTAATGTAATCACATTCCTTGTCAACAACTATTTGCCATCTAGTGTGCAAATTTTCAATGCCAGACCGATAAAAATTCATTGGTTTTTGAGTGAAATGAGCATTTTGGACATCATACAAATTTTAAAATTTTTTACTACTAATAAACTATTGTAGAAAATAGAATTAATGAAAATCCGAAGGATCGATATCAAGTCATCAGTTTCAAGGTTCAACTTGCACAGTGCGGTCTTGCATTGTGTTGCAGAATAACGTCTTTTCTGTTAATAATCACCAGACACTTTTCGATTAGATTGGTTCACTCGATCCAATTATTCACAATAAAGACGCCCCCCATGGTAATATAGCTTGACGCTTGACTTGACTAGGACCCTAGCTTCATCCCGGTGAAATGGAGGATTAAGTCTTGATCCCTAAAGTAACGCCATTTTCGCCAGTCACTGGACCCGTGTGGTGGAAGATCAACCGAATGGGGCCTTAGTTTCACCGTAAAGGTAGAATGGAGGGCTGATCCTCGTTGATCAGCTCAATGACAAGGGTGTCTGTTGCAGCACAGGACTTCATTTACTTCATTTGAAACTAACGTACTCTACCCTATTGCAGTAAATCTCCGGATTTTTCTGCCCAGTGGCCGAGGGCGAGCATACTGCTTTACCTCGAGATGGTAGAGGCCTTCGGGAAGTATTCGAATGACCTGGTCATTCAATTGGTGTGGTTGAAAGTCCGCATGCTAGACTAGGAGGGTATTCCTTCTTTCTGTTCGCAGACGCTCATGTTCAGGATATCTCGGGAAATGCTTCAAGGTTTAGCGGGACTTGACGGTTCGACCGGCCTCATCCTGAACCAGGATCCATTGCGAGACGTTTCTGGGGTTTGTGGATCTCGACGATACGACTAGTCCGTTGGTGCTTGAAACCAGGACTTTACAAGGGTTCGTGGGTCTTGACGTACAGGCCGAATTGACGGTGATCATACCAGGATCCATTGAGGTATCAATCTTGAGACTATCTTGGTTCATGGGACTGCGTTCGGATGGATGGATAAGAAGCCCCTCCTTCGGCATGTGTGTTGCTCGGGTACTGATAATGCAGAGCCAGTAGAGCTTGGATAGTGCTTCGCTGCTACCATTCATACGGCTGTAGGTTTTCAAACTGAAGCTCAAACTGGAAGCTGGTGGGTTCAGCCCTTCGAAGTGGTTCTCGCCATGCCTGATGATAAGGCGTAACCCTTATCACACTTTCTGCCTCTTGGGGCAGACTGTGAAGACTGCTAACTAGTCACTAAGTGAAAGAGTTACGCTCACATACCAATACGCTAGATTGTAGAATTCACGTGTTCACAATAAAGATCTCCATTAAAACTTGTCTAGTTTTCAGCACTTCAAAATGAACAACTCCGCATATACTCCATCAAACACACAGAAGCACTTTTTTGAGATGCCACTGTGCAAGACGAAACTTGTAAAAAATTAATTAATTTGGGTGGGAGATACTGCCTCACCCTCCGTGCTCGCACGATATCGCAACCTCGGATTTCCATTAATTGCGATCGCTACAACATTTTCTTAGTGTCTTAGATGTCTAAACTTTCGTTAGAGATTTTTACTCAAAAACCAATTGATTTTTATCGGTCCGGCATTGAAAATGTGGACACCAGAAGGCAGAACGTTGTTGACAACGAAGGTGATTACATTATTATTGATTAAAAATAGAAAACTTGTTAATAATTTATTGAATTTAATTTAAAAAAACAACATTACTTTCCGGTCTTCTTTCTATACTTAAAATAATTTGTTTGGATCTATTCCGAGAAATCGTTAAGTTGTAGACATGAAGCGTTTCGCAAATTAAAGCTTCTTCAAATGCTTTTAAGCAACATGTGTTCATCCCAGAATAATAAATAGGAATAGGTATACGTATTATTTAATTAATTATATCATGGATTTCTATCAGGTAAAGGCCAGCACAATTCGATGATTAAAATAACTTGTCGAAAATTATATGATCAACCTGTACCATGATTTTGGGACTTACCCCTTTCATGTAAACATTCAAATTCAGACAATTATCCTCTTTACCAATGTGGTAGAGGAACATCATATGAGTTGAAGGACATTCAGCTCCTTCTTTCGTAGCGTCAAATTCTCCAGTCCATGGATCAGCCGGCTGAGGATCCTGCAAGGAGGAATGAGTCATTATTATTTAAGTTTGACTTCAAATGTGTCAGATTCAATGGGTGAATGGCATGGAATTTCACTAAATCCAATTTTCCCAACTAGATAACTTTTTCTTCATATTCCGGAATGTTTCACTTGTGAAGTGAAGATCATCGGAATGGGTTTTTGTACTATTAACAAGGAGTATGAGCTATAGTAATAGAAAGTTTCAGAAATCGAGACAGTGTAACATACAACTGTATAACAATTCTATACTCAAACAAACTCGACAAGGTTTTGTAGATCACAGAGGCAAATTGTAGACATGCGCACGTTTCAAACTGATTGGTTTTCGTCAGTTCAATGTATGCTAGTGACTTCAAATCTATCAAGTATCTATAGTCGCTATACACAGAGACTCTAAGATATTAATAATACACTAACGCCATCTGGAGTACGCAAAATAGATAAAAGACATACCTTAACGAGTTAATTTAAGTGAAGAAATGCATTTTCGATAGTTTCACGTTACTAATGCAGAATAAACTTTCCTCATGCTCAATTCAGACCATAATTTGCCGTTATGCTCATAATCAGCATATTCATATTCAAATAAATTAATTCGGCTGAACTGTACCAAAAACTATTAATAAGGAGTATGAGCTATGGTAATACAAAGTTCTAGAAATCGAGACAGTGTAACATACAACTGTATAACAAATCTATACTCAAACAAACTCGATAAGGTTTTGTAGATCACAGAGGCAAATTGCAGACATGCGCATGTTTCAAATTGATTGGTTTTCGTCAGTGCAATGTAAACATACTAGTGACTCCAAATCTATCAAGTATCTATATTCGCTATACACAGAGACTCTAAGATAATAATTATACACTAAGGCCATCTAGAGTATGCAAAAGAGATACAAGACATATTTTTCTATTACCGTAGCTCATACTCCTTATTAATAGTTTTTGATACAGATCAGCCGAATTAATTTATTTGGGTTTTTGTACGATAATAAGAAGGAAATTATTCCTGCTACTTTTTCACATGCATTCATGTTTTCAAAATTCTATTTTTGCGAATATGTTGGAAACAACAGTTTTACTACCAGCGTTTGGACAGTAGAACGTAGAATATTATTGTATTAGCTAAAAGCAAAAACATTTAAACACAGACAGTTACAAAGTATGTAGGTGAATTTTATAGGTACACATAAACAACAAATGGTCAGTTGATCAGTACTCAACTATTATTTATACTTAACATACCACGCTTCTCTAATCTTTCTATATCTGTCTTAAAGAACGACTTATCTCTGGTCGCAAAATAGGCGTTTGTTTCGCCGATCACCTCCCCATTCGAGCCAAACCTATTTCCAGCGAATATCTAAATATTATTATTATCGACTAGCAATTTCTCAGCAGATGTTGGTGTCTGAGCCCATCCCGGGTGCACGCATCAAAAGGAGTGTTGTTAACCAGCACCACATCAGGCCGTCTATGAGATTGAAGAAGTTGCTTTCCAGCTCTGAGCTTGCATGATACGAGTATTTATTATAGGGCACATAGGTGTTGAGTAGCTCGTATTTGTTGGAAAGTTTCTGGTGTATGATGCTGCAAACCTGATTATGTCGGTGCAAGTAGTTAGTATTGGCTAAATAAGTACAGCCTGATGTTATATTCTGTATAGTTTCTGATTTATCGCTGCATTTTCGACACTTGTCGGATTAAACGGACCGGTCCTTTATAATTAATTTGGTGTCAGCTCGAGTGTTAATAACTTGGTTCTGTATGACCATCACAAATACTTCTGTTTCAGGAAAAAGTTGTTCAGTTTTCAGCCACCTGATCAATACCTCCTTTTCTATGCAGGGCTGATTGATGTCGTTGAAATATCGTCCGTGCAGTACCATGCGAGTTCACTATTTATTCGTATCAGAAAGTGATCTAAGGATGATGTTTTCACTTGCGAGATCCAGTGGAGTATATGAATGGTCACTCAGTCTCACAACCTTGTGAAGACTAGATGTTTGTGTCTTATTTGCGAAGAATTCTCCCAACCTCTGAACTTGTCGAAAGTGAATATTAACCAGGTCAATCACTGATCGTCCTCCGTCTTTTCGTTGTAGGGTCATTCAAAGATTTGAAGATCTTGGCTGCTACGCTCCATACTTTCTCATCATACATGCAAGTAGTTCGTTATATTCCTTCCAATTCGATGTTTGTCCAATTCAAGATTCCAAAGTTGTAAGTCAGAGGGGTACAGGATAGGTGTTAATTGCTATAATAAGGTTTCCTATGTTGAGCTCTGTCTTGAGAAGAGTTTATCTGACAAGAAATTCCTATTATAGCCAGGCAGGATTTGAACTCGAACCTTTCAGTCCCTAATACTGCTCTACCACTGAGCAATCGGTGCACGATGTTACACTTCGTATGGTGCTGGCCTTCACTTAGAAATCCATTGTACACTTTTGTTAAATGAAACACGTATGTATGTAGATCCCCCTCATATGTATATGATAATTCCCAAAAACTCATTCCAATACAATATTAATTATCAGTAAATCACAACATGATACATAGATTATTGACAATTCCTTTATCTTCAAATACATTGAACTTCTTATTAATAATTCCTTTATCTCTAAGTAACTTAAATCTATAATCGAATCTAATCAAACAAATAGCAACCAATAATGGTTATTGGTTATCAATAATAGATAATATGATAACCAAAAAAGACTATCTAAATGCTATAAATGAAATATACCCAGGAAAAAAACATATAATTCCATCCCTTACTATGGAAATACATCATCAACAATAAAAAATTCCTCAGTAATATAGATATAAACATATCTTATAGAATAGAAAACTCATTAGAAACTTTAAAAAACGCAAAACTAAAAAGGAACAAATCACATCTGTCAGGCGTTTATCAATTATCATACGGTACCTGTTCAAAAGTTTATACCAAACTGGAGGACATTTCGACATCAGAATATTAGAATATAGACATTTCTTCATCAATAATAAGTTGGATTCGACTTACGCCGAACATGTAATAAAAGAGTAACATGATTTTGACGAATTTTTTAGGATTTTATATAACGAAAATAGAGGTCTTCAGAATCTTAAAAATTATGGAAATAAACCGATTCAGAAATTCAAGGAATTTATTGAATGAACAAACTGAGTTATCTAATTTACCTTTGTTGGATCCATTCAACTAGGGATCCGGTGGTTTTACCAAAAGTAATAAATATATTCCATTGTCCCCTTATGTCTAAACAGGAAATATGTATATACTGCATTCAAAAAGCACTCAAATTATTTTATTGTACCCTTACCTCTAAACAGGAAATATTTTTATACTGCATGTTGCAAAATTTCAGACTAGTTGTTTGTGACCATCTGAAGAAGTTGAGTATGTTAACGAAACCCATCATTTGAACAACTCAAGGTAATAAAAAGAAACCTAAAATATTGCAGTTACATAACTAACAAACAAGAACAATTTGAGACCATAGTTCTGCATATTCGCAAAGGGTGTCGATTTTTTACATTGACAAACAATTATCAATTACCTATGTAGATAATTGATAACCAGAAATTAATGTGATGCCATGTGATATGGCGTGAGTTTCTGGATACATAAATTATAAATGTGAAGAACATAAATATAATTTCTCAATTATTTTCGTTCATTCTTGAAAATCACTATTTACTTCCTATACAAAGGATTATTTAAAAATACCTGAGTAATTACCGACAAGCATTCAAACCACACTATGTTTTATATTATATTAGAGCTAATATTATAAATGTGTACTCCTGGTATTGACATGAACTAGTGTCAATTAAATTTCTGATGAATCTTTCAGTTCAAGTTCGTAGCTTCCTGAAGAATACGTTGTTATTATCCAAATAAACAAACAATAATTTTTTTATCATTAGTGAAGTAAATGCCATAGAATTAAAAACTGATTGTTCCGAAAATAATGAATAATAGCCTTGTTTGTCTAACAATATTATTTTAATATTTTCAGAATTCACACAAACGTTTATTATTTTTTCATTGAAATACCTCAATTTACCTTGTGGTTCATGTACATGAGCTGATTTTTTCGACATTACATCATCCTTCTTATAACTCTCGATATTGCGAAAAAATATATTGTTAAGTACTTTCAGAAAAAAATAAAATTATTACTTCAATATAAACATACAACCAATTTTAGGAATTCACTTTACTGCACAAGCTGCAATTTTTAATTTCACTATATCGTCAATATAATGAAGGGCCACATTTATTAATTGAAATTTATGTATTACATTATGCAACAACCTTATAATAATCTAAAATAGAAAGGCCTTTTACTTGATAGAAGAAATATAACAAAATTTGAATATTAAAACAAATTGATATATGTTTATCTTCTACAATTTTAATTTAAAAATTTTTTATTCCATTTGACATTGTATATTGAGTTTAGATTATATACGTCTATTAAATTTAAGCGGTGCTTGTTTCAGACATTAATTTAATTCTAAAAGTTTTTTGAATAAAATTTTTTTTAAATTAAAATTGTAGAAGATAAACATATATCAATTTGTTTTAATATTCAAATTTTCTTATAATAATCGTTTATTGTTGCAACAATAGTTGGTAACAACAGGCAGAGTTCAGATTTCTTGTTAAGGAATTTGTTATAGCCTTACATCAACAATAATGTTGATGAGCAGATGAGAGCAGCGTAAAAATATCAGGTGTTTTCTTTAGAGTGATAGAACTTTCTATAGGGATAACTGTGATTTGACAGAAGGTAGAAGCCATGTTGTTTTGACGTTTCTGATCAGTAAGCATTGACAAATTATCATGGAAAGACGCCGCAACAACGTTCACAAATTGTTGAAGTTTATTTTCGAAATCAGTGTTCTATTCGCCAAACTTACAGAGCACTTCGTGAAAATTATGGTTTACATAGTCGTCCTTCAGAGCAGCTTATTCGTAAAACTATCGATAGATTTCGGACAACATTTTCTCTACTCGATGCAACAATAATAACAAGACAAAAAATTGTACGTACAGAAGAGAAGATCGCTGCTGTAAATCATAGTGTTAATGATGATCTAGATTTGTCTATTCGTCGACGCATCCACCACATGGAAAATTTTGTGCAAAGATCTTGGTCTATACTCATACAAGATCTAACTGGTTCAAATCCTGAAGCCACTTGACCATAATGAACGTCGTTTGTTTGCTGATTGTGCCCTAGAAAAGCTTGAAGTTGATCCACTTTTTTATCGTAAAATTCTGTTTAGTGATGAAGCTCATTTCTGGTTGAATGGCTATGTAAACAAGCAAAATTACCTTATATGGAGTGAAAACAATCCTCAAGAAGTTCTGCAGGATCCATTGCATCCTGAAAAATGCACTGTATGGTGTGCTTTAGACGCTGGAGGCATCATCGGTCCATATATCTTTAAAAACGATGCTGGAGCTAATGTAACAGTGAATGGTGCTCGTTACAGATCGATATTCAATGATTATTTGTTTCAAAATTTGACTGGTATCGATCCAGAAGTGTTTTAGTTTCAACAAGATGGTGCTACACCACATGCTGCTACCGTAACAATTGATTTATTGAAAGAAAGATTTGGCGATAACATTATTTCGAGAAATGGTCCATTTAATTGGCCTCCAAGATCATGCGACATAACTACACTGGATAATTTTCTTTGGGGTTATGTCAAGTCATTGGTTTATGCTGATAAACCAGAAACAATAGACGCTTTGGAAGCCAACATAACTCGTGTTATTGATGAAATAAGGCCTGATTTACTCGAAATAGTGGTCCAAAATTGGTCTGGTCGAATGCGGTTCCTCAGAGCTAGTCGTGGTGGACATATGCCGGAAATTATTTTTAAAACATAAACGTCATAAAATTATCTTTCAAATAAAAAAAATTGGCTTCAATCTTAATTTAAATGTGTTTAATTTAATTTTAGAGTTCTAACACTCGATATAAAACTAAAAACAAAATTATTTGAGTGGGTTTAGGATTATATTTGAGGAGAATAATTGGAAAGGATTTCATCTTCAAACTATCATTATAGTTGGAGAAGATATTTTTTGTGATGACTCTTAAAAAATAAACGTAAATAATATGCTTCAAAACGGTGTCGGAATTATATATGTATACAAAATCTCCCCCAAACAAAACATAGAGTCAATATAAAACTTCTAAGAATATATCAAACCAGAATTGCTCAAATAAATTAATTCGGCTGCACCAAAAACCATTGATAAGGAGTATGAGCTATGGTAATAGAAAGTTCTAGAAATCAAGACAATTGCCCTCTGCGATCAACAAAACGCTTGTCGAGTTTGTTTGAGTATAGAATTGTTATACAGATGTATGTTACACTGTCTCGATTTCTAGAACTTTCAATTACCATAGCTCATACTCCTTATCAAACCAGAATTGAAAAAGATTTTGGTATAAAGGAATTTTTATAAATTATATGAAATTTATGTTTGAGCAGTACTTGATAAAGTTTGAAAAACGAATTAAAAATCAGAAAATTCTCAAATTATCTTTGAATGATAAATGTTTTTCTCAGGCGTTATAATTTGATACTAATAATTTTTCAAGTTTTTCAGAATTTTATAATTTTTTATTTGTTAATAAATTCGCATCAAGTAGGACTCGTTATGTTATTTTTTTTTCATTCATATTTATATCATCTTGATACTTCTAAATCTTAATGAAGATTATAAATATGGTATAAGTGACACATTTTTGAGGATAAAAATTGAGCAAAAAGCACACCTAATAAAGAAGACATTCTTGATATCCTCAGGATTGTTAACTGTAATGTAGAGTTATTTTTAATAAATGCATAAACACACAAGAATTTGATGAAAATTAATATTGTCATGATTGTTAAATTTTTGACAATAACTGTTTACGTTACACTGAAACAATTAGAGAATGAGACCACAACGTCATAGTCGAATCAAGGTATGTTCAATTATTCCGAGATCACAGACAAATAATATAATGGGTTGAACTGGAATTAATGTTTTACCGCCGAGTTCGTTATCGTGAGGAAAGCAGATAACAGTTTTAATGTTCCCAAGTTTCCATTACCGTGCTACATATACTTGTGATTGATAACACACTAGACAACGAAAGGTAATTTGATGCATTTACGAACTTTATTTTGATCGTTGAATTAATGGAAAATCAACTACATGTTGATATAGCAGATAATATAACAAATGTAGAAATATGAACAAGGAAAACATCATTATCCGACCGGCTTCGTTTCCATTATTGCACATAGTTACCTGATATCTGTATTACACTGATCTATTTTTGATCTTTTTGTTGTTTTTCTGTTCTAAGGTGGCATGTTGATTCAAACCAAATAATCGAGCCTCTTTCTATTGTTTCCGAATTACATACAGGTGAATTCGTGTTTATTTAAAGGAGATCCACAGATATTTTATTTGTGCAAGTCATGTGATTTCATTATTTCCTCATATAACAAACCTCTGGAATAGTAAAGCGAACATATTGCCCTAAATTTTCGCAAAAAAAAATTTTGAGGACAGATAAATTAAAAAAACTCTATGAAAAAAATCAACATCAACACACTATCTGAAAACCATTGGAATGAAATATATTAGACTTGATACAAAATCATGTATTCTCAGTGAAATTACAAGTGTTACACTCCTCTCATCTTCAACTTCTTTTTTTACCAATTTGGTAATTTTACATCAAGAATGAAACGGTAATATTAGCAAGAAATACCATGAACATGTAATCCGAAACAATATGTTCGGAGAGAAAATGGGATGATTATATTCGGTGGAATTTAAATCCGGTGAAGGGTGTAGCCAAGGCAAAACATAAGCACCTGCTTCTTGGAGGTAAAGTCTATAGTTCGACGACCAAAACTAGCGTTGTCTTACTGAAATAGGAAGTGTGGACGGTCTTCTAGGTAAAGCAGTAAAGTTGTTTGTAGAACACCATCAGCAAAAAGCGCAACTGTTACTCGAATAAAGACAATTGGTGATTGGCTACCACAGGAATAGCCCTCAAAAACTATAACTCCTACAATCTTGTGTAAATAACTCTCAACATAAGGCTCAACATCATCGTGCATTCATGGACTAACGATTCATTATTACAGAGGAGAGTATGCTATTCTTGCGTTGATTTAAATGTTAAAAGCAATGCTAGAATCACGGCTGAGCCGGAACAAGCAGAATGATCAAAGGCTACGAAAGAACCAAACTCAAACTCACCATGGAGGAAAGCCATATAAAATTCCTAATAGAAGCGAGGGACAAGAATATATCCAAAGGCTTTCAACTGAAAGCCCCTATTCCAGGAGAAAGAGCTCAACGTATGCTAGAAAACGCAAGTAAGGCCCTGGTGAGGATACAAATCAGTTACCACAGATGGAAACGAGCAATTTTGATAGAGAATGTTGTACAAGAATTTGAAGAAATCAAAGAAATACTTTTAGAAGAAGACTATGCACCGATCTTTACAAAAATCGATAAAATCTGTGAAATGGAGAAAAGTAAATTAGACACGAAACAACAAAATAAACAGGAAAGGCTTGAACCCTCCACCAAAAATACAACTAACAGAAGAAACATTGTGAACATATCATCACGGTAGCTTTCACAAACAGAAGAACATCTCCTCAGCAAAGGCCTTAATTTCGCAATAGCTCCTACACAGATGAATGTGCTCGACA
Source organism: Megalocaria dilatata (assembly GCA_034642435.1). NCBI lineage: Eukaryota > Metazoa > Arthropoda > Insecta > Coleoptera > Coccinellidae > Megalocaria > Megalocaria dilatata. The sequence continues at coordinate 48,144,838 of CM067856.1, forward strand.
TTGTCAGTTCAGTTGAAACAACAAAACTTGATGGACCACTGGCTGAAGAATTTAGATGAAAAATACGTACAGCTATCGAAAAAAATAAATCCACCGCTAACATATCAAAACAAGAAGTAATAGCACTAAAAGAACTAAAGAAGGATAAATCGATTGAAATTCTGGCGGCAGACAAAGGAAACGCCACTGTTATTATGGGCGTGAAAACATACAATGGGAAGATAGAAGAGGTGCTGAAGAAAGGAAATTATAAACCACTTACCAAGGATCCAACAGCGTCAAGTGAAAGGAAAATATACTACTCTGTCAAGAAAGTACCGGGAATTTTCAATTAAAACAACAGTTTTACATTTAATCGTCAAAATTTATTGGGTCGCCTTCAAAATGGGCTCCATTTGCTCCAATACATCTATGCCAACGGCACTTCCAATTATCGAAACATTTTTTATAGGCGCTTTCGGAATGGACTTTAGCTCTCGCGCCGAATTTTGTTTTATGGCTTCAATCGACTCAAAACGGGTGCCACGAAGGGGCAATTTTAGTGTTGGGAAGAGGAAAAAGTCGCAGAGAGCCAAATCCGGCGAATACGGTGGTTGCTGAAGCAGGTTTGTTGAGTTTTTGGCGAGAAAGTCGGTCACAATCGTAGCTCGGTGAGAACGCGCGTTATCGTCATGCAAAATCCATGAGTTGTTCGCCCACAAATTTGGCCGCTTCTTACGGATACGCTCACGCAAACGTTTCATAACGCCTAGGTAATACTCCTTGTTTACCGTCTGACCCTCTGGAACGAATTCGTAGTGCACCACGCCACGGATATCGAAGAAATCAATGAGCATCACCTTCATTTTCGAGCGGCTTTGGCGTGGCTCTGTACCACTGATATGCACGAGTTTTCGATAGAGCATTATCACCAAAGGCCTTTTGCAACATTTTCAATGCATCGGCACACGAAAATTCATTTGCAACACAAAACTTTAAACAAATTCTTTGCTCAACGTAATCACCCATAGTAAAAATCGGCACGCACTCTGACATCGACTGACTTAATCAGGACAGAGAAACACACTAGTTGACAGATCCCGCTCAAGCTTGGCATAGTAATTAAGGACAGTGGTACCAACCTAGGAAAAAAAAATTTTACCTGCCTCATTGCCCGCCAGATTTAAATCGATAATTCCCGGTACTTTCTTGACAGAATGTACAAGGTTCTTCTTCCATAGCTGCCGAACCAGACATCTTAGAAATTTTGTTCGAAAACAGGTTTCTTGTATTTCTCTTTATGCATCTCCAGAAATTATTTTCTAATATACAGGGTGTTCCCAAACAAAGACATTCAACATGCATGATTTTTAAATAGATTTCCCTGTAAATTTTCATGTATTTTCAATGACCTTCACCATCTATATTGAAACGTGAAATCTTAGAAATATTTTTCTAAAGGTCAGATCTTATTTAGAGAAAAACTGGAAAAAGTTGTGCGTAGAGCACTTCGCTAAAAGACCTAAAACGGTTGAAACGATAATTCCCGGTACTTTCTTGACAGAATGTACATGACACTCAGGGAATACAAGGATTATATATCGGACAATATCAGAACAACATTGACTCCTCATTATAGCAAACCCCCTCACCTATATGGTTTGCCCAAAATTCACGGAGCAAATATGCCTCTAAGACCTGTTACCAGCTCACGTAATTCTGCTTTCAGTAATCTTTCATCCTTTCTGTTACAAATCATCAAGCCTCTCCAGGGTAGAACAACCTCCTTTGTGAAGAATTCCAGACATTTCACGGAAATCATCAAGAACATCAAGTTGAAACCAGAAGACCGCCTAATAAGTTTCGATGTGGAGAACCTCTTCACCAATTTGCCGATCAACGAAGCACTTTCGATCATCAGAAGCAGAATTGAAGAAGACACTTTCCTCTCTAACCGTACCACATTACCAATTACCGGTATAATGGAATTGTTAGTCTGCTGTCTACACAATGCATATTTCCAGCTCAACTACAAGTACTTTTCTCAAGGCGACGGACTTCCAATGGGTTCTCCGCTATCACCGATGGTAGCAAACATATATATGAAGTGGTTAGAAAATAAGGCAATTAAATCAGCAAGGATCCCGCCCAAGAATTGTTTGAGGTATGCTGATTACACTTTCATCATATGGAACAACACCGTAGAAGAACTGAACGTTTTCTTGCAACACATAAACAACATCCGAAAACTTACTATGGAAAAAGAAAAAGACGCGAAATTACCGGATCTCATGGTAAAGAGAAACCAAAACAAGCTCCACAATACAGTCTACGGGAAACCAACGCATACGGGGCAGTACCTGAATAATAACTCCAATCACTCAGCAACAACAAAAAGAGGTATCATAAGGTCATTATACCTTCGTGCAAAAACCATCGATAATAACAAAGACGATTTAAAGAACGAAGTGAGAAACATCAAGAAGGATCTCTCAGCGAATGGTTACAGTCCTAAAATAATTGAAGATACTATACAGAAATGCGACCAGCATTTACCATTTACCATATGTAAAAGGCTTATCAGAGAAAATCCGCAGAATAGCTCATGACTACAACATCCAGACGGCGTTCAAATCAGATAATACCTTAAGAAGTTTTCTCACAAAAACCAAGCTGAAAGAATCAATAGACAACAAGAATTGCATCTAGTCGATACCTTGTGAATGCGGAGCGACCTACATAGGAGAAACCAAACGACCCTTGGAGGTCAGGGTCAAAGAACACAAAAATCATACAATCAGAGGTGAAACGACCAAATCAGGAATAGCAGAGCATACCTGGGACGAGCATCATAATATCCACTGGAATCAAGCGAAGATTATCCACCGGAAACAGCACTGGAGAAAGCGCAAGTTCTAAATGTCTACAGCCACCCAAGCGTAGAAGTCCCTTCCATATGGCTCCCCCTACTCGATCGAATGCAGAACGTGAGAATACCCCCACCTCCTCCATCGTCATCAAACTAGGTCAGAGATACTTTATTGACTGAAACGTCGTGTTATACACAACATAATTTTTTAACTTTATCTTTCGACGAGATTTGTAATTCTTTATATATTTTTAAATTTAATTCAACTTGATTTTTAAAGAGACAAGTATTCATTTCGCTAAGTTTTCTGTTGTTTAAGATCACTTCACGGTAGAATATATTGTGTATATAAAGAAATTGTGAATTTAGATTCAATCCATGATTATTGTCTCTGTTTCAGGGTATACGTAAGACATTTGTTACAATTATTTTTTGTATTAATTTTCAGGAAGATTTCTGTTTTTCAGGTATATTAAGAATATATTGTGTATGTAAAGAATTCAGGCAATGGATGTCCGAAATCCAAATTATATGCTATTTTTCCGTTCGTACGATTACGTTCAAATTTTGCGAACCAGTCGATAATGGTCGATTCTGCTGGTTCAGAGTCAGGATAACATCATCAAACCAAGTCTCAGTTTCAACGCTATTATTTCCATCAAAAATTTTTCATCAACATACATAAATGACTTATGAAATTCCCAAAATTTTTAAAATTCGTACTTGTATTCACCCTCAATACAGAGTATGACCACCACGAGCATCAATAGCTGCTTGGCATTTTTTCTGCATGCTTTACACCAAGTTACTGAAAATATTGTGTCCAAAGTTGTGACAAAAATCTCGGAACTGTTGAAGCGTTTCCGGTTGTAACCTGTGGGCATCGAGGGTTCTTTGTAATTCTTGACCTCAGCAAAATAATCCCCTTCGCCATCCCTTTCATTTTTATCTACTTCACTGGTTTACTATCCCCTCGATCACTGAAATATTTCTCCCTTTTTTATCATTTTTCTTCAGTGAGTTATCTTCCTTCTCGTCATTTAGAAATTTCCCTTTTTTTCTTATCATCTATTCTCCTTTTATTTTTTATTGACAGTAGAGTATCATCTCCCGAATCATATAGTTTACGTTTGTTGTTTGCTTCTTCCGATTCTTTTTCAACATCCTGTTTCACATCTTCAAATTCTGGTTTGTTTTTTCTAAATTGAGACAAATTTTAATCACAGCTGCCAGCTTCGGAGAAATTCTTCGTTTCAGATTTTTCTTGCGATAAGGGTTCATCTTTCACTTCAAATTTTTTCTCAATATTTAGCGTTTAGACATTTCGGTCTTTATGTTTATCCAGTTATCTGTCTTTATCAATATCGTCATTTTCTGCAACTAATGACAAATGATAATATCCTGGATTTCTAACCATCCCTCGCTCGTCCCATCAGAATGACCATATTCTAAGGCAGAAGGCCCCATCAAAATTCCTTAATTTCTACCTGCGCATGAGTCGGTGCCTATAGATCCGTATCTTACTACACGCGTTTTTCTGAGAACCACTGTCCTCGCCTCTGCAACTATTTTGTAATGTCGATCTTCGAACTCTGCCCCTACGATTTCTTTCAATTCCGCGATTTCTTTATACTTTCTTCTACTCATATGTGAATTTTCAGTTTGATATTACTTTATTTTGCAGAGTATTAGAATGTCAAACAAACGCAGTGCAATTTTGGAGCTGTTTCATCAAGGTAAGCGTCAATGCGAAATTGTTCATTTGCTCAGTGTGCCTCGACAAACCGTTTCCGATGCAATTTGCCATTTCAAGGATCTTGGCCATGATGGTCGTCATCCAGGAAGTGAGAGAAAATGCACTGTCAATACGTCTAGCAATCGCAACATCATCAAGAAGCGGGTCAATCGAAATCCGAGGGTCTCCAAGAGGACAATAGCCCGTGAGACTGTTATCAACCGTGAATCTGTTCGTCAAATGTCCAAAAAGGAGCTCAACCCCAAGCCATACAAGCTCCAAAAAGTTCAACTTCTCACGGATGAAAACAAGCGCATACGACTTCAAAGGTGCCGCCAATCCTTCGTCTAGCAGCCGAAAAGCTTCTCACCGTAGAACAATCCCACAACCACTAAAACGACAGAGGCTCCCGGTACGTCAGCCATCGTCGAACATCGTCAAAATCCGCAATCCGTCTTGTTCTGGGGCGGAATTTGCGCCAGCGGCAAAACATCCTTGGTTTTCGTGGATCAAGGGGTCGAAATCAATCAAGAAGTCTACCGCTGCCACATTCTCGAGGCGTAGTACTTCTGTGGGCCCAGCAGCACTTCGGCGACACGCATTGGACCTTTCAACAGGATTCGGCTCACAAAGCGACATTGACGCAAGAATGTTGTAAGACCCATTTTCCAGGTTTCATCACATCTGCAGAATGGCCGCCCTACTCGCCGGATCTCAAACCAATGGACTACAGCGTGTGGTCGATTTTGGAGCTCAGAGCGTGTGCTAAACACCACAAAAGTTTAGAGTCGTTGAAGCAATCCCTGCGCTAAACGCGATAAACGCCCGAAGAGAATATCTCCCTTGCCATGTGTTAAATTAGGCACCTATCAGTGTAAACGTAGCTTCAGTATCTTTCGCTTTTCCACACTTGAAGTATTTCCTCGTTCAACCCAACAGTGCGTCAATGCTGCGCACAAATGCATTGCTATATACTTGATTGCAAATACATGTTGATCGCTTGAAAATCCCATATCGTCGCTTGTTTTTAACATTTCCATTGAATGAGAACAGTACTTGTACATTACGAACAACAAAAATAAATTCTACAAGTGGCGATGAGTACACGCGTTTTCGGGTTGTTGTTGCCTTGCTTCTATGGCCTCGGTCTTTGTTCTCATAGATTTTGTCACTCCATGACATCATAAATAAGCCCTACAATTAGGGCACAGGCTTCACAATAGAAAATTCATATTCGGAACAACAATATAATTTTTTTTATAGTATCCGAAAAGGAACAACTTATTCAGGATACAATAAAATAAATGGAGGTTTATACTTGATAAAAGGTTTATAAAATTATTTAAATATTTTAATATTCACAGATATATTCTGTTAGCCTTCTACCCATTTAATTTCAAAAAATTATATTTAATATTATAACTTCCGGAATTAAATTAATGTCATATAAATACCACTTATATCATTAATTATTATTTATTCCTGAAGTTATAATATTAAATATAATTTTTTGAAATTAAATATGTAGAACAGAATATATCTGTAAATATTAAAATATTTAAATGATTTTTTATACCTTCTATCAAGTATAAACCTCCATTTATTTTATTTTATTCATAATATATAATTATTTGGTTTCCTTAACATTCTTTATACAGATGGATCGTCCTTGTGCTATAACAGAGGCCGTTAAATTGCCTCTCAATCTTTTAGATCAATGGTAAACTACAGAATTATTTATTTCGAGTTAACATTACACTCCATTCAAATTTTCAGTATTTATTTACAAGAAGCTTTCTGAATTTTTAAAAGGTGAGAAAATATTTTTTGTTGATTGATGTTATATTTTATTGAATATGATTATGATTGAGAACTAACGAAGCAAAATACCCCTTAAAACTTATTTTTCAGTAATGTTTTTACATATCTTGAGATTTTCTAAAAAGTAACTCAGTTAGATATCCAATAATATTGAATATTCTAAGTAAGATAGTTTAATGATGAAATTATTAAGATTATGTTAAACATTTTTGAAAGATATCTGTTTTAATAAGAGGGATGATCAGAAACAAAATTTTGTCTACTCAAAATATTTAATTTATAGGATTTTTGTTAACAATTTATATTTATTGGATGTTTATTTTATATGTCGTTTGATATAAGTGGTACTTATATGACATTAATTTAATTCCTGAAGTTATAATATTAAATATAATTTTTTTAAATTAAATATGTAGAAGGCTAACAGAATATATCTGTAAATATTAAAATATTCAAATATAATAATTGTTCAGGATACATTGCCTTGTCATTTAATGGAAAAATGTCTTCATGATACTTTTGTAAAGATTTTCAGAAGTTTCTAATATTTAATTTCTCGAATTTCTCAAAAATGTTCATGAATATGAAATATATTCATATGTGACAATGCTTTTCAGTTTAGAGTTAATTTCTGCTGTTGTTCAGAAACTTGAATTTTAAGATTCTTCAAAGATTGAACCTTTCAGATGAACTTTATTTGTAAAAGATTATTCGAGTGTACACGATTCATTATTTATTTTATACCGTATTGTTCACATTCGTTTTCGAACGACCTATTCGTTATACCATTTAGATGGAATTATGTGTCAGTTACTCTCAGTAGAAGACGTTACCGATGAGTTTAAAATTTCAAATATTAAGATTTTTAAATAACCGAGTTAAAAAAGAATGTCAGCACTTCCACTGCACAATTACCAAGTGATATACTCTGGTTTTACAATTTCTCATCTTGAAATTGTTCTTCACAAGCTTATAAGTTGTGAATAAGTAAAGGGTCTTTCATTAACAGCGCCCCATTTTGTTTTGTGAATAAAACACATTATTTATTTGAAAATTATTGAAATTTTTATTTCATTATAAAATACAATGCATACCATTAATTATGAAACAAAATATTATTCAAATGTCCATCACGCAAACGCTAGCAGGAATGAAGTCTTTGAACCCAATTTTCCATGACTCTCACACACAAATCAGGTCGTATGTTAGCAATTACTCGTTCAATATTGATCTGTGAATCGTCTAAATTTGCTGGTTGATTGTTGTAAACCATGATGACTCAATGTAACCCCAAAGAAAGAAGTCCAATGGAGTTAAATCGCAGGAACGAGGCGGATAACTCATCGGTCCATTTCTTGAAATAATCAAATCATCGAATTTTGTTTTCAATAAAGTCATTGCGTCATCGGCAGTATGACAAGTCTCCTGTTGAAATCACATATTTTGCAAATCAAGACGATCCAATTCATGCTATAAAAAATCAGTCAACATTGAACGATAACGATTTACAGTGACAGTTACCGCCTCATGAGCTTCGTTGAAAAAAATAAGGTGCAATGACTCCTCCAGCATAAAATCAGCTCCAAACAGTAAGTTTGTCAGAATGTAATGGCAGTTCTTGATATTTTTCAGGTTTATCATCACTCCAATACGGCAATTCTGCTTGTTGACATAATCGTTTAACCAGAAATGAGCCCCATCGCTGAGAATTTTTTTATGAAAATCTGCATCATTTCCGATTTCTTCTAAGCAACAATTACTGAATACACGACGCTTTACATGATCTGTTGATTTGAGTTCTTGGGTTAAAACAATTTCGTACGTCTGTAAACCAAGGTCCTTTCGTAAAATTCGGCACAAAGACGTCTGGGAGATGACTAGTTTTTGTGAACATCGAAAAATCGATAAACGGCAGCAATATTCTCTTCAATTCTTGCATTTCTTTGTCTCATTTGCACTGGGACGTCATGAAGTGTAAAATTTGTTTCGAACTTCTTCACTAAATATTCAACTGTTTTTTTATCCGGATGATTATAACGACCAAAAATTGGAGTTAAAGAACATAAAGTTAGAGTAACAGATCGCGATTTTTTATAATAAATTTGGATAATTTATAAACGTTGTTAGACATTGACACATAGAACTGTCAATATTACAATTAAATAATGACTGCCATGCGTGAGTAATGTCAATTTAAAAATGGGGCGTTCCTATTGAAAGGCCCTTTATAAAGGACCTTCAATACGAGTGGTAGTTTTACAAATAGACATTCCTCGGTTCCTAAATCATTTTTTGCTATTTCCAGGTGTTACTATATTTAGTATAGTGTGCAGTTAATATATATATATATATATATATATATATATATATATATATATATATATATATATATATATATATATATATATATATATATATATATATATATATATATATATATATATATATATATATATATATATATATATATATATTGTCATGGTATTTACAGTTAAAATAAATAATTACATAAATATATTAAGGAAAAGACTCACCTTTGTATATAAGTTGACTCGTTAGAGTATAACTAGAGCAAAATTCATTAAATAATATCCATTCTGACAGAAATATTAATAATTCAATTCATTAAAATACTCACAAGCTAAAAATTATGAAGAAAAAGCATATTCAGGATACATAATGACTACTCAAATTAAAATTCTTTGAACGGTAATCAAAACATAGTAATCTTGTTGATAGTTTATAAAAAGAATTTACAGGGAGATTTCAATTTACAATTATTCAATATAAAACTAGCCAAAGTTGCAATAAATAGAAGTAATTTGAATTTAGATATCCAATTTGAAAATGATGAAGAATTTATTGAAAAGATTTGTTATTATAACGAATCGCATATAAACTTTAGTGAAATTGTTGACAAAGAACAAGCTAAATTAAATATAACTCACCAGAATGATGTAAATAGGACAAATTTGATCAAAATTCACTTAATTCAATGAGAGATAGCATCTACGTCAGATATTTTCAAATGATTAATATAAGAGATATTTGTCAAGATGTTTAGGCATCAATAGAATTGTAATAGCATCTAAGCTAAAGAGATTTAATCAATTTCATAAGTAATATTAAGTATTTTATAAGTTATAAGCATTAGAAGTTAAAATTTGTTAAATTTTGACACTTGAAATACTTTACGAACGAAAAGCAAGACTTTCACTGTTCTGTTTAACATGAAACATACATCAAAATGTAGTTTAAAAAATAAGCTAATTTTCAAAAGTAATTTCAAACCAGGAAATATTGTGAACTTTGTAAAATCCTCAAATGCATCATTTTTATATAATTTTGACAGAAGCTAGTAAGCTTTGAAATTCAACTTTTCTTGAAAACTATAAATAGGGCAGACACAGAAAAAGTCGGCAGTCTCCAATTATATGCAGAGTAGAATCCTTGTCGGTCCATAATTAAAAAAGTGCCAAAAAAGTAACATCATCTAAAAAAAGAAGATTATCTGGTTATTGTGAATGGAAATTGAATCCAGAAAATACATTACCTGAATGTGAATGGAAAATTATCAAATAGAAATCAAGTTTCAAACGAATTGAACATATTGAAGAAAATCAACAAAGTAGCCTGTGAATTTCAGAACGTTCTAGAAGTGTTGTTTCCAACGAAACCAGTGTTGTTCCTGAAACGAAAAGGGCCAAGTAAAAGGAACAATCTTAACTTGAAGAACAAACTTACCAAAGGTATTAAAATTCAATCCTGTTAATCTTTCCACAAGAAGTTTAAAAATAATAATCACTGTTTACATTAGAATTACGTTAGGTTATTTAGATAAGGTTAGGTTAACATAGAATTCGATTTAGGTTATGGATCACTGATTATAATATTTCCAATTACTTTCAAATAATATAATTTAAAAATTCAATCTTTTTAAAATTCAAATTGAACCCTCCCTCAAATATCAAATCAGATTTAATAATATTTTAATTTCAATTATTCAAAATTATAATCTTAAGAGCTAGCCGGAAACATAGAATACATCACTTATATACAAGGGTGATCTATTAATATTCATCACCAAAATTTCTTAAATATAATTCCATAACAATATATATATATATATATATATATATATATATATATATACATATAATAAAATAATAAAAAAATATTACAAAAGTGGTTATGGTGCTCAGTTGTGGGTACTTAAGGTTTTTCCTCTGGAGAATTGCGTCTTCTTTACCGGTACCCTACGCAGATTATATGCCGCATTGTGAATGTACTCGTAGGTTAATTTTACAAGACAATAAGCCAGCAAAAAGACACTGAAACCTGCGAAGTGAGTATAATAATACAGCTGCAGCGGGCATTGTTTTCAATAGTAATAATAATAATGAGTGTGGACAGCTCAGAGGGAGAGCATCGGGCTCGTGACCGGAGGGTCCGGGTTCGAATCCTGTTCAGGTGGAAAAGAAATTTTCTAGTTGGACGGGTTTCTGCCACCATTTCACTGTTGGCTCAAAAATTAAAAGTGCTGTGACCTAAAGTGGCGCAAGATCGCAGTAACAAAGTCTACCCAGAACACAACTGAACTCCTAACTCGCACAAGCTGAAAAAGCTTCTAAGGGGTCTTCACAGAAGATCTAGGAGCATCAAGATAATAATAATAATAATGAGTTAATTTTGTCGAGAGCCGAGAGTTTGTTAACTGGGCCTTTGAACATTAACGGTCTGGTGCGTCCATGTCAACGAAGCCGTTGTTGGTGATTAATATATTATTTCGAATATAACTGCATTGTTCAAGCTTCTAAATGACGCCAGAATATTTGTTGTTTTATTTAGAATTAAAATCATGTTACTCATAATCAAAGACTCTTGATAAATAATCGTCGAAATTCAAACTGTTGATTTCCTAATATTAACTTTAGATTTTTAACACGGTGTGTTAATTAGCGCATAACGCACGTAAAAGTCCAACATCCGAATTTTTCTTGGATTATACTCATCTCACAGTAACAATGATTCCTGCCTCTTATTATTTTAATTTCACTTAGCATTTATCTATGTAATTCTCAAATTGTTGAATCAAACGATCTTAAAGTAATTCGTTTTTATGAGAAAATATTACGTATTATGAAAGTTAGATTATCAGCTTCATTGAAATCAACTAACTAAAGAGCAAATTCCATCCTCGCTTTATTGAAACTAGTTGCTTTATTCAGGGTCAATAATGAATTAACTTTAGGATACTTCCTAGTTCCAATAACAGTTATATTCAAGGAATTTTTTCAAGAATATGCCAAAAACAGGAAACAAGTATTTCGGCTCCAAAAACTGAAGATTTAAAATTTCTAATATGTATATGTATATATATATTAGAATACTAGAATACAACAATATAAAATAATATAGTTTCAACTGCCTGTGAGTATTACTTATCAAGACATAAAAAATTAAAAAGAGATACTTTGCTTTTTATTACCTTCAAATGGTAAATAAATAGGCAATAAATTTATAAAATGTTGTGGAGTGACAAGTTTCTTACATTTTATTATCTTATGTCAGTTATTATGAGAAAAAGTCGCCTTGGATAGAACACAGAAAGATGTATCTCTACACAGGCTGTTCCTACTCGTACATGAGAGGTATCGGGTGTATTTTTAGAGTTATAGAGCTTTCCATAGGGATAACTGTAATTTGACAGAAGGTAGAAGTCATTTTGACATTTATGTTCAGTAAGCATTGACAAATTATCACGGCAACAACGTTTACAAATTGTTGAAATTTATTTTCGAAATCAGTGTTCTATTCGCCAAACTTATAGAGCAATTCGTGAAATTTATGGTTTACGTAATCGTCCATCAGAGCAGCTTATTCGTCGAACTATCGATAGATTTCAGACAAAATTTTCTCTACTCGATGCAACAACAACAAGACAAAGAACTGTACTTACTGAAGAAAATATCGCTGCTGTAAGTCATAGTGTCAATGATGATCCAGATTTGTCTATTCGTCGACGTTCACGACAAGTTAGACTCTGTGCATCCACCACATGGAAAATTTTGCGTAAAAATCTTGGTCCAAACCCATACAAGATCCAACTGTTTCAAGAACTGAAGCCACTTGACCATAATAAGCATCGTTTGTTTGCTGATTGGGCCCCAGAACAACTTGAAGTTGATCCACTTTTTATCGTAAAATTGTGTTTAGTGATGAAGCTCATTTCTGGTTAAACGGCTATGTAAACAAGCAAAACTGCCGTATATGGATTGAAAACAATCCTCAAGAAGTTCTGCAGGTTCCATTGCATCCTGAAAAATGCTCTGTATGGTGTGCTTTAGACGCTGGAGACATCATCGGTCAATATTTCTTTAAAAACGATGCTGGAGCTAATGTTTCAGTTAATGGTGCTCGTTACAGATCGATGATCAATGATTATTTGTTTCAAAATTTGAATAGTATCGACCCAGAAGTGTTTTGGTTTCAACAAGATGGCGCTACACCACATGCTGCTACTGTAACAATAGATTTATTGAAAGAAAGATTTGGCGATAACATTATTTCGAGAAATGATGCAATTAATTGGCCTCCAAGATCATGCGACATAACTCCACTGGATTATTTTTTTTGGGGTAATGTCAAGTCATTGTTTCATGCTGATAAACCAGAAACAATAGACGCTTTGGAAGCCAACATAACTGGTGTTGTTGATTAAATATGGCCTGAATTACTCGAAAAAGTGGTCCAAAAATGGTCTAGTCGAATGCGGTTCCTCAGAGCTAGTCGTGGTGAACATATGTCGGAAATTATTTTCAAAACATAAATGCCATAAAATTATCTTAATTTAAATGTGTTTTATTTCATTTTAAAGTTCTATCACTCTAAAAAAAAACACCCGATACAAACCAAGAGGGATGATTACTTCAATGATATAAGTATTTAGAGTCTGGATAATTTTATGAATTTTGATATTTTTAATTCCAGTGACAAGTCTGATGAACATGGGTAAACACTTCATTTTCGAGATACATTTTCAATTTTTCAAAATTTGTTCTTCATAGCATCTGCATTTTCCAAGATAATCAGCTAACATTTCACAAATATTTTGAGATTCTGACACTTCAAGATCTACATTATATGACATATTAATTGCCTGTGAAAAACTACAGGATGTTATTATATTTTTTCTGGGTCAATGTATTAGGAGTATAAACAAGTGCTTGCGGTGTTTTGTTGAAAATTAAAGCTTTATTGTGAAAAATTGTTTATACCTTCAAAGTTCAAAGTAATCAGTCGCTAGCCGCTAATTTTCCCATTTTTCTAAAATTTACAGATCCTATCCCGATAAAAGGCCGAGTCTTTGGCCGCTATCCATGCATTGATTCATTTTTTGACTTCATTGTAATTGCCTGGCTGGTCAGCTAGCCAGCCAATGTTGCATCGATCGGAAGAGCCATAATCGGAAGGATCAATGTATGGGCTGTACAGTGGGTGTGGTGGGACTTCCCATAAGAGCGTTTCTAAGTACGTTTTAACGAGTGACGCAACATATGTCGTGCTGCAAAATAACTTTGTCGTGTTTGTCGACGTACTGCGGCCGTTTTTCTTGCAATGCTCTGATCCCTTTGTCTAATTGTACTAGCTCATAATACACCACACCTAGCTGGTTTCACCAAGTACGGAGCTTGATCTTCTCGTCATGAATATTCGGCTTAACATGTGATAATGAGGCGTCCATATCTTGCCCAACGTTTTGTTGCAAGTAATTTATCCAGAAAGTTGAACCGCCCAAACTCAAGAACCTAAAAGTTTGTAGAATCCAAAAATAATTTTCAAGTTTGTATTAGCGAGAAAGAATTCCTATAACGACATTGTTCCGAAAAAACTTCCTGATGGCAATAACCCCTAACATTTTTTGAATAGAGAGGAGATGTTGGATGTGGTTTAGTTGAGAAGTTTTTACTGTTCACTAACATCGCAGTAGAAATTTTAACATTTGTTGATTTAAAGGCAAAACAATGTGAGTTTTTGAATGTTTTTACAAAAAACATTAGATTTTCTTATCGTTCATGATGAGAAAATGTGTGAAACGCATGAAATTCATTACAATGTATACTATTTTTTGATGATTCTTTCTCAAATGTGTTTCAGTCTTTCGTTTCTGCATCATAATTGGGTTTGAGACTTACCTACGTGGTCTATTCTATGGAAGAAAGAAAAGAAATGATCAAATTATACTATCGGAATGACGAAAATTCTAGATTAACTGCAAGGTATTTCAATAACATTCATCAGAAAGTAATGTAAGTCACCAATATGTTAAGCATTTGATGAATGAATTGGAAACTACTGGTTCCATTCAGAATAAGAAACACGAAGTTGAGCGTCCTGTCCGAAATGAAGCTATTGAAATAGCAGTATTGGGACATTTACAGATTGATAATCTGCAATCTATAAGAACTTTAGCACGAGCATCACCTCTTCTGAAATCTAGCGTTCATCGAATTGCGAAAGCTCATAAATTTCACCCTTACAAGATGAGGCTGGTGCAACAGTTGCTTGAAGATGATCCTGACCGTCAGTGAGTTACTGAATAATAATCCACACTGACTCTGCAATATAATATTTTCTGACCTTTGTGTTGAATGAAGAAGTCAATAGACGTCATTGTCGATACTGGAGTGATAGTAATTCTCATTTATTCAAGGAGACATATACATAAATTCCACAAAAATTAAATGTTTGTGTAGGAAACTATGTTATTGGACCAATTTTCATCTATGGGAATCTTTACGGAACAACCTGTTTTAATTTATTAGACGAGATTATTGATCCAATAATAACTGACATTCTGGAAAATGACGATAACCTATTAGAAGACGAACTCACATTTCAGCATCGATATTCGTGTTCGACAAGTTTTAAACGAACGTTATCCAGGATGTTGGATTGGCAGGGGAGGCCCTATAGAGTGGCCAGCAAGATCACCCGATCTATCGCCATTAAATTTTCTTTGTAGAGACATGTGATGTCCAAAATCAATGCAACTCTACCTGAAAATCTTACAGAACTTCAATAAAGAATTATCACGGAATGCCAATTACTGACACCAGACATTTTCGAAAATGTTAAAGAAGGATTTGAAAGTAGACTAAATCATGGTGTGGAGGTTGGGGGCTGATCATTTTGAACAGTGCATACGTTAGTTCTTTAAATAGTTTACATTTTTTTCTGGATGTTCCCTATCATTACTTACAGATCTGGTGTATTTGAATGTATTGGGTTGCAGTTTGAGTTATCCTTCAGATAATGTTCAATATCAAATTGCTTATTTTTGATTGTCTCGGTCTTTACTTGACGGAAATTCATCTTCAATATAAGAAAAACAAATGTTAACTTCCGCTATTTATTGATTTACACGGCAATTGTTTCGTCATACCATGACTGCATCAGGTGAGTATTTAAACTGAGGTATACAATGCAAAACATGACCTTAAATACACAGCTCTGGTACAAAAAATAGAGGGAAAGAGATGGTTAACAATTAATGAAAAATATTGAGTAGGGGGAATCTGTTTAAATCTATTTGATCATTCAATAAAATTTGTCTTTTATTATATCTAATGATCTCTAAAGTTTCTAACAGATTTAGTTTCTGACTTCTGTTTTCGATATGTAATATTTCATAGTTCATATTAAAATTATGTCCAGTCTCTAACAAATGGTTGGCATAAGTTGAATTCGGTTTATTATTAATGACATTAATAATAAACCGAAAACTTATGCCAAACATTTGTTAGAGACTGGCCATAATTTTAATATGAACTATGAAATATTACATATCGAAAACAGAAGTCAGAAACTAAATCTGTTAGAAACTTTAGAGACCAATAGATTTAATAAAAGACAAATTTTATTGAATGATCAAATAGATTTAAACAGATCCCCCTTCTTAATATTTTTCATTAATTGTAAACCATTTCTTCCCCTCTATTTTTTGTACCAGAGCTGTTTTTTTAAGGTCATGTTTTGCATTGTATACCTCAGTTTAAATACTCACCTGATGCAGTCATGGTATGACGAAACAATTGTCGTGTAAATCAATAAAATAGCGGAAGTTAACATTTGTTTTTCTTATATTGAAGATGAATTTCGGTTAAGTAAAGACCGAGACAATAAAAAAAAGCAATTTGATATTGAACATTATCTGAAGGGTAACTCAATCAACAACCCAACACATTCAAATACACCAGATCTGTAAGTAATGATAGGGAACATCCAGAAAAAAATGTAGACTATTTAAAGAACTAACGTATGCACTGTTCAAAATGACCAGCCCCAACCTCCATACCATGATATAGTCTACTTTCAAATCCTTCTTTAACATTTTCGAAAATGTCGGTTGTCAGTAATTGGCATTCCGTGACAATTCTTTATAGAAGTTCTGTAAGATTTTCAGGTGGAATTGCACAGATTTTGGACATCACATGTCTCTACAAAGAAAATTTAATGGCGATAGATCGGGTGATCTTGCTGACCACTCTATAGGGCCTCTCCTGCCAATCCAACAAATTGTGGAACACGAATATCGATGCTGAAATGTGAGTTCGTTTTCTAATAGGTTATCGTCATTTTCCAGAATGTCAGTTATCATTGGATCAATAATCTCGTCTAATAAATTAAAACAGGTTGTTCCGTAAAGATTCCCATGGATAAAAATTGGTCCAATAATATAGTTTCCTACACAAACATTTAATTTTTGGGGAATTTATGTATATGTCTCCTTGAATAAAAATAAATAATTGAGAATTACTATCACTCCAGTATCGACAATGACGTCTATTGACTTCTTCATTCAACATAAAGGTCAGAAAATATTATATTGCAGAGTCAATGTGGGTTATTATTCAGTAACTCACTGACGGTCAGGATCATCTTCATGCAACTGTTGCACCAGCCTCATCTTGTAAGGGTGAAATTTATGAGCTTTCGCAATTCGATGAACGCTAGATTTCGGAAGAGTAGATGCTCGTGCTAAAGTTCTTATAGATTGCAGATTATCAATCTGTAAATGTAAATGTAAATGATCAAATAGATTTAAACAGATCCTCCCTACTTATTTTTTTCATTAATTGTAAACCATCTCTTCCCCTCTATTTTTTGTACCTGAGCTGTGTATTTAAGGTCGTGTTTTGCATTGCATACCTCAGTTTAAATACTCACCTGATGAAGTCATGGTATGACGAAACAATTGTCGTGTAAATCAATAAAATAGCGGAAGTTAACATTTGTTTTTCTTATATCAAATTGCTTAAAAAAATTATCGAATTTGAAACTTTCAACTACAGAAAAAGCTTCCTAACTAAAATAGATCTTACATCTTTTTGCCACTAAAAAGAAATTGGGGTTTGTTGCCACACTCGGGTGGTTTTTTCGGAACAGTGTCATCATAGGTGTGCGGATAACTCAGTGGTAGAACATTGTGCTTGTGTTCAGGTGGAAAAGAAATTTTCTAGTTGGACGGGTGTCAGCCACCATTTCACTATTGGGTAAAGAATTAACAGTGCTGAGACCTAAAGTGTGGCAAGATCGCAGTAACAAAGCCTACCCAGAACACAACTGAACTTCTAACGCGCACAAGCTGAAAAAGCTTCTGAGGGATCTTCACAGAAGATCTAGGAGTATCAGGATAATAATAATAATAGGAGCTCTTTCTCCTAATACAGAACTTTAAAATTATTTTTGGATTCTTCAAAACTCTTGAGTTTGGGTGGTTCAGCTGTCTGTTCTCTGTTCAACATTACATTATTTCGTAAATAGTGCACCGATTTTGAAAATTTTAACTGGATTGTGCACAAAATATAAATAACACTCGACATCTCTTTCCTATTCAAAAAATGTCAAAACAGAAGTTGACCTGTTTTTTAAATCTTCGAAAATTCTTTTTTTCTGGTACAATGAGCAACAATGATAATGGAGGTTGTTACATTGAAAAACACTAATCGTTTTCGAGATGATTATGATTTCACCAAGAAAGACCAAATTGACATTGAATTTTGAAGTCAGTTTTATCAAAGCGGATTGAGGAAATATGGAAGAACGTATTAATTTGTATAGAAAAGTTACAGAGGACCGCTTCCCACTAAATAAAAATCGACTAGATATGTTAATTAAAATCTTGTTTCAAATAGATGTGAGTAGAATCTAATAGAACCGCATGCCGGATATTACATTTTTCGTTCTGATACTTGAAGCCTTGCGTTTATTATCGTGTATGTGCTATTTTCGTTGGTTAACGTTTTTCCCACAGGAACAGCAGCATACTTGCTGAACAATAAATATATCGAGTTGAGCACTTTTAGAACCGAATCTGACTTAGATCATTCCATCAGTGTTGTATACGAAAACGTTGTGTGAAGATATCATAATTATAAATAGATATTGATTAATTATTGAATGAACTGACGATATTAATCGCCTAACCTTTTTGATCGAGGTGTGCGATAAATTTCAGGAAAAAGCATTATGCTATTTTTATGACCCTTTAGAATTATGCAATCTTCCGGCAGAATTATATTCAACAACTATAATCCCGATGAAATCAAGATAATCAATAAATAAAATGGAATGACTTACTGTTTCAAAAAATTTTATGACAAAGGCATCATTGCGATTCTCAAGAAAAATATAAAGCTCCCTTTTTTCTAATGGCTGTTCCCATTCTTTTGCTTCCTTGGCATGTACTATAGTATAAGTAAAGTAAATAAATACACTTGGCTTAAGTTTCACAAAAGTTTTTTTTTTCAAATGGCTTGAAACCTGAAACATATATTTTTCGCAACTATTCATATAAACCCTGTATATAAGTGGAATAATCTAATTTTTGCATGATGCTATGCATTTTCTGAAAAATTTGTCCTTTTTGTGGAATATTTGATGGAGGGTGGTATATATATATATATATATATATATATATATATATATATATATATATATATATATATTTTATTGATTATTTTTATTTATTCAAATAACTCCTAACTTGAATATCCAAACAGATTCAATCTGCTAGTCTTCTACAATTTTAATTGAAAAAAATTTTTATTCAAAAACTTTTAGAAATAAATTAATGTCTTATAAGCACTGCTTATATTTAATAGACCTATAAAATCAAAACTCATTATACAATATCAAATGAAATAAAAAAAACAAAAAATATAAATTGTCAATTAAAATTAATAAATGAATATTTAAATCAGTGGCGTTTCGTTCCGAGCATGAGCATATTTATTTACTAATTTTAATTGACATTTGTTGGGTTTTTTTATTCCATTTGATATTGTATAATGACTTTTGATTTGATACGTCTATTAAATATAAGCAGTGTTTATAAGACATCCATTTAATCCAAAAGTTTTTGAATGAAATTTTTTATAATAAAAATTGTAGAAGACTAGCAGATTAAATCTGTTTTGACATTCAAAGTGTGTAATGATCCTTCTATCAGGTAGAAAACCTCTTCTTATTATTTTATTTTTTTCAACTCCTAACTGACGAGACGTAAGTCGGAATTTTTCAAGTTCTTTTTCTGGAGAAAGTGCTATCTATTTTTCAAAAAATTAAACAAAAAGTACATTTTTGAATTCTATGTGGAACATTTTCTGGCGATTGAATTTGTTATTCCTAAATATCCATGCGAAAAAATTGTATTTGGTGATGAATAGATAATTCTGGTCAATATTATATTGGGAATAGCGTCAAACCCAAATTCTTCAACTAATTTTGGTTTAACATAAAATTCTCAATCCTATCCAGCCAGGTTTTCGTTTCGTCATAGTGAAAACATGTTTTTGTTGGATTATAAAATGAATTGTGGAATTTATTCCTAGTAGATTAAAGCCGATTTAAGTTTGATAGGTAAAAGTGTGAGAATGGCTATGAAGCTAAACATTAACCTAATAAAGAAGTTTATGATTATTATTACTAACATTTAAAAATGGGTTTTCAAATCAAGCTGTTATAAACGCATATATGTAGTCAAAACGGAAAGAACCTTCCCAAAAAAGTTTCAAGGAACATCAAGCTTAATTCGGGCATTAGAAAGATGCCTCTACTTTAGCTAAATAATTTTCCAAACCGAACGTGTTTTCCCAGAAGAAGATTCTACCTCTGGGAATTGAAGGCAAAAAACTAGGCATCCTGATCATAAACATCGTTAATAACGGATTGTAGGATGTGTCACTCCAGGAACTTTTAGAGAAAATAAGCAAATATAACAAAACTCTAAAAGAAAATTTGTTGTAAACCGGTTCGAAAATCAAGAAAAAGTTAAACTCGGGTCACTGTATAAGAAAGTGATAATAGACAAAAGTGTGTTGCTTCTTTCATTTGAAAGATTTGAACAGACATTTTCAGTAGCAGTAGTTCTGATTTGTGGTAGGTATAGCAATACCTACTGGTGCAGATTTTTCGGGTTTTATTCCATACTCAAGAATCCTCCTGACTACTTAATTGCGAATTTGAGCATTTTGAATAATTTAATTTACACAATATCTAACTTCGTTAATATTTATTGCTTGAATATAGATTTAAAAATATGCGAAATTGTGCATAACTCTAGTGCATTGTATTCCATTCGGCTGGGATAATGAATCGATACAATTTGCTTTCCACTATTAAGATGTATAACCCAATTGTAAAGAAGACCAGGCGCAGACAAGTATTTATGTATCAAATAATTTTGCTTCAAGTCATTCTGAAATAATATTTGTTGTATGATATATATTTTTCTGATAATATCTGAGTCGGCTAATATAATTCCAGTCTGGCACATAGATGGCGCAGCAATTACAAATTTTAATTTTTTTTAGATACCTTCAGAAGGTAGCTATGAAAATTTACTGACCATGTGATATTTGGTTCAAAGGTTACAGTAGTTCTAATGAAACAACTTCTGCGATTTTTAAATTAACGGTAAGAGAAGAATTTTCTGTGTTTATATAACAATGCCTTCTAATGAGGAAAACACGACGAAAGCTTAGTTTTATCCAGACTCTGCACTAAGAAAATCGCCTATTACTGATTGGTTTGCTGAATTCAAACGTGGTCGTAGAAACATCGATAATGAACCACGCTCTGATCACAAAACAGCGAAAAATATGAAAAATATGCACAAAGTCGTTTTGGCAAATCGTGAACTGAAGATGCCGGAAAATATCATATATAAAGGAACATCATATCAAAGGAACACGTATACTTCATTTTGCACGAAAATTTCTGCATGGGAAAACTGGTTTCAAAGTGGAAACAAACAATAACTCGTCGATGATTCCAAACACTGTTAGAACTTTTTGAGCGGAATAAACATGATTTTTTCGTCGATAAAGTCTAAAGCAAGAAGATCGTCAGCTGAGTGGACAGCATCCAGTGAACCTCGTCCAAACCGACCAAAAGCACAACAGACTGCTGGCGTAAGTATTTTGGGATGCGTACGGTATTTATTTTACGACTACCTGTAAAATAGCTAAGTGACTAAGTGCATCAACTGAACGAGGAAATATTGAAGAAACGGCCCTGTGTGCGACAAAAAATAATGATCTTTCGCCAAGACTAGGCATTGTGTCACGATTCGTTGGCTGCGATGGAAAAGTTGCACAAATTACTTCTCAAATTATTTCCGCAGCCGTCCTTCTTTCCAGATTTGGTGCCCAGCGACTTCCACCTGATAGCGAACTTAAAAAAAGTGCTTGCTAGAATGGGATATGGCTCGACCAAAAAGAGTATCGCCATACCCAACGCCTTTTTCAAAGCAAAAGATGAATCATACTTCAAGAAAGATATAGAAAGATTAGAGGAAAGATAGAATTATTGTATCGCTCTTGAAGGAGACTATATGGATGAATAATGTCAAGTTTGATTGAAGAAGTTTTATTTTCTTCATTAAAGCGGAAACTTATGAGCAGAAAACCTAAAACTGGGGACATATTCCGAATACTGTAGTAAGTTTTTACAATTTGATCTCGTTCAGCGATTTTTAATCGATACAAATTATGACATGGTAAACTAAACAGATAGTGTCATAAAGTTTCAGAGATTTACGTAATGCAAACAGAGATGTGAAATCCAGATCACGAGTTTGCTGACTGTATTAAAACATTTGACATATTTCAAAATGTGCTACAAATCTGTCAAGTACCTATATTCGCTAAGCACAGGAACATGTATGTCGTGTACTAGATGGTGCTAGTGTATGATTAATGCCTTAGTGTTCCTGTGCATAGCGAATATAGGTACTTGACAGATTTATAGTCGTTCGACATTGCAGAGTACTGAAGAGGGCCAACAAGTCTAAAACGTGCGCATGTCTGTTTTTTAGGTCCCAGCGATCAACAAAACTTAAGCGGGCTTGTTTGAGTATAGAGTTGTTATACAGATGTATGTTACACTGTCTCGTTTTGTAGAACATTCTATTACCATAGCTCATACTCCTTATAATGATATTTTGTGTTTCTTCGGTACTGCCTATGAACAGAAAGACAAGTACTATTATCTTTTTGGCATTCATGGCCAATTACCTGAAGGCAAGGTCAAATGTTTCCGTTCATCGCAAATTTTAGGCGACATCTATAAAAGATATAATTTTTTGGTATTCCAAAAAAAAAGCATTAGCCATTAGTTGAATACCTTCGTGAATGACGGAACTGTTTGAAACGATTTACTGATGCGTTTCAAATACCCAATTTGACGTTCCTATAGATAGAGTGAAGCGAAGGAAATGAAGTATTGTACGATGTCATAACTCTTCTTAATGCAGCGAGCAATATTTACGGATGGCTGGATTGGAAACAAATTACCCATTATTATCGAAAATGTTGAACGGGAAGTCATTGTGAACAGTCCTCTATGAGGTTAATCGTTCCAGAACACAAACCGTTGAAGAATATAAATTAAATGGATTATTTGCTGACAGATCATATAGTTGAGCTACCGACTGAATGAAATCAAAATTAATTATTGAATTTTAACGGCTTTTACTTGATATATTTGGGAAAATGAAACACAATTTTCGAATAATGAATAAATAGTTTCAGTAAATTATATACTGGCCATTCTGGTCCAACACATTTTGCCATCTCTCGGACAGTAGTATATTTCCACGCTCATGAAATTTTTGGTCTGTGCTGGCAAAAACCTGAACCAGGTGATTCTTGACTTCTTCATTTGAAGTAAAGGTTTCACCGTCCAACAAATTTTGCAATGACCGGAACAAATAATAATCCAAAGTCGCCAGATCAGCAGAATATGGTGGGTGTGACAGTATAACCATTCAAGCTGTAAAAGATTTT
The DNA here is from genome assembly GCA_034642435.1 of Megalocaria dilatata. Taxonomy (NCBI): domain Eukaryota; kingdom Metazoa; phylum Arthropoda; class Insecta; order Coleoptera; family Coccinellidae; genus Megalocaria; species Megalocaria dilatata. The sequence continues at coordinate 48,168,593 of CM067856.1, forward strand.
GGCGAGTGACCAAACTTTTATGAGGTTTCGCATTATCTTGGTGAAACACTACACCTTTTCTGTTGTTTAGTTCTGGCCTTTTGTGTTGAAGTGCATCATTCAGTTTGTCCAGCTGATGACAGTATACTTCCGAATAAATTATTGTGTTATCCGGTAAAAGCTCAAGAAGAATTCGTACTGAAATAAAAACAGCAAAACCTTTTTTCATGGATATTGGCTTTCGAAATGCTTTGAGACGGTTTATCTTTTGCACTCCATGATCTCTTGCGTTCGACATTGTTATATACAACCTATTTTTCGTCCCTAGTAATGATGCGCTCCAAAAATGGATGATTTTTGTGATGTTTAAGAAACGAATAACAGACGTCAACATGACGACACAAATTTCTCTCCGTGAGAATAAGGGGGACCCTTATATCGAGCTTCGAGGTTAAACCCAGGCCTTTCAAGTGGTCATAAACAGTTGAATTTGATAAATTCTAACTCTCACCGATCTCGCGTGTTGTTATTCGCCGATTTGCATCAGTTAATGCCTTTGACGTATCTTTATCAGCTTCAACCGGCCTACCAGAACGTGGTTCATCTTCGACATCAAAATTGCCGGATCGAAATTTTGCAAACTAGTTCTGGCACTGGGGTACTATCAACACATCTACTTCATACACATCGGTTAATTTCTTTCTGGCTTGAACAGCATTTTTACCTTTTCTATAGTGAGAAGTAAAATATGATGAAAATGCTGCTCATTGCTCTACATATTTAAAAGGGTACCAACCAAAAATTATTATATATATATATATATTATTATTTATATATATATAAGAAGTTACAATGTAGAACGAAACGCGTCATCAGTTACTCAATGAAAGTTTAAATCAACAATTATTGTTTTCGCTTTCATTCGATAGGAATTTATATATATATATATATATATATATATATATAAAAAAATTCCTATCGAATGAAAGCAAAAACAATAATTGTTGATTTAAACTTTCATTGAGTAACTGATGACGCGTTTCGTTCTACATTGTAACTTCTTCAGATCATACAGAATACTGTATTCTGTGTGTTACAACGTGAAATGAAACGCGTCATCGGCCACTCAATAAAAATGCAAATCAACAATTATTGTTTTTCATTTCACTTAAAATTAATTATGCTAGATGAGTGCACCACAGAGCGGTATCATTTGCTCTAGGCAAAGACTAAGATCACTCTATACTGGTATTTACCGTTTTACTGCTCTTCATTGGGTCTTTGGGGTAATATTTCTAGAGAGAAAAAAATTAGAATTGATAAATGAAAATGCTTAAAGGATTTCATACTTGATGACGGTTAGTATTATATTTAATTATAAAAATAGAACATTCCGCAAACCTTATAGAAATAATAGATACTGAATAAATGACAATCAGGTCTCAACTTTTGAGGCTTTTGAAACAACAAAATTTCTAGTGGACATATTTCTGCACTTCACGAAATCTTATTCAAATCTCACTATTGAATGTAAAAGATGTAAATTGAACGAATTATTTGATACTGCAAAAATTCTTAAATATTCAAGCACTTTCTGGAATCTGATTAAATCTTTGATTAAATTACACAAGGAAGATTATCCTATTAGACCGGTTGTTTCGTTCGTTAGTGCACCTTTATTTGAACTTTCTAAAGGACTTATTCAGATTATTTTAAGAGAAAGTTAATTCCAACCTAATAATCGATAAAAAATTCACTACAGCTAATAAATAAAATAAAGAATATCCACTTACCACATAATGCTAAAATCATTTCATTTGACGTACAAAATTTATTTTCAAGTATACCACCAAACGAAACAATTGAACTAGTAGACAATCTATTAATCAACAACAGATGTAACAAAATAATCAAAGAAGATATTTTAGAATATCTAGATATTTGCACTAAACAAAAATATTTTCAATTCAAAAATAAAATTTATAAATCTGACACGGTTTGATTATGGGAAATCCCTTAAGTCCTTCATTATCAGAAATATTCATGCACAATATTGAAACAAGAATTCACTAAAATCCCCTTAAGAAATACTTTTTTTATTGGTATAGATATGTAGATGATATTTTCTGTTGTTTCACATGTACAGACAGACTTTTGAAATAATTCTTTTTAATTATCAATAAAATACATCCTTCAATAACATTCACTATGGAAACCAAACATAATAATTCTATTAATTTTCTTGATTTAACAGTTACCCTATACGGATTCTATTATACACAGTAAATCAAACCATCCTTTAAATCAAAAATTATCAGCATTCAATTGTCTGATCCATAGATTAGTTAATATTCCCATGAATCGAGAAAATTATATTTCAGAACTTAAAATAATTAAACAAATAGCAATTAAAAATGACTATGATCCTAAGTTTATAGACAAATTGTTGATGAATAAAAATAATAAAATAGCTCTAAATATGGTGTCTCCTAGTATAAAAGAAAATTTTAAATACATTTCCTTAAAATACACTACGTATTTCTGAGAAAATTGGTACATACCTCAAAAATAAATATAATTTAAGAACTTCATTCAAAACCAATTCAAACTTGAGTAAATTTATTAAAAATAATAAAGACTGTACACAGTCTTTGTGATTGCCCTAAAGTTTACATAGGACAGACTGGAAGAACTTTCCGACTTAATAAAAATGTAAACCTGCCTGATGATGCTACTGTGATAGCGAAACGATTGTTGTAAACATAACAATAAAAATTTGTGAAAATCAGAATAACCTTATTTAAATATTTTTCAATGTGGATTTTCACCACGTAAGGACTGATTCAATTCAATACTTTCTGGAATCAATTTGAATGTGAGTCAATACTTAATAGAAGTAAAATTTAAATGACTTCAAATTCAGAATTATATATTCTAACTTCTACAATATTGAAACTTTTTCAAAAACTAAGTTTTTGTAAATAGTTCCAATATTTATACAAACACTAAGTACGTTAGTTTCAATATATATTATAGAAGTTAGAATATATAATTCTGAATTTAAATTGATTTAAATTTCACTTCTATCAAGTCTCAACTCACATTCAAAATTGATTTTTAAATTATGAACTAAATTCAAATAGAGTCTATATATCCACAATATATTCCTTAATTATCAATTATTTTTGAAATTCTTGTTAGTTTTCTCATCATGGGACAGTATTTGTGGTGAATAAGTTTTGTTATGTTTTTATGTGTTCCGAGTACAAATAGTTAAAAGTAATACGTAATAACACGTTGGTTATTTCTGTTTTAGTTTGGATACTTTAAAGCTCATTCTAGTTTATTCATTCCAGGTTTTATCTTATTTGGTGAGTTAAACTCTGATCTTGTTCTATATTTGAATCTGAATTCAATACATTTCTGAAGAAGGTCTAGGGACTGAAAAAGCTATCAAATATTGGAATTCTCGTTCATTATTTTGAGACTTTTAGATAATTTTGGAATAGTGGATTTTATTGTATTTGTATGATAATATACAAACTTATATAGTTGTTGTTAATGCATTTGTATTTATACGTTTCATGTCGGGATGTAAGAAAAATTTTTCCGAGACATTAAAAAATATTTTATATTGATTAAATATGAGGATATCAATTTGATATTTTTTATATATTGTTTCAATATATATTGTAGAATTTAGAATATATAATTCTGAATTCAAAGTCACTTCCTGGAATGTGACCATTTGTATGTAGATGTTATAATTTTAATATTAATTTAAAATTTAATACAGATATAGAAATGTTCAAACTAATGATGAAATTATGGAAAATATCAATGAAGATCCCACAACAAGAAAAAAGACATCTCTTCTTATTGATACCTTATTCCTATGTGTATTTCAGTTTCCAGCCAAACTTAGTAAATTTTTATCGAGTTATATAAAAAGTTGTTGAATTTTTAAATTTGATTTTTTTACGATTCTTGTGATATAATACGCGATTTCGAATATGAATAATTCACATTGGAATATCCTAAATAAACATAGCTGTTCTGATATTTTCCTGAAATTTTTTTGTAACAAAATAAAGAATACATAGGCGCATATTGTTCGTTTTCGAATATTAAAAATTTAATAATCGTGAGGTTTTATTTTGATTGTCGTCAACTGAATTCGAACGCGAAGTAGAAATTCAAGGGGGTATGCAGATTAAAAATACTAATATTTTCAAGCAATTATATGGGAGTCTGTAATGAAAAAATAAATGAGAAGAATAGCAAAGGTTTGTAACACGCTTTTATCGGCTTGTCTCTATAACGGAATTTTCCACAAACTTCGAGGCGTTTGATTAAATTGAAAATTTGTAAACGTTTAATGGTCTAAAACAATCTAATTATTTTTTGATTTTGTCGTTATGTCCTATGAAGGATCATTAGAATAAAAAACAGACTAACTTTACGCGTTGAATGTGTAACATCCATAGAACGACTGCAAATATCTAATAATTATTTATGACCGAGTGTTGAGACTGAAAAACCCAGTAAATTAAATTCATTAAATGAATGAAATATACGGTGGCTCTAGGTGAAACATTATAACAATTTCATTTTTGAAAAATTCAAACAGTTTTCATGTTTCACAGTTTTTTCAGAATCCTGAAACGTGTTTCGGTCTTTCAACCATCTTCAACGAAGTACAAAAAGTAACTAAACTTAAAACTGAAAAAAAGGTTCTTTTGTTACACTTAGGCATCCAATATGGGGATGTTCCCCTATATTTGGGAATTTGTTGAATTCTCCTTTTTCTCAATGGCTTTTTTATTGAAAGAATGTCCAAATAGTCCATCAATTCGCCCTTTTTAGCATTATATGGTAGTGACATCTTTCTTATTAAAAAATGATTATTTTCTATACAATATTTGCAATTTCTGGTTTTTCAAAATAGACATCCTATAATATGTTCTTTAATTCTATGTTGTGAACATCGGCCTGTCTGTCCTATATACGTAACATTACCACCATCATAATCAATTTGATAAATACCCGATTCGGAAAAGTTGGGGGTTCCTTTCTTTATTATTCACCAACATATTTGCTGAATTATTTCTCTTTACTACTAAAGAATTAATTCCCATTTTATGAGGACCATTAGAGATCCTAACATTTTAGTCCGGTTTGCTATTGAAGGGTTTTTCTGGCATTTCTTAAAATATAATATAATTTCGCAAAAACCTTAGAAGAAAATGAAATAAATTGAATAGGATATTAATTTCTCACACGCTTCAATCATAATGTTGTGAGAAATGAATAATAAGAAGTTATGTATATTACCTTATCACTGAAATGACCTTTCAGACCATTCCTTTATTTTCATAGAAATAATACTGAAATTAACAAAGGGTCGGTTGAACTGGGATGCGGAAAAAAATAATAACTTTTGAATTCTAGTTACGCTTGATGCATAACCCTGAAAGTGGTAATGAGTTTCATCTTGATCCCGCTGAAAAACTTAATATAATAATCGCTTTACCACACTCTTCTGGAAGGTCACGGTAACATTGTATCATTTCGTTACATAATTGAAAATTATTGTTTGTTTATGTTTTCTATTTTTATATTGTGAAAACAGAAAACATCTTATTTTTGCAAGCTCCTACCAGAAAACCGAACGTCTTGTGTACATGTGATATATTTTCTGAAAATGAGACGAATATGGTATCAAACTTTCAGATAGTCCTATGAATTAAAAATTCATACTCAATCTCTACTTAATAAGCTCGACAACTCTCGAAAGAAATAGCTCAAAGGCTTATAACACTGGTCGGCAAACAAATTTTTTTCTGGTTGTAACATAAAGCTGAATAGCATATTATGGTAGAATGGACGTATCCAAATACGAAAATGAGAAAAAAGGTTGTACCACGTAAGGTTCTCTTGTTACATTTATAGGACCACATTTAATGTTACAATATCTGATGTGTAAATGTGAAAAAAATTGATTTCAGAATTTTTTAAAAGTATATATCGACTTTTTTTAGTTTTACACCTACTAAACGTACCTTACATACAAGAAAAACTCAAAGATTAAAAATATTGTCATTTGTCATTTTACTACACTAACACATGAGTTTGCTTAGAGTTCCTGTCTGGTAAGATTCTCTGTTAAATTAACGTCATCCAGTAATTTTCTGATTTATGGTCCAATAAAAATGCCTTCCCTTAATTTGGCATCAGTTAACTTGGAAAAGACTTGTTTCAAGTATTTGAATCCATCACCATCTTCATTCAGAGCCTTCACAAAGTTTTTCATTAGCCCAAGTTTAATGTGAAGAGGAGGTGGAAGGACATTTTTGGGGTCTACAAGAGGTCTCAACTTAGAATTTTGAGATCCCGATTGAAATAAATTTCTTGCTGGCCAAATTTGTATTATACAAGGCTGATTTACTGCCCCATAGACAAAGAAAACAGCAATATTTTCTAAAACCTCCAAGAAGTCCCACTGAAATTCCAATAACTTTCAGGTCCCCCCATATCTGCCATTTATACGTGTTGTAGTTTATTTTATCCAAAAGAGTGTGCATATTTTCATAACTTTCTTTCATCATCATAGAAATATCAAGTTCCTGCATTAAACCATCAATATCAGTACACGCACACAACGAATTTTCCATACTGTAGAATTCAGAAAACGGAGCATTTCTTTTTCTGAAATTCGTAATTTTCGTTTCATTGCCTAATAAGTTCTGTTCCTTAAGACAGAAACCAAGAAGTTGTGACTGTTGTTTTGATAACCACAAATCACGTACTAAATCATTTAACTCACTTTGAACAATTAAATGTGGTGCGCCCTAACTGCGACCTGGAGAAAAAGTTGGGTTGGTGCTCTATTCTTAGGAGCTGCCTGATGATGCGTTGTCTCCAATATCTTCTCAAACAACATTTTGCGGATGTAAAGGTGCGATTGGCACTGGTAAATCTGCATTATGAGGAACAGGTCGTATTGCAGACAGCAAATTTAGATAGGCGATCTTGTGCTTTATCTTTTTGAAATAAACGTCAGTCTTTTTCAGGCACAAATAGCAATCTTCTAAATAATTAGTAGGGTCTCGCCAAATCATAGGGACTGCAAAAAGCATGCTTTTTCTCTTCCCATTCATTCACTCCACCAATGATGCGCTACAGCTAACACAGCACACAATTGGAGATCAAGACAAGCAGTGGCCCACTGCTTGTCTTGATCTCCAATTAAAACACCAAGATATTGGATGTAGGTTTTTTTAACATTTTCAGAAAATAGCCCGGCCTTTGATTTCACCATAAATATAACAAAATTTGTCAGGAGAGATTTTGAAACTACGGCGCGTCGGTCTTGACATTTTCGTGCTTAAAATACAGGGAACCCACTCACTTCGAAACTCAACAGAACACTGGTTTTCAATCTCAATTTTAGGTCTTATATTGTAAACAACACAGTTTAAGTATTTTTCCTGTTATAAGATGCATCCATTTCAACCGTCCCCTCATAAAATTGACTACTTGCTAATGTAAAATGGTCATATTGAGCAATTGCAGTGGTACGTGTTAGGGCTTTAGGATTATTTTTACTATTATTAGAAGGGTATTTCAATCAGAAAAATGAAGATCTGCTTTGTGTTACAAAAATCTTCATTGTAATTTTATATTCCCAAGTTTGTGAATAGACGTCATCTACTCATGGAATCGAGAAATATGACTGACCATTAAAAATTTTGTTTTCTTTAAGTTAAGTTAAAAGTTCATGTAGATTCCATCAACATGAATGAAAAATAATGATAATAATGTAAATTATGAATTTGATTCTGCTTCATAAAAGCTCTAATATAGAATTAATAATAATGGAATAAATGAAATTACTTTGTTTACTACCACTATTTTATTTTGAGGATACTGTGACCCGAGTTTCATAGATTATACTACATTTTCAAACTGATATATATCAAGTTGTTGAAGAATTATATATTTTTAAGGTAGGCTTCGGTTGGTGTAAGACTTCGAAGAGTGGGGAGGCCCAAAGGTCTGTCTGCTCGTTTAATAGTTTTATTGCCAGGTTCCAGGAATTCTTCTAGATTTCTATTGATTCCAAGATATCTAGTTTCTTTCCTTTCGGTTCGACATGTAGGATTTTAAGATTATCTAATTCTGGTAAGGTATGGTTAGTTTCGAAGAAATGTAAAATTAGAATTTTCTTTTCGGTTCTTGAAAGATGCTTGGTGTTCTTTGAACCTTATTGTGAAAGTTCGCCCGGTTTGTCCTACCTATACGCTACCACATTCACTACAACTTAATTTATAAACTCCTGAATTGTTGAGCCGGTTGTTTTTAGCATTTGAAAATAAATTTGAAATTCTATGTGAAGGTGTGAAAGCTATTTTAATATTTTTTGCTGAAATTATTTGAGCTCTTCTTTGTGGAATTGGTCCAAAATATGTTAATTTTATAAAAAAAATTTCCTTTTTTATAGGATATATCTGTTTGAGGATTAGTTGCTTTTCTTTTCTGTGTATGAATGAGTTTATAGTTTTTGTATCGAAATGATTGTTTTGGGCTATCTGTCTGATTGTATTCAGTTCCCTTTTATGTGCAATATTACTTAAGGGAATGGAGAAGGCTCTATGAATCATTAATTTATATGCTGAAAGTTTATGAGAATTTGGGTGATTTGAAAAATTTGAAATAGTTGTATCTGTAGTTGTGGGTTTTCTAAAAATATCAAAGGAAAATCACTATTTATTCGATTATTTAACTGTGTTTCCATAGAAAATTTGGCCTTATGGTGTAAACTATTCACATATTCTAATGTATTATCAAGTTCCGTATATGTTCCACAGAAGCACACCAATATGTCGTCTACATACATGAACCAGAATTTTATGTGCGTGTGTGAAATCTAGAAATTTTTTCTCGAGGGATGACATAAAGAGGTGAGCCCATTGCTAGTCCATCTTTTTGTTTGTAAAATTTGTTGTTATATTGGAAATAGTATCATTCCACGCAAAGTTCTAAAAGGGTCAGAATTTCATTTATTATGACCGGGTTGATATTATTGTGCTTTAGTATGTTCTCAACTGTATTTATACATTCGGCATTTGGAATATTCGGAAACATATAGTATTAACTACATCCAAGGACACCAGAATACTGTTCGATGTGGGCCAAAATTTTTTAGTTTTTCAGTGAGTTCAATTGAATTTTTTATTGAGTAAGGTGAATTAACATTTGTGTTCTCTTTAAAAATGTTGTTAAGTTCAGAGGCGAATTTTACAAGGAGACTATATGATACAACGGGACGAATTGGTGAATTGTCTTTATGGATTTTTATAAGGCCATATAATTTAGGAGGGGTTGGGTTCATTTTAATGATTTTAAATTTGTCGTAATTTAGATTTAGTTAAATTTTTGAGGTGGGATCTTTTTTAAGTATTATTGGAGATTTTTTCTCTAAAAAATCGTTAATTTTCTGATCATACTTTTCTTTGGATAGAGTACCAATGGAAATTTCTTTGTCGGCTTTGGTCATTATTAGATTATCATTTCGAATTTTGTTTTGTATGGGTTTTACTATTGATTTTTCTATATTATGATTTTGTGATTCTGTTAATTTGGATTTAGTTAGTAATTTTTTGATTTTTTCTTTAGTGAAGTTTGAATTTGGTGTTTTAATTAACGCTAATTCCGTTTGGCAAATCAGTGTTTCGATGATGATTTTTGGGGGTATGTGGGGATTGTATTTTGGACCACTTTCAAGGAGTTTAATTCCTTCTGTAGAAAATTTTGTATTTGAAAAATTTAAGAATCTATTATGGGGTTTAGTGTTAACGATTGGTTCTGGTTTAATATTATTCAGTTTTGTTGTTAAGTATTTTAGTTTTTTAGAGTGATTAATTTATTTTTTATAATTCTTTATTGAAATTGTATGTCTGGTTTTATCATCTAATAGATCAAATTCAACCGGATGGAGTTTATAAGATAATACGGAATGTCGTACCTTCATATGTTTGGACAGATTATTCCTGAAGCTGAACCATTTTCTTGTTCCTTTTTTAAGCCAAACGATTTTTCCTGCTTCAATTGCTCTTCTTGATTGGATATTGTTGGTTCTGCTCTTGAGTTGGATAAAGTTTGGGAAAACTTTATTTCTAAGGCAATCTTGGGTAAACCAGGTTTGCTGTTTGACGTTTGAGGCGCAACTTGTAATACAATTTGGACTGTTCAGCTATACCGACGCCTCCCTTAAAGATATATAATTCCTCAACAACTTAATATACGCCAGTTTGAAAATGTAGTATAATCTATGAAACTCGGGTCACAGTGTCCTCAAAATAAAATAGTGATAGTAAACAAATTCATTCCATTATTAAAAATGAACTATCACAAAGTAACGGACTAATCCATCCATTATATAGAATTATTAGTTAATATCAGAAATCTGAAAAACTCTCTCTATATTTATAATATTGAAAATATACAATAAAACCTCTCTTGGGAGGACACCATTGGGACCGTGAAAATATGAATATACATACATTATTAAAAAAAATATAAGAAAAAAAAATTGAATAAAATGAAAATCAGCAGATTTTCAAGTAGCTGAGAAAAATCTAATTATCATGTATGTCGTGCAGTTGTTCGTGAAACTTGATTTTTGAAATGAAGATCTAAATCAGACAGTATTTCAACTGCCTTTGCGTCTCCTTTATTTTTGGAGAACCCTTTCAATCTCTTCAAAATACCATTGGCATAGGAATAATTCTTTGGAATATCATTATTTTCAACTGTGTCTTCGACCGAAGGACTGATCTGCTTCGCCTGCATTGTTGTAGATTGCAATGATTTCATCTACATCTCCTATCATCAAATCAGCATCAATATGGAAAAATCTTCGACTTGATCATTACATAAATCACTTACGGCCAGTTTCATAAACAACATCAAAAGGCTCCTTTATGATAAAGCTCCTTTATGAAAAAGGATCTTTTAAATGGGACCTTCTGTTTCATAAACACACATCGACCATCCTTTACTTAAAGCTTCCTTTAATGCGCCGATCATATGTTTCCGACTGTTGGCTATCCTGAGAACTAGTGATTTTACGAATATAGTTGGTGATATTCTGTAAAAATTGTGAGTTATGCGTCGGAACTTGTAAAAAGAAAAAGAAGCATAAATCTGTCTTTCATAAACATGGTTATGTGCAGAAGACAGTATTTATGGTATTTATATCATTATTACATGCGAATTACTAAAATTTTAATGAACGTGAGTCATATGAATGAATATGGAAGAAAAGAGAAAAAAAGTACTACTTTTAAACCTGAGGAGGAACTACGTCTCTTGGAATTAATTGAAAAAGAGAAATTTATAATTGAGAACAAAAGTACCAATAAAATATCAAATGATGAAAAGGTATGTCGAAAGAGTATATAATTTCGCACTAGCACAGCTGATTTATAATTTTAATGTTATAGGATAAAGCCTGGCAGAGAATTGCAACTGCTTTAATACAACAGCTCTCCATTGGAGAAGTAGGGACCAGCTCAAATCAAAATACGACAATGTAAAAACTAGAACAAGGAAGGTGGTAGCTGCTCAATACAGTCATATTAAAGGGACTGGTGGTGGGGCTCCTATATTGGATACTTTTGATCCTGTAATAGAGAGCACATTGAAAATTATAAATTTGAAAACTGTACTGGGTTTTAGACCCCTTTTGGATTCTGATCATTTAGTATCATCATTCAGTTCGAGTCGAGATGTCGTCGAGTAAGGATGTCGAAGCGAGTGTTTCTCTTCAACTTACGATTCCCCAATGCGGTTACTGTAGAAATTCAATCGTGAAGAATAGTTGTAGATGTAATATCTGCAAGAAACTGTTCCACCCTAGTTGCAGTGTTAAGAAAAAAAAATGCTGTGAGGTCGATCTATCCAACGGAGGTGATATATCTCCATCAATTGAAACAACAGTGAAATCAATTTCTGGTGATTCATCCCAAAAAGATCTTCTGCTGAAAATTATCTTCGAACTTGAATCAAAGAATAATATATTGATTGAAAATAACTCCCTACTTAAATTCAAAATATCCACAATGGAAGATATCATTCTAAAAAAGGATCGTGAAATAAACATACTAAAGAAAGAAAAACCGTCAACACATTTGATGAATCAAGTGAACGGAAATCCCACCGGTGGTACATGTGCAAATTCCCGCAGCAGTGTTTCGGTATCGTTGGGGTGCGGCGCAGCTGGGAATCATGAACGTTCGTCAACATCCACCGATGTAAACCCGGTTGTGCGTTCTTCAACATACGCTCTTGCTACCTCTAACGCCAAATCTAATACACAGGGTGTATCTAAAGACGCTGGTGCGAACGTAATTCAAGATGTAGCGCTTTCGAATGAAATAGAGGGACCAAATAGTAACAATGGTGTTCCTTTCGGTCCGGAAAATACGGAATGGCGAGTTGTGAATCGCAAACCCATTCGAAAACAACGGAAAGCACTTGTTGTTGGTAGTTTTTCAGGTTCTACCTCTGTTGTGGGACTGGGTAAATTAAGAGCTTTACATGTGTCGAACCTGAAACCGGATACAAGTGAAGAGAATTTTATGTCATTTTTAAAACAAAATTTCTCTGATGTCGTCTGTGAAAAGTTGGAATCGCGTTATCCAAAGCATTATTCGTCATTTAAAGTTCTGATTCCAGACTCGGAATATGACAGGGCACTCGATGGCTCTAACTGGCCAAACGGTGTGAGTGTTCATCATTTTTTCGATCGGCGAAAAATCCAACGACCTCGGGTGGACTGAGATCCTTCACAAGTTGTGCTTTCATTGCTCAGAAACGAATCATTCGTTTGATATTTAATCTTGGTTCTCGCACATCTTGTAGACCAGTTTTCATTAAAAATAATTTGCTATGTCTACCTTGTGTATATATAATGAAATGTCTGGTATACGCTAAGGAAAATCTATTGAATTGGACCAAATTATGTGACAACCATGAATACAGTACAAGGAACACAGAAACTCTGCTTATACCTAAGCATAGAACAAAAAAAATTGAGTATTCCCCCATGTATCAGAGTATAAATTTATATAATTGTCTACCTAAAACTTTGAAGGCTCTCAAATTGAAATCCTTCAAAAAAAAAAAATAAAAGAGTTGTTAACTAATAAATGTTATTATTCCATTGTAGAATTTTGTGACGATTGTCCGTCACTTATCACTGTTTAATTGTTTATTATTATAGTTGACCTGTCCTATGCACTTTGTTGTCTTAAAGGATCAATAAAATATTCTATTCTATTCTATTCTATGTAAGCCCCATTATGAATAATTTGTTTGATACTTTTGTTTTGTAGGAAATTGCAACAGAAACACAACCAATGCAGCCCACATCTGCTACAATCGAGGATGTGGAAGTGCACAATTTTCCGGTGTGTAATAATTTAAATCGAAAAAATTATGAATAACGTTCTTATGGCTTCTATATCTCAGATTATCTCTGTAATTGATGAGAGCAAACTTAATGAGAGCCAGATTCGTCATGAAATTGAAGTTAAGGTAATTCATAAATATTTTGTGATGTCCATCTTCCTATTGAAGTTTTTGAATTTTTAGGCAAATAGTGACGTAGGATGCTCATATTTGGAAGAATCAGTGCCAGCAACCCCTGTTAAGGTATGTTGGATACTTTTTCATTTTAATTGAATTAATATTACACATGTTATAGAAAACCAAACATAAATGGTCAACATATACACCACTGAAATTGAGGGAGCCAATTTCTAAACAGTTGAGGCCAACTGTCACGAACCCACTTATCGAAGCGAAGGAGATATACTATTAAAAAACAGCTCTAGTAGAAGCTCAGAAATTTATGGTTCACATAATCCTCCATCACAGCAGCTTATTCGTCGAACTATAGATAGATTTCGGACAACATTTTCTCTACTCGATGCAACAACAACAACAAGACAAAGAACTGTACGTACAGAAGAAAATATCGCTGCTGTAAGTCAAAGTATTACTGATGATCCAGATTTGTCTATTTGTTGACGTTCACAACAAGTTGGACTCAGTGCATCCACCACATGGAAAATTTTGCGTGAAGATCTTGATCTACACCCATACAAGATCCAACTGGTTCAAGAACTGAAGCCACTTGACCATGATAAGCGTCGTTTGTTTACTGATTGGGTCCTAGAACAGCTTGAAGTTGATCCACTTTTTTATCGTAAAATTGTGTTCAGTGATGAAGCTCATTTCTGGTTGAACGGCAATGTAAACAATCAAAATTGCCATATATGGAGTAAAAACAATCCTCAAGAAGTTCTGCAGGTTCCATTGCATTCTGAATAATGCACTGTATGGTGTGCTTTACACGCTGGAGGCAGCATCGGTCCATATTTTTTCAAAAACGATGCTGGAGCTAATGTTACAGTGAATGGTGCTCGTTACAGATCGTTTCAAAATTTGAATGTTATCGACCCAGAAGTGTTTTGGTTCCAACAAGATGGTGCTATACCTCATGCTGCTACCGTAACAATTGATTTATTAAAAGAAATATTTAGCGATAACATTATTTCGAGAAATGGTCCAATTAATTCGCCTTCAAGATTATGAGGCATAACTCCACTAGATTAAGACATGACTCCTATCTTCTGTCAAATCATAGTTCTCCCTATCGAAAGTTCTATCACTTTAAAAAAACATCCTGCACGATCATGCGACATAACTTCACTGGATTATTTTCTTTATCGTGGTGGGCATATGCCGGAAATTATTTTTAAAACATGAATGTCATAAAATTATCTTTCAAATAAAAAAAGTTTGGCTACAATCTTAATTTGAAGGTGTTTTATTTCAATTTAAAGTTATATCACTCTGAAAAAGCACCCGATATATTTTATTGATTAATTTTAATTTTATCCAAATAACTTCTAACTGACGAGACGTGGATTAGAATTTTTCAGGTTTTTTCCTGAAGAATGTGCTACCTATTTTTTAAAAAGGGAAATAGAAAAGATTCCTTCGAATTCTATGTGGAACATTTTTTAGTGAATGAACTTGTTATTCCTTAATATCCATTCGAAACAATTGTATTTGGTGATGACTGGTCAATACTATGTGTTTTTTCATTATTATCCTGACACTCCTAGAGCTTCTGTGAAGATACCAAAAAAAGCTTTTTCAGTTTGTGCGAATTAGGAGTTCAGTTGTGTTCTGGGTAGGCTTTGATACTGTGATCTTGTGCCACTTTAGATCACAGCACTGTTAATTTTCGACCCAACAGTGAAATGGTGGCCGACATCCGTTCAACCAGAAAATTTTTTTTCCACCTGAACAGGATTCGAACCCGCGAACTTCCGGTTACGATCCCTATGCTCTACCACTGAGCTGTCGCCACTGACAGTTTTTCCTTTTATAATATTATTTATTGATTAATAACGAATATGAAATTATCCATATCGAGAGTAAAGGGTCTAGATTCACATTCTTAGAATCACTTGAAATAAACCGATATAATTCTCAGGACATTTTTCTTAAAAAGCAAGTGGATACCAGTAGATCACCCCTATTGAATATCTTCATGTAGTTTGGGAAAAAAACCACAACCCCAATAACTTTTATTGCCATTGTCGGTTTCTCTTTCAACCTAATTGGGAATATCCAAATAACTGTCTCCCTACTTTTAGTCTCATTTGCTGGAATATCTGTCAATACATATATAATAACCAATGTGAGTTTTCACTCAGTATCAGTTCAAATGTAGAATATGATTACTCCACAGTGTGGCGAAACAATGGTCGTTCAAAAAAAAAAAGTTTGTGGAAATTGAATTTTATATATTACTAGTTGAAAATCAATGTCCATCAAGTAAAGACCCAATTCATCAAACACTATAAATAAGACGGCATAATAAAAACCACATTTTACTTAACGACTAGATTCAAGCCGATCCCTGTTGCTGAACTTCTTTGAATAAATTCTGAAAAGTCTCAAGACAAACCTTCATGTTATCACGTTTCTTTTTGCTCGAATTTGTATTTAAGGAGATCGATTTTGTAAGAGAAGTTAGTTACCATACTCGCCTGATGAAGTCAAGATGTAATGGACGAAGCAGTTGTTGTGTAAACAATAAATATTAGCGGAAATTGAGTGTTTCACTTTGAATCATATTCTGCGTAAAGAATGTTTTACAGAGAAAGATAAAAATTAGTCACGCAGTTTAAAAGGAAATTGCGATCATAAGGCAGGAAAATGTTAGTTCAGGCATACAAACAAACGAATCAAAGTAATAATTTTCTTGGCCTCACAATAACAAGACTAAATAATTTACATGATTTTAGTATTTTTCACAAACCCACACATACAGACATCACAATACATAAAACTTCAAATCACCCCACCAACCAAAAGATGTCAGCATATAATAGTTTTATTCATAGATTATTGAATGTCCCTTTGAATTCAGATAATTTTTTGAAAGAATTAAATATTATTAAACAAATAGCGTCAAACGAGGGTTACAACCCCTTTCTTATAGAACAAATGGTATCCAATAAATAAAAGAAAATGGCATTTAATCTCGTGTACCCAATCATAAAAGAGGACAATACACAGAAATATTTTTCGTTATCTTATGTCAATGGATTATCTGAAAATATTGCTAAATATTTCAAAAATTGTTTCAATTATAATGCGGCTCTTAAGACAATTATTAACCTTAGTACCTACATAAAAAAACAATAAAGATCGAACAAATAAAGAAAATAAATCCGGAGTCTACAAGTTGACTTGCAAATATTGCCCTTTAGTATACATTGGCCAGTCTGATAGATCATTCAAGAAACGTGTCCAAGAATACCAAGGGGTTATATATCCGATTCTGTACATTCGACATATACAAATCATCTTAAGGAATTCAGACATAATCTCACCAATAATTATGAAATTATCCACGTTGAAAGCAAAAGTTCTAGATTGACACTTTTAGAATTTCTTGAAATCAACAGGTATAATGCCCGTTAAATCCTTTTGAACGAACAAACAGACGTTGATAAGTCTTCATTACTGAATATCTTTTCTTAGTGGCATTTTTAGCGACAAACTCCAATAAACACCTAGAGTTTTTATGACTTGTGCTTCCATTAGTTGGTCACGTACCTAACAATGTATTTAAACTCGGTTACACTGAATACCATCAGACAGTACAATGTAATACCTGAAGAAGCCACATCGTGGTGAAATAATTGTTGTAGTAGTACAAACATTTTTGTGGAAATAAACTACTGTCTCATATATATATATATATATATATATATATATATATATATATATATATATATATATATATATATATATATATATATTAATTCAAACAAACGTTGTTTCCGAACAAGGTTCGAACCTTATAATTCAATGAATGACAGGTTGAAACGCCAGGCCTTACCTTGAATCGAAGACTGCCAACTGGCGCCTTTGCATAGGGAATCCCTTGGAAGCTGCAATAAGTGTCTCCCAGATGACTAACAGCGAATTTCCCCCTCACCTTGCCCAACGTGGTCTCGATTACCGGACTCGTCTCCATTTTCGGCAACTTTTTGCCGGTTTCCTTTCCTGATATCGAGTTCACCGCCGCACCGTATCTCCTCGACACTGGCCGATAGTCACTCCTAGGCGAGATCCGTGAAGCGACTGAAACTGAAATTGCTATTTAGGCGAAGGACCAAGAAGCGCGGAAATGGGTTTTGTCGTGGACACGCAATAGGGAATGTCCGCACGCACTTTTGCTAGGCGCCGAGGGACGAAATACCAGCGACGTCTGTCTGTCACCGTTACGTCGAACCAATGTTGGCTGAAAACTTAGCGCTGTAATTTCGATGAAAATAGTCGGACGATGACGTCGCCTTGTGTTAGTTTGTGTACGAACGGTGTTGTTGACTTTGGTTAAGACCGGCTACGATAAAGAGACTGCGTTTGTGCGAACATTGGCTGGAGTAATAAAGGTTTTCTCAATTAGAATAATACAATTTAAAACGATTATAATGGTAACACTGTATATTATTCTTGACACTTCTCATGTCATTTGTGTTCAGTAAGTTACGCCATTCAATAATGGAAAGATACAAGCTTCAACAACGTTTAGAAATTGTTAAATTATTTCATCGAAGTCAGTACTCATTTGTGAAAACTGTGAGAATGGACAACATTATTCAGTCAATCACTATTCGTCGTAATCAAGACAAATTCGAAAGTTTATTTTCTTTACATGACACAAGAGTACCAGTACTACAAAGAAATCCACGCAGACAAGGGAATATCAACTTGGTTGCAGCAAGTTCAAGGAAAAATCCAAATTTATCGGTTCCACGTCGTTCTAAAAAAATAAATCTTTCTGAAACAACATTTTGGAGTATTTTAAGAAAATTTGGATTTACACCCTTACAAAATACAACTGCTTCAAGAATTGAAGCTATTTGACCGCAATAAACGTCGCTTGTTTTCTGATTTTGCTCTTGAACAACTTGAAAATGATGAACAATTTTATCAAATGATTTTGTTCGGTTATGAAGATCATTTTTGCTTGAATGGTTATGTAAACAGACAGAATTACAGAATTTGGAGTGATGAAAATCCACACGACTGTTCAGACACTATTACATACAGATAAAGTCACTCTGTAACGTTCAATTCATGCTGGCGGAATCACTGATTCATATTTCCCTGAAGAAAATGGTTAAAGAGTAATAGTTAATGGAGAACGGTAAAGAACAATGTTAACTGAAATGCTACCTGCCACACGCCCCCCATGACTTTGTAGCTTAACGCGCTGGGGGTGCTTGTCTTGACTAGGATCCTAGTTTTATCCCGGTGAAATGAAGGATTAAGTCTTAATGCCTAAAGCAATGTCGCTCGCGCCAGTCACTGGACCCGTGTGGTGGAAGTTCAACTGAATGGAGCCCTAGTTTCATCGTTAAGGTGAAATGGAGGGCTGAGCCGCGTTGTTCAACTCAATGACAAGGGTGTCTCTCCCAGCACAGGGCTTCATCCTTAAAACTAACGTACTCTACCCTATTGCAGTAAATCTCCGGATTTTTCTATCCAATGGTCGAGTGCGTTATGTAGCATACTGCGTAACCTTGGAAGGGTGGAGGCCCTCGGGAAGTATTCGTACGACCTGGCCACCCAATTGGTGTTGGACTCGAGGGGGTAGTGGTTGAAAGTTCGCAAGCTGGACTAGAAGGCTATTCCATCTATCTGTTCGCAGAAACTCATTTTCAGGTTATTTTCGAGAAATGCTTCAGGCTTTATCAGGACTTGAATGTTCGACCGGCCTCGTCCTGAACCAGGATCGTTTGCGAAACATTTCTGGAGTTTGTTAATCTCGACGATACCGCTAGACCGTTGGTGCTTGAAGCCAGGATCATTTGAAAGACTTCACAAGGGTTCGTGGGTCTTGACGTACAGGACGTATTGACGGTGCTCGTACCAGGATCAATTGAGGCATCAATCTTGAGATTATCTTGGTTCATGGGACTGCATTCGGATGCAACTCGGGTACTGACACTGCAGAGTCATCAGAGGTTGGATAGTCCTTCGCTGCTACCAGTCACGGTGTAGGTTTTCGGACTGAAGCCAAAAAATCTTGGTGAGTTCAACTCGTCAGAGTGGTTCTCGCTGATGCGCTGTGATGACGCCTTATCACACTTCCATGCATAGTTGATGGTGAAAGATCCATGCTCACATGCCAGTAACCTATTCAGTAGAATTCACGATGTTACCTGCCACACAGCCACCTCAACAATCGATTTATTAAAAACAGAATTTGGTGGTTAAATTATCTCAAAAAATGCTGGGGATTTGAAAGTTATAGGAATTTTAGTGGGAGTTCAAGAAGGATTTACAAAATATTGCTGTTTTCTTTGTCTATGGGACAATCGTGCAGTAAATCAGCATTATATAACAAAACTTTGGCCAGGAGGAAATGTATTTCAAACGGGATCTCGAAATGTTAAGTTTAGAGCTCTTGTAGAGCGGGTGCTCTAAGATATCTCATTTGATCGTAGGACCAAGAGTTGTCATTCAAAAGAATAACTCTTTGATGTCTCTCCTTATATTCCGGTTGTTTTCCTCGTAATGCAGGGTTCAAACTATGTAAAGGGTTTTCCAAACAAAGGTTTCAATTTGAATAGCCCGCTATCTGGACAGCTGTCACTTTTTAAGCAGTCATCTTTTGACATTCGACAAAAAAACTACACCATTAATAAAAATGGAATGATACACTGTTCAAAAATGCACTGAAATTGTTTTAAACTCACTACAAAAATGTTGAAGCACCTTCTCGGCCGGTGAAACTGGTGGAAAAATTTGAGCTGTTACGACAAGTAACTGATGTGAAGAATCGAAACCGTGTGAGTCGCTCAAGAACAACTGAGAATAATGCTGCTGTACCGCGTAGTGTTGATGGAAACCTAGGTTTCTCGATTCCACGTTGGTCTTTTGAATTAGGCATTCCACAAACGACATTGCACCGTAATTTCCATAAATACCTAGTTCTTAAGGCCTTTAAAGTTCAGTTAAAATGATCTGAATTTTCATCGAAAAATCATCTTTAGTGATGACATCAATTCTCACCTAAGATGCTACATTAATAAACAGAAATGTCGCATTTGGGGCTCAAAAAACCCAAGAATGATTGTTAAAAACCCTCTCCATCCTCAACCTGTCACTGTTTGTTAAGGTTTCTGGGCTGGTGTGACTGACTTTACTTATTCGAAAATCAGGCTAGTGCAACTGTTACGGTGAATTGATTGCGTTACCGAGCTATGATTAATGATTTTTATGGTTGGAATTGGAAGAGATTGATGTGGACGATGTTAACAACAACAAAGTGGCGGTACGTACCACACAAGCAACGAAACAAACGTAATTTTGCAAAACAGGGTCCCTGGCCGAAGAGGTGATCACAATTGGCTTTCAAAATCTTGTGATTTAACGCTTTTTTCTTTGGGACCCCGTGAACGATGAGGTCTATGCCAATGCTCCACAACAACTTCCTATCTAAAATTAAATAAATATCCATTAATTCCTCTCCAAATATACTCGTTTTTTATATCAAAATCACACCTCTTATTGGACAACCATTTAGTTGCGCTCTGCACTGATCAACCGTAATCGAATCTCCAGGCTTTAGCCGCCCGTAATATACAACGTCCCCTTGTTCCCACCAGACACAACATAACTTTCGAACCATGAAATTTTCTGCTTTGGTATTGGTATTGTTGAGATCGACGATTGGCCGAGCAATGCATAATTTTTTTTTTCGGGTTTTCGTAGAAGATCCAATTTTCGCCACCGGTCACTAACCTAAGTTCACATGGAGTTTAATTTCCGAAGTTTTCATAAAATTTCTCCGAAAATTTTTTTCTTTCATCAACACCCTCTGTTTGTTCTCAATTGTAATTATTTATTATACTATAGTATACATTTTTTATTGTTGAATTAGAAAATTATAACGAAATATTCATCTTATTTACTTATACAACCTCCATTTAACTGTAAACACTTGACTAAACGAGGTACACCCGAAACTAGATCACCTGCATAAT
This sequence comes from Megalocaria dilatata, assembly GCA_034642435.1. Taxonomy (NCBI): domain Eukaryota; kingdom Metazoa; phylum Arthropoda; class Insecta; order Coleoptera; family Coccinellidae; genus Megalocaria; species Megalocaria dilatata. The sequence goes on from CM067856.1 coordinate 48,190,225, forward strand.
TTTCGGTGATGGTAGTCCAAGGATTGAGTTAAATCATCTTTATTTCGTGGCGCTGATCGTTCAACTTCAATCTTCATTAATCTTCACATGTTTTCAATAGGACTAAGATCTGGTGAAGCTGCTGGCCATGAAATGGCTGTCAAGTGGTGTTCTTGCATCCAAGTTTGATTATAGGCCGAAGCATGGCATCTTGAATTAACCTGCTGAAAATGCCACCCCTCTTGATATAAAGCATGCGCCGTTTCAAGCAGAAAATTGTTTAGAATGCCACAATACATTTCACTATTATTGGTACCATCAACTATACAGAGAAGCGTAGCACCACGCTGAGATATTGCTCCCCAAACCATTATTTTGGTGGGAAATTTGAACAGGAACATGTTGTTTTGATAGGATTTTTAAGCGATTTCCACCAAGTTGGAAACAACTTTCATCACATATGAAGACATTATTAAAATTATTTTCTTGAAAACGTTGACAAAATTATATTCTTCGTTCCTTTTGTAAAGGTGTGATTATGGGGATTTTTTGGTTTCCTTTATATGGAGTATTGTCTTTTCAATGACATACGGATGGTTTCTGAAAATATTTTTATATTTCGTTGATTTCCAAATCTGTTAGCCAATTTGCAAAACCCCAGGCGCGAATTGTGTCGTCCTAAGGCCAATAAAGTTTTAAATTAGTACCTTTGATCTTACGCGGTCCTACTAAAACTGGTCTATGCCTCATATCCATGTAATTTTTATCCTTTTTATTGTCTCACATGCAGTACTTTTTCCCAATTCAGTCAATTGCACTAATTTTGTAACGTTTTGAAAACCTTTTCTATACAAATATTCTTACATTTCTTTTCTCTAGTTGCGACATAAAAAGAACAACTACAATAAAGAAAATCATAAAAAATAATAATAATAAAATAAAGGATAAAGAAAAAATATTGAAGATTACTATCTCAGATCAAAACTTTTGTGATCGACCGAAAAAGAGGTTTTTTCAACCCTCCTAAATGAATTTCACATTTCAGGTGTTTTCTTGGGTTCAGAAGAGGAAAGTGTCAACATTATGATTACATTAGTTCATCCGCTTTTCTCGTGAGTTGTCAGGTTTTATAGAGTAATAATAAACGTGTTTCTCTAATCAATAAATTTGGGTGTGTATGTTAATTAATTGCATTATCTCACCGAAGTTAGCAATATGGATTTTCAGATGTAAGCTAATTGAATCGATGTCTCTTTTTTCCGGAACCAGTGAGGATAATGTTGAAGTTTAGACTTTTTCACTTCAAAGGAAGATTTTTATCATTGAATATAATCCTGATATTTATTAATCATAATGAATAGAAATAGGATATTGTAAAATAAATGGAGGTTTATACTTGAGAAAAGGTATATAAAATTATTTATTTATTTATTTATTTAAATTTACGTGTCTCGACAACTATGGCCATTGACACGAGGTTACAATGAGAGTAAATAATATAACGTCAATAGATATTTAGATGCTAGAGAACAGTTCATAATCTCTTAGAAATCGTAAGATTGCTTTGATCTGGGTGACTGAGCTTAGTACATCATCCGGCCGTTCTTTGATACCATATCGTCTACGTACATCTGCATAGTATGGGCATATAGATGTCAGGTGCTTAACAGTAAGGCGTACATCAGGGCAGTGTTCACATATATATTGAGATTATGGTCTGGGGGTATGTAGATACTGCAGATTGTGAGTTTTTGCGGGCACCAAACACAAACAGCCACTGCCTCAAGAGAGGTGTTCAGGTTAAGTTCTGTATGGTACAGGTCTGAGTAGATGAAAATGGAGGCCCCTCCACTAGCTCTGGCAGCAGTATTCCTCATAAAGTGGTAACCAGCGTAGTTCTTCAACTTCGGGTCGTGACTTGGCTAAAAATTAGTTTCCTGTAGGCAGACTATATCCGGTGATATTTCACTGATGACTTGCTGAATGCGCTCTAAGCGAGGGTAAAACCCGTCGCAATTCCACTGAACTAGCTTCATTAAGATGTTTTCGCCGATGTGGATGTACAGTCAGATGAAACATCTCCATCACTTGTTGTGTCAAAGCTTTTAAGACTGTCAATATCCGCTGCATCATCCTTCAGTTCATTTCTAAGTTTTTTCGATATTCTAGTTATTCTGTTCTTAACTGATCTTTCCACGTGAGGGTAGATGTTGTGAAGGTCTTGCAGAAGCAATTTCACATTGTTTGTAAATCTTTTGGCTTCAGAAAATGGTGTGGAACTTCCAAAAGAATTTTCTAAAAATGCCACGAGGTAGTTGTATGGAAGGTTGAAAGATCTTGGGTCTTCTTGGTACGCTTTCGATATATTATGCTTTGTTGGCTCACTCAGTAAGTTTTCTTCAGCGGATGTCCCCAGTTTGATCTTTTTCTTAGATCTCTTAGTACTATCAGTATGGGCGGCGGGAGCTTTAGGTGGGGCCATAGATTTTTCTTCTACGAATACAGGATTTTTTTCTTCATTTATGACTTCGGAATCGGGTTCTGGTTGACTAGTTTGGTCACTAGCAGATAAAATTTCTGCAATTCCTCTCTTTGTGGCTCTTATCTCTTCAGTTTGAGGGATAGATGGGGAATCAGTAGTTATTTCCGTATGCCCGTAGTTTTGAGGAGTTGACACAGGGTAAGCATCATGTGAGGGTTGTGAATTTGGGCAGCTTGATGCAACATGGCCAGATTGTCTACAAATGAAGCATTCCATTCTATCAGTCGAAAGGAAGATACGATTTTCATTATCATCATGCTGAATAAGAATAGAGGTTTGAAGTTCGAAACTATCATTTGGGGGGAAGACGTAGGCTTGTCTACGAAAACTGAGTATGTGGGAGTAATCTTCACCGGGGATACCGGCCTTGAGGAATGAAACAGGGGATGCAAGTTGTAATCCAAGGTTTTTTATTACTTCGGTTATACTTTCATGTGGAATGCAGGGGGATACATTGGAAATAATGATTCTCTTAGTTGGGGAAATTAATCTTCTGATGTTTAGATTTATATTACCAATAGCTATTGATGAGTGAGTTTTTATTAATCTGTCAACCAGTTCTTTGTTGGCTAAGTAAATGCATATCCTATTATTTGATATTCGAGAAGCGAAAGAAATGTTCTTGGGCTGGATAATTTTACCAATTGCTTGGACATAGTCATGAAGTTTCAGACTTTCTTCGGAGTGTAGTACTATGGCTTGGTCCCTTTTTGGAGAACTAACTTTCGGTATTGTTTTTGCAGCCGATACATATGAAGTTCTTTGAGAATTGGTAGTGTTTTCCGTGTGACATTTTAGGAATGAGCACGTTAGTGGGTTCAGATGACATTAACAAAAGCCCTTGTAGTCAAAAGCTATTGTAATTTCCGTATTGCTTTGTTATGTATTGGATATTATATATGGGATGGAATATTCCATATTGTAATGTGTGTTGCCCGCAGCCGGGAGGCAGGCGGTGAGTGTTGTATTTTCAACAACAGTAGAAATGTGATGGTGCTCAGCAAAAAAGTGACTTGTTTGTTTACCTGAGGTATCGGTAAATCGAAGATATCAAAATTCTGGTTTAAGTTCGTAGTCACTAATTCACAAATTCACACATAAACTCGAGGGTGAATCAATATTCCGACCATAATTTATTATGAAAACTTTCTATAATAAAAGGCGGAACGATGCGTACACCAGGAGCGTAGACTCGCGAATCTATAAAATTATTTAAATGTTTTAATATTTACAGATATATTCTGTATATTCTGCCTTCCACATTTCTAATTTCAAATAATTATATTTAATATTATAACTTCAGGTATTAAATTAATGTCATATAAGTACTACTTATATCAAACAACATATAAAATAAACATTTATTATAAGACATCCAAATGATATAACAAAATTCAATAAATATAAATTATTAAAAAAAATCCTATAAATTAAATATTTTGAGTAGACAAAATTTTGTTTCTGCTCATCCCTCTTATGAAAACAAATATCTTTCGAAAACGTTTAACATAATATTAAGAATTTCATCATAAAACTATCTTACTTAGATTATTCAATATTATTGGATAAATAACTAAGTTACTTTTTAGAAAATCTCAAGATATGTAAAATCATTACGAAAAAACAAGTTTTAAGAGAGAGTTTTCGTCAATTTATATTTAATGCATTTTGTTATATCATTTGGATGTCTTATAATGAATGTTTATTTTATATGTCGTTTGATATAAGTAGTACTTATATGACATTAATTGAATTCTTGAAGTTATAATATTAAAAATAATTTTTTGAAATTAAATATGTGGGAGGCTAACAGAATATATCTGTAAATATTAAAATATTTAAATGATAAGATATTAGTTCAACCTCATGTAACACTATGAGGAAAAGACTGAAGTGAAAATATTTACAGACAGAAAAAGCTGATCTACAGGTCCTGCAATAGTTGCGCTTTCATAGCTGCCGAACCAGACATCTTAGAAATTTAGGTCGAGAGCAGGCTCCTTGTACTTTCATTTCTGTATCTCAGGTAATTGTTTTCTAATGTGCAGAGTATTCCTAAAAAATTATTCAATAAATGGGTGACTTTTTTCACTCCGTATATTTCCATATATTTTCAGGGGCCTTCAATATCTCTATCATGATGCAAAATAATAGAGATATTTTTCCAACAGTACAGATCCTATTCAGATAACGATTGCCAGAAGCAAGTGAATTTGATTCTTTTAACTAGTCATCATTCCTAAATGATCAACCTGTCATATACAGGATGTCTGTTATTAATGGCCGAATATGAAGAACTTCAAATTGTTATTTGCCGGTTTTTTCGAATATAACATCCTGTATTTTTTACGATAATGTAGAGAGTTGAATGCCTCACATTTTCTCAGAAGTAACTTTAAGGCTATTTCCACTCCCTGCAAAACTAAAAATAGTTGAAACAATTAAACCTTCCGTAGAAATTATTCAGGTAATATTCGGAACAGCATTACTATATGAATGAATGATTTCTCGGAATTTCTGCTATTTATTTTAGGAAATTCTGCTGAAATGAAAATCTAGTGAAACGTATTCCAAACCATTAAATTATTTTTATTGAGCTAGTAACAAATCCTTAGAACATTCCCAAAATCATAATAACTGAGCGTCAAAATAAAAATGACAATGGTTTTCCAAATAAGCATCACATATTCATCATATGAATATTCATCCAATATATCTTTTATCAGATTTCCAAAAATCGATAGTAAATTCAGTTATTGTTCTCTAGAGCTCTAAGTTACATTTGAATACATTATATAATAATGATTTTGGAAAAATGAAATGATTGACATGATTTTCACAGTGTCACAGAAACTGTTCATTAGTAAGTTGAACTTAAGCTGCAGAATATTCCGAGAGGAGACATTCGGAAAAACCGAGTTTTCTGAGGATTTTGAACAGATTCGTAGAAACAGGAGATGTTCAGTACAAAAAAAAAGGATAAAATCGGTCACTAATGAAGCTAAGAAGCTTAGGATTTTACTGAGTATAACAGAATATCCACACACAAGCCAAAGGAAGCTTAGTGTAGCCTGTTGTATAAGTGAGGGTTCAATTCAAAGAATCTTCAAAAAGCTCAAATTTCACGCCTAGTACATTCAGATGCACAAGGTGTTTGCCGATAATGATTTTAAAAACCGTGTGAATTTTTGTAACTGTGCAAGTTTTCAAATTGAACAGAACCGTACATTTTTCGAATTTGTTTTATTCAGCGATGAAGTGACTTTTTACAATTCTGGTCCTGTCAATAGGCACAAATTCCATTATTACTTTTTCGAAAGTCCAAGAATGATAAGGGAAATCCACCGTTAACATAAGTGGTGGTTAAATGTCTGTGAAGCAGTAATCGGCAATCATGTGATAGCTCCGCATTATTTCTAAAGAAATCTCGTCGTGCTGCATATTTGAATTTCCTTCAGAACATTCTTCCAGCAGTATTACCTACGCAAATAAGAAACAAAATGTAGTTTCAGCTCATTATTTTCGTCCTGTGAGAGATATATTTTTTGAATCATCAGCTTCCAAATAGATGGAAAGATGGCCTGGTAGATCACCGGATCTGACCAAACCAGATTTTTTTCTGGGATCCCATAAAGGGAATTGTATGATGAAGTTCCAATAACAACGCTCTCAAAATGCGGGAAAGAATAGTGAATGCTTGTCGGATCATTATTCTAGTGATCCTGACCAGGGTTATTAGGTCATTCCATGAGGCTGAAGACACTTTGAATATCTCGTGAATCCATAAAATGAAGAAACATGTACTGAATATTACGTGAATAATTTCTACCACATTGTTTCGACTATACTTAATATCTCTTATATATTATGTTCATTATTCAATTAAGATTTTCAATTAATATGTAATTTTTCGGGTCTGCTGAACCCAGAGTGAAAATAGCCCTAAGGTTACTTTTTAGAAAATGTGAGGCGTTCAATTCTTTGTATTATCGTGGAAAAAATAGAGGATTTTACATTTCAAAAATCGAGAAATACTAATTTGAATTTTTCATATTTGGCCATTAATAACGGACACTCTGTGTATGATAGGTCGTTCATTTAGAAACGATTATTATCTCAGTTGAAAGAATTTCTGATGAAATTCGAGTTACGGTTGCTTCTGGCAATCGAAGAGGACTTTTAACGAACTGTTTCCCCAACTCTTTGAAGTTTTCTCTGAATAAGATCTGTACCGTTGAAAAATATCTCTAATATTTGCATTATAATAGAATTATTGAAGGCCATTGAAAGTATAGGAAAATATATTAGATGATCCATTTAACAAATCACCCATTTGTTGAATGGGTTTTTTAGGAAAACCCTCTATATAGGGAAATAATTTCCTGAGATTCAGAAATGAATGCACAAAGAGCCTGCTTTCAAATGAACTTTCTAGTTCGGCAGCTCAACTCACTATTGCAGAATCCTGTATATGTCAATATATGGGTTGTTCGAATCGAACAGGCTATAGTGATTCTAGCCAACATCAATTCCAAGTTTATTGCAACTTCTGACCCCAATTCTATTATTAAAACCCTTAACGATGTAATCATGTTCACACCTAGAAATCAGAATTTGTTTCCGGAATGTTCCGTCATGGAAGCAAGGAACAAATAAGGCTTATTTTTATATTTGTGAAAGAGATAGAAGTGGATACAAACATTTTGAACAAAAGTGATATCAATATATATGACATCCTTAGATTTTTGAGATTACTCAAATGAGATATTTGCGCTAGTTTTGCTATAAAGAGACTTTATTCACTTTTTTTGCGTGTTTGTTCTTGAAAACAACGCACTTTCATTGTCTGCAATTCATTAACTTTTAGGCAAAATTGGTCTTAAACGACTAGGTTCGACTCACTGTTGGAAAACTTTGAAGTATCTATAATTATTCATCTTGGATAATTTTTCATGAGCAAAATCGGTTTGATAGTTTTGCACTTATTCGCTTTCGAACATTTTTCCCAATATTTTCAAAACTATAGATTTTATCGATGTGAAGTTCAATTATAGGTATAGAATAATAACTCGAAAGATAATCATTATAACTCTCTAATGGAAAGGTATAAAGACTTAAAATTTCCGGAGTAGATTTGAGACCTAAATATCTCGGTTAAGTTCGTTAACGAGGAGAATAAGTCTAATATCGGTTTTTTTTAAGGTATTGAACTTTAAATTGGAATAAAACACATTTAAATTAAGAATGAAGCCAAAAAAATTTTTATTTGAAAGATGATTTTATGACATTTATGTTTTAAAAATAATTTCCGGCATATGTCCATCTCGACTAGCTCTAAGGAACCGCATTCGGCCAGACCAATTTTGGACCACTTTTTCGAGTAATTCAGGTCTTATTTCATAAATAGCAAGAGTTATGTTGGCTTCCAAATCGTCTATTGTTTCTGTTTTATCAGCACAATCCAATGACTTGACAAAACCCCAAAGAAAATAATCCAGTGGAGTTATGTCGCATAATATTGTAGGCCAATCAATTGAACTATTTCTCGAAATAATTTTATCGCTTTCTTCCAATAAATCAATTGTTACGGTAGCAGCCTGAGGTGTAGCACCATCTTGTTGGAACCAAAACACTTCTGGGTCGATACCATTCAAATTTTGAAACAAATAATCATTGATCACTAGCTACACATACTTGGGAGTTGAATTTGATATTACAGGCAAGGACGATCGGGAAATTCAGAAACGGATAAACCAAGCCAGGGGTCTTATCTCATGTTTAAACGGAGTCTTTTGGAGTAATGAAATAGGAAAAAAGCGAAAATACAACATCTACGAAACAATGATTAAGAGCTCATTATTGTATGGATCGGAAACGTGGCGAATCACAGATAATTACAAAAGGAAACTGGAGGCCACAGAAATGGATGTGTTCAGACGAACATTAGGGATATCTAGAAGAGACCGAATACGGAATGAAGATGTTCGAATGAGAATGGGAATAGAAGAATCGCTCATGGCAGACGTTGAACGCAGGCAACTTGTTTGGTACGGACATGTACAGAGGATAGATGATGCTAGACTACCAAAGCAGATGATGGAGTGGATACCATCACATCGTAGAAAACGAGGAAGACCGAGAAAATCTTGGATGGAGGGGGTTTCTAAAGCGATGAACTCAAGGAACCTGGCAGAAAACCAGTGGAGTGACAGGAGATCATGGAAATTAGGCATCGGACAACGACGAAAGACGTTTTAAAACGTCATTGATCATCGATTCACTGTAACATTAGCTTCAGCATCGTTTTTAAAGAAATATGGACCGATGATACCTCCAGCGTGTAAAGCACACCATACAATGCATTTTTCAGGATGCAGTGAAATCTGCAGAACTTCTTGAGGATTGTTTTCACTCCATTTACGGCAGTTTTGCTTGTGTACATAGCCGTTCAACCAGAAATGAGCTTGAAATGTTTGATTGCATCGGTCTCTACTTGTCGGAAATACATCTCTATGATTAAAGTAAAAAAAGCGGAAATTAAGTTGTTTTACTTCAATCAAAGAAATGAGCTTCATCATTAAACACGATAAAAAGTGGATCAACTTCAAGTTGTTCTAGAACCAATCAGCAAACAAACGACGCTTATTATGGTCAAGTGGCTTCAGTTATTGAACCAGTTGGATCTTGTATGGGTGTAGACCAAAATCTTTACACAAAATTATCCATGTGGACAGTGTTGTGAACGTCCACTAATAGACAAATCTGGATCATCATTAACACTATGACTTACACCTGCGATATTTTCCTTTGTACGTACAATTCTTTATCTTGTTGTTTTTGTTGCATCGAGTAGTGAAAATGTTGTCCGAAATATATCGATAGTTGGACGATTATGTAAACCATAAATTTCACGAAGTGCTCTACAAGTCTGGCGAATAGAACACTGATTTTGAAAATAAATTTCAACCATTTGTAAACGTTGTTGCGGCGCGAGTCTTTCCATGATAATTTATCAATGCTTACTGAACAGAAATGTCAAAACAACATGGCTTCTATCTTCTGTCAAATCACAGTTATCCCCATCGAAAGTTCTATCACTCTAAAAGAAACACCCCATAGATTTGCAGTTATTCACATTTGTAATTAGCTCTTCTTTTATCAATATTTTCCAAACTACAAATCCTATTGATCGGAAGTTTGAGGTTTGAAGGTATAATGCTAACGCAATTGATTCCGGAAAATTTCAAGAGGATCATATGATTAAAAGCTTCGAAACAAAAACAAACAACTTATGGAAAGAGGAGCGTTGATCGCTGAAAAAAAAACAAAAGCAAAAGTCCCACGATCAAGTTAAAATTTGTTGTAAAATAATAACACGAAGGCTAGTGTGAAATTTCGTGAGGATCGTATAATGGGAAGATTAAACAAATATATTTTGTGAACAGAGCAGCATTGAGTGCTACCAAAACTATAGCAACTGTAGTAAGAATGAGTACACCTTTAGAAGTTGAATAACGACAAGAAGGTTAATACAATATTTTCTAATAATCGTGGGGATATGAACAAGCGCGCAAAAAATCCTGACTTTTCACAATTTTTCATAAGACATTCTGAGACTAATCAATTTCGAGAGTCAACCACATCTTAGTTCTAAAATAAAATATCCATTGGATTGTGGCGATAGATCTAACTCCCACATCAAATAAAATAATTAGGTCGATGAGACATGCAATTTGATGAATAAGCGTAGAGCATTTTTACAGAGCAACAAGATATGTCATCTTCACATAATTCAATGCAATTCCGAAAGGTCATGAAATTGAGTAATGCGTGGTTAACTGAAAAATGTAGATTAAACTATGCATAATATCCGTGTTACGCAAGGAGCATTGTTAGAGATAATATTTTTATCAATACCTAACCAAGGCCGTAATTTATGCATATACTTTTTTCGTGTAATATAACGAGGATATTTTCGCCCTAATAATCTTAATTGACGAATAAAAAAAAATCCAAAATGAAACAGCTATCTCTGGATTTCAAACTCGAATTGAATTGAATCGTTTTATGCAAGCAGAATCGTAACCCAACGGTCACATTTATACTCCGTCTAAAAAGTATCTGGAATTTATTATTTTTCATAATTTTAATACTCTTCTTTTTTGTAACATTCCAAGACAAGAGTAATGTATAAAGTATGTTGTGCAGATAGTCGACTATGGCCAAAGTTGCATGGCAACATTATTTATCAAATATTCTTGATTGTCAATGGGTATATAATTCATGAAGTAATGTCACAACTAGAAAAAAGAAAACAGGTAGAATATTTGTATAGAAAAGGTTTTCGAAACTCCAAAAAATTAGTGCAATTGACTGAACTGGAAAAAAGTGCTGTATATGAGACAATAAAGAGGCTACAAAATGGCATGGATATGAGGCATGGACCAGTTTCAGGAAGACCGCGTAAGATTAAAGGAAACAATTTAAACGCTTTATTGGCCTTAGGACGACACACTCCGTGCCTTGGGTTTTGCGAATTGGCTAACAGATTTGGAAATCAACGAAATATAAAAGCATGTCCAGAAAGCGTCCGTATGTCACTGATAAGACAAGGCTACATATCAAGGAAACAAAAAAAATCCCTATAATGACACCTTTACGAAAGGAACAAAGGATATAATTTTGTCAACGTTCTCAAGGAGAAAATTTTAATAATATCTTTATATTTGATAAAAGTTGTTTCCAACTTGGTGGAAATCACTTAAATTCTATCAAAACAACCTGTTGCCGTTCAAATTTTCAAATTTCCCACCAAAATAATGGTTTGGGGAGCATTATATCAGCGTGGTGCTACGTTTTTCTGTATAGTTGATGGTACCAATAAATGTGAAAGGTATTGTGGCATTCTAAACGATTTTCTCATTGAAACGGCGCATGCTTTATATCCAGAGGGGAGGCGTTTTCAGCAGGGTAATGCAAGATGTTATACTTCGGTCTATACTCAAATTTGAATGCAAGAACATCAAGTGATAACCATTTCATGGCTAGCAGTTTCACCATATCTTAGTCCCATTGAAAACATTTGAGGACTAATGAAGATTGAGGTTGAACGAGAAGCTGCACGAAATAAAGATGATTTAATTTAGTCACGTATTGAATTCAGATTCAAAGATTCAAGATCAAAATTTAACTCACCAAATAAGATAAAACCTGGAACAAATAAACTCGAAGTAAGCTTTGAAGTATCCAAAATAAAACAGAAATGATCAAATTGTTGTTATGTATAACCTATAGCCATTTGTACCCGGAACACGGAAAAACATAACAAAAATTATTCTCCCCAAATAACGTCCCGTGATAAGAAATATAACCAATATTTCAAAAACAATAAATAATTAACGAATATATGGTGGATACTTAAGACTCTAGATGAATTTATTTCATAATTTAAGAATTAATTCAATTAATTTATTATTTTTGAAACTCTGATTATTTTTCTCATCATGTGACATTATTTGGAGTAAATAATTTTTGTTATGATTTCTGTGTTCCGAGTATAAATAGTTATAGGTTAAACGTAACAACATGTTGATTATTTCTGTTTTATTTTGGGAACTTTAAAGCTTACTTTGAGTTTATTCGTTCCAGGTTTCATCTTATTTGGTGAGTTAAATTTTGATCTTGTGAATTTGAATTCAATACATTTCTGAAGAGGTCTAGAGACCGAAATAGCTATCAAATGTTGGAATTCTCGTTTAATTATTTTTATTTGATCCTTTATTTTGATAATTTTAGATATTCTTGGAATAGTGGATATTCTTGTATTTGTTTATTAATGTACATACTTATATAGATTTTATTTAATACATTTGTATTAATAATGAGGGTGTAAAAAGGTTTTTCAGAGACAGAGAATTTTTTAAATTAAAGATTAGTTAATAATTAATATCCATAGATAAAATTATTAACTTATAAGCGCTCTAAAGGTCGTGACGTGCTTCACTCAATTTGCATAATACTATATTCATCAAGCAGGAACTAAATATATTCATTTTATGTAGAATGCTGTCGAATCTGGAATCAATTTAAACCTATTCCGATACAAGTGTTTCACAAAAACAATAGCAAGGAAGTGTTTGTTTCCGTTTACACAATTCACCAATTCACCTTGAACTGAAGTGATAGAACATAATTATTGCATGTATAATTCTGTTTAGGTAATTACTATTGGTCTTCAATAAGGGAAATTAAAAGTTTCCAACATCATTACCAGCTGGAATATATCACAAATAATATTCTGTATATGCAAATTTGTGTGTGTGACGTAAAACTTTTGTCTACATGTTTACTGAAAACTAATATTCATACTCCAACTTATAAAAGTAAAATTCCAGGATAATTAAGTTTAACCCATTCAAAAGTAAACTTTTCAAAAAATTATCTTCTGATTAATTAATAATAATTAAAAATCATTCAATAAATTAATAACAAATTGGCCATCAGCGTAAGGATAATAACTTATTATTCTAATTAATAATAAATCATTAATAAAAAAAAATCATTTATTAAATTCAAATCAGTACTTTCTAATGAATTTATATTAAAAACGTAATAAGTAGTTGTAATGTTTCCTTGAAATTTAACATGACACCAACATAAAATCCATTATCTTCAGTTTGGTAGCCCGCTGATTTACTACGGGTTTTTTCGAAATACGTTTTATAGGCAATTTGATTTTTTAACAAGATTATAAAAATCTCCTTGACGTCAGAAGCAGTTAAATAAAACAGAAGGATTTTTGATATTCATTATAAGTTCATTGAAATATTCAAGTTTTGTTTTCGAAAATTTCAATGAATATTTCGTATTAATATTATTCATTATGGGTAATAGTTTTTCAAATAGAAATTTCTGGGATTCTGATATATTTAATCTTCAGGTGTTACTATCATCAGTATAGTGTACAGTTTTATGATGCCACGTCTGACTCCTCTTGATCAGTTCGAAATAATGAAAATATATTACCAAACTGGTACCTCAATTGTGAGTACTCAATGTTTATTTAGTCGAAAATTGAGTCGCCGTCGTCTGTCCTCTGCCCATGTTATGAGCCGCAAGTGAAAAAGTTTGAACGTTAGTTAACTCAACAAGAAAACAGGCCACCAAAATGACGAGGAAACGTGAGAAGTGAGGAAATTATTGCAGCTGAAGCGGCCAGTGTTGTTGATGAGCCGAATTTGTCGTTTTCACGACGATCGTAAAAACTGGAGCTTCCTCAGACGTCAATTTGAATTTGAGGTAACACCCTCATAAAGTTGTATTGACTCAAGAAACTGAGCCAAATGATCACATATTGCATCGAGGGTGTGCTGACTTAACCCTTGAGCACTTGAAACACGATCCTCATTTTGACAAAAAACATCTTTTCAGGAAGGTTAATATGAAACAGAAATAGTAGAAAATATCAACCCATTTAAACATCTGGAAAAGCAACATGAATTTAAAATATTTCACATGAACGTTCGAAGCATCAACAAAAACTTGATGTATTAGTAATATCGGATGTTTTTTTAGAGTGATAGACTTTAAATTGAAATGAAATACATTTAAATTAAGATTGAAGCCAATTTTTTTTTATTTGGAAGATAATTTTATGACATTCATGTTTTAAAAATAATTTCCGGCATATGTCCACCACGACAGATCTGAGGAACCGCATTCGACCAGACTAATTTTGGACCAATTTTTCGAGTAATTCAGGCCTTTCATCAATAACAATGTTGGCTTCCAAAGCGTCTATTGTTTCTGGTTTATCAGTATAAACTAATGACTTGACATAACCTCAAAGAAAATAATCCAGTGGACTTATGTCGCGTGATCTTCGAGGCCAATTGATTGGACCATTTCTCGAAATAATGTTATCGCCAAATATTTCTGTCGATAAATCAATTGTTACGGTAGCAGCATGAGGTAATGCACCATATTATTGGAAAGAAAATATTTCTGGGTCGATACCATTCAAATTTTGAAACAAATAATCATTGATCATCGATCTGTAACGAGCGCCATTTACTGCAACATTAGCTCCAGCCTTATTTTTAAAGAAATATGGACCGATGATGTCTCCAGCGTGTAAAGCGCACCATACAGTGCTTTTTCAGTATGCAATGGAACCTGCAGAACTTCTTGAGGATTGTTTTCACTCCATATAGGGCAATTTTGCTTGTTTACATAGCCGTTCAACCAGCTTAATCACTAAACACAATTTTACGATAAAAAAGTGGATCAACCTCAAGCTGTTCTAGGGCCCAATCAGCTTATTATGGTCAAGTGGCTGTAGTTTTTGAACCAGTTGGATCTTGTAGACCAAGATCTTTACGCAAAATTTTCCATGTAGTGGATGCGCAGAGTCCAACTTGTTGTGAACGTCGACAAATCTGGATCATCATTAACACTATGACTTACAGCAGCGATATTTTCTTCTGTACGTACAGTTCTTTGACTCATTGTTGTTGTTGCATCAAGTAGAGAAAATGTTGTCCGAAATCTATCGATAGTTCGACGAATAAGCTGCTCTGATGGACGATTATATGAACCATAAATTTCACGAAGTGCTCTATAAGTTTGGAGAAAAGAACACTGATTTTGAAAATAAATTTCAACAATTTGTAAACGTTGTTGCCGCGTGAGTTTTTCCATGATAATTTGTCATTGCTCACTGAATAGAAATATCAAAACAACATGGCTTCTACCTTCTGTCAAATCACAGATATCCCTATCAAAAGTTATATCACTCTAAAAAACACCCGATATAACAACCTTTTCTCTCCTTCTTGATTTATCTAGTAAGCGGATGTCATTTTGTTATGACAAATGACTAGTTTTGATTAATTTTGATTCAGTTACAATTATTGTCAGATTTTTGGATTTTAAGGACAAAATTAAAAACAGTTCTTCGAGCGCCATCTTTAGGAGGCTAAAACTGAGCAATGGGGGCTCAAACAATAAAGTTTATATGAAATAATAAGAAGAGGTTTTTAGGGTTTATATAGTTTATATGAAAGACCCACCCTATTTTGTGACAAGGAATCACCCCCTATATTTTTCCCAAATATTCATATACACATTAAAGACGTTATGTTTATTCAAGACGACATCGAATCGTTCCATGATATTTTGTCAATGCTTACTGAACAGAAATGTCAAAACAACATGGCTTCTTCCCTTTTTCAAATCAATCAAAAGTTCTATCGCTCTAAAAAAAAACACCCGATACTTCTAAACTGTCTATCATTCAAGTTCGACATTATAGTATTAACGGAAACCTTGCAAATAACTAACCTCGAAATTTTCAACGTTGATGTATATCAGACAATTTATAGTGAAGGTTCTATAAACGAAAATGATGGTGTCTTAGTTTACCTTAGAAGATATATTGAATTCACTCATAGAGTAATAACTGTGGGTGAGAGTTAACCACTGGAAATAAATGTTAGTGGCAAAAATGACCTAAACCTTGACGGCTGTAGATAGACCTCCCCAAACATGTGTGAACACCTTTAGTAAAAAAAAATAAATGGTGGTTTATGGTTGATAGAAGGTATATAAAATTATTTAAATATTTACAGATATATTCTGTTAGCCTTCTGCATATTTAATTTCGAAAAATTATATTTAATATCATACTAATACTATGAATGATAAATAAATTTTTTCCTTACATTGTGTTTGTTTTTTTTTATTTGTTTTTCATGGAGCATTTTTTCAGATTATTTAATTATGTTAATATATATATATATATATATATATTTGTGTGTGTGATAT
Organism: Megalocaria dilatata; assembly: GCA_034642435.1. Lineage (NCBI taxonomy): Eukaryota > Metazoa > Arthropoda > Insecta > Coleoptera > Coccinellidae > Megalocaria > Megalocaria dilatata. Next base: position 48,206,570 of record CM067856.1, read on the forward strand.
TAACATAATTAAATATTCTGAAAAAATGCTCCTTGAAAAACAATTAAAATAAAAACAAACACAATTTAAGGAAAAAATTAGTTTATCATTCATAGTATTAGTATAATATTAAATATAATTTTTCAAAATTAAATTATGTTAATATCACATACATATATATATATATATATATATATATATATATCAAAATATATATACTCAAAATATACTCAAAACGGGTGCCACGAAGGGGCAATTTTAGTTTTGGGAAGAGGAAAAAGTCGCAGGGAGCCAAATCCGGCGAATACGGTGGTTGCTGAAGCACGTTTGTTGAGTTTTTGGCGAGAAAGTCAGTCACAATCGTAGCTCGGTGAGAATGCGCGTTGTCGACATGCAAAATCCATGAGTTGTTCGCCCACAAATTTGGCCGCTTCTTACGGATACGCTCACGCAAACGTTTCATAACGCCTAGGTTATACTCCTTGTTTAACGTCTGACCCTCTGGAACGAATTCGTAATGCACCACGCCACGGATATCGAAGAAAACAATGAGCATCACCTTCATTTTCGAGCGGCTTTGGCGTGGTTTTTTCGGTTTCGGCTCATTTTTTACCACCCATTCCGATGATTGCTGGCTTGTTTGCATATCGTACTCGTATACCCAGGTCTCATCACCAGTTATAATGCGTTCCATGAATGTAGAATCGGAATTACAGCGATCCAGCATGTCTGAAGCAACCTGTTCGCGATGACGTTTTTGAAGAAATTTCAGGTCTTTCGGTACGAGTCGTGCGGCCACCTTTCTCATGCCCAAAATATCAATCAAAATCGTACGTGCGGACTCGTGGGATATCTTAAGATCATGTGCTATCTCTCTCAAGCTGGTACGACGGTTTTCCAGCACCCTTTCCTTAATTTTATCGACGTTATCTTCGATCGAAGCCGTCGATGGGCGACCACTTCACGACCGTCCTTGAAGGCTCTGCACCACTGATATGCACGAGTTTTCGATAGAGCATTATCACCAAAGGCCTCTTGCAACATTTTCAATGCAAATTCATTTGAAACACAAAACTTTAAACAAATTCTTTGCTCAACGTTATCACCCATAGTAAAAATCGGCACACACTCTGACATCGACTGACTTAATCAGCTGTTGCAAACACATTAGTTGACAGATCCCGCTCAAGCTTGGCATAGTAATTAAGGACAGTGGTACCAACCCAGGAAAAAAAAATTTTACCTGCCTCATTGCCCCGCCAGATTTAAATCGATAATTCCCGGTACTTTCTTGACAGAATGTATATATATATATATATATATATATATATATATATATATATATATATATATATAGATGATCACCTCCGTGATTTAAACTGTTTATTTATGAAATAAACTGCCGCCGATGTGACAAAACCAACCGGTTGGAATGATGGATTTCCGATTTATCTATAATAATGAATTTGACGAAGTGCTGCTGGATCTGAATCGTTAAAGTGAATCCATCGATTGGTATGTTGTCATTAGAAAAAAACTGAAAGCGGAAAATGCCATTTCTAATTATGAAGGTGTTTCGTGAATGCATGTTGTGATAATATTTTAAGTACTTTTCTTTCTTAAGGAAGTATTGGTGTGATGCGATTACGAACGACTCTTCTCCAAATTTCATTAGATTTTTACTTTTTGAGAAAGATTTACTTTAATCGCCTCGACTTTTAACTATACGTCTCTCTTAACTCCTTATTATGAAAAATGTGGAGAAAAAATAGTTTTTCCGAAACTTTTCTATCACTTATTTGCCTCTTCTAATTTTTCTACTAATCAGCAAATATGAAAAATAAATACAATAACAAATGATAATAACAGATACATTAGAAAACAAATACAATCAAATCAATAAAGGGACAAATAAACCGTTACACTTAAATTCAACAAAAATTTACAAGAATTAAATGAATTGAGTATGCGGTTGGATCTAGGTGAAACATTATAACAATTATTTAAAAAAATTTCTCACAGTTTTTATGTTTCACAGTTTATTCAGAATCCTAACACGTGTTTCGGTCTTTCGCCCATCAACAAACAATATCTAAAATAAATTTCGGAAATGTCCACCATGCGCACTTATGTAGGCTACATACAATTCATTAGATATTGTTCCGTCTCATTAGAGACGGCCCTGACGTTCGAAATTATTCTGTCATTCGATACGACTTTTACGTTGATATGCGATCTAGCAGTTTTGAGATTTGTTTGGAACTGTTTAGTTTTACTCGACACTTCACATTATTGGTTTTCTAATTATTATATATGCCTTAGAAAACATGGAAAGTCAATTAGAGATTTGGATATATTTATGCCCGTTAATTTCACATGACGCAGCAATCGGAATTACAAATTGACTCTATCCTTCTCTACTTGCATTTGTAGCGAACGACTTCTTCGCTCCCCGTCCAGAAACCTGCCTTGCTCTGTCGTAGTTTGACCAGCGTACCGATAGAGGACCCGACTAGTCAACAGGTTCGTGACTAACCGTCCCCGCCAGGTTCAAATAGAGTAAGGCACTGCGTTTGAAAATCAGCGTTCCAAGCGGATGCATGGTCACTTGCGTCACATGCAGAGCCTGCGCATCAAGCCTGTCTGATGAGTTTCAGATGCGCATGCTCGGAAACGAAACGCCGTCTCCCTAACTAAGAGGTGGAAGCTCCCTCGCAACATCCGTTATCATTTAAGAGCTTCACATTATTTTCATAATTTTTCTGTAACCAAAAAGAAGATTTGGTTTATTCATTCAGTCCACCTCCAAATGGACCTTCCAATCAATTACGTTAATTTCCCTTTTTTTGTTAGAAGGGGTGCATGGAGCACCTCTAACGTTCAGTCTTTCAAAAGACAGTAAAATCATTATTATTCGTAATAGTCAAAGTCGTCGTATGTAGCTTTTGCTATATCATGCATTATTATTCGTAATAGTCAAAGTGGTCGCATGTAGCCTTTGCTACATCATGCATTATTATTCGAGTAATAATCAAAGTTGTCGTATGTAGCCGTAGCTACATTATTCATTATTCTCGTAATAGTCAAGTTGTTCGTTGGTAATTGTACAAGCTTAACGCGATTGTTGTAAACGTAGCAATCCACCTTACATTTGTTGTAAGTGTCATACCTTTGACTTGGTTTATATACAGTGAACCAAGAATTATAGTTCGTTGTTATTATAATGTATTACGAGTGTTTTACTTTAATTCCTTAACATTTTCGTTAGTTTATCTTATTGGATAAACAAAGCTAATTGATCATCGAGATAACTACATAAGAGTGCACTTGAAGTAAAACTATTCGCTAACTACATCAAAAATACAGTCCACTAAACCTTTCGAAATTAATCATCGAGATTAATTAGTTTGCATTTGCCAGTTACTTCAAAGTACTGAATTAATAGGCAAAATACTGCGGTAAACTAACCGTGGTACGTTACAAATATTTAAGAATTCTTTCACATATTTTTTAATTTCAAAAGAAAAAAGACATCTTTTATCCTCAAGTTCATGCCGAATTTTGTCTGAAATTACGAATATATGTTGCATATATGAATAATGCAATCGTTGAAATGGGAATGATCCGAAAGGTAGGAAATGAAGTAATGCATGAACTGAAGCCAAGAGACGTCGAACGGCGTTTTTTCATGTGTGAACAATTGCTCCAACGACAAAAAGAGAGGGGTTTCTGCATCGAATTCTGACTGGCGATAAAAGTGGGTATATTACGATTATCCAAAACGTAGGGAAACATATCATCAACTGTCAAGCCGAAGATCATGTTGTATTGATGGGACCAGCTGGGTAAGGTATATTATAAGCTGCTAAAATCGAACAAAAGGGTCACAGAGAGCTCTACGAACGACAATTAATGCTTATGAGCCGAGCATTGCGAGAAAAACGGCTGCAATACGCCGACCCACAGCCCAGATAGGGCTTCTTCCGATTATCATCTCTTCCAATCGATGCCATATGGTCTGGCTGACTAGCACTTCTCTAATTACGATTAATTCAAAAAATTGATCTACGCATGGACAGCGACCAAAGAGGCGGCTTTTCTTCGCGTTGGAATCCGTCAATTACCAGAAAGATGAGAAAAAGTAGTGGCTAACCAAAGACAGTACTTTGAACTTTGAACGTATATTCAATTTTTCACAAAAAAGCTTCAATTATCGACAAAAAACTGCACGCACTTATTTAGAATCTTAATAAATAAATGGATACTCTGGTTTTCCCAATTTCACTTATGATATAATAGACAATCTACTGAAGAAACGGAAACAATTTCAAGGAACCATCAACCAAATATAGCCATAAAAAAATTAGAAAACCTGAAAATTTATTGCCTCTTTTCGATGAATGAGCAGTAAAGTAGCTGATAATTTCACAAAATAAGATCTTTTCGTCTACTTTGCAACATAATTTAATTCCCTATTTTTGATAAGTTCATTTTGCCTCTTCCATTTCAAGTTATTCACTAATCACTGAGAGAATCTGTTTTACTTAAAATATTGCCGATAAGATATATTATATTATATATCTACTAGGAACATTATTATATCAACACTTATTTCACAGAAGAACATCCATTGAAGAAAAAGAAAATAGTTCAAAAAAAAAGAGTATTTTGAGAATGCATATAACGTTCAATCGGAACTACTTCAATTATTCTATACATAAATTTCAGACTCCTCCCATTTTATTTTTAGATCTCTATGCTCACCTATTTTCATCGTCTGCTTGGAAAGCATGATTCCAGTTAGTCGTCTTCCAATTCCGAAAACAGCCATCTTATCTATTTCACACTACCGTTAAATCTCAGATGGAATACACGGATTACGCAAGGCACAAGTGACGACTGTTCAGTATTTTTGAATTGTAAGTCTTGAAAGTACCAGATAACGGTATAGATATTGAGAATACTCATTCGAAAACAGCCTCCGTTATCAGACATGAAGTAGACGTCCGGTTGATGTGCTGTATACAAATATCGGGGCTGATACCGGTTTAATTCTTCTTTCTTACATTGGAAATTATCTGGTTACAAAAAAATAAATAATCAGCTTGATTTGGCCGATGCTTGGTATAAATTTTTCATAATTGACATCGTAAAGGTTTTTTCTTCTATTTATACTATACTTCATTGGTAGTGGCGTACGTTTCATCTATAATAGCTAAAATTTAAAATAATGGATTAAAACAAATTGTAGAAATTACTATGTTTTACTACCAATAAAAATATATATTATGGTAATTTGGTACATGGTAATTTCTACAATTTGTTTTAATTATGATCAACTACCAAATAGTAACGGCTGAAACAATTCAGTATCTGAAATAATGGAGTTTGGATCGTACTTATTTTGATATTTTCTGTTGGTTGGAACAGCGTAGAGTTTACGAGTTATTGTTAGGTAACGTCTTACATTCATTCCATAGATTCTTTTCAAGTTTCATTTAATTGACTAAGGTGAAGAATATTTTTTCTTTGTAGTTTTGATTTTTCATTTTGTTCGAATTCTGCGAATATCGAACAAGGAATCTTGATTTTTACTAGGTAGGTACATAACAACTAGGTTCTCAGGGTCCAGCAATCTAAGCCTCTCAAAAATGTATCTTTTTTTTCCTAGAAATCTAAATTGGACGATAGAAACGAAAATAGCCAAATGTCATTTTGGGATTCTACCTGCTCACGCGAAGCATCGAGCTTTAGCACTAGTTGAGAACGCAACGCCAAGCATCTCGTGGGCAATCGGCGTAGAAACATAGTCCCTCACATGTTCTCTCTATCTCAACTCTCAAGTTCAAATCACAAATTCTCTCTCTCTGCTCTTGAATAAATTTATATGGGCATTCACTTCAACTTCCCAAGGAACACCCTCTCTTAATAACACGTAACACACTAAAAGGAAATGAATGTATTATCTACGTTATTTGTTTATAATTAGATAGTAATTATGAAAAGTGAATCGATAAGTGAATCCCAAAGTGAACCCAGTGAAAGTGAACAACAGTGAAAAAGCTCAAAGATCTACCCTGCGAACATGATATGGTTTCGCTGCAATTAGAATTGAATACTACATCGAAACAATTCTCTCAACTTTTGGGTAGAATAATAAAAAATTGTGCATTGTAACATATCTATTCAGGGTGCAAACAAACCAATTGAAGTCCAATATACATCTCTCTTACACCCCATTTGGAAGTAGGCTTTTCCTAGAATTTGTATACTAATTAATTGACGTCAATCAATTACTACGAAGTACTCAAAAAGGCATCTCTATATACCAAGCAATTCTTCCACATTCTAAAAGTCGACTGAAGATTTTGGGTGAGATCAAATGTTGTTGTAATGCTAAAGAATGTGACATATTATATAAGACATTTTTTGGTGCAAAATTTTTTAATCATAATATTAAAATGAAACAGTTTATTGTTTATAAATCAACAGTAGCATATGTACACATCGCCAAAAGTCTTGCCCCCTCTGTCATCTCTCAACTTGTTGAATGTAACATGACAATTTTTTGTATGTGGAATCTTTACTATCTAATCACTTAAATGAAAACAATAAACCAGCAAAAAATGTTTCTTATTCGGGAGAATACAGGTGTATTCGAATTCAATCAGTTTTCAGCGAATAACGAGAGTTGTAATATTGATAATATTCCGTGGAAAATGCCGGGACTTCCAATTTCTCAGTTTGACCGGGCAAGAATAGTAGCCCTACATCAAGAAGCTTTGTCGAACCACCAGATTGCGCAACGTTTGAATATTCCTCGGAGTTCAGTAAGGCGCATAGTGACCCTTTTCCTGAAAACCGGCAGTGTTGCCCGGAGACCGGTGCTGGGTCGACCCAGAATAAAATCTGCAAGGGAAGGCCATTATATCGCAAATTTTACTCGAAGGAATCGAACAGTATCTGTAACAGCCCTTCGAAGTCATTTTTGAGCACCTATAGAAACGTAGTCTCAACCAGTATCATAAGGAGACGGTTGCAGTCCTCAAATTTAAGAGCAAAAAGACCTCTAAGAGTACCTCGGCCGACTATCACCTGGACATAGAGCTACCCGTCGGCAATGGGCAGAACACCACCAACACTAGCTTTTACCACAATGGCGCAACGTAATTTCTTCGGACGAGTCACGATTCGGTTTACAAAGTGATAGTCGACGAGAAAGGGTTTGGAGAGGTCCAGGCAGACTCAAATTCGCCTGGGAAGTTGTGCTCCTTCAAGGCGGATCAATAATGAGCTGAGGGGTATAATACCCCTCTTATTATCGTTGAACGAACAAAGACTGGCGCTATTTACGTAGGAAACATCATTTAACCAATCATTGTTCCTCTGTGCAACGAATTTGGGGATAATTACATTTATCAGGATGATAACGCCCCACCATACCGCACATGAAGGGTTCAAAACATTCTTCAAGAGAACAATATCTAGAGAATGAACTGGCCAGCAAACTTACCAGATATGAATCCAATTGAGCACGAATGGGATTACTTAGGGAGAGCAATATCCAATCGCCAAAACCCACCTTCAACTTTTCAGGAATTGGGCTCAGCCCATCAGGAAGAATGGAACGATATGCCTGAAAATTTCATTAACGAATTGATTCGCTGGATGCCTAGGCCGCATTGGGCAGTTGATTGAAAGAAGAGGTGGTAATACGGACTATTGAATTTGGATTCAGTTGTGGAATGACTATAATTAATCAAAAATAAATAATCGATAAATTTAGATTTTTTCTCATTTTTCCTCTTTTGTTTCATCCTGCATAAAGCAGTAACAGTAAAGAGTAACAAACAAAGATTTTCTATCAAATATATTGCAGTTGAAATAGAGAAAAATATTCATCTCATTTCCAGAACATAGATTGTTTATTTCTTGAGAAACCTAGAGGGGCCAAGATTTTTGACGATGTGTGTTTAGGACAAACTAGGAGATCTTTCTAAAAAAGATTCAAAGAACATCAATCATCAGTTAGAAGCGGAAAGTTGAATCTAATTTTGCGAAACATTTTTTTGAAACCAATCATGAATCGAACAATCTTGAAATATTACTCCCGCAAGCGAAAGGCAAAAAACTAAACATTCTGGAATCTATAGGAATAGTTGAGCGCAAAAACGTTTTAGAGTTGAAACTATCGAATGAGAAGACCGACCTTTGGCACAACCTACTTCTCGAAGTGTTGCCCAAGCCGAAGACTTCAACGAATATATATAATTGTTGAATTACAATTTGTTTTATTCAATTTGAAAATGTAGTAAACACTACGAAACTGGAGTCACTACATATTCAGTAATAAAAAGTGATAGAAAACGAAGTGATTCCCCATTACATTCCATTCTAATACAAAAACCCATCCGGCCAATGTAACAGTTGATAGATTCGTCGGTTTCTTGCTACGCATATTTGAAGATTTCAAACGTCAGCTTTCCTAATTGTGAAAACTAATTACTCGCGATACTCAATTTTGCATTAGCATTCTTATCGTCTTTTCTAAAAGCTAAATTTAAACTTTGTTTTGAATCTACTCATCTTATGATACTTATGAAATTTGGCGCGAACATGTGCGTTATTGTTTTAATTCTATTTTCATATCGATCGGATGAATATTTTGGAAAATATTTTTTAAAAATTTGAATGTGAATAACTGCGAAACTATTGGACTGATTATGCTCACTAATTCAACCAAGATATTTAAGCCTAAAACTTACAATGAATGTTTCAAATCTCTATCTTTTCAAGTTCGAAAGTTACAGTGTTTAAGGTAGTGCTTCACGCTGCACAAAATATTTATATTTTTGAACTTCTAGTCGTACAATCCTCACTATAATGAGCGTTATCTTTCTTTTTCTAAGCACCAAATTTCGAACCGATCGAATATTAAGAAAACATTGGAATAAATAAAAGAATTTAGATGTGTATAACTGCTAAACCATTGAAATAATTTTGCCGATTAACAGGTGCTCAATTCAGATCTCAGTAGACCGTACCGCTCATAATTAACATATTCGGGCTCATTTGCATTTAGAATTGTTATACGAATGTATGTTACACTGTCTCGATTTGTAGAACTTTCTATTATCCTAGCTCACACTCCTTACTGATGATATGTGATCAGCCGAATTTATTATATCATTTGAATTTCAAAATAATATTGCAAAGTGATATAGGTCTGAAAAGGCCAGATTATTTCAGAAAATACATCGAAAGTCTCCGAACACTTAAATGATACGATCATTATCGTGACAGGAGCTCTTGAGTCACAGAAACAGTCACAGGTCTATTAGTTGTCTAGTTCTTTATTATTGATGACCCTACTCTAATGGGTTCACGCAATTGTTGATTCTACCTGTTTACAACTATAACTCGGTACACATTGCGTGGAATAATTATTCATTCAACGACTAATATGATTATTGTTTCAATTGTGAAGGCTATCTTTTTCTGAAACTATGTCTGAAGAAACATGGTGTATAAAGCATCATAATAAGTTGTGTTTTCCCCGTTTGATTTCCAAAAAATAGAATGACTGCAATATTGTTTTTAATTGAATGGATTTCATATCTTCTGAAAAAACTAATTATCATATTAATTCTATTTTTTATATGTTGACAATCATTGGAGTATTTTCGCGCGCTCGTTTTAAGAAAAAATGTCTTTAACGATTAAGTTTCATCTTTAACTGATGAAGAATCACAGATCAAAAATCATATGTGGGGCCGGTCCGTCTGGAAACACGTTAACTTTCGAATAGATGGAACTCTCAGGACAGCTTAACTTTTCTAACTATTGAACCAAACGTCAGATCGTCAGGAAATTTTTACAGTTTGAAGTTTAGTTCTTTATTGCAAAATGATTAATTTTGTATCTGTAGCGCCATCGGTGTTTCAGTTCGGGAACAGGTTGAATTGAAAGCTTCAGATTTCTGCTGTATTGAAATTATTTCTTTTTTTAGTGAATAACAAATTTAAAAATAAAGAAATTAAAAAATTATCGGAAAATAGAAGAAACCTAATTTTGTTCAGGAGTTATTAAAATCTTTGGTACATGGCCAGTTATTAAAATCTATGTTGGCCAAATTGGAAAATCATTTACAACAAGAACACGAAAATAATTATATTAGTACTGAAGCTCTTTAGGAATGAGGTGTTGTGAGGAAGATTCTAGCTTCTTATTTTCGGGAGGTGTTTCTTGCAGCATCTTAACTCATCAGATAGGCGTCTTTGAAGGAGCGGGGGCACGTCGCCAAACGCTCCCTTCTCAGTGAGCGTCGGTAGGGTCACAGTATAGGGCGTTAGGATTTTGACATGAAACAGTCCACCGCTGAGCTGGACGCGGTGCCACCTCAAACGAGGGATAATGTGGAACGAAAAGGATAGTTACCTCGAAAAAATTGCATGAGATAGTCGGGGTCATCAATGAATAGGATCGTCGGGTCTTCAAATCAAGTCGGGGTTACCAATGAATCTCTCTAGGAATGTGGTGTTGTGAGGGAGCTTCTAACCTCTTATTTTCGGGAGGTAAAGTGTTTCGTTCCAACTTACAGCCCTTTAATTCATCAGCTTAGCGGTGGGGGTGCAAGTATGCCAATGACGCCTGTGTTCTTTTTCCATGTCAGAACGTCGGTTGTACTCTGCTCTACATGAAGCTGGTGAAAACGATGAACTGAGTATTATCGGAAAGCGGTCGCGTCCTCTATGTGATACGCAGAGAAACTGCAGCACAGCAGATCGGAATTCTAGGGAAGGAGCGGGAGGACGTTGCCACAGTACCAAACGGTGTTAAAAATATAAAATTCATTTATTAGAAGCACGACACGATTTCAATAACAACTATACCATAAAATTTAACTTTTCGAAAAAAAAATAGAAGGCTCAATATATTAGAAAATTTATTAATCAACAGATATAAAAAAATTTTTCTCTGATTATCAAACAGCTTTGAACAGATCTTTTTAGGGATTACAGAAAATAATCAAAACAAATTACATCCCTCTATTTTAGTACACAGATTTATAAGTATTTGAGATCATCTTATTGCATTGTATAATTAGCAGAAATAAACTCACCTGATGAAGTCAAGGAAAGTTATAATAATTGTTAAATTGAGAAATACCGAAAACTAACAAATTTTTTTTCATTTTCAAATTGAATATGAATTTCTGTCAAATCAAACAAATATTTCATCTTCAATTATTTCAAATGAGAATCATAAACCTTTAGGGATTTTAAAATAATTATTTAGGTGTACCATTCCAATGGATAATTATTTGAAAATTAATGAACTTAAATTAAGATTATTCAGTTATGAAACAATTCTTCCTCCTCATAAGGATTGACAAACAAAAAAAAACGAATTCCTGAAAATTATCCATTGTGAACAATTCAAAATTTTTGCTGCCAAAAACAGAGGCTAAATACAATTGTTTGATTTTACGATCAAACCAAAAAAAACTCAATGTATCTATTGTCCTGTTTGATTGAACAATTATAGACAGTTCATTCTCTCAAACAAATTTCGAATTTAATAAGGAAAATTTTAGCAATAGATACTTACATATAGACTTCATGAGAACATTGACCGTTATTCATTGCTTTTTTTTGAAAATATTATCCACCATTGTACTTTTTGCTGCAGTCACCTGGAACCACTGAAGAATTTTTTTTAAACTTGAGGAGAAATCGATTTTCTTGACAGATATTTGCCATCTCATTACCAAGGTGATAGGAATAGTTGCGAAATATTTCATGCAAATGTAAAAAATGCATGTGAATTATTACCGCTTTTCACAATGTTGAAATTTCAGTATTTATTTTTTGTCCATGTTTTTCGGGAATGAAATTTCAATGGTATCTTGGATGAATTGAGGATATTACTTCATGAAAAAGCAAGTTTTTATAAGCTAAATTCAACAATGAATTTCTTCGCACTGAATTTCTGAATTATGTTTCAGCCAAACATTTCAATGTCTATATCAATTTATAAAAAGGTGAAAAGCACTGACGTGAACTTATGAGCATTTGAGCGCTAGTTTATATTACTCACGACCTATACGAAATGATTTTTTTAGTCTTCTAATCATAAGATCTACATCTTTATGACGAATTTCAGATGAATCGAATCTGCAATTTCGAAAATATTGGAAAAAATATGAAAAATTTTCTTGTGAATAACTGCGAAACTATTAAACCGATTTTATTTAATGAATTCATTTTGACCTCGAATTCTTCATCAGTACCTAGTCGTTTTACACCATTTTCGCCTCAGAATAAAAGAATTACAGATATTTGGGCGAAAAAACAGCACGTTCCCAGGAAACAGCTAGTTCCCAGGAACTAGCAAAAATATTAAGTGATGGAGCAGTGTTGTGCGCTTCTGGAATTTTAGCAAAAGTCTTGAGGTCGAAGTAAAATTTTCACATTTTCACATTTCACTTTTGAATGTGAAATGACAACACAAAGACTAAGGCAAAATTTCGTAAGAATGGTATAATTATAATTCAACTTCCAATGTTGTCGTTTTACGCAATCCTCAGGTGTTAAATTCCTTGCACTCATTGATTTTTAGACTGCCACTCTACTCTGGGTCTGCCTCTTTTTCGTCGACCCTGTGGTTGCCAATCAAGAACTTTTTCAGACAGGAGGTTCTCTGGCATTCGTTTTACATGGCCGAAACATCTGAGATCCTAAGTAGACGTAACCTCGATACCCAGATATGTGATGTCCGTTTTCGATGTCCAGATCACCGGGTGAACTACCTACCTTCAAGTTTTCGTATCATGTACTTCATATCCCCTTGGTCTCCAGCAAGAAGCGCCTGATCATCTGCGAATTGTAGCAACTATTGTTAAGGTCTACTCCCATTCCTCGTATCTTCCTCTTCCACATTTCCAGGTGAGCTGCCACATTAGTTTTGAAAAGAGTGGGCGAAACACAACATCCTGTCTTAATCCCTTGGTCACTGCAAATTCTTTCGTGATAAATTTTCCAACATTCACTCTTGATTTAGATTTTTCATATAATTTCTGCAGTGTTTCCTTGTAACTGTAGTTGATATTCCAATGTTTACATATTTCTAGCACTGCTTTTTTCAATAACTTGCTTGAGCCAAAATACATTGTCAGTGTACGATCGTCTTGCTCTGAAGCCATTCTGTTCTTTCCTTTAAATGTCTTTAAATTCTTCTTCAATAAGGTTTCTTAAAATTTTACCGTGAAATCTACTCATAACACTGGTCACGGATATTCCTGTACAGTTATTGAACAAACTCTCGCCTTTCTTGTGGACAGGGGTGATTTAAGTTTCTCTCCAAAGATCTGGCACAGGCGTCCATTTATACATTAGTCTATAATGTATATGTATATGTGTCCTATGAGCTTAACACTGCCAAGCTTCAGCAGTTATACATAAATTCTTTCCGGACCACTTGATTTTCTGTTCTTCAGGGACATGATAGCTTTCTTCGTTCTGTTTTCCTTTATTCTGACTTCCTCTGCCGCGACCTGTATTATTCTAGTCGGTGATTCAGCGATGAATTGGTGTATTTTTCACTCGGCAGCTCTTCATAGTAGTTCTTCCATTCCTCTTGTTTAATGACTTGGATTTGGGCTAGATCTTCTCCATTGTTCTTCAACTTTCTCATGAAACCCCAGATTTCTGAGCACTTTCGTCCACCTATATACATATTCCTCGTGGCATTTTTTGTCCCACATTCTGTTCTTCTCTGCTTTGATTATTTTACGTAGTTGTCTGTTAGCGTCTTTATATTCTCTATGATCACTTTCTTTTTTCGTGCTCAGCCAATTTGAGTATTTTCGTCTTTTCTCATCCACTAATGGTTAGATATCATTGTTTCACCAGAGATTTTTACTAGTTCTTCATGTCCTTGTCCTTATACCTGCTGCTTTTATGGTAACTTCTTTCAGACTCTTGATTATATTATTGTAGACATCTTCAAAACTTGCTTCTCCTATATTGAAGATTAATTTTTGTCCTAATCTGCTCTGATATAGAAAAACTTTCGTTTTCAAAGCTTTCAAAATTATTTTTGATGTTCTTTATTTCTTCAAAGTTTTCAGACTTTTTGATTTTAGATTTTCTCTTCTTAACGGAAATGCTACCTGGGCTCTAATCAAGTAATGGGCTGTTCTTCACGCAGCTGCTCGAAGAATATGCACATCCTTCCATTGAAATATTGATTGTCATGTTGTGGGGACATAGCCAATGATTGTTTGCAGATTTCAGCTATTTTGTATCCAAGTAAAGTGAAAAATATTTTTGTGCTAATATAATTCATTCCTTATAGCCGATTATGTGCTGAACACAGTTGTATCAGTTTTTGACCATTATCATCCACAGTTTATTCACTAAATTGTATCACTACCACGTCATCCAACTGTTTTTCCGTTCTTTCGCTGAAGTCACCAAGCAGAAAATTTTCTCTATGGCTACCGATATTTGCTAATATAATTTCAACTTTGTCAAAGAAAGTCTCTTTTACTGTATTTGGTTCATCTTTCGAGGGAGCATGTGCTGCTATAAGTGTGTTAGTTTACTTGTTTCTTAGGTTATATTTAACAAAACACTTTTTAAATGTACTCACAGGTTATATTCATATAGAGAACAAAACACTTTTTAAATGTACTCACAGGTTTTGATATCTCGTCTATCCGTTAACATACATTCTGTGTTCTGATCACAGAACTCTTATTCTTTATCATTTTTACATATATCAGACTTGCCAATATAAAATTATTTGGGAATTTATATTCATATAGTTTTAATGAAATTAATTAAAATTGTATTTGAATTTATGTTCAAATGATTTTAGTTGATATAATTAATATTATATTTGCCTCTACAAGTGTATCATCATGTCCTCGTAAGTTCATATTGATTGTCGGGATATTTTCATCCACTGCTTCTCAGCTCTTGTTATTAGTCTTCAGATTTTTTTTATGAGAAATGATACACCTCGGGCTGAGAACTTCAGAGTATATGTGAATATATTCTCCGACATAGTTTGTGCCTGTTCCCTTCTTCTTGGTCTCCGTCAGTGCGACGACATCTATATTCAGTTCCTTCATCTCAAGTCAACTAAAAAATCCAATACGTTGTACATTCAGTTGGAAACCGATAGATGGCAAACATTGAAACGCTCTCTGCAGTGACTAGATAGTCACTCCAATGTTGATCATTTCAAAGTTTCATCTGTAATACCAAAGGACTCTAGCGTACATCTTTTTAGAGAAAATTAAATGGAGAAATCTCTACTGGCTCCCGGAAATTCATGCTCACATCAGCAGATGGGGCATCTATAGCAAATTTGAATAATTTTCTTTCGGAAAAACTTTTTCATAACTTTGAAAACTAATTTCATAAGATGCTCAGTTTATGATAAACCTTCATAAGTAGATCTAGAACAACATCAGTACATGACTTAGCCCACATATAGCGTACGCCGTAGGAAATCTGTACAGTGACCTCTATAGGGATATAGTCAGTGTAGAAATCTATATGGTTTGAACCGATTTGTACCTTCCAGTAAATTAAAATTATAGTTGATAAATTTACCAATCTAGATCTGTGCATAGAATATAAGTATGTTCATATTTCTACCACCAGATGGCAAAAGTGGTATCAAATCTGAACAGTTAGCTGCGATATCACTTAATTCAACTATATACTTCGAAGCAAAATGAACTAATTTTATAAAAGTGGCTGTTTACGCACATTTCGAATATGTCAACATGAGTGGGACGAGGTAATTTTGCATAGATTTACCATTTCAACTAATATTCCTTTGGAAATTGTTCTAAATATAGGAGATCGAAGTGATCCAAAATATTTATACTATTCCAGTATTAAAAGGGTATTCTCCCACATAGAAGTATATGTAGTGCCAATTCTACTGTTGTAATGGTATAAAAAATTTCTATAAAACATTATCATCAGCATTTACAATGAAATCTTCATTATTTCTCAGTTCCATAATACCTTAATTCATATAAATAGGGTGAGAAAACTATGCTGATATTAGTAATTTTTATCGTCATCCGAAAGATGGCAGACGTAGTATCAAGTCACAAATTTTATTCTTGCAACAAATACATACTGCTTTGAAGAAAATAAAAATATTTCGATAGTTTTGGTGATAACTTTCACAATGTCAACATTATAATATTTCACCAGGAATAGAAAACGCTTTCAAAATAGTAATCGTAATTTTTTCGTTAAGGTTTTTTTCCTGTTGTTTCAGAGAGAGGTGAGAAAATTATTTTTAATTATAGAAATGAGAAAGTAGTAGAATAAATAAAATATCCATGTACTTCAAGGATAACAGATTTTTTAAAGATATATCGCAGTATATCGATCAAAAATTTCCCCTGAAAATTTCCAGAATTGCAATCTTGGTAAATTTATATTGGTTTGTTTTTCTCATTGTAATTTCAGTCACATCAGAAATAGGAGCATTCATTTTCTATTCATATTTTCTGGATATTTAATTTTCCTTCGATTTGCATTCTGGTATATTGGCAAGAAAGGGTAGAAAGAGAATAACTGTTTAAAACTATAATTTACATACTGTTGCCGAAAACAGATGAGAAAAATTCGAGAAACTCTTCGTGATTATTTTTTATGGAATTCTGTAGGATTCCATAAAAATGCAATCCTACAGAATATTTGAGAATATTTGAGCGAAAAAATAGATCGCTTTTTCCTAGACCAAGCTCGCAAAAAAGATGATATTGATACAAAAAATGAAGCTATTTGGACGTGGGTCACATAAAGAGTTTGCTGAATGGTCCCTAGAGACTTGTAAAGCAATCCTTATTTTCATGGAAAAATTGTCTTCTGAAATACAGCTGGTTTCATATTAAATAGCCTCCTAGGAAAATGAAATGTGCGTCCTCTATTAGTGTGAGTGAAACTCTCAACTGATTCTAGAGTTTCTTTTATATCCGGAAAAATTGTGGATTATTTCTTTTACAATAAGACAAAACGTTCCGTAACTGTGAATACCGGATATTCGAAATTTATTTATCTATAAACGGGATAAACCCAATTCTACAAAAATTTACAACATCAGAAGTATAAAAAAACAATTTTTATACAAATAAAAGCAAAATGAAAACCAAGAATTATAGTATATCATATTACAGTTGATATAACTTACAATAGCATAGTAACTGAAATTATAAAAATCTATACCGGTTCTACTAGCCATATTAACATTTGGAAATTTCTGGGAATAGGCGACGCCATTGGATAGTTTTATTTGTAATTCTTCATACTGAGCAAAACGGCATAGATACCTGGTTATCTTTTACGACGATAAAATGTGATTCAAAACTCATGGTGACCATATAGTTGGAGAGTTTGCAGATGCTGGGATTCATTTTGAGGCACTCATACAACTTTAAGAATGTCAATAGTCTAAGACATCTTTATGTCAGTTTGGTAAGACCTCAACTAGAATATGCGACCGACTTGAGCAAGTTCAAAACAGATTTTTCCTTTCAGTGTCATGCGAGTTGGGTATTCCACTTTTCTGCCACCGCTGTTAGATCTGTTCTACGTGTATCCATTTAACGTGCTTATAGAGTGAGAGCACGACTTGTTAAAGGAATCTTATCTTCCTCAGACTTTCGGTCTCTTTTCAGCTTTCATATTCACCTAGAAACACTAATCCTAGTGTTTCTAGGTGAATATGAAAGCTGAAAAGAGACCGAAAGTCTGAGGAAGATAAGATTCCTTTAACAAGTCGTGCTCTCACTCTATAAGCACGTTAAATGGATACACGTAGAACAGATCTAACAGCGGTGGCAGAAAAGTGGAATACCCAACTCGCATGACACTGAAAGGAAAAATCTGTTTTGAACTTGCTCAAGTCGGTCGCATATTCTAGTTGAGGTATTACCAAACTGACATAAAGATGTCTTAGACTATTGACATTCTTAAAGTTGTATGAGTGCCTCAAAATGAATCCCAGCATCTGCAAACTCTCCAACTATATGGTCAACATGAGTTTTGAATCACATTTTATCGTCGTAAAAGATAACCAGGTATCTAACAATGCTAATGGTTTTTAATGTCACGCCATTCACAGAATAGTGAGATATAATGTGAAGATCTGGCTCATAAATACTAATATGCTTGTATTTGTTGAGGCTGATAATGATTCTATTCATCTTGCATCAACCTATCCAGATCCTAATGAAAATAGACAAGCCATTGACCAAATGAAATATCCTCAAGTCATCAACAAAAAGAAGAAATTGTGCATATCTAAAGCAAGTGGTTATGCCATTGATGTAAATTAAAAATAACAGGAGACCAAAGTGAGTACCCTGGGGTACAACTGAATGAACTGAGAACATTGACCGAACGAGTGAAATATGAGAAAAACCAAAATGCAATCTGCCAGTGATGACAAACGTCGACAATTTTTCACCCAATATACAACCCTGTAGAATGCCTTCGAGAAATATGTGTCAATAACATCAATTGATTCTTTTTCTGAAAACTCAAGATATCAACGAAGACAATCAAGGGTGTGTAATGCGCCATATAGCATTACGATAGATCTATTTGCAAAAAAAATTCCTTATCGATGCAAAACCCAAAACTTGGCGAACTCGAAGTTTGCAATGGTAGAAACAGCAGAAATACTGTAGGGAATCTTCTTAAATAAGAGCAAACGCGGCCTACTTGGTTTAGTGCTCATTCAAACGTATTATTGATAAAAATCGTAAACGGCATAACATTTACCTGCTGATAAATAACGGATTTTCAAATAGGAATGACACAATTTAAAATGGTTATAATGGCAACACTGTATATTATTTTTGACATTTTCGATGTCATTTGTGTTCAGTAGGTTATGAAAATACACGCTTCAATAACGTTTAGAAAGTGTCAAATTATTTCATCAACATTAAAGCTCATTTGTGAGAAATTGAAGAGAAAATCAGGGACAAAATTATTCAGTTCATCAACTCACTTCGGATATTTCAGATATTGAACTGCTTCAGACGTTACTATTTGGTAGTTGATCATAATTGAAACAATATATATGAGGCAGTTATTTATTTTCATAAAAATATTTGTACTACTACAACAATTGTTTCACCACGATGTGGCTTCTTCAGGTATTACATTGTACTGTCTGATGGTATTCCGTGTAAACTTTGAATATCAAAACAGATATAATCTGTTAGTCTTCTACAATATTTCAAATAAATTAGTTTTGGAGAAGTTCTTAAAATTATGTTGTGTATTTTTGAAAAAGATTTAGTTTCAATAAATATAAGACCAGAAACTGAACAATCTTTGTCAAGGGCAAAACATACGTACCACGTGTCTTTTTGACGAGTTCAGGTGCGTATGTTTGAAACGAAACATTCGATATTACTTATTTTTAATTTTAATTAATAATTTATTTTTTGGGTTTTTTTATTCCATTTGATATTGTATAGTGAATTTCGATTTTTATACGTCTATTAAATATACGCAGTGCTTATTTAAGACAAAATTGTAGAAGACTAGCAGATTAAATCTGTTTTGATATTCAAAGTTTGTAATTATTCTTCCATCAAGTAAAAGAACCGCATCTTATTATTTTATTTTATATATAATATATAATTACATTAGGTTTTTGAATAATGAAATTTATTATACAGTTTACAGTGGTTTAATGAAGGCCATAAAATACCTTACAAACTTTGTGTGATTTCTGTGTTTAGCATAAAACATAGATTACCTTGGATATTAGATGTGCCTACCTAGTTTATTTGCGTTCACATATTTTGCAGAAATTGTTTGGTAAGATTACGAGTTTATTTATTTTCAATTGAATTTATATTATAAATATAAAGTTGAATTGACCTTATCTGAATTTTTAATTGTTTTTGAGGATGTGCTACATGATTTTGAGAGTTTTTGAAGTAACTTATTTAAATATTTAAACATATTAAATATTTCAAATGAATTAGTTTTGGAGAAGTTCTTAAAATTATGTTGTGTATTTTTGAAAAAGATTTATTTTTCATAAATATAAGACCAGAAACTGAACATGTTTTCAAATGTTTGTAAAGGCAAAACATACGTACCACGTGCCCTTCTGACGAGTTCAGGTGCGTATGTTTGGAACGAAACATTCGATATTACTTATTTTTAATTTTAATTAATAATTTATTTTTTGTATTTTTTTATTCCATTCGATATTGTATAGTCAATTTTGGTTTTTATACGTCTATTAAATAAAAGCAGTGCTTATTTAAGACATTAAATCTGTTTTGATATTCACAGTTTGTAATTATTCTTCTATCAAGTAAAAGAACCGCATCTTATTATTGTATTGTATGTAACCGAGTTTAAATACATTGTTTGGTAGGTAACCAAATAATGAAAGCACAAGTCATAAAACTCTAGGTGTTTATTGGAGTTTGCCGCTAAAAATTTATTAAGGAAAGAAATTCAATCAATCAAATATAATTAAAACAAATTTTTTATTACTATGTTTTACTACTAAAATTTTTCAGATGTTTTACAACATGTAAGGTTTACATTTTTGCAACTAGTTTCGAACTTTCTTTCATCTTCAGGCAACTGACCCCTAAGCACATGGTACAGGGTATTTTATGTAGTGCAGGTAAAACGTTTAACTCTCACTTTTTATCATCACTGCGTTGTACCTGAATCTACATAAAATACCTTGTACCATGTGCTTAGGGGTCATAATAAAAAATTTGTTTTAACTCACTATTTGTTAGTGTCGACAAATTTGAAAGTAAATTTTCTGATACAAGAGTACCAGTACGACAAAGAAATGCAAGCACACAAGGGAATATTGACTTGTTTGCAGCAAGTGTACGACAAAATCCAAATTTATCGGTTCCATGTCTTTCTTAAACAACTTGTGGAATTTTTAGAAAAGATACGACGAATCGTGAGTCGATTAACTGAATAATATCGAAATTTGAATATCAAAACAAATTGAAATATGTTTATCTTCTACAATTTTAATTTCCAAAAGAATTTTTTTATTCAAAAAACTTTTAGAATTAAATTAATGTCTAAAACAAGCACCGCTTACATTTAATAGACGTATATAATCAAAACTCAATATACAATGTCAAATGAAATAAATAACCCAACAGATATACGAAAGTAATTAAAATTAATAAATAAATATTCAAAGGAGACAAAATTTTGTTTCTGGTTTTATCTTAAGAAATACAACTTGCCTTATAAAAACATGAACACACTTGAAGGACTTCCCAAAGAATATAATTTATTTGAAATATTTAATACATTTAAATATTCGAACAAATTATTTCAAAAATCTCTAAAAAATGTGCACTATATCTTCAAAAAACAAATATAATTCTAGATAATCCCTTCATCAGCCCTTTTTCAATAATCCAAATATCAAAATCAAAAACATAACCTACATCACTCACGTGTTAAAAGACTTAAGCTTCGAACTACAGATCAACTATATATTCAAGATTGATCTATATTCTAACAAAATCAAAGAACAAAGTGAGTTATTTTAAGGTTTACTTAAATTCATTGACATTCTATAATGAGATTTATTGAAGCCAAAATATAATTATATATTATATATAAAATAAAATAGAAAGGCTTTTTACTTGATAGAAGAAATATAACAAAATTTGAATATCAAAACAAATTGGAATATGTTTATCTTCTACAATTTTAATTTCCAAAAGAATTTTTTTATTCAAAAAACTTTTAGAATTAAATTAATGTCTAAAACAAGCACCGCTTACATTTAATAGACGTATATAATCAAAACTCAATATACAATGTCAAATGAAATAAATAACCCAACAGATATACGAAAGTAATTAAAATTAATAAATAAATATTCAAAGGAGACAAAATTTTGTTTCTGGTTTTATCTTAAGAAATACTACTTGCCTTATAAAAACATGAACACACTTGAAGGACTTCCCAAAGAATATAATTTATTTGAAATATTTAATACATTTAAATATTCGAACAAATTATTTCAAAAATCTCTAAAAAATGTGCACTATATCTTCAAAAAACAAATATAATTCTAGATAATCCCTTCATCAGCCCTTTTTCAATAATCCAAATATCAAAATCAAAAACATAACCTACATCACTCACGTGTTAAAAGACTTAAGCTTCGAACTACAGATCAACTATATATTCAAGATTGATCTATGTTCTAACAAAATCAAAGAACAAAGTGAGTTATTTTAAGGTTTACTTAAATTCATTGACATTCTATAATGAGATTTATTGAAGCCAAAATATAATTATATATTATATATAAAATAAAATAGAAAGGCTTTTTACTTGATA
This sequence comes from Megalocaria dilatata, assembly GCA_034642435.1. Classification (NCBI taxonomy): domain Eukaryota; kingdom Metazoa; phylum Arthropoda; class Insecta; order Coleoptera; family Coccinellidae; genus Megalocaria; species Megalocaria dilatata. Next base: position 48,228,964 of record CM067856.1, read on the forward strand.
GAAGAAATATAACAAAATTTGAATATCAAAACAAATTGAAATATGTTTATCTTCTACAATTTTAATTTCCAAAAGAATTTTTTTATTCAAAAAACTTTTAGAATTAAATTAATTAATTAGTATTTCTTAAGATAAAACCAGAAACAAAATGTTGTCTCCTTTGAATATTTATTTATTAATTTTAATTACTTTCGTATATCTGTTGGGTTATTTATTTCATTTGACATTGTATATTGAGTTTTGATTATATACGTCTATTAAATGTAAGCGGTGCTTGTTTTAGACATTAATTTAATTCTAAAAGTTTTTTGAATAAAAAAATTCTTTTGGAAATTAAAATTGTAGAAGATAAACATATTTCAATTTGTTTTGATATTCAAATTTTGTTATATTTCTTCTATCAAGTAAAAAGCCTTTCTATTTTATTGAATAATATCGTCCATGAATTATTTTAAGATTTTCCAGTTTTCACACATGAGCACTCATTTTGACAGAATAATTCAATATCGCGTATATCTTTGCATGACTAAATGACATAACCTACTGAATGACATGGAAAATGTAAAAAATAATATAGTGTTGCCATAACAATCATTTCAAATTGTATCATTCCTATTGGAAAACCCGTGAAATATTTCTTATATTTTTGTTAAAATTTGCTGTATTCTATTTCAATTGAAAATTCAGTGACTCCTGCTCGGAAACCTGATATTTCCCTGTCCTGGACGTATATCTACTTCGTGATTAAACATACTTTAAACGAAGACTTCATGGTAATATTTCGGGCCACCAGCATATAACCACAACGAAAATTATTACTTGCGGACGAAATTCCATGGTTTCACTTTCCTAAAAATCATATAATAAATTTCCAGTTAAGGATAAGTAATTATTCTCGGAATGTCCCTGAACCGTAATTATATAGACGTTAAATACGTTAGACGCCGTCGCCATCTATGATTATCTCCATTCTTGCGAAGGCAATCGTGTTTGCCGCGAGATCGGAGATGGCAATGATAAGACGGAGGAGCCCGTTTTGACTGGTGATAAAATGAGTGGTTCACATGTCTAGCCTGAAGGTGAATTTATAAATTAGCTTTTGCGGCCGGTTTGGCGCTCAGATTGGCAACCGCGACCGCACGCACGCGGCATTGAAGGAGCTCGGAACAGTGGCAGAACAGAACCAGAGACGAAAGAGGTTTTTCAACCAGCCATAGCAATTTTGTATTGAAATAAAACACTCAACTCAAAAAATGAAATGGATAATTTGTGTATAGATAATGATATATGGAGGAAATAAAAGAGCGATTTTGTATATGTACGGATGTATTGAGCTAGGAGTCCACATACTGTTAACCTGCTTGAAATGGCAACAATAAACAAGACTGCTTTAGAACCAGAACATAGTAGAGAAATAAACATAATGAAGATTCTGACCTCGTGGAGTCTGCAGGCTTATAAAAAAGTTCCTTCTGTTAGAATCATCTTGAAATCACGGTTTAACACTGAGTGGGACCTTCTCAAGCCCTTCGTAGTGCTCTTAATCTATTCAGTATTGTGTCAATAAGGTTATCCATGGAAGCTCAAGGAATGTTTTGCCAAATGTCCGTCAAAGCATTGGCTGTTGTAATGTTTGCGGTGGGTCAGGAAAGCGATGCAATTGCTGTGACATTGCAGACCAGACATGTTCAATACAATTATGGTGTAGAGAGACAGCCGCCTCTCATACCATTGTAGCTTGACACGCTGGGGGCGCTTGTCTTGACCAGGATCCTAGTTTTGTCTCGGTGAAATGGAGGGTTACGTCTTGATGCCTAAAGCAATGTCACTCGTGCCAGTCACTGGACCCGTGTAGTGGAAGTTCGGCCGAATGGGGCCCTAGTTTCCACGTGAAGGTGAAATGGAGGGCTGAGCCGCGTTGTTCAACTTAAGTGTGTCTGTTGCAGCACAGGGCTTCACCCTTAAAACTAACGTACTCTACCCTATTGCAGTAAATCTGTCCAATGGTCAAGGGCGAGCATACTGCGTTACCTCGGGAGGGTGAAGGCCCATGCTCAATTGGTGTTGGACTCGAGGGGGCAGTGGTTGAAAGTAGCTGGGCTAGAAGGGTATTCTATCTATCTGTTCGCAGAAGCTCATGTTCAGGACATCTCGATGAATGCTTCAAGGTTTAGCGTGATTTGACGGTTCGACCGGACTCGTCTTGAACCAGGATCGATTGCGAGACGTTTCTGGGCTTTGTGGATCTTGACGATACGACTAGACCGTTATGCTTGAAGCCAGGATCAATTGAAAGACTTCACAAAGGTTCGTGGGTCTTGACGTACAGGTCGGAATGACAGTGTCATACCAGACTCAATTGAGGCATTAAATCTTGAGATTATATTGGTTTATGGGACTGCGTTTGGTTGGGTGGATAAGAAGCCCCCCGGCGAGTGAGTTGCGTCACAAAACAACTCGGGTACTGACACTGCAGAGCCAGTAGAGGTTAGATAGTGCTTCGCTGCTACCAGTCACGGTGTAGGTTCTCGGACTGGAGCTGAAACTGTAGGCTTGGTGGGTTCCACTCTTCGGAGTGGTTCTCGCTAATGCGCGATGATAAGACGTAACCCTTATCACACATTCTGCTTCCTTTCACTTCAAATTGTTTGAATTGATTCAATAATATTTGGCTCGTCATCTATCTTTCATTAGAAAATCAACTATATATGCGCAAAATGTAGACATATGGACTAAAAAACTGGATAAGAGAAAGCACCTTCGAATAATTCTTCACGATAAATTCATCGTTCATCAGTTGCGTTCAATACTGGTTAGTGTAAAGATAGTTTTCCACTCTCTGAAAGAAATAATTTCATGAAATGAGCTTACCAATTGAAGATTGTTCGAGAAAACTGGCACTTAGGGTTGAGCCAGAGATCTGCTGCTGGAAGAATGAATATTACCCTATATACAGTCCAAAGAATTTCGATAAGGCATCAGGAGACAGGCAGGCTAACGAGAAGACCTGGATCTGGAAGAAGATGGTGCACATCGTTGAGGGATGACAGATTCGTGGTTCCCACAAATTTTCGAAATCGCCATCTTACTGCTGTTGAAGTGAATGGACCGCGAGACGACGTCTCTCAGAATCGAATTTACAACCATACAGACCTGTGACAGGTCCAGAACTTCTCAGCAGGCATCGAATTGCGCGTCTTCAATTTTCACGAGATGACATAAACTGGTTAGAAGCTCAGTGGGCCCAGAAACTTTTCTCTGATGAATCCAGATTCATGCAGGTACATAATAATTATGATCCCTAGACTTCAACAATTTGGGCCTTTCAAATATGTCTCATTTAATTCCTAGAAACCTAAATGGGCCTAAACACCAGTTAGGAAATGAAAATATTCGTCCCTTAGATTTTTCCTAGAAACCCGTTAAAACCGTTTCAGCCGTTTTAAGACGACAACAGTCGAATGTCGTATCGGAAGCTACCTGGATTACCTTTTCGAGCCGAAATCCACTCTCTGATTCGGGCAGTTAATCAGAAAGGTACAGTTGAATCTATTCCCTCGACCAGACGGTCACGTGGTACTCCCTCTGTATAAACGAGTTAGCCGAAAGGTATAGTTGCAAACCTTCTCTCGACCAGACGGTCAGGCATTACTCACTCTTATCAGTTAAGTTCTGATTCTCTAGAAGTAAGTTCTCTCAACTTATTAGTACATTGATCTCTACTCTTGAATTATTTTATATTCGCATTTCACTTTAACCTTCCAAGGAACTATCTCTCTAGTTACCCATAACGCACTAAAGGCCTGGAAGTGAATGTATTATCTACATTATTTATTTGTGATTAGATATTAGTTTGTGAAAAGTGAACCCAAAAAGTGAAACCTATTAAATTGAAGTCTGTGACGTGAAAAACAATCGAAAAAGCTCAAAGAAGAACTATTCCACGATCAAGATAGTGTTTTCACCGCATTTAGTGTTAAAACCACACCGCAACAACTCCCTCAATTTGGGTAAATAATTCAAATATTCAAACCTGTAAATTTGTTCTATATGTACTTCTGCTGACAATTCTTTACATTCAAATATGTAAACTTGAATTATATGTATTTGTGCTGTAAATAAAGGATTAAAGTCTAATATATTCCTTCTTTAACCCCCATTTGAAGTATGCTTAACCAAGAATTTGCATACTAATTCATTAACGTTCAAACAATTACTTCCGAAGAATTCAAAAACGTATCTCTACATACCAAGCAATTCTTTACAAGACGTTCAGGAGAAAGATACGCTGATGCCTGTATAGAGGAGTTCCATTCGGTGGAGTAACTGTTATGATCTGGAGAGGTGTGTCTTTAGAGAGCCGCACAGAGTTGGTTTTTATAAATGGATCTGTAGTAGCAGTAAGGTACAAAGGAAAAATTCTAATGGACCATGTTTTACCTTATATACCATAGATGCACGCCCACATACTGCTCGAATAGCGACAGCATACATGAATGAGGTTGAAATTTCAAGGTTCAACTGGTCAGGACGAAGTCCTGACTTAAAACCTATTGAACATCTATGGGACCAACTGGGAAGGCGAGTCAGAACTATGGTTCCATCGCCCAATAATTTACAAGAGCTCTGTGAAGCCCTTCGTCATGAATGGGAGAATATTCCACAACCGAATATTCGAGAATCATCATGAGCATGCGAAGACGTTTAGAAGCTGTTATCAGAGCTAGGAGAGGTCAGACGTCATACTGATACTGAAATTTTCACAGTTATGAAACTATTTTCAATTTGGAAGTTTTTGATTTCTTCAAAAGAAAGCTTATTATTTTTATACAAATCGAATGAAAATTTTAATTCTTCTTTGGGTAATTCTCTTTGCTCTACCATTTCAGAAATTGCATGATTCTCGTAAAAATTTTAAATAAGAAAGGTATTTGAACAGTAATGATGAAGTGACCCGTTTTTTCTGCTCGCCAGTGTATTTTCCAATTTTGTTCAGGCCTTCATCTACCCATTTCGATAATGTCAAATAATGGACTAACTTTCTGTCAAAACACAATGGAATAAGTGTTGCTAGACTCGAAATAACTCTAGATGGTGCACCCTTCATGAATTAATTCTCTTGAGTTCTTAAAACACAAATGGGAAAAAATAAATGGGCATTGTTTAACATGGCATCAAAGACTTCAACATGCTAGTTAGTACTTTAATAGTTGAATGAATTTGATCGATCTGTAACATATGAAACAAATTGATATAGAAAAAGTTGAGAATTCAAGCATAAATTTAACAAGTGGAGAGCTAACTTTACTGCTAACTGAATTATGCAGAGGAAACTAGGGCAATTGATGGTACGAAACATTATTAATAAATTAATAGTTAGAATCACTAACTATCATACATTCAACATAATTAATTTCTCTTTATATACTGAGGGAAACATTCCTAATACATTTATGCCTGCCTCTAATGGGATTATCTGTTTACTCACGAATTTTCCAATTTAAAAGTCAATTCAATTAATAAGGAAATCATTCTATTTTAGATGAAATGACGTGTCCCTTTATCAATGCGTAAAACAGCTCCTTTTTCTGGTCTTGTTTTTGCGCTCTCGTTTCCGATTTTCTCCTGTTCGGTTTCATCTTTTGGAAATATTGAATCCGTCCATATTCTCGATGTTAGATAATAGAAAAGCGTCAGTCAAATATCTTATATAAGGGATCGAAATGTTTTGAGAGAGAGTTGGAGAAGCTTATTGCACTGCAAGAATTTCGCGCTTAATATGAGTCTTACACAAGTTTACGAAGAAGTAAATTTTGCAATACGTTGGAATAATAGATATTAAGAGATATGAATTATTATTATTCGAAATTGTAAAAGCAATCTATAGGTGTGTGATCTTAATAATCCATTCGCGATTAATTTAGTACAAAATGATATAATAATAAAGTGTTTTCTAATAGGAATGATACAATTTAAAATGATGGCGAAACTGTAAAACCTTTTTGACATCTTACATGTCATTTGTATTAATTGGGTCATGTAATTTAATGATGGAAAGATACACGCTTCAACAACTTTGAGAAATTGTTAAATTATTTCATCAAAATCGGTGCTCATTTGTGAAAACTATGAGAAATTAAAAAAGGATTCATGGATGACATTATTCAGTTAATCGCCTCACTATTCGTCATATTACAGTCAAATTTGAAAGTAAATTTTCCTCACACGATACAAGAGTACCAATACGACAAAGAAATGCACGCACATAAGTGAATATTGACTTGGTTGAAGCAAGTGTAGAAGAAAACCCAAACTTATCGGTTCCACGTCGTTCTCAACAATCAAATATTTCTTAAACAACAACTTCGAGAATTTTAAGAGAAGATTTTGGTTTACATCCTCAAAAATTCAACTAGTTCAAGAACTGAAGTCATTTGACCACCATAAACTCTTAACTTTAAACGCTTATTCTCTGATTTTGCTGAACAATTTTATCGACAAATTTTATTCAGTGGTGGAGCTCATTTTTGGTTGAATGGTTGTGTAAGCAAACAGAATTGCAGAATTTGGATTGATGAAAATCCACACGACACCATTACACACAGATAAAGTCACTGTGTTGTGTGCAATTCATGCTTAATATTTCATTGAAGAAAATAGTCAAAGAGTAGCCGTTAATGGAGAACGATATAAAACAATATTAACTGAATTTTTTTTCTGTTGTCGTTGATGATATGTGCTTTCAACAAGATTGTGCTACTTGCCATACAGCCATCTCAACAATCTATCTGTTGGAAACAAAATTTGGTGAAAAATTATCTCAAGAAATGGTCCAGTTAATTATCCTTTCAGGTCGTGTGATTTAACACCCTCTGATTTCTTTCTTCAGGGATATGTTGAGTCACATGTTTATGCTGATAATCCAACAACTGAGCAATTAAAAATAAACATTGAATGTAGCATTAATGAAATGCAGTCTAAGTTATGTGAGAGAGTGTAGAAAAATTGAGTTGACAAAATTTAAGGCGTACGGAGAAGTTCTGGTGGTCATTTGAATGATATAATGTAACCTTGCAAATGAAAAAAATGAGTCTCACTGAATAATTCATGTGTTTTTTTTAATTTTCAACCTATATCATCGCTATTGGGACAGCCTCTAGATCATTAAAGAAGTACAAGTTGAAGTAGCCTCTGGTATCAGACGATTATTTTTGTTTTTGACTGGTGAAAATTCACATTGAACATGAAAGTAAAATGATAAAGAAATATAAAATAAAGTAGATTTAAATAGTACCAGATTAATATCAAAGATAACGTGGTCATCACAAGATATTAAAGAAACAGGTCAATTTCTGTTTTGAGGGGGACGAATTTCCATCATAAAAGTGCCATCAATCCTCCACATGTTTTGAATAGGAAAGAAATGTCTAGTGTTGATAAGTTTGAAAGTAATTTATGTTTTGTATACAACTCAGTTAAAATTATTAAAATCGGTTCATCATTCACGAAATAATGTAATATTGAACTTACCGTCAAAGGTTGTTGTTGAACAGACAGTTGAACCGTCCAAACTCAAGAACCTAAGAGTTTTGAAGAATCCAAAAATAATTTTCAAGTTCTGTTTTAGGGAGAAAGAATTCCTATGACGACATTGTTCCGAAAAAAGCACCTGAAGATGGCAGCAACCCACATTTTTTGAATAGGGAGGAGATGTTGGATGTGGTTTAGTTTTCTCTGTTTTCTAAACATCGCAGTTGAAATTTTCAAATTTCGACGATTGATGCCTGGAAACACGAAATCGAAGGTTTCAGTCATGAGATTGAGCCCCAAACAATAGTTTATGTACGGAAAAATTGGTTTGATCGAATGGGGTACTATAGTCAATAGTGGCGGTTACTCGAATGATATTGTTTTTATTCGAGAATCAACCTTTCTACTAAACTTGCAACTTCGAAAGAATATTCATTAGCTTTATAAAATGCAAATTTTAAATGGCCCACCCCTTATAACCTTTAAATAACATCTAAATCAGTAATGGTTTCTCAATTAGTACACATGTGCACCTGTAAAAAAATTATACTTAAATTTTATGGATTTTGATGATTTCTGTGTAACTTGATTTGGAAATAGGTGATCTGTATGTACAGAATGTTCTTCCATTTACTTTACGTGAATTGTTTCACAATTTTCACCCGCAGAGGAAAAATAGTAAAAAGCACTAGCAAGAAGTAGGAAGGAAGCTTTTGGGTGCTTGTAATCAATCCATTTTCCTCGAAAATTATAAATATTTGATCTTATTTTTGAACAAGCTGCATATGAAGATTAAAACCACGGAAATCGTTGTTCTGTCATACGAAAATCAAATAACCGTTATTTTTACAATTTAAGAATTGTTTTCCTGAAGAAGCGAAGAATCTCATGAAAATTAAAAATAGGTGGTTAAAAAGTTCTATCTTTCTCCCTTCAATCTGAATCATTATTGGCAAGAAAGAGAGGAAAAATAGTTAAAAAATTGTGAAAAGCACTGACGTGAAAAAGAAAGGAAGCTTTTGGATGCTTGTCATCAATCTATTACCCTCGAAAATAACAAATATTTGAACTAATTTTTGAAGAAGTTACTTATGAAGATTAAAACAACGACATTCTTCGTTCTGTCATCCGAAAATTGAATAAACTTTCTTTTTGCAATTTTAGAATTGTTTTCCTCAAGAAACGGAGAATCTCAGGAACATTTAAAATAGGTAGTTAAAAGGCACATCTTTCTCCTTTCAATCTGAATCAGTATTGGCAAGAAAGAGAGGAGATATAGTTAAAAAATTGTGAAAAGCAGTGACGTGAAGTAGGAATGCAGCGTTTGGCTGCTTGTCATCAATCCTTCGAAAATTTACGAATATTTGAACTAATTTTTGAAGATACTACATATAAAGATTAAAACCACGGAATTTTCTGTTTTGTCATCCGAAAATGAAATAAACGTTTTTGAAATTTCAGAATTGTTTTCCTGAATGAAGGAAGAATCCCAGGAAAACAGAAAATAGGTGGTTTAAAGGCTCTATCGTTCTCCATTCAATCTGAATAAATTTTTGCAAGAAAGAGTAGAAAAAGAATATATTGAACAAAAATTACTTCTTGTAATTTTTCCAAAACCAGACAAGAATAGAAATTAGAAAATTCTTGTCATTTATCTCCACAAAATTATTAAGGAGTTCGCCTTGTTATTTAACATCCGAATATTAATTCGTGTCGTTATTTCACATCAAAATACTAAATTTGAACTCAACTGGATATGTACTTTAGAAAATATTTCAAAAGTTAAATTTCAATTGACAATAACTCAGGAACCATTGATTTCATTAATTTTTCAACATAATTGATACACTCAGAATACAAACTTACCTCTGAAAAGTCTCTAAGATTTTTTGATCGAAATTTATTATTTTCGCCATCAGTTGATCCTCACATAATGTTCGTGTCATTAATATTCACCTTAGTATAAAATTCCATATTAATCAGATCAATGGTTTCTGAACAATTGGATAATAAGTAAATATTAGCGGAAATAGAGTGTTTCACTTTAAATCATATACGGTGAATTTCCGAAAAGACCGAAATAATCAAGTCAATATATTTCAAATGTGAATAGCTGTAGAACAATCGCACAGACTTTGCTCATTAACAAGATTAAGCCAGATATTTAGACCTCAAAACTACTCTGAAAGTTTTAAATCCAGTTCTTTCCGTTCTAAAGTATGTCTGCTTATGACCGGACTTTTAATTCTTCATCATCCAATCTAATCCTTTGAGAGTATTTTCACCTGAACATTCTATAAATTACAGATAAAAGGTGGGCCTTATAGAGTTTGAAGTAGTGATTATTTCGAGTTTGGCAAAACTTCTGTCATTCGTGTTGACAGAAGGTCAGTTTAATATTTGACATTAACAAAGTGGGTCGATTCAGGTTTGAACAAAACTAGGAAATATCGAAAACTTATTTCCAAATTCGTGAATCTTCTATCCAAACTGTAAAAAATTTACGTGGAATTTCTTAATGTCCGAATAATTTTAATCAAGAATTGAATTCACTCAAGTAAATATCAACTAATAACGGTTATTCGTCATCAATAAAATATAGTAGGGTATCCAGAAAACAATATAAAAATGGTATTTACGAAATATACTTATGCTAAAAAGTGAAGAAAAATATACCATTGGCTCAATTACTATGGTAAAATTCATATAATTTTTTTTTTAATAACATGGATATAAACATATGTTGCAGAACAAACAATTTATTAGGAATTATTTTGAAAAACGAAAAATCTGAAATGAACAAATCACATTTGTCAGGTTTTTATCATGCTTTATCATGCTTAACCTGCTCGAAAACTTCTATTGGAGAAATTGACACTAGAATAAAGGAACACTGAAGCACTCTTCTCAATAACAACCCGAATTTTACATATGCAGAGCATCTATTAAAGGAGACACATAATTTTTCATTTTTCATAAAGAAAATAAGGGTCTGAAACTGAACCTGTTAGAAAGTTCAGAAATTAATTGATTGAGAAATTCCTTAAATATATTGAATGAACAAACTAAGTTATGTGATTAATCGCTATTGGATCTATTCATCTAATTTCCTTTGGGTTTTACCAAAAGTAATAAAAAAATTTTATTGTACCGTTATCTCAAAATAGAAACCATTTAAATAAAGTATGTTACCAAATTTCAGACTAGTTGTTTGTAAGCTTTCGAAGAAGTTACTATGTAAACGAAACGTGTCATGTAAGCAACCCACAGTAATAAATAGAAAGCAATTTATTAAGTATTATTTAATTATAGTGTGAAATAGATTGAATACTTCCATGGTATTTAATCGGTTTTTATTTGATGGAAACTAATAATGATTTTTCTGAGTCTAACATTCCACCAAAATGACAAATATAGTACGTCTAGAACGTATCCGGAATTTATTATTTTTCATAATTTTAATATACTTGTTTTTTGTAGCATTCTGAGACAAAAGTAATATATAATATAGGTTGTGCAGATAGTCGGCTATGGCCAAAGTTGCATGGCAACATTATTTGTCAAATATTGTTGATTGTCAACAGGTATACAATTTATGAAATGATGTCGCAACTAGAGAAAGAAAACAGATAGAATATTTGTATAGGAAAAGTTTTCGAAACGTTAAAAATTTGTGCAACTGACTGAACTTGGAAAAAGTGTATATGAGACAATAAAGAGGATAAAAAATGGCATGGATATGAGGCATAGACCAGTTTCAGGAACACCGCGTAAAATTAAAGGAAACAATTTAAACGCTTTATTGGCCTTAGGACGACACAATCCGCTTCTGAGGTTTTGAAAATTGGCTAACAGATTTGGAAATCAACGAAATATAAAAGTATATCTAGAAACCGTCCGTATGTCACTGAAAAGACAAGGAAATCAGAAAAAAATCCCCAAAATGACACCTTTACAAAAGGAACAAAGGATAGAATTTTGTCAACGTTTTCAAGAAGATAATTTCAATGACGTCTTTATATCTGATGAAAGGTGTTTCCAACTTGGTGGAAATCACTTAAAAATCATACTGAAACAACCTGTTACTGTTCAAATTTCCCAACAAAATGGTGGCGTGATCTCAGTGTGGTGCTACGCCTCTCTGTATAGTTAATGGTATCATTAATAGTGAAAAGTATTGTGGCATTCTAAACAATTTTCTCCCTGAATCGGCATCTGCTTCAATCTAAATGGGTGACGATTTCAGCAGGATGTTAGATGCCATACTTTGGCCTATACTCAACCTTGAAGGCAAGAACACCAAGTGACGACCATTTCATGGCCAGCAACTTCAGCAGATCTTAGTCTCGTTGAAAATATATAGGGACTAATGAAGATTGAACTTGAACGAGCAGCGGCACGAAATAAAGATGATTTGATTCAGTCAGTTTTAGAGTCCTGGACTACTATCCCCGAAAATTATAGAGGTGATCTAGTTTCGGGTGTACTTCGAAGATTAGTCAAGTGTTTACAGTAAAATAATAATAATAAAAATAAAATAATAATAATAAAAATGGAGGTTGTATAAGTAAATAAGATGAATATTTTGTTATAATTTTCCAATTCAAGACTTAAATAATTACAATTGAGCTTTGTTTTTCCCGGATACTTTCCAGACGGACTATACATAGATTGAACATTTATTTTCCAATTCTCTTATAAAGGACCAAGATCAGATATTTTGCTTTTGTCAAATTTTTATTGTGGGAAAGTCAAATTTGACATTTCAACGAATTCATTAAATTTCTTAATTTCGTGTATAAAATTAAGAAATATTTTCAAATTTTCTAAGGTGATGCTTCGGAAATAATATAACATTCTTATTCATTCATGAAAATAGATTCTGCCTCTATTTTCCGAATTAACTTTAAATATGTGCATATTTAATTTTAGGAATATAACTTACAGATATCATACATGCTGTAAAAGCTGGTACGGGTACCCTTAAAAAAATCCTCAAGTAGATTTAAACACTCTTTCTTTTGGTATATTTGAAATATTCTACAATAAATTAAGTGTTATTTTATACTCAATGTGACGTATATATTTCAAGTACTTGTCTGATAATCATCTGGCTCCACAGAATTATTTATTTTCTTTCTATTTTTTATTTTCCGCCGCCACTGCCAGGTAGATCCACGGACAAAGCACCTGTCGCCCGCTGATGCAGCAGAGAGTACCCTGAGGGTCTCTGGTAATGACTTCATCAACAACCGTCGGATTTTGAGGCATCGGTTGTGAAAGACGGACACAGCGGTGGCCGGAGGATCTATGGTTTGACTAACATTGTTGTCTGTTCATTTTTTCTTTCATTTCGAGTTAAATTACCTCGTCATTATTTGATATCCCTCATTTGAGAACATGGACTTTGTTGTCTGAAATTAGAATAGAAATCAACATTCTGGTGAAGTTTACACTCTTGTCGATTTCAATCATTGTTAATCTTATTCTATTTGCGGCGTTATATGCAATTTTTAAGCAGAGAAATTAATTGATTATAGTGGACAAACCAATAAAAAATATTTGATCAAGTTTAATTATGTGCATCTTTTTAAAATTGTTGAAAAAAATAATGTACATACTAAATTAAATATCATAAATAGAGGTTAATACTTGATAGAAGGTATATAAAATTATTTAAATATTTTAATATTAGCCTTCTACATATTTAATTTCAAAAAATTGTATTTATTAATTATAACTTCAGGAATTAAATTAAACTAATGTCATATATATTAAGTACCACTTATAGCAAACGACATATAAAATAAACATTCATTATAAGACATCCAAATGATATAACAAAATCCAATATATGAAAATTGTTAACTAAAATCCTATAAATTAGATATTTTGAATAGACAAAATTTTGTTTCTGCTGATTAATCTTATGAAAACAAATATCTTTCAAAGATGTTTAACATAATCTTAAGAATTTCATCATAGAAGTATCTTACTTAGAATATTCAATATTAATGGATATCTAACTAAGTTACCTTCTATAAAATCTGAAGATATGTAAAAAATTACTGAAAAACGAGTTTTAAGAGAGACTTTGCTTCGTCAGTATTCAAATAACTCATATTCAATAAAATATAACATCAATCAACAACAAATATTTACTCACCTTTCAACAGTTCAGAAATCTTCTGGTTAATGAATATTGAAAAATTTAAATGGAGTAAGGTTAACTACAAATAAATAACAAATTTTGAATATTAAAACATATTGAAATATGTTTGTCTTTTACAATTTTAATTTCAAAAAATTTTTATTCAAAAACTTTTAGAATTAAATTTATGTCTACAACAAGCACTGCTTACATTTAATAGACGTATATAATCAAAACTCAATATATAATGTCAAATGGAATAAATAAACCAAAAGATATACGAAAGTCATTAAAATTAATAAATAAATATTTAAAGGAGACAAAATTTGTTTCTGGTCTTACCTTCAAGAACGCCATTTGCCTTTTAAAAACATGAACACACTAAAAGGACTTCTCAAAGAATATAATTTATTTGAAATCTTCAATATATTCAAATATTCGAATAAGTAAATTCAGAAATCTCTCAAAGCATGCACTATATCTTCAAAAACCAAATATAATTCTAAGCAATTCCGTCTTCAGTCCTGAAATATATTCAAAATATCAAAATCAAAAAACTAACCTATATCAAACAACGTACCACGTGTAAATGAATAATGATATAGTGATATAGTGCAGATTTTTTAGAGATTTTTGAATTAACTTATTCGAATATTTAAATATATTAAATATTTCAAATAAATTATATTCTTTGAGAAGTCCTTTAAGTGTGTTCATGTTTTTAAAAGGCAAATGGCGTTCTTGAAGGTAAGACCAGAAACAAATTTTGTCTCCTTTAAATATTTATTTATTAATTTTAATGACTTTCGTATATCTTTTGGTTTATTTATTCCATTTGACATTATATATTGAGTTTTGATTATATACGTCTATTAAATGTAAGCAGTGCTTGTTGTAGACATAAATTTAATTCTAAAAGTTTTTGAATAAAAATTTTTTGAAATTAAAATTGTAGAAGACAAACATATTTCAATATGTTTCAATATTCAAAATTTGATATATTTCTTCTATCAAGTAAAAGGCCTTTCTATTCTATTTTATTTTATATATAATATATAATTATATTTTGGCTTCAATAAATCTCATTATGGAATGTCAATGAATTTAAATAAGCCTTAAAAATAACTCACACTGTTTTTTGATTCTGTTAGAACATAGATCAATCTTGAATTATAAAGATGATCTATGTCTCGAAACATTATTCATTTACACGTGGTACGTTGTTTGATATAGGTTAGTTTTTTGATTTTGATATTTTGAATATATTTCAGGACTGAAGACGGAATTGCTTAGAATTATATTTGGTTTTTGAAGATATAGTGCATGCTTTGAGAGATTTCTGAATTTACTTATTCGAATATTTGAATATATTGAAGATTTCAAATAAATTATATTCTTTGAGAAGTCCTTTTAGTGTGTTCATGTTTTTAAAAGGCAAATGGCGTTCTTGAAGGTAAGACCAGAAACAAATTTTGTCTCCTTTAAATATTTATTTATTAATTTTAATGACTTTCGTATATCTTTTGGTTTATTTATTCCATTTGACATTATATATTGAGTTTTGATTATATACGTCTATTAAATGTAAGCAGTGCTTGTTGTAGACATAAATTTAATTCTAAAAGTTTTTGAATAAAAATTTTTTGAAATTAAAATTGTAGAAGACAAACATATTTCAATATGTTTTAATATTCAAAATTTGTTATATTTCTTCTATCAAGTAAAAGGCCTTTCTATTCTATTTTACAAATAAATAATTCTGTGGTTTACCATTGATCTAAAAGATTGAAAGACAATGTAACTGCCTCTGTTATAGCACAAGGACTATCTGTATAAAGAATGTTAAGGAAACCAATTAATTATATATTATGAATAAAATAACATAAATAGAAGTTAATACTTGATAGAAGGTATATAATATTATTTGATTATTTTAATATTAGCCTTTTACATATTTAATTTCAAAAAATTATATTTAATAATTATAACTTCAGGAATTAAATTAAAATAATGTCATATAAGTACCACTTATATCGAACGACATATAAAATAAACATTCATTATAAGACATCCAAATGATATAACAAAATCCAATAAATAAAAATTGTTAACCAAAATCCTATAAATTAAATATTTTGAATAGACAAAATTTTGTTTCTGCTGATCAATCTCATGAAAACAAATATCTTTCAAAAATGTTTAAAATTCTAACACCCGATATTAGTTAATTCTATATGTCCACTAAATCGAAGCGGTGATTTTCTAAGATATTTATTTAATTCAATTCTAAAAGTTTTTGAATAAAAATGAGGGGCTAATTAAAGTGTCCAATGGATCTATATCAAAGCAAAGGCCAATACGATTCGAAGTTTAAAATAAGTAATTTCCTTACTCCTTGTGTGGAGCAAACTCCTTCTAGGTGAACTCAATATTAAGTTTTCCTAATATATCATATATAAATTCAACTATTGCTTGGAAAATAGACACGTACTCTTGCTTCCCTTAGATGAATGATCCAGCAATATTTCGTTCCGATTTTTCAACATAACCAGTTCAACGATTTCAGACAGGTGGAAAAGATAAATCGAACCAGAAGAAGCCGATATTTCGGCAGAATATATATATAAGAACAATCAAAGGGTGACAGTCATCCAATTAGGCGGAAGTGAATCGCATCAGCGCCAGCGAGCATTAGTTCCAGAAAGAATTAATTGTGGAAGCTTTAATGAAAAAAGTTGCGGTAGCTTTTCGACTCTTCGAAAAACCGACAAAGGTTTGTGTTTAATTTACTCATCTGGAGAGTTGATGATATTTCATTTTTGAGGAGACTATTGAATTCAGCTAGCTGTACGCTTAATTGAATCGTACACCTTTCCTTCAGTCTTTAACTGCAAATTACTGCAGCTTTTCGGAAGAATTGCATGATCACCTTAATTTGAATGTATACAGAATGATGAACACCGCCTCTGAGACATCCAAGAGAGAACGTAATTCATTTATTTCAGATGACTCTCTCAAAAAAAAATTGAACCATAGCTATTAGGACATAGACTAAGAACAGGTTACTTGGACCAACATATGGCGATTGGACCAAATATGCCTTGATAAAATATTGCTGTGTTGAATTACTTTTTTTTATTGCTAATAATTTCACTGTTTAATATTCAATTGTTATCAAAATCGGCACAGAGGCATAACTTTGGAGGAGGAATATTATTTTATGTATTAAACAACCAATTTTAATGTGAGTTAATACTTGATAGAACTAAAATTTAAATGACTTTAAATTCAGTATTATATATTCTAACTTCGTTGAATTTTGTTCTTGTTATATATTTGATCTTGTTATATATTTGAATCTGAATTCAATACATTTCTGATGAGGCCATATAGGCTGAAATAGCTATCAAATGTTTCGAGTTCTCATTCAATTATTTTTATTTGATCCTTTATTTTGATAATTTTAGATAATTTTGAAATAGTGGATTTTCTTGTATTTGTATGTTAATACACGTACTTATATAGTTTTTGTTAATACATTTGCATTAATACATTTCAAGTCGGGATTTAAAAAGGTTTTTTCTGAGACATTGAAAAATAGTTTATATTGATTATATATAAAGATATCAATTTGATAGTTTTTGTATATAGTTTCAATATATAATGTAGAAGTTAGAATATATAATTTTGAATTTAAAGTCATTTTATGTATTACTTCACTTTCTGTTATAGGAGGCCGCCACGTGAGTAATATCTGATGATGAAATTAAGTGGTAGCTTCTTTGACGAAACTTGATGTCAAAATTAATTTTACACTATAGTAGTACTCTTGTTTAAACATGATAATGGCACTCATTTTCGAGAAAAACGCAATTGAAGAGTTCATTGTCTCAGAAGGGTATATCAAATATTGTTCACTTTGATTCATATATGGAAAGTATACTTTGGACATTTATGAAAATGTTGCAGGTAAGTGTCATTTGTTCTCAGTGCATTATTTCTGCTGTGAGATTATAGCTTATTGTTGCATTTTTTGAAACTTTTTCGACTAAAATGCTGAAATTTTACAATCATATTACGAATGAAGAAGTGACGGACATGATTTGTGCAACAAATGACACCTAATGAAGAAAACGAAATTTTGGTTTCAGTAGATATCGGGTGTTTTTTTTAGAACGATAGAACTTTCGATAGGTATAACTGTGATTTGACAGAAGGTAGAAGCCATGTTGTTTTGATATTTCTGTTCAGTAAGCATTGACAAATTATCATGGAAAGACTCACGCCGCAACAACGTTTACAAATTGTTGAAATTTATTTTCAAAATCAGTGTTGTATTCGCCAAAATTATAGAGCACTTCGTGAAATTTATGTTTTACATAATCGTTCATCAGAGTAGCTTATTCGTCGAACTATCGATAGATTTCGGACAACATTTTCTCTATTCGATAAAACAACAACAACAAGACAAAGAACTGTACGTACAGAAGAAAATATCGGTGCTGTAAGTCATAATTTTAATGATTATCTAGATTTGTCTATTCGTCGACGTTCACAACAAGTTGGACTTTCTGCATCCACCACATGGAAAATTTTGCGTGAAGATCTTGGTCTACACCCATACAAGATCCAACTGGTTCAAGAACTAAAGCCACTTGACCATAATAAGCGTCGTTTGTTTGCTGATTGGGCCCTAGAACAGGATGAAGTTGATCCAATTTTTATCGTAAAATTTGGTTTAGGGATGAAGCCCCTTTCTGGTTGAACGGCTATGTAAATAAGCAAAATTGTCGTATATGGTGTGAAAACAATTCTCGAGAAGTTCTGCAGGTTCCATCGCATCCTGAAAAATGCACTGTATTGTGTGCTTTACACGCTGGAGGCATCATCATTCCATATTTCGAGAATTGTTCCAATTAATTGGCCTCCAAGATTATGCGACATAACTCCACTGGGTTATTTTCTTTGGGGCTCTGTGAAGTAATTGGTTTATGCTGATAAACCAGAAACAAAAGTCGCTATGGAAGCCAACTTAACTCGTTTTATTGATGAAATAAGGCCTGAATTACTCGAAAAAGTGGTTCAAAATTGGCCAGGTCGAATGCGGTTCCTCAGATCTAGTAGTGGTGGACATATGCCGAAAATTATTTTCAAAACATAAATGTCATGAAATTATATTTCAATAAAAAAAAAATTTGGCTTCAATCTTGATTTAAATGTGTTTCGTTTCAATTTAAATTCTATCACTCTAAAAATACACCCGATATAAGCAAATTCTTCTTCAGATTATTTGAATCATTTATGGACTCAATTCTTTCCTTATTGTAGAGCTGGAAAGGTCACAGATTGAATAACACATTCTCTGAGTTCGAATGGTTCATATGGTTTCATATGAATTTTTGTGTAAAGAATTTTTCGCAATTTGTATCAATTTATTTCATGTATTTTTATATAAGTTATATTGTTTTTCGGACATAAATCATTTGATTCTGCACTAAATTTTTTGCATTTTTCATTTCATTGATATCTAATCTACCCTATAAAACAATTTTTTCCCTGTTTCGAAACTTTTCGTTTAATTTATAATAGAGGGGCGGGCAATTTAAAATTTGCATTTTTGATCGTTTATAAAAAAAACTAATGAGTATTTTCTCAAAGTTCCAAGGTCTTTATGCAAAATTCTCCTTAGAGAATTTTGCATAAAGATCTTGAAATGAAGAACATGTCTCGGCACTCTTCCTTAGAAGAGTGCAGGACTCGTACTCTTCGTACTCTACTCGCACTCTTCCTTAGAAGAGTGCAGGACATGTTCAGTTCTTGGGCACTATGATGAGTTGATGTTGATGGATTGTTAAGCCACGTTCTAGGCTACAGCAGGAATATTTTTAGGACGAGAATGTAAACGGGTTGTTTTATCAAATAACTGTCCAGTTATCAGAACAAATTGTCGTTAGGGCATTTCAGTTCTATCGAATTGTCCATGTTTATTTTCTGTCAAAATAGGAATGACATATTTGTTGCAGACTCGAAATAACCACTAGTTCGAAATGCAAACTCTAGATGGCCCACTCTTCATATGATTTAATTCCTTAAGTGAAAATTTCGCTCATTTGATCAAAACTTTGCAGATAATAATATCCAACTAAATTGTTTTCTCTTAAATCGACTTTAAGTTTTGAGTAATCTATCCCCATATTGCTTAGTTATCTTACATGCGTTCTGTTTTAAGTTGAATGTGATTACTATAGGATAATTTTCCGTAATTTCGTTTTGAAAAATTAATTACTTCATGTCGACAGCCATCCTTGTTTTACTTAAATGGTGGTCAATACATGTTTCACTCTGTGGTCAAGTATATTTGTTGATGTATTAGGAGTAAAAGTAAGTTCGCGTGATTTCTGTTGAAAATTGAAGCTTAATTGTGAATAATTGGTTATACAACTTGAGTTCAAAGTATTGCTCATGCCTAGTCACAACTTTTTCTCATCTTTCTGACAATTGACGCATCACAACGTGAAAAAAGGTCGGCTGCTTGGTCGCTATCCATGCATTGATCCATTTTTTGACTTCATCGTAATTAGAGAAGTGCTGGTAAGCCAGGCCATGTTGCATCGATCGGAAGAGATTTTAATCAGAAGGAGCCATGTCTGGGCTGTACGACAGGTGGGGAAGGACTTTCTATAGGAGCGTTTCTAAATACGTTTTAACGGGCGAGGCAACATGTGGCCTTGCATTGTCAATAACCTTCGGGTAGGTCTGCGTATTGCGGACGTTTTTATTGAGTTCACCTTCATTGAATATTAAGTTACGTACCCGTCGAAAAAACCAAAAATTCTAAAAAATTAAGAATGAATGGCTACAATTTCAAACAAAGTAAAGAAGTTTTTCACCCACAAGTTCTTTAAAAGCCGTTTGGTTGGTTGGTTATTTTGATACTTGCTCAAATAAAAACGTCGATCCATAATGTGGAATAATGTGTCATAACACGCATGTATCAATAGGAAATGAAAATTTGAATGTTAACATTTTTCATTGACTATTCTCACGTTTTAATGATTCATTTCATATTTTGAAACCTTATGAAATTTCAAAACGGTCGTATTCCTTCCTCAACTGAGTTTTGAAATGATAATAATGATGGCCACATTTGTATAATAAGTAATTGTGGGTTTCAGTTTGAGTCTGTTCCTATTTAGGAATTCCAATAGTCTTCCAGTTTTAATTTAGAGGTACATAAATTCAGCTTGTTATTTGTCAGATGCTAAATAAATATTCCATATGAATAGAACGTTAACTGAAATGCTAATTCGGGAATACCAAAAAATTAATGCCAGTCATAAATATGCTAAGTTAGTCATAATATGTCAACCAAAGGGTTTGATAAAACCATAACGTTAAATAATTGGACATTAGATTCGTTACAAGGCACATAATGATAAGTTTATGATAACTAATGGAATCAGCATGCAAATGTCAAAAATTCTTATAGAAGTTGTACTGAGATAGATTCTTCAAGGTTGAAAGGTGTGGGAAAAATTATTTTTTTCTAGAGAGCTGAGGCGGCGGTTGGCACTATCCGGCATTTTGATTCACGAGAAATTTTGTTGTTGAACTCGAAGAATCGTTGTGAGAGTTCCAAGAAAAATCAATATATTGAACCCTCCAATTGTCTTTGTACCTTTTTTGCATGCCATGCCATCATGTTGTCCCACAATCATTCCTATCCTTTAACAAAGTTCGAAATCATAGCTCTGAAAAGAGGACAGAGTCATGTTATCCTGCGACCCTTTGGAGTTTTGGAATCCATACTTGTCGCTCCTGGAACGTGCATATGGGCAGAGAAGCACCCATATGCACGTTGGGACACGTCGTTTTCTTCTTTGTAATTGTGCGAACTATGAGCAAAACTCTCACTTCTCGGACGAAGACGAAACTCTGCTGAATCTCGGCAAGGGCTTTCCAACCTTCGTCATTTATTCGCAACGGGGTCCGAAACGGTCCGCTGGAGGAAAAAGGAAGACTTACGATATTTCGACCTGAGTGGATTCCCTCTTTGCTTAGGGAGGGGGATCCCTACTGGAAGTCTCTTATTTGTGTTGTTTCTCTACCTTGGTCTTTAATAACCTCCAAATAGAGACACTTTGCTCCTGCAGCTGAAGGCAGGGATCGACACGGTGTTCCCTTTTGGGGGGGGGATCCCTGTTGTTTCCTCCTAGGTTGTACTGACGCAGGTTCTCTATTATTCCTTTCCAGATATCTTTTTCTTTCTTTTTCAGCTTTAGGGGGTCTGCTGGAGTGTCAAAACTCGAAACCTGGGACAGCAATGATGACAATTGTACATCAACGTCGGTTAAGAGCTATACTCACATGCCGACATGTACACTTCTGAGTATATTGATACACGATGCGTGATGCATTCAATCACACACACACACGCCTAGTAACACTCATTATGAGTTCATCAATTTCCTTCTGACGTGTAGTATCCCAGGCTACCTGATACTAATGACGTTGGTATATGAAAGTATATAGCGCAGGTGATAAATTTAGTGCCCAAAAGACAAAAAAAGCCGAAGATTGGGAGACCACGCCAACAAATAGACTCAGTCTTGTTGAAATTAGATCAAGATAATTCTCGCTACATATGTTGAAGTATTACCTATTGTTACGTACCACAGTTAGTTTACCTCAGTATTTTGCCTATTAATTCCAGTATTTTGAAATAATATGCAAATGCAAATTAATTAATCTCGTTTATTAATTTCCATGGATTTGAGAGGACTGTATTTTTGGCGTAATTAGCGATTATTTTTTCTCCAGCGCATTGTATGTAGTTATATCGATGATTAACTAGCTTTGTTTATCCAATAAGATAAACCAACGAAGACTGTAATGAAAGCACTATGATAACAACGAACTATAATTCTTAGTTTACTGTATAAAAACCAAGTCAAAAGACATGATTAATACATTAAAAACAAATGTAATGAATTTGCCAATACTTTGGCAATCGACTGGATTACTAAATTAACAATAATAACCGCGATAACTTGAACCGAAATGTCTCAAGCTACGTACGACAAATTTTACTATACGAATTCCTTTTAACAAAAAGAGGGAAATTAACGTAATTTATCCACCTCCAAATGATCCATGAACGAAATAAACCTTCTTATTGGTTACAGAAAAATTATGAGAATAATGCAAGTAGAAAAGGATAGAGTCAGTTTATAATTCCGACTGCTGTGTTATGTGAAATTAACAGGCATACATAAATATATACAAATCTCTAATTGACCTTCCATGTTTTCTAAGGCCATATATAATCATTAGAAAACAAGTAATTTCAAGTGTAAACAGTTCGAACGACAATTCTCAAAACTGCTAGATCGTGAAAAACCTGAGTATCGATGACAAATTAGTTTACCGAATGTAGTGTTTTTGCTTAGAGTTTTACTTCATTACCTCAATATGAAGAAAGAGGCTGCCGAAAGTCATTGTATTTTAATGAATATTTATGGTGACCATGCTTTAGTTGAACGAACGTGTTAGAAGTGAAAGACGAAGAACGACCCGAAGCAACACCAAAAATTAAGGATGAAGCATTAGACGCAAGAATCGATGAAGATCAAACACAAATGCAGGAGGACCTCGCAAAAACACTTGGAGTCACTCAACCAGCTATTTGCCATCGTTTAAGAGTAATGGAAATTATTCGAAAGGTAGAAAACTGGGTGCAGTATGGACTGAAGCTAAGAAACGTTGAACGCCATTTTTTCCCGTGTAAACAACTACTCCAACGGCAAAAAAGAAGTTTCTGCATCTATTCTGCACCTATTCCAAACCTTAAACATTTTTTTTCAAAATTTTCTCGCCATAATTCGGCATTACGATTTCTTCCGTTGAATTTTTCCAAAATGAAACACTGAGTGTCAAGTTTTAAATTTAACTCTGTCTCTTTGGAGCTAGGTTCAACTGACGATGTAATTCCGAGGTTTCTATTTGATTCTTCAACTTCCTCCAAATAATAATCTTTGAAAACTACATCGAACTCATTATCCAAATATAGTCTTACTATTTCTTCAGACAGTTCTATAGAAACATTGCGAAACTGGCCACGTGTTTTTAGAGACTTACAGACTTTTGCTATTTTATTGATGTCTAACAACTCTAGGTGGTGTACTTTTAATTCCTGAAGACCATGGGGAAAAGATACGTTTTTTTCGTCCGGTCAGGACGGATAGGTTTCAATTTCTAAACTGTCTTCTTACCATCAACCGAACCTTCAGCTTGAATCCTCAAATGAACCAGAAGAGGGCTTTCTGACATAATTAGACAAGTATTCTCCGTTCCTAGGAATAATTCAGTTCCGGATGGGAGGAATGTAACGCAGTGTTAAGTTAGCTGCATTAGGATTTGTACTTCACTGACAGTTTTGGTGTTTTTATAAAGATTAATTGTTTCTAGAAGAATTGACTTTTTATTCTCGCTTTTTGTTATAGGTATGTTGAAGTTATAATTGATTTGTATTTACTGAATAAAATAATTAGTATTAATTCTATATGTCTACTAAAATGACACAGTGTATTCAAAAGACATTCATTTAGTTTAATTCTAAAAATTTTTGAAATTGAAATTTGTAGGAGGTTAACAGAATAAATCTGTATGATATTTAAAATCAGTATTGTTGTTTTTGTGATGTTCATTACCCGGTCATTAGTTTGGAACCATTTATCTAGCATTTGCAGATTTTATTTTAGTTTTATTCGGCATTCATCTACAGTGGTATCACAACAAATCACTGATACATCATCAACATACATAACGGTAACGATGCATATTTCCTAGATCAGATCGTTAGTATATATTATGTACCACAAGGTGCCCAGTATTGAACCCTGAGGCACACCCCTTTCTATAAAAGAAGCATCAGTTATTTGTTTAGCATGCTTAGTTTTTCCAGTTGTTCTTTGAATTTTACACCTCTTATGCCGTATCTTTCCATTTTCTTCAATAAAATATTGTGATTCACCCTATCAAAGGCCTTTGTTACATCAAGGCAGACTGAATTTAATGCCTGATATAGAGCGTTTATTGTTAAGTTGCTTTGCCGAAAACCATATTGTTGTTCTACTAAGATGCTGTTAGCCTCAAAAAAGTTTTTGCTCTATTACTGGGCTCAGAAATATTCTCCTATCACGTGTTTTTATGGTTGCTGCAGTATAACAGATGTTTTAGTTGTTTTTAGTATGATTTAGAAAAAAGTAATTGATTTCATTCAACAAATCCTCTTCATTTTTGCCTGGAAATGACTTAATATCCAAGTGGCATTGGTCTTGCTTTCAGAGTGTTTTATATTTGATTTGTTTGAGTTTAATTTGGATTGTTTGATAACACTTTTCAATATGCTGAAATAGAGCTTTTAATACTGTGTAACCATGTCTTCAATCATTTTGTCATGAAGTTCTCTTTTGTGTTTACTTGATCTTCTTATTCCCAGTGTAAGCTATGACCTGCTGCCTATAGTGCACCTCTTTTGGGGGAAAATATCATCCTTGTTCTCATTATCTGATAAAATTTTTCATATACTCTATCTGGATCCTGTTCCAACAGAACTTCATCCCAGGTGTAGTCCTGCAAACATAAGAAGGAGTCTTTCAGTTTAAATTTTGTGAAAAAAAGCTTTTCGAAAGTACTAGCAGTGTTTGTTGATGTAGGAATGTTAGTTTCTACTATGATAAACTGAGACATATGGTCCGAAAGAGCTGATGTTATGTTCTTATATTTTTTATTTCTAGTATTCTAGTGTAATTCATCAAATAAGTGTTTACTTTATCGAGAACTCCTTCAGAGAATTCAAAGAAACCTGCACATCCCCCAGAGAAGTTCGATCAATGGACATCACCACCAGGTATACTACTCTGTCAAGAAAGTACCGGGAATTTTCAATTAAAACAACATTTTTACATTTAATCGTCAAAATTTATTGGGTCGCCTTCAAAATAGACTCCATTTGCTCCAATACATCTATGCCAACGGCACTTCCAATTATCGAAACATTTTTTATAGGCGCTTTCCGGGATGGACTTTAGCTCTCGCGCCGAATTTTGTTTTATGGCTTCAATCGACTCAAAACGGGTGCCACGAAGGGGCAATTTTAGTTTTGGGAAGAGGAAAAAGTCGCAGGGAGCCAAATCCGGCGAATACGGTGGTTGCTGAAGCACGTTTGTTGAGTTTTTGGCGAGAAAGTCAGTCACAATCGTAGCTCGGTGAGAAGGCGCGTTATCGTCATGCAAAATCCACGAGTTGTTCGCCCACAAATTTGGCCGCTTCTTACGGATACGCTCACGCAAACGTTTCATAACGCCTAGGTAATACTCCTTGTTTATCGTCTGACCCTCTGGAACGAATTCGTAGTGCACCACGCCACGGATATCGAAGAAAACAATGAGCATCACCTTCATTTTCGAGCGGCTTTGGCGTGGTTTTTTCGGTTTCGACTCATTTTTTGCCACCCATTCCGATGATTGCTGGCTTGTTTGCATATCGTACTCGTAGACCCAGGTCTCATCACCAGTTATAATGCGTTCCATGAATGTAGAATCAGAATTACAGCGATCCAGCATGTCTGAAGCAACCTGTTCGCGATGACGTTTTTGAAGAAAATTCAGGTCTTTCGGTACGAGTCGTGCGGCCACCTTTCTCATGCCCAAAATATCAATCAAAATCGTACGTGCGGACTCGTGGGATATCTTAAGATCATGTGCTATCTCTCTCAAGCTGGTACGACGGTTTTCCAGCACCCTTTCCTTAATTTTATCGACGTTATCTTCGATCGAAGCCGTCGATGGGCGACCACTTCACGACCGTCCTTGAAGGCTCTGTACCACTGATATGCACGAGTTTTCGATAGAGCATTATCACCAAAGGCCTTTTGCAACATTTTCAATGCATCGGCACACGAAAATTCATTTGCAACACAAAACTTTAAACAAATTCTTTGCTCAACGTAATCACCCATAGTAAAAATCGGCACGCACTCTGACATCGACTGACTTAATCAGCTGTTGCAAACACACTAGTTGACAGATCCCGCTCAAGCTTGGCATAGTAATTAAGGACAGTGGTACCAACCTAGGAAAAAAAATGTTTACCTGCCTCATTGCCCCGCCAGATTTAAATCGATAATTCCCGGTACTTTCTTGACAGAATGTATTGAAAGTGTTTAAAATAGTCCAAAAAATACTGACTATTCTAATTTTAAGTTCACTCTGTATATTCGCCATATTTCTAACCCTTTTTCAACCTTCATTCGAAAATAATGAATATGCATTTAATAAATGTGAACAAACAATTGCAAAGGTCAATTTTTAGTTACACAAACTCCAGTCATTATCAACCATCTCTCATTCACATCGAGTCATTCACTCAGACCGCAAAAATTTATGTTGGAGTTATATCTCTATACCTGATCAAATTGGCAAGTCGTCACAGAACAGAAGATTGTTTTTCGTGCTAAAATGAAGATATTATCGTAACCCACTCGTTTAATATCATCGATTTCTCCCCGAACCAATGAAAGGAATTCGGTGGAATTCCTATTATCTGGGTAAATAATCGGAATTCGGTTGTTTCTCGTTCAATCGCATTTGCATACAGGAAGGCATGTAGATTGTATCCGTTTGAAAAATTATGAAAATATCTTCTGATCTCTCCATGGTTTATATATCAGGACGATAAAAAATCCTTCGACACTTTATTACTTCGTGGAACATAATTTACGACATTTATTTGTGGTATGATGAAAATTTCGATGCCCCAGGAAGGGAATATGGAAAACGGAGACTGATATAATACAATTCGGATTGATCGGTTCCGAGAATATCAGAATTTAATCAGATGTATCTGTTTTGAAATATCGGTTGTTTTTTTAGAGTGATAGAACTTTAAATTGAAGTAAAACACATTTAAATTAAGATTGAAGCCTATTTTTTTTATTTAAAAGGTAATTTAAAGACATTTATGTTTTAAAATTAATTTTCGGCAAATATCCACCACGACTAGCTCTGAGGAACCGCGTGCCACCAGACCCATTTTGGACCACTTTTTCGAGTAATTCAGGCCTTATTTAATCAATAACACGAGTTATGTTGGGTGGTAAATCAAAATGTAATTAAAATTGTTCCAAGGTATTTATTGATTTTTTTTATTTATATATTTATTCATTCATTCATTCATTTATTTATTTTTTTTTTTAAATGGAGTACACGACAGGACAGATCTAAAAATATGTGCTCAGTAATAATTACAGTGGTGCTTAATACAACTAAT
This sequence comes from Megalocaria dilatata, assembly GCA_034642435.1. NCBI lineage: Eukaryota > Metazoa > Arthropoda > Insecta > Coleoptera > Coccinellidae > Megalocaria > Megalocaria dilatata. The sequence continues at coordinate 48,256,976 of CM067856.1, forward strand.
ATAGAAAAAATATTAACCACCATAGATACAAATGTAAAAATAAAACTTAGGGAAAACAACTTTGTAACTTCTATGTTCTATGTTCTATGATCTATGTTCTATGTCTAAGATTTTAACCTAAAACTGTCACATGTCATATTTAGTTAGTTGTTAGAAATGTGAATTGAGAAACCCGAGAAAATAGCATTGTTTTTGATTTCTTCCAGGTTAGTAAGCTATTTTTTTATTTCTTTTCATTTCTTTGTATTTCTTTGTATGTTATTATTTTATTTTGTGTATGTTATTCTGGTATATTTTAAACTAAAGAAAATAAATTCTTCCAGAATCATGACATCAAATCGTCTATTTCTTCAATTATAAAAATAAGAATTGATTACATTCTTATTAATCAAAAACGTAAGCTATAACGACGACATCCATGAAGATTTGCATCGCTTTGGAAGTATCCAATACTCAAGAAGAAAAATACATACAAATTCAAATGGATCCGAACTACGGGAACGGAAAATACATATTATGAAATACCAGAGGAGAAACAGGATATATCTGACCATCATGAACTTTTGGCTATACGGAAGGTGAAGAATATCTTGAAATCGATTAAAGTAAGAGGTTCATTTCGTACGTGTGTCATTCCATTAACTCCGAAATTGAAAGAAATATATTTTGATGCCGAAGAAGATGTGATGTTCAAGAATGAATATTTACAACTGATTTATTCACCCGCATACGTGAGAACAGTATTTGGACAAGAATCACCAAAACCACACGATACGGTAGAACTTTCAAGAAAAAGCAAGGATTTCAAGAGGATAAAGGAGGATTTTGTCCTGAATAATGATGGTAAGAGTGTTTCAGTGAATTTATGATTAGAAAAATTCGAGACGGAATGCACGCGTTGTAAAGTAGAAGAAGATAGAGACAAAATTTTGATTTTACGGTTGTTTCTGGATAGAATAGCGAAATTAATTACATTAGGTTTAGACAAAAGTTTTCAAATATGGAAAGATAACTGCTTAGAGAGTTTTTATGAAACGAGTTGGTATAAATATAGAGGCCTATTCATTTAGGTACATAGGAGGAAGTTTTGTTGACAACGCTTTTAGGAAAAAAAAATTGTTGTTAAATCTCCGAAATAATTTTTCATCTGACATATTAATTGATTTAATTCTGACAAGTTTGCCAAATATTTTACAAGATAGAATTGATCGATCAAACATAACAACTTTCGAGAAATTATTGGGTGAGTTGCGAAAGCTAGAAAGTTTAAAAAAATATGACAACGATCGAAATAAAGAAAATCATAGAATGAATAAATCTGCCGAACAAATTCCTTTCTATTCAGAAACAAATAGGAAACCAATTAAGAAGGAACCATGCTCAATTTGTGAGAAGAATGGTTTTTCAAGTAGATTTTATCCGGAGACTTTATGTCGGCTAAGGAATAAATCCAATAATTTTGAACAAAAGAAAGTACCAGGTAACATAAAAACTGTAAACAATGTTGGGGTACAGGATGAATTAAATCAGGCCATTTCAAACAAAAAAAACTAAGACTGCTGCCATTAATATCATTGAAGGTGTTCATAAATAATAATTAATTAAGTGGAATTTGTGATTCGGGTTCAAATGTTAGTCTTCTGAATTCCAAAGTAGCAGAAAAGTTATGTCTACGCATTCAAGATAATAGAAACACATTCAAAACAGTCAGTGTCAGGGCAAAATTTTCAGGAAAAATGATAACAAAAATGTGAATCAATAATATCAAAAAAGAAGTTGTACTTTTTGCAGTTAATGAGAAAAATTTCGAGTATGATATTTTACTCGAACTAGATTCTATTTCCAATTTTCAATTGAAACAAGATTTTGATTTGAATATTTATCAAAGATTAGATATGAATGAAGAGAGAAAGATCGATTGTGTCCATAATAATAATAATGATAACAATGATTACACCATCAATTTCAATGAAGGGATACCAACAGAACTTTTCGAAGCGAAATTAGACCATTTGGAAACGAATCAGAGATATAAAATTGAAGTTTTAATAAATAAATATGACCATATTTTTGCAAAACACAAGTTTGATATTGGTCAGGTAGTCCGGTCTATTTAAGCCTAAAATCAGGAGGAAGGTTACATAAATTCCCATAAAGCTGAATATTGGCATAGTTGTTCAAAACATCATTATAAAGAAAATCTCAAAAGTCCTCATCGTTCGGAGGTGTGCTAAAAATTTGGCACGGGGTCAAAGGTCAAAAAAATGAGTTTTTTGCGATTTTTAGCGAAACGGTGAGTTTTTTCGCAAAATTACCCCAGTACAAAATTGTAGATCACTTTTCAAGATGAAATTGAGAAATATTTCGAGTATGAATTAGCTCCTTATCCGTTAACATTATTTGATGACATTGGAATGCGCAAGACCCAGAAGTCGGCTATTTACGATTGTTTTCAGACTATAAATGTTGATATTAATAACACTAATTCAACGTACATAATTGACGGAGGATTCTTATTACATCGAGTGGTGTGGGATAGCGAGGAAACATTTAACGTTATCTTAGATAAATACGTTCAATATGTACGTCGACATTTTGGTTCCAGAGTTACTGTCGTATTTGACGGATATGATGATTATACGAGAAATATTAAAGCAGCAGAGCAACGCCGTCGAAATGCTGCTTCATCAACTTCTTCTGATATTATATTCGATGAATCAATGACAGTTCCTACCAGTCAACAGAAATTCTTTGCAAATAATCACAATAAATCTAGGTTTATTTCGATGTTGAAAGCAAAATTTACTGCTGAGAATATATCCGTTGAACAAGCTAATGATGATGCTGATGTATTGATTATTGAAACAGCGATAAAGAAATTCAGTGTGACAAATACAACTGTTGTTGTTGGTGAGGATGTTGATTTACTCGTCTTGCTTACTGCTCGAACTCCAACTGAAAAAATTATTTATTTTTTTAAACCCGGAAAAGCCCAGAATCAATCGGAAATATATTCATCAAACAGTTTATCCAATTTTCCTAAATGTCAAAATCATGTATTGTTTCTACACGCAATAACTGGCTGCGATACGACATCTGCTTTTTACAGGAGAGGAAAAACAACAGTTTTCAAAATGTTTGAAAAAAAAGATTTACTACAATGTGCTGAAGTTTTTAAAAATAGTAATTCAACTCAACAACATGTTATCACCAACGGAGTTCAATTTCTTCTTGCTATGTACGGAGCCCCCAAAAAAACCACTTGCTTAGATAAGTTGCGATACACATCTTTCGTGAAAAATACGCGTAATAAAAAACAAGTCAACTTAGCTTCTCTTCCTCCAACCTCAGTAGCTGCTCATCAACATCTGTTTCGGGTATATTACCAAGTTCAAGTGTGGCTTGGTAATCAGCTGGACCCTAAAGACTGGGGTTGGAAGTTGATCGACAATACACTAGAGCCAGTTCAAACTTTACTTCCACCAGCACCTGAGAAACTTCTCAACACAATATTTTGCAACTGCAAGAAACGTTGTAGTGCAAAATGTGGTTGCAGAAAAGTTGGACTGTTTTGTTCCCTGGCATGCACACACTGTCAAGGCCGATCATGCTCGAATGTTGAGTCACCAATTCTTGAAGATTCGTTTGATACCGATCAGGAATCGCTATTGGGGCAGTTTACGTGTGAAATAGAACAAGAAGAAGAAGAAGAACAAGAGGATGAACAGGAAGAAGAAGGAGAAGAAGATCAAGAAGAAGAAGAAACAGAAATCTTGGACAGTTATGAATCAGACGACTAACTTTTTATTTTAAGTATTTTATTTAATTACACCGCCGTTGTTTTTGCCCACTATAATATATAATATTATTTTGCAATAGTTTTAAAACATATAAAATCTCAGCAGACCCGTGGAATAGGCCTACTGGGGAAACCACGTTAAAAAAAACGCGCTTTGTACACTACCTCATAGGTGGCGTGGAAACGTGTGCAAAATAGAGGGATTACGACTGATCCAACTTTTCGGAACGTTATATCTCCAAAATGGTGGCTTTTAGGAAAAAAATTATTGATATATTTTTTGTAGAGAATTTTGTGATCTACAATTTTGTACTGGGGTAATTTTGCGAAAAAACTCACCGTTTCGCTAAAAATCGCAAAAAACTCATTTTTTTGACCTTTGACCCCGTGCCAAATTTTTAGCACACCTCCGAACGATGAGGACTTTTGAGATTTTCTTTATAATGATGTTTTGAACAACTATGCCAATATTCAGCTTTATGGGAATTTATGTAAACTTTAATGTGTAAATAGACCGGACTAAGGTGCAAAATAATGAGGTACATATAAAACTTTTAGAAGACAAATTTTTAGCAAAAAAACTTACGGATGCTCAATGGAGGATCAAAAAGAGATAGAATTCCAAATAGGAAGATTGTTGAAAGCGAATCTGATTGAGGAGTCCTCCTAACCTTTTGCATCACCAGTCACATTAGCATATAAGAGAGATGAAGGGTCTAAAACCAGATTATGTGTCGATTTTCCTGAACTCAATAAATTAATTGTTCCCAAACCACAGCCTTCCCCATTAATTGATGAAATCTTAGATCCGAAATGCAAAATTCTCCACTACATTAGATGTATATTCTGCCTTTTGGTCGATTCCTATTCATATCAAAGATAGATATAAGACTGCTTTTGTGACACAGAATGGTCACTGGCAATGGAAATGCTTACCTTTTGGACTTAAAACATTCCCGGCCATATTTCAACGTATTTTGAATAAAATAACATAAATAGAGGTTAATACTTGATAGAAGGTGTACAAAATTATTTAAATATTTTAATATTAGCCTTCCACATATTTAATTTAAAAAAATTATATTTAATAACTTCAGGAATTAAATTGAAATAATGTCATATAATTTCAATCAATTTAATTCCTGAAGTTATTAAATATAATTTTTTGAAATTAAATATGTAGAAGGCTAAAATAAAATTATTCAAATAAGTATATTATTGAATAATATTATCAGAAAATATAACCTGAATTTATTCTGCCTACATTATATAGATGATATTCCAATATTTTCTTCAACATTTGACCAACATATAGAACATTTGGAAAGTCTCTTGAAAGCAATATGTAATGAAGGATTCAGACTTAAATTTATCAAGTGTAATTTTGCAGAAGAAGATGTCAAATATTTAGGACATATTGTAGGAAACAATACAGTAGGACCTATAAACGACAATTTAATTTCCATTAGGAATTTTTCTCCACCAGATAATCGGAAGAAGATAAGGCAATTTTTGGGTAAAGTTAATTTTTATCACACATATATAAAAGATTCAGCTAGATCATTAGAACCGTTGCATAATTTACTGAGAAAAGATGTAAAATTCAATTGGTCATTGGCTTGTCAGGAAGCTTTCAATAAGGTTAGGGACATCCTGTGTTCTGAGCCAATTCTTGCAATTTTCGATCCAAGTGCCTATACTACTATATATACTGATGCCAGTATTCAAGAAGTAGGAGCTGTTCTTAAACAAAAACAGATTAATGGTGAAATGAAATCCGTAGCGTATTTCTCTAAAAAACTAAATAAATATCAAAAGAACAAGAAAGCAATATTCCTAGAATATCTGGCAATTAAAGAGGCAATTAATATAAAATATTGAACTAACTTTCTGCCAAACCACGAACGACAGAAGTTTTGCCAGACTCGAAATAACCACTAATTCAAAATGCAAACTCTGGATGATCCACTATGACTAAAACATTCCAATTATTGTTAATGATTTGTTGGTAGTAAATTTCCTTTCTTCAAGTTATAAGATTTTTGAAAGTCTCATAATTTTTTAATGAGTTTTGGAAGTACAGACATGATAAGGTTGAGTTGTAGTTAAATCAGTAACACAAGTTTTTGCATTCCAGATTGTTAATTACCATCAATCTAAAATTTCTCAGTCCATGTCGGCACAAGGTACCGACTCAAGAATCTACCAAATCCCATATCTTTCGACGCCCTAACCTGGACACTGTCCGTTATCGCTCAACACAAATTCCGATCGATTCGTTAATTACCTGAGCTTCAGAACAAACCCCAAAGCATCATTCAAGAATTTGTATATTCGACCAGAAAACGTCAGTTGAGAAATACCAAGCGTCGTTTTACAATCGTATCGAAGTGAATTCACGTCCCGAACAAGATAATAAATAACTGGTCGATAAGATAAGAGGATTCCGTAGATTATATTGAGGTACTACCAGGGGTCTTCATAAAACACTCGTTCTATCGTCCTCATCTTTTTCGGGACATTGGCTAATTAAATACTGACAAAAACAAACGGACCTGCATATTTCGGCCCTTGTTCGTACAGTTGGGATGAAAAGAACGGAACAGGTTTTTGGTAATTGGTCTGATCCTGAAATACACTAAGAAATTTTAGTGAAACGTTAAATGAATTCTGTCCAATTTACCAATCACACATTCTATCAGTTTATATAGGATCAGTCTTGAGTACGGAATTATGAGATTTATTCTTTCCACTATGTTTAATTTCAATAATATCAGGTTTCGAGTGAAAGGATTTATAATTGAACACTTTTGAGAAAGAGAAGAATTGTACTATGAATTTTCTTGATCTTAAAATTTTGAGAACGTTGATTTGCATTAATTAAGCATTTTCCGTAAACCGACGTATACAGATATCACAATTAATTTAACATTGAACCATCTTATTAATAAGAAAATGGCTGCATATTACAATTTGATCAATAGATTGGTTAATGTACCTATGAATCGCAATAACTTTTTTATAGAATCGAATATGATTAGTTCGTTCGCCATTCTGTATCCTTGGTTCACTTTTCGTACGTTATGTATTATCCTGTCCATTATCAAATTAAATAATAGTGAGCTAAGACTATCTCCCTGTCTCACCCCTAGGTTGATCTTTACTTTATCGGTTGTGGTTGCTCTTGTCTTGACTGTGGTAGTGTTGCCTGTGTTTAGTTGTTTGATCGTCTCTACAATGTTTGGGTGTATTCCTCTGTGCTTCAGTTCGTCCACAACATCCGTCAGTTGTATTCTGTCGAATGCCTTACTCAAGTCTATGAAGCACATGTACGCAGGTTTGTCATATTCAATGGCTTTCTCCATTACTTGTCTGACAACGAATACAGCGTCGACCGTGGAATGATTTTTGCGGAAACCCTGTTGTTCTTCACTTAATGTGGTGTGTTGCAATATATGTTGTCCCAGTATGCGAGTGAACAGTTTCATGGAGGTGTTCAATAATGATATTCCTCTGTAGTTTGCTGGATCTGAGGTTTTTCCCTTTTTGAATAGAGGTATTGTTATGCTCTGTTTCCATTCATCTGGTATTACTGCGCTCCCTAGGATCTTATTGAAGAATTTGGTGAGCTGTTCGGCCAATCTTACTCCTCCTTGTTTCAACAGTTCATTGGGAATGTTGTCTGGACCGGGAGTTTTCCCGTTTTTGAGATGTTTCATTTCGTTCATCACTTCTTCTGTTGTAACCCGCTTGTCCTCTTCCAAGCTTAGTGCATATTCTCGCCGCAGATTTTTTCTCCTTTCTGGTCGCTGGTCGTTATTCTGGTGCAAACTTGTGAAGTACTCTTTCCATTTATCCGCGGTGATGTTATGTATTTTTACTGTCTCATTTACTTCCTTTTTCGCGGCTCTGAGCATTTTCCATATGCACTTTTGAGTTCCATGTAGGTCATATTCCATCTCTCGACTAAAGTTTTCCCAGTGTTCTTTCTTTATCTCTCTAATTCTATTATTGACTCTGTTCCTAATTTCTGTGTACTTTAGATAGTTCCTCGGCGTCTTGTCATTTATGTAGGTTAGATGTGCTTCCTTCTTTTCTTGTGCCAGATTTTTTACTTCCGATGTGAACCAGGGCTTCTCTTTACGCTGATGTGAGGTTACCTTGATTGTTCTCTTCCCCAGCGCTTCTTCGGCTGCTTCATTTATGTTCTTTAGGAGTATTTTCCATGCCTCGTTTACCGTATGTTGGTCACCGATTGATGTCTCCTCCATTTTGGCCGTCAATCGTCTCCTATATAAGTCGAGTATGCTCTCTGTTTTTAGGGATTCGATGTTGAACTTTGTTACTGAATCGTGTTGTTTGTCCGCTTTTGTTGGTCTTTTCATTCCAGATATTACACCTAGCACCAAACTGTGGTCAGACCCTATATTTGCCGATGTTAATGATATATCTACCACTTGTTCTGGTTGAAGATCTTGTGTTATGCAGATGACGCAACATTATTTGCGGATAGCGAAGACGGGCTGCAATGGTTGATGCAGGCATTTCATAGGGAGGCTCTGAAACTCAACATGGTAATATCGATCCCCATAACTAAGAGCATGGTAATTGCCAGGGAACCCCGCCGATGTAAGCTGGAGATAAATAACAACATCACCGAACAAGTATTCTCCTTTAACTATCTAGGCGTAACGATATCGCCATATGGGAGCTTAAAAGATAGTGTGAGACATCAGATGAATAAGGCAGCCAGAATAGCGGGAGCCCTAAGGAATATCATCTGGAAGAACAACTGCATGACAACAACCAGTAAAGTGAGAATTTACAAAGCGTGCGTCAGACCCGTGATGACATACGCGGCGGAAACAAGAGCAGATACAGCTGAAACTAAAAGAATGGCACGGACAAACGAGATGCGAGTTTTGAGGGCAATAACGGGGAATACATTGAGAGACCAGAGAAGGAGCGACGAGATCAGAAGGGAATGCCAGACGGATGACGTAGTTAGATGGACCCGCGCGAGGAACAGGTTCTGGAATGTACATGTCTCACGTATGACGGGCGACAGAATAGCAAAAATCGCTAGAAACGGAAGACCAGCATTCAAACGACCCGTAGGAAGACCGCCAGCTAAATAGGTGGAAGGACAGCTGGACCTCCACATCTCAAGAACGAGAGGAGGAAAATGGGTGAAACAAGCTAGGAAGCTTTCGTAAAGAAGAAGAAGAATATGATTAGGCAAATGGCATTCAATAATGACTATAGTCCAATTATAATAAACAAAATTTTAAATAGAAAACAAAACAAAATTGCATTGAATTCAGTTTTACCCTGTAAAAAAAGATTTGACCTAAAGGTACATTTCTATTCTTTACGTGAATAAAATATCAGCTAATATTGCCAAGTATTTTAAAATGAAATTTGACTCAAATATAGCTTTAACGACGATTAATAATTTAGGAATTCATATAAAAGATAAAACCAATAAAGACAATAAATCTGGAGTTTATTAGTTGACTTGCATTGGTTGCCCTTTGGTATACAGGTGTCCCAGAAATTAAAAGGGTGACGAGGCAAGTTGTATCAGAAAAAAATTAAAAAAAAACTATGTGGCATGCTTTTAAAATGATAGGCATTTAATAAAACTTCTAAAAATCTTAAACCCTGTGACGACCTTTTTACTCCTGTTGCCACAAATTTTCCCTTTTTCCGAATATTCTTTTTGTTATGTAACCCCGAATGATGGTTCTCTAAACTATTATAAAAATTTCAAAACCATATATTCTAAAGTTATCGAAAATTATCAAAATAAACGATCAAGTAAAAATAATTAAACGAGAACTCGAACATTTGATAGCTATTTCGGCCTATCTGACCTCATCAGAAATGTATCGAATATATCAAGATCAAAATTTAACTCACCAAAATAAGATGAAACCTGGAACAAATAAACTTGAAGTAAGCTTTAACGTATCCAAAATAAAACCGAAATGATCAACGTGTTGTTACGTATAACCTATAACTATTTGTACTAGGAACACAGAAAAACATTAAACAAACTTATTCACCCCAAATAAAGTCCCATGATGAGGAAAATAACCAGAATTTCAAAAATAATAAATAATTAAGGAATATATTGTAAAAAGTTAGGATCTATCTGAATTTATTTCATAATTTAAAAATCAATTTGAATGTAAGTCAATACTTGATAGAAGTAAAATCCAAATGACTTTGAATACAGAATTATATATTCTATTATAACTTTTACAATATATAATGAAACTATATACAGAAACTATCAAATTAATATCCTTATATATATTCAATATTAAATATTTTTCAGGGTCTTGGAAAAAACCTTTTTACATCTCGACATGAAATGTATTAGCGAAGAAGGTTTAATCATGGGAAATCCACTAAGCTCTTTACTCGCAGAAATCTTCATGGATTTCCTAGAAAACAAAATTCATAAACATCCGTTCAAAAAATACATCCTTTATTGGTATAGGTATGTGGATGATATAATTGCATGTTTCTTAGGTACTAACAGACAAATATCAACATTTGAGAATTTTATAAATAATCTCCACCCAAAAATAGTTTTCACCTCAGAAATAGAACATAATGAATCCATAAACTTTCTTGACCTCACGATAACTAGAGAAAACAATAAACATAACTTCGCAATTTATCATAAACCATCACAAACAGATACCATTATACACCGTAATTCTTTTCATCGATTCCAACACAAACTAGTAGCTCTCCATAGTATGATATATCGTTTATTGAACATTCCACTAAACCAAGTCAATTTCCAAAAAGAAAAATGTATAATTAAACAAATAGCTTACAACAATGGATATAATACATCTCTAATAGATAATTTAATTAACCAACGTATACATAAAAACACAATAAAAGAAATTTATCCAGTAACATCTGATCTATCTGAACACAAATACGTTAGCCTCACATATCTCGGAAACATTAGTATTCAACTAAAAAACCTACTTAAAAAGAAAATATTAAAATCTCTTTCAAGACAAACAATCCTATTAGCAAATACATCAAAAACAATAAAAACAGTATGGATAAACTTCAATTATCAGGTGTATACAAACTCACTTGCTCAGATTGCCCAAAGATTTATATTGGTAGAACAGGTAGAAATTTCGGTACACGCCTAACAGAACATAAAAGAAGTTTCGATAAAAATAAAAAAGATTCACATTATGCTAAACACCTTCTTGAAAATAACCATTCTTTCACAAAAGAAATAGAAATTCTACATGTTGAAAATAGAGATCTAAAATTGAACTTATGGGAAATTTACGAAATAAATAAACATAAAAACAGCAATAACCTAGTAAATGAACAAATAGATTTTTATTACACCCCTCTATTCAATATTTACAAGGGATCGAGTGAACACGATTCTGAAGGGAATATTCTTTGAGAAAACCAACCCGACGAACAATTTAAAAACACATGTACATCTTCTGTAAAAAATCTTATAAATTCATTGTACAACAACTGTTACTTCGTATTCTGATGAAGTCTTTCAAGCAAAGACGAAACGTACGTCAATACCAAAAATAAAGTAGAAAATGTAAACAAGTGTTTTATTTTATAATGACAATGTATTAATACAAATGTATTAACAAAAACTATATAAGTATGTACATATGCACAGATAGTTTTCAATTTAAATAAGGAAATACATATTTTTCATACAAACCCAAATTAAATGATAAATCGTCGGCTTGAGTTGATTAATTATTTTTGAAATAAAATAGAAAGGCCTTTTACTTGATAGAAGAAATATAACAAAATTTGAATATTAAAACAAATTAATATATGTTTATCTTCTACAATTTTAATTTAAAAAATTTTATTCAAAAAACTTTTAGAATTAAATTAATGTCTAAAACAAGCACCGCTTATATTTAATAGACGTATATAATCTAAACTCAATATACAATGTCAAATGGAATAAATAAACCAAAAGATACACGAAAGTCCCTAAAATTAATAAATAAATATTTAAAGGAGACAAAATTTGTTTCTGGTCTTGCCCTCAAAACGCCATTTGTATCTTAAAAACATGAACACACTTAAAGGACCTCTCAAAGAATATAATTTATTTGAAATATTTGATATATTTAAATATTCGAATAAGTAAATTCAGAAATCTCTCAAAGCATGCACTATATCTTCAAAAAACAAATATAGTTCAAAGCAATTCCGTCTTCAGTCCTGAAATATATTCAAAATATTAAAATCAAAAAACTAACCTGTACCAAAGCACTCACCACGTGTAAATGAATAATGTTTCGAGACATAGATCATCTTTATAATTCAAGATTTATCTATGCTCTAACAGAATCAAAGAACAGTGTGAGCTATTTTTAAGGCTTACCTAAATTCATTGACATTGCATAATGAGATTTATTGAAGCCAAGATATAATTATATATTATATATAAAATAAAATAGAAAGGCCTTTTACTTGATAGAAGAAATATAACAAAATTTGAATATTAAAACAAATTAATATATGTTTATCTTCTACAATTTTAATTTAAAAAATTTTGTTCAAAAAACTTTTAGAATTAAATTAATGTCTAAAACAAGCACCGCTTATATTTAATAGACGTATATAATCTAAACTCAATATACAATGTCAAATGGAATAAATAAACCAAAAGATACACGAAATGCTCACATCTTGATATTATAGAGGTGTGAACTACTATTCAGAATTAGAATATCAGAGAAAGTGGGCTTCCGATATATATCATTTATTCTAATTATTTGAATGTCCAAAAAATTCAAAAACTTATTGTCGTCCTCCACTTCCAGAGTGAACTGAATGGGACTATAAAAGGAATTTAATAATTCTAAAAATGATAGTAATCCTCAGGTTGAACCAGTCCATATACAAAAAATATTATCCACATATCGCCTCCAGTACTGTACAAAACCAGTCAAAGTAACATTCCCAGGAGAAAATATTTTCTTTCCTAAAGCTGTCATGAATATTTCACTGCATGAATTTGATGAAGGGGAACCCATCTTATTGTTGATAGATTTTATCATTGAACTTAAAATAGCTTCGCCCTAGACAAATATTAAGAAGTCTCATTGCCTCTTCCTTCATATCAACAGTGACTGAAGGGTTTCAATCAAGTAGTTGGTTTACTAAGTACTCCACTTCTGTAGATAAAAATTTACTACATCGAATGAAACCAGTTTTGCGTTTGTGGGAAATTTGAGGTTTTTTAATTCATTAGTCAATTCAATATTATTTGTGATGGAATTTCTGTTTCTTCGGAAGAGAATATAATGAAGGTATTGTTGGGTTCATTACGGTCAAAGGAATATTCACGTGAGATAACATGTTAGTGCAGTTTTTGATAGTCTTCTTGACCTCATTTTAAATGGGGGATTAGTTTTCAATTGTTTGAAATTGTTAGTTCAACAGAGATTCCGTTTTTTTAATTTAACTGACCTCAAATACCTTGCTATTAATGTTGAACTAGCTTTGGACCAAATTAAATCTTCAAACAAACAAAACTTAGAAAAATCATTATGTGCGGAAATGATCTCTAATTCAACGTTTGAGAACAATAAGACCGAGATATTGAATTGAATCAGTCCTTACTTGGTGAAAATCCATTTTAAATAATATTTAAATAAGATTATTCTGATTTTCACAAATTTTTATTGTTATGTTTACAACAATCGTTCCGCTATCATAGTAGCATCATCAGGCAAGTTTGCATTTTGAATAACTAAGCTTGTTTCCTAAATCCGTTGCTATTTATATTACAGTAAGTACAATAAATTTTAATTGAGCACTAAAACCCAAAAAAGGGTCTCTGCAAATTCCTGCTTATCTGAATATATTTAACAGAGGTGAGTTATTTAAATCTGTTTGTTCGTTAAGTAATATTCCAATTTTACTATGTCTATTTATCTGTAGGGATTCTAACAGATTTGAGGCATAACTTTTACTTTCTATATGTAGAATTTCAAAATTACGGTTGAAAATATGTCCTGTTTCTAATAAATGGTTGGAATATGTAGAATTACTTTTTCTATTGAGGAAACTCTTCGAATGTTCACAAATTCTATGTCGGAAAGTTCTTCCAGTATGTGTTATATAAACTTTAGGGCAATCACCGCAGGTTAACTTATAAACCCCCGATTTATCATTTTTATGATGTATATGATATCATTTTTATGATGTATTATGATGTTTATGTGTATAGTTTTTATTATTTTTAATAAATTTACTCAAGTTTGAATTGGTTTTAAATGAAGCTCTTAAACTATATTTATTTTTGAAGTATGTAGCAATTTTCTCAGAAATACCTTTAGTGTATTTTAACGAAATGTATTTAAAATTTTCTTTTATATTAGGATACACCATATTTAAAGCTATTTTATCATTTTTATTCATCAACAATTTGTCTATCAACTTAGGATCACAGTCATTATTAATAGCTATTTGTTTAATTATGTTAAGTTCTGAAATATAATTTTCTCGATTCATGGGAATATTAACTAATCTATGGATCATACAATTGAATGCTTATAATTTTTTTATTTAGAGAATGATTTGATTTATTGTGTATAATAAAATCCAAATAGGTTTGTGAAATATTGAAAAATCATGTGAATTATTTATTCGAGTAACAGTTAAATCAAGAAAATTAATAGAATCATTATGTTCGGTTTCCATAGTGAATTTTATTGAAGGATGTATTTCATTGATGAATAAAAAGAATTTTTTTTTAAAATTTATTTTAGAATGTTTAGATATTTGCACTAATCAAAATTATTTTCAATTCAAAAATAAAATTTATAAATCTGAAAACGCTTTGATTATGGGAAATCCCTCTTAAGGACTTATCCTTTCTTAGCAGAAATATTCATGGACAATATTGAAACTTGAATGAAATAAAATCCCCTTAAGAAATACTTTTTATATTGGTATAGATATGTAAACGATATTTTCTGTTGCTTCACAGATACAGACAGACTTTTAAAAAAATTCATTTTATTCATCAATGAAATACATCCTTGAATAAAATTCACTATGGAAACCGAACATAATAATTCTATTAATTTTCTTGACTTAACTGTTACTCGAATAAATAATTCACATGAGTTTTCAATATTCCATAAACCAACCTATACGGATTCTATTATACACTATAAATCAAATCATCCTTTAAATCAAAAATTATGAGCATTCAATTGTATTATCCATAGATTAGTTAATATTCACATAAATCGAGAAAATTATATTTCAGAACTTAACACAATTTAACAAATAGCTATTAATAATGACTATGATCCTAAGTTGATAGACAAATGTTGATGAATAAAAATAATAAAATAAAAAACATTTGAAGAGTTTCCTCAATATTAAAAGTAATTCTACATATTCCAACCATTTGTGAGAAACGGTACATACTTTCAACCATAATTTTGAAATTCTACATATAAAAATTAAAAGTTATGCCTTAAATCTCTTAGAATCCCTAGAGATAAATAAACATAATAAAATTGGAATATTACCTAACGAACAAATAGATATATTTCCACAAAAATTGTGGAAATAAATTACTGTCTCATATATATTTTTTAATTAAAATGAGTTTCCACTAAGTAAAGGGCGGAATCGAACAAACAGATTTAAATAACTCACCTCTATTAAATATATTCAGATAAGGTGCAATTTGCAGAGACCTTTTTTGGGTTTTAGTGCTCAATAAAAATTTATTGTAATATAAATAGCAACGGATTTAGGAAACAAGCTTAGTTATTCAAAATGCAAACTTGCCTGATGATGCTACTATGATAGCGGAACGATTGTTGTAAACATAACAATAAAAATTTGTGAAAATCAGAATAACCTTATTTAAATATTATTTAATAAGACCGAGATGAAAATATTGAAACAAATAAGGAAAAAAAACTGACAAAATGACCTTATAATAACAAAAGCTGACAAAGGCAATACTGTAACTATTTTGACAAAAATGACTATGTAGAAAAAACGGAATCTCTGTTAAACTGTTAACAATTTTAAACAACTGAAAATACACAACTCTCCTCCTTTCATAACTGTTTGATGAGCTCCCCCTACAGGACTGACCTTATAAAAACGGATGAGAACTGAAAGAAATCCAAATTCCACCTGTGTCCCGCAACAACTCTCCCAGTTTCTGATTATGAAACGAACAACATGCCGATCTTTATATTATCCGTTCTGTTCAACAGTATGTCGGAGATAAATTTGCCCGAGAAATCGTTATTCCGTTCCGAAATTCTTTTCTTCCGAAGTCAAGTCACCTGCCATCGGTTCGTTGTGTGAAAGCGTCCTATGACATTTATCACGCATTCTTTCACGAATATATCGAAGACCGAACTGTTTCGGCCGGTATTATTGGTGTTTTTTATATTTTTCTCGGATTTCTCGTGTCGTTATGTTTGCCGGTATGGGATTCCTTACCGTGTTCATCAGGTCCGAACGTGAGAGACCTCGATTACCGGCGGTATTTTTCTTCAAGAAGACCGTTCCTGTTGTCTCAGAGCTTGGTCTTAAATGAAGAATAACTTTACAAAAGGACATAACTGGATTCCGTCGAAATGATGTTACTTATAAACGATCTGTATTTCGGGGAAATATCAGATGAGAATGAGATAACAGGAGGACCAACGAAACAGTTCGAACACAATACAAAGTGTCGAAAATATAAGGTTCATCTGATAGTAATTTGTGTGTATCATTTGCAGCATTCGGATAGATCAACAAGATGGAATAATCGAATGAATAAGAGCCTGGGTACGTCACACTTGGACGTTGATGTAGTTTTTGTGCCATCTCGAAATTATACATTTTTCAATAATGGCATCACAAAGCAGGGAAAACCGTCGTCAATTAACTGAGGTAGAATTACAGATGGGAGCAGACAAAATATGGGATCCGAAAACGACATATTTCAGGATATTTTTGGAGATGAAGATTCTGATGAAGATCACGTTGAATAACAGCTTTAAGACACCAGCAGTGAACAAAGTGAAAATGGAGAAGAACTAATAGAGGAATCAGTAAGAAATGTTTTCAATTTACGGGGAAAAATGGTCATTGTTGGAGCACACAAGCACCATCAAGACAAGGTCGTACAAGGAAAGAAGACATTGTTTTGCATTTATCTGGCCCAAAAGAAGAAGCCAGAACGGTTCACTCTCCGGAACATACGTGGAGTTCAACGATCAGATGACAAGTCTTATAGTTTTATTTGCAAATGAAGAAATAGTTTGTAAATTCAACGATAGTGAAAAAACGAGTTACACAAAACCTATAAATGAGACAGAACTTGATGGCTTTTACTGGACTGTTAGTCTTAACAGGTGTATTACGCATTTCCAACAGTAATTTAGATGACCTTTGGTCAGTTGAATTCGGAAATGGAATATTTCGGGCAACAATGTCGCAGCAGAGATTTCAATTTATATCTTCCCGTCTAAGTTAGTTGATAAGTTTGCTCCTATACGTGAATTATGGGATATTTTTGTAAATAACTGTAAACTTTTCTGTACACCATATGAATATTGCACTATTGACGAGCAACTTGTTGGTTACAGAGGAAACTGCCCATTTTGAATCTACATGGCTAGCTAGCCTGATAAGTATGACAGGAAGATAACGATGCTGAACGGTTCAAAAAGATTTTACATGCTCAATGCAATACCATACACTGGAAAAGCGGCAACAGAGAACAATGAATCAGTACCGGCTTATTATATTCGAAAACTGTCCGAACCAATGCACGGTACTAATCCAAACATCACAGTAGATAATTGGTTCACTTCGATTCCGCTGGCTGCACGAATATTGGAGGTTCTAGGGACTTTGAGAAAGAACAAGAGAGAGATACCTCCTTCATTCCTCAATAAAAAAGAAGTGGACACATCGCTTTTTGCTTTCGATAGAAATAAAACTTTTGTATCTTCCACTCCTAAGAAAAACAAAATTATGCTTTTGTTGTCAACATTGCATTCTGATGCCTCATTGAACGCTATCACCATTGGGAAACCTAATACTATACATTCATATAACGAGACCAAGGGTAAAACAGATACGTTTGATCATCTTTGCCATTCGTACACGACCTCAAGAAAGACCAAACGTTGGCCACTAAGAATTTTTTTCAACATACATGGAATAAATGCTATGGTTTTATTTTGTTCCTCAAATCTTCAGTGGGGGAAAAAAGTGGCAATAATCGTAAATGATTTCTGAAACAGTTGGAAATGGGTCTTATACAACCACATTTACAAGAGCGTCTAACTGTGACAACTTTACAGAGGATACTGCGAGAGAGAATTTCGGAAATACTCGGAATTGAACTGATTTCTCCGAAAAATAATGCATCATTTCTATAAAAAAAAGGATGTCGCTTCTGCGAGAAAGGAAAGGACAGAAAAACAAATTTCTTTTGCTCAATTTGTCGTAGACCGTACTGCATGTGGAAACAAAAATTCAGAAGTTTGAAGAGGTGGATAAGAAAGTTCTTAAGAAATAATTCAGAAAATTTTTTTTTTAGTTATGAGCAATATTATAGATGAATATTTACTGTTGATTGTTTCAATTCAGAGTTTATTTGTTTTTATAGAAATATATTATTGTTGAATGTTCAAAAATTAGAATTTTGAAGTTTAAAGGAATATATTTTTTTGTTGAGTAAAATATCATGACTGATTTTTTTTGTATACTTCCCTTCAACTTCAAATAATATTCCAGTATCAAAAATATTCAAATTTTTTCTTCTTCCGACAAAACAAAGCTATGGTTTCTGAAACCCAAGTGTGCAGCTAATGTTTCGAAAAATAAGTTTGCAGTTCCAGGGTTAAATCTACGCAGTAGTTTTTGGTTGGTGCCCTTTTAAATATGGAGAGCAATAAGCAGCATTTTTGTCATAGTTTACTTTTTAACTAAAAGAAAAGGAAAAAATGCTGTCCAAGCCAGTAAGAAATTAACCGATGTGTATGGAGAAGATGTGTCGACCGTACGCCAGTGCAAGAAATGGTTTGCGAAATTTCGATCCGCCAATTTTGATGTCGAAGATGCACCGGAAGGCCGGTTGAAGCTGATAAAGACACATTTGTTGATGCAAATTGGCAAATAACAACACGTGAGATCGGTAAGAGGTTAAATTTATCGGATTCGGTTTGGTGGGATTTTAAAGGAATTTTTTTTTGTGTGCTTTTACCGGATGACACAACAATTAATTCGGAAGCCTAGTGTAATCAGCTGGACAAACTGAATGATGCACTACAGAAAAGGCCAGAATTAATCAACAGAAAAGGTGTAGTATTACACCAAGATAATGCGAGACCTCATACAATTTTGGCCACTGGTCAAAAACTTTTAGAGCTTGAATGGGATATACTGCTACACCCACCATATTATCTAGATCTGCCGCCTTCGGATTATCATTTGTTCTTATCATTGCAAATTTTTTTTAGCGGTAAATCCTTTACTTCAAATGAGGTCAAAAACCATCAGGATCAGTTTTTTGCGCGCCAAGACCAAACATTTTATGAGCGTGGAATCATTCTACTACCAGAAAGATGACAAAAAATGTTGGACCAGAATGACCAATATATGATTTAATAAAATATTCATAATACCAAAATTGTCTTACAATTTCCAGAAAAAAAAACGAACAACCCAATAAATCATGGCACCCTCTATAATTGGTTACATAATTTTCTTTTCCAAAATCCAATGCAGTCAACTTACAGTTGGTGGTGGACGTGTTTTGACGAAAATTAGAACACTCTGTAACTACCCTCTTAAAGTACAAGGATTCTCCTTCAATTTTATTTGAATATATTCCCAAATAGTAAATATTTTGGATCGAGAAACAATAAACTCTTCCTGAAAACATCACATTTAACATTCTGAAATGCATAGATTTCCAAAAAAGAAAGCATCTGACTAACTACGTACATCGTACTCTGTCCATAACTAGCAAATCCTAGACAGAAAATTGTGAAACTCAGTACAAAAGTCAAGTACTGTTGAGGTTTTAATACTACCAACCATTACAGAATCAATCATAACTACGTTTCAAAACAAATGAAGAGTGCAGAAAAAACTACTATTTTCGAAGATGGCGAGAAAAACAACAAAATTATAGACTTTTAGCACTTTCAAGTCTTTCCTTCAAGAGTATAATATTATTTGCGATGAACAACATGTATTTCAGAATACCAATCAACAAATTCAACAAAGACATCTTCACTACTAGTACTAGCAAATTCACTCAATAAGAAGAATAAAAGCAATTTAGTAGCGTTACATAAAGTATCGGGTGTTTTTTTTAGAGTGATAGGGATAAATGTGATTTGACACAAGGTAGAAACCATGTTGTTTTGACATTTCTTTTCAGTAAGCATTGACAAATTATCATGGAAAGACTCACGCCGCAACAACGTTTACAAATTGTTGAAATTTATTTTCAAAATCAGTGTTCTATTCGCCAAACTCATAGAACACTTCGTGAAATTTATGGTTTACATAATCGTCTATTAGAGCAGCTTATTCGTCGAAATATCGAGATTACGTACAACATTTTCTCTACTCGATGCAACAACAACAACAAGACAAAGAACTGTACGTACAGAAGAAAATATCGCTGCTGTAAGTTATAGTGTGAATGATGATCCAGATTTGTTTATTCGTCGACGTTTCCAACAAGTTGGACTCTGTGCATCCACAACATGGAAATTTTGCGTAAAGATCTTGGTCTACACCCATACAAGATCCAACTGGTTCAAGAACTAAAGCCACTTGATCATAATAAGCGTCGGTTGTTTGTTGATTGGGCTCTAGAACAGCTTGAAGTTGATCCACTATTTTATCGTGAAATTGTGTTTAGTGATGAAGCTCCTTTCTGGTTGAACGGCTATGTAAACAAGCAAAATTTCCATAAATGGAGTGAACTGGATGCTGTGCCATATCAATCGAAGAATACTGGATTGGATGGAATAGTCGTTGGTCACTAATGATGGGATAGCTTTTTAGTGATGCGGTGTTATGAGGGAGCTTATGAACTCTTATTTTCGGAAAGCGTTCGCGTCCTCTATGTGATACGCCGGAAAGCTGTAGCAGAGCAGGGAGGAATTTGGGCAAAGATTGTGCACATATTCACAAAATCATCATGGTCACTTGAACAGGCAAATAAATGGTTTCATGCACACAACTTTAAAATAAACAAAGAAAATACTCATTTTTTCACATTTGAGACCCACCTAAAAAATGAAACACGTATTAAATTCTTGGTTATCTACCTACAACAAAATTTTAGCACACAAAGGTGAACTTATAATTAAAATATCAATGGTATATTAATAGAAGAAAAAACAAATTGAGGGAAAATCAGCGTCCAATCATGCCTATCATAGATTCTTCCATAGCTTTATAAGTTATGGAGTATTGTTCTGATATGGAAAACATGAAAGTCCTAAAATATCAAAGACTGTACGTAACATCCGTGATCTGAAATTCATTGGAAGTTGTAGATGCCACTTTAAACAGCAAAATATCCTAACTCTTATATATCAGTATATACTTCTATGCATAATATATTTATGCAACACCTATCGAAAAAATGGTATAAATTATAACTACCAAATAAGAGGTGCAACCAAATTCATAACATAATATCCATGAAGAACTCAAAGGAATGAACATATATAAAATAAAGCAAACAATCGAAAATATTCTTCGTGAAACAGAATACTACACAATGAATGAATTTTGGAACGACCGTCTTGAGTAGTTTGTCTAAATATCTTATAAAATCTCTAGAGTTTGTAATTTAAACTACTGGTTATTTAGAGCAAAACTGGGAAATATTAAAAACTTATTTTCGAAGTGGTGAATATTCTATCCAAACCTTACGGAAATTTGTGGATTAATTTGTTCGTGAAAACTGAAACCATATTCATTAGTATTTTATTTATGGCTGATCAAACATGCAACAATTAAATCCCACTACTTAGCATATGTGTTTTAGTCATATATTTAATTGTTATTTCATACATTGATTAATTTATTTGACAGCCCAGGTAAAATTTTATGGGTAAAAGATTTATTCACATTTTGTATTTTCCTGTTAATAGAGTATAATAATAAAAATAATCCTACAAGATATTCAACCAAATCAATTCATTATGAGAGTTAAATAAATTGAAATTTAAAAAATTCATTTCACAAATATGTACTATCAAATTTTTCTTATGGTGAAATTCAAACCATTTTATACAATTTGCAGTATATTTTAAATTTACAATGTGGGACAAGTGACACAACGTTTTTAGGTCTTATGCAATCGTTGTATGTTAGTAGCAAAACGACCTTCTTCTTTAGAAAAGTTGACAAATTATTTTCTTGATTGAAATTTGGTGTCAATGGTAGGCATTTTTCTTAAATTTTTTGTTCCATTCTTGAAGAGATGGTTGTTAAGTTGAATTTACTCGCAAATTACAAAAATATGCCCCTTTCAGATCTAGGCAAGGAGTTGAATATTCAAGGAAACCATGCAGTTATTAATCGTCGAACGCGGCTAAAGCAGCTTCGCCCGAGACAATTAAATTCGTTCTATGAAATTATTATTGTCCAGAATATCTGTAATCATTGCATCAATAAATAACTGTTACCATTCGAAAAAGCATTCAATAAAGATTATATGTTTTCCTAGAAATTGATAAAAGCGTTGAATATTTGGGTTGAGCGACTGTGAATTAGGGAACTTATGTTGGTTTGTAAAGGAGGTTTGCATTTTAAAGTAGTGGTTATTTCGAGTTTGGTTGTTCGGGTTTTGACAAAAAAATAAGCCTAATATCTGGTATTAACGAAATGGGTCGATTTATGCTTGAATAAAACTGGAAAACATTAAAAACTCATTTTCAAATTTGTGAATCTTCTATCAAAACTGATAGAAATTTACGTGGAAAATTCAATAGAAATGAAAATACCTCACGGCAATTTGTGGATCAATTTGTTCGTGAAAACTGGATTGTTGCTTGATACAACAACCAGTTCACGTTAATCATCTTTAGCGAAGAAGCTCATTTTCACATTGGAGGATTAATTTTAGCGGGGATCCGTCAACGAAAAGTGTTACGCTAACCATCCAGAAACATGAAATCGAAGTTGCCATTCATGAGATTGTGCCCCAAACAATAAACAATGTACCAAAAAATTTGGTTGATCGGATGGGATACTGTAGATAGTCTCGGCGTTAATCTATATGATAGTTTTTCACTCGTGAATGTCAAGGTTTAACCTATCTAATAAACTATTTACTTTGAAGAAATTTTCATCAGTTTTTCATTCATAGCCGATCAAAAATGCTAATTTTAAATGGCCCATCACATATTTTTTTGACCATTTAACATAATCTCTTCTTCGATAATAAAATATGTATTGTATGTATTGTAGAGGCAGTAAATTGCCATTTAGGAATAGTTTTCACAAAGTTTTTATCTTTGTCTAAGTCATTCCCATTAAATTCATACACAAAACGACTATTCAATGGGCATCCTTCATATTTCTGTGCTCTTGTTCTAAGGAATAGCGTACTGTCGTTCTGCAATTTTACAATTTCCAACTGGAAGTAGTCTCAAACGAATAGGTTGGACTGACTGATGAAAAGTCCGAGATCAAAATTAATTCTGTGCGGCCAGTTCGTCCATGAACACTAATTTTCAAACGGAAAGAGCTAAATACTCATAACTTTCAGGATAGGTAGTACTTGGTGTATTCCTGTCCCTCTAATCAAAGTGATAAATAGAGCTAACTTTGATTATGAAAGACTTTGAACTGTTTCAGTCGAAACTATTTGTCCATCTTCAAAGTACACGTAATTTATTAATTTTCATAATTTAAAATAATTGTTTTTTGTAACATTCTCAAACAAAAGTAATGTGTAAATTAGGTTATGAAGATAGTCGGCTATGACCAAAGTTGCATGGCAACACTATTTATCGAATATTGTTGATTGTCAACAGGTATACAATTCATGAAATAATGTCGCAACTAGAAAAAAGAAAACAGGTAGAATATTTTTATAGAAAAGACTTTAGAAACATTAAATAATTAGTGCAATTCACTGAAATGGGGAAAAATGCTGTATATGAGACAATAAAGAGGATGAAAGATGGCAGGGATATGAGGCATAGACTAGTTTCAGGAAGACCACGTAAAAGTACAGGAAAAAATTTAAACGCTTTATTTGCCTTAGGACGACACAATCCACGCCTGAGGTTTTGCAAATTGGCTAACAGATTTGGAAATAAACGAAATATAAAATATGTCAAGAAACCGTCCTGAAAAGACCAGGCTACATATCCAGGAAACCAACAAAAAAAAACCTATAACCCTACAACTTTACGAAAGGAACGGAAGATAGAAATTTGTCAACGTTTTCAAAAAGATAATTTTAATAATGTCTTTATATATGATGAAAGTTTTTTCCAACTTGGTGGAAATCACTTAGGACACCTATCGAAACAACCTTTTATCGTTCAAATTTCCAAATTTCTCACCAAAATAATGGTTTGGGGAGCAATATATCAGCGTGGTGCTACGCCTCTCTGTACAGTTGATGATACCATTAACAGTGAAAAGTATTGTAGAATTCTGAACGATTTTCTCCTTAAAAAGGTGCATGCTTCATATCCAGAGGGGTGGCGTTTTCAGCAGGATAATACAAGATGCCATACTCAAGCCTATACTCAACCTTGGATGCAAAAAACACCAAATGGCAACCATTTCATGTTAGTCCAATTGAAAATATATGGGGACTAATGAAGATTGAAGTTGAATGAGCAGTGCCACGAAATGAAGATGATTTAATTCAGTCAGTTTTATATCACCGAAAATTATGGAGGTCATCTACTTTCGAGGGTACCTTGGCGTTTAGTCAATTGTTTACAGTTAAGTAACTAAGATGAATAGTTTGTTATAATTTTCTAATTCAAGAATAAAAAATATATATTAAATAATGACATCCAGCTTTGTTTTTTTCGGATACTATACAATATTTTACTACCAAAAATTTAAAGGTATTTTTTGTAGAATTTATGAAATTCATACCTAAGTTTTTCTGGCCAGAGGAATGTTCTCTGCACTATATTCCTAGAAGACTAATCCTTTAAAATACTCGATTTCATAGGGTTTGCAACATCAAATAATTTGAAGGATAATAATTATAACCAGGGGCTATCAATTAGTTTGTCACTTTCCAACTACATGAGGATCATTCAATTAAAATTGATACTTAACTAATCGTAGTCTCGATTGGGGACCAACGCTGATAGAAGTGAAGGAGGTGGCTACGATATTAGTAAATAATGGATTGTCCCTCTATTATCTAAAGGTGGTCGATAGGAAGTGACCACTGTTTCGTGTACAGGGTTGGATTTGTTTGGCTGTTTGAGTACGAAACTACACATAAGGATTAATTTTGATTATATTCAATTAGTTTCAGAAAATTGGGGGGAAGAATTTAAGTAATAATACATTTGTAACATTTGACTGACAAAAATATTCTTCAAACAAAATATTCTGGATCATTAGGATAATCCAAAATGTCGGGCAACTGTAAAGTCGTATACTCATCGCGAGAAGATCATGCTGTGTATTTGGTGGGACCAGGTGTGTGTGGTGTATTATGAGCTACAAAATCGAACGAAGGATCACAGAGGAAGGTCATTGTCGAATATCGTCAAAATCCGCAATCTGTCATGGTCTGGGGCGGAATTTGTGCCAGCGGCAAAACACGTTTTCGTGGATCAAGGGGTCAAAATCAATCAAGAAGCCTACCGCTGCGACATTTTCGAGGCCGTAGTACTTCCCTGGGCCCAGCAGCACTTCGGCGACATGCATTGGACACTAAATAGGACTCCGCTCCGACTCACAAAGCAAAAACGACGGAAGAATGGTATAAGACCCATTTTCTTGGTTTCATGACATCTGCAGAGTGGCCGCCCTACTCGCCGGATCTCAACTCAATGGACTACAGCTTGTGGTTGATTTTGAAGAGCAGGACGTGTGCTGAACACCACAAAAGTTTGGAGTCGCTAAAACAATCCCTGCGCCGGTAATGGGGACGATTAACACCCGAAGAGCTGTGGTCCATTATCGAAAATTTCAAGAAGCGTCTGAAGCTATGTATCGCTGCGAAAGAAAGCCACTTCGAAGCCGCTTGAATATATTATTACCAAATGTTTATGTTATTATTATTCGTTGTTGTTTTGTTTGATTTATTTTGTGTTATAAAGTTAAATGAAAAAAGTTTGTCCGAGGTTTTTCTTATCACACTGTATATATATTTTTTATTAATCTATTTTAAATCCTCCATCTAAGTCCAAATTCAATATGGTGAAGTCTGTGCCATAATTCTGAAAGGATTAATTTCAGAATGAGTTTTATGTTGTCTCCATAATTTAACCTAATTTTATTACACCCTTCCTTTCAATATTACTCTGAGATTTGTCTGAATATGATTCTGTAGAGAAGACCTATCAATTACAAAACAATAAAAGCATCATCTGTATAGTTTTTGAAAACAGTATAGTCAACTCCCAAAACACTGTGTATCTTGTAGTCTGTTGAAGTCCGACCAAGTATAGATGAAACGAACATTAGTACTGTTAAAATAAAATCATATGGAAAAATAAATATGTGTTCAATTATTATCTTGATCATAAATAATTCTACCAAGCATCGGCTAAATCAGTCCGATATTATATACAGGTATGGAAAAAACAGTCGGAAACATAGGAAGGTCAATGTTAATCTGGAGGCGACGACGGTCCAGTCGAGTGGTGGAAAGATCTAAACCTCAGCGCGATGCGATGACGAATAAATGACTGTTCTCTCTCAAGGGCAGTGGATGAATGCTTCAATCGAAAAGAGCAGTGCAGAGCCTTGTTTCAATCGAAGTATCCCCCCACTGCTATTATATAGATAAGATAGATAACCTTCTTTATTTCAAGTTTCATATAAAAATTACATAAAAGATGAAATGACGTCAGAAATGGACACTTACAGTTCAGTACAAATTGTCAGAACAAAAATAATCGTTAAGACTATAAGGTTCTAATTGTATCAACATTTTCTTAATTAATTTCTTAAATCTAAATAAACCTTCAACACACTTAATCTGATGTGGCAATTTATTAAAGGCTCGAATACACATATAGTCTGGTCCCTTCTCACTCAGCGTTAGTCTATGATAAGGATATAAAAGTTCTTTGTTTCTCGTGGAATAATAGTGATTGGTATTGTTTTGGAATTTGTCTCTATTCTTGAAAACAAATAAAAGACATTCAAAAATGTACAAGGCATATATAGTCATGATATTCATGCCCTTAAATTTTCCTCTACAAGAATCCCTTACCCTCATATTGCTCAAGGTTCTCATTATTCTTTTCTGAACCACAAATACTGATTCCACTCCCGCTTTGCTACCCCAGAAAATTATCCCAAACCTGAGAACCGACTCAAAATTAGCATGATATAAAATTTTGAGTGTATCAATATTCATATATTTGGCTACAATCCTGATTCCGTACCCAATACTAGACAACCTTAAACATATGTTTTCAATGTGCGTATCCCAACTAAGAAATTCATCTATAGTGACACCCAAGAACTTTGCGCTTGTCACTGGTTTTATGCTGTTATTTCCGAGATTAATGTTGCTTGGCGCATATATTCGACATTGCTTAGCACGAAAAAATATTAAATTTGTTTTTGACTCATTTAAAGTAAGCTTATTCATGGCGAACCAATCGTTAGTTTTTTTAAAGCAGTTCTTTGTGCTATCAACAATATCCGCTGAGTTTGGTCCCGAAATCAATATATTGGTGTCATCGACAAAATTTGTGATTGCATAATTAGTTAATGACAATGGTAGGTCATTTATATATATAATAAAAAGTAGCGGTCCCACAATACTTCCCTGTGCAATACCAACATCAGTGTTACATATATCAGATTTTATGCTATTTTTAACCATAACTTGCTGCTGTCTTCCTGAAAGATACGATCGGACCCAAGCATTAGCATTACCTCTTATACCATACTTTTCCAGTTTGAACAAAAGGATATCATGATCTACACAGTCATATGCTCTAGTCAGATCTATAAAAAGACCAAGAGACATATTTTTATTTTCTAAGTTGTTTAGAATTGCATTGATGAACTGATAAATTGCAGTATTGGTTGATCTGCCTCTCAAGTACCCATGTTGGAATTTAGAAAAAATGTTATTTTGATTCATGAAGCACAGTATTCTAGAGTTCATGACCAATTCAAAAATTCTTGAGAACGCTGGTAAAAGACAAATAGGTCTATAGTTATTGAGGTCATTAGAATTCCCTTTTTTAAATAATGGTTTAATCAATGCATGCTTAAGTTGCGTTGGAAAAATTGAATATTTCATTGAATTATTTATTATGTGGGATAGTATATCGGCAATTGAAGTTATTGATAACTTGACAAGACTTGCTGGTATATCATCGTACCCACTACAGTGTTTGTTTTTCATCTGCTTAGAAAATTCAATCAATTCATCAATACTTACAGGTTTGAGGAACATAGAATTGTCATTTTCCTTAATAATATTTACAAAGGGAATTAATTTTTGACTCATGTGGATATTTTTTATTACTTCTATTAAATGTTCATTAAAGTCATTGGCTAACTTTAATGGATCTTCACAAAGAATATTTTCTTGAGTTACAGTCTTTCCCGTTATTTCGCGACAAATAGCCCACATCGATTTTATTTTGGAATCAGATCTTTTGATTCTGTCCTCATATAATTTAGTTTTTTCTGAGTTCAATCGTATATCATAATCCTTTTTCAGTTTATTATAATGTGCTTGATATGATACGTCAAATTCAGATAATAACTTCAACTTATCTAACTGTTGTTTAATTTCCTGTAGGATAGGATTTTTTTTTGTAATTTGATATCTTTTGTTTTTATACACTGGTTTATTTGGAAAACATTATACATTATACTGGTTTATTTGGAAAACATTACACATATTGAGAGAGAACAGTCGTTAATTTGTCATCGCATCGCGCTGAAGTTTTGATTCTTCCACTGCTCCACTGGACTGTAATCGCCTCTAAATCAACATTGAATTTCCCATGTTTCCGACTGTCTTTTCCATGTACCTGTATACTTGAATTGTTCTTATATTATTTATTCATTGTTTCTTTTGAGTCTTTTCTTTTTAGCAGTCACTGTTTTACTTTTATTTCTTCGGAGGCACCATAATACAAGAACAATATCATTTATACAGGAATTTCCTCTGCTTCACTCAGTTATATGAAAAAAAGTGTTAGCTTTCGATATTCTGAAAATTTCTTCGTGTTTCAGTCCTGTCCTGTCACAATGTGATTCAATCCCACAAGTTCACCATATCTTAATTGGATTGAAGAAATAAATTCTCCTGTCGAAAACTTATCAACTTTAATGAATAGACTGCATTTTAGTGAAGATAAAAATGAATTTCTGAAGAATTAATATTCTCGTTTTGAATGGTCTGTCGGTAGTTTTACAAGACTAATGTGAGCTTTTATATATCCTTATTTTATACGCTAGGAAACAATAACAAAAATTAATTGTTCTGAAATTTGAATCCTCAGAATTGACTTGATGTATGCGTCCAATTAGATTTTCCCTTGCTTAATACAAGAAATAAAAAATGTTTATAATTCCACCAATAGTCACATATCCGATATTGAATTTTTCGGTTTTTAGTATAATAAACATAGGTATCGGGTGTTTAGAGTGATAGAAGTTTCGATAGGGATAACTGTGATTTGACAGAAGGTAGGAGTCAGGTTGTTTTGACATTTCTGTTCAGTTAGCATTGCCAAAAAATCATGGAAAGACTCACGCCGCAACAACGTTTACAAATTATTGAAATTTATTTGCAAAATCAGTGTTTTATTCGCCAAACTTATAGAGCACTTCGTGAAATGTATGGTTTATATAATCGTCCATAAGAGCAGCTCATTCGTCGAACTATCGATAGATTTCGGACAACATTTTCTCTACTCGATGCAACAACAACAACAAGACGAAGAACTGTACGCACAGAAGAAAATATCACTGCTGTAAGTCATAGTGTTAATGATGATCCATATTTGTCTATTAGTGGACGTTCACAACGAATTGAACGCTGTGCATCCACCACATGGATAATTTTGTGTGAAGATCTTGGTCTACAACAATACAAGATCCAACTGGTTCAAGAACTAAAGCCACTTGGCCATAATAAACGTCGTTTGTTTGCTAATTGGGACCTAGAACAGCTTGAAGTTGATCCACTTTTTTATCGTAAAATTGTGTTTAGTAATGAAGCTCATTTCTGGCTATGTAAACAAACAAAATTGCCGTATATGCAGTAAAAACAATCCTCAAGAAGTTCTGCAGGTTCCATTGCATCCTGAAAAATACACTGTATGGTGTGCTTTATACGCTGGAGGCATCATCGGTCCATATTTCTTTAAAAACGAGGCTAAAGGCTAATGTTACACTTGCAGATCGATGATCAATGATTATTTGTTTCAAAATTTGAATGGTATCGACCCAGAAGTATTTTGGTTCCAACAAGATTATTGAAAGAAAGATTTGACGATAACATTATTTGAGAAATGGTTCAATTCATTGGTCTCCAAGATCATGCGACATAACTCCACCGGATTATTTTCTTTGGGGTTATGTCAAGTCATTGGTTTATGCTGATCAACCAGAAACAATAGACGCTTTGGAAGCCAACATAACTCGTGTTATTGATGAAAAAAGGCCTGAATTACACGAAAAAGTGATCCAAAATTGATCTGGTCGAATGCGGTTCCTATTGAGCTAGTCGTGGTGGACAAATGCCGGAAATTATTTTTAAAACATAAATGTCATAAAATTATCTTTCAAATAAAAAAAATTGTCCTCAATCTTATTTTAAATGTGTTTTATTTCAATTTAAAGTTTTATCGCTCTAAAAAAAACATCTGATATGAATCTCAGCCCACTAAAGCTTTATGGTCCTATAAAATCCTGTAACAATGATGTACCCATTTGTCCAGCAGTATTCATAACTAATGTAGTACTAATTATTAAATAGGAAAAGAATTGAACGTCAATTTCAAAAAATTTACTGATTTCAATCAAACAGCTCAATAAAAACTCTATTGAGGTAACAAAAAAATTATAAGATTTTACGTTACCCAGTAATTCCTACTTCGTCTGCTTGGATAATAAACTACTCGTTAAAAGTTAATGATATTGATGTTTTCCGAAAATGCGTTTGCGTAACGTCCTATAATTTTTTTTCAACTACAATAGCGATTATAGACGTCTTTGGTTCATCGTGAAGCAATTTTTTATAAATTTTAATACTTTTTTTTATCCATATATGTCTGAAACACTCATTTTGATGGTTTTCTTTTAATTTCTATAATGCCAAGCCAAGTTTCGTCTAAAGAAGATCCTAACAGAGCCCTTGAAATGTTTAAAGCTGGTCGAACACAAGTGTAAGTGGCCAATTTCTTCAATGTGAGCCAAAGTGTGATAGCACTTTTACTGGTGCGATACTTTGCCAATGGAACTATTCCTCAAAGACCCAGAAGTTATAGTGCACTTGCTACAACGGAAGTGGAAGACGGTTTTTTATCTGCTTTGGTGATGACAGCTTCTCGGCACTTGCAGAATGACAAGTCAACGCTTCGAAATACTACAGGTACTTTAACATAGTCAGAAGACGTTTCCATGAACTCAATCTAACATCGAAGAGCTTGCTAAAAAGAATTCAACTTCATCGAAAACATAAGCGTCAAAAATTAGAGTGGGCAACAAAGCGGGTACACTGGTGCCATGAATTACGATACGTACGTACTCTTCACAATTGTAGTTTGGGTTGAAGTTTGTTTCGGTGGCAAAACTAACTTATTGGTTGTTCTAAGAACCATGACATATATATATATATATATATATATATATATATATATCCCGCGTGGTGCCCCTATAAATGCAGAGCCTGATGAAGAAACACGAATGGAAACCAGATCACATATCCGAATGAGCGTACAACCATCCAGGCTAGAACGTAATTATTACCGAAACCTCCAGAAATACTCAGGACTTCCTCCGAGTAAAAGGGCAAACATCCCAAGAATGAAGCAATCCAAAGAAATGCTAGAGTGTGTCCAAAAAATCAACAGGATAATGGAGAGATACATCGATGTAACCGCCACACTGAGAGAGGTGGTCGACTGCGTATACGCTGGAGCAATCACAGTATGCGAAGATCTCAAAATAAGCATAAGCGGGGCCCAACCAACTCGCCGTCAAGAAATGATACCACCATGGAAAATGAGGCTGGAAAAGAAAATTAGGATTATAAGAAAAAGAATTGGCACCTTACATACTTACCTCAATACAGAAATACCGTCCAACAGGATCATGAAGGGAGTACGGCAGATCGCATCAGAAGCACGTATTAGAACAAATGGCTCGAACCAACTTCTCGCAGAGCAGATGATGGTGGTCCTCGACAAGCTGAAACAGAAGGTGAAAGCGTTAGGAAACCGCATACAAAGGTACAACGAAAGAGTAAAGAGGTATAGGAACAACCAGCTGTACTACAAAAATCCTAAAGAGTTCTTCCGCAAGCTTGAGAACGCAAACAACACGGAAGGAGTGAACCCAGATGAGAGAGAAATGTTTGAAGTCTGGAAGGGAATTTGGGAGCGAAGGGAGACTCATGATGATGAGGCTTTCTGGATAAAAGACGCTGAGAAGGAGGCAGGAAACTACACCATGGAAGATCTCGAAATTATGGAGGAAGACATATCATCTGTCCTTAAGAACTCAAATAACTGGGCTGCTCCAGGATCTGACAAACTCCATAATTACTGGTGGAAAAACTTCAAGGCCACTCACCATAAATTGGCCAAATTTTTTCAGAGAGCGTTGGCGGAACCCTCCATCATACCAGAGTTTTTCACTTTGGGGGTCACCCATATGCTTCCAAAAGGAAACACCAGTCCTGACCCCAAGGCTTATCGACCCATTACATGTCTTCCTACTGTCTATAAGATACTCACAGGAATAATCACCAAACATCTGTGGAAGCATGTAAGCAAGTACAAGATCCTTGCACGAGAGCAGAATGGCTGCAGAAGAGGTGCCCAGGGCTGCAAGGAGTTGTTAACCATCGATCATCTTATAACCAAACAGGCAAGGAAGAAGTTAAGGAATATCTCGGTCGCATGGGTCGACTACAAAAAGGCTTTCGACTCGGTCCCGCACTCCTGGCTTCTTAAAGTTCTGAAACTCTACGGTGTATCTGGAAACATTATAGGCTTACTAGAACATCTGATGACAACCTGGAGGACGAACTTAACATTCGGCAAAATAATAACACCAGAGATAAGAATCTTAACTGGCATCTTCCAAGGGGATAAACTCAGCACCCTCTGGTTTTGTCTAGCTTTAAACCTCCTCAGTAGGCTGCTCAACAACAACCGATACGGATACCTTGTGGACGACAGGTCAAACATCAAAATTACTCATCAACTGTATATAGATGACCTGAAGCTATATGCCGCGAATGAGGAGCAACTGAGGAGCCTTCTTGGGATAGTGACATCTTTCACACAAACCATCAGAATGGAGATGGGGCTGGACAAATGTGCCTCATTACACGTCAAGAGAGGAAAGTTGACACAAGGGGGAGAAATGCTTATTCAAGATGAGGTGACTATACAAGAACTAAGCCCAGAAGAATCATATAAGTACCTGGGTATACAACAAGCATTGGAGATAAGAACATCAAAACAGAAAGAAGATTTCAAAAATAAATTTTTTGCTAGAATAAAAAAAACCCTCCGCAGTAAACTGAACTCCAAGGCAATGTTTACGGCAATCAATACATGGGCAATTCCAAGTATAGCCTACTCTTTCGGCGTGATCAGGTGGTCAAGCACAGAGTTGAAGGCGATTGACACACATGTGCGAGTCCTAATGTCTAAATACGGCATCCACCATCCCCATGCATCGGTGATCAGACTTTACATGCCTAGGCACCAAGGAGGAAGGGGTTTGCGAAATGTTGAAAAGGCCCACAATAAAGCGGTAACTGAACTCAGAGAATATTTCCACTCAAAAAACTTACCGTTCTTTCAATCAATATGCCAGGAAGACCGCAACATCACGGCTTTAAATCTGGCAAGCAGAAATAACCCACCACAGACGCCATCATCTGAACAACTACTGGAGGAATGGCACGGCAAACCCTTACATGGCAGGTATCCGGAGGCACTGAAAGAAAATAGAGTTAATAGAGAGCAGTCACTAACTTACCTTAAATCCGGTTATTTATTCCCAGAAACCGAGGGACGTCTCATCGCAATCCAAGATCAGGTAGTGCCAACAAGAGCGTACCTGAAACATATAGCCAAAAAGAACATACCGACTGACAGATGCCGGAAATGCTGCCAAGCCTTGGAGTCTATACAACATGTGACATCCTCATGCCCCATTCTTGCACCCAGGGAGTACACCCAGCGGCATAATGCTATGGCAAAAATCTTTCACCAAGCCATTGCCATGAAAGTAGGACTTATACTTACCTCTCGAAGGGTACACGAATACTTACCCAAGCCGATACTTGAAAACAGTCAGTTCAAACTCTACTGGGACAACCCGATAATAACGGATAGATCGGTGCCGCACAACAGGCCCGACATCGTGATCTTTGATAAAGGAAACCGCAAAGCAACAATCATTGATATAACCGTCCCGGCAGATGATAACATAAGTAGAGCGTACACGGAGAAACTAACAAAGTACCACGACCTGGCTTTTGAAATAAAAGAGATACACCAGCTAAGAACGGTAAAGATTCTGCCCCTGATAATCTCCACGAATGGATTGGTTGAGAGCCACCTGGCAGAAAATACGGAACTCCTTGAACTGGATCAGGAGTTGATAAGTAAAGCTCAGAAGAAGGTGATCCTCTGGACAACAAGAATTGTTAGAATGTTCCTTACAGCTGCCTAGAAGGTCCTTGGTCGTTAAGACCCGGACCTTCTAGAGGAAACTCCCATAATGGTGATTATTAAAAAAAAAAAAAAAAAAAAAAAAAAAAAAAAAAAAAAAAAAAAAAAAAAAATATATATATATATATATATATATATCAAGAACGTACCGGGAATTATCGATTTAAATCTGGTGGGGCAATGTGGCAGGTAAAATTTTTTTTTCCTAGGTTGGTACCACTGTCCTTAATTACTATGCCAAGCTTGAGCGGGATCTGTCAACTAGTGTGTTTGCAACAGCTGATTAAGTCAGTCGATGTCAGAGTGCGTGCCGAATTTTACTATGGGTGATTACGTTGAGCAAAGAATTTGTTTAAAGTTTTGTGTTGCAAATGAATTTTCGTGTGCCGATGCATTGAAAATGTTGCAAAAGGCCTTTGGTGATAATGCTCTATCGAAAACTCGTGCATATCAGTTGGTACAGAGCCTTCAAGGACGGTCGTGAAGTGGTCGGAGACTTGCCTCGTTCTCGTTCTCGGAATTAAGGAAAGGGTGCTGCAAACCGTCGTACCAGCTTGAGAGAAATAGCACATAATCTTAAGATATCCCACGAGTCCGCACGTACGATTTTGATTGATATTTTGGGCATGAGAAAGGTGGCCGCACGACTCGTACCGAAAGACCTGAATTTTCTTCAAAAACGTCATCGCGAACAGGTTGCTTCAGACATGCTGGATCGCTGTAATTCCGATTCTACATTCATGGAACGCATTATAACTGGTGATGAGACCTGGGTCTACGAGTACGATATGCAAACAAGCCAGCAATCATCGGAATGGGTGGCAAAAAATGAGCCGAAACCGAAAAAACCACGCCAAAGCCGCTCGAAAATGAAGGTGATGCTCATTGTTTTCTCCGATATCCGTGGCGTGGTGCACTACGAATTCGTTCCAGAGGGTCAGACGGTAAACAAGGAGTATTACCTAGGCGTTATGAAACGTTTGCGTGAGTGTATCCGTAAGAAGCGGCCAAATTTGTGGGCGAACAACTCATGGATTTTGCATGACGATAACGCGCCTTCTCACCGAGCTACGATTGCGACTGACTTTCTCGCCAAAAACTCAACAAACGTGCTTCAGCAACCACCGTATTCGCCGGATTTGGCTCCCTGTGACTTTTTCCTCTTCCCAAAACTAAAATTGCCCCTTCGTGGCACCCGTTTTGAGTCGATTGAAGCCATAAAACAAAATTCGGCGCGAGAGCTAAAGTCCATCCCGGAAAGCGCCTATAAAAAATGTTTCGATAATTGGCAGTGCCGTTGGCATAGATGTATTGGAGCAAATGGAGCCCATTTTGAAGGCGACCCAATAAATTTTGACGATTAAATGTAAAAATGTTGTTTTAATTGAAAATTCCCGGTACTTTCTTGACAGAGTAGTATGTCATCGGGTACCTCAAGAATCCGTACTACTTTTGCTGATTTATAATAATGATCTGCACATTATAAACTATAATACACAGCTTGTTCTGTGATGACACTTCTATAATTGAACCTTCAAAGTGCAATAGTGGTTTAATTGGAAAGATACAACTCGCTGTGGAAGAAGTTGAGAGGTAGTTTGGACAAAATTCGCCCAAACTGAATTCAGATAAAATAAAATGGAAAAAGGCTTTTTACTTGATCTGATTAAATCTGTTTTGATATCCAAATTTTGTTATATTTCTTCTATCAAGTAAAAAGCCTTTTTCTATTTTATTTTATATATAATATATATTAAATTATATTTTGGCTTCAATAAATCTCATTACGGAATGTCAATGAATTTAAATATAACCTTAAAAATAACTTACACTGTTCTGTGATTTTGTTAGAACATAGACCAATCTTGAATTTTAAAGTTAGTCTGTTTGAAGCATCCATCTTGTACACGTGTGAGTTGTGATTTAGTTGTAGTTATTTGATTTTGATATTTGGAATATTATATAGGACCGAAGAAGAGATTACCTAGAATTATATTTGTTTTTTGAAGATATAGTGCATGTTTTGAGAGATTTCTGAATCAACTTATTCGAGTATTTAAATATATTAAATATTTCAAATATATTATATTCTTTGAGAAGTCCTTAAGTTGTGTTCATGTTTTTAAAATGCAATTGGTATTCTTAAAGGAAAGATCAGAAACAAAATTTTGTCTTCTTTAAATATTTATTTATTAATTTTAATGACTTTCTTATATCTGTAGGTTTATTTATTCCATTTGACATTATATATTGAGTTTTGATTATATACGTCTATTAAACGTAAGCGGTGCTTATTTCAGACATTAATTTAATTTTAAAAGTTTTTTGAATGAAATTTTTTTGAAATTGAAATTTAAGAAGACTAACAGATGTAATCTGTTTTGATATTCAAATTTTGTTATATTTCTTCTATCAAGTAAAAAGCCTTTTTCTATTTTATTTTATATATAATTTATAATTATATTTTGGCTTCAATAAATCTCATTATGGAATGTCAATGAATTTAAATATAACCTTAAAAATAACTTACACTGTTCTGTGATTTTGTTAGAACATAGACCAATCTTGAATTTTAGAGTTGGTCTGTTTGAAGCATCCATCTTGAACACGTGTGAGTTGTGATATAATTGTAGTTATTTGATTTTGATATTTGGAATATTATCTAGGACCGAAGAAGAGATTACCTAGAATTATATTTGTTTTTTGAAGATATAGTGCATGTTTTGAGAGATTTCTGAATTAACTTATTCGAATATTTAAATATATTAAATATTTCAAATAAATAATATTCTTTGAGAAGTCCTTAAGTTGTGCTCATGTATTTAAAAGGCAATTGGTGTTCTTAAAGGTAAGATCAGAAACAAAATTTTGTCTTCTTTAAATATTTATTCATTAATTTTAATGACTTTCTTATTTCTGTAGGTTTATTTATTCCATTTGACATTATATATTGAGTTTTGATTATATACGTCTATTTAACGTAAGCGGTGCTTATTTTAGACATTCTAAAAGCTTTTTGAATAAAATTTTTTTGAAATCAATATTGTAGAAGACTAACAGATGTAATCTGTTTTGATTTTTAAATTTTTAATTTGGATAAAACTGTCAAGTTGACGTCAAGAAGCAGAAAGAATGAAGCAAGTGTAATTATTTGGGAATTATCTTGGACAATAAATTCAATTGGGTTACGCATGTCGACTAGGTATGTGGAAAATTATTCAAAATCCTCTATCTTTTGAGTAATCTGAGGAGATGTGTTACTCACTGTTGAGATGGTCAAAACTGTATATTTTACAAATTTCCAAAGTTTTTACTACTTCTGTGGGGAACTGCTCACAATTATAAACGTATTATGTCTGTGTGGCAAATAGAGATTCGTGTCGACCATTTTTGTGAAGCTTGGTATACTCACCTTTCCATTCTTATTCATTAAAGAAGATCTTAAATACGTATACCATAATAAAAGAAAGGTCCCAAAAAATGGAATTCATCACTTAGTTAAACCAGGCATGGAAACGATCTCATTCCATTGCATAAAAAGAAGAACACGCAGAATATTCTCAACTGGTTTTCCATCGAACTAGGGGACTTACCAGAAAAAAACTTTTGAAGAAAGATATATTATTTTATTTGCATTTTATTTTTTTGTTTTAATATTGCCTGAGATAGGTTAAAATGTTTTCATAAATGATTAAATGATAGACAAACCATGTTGTTATTGATGCTAAGTTTTTAACCGTACAAAAATAAGGTAATTTTTCGAAACAATAATCACAAAAATGAGTATATTCATTTTTTTTAGAGGAAATCATTGTGATTTTTGAGAAAATTACTTTCTTCGAAATCCCTCAAAACGAATATAAGTTACAAAATTATACACCGATTTCTCGTCGTTTTCCATAACTTACGATTCTAACAGTTAATATTCTGCACATTACCTTGTCATCAGTTATTCCATCTTGATTTTAACCCCATAAGATACGGCGAAAATTCACGATATGGGAACAAACTTCAGAAAATCCGTATTGCAAACGATTTGAAGTTTCTTGCGGTGGAGAAAATGCAAGATGAAAGTGAAGTTGGAAATTGGACAGGAATATTTCAAGTTTGTAAAATATTTTCCACGACAAGTTCAGAGAGTTCTCCTACGAGTTTTCACGAGGAAAAAAATTTCTGATAGAAAGTTTTTCATACTAAAAGTTGAGAGGAAACTCATGAATCTTGCGAGTGTGTGTGAAGGAAAATTCAAAGAACTTTAAAAATAAATTTATTGAGTGCTAGGGAAAATCAAATGTTCTGTAATCAATATTTTGAATTTCAATATAATCATAAACAGATTTTATGTTATTAAAATGGATGAAATCACTATCATAGAATCATGAATGTGATATGTTATTAAAATTAACATTAAAATAAAAGCAACTACCAACACTTGATTCATGTTAATAATTAAAGCTTATGTTTCAACTGTCAATGAAACCTTTTCTCTTTCGATTATTTAGAAATATAAACTGCTCGTTAAAAGTTGAAAATATTGAATTATTTTGTATTTTCTATCCAGAAAAACCCAATTTCCTTTCGAAAGAGGTATATGTAGAGTGTTTCAGGTTATAATAAAAAGATTTCGAAGAAGAGATGTATTCACAAAAACGAAAATACAATATATGAAAAGTATAAAATTTTACGCAAAACCGAAATTCTGAATATTTCAAAAATTTATACCTGTATCCACCCTCAATACAAAGTATGACCACTACGACCCTCAATAACTGCTTGGCATCTTCTCTGCAGGTTTTGCATATAATAATATTCTGCTCAATTTGTTGCCAAAATTATGGCACAAAAGATCACGGAGCTATTGATGCGTTATCGGCTGTGGTCTGTAGGCATCAAGGTTTCTTTGTAACTGTGCTCAATTGTATTTAGGTCAGGGTATCTTGGAGGTAATACTAGATGTGGAGTACCGTGGTTTCCTCTAGCAGTAATCACTTGCTGGGATCTGTCTGGCAGTGCACTGTTATCCAGAAAAACGAAATTTTCGCTGTTAGTTATCTAAAATTGTGGGACTACTCCGTTGATAACTTCATCAATAAATGTATGCATATATATATATATATACTAGACTACTCTGTTAAGAAAGTACCGGGAATTTTCAATTAAAACAATATTTTTACATTTAATCGTCAAAATTTATTGGGTCGCCTTCAAAATAGGCTCCATTTGCTCCAATACATCTATGCCAACGGCACTTCCAATTATCGAAACATTTTTTATAGGCGCTTTCCGGGATGGACTTTAGCTCTCGCGCCGAATTTTGTTTTATGGCTTCAATCGACTCAAAACGGGTGCCACGAAGGGGCAATTTTAGTTTTGGGAAGAGGAAAAAGTCGCAGGGAGCCAAATCCGGCGAATACGGTGGTTGCTGAAGCACGTTTGTTGAGTTTTTGGCGAGAAAGTCAGTCACAATCGTAGCTCGCTGAGAAGGCGCGTTATCGTCATGCAAAATCCATGAGTTGTTCACCCACAAATTTGGCCGCTTCTTACGGATACGCTCACGCAAACGTTTCATAACGCCTAGGTAATACTCCTTGTTTACCGTCTGACCCTCTGGAACGAATTCGTAGTGCACCACGCCACGGATATCGAATGAAAACAATGAGCATCACCTTCATTTTCGAGCGGCTTTGGCATGGTTTTTTCGGTTTCGGCTCATTTTTTGCCACCCATTCCGATGATAGCTGGCTTGTTTGCATATCGTACCTGTAGACCCAGGTCTCATCACCAGATATAATGCATTCCGTGAATGAAGAATCGGAATTACAGCATGTCTGAAGCCACCTGTTCACGATGACGTTTTTGAAGAAAATTCAGGTCTTTCGGTAGGAGTCGTGCGGCCACCTTTCTCATGCCCAAAATGTCAATCAAAATCGTACGTGCGGACTCGTGGGATATCTTAAGATCATGTGTTATCTCTCTCAAGCTGGTACGACGGTTTTCCAGCACCCTTTCCTTAATTTTATCGACGTTATTTCCGATCGAAGCCGTCGATGGGCGTCCGGAACGAGGCAAGTCTTCGACCACTTCACGACCGTTCTTGAAGGCTCTGTACCACTGATATGCACGAGTTTTCGATAGAGCGTTATCACCAAAGGCCTTTTGCAACATTTTCAATGCATCGGCACACGAAAATTCATTTGCAACACAAAACTTTAAACAAATTCTTTGCTCAACGTAATCACCCATAGTAAAATTCGGCACGCACTCTGACATCGACTGACATAATCAGCTGTTGCAAACACACTAGTTGACAGATCCCGCTCAAGCTTGGCATAGTAATTAAGGACAGTGGTACCAACCTAGGAAAAAAAAATTTACCTGCCTCATTGCCCCGCCAGATTTAAATCGATAATTCCCGGTACTTTCTTGACAGAATGTATAACAAAATTTGAAAATCAAAACAGATTTAATCAGATTATCCGAATTCTAATTGTTTTTTGAAGATATAGTTAATGTTTTGAGAGATTTTTGAATTAACATATTAGATTATTTAAATATATTGAATATTTCAAATAAATTATATTTTCTGTGAAATCCTCAAGTTGTTTTATGTTTTTGAAAAGGAATTGGTTTCATTATGGTAAGATCAGAAACAAAATTTTGTCTCCTTCAAATATTCATTTATTAATTTCAAATGACTTTTTTTAAATTTGTTAATTTATTTATTCCATTTAACATTGTATAATATATTGAGTTTATATTATATACTTCTAAATATAAGCGGTGCTTATTGTAGACATTAATTTAATTCTAAAAGATTTTTGAATGAAAATTTTTTTGAAATTAAAATTTTAGATGACTAACAGATTAAATCTGTTTTGATATTCAAATTTTGGTGAAATGTTTCTTCTTTTCCATCTAATTCAATACTCTGTAATTGTTTCAAAGTTTTTGAGGGGCAACTAGTCTTTTACTATCAAATTCATTATCATCTCTTTTACTTTTTCATATCGAAATTATTCTAACAATTTTCAGCTAATTCTGAAAATTCAAAAAAAGGTTTGTCCACAATTATAGAGATGGTCTTCACTGATGCTCTATGAAATAACAACAGATATATTTTTTTTATATTATCCTGATACTCCTAGATCTTCTGTGAAGATCTCTCAGAAGATTTTTCAGCTTGTGCGAGCTAGGAGTGCAGTTGTGTTCTGGGTAGGCTTTGTTACTGCGATCTTACGCCAATTTAGGCCACAGCACTGATGATTTTCGACTCAAAAGTGAAATGATCACTGAAATCCGTTCAACTAGAAAATTTTTTTCCCACCTGAACAGGATTTGAACCCGTGACCTTTCGGTTACGAGCCCTATGCTATTAGCACTGAGCTATCGACACTTATATGTTGTGAATATCAGTAGACTGTTTCGATTTAACGTGATTTCATTGTTTTCCTATATTTGTCTTCTGCACACTTGAATAAAAAGTGTGATTTTTCATCGTTCAAATTTTATACTTCGTATTATCACCCAAAATGCCCCCTGTTTATTTTTGTTTAAGATCAAATACTTTTTATTCTCGTGTCTTATTACCTTTTATCCAGTGTTTTTTTAGAGTGGTAGACTTTAAATTGAAATAAAACACATTTAAATTAAGATTGAAGCCATTTTTTTTTGAAAGGTAATTTTATGACATTCATGTTTTAAAAATAATTTCCGGCATATGTCAACCACGACTAGCTCTGAGGAAACGAATTCGACCAGACCAATTTTGGAACACTTTTTTGAGTAATTCAGGCCTTATTTCATCAATAACACGAGTTATG
This sequence comes from Megalocaria dilatata, assembly GCA_034642435.1. NCBI lineage: Eukaryota > Metazoa > Arthropoda > Insecta > Coleoptera > Coccinellidae > Megalocaria > Megalocaria dilatata. Next base: position 48,299,773 of record CM067856.1, read on the forward strand.
TTGGCTTTCAAAGCGTCTATTGTGTCTGGTTTATCAGCATAAACCATTGACTTGACACTGACATAACCCCAAAGAAAATAATCCAGTGGAGTTATGTCACATGATCTTGGAGGCCAATTAATTGGACCATTTCTCGAAATAATGTTATCGCCAAATATTTCCTTCAATAAAGCAATTGTTACGGTAGTAGCATGAGGTGTAGCACAATCTTGTTGGAACCAAAACACTTCTGGGTCGATACCATTCAAATTTTGAAACAAATAATTATCGATCATCGATCTGTAACGAGCACCATTCACTGTAACATTATTTCCAGCATCGTTTTTAAAGAAATATGGACCGATGATGCTTCCAGCGTGTAAAGCACACCATACAGTGCATTATTCAGGATGCAATGGAAGCTGCAGAGCTTCTTGAGGATTGTTTTCACTTCATATACGGTAAGTTTGCTTGTTTACATAGCCGTTCACCCAGAAATGAGCTTCATCACTGAACACAATTTTACGATAAAAAAGTGGATCAACTTCAAGCTGTTCTAGGGCCCAATCAGCAAACAAAAGACACTTATTATGGTCAACAATTGGTAAACGTTGTTGCGGCGTGAGTCTTTCCATGATAATTTGTCAATACTTACTGAACAGAAATGGCAAAACAACATGGCTTCTACCTTCTGTCAAATCACAGTAATCCCTATTGAAACGCCCCCCAGCCATTAGATCTTGACGTGATGGGGGCGCTCTCTTGACTAGGACCCTAAATTCGTCCCGGCGAATTGGAGGGTTAAGTCTTGGTGTCTAACGTAATGCCATTTCGCGCCAGTCACTGGACCTGTATGCTAGAAGATCTCTGAATGAGGCCCTAGTTTTACTCAGGTGAAATGGAGGGCTGAGCCGGTTGATTAACTCAGTGACAAGGGAGTCTGTCGCAGCACAGGGCTTCTCCCTTAAAACTGGCGTACTCTACCCTATCGCAGTATAAATCTCCGGATTCTGTGTAATGGCCGAGTGCGTTATGTAGCATACTGCGTTACCTCGGGGGGGTGGTCTTGCCCTCAGGTGTTACTTGTACCACCTGGCCACCCCACTTGGTGTTGGACTCGAGAGGGCAGTGGTTGAAAGTCCGCATGCTGGACTAGGGGAGTATTTCATTTATCTGTTCGCAGACCCCCATTTTCGGGATATTCTCATGAAACGACTCGGGGTTTAACGGGACTTGACGGTTCGACCGGCCTGTCCTGGGCCCTGGATCTATGCGTAACAATTTAGGGTTTGTGGATCTCGACGAAATGGCTCCGCCATTAGTGCTTGACGCCAGGATCAATCAAATGACTTCACATGGGTTCGGTGGGTCAGGACGTATAGTCCGCTAGACGGTGCTCGTACCAGGATCAATTGTAGTCGTCAATCTTGAGTTTATCTTAGTTTATGGGACTGCGTTCGGGTGGATGGATAAGAATTCCCTCCGGCGGGTGAGTTGCGTCTCAAACCAACTCGGGTACTAACCTGCTGAGCCAGTAGAGGTTGGATAGTGCTTCGCTGCTACCAGTCAGACGGTTCTGGCTTTCGAGTCGGGGCCCAAACTGGAAGCTGGTGGGTTCATCTCTTCGGAGGGGTTCTCGCCGAGCGCGATGATATGGCGTAATCCTTATCACACTTTCTACCTCTAGGGGTGGACTGTGGAGACTGCTTGGTAGTCACTTGGAAAAGAGGCCTTCCTCAAATAGCCAATAACTATTCTGGTAGAATCCTTATTGAAAGTTCACTAAAAAAATACCCGATATATTTCAGTAAACACAAAATTAAAAAATTATTATGGACCATAATAAAAAGTATAAGAGTATATTAAAAAACAAGAAAAAAGCAGAAAAAAAAAACATTCTAATAAATGAAAGTATCAAACTTATCATTTCTATTGTAGAAGCAGTATTCGAGTTGTAAGGCTTTAATTTAATTTTTTTTTAATCAGGCAGATGATTGAAAAATTTGATGCCACAAGTTTGAAATTTATAAGTTCAGTGGTTTGGAATAGAGAGAGTTTCTTTATGCCTTGTGTTATATTCGTAAACTCGGAACTCTTATTCAAGGAACAAATACTTCGATGCAAGTTCAAATCCGGAAAACTCACGTTTCATATTTTTTCTAAAAATATTGCCAAGGACATCAGCCTGATACAGTAAGTATAGATTTTAATGTAAGTGAATATTGAAGCTCTTGACGTTACGTTAGCGCTTTCGTGATATCTTATGAATATTACTTATGTTATGAAGATGTGTTATTATCATTTATTTCTATTATAATTTATTTCACTACACTTACCTCAGTGTCAGCGTTGTTGTGTTTATACTTTAGAAATATTTTCTGTTTAGTAACTCACGGTGTAAATATTGGCCTATATGAAACACTACAGCCAGATATTTCCATGAGTATGAGCTCTTCCAGAAGAAGCCGGGGGAGATATTTTGGTTGCAAATTCGTGAGTGTACTATCATACCCCAAAGAGAGCAACCCCTTCAAAAATCTTGAATAACAATTGGCATCGAGTGACACATTGATCTGAAGGTTTTGCAAATATATTCATAATTATGTAACTCATGTTTTAAAGAATAAAATCCGTGAATTTCCCATAGTCCGGATCTAATTTATTCGATTTGAGAAATATTGAAGGAAGGCGACAAAAAAGGGTGACAAAATTTCAAAATTTGAAATAATTCGGTCGATTACTTCAAGAGTTATTGAACTGTAAAATTTCACCCATAAGATGAACATAACCCTGTATATCCCAAACGAAGGTACTCAGGCGATTGAAAACTCTTGACGAGTCCAGCCTGATGACAAACTCTTGACGAGTCCAGCCTGATGACGTCAATTCATGATATTTGTTTTCACCTTCTTCCAAGGACACCCTGTATACGTTCTGTCAAGAAAGTACCGGGAATTATCGATTTAAATCTGGCGGGGCAATGAGGCAGGTAAATTTTTTTTTCCTAGGTTGGTACCACTGTCCTTAATTACTATGCCAAGCTTGAGCGGGATCTGTCAACTAGTGTGTTTGCAACAGCTGATTAAGTCAGTCGATGTCAGAGTGCGTGCCGATTTTTACTATGGGTGATTACTATGGGACGATAACGCGCCTTCTCACCGAGCTACGATTGTGACTGACTTTCTCGCCAAAAACTCAACAAACGTGCTTCAGCAACCACCGTTTTCGCCGGATTTGGCTGCCTGCGACTTTTCCTCTTCCCAAAACTAAAATTGCCTCTTCGTGGCACCCGTTTTGAGTCGATTGAAGCCATAAAACAAAATTCGGCGCGAGAGCTAAAGTCCATCCCGGAAAGCGCCTATAAAAAATGTTTCGATAATTGGAAGTGCCGTTGGCATAGATGTATTGGAGCAAATGGAGCCTTTTTTGAAGGCGACCCAATAAATTTTGACGATTAAATGTAAAAATGTTGTTTTAATTGAAAATTCCCGGTACTTTCTTGACAGAGTAGTATGTAATCGCTGAGCAATAATTTGTTTTATCCAGGTTAAAAATGTAATAAACACCATGAAACTCGAGTCACTGTATATTCAGTAATGAAAAGTGATAGAAAACGCATCAATTTTTTATTTAATGCAATTTTAAAACTATCACAAAGTAATGGAATACTCTAACATAAATAGAGGTTAATTCGTGATAGAAGGTATATACAATTATTTAAATATTTTAATATTAGCCTTCTACATATTTAATTCAAAAAACAATATATTTAATGATTATAACTTCAGAAAATAAATTAAAATAATGTCATATAAGTACCACTCATATCAACTGACATATAAAATAAACATTCATTATAAGACATTCGAATGGTATAACAAAATCCAATAAATAAAAATTATTAACCAAAATCCTATAAATTAAATATTTTGAATAGACAAAATTTTGTTTCTGCTGATCAATCTTATGAAAACCAATATCTTTCAAAAATATCCAACATAATCTTAAGAATTTCATCATAAAACTATCTTACTTAGACTATTTAATATTATTGGATATCTAACTAAGGTACCAAGATATGTGAAACATTACTGAAAAACAAGTTTCAAGAAGGACTTTGCTTCTTCAGTATTCAAATAATTCATATTCAATAAATATAACATCAATTAACAACAAATACTTACTTACCCTTCAATCTTCTAGAAATAGTACTGCCGAAATGAAACCTTTAAATGTAGTGAGGACGGTTCACTACACACAAAAATATATCTGTGGTTTACCCTTGATCTAGAAGATTGAAAGACAATTTAACGGCTAATATCAAAATATTTAAATGGAATACTCCCTCCAATAATCTTCAGCGGTTCAAGACAAGAGTAAACAGGTCACAACTTCCCGCTCCGGGCACTAATTAGGTGTTTCCTCGGGCAGTAAAATATGAAAAAATATCTAGAATTCTGAGAAAACCGCAGACACAGGTACAGAGAAGTTTAATGTTTCGGCAGGAATTTTAGGAAACAGCATTATGGGTTCCTTTTTCGTTTCTGGCAGGTGAATCTTATCTCAATCTACTCCGAGATCTCCTATTTACACGCATTTGCGAGATTATAGAAAATTGAAATCGGATAAAAAAGTATTTTTTCGGTGTTCCGCTACAATATGCAGCCCGAGTATGTAACTTTATGAATCACTTTTTCCCGAGAATTGGATTGGATGGAGAGGTCCTATTGACTGATTTCCTGATTTCCTTATCAGGAAATCTAGGATTTCCTGATATGTCCTTTAGACTTTTTTTGAGGTTATTTGAAGAGTGTCGTGCTTAAGCTAGTACCTACTTCTATAGAAGATATTCGCCAGATAATTGTGTTAGCATGTAATGAAATAACACTTGATGTGAATTTCATTACACATCATTTCATTACATTCAGAATTTCAGAGAAAATATCGTTCAAGGACATTATTACTGTTTAGAAATGAATGGAAGGCAATTTGAACATCTTATTAATTGAATTACTTCCAGAAGCTTGATCACTTTATGCGCTTCTTCCATCACTACAAACAAGTTTGTCGTACTGAAAGCACACTATATTCATAAATATATTTGTGAAGTCTTGGAAATGATGTGTCACTCAAATTTGCAATCAAATCAAATCAAATATCTTTCCCTTAATTGGCGTTTTCCGAAAAAATTCATGCCTACTTATGAAATATTCGACTGCAGTCTTTTGTGAGGGCCTCCCTGTATATTATCAAAAAACTATTGTAGAAAATTAAGCAATCATATAGAATACGGAATTCTTGAAATGTATTTTCCCAAGTCTTCCCTATGTTTGTAGAAACTTTTGAATAAAATGGTGAGAACAATTTTGCCGAGAATTTGAAAGTGATTTTTATCGTCCATTAGCAATGCAGTAATGACTGAAAGAGTATTTATCTATCCGCCAATAAGAATTTATGCTCTATCGAGTCGAATAGGCACGACATGTTTGTTGAATTTATGGTCAATTTAATTGGTTTTATACTCATTCATTGCTCTTTGTTCACCGATGTAGAAGAAAATCTTCCATTTTGCCAGATAAAATGCAACGATAGAATGGATTTTACGGCGTTATCGATAATTTAGAGACATTTCCGGATTCAGTGGGATCTGAAAGCTGTGAGTTGTGTCCAATAATTTTTTTCCTGGAAAATTATTCTCCGGATTATAAAATATATCATTGTTGTTGTTTTATTATTCGAAACGTATTTCGAACTATAATCTTTGAAGATGACTGTGTCAATGTGAATCGGTTTCAAGATTTTTTTTGTTCTAGTGGTGTGAAAAATATTTTAAATATTGCATCATCTTATATTCTGTTTTCCCTCAGAACAACATCATTAGCTTTCTCTGCATATCTTTCAGTGAGTAAAAGTGAAAGCTTTTTCGATATCTGCACGATGTGGTTCAATATCCCATGAATATTATAATTCAATAATATCAAAAAAAAATTGACAGCACTTATTTCCTTTTAGAAACTTAAGTATGCTCGAAGGTTAGTTATTTACAGTGCTCTATTTTCAAATTTGTGACAAACGTGACTTTTATAATAGAGAAATATATCGAACAACAAATCTTTTAAATTTTCTATTGCAAATGAAATTTCTTATGGGGAATTATTGAATATGTCACATAGGGCTCAATGGCGGACCAACCTAATTGGGGCTCCAAAGTACAAGAACAATCTGAGGCCCCTACTTTCTCGGATATGTCCCTAAAGAAATAAGAAACATATATATAAATTCTTTTTAATTTAATGTATATAGTCGTGTAAATACCTGTGGATGCGTTTGCACTGAGAGATATGCTATTTTACATATTTACATTTTAAAAACAATCAACATGAAATAAATATTGAGATGACTGAACAGATTCAATAAACTGAAAAAATACAGAAATCAAAATAAATATAAAAAAATTAATACTACAAAATGACGTGAAACTACTCAATAAAATAAAAGAATCTTATTTAATTTCTAATTGTTCTTTGAGGATGTACTACATGTTTTGAGAGATTTTTGAAGTAACTTATTCAAATATTATATATATTCAATGAATTAGTTATGGAGAAGTTTTGCATATTTGAAAAAGATTTGGTTTTCATAAATTTATGATCAGAAACAAAATTTTGTCTCCTTCAAGTATTTATTTAGTAATTCTAATTGATAATTTATATTTCGTTGGGCTTTTATTCCATTTGATATTATATCGGGTGTTTTTTTAGAGTGATAGAACTTTAAATTGAAGTAAAGCACATTTAAATTAAGATTGAAGCCTTTTTTTTTATTTGAAAGATAATTTTATGACATTTATGTTTTAAAAATAATTTCTGGTATATGTTAACCACGACTAGCTCTGAGGAACCGCATTCGACCAGACCAATTTTGGACCACTTTTTCGAGTAATTCAGGCCTTATTTCATCAATAACATGTTGGCTTCCAAAGCGTCTATTGTTTCTCGTTTATCAGCATAAACCAATGACTTGACATAACCCCAAAGAAAATAATCTAATGGAGTTATGTCGCATGATCTTGGAGGGCAATTAATTGGACCATTTCTCGAAATAATATTATCGCCAAATCTTTCTTTCAATAAATCAATTGTTACGGTAGCAACATGAGGTGAAGCACCAGCTTGTTGAAACCAAAACACTTCTGGGTCGATACCATTCAATTTTTGAAACAAATAATCAATGATCATCGATCTGTATAGAGCAACATTCATCGCAACATTAGTTTCAGCATCGTTTTTAAAGACATATGGACCGATGATGCCTCCAGCGTGTAAAGCACACTATACAGTTCATTTTTCAGGATGCAATGGAACCTGCAGAACTTCTTGAGGATTGTTTTCACTCCATATACGGCAATTTTGCTTGTTTACATAACCGTTCAACCAGAAATGAGCTTCATCACTGAACACAATTTTACGATAAAAAAGTAGATCAATTTCAAGCTGTTCTAGGGCCCAACCAGCAAACAAACGACGTTTATTATGGTCAAGTGGCTTTAGTTCTTGAACCAGTTGGATCTTGTATGGGTGTAGACCAAGATCTTTATGCAAAATTTTCCATCTGGTAGATGCGCAGAGTTCAACTTGTTGTAAACGTCGACGAATAGACAAATCTGGATCATTATTAACACTATGACCCACAGCAGCCATATTTTCTTCTGTACGTACAGTTCTTTGTCTTTTTGTTGTTGTTGCATCGAATTTTGTCCGAAATCTATCGATATTTCGACGAAGTTGAACTGATCTTACCGTAATTTTAATTATTTCTCGAAAATGTGCTACATGTTTTGAGATTTTTTGAAGTAATTTATTTAAATATATTGAATATTTCAAATAAATTAGTTTTTGAGAAGTTCTTGAAATTATGTTTTCTATATTTTTGAGAAAGAGTTATTTTTCATTAATGTAGGATCAGAAAACAATACATTTTGTAACAAACAGGGCTTCGTAGATTTGTCTGAAGAGTTCAGTAAGCATGCCTGAAACGAATCAAAAAATGTTTGCTTATTTATATTTTAATTTCAATTGACAATTTATATTCGTTGGTTTTTCTTAATTCCATTTGATATTGTATGATGAATTTTGATTTTATACGTCTATTGAATATGAGTGGTGCTTATAAAGACATTAATTTAATTCTTGAAGTTTCTTCAAAAAAAATTTTTGAAATTAAAATTGTAGAAGACAACAGATTAAATCTGTTTTCATATTCAAATTTTATAATAATCCTTTTATCAAGTAAAAAACCGTTCTTTTTTATTTCATTTTATATATAATATATAGTTATATTAGGTTTTTTAAATAAAGAAATTCATTATACAGTGTTGAATGGTTTTAACTAAGACCAAGTGCCTTATAAGCTTTGTATGATTTTTTGTGAACATGGAACATAGAGTACCTTGGATATAAATGTACCTATTTACATGTATTTTGAAGATCATGTATTTCTAAGATGGCTCTCGGTAAGTCTATACATTGTTTAATTGATTTTATTATTTTTTTATATGTAAAATTGAACTGATCTTACGGTAATTTTAATTATTTCTTGAGAATATGCTACATGTTTCGAGATTTTTTGAAGTAATTTATTCAAATATATTGAATATTTCAAATAAATTAGTTTTTGAGAAGTTCTTGAAATTATGTTTTTTATATTTTTGAGGAAGAGTTATTTTTCAGTAATGTAGGATCAGAAAACAATACATTTTGTAACAAACAAGGCTTCGTACGTTTGTCTGAAGAGTTCAGTACGCATGCCTGGAACGAAAAAATGTTTGCTTATTTATATTTTGATTTCAATTGACAATTTATATTCGTTGGTTTTTCTTAATTCTATTTGATATTGTATGACTAATTTTAATTTTATACTTCTATTAAATATGAGCAGTGCTTATAAAGACATTAATTTAATTCTTAAAGTTTCTTCAAAAAAATTTTTTGAAATTAAAATTGTAGAAGACAACAGATTAAATCTGTTTTGATATTCAAATTTTGTAATAATCCTTCTATCAAGTAAAAAACCGTTCCTCCCTATTTTATCTTAAAAAAACACCTGATATAATGCGTTTCGATTTTATATGTCTACTAAATTTAAGCAGTGCTTATAAGACATATATATATATATATATATATATATATATATATATATATATATATATATATATTCAATTCTAAATGTTTTCGAATAAACTATTTTGAAATTTAAATTTGTAGGAAGCTAACAGTATGAATCTGCTTCGATATTTAAAATTTGTAATAATCATTTTATCAAGTAAAAAACGTCTTCTTATTATTCTATTGTATTAATATAAAATAAAAAGAATCAAAAACGACAATAATCTAATAAATGATAAAAAACCTAATTATGATCAAAATAAGTGTTCATATTTTATTGAAATCTGAATGAAATGAAACATCACAGTCATATCAATAATAAACTGAAATAATATTCACTAATAAACACCATAAGGAACTTCCCTTGCTTTGCCTGTGGTAAATTTTGCAAGTACAGATTCATAATTAATTTTTTTGCCAACAATAAATATATTACCTATAAACAAAATGATTTAATACAATATTGATCAATAAAGAAAATTATACGGTACAAGTTTGGATGTATAATGCAAATTTTTTTTCTTAGCTGAATTCTTGTACATTTTGAACACTGCAATACATTAACAAATGATTTGAAATATTTTCCGCAGGTTGAAGATAGCCAGAGAAATCTGAATGAATATCAGAATATGATTGAAAGATTCAATTGCCGTAATAAAGGATCTTTCAATGAGAATGCCAATTTTTAAATTGACGTTGCTCACGTATGACAGCCACTTTTTATTTGTGACATTAACAGTTGTATGTTTCGATGTCTACTATTTTATCATGGAAAGGTACACGCTCCAACAACGTTTACCAATAATCCAAATCTATCATGAGAAATCGCGATCTGTTACTCTTAACTTTACGTGTTTTAACTCGGAATATCGTCCGGAAAGAAAAACAGTTGAACGTTTAGTGAAGAAATTTGAAACAAATTTTACACTTCATGATGTTACAATGCCAATGAGACAAAGAAATTCAAGGAGTGAAGAGAATTTTGCTGCCGTACGTGAAAGTAATCGTGAAGACCAACATTTATCGATTTCTCGACGTTCACAAGAACTAGCTTTCGCCAGGACGTCTTTGGGGCGAATTTTACAGGGCCTTGGTGTACATCTATAAAAAATGTCCTAACCCAAGAACTCAAACCAACATATCATTGAAAGTGTCGTGTATTCGGTGATTCGATAATTTCAAGAAGAGGAACGATAAATTAGCCGCCTCGTTCCTGCGATTTAACTCCATTGGACTTTTTTCTTTGGGGTTACAAGTCATTGGTTTATAGCAATCATCCAGCAAATTTAGACGATTTACAGATCGATATTGAACGAGTAATTGCTAACATACGACTTGATTTGTGTGAGAGAGTTATAGAAAATTGGTTTCAACGATTTTATTCCTGCCAGCGTTTCCGTGGTGTACATTCAAATGATATTTTGTTTCATAACTAATGGTGTCCATATAATGAAATAAGAATTTCAATAATTTCCAAATAAATAATGTGTTTCATTCACAAAACGAAATGGGGCGCTGTTAATGAAATTCCCTTTATGTCCTCTTTGTTAAAAATCTATACATTCTCAGTTCAATTTCATGACTTTAGATAAGTAACTGTATCCGCAATTTTCATTAAGATAATCAGAATATCAATAACAGCTATCAAATTGAATTCACCAAAATATCTTTGCTTGCAGAACTGCTACATAATTTCATCTGTATTTATTGAAAGTTTAGTTGAAAATATTATTGGCTGATAAAACTAGGCCTACAGATAAATGATTTCTGGTCATTCTAGTCAATTCTGCCGATCTGTTCGGCTGTGCGGCTCTTTAGTAGCCTGATTTAAAAGACACAGCTCTGGGTCCTGAAATTTACATCATGATCATCCAGATTGACAAAGAGCACTTTTTGAGAACGTAAAAATTGGCGGAGTCAGGTCGCTAATAAAAAATTCTGATAATTGAGATGAATACAGAGCTTAAGTTGGAACTACACTTTCCTCGAAACTACTGCTACCAGCATCAGTTCTAAGGGCGATCGAGCTACGTTTAAATCTCTCAAGACGACACAAACCCAGCAATCCAGATGACCGATCTATTCCTTATCTAATCAATAACCGAAGAAAATTTTAGAGCTTCAACCATGGGACCCAGGAACCGGCAACGACAAGCCCGAGCGTACCCCAATAATTTTGTTACCCATGGATTCTTCAACACTATGACAGTTTCTTTCAATATACAATCTGCATATGTTTATGTTTCTATCGCCTCCTTATTTCATTTCCACAGACCTCACGACTCCATAGTAGAGTTGCATGGCACCATCACATATGTATATATAATGTTGCTTTCATTCTGCCTGACTCTATTGCCTCAAGTACTAAGCGAATACAACGCCACATTTCCCACGCAACCTTTCAAGTGATAATTAATCAAATGATGTGTCTATTTTGAACAGAGCCTTACCATCCACTAAGCGATTCAGTGAAAGGTTTAAAGGTTGAAGATAACCATCACGACATGCCGTACTGCAAGCGATTTTATTGGTTGATTATATGCGATGGCGACTTAAATTATCTCAATCCTGCTTAAAACCGCCTGCCAGTGGAACACATAATATCCGGCGATTTTCGACTCAGATAGTTTTTAATTATATAGATTACAGGGATAATTATATCGTCAGGAGGTTGATGTCTTCATTGTGACGGGTCTATCCGTTTGGCATCTGACCGTCTCGTTGGCTGCAACACAGAAATTGCTTTATTAAGTCGGCACTCTTGATGAAACACCATCTCGTTTAGAAAAAGTAATTGTTGGGGTCCGGTAGATTATCAACGATGTTTATTGATGAAAATACCCCGTTCAGATACTGATACTTTTCGTACATGCTGGTTTACGTATTCAGGGACGAATTGTATAGTTCTGATAATATGAAGAATCTTGGGTGGGTGTTCTATTGACAGTGTGGGTGAAAGATGTGCCTGATTTGGTGATAAGTACGCCTAGAGAAGGAATGGAATTATTTGTCTGAAGTCCCATCGTGAAATTGATATTGGGATAGCATCTGTTGTGATGGTCAAAAAATTGATGCAGACTTTCGATGCCATGTGACCATATGACGAACACATCATCTACGTATCTTTTTCAACACGTAGGTTTGAGGTGAAATATTTCAATAGTCCTGATTTCAAAGTCTCCCATTTTCCCAGTTCTCGCTTATATATTCATAGAAGACTTTGAAACCAGGACCGTTGAAACATTTTACCTCAAACTTACGTGTTGCAGAAGGTACGTGGATGATATGGCCACATAGCATTCAAAGTCTGCATCAATTTTTTGACCATCTCAACAGTTACCACCCGAACATCAATTTCAAGATGGAACTTGAGACTAATAACTCCATTCCTTTTCTAGACGTACTTATCGCCAAATCAGGCACATCTTCCACCCACACTGTCTATAGAAAACCCACCCATACGAACATATATCTACATGGCAACTCCCACCACCATCCGCCACAAATCAATTCCGTTTTGAACTCCCTCGTCCACAGATCCATCTCACCTACAGTAAACATATCAAACAAGAATTCAGTCAGCTCAAATCTCTACTTCAAAATGGATATAGCAGATATCAAATTCGGAAATCCTTCCGACGGAAGCAGATACACCCTCAAGATTCCCAAAAGCCCTCAGAGTATAACCCTCACAAAGCCAATCTTCCTTTCATCTGAGGTGTTACTGATAAAATAAGTCATATCTTACGAAAACAAGATATAAAGACCATCTTCAGAGCAAGCAATAAAATATCCATCTTTCTTCGATCTCCAAAAGATTCAATTCTAAACGAATCTCAAGGTATATATGAAACACCATGCTCGGAATGTCCCAGGTCATACATAGGTCAAATCAATAGACGACTGAGTAACAGAATATATGAACACTAACTTGCCGACCGTAAAGCTGATCCATCATATGCCCTATTCACACATCATGCACATACAGGTCACAAAATTTACTTTGATAGTTGCAAAACTATTGCAATGGAAAAAGTCCTAACAAGTTACATTATTTGCGAAGCCCTTGAAATTAGAAGAGACCAAACAGCCTCAACAAACCCGATGGAAACCTTTAATATGTGGTCTTCCCATAGAAACAGTCCCCCACATAGGATTTCCCGCCCCCCCCCCACTTCCACTCCCACCTCTTCCACTCCTGTCCCACCCTCACCAGGTACAAATAACCCGCACTCGTTGCTCTACAGACCAATTCGTGAGAGTGAGTGGAAATCTGGGGAGTAGGCAGATTGAGGCCCAGGCGTTGAACCACTAAATTCAATTATTGTTCTTGATAATGGCTCCAAAATCGGAGCCGAAACGTCGAACACTTATAAATTCTAGAGGCGGTCCAACCTAGATTCTTAATATGACAAACCACGAAAACTTATCCGAACACACAGGTGATGTACAGGTAATCAGTCAAAAAGAAATTAAATAACTAGAACAAAATTCAACATGATGTCATGAAGCTGAAAATAATAAATACTAAAATTAGTCTGATAACCTGTACAGAAAATGGTATGATTTGAAAGCGTGACTGTTACCACCTGATAATAATAAAAATTTCTATAGATATCACTTCAATAAATCAAAGTAACACGAGTGAAGGTCCTCTTTAATAGTTTCACATAGAAAAAAACCGTTGCAACTAAATGAACCAAGAAATATGTTGACACTTCAGCTCACTAAATCTTTAACCTTTTCTTCGAAGACAAAAGGCACTGAGATAATATTGCAAAGATTTTTATTTTTCAATAAATGTAAACATTATTAGACAACTTTCACAACTATAAAAACCTAAGCAGTTTTACTGTTATTACATACTCAGAATATTTCATTGGTGGCAGAGTTACTGTTATTACAAAATAATTCAATGCGGATCATCCAAAGTAACATTTTTCTAAGCCATAGTCAGATATCATTAATTGTAGAGGATGATTATCATTTTGAGTACCAGATGAAAAATATGCTCTTAAGTCTGCCAATATGTGGCCTGCTTCTTCTTCCTAAGTAGCCGTGGTCCATAGATTTATTTTGTCTGCATATTATATAACGAGGGTAGCCCACTCACCTGTCCCATAAATTTCTAATATCTCTCAAATTTGGAAACTGAAGCAAGAAGAGGGGTCTGCGAAATTGTCAGCAAAATTTCCGACCGCTGGCATGATGCCATCGAATTAATGATATTTACGATGGAGATAGGAACAAGGTTGTACGAAAAATATGACTTAAGGGTACTTAAGTCAAAGCCCACATTATCACGGACTTCTAATCAAGAAGGAATAATGATTAGCAATATTAAACATTTTAGTTCGTCAATATTTCAAATGGGATTCTGATGTGAAGAATAAATTATTATGTATTATGAATGGGTTCCTTGTCCTCCCCTTTGAAATTAGGGACGAATTTTGATTTTATTGAATGTCTCCTATATGGAAAAATTTTAGAAGAATACAATTTAACATATCACTAACACTTATCATACTTTTCCTACGATAGTCTGCAGGAACATGTACGTTATCAATCTCATAATTAATATTACATTACAGATCGATCGAATTCGTACTTTAGAACATATGAATAACTACGAAACCGGTTTTGCTCATCAACCATCTTACTCGAGATATTAAGAAACCAAATCAATCCCGGTAGTTTAAATTTCTAGCTTTTTTTCGGAAATTTGAAGCATGGACCGACCGGACAAAATTACAGCCATTTGGGCAAAATAGTAACACGCTATCCCCTAGAATAAGCGCGCTAAAACGTGAAACTATCATTCCATTCAGAACATACTAATATATCCTATTAATAGATCTATAAGGATAGATAAGAAAACTGAATTATGTTACAAACAGTATTTTTTATAGTTATAAAAATTAAATATCTATTTTTTTTAACTCTGCTGTGATAAGGATGATTCATGGGATTTCCACCTAAGTTTATCCTTCAAATAATAATTTAGTGACATCGTTAACTCTTTTCGCTCACCAAATTGATTATTAAATATTTAACAATCAAATAAACTTTTATTTTCCTTGTTTAACTTTGTACCGAAGATAGTACCAATAATATAAACCTCGTTGGAATACGGAATCCTCAAAGAAAGAAAATGTCGAAATATAGTCTCATCATCCTTTTCGCCGCATTTGTAAGCTATGGTAAGTTAACCAATCATTGTTTTTCTACACTTCGAACCTGAAAAAAATATCGCAATAGAAAATTATAGAAAAACTGAATATAAAATGTGTAACTTAGTCGATTTTCAGTAAATACTAACTGCTCTGAAAAACACCCCTTGAAGTTAGTTCTAACAGCAAAACAGGCTCATTATTCTAATATTTCATGCACGAAAATTTATTTCGTAGTACCCTCAAAATATAAAACATATGTGAAAAACCATCATATTCACTATTATCTGAGAAATATCGGTTCCGAATGTATTTGAGTGAATAAAATAAAAAGGGGTTTTTAACATTATAGAAGGATTATTACAAAATTGAAATATCAAAACAGATTTATTCTGTTAGCCTCCTATGAATTTTAATTTGAAACAATTTCATTCAAAAACTTTTAGAATTAAATTACAATCTTATAAGCACTGCTTGTATGTAATAGACATATAAAATCAAAACTCATTATACAGTATCAAATGGAATAAACAAATTCAACGAATTTAAATTGAAATTAAAATTAATGATTATATTTATTAATTTCAATTGATAATTTATATTTTTTGGATTTTTTATTCTATTTGATATTATATCGTGTGCTTTTTTAGAGTGATAGAACTTTCGATAGGGATAACTGTGATTTGACAAAGGGTAGAAGCCATGTTGTTTCGACATATCTGTTCAGTAAGCATTGACAAATTATGAAAGACTCACACTGCAACAACGTTTACAAATTGTTGAAATTTATTTTCAAAATCATTGTTCTATTCGCCAAACTTATGGAAGACTTCGTGAAATTTATGGTTTACATAATTGTCCATCAGAGCAGTTTATTCGTCGAACTATCGATAGAATTCGGACAACATTTTCTCTACTCGATGCAACAACAACAACAAAACAAAGAACTGTACGAACAGAAGAAAATATCGCTGCTGTAAGTCATAGTGTTGATGATGATACAGATTTGTCCATTCGTTAACGTTCACAACAAGTTGAACTTTGTACATCCACCACATGGAAAATTTTGCATAAAGATCTTGGTCTACACCCATCCAACTGGTTCAAGAACTGAAGCCACTTGACCACAATAAGCGTTGTTTGTTTGCTGATTGGGCCCTAGAATAGCTTGAAGTTAATCCACTTTTTTATTCTAAATTGTGTTTAGTGATGAAGCTCATTTCTGGTTGAACGGCTATGTAAACAAGCAAAATTGCCATATATGAAGTGAAAGAAATCCTCAAGAAGTTCTGCAGGTTCCATTGCATCCTGAAAAATGCACTGTATGGTGTGCTTTACACGCTGGAGGCATCATCGGTCGATATTTCTTTAAAAACGATGCTGGAGCTAATGTTACAGTGAATGGTGCTCGTTACAGATCGATGGTCAAAATTTGAATGGAATCAACCCAGAAGTGTTCTGGTTCCAACAAGATGGTGCTACACTTCATGCTGCTACCGTAACAATTCATTTATTGAAAGAAAGATTTGGCAATAACATTATTTTGAGGAATGGTCCAATTAATTGGCCTCCAAGATCATGCGACATAACTCCACTAGATTATTTTCTTTGGGGTTATGTCAAGACATTGGTTTATGTTGATAAACCGGAAACAATAGACGCTTTGGAAGCCAACATAACTCGTGTTATTGATGAAATAGGGCCTGAAGTTCTACCACTTAAAAAAAAACACCTGATATAATTAGTTTTGATTTTATATGTCTATTTCACAATTCAACATTACCAGAACACAACTGAACTCCTAACTGACGCAAGCTGAAAATGCTTCTGAGAGGTATCACAAAAGATCTAGGAGTATCAGGATATCATAAATATCATAAAAGTATATTCTGATGAGAATTTTTTTTCGAAATGAATGCGATTTTGTTTATTTTAATTTATATTCTTTCGAAGTTTTTCTATAACTATATTATCCACTGGATACCATTATTAAGTAATAGAAATCAAATATTCAATTGAATCAGTCTTTACTTGATGAAAATCCATATTAAATAATATTGAATCAAGTTATTTTGATTTTCACAAATTTCTATTGTTGTTTAATACGACAATTGTTTCACGAATAAACAGTCAGAAATGATTTTTATTAAATAATATCAAATAAGTTTATTCTGATTTTCACAAATTTCCAATTGATCCACGAATAATTAGTCAGAAATGATTTTTATTAAATAATATTAAATAAGTTTATTCTGATTTTCACAAATTTCTATTGTTTTTTAATACAACAATTGTTTCGCTATCACAGTTATTAAAAATGTAAACCTACCTGAAGATGCTACTGTGACAGCGAAACAATTGTTGTATTAAATGACATTAAAAATTTGTGAAAATCAGAATAAACTTTTTTAATATTATTTAATAAAAATCATTTCTGACTGTTTATTCGTGGATCTCATTGAACACTCACTGGAATATTTCACTTTGATCGTTTCTCTTATTTTTCCTTCAATGTTATAAAAGAACAGGTTAATTAATATTTATGTGATTTGTTCTGACAATTTTGAATTCATCTTCTTTTTCTGCGCAGGATACTGGAGTGTGTTGAGAATTAGCCTCATTATACATTCCCAGCATAATATATATTCGTCATTAAGAAATTACTTAAGAATTTCTCACCAAAAGAAAAAGTCAAAGAATAAATTTCGATCTTTCAGTTGAATTCCGTACAATCTCACTTGACTAACTCATAAAAACTTCCCAACAGCTGTTTTCTGATGTTTTTCCACTTTCATAATCCTACGTAAGCATTAAGGTATTATTAGTTGAAAATAATATTAACATGAATGTATTGATTTCCACTGTAGATTCTTTCAGATGATTTGTAATGACTCGAGTTTTCAATCATTGTATGGTAATAACTTGAGTTTTCACATCACTCACAATAATAATATGCCCATAGTATTTTATGTTACTGCGTTATAATTTGATAATTTATAATTCCTCGACCTGTAATATACTCGAATAAACATTTATTGCTTTCACCAATGACCATTGTAAAATACACAATTATAAGCCCACTAGAATGTTTTCGATACATTTTGAAATGTTTCGCAAAAATTTTGGCTAAACAAATAAATTGCAACCAGTTATTTTCATATTCCAGAAAAAGTTATTTTGCTTTTCGAATTTTCGGGCTTTATTTTGGTCTAAGCTTCGTTTTTAGGTTTGAGTAATATCTGGTGTTTCAATATTCTTAGGCTTCGGGAGCTCTAATATACCTGACAAATTTTTCTCTAGAGTATTCTATACAGATGTATCCTGTTATAAGGAATGAATAAAATATTATTACTATTATAAATCTCGAAAACATTTCAACAGATGGAGTGTCGGTAGAATTACATTGGATGTTGAAAATATATTTTCGTCATAGCATTTTGTAATCGAAATTCATGAAAAATAGTGTTTAAAAGCACTTTTTCATTTTGTATTATTTTTCACAGGAGCTACCTTGCGATGTAATCAGTGCTTCTCGAAAGAGTCCTGCGAAAATCCTTCTACAGTAGATTGTCCTGCTGACGCAAAGTTCTGTGCTTCAGTGGTAATACTTCCAGAACCTGCCTACTTCAAAGGATGCGTTTATGCAGATGGGTGCCAAACCGAAGAGGGAGAAAAACTTTTTGAACAATGTGAGGTCTGCCAATCAGACGATTGTAATACCATGAAGCTTCAGTAGATAATTAAAATTTTCATTGTTTTATATTTCTTTCGCAAACTTCAATAAATGTTTGCTCCATTAACATTATGTCATGGTGTTGAAGTCTTATTTCACCGACGGCCGATGCTTGGTTATTAAAACGCTTAAAGAGTATTATTCGAGAAAGGAAGAAATAATTTCTGCAACTTGAATATACGTACAACTGTTAAAACTGGGTCATTTCGTTATTGGTAATGCACTTACATCTATTTTTGAACTGTCAGTACACTACCACTACTATGCTTTCAAATTACAATTATATCCAGTTTTTGCCACAACAAGGTTCCCAAGGGTATTTTGAATAATTTCCAAGCTGGAACCAAGTGACAGTCTAACTTCAATAACCTTGAAGTGGGATTCCTAGTTCTCCTGAAAGATAATCCTTTGAACCCAAGGAGATGAAACCTAGTACGAATTCTGGGAGTGCATCCAGATAGAGACAATTCCATACGTGTAGTGATCATTAACGAGTGACAGTACAGTAAAAAAGGTAATAACTAGAATTTGCGTTATGCCTTTAGACAAGAGAAGAGAATGTAGTCTCCTTTTTTCATGGAGTAATGTTCAATATGGTAACAATTTTTATAAACAAAAAGATGGACTCAATCTTTTTGGGTGTCACCGAAACAATATTTCTAATATCCACACGAAAGGCGTGCCATATTTTGGTACAGATATGTGATATACTGTTTTGATTTTGATATTCAGAACTAGAAAATATATTGAAATATCCCAATGATTTACATAATAAGGTAAAATTTACTACGGACCTAGTATGGAAATTCTTTTTTCAATTAAATCAAAATGTCTCAGAAGCTTTGTAACTTTTCAAGTAGACATATAGAATTCTTACACTACAATCAATACCTAAATACATAAAAGAATCTGTACAGAGTGTCCTGATTTAACGTTCATATATTTCAGAGGATGATACTAGAGGTCAAAATATGAAGAAAACTTCATATCAACTCATGATCTATAATGCACCCCCTAGACGCTAGACCTTCTTCAAAATTCAATAAACTAGCGATATCTTTAGTCAAAATTTGGTCGATTTAAATGAAATTCCCTACATGAAGGTGTTTGGATAAACTGAATCGTCTGGTGACGAAAAAACTTTCTGATTCTTATCAGTGGCGGAGGCAATAAGGGGGTCGTTCATAAAATTATTTCTAATTTTTGACTAAGTGATCAAACTGAAATTTGAAATCAAAGAAATAGATACCTCGTACATTTTTGAAGAAAAGAAATACCTTTATTTGAAATCATTCTCGAGAAATAAAGTGATTTTGTGATGGTATGCATTCTAACTGAGCCATGGACTGCTTATCTCGAAAAACATAATAGGCGTCTGTCAGTTTAACATTATCAATAAAACACGAAAATTGAGTGGGCTTTCTGTACATTCCTGTATCTAAAAATAATCTGAATTACTGCAAATGAAAATTGTTCCATAATCAAATCAAGAAATGGCTGATATGCATTTTATGTATGGAAAAGCTGGTGCCAGACGATTATATGAAGTAGCGTCTCCTGAACATAAAATGAATTTCATTAAAAACAAACTAACTTCTACCTTTGCCACTCATTGTTTAGAAAACGGCCACCTTTTTCCGACAACAGATAAACTTAAAATTTTACATCATTTGGTTTTAAAGGAATCTATAAAATACCTTGCAAGCTTTATATTATTTATGTGACAAACATAGAATATTTAGGATGTTTGTAACTGCACTTTATTCTAATGTTTGTGCAGTAAACAGCATGCAGTCGGTTTGGTTAGATGTCTTTGTTAATTATTTTTATTTTTCAAATATGAAGTCGAGCTGATGATTTACCGTTGTTATAATTCTAATTTGGTTTTTAGGAATGTTCTACATGTTTTAAGATTTCTTTTAAAGGAACTTATTTTGAGCAGGTTATTTTTGAAGAGGTTCTTGAGGTTATGTCTTGCATTTTTAAAAGGGAATTTAGTTTTCATGAAACAGGGAGTGAAATAAAATTTTCTTTTTTTCAAGTAATTATTTAATAATTTTTACTTGACAATTTATATTTCTATGAATTTTTTTCATTCCCTTTGGTACTATGTAATGTGTATTAATTCTATATGTCTACTAAATTGACACGCTGTGCTCTGAAGAAATTTATTTAATTTAAATCTGAAAATTTTTTAATAATTTTTTTTTTAATTAAATCAAAATTTGTAGAAGGTTTACAGAAGAAATCTGTAAAATTTTAAATGATTTTAAATTTTGTAATAATCCTTCTATTAAGAAAAAACCGCCTTTTTATTAATTCATTATATTTCGAAATGAATGCATTTTCGAGCTGAAAAACAAACCGTTTTAATTTGTACTTCCAATAGAATATTACACAAACATAAAACAGGATCGCCAAAAAAATTTTTGGTCTAAATCTAACCCAACTTTCAGGATATAATTTATTAGTTCATTACTATTGATGGAATTGCACCCGACCGAACATTTCATCATGGTCTGTGGCCTCCTGCGGCGCATTTCCAGAAGCCAAAAATTAAACATGGCGCACTCATGGTTCGACGAACACATGATACCAAATACAACTCAAAAGCGGGCGCGTATATTGGTAATGGCCATCTCCATTATTCGATTTATGCTGTTAATGGCTTTCAAATTAGGAACCCCTGGCGAATGCAACATATCAACCGTAACGACTCCATCCGATGCATAAATAATATAATTGTCAGATAATTAGAAAAGATAACAGTTATTTGATGCACGCTTAAACAATGCGATCGGAGTTAATCCTATTAAAATTGCTCCGGGAAAAAACACTATCTGGTTGGACAGGGAAAGTTTGGCTCCTGAAATATGCAGATGTTCGGTGACTTTAGCGTCGTCCTGTTGGACCTTTTTTTCGAACAATTACCGCCGAGTCGACTGAAGGTTCCTTGGTTCTGAATAAGTTAGATTTCCTGGCAGGAAACGACATTAAAATTTCAAATTCAGACGCATAAATAATCGTCCCAAATTCACATTTCTTAGTTACCATAGAGTTGACCGAATACTTTCATCGGTTTAAATTTTAAAGGTGGCACAAAATTATGTTCTCAGTTTTGAGTTTTCGCACGCGACAGCTTTGCTCATGTGAATTAAAAAAAATACTTGAAAGAAAAATGAAAGTATTGGATTTTTTCAGTTACTTTCGTCATTTTGATTAAGATTTTTCTTCAAAAACGTTTTTTTTCTTTCCTTCCATTATCTTTTTCTCTTGGTTGATGGTGTGCAACGAGAAAGTGTTCTATCGATTCAATTCTGAAGGGTCTTTCATTAACAACGCCCCATTTTGTTTTGTAAATAAAACACATTTATTTGAAAATTATTGAAATTTTTATTTCATCATAAAGTATCTAGAAAGGACACTATTAGTTATGAAACAAAACATCATTGAAATTTCCACCATGGAAACGCTGACAGGAATGAAGTCGTTGAACCCAATTTTTCATGACTATCTCACAAAAATTAGGAGGAATGTTTGCAATTACTCGTTTTATTTCTTGAAATAATCGAATCACCAAATTTGTTTTCAATAAAATCATTGTGTCATTGTCAGTATGACAAGTAGCACCGTCCTATCGAAACCACATGTTCTGCAAATCAAGACGAACCAACTCAGGCCATAAAAAGATTAATCAACATTAAACGATAACGATTTCCATTGACATTTACCGCCCCATGAGCTTCGTTGAAAAAAATGAGGTCCAATGAATCCTCCAGCATAAAATTCGCACCAAACACTAAGTTTGTCAGAATGTAATGGCAGTTCTTGATATTCTTTAGGTTTATCACCACTCCAGATATGACAATTCTGCATGTTAACATAACCCTTTAACCATAAATGAGCCTCATCGCTGTGAATGATTTTCCTATGAAAGTCTGCATCATTTACGATTTTTTCTAAGCACCTATTATTGTAGTTGTAGCCCAGTTATCCTTCTAACACAAAAGTTTTGCATAAGTATCCTAAATATAAAAAACACATCAAAATTTACGTTTCCTCTATTATCTCCAATGTTGTATTTTGCTACTTAACACGATCTTCCACTTGTGTCTTCAATTACTGAATACACGACGCTTTAAATGATCTGCTGGTTTGAATTCTTGGGTTGAAACAATTTTGTATGGATATGGATGTAAACAAAGGGCTTTTCGTAAAATTCGCCACAAAGACATCTGAGAGATGCCTAGTTCTTGTGAACGTCGAGAAATCGATAAATTTTGGTCTTCACGAACACTTTCACGTACAGCAGCAATAATCTCTTCACTTCCTAGATTTCGTTGTCTCACTGAACCTGTAACATCATGAAGTGTAAAATTTGTTTCAAACTTCTTCACTTAACGTTCAACTGTTCTTTAATCAGGACGACCATAACGACCAAAAATTGGAGTTAAAGTACGGAAAGGTAGAACGATTTTTCATAATAAATTTGGTTTATTTGTAAACGTTGTTGGAGTGTGTTCCTTTTCATGATTAAATGGTAGACACTGACACATAGAACTCATAGAACTGTCAATGTCACAAATAAACAATGGCTGACATGCGTATGTATTGTCAATTTAAAAATGGGGCGTTCTCATTGAAAGACCCTTTACAAGCTAAGACCATTCACATGCTGAATAATTCTTTGAGTTGAAATCTCAGCGCTTTTTTGCCAATTGACATTAAAATATCATTTTTTTTTCATGTGAGAATTATTGGGAATACAAATTATTGCGGTCCGTTTTCAGAAGATTGTTCTAAATGCATTAAATATTTGAATACCAACAGCTGTTTGCCCCGGTTTTAGACAGACTGGACATCTGCCGAACATCCAGTTTGAATTGTTTTGAGTTTTATACAAAACGTTCTTTACTACTCTGCTGAAAATATCATATATCTTGATAACTAAACAGGCCTTGCGGGAAATTTAAATGTTTTGTTTTAATTGAACAAAATGCAGCTGAAGCTCATCATATGCTTGTCACAGTTCACGGTGGCAATGCTCCGACTGACAAGTAATGTAGAAAACGGTTTTGGCGCTTCAAAAGTGGCGATTTCAGCGTTGAAGATAGACTTCCCTCAAGACAACCAAAAAAACTCTAAAACGATAAGTTTACATTAATCGATGAAAAGCCGAGTCTAATGCAAGATGAGTTTGCTCTTAACTTGTGGATGGACTAACAAGCAGTGTCTGTAAGTGAAAGCAATGGGCTTAAATCAAAAGCAAGACAAATGGTTTCCTTATTAATTGAAACCAAGAGATCTGAAAAGGCGATTATATTCTTGTAAGCAGCTACTTCAAAGGCAACAGAGAAATGGTTGTATATACCGAATAGTAAATTCTTGATAAAAATTGGATCTTTAACGACAACCCCAAGAAAAATAATGCTACGGTCTGCTCGGCCAATCGTTGCCATCGACCTCAACATCACAATCAAAGTCGAATAACATTTATGGTTCGAAAGTTCTACGACCTTCTAAAACTTGGTGATTCCATTACAGGTGATCATTACAGAATTCAAATACTTCGTTTGAACCTCACATTACGAGAAAAACGGTCGGATAGACATGATAAAGTTATTCTTTTGCATGAAAACGTTGGACCTCAGGTTGCAAAAGTTGTCAAAAGTATTCTGAATCGATCGACAGGGATATCTTACCACACCCGCCGTATTATCCTGACTACTGGCTGTTTCGACGAATGCAACACGGTTTGGCAGGTCACTCACTCACTTCTTCGGAAGAAATCGAAAATTCGTTTCAATATTCGAGCGCCTCAAAAAACAAGAAGCATTTTATAGATAGGATTCGGAAATTACCTGGGAGGTTGAGAAATGTAGTAAGCAGTGATGGACAACATTTTGATTAGCATTTTCTGAGCTAAAAACCGGACCGAATTTATTTGTACTCCCGATATTTTGATTGATTGATGTCGGTTTCTAAGACATTCAATTTAATTTATTTTCAAGAAATTTTCAAGATTTTTTCAGATTAAAATATGTAGAGTTTGTTCATACATCTAGTGTACACCGTATGAATTTGAAGTAAAATCTTATGAATCATTCTTGAAAAATACTACTTTTATTGAAATTAATTTACCAGGTTTTTTGTGCTCCAATTTTCGTTAACATTTGTATGAATGTTGACTTTCAAGGTTCAATTGGTTTTGATATATTGGCATGAAGGTACGAATTTCCATATCCACAGAGAAAATAAAATCTACTGGAAAAACTGCAGATGTGAGAAGGTTGGTTAACAGCTCTATCTCGTAAAATAGATCTTTCGTCTAATGTTTCTTCTAGTTAATAAATTTTTTTGCATGCTGCGTGGCATATGGCACCGTCCTGCTAAAACTACATATCTGAATAAGTCGAAGTATGAAGAAGTTAGTAATCATGCATCTGTATTTCTCATCGTTAACTTAATGGCTTATTTTGTATGTACTGCCCGGAATGTGTATCAATGTTAAGAGTAAATCTATTGCGGAAGCCATCTTCAGCATGTAACGAATATTTGAAGTGAAATGCTTATTAAAAGTGAAAATTTAAAATGAATCCAAGAAAAAATTACCTTCAACTATCGTTCGCCCGCTTATGAAACACCTTAGTCTATAAGGTGTCCCAAACACACTAGTGAAACGAAATTAACGAAAGTAAAATTAAAGTTCAAAAAAAAACTTCACGTTCCTGACTACATCACGAAGGGTCAATGTGATGGTATAAATGCTAGTAGATTTTATTGCTCATGTTGGAAGCAAACCATATTATATTAAATGTATCATTATTAATTGCCTTAGTTATATTTCATAAATTTATTTAATTTAAGAATATAGGAATTCACACAGGTTAGAACCCATATTAGTAATCATAGAGAAAAAAATATCAGAAACCGTATAGTACAAGAATTACACTCAGTATGATTGCCTGATTTCGAAAAGTAGTGCAAAGACATAACACTTCAGATTTTATGCCTCAATGAAGGCAAAAAAAGTCAAACAAATCGATCCCATAGGCGAGGAACTCAATAAGTGGAGGACATCATTCTATATATAATAATGAAATATATAGTAATGAAATTTTCAATTATTATTATGTTAGATTAGAAGTTTGAATACTTCTTCGATCACCTTTGTACATAGATAAATGTATCGTGTGTTGCCGGCTAACTGGTTATATTCTAATTTTGTAACGGAAAATTTAAATTTCATTAATTTTGGTTTACTGATATAGGGAGGGTGCAATTTGAATTTCTAATAATTTAATTTTTGAATATATATATTGAAGCAAAGTAATTTGAACTATAAATCTGTGAATTCTGAAATAATATTATTGCTAACTTTATGTCTATTCTGTAATCTTAATATAACCAAGAAATTTTTTGAAGTTGGGTTGAAAGTTTTACAGAAAATAAAATTATTCCTACCTTTGGAAAGTTTGTTTATCACTTTCAATGTTCCTTTTTATAGTATACTTTCTCTGTTTCAGAAATTTGTTCTGTTTTCATTACGAATGATTTATCTTGAAGGTTCTGCATTCACAGCTAACTCCATTTTCTTCTTTTGGATTTAAATTGTGTGATTATTGATTTATATGTTAATATTTCCATTAAACTTTCACGTATTTCTGGATTCAACTTCAATTCACAATAATAATATTATCTTCTTTTTTCAGGTTATGAAATATACTACTCTGTCAAGAAAGTACCGGGAATTTTCAATTAAAACAACATTTTTACATTTAATCGTCAAAATTTATTGGGTCGCCTTCAAAATAGGCTCCATTTGCTCCAATACATCTATGCCAACGGCACTTCCAATTATCGAAACATTTTTTATAGGCGCTTTCCGGGATGGACTTTAGCTCTCGCGCCGAATTTTGTTTTATGGCTTCAATCGACTCAAAACGGGTGCCACGAAGGGGCAATTTTAGTTTTGGGAAGAGGAAAAAGTCGCAGGGAGCCAAATCCGGCGAATACAGTGGTTGCTGAAGCACGTTTGTTGAGTTTTTGGCGAGAAAGTCAGTCACAATCGTAGCTCGGTGAGAAGGCGCGTTATCGTCATGCAATATCCATGAGTTGTTCGCCCACAAATTTGGCCGCTTTTTACGGATACGCTCACACAAACGTTTCATAACGCCTAGGTAATACTCCTTGTCTACCGTCTGACCCTCTGGAACGAATTCGTAGTGCACCACGCCATGGATATCGAAGAAAACAATGAGCATCACCTTCATTTTTGAGCGGCTTTGGCGTGGTTTTTTCGGTTTCGGCTCATTTTTTTTCGATAGAGTTTTCGATAGAGCATTATCACCAAAGGCCTTTTGCAACATTTTCAATGCATCGGCACACGAAAATTCATTTGCAACACAAAACTTTAAACAAATTCTTTGCTCAACGTAATCACCCATAGTAAAAATCGGCACGCACTCTGACAGCGACTGACTTAATCAGCTGTTGCAAACACACTAGTTGACAGATCCCGCTCAAGCTAGGCATAGTAATTAAGGACAGTGGTACCAAACTAGAAAAAAAAATTTTACCTGCCTCATTGCCCCGCCAGATTTAAATCGATAATTCCCGGTACTTTCTTGACAGAATGTATATATACTTGAAAGAGTAAAAATTTAAAAGCAAAGCGATGTGGTCTGGGTTCTGGAGTATTTCATACTAAATGACATTTTGTCTTCCACTTCCTTTCATAATTTTCCTGAAAAATTTAATTCCAACGCTTACTAGCATTTGTCGAAATTCTTGAAATATGATACTTTCAATGATTATACAAGATTTAAACCATTTCCTGGTTTGAAAATATTCCAGAAAATTAGCATTATTTTTTATGTGACTTTTGATCCCGATTTTATTTGAATTGCTTGAGTTAAAGAATTGATTTTTTATCACAAAGTATTCAAATGTCAAAAGACAAAAAAATTTTAACTTCTAATGATTCTTACTTAAAAATAAATTAATATTACCTATGAAATGGATTATGTTTCTCCAGTTTATATGCTATAACAGCTTTATACATGCTTAAGCATCTTTACGGATATTTCTTACATATATATTTTCATTAAAAAAATGTATATGAGACAGTAATTTATTTCCACAAAAATGTTTGTACTACTACAACAATTGTTTCACCACGATGTGGTTTCTTCGGGTATTACATTGTACAATTGTTGTAGTAGTACAAATATTTTTGTGGAAATAAATTACTGTCTCATATACATTTTTTTAATTAAAATGAGTTTCCACCAAGTAAAGACAGAATCAATCAAATATATATTTTCAACATTTTTGACGTAGACACTACGTTTCCTTGTATTAATTGAATTTTTGTTAATTCTGGCCTTTGAACTTTACTTTGGCGAGTAAGATTTGATTTGGCCTGTTCAGTGTGAATAATTTCACCCAAATTAATATAGGACTCATGATAATAACAAATGTTTTCATCGTTTTCTCTACCAATTTCATAAAAGGTATCTAAATTCAAATAATTTCTTTTTTGCCAACTTTGACTCCCTTTTACATTTTTGTGAATTAAATTATTAATATTTCTGTTAAAATAGATCTTATTTAATGAATTTTAACCTGATTACAATTAACGAGTCAACATGTATAAATTGGAGAGTCTTTTCCTTGTTATTTTTATATAATTGTTTATTTTACCTGTAAATTCCATAACAATGGAATGTACAACATGCTTTGAAATCTCAGCATATCAATAAAACAGAGATGCAGCAAGCTCCGTAGTAGAGATGAAAAATTTAATCTACTATGAAAAAGTATTAAACCTACTCCTAAAAGTACTATTACATCTGAATGAGTGGCTTTGTCAAAAATATAACCTAACATCCTGTTTCATCTACTTATTACACATTCAAAGTGCTAGTCATACAGCAACTTGAGTCAAGCTCCACAACGAGATAACGGAATGAAGGGAAGCGTAGAAATGAACTATCGCAGACAGAATAAGAAAAATCAATTTTATTATCCGTTCTGGTAGACACTTATCAAGACATAGCAAAATTTTGGAAAGGGAATTGGTTCTACAATCTTCGTGCAGCCTATATACGTTTCTCTGAATCATCATGTCATCCTTAAGACACTTTACCTTTCTGAAGATCTTGAGATTATCCACAAATAATAAAAACTTAGTGTATTGAAAGTTATTAGATATGTCAACAATATTTATTTAAAACAAAAGTGGACCAAGATGGGGACCACACGAAGTGTTGTTGAATATTTCGGATCTATAACTTTTCACTATAGCAAACTGCGATATCCTCGATATGTCCTCTTCAGTCCATTCTCCTACGTTAGTGACGTCATGACGTTTGCTTTACTGTTATTGCCCTTTCGTCTCTATTTTGTGTTTCGTGAGAAGCCCCAGAAAGTGAAATTCCTCGATATGTAATTATTCATAATTCAATTTCACTAATAGAACATCCTGACCCATATTGTCAAACACCTTTCTAAAATCTAAATAAAAAGCATCAATCTCGGCCCAGCACTCAAAACATTCGAATATATTCGAGAAAATATCTTGTCTCCTCTGAAAGAAGCCATATTGTTGATCTAATAAGGAGTGGGTTATTTGAAATATGCAGTTTTGAACCGCTATAAATAAAAAACTGATAAAAAACTAATAAATATTGAATAACAGATAAAAATTAATCTGTCCTGAATATTTGTGCTTACAAGGTTTGTGCCATTTAAAATTTCCATTTTTGATAGGCTGTAAATAAAAAACTAATGAATATTTTTCCATTTTTGCAGCAAAGTTGAACTTTGATATTTACGAAGGAAAAACAAAATCATTCAAATGACCGTCACCACCGGATACATTACCCCATCCGAAGAACCCAATTTTTCATACATTGTCGATTGTTTGGAGTTCAGTTTCATGAAAGGCCACTTCGATTTCGTGTTTCAGGGCATCGGTCGTGTCTAGATGGCTGGTGTAACACTTTTCCCCAACGGATTCCCACAAAAAGTATTTCCAGTGTTGCCAGACTCGAAATAACCGACACGGAGAGAACTCTATCAGAAAAGACTCAAAGAAAAAATAGAATTGAACCCGAGAGAATATCAACAAAAGCTGGGAAAAAATTAAGAAAAATGTTAAAGAAGATGCAACTGAAGATCTCGGTACCTGAACTTCAAACTGGAATCCGGATAGAGCAACCAGGACACCATGGTTTCGCAGGGAAGTCAAGAAGCAATGTGAGAAGAAGAAGCAGGCCTACCTCAACTATAGAACACTTCGAACGCCGGAATCATACGGATACTACCGAAAAATAAGAAATGAAACTTCTACAAAGGTTCGAAAAATAAAGAACGAACACTGACAAACATTTTCAAAATGAATGGAAGATGACTATTTTGGGTGTCAAAAACAGATATGGCGGTTCATCACAACACAGAGAAAAGAGACCAGTGAGATAGCGGAAACTAGTCAGATACCAAAAGAAACTTGGGCTAGATATCTAACTGATTTTTATAGGGCAGAAGACACGGAAGCCATCCTTAATACACTTGATATAGTAACCAACGAAGATACTTCAATTGATATCTCTGATATACAGCTACCTCCCAAAAAACTTAAAAACAGGAAAAGCGCTGGACAAGACGAAATTACAAATGAGTTATTGAAAAAGCCTCTCACAACAACTTACAATTTTAACTCAAGAGATTTTAAATATTCAAAGGATACCAGATGAAAGGCGCACCAGCACCATTCAATTCATATGTTCCAAAATGGAGACAAAAAATCCCTAGAAAATTATAGAAGCATAAATCTACTAAGCACCACCTTAAAACTCGTCACTAAAGTCATTACCCAGAAGATAAACAACATAACAAACCTGATGGACGAACAACAAGGATTCAGGTCCGAAAGATCTTATACAGATGCAATGTTTATAATAAGACAAATAACAGAAAAATCCATAGAGTACAATAAACCGGCTTATATTTGTTTCATAGACTTAGAGAAGGCGTTCGATAAAGTACAATTGCGGGACATTATCCATCTTCTTAAAAAAAGAAATATACCATATAGTCTAGTCAAAACCATAGAGAACATATATGCAGCTAACCAAATCCAGTCAAGAGTGGAGGGAGAACCTACTGAACTAATACCAGTAGGTAATGGAATCCGACAGTGAGATTCCTTAAGCCCTGTTCTATGCAACATAATAATGGATGAGATTATACGGAAGATACGCAGAATCCGGGGCTACAGGATGGGAGGAGAGGAAATAAACATACTGTGTTATGCGGATAACGCGGTGTTGGTTACTGGAAGCGAGGACGACCTACAGAAACTCTTACATCAGTTCACTAGAATGGTGAAAACATTAAACATAAAAATATCTATAGTAAAAACCAAGTGTATGACAACATCGAAAACGCCTATTAGAAGTGGAAGGGAGAATTATTCAGCAGGAAATGAGATTCAGGTACCTTGGCATAGAACTTTCGTGATACGGCGATGTTGAAGAAGAGGTAAGAGAGCAAACAACAAAAGCATCAAGAGTAGCTGGTTGTTTAAACGACACAATATGACGCAACAAAAATTTAAGAACTGAAACCAAAACCAGAATCTACAAAACGACGATCAGACATATTAGTCATAATAGGTACAGTAGGCACAGTATGTCAATACTGCGCGGAAACAAGACCAAATACTGCAAAAACCAAACGATTGCTAGAGACAACAGAAATGAGGGTGCCTAGAAGGATTGCCGGAAAAACACTCCTGGACAGGGAAACAAGTGAAAACATACGAAGAACCTGTAAAGCGGAAACCATCAATGAATGGGCACTAAAAAGAAAGATTGAATTCTCACATAAAAAGAATGAGCGATTCAAGAATTGTCAGAACAGCACGTGGTAAATCTTCACTAGGCCACAGAGATCAAGGTAGGTCTAGGAAAAGATGGAGGGACAACCTGAGCGCACAGTAGGCAGGGGAAAGAAGAATGAACAGGCAACCTCGCCTAATATGGAGACGAAAGAAGAAGAAGAAGTGACCCATTCCACGTTCACATTCACCATCTGTTCAAGAAATTGATCGATTTCATTCCATTTGGCCAAGGCTTTGCAGATGGACATTCGATCAATCATCGAGCTTCTTCTTGAATCCAGCTTTGCACAATAGTTTAAAACTGTTTTATGGACGATCTTCTACTCTTAGGCGATGCTACGACTACTAAAATGCAACTTTGATTGTTTCCGTGATTTTATCGACATTTTCGACGACGGAACTACCTGTGCGATGTGCATCTTTAACATAAAGAAATATCCTAACGGAATCTACGAAACCATAACTGCCAGTAGTTACAGTATCGGGACCACGAACACCAATTCACAGTTTCAGTCGCCTGCCTTGAATTTTCACCTCTATCAAAGAAAAACTGTGAAATGTATAGAATTTAACATCCTGAACTCACAACTGAATGAACCAAACAAAAAATAGTGAATGAAATTTTTTATTGTGAAATGTCACCTTAGCAACGAGCATAAATCTGAAATTGTTTGATCGATTCTTTACGAGACATCGATCACTATAGCCATATTCCGGAAAAATAATGGATATCTTTTTCCGCAAATTATTAGTATCCACGTTCTATTAAAGCTTCTAGAGTCACGACTGTGCTTTTAGAATCTTTATTCCTCAAGCAATTCATTATGTACCTTGAAACGCTACTGATATTCTCCCCAGTCGCATTTTCAAATAAATTATTTCCTCCGGAAAAGATCGCATTTCGCACACAAAAAGTTGGAAAATGCGCCGGCATCTCATTATTTATTCCAGACAAGCAAAGGATATTTCATAGCCATCATTGCCGAGATATGATGCCTGAAATCGATAGCGAAGAACGGAGGATAATTAGCGTAACCCGAAGCGGCACCAAAGTGAATGTCTGAAAAATATCAAACTTCATATTTCGAAAATTCCCAACTCGTTCTCCAATAGGCATTTCCTTGGACGGACCGAGTAACAAGGACGGACGCCATTTGTATTCGCTAATTGCTCATTGTTAGGGAAAATATTCTTTGTATTCCCTCCACTTATTTTTACGGTTCAAGTGTTCACGAACAGGGATTGTCTTCAGCAATTCGCAATTTTAGAATCTAATCTCTTTGAATGGGTAGTGAAATTTCCATTCAGCGTCTTCGCTCTGAAGAATTCAGTACTGAATTGCGAGAACAGTTCGGCGAATCGCAAAATTTAATAAGATCATCATCGTAGAAAGTTTCAAAGTTGCTGCATATTTGAGGTTCTCAGCTCTCACAGATGCATCACCATCGACAGCTTCTGAGAATTTCTAGCAAATCATAAAATAGAGATTCAACGTTACTTTATACTCTAATTAGGTAAGTCAGATAATATAAATAACATAATAATAATAAAACAGAAATACGTCGGTACATATCAGGGGTCATGGCAGAAGGAATGGAAGATGGTTCAACAGGAACGCAAACAAATCTAATTTTTCAAATAAAAATGTGACAGTATTTATCCAAATGAACTGAAGAATTATCGATTCCAGGACCTCATCGGCGAATGTCTTATGCGCCTCGATGGTGCAATTCGAGGACAGGATATCGCCAACCGGTACTCGAGTGTCTGGACTACTTGACGGCAAGCGGCAGATCCGTTTTAGCTATGTAGGTTTATCTGAAATAGTTCCGCTTTAGTTCTGAATTTATTCGAATCGGAGATATTTTTCAAGAAATAGACTTCGCTTCTAGTTCACTCTGGAAACAAATTTTTTCTTTGGGTGATTTCGCACATACATGTTATATATTTAAATAAAACTGTGACAATTTGAAGATTCAGAACGAAGTTAAAAATTTATTAGGGTTCACTAGAATTTTTCTTATTTTCGCGTATCGGCATTTCCACGAGCCATGTGTGGGTTGCTCCAGACGGCATCATGATTCCCTGTAGTTTGTAGCCGACCAGAATTGTTAAATGCGTCTTCTGCTCTTCAGACATGTCGGTACTTTTGACGAGGATTCGAAAGTACGTAGTTTTAATAGAAATACGGGTTGAAGGACTTGAAATCAGATTACTATGCAGTCTGTAGCTTCTGAGGATTTTCCTTCTTAACTTGAGCCCTGCATTTATCCCAACTGTAAAAAACTTTTGTTATGTACTGGACGCAACCTTTGATCCCATTTTCCTGGGTGCTTCGACTCTAATGTCAAATAAACAGCTTATTATAAATTATCGGTAAGTAATGCAATAGGAAATATGTCAAAATAACATAATGACGCTCAGGAAATATTTAAATAATATGTCTTTAATTAATATCAATTGTGAAATTAAACGCATGCGATTGTGTTAATTTGAGATATATATATATACACATATGATTTAAATATACAGAATAATCTACTGTTCCGAAAATATATAGAAATTCTTTAGATAAGGGATAGATTAAAAATAATTAACCCCGTACTTCTATCGGGTGTTCCTTTTAGAGTGGTAGAATTCTTAATAAGGATAACTGTGATTTGACCGAAGGTAGAAGCCATGTTGTTTTGACATTTCTGTTCAGTAATCATTGACAAATTATTTTGGAAAGACTCACGCCGCAACAACGTTTACAAATTGTTGAAATTTATTTTCCAAATCAGTATTCTATTCGCCAAACTTTAGAGCACTTAGTGCAATTTATGGTTTAGATAATCGTCCATCGGAGCAGGTTAGTCGTCGAACTATCGATAGATTTCGGACAACATTTTCTCTACTCGATGTAATCCTGTGCATCCACCACATGGGTCATTCTGCGTAAAGATTTCGATCTACACCCATACAAGATCCAACTGGTTTAAGAACTAGAGCCACTTGACCATAATAAGCGTCGTTTGTTTGCTGATTGGGCCCTAGAACAGCTTGAAGTTCATCCACTTTTTTATCGTAAAAATGTGTTCAGAGATGAAGCTCATTTCGGGTTGAACGGCTATGTAAACAAGCAAAATTGCCGTATATGGAGTGAAAACAATCCTCAAGAAGTTCTGCAGGTTCCATTGCATTCTGAAAAATGCACTGTATGGTGTGCTTTAAACGCTGGGGGCATCATCGGTCCATATTTCTTTATAAACGATGCTGGAGCTAATGTAACAGTGAATGGTGCTCGTTACAGATCAATAATTATTTGTTTCAAAATTTGAATGGTATTGACCCAGAAGTGTTTTGGTTCCATCAAATTGGTGCTACACCTCATGCTGCTACCGTAACAATTGAGTTACTGAAAGAGAGATTTGGCGACAACATTATTTCGCGAAATAGTCCAATTAATTGGCCTCCAAGATCATGTGACATAACTCCACTGGATTATTTTCAGCCCACCAAAGCGTTCTGGTCCTATAAAATCCTATAGCAGTGATGTTTCCAATCGTCCAACAGTATTCATAAGAATATAAAAAGAATTGCACGTCATTTTCAGATACTGAATTCTGATTCAAATAAATACAAAGTCTTTGACCTATCAAAAGGATAAAAGTCAAAAATGAACTGAAACATGTCTACTGTAATGGGTACCCTCGAGAGACGACTTGCCAAGATTCATAAACAACGTGTACTGCGAACGCAGAAAACACATGAGATTTTTCCCAGACAATGTCATGCGATAACAACAAAAATAATCAGAATTAAAAAATGAAATTAAATTAGAAATTATTTCTGGAAGCCTCTACAATATACAAGGTGTAAAAGTATGAACTAGAATTTCCCTATATATGGAGCTATCATTTTTCGGGCTACTTCTACTTAATTAATAATTTATATTTCTTGGAATTATTTTATTCCTTTTGATACTTAATTCTATATGAATACTAAATTAAAACTGTGTTTTCTAAGACATTTATTTCATTTTATTCTTAAAAATTTTTGAATAAAAATTTGTTTGAAATTGAAATTTGTAGAAGTTAACAGAATAAATCTGTATTATATTTAAAATATTATAATAATTTCTATCAAGTGAAAGCCTCTTTTTATTATTTTATTGTATATATATATATATATATATATATATATATATATATATATATATATATATAATTATATTTTGGTTTTTCACTCACACATATTATCATTTGGATTTAACTGAGTCCCTAAATTACCTGCAAACTTTGTGTAATTTCTATGACGAACATAGAATAATATAGGATTTTTAAAAGTTCACTATATTCTAGTGTTGAGAAAGGCATTTGGTCTGGTAAGATATTCTTTGTTCATTATTCTAATGTTTTTAATATGAAGTTGGACTGAGGAATTATCGTTGATGGAATTCTAAATTACTTTTTGAAGATGTGCTGCATGTTTTATAAAATTTTTTGATGGAACTTATTTGGAGTAAGTTTGTTTTTGAAGAAGTTCTTGAGGTTATATTTTGCATTTTTGGAAAGAGATTTGGTTTTTATAATACAAGACACGAAACACAATTTTGTATCCTTCAAGTTTTTATTTAGTCTTTTTAATTAATAATTTATATTTCTTGAAATTCTTTTATTCCTTTTGGAATTTCCTGTGTAATGAGTGTTAATTCTATATGTCTACTAAATTGAAACTGTGTTTTCAAGGACATTTATTTAATTTAATTATGAAAAGTTTTTGAATAAAAATTTTTTCGAAATTAAAATTTGTAGAAGTTTACAGACTAAATATATATGATATTTAAAATATTGCAATAATCCTTCTTTCAAGTGAAAACCACTTTTTATTACTTCATCAGTAAATCTAATGTTACCGTCCGATATTATCTTTGGCTCCAAATTCGCAGAAAAAGACTTTTGGTTGAAAACAATAGGCACCTAAGCGAAAGCGCAAAAAGTAGAAAAAATTGCTTTTGTAAGTTCTATCCATTTTCACACGAAAAAAAGAGCTACGCAAGAATAATGAATAGATCATTAGACCGTCGTTATAAATCGTTAGGTGCTACTCGATTCATTACGTTGCAGAAATCGTGCGGAAATAGGCTGGAAAGAAATAATTGGAAGCTCTGCACTTTTACGCTGGTTGAACTCGCTGTTACCATAGTTACATCTCCCGTCTGAAATTGGTGTTTGTTTATCATTAAAAATTCAGATGTATAAAGGAACTCGTGAGTTTTTGAATAATCTAGCTTGATTAAAAATTTCCGCTCTCAAGCGTTCGGTATTTCTTCTCCCAATGAATCATCAAAAAACTGTTGCAGGCTGAAGTAGATTGGAATTGAATAATTCAGTGAAGTTTTTTCTCCGCAGATTTGCGAGCGCCAGTTTTCAACTCAAAGAAAAATATACTTACGTTTGAACATCGGGTATGTTGACTAGTCTCTTATAATTCTGGATATTCAGCATTTTGTTCTGATTATTATTTGGCCTCCAGAAAATTGCAAGATCATAAATGGGTAGATTGCTTCACATATATCGAGAGTTATTATATTTAATAGAAGAATTTTATTGTCAATCCAAAGAAAAAAGTCTAAAGGTTTTAAATCACAATATCTCGTTGGCCAATTGTGATTACCTCTTCGAGAAATAACACAGCCAGGAAACTTTTCTAGCAAAATTGCGATTGTTTCGTTGTTTGTGTGGCACGTAGCATCGTCTTGTTTCAAATAAACGTTGTCCACAATAATATGTTCGAATTCCTGCCATAAAAATCATTAAACATAGCTCGGTAGCGCAATCCATTCACCGTAACAGTTGCACCAGTTTCAATTTCGAATAAGTAAGGTACAATCACACCGCCATCCTGAAAACCGCACCAAAAAATTACACTTTTATGATAGAGAGGCTTGTCTACAATCATTCCTTAATTCCTCGATCCCCAAATGCGACAATTCTGCTTACGAGGTGCCCACGAGGTGAAAATGCACCTCATCACAGAAGATAATGCTTAAAGACCCAATCACAGACGATATGACGTTTTTGGTGTTCGATCGGCTTGTGTTCTTGTGTTGACTGAATTTTAAAGACCTTGAGACCTGAGTCTTTATGCAAAATAAGGTTTAATGTCGTTTGTAGAATACCTTATTCCAAAAATCGACAAACCTGAGTTTTCGACAACACTACTGGCTACAGCAGCAATATTTCAGTTGTTCTTGAAGTACGCACACGGTTTCGATTCCTCATATCACTAACTTGTCTCAACAATGCAAAAATTTCCACCAATTCATTATTGCCGGCCGAGAAGTTCACGACAACTTTTGTGCTGTAGCTTTGCAAACTTTGAATGCAAAAGCTCACCATTTTTGTAGTGAATTTTAAAATTTTTAATGCGTTGGTGAAGCTTGCCTTTCTACTTGTCAAATTTCAAATGACAAGGGGTATTCAAAATTAAACCTCTTATTGGAAAACCCTTTAGAGGAAATTTGTTGCACTGAGGTACAACTTTTAATGTGAAAACCTCTAATACATCTTTTATCTCTTCGGACTCTCAGTTGTACATGAATGGTGAACCTATCAACATAATATAAATAAAGTAAATAATATAATAATAATAATATAATATAAATAATATAAATAAAGTAGAAAATGTAAACAAGTGTTTTATTTTATAATGACAACTTTCAACATAAATATATTAAAAATCATGATCTCTTGTTTTCAAGGATTCTCATTCCCTCTGGGAAGAAAATATAATCAAGCTTCTCACAAAAATTTGCTCCCAAATTAGTAAAAAATAAATTATGTAAGTAAGAAGTAAGAAAACCATAACAAACGAAAACTCCTAACGATCTACAAGATTGATAGCAGATCTATCTTTTGAAACAAGTTGTTATGAATTATTATTGTAATACATTACAATCTAGATACTATCAACACTGAAAGGTTAATTTTTTACGTGAACTGAGGAGTTTACATTTTGTATATTTTTACCCAAAGTTGACTATGAAATCAGTGACCTTTATATATTTAATTTGAAAAAAAAAATTACTGTTATTAATTAGGAGTATGAGCTATCGTAATAGAAAGTTCATAAATCGAGACAGTATAACATATATACATATACAACCTCCATTTAACTGTAAACACTTCACTTAACGTCGAGGTACACCCGAAACCAGATCATCTCCATAATTTTAGTGATGGTAGCCCAGGACTGTAAAACTGACTGAATTAAATCATATTTATTTCATGGCGTGGCTCGTTCAACTTCAGTCTTAATAAGTCCCCACATGGGACTCAGATCTGGTGAAGCTGCTGGCCATGAAATGGTTGTCACTTGGTGTTGTTGCATCCAAGCTTGAGTATAGGCTGAAGTATGGCATCTCGAATTATCCTGCTGAAATCATAAAGATCATAAAAATGATCTTCTTGAAAATGTTGACAACGTCCTATCCTTCGTTCCTTTTGTAAAAGTGTTATTATAGAGATTTTTTTTTGGTTTCCTTGATATGCAGCCTTGTCTTTTCAGTGACATACGAACAGTTTCTGAACATACTTTTATATTTCGTTGATTTCCAAATTTGTTAGCCAATTTGTAAAACCACAGGCGCGGATTGTTTCGGCCTAAGGCCAAAAAAGAGTTCAAATTGTTTCCTTTAGTCTTACGGGATTTTCCTGAAACTGGTTTATGCCTCATATCCATTCTATTTTTTATCCTCTCTACTGTCTCATATACACTTTTTCCCA
Source organism: Megalocaria dilatata (assembly GCA_034642435.1). Taxonomy (NCBI): domain Eukaryota; kingdom Metazoa; phylum Arthropoda; class Insecta; order Coleoptera; family Coccinellidae; genus Megalocaria; species Megalocaria dilatata. The sequence goes on from CM067856.1 coordinate 48,339,495, forward strand.
GTCAGTCAATTGCACTAATTTTAAAACTTTTTGAAAACCTTTTCTATACAAAAATATTCTACCTGTTTAGTTTTTTCCAGTTGCGACATTGTTTTATCAATTGTATACCTATTAACAATCAACAATATTTGGCAAATAGTGTTGCCATGCAACTTTGGCCATAGTCAACCTATTCTATACATTACTTCTGTCTTTGAATCTCACAAAAAATAGCATATTAAAATTATGAAAAATAATAAATAGAATTCACAGGGAGATTACACTTCAAAATTATTCCATGTAAAAACAGCAAAAGTTGCTAGAAATAGAAGTCATTTTAATTTAGATATCTGATTTGTAATTGCTGAAGAAATTGTTGAAAATATTTGTTAGGATTTTGAATCACATATAAAGTTCAGTGAAATTGTTGACTAAGAACAAGCTAAATTAAATATAATTCACCCAAATAGTCTAAATAGGACAAATTCAATGAAAAATCAATTAATTCAATGAGAGATAGTGTCTTCGTAAAAAATTCTGAAAATATTAAGGTAAGAAATATCCTTGAAGATGGTTATGCATCAATAAACTTGTAATAGTATCTAAGCTAAAGAAGGGTAATCAATTACATAGGTAATTTTCAATAATTTATAAGTTATAAGCATTAGAAGTTAAACTTTTGAAAAATTTGACACTTGAAATATTTTACGGATGAAAAACAAGACTTTCACTGTTCTGTTTAAAATGAAACTGACATCAAAGTGTAGTTAAAAACATAGATTAATTTTCAGCATTAATTTCAAAACAAGAAATTTTGTGAATTTTGTAAAATCAGTAAAAGCATCATTTTTTTAATAGTTTTGACAAATGCTAGTAAGCTTTGGACTTCAATTTTTTGAGAAAACTATAAAAGGAATAAGCAGAGGAAATGTCAGATGTATTAAGATACTCCATAGCACGACCACGTCGCTCTGATTAAAGATTTTCTCTTTTCAAGAATCCAGTTCAAAAATCTAAAAAGAAATTAACATTACTATTATTGTGAATGGAAATGTGATAAAAAGTACGCTACCTAAGTATTGTGAATGGAAAGATCCCACATATCGATCGAGTATAAAATGAATTGGATGTTGAAAAGAGATTAACTAAGTTGGCTGTGATTTTGGAACATTCCAGAAATATCATTCTCCAATCAAACACATTCCTGAAACAGAGGAAGGACATTAAAAGGAACATAGAAAAATCGATGACGAGACTTAGCAAAGGTATAATTAAGTTTATTTCTGTAACACTTGCCAATTCAAATCAAAATATTTCTTGTTTACGTTAGAATTACTTTATGATATTTAGATAGGTTTAGGTTAGCATAGAACATAGAGCTTAACCATTACAAAATTTTAGTTGTCACTGATTTTTATATTTCAAATTACTTTGATTCGATATATTTAAAATTTAATTTATTAAAATTCAAATTGAACCCTCCCTATTTAAAACTAATCTAATTAATAATATATTCTATTCCAAAATTATAATCTTAAGAGTTAGCTGGCGCACATACAAATCATTCACTTAAATACAAAGGTGATTCAACAAGTATTCATACTCAAATCATGTATAAAAGTTAAATTCCATGGTAAGTAAATTTAAACCATTCAAAAGTAAATTTAGCTGATTAATTCTGCTAATTAATAATAATCAAAAAAATCATTTATTCATTTCATAATAAACTGGCACCCAAAACGTGATACTGATAATTAATTACAATTATAATATTTTTCATTATTTGTGTTCAATCTTCTCAAATGTTAACCATAAGATATCCCGACAGAATCAGGAAGATTCTATAAACCAATCGTTTCAACTGATTGGACTGCGAAATTCTCAACTGAAACTGAGCTAGCATAAGATATTACGAGTGAACGTCAATGAATCACAACCAACAATATAATTCCCAACGATATGAATCTTTACCTCACATACAGTGCATATTATATCAATGTGCGCTGTCTTACGTCTCTTTATTGAGTGCCATAATTACCATGCTATCGTAGATGACCATGTATAGTTGGACGAAAACTTGTATGAATATGATTCCATTCGATTTACGATTTAAGCCGGAGGCAATATCCGGGAATCACAATTTATGGCGTCCACATGCTAGCGAGCGGCATTACAGGTGTTTTCCGTTAGTTATTGCTTGAAATTGAATACGTGTTGTTAAAATGATACAATCTAGCTCGAATTCAAATTGATGATTCAATTCGAATACTCAGTGGTGGTGCTGATAGCCATCCCGAATGCATACACTGCTCAGCTTAAAGAAGGCTTCCATTGATAATCTTATCTTCAATGATATCTACAACGGGATCTTAAAAGTAAGAAGAAGGCTTCGCTAATATACAGGTTGATTCACGCTGGATGGCACAGTAGACGTATCTGGCGAACCTGACAACTGGTCGTCCCAAAAATTTGGTTAAGTAGATATCAACACGTACTCCACACAGCTAAATTAAAGTTAGTGACTGTATATTTCCAATCCTACCATAGTTGCGGCACAATAAGGTAACATCAACTTCATATATCACATCGAATGATTCATTTCAAAAGTAGAAAAACAACAATTCATTTTCTCTGAAGCGATCTGGCTGGCTGAATATGTCGTCACGGTATGAAGTACATCTTGCTTATTTATCTTGATTTCAAGATTCTTAAGTACAAGCAACCGCGTTACGTCTATGATATCCTGTTTCGCCACAGAATTACTAATAATATAAATTTTTATAATACATTCATATTCCTTAAGTATGCAGTTTCAGTAAACCATGCCTGAAATATTCAGCATTTCACCCATGAAAGAACGTATATATTTTGAATATTTATTATACTACTCTGTCAAGAAAGTACCGGGAATTTTCAATTAAAACAACATTTTTACATTTAATCGTCAAATTTATTGGGTCGCCTTCAAAATAGGCCCCATTTGCTCCAATACATCTATGCCAACGGCATTTCCAATTATCGAAACATTTTTTATAGGCGCTTTCCGGGATGGACTTTAGCTCTCGCGCCGTATTTTGTTTTATGGCTTCAATCGACTCAAAACGGGTGCCACGAAGGGGCAATTTTAGTTTTGGGAAGAGGAAAAAGTCGCAGGGAGCCAAATCCGGCGAATACGGTGGTTGCTGAAGCACGTTTGTTGAGTTTTTGGCGAGAAAGTCAGTCACAATCGTAGCTCGGTGAGAAGGCGCGTTATCGTCATGCAAAATCCATGAGTTGTTCGCCCACAAATTTGGCCGCTTCTTACGGATACGCTCACGCAAACGTTTCATAACGCCTAGGTAATACTCCTTGTTTACCGTCTGACCCTCTGGAACGAATTCGTAGTGCACCACGCCACGGATATCGAAGAAAACAATGAGCATCACCTTCATTTTCGAACGGCTTTGGCGTGGTTTTTTCGGTTTCGGCTCATTTTTGCCACCCATTCCGATGATTGCTGGCTTGTTTGCATATCGTACTCGTAGACCCAGGTCTCATCACCAGTTATAATGCGTTCCATGAATGTAGAATCGGAATTACAGCGATCCAGCATGTCTGAAGCAACCTGTTCGCGATGACGTTTTTGAAGAAAATTCAGGTCTTTCGGTACGAGTCGTGCGGCCACCTTTCTCATGCCCAAAATATCAATCAAAATCGTACGTGCGGACTCGTGTGATATCTTCAGATCATGTGCTATCTCTCTCAAGCTGGTACGACGGTTTTCCAGCACCCTTTCCTCAATTTTATCGACGTTATCTTCGATCGAAGCCGTCGATGGGCGACCACTTCACGACCGTCCTTGAAGGCTCTGTACCACTGATATGCACGAGTTTTCGATAGAGCATTATCACCAAAGGTCTTTTGCAACATTTTCAATGCATCGGCACACGAAAATTCATTTGCAACACAAAACTTTAAACAAATTCTTTGCTCAATGTAATCACCCATAGTAAAAATCGGCACGCACTCTGACATCGACTGACTTAATCAGCTGTTGCAAACACACTAGTTGACAGATCCCGCTCAAGCTTGGCATAGTAATTAAGGACAGTGGTACCAACCTAGGAAAAAAAAATTACCTGCCTCATTGCCCCGCTAGATTTAAATCGATAATTCCCGGTACTTTCTTGACAGAATGTATGTATCCAATAAATCACATCAGCTTGAGCACGCGAATCGACTTTGAATTGTAAACTTCCATTTTTAATTATTAAATCTAGGATCCTTTAATTCGCATTAATTTAATTGTCATTCCTACGAATAAATTATTGAAATTTTAATGTTGAGGGCTTGAGTTGCTCTGGTTCACATTATGGGTGCTGCCATGCGCAGTTTTCAGATGATGAGTCTATAAAGAGTTTTATAAATCCTGTTCCGTTAAGTGAACACGTTTACTTTAGTTCGCTTGAAAACATGATATTTGTTGAATAAAGGTATGTATAGTCCGTCTAGAAAGTATTCGAAAAAAACAAAGCTCAATAGTTATTATTTAGTATAAATTTTTAATTCTTGAATCAGAAAATTATAATGAAATATTCATCTTATTTACTTACACAACCTCCATTTAACTGTAAACAGTTGACTAAACGTCGAGGTACAACCGACACGAGATCACCTCCGTAATTTTCAGTGATCGTAGTCCAGGACTGTAAAACTGACTGAATTAAATCATCTTTATTTCGTGGCGCTGCTCCTTCAACTTCAATCTTCAATAGTCCCCATATGTTTTTAATGGGACTAAGATCTGATGAAGCTGCTGGCCAGTAAATGATTTTCACTTGGTGTTCTTGCATCCAAGCTCGAGTATAGGCCAAATTATGGCATCTTGCATTATCCTGCTGAGAATGCCACTCCTCTGGATACAAAGCATGCGCCGTTTCAAGGAAAAAATCGTTTAGAATGCCACAGTACTTTTCACTATTGATGGTGCCATCAACTATCCAGAGAGGCGTAGCACCACGCTGAGATATTGCTCCCCAAACCATTATTTTGGTGGGAAAATTGTAAATTTGAACGGCAACAGGTTGTTTTGATAGGATTTTCAAGTGATTTCCATTTTTCATCAGACAAAAAGACATTGTTGAAATATCTTCTTGAAAACGTTGACAGAATTATATCCTTCATTCCTTTTGTGAAGGTATCATCATAGGGATATTTTTAAGGCCAATTAAGCGTTTAAATTGTTTCCTTTAATCTTACGCGGTCTTCCTGAGACTGGTAGTTGCCTCATATCCATGCCACTTATCATCCTCTTTATTGTCTCATGAACAGCACTTTTTTCCAGTTCAGTCACTTTCACTAATTTTTTTACGTTTCGAAAATCTGTTCTCTACAAATATTTTGCCTGATTTTTTTTTATTCGCGACATTATTTCATAAATTGTGTACCTGATGACAATCAACAATATTTGAAAAATAGTGTTGACATGTAACTTTGACCATAGACGACTATCTGCACAACCTATTTTATACATTACTTTTGTCTCAGAATATTACAAGAAAGAAAGAGGTATACAAAAATTATAAAAAATAGTAAATTCCGGATACTTGCTAGACGGGCTATAAATATGATCTTTATTGATTCTTTTCTTTTAACTTCCAAATGCCTTTTCCGAAACAATTAAAGAAAATTATTATGATCATGAAACCTATGTTAGTTTCAGTGAAAATTAACAATAAGCAAGCTGCATCAGATATAACGTATCAAAGCAATGTAAATTTTCCAAAAAACAACTGGAATTGATGAATTAGGTAAAGTGTCTACGTCAAAAATTTTGAAAATTTATAGATAAGGAATATAATCTAAGATGCTTCTAGCATGGTTGAAGTTGTAATAAGATACAAGCCAAAGAAAATTTATTATTTTCATGGGTAAATAAAAATATGAGTCAGAAGCATTAGTAATTACAAACCTTGTAAACTTTTGTTACTTGAAAGATTTTTGGAAATATTTTACTTAAAACTGAACCGAATGAAATGAAATTAGTACCTAAATTTAAACAAAAGTTCAGGCTAATTTTCTTAAGTAGTTTCAGACCAGGAAATAGTAAAATATTTGTATAATTAGCATTAGCATCATTTTTGAAAAATTTTCATAAATTCTAGTATGCTTTGGAAAATTCAATTTTTTCGAGAAGCTATTAGTAGAAGTAGCAGAGCAAACGATATTCAGTACGAAATTCTTCAGAATCCAGACCACGGCGGTCATTTCCTAAAAATTAGCCCACAAAAGTATGTATTCCTCATAGCCTAAAAAAATATCATTAAATGGAGAAATTAGTATCAAGAAATACGTTACCTGAATAAATAATGGAAAAATTCAACATTTAAATAGACACTCAGTGAAGAGAATTGACATATTTGCCTGATGATGCTACTGTGATAGCGAAACAATTGTTGTATAAAATAACAATAAAAATTGTGGAAATCATAATAACTTTATTTAATATTTCTGAGAAATTATGGTTATCAGTGATAATAACCAAAAAATGTATATCAGTTATTGAATGTTCAAAGCAAACTTCTGATTTAAATGTCTGGAGAGGGTGAGGTTTATACAAGGTAATTGTTTTCTCATACCTCCCGTAATCTGGTAGATTCAAATGATAATAATGCCTTCTCAATCGAATTGAGATGTTCTTGAGGGCCTGGCTTCATAAATAAAATTTCACACCGGTTGGGTTCTTGACCAAAACACATAAATTATTGCGGGGTTTCGTTTAAGGTGAGGTAAGTCATTAAATCATTATCAAATGAATTATCGTATCAGCCGAAAGAATAGAGCTTGTAAATAAGTCATTAAGATTGATTATAATCGTTTAGCATATATTATAATAAGCACCTGTGTGATTACATGGTGTACGCTGTCAGACAAGTGCTTTTGATGAAAACGAGGTATAGAAAAATGTTGTAATGGATAGCACATTCCCACCGCTAGCCTGCCAGGGTACACTTTGATGTCTTCCTTGGAGATACTCGGATCATATTCACATTGGTTAGGTACACTTAAAAGGGTATTACTGTCATAAAAATGAATTTCATCATCGCATGAAAAGAATAATCTCTGATGAATCTCTTTTGAATCTTAAAATGATACAAATTTACAGTGTGGAAACCACTTATGGAATGAAATTATTTGTGTCCTTAAATGGAATACTCTGTATATTTTTATATTATTTAAAGCTCCTCAATAACCCAATTTCAACGAACTATAACATGTATGGTCTATTATGAATTATACCGGATGAAATTCCGAAAGTATTCATAATTAGTTTCAAGAAACTGAATACTTAAATTATATAATTTAATTGATTTTAATACATTAAAATAAATGCTCAAAATATTCTCCTCCTCGTTCTTGGCAATAAGCCGGTCTCCAATAAAATTCGTTCTTATCTTTGTTTAAAGTTTGAGTTGAAATATTCCGCATTTCTATAGTTATTCCTTCTTTGTGGTTTGCGATGCTCGTCGGATGTGTTGCTTAAACTTTGTTTTTAAGATAACCCCTCAAAAAAATCCAACGGCGTGAGGTATGGCGATCTAGCTGGCCACTCAGTAGTACCTTTTCGTCCAATCCATTTATTGAGGAAGATTTCGTTTAAGTAAGTTCTAAACATTGAAGCTTAATGGAGTGGGACTCCATTCTGCTGGAACCAAACATGTTCATTCGGTAGGCTTGGATCTATTGCATTATGAAATAAGCTGACTAACGCAGGAACAACTTCGGTCTCTAATCAAACACAAATATTTTTATGCTGTCAAAGTCCCAACTATAAATATAGGACCAATAATAAGGTCATCTATGATACCTGCCGAAACGTTCTCCTTTTGAGAATACTGCGTATTTGTCTCACGCATCCAATGAGGATTCTCCGCTGACCAATATCTACAATTTTGTCGCTTTACTTCCCCGTTCAATGTAAATGTTGATTCATTAGAAAAAAGGATTGAACCAACAGCTCTTTCATTTCTGTTCAGTTCATTCATTATTATTTTGCAGAAATGCATTTTACGATCTGGATCGTCTTCTGTTAGCTCCTGCACAAAAGTCATTTCATATGGAAGAAGTTTTTCTTTGTGGCGACTCCTTATGGCAGTTGTAACCTAGCATGCAGACTTTCAATAACTGTAGCTCGAGTTCAACAGCAATTAGGTGGCCATAAGTACAGATACTCTTGTGAGCATCCACTCTCCCGAGGTTGTCTTGTTACTATAGGGAACCAATGAAGGCAGATAAATAGTTGCCAAGAAGGGTTCAACTCGATGCCTGAAACCACGAACCCGAGGAGCCGAACACGTCAAAATTTTTCGGTAGGCTTGGATCTATTGCATTAGGAAATAAGCTGACTAACGCAGGAACAACTTCGGTCTCTAATCAAACACAAATATTCTTATGCTGTCAAAGTCCCAACTATAAATATAGGACCAAAAATAAGGTCATCTATGATACCTGCCGAAACGTTCTCCTTTTGAGAATACTGCGTATTTGTCTCACGCATCCAATGAGGATTCTCCGCTGACCAATATCTACAATTTTGTCGCTTTACTTCCCCGTTCAATGTTAATGTTGATTCATTAGAAGAAAGGATTGAACCAACAGCTCTTTCATTTCTGTTCAGTTCATTCATTATTATTTTGCAGAAATGCATTTTACGATCTGGATCGTCTTCTGTTAGCTCCTGCACAAAAGTCATTTCATATGGAAGAAGTTTTTCTTTGTGGCGGCTCCTTATGGCAGTTGTAACCTAGCATGCAAACTTTCAATAACTGTAGCTCGAGTTCAACAGCAATTAGGTGGCCATAAGTACAGATACTCTTGTGAGCATCCACTCTCCCGAGGTTGTCTTGTTACTATAGGGAACCAATGAAGGCAGATAAATAGTTGCCAAGAAGGGTTCAACTCGATGCCCGAAACCACGAACCCGAGGAGCCGAACACGTCAAAATTTTTCGGTAGGCTTGGATCTATTGCATTAGGAAATAAGCTGACTTACGCAGGAACAACTTCGGTCTCTAATCAAACACAAATATTTTTATGCTGTCAAAGTCCCAACTATAAATATAGGACCAAAAATAAGGTCATCTATGATACCTGCCGAAACGTTCTCCTTTTGAGAATACTGCGTATTTGTCTCACGCATCCCATGAGGATTCTCCGCTGACCAATATCTACAATTTTGTCGCTTTACTTCCCCGTTCAATGTTAATGTTGATTCATTAGAAGAAAGGATTGAACCAACAGCTCTTTCATTTCTGTTCAGTTCATTCATTATTATTTTGCAGAAATGCATTTTACGATCTGGATCGTCTTCTGTTAGCTCCTGCACAAAAGTCATTTCATATGGAAGAAGTTTTTCTTTGTGGCGACTCCTTATGGCAGTTGTAACCTAGCATGCAGACTTTCAATAACTGTAGCTCGAGTTCAACAGCAATTAGGTGGCCATAAGTACAGATACTCTTGTGAGCATCCACTCTCCCGAGGTTGTCTTGTTACTATAGGGAACCAATGAAGGCAGATAAATAGTTGCCAAGAAGGGTTCAACTCAATGCCTGAAACCACGAAACCGAGGAGCCGAACACGTCAAAATTTTTCGGTAGGCTTGGATCTATTGCATTAGGAAATAAGCTGACTAACGCAGGAACAACTTCGGTCTCTAATCAAACACAAATATTTTTATGCTGTCAAAGTCCCAACTATAAATATAGGACCAAAAATAAGGTCATCTATGATACCTGCCGAAACGTTCTCCTTTTGAGAATACTGCGTATTTGTCTCACGCATCCAATGAGGATTCTCCGCTGACCAATATCTACAATTTTGTCGCTTTACTTCCCCGTTCAATGTTAATGTTGATTCATTAGAAAAAAGGATTGAACCAACAGCTCTTTCATTTCTGTTCAGTTCATTCATTATTATTTTGCAGAAATGCATTTTACGATCTGGATCGTCTTCTGTTAGCTCCTGCACAAAAGTCATTTCATATGGAAGAAGTTTTTCTTTGTGGCGACTCCTTATGGCAGTTGTAACCTAGCATGCAGACTTTCAATAACTGTAGCTCGAGTTCAACAGCAATTAGGTGGCCATAAGTACAGATACTCTTGTGAGCATCCACTCTCCCGAGGTTGTCTTGTTACCATAGGGAACCAATGAAGGCAGATAAATAGTTGCCAAGAAGGGTTCAACTCGATGCCTGAAACCACGAACCCGAGGAGCCCAACACGTCAAAATTTTCCTCTCCTTAAAGCTTGCGCAGATCAATTACTAACAGTCTAGTCACTTGAATAGATAAATCTGCATTTAGGTAGAACCACGCTAGTGTTGTAAGGTGAGTGCTCTGTTGTGCTGCAACAAACATTCGTGCCGCACTTTTGGCATCACGACTCAGAATTGACGCTAGAATGTCAAAATTTGACAGGTACCACAAGAAAATGGGAGATTTTTTCTTTAATAAAAAAAAACGCATCAGTACTGCTAAGGTAAAATAGGATCATCTAATTAATTTCGACGTTGAAATTTAATCTTTATTTTTCAATACATGAATGTTCATATGATCATCACGAACTTGATAGATCTTCTGAGATCATTCGAATGTTTCTTCAAGAGTTTTTAAAGAATAATGCGAATCGATTGGAAACTAGTTCATATGTGACTAGATTTTTTCACTTAGTCCCCATTAGAGGATAGTATGAAGTAACCTTGACGTGAGCTTCACTTAAATAAAATTCAAGAATAGATAAGTTTATGAATGAAAGGAAAAACACACATAATTACCGTAATTACCATACCGCTCATTCATAATTATACAAAAATTGGTCAAACTTGAATATATGAGTTTCTTTAATCTGGAAAGTGCTTAATGGATAAAAATTGGAAATTATCTTATAGGCTGACCTTTCTAAATGCTCGTTAGTAAATTTGACTGAAACGTGATTAACTGAAAATGTTACAATTTTTATATGAAGCCTTGTTGAAGTTTTGTGCCAATAATTTTTCAGATGAGTACAATAGGTTTACAAAATTACATAGCTCTTTGGCTTCTTCGCCAAACTAACGAGTTCCGACAGTTCCGAAATAAAGCTTCGCAGAAGGAAAAATTGCTCCTTCCGATTACCATCTCTTCCGATGGATGTAACATGGCCAGGCTGACCAGTACTTTTCCAATTACGATGAAATCAATAAATGGATCGATGCATGGATACCAGCCAAAGAGTCGGCTTTTTTCGCGATGGGTTCGGTCAGTTGCCAGAAATATGGAAAAAAGTAGTGGCTGGCGACGGAAAAAACTTTGAACTTCGAATGTACAATAATTTTTGTAAAGCCTCAATTTTCGCCAAAAAACTCATTTATACTTCTATTATATCCATGGGATAGCTCGTGTTGTTAATCAACGACATCCATTTTAAGACCGAATAGGTTTGGACAGAAGATAGTTCTCTGTGTTTGGTGGGATTAGAACGATGTTATTTGCTATGGTGCTGGTGATTATGGGTTTGAATGCCGCGGCACTCATGAGTATGTTATGTATGTTAATATGAATAAAAACTTGATCTTGTCTGCATTGTCTGAACTGCTGAGGATGTAAAATATTATGAGCTGCTAGAAACTACTCCAAGGGATCACAACAAGTGGTACGTGGTTAGCGACCATGGGGCCTCAAGCCATGTGATGACATTACTTCCACTTACTTGTGTCTCACTCCTTCTCTTTTAATATTTCTTCTCGGCTTTCTTTTTTAACTTTCCTTTCCTCTATTTTCCCAAACCGGATTGAAAAAAAATATGGATAGTAGAGTCATGTCGAGCCTCGGACGCCATCAGTACCCTGCAAACGATGGCGATATATTGTGAGGGGAGGGGACCCAAGTAGTTCCTGCAACGAGAGGAGTGCCGCTACTACTTTCGCCACACAACACACTAAACAGCTCAAAATCTGCAGTATGAATGTAAGAACTTGGACATCTGATGAAGAACTGGAAGAACTGGAAGCTGCTTTAGAACAAATAAATTGGGATGTTATTGGAATGTCCGAGATGAGAAGATTTGGTGAGATGTTCTGGAAAGAAATAATGTACACATTCTGTATCACACTGGATAAACAAAAGGATTGTATGGTGTAGGGTTCCTAGTCAACAGGAAATTGAAGGATAAGATCTTGTGTTTTCATGGTATCTCAGAGAGAGTGGCTGTTCCAAAAATAGAAATTATGAAAAAAGAAATAACCATAGATCAAGTATAAGCTCCAACTGACCTATCAACGGATAAGGGTATAGAAAACTTTCATAATCAACTGGACAACAATTAACTATCTCATGGGTGATTTTAATAGTAGAGCGGGGAATAGAGAAGGTGAAAACCCAGTTCTAGGCAAATTTGGATATGGGAGTCGAAATGGAGGAGGAAACAGGCTTGTTCGGTTTGCATTTGGACAGCAATTGAAGATTATTAACACCTTCTTCAAGAAACGTTCTAACAAAAAGTGGACATGGAGATCTCCCACTGGTAAAACTGAAACTGAAGTTGATTACATGCTTATCAACAAACTAGCGTCATTAAAAATTTAGGGGTTTTAAATCAATTTAATTTTGATAGTGACCACAAACTGCTGAGGTTATCCATTTGAATAACTGGGCGAAGGAATAGAAATAAATGGTTCAATGAAAATAAAGGGTTGCGAATCGAAAACATAGAGAAATAAAAATTCAAAATTGAAAGAACAAAACTTCTACATCATCTAGAAGAAAAACAGCAACTCAATAACTACACAATATTTACAAAACATCTAAAACAACCAAATAAAAAATTCGAGACAAATGAAATCAGAAATAGCGAACTAAGTGAGCAAACAAATTTGATAGATCTTAGGGAAGAACAGAAGAAACTCAGAGACCTCAATGATAGAAATAAAGTTAAATTCGCTGAACTCAATAAACTGACAAAAGAACTATAAGAAATGATTTGACAAAAGTAAATAAGGGATCGTTAGAATGATAACGGCAACCTCTTAATCCATAAAGAAAATCAGAAAACACCTTTCACAAGGAAAACCATGGCTTCAGTAAAAGTAGTGGGAGCGAAACAACTAGAAATAGAGGAAAAGTACTCAATATTGCACCTTTTATCGAAACCTTCACAAGAATGATGGTCCTAATATAGAAGATAGGATACTAGATGACATATGAATGAAATACCACCAATTATGGAATCAGAAGTAAGCATTACACCTAAAGATCTCAGAAACGAATAATGTCCAGGTAAAGATGGATATCAAACGAATTGTTGAAGTGTATAGCAGAAGAACTCACAATACCACTCACTCATATATTTAATAAAGTCATCCAGAGCCAAAACCTATCAGAAACGGGGACTTCTTGCGGAATCGTACTCATACATAAAAATGGGCCACAAACATTGAAAATTATCGCCCAATCAGCTTGATGTCAACTGTCTACAAAGTGTTCTCAAAAATCCTCTCGAGAGGAATAACCAATATTTTGGATAAAAATCAACCACCTGAGCAAGCAGGATTTAGAACTGGCTACTCAACTATGCACAACCTATTCACTGCAACCGAGGTCATTGCAAAATACAAAGAATACAACAAAAATTGTACCTAGCATTTGTATATTACAACAAGGCCTTTGATATGGTGCATTATACCTATCTTATATTGGGTGTTTTTTCAGAATGATAGAACTTTCGATAGGGATAACTGTGATTTGACAGAAGGTATAAGCTATGTTGTTTTGATATTTCTGCTCAGAAAGCATTGACAAATTATCATGGGAAGACTCACGCCGCAATAATGTTAACAAATTGTTGAAATTTATTTTCGAAATCAGTGTTATATTCGCCAAACTTATAAAGCACTTCAGGCAACATTTTCTCTACTCAATGCAACAACAACAACAAGTCAAAGAACTGTACGTACAGAAGAAAATATCGCTGCTGTAAGTCAAAGTGTTGATGATGATCCAGATTTGTCTATTCGTCGACGTTCACAAGAAGTTGGACTCTGTGCTTTCACGACATGGAAAATTTTGCGTGAGATCTCGGTCTACACCCATACAAGATCCAACTCGCTTAAGAACTTAAGCCACTTGATCATAATAAGCGTCGTTTGTTTGCTGTTTGGGCCCTTGAACAGCTTGAAATTGATCCACTTTTTCATCGTAAAATTATGTTTAGTTATGAAGCTCCTTTCTGGTTGAACGGCTATGTAAACAAGCAAAATTGCCGTATATGGAGTGAAAACAATCTTCAAGAAGTTCTGCAGGTTCCATTGGATCCTGAAAAATGCACTGTATAGTGTGCTTTATACGCTGAAGGCATGATCTGCCCATATTTCTTTAAAAACGATGCTGGAGCTAATGTTACAGTGAATGGGCTGGTTACAGATCGATGATCCGTGCTTATTTGTTTCAAAATTTGAAAGTTATCGATCCAGAAGTGTTTTGGTTCCAACAAGATGGTGCTACACCTCATGCTGCTACCGTAACAATTGATTTATTGAAGGAAAGATTTGGCGATAACATTATTGCGAGAAATGGTCCAATTAATTGGCCTCAAAGATTATGCGACATAACTCCACTGCATTATTTTCTTTGGGATTATGTCGAGTCATTGGTTTATGCTGATGAACAAGAAACAATGGACGCTTTAGAAGCCAACATTACTCGTGTTTTTGATGAACTAAGGCCTGAATTAATCGAAAAAGTGGTCCAAAATTGGTCTGGTCGAATGCGGTTGCTCAGAGCTAGTCGTGGTGAACATATGACTGAAATTATTTCTGAAACATGAATGTCATAAAATTATCTGTCAAATGAAAAAAGGCTTCAATCTTAATTTAAATGTGTTTTATTTCCATTTACAGTTCTATCACTCAACAAAAACACCTGATACCTACTAAGAATATGATATATTGAAACATGCAGAGAATTCTGATTGTTTTGAATCATTTCACATTGTCAAACCATATTGTTACAAGTTATAACTAAATTCACCCTAAACAGCTGAAAAGTTAAAATAAATTTTTGTGCTCGAGAAATTATGTGATTAATATTGAAAAAAAAATCTGCCTTGACAACGTGGTAAGTTATACGTCTATTGAATAAAATGAAATAAATGGAGGTTTATACTTGATAGAAGGTATATCAAATTATTTGAATATTTAGAGATATATTCTGTTAGCCTTCTACATATTTATTTTCAAAAAATTATATTTAATATAATAACTTCAGGAATTAAATTAATGTCATACAAGTACCACTTATATCAAACGACATATAAAATAAACATTCATTATAAGACATCCAAATGATATTACAAAATCCAATAAATATAAAGTGTTAACAAAAATCCTATAAATTAAATATTTTGAGTAGACAAAATTTTGTTTCTGCTTATAACTCTTGTGAAAACAAATATCTTTCAAAAATGTTTAACATAATCTTAAGAATTTCATCATAAAACTATCTTACTTAGAATATTCAATATCATTGGATATCTAACTAAGTTACTTTTTAGAAAATCTCAAGATGTGGAAAAAAATTACTAAAAAACAAGTTTTAAGAGAGACTTTGCTTAGTCAGTACTCAATCGTATTCAATAAAATATATAAATAATTTATATTTATTTGCTTTCCTTAACATTCTTCATACAGATGGTCCTTGTGCTAAAACAGAAGCCGTTAAAGTGCCTTTCAATCTTTAAGACCACAGAATTATTTATTTCGAGCCATATAAGACTCCATTAAAATGTTCAGTATTCATTTACCAAGAAGCTTTCTGAATTGTTGAGGGTAAGTAAATACTTTTTGTTGAATGATGTTATATTTTATAGAATACGATTGAGTACTGGCGAAGCAAAGTCTCTCTTAAAACTTGTTTTTTACTAATGTTTTTACTTATCTGGAGATTTTCTAAAAAGTAGCTTAGTTAGATATCTAACAATTATAAATATTCTAAGTAAGATAGTTTTTTGATGAAATTCTTAAGATTATGTTAAACATTTTTGAAAGATATTTGTTTTCATAAGAGGGATGAGCAGAAACTAAATTTTGTCTATTCAAAATATTTAATTTATAGGAATTTTGTTAACAATTTATATTTATTGGATTTTGTGATATCATTTGGATGTCTTATAATGAATGTTTATTTTATATGTCGTTTGATATAAGTGGTACTTGTATGACATTAATTTAATTCCTGAAGTTATAATATTATTAAAATGTAATTTTTTGGAATTAAATATGTAGAAGGCTAACAGAATATATCTGTAAATATTAAAATATCTAAATAATTACATCTATTGAAGTGAAAACTCACGTGATCAGGCCCCTTCCTTCACAAAGTTGCCAATTGTCTACAAATAAATTTTCGTGCATTTTTCCAAGCAAATTGATAAAATAATAATATAAAGGTATAAGTGTGAAAAACTTATTGAGATGCAATAGGTTTATGAGGTTAATAATTATTTAAATATTTTAATATTAGCCTTCTACATATTTAAATCCAAAAAATTATATTTAATGATTATAACTTCTGAAAATAAATTAAAATATGAGGTTAATAATATTGTAAGACATATGGGAAACATGCCAAATGATTTATCTGGCAACAATGGCTTTGGTAGTGCACCAAAACGGATTACAATCGACGAGTTGAATAATGAGAGATGTAATGTAGGCCTCAAAACGAAATTCAAACAATTGGACCCCTTTTGATAAGCCTCTGTATATCACTAACTGTTTTAAGCCTTAATAATTCATTAATATATAACACAAATGATATTGGTCCAAGAATGGTTTTCTGGGGTACTCCATAATGCACAACACTGAACGGAGTTGTAAATGGATATATTTGATTTATATTTATATTATCATGATACTCCTTGATTATTTGTGAAGATTTCTCAGAAGCTTTCTCTGCTTGTGAGAGCAAGGAGTTCAGGATATACTCATATCCAAAGAAACCATTAACGGTTTAATCATTAGTATGTATAGGCGAATTACAGCACTTACGAGAATTCGACTATCCAACTCGGAATATTAACTAAAAATGTCAGTTTCAATTTATTTTTTATCATCGGGAAGAAAATTTTCAAAAAGTTCTATAATTTTGTTCTTAACATCTTATTTGATGATTATTTCGTATTTCTAGTTTTCTCATCAACTACTAGATCCAACATAATCAATGTTTGAAAAATGCATTACTTAATTGGAAGAGAATCAACACCTTATGCAAAAAAAATAAATTAGGTGAACGTTCCTAAGAAATAAACTTGAAAAATATGATATAAAATAAGATTCGCATTACATATACACAACATCTTCCATTAGGGGAGGTGTCATAGGAGTTTTTAAATTTAAAATATTTAGATTTTAAGCTAACATAGTTGGTTGAACAATCTCATTAAGAATGAAACATAATTTCCAAATCAAATATTAAACGGAATAATTCTGAGAAACCTCCAGATAATTTAAATTCTGAAAAACTTCAAATCACAGTATCTTAAAAACACTTTTTTTTATTCAAGTAGACATCTCAAATAATAACAAAATATGAAGGAATCTATTGAAAATATATTATATATATATTATATTATATTATATTATATTATATTGTATTATATATATTATATATATATAATATATATATTATATTATATTATATTATATATATATATATGTATATTATATATATAATATAATATATATATAATAAGATATTGATTGAAATGAAATAAAATTTAGCCAATGCAGCTTTTTTTTATAAACATTATGGATAATAAAATTTCATATAAAATGCTTTATATAATTTGAAAAATTTAGCACATTCTCCAGAATAGCGTTTGAAACTCCCAGTCAACTCTTTTTTGAATGATAAATAAAAACAATAAAAATTGAGGTTTACTCAAATCATTTCTCAGTTCCATTACCAAACCACAGAAATATGAAACCAAAGCATGGTCCAGATTCGATTTTTTTCGAGATGTTGAACGCCTGTGAAAGAACCAATTATAAGAAAATATCTTTGAGTTGGACATGGAATTAATAATTAGAGTTGTTCAGAAACACTCTGGCTTCTATTTTACTTCCAGCTTCAAGATCTTCAATATAAGGTATATGATAAAGATTATGGACGAGAGTTTCAAACGCCGTTTTGGAGAATGCGCTTTTTTTCGAATTCATAAAATTATTTAAATATTTTAATATTAGCCTTCTACATATTTAATTTCAAAAAATTATATTTAATAATTATAACTTCAGGAATTAAATTGAAATAATGTCATGTAAGTCATCTGAGATTTTATAGAAAGTACCTTAGGTAGATATTTAATAATATTGAATATTCCAAGTAAGATAGTTTTATGATGAAATTCTTAAAATTATATTAAACATTTTTGAAAGATATTTGTTTTCATGAGATTGATCAGCAGAAACAAAATTTTGTCTGTTCAAAATATTTAATTTATATAATTTTTTTAATTAATATTTTATAATTTAATTTGAAATAAGGTCATTCTGATTTTCACAAATTTTTATTGTTAAACTCACAACAATTGTTTCAAATTATTTAATATGGATTTTCACCAAGTAAGGACTGATACAATTCAATATTTATATAATTTTGGTTAACAATTTTTATTTATTGGATTTTGTTATATCATTTGGATGTCTTATAATGAATGTTTATTTTATATGTCGTTTGATATAAATGGTACTGATATGACATTATTTCAATTTAATTCCTGAAGTTATAATTATGAAATATAATTTTTTGAAATTAAATATTTAGAAGGCTAATATTAAAATATTTAAATAATTTTATATACCTTCTATCAAGAATTAACCTCTGTTTATGTTATTTTATTTATAATATATAATTATTTGGTTTCCTTAACATTCTTTATACAGACAGTCCTTGTGCTATAACAGAGGCCGTTAAATTGTCCTTCAATCTTTTAGATCAAGGGTAAACCACAGAATTATTTATTTGTAACTTAACCTTATATTACATTAAAAATTTTTCAGTATTCATTTACCAGAAGTTTTCTTAATTGTTGAAGGGTGAGTAAATATTTGTTGTTGATTGATGTTATATTGTATTGAATATGAATTATTTGAATACTGACGAAGCAAAGTTTCTCTTAAAACTTATTTCTCAGTAATGTTTTTACATATCTTGAGATTTTATAGAAAGTAACTTAGATATTCAATAATATTGAATATTCTAAGTAAGATAGTTTTATGATGAAATTCTTAAGATTATGTTAAACATTTTTGAAAGATACTTGTTTTCATAAGATTGATCAGCAGAAACAAAATTTTGTCTATTCAAAATATTTAATTTATAGAATTGTGGTTAACAATTTTTATTTATTGGATTTTGTTATATCATTTGGACGTCTTATAATGAATGTTTATTTTATATGTCGTTTGATATAAGTTGTACTTGTATGACATTATTTAAATTTAATTCCTGAAGTTATAATTATTAAACATAATTTTTTGAAATGAAATATGTAGAAGGCTAATATTAAAATATTTAAATAATTTTATACACCTTCTATCAAGAATTAACCTCTATTTATGCGAATTCATAAAGATAATTTTTAGGTATAGAATTTTTATTCATAATGTTCATATGAAACAACTCGTATCCGCTAAGTGTGTTATTTAATTTTGCTCAATATTCTATATTTTCTATAATTCCTCCATATTTTTGAGTGTTGAATGATACTAGAGATTTAAATATCTCTACTCAAATAGAAACAGTGTTTATAAGACATTTTGATGCTTTTTTTTCAAATTTAATCATGTAGACGTTTCACAGAATTATCTCGTTTTTATTTTTGAATTCTAGAATATTACCTTCTTCTAAGGAATATACCCTTTAAATGAACCCTCATTGTTTCAACTTTTTTTTTGGTTCTTCTTAGGTTTCCAATTTCCCAAAATTTGTTCATTTATGATGATTAAAGTAAAACAACTTAATTTCCGCTAATTTATTTAATTTCACAACAATTGTTCCGTCATGACAATATGACTTCGTCAGGTGAGTATGTTATTAACTACTTATTTGAGATTAAGTTCTTCAAATATTCAAAATGTACAGAAAAGAAAGTAGTGGGAATTTACAGTAATTTGTTCTCTTATCATTTCACAAATTTTCAGAAAAGGTTAAGCAAGAGGGATTTATTGAGGTCCATCTTGTCGTTTAGGAGACTCTGTTTTTTATTGTATCTGTTTATTTCGAGGGCTTCTAGGTAGTTTAACCTGAGGTTCTTTTTTTCTAGGTGTAAGATTTTGTAGTTATTGCCAATATCATGTCCTGTCTCCAAAAGATGGTCAGCATATGTTGAATTTCCGTTTTTTCCAAGATATGCTTTCTGGTGTTCACATATCCTAGTGCCGAAAGATCTACCTGTCTGACCCACATATAGAGATGTGCAAGTACCGCAGTTTAACCTATAGACTGCACACTTTTTGTTTTTATGGATCCAATCTTTATTTTTTTATTAAATTTCCTAACGTGTTTCTTGTTTTGAATGAAATGTTGCAGTTACTCTTTTTCTTTAAATATCTTGCTATTTTTTCGGACTTTTTGTTTATATACGTTAAAGAAATATATTCTGTATCAACAGCTATTGTTGGATATACAATAAAAAATAATAAAGATTTGATGCATAAAAACAAAAAGTCTGGACTCTATAGGTTAAACTGCGGTATTTGCCCATCTGTATATGGGGGGTCAGACAGGTAGATCTTTCGGCACTAGAATACGTGAACACCAGAAAGCATATCTTGGAAAAAACGGAAATTCAACATATGCTGACCATCTTTTGGAGACAGGAGATAATTTTGACAAAAACTTCAAAATCTTACACCTAGAAAAAAGAACCTCAGGTTGAACTACCTAGAAGTCCTCGAAATTAACAGATACAATAAAAAACAGATTCTCCTAAACGACCAGACGGATCTCAATAAATCGCCTTTACTTAACCTTTTCTGAAACTTTGTGTGATAATAAGAAAACAAATTACTGTAAATTCCTACTACTTTCTTTTCTGTACGTTTTGAATATTTAAAGTACTTAATCTCAAATATAGTTAGTACCATACTCACCTGACGAAGTCATGTTGTCATGACGAAACAATTGTTGTGAAATTAAATAAATTAGCGGAAATTAAGTTGTTTTACTTTATTCATCAAGATGTATTTCCGACAAGTAGAGACCGATACAATCAAACATTTGTTCATTTATACTGATTATACAACAGCATAAATATGTATGTTATAAAATCGAAAAGGTTTTCATAGATATAATATTATCATTCTGCAGTTCTCAGAATTTTTTAATTTGGCCTTTATCAAGTAGAACCGAAATTTTCTTAAATTCATAAAAGTTTTTATGATTCATCATTTGAACAGATATTCGGTCAATTAAAAATAAAGATTAGATTACAAAATATCCAGATATAATTATATGCACTTGACAAAATAACATACAATAGGTAACAAGTAAACTAAATTAGCAATTCACGTTGCCATCTCCCCTAATAAATCCCGAAACGTCTCACCTAAACCAACTCATCGTGAGGAACATTTTCTGTTCTAGGTACTGCCAACACAGGCCACACACGCTTTCTCGACTCTGCAGATATTATCCGTCGGCTAGACTGCGTTACCTCCTATATAAGATATTCAAAGAACAAAGGCTATTTGTTAAATTTCTACGATGGCTGTTATTGACATCTTATTTATAGGCGCTCTCCACGCTGCGGGACGTTTTTTCAACGAACACCTAAGACGTTTTCAGCGACGACGAAGGACGAAGGTCGTCGATTTACAACCAGATCGTGATAACCGCCAACCTGAAGATGACCGCGAATGATTTATCTGGGTGGTGACGAAGTTGAGACGTAATACTTTAGATAACATGTGTGACAGCACCTGAAGGTGCATCTTAAAATTGTAGTTTTCAATGAAATGTTGAAAAATTCGATAGGACCTCGGTAACAAAAAAACATTCAATTCTAACAAAAACATTTTATTGTGAATAATTGGTTGATGTAACTTGAACTGAAAAATTGAAGTATCAAATAATGGATAGAGTAGCTCATATTTAATGGAATGAAATGAGAAATTACTTTGATTTCTATAACTTTTTATCAACTGAATATACATTCTGTCAAGAAAGTACCGGGAATTATCGATTTAAATCTGGCGGGGCAATGAGGCAGGTAAACATTTTTTTTCCTAGGTTGGTACCACTGTCCTTAATTACTATGCCAAGCTTGAGCGGGATCTGTTAACTAGTGTGTTTGCAACAGCTGATTAAGTCAGTCGATGTCAGAGTGCGTGCCGATTTTTACTATGGGTGATTACGTTGAGCAAAGAATTTGTTTAAAGTTTTGTGTTGCAAATGAATTTTCGTGTGCCGATGCATTGAAAATGTTGCAAAAGGCCTTTGGTGATAATGCTCTATCAAAAACTCGTGCATATCAGTGGTACAGAGCCTTCAAGGACGGTCGTGAAGTGGTCGCCCATCGACGGCTTCGATCGAAGATAACGTCGATAAAATTAAGGAAATGGTGCTGGAAAACCGTCGTACCAGCTTGAGAGAGATAGCACATGATCTTAAGATATCCCACGAGTCCGCACGTACGATTTTGATTGATATTTTGGGCATGAGAAAGGTGGCCGCACGACTCGTACCGAAAGACCTGAATTATCTTCAAAAACGTCATCGCGAACAGGTTGCTTCAGACATGCTGGATCGCTGTAATTCCGATTCTACATTCATGGAACGAATTATAACTGGTGATGAGACCTGGGTCTACGAGTACGATATGCAAACAAGCCAGCAATCATCGGAATGGGTGGCAAAAAATGAGCCGAAACAGAAAAAACCACGCCAAAGCCGCTCGAAAATGAAGGTGATGCTCATTGTTTTCTTCGATATCCGTGGCGTGGTGCACTACGAATTCCTTCCAGATCAGACGGTAAACAAGGAGTATTACCTAGGCGTTATGAAACGTTTGCGTGAGCGTATCCGTAAGAAGCGGCCAAATTTGTGGGCGACCAACTCATGGATTTTGCATGACGATAACGCGCCTTCTCACCGAGCTACGATTGTGACTGACTTTCTCGCCAAAAACTCAACAAACGTGCTTCAGCAACCACCGTATTCGCCGGATTTGGCTCCCTGCGACTTTTTCCTCTTCCCAAAACTAAAATTGCCCCTTCGTGGCACCCGTTTTGAGTCGACTGAAGCCATAAAACAAAATTCGGCGCGAGAGCTAAAGTCCATCTCGGAAAGCGCCTATAAAAAATGTTTCGATGATTGGAAGTGCCGTTGGCATAGATATATTGGAGCAAATGGAGCCTATTTTGAAGGCGACCCAATAAATTTTGACGATTAAATGTAAAAATGTTGTTTTAATTGAAAATTCCCGGTACTTTCTTGACAGAGTAGTACAGTGACTCGAGTGTCGTAGTGTTTGCTATGATTCAGTTAATGAAAAGGGATAGAGAACAAAGTAATTTCTTATTCCATTCCATTTGGAGTATCAAATTTACAATATTTTTTCCACAGGTAATAATAGATCTTTCGGCTGATGTTTGGTTTACTGAAAACCTGATATGGAAAAACAACATCACGATTTTTGGCACTTCATCAGTTGAATGATACCATTTTTGTGTTGCGTAAATGCGCTGGTGCTAATTTTGTCAGTTGAGATTACTAAAAATCTAATATGGAGTTGGCTTGGACTGGACATTGTTCTGTTTCATCAGTTTAATCTTGATAAAGCATTCGAAGCTTGCGGAAATGCGTCGTTGGCGAAGTTTTTGACGTTAGAAATAATTAACAGGAGATTTATGGAAATTTCTGCTAGAGAATCACCAAAAAACATATACAGGTGTCCCAACGAAAATTTGACCCCCTCCCAGAACTCAGAAACGAAGAATTTTCGAAGATTAAAAAAAAACATGTCAACTTCTGTTTTGAGAGAGATGAATTTGGAATCATGAGTTTGTTCTGGAAAAACCACCTGCATGAAGGTGGCATCAACCCCCAACATTGTTGTAATAGGGGGCAGATGTCAAGTGTTGGTTAGTTTGAAAGTTATTTATATTCTGTACAAAAACCAGTTAAGATTTTTAAAATCGGCTCATTATTCACGAAATAATGTAATATTGAACTTACCGTCAAAAGGTGATGTTGAACTGACAGTTGAACCGCCCAAACTAAAGAACCTAATAGTTTTGAAGGATTCAAAAATAATTTTCAAGTTCTTAATTAGGAAGAAAGAATTCCTATGACGACATTGTTCCGAAAAAACCACCTGAGGAATGCAACAACTCCAACATTTTTTGAGTAGGGAAATGTTGGATGTGATTTAATTGAGAAGTTTTTCCTGTTCTTCAAACATCGCAGTTGGAATTTTCAAATTTGTTCATTTAATAGCAGAATAATCTGAGTTTTTGAATGTTTTTACTTTGAAAACATTCGATTTTCTTACAGTTCATGATGGAAAAATGTGTGAAACGCATGAAATTCATTACAATGTATACTATCGAGTGTTTTTTTTAGAGTGGTAGAACTTTCGAGCGGGATAATTGTGATTTGATAGAAGGTAGAAGCCATGTTGTTTTGACATTTCTGTTCAGTAATCACTGACAAATTATCATGAAAAAACTCAGGCCGCAACAACGTTCCCAAATTGCTGAAATTTATTTTCAAAATCAGTGTTCTATTCGCCAAACTTATAGAGCACTTCGTGAAATTTGTGGTTTACATAATCGTCCATCAGAGCAGCTTATTCATCGAACTATCGATAGATTTCGGACAACATTTTCTCTACTCGATGCAACAACAACAATACAAAGAACTGTACGTACATAAGAAAATATCGCTGCTGTAAGTCATAGTGTTAATGATGATTCAGATTTATCTATTCGTCGACGTTCACAATAAGTGGGACTCTGTGCATCCACCACATGGAAAATTTGGCGTAAAGATCTTGGTCTACACCCATACAAGATCCAACTGGTTCTAGAACTAAAGCCACTTGACCATAATAAGCGTCGTTTGTTTGCTGATTGGGCCCTAGAACAGCTTCAAGTTGATCCACTTTTTTATCGTAAAATTGGGTTTAGTGATGAAGCTCATTTCTGGTTGAATGGCTATGTGAACAAGCAAAATTGCCGTATATGGAGTAAAAACAATCTTCAAGAAGTTCTGCAGGTTCCATTCCATTCTGAAAAATGCACTGTATGGTGTGATTTGCACGCTGGAGGCATCATCGATCCATATTTCTTTAAAAACGATGCTGGAGCTAATGTTACAGTGAATGGTGCTCGTTACAGAGCGATGATAATTAATTATTTGTTTCAAAATTTGAATGGTATCTACCCAGAAGTGTTCGATTCCAAAAGATGGTGCTACCGTAACAATTAATTTATTGAAAGAAAGATTTGGCGATAACATTATTTCGAGAAATGATACAATCAATTGGCCTCCAAGATCATGCAACATTATTATACTGGATTATTCTCTTTGGAGTTATGTTTAGTCATTGGTTTATGCTGATAAAGCAGGAACAATAAACGCTTTGAAAGCCAACATAACTCGTGTTATTGATGAAATAAGGCCTGAATTACTCGAAAAAGTGGTCCAAAATTTGTCTGGTCGAATGCGGTTCCTCAGAGCTAGTCGTGGTAGACATATGCCAGAAATTATTTTTAAAACATAAATGTCATAAAATTATCTTTCAAATAAAAAAAAATGGCTTCAATTTTAATTTAAATGTGTTTTATTTCAATTTAAAGTTCACTCTAAAAAAACACCCGATGTTATTTTGAAGATTCTTTGTCAAATGTGTTTCAGTCTTTCGTTTCTGCATCATACTTGGGTTTGAGACTTACTTACTTGGGCGAAAATGGTCTATTCCATGCAAGAAAGAATAGAAATTCTCAAATAATACTCTCGAAATTAAGAAAATTCTAGATTAAGTGCAAGGTATTTTAATAACAACTATCCAGAAAGAAATGTGAGTCACCAATATTGGAGCATTTTATGAATAAATTGGAAATTACTGGTTCCATTCAGAATGAGAAACACGAAGTTGAGCGTATAGTCCGGAGTGAGGCTATTGAAATAGCAGTATTGGGACATTTACATGGATAATCGGCAATCTATAAGAACGTTACCACGAGCATCTATCTTCCAAAATCTAGCGTTTATCGAAATGTAAAAGCTCATAAATTTCACCCTCATAAGATAAGACTAGTGCAACAGTTGGATGAAGATGATCCTGACCGTCTAACTCAGTTTTGTGACCAATTTAGTGAGTTATTGAATAATTACCCATACTGACTATAATACAATGTTTTCTGTCGAGTGTACCTTTATGTTGAATGGGTTTAATAGACAAAATTGTCGATACTGGAGTGATAGTATTTCTCATTTATTTATGGAGACCCATACACAAATTCCCCCAAAATTATATGTTTGGGTAGGAATATTAGGAAACCATATTGTTGGACCAATTTTTATAGATGGTAATCTTGACAGAACAACTTATTTGAATTTATTAAACGGCATTATTAATCCAATGATTACGGACCTTCTGGAAAACGACGACAACTTATTAGAAAATATCCTCATATTTCAGCAGAATGATGCACCGCCACATTTCGATATCCGTGTTCGACAATTTTTGAACGAACGTTTTCTAGGCCGTTGGATTGGCAGGAGGGGTCATTTGAAGTCCAAAGTCTATGCAAATCCACCTGAAAATCTTGCAGAACTGCGACAAAGACTCATCATGGAATGCCAATTACTGACACCAGACATTTTCGAAAATGTTAGAGAAGGATTTGAAAGTAGACCTTATCATTGTATGGAGGTTGGTGGTGGTCATTTTGAACAATATATACATCAGTTCTTTAAAAAGTTTACATTTTATTCTGGATGTTTCCTATCATTACTTACAGATCTGGTGTATCTGAATATATTAGGTTTCTGTTAATGTTCAATATCAAATTGCCTCAAAACATCACCGAATTCGAAAATTCCAACCAGGATGTTTAGAGAACAAAAAAAGCTTTTTAACTAAAACACCATCTCTTTCCTATTAAAAAAAAGCGGCGTTTGTTGCCACCCGCAGGTATTTTTTTCAGAACAATGTCGTCACAGGAATTCTTCCTCCCTAATACAGAACTTGAAAATTATTTTTGGATTCTTCAAAACTCTTAGGTTCTTGAGTTTGGGCGATTCAACTGTCTGTTCAACATCACCTTTTGACGGTAAGTTGAGTAACACTCAGCATCTCTTTTCCATTCAAAAAATGTTAGGGTGGATGCCACCTTCATGGGGGTGGTTTTTTCGTGACAAACTCATGATGGAAATTCGTGCCCCTCAGAACTCTTTTTTTTTAATTTTCGAAAATTCTTCATTTCTGAGTGCTGGAGGGGTCAAATTTTCGTTGGGACACCTTGTGTGATGGATTTCTGCTAAGTAAAGAACAACAAAATGTGAACCTTATCCTCAACATAGCCATGAAACAAATCTATTGGTGTCAAATTTCAATAACTCGATTGGCAATTGATGTATCCATTTCAAGAAATCACGAATTTTCATGTTATAGAATCTTTTTTTCAAGAGCCTTGTGACACGTTGTGTCATACTTGAAAAAATGAGCATTGTCCATATCTATAGCGTCAATTTCAGACGAGAAAGATCAGTCAATATCGTTCACAAACGAAATTCATTCACTGTAACATTCGTATCTACAACGACGATATTCTCAGCAGACCTGACTGGACGAACACAAACTGATATGTCAGAGACATTCGAATGTATTGACTAATTTTAATAAAGCTGAGGGCGAAGGCTCTTGATAATGCTATAAAGCAGTAAGAACTTTACGAATTGTAGTTTTCACAGTGAATTCACTGTGTCAGTACGTTGTGCGTACTGATAATCTCATAATTTCTACTTATTTAATGCAATATCCCTGTCAGCTTTTTTCTGAATTTTCAGGAATGTTGCGAAATTCACAATTTAACCTCTTGGAAGAATCATATGTTTGCGAACCAAAAATGTAATGTGGTTTTTGTAGGTCAGTTTTCAACAGAAAGATGCAAGTATCACTGGATTAGACTGTAGTGATCGCACTAGTGACCTTCTTAATCCCTAAATTAGCCTAAATGCATACGAATTTATCCAAAGTCGTTAGTATAAAAAAGTAGAGATAGACAAGATTAATATTTAGCCTAAATATAAAGACAAAAATTGTCATAGCTCCTTTATTTTTTCTATATAATTTTCATGTTTCAGAATATTGCTCAAGCAGATCAAATCCCATGTGTCTTCAAAATGAAGACTGGACAGAAATGTTTTGATTCTTGATTCTAAAAGCATCCAGGTTCAAACGTTGTTTGAACCAAAAAATTGTTATATTTTAACTGATGTGGAATTTTTGGATGACATAGGTTGAGGATCAAAAATTTCTCAAACAAAACAACTTTGTCGAGTTTTCTTGATAGATGTATTAATATCTATAGAGTTTTTCATCTTTCTGAATATTGTACAAGCAGTTTAATTTCAGTTTGTCTATAAAAAAGAAAATGTGTTCATTAGATTCAATAGTTTTGAAATTAATGCCATGAGGATTCCAGATCATTCTGTTTTTATATCAAAATTATGTGTCGTTTATTTTAATTACGAATGTTTGCTATTTACATACTGGCATTAGTGTTATCATCTATTCAAGTACTTGTAATATACAATGAAACAATGACTCATCAACTTTGGAAACAATATCTCTATTCACAAAAATTTATGCGGTATCCTATTTATTTCTTGTCTTCGAACATTAACCCACAAAAGAATTCTTCCGCAGAGTTCAATTATCGGATGTGATCTATGGAAATTCGACTGTTGTATAGCGCCCTACTAATTTGCGGAAAGTCGAGAATATGACACTGATATATTAGCTGAAAATTTGCCATTTAATAAAAATAGCGTCCGCATCAAAGACCTTTAGAATTCTTCGAACAAGGGGGAGAAAGCCAAGATACCATTAAAGGTCCATCGTATATCAAGTCGGCTCATTGATTCGAACCCTGGGAGAATCTCCCAGGATCAGCGGATTTGAAAAGAGCGTCGCTCCAGGATTTACACAACCAAGATTACTTGCGAAATTTTCTAAAAAGCCGGTGGTAACTGAAGTATTTTTTTATTAAAAAAAGATGTGCTCGAAAAGTGTGAATAATTCATATTCAACGAGAGAAGTTAGTATTTAATGCTTTTATTCTACTATTTTCTCAAATACCATGTGGAAGAGAGCAGAAAAAATATTCTTGTTTTTTTGAAAATCTCATACTTCATATTTCGATATTGTTAGTTCAAAAGTAAAATTCCAAAAGTCATTCGTTGCTGTTATTTTCTACTGATCTTAAATAATGATAAGTGAAACTGAACTTTTACTTTAAGTTTTCAATAAAAATCCTGTCAATTTGCAAGTATTCCTTTTTTTTGGAAAATGAAATCTTGAAAGGTTTAATGCTGATTTTCTTGAAATTGGCGAGGTTTAGAGCTACAAAGAAGATAAGTTTTGAAGGTTCATCTTCAAGAATTTCAAATTTGTCAAAAAATTTGCGATAATATCAGTGGCGTTAAAGGTGGGGACGTTGTTGTATCAAATGACATTTTTATCCACTCCACTAAAAATATTTGAAACATGCAAGAAAACTTAGAAGTTCACTTTTAACAAGTAGTGAGGCTGTTTTGAGTTGCATCAAAATATCTCCAGCTTTTTTCAAATTATGACAAAAACGAGTCATTTTTTCGAACTTCAAGAACCTGTGTCAGGGAAGTGAAAAGAGTTATGAACCATGTTTTCTGGAAATGTTTTCTCATTTTTATTGATTCCTACCCTATCAGTTCGTTACACCTATCCTGAGACAAGTTAATTGAGCATTGATTTATTATTTTTGCCCGCTTGTTCTAGATACCATCATGCTATTATTATGCAGAAATGTCTGTAATTTTAGAATTTTAAATCAAAAATGTTTTCAAACCTCTAGGATGGACTTACCGATGAAAAGTCCGAAGTCAAAAGTAGTTCTGTCCGGTCAGTCCGTTAGTAAACAATTCAACTTTTGAACGAATAGAGCGAGAGAATTGAAATCTCCAGGCTAGGTATTTGGTCTAAATGCTTCAGTTCATTCAATTCCCATTTGAATTTTGTATTTTTGCCAATATTTAGAAACAATAGATCCGATCTATTCGAAATTTGTATTTCACAAGAAGAATGCCGTTGCGAAATTTTGTGTCAAATTTCATGAGGATGGTATAATTGGAAGATAAAAAATTGTCTGAGCAGAGCCGAACAAAAGTCTCTGATTTCACCTCCGTATTCTCTCAAATTTTTTGTTATATGCATTCAAAACATTCATTGTGAGTATGGTTATCGTATTTGGACCAGGAGTATAAATTTTTTATTTTAAATAATATTTAAAACAAATTGTAGAACTTACTATGTTTTACTACCAAAAAATATATATTACACATTTTCTTGTGACTCGAGTTTCGGGAAATGAACTATCCCATCATCAGACAACTGAAGACCTAACAGTGGTACAGTGGTATTTAAACAAAAGTGATAAATATTTTGAATATTTCAACAGATTCTCGGTAACACCTAATAGTGGTACAGAGGTTTACAATCGGAACGTGATAAAAAACCGGGTTAAAAAAGAGGGGCCTTCTAACAGATATCGGAATGTCGGCAATCGACAAAGAAGGTTGTTAAACAGATGGTACCCGTTTAAATATCTCAAATAATTTTTGGGGTTACATAGCTCCGTACAGTCATTCATTATTATTACATTATTTTGTTGTATATCTCAAATATTTGGATTTACAAAGCCCCATACAGTCATTCATTATTTTTCACATTATTTTTATTGTGAACGAATTTAGAAAATTTCAATAATCAAGCTCCTTTTCTTTTTAATCTACATGTGAAATTATCTTAAGATTTTCTTTTGTCGAAAGGAATTACTGTTTTCTGAAGAATGAGTGGCAAAAGTTGAATTTTTGTTTACTTTTCATTAAATTCATTTTATGTTCGTTGAAAAAGGTTTTAAACAGATGTTACTTTTCAAATATCTTCAAAACAGTAATTCCTCTCGACAAAAGAAAATCTTAAGAAAATTTCACATGTAGATTCAAAAGAAAAGAAACTTGATTATTGAAATTTTCAAATTCGTTCACAATGAAAATTATGTAAAATATAATGAATAACTGTATGGAGCTTTGTAAATCCAAATATTTGAGATATACAACAAAATAATGTAAAAATAATGAATGACTGTACGGAGCTATGTAACCCCAAAAATAATTTGAGATATTTAAATGGATACCATCTGTTTAACAACCTTCTTTGTCGATTATCGACATTCCGATATCTGTTAGAAGGCCCCTCTTTTTTAACCCGGTTTTTTATCACGTTCCGATTGTAAACTTTTGTACCACTATTAGGTGTTACCGAGAATCTGTTGAAATATTCAAAATATTTATCACTTTTGTTTAAATACCACTGAACCACTGTTAGGTCTTCAGTTGTCTGATGATGGGATTGTTCATTTTCCGAATCTCGAGCCACTAGAAAATGTGAAATATATATTTTTTGGTAGTAAAACATAGTAATTTCTACAATTTGTTTTAATTATGATCAACTACCAAATAGTAACGGCTGAAACAATTCATTATCTTAAATAATATTTTTTGCTTGAAAGTGTAAATCCTAGAAATGTGTATACATTCAATCCATTGATATAATAATATTCACCGATGTTATCATATTTATGGTCTAACGGAATCTAAACATTTATATATAGATAGACAGATGATTTATGTAGATGGTATAAGCATTATTATATAAATTTCTAGACATATTATATTAGATATGTTTCAGGTCGATTCATCTTTTATATTACAAGATTTGACAAGCAAAAACTACGCCATTAGTAAAAATGAAACGATGAACGCTTTAACAACGCATTGAAATTGTGAAATTTTCTACAGAAATGGTGAAAATTTTGCAGTGACAGTTCACAAAACTAAAGCACATTTGGGTCGTCGTGAACCACCTTGGTCGGCAATAGTAAAACTGGTGCAGAAATTTCAGGTGTTAGGACAAATTAGTGATGTGGAGAATCATAACCGTGTACTCCGCTCAAGAACAACTGAGAATATTGCTGCTTTAGCCCGTAGTGTTAGCAAAAACCCAGGTCTGTTGATTCCTTGTCGATCTTGGGTCTTAAGGCTCTTAAAATTCAGTTAACGCAAATACTCAAACCGGTCGATCACCAGCAACATCGTATATTCGCTGATTGCGTCCTTGAAATGCATCAAAATGATCCTGATTTTCATCGAAAAATCATCTTCAATAATTAGGCCCATTTTCACTTCCAAGGCTACCTAAATAAGCAGAATTGTCGCATTTGTTGCTCGGAAAAACCGAGAATGATTGTTGAAAAGCCTCTTTATCTTCAACGTGTTCTTGTTTGGTACGGTTTATAGGCTGGTGGTGTGACTGGACCTTACTTATTTGAAAATGAGGCTTAAGCAACGGTAACGGTGAATATATTATGCTACCGAGCCATGATTAATGATTTTTATGGCCGGAAATGGAAGATATTGAGCTGGACGACGTTAATTTTCAACAAGACGGGGCTACGTGCCACACAGGCAATGAAACAACCACAATTTTACAAAAAGCTTCCTGGCCGTGTTATTTTTCGAATAGGTGATTAGAATTGGCCACCGAGATCTTGCGCTTTAACACCCTTAGACTTTTTTTTTGGCGTCACGTGGAAGATAAGGTCTATGCTCATCCTCCACAAACGAATCAAGACCTTAAAGATGGAATTCGGGAAGTTATCGAGAAATTAAATGAATATTATGAATCATATACGATCTCCTTATAATTCAGTGCTATCAGGACTAGTCTTAGTACAGAAACCTTGCAATTTTTCATATGAGTTTCTTTCAGATTATTTTGTCAGAACTGAACTTGAATTCAGCCAATAATTCATCAATGTAAGTATAATTCATTTGCTCTACTGGTAAATTTTTAGTTCCTGAACACTTATAATTATATTTAAAAGCCTAAAGTAAATAATTACCGTAGGATGATAAGAATTTTATTATATAAACTACTAAACACCATTTGTTCACAATCAATTTATTTTGCCATGGCAAAACTAGCAATATTGTTCACACTCTTATATGTTGTAGTTTATGGTAAGTGAAGACCTAACTCTTTTGAGTTTTCTGAGTATTCTTTGACAGTTTTGAGATGCCTTTGTATTCGAATCAAACCGTCAGTTCTTCAATTCTTTATCCTCACTTGACGTTTCTTTAAACCTGAAAATATAGCCAGTTTCGAAGTGGTGTAAAGCTTATACAGTTTATTTACTTTGGCTTGATTGTGTTTTTAACAGTCGTTTTTATGTTTGCCTATTCTCAATTTCAAATACTGTTCAATCTGTTCTATTACTGATTTATTACAGGAATACGGTATACTATGGGATACGTTCGATTGATGATCGCTTGGAGGTATTTCTTCTTTATGTCCTCCCAGAACGTTGGTTATCATCAGTAATATCTGTATTCTGTTTATAGATCTTCTAAACAATGTATTTGCATTTACATTTGCATTGAACTATGTATTGGCCACTCTCTAGCATGATTCCAAACTCATAAATTGTTCGTTCTTTGCTGGAAAAAAACTGATCCACATGATTTTTGACCTCTTCATTTGAAGTAAAGGTTTTACCGTCCAAAAAATTTTTGCAATGACTGAAACAAATAATAATCCGAAGGCGTCAAATCTGTAGAATATGGCGGGTGTGGCAGTGTATCTCATTCAAGCTGTAAAAGCTTTTGGCGAGTGACCAAACTTGTATGAGGTCTCGCATTATCTTGGTGGAACACTACACCTTATCTTTTCATAAAATCTGGCCTTTTCTCTTGAAGTGCATCGTTCAGTTAGTCGAGCTGATGACAGTAGAATTCCGAATTAATTGTTATCCTGTAAAATCTGAGAAAAACGATTCTCTTCGAAAATGTATCATTTTCGTGAAATTTGAAAAGAGAATCACAGACGTCACAAATTTATTTCCGTGAGAACATGGAGAACCCAGCTTCGAGATGAAACCCAGGCTTTCAAGTGGTCATAAACAGTTGAATTCGATGAATTTAAGTTCTCAACAATCCCACGTGTGGTTATTCGTCGATTTGCATAAACTATTATATTATCTTTATGATACCTTCATTAGCTTCAGCCGGCCTTCCGGAACGTGGTGCATCTTCTACATCAAATTTATCAGATCGAAATTCTTCAAACCACTACTGGCACTGGTGTACTGTCAACACATTTTTTCTATACATATCAGTTTTTCTTTCTGGCTTGAACAACATTTTTACCTTTCCAAAACTAGAATATAACGAAAATACTTTTTATTGACCTCCATATTTCAAACGGCACTATTGCGTAGAATTAATTGAACTTAATTAAATCCTGTTGGGAGAAAACGAAATTTCTCTCCGAACAACCTTATATAATCAACACTCATTAAACACATTAAAAGAAATAAGAGAATCCAAAGAAAATATAAAAAATTAATTAAAATTATCAAATAAAACATTCGAGGAAGTAACGTTTGTTTCATAACGGTAATATAAAAAAATAAATTCTCCTCCAAAAATACACAATATAACCAAAATAATTTTTTCCAAAATAAATCTCTTTAAAAAGTTCATCAAAAAAAAACTCTCTGAAAACACATCTTCAAGAATGGCGTTTTAGTCCGGTCAATTTAGACAATTGAAATAAAGAAAATTCCAACAGAACCAAATATCAATTAGAGGAGGTAATTGATCCTAGTGTTTATCGAAGGCTTACTGAAGGATTTTTCATTGTTCGACGTTCTGATAAACTTAGTTGTGGAACTTCAACAGATATGATTATCGGACAATCAATGATGAAATCCATGAAAACAGATGGTGGTTTTTCTCGAGGAAGAAGAACAAAAGAAAGTGTGATAAGCAAATGGGTTTACGGAATGCATGCAATGAACACAGAGTGTGACGAGTTGGAAGTTCTTGCTAATGTTCGAATGGACACGACCGATCAACATGTAGATGCGAGTGATTCGAGAGTTAAGAAAGATGCTAAAAATATTGAAATACTTCCTGACTGGTTTTCATCACATGATCCTTTTCCCGAAATTAACAAAATCTTATCTAATGCTTCAGGAGTCGTTGGTGACGATAAGATTAATTGTCATAAAGCTCGTGAAGTTGGAATTGCCTCGATGTCTAAAATGACTGGTCAAACTTTCAATCATATAAAACTGAAACGCACAGATAAAGTACTTCATCTTTTAGCTGTGAGTAGCACTGTGAAAGTTCACGACAAATAAGTACCAATAGACTCAGTATTATTATTTCAACGTATGAGTGTCACTAAGACTTTTGAGGATGAAATTGAAACATTTTTCGCATATGATTTAGCTCCTTACCCGTTATCACTCTTCGATGCAGCTGGAATGCGTAAAATAATGAAGTCGGCTCTTTACGATTGCTTTCAGTCAGTCAATGCTGAGGTTGATTGTACAAACGCTGCTTACGTTATTGATGTAGGATATCTGCTACATCACGTTGTGTGGAATCGAGAAGAAACCTTCAACGTAATTTTTGAAAAATATGTTCAGTATTTACGTAGACATTATGGTCATATAGTTACGGTAGTATTTGATGGCTCTAGTGACACAACAAAGAACATAAAAGATGCAGAACAACGTCGTCGTACTACAAAAACATCCTCAGGTACCGACATAATGTTTGATGAATTTATGACAGTTCCAGTAAACCAACAACATTTTTTTGCAAACATTAATAATAAATTTCGTTTTATTTCTATGTTAAGTAACAAATTAACAGCTGAAAATATTGGCGTGACACAAGCTCCGAATGACGCCGATGTGCTCATAATTAAAACAGCAATAGAACAATTTAATGCAAGAAATACAACTATTGTAGTGGGTGAAGATGTTGATTTGTTAGTACTACTCACTGCAAGGACTCCATCTGATAAATTATTTACTTTTTAAAACCTGGGAAGGCGCAGCAACGGACAGAAATATATTCTTCTAAAAGTTTATCAGCTTATCCAAACTGCCAAAACTATATTATATTTTTATATGCGATAACCGGATGCGATACTACGTCAGCAATGTTTAGAAGGGGCGAAAATTCAGTATTCGAATTATTTGAAAGAAAAGATTTGATTGTCGACGCGAAAGTATTTACAGAAATTAATTCTTCACCTCAAATACTAATTACTAAAGGAATTCGGTTTCTTCTTGCGGTTTATGGAGCTTCAAAAAAATTAATTGCATAGATACGTACAGATATTTGACATTTGTAAAAAATACACGAAACAAAAAGCAAGTACAACTATCTTGTCTTGCTCCAACATTGGCATCTGCTACTCAACATTTGTTTCGAGTATACTATCAAGTCCAGACAAGCCAAGGTAATGAACTGAACCCTGAAGACTGCGGTTGGAACGTGATTCTTATAAGCGCAATATCTGGGAAAAAGTGGGTCTTAGAGAAAAATCACGACCATTTTTATAGAGAATTTCAAGATCTACAACTTTGTTTTGAGGTACTTTTTCGATAAAACAGAACGTTTTCCAGAAAAATCCAAAAAACCTAAAATTTTGACCTTGGGCCCCGAATATGTCCCTTAGCGCACATGGGACTG
This sequence comes from Megalocaria dilatata, assembly GCA_034642435.1. Taxonomy (NCBI): domain Eukaryota; kingdom Metazoa; phylum Arthropoda; class Insecta; order Coleoptera; family Coccinellidae; genus Megalocaria; species Megalocaria dilatata. The sequence goes on from CM067856.1 coordinate 48,376,365, forward strand.
TTGACACTTTATTTCTTGTGGTAAACCTAAGGTCTCTACGAAGATTTGGCTCTGTCGGAATTTTCTTCCTTTGATCACTATTTTTATGTCTAAATTGACCAGTTTATTTGGAATTCGTCAGGTTGATGTATTTTTTAATGACTAATTTTATTTTTCGGGCACGAAGTGGGACTAAAGATTATCGGCTAGAATTCTAAATAGCCTTTTCGAAGATTTACTGCAGGTTTTTAGAGAGTTTATTTGAAGGAGCTTTTGAACAAGAGTTATTTTCGAAGGAATTCTTGAGGATATGATGTGAATTTTTGGGGAGAAATTTGGTTTTCATAATACCGTTTGTATTTAAAATGTGTTTTATTTGATAATTCCTATTAATAATCTATATAGTCGTTGGATTTTTTAATTCCTTTTGACGCTCTGTAATGATTGTTAACTCCATATGTCTACTAAATTGTGTAATCTGTGTTTTTGAAGACATCCATTCAATTTAATTTCAAAACATTAAAAAAATTAAATTTGTAATGAGGTTAGCAGAATTAATTTGTTTGATATTTAAGATATCAAAGTGATTCATTAAGTGACAAACCTTATTTTTATTACTATCCATAATATTCAACTAAAAATATTGATACCTTTTAGGGTACTGCCTAAGCTGCAATTACTGTACTTCGAAGGAAAAATGTAAAGAACCCCAAACGAAAAAATGCCCGGAAAGTAAAAAATATTGCATTTCTACTGGTATAAAAACTATTGGTGATTACAAAAGGAATTGCTTTAGCAAAGGAGATTTATGCGAGGCCAAGGGCTCCAATGGGAAGAAAAGATATCCCGAATGTGAAACTTGCCAGACGGATAATTGCAATAATCTGAAGTTCGCACCGTAATATGCATTTTGTCATAATTTGAAATATAAATGTATGATAAATATGTATCATACCAGAATACAACTTTCATCATTAAGTTGAAATATTCATTAACTGTAACCATGTGTTATTCAAACTAGTACTGTCAATCTCAATCTGTTTTGTTATATAGACACACCGACATGTGGTGATAGTCGCAAGCATTCAGTTTCTTAAGAGAACATAGAATGTAGAAACCACTTATGGAATAAAATTCTTTGTGTCCTTATGGTAGGAAATTATAAAAAACTTTGAGACACGTCAATTTTCAAATTCAATGGCGCGCTTTTGAGCATAATTTTTTTTAATATACCGGGTGATTCGCGCAAGTCCAGCACAATCCGTCCTCTTTATTTTGACTGAAACACCCTGGATAATTTTTAAAACTCCTCAATAACTTGATTTCAACGAACCAAATCATGTATAGTCTATTATGAATAATACCGGGTGAAATAATGAAATTAATAATTTATCACACGATAAATAATGGTATTTTTTAAATAGCCTAAATACAGACTCATAAAATTCCTTCTATCAATTTAGTTGGGAAAATTTTTGAAATCAATTCTCGATACGCTTATGGAACTTGGTTTTGTTAACCTTGATTACCATGATTACCTAAAAACTATCTACATGTGCTGATAAATAAATAAAATTGAAACACAATAGATTGGAGTTACTATGTATTTACTACCAAGGTTTTTTTATTATTTTTGGTTCACATGTTACCGCGGTTTCGAACGATGACCGTTCATCTTCAGACGTAACAGAGGACTAAAGCACTAGTTACAGATTCAGTTTTGAAGTAATGTTCCATTTGGTACAAAAACTGTATAACAGATGTTACAAATTATTCAGAATAAATATTTCCAGTGAAAAGCAATAACAAGGATTACAGAGGTGTTATGGGTTTTTATGATGGTACATGAACAATTCCTTTTTCAACAGGTAGCAAGTAAGAAATAGCAGAAAATAATTATGTGCAAATGTCGGTACCTTTTGAAGCTATTTCGGTTACTTAAAAACATTAAATACCCCCAAAACACCCCAAAAATAGAAAAATCGGGAGTTTATAAGTTAACCTGTTCAGATTGCAATAGTATTTACATAGGTAAGACTGGACGGTCTTTTAAAACTAGATTCAGAGAACACCAAACTGACTTTAAAAAGAATAAAATATCATCAACATTTGCAACACATTGTATTGACAATGGTCATTCATTCCCATCAATTGAAAATCTGAAAATCCTCCATCTTGCATCAAAAGGGAGAAAATTAAATTATCTAGAATCAATTGAAATATTCAAAGCGCTACATAATGATGATATCGATATAATGAACGACCAGACTGATCTGTGTAAATCAAAAATATTTAATGTTTTTAAGTAACCGAAATAGCTTCAAAAGGTACCGACATTTGCACATAATTATTTTCTGCTATTTCTTACTTGCTACCTGTTGAAAAAGGAATTGTTCATGTACCATCATAAAAACCCATAACACCTCTGTAATCCTTGTTATTGCTTTTCACTGGAAATATTTATTCTGAATAATTTGTAACATCTGTTATACAGTTTTTGTACCAAATGGAACATTACTTCAAAACTGAATCTGTAACTAGTGCTTTAGTCCTCTGTTACGTCTGAAGATGAACGGTCATCGTTCGAAACTGCGGTAACATGTGAACCAAAAATAATAAAAAACCTTGGTAGTAAATACATAGTAACTCCAATCTATTGTGTTTCAATTATGATCAACTACCAAATAGTAACGGCTGAAGCAATTCACTATTTTAAATAAATAAAATCTGCAAATAATATTCTAACATAATAAAATAATAAGAAGCGGTTTTTACTTGATAGGTGGATCATTACAAACTTTGAATATCAAAACAGATTTAATCTGTTAGTCCCCTACAATTTTAATGTCAAAAGATTTTATTCAAAAACTTTCAGAATCAAATTAATATCTTATAAGCACTGCTTATATTTAATTCAGAATGCTTATAAGACATTGATTTAATTCTAAAGGTTTCTGAAAACAAATTTTTTGAAATTAAAATTGTTGTTTATATTTCATACATAATGCTTATAAGACATTTATTTAATTCTAAAAGTTTTTGAAAAATTTTTTTTTAAATCAAAATTGTAGGAGACTAACAGATTAAATCTGTTTAATTTTGAGTTTGTAATAATACTTCTTTCAAGTACAAAACCGCTTCTTAGTATTGTATTTTATCTATGATATATAATTATATTAGGTTTCTAAATAAAGAAAATCATTATACAGTGACGAGTGGTTTAACCAAGACCATAAAGTGCCTTACAAACTTTGTGTAATTTTTTTGGTTAGTAGAGAACATAGAGTACCTTACATAATAGATGAACCTAATTTGAATGAAACAGAGATTCCATGACTGGGTAAGTTTATTCATTGTTAATTGATATTATCTTTGAAATATGAAGTTGGACTGACCTTATCTAAATTCAAATTGTGTTTGAGGATGTGCTACATGTTTTTAGAGTTTTTGAAGTAACTTATTTGAATATTTCAAATAAATTATTAGTTTTGGAGAAGTTCTTAAAATTATATTATTTATTTTTGAGATATTTAGTTTTCATAAATATAAGATCAGAAACAAAACATTTTGTCACAGGCAGACATGCGCACCACGCCTGTCAGAAGAGTTCAGGTGCGCATGCTTGGAACGAAACATTCAAATATTTATTAATTTTTAAATTTGAATTAATGATTCATATTTCTTGGGTTTTTTTATTCCATTTGAATTTGTATAATGAGTTTTGGTTTTATACGTCTTTTAAAAATAAGAAATGCTTATAAGACATTAATTTAATTTTAAAAGTTTCTGAAAAACAATGTTTGAAATTAAAATTGTAGGAGACTAACAGATTTAATCTGTTTTGATATTCAAAGTTTAAATAATATTGTTATCAGTCAGATCTTGCAGTGTTGAGATTTACATTGAAACAGTGAATTCCTAATCGAAAACTTATTTCTTGTAGAAGTTATTATGACATATTTAATCGGGACTTACCGAATTGAGATTTTAAAGATGGTAGGTTAGGAGGATAATGGCAGAAGTCAAGTTGGAATGCGAACTTATTTAATCAGAGGTATCCTCAGTTGCCTAATATTTCACAAGGTAATGTGTCTTAACTTCATGCACAACTCAGAGAACTTGGAAATTTCAAACCATTTAAAAGAAAACCGCAATTCGTTGAAGGTACTGTTGAACTGGATATTTTGTTAGGTGTACCATAGAATCCAACGATGAGTACACGTCAAATTGTTCAGGAAAATAATATAAGTAATGCATAATAATATAATAAGACATAAGGTGTCTCCACAAATAAAAATTTCATCCATATAAAATTCTGTGCAGGAGCTAACAGAAGACGATCCAGATCGTAGAATTTCTGCGAAATAATGATGAATAAAATGAGCAGAAATTAAATAGCTGTTTGTACAATCCTTTTTTCTGGTGAATCAACATTGAACGGGGTGGTAAACCGACAAAATTGTAGATATTACTCAGCGAAGAATCCTCATTGAATGCGTGAGACACATATGCAGTATCCTCAGGTGAAGGTATCACAGATGACTATATTCTTGGTCCTTTATTTGTAGATGGGACTTTGACAGCCGAAAAATATTTTAGTTTGATTAGAGACGAAGTTGTTCCTGCGTTAGTGAACTTATTTCCTAATGCAATAGATCGAAGCCTACCGAATGAAAATATCTGGTTCCAGCTGGATGGAGCTCCATTCCATTATGCTTCAATGGTCAAAACTTATTTAAACACAATCTTCCCCAATAAACGGATTGGACGAAGATGTACTATCGAGTGGCCAGCTAGATCGCCATACCTTACGCCTTTGAATTTTTTTCTGTGGGGTTATCTCAAGAACAAACTTTATGCAACATAGCCGATGAGCATCGCAGACCTCAAGGAAAGGTACAGAAAAGCGCAATACTTCAACTTTTAACAAGGATAGGAACGAGTTTTATACCAATTTCATTATATTATTTTACCAAGAACGAGGTTGAGAACATTTTGCGAATTTATTTCAATTTATTAAAATCAATAACATCATGTAATTGAAGTCTTCAATTTCTTGAAACAAATTATAATTACTTTCGAAATTTCATCCGGTATTATTTATAAAAGACCATACATGATATTAAATCAGGTTATTAAGGAGCTTTGAAAAATATATTATAAAAAATACAGGATATCGTTTAGAATGAAGAGGACGGACCATGCTGGACTTGCGCGAATCACCTGTATATTTCAATTTATGTTTAAAAAGCGCACTGTTGAATTTAAAAGATGAGGTGTCGCAGTGTTTTTTATAATTTCCTTACATAAGGACACAAATAATCTCATTCCATAAGAAGTTTCCACACTGTATGAGGCTAATTTTTTACGCTGACGAAATCTGTTGAAAAAAAAGGGGGATATATAAATGAATGTACAAAAGGACTGATATGAATGAAAACATATATCAAGCGACATGAGAATAAATACGAAAAAATTAATGAAATGAAAACAAATGAATAAATTCGGCAGGTAATCGTTAAATTTGATTAATAATGAGCTATCGTAGCTCGAAACCATGCAACATATATCTGTATAACAGTTTAAAGCTCAAATAAGCGTTTTTTCGGAGCCCACTGTCTTCAATCATCAGGGTGCTGTAATGTCCAACGAATGCAACTCAGCAAGAGCATATTACTTTCGAACTAAAATTAATAAAAATTCTTAACCTTCTGAATTGTAGGAAACTTTGGGGAAAGTGAATAGAAGTAAATATAAGATGAATACCATACATACATTTTTAATAGACTGTAGGGGTAACGTAATTTCACAGCAATCTGACCAATAATTTTATTGAAACAGGCGTTTTTCCTGACTGTCAATAATAACCTCCATATTTGAACCAAGTTATCATATGTTGTGTAATAATTATAGACTTATACCTCTGTAATCTGCAATATCAAAAATGTTTGAAAAAATAGGCAAAGAAAATTTGTGAATTTCCTAGATAAATACGTATATGGTCAATCTAGAAAGTATCCGGAATTTATTCTATTCCATAATTTTAACATACTCTTTTTTTGTAACATTTTAAGACAAAAGTAATGCATAAAATAGGTTGTGTAGATAGTAGGCCATTTCAAAAGTTGTGTGGCAACACTATTTGTCAAATATTTTTGAATATACAATTTATGAAATAATGTTACAACTAGAAGAAAGATCAAGGTAGAATATTTGTATAGAAAAGGTTTTCGAAACGTTAAAAAATTAGATTAATTGACTGAACTGGGGAAAAGTTATGTATGTGAGACAATAAAGAGGATTAAAAATGGCATGGGTATGAGACCGATTTAGTGCAGATGCGCTTTCAGCCTGCAGTGACCTGTTATAATTTCGACAAGTGTTCTGAGTTTGGTCCTATCCAGACCTAGCGCTAGATCCGACATCTTTTGGATCGAAGCTATTTCAAGGAACGCCTTCGAATATTTCAGGGCAGGGTGGCTCAGCCAGAAAGACTTTAGTCTAGAGTTCATTCTGCCTGTTATCGTCCGCTTAGCCACCTCATGTGGTATTCCCAGGAATGGTTCAGGGCCTTCCAGAGGCAGCGTGGAAGCAGCAAATACCAGCTGATTCACCTCTTCGTTACCCAAATAGTTTAAGTGGCTCCGTATCCAAACAAGAGTGATTGTTTAATGCATACCGAGCTTGTTTAGAACCGTGCAGCAACTCCAGACTGTTTTCGATGTACAACAGCTGAATTTCAGAGCTTTTAGTACTGACCGACTATCACTAAATATTTTGATATTTCCGTGGTGGATTTGCCGTTTTATCGGCAGATCTGCCACGGTCTCAATGGCAAATAGTTCTGCCTAGAATATGGTTGCGTATTGACCGAGACTCAATGACATGTTGATTTTTGGTTTGCTCCCATAGACTCCCGCTTCCGTTCCGTTCGTCGTTCGCGAGCCGTCTGTGAACAAGCCAAGCTCTGTCCTCAATAGAAACTTCTCAATAGAAGTGTTCTGGGTCCATTCGTCCCGGCTGGCGACAATACATTGAAATGCCGTTTTTGGCTCGTGACTTTTGACATTAGATCCGAGGGCATTGATAAATGTGCATTGTTAAAAGCTCTTCCAGCAGTTCTGAGCCTCCCATCACTATTGCCTCTGGCCTGTCGATGGCCAGTTGAGTTGAAGGTAGAAAACATATATGGTAGATGACGAGAATATTCTATAGTTAAACCTTAAATGTGTAAGACGATGAGTCAACAATCTTTTTTTTTGTGGGTTAATCAATGAACTGCCAAAATCAGCTGGAAAGACACATTGCAAAAACATATACATAAAAGTATATGATTGACGTAGGACGTTGAGATGTGAGGAATTTAATAGAAAGAAAATGGGAAGAGAAACATTATAATTAAGATTTAAGTTTATTAAGTTTGAAGGGTAGGTTAGATTTCTTTTTTGTGTTGAATAGGTTTAGACTTTAGGTTTTAGATTTTAACTACGCGCGAAAATTTCCTTTGTGGAATATTATTATATGTTCATTAAGATTGAATCGAACACCTTCTTCGCTCCTCGTCCAGAATCCTGCCTTGCTCTGTTACAGCTTGACCGGCGTATCATATAGAGGACACGGTCTTAGAATTCCTGACTGACCATCCCGCTGAGTCACTGGCGTCACAGGTAGAGATACGCACCACGTCTGTCTGAAGAGTTCAGGTGCGCGGACTCAGAAAGAAACGCCGTCTCCCTAATAAGAGGTAAAAGCTCCCTCACAACACCGCATTTCCATCAAGAGCTTAAAGATAAAGTAAGAAAATGATCAAGTACTTATACATCTATAGCAATAAATATTATTTCTGTTATTATTATTATTATCGTTATTAATTTTAGATGGATCGAACAACAAAACTATTGAACAGATTCTGCCTATTAATTAACTCAGCCGAGATGTTCAGACCCCAACTTCAACCTTTTCTGAAGGTGTCAAGGTTCTAGCCATTTTTGTTCGACAGTGAGCATGCTTACGGACCATCTGGAAAGAATTAGCTTTGATCTCGGATTCTTCACCAGTAAGTCCAACCTAGTCGTTCAAGATCATTTTAAACTCAAAATTCGAAAATTACAGAATTTGGGCAAAATGGTAGTAGCTCTTACCTGAGACTAGCGCGCAAAACTTGACAGTGAAAGATAATAAGTCATTCATTATACAAAATGAATTGTTTCTTTACTTAAACAGTTATGACCTCATTTTTGCTCGAAAACGAGCCATTATTTTCGAAAGCTATATCTTAAATAGTGAAAATTGGTCGTAAAGTGATAAGGGTGTCGATATATAAAGCTGCAATTTCCAGTCTTCCGAGAATATAGGTTTGTTGATATGGCGGCAAAATTCACAATATTATTCACACTTTTGTGTGTTGTGGCCTATGGTGAGTGAAAACCCGGGATAAATACAATCCTATTGTGAACTATATTTCAATAAGGGCTTTCCTTTACTTTTTATTTTGATTATAATGCGCGTTTCTGCTCAGCTGGAAGGTCAGTCAAATGATCACTTTAACTCCTAATATGTGAATGAATTAATTGGAGCAGCGGATATTTATTACGAAATACATTCTGTCAAGAAAGTACCGGGAATTATCGATTTAAATCTGGCGGGGCAATGATGCAGGTAAAATTTTTTTTTCCTAGGTTGGTACTACTGTCCTTAATTACTATGCCAAGCTTGAGCGGGATCTGTCAACTAGTGTGTTTGCAACAGCTGATTAAGTCAGTCGATATCAGAGTGCGTGCCGATTTTTACTATGGGTGATTACGTTGAGCAAAGAATTTGTTTAAAGTTTTGTGTTGCAAATGAATTTTCGTGTGCCGATGCATTGAAAATGTGGCAAAAGGCCTTTGGTGATGATGCTCTTTCGAAAACTCGTGCATATCAGTGGTACAGAGCTTTCAAGGACGGTCGTGAAGTGGTCGAAGACTTGCCTCGTTCCGGACGCCCATCGACGGCTTCGATCGAAGATAACGTCGATAAAATTAAGGAAAGGGTGCTGGAAAACCGTCGTACCAGCTTGAGAGAGATAGCACATGATCTTAAGATATCCCACGAGTCCGCACGTACGATTTTGATTGATATTTTGGGCATGAGAAAGGTGGCCGCACGACTCGTACCGAAAGACCTGAATTTTCTTCAAAAACGTCATCCCGAACAGGTTGCTTCAGACATGCTGGATCGCTGTAATTCCGATTCTACATTCATGGAACGCATTATAACTGGTGATGAGACCTGGGTCTACGAGTACGATATGCAAACAAGCCAGCAATCATCGGAATGGGTGGCAAAAAATGAGCCGAAACCGAAAAAACCACGCCAAAGCCGCTCGAAAATGAAGGTGATGCTCATTGTTTTCTTCGATATCCGTTGCGTGGTGCACTACGAATTCGTTCCAGAGGGTCAGACGGTAAACAAGGAGTATTACCTAGGCGTTATGAAACGTTTGCGTGAGCGTATCCGTAAGAAGCGGCCAAATTTGTGGGCGAACAACTCATGGATTTTGCATGACGATAACGCGCCTTCTCACCGAGCTACGATTGTGACTGACTTTCTCGCCAAAAACTCAACAAACGTGCTTCAGCAACCACCGTATTCGCCGGATTTGGCTCCCTGCGACTTTTTCCTCTTCCCAAAACTAAAATTGCCCCTTCGTGGCACCCGTTTTGAGTCGATTGAAGTCATAAAACAAAATTCGGCGCGAGAGCTAAAGTCCATCCCGGAAAGCGCCTATAAAAAATGTTTCGATAATTGGAAGTGCCGTTGGCATAGATGTATTGGAGCAAATGGAGCCTATTTTGAAGGCGACCCAATAAATTTTGATGTAAAATTTAAATGTAAAAATGTTGTTTTAATTGAAAATTCCCGGTACTTTCTTGACAGAGTAGTATTATAACGGATATGAGCATGATGAATAGAAAGTTTTTCGAATTGGGACAGACATACATCTGTGTTACAGTTGGAAACTAAAATAGAGCCGAATAGGTTTTGCTGATCGTCAGGCATAAGAAGGAGTTAAGCAGGTTTCATAGTTATCTGACTATTTATCAGTGCAATGCTCTAATTGCGACGAATGCTACATAGCCACGTCCCTATATTCGTCCTATATAGAGACAGTACTGTTTTGCAAAACAGCAGCATCATCTAATGCATGCTCCATTTTGTGGTACATCTTGAGCATTCATTTCTAGGCCTTCCAGTCATATTTCCCGATTCTCGAAAGCGATGGATGATCCTCGAAATTACACTTTCATTAACCTAGAAGAGGTTTACAACTTTTCTTTTGAGATGTTCCCTTCAATCAGTCCAATAGCTATATTGGCTTCATTTGCACTTAGTTTACAGTTGAGCATTATTAGAAAACTCTCAAATATATATTCGAGTTAACAGAAGAAATGTAATACATTAACTGATCACAATTTACCAAAAACACAAAAAGCTAAGTCAAGAATTGAAGTGCGTTCCCAAGTGATGTCTCCATTAAACCGCCTATGCCAAATGCTTATTATTGGCATAGTGGTTTAATTGGAATATTGCTTGAGTTGAGGAAAATTTCTTCGTCTGTTGTGCTTTAAGTAATCGGAAATGCAATTCGATTCTTGACTTAGCCTTTTGTTTTTTTGGTAAGTTGTGATCACTTCATGTATTACGTTTCTGCTGTTAACTCGAATATAGATTTGGGAGTTTTCTAATAATGCTCAACTGTAAACTAAGTACAAATGTAACCAATATGGCTATTGGACTGATTGAGGGTGAACATCTCAAAAGATAAGTTGTAGACTTCTTATATGTTAATGAAAGTGTAATTATGAGGATCATATGTCGCTCTCGACAATCAGGAAGTGTGACTGGAAGGCCTAGAAATGGACGCTCAAGATGTACCACAAGATGGAAAATAGCAGTTCCTGACATTGTCTGTCTGTAGAGATCCATATATTAGCTACAACAGCAGCTTCTGCATACTTCTGGTCTTGTATTTCCAGTTGAAACAATGTGTCGAAGACTTCAGGTTAATCTACGCACATGAGGACAGTGGTGCGTACTTTGCGCACCCTGTTAGGGTGGGCGAGACTGTTATGACTAGGGTCCTAGTTTCACTGATGTGATGTCTAGCACGTACGCACTAGGTCTTTGTTCTTGACTTACATCCTTGAAACTACCCAATCGCAGATTAAATTTTCAGATTTTTCTGTTCAAAGACGGAGTGTGTTATGTAATTTACTGCTTGATGAGTGCTTCAGGGGTTTACCGGGTCTTGACTATACAACCGAACAGGATTTTTTGCGAGTTATATCTGGGTTTGTAGGTATTGATGGTACGATTGAAGAGCGTTGGTGCTAGATTCAGAATGGATTGGAAGACTTCACAAGTGGTTGTGGGTTTTGCAGGTACGATCGATTGTTAGTGCTCGAACCAGGATAGATAGGAGCACATATTCTTGAGAGTTTTCTCTTTTCTTGAATTTACTCTTGAGAAGTAGACACCAAGCTTCTTCAGCCTGTGAGTTGCGTCCAAAACAAGTGGGGTACCCTTCAGCAGAACCAGTAGCGTTTGGATCGTTCTTCGCTGCTACCAATCTGGGTGTAGGTTTTTTAAGCCGAAACTGGAAGCAAAATGGGTTCAACATTCTTCTTACTATCCTGCTTTCGAGCGTTGCAGGGACCGCTTGGCGCTCAACTGATGAATGAGCCATATTCACATGCCAGTAACTACAACGGTGGTACCTACTCTAGAATGGGCATGAGCAATAGAGTACATTGATTGTAATGAGTAATAAAGGCCTGTCTCATTTACAGACGAGTCAAGATATCGACGGTTTTCAGATAATCGTATGTTCGAGTATGCAATCTTACTCTAGTATGCAGAAATCATTGATCGGTATAATTCCATCAATTCAGATGTGTTAGAATTACTGATTCGGATGTTATTTGTTTCAATGGACATGTAGGATTGTTGGTGCTGGATTGGAACATGAATTCGCAAATTCACCCCAACTGAGTCATCAACAATTGTGTACATCTGTTTCGTGCTGTTATCGACACAAATTTCCTTTTTTGACGACAGTGACATCGTATCAGAATTGTCGATGAAGTCATCGAACATCATGGCATCATACATTTGGCATTATCTCCTGTGTTACACGACCCCAATCTGATTGAGTGCGGTCAGGACTTGCTTTAACCTGTATTTGATTTATAATATATGAGCTACTTCCACAAACATTCCAAGAAGTCAGACAGATTTTATCGAAACTTTGGAGAGAAATCTATGCAAGTCTCTTTAATCGACAGTTTGCAGAGGCATCTAATGGTTACAATTGTCTCACCAATTGCATATTTTTCGAGTCTTGTAATGAAATTTACATTTTACTGAATATAAAGTTCATTGAATTTTGTTCATAACTGATAAATTGTTAGAGAGAATGACAAATAAAGGACTCGAATAAAATAGCAAACATTATTTTATCATACATAAATGCTAGATGACCTCAAATTGGCAGGTTTTAATAACAGTCTAAAAAGTTATGAACTTCCCCAACTTTTGTGGTGCAGTTCAGCTGATAGCTTCAGATATTAATGACCAGACACTCTAAAGCTTCCTTCGTCAAGTAAGTGCTTCTATGAATTCACAACTTAAAATATTGTTTTTTTTTTTAGGAATGTGCCTCAGTTGCAACAGCTGTAACTCAAAGAAAGACTGTGAGAATCCCAAAACGGAGAACTGCCCCGACGATAAAAAATATTGCGTTTCTGCTGGAGTCAAGAGTAACAATGCGTACTTCAAGGGTTGTTTCGATAAGGGCAATTCATGTGAGATCAAGGACTCCAACGGAAATATAGCGTACAAAGAATGCGAGTCTTGTCAGATGGATAACTGTAATAATCTGAAGTTCACCTAAATTATAGATTGTATTCAAGAAAATAAATAAATATATAGTAATATGAAGTGGTGATGCTTCAAAGAAAAATAAGACAGGAAAAATTACAAAATTTAAACTACTGCTAGCAAATTCGGTCTTTGCACTTCATAAGTAAATTCAATATGAGGATGTTGTATTTGAAAGAGTTAACTGCATTGAAGGAACATTTTGCAATTCTGTTATCAAAACAATTGATAATCTGAAATTAAATGCATTTTCAGAATTCACTCCCACTATGAAATAAATCTCGAAGTGATGGAACTATAATACTCGAATGGGTAATGCTTCATTTGACGAACCTGTATAATCTGGTTCAGATTCAACCTGTTTATTCCAAAAATCGCAGAGAAATTAACTGGACCTAACACCAATCCAGAGTTAAGTGAGCAACTCTTGAACAACAGAAAGGTTAAAATTTCGCGCAACTACACTAGAGAAAGTTATGAAGATTGTTTCACAAATGGAAAATAAATCTTCACAATATATACAGGTGTCTCAGAAATCAACATCAAGCCGGAGGGAAGTCGTACTGGTGTTCAGAAAAATATAAAAAAAATCTATGTAGCATGCTCTCAAAATGATAGCATTTAAACTACACCCTGTGACGGTCTTTTTACTCTTGCTGCCACAAATCTTCACTTGTTGCAAATATTTTTTTAGTTATGTTCCAATTACAGTGGAAAAAATGCATTGAAAGAACCGGAGATACAGAAAAGTTGTTGATTACTCGGGGCTCCAGGGGAAATTGAAGAAATATGACTGGGGCTTCGTTTACCCCGGCGAGGGCCTTCAACAGAGGGCATCTTATTTCTTGGAAACGGTCAATAGATTATTAGAGTAGAATACAAAAACTTTAAAGATAAGAAGAGTGGAAATACGAAGAAAGATTAGGTAACTGCTGCTATTGTGAAGTCCGTCAATACTTAAAATGAGTTAGTTAGTTAGTAAATTATTATAGTTAGTTAGTTAACTAATGAGTTAGTTGGTTAGTCAGTTAATTATTCAGTTAATTAGTTAGTTAGATAGTTAATTATTTAGTGAATACGTAAGTTAGTTAGTTATTTGGTTAGTTAGTTAGTCAGTTAGTTAGTTGGTTAGTTTCTTAGTTATATAGTAAGTCAGTTAGTGGAATGATATTAATTTCTTGCATATCCCTTGGTGAAACATTTAGACAATTACAATTAGATGGCCTTTCTATGTGTTCTCCCTTATCACTACTTTTGAGCGAAATTTTCATGACCCATCTTGAAAATAAAATCTTTTCTTCTCAAGATAATTTGATAAATAAAGTTCTTTATTGGAAAAGATATGTGGATGATATATTTTGCATTTGGTTAGGTTCTATTAGATAATTAGAAATGTTTTTGAATTTGTTTAATTCATTTTTTAAGTCTATAAAATTCACTATTGACATCGAAAATTCACAAAAATCAATAATTTGTTTAGATATTCAGATCACAAGAAATGTTAATTCCCTTGAATTTGACATATTCAGAAAATCCACGTACACAGATTCATTAATACACAATAACAGTTCCCACCCTCATAAAACGAAAATCTCTCCTTTTCACGCCTTTGTAATTACATAGATTACTATCAACCCCTCTCTCAATAGAAAACTTTAACAAAGAAATCAAAGTTCTGAAGTCATTAGCGTCGAACAATGGTTACAATACGAACGTAATCGATACATTAATATTTGAAAAACAGCATGAAAAATTCTTCAGGACAAAGAAAAAGAAAAATTCTATACGATAAATTTCGTACCACAAATAATTAATAAAATTTGCAATAGACTAAAACAGAATAATATTATATTAATATTATTTGTACAAATAAGAAATCTTAGGTTCACTCTTAGTCAATAGCAAAGACTATCGTGAAACGTGTGAAAATAGCGGTATATACAAACCATATTGCAATGAAAGTCCTGCATTTTACATAGCTCAGACAGGCCGATCTATAAACATAAGGGTAGAAGAACATAAAAGAAGTATATTACATAATAAAATACCATCTGGTTTTTCGGAACATTGTATAAATAACAACCATTTCATAGATTTCAGTAGAAATGAGATTTTACACGTAAATAATAAAAGCAGAAGAATGGACCTTTTAGAAAGTTTAGAAATTTGTTCAGCACATGGTAAGATTACCAATTACAAATGAACAACTTCAATTTAATTTATCACCATTGCTCTTATCTATAAAAGATTAGGACCCAACTAACACCATATTTTTACACTATTCAAAATAATAGCTGTGATCTACCCTACCATTATAAATAGGATTTTAAGTTTTGTTCTCTTCAGTTTTGAAAATGGGCTAAAAACCCGAAACATATATGTCAACAGACATCAAATAAACAGTGAAACTTAAGCCAAGTTGTTTTTATTTATTAAATACTTTATTTAGTCAGTTAGTTAGTTAGTCAAGTAGTTAATTAGTGGATTAATTAGTCAGTTAGTTAGTTGGTCAGTTATTTAGTTAGCTAGTGAGTTAGTTAGTTAGTTTAGTAAGTTGGTAAGTAAGTTAGTTTAGTAAGTTGGTAAGTAAGTTAGTTTGTAAGTTCGTAAGTTAGTTAGTTTAGTAAGTTGGTAAGTAAGTTAGTTAGTTTGTTAGTAAGTTAGTTAGTTAGTTGGTTAGTTAGTTCATGAGTTAGTTAGTTAGTTAGTTCGTAAGTTCGTAAGTTAGTTAGCTCAGTTAGTTGGTTAGTAAGTTAGTTAGTTAGTTTAGTTAGTTGGTTAGTTAGTTAGCCAGATAGGGAGGAATTTGTCCAATACAGAAATAAGCTCAATCTGATTGTAAAACAAAAATAGATGAAAATAAAGACAACACGAAGAACTTGTGGAAAATACTCAATGAATTGTACAGAACTGAAAACGAGATACCGTAAAGAATGTACGAACACGGGATGGCTCCAGCAAATAAAAGAGGAATGGTTAATATTTTCAATCAATATTACATAAACGTGGGCGAGGAGCTTGCCGCAAATATAAAAAACATCTGGTTCTGTGTCGTTTGAGTCTAAGGGTTTTGATCATTCCTTCTTTGGATCCAATAACCCCAGAGGAGATGAAGCCAATTATTGGCACTTTGGAAAAAATAAATCTACAGGATACGATAGGATCACAAACGAAACTCTCAAAGGTAACAATGATAAGATAGCTCTCTCATTTGCTCACGTAATAATGGATATCTTCCAATCTGGTGTTTGTCAAGGGGAGTTTAAGACTTCTGTTGTGATCCCAGTATACAAAGAGAAGAGACCTGCAGATTCACCAGCGTACTATAGACCTATCTCACTGATCACTACATTCACTACCTTATCAAGAGGAGATTACGGAACTACTTGGTCCAATAGAAAATCATATCTGATGCACAGTTCGGATTTAGAAAGGGAAGATCTACCTCTGCGCTATACCCTACCTATGTGATGTTGCATACAAAGCACTGGACTCTGATGAAGTTGCTTTCCGTATGGCCCTGGACCTTTCAAAGGCATTCGTTACCGTCAACCACAATCTAATGTTGTGCGTTTTGGAGAACATGGGTATGCGTGATGTTCCACTTAAACTGTTTAGAAGTTATCTGGACGGGTGTTCAGATGGTGCGGATTGGTTCTACTCTTACTGACCCCTCAAATATACAGTGTGGTGTTCCTCAGGGTGCGATTTTGGGTCCGATTTTGTTCACTCTTTACATAAACGATATATTGAATATTAGCTCCGATGAAAATATAGTCGGTTTCGCCGATGACACAGCTGTTTTCTATAGGGATAAATCTTGGAATGAGACGATGACCATGGTACTGAACGATATAACAAAAATGCTGAATTACTTCAATCATAGACATCTCACTATAAATCTTGAGAAAACAAAGTACCTTCCTTTTTCCATCTAAAAAAGTAACTTGCCTCATTTCGAACATTTGACGCTTAGAAATGAAAGTGGAATTTTTAAACTTTTCCCTGTAACGCATTTGGGAGACCACCTTGATCAATTATTGTGGTAGAACGTCCATATTCACAGTGTGGTTTGTACTCTGGGACGTTTTCTATTTAGATTTCGTTTTCTGAGCGGTCTCTTGGACATTAAATACTTGAAGGTGTTGTATTATGCATTGGTAGAATCTCATCTTCGATATGGCATTTTGCCTGGGGTGTTTTATATGACGTATACTTGAAGAGCCTGCAGGTATTACAGAATTCTTTTCTGAGGATAATCCTGCACAAAGACAGATTTTATTCTAGAGACTGTACCTAGAGTCAGAAGTACTCGATATAAGACAAATTTACGTTCACTCTTTGCTCATGCTAGAGGATTCTAACTTACTTTTGATCACAGTTATAGCACCCGTGAAAGAGCTGAACAAAGAGTGTTATAATCATGGCATAAAAGAGGATTGGTCAACATATCTCGTTACATACGTTCTGAACGTTAAAAAATAGCTTCTATTCGCTGAATTATTTCAACATGTGCAGCAGGTCAATGAAGGTTCATTTGAGAGGTACCTATAGAAGCAAAATAGCTGATATTGATAATATAACTTCGTGAATAATAATTTAATGATTTAATTGGTTTTTTTAATTTATAAATGGCTTTTTATTATTTATCTTTGGGTTATGTGATGGCTGGAGTAATCCTCCGCTAAACCATAAGGTTTTGGAGGATTCACTTTGTTTATTCATCGAAATATTTATTTGCTGTTTATTTCTGATTCAAACCTGTAAAGGTGATTCTTTCTTGAATGTAAATTATTTTTTGTTAGGATTTTTTGTTGTTATTTATCACTTTGATTCAAACCTGTAACCGGATTCATAAGCATGAATAAACATTATTATTATATATGATGGTTGAATGAATGATCTCTGTTTTTTCAATTATTATATTGTTTCTTTATTGTGGAAATTTCATTGAATAAATATCCTTCAAACCTTTCAAAATACCAGGGGTAAACGAAATATTTCCAGCCCTACTTCAAAGGGCATGAATATGTTGAATCCGCATCTGCAAAAATTATTAGAAAAAGTCTGGCTTGGGGGTTATGCCTACAAGCTGGACATTAACTAAGGTGGTTTACATACCAAAGATGGGACGGACAGAACCGGACCACTGATCATTCAGACCAATAAGTTTGACATCGTTTTTGCTGAAGAGCCTGAAAAAGTTGATTGATGGAGAAGGTTTTAATTGACAGTCCTCCTAGCCCTCATCTATACGCCTACCTGGCCGGAAAATCAGCAGAACTTGCATTATATAATTTGGTCGGAAAATCAAACAAAATTCTCGATAATCGGGAGATAGCACTAACACTAACATCTGTTTCTCGACATTGAAGGTGCTTTTAACAATACGCTACCGGCTTCACTCGCTAGGTCTCTCTCTGCGAGAAGAAACGATCCGCTGTGTGTAGGTGGATATAGGCAAAGCAATGCACCAGAGTTATAACGACCTTATACGAGGATGAGGTCTTCGAGTTCAAGGCTGCGAAGGGTTTCCCGCAGGGGGATATTCCCTCACCCTTACTAGGGACCCTTATTGTCGATGACCTGCTAGCGATCATCTCGCTGTGGGGAGTCGATGTTCAAGCATTTACCGATGACCTCGCAATCATAGTGAAAGATAAATCGGAGGTGACGATATCTGCCGTCCTTCAAAAGATACTGGACACTATCGACAAATAAGGGAATGCATAAGGAAATATATGACTTTTAGCCCACAAAAGGTAGTTACAGTAACATTCACCAAGAAACGGAAGTTGGATTGATAGAAACGCCGACAATCCCTGGTGAAACAATACAGTTTTCTAATGAGGCAAAATACCTAGGAATAGATCTGGACAAAACTCTCAGTTGGAATGCATACCTAGACAAAGTGTGTCATGAAGCCATAATAAGTTTCTGGACCTGAAGGCGAATCTGCAGTAAAGCCTGGGGTTTAAAGCCCAGGCTGATGTATTGGCTTGAAACTATGGTAATTAGATCACAGATAACGTATGGCACTGTGAGTGTGGTGGAAGAAGGGCCAACAAACGACTGGCCAACATAAGCTCACACGACTACAGAGGCAGGCTTGCCTCGCTCTTACAGGTAGACTTCGCACCACACCCACGGCAGTCAGGGAGGTCCTACTAAATCTATCACCCCTTCACCTGCTCGTGCAGAGGGAGGCGCAAGGGATCACGTACAAACTACATCAATAGTGATGGAAGGCTGAGGACTCCTGGATGAGCTCCTACAAACAGCACCCTATCGATGCCCTCAGATCTAATGTTAAAAGTCATGACCGCAGAACGGCATTTCATCTCAATTGAGTACCGACCTTGGCTTGTCCACAGACGGCCCGCGAACGACGAACGGAACGGGAGCGGGAGTCTATGGGAGTATCCCGAGAGTCAGCATTCATTGAGTTTCGGTGAATACGCAACCATATTTCAGGCAGAACTATTTACTATTGAGACCACGGCGGACCTGCTGATGAAACGGCAAATCCACCACTCCAAAATCAAGATATTTAGCGATAGTCAATTAGCACTAAAAGCTCTAGAATCCAGTTGTTGTACATCGTAAACTGTCTGAAGTTGCCACGTGGCTCTAAACAGACTCGGTATGTATAACATAATCACTTTTGTTTGGACACCAAGCCACTCAAACTATTTGGGCAACGAAGAGGTAGATCGGCTGGCGTTTACTGGAGCTGCGCTGCATCTGGTAGGCCCGGAACCACTTCTGGAATGATGTGGCTAGGCGGACAAAAACAGGCAGAATGAACACTAGGCCAGAGTCTTTCTGACTGAGCCATACAGGCCTGAAACATTCGATGTCGTTCCTTGGAACACCAAAAGATAGCAGACCTAGACTAAACTAAGAATACTTATCGGGATTATGACAGGTCACTACAGGCTGAAAGCTCAGTTGCACAAAATCGTTCCAGCTGGAAATTATGAATGCAGGCTGTGTCTTGAGGACACTGAAACAGCCATGCGCGTCGTCTCAGAGTGCCCAGCGGTGAGTTGCATCAGATTCGAGATCTTTGGTCATGCTATTATAGCCCACTGCGAACTGAAAAAAATACCCCCGAATAACATTATCGGTTTTATCCAACAACTGAATCTCATGGGGGAAATATAAATAAGGAGTGAACCACAACAGTCCGCGCGGACGTTGTGGTAGGGTGGACGGACACTCTCTCACTATAAATAATAATATCAAAATACTAATTGGCTTGAACAGATGTTTTTCATAGTTTTATTGTTCGAATAATAGTTTGAAATACCTTGTGGTTTCTGTTAGGAGTTCTTTAAAACACCTCAGAGTCAACAAACACAGTTACAGCCTTGGTTCTTTATGTTGTTTCCTTTATATCTAGAATTCTTTTCGAGCTTTTATTTGAAAGTGTAATAGTATTTTCGTGCAGTGTTATTTTCAGTTTTGTGATCAGAATGCTTACTACTGCCGTTCTCAACAGATTCTCGAAGTGTTCAAAATCTTTCTGTTTTATATAAGTAGAACTATCTTCTAATTTTTTTTCCAGATTCCTCCTTTCTTATTTTATGTTCCTGCCTAGACGTGATTACTTGGAAGTTTTTCAAAATGATTGATATTTTCATATTGAAAGTATTGATTTTTGAATATCAAAACAGATTTAATCTGATAGTCTTCTACAATTTTAATTTCAAAAAAGTTTTTATTCAAGAAACTTTAAGAATTATATATGTATTGTATAATGAATTTCGATATTATACTTCTATTAAATATAAGCATTGCTTATTAAACATTAATTTAATTCTAGTTTCTTGAATAAAAAAAATGTTCGAAATTAAAATTGTAGAAGACTAACAGATTAAATCTGTTTTGATATTCAAATTTTGTAATATTCCTTCTATCAAGTAAAAAACCGCTTTCTTTTTATTTTATTTTTTATATAATATATAATTATATTAGGTTTTTGAACAAAGAAATTTATTATACAGTGTTGAATGTTTTAACTGAGACCATTAAAGTGCCTTATAAACTTTGTGTGATTTTGTTGTGAGCATAGAACATAGAGTACCTTGGATATTAGATATACCTAGGTTTAATGTTCTAATAAACACATATTCCTAGAGATGGTACTGAGTAAGTTTATTTATTGTTAATTTGATTTTATCTCTTTAATGTGAAGTTGAAATGGTCTTATCTGAATTCTCATTATTTTTTGAGGATTTGCTACATGTTTTGAGAGTTTTTGTAATGTATCTAACTATATTAAATAGTTCAAATGAATTAGTTTTTGAGAATTCTTAAAATTATGTTGTTTATTCTTGAGAATGATGTAGTTTTGAGAAATATAAGATCAGAAAACTAAACATTTTGTAACAAGCAGAGCTGCGTTCGCTTGACTGATGAGTTCAGTGCGCATGCTTGGAACGAAACAAAAAACATTTATTTATTTATTAATTTTAATTGACATTTTATATTCGTTGGTTTTCTCTTAGTTCAATTTAATATTGTATAATGAGTTTCGATTTCATACGTCTATTAAATATAAGCATTACTTATTAGACATTAATTTAATTCTCAAATTTTCTTGAATAAGAGTTTTTTGAAATTAAAATTATAGAAGACTAACAGATTAAATCTGTTTTGATATTCAAATTTTGTAATATTCTTTCTATCAAGTGAAAAACCGCTTTCTTATTATTTTATGAAAGTATTGATAGCTGCGAATTGATCTCTGAAAAGACATTCACTGATTCATCGCTTAGATAAGAAATTATCTCTCATATAGCTTTTCAGTAGACTTTATAAATAATTTCAGATTATCACTGATAGCCCAAACTTAAGATGACTCAATTTTGTCGCATAGTTTATATATGTAGATGGTTGAGAAAGTCCTCATCATTGAAAACATTCTGTACATCTGTACATACTTGATAGATAAAAAAGCTCTATGGATAATTATACCCTTTTTGGTTATCGTACATTTCAAAGTGCTGTAATCAACTTCTATTACTTGAATGGATTTCTGCATATATAAATAATGCTGAAAACTTTTAGACCTATCAAATTCGCAATGTCGAAAATAATATCTACCTTCGTATTTATCTGCTGTTTGAGTTATGGTGAGAAATTGACATGTTCACTATTTGTTGTTATATTTTCCTTCTATATTACGTTCCTTAATTCATTTTAAAATAGTATTATTCAGGACAAGTCACAAAATTCACCGATATTCCAAATATATTTTTATATGAATAAAAAGAAAGAAGTGAAAAACATTATATCAATTATGAATTTCTATCAAATTGTACCGGTTCTATTAATTCTTAATATTCTTGTTGTATATTGCAGTAAAGATAATTTCAAATTTCACTCTAACAATTTAAAATTTTTCAATGTAAAAACCCCTTTTCTGTTTATCATGCATCCATATGAGTTTTGCGCTTATTCAACTTCATCCTAAATAATTCACGAGGAAACTGCCGCAAATTTTTATTAATCATAATATATCCCAAAGGAGGAAACCGTTATCCTTAAGTTAATTAATTGGTGCACCTTTTTCTCTTTATTTCAACTCCTATACTCACTCGTCATGAGAGCAATTCGAACTGACTGAAAATTTGGGATGATTAGAGTATATAACATTGTTCCTCGTGAGTGTCTAATAGTTTATGAGTTTATGCCGGGACGATAGGCGTACATTGTACAGACGGTTTTTCGACAGAACATTAAAGTAATAATAATAATTATTGCTTTAACTGTACCACATCTCTTTATCTCTCTATCTTCCTCAGAGGATAGAGGATTTTGGATAATTTTCCACAGAAATAGTCGGCATACGATAATTCTCAAGAACTTTCTGGATTTTCTCTGCCCCTAAACGTCCACTTGACATTTTTATCCCTATTGAGTTTGGGCGAGTTCACCTCAAACTATCCTCCAACTTCTTACAGGGCGAGTAATATATTTTCAATTAAATTGCCATTGCATTTTGAATGTATAATTAAGGATATAGCATAACAGTACAATCACATATAATTATAATTTAAGTTGTTCAGAACGTTAATATAAATAATAAAATTCCTGAGGTATTCTGTGACATATATCTTTTTCTGCGGAAGTACAACAATTCCAGTTGAATCTCTGAGCTTTATTGCTTGAATAAAACTTGACTAATATGAGTATATTTTCCCTAAAACCATAAGCATGCAGTTTCTTCTGTGTGCATTTGAATCAAAAGTCTTGCCTAGGTTGAAATTTTTATCTTCCATCTTCACAAATTCGCCATTATCCATAACCTCAAAAATTTCATTCAAAGTATCCATAAGTGTAGTAGAGGTACTTTCTATGTCAATGTTGTTTTTCATTTAATTTACAATGCGAAATTGAACACGAATTCTTCGTTCTTTTTCAAGAGCCACCTTCGTTCCAACGGTGGACAATTATTCAGGCTATCCGAATCTTGGATGAAGATCTTAAAAATTGATCTGAAGAGCAATTGAACCATTCTTTTAAGTATTGCAGCTAGAAGTGATATCACCCTCCTTCCCTTAATTATTTCCCACACTTTCAGCCGTAATGAGGAATATTTATCCCTGCGCATTATGCGTCTCAGGTATTACACTTTGCGTCAATTCTTAATCCTTCCTCATTCTCTGCATGACGGTCTCGTTTGTAACTGTTCTTCCTGCTGCAAAATGCTTGTCTCATCTTCACGAAGGTAGCTATTGAATATTTTTTTTTATTCTGATACCTTTCGGGCAGTCATTATTTTGATTCATTACAGTATCCAAGTATAATTCTTCGTTGAATAAATGGTCTCTCATTAAGCGCTTCCTATATTTAAGTTTAAATGAAATAAAGTGTGTGTGAGATATCATCTATTCATTTGAAATGCTTTTCGATGCCATTATGTAAGGAAAACATCTTGTAAATGTCCACCGAATTTGACTGATGGCATAGGTTATGTTGGCTTTGGGGGCCACTGTGATTTATGACAAATTCGCATAGACCTTAGACTTAAGATAACCCCACAAGAAACATCTTCACCTCTACGTGAGATGACCATACCCTCAAATGGCTTGTGCATGTTGAATACCTAATCTGGCATTATCCGTGTGGCACGTATCAACGCCGTGTGAAACCAACTGTCGTTGGTATCCATATCATCATAAAGTGTGTCATAAAGTCAAAATGGGTTTCTGGACTTGCAGGCGGATCTGTGGTAAAACCTGGGGCCTAAAGCCCGGGCAAATGTACTCGCTATACACTATGGTAATTAGTTCACGGATTATATATGGCGCGTATCGTGGTGGGAGAAAGGCCAACAAACGGTTGGCCAACATAAGCTCACCCGACTACAGAGACAGGCTTGCCTTGTAATTACAGGTATGTTTCGCACCACACCCACGGCATACATGGAGATCCTACTAAATCTACCACCCCTGCACCTACTCGTGCAGAGGGAGGCGGAACGAACCACATACAAACTATATCAACTGGCGATCGACAGACGAGAGGCAATAGTGATGGGAGGCTCAGGACTGCTGGACGAGCTTCTAACGAACAGCACCCTATCGATGCCCTCGGATCTAATGTTGAAAGTCACGAGCCAAAAACGGCATTTCAATGTAATCGTCCCCAGCCGGGACGAAAGGACCCAACATACTGAGGTTCTATTGAGGACCAATCATGGTTGGCTTGTTCACAGACGGTTCGCGAACGACGAACGGAACGGGAGCGGGAGTCTATGGGAGCAAACCGAGAATCAACATCTCATTGAGTCTCGGTCAAAACGCAACCATATTCCAGGGAGAAATATTTTCCATTGAGACCGCGACAGAACTGCTGATAAAATGGCAAATCTACCACGGCAAAATCAAAATATTTGCTGGTAGTCAGTCAGTACTAAAAGCTCTGGAATCCAGCTCTAATACCTCGAGAACAAAAGATAGCAGACCTAGACTAAACTAAGAACACTTGTCGGCATTATGACAGGTCACTGCAGACTGAAAGCGCATTTGCATAAAATCGGTCTGGCTGAAGACAATGAATGCAGGCTGTGTCTTGAGGACACTGAAACAGCCATGCACATCGTCTCAGAGTGCCCAGCGGTGAGTTGCATCAGATTCGAGTTCTTTGGTTAGGCTTTTATAGCCCACTGCGAACTGAAAAAATAACCCCCGAACAAGATTATCGGTTTTATCCAAAAACTAGATCTCGTCGGGGAGATATAAATTAGGGGTGAACCATAATAGTCCGTGCGGGTGCTAATGTAAGGTGGACAGACGCCCGCTCGCCATAAATAATAAAAATAATAATAATCCATGTCATGAAATTGAGGCCAAAACAAGTTGGTAATCTTCTTCTTATAGCGCTGTTGACTCTCAAAAAGATATGGGCCGATGACTCCGCCAGCCGAAAATCCACATCAAACAGCAAATTTTTCGTGATGCATTGGACGCTTTAGGATCTCATATGGATTGGTATGGTCGCAAATTCAACAAGTATTTTTGATGACGTATCCATTGGTCCAGAAATTGGTCTCATCGCTGAAGATGATTTTGTTATGAAAATTAGGGTCAGTTTTTAAATGCTTCAGCGCCCATTCAGCACACATACTTTCGCTATTGTTGTCTATGGTCTATGGTCGTTTGCCTTTGGCTCCTGGGTCATGTAAATTATATCAGATTTTCGAATTGGCATATGAGCGTGGCTCTTTCACCAAGTGACTACTTAGCAGTCTCCACAGTCTGCCCTGAGAGGCAGAAAGTGTGATTAAGATTACGCCATATCATTGCGCGAAGCGAGAACCCCTCCGAAGAGATGATCCCACCAGCTTCCAGTTTGGGCTTCAGCTCGAAAGCCTACAACCGCCTGACTAGTAGCAGCGAAGCACTAACTAACCTCTACTGGCTCTGCAGGTCGGTACCCGAGTTCTTTGGGACGCAACTCACTCGCCGGAAGGGCTTTTTATCCTAGCACCCGGACGCAGTCCCATGAACTTAGATAATCCCAAGATTGATGACTCAATTGATCCTGGTACAAGCACTGTGAACACGGCCTCTACGTCATGACCCACGAACCTATGTGAAGTCTTTTGATTGATCCTGGCGTCAAGCACTAACGGGCAAACTTTTTCGTCAAGATGTTACGTAATAGATCCGGGTTCAGGACAAGGCCGATCGAAGTCCCGATAAACTCTGAGTCATTTTATGAGAATATCCCGAACATGGGGGTCTGCGAACAGATAAATGAAAAATACCTCCCTAGTCCAGCATGCGGATTTTCAACCACCACCCCGTCGAGTCGAACACAATCGAGTGGCCAGGTAATAGTCACCTGTGGGCATCCACCCTCTCGAGGTAACGTAGTATGCTACCTCACGCACTCGGTCATTGGACAAAAAATCCGGAGATTTAGTGCAATAGGGTAGAGTACGCTAGTTTTAAGGGAGAAGCCCTGTGCTGCGACAGACTCCCTGTCACTGAGTTAATCAACCGGCTTAGTCCTCCATTACACCATAACATCAAAAGTAGGGCCCCATTAGGGAGATCTTTCACTACACAAGTTCAGTGACTGGCGCGAATGGCATTACTTTAGGCATCGAGACTTAACCCTCCATTTCGCCGGGACGAAACTAGGGTCCTAGTCAAGACAAGCGCCGCCAGCGCGACAAGCTATAATGCCATGGGGCGCAGTTCCTGGGTCAGTTGAATTTTGTACAGATGCAGGCCTAAGTTACGTCGCAAATGCCAAGTTGTATTGTACGAAAGGCTGAATTCTTGTGAGCTACGCGAAATCTAGTGTTTCTGATTCTTCTCTTACGTACAGCGGCGATGTCTTCAGCAGGTCTTGCTTTTCATCTTACTACGAGTGTTGGTTCATTGTTTACTGATTCAGTGAACTCGAATTTTTCTACCACACTGTGAATAGTATTTTCGGTATGACGAATATGGCGACCGTAAAACGGGTAAAGCGCCCAAACAGAACAATCGGCGTTGTTGTTCACCGCTATATTTATCCATGATGATTTGGTAGATCAGACCAAATAGATGAGAGCTGACTCGAAAAATGTTGAAAGACCCGTTAGTTTTCTTTCTTGAAAAAATTCACAAAATTTAGTTCAGATGAAGTGATGCAATGGGGAATAATTAACTGAATATATGATAGATGATATGTGATTAAAGAGGACAGCTATGGCAACTTAGTGACGACAAAAATTTGAACCATATGACTTTCACAACATTCTCTTTTCTGAAAGTGTATAATTTCCATTTCCTATTTTCCAGCTATTTCTCTTTCTTGCCATCAATGTTTCATGAAGGACGAATGTAAAAAACCAACGAAAATGGAATGCGTTGAAGGTGACACGTTCTGTTATGCAGTAGTAGCAGCAAAAAATGGTGAGCCGGAAAGAACCTGCGGTGACGAAAATGACGCCGACATCTGCGAGCAGAAGGACGCAAAAGGAAATAAAGTATTTTCGAAATGTCAAATATGTAAAACTGATATGTGTAATGACATGAAGTTCTAAACTTTGGTGCTGTAGGCACACTTAATCATTAAATTGAGTATTGGCAATTAATGTTCTTCATTATACAGGTTCCCTCTTTGTATTTACTGTGTTGCAATTTAGTCTATATACTTTACTGAAGGAATAATGCCGATGGCAACCGTGAAGTTGAATGAAGCCTTTTTGCGTTAATAAAGACTTTTTTTCTAAAAATGTGGAAGGGATAAATTAAGTAGAAACGGGTGGATAAAAAGTCAATACAGTGCCCCATTTTGATGATTCAAAACAATTCAAAAAGGAAATATCTTAAAAGTGCTCCAGAAAATAGGAAATTTTCGACGAAATCCCCAGTAAATTTCGATCGATCTAAAAATTTTGCCAAACGTCAAACGTTGGCGGCGGATTCGAATTTGAAAAATGAGATTTCAATGAAATCTCATCATTTAATTGATTTTTTAACTAAGTTAAGAGGTCAACAGTAAATGGAAATTGATGTAGAAAGCTGATGGTATCTGATTCTTAATGCTTTCCTGCAGAATCAGATACGTAAAAATCTCAAAAGTGCAGAAAAAAACAGTAAATTGTCGACGAAATCTTTTAGAATTTCTAAGCAAAAGGACAGCTCTGAGAAATAGATATCAATCATTCAATACGCGTTTTTACCGCATTTGATGTAACAGCACTACCTTTGTTGGCGAATACTTCCAGTTTCATTTGGAGTGTTCAAAAATGAAAGATATTCAACAGCAATGATTACTCTATAGTTTATTCTTATTATTCGGTGAATAAGCGGGATGGATGAGATCCATCCAGGTCACACACAATAAACATATTAAACAAGAATTCAATGAACTCAAATCTATCCTACTTTAAAATGGATATAGCAGATATCAAATTCAGAAATCCTTCCAACGGAATCAGATACATTCGCAGAATTCCCAAGGGACCCAAAGAATAACCCTGACAAGGTCTTTCTTCCTCCAAACTGCCTCAACAATGACAGCCAACGTCTACCCAAAACATGGAAACTTTTGATTTGTCGCCTTTTCATGCCAACAGTGCCCCTTCTACAACTATTGCCCCCACTAGTTAAGTTCGCTGGAGCTATTGGAAACAATTGTTCTTGATATTCCTTCAACCAGACTCTCCAATTTTCTCGGCTTTTCCAATTTCCCTCTTCCAATCCCCTGTTTCGCATCGACCATTACGCCTCATTAGCTACAGATATGGAATATTGGAGTAGATGTTACGGTCTGACTCAGAGAGATAGAGTTACAAACGAGGAGATAAGAAAAAAGAAGATGGTGGAAACGAATGCCTTACAGTACATAGAAGAGAGGCGGTTGGTATGGTATAGTCACGTTAGAGGAGCGAATGATAGCTGGATAAATAAGGAATGGAGTCCAATAGAGAGAAGAAAAAGGGGCAGGCCGAGAAGAAGTATTACACATCCCTATTGAAAATTGCAGCTATTTGCTATTTCATGAAGATACTTTGACTGAATCTTCTCATGATATTGAATTAATCAATGAATGAATTATTGCTGGAATCATTAAAAAAGGTGGTTCTCACTGAATAATGTCAGGATTGGTAAGCCTAAGGCACCGTTTATATCTGAGGAATGTAAATTGTTGATTAGAGAGGAAGACAAGATAAATGCTTATAGGAAAATCTGCAATTAGTTTGTATGTTGAGTTGAAAAACAATAGTAATATTGTGAAGAGACTACCGGTTATTATGACAGACAAGAAAAGTAGTCTGCCAGCTACCACTTTCTCACTTACAGACGTATCAGGTATTGACCTCTTTGACTTTTAATGCTGCTGGTATTGATGAGATGTAATCTTGTCGTAGAAGTTTACTTGGAGCACGTTTCCAACTGTTTCATTGAAAGGGAGTATTTTCCTATAATAGCCCCACGGAAGAGTGCTAGTAGAATCTCTCTGGCTAAGAGGGCATCCCTCAGTATACTGTCCACGATTTCCAAAATTTATGAAAAAATTATTCAGCTTCAAATAAATGTATTATACTTCCCCGCAAATAACTGGATACCAGCGGGTCAAAATAGCTTCAGAAAGGGATTTAGCACGATGACTACTCTTGCTAATGTTATCGATAACATTTTGCGTGCTTGGGATGAGGGCGTTAGTTTCCGTATTATTACTTGTTGACTTTTTATGTGCGTTTAACACAAAAAATCATGGTCTTTTGTGTGCATTGTTGCAATATTTTGAGTTTGACCCGCTTTTTGTAACGTTGATGAAGTCTTCGTTATTTGGGAGTTTGTAAGTTGTAAGTATTGTTGTTCATCATGTACACGGCGGCAGTATTGACATTCACCGAGAACTGAAACATCTGAATGTTAAATTCAAACTTAATCGTACCGCTGTTGCTATAGTTTCCGTAGTCCCCAACAAAGCTCTTCCCACAATATTTTAAAAAACTTTTTAAATCTACCCTGAACAATTCAAATTTGTAGAGATCTCACTGTTCGAAAGTGTTTACCGGAATTATTTCTTACATCAAATTTTTCATCAGTGAGTCGAAACTAGTCGTTTGAGATCATTTTCTGCTTAGAATTAAAAAATTACGGACATTTGGTCCAAAATATAACACGCTGCTCTCTAGAGCAAGCACTCAAAACTCAGGATTCGCTCACCCAACTTTGAATACTCTTTGCATCAGCCTGTGTCTTTCATTCTGATTGACGAATTATCCGATTTGACGTTTATTATTTCTTAGTTTTATAGGAAATTATGTTCTATCTGTAACAATGATTCAATTTGTGACATTTGAGATATTGTGGTGTGTACAGATTAATAAAATTTTAGCTGTAAATAAACTGATCTTCTACCTCTGTAAACCCGTTTAACGTATATTTTTATTTGTATAATTAGATAACTTTAGAAATTCTTTAAAATGGTGAGCCATCTATAGTTTAGATTTTTAAGTAGTTAAACGAATGGAGCATGTGGTTGGCTCCAGGTGAAACATTATAACAATTTCCTTAAAAAAATTCAAACAGTTTTTATGTTTCGCAATTTATTCAGAATTCTGACACGTGTTTCGATATTTCCTCCATCTTCGAAGGAGTACAAAAAGTAACTAAACTTAATATTGGAAAAAGGTTCTTTTATTACACTTAGGTCATCTTTGTATTTTTATGGCGCAAGGAAATAACAGCATCCAATATAGGGGTATTCCTAAATAATATTTGGGAATTTGTTAAATTCTCCTTTTTCTCAATGGCTTTTTTGATTGAAAGAATATCCAAATAGTCCATCAATTAACACTATTTCACATTATATAGTAGAGTGACATCTTCTTCATCACAAAATTGATTATTTTCTATGCAATGTTCTGCAAAACCGGTTGATTTCTGATTTTTCAAAATAGACATCCTATATTCCATTTTTCGATGTTGTAAACATTGGCCTGTCTGTCCTATATATGTAGCATTACAATCATCACATTTAGTTTGATATTTTCCCGATTCAGAAAATTTCTTTATTGTTCACCAACATCTTAGCTGAATTTTTTCTATTTACTGCTAAAGAATTAATTCCTCACTTTATGAAGACCATTAGAGATCTTACTGCTGACACCTTTTCTATAAGCCATTGAAAACCATATTTTCTTTTCTTCATAAGAATCATTTATATTGATATAAAGTTGTTCTAAAATATTCTGTTAAGTTTTCTTTTTAATGATTTTGTCAATGATTTCAGTTCTATGGTCATTGTTCACAGCTATACTTCTAATTATGTTGACTTCTTTTCGGAAATTGAGTTCGTTCAACGCGATGCTCAAAAGTCTATGAATGAAACTGTGGAATGACAATTGTTTTTCACCGATCAGTGAAAAGTATCTGTTGGAATTGATTTAAGTTCTCTGATTTTTTCTGATTTCATTAAGCCTTCCTTTATATGCATTGCTTATAATTAGATCAGATAAAGAAAATATCCTAACCATTATGTCAAACACAGAGTATGAAACCAAAATGAAAAACTAAAATGAGACCCAACAAATACTTTTCACAGATCGGTGAAACAATTATTTAATCATTAGAAGAGTATTTAAGCGTCAAAAATAAAAAAAAACTTTAAATGTAATGAATCCTACAGCACGTGTTCTTTATGTAATACCAAAATTACATAAGGAACACAATTCTTTGAGACCTGTTGTTTAATATATGAATAAACCAGCTTATAATTAATGTGAAGATTTGGCTACAAATCTACCGTCCATAATGAATTGTTCTTCTCGGTATAATGTCAAAAATTCTTTAGAATTATTTAAGAAATCAGAACAAATTACCTTACCAACCAAATAAAAATTCAACTCATTCGACGTGAAAAGCTTCTATTCCAACTGATGAAACCAAAACACTCTTAAAAACTATGATCAGTAACAGTCATCTATCACAATTTAATAAAGAAAATCTTTTTGAAACTTTAGAAATATGTTTAAAACAGAATTATTTTAAATTCAACAATAAATTCTTGAAACAAGTCGATGACTTACCAATGGGAAGTCAAATAAATGCACTTTCCTCTGAATTATTTATGCCTTATTTTGAAAAATTATTATTCGCCAACACTAAAATTGATAAGTTGGTTAAACTCATTCACTTTTCGGCTAGATATGTATTTTTTACATTTGGACTGGAACTGGTAGGTTGCAATCGCAATTTTCGAATTATCTGAATTGCATAAATGAATATATTCACTTCAGAATAGAAACAGAAGAAAATTCTCCAATCAACTTCTTAGATCTTAATATGAATTACTGTAACGATAATTTCGAATTCGACATTTTTAGAAAACCACCATTACTGATACCATAATCCATTCAAAATCCAATCAGTCGTGGCATATTAAAATGAGAATATTCCATAGTTTCATTCATAGAAATGGGAATTAATTCTTTAGCAGTTAAAAAAAATTATTTAGCTGAAATATAAGTGAACGATAAAGAAAGGAACCCCAACTTTTCCGAATCGGGGATATATCAAATTGAATGTGATGAATGTAATGCTACATATATAGGACAGACAGGCCGATGTTTACAACAAAGAATAAAAGAACATAGGATGTCTATTCTGAAAAATCAGAAATCAACCGGTTTTGCAGAAGATTGTATAGAAAATAATCATTTTCTTAATAAGAAAAATGCCACTTTACTATATAATGTTGAAAAATGTAAATTGATGTACTATTTGGAGATTCTTCAATCAAAAAAAACATTGAAAAAAAGGAGATTTTCACAAATTCCCAAATACTCTTTGGGAACACCCCTATATTGGATGCTGTTATTTTCATGTGCCATAAAAATACACAGATGTCCTAAATGTAATAAAAGAACCTTTTTCCAATATTAAGTTAGGTTACTTTTTGTACGCCTTTGAATATGATCGAAAAACCGAAACACGTGTCAGGATTCTGAATAAACTGTGAAACATAAAAACTGTTTAATAAAATTTTGAAGAAGTGGTTATTTTGAGTCTGGCAACAATTCTGTTATTTGTGTTTTGACAGAAAGTTAGTTTCATATTCGACATTAACGATAGGGGTCGCTTAACAGTTGAACAAAATTAAGAAATATCAAAAACTCATTTCCAAATTGGTGAATATGATATCCAAACTGTTAGAAATTTACGTGAAAAACACAATAGAAATGTAATGCATTCACGGCAATTCGTTGACCAATTTCTTCGTGAAAAGTGGATCATTATTTGATAAAACATCCCATTTACGTTCTCTTTCAGTGGGCACACCTGAAAACCTTGCTTGTATAGCCCAGAATGTGCCTGAACTTCCATTAACATCAAATCGTTATCGTGCTCAAGAACTGAATATTTCTCGCACTTCTCTGAGCAGAGTTTGACCATTAAGACCTCTGTACGAAGGCTTACGAAGATAAAATAGTGCAAATCTCGCGATCATCCGATGCGATGGGCTAATGATCGCATGGCAGAAGATGAGCATTGTCCTAGAAAAATCATCTTTAGAAATGAGGCTCATTTTTACCTCGCAGGATTATTTTTGGTGGGAATTCGTTGAGAATAAGTTTTACGCTGACCATCCAGAAACGATTGATGTTTTGAAACACAAAATTGAAGATGCCATTCATGAGTCTGAGCCCCAAATAATCGAAAATGTACTGAAAAATTGAGTTCATCGGAGGTAGCGTAGCTACGACTAGCTGCCAGTCGTGGCAGTCATTTGAATGATATTGTTTCGTATTTTTGGTGAATGCCAAGGTTCAATCTTTCGGATGAATTCATAACTTTGGAAAAATATTCACTGGTTTTTTATTTATAGCAGATCAAAAATGAAAATTTTGAATGGCTCACCCCTTAGAAATGAAAGCACTATAAGCTGCGCTCTCTCTGTTCTTCGATCAGATTGACTATTACTTCATTCCTTTGTGCAATCGCCATCGATCACTATACAGAGATCGGTTGAATCGTCAAGATGTGAAAAGTAACAAACAAATTCACTTTCAGACATATATCAGCTAAAATGTCACAAAGTTCTATGCCAATATACTACTAGAGTGAGCATTATTTTCACCTGATATAAATGGAGATTCATGATGAGTGAAGGACTGCAAATGAAACAAAAAATTCCTACGTCTATCATTTGTAGAAATCCTGTACTGTAACTTTCAGGGTTAATATAACATTAGTCTTTGAGATTCTTAATCACCAAAATAAATTTTTCTCATCGAAAAACATAACAGAATACGAAATATCTGATTTAATATTATTCAGCGATTAAGATACCTCAAAGTGGCTTAAAATACATTTACCCGTTGAATATGTAAATGTTACTGATAGAATGCAAATTAAAATGAATTGATTCGCCATTATCCTGATTAGGTCTAGCATTATCCAATTCGATGGAATTCATACTATTAAGATAGTACACTCGAATTGATCTCTGATGTACTTTTTGATTAGAAGGAGAGCTTCTTTTAGGATGTAAAATTAATTCAAAATGGTAAATGAACACCGGGTTCTTCATCATGAATTCTCTTGAAATCTCTCTATTTGCAGGCTTATTCCAGGGAAGAATCATGATAGCTTTCGAACGTGAAGAGCTAGGGACTCAAAACTTTCAAGGTGGCTTAAGCAGTTTAATATCTAACCTGAGTCAATGATATGATATATCGGGTGTTTTTTTAGAGTGATATTCGATAGGGATAACTGTGATTTGACAGAAGGTAGAAGCCATTTTGTTTGGACATTTCTGTTCAGTAAGCATTGGCAAATTATCATGAGAAGACTCACGCCGCAACAACCTTTACAAATTGTTGAAATTTATTTTGAAAATCAGTGTTCTATTCGCCAAACTCTTCGTGAAATTTATGGTTTACATAATCGTCCATCAGAGCAGCTTATTCGTCGAACTATCGATAGATTTCGGACAACATTTTCTCTACCCGATGCAACAACAACAAGACAAATAACTGTACGTACAGTAGAAAATATCGCTGCTGCAAGTCATAGTGTTAATGGTAATCCATATTTGTCTATTCGTCGACGTTCACAACAAGTTGGACTCTGTGCATCCACCAGATGGAAAATTTTGCGTAAAGATCTTGGTCTTCACCCATACAAGATCCAATGGTTCAAGAATTAAAGCCACTTGACCATAATGGGCGTCGTTTGATTGCTGATTGGGTCCTACAACAGCTTGAAGTTGATCCACTTTTTCATCGTAAAATTGTGTTTAGTGATGAAGCTCATTTCTGGTTGAACGGCTATGTAAACAAGCGAAATTGCCATATATGGAGTGTGGATAGCTCAGCGGGAAAGCATCGGGCTCGTGACCGGGAGGTCCGAGTTCGAGTCCTGTTCAGGTGGAAAAGAAATTTTCTAGTTGGTCTAACCAAAATTTTCTAGGGTGTCTGCCACCATTTCACTGTTGGGTCAAAAATTAACAGTTCTGTGACCTACAGTGGCGCAGTAACAAAGCCCAGAACATAACGGAATTCCTAACTTGCACAAGCTGAAAAAAAAGTTTCTGAGGGATCTTGACAGAAGATCTAGGAGTATCAGGATAATAATGATAACGATAAAACAATCCTCAAGAAGTTCTGCAGGTTCCAATGCATCCTGTTAAATGCACTGTATGGTGTGCTTTACGCGCTGGAGGCATCATCGATCCATATTTGCTAGATGCTAGAGTTAATGTTACAGTGAATGGTGCTCGTTACAGATCGATGATCAATGATTATTTGTTCCAAAATTTGAATGGTGTCGACCCAGAAGTGTTTTGATTCCAACAAGATAGTGCTATACCTCATGCTGCTACCGTAACAATTGATTTATTGAAAGAAAGATTTGGCGATAACATTATTTCGAGAATTGGCCTCCAAGATCATAGGACATATTTCCACTGGATTATTTTCTTTGGGGTTATGTCAAGTCATTGTTTTATGCTGATAAACCAGAAACAATAGACGCTTTGGAAGCCAACATGACTCGTGTTATTGATGAAATAAGGCCTGAATTAATCGAAAAAGTGGTCCAAAATTGGTCTGGTCGAATGCGGTTCCCCAGAGCTAGTCGTAGTGTATATGCCGGAAATTACTTTTAAAACATAAATGTCATAAAATTATCTTTCAAATAAAAAAAAATTGGCTTCAATCCTGATTTAAATGTGTTAATTTCAATTTAAAGTTCTATGACTCTAAAAAAAACAATCTATATTAGAGGTTAAAAAAATTATGGGCGGAGCAGCGTTGATCACTCTAACTTTCAGACGGAAGGACATATAGATTTGAAACTTGAAGTGCAAAATAATTTCTCAATATTTTTCGAGCTACAGATCTGATCGATTTGATATTCAAAAGTTAATATCAACGTGCATACTCATGCTAGATTTTGTGAGGTACATATGAATAGAAGATTTAAAACAGAATAAATATTTTGTGGGCGGAGCAGCGTTGAGCGTAACCGAAACTAGAGCAAGTCCTACGATAGAGTTCGAATTTAACAGTTGGATTTAAGGTGACGACACAAAGCTAGTGCAAAAGATCGTAGAATGAGAAAATTGAGAAAATAAATTTCGTGAGAAAAGCAGCTTTGAGGGCTAAATAAATCATGGCAGCATTGGTACGATTGAATTTTAATTCAGCATTTAGATGTAGAATAATAATGTGCATGTCCTCATATAATTTTATGAGTATCGTATAATCTGAATATTACAAAAAATCGCACACCACACAAAATTCATGTCTCTAAGTTGTTTTTTAGAATAATTGCTTTTTTGATATTCATAAAAATATCTTAATGATTTATATGATTATTTTAATATCTTTTCGTAAAATATTATATTTTAGAAAGTTGGTTTGTGTTATTAATTTATATAATAAAATTTTATATCACCCAACAAGAAATTATTCAAACAAAAGGAATCTTTAATAAAAGTGAATGTTATTATATGTTCGTTTAATTTTGAATTGAGTTCACAGGTGATATTCAAATAATATCATGATCATCGCATACAAGGTGTCCAAAAAGTGTATCAGGTATTTGTTACTTCGATAAAACAAAAACCACTTGAAATAAAAAACAATTGTTTTGTTGAATATTACAATATAAAAAATTATTTGGAAAGGATGATGTTATTTAAATGGTGCCCGTTACGCTGCTGACACTCTTCTAATCGGGAATGAAGATTGGCGATCACACGCTGACATAGCTCTCGATATTGTTGCCGTTTCTGATCTGATGTTTTGCTTCAGTTGCATCAGGTTCGTCAGATTATTCTTCTTTCAAGGTATCCCCATGGAAAAAAGTCAAGTGAACTAAGGTCGGGGCTTCTGGGAGGCTAGTTGATGTTACCCCTACGCGAAATGACCTTATCAGAGAATAATTTGTTAACAGTTTCCATTGATTTAATGCATGGCATCATCTTGTTGAAACCGCGTTCTTGACTAGAAACCTGTAAATTCCTGTAACTCTGGCCCAAAAAGTTTCGCAGTATATCGCAATAACGGTCACTGTTTATATCGTCGATATTCATGAAAATAAGGACCGATTATGCCTCTAGCAGATAAAGCAGTCCAAACCTTTGGGCTGAGCAAGGGTCGTTCATGCTTTCGTCTGGGATTTTCCTCTAGCCAGTACCGACAATTCTGTTTATTTGCATTACCATTCAGATGAAAGTTTGCTTCATCACTGAAGACTATGTTATCAAAATTGTTGAACCGCCGTAACGTTTCGTAGGCAGAAATCAATCAACTAGCATAGTTCAAATCATTCAATTCTTGAACCAATTGAATTTTATAGGCCTTTAAATGCAAATCTTTCTATAAAATCAAATGCAAGGACAATTTTTTGATGTTTAATGATTGACCTCGCTTTCGAAAGGATAAAGACGGAGTTTGACGAACTGGCGTCTCCACTTTTCGTATCGTTTCTTCATCGCGGACTGAACGAGAACGGCCAGAGTGTTGAATTTCACCGTCGCATCTCTGTTTTCAAACATCCAGATCCATTTTCTAATCCTGTCGTCACTTGGTGCATGGCGTGTATGATATTCCGCACTATACAAGCGTTGAGAAGCTACTATTGAATCACTGTTGCGATAATAGACTCGTATGCAAAAAGCGCGTTTTGTTCCCGGGTACTGCTGCATCGTGACTAAAACTCCACAAAATGGCGGAATAAAGAAGATAGTGATGATAAAATTTGCTTATTACGAATAAATATGAAATTTCAAACAGATATAGAATTGAGATTGCGTAATAGCTCTCTTATTTCTATACCAATAATTTCACATATGATACATGTAAAAGTAAATGAAGAGAGCTGGAGAAAAGTAAACGAATATTATAAATATTCAAATTGATTAATTCAACATTGAAAAAACAGAACAAGACCTTTTTTCGATTACATTAAAATGAACTATATACCAGTATACTCGCAATTCATTGTTCAAAATAGTTCAATTGACCATAAATGAAAATAATCAGTGGACAGTTGAAAAAAATTTAAATCCAAATTAATAAAAATAGCATATCCAGTAAGATCTATAATACGAGAAAATTAATTAAATATTGACATTATATCACTCAGGTAGGATTTATGAATGAACAAATTAAAAATAATTTTTTTGGGATTTTTTTACTACAAATTATGGATACCTAAAACGTTTTTAAGACTACGGTTAAGAACTCATTCTACGCATATAGAATTTATAAGACTTTCATAAAGAGCCTGTGACCATTTGTTTGACTCTTATATCTATTTTATTACTTGAAGAATTGTTCTCTGAAAACATTTTCGATGTATCGGAGACCAAAATAACCTGTATTTTAGATACGAAAAGATTGGACAGCATTTTTAAGGAAGTAATAAATATGTCTTCAATTAAGAAGTTCTTTATTATGGCCAACTTGTTCGTTTGATCGTTGTGGATGTTTCTGCATGGCAATCAAGATATCTCTCTTAACGGACGAGAATATCCCTCATTCAACACTTCATTTCATTAAGTATGTAAATTTCAGAGATAAGATATCCCACACAATTTTAAAACAGGACAACTGTATCTACTGAAAAACGAATGATTTTAGTCTCATTGCATTTTAATCTCCTTACCTGTCGATGAAATAGAAGAATTTATATTTTTTATGTTTAACAGATATGCAGACTGAATGTATAGTTGGCAACAGTACAGTTCTTCAATAATAGAATCAAGATCATACTTTGCCGTTTTAATATAAACTTTACTTGATATTGATTTCTCGCATATCACTTGGTGAAACATTTTTGAATTAATAAAGTAAATAAAAACAACTTGGCTTAAGTTTCACTGTTTATTTCATGTCTGTTGACATATATGTTTTAGCCCATCTTCAAAAATTTTCGCAATACATATGTCAACAGACATGAAGTAAACAGTGAAAGTTAACCCAAGTTGTTTTTATTTCCTTTATAAATAAACTTTACTATTCGGTTGATAATGAGTGTTCCAAGAGATTAATTTGATTTAAGAAATTCATGAATATAAAAATTTCAAACTTGATTAGTATTAAATCAATATTTAGTAATGATAATAATAATATTATAATTATTGTTAGGAATTGTTTTACACTTTATGACTAGTAACTAGTATAGCTATATTACGCCTAATGATTCAAGTTATAAAGATCATATCAAATTCCCAATATTTAATTCGTATGCTAGACAATCAACTCATGTAGTTTTTAGTTGGCTCTTAATGAGAAGAACTGTTTTTATGTTTTTGACTATATCTAGTATCACAAAGCCACAAATTGGTAGTCTTTCTCTTATACTTTTTATAATCTTTATAATTAACTAACTTCAACTGGATTTTTTTCTTCTATCCATGTTGGATTCCGACGTTATAACTATGTATATATAGTAACTGTCAGCATAGAGGTGCTAATGTTCTGCCAAACAACGGCGCCATTGAATGCACGCAAATACACATGTGCAGCATAAGACATCAAGCCTAGTCAAAAATCGAACTACATTCCCTATTACTTCAAGCGTCACAGACGAAGAAATCTTTCTCATGCTCAACTAATATCATATTAATCCGCTATGTTACTAATTAGCATTTTTCTCCAAATGAATTAATTTAATCGGCGTATATTTATTCCGAAATATGGTATAAGCATAGTGAACAGGAATATTTTCGAATCAGGACAATGCAACTTGCATTTGTTTGACGATCAAGGAAAAAAACATGTCAGCTGCATTCTTCTGTAATCAGATGCAAGTTTAACTGATTCGAAAAAATTGCAGGTACACGTTATCTTATTTCGGAATGAATAACTGCTGATTCAATGATTTAATTCATTCAATTCAATTTGAAAATTGTCTTAAGAGAATTATTATTTCAAATTTGTAAAGGTTTCAGAGAATTAATCCACCTGTATTAGTGGTAAGTTTGTAACCAAGAAGCTCCGAAGAATTGAATTAAATTGTAAAAATAAGTTTCTCTCGAATACGAAGAGGGCAAAAAAAAAAAAATCATGTTATGAAGATGTCGAGTAAGAAAGTTGTACCGAGCGAGACGCTGCAGGTTTCAAACCCTGAATGCGGATCATGCAAACGCATAATAAGTAAAATTGCTAAAAAATGCAATATTTGTAATAAAGTGTATCATCCTGGATGTGCAAATAAAATAAAAAAGTGTTGCGAGAAAGATATAACAACTCCAAGTGATAATAACTCTGGAGGAATTTCTCCGATGTCCGATACTGGTTGCAAGAATATAAGCGAAGATTCATCTCATCACGATCTTCTATTGAAGATTATTTTCGAATTGGAAGCGAAAAATGCTGTACTGATGGAAAACAACGGCCTCTTGAAATTCAAAATATCTACTTTGGAAAATGTAATCGAAAACGACAAATCTGTTATCGAAATTCTCAATGAAAAACTCGCGACCAACACAAACATTGATAAGGAAACGCCATTCCCGGTGATAAGAATTAACCATCCACCTGAAACAGTAAATGTGGGTGGTGGATTTACAGCTGATACTGTAACTGTTCATCCTTGCAGTCCGATTCAAGAATCATCGACTAATGCTGCGGATGCTGGAATAAACAATCTTTCACGTAAGAGCGCGAAGCATAAACAACGAAACCCAATCAATTTAGCAACACAGGCCGCCAATTCAGGCAATAGTTCTTCTCAACCAATGAGTAAAAACAGTGAAGATTGGAGTGTTGTCCCAAATAGAAGACATGGCCATCGACGTCGTGCTCTGGTCCTTGGAAGCTGTTCTGAGAATAATGTGGTTGAAGGAATAGAAAAATTCAAAATATTCCATGTGTCAAACCTGAAACCCGAAACAACACCTGAAAACTTAAGGGATTTCCTGAGGAAAAACTTCTCAACAGTGAGTTGTGAAAAACTGAATTCTAAATACCCAGAAAGTTACTCTTCCTTCAAAGTGTGTATCCCGAGCTCAGAATATGATAAAGCTTTAGACGGATCAAACTGGCCAAATAGGGCTAGCATTCATCGTTTTTTTCAGCCCCGAAAGAACAACCGTCCAATGGATTAAACTTTGGCGAAAATTCTAAGTTAAGAATCTTACAGTTAAATATACAGTGTGTCTCCAATAAATTGGAACATTTGGAAGTGCTTCTGGATGAGGTTGGCCCTGAAATCATTAGTATTGCTGAACACTGGTGTACTCCTGATAGTGTGGGAACAATGTCATTACCTGGCTACCTGATTGCTGATTTTTACTGCCGACCTACTCGAGGTCATGGAGGATCGATGATCTACGTTAAAAGTGGTGTAAAAGTGAAATCTCTTAGTGTTTCGGCCTTTTCGGATGAGATGAATTGTGAGATAAGTGGAATCATTGTTATAGCCAATAAGTGCCGAATTGGCATCTTAAGTGTCTACCGACCGGGTTCCGGAAATTTAGAGGTATTTCTTGAGAGATTATCATGTGCCCTGAATCATTGTACAAATTTGGCAGATGTTATCTTTTTGTGTGGTGATATGAATGTTGACTATTTGAGAACTGAGTGTACAAAACTTAAACGGTTTATTGATTTATTTGAATGTTTCGGTCTGAGAATTTCATCAAAGAAGCCTACAAGAGTGTTCACAGATAGTAGAGGTAGAACAACTATTTCTAAAATTGATTATATATTAACAGATGCTGATCCCTCAAAATGTTGTGCTGAGGTTCTTGAAACACATTTAAGTGACCACAAGGCTATTATGGTAGACGTCAATGTAATGTTGGTGAATGTTGCGCGTTCTTTACCTAGATTAGTTAGAAACTTGAACCAATTTAACTTAGACAAGTTTGTTCTTCATTTATCGGCGTCGGACTTTCAGAATATTT
Source organism: Megalocaria dilatata (assembly GCA_034642435.1). Taxonomy (NCBI): domain Eukaryota; kingdom Metazoa; phylum Arthropoda; class Insecta; order Coleoptera; family Coccinellidae; genus Megalocaria; species Megalocaria dilatata. The sequence continues at coordinate 48,418,659 of CM067856.1, forward strand.
ACAAAAGCGATGATGCTGATTCATGTTTTGATTCATTTACTGGCACAATTCAAAGTGCATTCGAACTATGCTGCCCTCTTATTAAGTTGAGCACTAACAAACATCAGACCAAAGGTTGGATTACTCCTGAGGTAACTATAGCTAAACGCGAACTCATGAACCTGCATTGGCTACATTCCAATTTGAAGACCCAAGAAACCTTCACCCTGTACAAAAATGCGAAATTGAATTATAACGTGCTATTGAGGGACTCCAAATTCAAATTCCATAACACTCTCATATCTAGATCTGGCAATAAAAGTAAAACGGTATGGAACATGGTTAATGCTGTGACCGGAAGGAACAGAAAAAGTAATCAACCAATTGAACTTGATGTCGATGGAATCTCCCATAATGATCCGAAACAGGTTGCTGAAATATTTGCTTATTATTTTTCAACGGTAGCGGAGAAGACACTTCTCCATTTTTACAATAGTAGTCTATCTACAGTATGTACCACCTCCTATATGGCAAATTCTACATTTTTTTTCCATCCAGTTTCTGAGCTTGAAGTTACTGACGCAATAAGGTCATTGAAAAATAACAAAATTTCAGGTCCTGATTCCGTCTCAGCCAGAATTCTGAAAACAATAGGTCCATCGATATGTCGGCATTTTGCACACTGTATCAATTTGTCAGTAAATCTAGGTATTTTTCCTTCTTCGTTGAAAAAAGCTACGGTCATTCCAGTTTTCAAAAAGAATAATATTCATGATGTTACCAACTATAGGCCAATTTCACTACTAAACTCGTTTTCAAAAATATTCGAAAAAATAGTCCTGGGCAGAATGAATAAATATATGGAAAAATATGATGTTTTGAATTCTTCTCAGCATGGCTTTAGATCTGGCCGCTCAACCCAATCGGCCGCTGTTGAGTTCACTGAATATATATATGAGTGTCTTGACGATGGGTTCTATGTCGCTGGACTATTTTTTGACCTTTCAAGAGCATTCGACAGTCTCTCTTTCAACTTTATTATGGAAAAATGTTATAATGTTGGTTTCAGGGGTATATTCCTGGAATGGTTGAAGAGTTATCTCGAGAAAAGACCATCAAATGTCAAAGTCAGAGATATTCTGTCTCATGAGTACACTTTGAAATTAGGAATACCACAGGGATCTGTTCTAGGACCTCTGCTGTTCCTCCTTTTCATTAACGACCTTCCTATAAGCCTGACAGATGAGTTAGCACAGTTTTGTTTGCGCCACGGTTTAACATCGTGTTCGAAGACGTGTTCTGTAGTTCTGTTTGCTGATGATACGTCATTTGCTGTTAGGGGTTCATCTTTTGAAGAGCTCCAAATATTGTGCGATTTTTTATTTGATTTTTTTGTTAAATGGTGCCGTACAAATAATCTTGTGATTAACATCGATAAGACCGAAATTATCCATTTTTCTATCGGTTCAAGTAGTAAGAAACTTGTGCTTCGTCACCAAGATGCGGTAACCACATCCAAAGATGCTGTCAGGTTTCTTGGAATTTTTCTGGACAAAAATTTGAGATGGTTTAATCATATTGATTCGGTGTGTTGTAGATTGAGTCGTTCTTTTTTTGCTATAAATAGAGTAAGACACTTGCTGCCAACGCCAACATTGGTCAGCATCTACTATAGCTTAGTTTTTAGCCATTTGTCTTACAACGTCCTTCTTTGGGGAAATTCGTCAGAGGCTAATAGGGTTTTTATCATCCAGAAGCGCATTCTGCGAATGATCTTCGAAATTAGTCCAAGGTCGTCCTGTAGACCGGTTTTCACACATAATGGTATTCTCACGTTATGTAGTATTTTTATTCTAAAAACCTTGTTATATATTAAAGAGAAAGAGAATAGCCTCCCTAAATTATCTAGTTTTCATAATTACCGTACAAGAAGTGAAGGTGTTCTCTTTATACCTAAACATAGATCTAGAAAATTTGAAATGTCGCCATTTTATCAGGGCATAAAATTATTTAACCATTTACCTTCTCATATTCGATCTCTTAATATCAGACAATTCAAAGGGAGTGTGAAAGCCTTATTGCTGAGAAAATGCTATTATTCCGTTAATGAATTCTTGGATGATATCTTTGATGACACACTGTATTAATTGTGTATTGATTATTGATTTGTTTTTCCTGACTTGTCTCATACATTTTCATGTCATGTGGGACCAATAAATGATTTATTTATTTATTTATTTATTTATTTAATATTCGTGTTTTTGTTTTGATATAATTCATCCCATTCAATTAGTACCAATGGTAGAAATCCCTTATGAACAAGTCACCTTCCCAATAATGAAGATTGTGAAAATAAATCAGAGAAAACTATCTTTATTTATTTCAAAAGGGTTGAAATGATCTCCGGCAGTTCAATATTTGCTTACTCGGAACCTCTCGATTATACTGAGCAAGTATCTTCTGATTTGAATGCAGAACACTCACTTCTTTCACCCACAGCAGTCCATGGCTCATACTCCTTATTAGCTTTGATATAGGTCAGTTATTAGCATGACACCTTTTTTAGACTACATTTCATGTCTAGTTGCATTTAGGAAGAGACCAGAGCACTATGTATAAATATCTAACTATAAAACTTTTATGAGATCCTTTCAATCCAAGTATTCTAATTTTATGCCTATACCTACAAATGTTTCTGTCGGTTCGAATAGGTAGAGGTCAATATTATAGTTCCTGGAAATATCTTTGACTGAGATCTTATCATGATACACGGATACTATCATTCGATTTGTCCCCATAACAATTTTAAAAGATACACGTTTCAATCAATCTGTGTATATAAAAACGTGTAAACCAAACAACATTCTCTATTAACCGATTTTGTCATATACGAGAAAAACCGACGAAACGAATTGAATGAATCGTTAAAATATCTTAAACTTGTTCTGTTGTATAATAATTTTGAGTTTAGAATTTTCGTTAATACCTTTTACGTCAGGTACAAAATCGATATTAACATAACCATTTCAGTGAAGCTTGGGGAATTATGTTATTCACCCATAGATACTTATGGGCGTCAAGGGACTTCGAAAGTGGCCATCTATATAGCAAGAATGTTATTTACATTTTAATGAATACGTATTCTGATCGATCAGGACCGTGTTTGAATGAGGGCGTTTTTTACGTGATCTAGCAATAAAAATCTCTACAAATGATAATTTACTACACTGTTCAGTCGAACAGAATTTTTATTTAGTGCTATTCTTCACATCCATTATTTCCAAGCAATGAACACGAGGAATAATGCATCTGGAATATTAATGTAAATATATCTATGTATTTTTTAGAATTTTTCCTTTCAAAGTATGTTGAAATTAATGAAACTGAATGGAAATATAGTTATAAGATTTTATACAAATCACTCACCACTTATCAGAAATGATATATACCACAAAGCTTATAAATTCAATGAATTCGCTTGAAAGAAGTATTACGTAGGCCGATAATTTTCTGGTCTGACCTACATACTTAGACACAAATACAAAATTGATATGTTTGTTAGAAAGTATCAACCTTCAAAAGATAGTTGTAGAAATTTTCTGATGATCTAGAGTTTGGTTCAAAAGCAGTAGTGATTTCCAATTTTCAAAACAATGGGAAAAAAGAATTTTGTGTCAACATAAGAAATCCTTTTTTCTATATCGGTCTCTGATGATTAATAGTACCGTTGAAAAAAAAACTTGTCTGGAAAAATGAAATCCCGACTCTGCAACACCGATAATGCACCATGCTCTGACCTCCCAAAAGAAATGGTTACAACGAAAATACAAAAATAACAAGAAGTAGAGAATTTCGAGAGCTGCTTAGAACTCTTCAAGGAGAATGAATAGGATATTTCGAGTTCATACGTGACAATAGAGAAAACATTAACTATTTACTATACGTTCGAATGGAAAATATCTTTAGCTGAGTCCATAGCAGCTGGTGAACCTTGTAGCGTGCCCGCTCAGTACGTGGCGTCCTAGCTGCTCTCGAATAATCCTACTCTGCTCTGCTACAGCTTCCGATGAGCATATGAAGGGACGCGACAGGTAGCAAACAATACTTCAAATATCCGCCCTCGCCGGGGTTAAGTAGGGCAGTGTACCAGCGTTCCATGACTAACGTTTCCATGAAGAACGGGGTCACTCTGACGTCACAGGCAGAGCTGCGCTCCCACGCCTGTCTGAAGAGTTTCAGGTGCGTTGACTCGAAACGAAACGCCGTCTCCCAAATTAAGAGGTGGAAGCTCCCTCGCAACACCGCATTCCTAAAGAGCTTCATCAGGTGACCCAGAAGTACCATTAGCAGCATACAGATAATAATCATCTTCGGAGTTTACTCTATGCTACAGGTTTCTGGTTATATGGGACAATTGATATATCTGCACCACTGTGTATCAAAAATTGCAATCCCGTGTTCCTGTCTACCATGAATAAACGAGAGTTTCAGCGGAGGACTGAGTCAGTAGCAGAATATGCTGCACTCTCCACTACTAACTGGAGTTTTGCGAATTCTTCCAAGCACAGGGAGCAGTACATTTTCCAGGGTGGCACCTTTTTCCTTATCGGAAGTGGAAATAGCAGTATTTTCCATCTGAATTGTATTTACGCCTGGATTTCGACCTGTCTCGACTTCTGCTAGGGGTTTGACTACGGCTACTACTAGGTCTTTGTCCATAATTCATCTGCTTGATTGCTTTACTTAGTGCAGCAACTTCTGATCTCAATTGATCGAGTTCATTGGGAGTACTTTTAGTTGAACTGAAGTGGATGGTTCATTTCGTATATTTTATCAGCCATATTTGCCAGCCCATCAACATTTTCTTCACTAGTGATGACAACATTTTTAATAATCACTGGAAGATTTTCTAGACTCAAAGTTTTAATTGCCCTCTTTGATATGTCCGTATCTACTAGAGCTTTCAATTTCCTTAATAGTTGGCTTGGCTTCAAGTTACCCAGGTTATGCCCTGTTAATAACCTCTTTATCCTTTTTGCTCGCTTTCTGTAAATAAGCTTGTGAGCCCTTCTTTGGCAAGTTGATACTTTTCATCATCTGTACCTGTAGCTATATCCCAAATGTTATCAATTAGAGAAGGTTCTAGCTGGGATATTAAATAATCGAATTTTGTCGAATCTTTATTGATGTCATTGATCCGAAATTGCGACTCTGCACCAGTAAAATTGACCATTGTTGACTCAAGTTAGCTTAATTTAAATATTGTTCGTACAAACACGGATAATACGCGACTGTTCGTCCACAAGAGGTGGTTGAATCGATTTAGCAAAGCGCAAAGTGAAGATGCAGGAGAATAGATTAGAAATTTTGTTATCAGGATAAAGGTGGTATTTCAATGTTAGTTGTTGAAATTATTTGAGCTATCTTTCATGGAATTGGTTCAAAATATTTCAGTTTCAAAATCTATTTTTAGAGAATTTATAAAACTAACATATTCTGGACCAATTTAACAAAAATTGTTCAAATAATTCAAACCAATTATATTAAAATTTGTTTTCTATTTGTCAATGCTAAAGACAAAAACAACCGGCTCATTAAATCCGAAACAAGTGAATTTTTTGTCATGAATACGGTTGCATATGTAGAAGAAACCGGAAGAACTTTAACCAAATGTTTCAAAGAACATCAAACATCACTTGAGCATTAGGAGGATAACTCTAATTTTGTGAAACAATTTTTTTAACAACACATGGTTTCCTAGAATAAGATAACCTCAAAATATTACACCGAAAGGCGAAATGCTAGACATTCTGGAATCACTAGAAGTCTATGAAAATAATCACAATCCAGCAGTAAATCTATTGAACCAGCAGGCGGACCTGTAGTATTACTCACTTTTAGAAGTTCTACATAAACCGAAGCCATCCTGAAATGGATAAAAAACCTTTGAAATACAGCTTTTTATACACCAGTTTGAAAATGTAGTAAGACTGCAAAACTTGGTTAGCTGTATCCTCAAAAATAAGAAAGAGAGAAAAACGAAGTGATTTCTTATTTATTCCCTGGTGATTATGTATTATCTTCTTGTAGTATTTTCCAGTTTGACTAACATGAACCATTGAAAAATACGTTGCGGTTTTCGATGAAAAAATAAAAACGGCAAAGACAAAATAAAATAAAATCAATAAATCTAAAGTCTATAAGTTGACTCTCAATGACTGTCCTATATTTTATGTTGGATGAACATATTTCCTCTCGGAAGAGAATACATGAGCATCCAAGGAGTTATACAGCAGATACTCTGCACTTACCATAAGCAAACCATTTAATAAATTTGAATACAATTTCAATAACAACTATGTTACGTTAATTTTTTTATACAAATGAATTATTCTTTAATGTTTTCTAGATGTAACATAAATTATGAGTGAAGAAAGCTCGCGGCTTAGCTCCAGTGGAGGAGAGGTGGGTTATTTATGATTTTTCACTCGAAAATAAGAAATGAACAACTCAATAAATAGGAGGGCGCCAGATACTTTTAATAAAATGAATTATATATACTTTACGATTCCTACTTTTCTACGATATTCCCGAAACTACCAAATTAATATGAACTTATAGAGAAAGAAGCGTGTTATGATTTTGACCAAATAAATAAATCAGATGTAATGCATGATTTTCAATAGAGTGCACTGAAGTGTAAACAAATATGTTATGTATGAATGGCGGCTTTCATTCACGGAGAAATTTACAATCAATTAAATATTAAAGAGGTGATCAAAAATCAACTTATCTAAAGAAGTAACAAACAAAACTTTACGATATAACTCAGATTTTCGAGTCAATATATGATCCAATATAGCTATACAAATATACCCAAAGTATAGTTAAATAATAACTATTATCAGAAATTTCAATAAACGAAATAGAGAGGTTGTACTCATCTAGAGAAAGAATTCAATAGATACTGAGGTTGACCTCTGTTCGCTTCCAATCAGAAAAAGTTGTTCCAATACCCAGTGTGAGGTAATATAGTTGCTTAACTCTCAGGTCATAAAGGGGATAAACCAATGCGCAAATTCAAAATTTTGAGTTACATAGGGTGTTTTCTTTTAGATTGATAAAACTTCAAATTGAAAGAAAACACATTTCAATTAAGATTGATGCCACATTTTTTTTATTTGAAAGATAGTTTTATGACATTTATGTTTTGAAAATAATTTCCGGCATATGTCCACTACGACTAGCTCCGAGGAACCGCATTCAACCAGATCAATTTTGGATCACTTTTTCTAGTAATTCAGACCTTATTTCATCAACTTTTGATTGTCTCTGCCTTTACTTGATGGAAAATGATCTTCAATATAAGAAAAACAAATGTTAACTTCCGCTATTTTATTGATTTACAAGACAGTTATTTTATCATACCATGAATTCATCAGGTGAGTATTAAAACTGTTTTTTATACTCTCCTGATGAAGTCATGGTATGACGGAACAATTGTCGCGCAAATTAATGAAATAGCGGAAGTTAACATTTGTTTAACTTTTTGCATCAATATTACGAGTTATGTTGGCTTCCAAAGCGTCTATTGTTTCTGGTTTATCAGCATAAACCAATGACTTGACATAACTCCGAACAAAATAATGCAGTTGAGTGATCTCGCATGATCTTGGAGGCCAATTAATTGGACCATTTCTCGAAATAATGTCATCGCCAAATCTTTCTTTCAATTAATCAATTGTTACGGTAGCAGCATGAGGTGTAGCACCATCTTGTTGGAACCAAGACACTTCTGGGTCAATACCATTCAAATTTTGAAACAAATAATCATTTATCATAGATCTGTAACGAGCACCATTCACAGTAATATTAGCTCCAGCATCGTTTTTAAAGAAATTTGGTCCGATGTTGGATGTAAAGCACACCATACAGAGGATTTTTCAGGATGCAATGTAACCTGCAGACTTCTTGAGGATTGTTTTCACTCCATATACGGCAATTTCACTTGTTTACATAGCCGTTCAATCGGAAATAAGCTTCATCACCAAACACAATTTTACGATAAAAAAGTAGATCTTTACGCAAAATTTTCCATGTGGTGGATGCACAGAGTCCAACTTGTTGTGAACGTGGACGAATAGACAAATCTGGATCATCATTAACACTTTGACTTACAGCAGCGATATTTTCTTCTGTACGTACAGTTCTTTGTCTTGTTGTTGTTGTTGCATCGAGTAGAGAAAATGTTGTCCGAAATCTATCGATATATCCACGAATGTTGCTCTGATGGACGATAATTCTAACCATAATTTTCACGAAGTGCTCTATGCGAATAGAACACTGATTTTGAAAATAAATTTCTACAATTTGTAAACGGCATGAGTCTTTCCATGATAATTTGTCAATGCTTACTGAACAGAAATGTCAAAACAACATGGCTTCTACCTTCTGTCAAATCACAGTTATCCCTATCGAAAGTTGTATCACTCTAAAAAAAACAATACGACGATACAAGAAGCCTGCAAGAAACATATGAAGAAAAAAAAATAACCAGCCTATTAACGTTACCTAAGATTGAGGGCGGCTTTTCTAGAGCTTTCTATCAGAATATGGAAATTTATCCTGTACAAGACGGAGATTTGACTTGATTCCCAACCGTTATATTATATCCAAAAAACAATTAGCAAAATCCGGTATTAGCATCAATTTTCCAAATTATCCAACACAAAGTTCGAAGAAATGAAATCAAAATTAGAAATTTTTGATATCCACAATACTCGAGAAAGACGAATGAATTATTATTCCATTTTGTCAAATTTGTGCAGATGAAATACAAGGCAGTTTTGTTACTTGAGACGGACGTGCCAATTGTATCGTTGATTGCCTATATTTGAGGCGTGGAAAATTAATTATTTGAGTATTAAACAAAAAGATCAGTGAAGAGAATTTAAAAACGGGATGGCCAACATTAGAACGGGAATTAGAGAGGGTGTCTGACAATTTCATATTGTCTCATCCATTACATAACAAGAAGAACAAATAAAAAAAACAAAAGTATGAAATTGAATAAACGTTACAATTATTAGATTCTTGATAATAAAAGCGGGAGTTCTGAATGAAAATTCTTGGAATCACTTGAAACAAACAGCTAAAATTCCTCGATATAATGTTCCCTAAATTTTTCATTTCCCGAAAACATGGGAGCTCGTTACGGTTCTGCTGCCAGGTATTACTTCCTTATCGTGAAGATCTGTTCTCAATAAGATTCAACTACCATCCAGGTTCGAATAAAATTGAGTAAACCTATTACATGCACCATACCAGCGGCCATTTAATGTGATAACCATTAATTCACCGCCCCTTGACGTAAATTTAATTCAAAGTAAAATTTTGTATATAATACTCTCATTTATTTCTCCTGTCCATTTTATGGAAATGGGCCACGAGAGAAATGAGTTTTCGTTATCACTGGAGGCCATCGTGGAAAGAATATTTAACTAGATATTGTGCACTGTTTATAGTAGGGATATATTCAGATTGTAATTTTCTTCTTACGACAAATATTTTCTGATTAACCTATATTAGTTTCAAAATGGTTTTAATAAAATTTTTCCCAAGTGTTGGTTACTTTTGTCAAGCCATTTGTGACACAGTCAACTAATATTTATTCGAGTATTGAATCAGCTTACAATTTCAAACTGTAAAAACTATTGGGTCCTTCGGAAAGAAATTTCATTTTTTTTGGGAAAATGAAAGCCAATTTTCGTACAATGAATAAATATTTTATTAAATTATATATTGGCCATTGTGGTCTAACATTATTTGCCATCTTTCTGGTAGCAGCTTTACTTCATTTGAAGTAAAGGTTTTACCGTCCAAAAAACAATGACCAGAACAAATAATAATCCGAAGGTGCCAAATCTGGAGACTATGGTGTGTGTGGCAGTGTATCCCATTCAAGCTGTTAAAGGTTTTGGCGAGTGACCAAACTTGTATGAGATATCCCATTAACTTGGTGGAACACTACACCTATTCTGTTTGTCCAGCTGATGACAGAAGACTTCCGAATTAATTGTTGTGTTAAAAAAGCTTAAAAAAACGACATATGTGTCAACAAAAATTAAACTTTCGTGAAACTTAAGCCAAGTGTATTTATTTACCTTATCTAAAATGTTTCATCAAGTGGTTTGCGAGAAATCGATATATTTAATAATAATAATATTTATAATTATTTTTAAAATTTCTAAAAATTATCATCTCATCACGAGGAATATCCTCACTCATATCGACATCGCAGTACACGATCATATACTAACTGACAAAGAAACTGCAATACCCAGAAGGAGCTGTTTAAATTTTAAACTTTTTTTGGTGAAACATAGTATAGCAAGGGGTAAATGATTAAAATTTGGAGCAAAAAATCATGAAGGTCTTTTCATGTAAACATTTTTTGTTACTTGTTCGAGTTGTTGTTAAACTGTCTAGAGCACGTGTAGGCCGAATTTATTGCCAGCTAAGTGAATTTGAAAGAGGTCGAATTATTGGTCTACAGGAGGAGGGGTTGTTATTTCGACAAATCACTAACCGTACGAAAAGAAATCCAACTAATGTTATGAGATGTTGGCAAGCGTGGTTTGATAATGCCCAAAATCGAAGAAGAGAAGGCACCGAACGTCGAAGGGGCACAAATGAAGTTCAAGATCGATGTCTAAGACTTATGGCTATTAGAGACCGATTTGCGACAACTTGATCTTTGGCTGATGAGTGGTTAGGAGAACAAGGCCATCCTGTAACTGTCCAAACGTCTTACCGCCAGATAAGGTCTTCTGGACTGCAGCATTATCGACCCCATCTTGTGTTACCTCTGACGGTTGATCATCGCCGGCAACGATTACAGTGGTGCAGAGAACGTCAACATTGGAACGTGGAATGGCATCAGGTCGTCTTTTCTGATGAATCTCGATTCTCCTTGGGTGCACATGATGGCCGAAGAAGGGTTAGACGACGTTGGGGAGAAAGAAGTGAACCTCAGTTTGATATTGAGCGTCATGTACACCCGACAGTTAGCGTTATGGTATGGGGTGCTATTGCACATGCAAGTAGGTTACCTTTACTCTTTATTCGAGGTAACGACAGCGCTGCATTACCTTCAAGAAATAGAGGAGCCATATGTTCTCCCTTACCTTAACCGGCTCGAGAATCCGATATTTCAATAATAATGCTCGACCTCATGTTGCTAGAGTTAGTTTAAACTTTTTTGAAGCGACCCATGTGAGTCTTTTGCCATGGCCGCCCAGATCCCCCGATCTTTCGCCCATAGAGCATGTTTGGGACATCATGGGTAGAAGGCTTGGAAATTTACCCAGCCCCCACGGACTGTGGTGACTCTGAAACATGAACTACAGGTAGCTTGGGATAGTATCCCTTAAGAAGAAATAGATCATTCTAGTGCATCAATGCCAAGACGTGTTGGGGAGTGTATAGATAATCGCGGTGGGCAAACACATTAATAACAAATTTATTAAAAAAGTTGTAAACCCTTCGTTTTTTTCTTCAAATTTCAATCATTTACTCCTTGCTATACTATCTCTGTTTTACCGAAAAAATTTAAAATTTGAACAGCTCCTTATTCTTCAGTGTTATTTGATCCTACCGGATGTTTCAACTAAAATGCATTGCCTTTGTATACAACTAAAGCGGCACGACCCTCACAAGTTATCTTTTGTATTGTATACTTTCTCTCGGTGCCTGGTTGCTTTGTGCTGTATTTGTAAAAAGTGATTTTTCATCTGCGTAATACTTGCTAATACGGATTTTTCATGATCTGTTCTTACTAATGGCGGTGCTTGATATGTAACTGATTTGCATGTACTCTTGTGTGATCCTCGGATACCTATTTCTTTGTGTAACGTTCATTAACCGCCTAGGTAATGGGTTACTGATATTTTATAATGTTCTAGTCAGTTTGTGTTACATATTACCATATGCACGTGCCCGCTTACTTTGAGAGATTGCCAGTGGCGTTCTTTAGGGTAAATTGCTGAGAAGTCCTGGTAGAGGACGACATATCGTATGGAGACCGTAAGTAGCTCCGGATATCCAACGCTATTGTGAGAATGTGTGAGTGATTGCTAGATAATTGTTCCGAGGTATTGATACAGTCTATTTTGATAGTAACTTTTCCGGTCGACTCGAATTATGTTAGATTATGTTAGATTTCCTCTTCATGGAGATCTTCTGGACATACCACAGTTACCCTTACCTTACTGTCCATTTAAACTTACCCTTTGTAACGGGAGGTTCTGCACTGGTTACCGGAAGTGCAATTGTAGGTGCGCATGCTTGCTGCATCTTGTCCTCTCTAACCCCTTCCGTTCCATAAGAATGATATCTGATTTGAGCGAATTACCGACCTAACGATATGTAGTAATAAGTCACTTTGAGAACCACTGCGTAGCGTAGATTTAACCAGATATCTTAGAGTACTCCGTGAAATTCCGGATCTTTTAGAGTACTCCGTATAATACGGGATAGCCCAATATAGATAATATCACTTAGAGACTCAGATGTATCTGTTATCTGAGATGAGATTTTCAGAACTCTATTCAAATTTCAAAATTTGAAAGAAGACTGTTGAGTATTCACAGCCACGCTAAAAGGAATTCAACAGATTTATGTTGATAACACACACCATAATGACTACTAATCTAATTAATCTTTTTCCTCTACAATCACACCTCTAGTTGATAATACTTCCTTTTCTATCCGGTTACTATGTTTGCGGTCTTGGATGCTATAAAAAATTGAAAAATAAGAAATGCATAGGATTACATTCCCTACCTCAACCAAAATTTTGAAAACCATTGCTCAGACAGTTAGTGAACATTTTGATGATGTCATAAATTTGTCGATATCACTAAGTAAATTTCCCAATGTTCCTAAGGAGTCCATTTTTATATTCGTCTATAAAAGATCTGATTTCAAAGTGAGTGCCACGTTGACTGACGGTGGCGCAAAAACAACAAGTTGATGATTCAGAGCTCTGCTATGAATTGTTTGAACGAAATAAACAGAATTTTTTGCATCGGTATATAACTATGAATGAAACAATGATTCATCACTATATATATATATATATATATATATATATATATATATATATATGAATCAACTGAGTCAACTATCAACTGGGGACTACGTTGACGGATGAAGTCAAATTTCATTGAGAAATTTGAGCTTTTTCCATTAAATGGGGAACTTATCAGCCGATGTGTTATATAGAATAGGATTGAGATAATTAAATTATTGTAGGGTGTTTCAATCTTAATATATTTTATATTAAAACATAAGAATGCAGCCTATATCTCTGCATATCATTCTGAAAACAAATTCAACGTTATGTTAAAAATGTTTCGTAAGTTTAGAGATAAAGGGAGACAGACAAATGCCCTGAATTCATCAATACCAACCTCGTATTCAGCTTCCATTCAAAACTGCGCTATCCATAAATTTTTTCCACCCCAGTTTCGGTACACAAATCTTAACGAAGTTATTTCCGAAAGGGTAGATCCAATTTGTCACCCTCTGCAAATTAGCTATATAAAAATAATTGGGAGTAGTGTTCAGGATGCCGTAGACCCCACTCCTTTTCGTAATCGAATTTTCGTCAAAAGTGAAATTCAACATAAACATAACTTTCATTTGACTCTCGCAATTCTAATTTCCCTCCACTAATAAAATATTCAGTACGAGGGGGTGCAACCCTTTAATACCGGAAAATCTGAGCTAATTTAGATTTAAGGTGCTTAGGGTCGATAGTAAATCCAGGAATTGGCTAGGGGAGTCCGTACGGGTATAAATTCCTGAATAAAATTCCTCCAAGGTTCAAATTATTCATGCTTAATTAAAGCAAATCATGCTTGAACTTGATGGCACGGTAACAATTTTGGCGACGGTTCAAAATAGTTTAACCTGTGAGTAAGTTTTGTTGTTTGGCAGTTAGATGAAAATAGAGGTCCATACTCGTGCACTAATTGTTATATTTCTATCCGTGCATTGATAGAAAAAATTAGATATAATGTTTTTTATTTAATTTGATTAATTTATTTGAATCATCAGAATTTATTCGGCCAACGTATTGCTTGAAGGGGAGTCTTCATATGTTGCCGTTGCACATATCGGAATCACAATCGAAAGATGTTTTGAATAAAATTGATCTACTTGGCCTCTATCCGGAAAAACTCATACTTACAGAAATACTTTGCTGGACTGTTTTATATGGGCTACCCGGTATATTAAATTCATCATTATTTCAACTAATGTTTTAACCAAGTGCAATGATTTGATATTACGACAAAACAAATGAGTGTAAGACAATTTCTAAAATTTGTCAAAAATTCATCATATAAGAGGAATATTTAACAGCACACTGGCCATCGCAAAGCAATGGTTTGCAGAGCATCCATCATAGGATGATTGGTATGCGTACACTGAATACGAAGTTTTGTTCCTTTCTCATCGGTTTCAGCTTCAGTTCACTATTCACGAAATAATGTAATATTAAACCAACCCTCCAAATGTGATGTTGAACAGACAATTGAACCGCCTAAACTCAAGAATCTAAGAGTTTTGAAGAATCTAAAAATAATTTTCAAGTTTGTATTAGGGAGAAAGAATTCCTATGACGACATTGTTGAGAAAAAACCACCTGAGGGTGGCAACAAACCCCAATTTTTTTTTAAAGGAAAAAGATGGCGGGTGTGTTTTAGTTAAAAAGCTTTTTTCTACAATCGATAACCAGAGTAGGCATTTAACAACGCAAAAGTCATCTTTTTCTAGGAACGTCACTTTGTCGTTTATAAGAGACTAAATAGAAAAAACGCTTGCTCTCCCAATTATTAACTAAAAATCAAATATGTATTGCTCAGAGTATCCAATGACAACCAGCAAATGACATCTTCAATTTGAGTAAAAATTCTACTTTTAATTTTCATTTATCAAATTAAATAAATTTTTGGAAATATGTGAAGTGCTCCATTGTAGGTATTGCGTGTAATTCGGGCGCAAATTCTTTGTCGATTTCAAGAGATTGCCGTGCGACGAAGGAACGCAACCGCCTCTTTCAATCGACAATATACCATTTGGCGCTCTTAATACACAAATAGCTATTTTTGTTCTCTAAAAAACTTTGTTAAAATTTTCAAATTCGGTGATTTTTTTTAATAGATTGCAGATCCATCTGTAAATGTCCCAAAACTGCTATTTCAATAGCTTCATTCAACGCTAAACTACGTGTTTTTCATTCTGAATGGAATCAACAGTTTCCAATTCATTCATCAAATGCTCAACATATTGGTGACTTATATTTCTTTCTGGATGATTGTTATTAAAATACCTTGCAGTTAATCTAGAGTTTTCGTCATTCCGATAGTATAATTTGAGAATTTCTATTCTTTCTTCCATAGAATAGACCATTTTCGATCAAGTAGGTAAGTCTCAAACACAGTTATGATGTTATATTATTATTATTTGAATATTTTAATATCAGCCTTCTATATATTCAATTTCCAAAAATCATATTTAATGATTATAACTTCAGGAATTAAATTAAATTAATGTCATATAAGTAAAACTGAAATAAAACGACATATAAAATAAAAATTCATTATAAGACATCCAAATGATATAACAAAATCCAATAAGTAAAAATTTTCAACCAAAATCCAATAAATTAAAGATTTTGAGTAGACAAAATTTTGTTTCTGCTCATTAATCTGATGAAAACAGGTATCTTTCAAAAATGTTTAACATAATCTTAGGAATTACATCATCAAACTATCTTACTTATAATATTCAATATTGTTGGATATCTAACTGAGTTACTTTTTATAAAATATTAAGATATGTTAAAACATTACTGAAAAACAAGTTTTAAGAGAGACTTTGCTTCGTCAGTACTCAATTATATTCATATTCAATAAAATATAACATCAATCAACAAAAATATTTTCTCACCTTCCAACAATCCAGAAAGCTCCTGGTAAATGAATAATTTAAATGGTGTGTAATGTTAACTTAAATAAATAATTCTGTGGTTTACCATTGACCTAAAAGATTGAAAGGCAATTCAACGGCCTCTGTTATAGCACAAGGACTTTTTGTCCTTGAATGATAAGGAAACCAAATAATTATATATTATGAGTAAAATAAATAGAGGTTTATACTTAATAGAAGGTAAATAAAATTATTTAAATATTTCAATTTTAGCCTTCTACATATTTCATTTCAATAAATCATATTCGATAATTATAACCCAAGGAATTCAATTGAATTAATTTCATATAAGTACCACTTATATCAAACGACAAATAAAATAAACATTCATTATAAGACATCCAAATGATGTAACAAAATCCAATAAATAAAAATTGTTAACCAAAATCCTATAAATTAAATATTTTGAGCAGATAAAAGATTGATGAGCAGAAACAAAATTTTGTTAACTCAATATATTCAATTTATAAGATGTTGGTTAACAATTTTTATTTATTGGATTTTGTTATATCATTTGGATGTCTTATAATGAATGTTTTTTTTTATATGTCGTTTGATATAAGTGGTACTTAAATGACATTAATTTAATTTAATTACTGAAGTTATAATTATTAAATATAATTTTTTGAAATTAAATATGTAGAAGGCTCATATTTAAATATTTGAATAATTTTATATACCTTCTATCAAGTATAAACCTCTATTTATTTTATCCAATTATAATGCTGAAACGAAAAACTGGAACACATTTGAGAAAGAATCTTCCTAGGAATAGTATACATTGTGATAAATTTCATGCGTTTCATACATTTTTCCATCATGAACGATAAGAAAATCGAAGATTTTTAAAGTAAAAGCATTCCGAAACTCAAATTATTTTGTCATTAAATGAACAAAATTAAAAATTTCATCTGCGATGTTTAGAGAACAGAAAAAATTTCTTAACTAAATCATATCCAACATCTCCTCCCTACTCAAAAAATTTTTCCATTCTCAAGTGGTTTTTTCGGAACAATGAAATTCTTTCACCCTGACACAGAACTTGAAAATTATTCTTGGATTCTTCAAAACTCTTTGGGCGGTTGAACTGTATGTTCAAGATCACCTTTTGACGGTAAGTTCAATATTACATTATTTCTTGAATAACGAACCGATTTTGAAAATTTTAACTGGGTTATGTACAGAACATAAATTACTTTCAAACTAACCAATACTCGACATCTCTCTCCTATTCAAAAAATATTGGGGGTTGATGCCACCTTCATGGTTGTTTTTTTTTTGGAACAAACTCATGATGGAAATTCGTCCCCCTTAAAAAAGGAGTTGAGCTATTTTTGCTAAATCTTCGAAAATTCTTCATTTATGAGTTCTGGGAGGGCGAATTTTTGTTGGGACACCCTGTATATTATGCTCCTTCGGAGAACCATTATTATTTTATGTTGACGCTCATCATTCCGAAAAATCATTCATTGGTCAAGTAATTTCTTATTTATTTTATTGTTTCAATTATTTTTAATATCCGATAGTTATAATATTCATTATTTGAATTAAATTTTCAGTTGTGATGTAATTTTTCGTATCTGCCAAACGAAGGCTTTTGAATCGTCCTAATAATTCTGGGAAAATGTGACGTATTCAATTCTCTACATTATTGTGAAAAAAATATGAATATCACATCGGAAAAAATTGAAAAATAAAGATTTGAAGTTCTTTTTATTTGGCCATTAATAACGGACACCCTGTATAAGGCCAGTTGCTCATTTAGGAATTATCACTAGGCAAATCTTTCAGTTAAAACAATTTCTGATCAATTCGTGTTATGATTGTTTCTGGCTATCACTTTAAGCGAACTTCTTTATCTTCAACTGTATGCAGTTTTCTCTGAATAAGATCTGTACCGTTGAAAAAATATCTGTAATATTTTAGATCATGACAGAAATATTGAAGGCCATTGAGAATGTATGAAAATGTACGGGGTGATCCATTGAGAAAATCACCCATTTGTTGAATAATTTTTTTTGGGATCACTTTGTAAAAGGTCTTTCAACAGCGCCCCATTTAATTTTGTAAATAAAACACATTAATTATTTGAAAATTATCGAAATGTTTATTTCGTTATAAAGTAAAATGGATTACATTAGGTATAAAACAAAACATCATTTAAATGTCCACACGGAAACGCTGACAGGAATGATGTCGTTGAACCCAATTTTCCATGAGTCTCTCACACAAATCAGGTCGCATGTTAGCAAATACTCGTTCAATATTTATATGTTAATCGTCTAAATTTGCTGGATGATTGCTGTAAACCAATGACATTATGTAACCCCAAAAAAAGAAGTCCAATGGAGTTGAATCGCTGAGAATGATTTTCTTATGAAAATATGCATCATTTGGGATTGTTTCTAGGTATCAATTACTGAATACACGGCGCTTTAAATGATCTGTTGGTTTGAGTTCTTAGATTAAAACAATTTTGTATGGATGTAAACCAAGGTATTTCTATAAAATTCACCACAAAGACGTCTGGGAAATGCCTGGTTCTTGTGAACGTCCGAAAATCGATAAATTTTGGTCTTCCCAAGCATTTCACGTAGGGCAGCAATATTCTATTCACTTCCTGCATTTCTTTGTCTTTCTGGCACTGTAACATCATGAAGTGTAAAATTTGTTTCAAACTTCTTCACTAAACGTTCAACTGTTCTTTTATCCAGACGATTATAACAACCAAAGTTTGGAGTTAAAGCACGCAAAATTAGAGTACCAGATCGCGATTTTTCATAATAAATGTTGTTTATTCGTAACATTGTTGGAGTGTGCACCTTTCCATGATTAAATGGAAGATATTGACTAATACAACTGTCAATGTCACAAATAAACTATGGCTGCCGTGCGTGAGTAATGTCAATTTAAAAATGGGGCGTTCCCATAGAAAGACTCTTTATATTAGGAAATACTTTCCTGTGATGCAGAAAGAAAAGTACAATGAGTCTATTTCCGAACGCAATTTCTATAATGTGTGATTTAGTAGCTATGGAAGCGCAACACACTATTGCAGGATGATGTAAACTAAATTTATCCGATATTGTACATCAGAATCCAAGATGTGAATTTTCTCTTTTCAACTATCTTGTACATTATGAGGAAAGGTATAGATTTAAAACTTTAAGCTTTTAGGAAAACATTGTCCGCCAGAAATTAGGTATTCCTCGACTGTAAGTGTGAAAAATTCAACAGCAACATTATGACAACATCCAAAGCAGGTTATAAACCGTAATAACATTTCGGGCGAATGTTCCTGAAGTGGCATTATCTCCACCCTCGAAGTGACATCACTGTCAAGGAAACAGAAACTTTTCCCCAATTTCTTCCCGAAATGGCCGGTGGCAAGGGTTGACGAGCGTGAAGGGAGGCACTAACACCTCCGTGTTTCGGAAAGTCGTAAAATTTTATATAGACACAATAAAAATGTTCAAATATTTAAGGTTATTTCGAGGAGGCGAGTTTCGGCAGGCCATAAAATTCCCGGAAAATATCCGGGAGTCATTACCTGAATTAAATTATAATACATATGCCGTTTTGAGTGTAATAAAACAAAAAAATTCGACTGTTGGGGGTTTTTTACTATTATCGAGTATCGGTTGAATGTGGTGCCCGCCGCAATTTGTCTCCGTAATAGAATCTTTACACTGGAAAATGGGAAATGTATGGTAATAAAGCAGTTAAATCTGTCCTCCGCTCGGTATCGTCTGAATTTAGCGCTTGTTAATGGTTTTAGAATTTAGGTTCCCCAGTTCAAATGATATTTCACAATATGCAGAAAAGGTGATGTTCAATATACATAGAAATAATTGGTGAGTTCTTTTTTTTATGATCGAACCATAATTAATGTTGAAATTCTTCCATTTTTTTCAGAACGAATACCCACAAAACCGGTTAGGATAGTAATATTAATATATATTAATTGAAAATAACTCTGAAGAAGTATAGGCATATTACAGAATAATAGCTGGAATTAAGTCTCCAGAACCTCTACAGATTTCAATCTGAATAAATCTCATGAAAACATTAGGAATTAAATTTTAAAACATGTATATGTATCTGCATATTACAGAATAATAGCTAGAATTAATTCTCCAGAACCTCTACAGATATTAATCTGAATTGATGTCATGAAAACATTAGGAATTAAATTTTAAAACATGTATATATTTATATATATATATATATAAATATATATTTATATATATATATACTTGTATATATATATATATATATATATATTGTTATTGAATTAATAAATGAAAATTTTTAATTTGTTCTCACCACACTTTATTAGTGTAGCCAATTTGATATGGTTTAAATATATAATTTCAGAATGAATACTACTTAGATCACCCTTGTATCTAGTTGCTTGTATTCAATGTTGCCAGCTAGCTCTTAAGATTATAATTTTGTTCTTGAATAATTGAAATTTAAATATTATTAAATTTGATTTTATCTTTTAGGGAGGGTTCAATTTGACTTTCCAATAGGTTGAATTTTTTTTAAATATATTATATCAAAGTAATTTGAAATATAGTCATCAGTGATTATTAATCTAAATTCTAATTCTATGTTCTAACCTAACCCTATTTAAATATCGTAAGGTAATTCTAACGTAAACAAGCAATCATTTGATTTGAATTTTAAATTGGAAAACTTTACATAAATAAACTAATTTCTACCTTTGGTAAGTTTAATTGTCCATTAACAATGTTCCTTTGATGTTGGCTTTACTTTATTTCAGGATTTTGTTTTATTTTCTGTAGAATATTTTCGGCATGTTTAGATTTCCCAGCTCACTTAGGTGATTGCTTCTTATGGATATAAATTGATGTATTCTTGATTGTTATTGGGGATGCTCCCATTCACAACACTCATGTAACGTATTTTCTGGATTCAATTTCAATTCACAATAAACAAATAATTTTTTTAGATGATGATACTTTTAGGAATTTTTTTAATTATGAACCGACAAGGACTCTACTCTGAATATATGGAGACTGATAAATTTTTTTGTGTATGTCCCATTTATAGTTTTCACGAAAACTTGAATTTCAAAGCGTACTAGCTTCTGTCAAAATTATTGAAAAATGATGCTCTCGATGATTTTACGAAATTTACAATATTTCTTGGTTTGAAATTATTGTTGAAAATTAGCCTATTTTTTAAACTACATTTTGATGTATGTTTCATATTAAACAGAACAGTGAAATTCTTGCTTTTCATCTGTAAAGTATTTCAAGTGTCAAAATTTAACAAAGTTTAACTTTAATGCTTATGAATTATTCAAAATTACTCATGAAATTGATTAAATTTCTTAAGCTTAGATGCTATTTCAATTCTATTGATGCCTAAACATCTTGAAGGATATCTCTTACATTAATCATTTGAAAATATCTGACGTAGATGCTATCTTTCATTGAATTAATTGAACTTTGATCAAATTTGTCCTATTTACATAATTCTGGTGAGTTTTATTTAATTTAGCTTGTTCTTTATCAATAATTTCACTGAAGTTTTTATATAATTCATGATAATAACAAATCTTTTCAACAAATTCTTCATCAATTTCAAATTAGATATCTAAATTCAAATTATTTCTATTTATTGCAACTTTGGCTGTTTCTACATTGAAAATTTGTAAATTGAAATCTCCCTGTGAATTTTATTTATAACTTGTCAAGATTACTGATTTTTGATTAACGTTCAAAGAATTTTCACTCGACTAGTCGTTATGTACTCCAAATATGTTTTTTCTTCATAATATGAGCTTGTGAGTATTTTTTTATGCATTCGATTATTTACATTTCTATCAGAATGGATATTATTTAATTTTGCTCTGGTTACACTCTAACGAGTCAACTTATATATATATATATATATATATATATATATATATATATATATATACTAATAAAGAATCAACAGACATATAAGATAATGACCAAATTATCACCTTATACATATATGTTTCGATTGGATGTTGAAGAATCACAAGTTCCATCACTAGAATATGTTCAACATATAATTCAAAAAGGCCTTTCTTATTTTACTTTTTTGGAGAATATACAGCACATTCTCCAGAGAAAGAACCTGATAAATTCGGACCCAAAGTCTTTTCAGTGAGGGGTATTTGAATAAAGAAAATAATCATTTAAAATTATATAAAATACCTTTAGTATTACTAGATATATATATTTTTAAATGATTATTTTGTTTATTCAAATAACTCCTTAGTGAAGATATTTTGGGTCCGAATTTATCAGGTTCTTTTTCTGGAGAATGTGCTATCTATATATTCTTTAAAAAAGGAAAATAAATAAAGGCCTTTTCGAATTATATGTTGAATATTTTTTGGTGATGGAACTCGTGATTTTTTAACATCCATTAGAAACATATATGTATAAAGTGATGTCTGAATAATTTGGTTATTATTTCATATTGCTTTTAATTATTTATTAGTTAATTTCCACTAAATATGATGATGATATATATGCCTACAAAAAGGTACAGGTATTTAGGACATGTTCTAAAATTAAATTCTAAATGTTTTCATGAGATTTATTTAGATTAAAATCTGTAGAGGTTCTGGAGAATTAATTCCAGCTATTATTCTATAATATACAGTATTATTTTCACATATTCAGATATATATAAATGAAACAAATACAGATAAAAGCTGGATTAATAAACTGGAACCTCCACAAATTCAATCTCAAAAACATTAAAGAATTAAACTGCATAAAATGCACATATGAGCGGCAGTTAAACAATTAAGGATCAAAAGAAAACAAGATCATCCAGATCCATCATCCAAGACAAATTTGTTTCGATTGGATATTCAGAAATAACAGAATCTATCACCAAAAAATGCTCTCCATAGAATTAATAAAGGTTCTTTTTTATTTCTCTCTTTAAAAAATAAATAGCACATTCTCCAGAAAAGGAATCTAAAATTCTTACTCATAATTAAAACAAATTGTAGAAATTACTATGTTTTACTACCAATAAAAATATAATGTGTAAAATATATTTTTATTGGTTGTAAAACATAGTAATTTCTACAATTTATTTTAATTATGATCAACTACCAAATAGTAACGGCTGAAACAATTCAGTATTTTTACTCATATTCTCCTTGAAAGTTATCAAGATGCTAAATAAAAACAGTCAATAAATTACAAGTACAAACCTTAATTCACATCCTGTTCGAAAGCCAACTTTAATGGACAAGCACCATTTAAAAAAGTAAATTTTTTCACAGAAAAATGGCGAAAAGAAGATAGGATCATAGACTCTATATTTGAATGTTACATTTAGCATCTAACTTACTTTAAACTGTGGAGATTATGGGTAATAATTTCAGATTCTTTTTCTGGAGAATGTGCTATCTATTTTTATAAAATTCTCTATAAAAGAGAAAAGAAAACAGATCTTTAATATCATACAGATTTAAAAAAATGTATATATGACAGTAATTTATTTCCACAAAAATGTTTGTACTAATACAACAATTGTTTCACCACGATGTGGCTTCTTCAGGTATTACAGTGTACTGTCTGATGGTATGGAGTGTAACCGAGTTTATATACATTTTTAGGTACGTGACCAAATAATAGTAGTACAAGTCATAAAAACTCTAGGTGTTTTTTGGAGTTTGCCGCTAAAAATGCCATTAAGGAAAAATATTCAGTAATGGAGAATGATCGACATCTGCTTGTTCGTTCAAAAGGATTTTACGGGCATTATACCTGTTGATTTCAAGAAACTCTAAAAGTGTTAATCTAGAACTTTTGCTTTCAACGTGGATAATTTCATAATTATTGTTGAAATTATGCCTAAATTCCTTAAGATGATTAGCATATGTCGAATGTCGAAGAATCATCTTAAGGAATATAGGCATAATTTCAACAATAATTATGAAATTATCCACGTTGAAAGCAAAAGTTCTAGATTAACTCTTTTAGAATTTCTTGAAATCAACAGGTATAATGCCCGTAAAATCCTTTTGAACGAACAAGCAGATGTCGATCATTCTCCATTACTGAGTATTTTTCCTCAATGGCATTTTTAGCGGCAAACTCCAATAAACACCTACAGTTTTTATGACTTGTGCTACTATTATTTGGTCACGTACCTAAAAATGTATATAAACTCGGTTACACTCAATACCATCAGACAGTACAATGTAATACCTGAAGAAGCCACATCGTGGTGAAACAATTGTTCAAAAAAATATTCTTCAAAAACTTTTAAAAATCAAATTAAATAAATGTCTTTAGAACACACCGTGTCAATTTAGTTGAAATAAAGAATCAAAACTTAGTACACCGAACCAAAGGGAATGAAAGAAATTCGAACAAATATATATTGACAACCAAAAATTATTAAATAAATACAAGTACAAAATTTTGTTTCATTCCTTGTTTTATGAAAACCAAATTCATTTCCAAAAATGCAAAACATAAACTCGAACTTCTTCAAAAAAAACCTGCTTAAAATAAGTTCCTTTAAAAAACTTCTTAAACATGCAGAACATCTTTGAAAAAACAATTTAGAAATATTACAGCCGTAACTCGTCAGCTTATTAAATTTAATTTCAAAAAATTTTCGAACAAAAATTGTAGGAGGTTAACAGAATAAATATGTATGATATTTAAAACTTCTTAATTCTTCTATCAAGAAAAAACCTCTTTTTATTATTGTATAATATATTAGAAAACAGATATTTTTGACTTCCATGTGGAGCATTTTTTGGTGATGGAATCTTTTATTTCTGAATATCCAATCGAAACAAATTTGTCTTGGATGATGGATCTGGATGATTGTGTAATTTGTACTATGTCTATAAAGTGAAACAGTGTTTCTAAGGTATTTTATTCGATTTAATTTTAAAAAGTTTTCCAGAGATTTCTCAGATGGAATTCATAGAGGTTTCGAAGAATGCGCTATTATCTGTAATATTTCAAAAAAACTCTTCTTCGCAAATTTTAAATATATATTTAAAATTTGAATTTGAACATAGATTTGATCTGTCAGCCTTCTGCAATTTTAATTTCAAAAAAAATATTTTATTCAAAAATCTTTTGAAATTAAATTAATGTCTCATAAGCACCGCTTATATTCAATAGAGGTATACAATCAAAACTCAATATACAATATCAAATGGAATACATAAACCAACAAATATAAATTGTTAATTAAAATTATTAAATAAATATTTGAAGGAGACAAAATTTTATTTCTGATCTTACCATTATGAACACCAATTACTTTTCGAAAACAAAACACAATTTAAGTACTTCTCAAAAAATTCAAATAAGTTAATTCAAAAATCTCTTAAAACATGCACTATATCGTCAAAAAACAATTAGACTTCGGATAATCTCTTCATCGGACCTAAATCATATTTAAAAAATCAAAATCAACTAACAATCAGTATATCTTACCTCAGAGTGGTAACCGGATCATTGCTCAAACAGACGAACTTAAAAAATCATGATATTCTATGTTCATCACAAAAATCACAGAAAACTGTAAGGTATTATAACGTTTTCTTTAAACTATTGACATTCTATAATGAGATTTTATTCAAGCCTAAATATATAATTATATATTATGTATAAAATGAAATAGAAAAAGACTTTTCACTTGATAGAAAAGATATGACAAAATTTGAATATCAAAACAGATTTAATCTGTCAGTCTTCTACAATTTTAATTTAAAAAAATTTTTATTAAAAAAACTATCAGAATTAAGTTAATGTCTCAAAAGCACCGCTTATATTTGATAGACGTATACGATAAAAACTCAATATACAATAACAAATGGAATAAATGGACCAACAAGTATAAATTGTCAATTATAATTAATAAATAAATATTTGAAAGGGACAAAATTTTGTTTCTGATCTTACCACTAATTAATAATTCTGAGGTAAGATATACTGATTGTTAGTTGATTTTGATTTTTTAAATATGATTTAGGGCCGATGAAGAGATTATGTAATTGTTTTTTGAAGATATAGTGCATGTGTTGAGAGATTTTTGAATTTACTTATTTAAATATTTAAATATATTGAATATTTCAAATAAATTATATTTTTTGAGAAGTCCTCAAATTGTGTTTTATGTTTTTGAAAAGGAATTGGTGTTCATAATGGTAAGATCAGAAACAAAATTTATTTATTCCATTTGATATTGTATATTGAGTTTTGATTGTATACATTTATTGAATATAAGCGGTGCTTATGGGATATTAATTTAATTCTAAAAGTTTTTTGAATGAAAATTCTTTTGAAATTAAAATTGTAGAAGACTGACAGATTAAATCTATTTTGATATTCAAATTTTGTTATATCCCTTCTATCAAATAAAAAGCCTTTTTCTATTTTATTTTAAAATATATATTTGTTTGTTAATTTATAATATATATTTTCACACGTAGGAGATTCCTTACAAAATTCAACTGGTTCAAGAACTGAAGCCCTTTGACCACCATAAACGTCACTTATTTTCTAATTTTGCTCTTGAACAACTTGAAAATGATGACTAATTTTATCCAAAATTTTTTTTCTGTGTTGAGGCTCATTTTTGGTTGGATGTTTAAAATAAAAAGCGGTATTTGCTTGATAAAAGGATTATCACAAAATTTTAAATATCATACAGATTTATTCTGTTAACCTTCTACAAATTTCAATTTCGATTGTCTTAAAAAACACTGTTTTAACGTGGTAGATATATAGAATTGACACTCATCACACAGTACCAAAAGGAATGAAAGAACTCCAAGAAAGATAAATTATTAATTAAAAATATTAAATAATATTTCTTGGAATTTTTTTATTAATTTTGGAACTGTGTAATGAGTGTTAATTCTATTTGTCAACAAAATTGAAACAGTGTTTTGTCTGAGACATTTATTTAATTTAATTCTAGGAATTTTCTGAATAAATTTTTTTATTTGATTTAAAATTTTCAGGAGGTCAACATAATGAATCTGTATGATATTCGAAATTTTGAATGGATATGTTAACAAACGGAATTGCAGAATTTGGAGTGATGAAACTTCATGCGAAACTGTAGTCCATGAATTCTTCTTAAATTTCTTTCAGTTTTCACAAATGAGCACTGATTTTGATAAAATAATCCAGCAATTTCTAAACGTTGTTAAAGCGTGTATCTTTCCATGATTAAATGAATACGAATGGCATGGGAAATGTCAAAAATAATATAGAGTGTAACCTTTTGAATAATATTATTCCTATTGCAAGACCCGTTATTTAGACTTCAAATCTTTTTCTCTGAAAGCTTCAACCCTTAGGTCTTTCTGTTCAAAAGGTAGCGGCCGGCTCAACCAATACCAAACGAATACGAAATATAGCATAGAAATGAAACTTGAAGCTTTTATTTTCTGTAGACTTGAATGAAAACATTCACGAGAGCCAGTGGAGAAACCTTTATGACATTAACTCATCCTTAGATCCATTCGTATCCTTCAGAATATATCTACAAACATATAAGTGACTCGAGCATTTGTTTCGATGTCAGAGAAAATGATTCGGGAGTAACCGTTGGAAAGATGTTTACAAGAAAATTGTCACTGAAGCAGAACATTTTAACAAGCGAAGGGAGCTGCAACCGATGGATCCAACATCAGTCGGTAGCGACAGCATCCGACACCCCTGCATTGAAAAAATGTTCAATCCCCCCAAAAGCGCGTTAGGCTAATCAGCGTAAAGAGCTGGGACCGTCCCGTTTGTCTGTATGTTTGTTACGCCAAAGAAACTCAGAGCATGTCTAATGATCACCTGTCAGCGTTTTCACACTAAAGTAACAATGACAGAAGTAACAAAAAGTAGTATAAATCTTATTGTGAAGCTTTCAGAACAACAAATCCACCAAAATCCCTATTTACTCTCGGGTTTTATAAGGATGTTTGTTTGATTCGAGGCTGTAGGTCTGACTATCAATTTTGAGCATGAAAACCTAACCTGTTCTTTGTCCGGGTGGTATTATACGGTAAGAAAATATTTCTTAACTTCTGTTTCATATAACTTCACATTTAATTAAAGATTATTTAAATATTTTAATTTTCACAGATGTATTCTGTTAGCCTTCTACATATTTAATTTCCAAAAATTTATATTTAATATTATAACTTCAGGAATTAAATAAATGTCATATAAGTACCACTTATATCAAACGACATATAAAATAAACATTCATTAAAAGACATCCAAATGATATAACAAAATCCAATAAATATAAATTGCTAACAAAAATTCTATAAATTGAATATTTTGAGTAGACGAAATTTTGTTTCTGCTCATCCCTCTTATGAAAACAGATATCTTTCAAAAATGTTTAACATAATCTTAAGAATTTCATCATAAAACTGTCCTACTTAGAATATTCATATATTATTGGATATCTAACTAAGTTACTCTTCAGAAAATCTCAAGATATGTAAAAACATTACTAAAAGTTCTAAGAGAGATTTTGCTTCGTTAGTACTCAATCATATTAATCCATAAAATATAATATCAATCAACAAAAAATTTTTTCTCACCTTTGACAATTCAGAAAGCTTCTTGGTAAATGAATACTGAACATTTAAATGGAGTGTAATCTTAACTCGAAATAAATAAATCTGTGGTTTACCATTGATCTTAAAGATTGAAAGGCAATTTAAGGGCCCCTGTTATAGCACAAGGACCATCTGTATAAAGAATGTTAAGGAAACCAAATGATTATATATTATGAACAAAATAAAATAAAATAAATGGAGGTTTATAATTGATAGAAGGCACATAAAATTATTCGAATATTGTAATATTTACAGATATATTCTGTTAAACGGAGAAAATACAACCGTCAATGTCACAAATAAACAATGGCTGCCATGCGTGAGCAATGTCAATTTAAAAATGGGCGTTCCCATTGAAAGACCCTTTATTATGTCACTTATAAAAATTTCTAATAATTAATGAGAAATGGAGTGGACCTGCATCATGCATGAACCAAATTTTCGTTCTTACATATAGTGACAATTCGTCCAAAATATCACTCAAAGTATATCGCAGAAAATAAAAATAATAATATCCATTTAAATTTGAAGGTAGAATCTTTGGCCCTAACAGTTGGTCTCCTATAATGCAACACCAAATATTCAATTTGAAGTCTCTTTCTTCTAAATTTAACAAATTTTTCATGATGATAACATTTTTTATAAATAGTTTCAGAATATGTTATATATTCTCAAAATTGTCTCTCTACCCAATCTGTGGCCTGTTTGAATATCGAATCTTTCTGAATTGAATACCCCCTGCTTAAACTAATCAAATTTCTTAGGATACTTTCAAATTTCGGCTTCTATTTCGAAAAAATTCTTGTTAAACAGTTTATTTCCACTACATATAGGTTTTTTCTCTGAATTTGTTCATTGTCAATGTCCTCTTGAGTTGAATTTCAAATTATCTAATCCCAAATTATCTCATGTTAATGATTTATGTGACATTTCTCTTCAAGTCACTTTTGCAGAACTAAATGTTTTTGAATTTAAATTAATATGTACAAACAGTATAGATACAGTTGACCTACTCTAGTTGTATTATATTTTATTCTTCCACTATTGCTTATTGTGATAAAATAAAATAAGAAGGAACGGTTTTTTTACTTGATAGAAGGATTATTACAAAATTTGAATATCAAAACAGATTTAATCTGTTGTCTTCTACAATTTTAATTTCAAAAAATTTTTGAGAAGTTCTTGAAATTATGTTTTATATTTTTGAGAAAGAGTTATTTTTCATTAATAAAGGATCAGAAAACAATACATTTTGTAACAAACAGGGCTTCGTTTGTCTGAAGAGTTCAGTACGCATGCCTGGAACGAAACAAAAAATGTTTGCTTATTTATATTTTAATTTCAATTGACAATTTATATTCGTTGGTTTTTCTTAATTCCATTTGATATTGTAGGATGAATTTTGATTTCATACGTCTATTAAATATGAGCAGTGCTTATAAAGACATTAATTTAATTCTTAAAGTTTCTTCAAAAAATTTTTTGAAATTAAAATTGTAGAAGACAACAGATTAAATCTGTTTTGATATTCAATTTTTTTAATAAATAATTACACAAATATATTAAGGAAAAGACTCACCGTTGTATATAAGTTGACTCGTTAGAGTGTAACCAGAGCAAAATTGAATAATATTCATTCTGATAGAAATGTAAATAATCAAATTAATAAAAAAATACTCACAAGCTCATATTATGAAGAAAAAACATATTTGGAGTACATAAAGACTAATCGAGTGAAAATTCTTTGAACGGTAATCAAAAATCAGTAATCTTGACAAGTTATAAATAAAATTCACAGGGAGATTTCAATTTACAAATTTTCAATGTAAAAACAGCCAAAGTTGCAATAAATAGAAGAATAGAAATTGAATTTAGATATCTAATTTGAAATTGATGAAGAATTTGTTGAAAAGATTTGTTATTATCATGAATTATATAAAAACTTCAGTGAAATTATTGATAAAGAACAAGCTAAATTAAATATAACTCACCAGAATTATGTAAATAGGACAAATTTGATCAAAGTTCAATTAATTCTATGAAAGATAGCATCTACGTCAGATATTTTCAAATGATTAATGTAAGAGATATCCTTCAAGATGTTTAGGCATCAATAGAATTGAAATAGCATCTAAGCTAAAGAAATTTAAAGAATTTCATGAGTTATTTTAAATAATTCATAAGTTATAAGCATTAGAGGTTAAACTTTGTTAAATTTTGACACTTGAAATACTTTACAGATGAAAAGCAAGAATTTCACTGTTCTGTTTAACATGAAACATACATCAAAATGTAGTTTAAAAAATAGGCTAATTTTCAAGTGAACACGTATTCAATATCTATATTATCTCTTCATTCTGTCGATTAAGGCGAAACACTTTTTATTTGCCTGCCAGATTTTAAATTATAAAATTAATGCTCAATATATTCCAAATCTTTTAGTTTTAATCAAAAACTTTTTCCTTTTTTTTTTCTCCAGGCAGAATGAAGCAGCTGTTCATTGCATGTTGAAAATTTAAAAATAAGTTGGATCCCAATAATACTACATTTTCATAAGAGTATTGGAATCGTTTAATGAAACACAAAATATGTTTCATACATCTGAATTTACTGTATTCCATTTTACCAACAACATATCGCATTTCAACAATACATATCAAGAGGCCCAATAGTAGCCGGGTAGCCACTGGATATTTCCGTATATACAAGGGGCGTTCAATGTATTCTCGGTGTGATTTGCTAATTAGGTGAGTAATCTTATTCATCTTATTTATCTCAGTTACTAATAACATAAATAGAGGTTAATTCTTGTTAGAAGGTATATAAAATTA
Organism: Megalocaria dilatata; assembly: GCA_034642435.1. Lineage (NCBI taxonomy): Eukaryota > Metazoa > Arthropoda > Insecta > Coleoptera > Coccinellidae > Megalocaria > Megalocaria dilatata. The sequence goes on from CM067856.1 coordinate 48,450,159, forward strand.
TTTAAATATTTCAATATTAGCCTTCTACATATTTAATTTCAAAAAATTATATTTAATGATTATAACTTCTGAAAATAAATTGAAATAATGTCATATAAGTAACACTTATATCAAATGACATATAAAATAAACATTCATTATAAGACATCCAAATGGTATAACAAAATCTAATAAATAAAAATTGTTAACCAAAATCCTATAAATTAAATATTTTGCATAGACAAAATTTTGTTTCTGCTGATCAATCTTATGAAAACAAATATCTTCCAAAAATGTCTAACATAATCTTAAGAATTTCATCATAAAACTATCTTACTTAGAATATTCAATATTATTGGATATCTAAATAAGTTACTTTATATAAAAACTCAAGATATGTAAAAACATTACTGAAAAACAAGTTTTAAGAAAACTTTGCTTCGTCAGTATTCAAATAATTCATATTCAATAAATATAACATCAATCAGCAACAAATATTTACTCACCTTTCAACCATTTAGAAAACTTCTGGTAAACTGAAAAATCTTTAAATGTAGTGTAATGGTTAACTATATGTAAATATTTCTGTGGTTTACCCTTGATCTAAAAGATTGAAAGATAATTTACCGGCCTCTGTTATAGCACAAGGACTATCTGTATAAAGAATGTTAAGGAAACCAAATAATTATATATTATGAATAAAATAACATAAATGGAGGTTAATTCTTGACAGAAGGTATATAAAATCATTTAAATATTTTAATATTAATTACTATTCTTGTTATTTTATTCATAATATGTAATTATTTGGTTTCCTTATCATTCTTTATACAGATAGTCCTTGTGCTATAACAGAGGCCGTTAAATTATCTTTCAATCTTTTAGATCAAAGGTAAACCACAGAAATATTTACATAGAGTTAACCGTACACTACATTTAAAGATTTTTCAGTTTACCAGAAGTTTTCTAAATGGTTGAAAGGTGAGTAAATATTTGTTGTTGATTGATGTTATATTTATTGAATATGAATTATTCGAATACTGACGAAGTCTCTCTTAAAACTTGTTTTTCAGTAATGTTTTTACATATCTTGAGTTTTTATATAAAGTAACTTAGTTAGATATCCAATAATATTGAATATTCTAAGTAAGATAGTTTTATGAGGAAATTCTTGAGATGTTAGACATTTTTGAAAGACATTTGTTTTTATAAGATTGATCAGCAGAAACAAAATTTTCTCTATTCAAAATATTTAATTTGTAGGCTTTTGGTTAAAATTTTTTATTTATTGGAGTTTGTTATACCATTTGGATGTCTTTTTAGGAATGTTTATTTTATATGTCATTTGATATAAGTGGTACTTATATGACATTATTTCAATTTGTTTTCATAAGTTATAATCATTAAATATAATTTTTTGAAATTAAATATGTAGAAGGCTAATATTAAAATATTTGAATCATTTACTAATGACACTATCGAGGGTATAAATATTAAATTTCACTAATTTGCGATCATTAGTTTTCTAGGTACCCTGAGTGAAAGGCGACCAGAATGACTGACGCCACAAAGATGAAGAAAATCGAGCATCGCGCCGTTATTAAGCTCCTCACTAAGCAGGGAAAAAGTCAAAAATTCATTCATTAAGAGGTGGCTGCTGTTTACTAAGACTGTGCGCCGTCGTTATCTGGCGTTCAAAAGTGGCCAAGTGAATTAAAAAAAGGCAGAGAAATTGAAGACAACTCTCGCTTGGGCAGGCCCGTTAGCGCTACCAGTACAGAAAATGTGAAAAAAGTGTTACATTCTGAAACATTTCTGGTGTTATTTCATTCCATAAAAACACTTTTCTCTGGCAAAGATCTTCTGGAGAACTATGCCATTACTGCCATTACTGTTTAGAAATGAACGTTAGCCAATTTGAACATCTTTTTAATTGAAATTCGTTCAAAAACTGGACTTCTTTATGCACTTCAGTCATAACTTCCAATGAAACGAACGCCAAACTGAAATTTTTCAACATATTTATGGATAGAATTACAAAACATCCAAAAATTATGTGTTAATCGACTCCTACTGCCATATAAGATTTCTGTCACCCCTCTTGTACGAATGATCGTACACTAAGAATTCGCAAACAGAAAATGTCTCCCTCCAATAAAAATTTACTTGTCTCGGCGTTTTCCGAAAAAACGTGAACTGGTATAATATCCGCTGGCTTGATTTATGTGGGCCACAGCCTGTACCACATTTAATGTATTTAAATCCCAGCTGACAAACAGCTTGCGTCATTATTCACTTCATTGTATATAAAGAAAAAATTCTCTTCACGTAGTGTTTCCACAAAGCTTTGAATAGATGAAGCAAATTCTGATGTGTCCAAAAACATCAAGCTTTTCATTCTTGGTGGTTTTACTCAACCACTAAGTACCTTTCCTTTGAATGGCGATGTCTACAACTGATATTATCAGTTAAAATTCACCCATCCCTATGGTCCACTTGCGATTTCATTTAAAACGCCCACGGCCAGATCAGCAGGTGATGTAACGTTCTATTTTACCTGGCACACTTATCTAATCGATTTTTTAGAACCAACTGCCATTCTTGTGTGGTCTGAGATGGTTATCTATTTCCATCCATTGATTCGTTGTTTTATTAACCTATCATTTATAGGTTACGTTATTTGATTGTGTAGAAAATTATGAAAGCCAAATGCAATAGCTTTCACCAAATAAATGTCTCGTAAGATGTTCTACTGATAACCGCATTTATAGTAAAAATGGTTTATGATACATAGTCTGAAGAATATGAATGTATCTTATTCAAAGTTATCCTCTTCAGATTTACTGCAGTTGCAATTTTCTGTCTACTTCTTGAAATTATTATGGAGACTTGAATTTGTAGTATATGAAAGGAAAATAAATGTACATAATACAGACCAGGCGGCAACCACCTCAAAAATCTTCAATGAAAATAGAGTTCAAGTGACACATCATTATTTCAAAGGTTCTGCTCATGAATATTCTAAAAGTGCCTGTATGACGTTAATTTCGATAAAAAAAACCGTTGGAAATAATGAATAAAATTTATTGAGTAAAATTTGTTTGATCAGTGAATATAATATGCTCAGTGAAATTTCGGCCATCACTATGTTGAGAATACGTTGGCAGCAGACACGTAGCAGGCGGGAGGAGACCCGGGGACCCGGGCCCTGAAAAAACCATATATTAAATGAAAAATATATAGGATATTTGATTTCCACAAAATGTTTGTAATCAATCAAACGTATATTAAATAGAATAGTATCACTTCTTTCCCTTTAGGGCATCACTGGATGAGGACACTAGAGGTTTTTTATTGTGAGCCCCCCCCAAAAGCAAATCCTGGTTACATGCCTGGTTAGCAGAACTGTAACCGTCGTGGTAGATCTCTTTTGGAAGCAAATTTTGAAAAAGAGTGAAATGATAAAGGTGAAGCATTTCTTTTGTTTGAATTCCAATAATTGACGACCGAATTACTTCCGTTGCTGCTGCCAGTTGACGTGAACCCACTTCAGGATTTTCATCTACTCGAACCAAATCTTCTTCTAAGGTGTCATTTTTTTAGGACCACAACCCATATTTTAACTAAGAAATGACCCAGATTCACCCAAACTATAGAAAAAGTTTTGTGATTTAGTCGCCTCCTCCCTGGATATAAAAATTCATACCTTCTAGCTGCAAAGCGACCGCAAAAGTTTTCTTGTACGTGTACAAAAATCATGTCCCTTATATTTCGGATTTGTAAAATGATTGTGACGGGCAAATAAACTTTTATTATTATTATTCCAATCGAAAAAGCTTTAAAAAGTCCAACAATAAACTATAATTTCACAGCAAATATAATTCACTGAGAAGAAATGACATATTCACGCAGCATTTTTATGACAGTTCAAAGTTTACTTTTCATGAGTGACATAATAGTTGAAATCCCGCTCGGAGACTATGAACTCTTCAATTGACTCACTGACTCACTGATTTACTGACTCACTGACTCACTGATTCACTGATTCACTGACTCACTGACTCATTGACTCACCGACTCACCGACTCACTGACTCACTGATTCACTGATTCAGTGACTCACTGACTAACTGTCTAACTCATTAACTGACTAATTGACTAACTAACTGACTAATTAACTAGCTAATCAACTAACTAAATTCTCAATAACGGATGAAATTATCGTAATCGAACAAGTGTACCAATATAACGTAAGAATTATTTTTACATCGAATTTTATAAAAAAGCTACCACTTAATTCCATCATCAGGACTAATTCACGTATAACAAAAAGTGAAGTCATACATGAAATAATATTCCTCGACCAAAGTTATGCCCATGTGCCAATTTTGATAATAATTGAGAAATAAACAGTAGAATTATAAGAAAAACACGAAAAAAATTAACTTTAATGCTCTGTATCTTTTTTCACAGCAATATTCTATTAAGGCACATTAACCTATGTGCTAATAGTTATAACTGACCCTATATAATACAAAGTTACTCATTTCAGCCAGGAGCCTGCTAAGTGAATAAGGTCTTTCGAATTCCAATACATACCGTGAATATAACTTAATTATAATAAAAACGTTTATTTATCAGAGAGAATATATCGATTAGTCGAGAATGAATTACTGCAAAACCAACAAAACGTCACAAAGATTGTAATGAAACCCTGAAATATATTACCATAAACATTTTATTAATTTTGTTAATAATCACCTCGTATAAAAGACTTTAAACTATTTTGTTATTATCTGTGATAATGTTGATAATTAAGGGAAAAATTTGAAAATATAGGAATATTTCATTATTTTTCGTCTAGAAAGTATCCGCAAAAAACAAAGCTCAATTGTAATTCTTGAATTATTAAATTATAAGAAATATTCATCTTATTTACTTATACAACCTCCACTTAACTATAAAAACTTGACTAAACATCGAGGTACACCCGAAACTAGATCACCTCCAGAATTTTCAATGGGATTAAGATCTGCTGAAGCTGCTGGCTATGAAATGGTTGTCACGTGGTGTTCTTGCATCCAAGCTTGAAGTATGGCATCTTGCATTATCCTGCTGAAAGCGACACCCCTCTGGATATAAAGCATGCGCCGTTTCAAGGAGAAAATCGTTTAGAATGCCACACTACTTTTTATTATTAATGGTAGCATCAACTATACAGAGAGGCGTAACACACAGAGATATTGCTCCCCAAACCATTATTTTGGTGGGAAGTTTGGCAATTTGAACGGTAACATGTTGTAAAATTTGAATATTAAAACAAATTGAAATATGTATATCTTCTACAATTTTAATTTAAAAAAAAAATTTTATTCAAAAAACTTTTAGAAATAAATTTATGTCTAACAAGCACCGCTTACATTTAATAGACGTATATAATCAAAACTCAATATATAATGTCAAATGGAATAAATAACCCAACATATATACGAAAGTAATTAAAATTAATAAATAAATATTTAAAGGAGACAAAATTTTGTTTCTGGTCTTACCTTTAAGAACACACAATTGCCTTTTAAAAAACATGAACACACTTAAAGGACTTCTCAAAGAATATAATTTATTTGAAATATTTAATATATTTAAATGTTCGAATAAATTATTTCAAAAATCTCTGAAAAAATGTGCACTATATCTTCAAAAAACAAATATAATTCTAGACAATCCCGTCTTCAGTCCTCTTTTAATATTCCAAATATCAAAATCAAAAACATAACCTATATCACCCACGTGTTAAAAGACTTAAGCCTCAAAATACAGATCAACTATATAATTCAAGATTGATCTATGTTCTAACAAAATCAAAGAACAGTGTAAGTTATTTTAAGGTTTATTTAAATTCATTGACATTCTATAATGAGATTTATTGCAGCCAAAATATAATAATATATTATATATAAAATAAAATAGAAAGGCCTTCTACTTGATAGAAGAAATATAACAAAATTTGAATATTAAAACAAATTGAAATATGTTTATCTTCTACAATTTTAATTAAAAAAAAAAATTTTATTCAAAAAACTTTTAGAAATAAATTTATGTCTAACAAGCACCCCTTACATTTAATAGACGTATATAATCAAAACTCAATATATAATGTCAAATGGAATAAATAACCCAACAGATATACGAAAGTAATTAAAATTAATAAATAAATATTTAAAGGAGACAAAGTTTTGCTTCTGGTCTTGAACGTTAACGGAATGTTTTATCAAATAACGATTCAGTTTCATGAACTCGCTTCGCAAATTGGTCCATAAATTTCCGCGAGAGCACAACTTTGGAAATAAGTTTCTGTCATTTTTCAGTTTTGTTCATGCGTGAATCGACCCATTTCATTAATGCCAAGTATCAAACTAACTTTCCATCAAAACACGAATGAAGAAGTGTTACCAGACACAAAATAACCATTGTTTCAAAATACAAACTCTAAATGGTCCTCCGTTTATTTCTAAATACACAGCAGCATTTCTAGCATAACAAAAATAATGAAAATTGTAACCCAATGCCAAAAGTAACCATATTTTACGGGACATAATGTTTTCATCAAAACACAAAAATTTCCGTTGCCTTAAGAAGTTTAGTATTCTCACAACTAAAAAACATCTCGAATGGGGTAACAAAAATTTATTGAAGCAGTTCGGGGAAGTTCACGGTTATGAATCTCAAATTGAAAAATTTAATGAAAGCATTCATCAGAGTTCTTCGGCATAGAGAATTTTTCTGAGACAAAATTAAATACTACTCTGTCAAGAAAGTACCGGGAATTTTCAATTGAAACAACATTTTTACATTTAATCGTCAAAATTTATTGGGTCGCCTTCAAATAGGCTCCATTTGCTCCAATACATCTATGCCAACGGCACTTCCAATTATCGAAACATTTTTTATAGGCGCTTTCGGGGATGGACTTTAGCTCTCGCGCCGAATTTTGTTTTATGGCTTCAATCGACTCAAAACGGGTGCCACGAAGGGGCAATTTTAGTTTTGGGAAGAGTAAAAAGTTGCAGGGAGCCAAATCCGGCGAATACGGTGGTTGCTGAAGCACGTTTGTTGAGTTTTTGACGAGAAAGTCAGTCACAATCGTAGCTCGGTGAGAAGGCGCGTTATCGTCATGCAAAATCCATGAGTTGTTCGCCCACAAATTTGGCCGCTTCTTACGGATACGCTCACACAAACGTTTCATAACGCCTAGGTATTACTCCTTGTTTACCGTCTGACCCTCTGGAACGAATTCGTAGTGCACCACGCCACGGATATCGAAGAAAACAATGAGCATCACCTTCATTTTCGAGCGGCTTTGGCGTGGTTTTTTCGGTTTCGGCTCATTTTTTGCCACCCATTCCGATGATTGCTGGCTTGTTTGCATATCGTACTCGTAGACCCAGGTTTCATCACCAGTTATAATGCGTTCCATGAATGTAGAATCGGAATTACAGCGATCCAGCAGGTCTGAAGCAACCTGTTCGCGATGACGTTTTTGAAGAAAATTTAGGTCTTTCGGTACGAGTCGTGCGGCCACCTTTCTCATGCCCAAAATATCAATCAAAATCGTACGTGCAGACTCGTGGGATATCTTAAGATGATGTGCTATCTCTCTCAAGCTGGTAGGTCGGTTTTCCAGCACCCTTTCCTTAATTTTATCGACGTTATCTTCGATCGAAGCCGTCGATGGGCGACCACTTCACGACCGTCCTTGAAGGCTCTGTACAACTGATATGCACGAGTTTTCGATAGAGCATTATCACCAAAGGCCTTTTGCAACATTTTCAATGCATTGGCACACGAAAATTCATTTGCAACACAAAACTTTAAACAAATTCTTTGCTCAACGTAATCACCCATAGTAAAAATCGGCACGCACTCTGAGATCGACTGACTTAATCAGCTGTTGCAAACACACTAGTTGACAGATCATGCTCAAGCTTGGCATAGTAATTAAGGACAGTGGTACCAACCTAGGAAAAAAAAATTTAACTGCCTCATTGCCCCGCCAGATTTAAATCGATAATTCCCGGTACTTTCTTGACAGAATGTACATATCAAGGATAGATTATAATAATTAATAACTATGTTGAAGAATCAAGTTTAAATCATTAATATTTTCAAGTTTTCCATTCCGTTCGACGAGTATTGAGTGACAGAAATTGGATATAAATTGGGGTTTCATATGAAATCCAAAATATTTTATATTCTCATACAATGTGGGATTTTTGACGTTTTTTTTTATTTAATTGTAGTTAGAAAAACTGATTTTGAAAATATTAAAAAATTCAGTATATTATAATCACCTTACATAAATTCGAATTATTTCTTTGTCCCATTGTAAAATCATCATAAATAAGTTTTTTACTTTTGCAGAATGATCAGCCGTTATCGAGTTATTTTATGTGATATTTCAAGATTAATACCGACTTGAATGATATACAGAAAAAAGTTAGAATCGATAGATGCGATGGCCGCATATCACGAGTTGGACGATTTGGTGCTCCCGGTCGAGAAAATGTTAAATAAATGTAAAATACAGTTTGGCAAGTTGTAAAGAAACAAAACGATCATTAGTCCAGTCAAGTTAGTCCTGAAAATGACCATTGCTTCACACTTTTTTCGTAAGTATTGTCATTTCCGTGCTATGGCGATTTAAAGAATTGAAAAAACTAGTGTCATCGAAATATGCACGTTAATGTACTTTAATATACATATATAAACTGTTATACGAATAAAAATCGTGACTTTTATATACAAATTGTAGAATTCTCAGAATTCAAATGAAAATCGAAAACTCGGTCTCTAATTTCCTTTAGTCCTATGGTCTTGAGAAGCATCTGTCTTCCATTAAATTTTCAACGTGGCGATGCTCGTATACCTTCTCCGTTTCAAAGGCGTTATACCCAACAAAATATTTGTCTTAAGCATTCCTTCGTAATTAAAACTCTTGTAAACTAAGTTTGTGCAGTTGACAGTTCATTAAGAAAAATGTCACAATCCTACTCTATTTGTAGTCAATCTTTGACAGAAAGTGGAGTTCTTACTGTTGACCGTGGCATGCAGACATTAATTGATGCAAGTGTTGAAAGAGGTGATGAGTATTCGGAATACCTGAAAAATCAGACATCTGTTCAAATTCATGTGCAGTGTCGAAAAAATTACACTCGAAAGAGTAGCATTGCAGCCGTTAAAAGACAGCGCCTAGAAGTAGAAGCTCTTTTATCAGAAATAAGTCCTACTCGTACTAGAGTCCGAGTAAGTGAAACTGATTTTTGTTGCAATTAGTGTTGTTTATTTTGCGGCAATTAATCAGATGAAGAGTTGGAGGAGAAAAAAGCCCTGCAGTAGACTGGGTTGGAAGTTACATGACCATACATTGGAACCAATTCATAGGTTACTTCCACCTGCACCAGAAGAACTCCTCAATACTATCTTTTGCAATTGCAAAAAAGGGTGCAATGCTAAATGCGGTTGTAAATATGTTGGACTGTTTTGCTCATTAGCATGTAGCAATTGTAAAGGCCACTCGTGCTCCAATGTTCAACCTTTATATTAATGATATCGCAGGCTGCTTCAGATTTGCCAAATTTTTAATGTACGCTGATGATTTGAAGATCTTTGCTGCTGTTTCTTGCCTACGAGATTTGATCGAGTTTCAGGAGGATTTAAATAGACTCCATGAATATTGTCACGAAAACTTTCTGTATCTCAACCTCAGTAAATGTCACCACATAACTTTTTCACGAAATAAAAACATTTTTAGTACTCAATTTAACATCAACAATTGTGTTCTGACTAAGGTATCGCTGGTGAAGGATTTGGGAATAATTTTTGACTCAAAGCTTATCTTTGTCAGCCACATCGCTTATATTTCGAAAAAGGCTCACGGTATGCTGGGTTTCATCATTAGAGTTTGTGAGCATTTTCGTAGGCATCAGTCCCTTAGAGCATTATACATAGCTTATGTCCAGAGTGTGTTGAGCTACGGATCGATAATTTGGAATCCTTATTACAATATCTATATTAATCGACTGGAAAACATTCAGAAAAAGTATATTAATCATGTCAACAAAAAATGTTATAAACATATTACTGATGATCGGGATCGAGTTATGAGGGAGTTAGGGTTAACTACTTTGGCTGACCAGAGAATGTTGAGGGACGCAAAGTTTATTTACAAGATTATTAATTCTCTCGATTCCACTGAAATTGTGAATATGCTCAGTTTCAATGTACCTAAATATTGCACAAGAAATAAGTTTTTGTTCCATATAGATCAAAGTTCTTCCAATTACCTGAATTCACCATTAATGAGATGCTGCAAAACTTATAATACACTACCTAATCTCGCTGCCGTTGACGTTTTTTCTGATTCTTTATTGGCCTTCTCTTGGACTTTGAAACGATTTCTGGGAAATTACTGAATTTTGTTTCATATTTGTATTTTTTTTAATTTATGGTTCAGATGAATTTACTGTTTTCGTTTTTATTGGTTTTTAAGTAACATTGTGATTGGATTATTAGTGAATACATAATTTTGGGTTCGTGCCGTCTTGTATTCCTTTAAATAAATAAATAGATACATGATGAGGATTGTTATGATATAAGTGATGAGACATATAATGCATCACTTCTAGATCAGAATATTTGTATCCAGGAAGAAGAAGAAAGTGAGGAAAATGAAGACATTACATTAGAAGCTCCATTCGATAATTATAAATACGACGAAAAACTATTCGTAATTATTTGTTAATATGTAATATGTAATTCATTAATAATAGTATATTAAACAACAAGTTTAGAAAAGCAAAGTTTAACTGAATGAATATAGCTTTTGAGTACAAGCGAGCGTAGCGAGCGAGTAACGCATTATATGAGATTAGTAAAATTGCTTTTTTCACGAGGTTTGTTTATACTATTTTTTCGCATTTTGTGTTAATAATAAACAAATAATTATAGATATGAAAGCATTATAAAGAGAGATATTTAAAAAATATTCTTACTAGGTATATATCTGTGTAGAATTTCCGCAAGCTAATAACCTGAAAAGGTTTGTTTATTTACATAACAGCAGATAACAAGTTTCATTTTTGTGGGACGAGACGAGATTAAGTTAAATTTTAATTATAAAAAAGACTTTTACTACTGCTAACACTTCAGAAAATGGTTCGGAAGACATTTTAAATGCCTATCCAGAAGTATCTTCGAGTTAACTTCTTTTAAAATCCAAGGAAAAATACGAGAAGGTATATGAATTAATTAAAAAAAAGTATATGAGAGAGTAATTTATTTCCACAAGAATGTTTGTACTACAACAACAATTGTTTCACCACGATGTGGCTTCTTCAGGTATTACATTGTACTGTCTGATGGTATTCAGTGTAACCGAGTTTAAATACATTTTTAAGTACGTGACCAAATAATGGAAGCACAAGTCATAAAAACTCTAGTGTTTATGGAGTGTTTATTGGAGTTTGCCGCTAAAAATGCCATCGAGGAAAAATATTCAGTAATGGAGAATGATCAACATCTGTTTGTTCGTTCAAAAGAATTTTACGGGCATTATACTTGTTGATTTCAAGAAATTCTAAAAGTGTTAATCTAGGTAATTTCATAATTATTGTTGAAATTATACCTGCATTCCTTAAGATGATTAGCATATGTCGAATGTACAGAATTGGATATATAACCCCTTTGGTGTTCTTGGACACGTTTCTTGAATGATCTACCAGTCTGGCCAATGTATACTACAGGGCAATCTTTGCAAGTCAACTTGTAGAATCCGGATTTATTTTCTTTATTTGTACGATCTTTATTGTTTTTTATGTAGGCACTAAGGTTATTAATTGTCTTAAAGGCCGCGTTATAATTGAAACAAGTTTTGAAATATTTAGCAATATTTTCAGATAATCCATTGACATAAGATAACTAAAAATATTTCTGTGTATTGTCCTCTTTTATGATTGGGTCCACGAGATTTAATGCTATTTTCTTTTTTTTATTGGATACCATTTTGTCTATAAGAAAGGGATTGTAACCGTTGTTTGACGCTATTTGTTTAATAATATTTAATTCTTTCATAAAGTTTTCTGGATTTAAAGGGACATTCAATAATCTATGAATGAAACTATTATATGCTGACATCTTTTGGTTGGAGGAGTGGTTTGAAGTTTTATGTATTGTGATGTCTGTATGTGTTGGTTTGTTATCCAATAAACAAAAAAAAATGGCATTAAATCTCGTGTACCCAATCATAAGAGAGGACAATACAAAGAAATATTTTTCGTTATCTTATGTCAATGGATTATCTGAAAATATTGCTAAATATTTCAAAACTTGTTTCAATTATAACGCGGCTTTTAAGACAATTAAAAACCTCAGTACCTACATAAAAAACAATAAAGATCGTACAAATAAAGAAAATAAATTCGGAGTCTACAAGTTGACTCGCAAAGATTGCCCTTTAATATACATTGGCTAGACTGGTAGATCATTCAAGAAACGTGTCCAAGAACACCAAAGGGGTTATATATCCAATTCTGTACATTCGACATATGCTAATCATCTTAAGGAATTCAGGCATAATTTCAACACTAATTATGACATTGTTGGAGACAAATTCCGTGTATAAAACTGGACAATTCATTTCCAGTTAACAAGAGGAGAGAAGGGAGATCGAAATAGGCAGATTTTTGGATTTGTCAATTAATGTATCACAAAACGCCATTCTCCCATTCGACCCAATGATCTCTCACGATAAAATGAACTCCTGCCCTAATTTCCGTTCGCAAAAACACCAACCTACGTATGAATTCCACGAAGTGCTCAGAGTACAAATTCAATTAATTAAACTTCGGCAATTCCAGGAAACGAAAAACACGAGCTATCACTCGAAGCTCGAGCTCCACTCCACAAATTATATTCAAACTTATTCCCCGACATGTATATGTGTTATTAGGTACAAAAGGCTAAATAGGACCTGAAGTGCATGTTCAAACCATTTCCTTTTCAATTAGGTCCAAGAGGTCAGTTTGAAAGGCCCAAATTCGCATACACGACCGACCATTGTCCGCAACGTAACGGTCTTTCTTTTAAATTGCGAGTAAATTATATGAAAGTTATACGTGTATGTGCAGTAGTAGCTTAATTATCGGCCTGAGGGGAAATGTGGTTCGAGTCTATAAAATAAATAGTTTGTTTCTGAACTACTATTAAAGTTGGTGCTCTGAAGGGCTACTTAGGGAGCTTTAATTAAAGGGGTAACCTTGCGAAATATATAGAGGGCCAAGTTGCAACAGCACGATTCATCAGAGTTGTATTTCAGTTCCAGGTTGCTGAAGGATTGGCTATATCGAGAGCGTGAGTTTTGTATTTTGGGTAGCCTATAAATACTAAATATGTAGAATGAAAGGAGTTAGAGATAGAGTAAGAGAAATACTTAATTTTCAATAAATTTTTATTGAGTATTCAATGTTTTTGTGTTTCTTAGGAGTATAAATAAGTTCGTGCGGTTTTTTCTAGAAAATTGAAGCTTTATTGTGTAAAATTGGTTATCCATTCAAAGTTCAAAACGTTGTCCATCGTTAGCCACTGCTTTTTCCCATCCTTTCCATCATCAGGCCGGTTCTTTGCCCGCTATCCATGCATCGATCCATTTTTTGACTTCATCGTGATTGAAGAAGTGGTGGTCAGCTAGGCTATATTGTATCAATTAGAAGGGATGGTAAACGGAAGAAGTAGGATAGGGCTTCCCATATAAAGGTTTATAAGTACATTTTAATGGGCAACGCAACATGTGTCATGCTGCAAAATACCTTTGTCGTGTCCGTCCTCGTATTGCGGTCGTTTATCTCGTAATGCTCGGCTCGAACGCATCAATTGCTATCGGTAGACCTTCGCTGTTATCCTTTTGTTCCATTGTAGCAGCTCATAATACACCACACCTAGCTGGTCTCACCAAATACACAATATGTTCTTCTCACCATGAATATTCAGCTCAACAGTTGATGATGACATTGCCCAACGTTTAGATTATCCTAATGGACCCATTTTTCACCATTTTTTACAATTCGATGCAAAGACCTATTTTTTGCCGTTGGAGCAATTTTTAACACGTGAAAAAACGGCGTTCGATGTCTCTTGGCTTCAGTTCATACGACACCTAATTTCCTACCTTTCGGATCATTCCCAATGCTTATAAATGATGGCAGCTGGCTGGTTGAGTTACTCCCAGTGTTTTCGCGGGTTCTTCTTGCATTTGTGATCCATCTTCATTGAACTTTGCTTCTAATTGCTTCATCCTCAAACTTTGGTGGTGCTTCGTCTTCCAAATCGAAAATTCCACTTTTAAATCCGCTAGATCATGGCCATTAAAATCATCCACTGGAATACGATGTCTTTCGGCAGCCCTGTTTTTCATATTGAAGTAAAGCTTGAAATCGGAAGAAAGTAGAAATCTTTATTTATCTGCTAAAAATGTATCTATTAAATTCAACCAAATTAAATTATCACAAGAATCTAGTAGATTGCTCAAATAATAAAAATAAAACTATATGGAACATAGTAAGGAGAGAAACAAGTTCCACTAGATCTACTGGGAGTATCGTGTTAACGGTTCACAGACGAACGATTTTCAGTCAATCTGAGGTGGCAGAGGAATTTGTTACGCCTTCCTTCGGAAGGCGTAACAAGCATTGAGAAACAATTTGGCCTGAACCGATCCGGCTCCTGTACAACTCGGTCTCTGACTGAGAGCCATTTCTTTTTCTTTGCAGTCGAGGCCGAGAAGATTGAGACCGATACAGAAAAGAAAGCCTAATCATGACACTTCAAAATTAAGGTGCTGCCAGATGCAACAATGGAATATTAAAGTAGTAGCGACATAAGTTATCGAAACAGCACGAACTTATTTTTACTACTTTTACTCCTAATACTTGACTAAACATCATTTTGAATTTGAAAAGGAAAACATTTTCAATTCCTCTGAGGTTTATTTAATCACAACAATTGTTTCATCATACCACTACCTTATCAGGTGAGTATTACTACTGACTACTATGTAATTCAAAGAGATGTTCTTATATACTAAAGGTTGTGCAAATAGAATGCTGGGGTGAGAGGTATTTTGAAAATTATAAGAGATGTCGGTTCAAATGTGTATGGTTATTTAATAAAATATGTTTTTCATTGTATCTATTAATTTCTAACGTTTCTAGTAGATTGAGTTTGTGGCTTATGTTTGTGCTCGTTAAATAGTTTTATTTTCAAACATTGTTTAGTCTTATATTTCTATCGATTCCTCGATGTCCAGTTTTTTGCCTTGTTGCAGTACTTTAATTCTGGGAAGACATGATTTGTTTCAAAAAAATGTTTCGCGAAATTAAGGTAACCTTTTCCTATCCTGAATAATGATTGATATTCATTGAACTTTTTTTTGGAAAAATCTCCTGGTTTGTCCTACATACGCCACACTGATGAAAACTTAATTCAGAAACTCATGAATCATTAAGCCGGTTGTTTTCAACATTAGCATTAAAAAAGAGGTTGGAAATTCAATGTGGGGGTGTGAAAGCCATTTTATTTGATTGTTCGGAAAGTAATTTCGTTTTTTTTTTTGGAAAATGAAAGACAATTTTCGTATAATTAATAATTATTTCATTAAATTATCTATTGGCCATTCTGGTCCAACACCTTTTGCCATCTTTCTGGTAATAGCATGATTTCACGCTCATAAAATTTTTGGCCCTTGCTGGCAAAAAACTGATCCAGGAGATTTTTGACCACTTCACTTGAAGTAAAGGTTTAACCGTCCTAAAAGTTTTGCAATGACCGAAACAAATAATAATCCTTAGGCGCCAGATCTGGAGAATATGATGGGCGTGGCAGTGTATGTGAGGTCTCGCATTATCTTGGTGGAATACTAAACCTTTTCTGTTGATTAATTCTGGCGTTTCCTGTTGAAGTGGATCATTCAGTATGTCCAGCTGATGACAGTAGACTTCCGAATTAATTGTTGTGTTCTCCTGTAAAGGCTCAGAAAAAAACGATTCCCTTTAAATCCCACCAAACAGACAGCATCACCCTTTTTTCATGGATATTGACTTTCGAAATGCTTTGAGCCCGTTCATCTTTTTTACTCCATGATCTCCTGCATTTTCCATTGTTATATACATCCCATTTTTCGTCCCCAGTAATTAAGCGTTTCAAAAATTGATTATTTTGGGTCCGAATCATAGACGTCAACGCGACGACACAAATTTTCTCCCTGAGAATATGGGAAACCCATACATCGAGCTTCGAGGTTAAACCCAGGCCTTTCAAGTGAAAGCTGAATTCGATAAATTTAACCTATCGCCGATCTCACGTGTTGTTATTCGCCGATTTGCATCAACTGATGACTTTATCGTGTCTTTATCAGCTTCAACTGGCCTTCCGGAACGTGGTGCATCTTCGACATCAAATTGACTTGATGTTGATGGATGTTCAGCTACATTCTGGGCTACAGCAGCAACGTTTACCGGTGTGCTTACTGGACGATAACGTGAACGGGTTGCTTTATCAAATAAGGATCCAGTTTCACGGACTCGGTTCACAAATTGCCGTGAGGGTATTCCATTTCCATTGAATTTTCCACGTAAATTCCTAACAGTTTGTATTGAAGATTTACTACTTTGCGTGAATCTACCCATTTCAAATATTAAACTAACTTTCTGTCATAACAAGAATGACAGAAGTATTGCCATATTCAAAATAAACACTAGCTCAAAATGCCAACCGTGGATAGCTCACCCTTTATGTCTGGTTTTGTCATCTGATAAGTCAAATTCAATATATACTGAAAATTTATTTCGGAGCGTTCTGTTTTTAATTACAGATAATAGATGGATTAATTATCCGGAAACCAGTTCAGATTGGAGCAAAAAATTTTTTTTTAGAATTAAATTTAATATACTGCCTTAGAAAACACTATCTTTACTATAATGTGAAACAGTATTTTCACAGGCATTTTATGAAATTTGATTCTTAAGAGTTTTCAAGAGATTTTCAGATCAAATCTGTAGAGGTTTAGGAAAATTGATCCAGCTATTATCAGTAAGTCGAATTCAAAGTGGATTTTATCAGAAGATTCTCAATACTGTTTCTTTATGTGTATGGACAAGTGGTCCCTGAAGCTGAACCATTTTTTAGTTTTCTCCTTGAGCAATAAGGTTTTCCCTGCTTTTATTGCTCTCGTAGTTTGGCTGTTGTGGGTCCAGCTTTTTAGTTTAGTAAATCAGGCAATAACTGAATTGTCCGATTTCAAGAGATTTCATTTCATGACATACTGAAAGGAGAAGATGAAAGCTAAATTCAAAAATTATGCAACGTGGTCAAAACAAAACTTGACAAGCCGTAATCCCCCAAATAGATTGCGGGTGACTCTTCTGAAGAAGAAAATCTTTTATGAATTTTAAGTATTCGAGTTATTCATCAATGAAAAAAAAATTCTTGGAGAAACTTTCGCTGTATTTCCACATTTCGTGAAGAAATGTGGGTCTTAATTGCCCCAGGGAAATCTGTGGCGTTGTTGAAAAAGTCCGTTATGCCGTATTATGATGAGTTTTTTTGATGAGACTTATAGAGGGGGAGAAGAATTCGAACTTACTCGTACAATTTACAGTCCAAAGCCTCAATGGGAATATTGAGTTGCTTATGATAGGCTTTGATACAATTATTCAAAAAATTTATTTTGGTTTATAAATACAAAAAAAATTAATAAATACAAAAAACGTCGTAAACTCCATAACGCTTCAGTTAACATAATTTATAATTTTTTTTTATTCGCAATTTTGTTCAATTTTTTTCAAATTATGACTAATTGTTGAAATTTTATTGAAAAATTTAATTTCGAGAATTTTAGACAAATCTATGATTGTAAGTGAATGCTCCAGTGGTATTTCCCTGATGATTTTCCATATATATTTAAATAACTTATTGAATTATATGCTCAAAACTGCGATACTGGAAATATGCCCATTAAAAAATCATTATCAAAAATAGCAATTAATAACCATTATCTGTCATCTATTAGAGATAGTATGATTACCAGAAAACGTTATACAAATGCTGTTCATGCAATATACCCTAAAATAAAAATCGAAAAATTATTCAGCTCGCTGAGCTTAATAGTATGGTAAACTATCTTCACAAATAAAGAAGTTCCTCAATAATATAACATAAACATTAACATATCCTTCTGGACTAATAGGTTACTGAAAATTTTCAATATACTCTAAACCTAAAATAAATAAATCAAGGTGTTTACCAATTTATATATGGTAAACATGCATAAAAAATTATATTCGACAACCGGACAACCGGTCCATTGATACTAGAATAAATGAATATAGACAATCTTTCATGTCCCACAATTTTGATTCGTGTTACCTACACAAATAAAAAACTAAATATGGTTTCAGCATGATGGAGCACCCGAACCTTATTCTCGTCCTGTGATAGATTTTCTGAGATTCGAGATTTCTAAGATATCTACAATCTATTATTTGAATAAGTTTACAATGGATCCATCAAGTATTTAGTTGATATTTTAAATCAATTACTTATATTTTCCTTGTATTCTTTCATTCCTCTTGGTGCTGTGTTATGAGTGTTAATTCCATATGTATACTAAATTGAAACTGTATACTATAAGTCAATTCAATTTCAAAAAGGTTTTGAGATAAAAATTCAAAAAAATGAAAACTAAAATTTGGAGTGAGGTTATCAGAATAAATCTGTAATATATTTAAGATACTGTAATAAGTCTTTTATCAAGTAAGAAAAACGTTTTTACTATTTTATTCATTATTATTTTTATATCTATATATATATATATAAATATATATATATATATATAACAAGGAAAATTTTTTCAGGGATGTCGACTGAAAAAAAAAATTTTCCTTGTTCACATAGAGTACGACTGTTAAATAAACATTAATATATATATATATATATATATATATATATATATATATATATATATATATATATATATATATTGTTATGGCATTATATTAATGAAATTTTGTGAATGAATACTAATTAGATCACCCTTGTATGTAAGTGATGTATTCTATGTTTCCGGCTAGCTCTTAAGATTATAATTTTGAATAATTGAAATTAAAATATCATTAAATCTGATTTGATATTTGAGGGAGGGTTCAATTTGAATTTTCTAAAAAAATTGAATTTTTAAATAATATTTTATGAAAGTAATTTGAAATATTATAATCAGTGACAAATAACCTAAATCTAATTCTATGTTAACCTAACCCTATCTAAATAACCTAACGTAATTCTAATGTAAACAATGATTGTTATTTCTCAACTTCTTTGTGGAAAGATTAACAGGATTGAATTTTAATACCTTTGGTAAGTTTGTTCTTCAATTTATGATTGTTCCTTTTTACTGTCCCTTCTTAGTTTCAGGAATAAAACTGGTTTCGTTGGAAACAACACTTCTAGAACGTTCTGAAATTCACAGGCTACTTTGTTGATTTTCTTCAATATATCCAATTCTTTTGAAATTTGATTTCTATGTGATATTTTTCCATTCACATTCAGGTAATGTATTTTCTGGATTCAATTTCCATTCACAATAACCAAATAATCTTCTTTTTTCAGATGATGTTACTTTTTTGGCACTTTTTTAATTATGGACCGACAAGGATTCTACTCTGCATATAATTGGAGACTGCCGACTTTTTCTGTGTCTGCCCTATTTATAGTTTTCAAGAAAAATTGAATTTCAAAGCTTACAAGCTTCTGTCAAAATTATATAAAAATGATGCATTTGATGATTTTACAAAATTTACAATATTTCCTGGTTTGAATTTACTTTTGAAAATTAGCTTATTTTTTTAACTACATTTTGATGTATGTTTCATGTTAAACAGAACAGTGAAAGTCTTGCTTTTCATTCGTAAAGTATTTCAAGTGTCAAAATTTAACAAATTTTAACTTCTAATGCTTATAACTTATAAAATACTTGATATTACTTATGAAATTGATTAAATTTCTTTAGCTTAGATGCTATTACAATACTATTGATGCCTAAACATTTTCAAGGGTCTCTCTTACATTAATCATTTGAAAATATCTGACGTAGATGCTATCTTTCATTGAATTAAGTGAATTTTGATCAAATTTGTCCTATTTACATAATTCTGGTAAGTTATATTTAATTTAGCTTGTTCTTTGTCAACAATTTCACTAAAGTTTATATGTGATTCATGATAATAACAAATATTTTCAACAAATTCTTCAGCAATTTCAAATTTGATATCTAAATTCAAATTACTTCTATTTATTGCAACTTTGGCTGGTTTTATATTGAATAATTGTGAATTGAAATCTCCCTGTGAATTTTATTTATAAACTGTCAACAAGATTACTGTTTTTTTAATTACCGTTCAAAGAATTTTCATTCGACTAGTTGTTATGTATCCTGAATAAGCTTTTTCTTCATAATTTTAGCTTGTGAGTGTTTTTACGAATTGAATTATTAATATTTCTGTCAGAATGGATATTATTTAATTAAAGGTGCTCTGGTTATACTCTAACGAGTCAACTTATATACAAAGGTGAGTCTTTTCCTTAATATATTTATGTAATTATTTATTTTAACTGTAAATACCATGACATAAATATTATATATATATATATAATATATATATATATAATATATATATATAAATATATATATATATATATATATATATATATATATATTAATATATATATTATACATATATATATATATATATATATACATATTATAATAATTGGTTTATGACTCATATACATGGGATGATTTGGATATAACTAAGTGCTTGTAAATACCTCACAAACTGTGTAATTTCTGTGACGTTCCAGAATACATAGGGGTTTTGATATTTGAAAATACACTATATTCTAAGTTTGTTTATTGAAAAACATGTCGTTTTAGTAGGGTGAGATATATTTTTATTAATTACTTTTATATTTTTGGATACGAAGTTGTCCTGACTGAAGTGGTAATTCCAAATGGTCTCTTTGAAGATGCGCTGCATGTTTCTGACGGAACTCTTTTAAAGAGAGTTGTTTTGTAAGCCATTTTTGAGGTTATGTTGTGCATTTTTGGAAAGGAATTTGGTCAGCATAATACAATGATACAAAACAAAATTTTGTGCCTTCAAGTATTTAGTTAATATTTTCAATTAATTATTGATATTTTCTTTGTATTCTTTCATTTCGTTTGGTGCTGTGTAATGAATGTTAATTCTATACGTCTACTTAATTGAAACTGTGTTTTCAATGACATCTATTTAATTAAGTTTTGAAAAGTTTTTGGAAAAAAATTTCATCAAATTAAAATTTGTAGTGAAGTTCGCAGGATAAATCTGTTTGATATTTAAGAAATTGATGAATTATTCTTGAATGATATTCATTTTGAACGTTTTTATCAGATATTTTGCCAAACTGATTATGAAGAAGTATTACGATGTACGTATATTTGAGAAGTTCTTTTCCCATCTTTTCATACAAGCTGAATCATATATATTATATTGCAGTTACATTTATGATGATTCAAAAGATGTTTTATTGATTTGTGGAAATCCATGAAGCCGTTCAGGTTACAGAGTGTACCAAAAAAATAGTCATATAGATAAAAAAGTTTTGAAGAGCTGTATCCTTTTTTGGGCAGTCGAATGAAAAATGAATATATAATATACTATACATACATTCAAAGTCCACTTAGAGTTTCTGTTGTAAAGTAATAACAGGGCAAATATGCCGTTGTAGGAAAGAAAGAGAATGTGAGCAGCGGAAGATAATCTCATTACTTGTATTCCTCTTACTGTCCGGAAAAAAATGTTCGTAATCTTTCAGAGTCGAACTCGAATAAAAACTTCCCGAACTACTGAATTCACCGGTTTCGTGAAAATGAATCATTCGTTTCCAGAAAAATTATGCTGGAAAAATATAAGTCCACCCTACATTGCGCATTATCGTAAATTCGCCTAAGTGCTGAAAAATGAGAATATACGAGTTCTATTCCTCAGGAATTTTCTTGTATTATACTTTGGTTAGTCTGATTACTTCTGTTTTTTCCTAAACCAATTTTAATTTCCGGATAGAAGTTTCACGTTTGTACCTTGAAGATGTAGCTTTTTATCTAACTATTTAATATAATGTATTATTCGACCATTTAATAAAACAATCTTCATTACAAATATTGAAAAATATTCAGAGGCACTGACGTGAAGTCGGAAACTTTCGCTCCCTTATTCCACAATTACTACAAAAATCACCGACAATCAGTATTCCTTGAATTCCTTAAAGAAGCTATAATACTCCTCTTTGTCAGCCAATGTTGGTTTATTTTTTGATCTTTTTTCAGCTTTAGATCCATTGAGTTCGTATTATAATTTTAATTTGGGTTTAAGGTGTGTAAATCTAGATTGCTTGTGTAATTTTCTCCAATCTCCATGAAAGTACTATGTCGGTTAAATAAAGCGAATGTTACTCAAAAAATATCATATTAGTCTTGGAATCCCTCAGGGCTCTGTGCGGGGATTCTTATATTTTTATTATTCATAATTGTCCACGTTTCAAGCTGCTTGGTTTTCATCAGTGTAATGTACGTCAGTGATTACAAATCTGTCAAGTATCTATATTCGCTATACACAGAGACACTAGGGTATTAATTATACAATAGCGCCATCTAGAGTATGCAAACTTACATACAAGATATACCTTTGCGGGCTTATTCAAGTAACGAAATGAAAAACTTTCCTCATGCTCCAGTCAAACCATTATATGCCGTAATGATCATAATTAGCATATTCATATTCAAATAAATTAATTTGGCTGATCTTTACCAAATATCATTAATAAGGAGTTAGAATTATGGTAAAGAAAAGTTCTATAAATAAGGACTGTATAACAGTTTTATACTCAAACAAATGCGATAAGGTTTTGTTGATCACATCAGCAAATTGCAGACATGCTCACTTTTCAGACTGATTGGTTTTCTTCCGTGCAATATATGCCAGTTTGAAACGTGCGCATGTCTGCAAATTCCCCCTGTAATCAACAAATTCTTATCGAGTTTGTTTGAGTATATAATTGTTATACAATGTTACACTGTCTCGATAGGTAGAAATTTGTATTACACTAGCTCACACTCCTTATTAATGATATTTGATACAAAACAGCCGAATTAATCTATTTGAATATTAATATGCTAATTATGATCATAACGGCATATAATGGTCTGACTTGAGCGTGAGGAAAGTTTTTTCTGCGTTGGTAACGTGAACATAAAGGGAATACATTTTGTTACTTGCATTAGCTCGCAAAGGTATATCTTGTATATATGTTTGCATATTCTAGATGGCGCTAGTGTATGATTAATACCTTATTGTCACTATGTATAGCGAATATATATACTTGACATATTTGTAGTCACTGGCAGACATTGCACTAATGAAAACCAACCAGTTTGAATAGTGTTCATGACTTCAATTTTCCTTGTGATCAACAAAACCTTATCGAGTTTGTTTGAATATAGAATTGGTATACATATGTATGTTACACTGTCTCGATTCATAGAACTTTCTATTACCATAGCTCACACTCTTTATTAATGATATTTGGTACAGATCAGCCGAATTAATTCATTCGGACATTGGGATATCCTTGAAAGTCAACTTATACACTCACGATTTATTATCTTTGTTTCATTTATCTCTATTATTTTAATTGAGTTTTCTATGGTGTTAGTGGTTCTGAAAGCTATTGTGTAGTTAAATATTTTTTTGAAATAATTGGCTATGTCTTCGGATATTCTATTTATAAAGGGTGTTTCAAAAAGAGCGGAAGATTTGAATAGCGTCATAATGTCACATGATTATGATGTGACAGGCCGAAAGTTGACCGATGGGAGTTAGTAAACATAGAGCATAACACGGTAGAACAACGCGTCCTGATTGTCAAAAATTATTATCAATATAGTGGAAGTTTAATTGCCACTATTCGTAAAAAGCGTCCAATATTCGGTCGAAATAATGTGCTTAATTCATCTACTGTGAAAAGAATAATCAAAAAATTCGAAAGTACTGGTTCGGTTAGTGATGTGAAACATACAATACAAGCTCGTAGAGGTCGTTCAGAACAACACATCACGGCAGTTCGCGAGAGTGTGACAGAAAGGCCATCGCCATCGGGCACAAGAATTGGACTCATTTGGAAGCTATTGTTCTTGACGACATATGGTTTCAGTAGGAAGGTACCACATGTCATAACGCCCGTGAAAAATTGAATATCTTTGCCCCGGGTCGTGTCATTTCGATTTGGTGGCCAGTATTGGCCATGCTCTTGTGATTTAACGCCTTCAGGTTTCTGGCTGTGGGGTAATCTGAAACTACAGGTTTATGCCAGTGAGCCTGCAACCATGTAAGCACTGAAAGCCGAAATTAGACGCTGTATCAATGCAATACCACCACATGTATTAAATAACGTTATTCAAAATTTTGTCAAAACTCTACGCATATGTCAGCAAAGCAGTGGCGGCCATTTACAAGATATTTTGTTTCATACATAATTCCCAAATGTCTATTTTCTAAATCAATAAATATTTCAATACATTGCTACAGAAAACCATGTTTTATTGAACACTTAAATCTTACGCTCTTATTGAAACGCCCTTTATATGAAATTCGTAAGAATTTTTTTGCGATGGGGTCTTTTGTGGTGGGATAAACATGAGTTTATTCTTTTTTTCTGTTTATTGTACCACAGAAGACCTCCATCCCAAAAAAAAATCGTACGAATTCCATATATGAATAGAATATCCGAAATAATTTTGAGGAAACTTTTATTTACACAACAGCTTTCAGAACAACTAACAACATAGACAAATACGTTAAAAATAATAAAAGTAAATTAAACAAAGCTAATAAATCAGGAGTCTATAAGTTGACTTGGAAGGATTGCCTAATGGTTTGTTTATATTGGTCAGACCGGTAGATCGTTCAAGAAGAGAATCCACGAACACTTACACTTCAACACAAGCCTAAACCATCTAATAGAATATGAACATAATTTCAATAACGAATGCGAAATCATTCATATCAAGAATAAAGGGTCAAGATTAACATTCTGAAAATCACTTGAAATAAACCGATATAATTCTCAGAAGGTCCTCCTGAACGAAACTAATAAATTTTATCGCCATTGTCGGTTTTTCTTCACCTATTGGAAATACCTTAATATCTGTTATCCTAATTTTAGTCCCATTTACTGTAATACCTGTCAATACATATATAAGAACCTATGTCAGTTCTCACACAGTATCAGTTCAAATGTAGAACATGATTAAGCCACAGTGTGGCTAAAGAATTGTCGTTCATCAATATAAAATTTGTGGAAATTGAATTTTGTTTACTAATTGTTGAAATTGAATTTCCACTAAGTGAAAACGGAATCTCACAAAACATTCATTATTTGTTTCTTTCACCTTTGATAAACATTTTTATTCACACGAAAGCTGTATCTCCATTCATCACATTCTACTTTAATATTGGAATCTACAGGGTGTTTCAAAATAAAGTCCGTCTCTAGGATAGGTAGAAAACTGAAAAATAATTGGGATTTGCTTTGTAAGAAATTGTCGTAACTTCATCGGTATTCAAGAAAAGGGCGTTGAAGAATAAAAATTTATACACATTTTTTTCAATTTTGCCGAAACTACTGACAAGATTGTAATGAAATTTTATACGAATATGTTTTGGAAGCTAATACATCCCATGAATTTGTTTTTATAGCTGACTCTCATAGAGGGCGTTAGTTACACGGTTCGTAACAAGTAGTATTAAACATAAGTTCTTTGAGGTTAGATTTATTAATAAAAACATCAAGTGAACTTAAACACCATTCAATTTGACACCAAAGTTACTCTTGGTAAAACTCGATAGTGTGTACCGTTTTCGGAATATTTTGATTTGAAAATTATGAAGTAATAACCGATTCTGGTATAAAGAAATGATAAAGTTATTTATTATTATTAATATTAATTAGTATGCATTATGTAAATTAAAAATTTTTTGTCGCGTAAATGAAACCTCATCGATAAAACGGATACATGTTCAAACATTGGGATTGAGGACTTTCATTTCTTGTAACGTGTGACAAAATCCATTCAAGTCGGAATAACTTTGATTTTCTCTAAGTTTTCCATGGATAACTGTTATTTATTGATACTTAGGACGATAAGTCATCAATAATTAGATTTTAGAAACTTTGTTGTTCATAAAATTAGATACTGTTGATCAAAACTTACTCAAATGTTGAATACAACGACCTGTTATTAATCTTATGCGAGTTTTTAGGAAACTCTGATGCAGATGTTACGCGTTATGCAGAAAAGTTTCCTCGAAGAAACGAACCAAGCAAAAATAGATTTAGAGCCATTGAATGACATTGTCAAGAAACTAGGAATATAAGACCAAAAATAATAAATTCTGGAAGACCAAGAACAACAAGAACCTTTAATAAAGAAAATATTATTTTGAATTTAGTTAGGGTAAGGAATATGGCAAGACAAGCATATACGTCTTCTTCAAGTACTTGGAGGATACTCAAAAAACAGCAGCTGCATCCTCATCATTACAGAGAAGTCAAAGAGCTCTTGCAGACGATCTACCGGTTAGCGTGGATTTTTGTCAAACCCTACAAGAAAGGACAGACCTTAATCCAATTTTTTTTAAATAAAATAATTTTTTACCCATCACTTTTACATGTGCCAAATAAGCTAAAATAGGTTTAAATAACAATTAAGTATATAACGAAAACAAATTGTTTATAATACATTTTGACAAACTATTTAAGACGGTCATTCCAATATTCTCCCATTGTGTAGTACTCTTTTTGGCAAGGTATTTTTTCATTTCTTGTTTTATTTTATATGTGTTCATTTCTTTGAATTTTTCTGGAATATTATTATAGATGTTTATGGCCCCATTGTTGATACGTGTTGAGCAGCTGATATTCTATGATATGGTGTTCTGAATTTATTTGCACTTCTCGTTGTATAATTATGATGTCTACAATTTTTTTCTGTGTTTTTTTTAGTGATGAGCACATTACTATGCAGGCAAGTATGTACAGTGATGTGAGAGTTAGAATATTTCCTTGTTTGAAATGGGCTCTACAACTTTCATTATATTTTGGATCACAAATAATACGTACGGCCCTCTTTTGTTTGATGAATATTTTATCACTTTCATGTGTTTCACCCCAGAATAACACTCCATAATTTATAAGGCTGTGGAAGAACCCATTAAAGGCATTCCTAGCTGCTAGTTTTAATTCAATTTGTTTTCTTCCAATGGTGTAGGTTGCTATTGATAATTTCCTTATTAAATCATCTATATGAATTCCAAAGCTTGGATTTGGTTGGATGCGAACACCTAAAAATTAAATGCTCGAATCATTGATTTGGCGGGTCTCAAATGTTAAATACAGAGTCTTTTTAATTCATTTTGAAGTTGTAATCATGAAACCATTCCTCTGCTTGTGCAAGTGTGCACAAGGATTTATTCGAAAGCTCCTCTTCATCTTTACCAATAATAAAGAAGGATGTGTCATCTACAAAGAGAACGGTATTTTTTGACTGGACATTTGCTGGTAAGTCATTTATGTATACAAGAAATAGTATTAGCCCAAGAATGGACCCCTGAGGAACTCCATACTCTACGTGTTTCCATTCTGAACTACTCTCTCATATAATCACTTTTTAATGTCTGTTTGTAGATAGCTCTACATCGAATTTAATGTTATTCCTCTGAAGCCATAACGCTTCATGCTCAATGGAGTCGAACGCTTTACTAAGGTCGCATGCTACCAATTTGCTTTTTTTCTTCTCATCAAATGAATTTGCTATTTTCAGTAGTAAAGATGTTATTGCTAAATTTGTTACTTTGAAATCCATGTTGTTCTTCGCAAATAATATTATACTTCTGAAGGAAGTCAGATAATCTTTCCTTAATGGGCATTTCAGTTACTTTAGAAAGACTTGGAAGACTTGGAAGCACAGAAATAGGTCTATAATTTGACGGTTTGTTCTCACCACCATTGAAAATAGGAGTTGTTTCCGCTCTCTTCATCTGCTCTGAAAAATACCTTTCATTGCAGCATTTTGTTATTATGATGGCAAGTGGTTCTATGATGCTTGAGAATGTTTGGGCAGCAACCTTAGGTAACAAATTAATAGGCTAACAGATTCTACTCGAATCAACTTGAATTCAACGTCACTTTAATGACCTCATAGCTGATCCCAACCGTTTAGAAGATTAATGGATTCTTCAGAAAAAAGGATAGACTTGTGTATTCTTGAAAACGGAGGACATTTTGGACATATACTCTAATTAAATTTAATTTATGCTCTTAGGCTTCATTTTAATTTTCTTGTTGTGGTTTTTGGTTAATCAATAACTTCATCATTACTTTATACCAGCATTGGTTATTACTTCATAATTTTCAAATCTAAATATTCCGAAAACGGTACACACTATCAAGTTTTACCAAGAATACCTTTTTGGTGTGAAATTTAATGAGTTTTAAGTTCATTTGAATGTTTGATTGATAAATCCAACCTTAGGAAAATTATGTTCAAAACTACTTTGTACGAACCTTGTAACAAGCGCCCACTAGAAGAGTCAGATATAAAAGCTAAGTCATGGGATGTATAAGCTTCCAAAACATATTCCTATAAAATTTCATTACAATGTTGCCAAAGTTTCGGCAAAATCGTGAAAAATGTGTATACATTTTTTTCTTCAACGCCCTTTATCTTGAATACAGGTAGCGTTACAAAAATTTTTTACTGAGCAAACACCAATTATTTTTCAGTTTTCTTCCTATCCTATCCTTATTTTGAAACATCCTGTATATCCTAAATTATAAATTTACTGTCAGTAACAAGAGAAGTATTCTATTGATTTTTTTGGTTTTATATTTTACAATGTATGGACATATTTTCCAAGCCCATAATTATATAAACGTTTATGAAGATGTTTGATGAATATTTTCCCTGTTTTGATTATTTCAAAACTAATTAATTTACAGGCTTTTGATGAAGGTTTGGCATTGAAAAGACCCTCATTCAGACCCTCGTTGCAGGGGAGCTAAAAGCGACAATTCTAAATGTTTAGAGTTGTCGCTCTTTCGTCTCTCGTACTTCTTTAATGGTGTTAATTAGTAAGTTGTGTCAATATAGATGTAGGTCTTACAGAGCCGACTCTAATGTAAGTAGACACATGACGTGGAGCGTGGTACAGAGGAATGCTTGCTGTTCGTTTGACACGTTTAACATGTGTATGTGCCAGTGCCAATATCCGGCATATTCAAGATGTGGAAAATAAGACATCATTATTAGTATTTATATCAGTGCTGCAGTATATCACATATATAATATTATTGCAGCATGTGTTCTTTTTATATTTTCTCAAGTAACAAGCCTTTGGAAACTTCTAGTGAAAGCAAATTTTGAACTTTCTCTGAAATTTTCATACAGTATACTCTTGAAATTACGAGTATGTTCAACTTGAAACTCGAAAGAAAATTATTCTATTATTCACGCTCTATCCTGCAAAATTTAAACGTTCATAACGTTTTAGTTGCCCAGACTCTTACCACATTGTCTTTTGACTGATTTTTATTGTACATTTCATTTTATCAGAAAAATTCGAATAATGCTAATTCTTGGCTCAATTTTCACGATAAGTGTTAGCTCATAGTGGTATTAAGAGTATGAATTAGTTCATGCAGTTTTTGTCGAAAATTCAAGCCTTATTGTGAATAATTAGATGTGTACTCAGAGTTCAAAATATTGTCCGTCAGTAGCCACTACATTCCTCCATATTTCTGGCAATTGAAGGATCCTATCACGAAAAAAGGCCAGCTCTTTGGCCGCTATCCATACATCGATTTATTTTTGGACATCATCGTAATTGGAGAAGTGTTGGTCAGCTAGGCCCTGCTGTATCGATCGAAAAAGATGCATTTCCCATTCGAACGTTTGTAAGTACGTTTTAACGGGCGACACAACATGTGACCGACTACAAAACAACTTTGTTTTATCTGTCAACGTATTGCGCTCGTTTATTTCTCACTGCTTGGCTCAAACGCATCAATTGTCATCGGTGACCTACCCTGTGATCCTTTCGTTTGATTGTAGCAGCTCAGGATACACCACATCCAGCTGGTCCCACCAAATACACAGCGTGATCTTCTCGCCATGAATATTCGACTTGAAAGTTTATGATGAGCCATACATACGTTGACTGAAGCTTTGGATTATCATAATGGAGCCACTTTTCATCGCAAGTCACAATTCGATGCCAAACCTCCTTCATTTTTCGTCGTTGGAACAGTTGTTCACACGTGAAAAAACAGCGTTCGACGTCTCTTGGTTTCCGATCATGCGATACCCAATTTGCTACCTTCCGAATCATTCCCAGTGCTTTTAAACGCTGGCAAATGGCTTGTTGAGTGACTCCATGTGTTTCTGCGTTTGTGATGGATCTTCATCGAGCCTTGCCTTTAATTCGTCACCTGAAACTATAGTGGCACTTCGGGTCGTTATCGTCTTCCGAATCAAAATTGTCATTACATTTTGAATAGTTATTCAAAATGCAATCTTTCCTGATGATGCTACTGTGATAGCGAAACGATTGTTGTAAACATAACAATAAAAATTTGTGAAAATCAGAATAACCTTATTTAAATGTGAACTACTATAATAAATACCTTTGAAATGTGCCCGTTCCGAGTAATATTCTCGAGATTAATTCCACATTGCCACTTTTTTCGGTGTTATTTCATTATCCATGGATATTTTTAAGCGAAATTTTAGGGTCAGATACTACTCAATACGATGTTCACAATTAGTTATAGCAACATCCCTATTCAAAATCAATATAATATATTAGCCATTGAAAAACGCAGCATGAACAAATAGTTGCTTTGTAACTGATACATAAACGAAAATAATGATATATATCCCATTCAAAAAATGTAAGTGTTCCGATACTGTTACAATAAAACAGGTAACTAATAGTTCTTCTGCACCGAGCGGTGACTTTGCTTGTTCGCAAGAGTGTAAAGTATTGTTCGTTCGACAAAAGGTAGTCGGTCGCTCTGAGGAACAGCAAAGGTGGCGGAGACTTTTAAGGAATTGTTTGCAAGGAGCAAAACGTTATGCCGACGCTACACATCCACGGGCGACTCTGCGAGGTCGAATCGGTTTTATGTAGCGGAAACATGGAATGAATAAATCTCTATTGTCTCCTCTTTGACTCTGTTCCTGGGTTGGAAGGATATATTACCTTTATAATATTCCTTTTTCGAGAATTGTCCTGAACATCTTATTTATTAAAAAGAAATGAATATTTCAAACTTCCAGTTGTAATGGGATGTATTTCCACTCTGAATTAATTATTAAGATCTTATCGTACTTTTTTTATCATACTTCGATGATGTAACGGGTGTTTTTTTTAGTGATAGAACTTTAAATTGAAATAAAACACATTTGAATTGAGATTGAAGACAAATTAATTTTTTATTTGAAAGAGAATTTTATGACATTTATGTTTCAAAAATAATTTCCGGCATATGTCTACCACGACCAGCTCTGAGGAACCTCATTCGACCAGACCAATTTTGGACCACTTTTTCGAGTAATTCAGGCCTTATTTTATCAATAACAGAGTTATGTTGGCTTCCAAAGGGTCTATTGTTTCTGGTTTATCAGCATAAACCAATGACTTGACATAACCTCAATGAAAATAATCCAGTGGAGTCATGTCGCGTGATCTTGGAGGCCAATTAATTGGACCATTTCTTTTAATAATGTTATCGCCAAATCTTTCTTTTAATAAATCAATTGTTACGGTAGCAGCATGAGGTGTAGCATCATCTTGTTGGAACAAAAACACTTCTGGGTCCAAACCATTTAAATTTTGAAACAAATAATCATTGATCATCGATCTTTAACGAGCACCATTCACTGTAACATTAGCTTCAGCATCGTTTTCAAAGAAATATGGACCGATCATGCCTCCAGCGTGTAAAGCACATAATACAGTGCATTTTTCAGGATGCAATGGGACCTGCAGAACTTCTTGGGGATTGTTTTCACTCCATATACGGCAATTTCGCTTGTTCACATAGCTGTTCAACCAGAAATGAGCTTCATCACTAAACACTATTATATGATAAAAAAGTGGATCAACTTCAAGCTTTTCTAGGGCCCAATCAGCAAACAAACGACGCTTATTATGGTCAAGTGGCTTTAGTTCTTGAACCAGTTGGATCTTGTATGGGTGTAAACTAAGATCTTTACGCAAAATTTTCCAACTTGTTGTGAACGTCGACGAATAGGCAAATCTGAATTATCATTAACTCTATCACTTACAGCAGCGATATTTTTTCTGTATTTACAGTTCTTTGTCTTGTTGTTGCATCGAGTAGAGAAAATGTTGTCCGAAATTTATCGATAGTTCGACGAATAAGCTGCTCTGATGGACGATTATGTAAACCATAAATTTCACGAAGGGCTCTATAATAGAACAGTGATTTTGAAAATAAATTTCAACAATTTGTAAACGTTGTTGCGCCGTGAGTCTATCCATGATAATTGGTCAATGCTTACTGAACAGAAATGTCAAAACAACATGGCTTCAACCTTCTCTCAAATCACAGTTATTCCTATCGAAAGTTCTATTACTCTGAAAAAAACACCCGACACTTAAGTGGAAAAACTGCCAAAAGTGTTAAAAACTTATATATCAATATGGCTTTCAAATCTCCGAACAGAATATCATCTTTATAATCTGATGCAAATGATCGAAACTCTAACATAGCTAAATAAAGAACATCAGTAAACATGTTCAACGAGCAACAGACAGAGGATTTAATTGTATTTTTCCAAACCCAATTTTACACTTAAGCCGCATAATCGTTATATGTTTTGACAGCCGATATAGCAATGCTTGTGTGTCAAAAAGTTCAATTAATTCTACGTAGTAGTTTTTGGTTGGTGTCGTTTTAAATATGGAGAGCAATAAGCAGCATTTTCGTCATATTTTACTTATGTAGAAAAGATAAAAATGCTGTTCAAGCTAAAACAAATTAACCGATCTTTAAGGAGAAGATGTGTTGACAGTACGCCAGTACCAGAACTGGTTCGCAAAATTTCGATCCGGAAATTTTGATGTCGAAGATGCACCACGTTCCGGAAGGCCGGTTGAAGCTCATAAATACACGATAAAGGCAAAACTTGATTCAAATCGGCGAATAACAACACGTAAGATCAGTAGGAGGTTGAGTTTATCGAATTCAACTGTTTATGACCACTTGAAAGGCCTGAGTTTAACCTTGAAGCTCGATATATGGTTTCACAATGTTCCCACGGAGAGAAATTTGTGTCGTCGAGTTGGCGTCTGTGATTCGCTTTTCAAACGTCAGGAAATAATCCATTTTTGAAGCGCATCATTACTGGGGACGAAAAATGGGATGTATATAACAATGTCAAACGCCTTTTTTGGAGCTCCTACCGGATAAAACTGATAACACAACAATTAATTGGAAAGTCTACTTTAATCAGCTGAACAAAATA
This sequence comes from Megalocaria dilatata, assembly GCA_034642435.1. Lineage (NCBI taxonomy): Eukaryota > Metazoa > Arthropoda > Insecta > Coleoptera > Coccinellidae > Megalocaria > Megalocaria dilatata. The sequence goes on from CM067856.1 coordinate 48,483,888, forward strand.
ATGACACACTTCAACAGAAAAGGCCAGAACTTATCAACAGAAAAGGCCAGAATTAATCAACAGAAAAGGTCAAAATTAATCAACAGAAAAGGCCAAAATTAATAAACAGAAAAACCAGAATTAATCAACAGAAAATGTTTAGTGTTCCAGCAAGATAATGCGAGACATCATACAAGTTTGATGACTCCCTAAAAGCTTTTACAGCTTGATTCAAAAATATATAAGAGAGAGTATTTTAATTTCCATAAAAATGTTTATAATATAACAATTGTTTAACCATGATGTGGCTTCTTCAGGTATATACATTCTACTGGCTGATGGTATCCAGTGTACCCCAATTTAAATACAGTGTTAGGTGCGTGACAAAATAATGGGAGAAAAAGTCATAAAAACTTGAGGTGTTTATTGGAGTTTGCCGCTAAAAAATGCGATTAGGTAAAAATATTCAGTAATAGAGATTTGTCAACATCTGTTTTTTTTATTCAATAGGATTTTACTGGCATTGTATCTGTTGATTTCAAGAAATTCTAAAGGTGTTAATCTAGAACTTTTGCTTTCGACGTAGATAATTTCATAGTTATTGTTGAAATTATGCTGGAATTACTTAAAATTATTAGCATATACCTGTCTGGCCAATATATACTAAAGGGCAATTGTTGCAAATCAATTTGTAGATTCCAGATTTATTTTCTTTTGTTGTTCGATTCTTATTGTTTTTATGTAAGTACTAAGGTTATTAATGGTTTTAAAAGCTGCATTGTAATTGAAACTATTTTTAAATATTCAGCAATATTTCCAGATAATCCATTAACGTAAGATAACGAAAAGTATTTCTGTGTATTGTCCTCTATTATTATTTGGTACACGAGATTTAATGCCAGGTTTTTTTGTGTATTGGATGCCATTTTGTCTATTTAAAGGGGGTTGTAAGCGAAAAAAAAGCTATCTGTTTAATAATATTTAGTTCTTTCAAAAAGTTGTCTGAATTTATAGGGAGATCCAATTGTCTATGAATAAAACTATTATTTGCTGACATCTTTTGGTCGGTGGGGTGATTTGTAGTTTTATGTATTGAAATATCTGTATGTGTGAGTTTGTGAAAAATACTGAAATCATGTAGTTTTCACAAACCCACACATACATAAAACTTAAAATCACCCTCCCCCCCACCAAAAGATGTCAGCATATAATACTTTTATTCATAGACTATTGCATGTCCCTCTGAATTCAGATAACTTTTTGAAAGAATTGAATATTATCAAACAGATAGCTTCAAACAACGGTTACAACCCCTTTCTTATAAACAAAATGGTATCCAATAAACAAAAGAACATGGCATTAAATCTCGTGTACCCAATCATAAAAGGAAATACTTTTCGTTACCTTATGTTAATGGATTATCTGAAAATATTGCTAAATATTTCAAAAATAGCTTTTAAAACCATTAATAACCTTAGTACCTACATAAAAAACAATGAGGATCGAACAAATAAAGAAAATAAATCTGGAGGCTACAAGTTGACTTGCAACGATTGCCCTTTAGTAATTCGGGCCAGACAGGTAGATCATTTAAGAAAAGTACCCAAGAACACCAAAGGAGCTATATATCGGATTCCGTTTATTTGACATCTGCTACTCTTAAGGAATTCAGCGCCATTTTTTAGCGGCAAACTTCAATAAACACCTTAAGTTTTAATGTCTTGTTCTTCCATTATTTTGTCACGTACATAACACTGTATTTGAACACGGTTATACTAGACACCATCAGCTAGTAGAATGTAGATACCTGAAGAAATTAAAATACTGTTTCTTATATATTTTTTAATTAAAATGAGATTCCACCAAGTAAAGACTGAATCAATCAAACATTTCTCAGCTTGAATGGGATACATTGCCACACCCACCATAATCTCCAATCTGCTGATCAATCTTATGAAAATAAATATCTTTCAAAAATGTCTAACATAATCTTAAGAATTTCATCATAAAACTATCTTACTTAGAATATTCAATATTATTGGATATCTAACTAAGTTACTTTATATAAAACTCAAGATATGTAAAAACATTATTGAAAAACAAGTTTTAAGAGAGAAAAGATGTTAAGGAAACCAAATAATTATATATTATGAATAAAATAACATAAATAGAGGTTAATTCTTGATAGAAGGTATATCAAATTATTTAAATATTTTAATATTAGCCTTCTACATATTTAATTTCAAAAAATTATATTAAATGATTATAACTTCTGAAAATAAATTAAAATATTGTCATATAAGTACCACTTATATCAAATGACATATAAAATAAACATTCATTATGAGACATCCGAATGGTATAACAAAATCCAATAAATAAAAATTGTTAACCAAAATCCTATAAATTAAATATTTTGAGTAGACAAAATTTTGTTTCTGCTGACCAATCTTATGAAAACAAATATCTTTCAAAAATGTCTAACATAATCTTAAGAATTTCATCATAAAACTATCTTGCTTTATTTAAGTGGTACTTATATGACATTATTTAAATTTATTTTCAGAAGTTATAATCATTAAATATAATTTTTTGAAATTAAACATGTAGAAGGCTAATATTAAAATATTTAAATAACTTTCGATATATATATTATACCTTTATAACAAGTCGAATATAACAAATATATAGCTAAAGTCAGGTCTCAGCATTCTCAAAATCTCATACAACTTCACACAGAGAATAATTAAAGCGCAATCTACTCCATAAAAACCTGCCATATACAAATCTCTCACTTCTAATTCCACTGGATAAAGCTGTTCCAGACAGATTTTTCCGGGATTCGCCTGTATTGAAAGAAAGCGGCGACAAAGAGACATCCAGCCCTGAGTTTATTAAAATGGCGGGCTAGCGAGAACACGAGATAAAAGGGATTTCTTGTTTATCATAGAGATGACAGAAAAATTCATGAAAGCTTCCCATATTTAAGATATCTGCAAAATACCAGCTCAGGGATAGCAGGTTTTATGTGTATTTCGTCCTGTTTCTCCCTGTACCTTTCCTGTGTGTGGCGAATGATCATAATCTCTATAACTGTTTACGCTCTCTTTATTTCCCTGATATCAGCCTTTATGCCAGACCACGAATACGTTCTCTCCACATTTTCAAGTTGTCTGCGTAGATTTATTTTGCATCTGGATCTCCGTCTGCCATATCCTCAACTTTTTCCTATTTAAGATTGAAGGATTTATTTCGGTACGATGAATTCCATTTCCACTCGAAAAATGCATTCGAGAAAGTGAAGACGGACGGAAAGGGGAAGTTTTTCACTCGGCCTCGTTCTGCGAATGGGTTAAGAAAGATTCTAGATAAGATCCACTAAGGATGGTGGAGGAAATAATTCGATTGTGTTCGTTCTTTTAAATATAGTGGAAATGCGAATATTTTTTCATAACGGAATAAAATCGAATAGAAATCAAGGTTAATGAATAATACCATTACGATATTTTCCGAAAGCCTATTTTGCCATTTGAGTACATATAATATGCAAATATTTTCATCAAAAATAAAAAGAAATATTCGCAATTCGTGGACCAATTTTTCATCGCCAGTCACAATTCAAGGCAAAAACCCCTTTTCTGTCATTGGAGCAGTTTTTCACCATGAAAAAACCTATCTACCTACCTTTTGGATCATTCCAATTGCTACATTAATATTAAATAATGCTATATTAATATTAAATAAGGTTATTCTGATTTTCACAAATTTTTATTGTTAATATAATACAACAATTGATTCGCTATCACAGTAGCATCTTCAGGTAAGTGGTATCTTATATTTTTGAATAACAAAATTCGTTTTCGAAATCGGTTTCTATTCATATCAGAGTAGGTACAAAAATTTTTATTGAGAACTAAAATCCTAAAAGGGGGGTCTGTAATTTCCAGTTTATCTGAATATATTTAACAGGGTTCAGTTATTTAGGTCTTATTGTTCGGAAAGTGCTATTCTGAATTTGTTGCATTCATTCTCTAGTGGCTCTAACAGGTTTAAGGCAAAACTTTTACTTTCTATATGTGAAATTTCAAAATTATGGTTGAAAGTATTTCCTGTTTATAACGAATGGTTCGAACAAGTGGAATTACTTTTGTTATTAAGAAAACTCTTCAAATGTTCACAAATTATAGGTCGGAAAGTGTTTAATGATGTTGAATATCAAAACAGATTTCATCTGTCAGTCTCCTACAATTTTATTCCAAAAATTTTTTCTCAGAAACTTTTAGAATTAAATTAATGTCTTCTAAGCACTGCTTATATTAAATAGACGTATAAAATCAAAATTCATTATACAATTTCAAAATGGAATAACAATACCCAACAAATGTAAATTCTTAATTTATTCCAATTTGATATTGTATAATGAGTTTTGATTTTGTTCGTGTATTAAATATAAGCAGTGCTTATAATTTAATTTAATTTTAATAGTTCTTGAAAAAAAATATTGTTGGAGACTAACAGATAAAATCTGTTTTGATATTACAAGTTTGTATATCAAAACAAATTAAATATGTTGTCTTCTACAATTTTAATTTCAAAAAAATTTTTATTCAAAAAACTTTTAGAATTAAATTAATGTCTAAAATAAGCACTGCTTACGTTTAATAGACGTATATAATCCAAACTCAATATATAATGTCAAATGGAATGAATAAACCATTATATACGTCTATTAAACGTAAGCGGTGCTTATTTTAGACATTAATTTAATTCTAAAAGTTTTTTGAATAAAATTTTTTTTTAAATTAAAATTGTAGAAGACAACATATTTAATTTGTTTTAATATTCAAATTTTGTTATATTTCTTCTATCAAGTAAAAAGACTTTTTCTATTTTATTTTAAAAGTTTGTAATAATTCTTCTATCATTTAAAAAAAATGATTTTTATTATTTTGATGATGTTGAATGCTGGTAATTTTTGGTTTATAGGATGATTCGAATTTTTGTATATAATTGTTTCAGTATATGTTGGTTCATGAAATATTGAAAATGAATTATTTGTTCCTGTAACTGTAATCAAGAATATCAATAGAGTTATTATGTTCGGTTTCCATAATGAATAATATTGAAGGATGTATTTCGTTGATGGACAAAAAGGAATTTCTTTAATAGTCTGTCAATAACTGTGACGCAACAGAACATATCTTCTACATACTATGCCAATATAAAAATAAATATCTCATAATCGGATTTCGGTGAATTTCAGATTCAATATTGTTCATGAGTATTTCTGCTAATAATGGACTTAGAGGATTTTCCATAATCAAACTTTTTTCAGATATATATATATATATATATATATATATATATATATATATATATATATATATATATATATATATATACTACTCTGTCAAGAAAGTACCGGGAATTTTCAATTAAAACAACATTTTTACATTTAATCGTCAAAATTTATTGGGTCGCCTTCAAAATAGGCTCCATTTGCTTCAATACATCTATGCCAACGGTACTTCCAATTATCGAAACATTTTTTATAGGCGCTTTCCGGGATGGACTTTAGCTCTCGCGCCGAATTTTGTTTTATGGCTTCAATCGACTCAAAACGGGTGCCACGAAGGGGCAATTTTAGTTTTGGGAAGAGGAAAAAGTCGCAGGGAGCCAAATCCGGCGAATACGGTGGTTGCTGAAGCACGTTTGTTGAGTTTGCGAGAAAGTCAGTCACAATCGTGACCATAGAAAAAAATCGGCACGCACTCTGACATCGACTGACTTAATCAGCTGTTGCAAACACACTAGTTGACAGATCCTGCTCAAGCTTGGCATAGTAATTAAGGACAGTGGTACCAACCTAGGAAAAAGAATTTTTACCTGCCTCATTGCCCTGCCAGATTTAAATCGATAATTCCCGGTACTCTCTTGACAGAATGTATATATATATATATATATATATATATATATATATATATATATATATATATATATATATATAATATATTTGTACTTTTAAACTGACAATACTTCTGTTATGTGCAATTTTTTAGGCATTCTGAAATATCTTCTTTGATAGATTTATTACACTGTTTTTCATTGGTAAATTTTCTACTTATTCAATTGTTTCATACATTTCCTTAAACTAAAATATTTCTGAGAGAATAGCTACATACCTCAAAAATGAATATGATTCAAGAACTTCATTTCAAACTTTTTTGAACCAGTAAATTAAATGAAAATAATATATTTAAGGAGTGTGAGCTTTGGTAATAGAGAGTTCTACAAATCGAGACAGTGTAACGTACTGCTGTATTTTAATTCCAAACTCAAATCAACTCGATAAGGTTTTGTTGATCACAGGGGCAAATTGCAGTCATGCGTGCATTTAAAAGTTGTTGGTTGTTAGTGCAATGAAATCCACCAACTACAAATCTATCAAGTATCTATATTCACTATACACAGAGACACTAAGGGATTAATCATACACAAACGCCATCTAGTGTATGCAAACATACCTACAAGACATACCTTTGCAAGGTAATTGAAGTAAAGAAATTTATTCCCGATATTTTCACGTTACAAACGCAGACAAAACTTTGCTCGTGCTCAAGTCAAACTATAATACGCCGTAATGCTCATAATTAGCATATTCATACTCAAATGAATCTTTTCGGCTGATCTGTATCGAGTATTATTAATAAGGAGTGTGAGCTATGGTAAAAGTAGAACTTTCCATTATCATAACTGACACTCCTATTGATGATATTTGTACAGATCAGCCGAATTAATTTATTTGAATACGAATATATTAATTATGAGCATTACGGCATATTATGGTCTGACTTGAGCATGAAGAAAGTTTTTTCTGCGTTTGTAACGTGAAAATATCGGGAATACTTACTACTCTGTCAGGAAAGTACCGGGAATTTTCAATTAAAACATAATTTTTACATTTAATCGTCAAAATTTTATGGGTCGCCTTCAAAATAGGCTCCATTTGCTCCAACACATCTATGCCAACGGCACTTCCAATTATCGAAACATTTTTTATAGGCGCTTTCTGGGATGGACTTTAGCTCTCGCGCCGAATTTTGTTTTATGGCTTCAATCGACTCAAAACGGGTGCCACGAAGGAGCAATTTTAGTTTTGGGAAGAGGAAAAAGTCGCAGGGAACCAAATCCGGCGAATACGGTGGTTGCTGAAGCACGTTTGTTGAGTTTTTGGCGAGAAAGTCAGTCACAATCGTAGCTCGGTGAGAAGGCGCGTTATCGTCATGCAAAATCCATGAGTTGTTCGCCCACAAATTTGGCCGCTTCTTACGGATACGCTCATGCAAACGTTTCATAACGCTTAGGTAATACTCCTTGTTTACCGTTTGACCCTCTGGAACGAATTCGTAGTGCACCACGCTAGGGATATCGAAGAAAACAATGAGCATCACCTTCATTTTCGAGCGGCTTTGGCGTGGTTTTTTCGGTTTCGGCTCATTTTTTGCCACCCATTCCGATGATTGCTGGCTTGTTTGCATATCGTACTCGTAGACCCAGGTCTCATCACCAGTTATGATGCGTTCCATGAATGTAGAATCGGAATTACTGCGATCCAGCATGTCTGAAGCAACCTGTTCGCGATGACGTTTTTGATGAAAATTCAGGTCTTTCGGTACGAGTCGTGCGGCCACCTTTCTCATGCCCAAAATATCAATCAAAATCGTACGTGCGGACTCGTGGGATATCTTAAGATCATGTGCTATCTCTCTCAAGCTGGTACGACGGTTTTCCAGCACCCTTTCCTTAATTTTATCGACGTTATCTTCGATCGAAGCCGTCGATGGGCGACCACTTCACGACCGTCCTTGAAGGCTCTGTACCACTGATATGCACGAGTTTTCGATAGAGCATTATCACCAAAGGCCTTTTGCAACATTTTCAATGCATCGGCACACGAAAATTCATTTGCAACACAAAACTTTAAACAAATTCTTTGCTCAACGTAATCACCCATAGTAAAAATCGGCACGCACTCTGACATCGACTGACTTAATCAGCTGTTGCGAACACACTAGTTGACAGATCCCGCTCAAGCTTGGCATAGTAATTAAGGACAGTGGTACCAACCTAGGAAAAAAAATTTTCACCTGTCTCATTGCCCTGCCAGATTTAAATCGATAATTCCCGGTACTTTCTTGACAGAATGTATATCTACTTGAATTAGCTCGCAAAAGTAAAACTTGTATGTATGTTTGCATACTCTAGAAGGCGCTGGTGTATGACTAATACCTTAGTATACCTGTGTATAGCAAATATAGAAACTTGACATATTTGTAGTCGCTGGCATTCATTACACCGGTTAGAAATCAACAAGTTTGAAACTTGCGCATATCTGCAGTTTGCCCCTATAATCAACAAAACCTTATCGAATAGGTTTGAGTATAGAATCGTTATACGGATCTATGTTACTATATTACTCTATTTCTTAAACTTTCTATTACCATAGCTCACACTCCTTATGAATTGAATAAATGACTTAGAAAATACTTTTTAATTTTTAATAGATATAAAGAATATACACTAATTACACAGAATGAAAAGAAGATGAATGAATCCACAGAAAATATAGAATATTTATTGAATTTACCCAACAAACATTTAGTGGAGAAAGCGCTGCTTCATATCGGTATCAAAAAAATATAAATTCCACTCCGAAAATGTCCAACAACAATTAGGTAATTTTTCGAAACAATCCCTCTTTAAAAAAGCTCATTCAAAAAACTCTTCAAAACTATGAAATGCATCTTGAAGAAGGCATTTGAAAAAACTCACTGATAATTTTCAGTCTACTTTCATGTCAACAAAAAAACACAACAATAAAAATATCTTCTATACTTATACGACCAAGTGTATTTAGAACAGAAAGAACGCAAAAAACTAACTTAATGGCTAGACTTAACAACAATTTGCATTATATGTTTGTTCACAGAATATACACAGATGTTGAATAAAGTATTTCTGAACAATAGGTTTCATCCAAAAATGTGCTGTGTGCATGAGTGAAAAACCAAATTGTACTTATTATATAAAGAATAAATAAATAATAAAGAGGGGGGTTTTTATACTTTATAGAAGGTTTTCTGACGCATTTATATAATTTAGTTTCAATAAATTTTAAGAATTTTATAAAATTAATATTAGTGGTAAGGTATTACAGAATTTATCTGTTTGATATTTAAGATATTTGAATAAAACCTTTTGTTAATTATAAAAAAACCCTTTTTATTATTTATTCTATAAAGAAAGCTTCCTCGTTTCCTGGCAGACAATGAGCTGCAGCCGGTAAAGTGAACTTCGTCATTGATTAATGATCACAGAGTTTATTGAGGATCACAGATTTGTGATCCTCAGTAAACTCAAGCAGTCAAACATTTCATGACATTTGTCAATTGGTAAAATTTATTGACTTTCACATCAATCTTGCTGTACTCGAATCAGTCACCATGCCATGAGAGCTATCAAAGGCAATTTTTCCCTTCACGTCAAAGACGAATTTGCAGTTATTCAAAGTAATTCTGATTTCGTCAAAGAGACACGAGCCCAAGGCGGAAAAACCGTGAATGGCCGCATGCGAAGGTAGCAATACTCTTGAGGTGGTGGTTTCTTTGATATATCGTGAAGAGACTGATTTCACCGCTCGGGGTCGCTATCCGAGAAATGATGCTGGCACGGAGGGATTGCTCCCGTCTGTTGAATGATTGGGGTGGAAAGAGCAGAATTCGATGCTTCGACGATATCGCTGTCGGATAGAAAGTACGTGGTTTTGATAACAGGTGCAGCCTTCACAAATATCTCTTGTATAGTTTCAAGATCGATAAGCAAGATATTGCAAGTTATGGTTTGTTTCTTCGTAGGCTAACAGAAACTTTATAAGGGTGTTTCACGAATGATTGTACAGGCTTTCAGAGCAGATGCAGGACATTTTCGTGAGTCTGAATCAGTGCTCGAAATATGCCCTAACTATATTTGCTTAAGAGTTACAGGATATTTTATGTATTTTATCAAAATTTTCAATCGGCATACCTCTTGAACGCCTGCATGGATCTTCATGAAAACTTGAGGAAATTAGTATAGGCCAATGCCAAATATTTGCCCATAATGACTTATCGATAGCACAGGTTCGGACTGATAAAATTACATTATTTATCCCACATCTTGTAAAACACCCTGTACATCCAATTTTCAAAAAGCGAAACTCTCCTCAGAATCTACAATAAATACTCTTTCAAACAAGCCTAGTAGGATCAATGGCGCACTGCGCATCATCATTTTATGAACCATTGAATATTAGGAATTTTCAATTTATAGTAAACACGGACCTGTGAATCTCCGAATAATGCTTCTATTCATATTGAATCGATTGAAATTCGCAGTAACATGACTTCGATATTGTGCTGCATCTTATTCCATCCAATACATGAATGTAGAGGCAACATCAAATATTTTTTGCAAAACTAAATTGAACCGTAAACTCGAATTAACATTGAACATTTAATTTGACTATTATAAAATGGACTCAATAATAAAAATATAAAATGTATCTTATAAACATGTGTGGAACTGAAAAAAATTGACAATAAATAACAGAACAAATTATAACTTATTTTCGAAATTATTCCCTTTCTCTTCTAAACATTTTCTAGCTCTTGTGATGAAATGAGCTACAGTTTTCTTCAAAATTTCCGGTCGATTTCGTATTGTTTCACATGCAGCTTGAATACGATTAATCTATGATTTCTTCAGAATAAACTTAATTTTTTAAGTGTCCCCACAGAAAATAATCCAAGCATGTAAAATCTGGGGATCTTGCAGGCCAGTCATGAGGTCCCCCTCTTCCAAACCAATGATCTGGATAAACTTAATTCAAATGCGCTACAATTTCACAGGTAAAATTTGCCGGAGCTCCATCATGTTGGAAAAATATTTCTCTTGAAATATTGCTTCCATCATTCAAGAGCCTGGCAAATGTTGGATTAAAAATTTTAGATATGTTACACCATTCAGCCTACGTAAAAGAATATATGGTCCAATTAGGCAATTATTGTAAATTCCACACAATGACTGGAAAACGATATTGTGAATTGCGTTTTCTAGTCACTTTCGGATTCACTCTGGACCAAATACGTGCATTGCGAACATTCAAAATGCCATCTTTTGTGAAGGTCGTTTCATCAGTAAAAAGCGTTTTGAAGAGAGCTCGCTGGTTCCGCAAAACCCATATGCCAAATCGCATCCTCAGTAGTTCATCGCCTGCCTCCAAGGTTTGGACGGATTGTAAGTGAAATGAATGCCACTTTTCACGGTGAAGAACTCGCCAGACCTGACAATGTGGCAAACCTAAAACTGAACCAAGACGCCGAGTGCCGGTTGAGGGATTTTCTTGGACAGCTTTTATTATCTCTTCATGGTTTACCATCGAATTTGCTCTTTCTCGTTTACTTACTGACGGAAAGTGTCCAGTTTCACGAAGTGAGCGATTAACACGTTCGAATGTTTGGTGGTTAGGAATTCGACGATCCGGATATAACCTTCGATATTCCCTAGCAGCTTCACGACCATTGCATTCACAAAATCCATAAACTAACAACATATCAGTATACTCAGTATTCGTAAATGACGGCATTTCGATAATTCTCTTGATGAAAATTTTATAAAAATACAACAATCTACCACTTGCGTATTTTTCTATTTCAATAATTACCCGACAATGGTTTGAAATGTTAAAATTCTCAGCATGAACCACTCAGATTTTGAAATGGGTTGAATTCACACTAAACGAATTTCTTCCGTGAACTTTCACATAGCATTGAAAATAAATTATATCTAAAGCTTCAGATCGATTCAAGCAGCATGTGAGAAGATTAATAGTGGACCAGAAAGAAAGGCTAAGGAAAGCTGCAGAACATTCAATACAAGATCTAGCAGGTTTCAAAAAGAAATAGGGAAATTTTCGAGAACACATCACATACGAAAATTGATGGGGGAAGGGGTTTAAAAGAATTTATTTGCGAAAGTCTAAATAAGATGTCGAAAAGTATTTCGTTTTATATGCGTGTGTCTATGAATCGAAAATTCAAAAGATGTGGAAAAAGAATATGGTTTTCTCAGTCCGCACCTGATCTATCGACAAGTGATGTGGTGCAAATATTAAGCATTGGCCTGTACTCATTCTCTCAAATTTTCATGTAGATCCATTCAGGCGTTCAAGAGTTATGCCGATTGAAAATTTTTGATAAAATACAAAAAACATCATGTATCTCTCAAACTAATACAGTTAGGACATACTACTCTGTCAAGAAAGTACCGGGAATTTTCAATTAAAACAACATTTTTACATTTAATCGTCAAAATTTATTGGCTCGCCTTCAAAATAGGCTCCATTTGCTCCAATACATCTATGCCAACGGCACTTCCAATTATCGAAACATTTTTTATAGGCGCTTTCCGGGATGGACTTTAGCTCTCGCGCCGAATTTTGTTTTATGGCTTTAATCGACTCAAAACGGGTGCCACGAAGGGGCAATTTTAGTTTTGGGAAGAGGAAAAAGTCGCAGGGAGCCAAATCCGGCAAATACGGTGGTTGATGAAGCACGTTTGTTGAGTTTTTGGCGAGAAAGTCAGTCACAATCGTAGCTCGGTGTGAAGGCGCGTTATCGTCATGCAAAATCCATGAGTTGTTCGCCCACAAATTTGGCCGCTTCTTACGGATACGCTCACGCAAACGTTTCATAACGCCTAGGTAATACTCCTTGTTTACCGTCTGACCCTCTGGAACGAATTCGTAGTGCACCACTCCACGGATATCGAAGAAAACAATGAGCATCACCTTCATTTTCGAGCGGCTTTGGCGTGGTTTTTTCGGTTTCGGCTCATTTTTTGCCACCCATTCCGATGATTGCTGGCTTGTTTGCATATCGTACTCGTAGACCCAGGTCTCATTACCAGTTATAATGCGTTCCATGAATGTAGAATCGGAATTACTGCGATCCAGCATGTCTGAAGCAACCTGTTCGCGATGACGTTTTTGAAGAAAATTCAGGTCTTTCGGTACGAGTCGTGCGGCCACCTTTCTCATGCCCAAAATATCAATCAAAATCGTACGTGCGGACTCGTGGGATATCTTAAGATCATGTGCTATCTCTCTCAAGCTGGTACGACGGTTTTCCAGCACCCTTTCCTTAATTTTATCGACGTTATCTTCGATCGAAGCCGTCGATGGGCGACCACTTCACGACCGTCCTTGAAGGCTCTGTACCACTGATATGCACGAGTTTTCGATAGAGCATTATCACCAAAGGCCTTTTGCAACATTTTCAATGCATCGGCACACGAAAATTCATTTGCAACACAAAACTTTAAACAAATTCTTTGCTCAACGTAATCACCCATAGTAAAAATCGGCACGCACTCTGACATCGACTGACTTAATCAGCTGTTGCAAACACACTAGTTAACAGATCCCGCTCAAGCTTGGCATAGTAATTAAGGACAGTGGTACCAACCTAGGAAAAAAATTTTTCACCTGCCTCATTGCCCCGCCAGATTTAAATCGATAATTCCCGGTACTTTCTTGACAGAATGTATTTCGAGCACTGATTCAGACTCATCAAAATGTCTTGCATCTGCCATGAAAGCCTGTATAATCATTCGTGAAACACCCTGTATATTGAAAATTACTACGAAGGGTTTTTTGAATATTTCATATAATAGCTAGATTAACTTCTTTACAGGTTTAAGGATCTCTTGAAAACTTTTCAGAATTAAATTGAGTGCCTTATAAAACAATGCTTCACTTTCGAGAAATATAGAATTATCAAAACATGTGAGCAGCAGAGAACCATTAAAGAATGAAAAAAAAAACTATTGACCACAATTATGTGAATCACCCAAGACAAATTTGTTTCGATTTGAATAACAAATTCAATTACCGAAAAATTTTCCATGTAGAGTTCAAGGTTTTTCTATATCCCTTGAAATAGAAAGCGCACTATCCCAAAAAAGAAGCTGAAATTCTAAACCATAGTCTCATCACTTGGGAGTTATTTGGATGCTAAATGAAAACAATCTATAAAATATAGTGTTATGAATTTTGTTATTGAGTTTTTTTAGTTATTATAATTTTGTTGAAGAGTTCTTTATTTATAATTATAATTAATTAGGAAATTTTGTTTGAGTACTTTTTAGAGTTATTTATTAATGGAATTTATTTTTTTTTGTTTTGAATCTTTTCTTCGTGTATAAAGTTAAGTGTATCGGCTAACTGACTATATTAAAATTGTAAATTGAAAATTTATTAATTCTGATTTACTGTGAAAGGAAGGATTCAATTTGAATAAATTCTTAAATATATATTGAAACGAAGTACTTTGAAATATCCTCAAGAAGTTCTGCAGGTTCCATTGCATGATGAAAAATGCACTGTATGGTGTGATTTACCGCTGGAGGCATCATCGGTCCACAGTTCTTTGAAAACGATGCTAACAGTGAATGGTGCTCGTTACAGATCGATGATCAATGATTATTTGTTTCAAAATTTGAATGGTATCGACCCAGAAGTGTTTTGGTTCCAACAAGATGGTGCTATACCTCATACTGCTTCCGTAACAATTGATTTATTGAGAGAAAGGTTTGACGATAACATTATTTGGAGAAATGGTCCAATTAATTGGCCTCCAAGATCATGCGACAACTCCACTGGATTATTTTCTTTGGGGTTATGTCAAATTGTAATATCATGTATATAAATAAAAGTAGTAATTGTAAAATAAATGAAGGTAATACTTTCTATGTTAATTGCATTCTATGGTTAGGTACGCTTGGTAACCTAAAAACTCTTTCTCTGTTGTAACTCGAGTTGTGTACATTGTTATTTTATTATTAAAGTGTGGGTTAAACATACTTATATTATTTTACCCACGATATTACAAGTGACGACGAGGAAAATTGGTATTTGTGAAGTTATCTAAAATATTACGAAATGGCACACAAATCAACTTCCCAGAAGAATGAAGGCGATTCAGCGGCTGTTAGCCAGTATACAAATATCATAAGAGGTACGATAAGTGTTTTAAATGAATATCAAATGGGAACAGACTGGTGTACATATCAGGAGAGGATGGAACAATATTTCGAGGCTAATTATATCGAGGACAACAAGAAAGTAGCAGTTCTTCTAACAATGGTGGGTGAACAGGCATATGAAATACTACGAGGATTGTGTGATCCAGAACTTCCAAAAGAAAAAAGTTATCACGAACCGTGCAGGATATTGAAGGAACAATTTTCACCGAAGATTTCTGTCTTCAAGGAAAGAATAGAATTCTACAACCTGAGACAATTTGACAATGAAGGTATTAAAGCATTTTTGTTCGTTTAAAAAACAAAGCGATCCAATGTAAATTTGGAAATAACCTGAACGAAATACTTAAGGATAGGTTCGTGTTAGGTTTGAAAAGGAGTGCCATTCTAGACAGAGTTTGTGAAGAGGACCATACCACTTCTTTGGAAGAAATTGTGCAAGTTACATTGAGGAAAAAGCAGCAGTAACCAGTTCTTTCACCCAAACGATAAACAAGGTTAGTTTTACCCAAGAATCAAGGAAAAGAGCAGATGGAAGAAAACTATACCCAAGAGAAGAGAAGAGAGAAAACAAGCCGAAGATTCAGGAAGAAAAGAAAGCCAAATGCAGAAGTTGTGGTGAGGAAAATCATAATTTCAGTAAATGTAAGTTCAAAACTTATAAATGTAAAATTTGTAAAAAGGTTGGACATTTGGCAAAGGTTATTCAAACCGCAATCACTTTGTAAAGGAGGAAATTATAGTAGAGGATCAGAGTAGTCCAACAGATTTCATTGATATGTTTTTGGTGACTAAACGTAGAACCAGTTCTATTGAACCATTTAAAGTT
Organism: Megalocaria dilatata; assembly: GCA_034642435.1. Taxonomy (NCBI): domain Eukaryota; kingdom Metazoa; phylum Arthropoda; class Insecta; order Coleoptera; family Coccinellidae; genus Megalocaria; species Megalocaria dilatata. The sequence goes on from CM067856.1 coordinate 48,499,834, forward strand.
CAAGTGCATATTAATAAAAAACCTTTGACAATGGAACTGGACTCAGGAGCGGGAATTTCTGTAATTCTGGTAATGTTTTTGAACACATGTTTAAAAACTGTAAATTATTTCCAACGAAAATTGAGTTGAAAACATACGAGGGTAATGTAATTGTTCCAGATGAAGAGATTTATGTGGACATTGAATATCAAAATGCTCCTAAAAGGAATTGCAAACTCATTATAGTCAAAAATGGAATGGTTCCATTATTAGGTAGAGATTTAATTCAATTATTCAATTTGCCTTGCAGGGTTCGATGGTGTCTAATGTGAACAAACTCGATCATAACGACAATTTAGACAAAATTCTTAAACAATTTGAATAGTTATTCACAAATAAGTTAGGCTTGTATAAATTAGAAAAAGTAAAATTCTCGGTAGATCCTGAAGTTAAACCGATTTTCTGTAAACCAAGACCGGTTCCATTCAAATTCAAAGAACTGATGGATAAAGAATTGGACGAGTTAGAAAAACAAGGTGTTATCACTCGTATTCAAAATTCCGAATGGGGTACTCCCTTAGTTCCGGTATTGAAGCCTAATGGCAAGATTAGAATTTGTGCCGATTATAAGATTACAATAAATAAATATCTTGAAGATTATAAGCATCCCCTGCCAAGGATTGAAGAATTGTTCGCAGCTCTTCATGGAGGGGAGGAATTTACTAAATTGGATTTGCTATGCGCTTATAACCAATTAGAATTAGACAACGAAACAAAAATTCTTTTATCGTGGAGTACCCACAGAGGTATATATAAAGTGAATAGGTTGCCATATGGTACGAAACCAGCGGTTTCAATTTTTCAAAATACCATGGAAAAAGTTCTCCAAGGGTTAAAAAGTGTAATAATATTCATAGATGATATTGTGGTTACCGGGAAAAATAGGGTAGATCAAATACCGATCAGTGCAAATAATATAGCGAACGAAACAAGAAAAGATCCAATACAAAGTAAAGTTTATTTGTTTATTAGGAACGGCTGGCCAGATAAAATTAACGGACAATTTGAAATATTCAAAAGAAAATCCTCCGAAATAAGTATTGAGAATAATTTGATAATGTAGGGTTATCGAGTAATAATGCCAACAAAATTAAGAAGTCAGATGTTCGATGAGATTCATGGTGCTCACAATGGCATGACTAAAATGAAAGTTTCAGCCAGACAGTATGTCTGGTGGCCAAGTTTGGAAAGAGATAATGAAAATTATGTTAAGAATTGTGATGCTTGAGCGATTTTCATGAAAACGCCAGAAAAATCCAAACTAATTAAATTCCAAGAAAGTAAACATGTATATGATAGGATTCATATCGACTTTCTGGGGCCTTACTATAATAAATCATATTTGATAATTATAGATTCATTCTCGAGATGGCCTGAAATTTATGAAATGCAAAAATTAGATTCTTTTACCACTATAAACAAATTACGTGATTGTTTTGCTAGGTTTGGCTTACCGAATACAATTGTATCAGATAATGGTCCACAATTAGTTTCCGAAGAATTTGAAAAATTTTGTAATTTTAATGATATTGTTCATATTAGATCCCCACCGTATCATCCTTCAACAAACGGTCTTGCAGAAAACGGTGTAAAATCATTTAAGAATTCCTTAAATAAATACCTCAAAGATATCAGGACAAAACCAGAGAGTACGGAAATATTAATGAGTAAATATTTATTTTCATATCGTAATACACCACACTGTACCACTGGTGAAACACCATCGAAATTAATGTTTGGGAGACATGTAAAAACTCGATTAGACCTGTTAAAAAAAAGTCGGCGTTCAAAAGCTTTGGAAAGACAGATTAAATACCATGGTAAAAGAATGGTAGAATTTGAAGAAGGTGAGGTTGTTTATGTTAAATACTATCGAACACCAAATAAAATCACTTGGGAAAAGGCTGTAATTGTACAGATTCTCGGTACTCAAAATTATAATTGTAAGACATTGAAGGAAAAATTAATTTGGAGGAGGCATATTGATCAAATGAGGAAAGTAGGAAGTTTTCATGATGACATTTGTGATATTAATGTGAAAGAATATGTTTCTATAAAAGACTCTAGAAGTAATAACATTGAACCAAAGGAAATTGTTCCTAGTCAGGAAGTTAAACCACCAGATTTTCAGGATCACAATAGGGTTCCGGAACCGGTTGAAAATGAATTACCGTCTAATAATGAAGAGTTAGTTTTAGTGGAGGGAGACGGTGCACAAACAAGTGAAAGTGCTTTGTTATCCCCTAATATAAAAAACCGTTTAAGAATAAATATAAGACCTCCTAAAAGATTTAGTGACGGAGGAGTGTAATATCATGTATATAAATAAAAGTAGTAATTGTAAAATAAATGAAGAAAATACTTTCTATGTTAATTGCATTCTATGGTTTAAGTTAGATACGCTTGGTAACCTAAAAACTCTTTCTCTGTTGTAACTCGAGTTGTGTACATTGTTATTTTATTATTAAAGTCTGAGTTAAACATACTTATATTATTTTACCCACGATATTACACAAGTCATTGGTTTATGCTGATAAACGAGAAACAATAGACGCTTTGGAAGCCAACATAACTCGTGTTATTGATGAAATAAGGCATGAATTACTCGAAAAAGAGGTCCAAAATTGGTCTGGTCGAATGCGGGTCTTCAGAGCTAGCCGTGGTGGATATATGCTGGAAATTATTTTTAAAACATAAATGTCATAAAATTATCTTTCAAATAAAAAGAATTAGGCTTCAATTTTAATTTAAATGTGTTTTATTTCATTTTAAATTCCTATCACTGTAAAAAAAAAAACACCCGATATATACAGTTTCAACATTACCTACTTAGACACTATGTTTCCTTAAATTAATTAATTAGTTCTATTTCTTGAGACTTTGGCTGTCTTAAATATTTGATAATTGTGAATCAAATATTCCCTTTGAGTCCTACTTGAATTTTTCAAAAGGATTTCTGATATTTGACCAACGGTTATAGAATTTTCACTCGACTAATTATTATGTACTTCGAATATGCTTTTTCTTCAAAATTGTGGCTAATGAGTATTTTTATGAGTTGAATTATTACTATTTCTGTCAGAATTGATCTTATTTGAATAAATGGTTTTGATCTAATTACTTTGTAACGAATCGACTTATATACTCGCGTAAGACTTTACCTTGAAGTTTCATTGATTTTTATTGTATGAGTTTATAATTATGAGACATTATATCTGATGTACAAGGTTTAATTCATACAATCCATGATAATATATACTTTTCATTCAACAAATATTTTGTTTGGAAGCAAAATTGTAAAACTTGGTTGAGTATCATGAAAAAATTAGAAATGAATAGAATTAATCTAAAAATCAATTTGAATGTGAGCTAAGATGTTGGTGGACAATAAAGAAAGGAACCGCAACTTTTCCGAATCGAAGATTTATCAAATTAAATGTGATGATTGTTTAAGAACACCAATTCCTTTTAAAAAACATGAACACTCCTTAAGGTCTTCTCAAAGGATATAATTTATTTCAAATATTTAATATATTTTGAAGTTATAGTGCATGTTTTGAGAGATTTCCGAATTAACTTATTCGAATATTTAAATATATGAAATATTTCAAATAAATTATATCCTTTGAGAAGTCCTTGAGGTGTGTTTATGTTTTTAAAAAGGCAATTGGTGTTCTTAAAGGTAAGATCAGAAACAAAATTTTGTCTCTTTTAAATATTTATTTATTAATTTCAATGACTTTCTTATATCTGTTGGTTTATTTATTCCATTTGACATTATATATTGAGTTTTGATTATATACGTCTATTAAACGTAAGCCGTGCTTATTTTAGACATTAATTTAATTCTAAGAGTTTTTTGAAAAAAATTTGTTTGAAATTAAAATTATAGAAGATTAACATATTCAATTTTTGTTGATATTCAAATTTTGTTATACTACTCTGTCAAGAAAGTACCGGGAATTTTCAATTAAAACAACATTTTTACATTTAATCGTCAAAATTTATTGGATCGCCTTCAAAATAGGCTCCATTTGCTCCAATACATCTATGCCAACGGCACTTCCAATTATCGAAACATTTTTTATAGGCGCTTTCCGGGATGGACTTTAGCTCTCGCGCCGAATTTTGTTTTATGGCTTCAATCGACTCAAAACGGGTGCCACGAAGGGGCAATTTTAGTTTTGGGAAGAGGAAAAAGTCGCAGGGAGCCAAATCCGGCGAATACGGTGGTTGCTGAAGCACGTTTGTTGAGTTTTTGGCGAGAAAGTCAGTCACAATCGTAGCTCGGTGAGAAGGCGCGTTATCGTCATGCAAAATCCATGAGTTGTTAGCCCACAAATTTGGCCGCTTCTTACGGATACGCTCACGCAAACGTTTCATAACGCCTAGGTAATATTCCTTGTTTACCGTCTGACCCTCTGGAACGAATTCGTAGTGCACCACGCCACGGATATCGAAGAAAACAATGAGCATCACCTTCATTTTCGAGCGGCTTTGGCGTGGTTTTTTTCGGTTTCGGCTCATTTTTTGTCACTCATTCCGATGATTGCTGGCTTGTTTGCATATCATACTCGTAGACCCAGGTCTCATCACCAGTTATAATGCGTTCCATGAATGTAGAATCGGAATTACAGCGATCCAGCATGTCTGAAGCAACCTGTTTGCGATGACGTTTTTGAAGAAAATTCAGGTCTTTCGGTACGAGTCGTGCGTCCACCTTTCTCATGCCCAAAATATCAATCAAAATCGTACGTGCGGACTCGTGGAATATCTTAGGATCATGTGCTATCTCTCTCAAGCTGGTACGACGGTTTTCCAGCACCCTTTCCTTAATTTTATCGACGTTATCTTCGATCGAAGCCGTCGATGGGCGACCACTTCACGACCGTCCTTGAAGGCTCTGTACCACTGATATGCACGAGTTTTCGATAGAGCATTATCACCAAAGACCTTTTGCAACATTTTCAATGCATCGGCACACGAAAATTCATTTGCAACACAAAACTTTAAACAAAAACGTAATCACCCATAGTAAAAATCGGCACGCACTCTGACATCGACTGACTTACTCAGCTGTTGCAAACACACTAGTTGACAGATCGTACTCAAGCTTGGCATAGTAATTAAGGACAGTGGTACCAACCTAGGAAAAAAAAATTTTACCTGCCTCATTGCCCCGCCAGATTTAAATCGATAATTCCCGGTACTTTCTTGACAGAATGTATTTCTTTTATCAAGTAAAAGGCCTTTTTCTATTTTATTTCATATATAATATATAATTATATTTTGGCTTCAGTAAATCTCATTATGGAATATCAGTGAATTTAAATAACCTTAAAATAACTTACACTGTTCTGTGATTTTGTTAGAACATAGATCAATTTTGAATTCTAAAGTTGGTTTGTTTTCGAAGCATTCATTCTTAACGTGGACGTTTGTGATATAGGTGTAGTTTTTTGATTTTGATATTTGGAATATTATCTAGGACCGATGAAGGGATTACTTAGAATTATATTTGTTTTTTGAAGATATAGTGCATGGTTTGATAGATTTCTGAATTAACTTATTTGAATATTTAAATATATTAAATATTTCAAATAAATTATATCCTTTGAGAAGTAATGATTGTTATGCTACATATATTGGACAGACAGGCCGATGTTTACAGCATAGAATCGAAAAACATAGGATGTCTAATTCAAAGAACCAGAAATCAACCGATTTTGCAGAACATTGTATAGAAAATCATTTTTAAAAGAGAAAGATGTCATTTTACTATGTTGAAGAGGGTGAATAGATGAATTATTTGGATATTCTCTCAATCAAAAAAGGCATTGAGAAAAAGGAGAATTCCCAAACACTTTTTGGGAACACCCCTATATTGGATGCTGTTATTTCCATGCGCCATAAAAATACACAGATGTCTAAGTGTAATAAAAAAACCTTGTCAATTTTAAGTTTAGTTACTTTCCCTACTTCTTTGAAGATGATCGAAAGGCCGAAACACGTGTTAGAATTCTGAATGAAGTGTGAAGTATAAAAACTGTGTGAATTTTTCAAATAAAACTTTAAACTTGGAACGTTTAACTAATTTTTCACAATAAAGCTTGAACTTTCGACAAAAAACACGAACTTATTTATACTCCTAGATGAGACCTAGCTCCAGCTAGAAAATCAACATTTCTTTGAAGAAACTCTACATATCTTTCCAATAGAATACAGGTACTTTATGTACAGATGAAGTAATAAAATCAGTGGAAACGGCACAAATAACTGTCAGATTCGTAATTATCACTTCAAAATAGGAAGTTCAATTACGACTAGAATAGAAATGCACTGAGTGAACCATCAAATACGTAATGAGGCATCGGCCCGGATTATGTCACGTATTTAATTAGTTTCTCTCCGGAAACTAGAGGATTTCGGTCCTTTCTCATCAATTATTTCCACATTAATATCCATTTGCAGCCAGGCGCTTTCAGAAACACTTCTAGTTCCCTTCTCTATAAGGCATATCCGAATCATTCATTTGATTACAAACTGGTGTTTGGTATTTTACCGCCTTTGTGGGTGGAATAGAAATTAACTTCAATGAATATATCTCCGCGAGCCTCAAGGATCTCTTAGGTTTGAATTTCAAACAAGATATTTGGCTTTTAATTAAAACATCGATATGGAACGACCGGTGTGTAAAAAATGGATTAATTAAATAGGAACAGATGTTCTGATCTTATCGAAATATTCAAAGCTGTATCTCTCTTTTCCGAGGTTGTTCCATATAAAATAATAAAGACATTCAAAAAAAAAATTCCTCGATTCATTCCAAGTTTTAAGAAAGACGGATTCCACATTTTAATGATTCCAGTAAATATAACGGGTTATCGATTTCATGGTCCGGATTTCACAACCCTTTTTCAATGACATATATCGAAGAGAACTGTGATCTGAAGCATCATATGTTCAGCTCAAAGTCAGCCATTTAACAGTATGGATCATTTATCTACTACTGAACGTGTGGAAATTGTGAAAACTGACTAAAAAAAACAATGATTCTGCAGAAAGTACGTTTCGTGCATTACGGGCAGATTATGGTCAACATAATCGTCCATCTGAGCGTACAATTGGTACCACAGTCAAAACATTCGAAAAGGCTGGATCTGTTAGTGATGTCTTAAGGCCCATATATTATCGAAATGCATGCTCGACCGAAAATATTTTTATTGTAAGTGAAAGTGTTGACTAAGATCTAAATTTATCAATTTATTGGCGTGCACAACATTTAGGTATCTCTTACGGCACGCTATGACGTATTTAGCATCTGGATTTGCATCTCCATCCTTATAAGGTTCAGGTGACACAAGAACTAAAGCCAGCTGACCATAGAATCCGTAGGACGTATGCCGATTGGGTGCTTGAACAAAAATGTTTGGATGACGATTTTTCGTATCGAATTTTCTTCAGCGACGAAGCACATTTTTCACTAGGAGATAGTTTTTCATATCTCTCAAAACCATAAACTCTGGATTTGAATTATTTGGAATTATTATGCCAGCACTGACATAAAATATTAACCAGTCGAACCAAGGCTTGATCGTGGATCTGTATTCTTGAAATATCACTTCAAGTTTACTCAAAATTTATTGAAAAATTTCATGGACAATAGCAGTTCAGCGACAGTTTGATGACATTGCTAAATGATATCAAATTATTTTTTAAATTTAAATTTCGTTTATGTAATATAATCCTTTTTATATTATATATTATCATATTATATATTATGATATATATTATTATATTATATATAAATATATTATATTCTACTTATTGTAGGTATTTGAGCACTCAATATTGATATAATGTTAGAAAATTTGAATCTCAAAATAGATTCAATCTGTTAGTCTCCTATCATTTTAATTAAAAAAAAATTAAATTAAATTAATGACTTACAAGCACAGTTTATATTCAATAGACGTATAAAATCAAAACTCAATATACAATATCAAATGAAATAAATAAACCAACAAATATAAATTGTCAATTAAAATTAATAAATGAATATTTAGAGGGGACTAAATTTTATTTCTTATCTTACAATTATGAAAACTAATTCCTTTTCAAAAATATAAAACATAATTTAAGTTTTTTCAAAAGTCTTTTTTAAGATGTTTAACACAGTTTCAAATAGTTTTTTGAAAGTGCTTTTTTGAAGAGAGGTTGTTTCGAAAAATTTCTCAATTTTTTATAGGACAGTTTTAGAGTGGAATTTGTTTTTTCAAACTTCGATCAATATTCTTTATTTTCTTTGGATTCTTTTATCTCCTTTTGACACTGAGTGATTAGTGTTAATTTCATATGTATAATAAAAAGGAGACACTGTTTTCTAAGGCCTTCATTAAATTTAATTTCGAGAAGTTTCTGATAAATTTTATACAATTAAAATTTGTATTGAGGTATTATTATTTTTACTCTGTTTGATATTGAAGATGTTGGAAAAACTGTCTATCATTAAAAGAACTCATTTCATTATTTTATTATATACATAATAATGAATTTGTTTTTCCATGCACATATTATTTTTTTGGATATAACGGATTCTTGAAAAATACTTTATTCAATCTATGTGTTTATTCTGTGGACAAACATAGAATATAAACGGTTGTTTAGTCTAACCACTAAGAGACTATCTGCGTTCATCCTGTCTTTGATTAGAAATGACACGGGATCGTATAATTTTGATAGAAATTTTCATTGATTATTTTCATTTTGCTGACATGAAAGTGAACTGAGGATTATCGGTGAGTTTTTTCGAATGCCTCTGTGAAGATGTGTTCCATAGTTTTGAAAAATTTTCTGAAAGAGTTTTTTTAAGATAGTTGGTTCCGAAGAATTTCTTAATTGTATGTTGGACATTTATAGACTTGAATTTGAATTTTCATGCCTTTATATTTTCTCCCGATTCTTTTATCTCCTTTCGATACAGTTTGATTAGTGCTTTAAAAAAAACTAGTTTATAAATATCTATTAAAAAGGAGGCAGTGTTTCTAAGGCATTTATTTAATTTAATTTCAGAAAGATTTGAAGAAATTCTTTCAAATTAAAATTTGTAGTAAGGTATAATTCTGTCTGTTTTACAAGCAAAACTTAAATTGTTTTTCACATCATTTTTGGTGCATTTCTTCGTTTTCAGATACTTAGTGAACGAACATTATTCTTCAACCACTGCAATTGTCATATTCTTAGTTTTCTCTCTACAGTATTACCATAGTCCACAAAATGTTTGACCTTATTTATCACGAGCTGTTATTTTCACAGGGAAACTTATTTTCCCATTGAAAAAATTAAAACCCTACCAACAAGCTCGAAACAAATTATAGCCTCAATGTTGGCAAAACTTCGCGCGCTTCACCGAATTCAGTCGGCTCAGTTTCTTTCAAACAGCTTCGTCAAACTCCCAACTCAATCCGAGATACATTAATGTTGAATAAATAACGAAATATTTGAATAAGAATTATTTATTCATGGAAACCTTCCCCCAGGAATCATTTCTTCAAAACGCCGGGCAAACTCTTCGGGCGAAAAGTAAATAAAACCCAACGTAGGATATAGAATCGGAAGTCCTTTTCTATCGTTCAAAGGAGAAAAAACTTAATGTAAATAGGCAAATCCCTTTTAAATGTCCCCAGTTGGATGTAGAGCGAGAATAGAATGTTTTGTCACTCAAAGTACACAACAATGGAGCGGGATGTCTCCAAACGATCAAAGCAGCCTCGGGAACTGCTGGGAGACGCGAGCTGTATCGCTAAATTAAACTCAAATAAATGTAAATCTCAATAAGCCACATACCCAGCCAAGCGTGGATGATATGGATATACCTTTGGGACCCTGAACCAGATTCCTTTTCTTGTACCTGCTGGTTACATTCAAGGAATTTTATTGTCCCACGTTTTGGAAATTATCTACGCTGTTCGGTGACATGCAGTGGCAGTTTCCACACAAATGGCTGCTGCACATCCGAAGATTGTCCGGGTGTCCCCTTGAGGAATTCGCAGAGGATGTGGCGTATTAATATTGACCAGCTGGTGCGTCCCATCTTGTGCGTGAGGTATTCTAGGAATCGCTGGGATCTTGAAGATACAATGCACATTATGACGTAATAATTAATGATTGGAATGATTGGTGCAGAATTAATGTCCGTTGAAATGCCTGACTTGAATTCGTTATTTACTTCTTTGGGTTTTTGAACAAGAAGTTTAATTTTGATATTAAATAAAGAGTATATTTTAAGAGAAAAAAATTGATATTTTGTCATTGCCAAGAAGAAAGTAGGCTGTTAAAAATAGAAAATGATATTAGCCAAATTGCTACGGTTGCAGCAACATATCCTTCATACAATTTTTCATGTTCAATACGAAGATTTGTAGCTGAATGCCCTCGATAACTTCACGAATTCCATCTTTAAGGTTTGAAATCGATTGGAGTATTGGCATAGATCTTATCTTTCGCTCAAGAATCTGAATGTATCAACTCACAATATTGCGGTGGTCAATTGTGATCTATTCGAGAAATAATACGACCAGGAAACTTTTGTTTCAAAATTGTGATTGTTTCGTTGCTTGTATGGCACTTCCGATCATAAAAAATATTAATTATAGCTCCGTAACGCAACCCATTCACAGGAACAGTTGCACCAGCATCATTTTCGAATAAGTAAGGACCCATCACACTGACAGTCCAAAAACAGCATCAAACAGTGACACCTTGGAGATGGAGAGCCTTTGCAATAATCATTTTCGGACTTTCCCGGCACCAAATTCAACAATTCTGCTTATTAATGTAGCCTGCAAGGTGAATATGAGCCTCATCACTGGAGATGATTTTCCGATGAAAATCCGGACTATTCTGATGCATATATATAAATATATAAATCCATATCAAATAATACAAACTAAGGTTATTTTGATTTTCAAATTTTTGTTGTTATGTTTACAACAATTGTTTCGCTATCGCAGTAGCATCATTAGGCAGGTTTATATTTTGAATAACTAAACGTGTTTCCGAAATCCGTTGCTATTTATATTACAGTAGTCAAAAATTTTCATTGAGCACCAAAACCCAAAAAAAGTATCTGTAAATTCCAGCTTATTTGAATATATTCAACAGGGGTGAGTTGAAGTATATAAATTGAAAATTACTATGAAGAAGTATATACATAGGACAGAATAATAGCTTGAATTAATTCACCAGAACCTTTACATATTTTAATTTAAATAAATCTCATGAACACATTTAGAATTAAATTTTAAAACATGTCCTAAATACACTGTAACACTTCATAGACATATAATATATATATATATATATATATATATATATATATATATATATATATATATATATATATATATATATATATATAGTGAACGAGGATTATAAAAATCGTCTTGCTACAGTTGTTCATTAGTTTAAATAAAAACAGAAGATCGTTCAAAAGAAGAATGCATGAAATATAAGGTGTTGCACTTCAAATACAGCATATTAACTATATACCAATCATTTATTCAATCATATATATATATATATATATATATATTATATAATATATATATATATATATATATATATATATATATATATAAAATAAAATAAGAAGGAACGGTTTTTTACTTGATAGAAGGATTATTACAAAATTTGAATATCAAAACAAAGAATTTCAAAGAATTTTTTTAAATTAAAATTGTAGAAGACAACAGATTAAATCTGTTTTGATATTCAAATTTTGTAATAATCCTTCTATCAAGTGCAAAACCGTTCCTTCTTATTTTATTTTATATTTAATATATAATTATATTAGGTTTTTTAAATAAAGAAATTCATTATACAGTTTTGAAGGGTTTTAACTAAAGCCAAGTGCCTTATAAGCTTTGTATGATTTTCTGTGAACATGGAACATAGAGTACCTTGGATATACAGGTACTCACTTAGATGTTTGTGGAGAATCGTATTTCTAAAATAGCACTGGTAAGTCTAAACATTGTTTAATTGATTTTATTTTTTTTTTTATATGTAAAGTTGAACTGATCTTATCGTAACTTTAATTATTTCTTGAGGATGTGCTACATGTTTTGAGATTTTTTGAAGTAATTTATTTAAATATATTGAATATTTCAAATAAATTAGTTTTTGAGAAGTTCTTGAAATTATGTTTTATATTTTTGAGAAACAGTTATTTTTCATTGATATGGAATCAGAAAACAATACATTCTGTAACAAACAGGGCTTCGTAAGTTTGTCTGAAGAGTTAATTACGCATGCCTGGAACGAAACAAAAAATGTTTGCTTCTTTGTATTTTATTATTATTCAATTGACAATTTATATTCGTTGGTTTTTCTTGATTCCATTTGACATTGTATGATGAATTTTGACTTTATACGTCTATTAAATATGAGCAGTGCTTATAAAGACATTAATTTAATTCTTAAAGTTTCTTCAAAGAATTTTTTGAAATTAAAATTGTAGAAGACAACAGATTAAATCTGTTTTGATATTCAAATTTTTTAATATATAGATATATATATATATATATATATATATATATATATATATATATATATATATATATATATATATATATATATTGAATTGTATCAGTCCTTACTTGGTGAAAATCCATATTAAATAATTTGAAATAAGGTTATTCTGATTTTCACAAATTTTTATTGTTAAACTCACAACAATTGTTTCGCTATCACAGTAGCATCATCAGGTAAGATTGTTATTCAAAATGTGATCTTACCCGATGATGCTACTGTGATAGCGAAACAATTGTTGTGAGTTTAACAATAAAAATTTGTGAAAATCAGAATAACCTTATTTCAAATTATTTAAAATTATATATATATATATATATATATATATATATATATATATATTGTGCCGAAAATTACCAAATGAATAATCAAAAGAAATATAAAATAATGCACAAATTATTTAGACATCACCTTCTACATATATGTTTCGATTGGATGTTAAAATATCACAAGTTCCATCACCAAAAAATGTTCAACATATAATTCAAAAAGGCTTTTTTTTTATTTTTCATTTTTAAAGAATATATAACGAAACGAAAATTACGAATTTTTTTTTGGACAGAAAGAAGTATATTATTTCAATCGGGATCTCAAATTGTTGAGTTTAGACCTCTTGTAGACCCCAAAAATATCCTTCTGCATCCACTTCACAATAAACTTGATCTGATGAAAAACTTTGTGAAGGCTATGAATAAAGATGGTGTTGGATTCAAATACTTAAAACAAGTCTTTCCCAAGTTAACTGATGCCTAATTAAAGGAAGGCGTTTTTATTGGACCACAAATCGGAAAATTGCTGGACAAAGTTAGTTTTACAGAGAAGCTTACTATGGAAGGACTAAGAGCATGGAACCCGTTCGTTAGTGTAGTAAGAAGATTTTTGACTAGCAATATCGATGCAAACTACGAACAGTCAGTTAATGAACTGTTAGATTCCTGCAAATCGCTTGGTGCACGAAAAAATTCATTTCCTCCAGTCACATCTGTCATTTTTTCCTGAAAATTTGGAAACTGTCGATGACGAGCAGGGTGCGGATTCGACCAAGATATGAGAACAATGGAAATTCGCTATGGAGGACGATAGAATCCAGCCATGGTTGGTGATTACTGCTGAGAGAGAATATGTGACCCCTCATAAAAGGACAAAATAGAATTTAATTACTATCTTAAGTCAATATTTTTAATCTTTGGGTTTTTATTAAATGTTAACTACGTTAAGTAGGTGTAAAACTAAATAAAGTCGATGTATACGGTTAAAAAATTCTGAAATAATTTTTTTCAATACATATTAGATATTGTAATATTAAATGTGATTCTATACATGTAACAAGAAAACCTTTCGTGTTACAACTTTTTCGCTACATTTTCGTATTAAATACGTACATTCTAAAATTCGTGGGAGTATGATCATCCCCTAAGCGGGGTGGTAACCCCCTCAAGAATCTTAAATGCCAATAAGGGTCGAAATATCATCATTTTGAGGGTTTTTTATTCTGTTCAGGAATTTGCTGACGAATTTCTGTTTGGATAAAAATTGTTTGTGTTGAAGCTCGTTGTAAGTGATGGGCGAAGTTCATTGGGTGGTCTTCTTTCTGAATGAATTTTAATTAATAAGTTGTTCAAATTACCTAATGTTGCTGAACTGTTTCAACCGTTACTATCTGGTAGTTGATCATAATTGAAACCTTTTCTACATAAATACCCTGTCCTGCTTGTTAAGTCTTCAGTTGTCTGAAGATGGGATAGTTAATTCCCGAATCTCGAGTCACAATTAAATGTGTAAAATATCAATTTATTGGTAGTAAAACATAGTAATTTCCACAACTTGTTTTAATTTTACCTAATTTTTATTTCTTAACACTAATAGTGTCTCTGTTCAATGTTTTCTCTTATATCCTTTAACCTTTTCTTCTAGTAGATCTTCACCGAAAGTAGTGCTTATATGTAATGAAATAATACCTGAAGAGTTCCAGAATGTGAGGGAGTCGAGTAGAGAATATTGTCAATTTAAACAATCGATGGATAAACTCAAACTATTTAAATATTGATAAGATTTAAGTTAGAAGCATTTTTCTGCTAATTGATTTTCTTAAGAAATTGGATAGTAAATTTCTCTTCAAGGATAAAGTCATGACACTGCAACTTCGTGGTGTAAGAAATTGACAAGGTTTCACACTGCAACTTCGTGGTGTAAGAAATTGACAAGCACAACTTTCGGATCTTCTTCATCTCTGTCGAAGTACAACCCTTTATCTATAATATAGCCTCATCCGCATACGACCAAGTCCTATTTTGTAGTATGTTCAACGATTATATCTAATTGTTAATATAAATAAGACAAGTAAACTGCTTTCAACACTCTGGACTGCCAGTTAAATAATCTTGAGTAGTTATCAGCACTTTTCTCTGATTCCCATTTTTTGATTATCTCTAATAGTAAACGATCAGAAACCGTATCGAAGGCACATGCCAAATCCAAAGGTACATCTATAACATTCATATGGGGAAGGTATTTCATGGAAACGTTCTGTTGATGCTAAGTCAGAAGTTGGTGGTGTTGGGTGTCCAGTATGACTCCAACCATTTCATCACGAACTTGATGTTCGCTGACGACAGCGCTATCTTTGTCGGCTCAGATGCGGATGCCACTGATATCATATATCGTATCGCATATATTGATGGCACAATCTTATGGTCTGAAGATCAATGCGGACAAGACCTAGGCTATGACTTCACATGGATCTCAAACGGTCGTCCAGCTAAGTGGGATCCAAATCGAACAAGTTCAAAAATTCAAATATCTAGGCTCGCTGGTTCAGGAGAAAAAAGTGCCTGAACCAGCCATGGCTGCGCTCGCTTCGCTTAAGTGGTGCATTTGGAGGAAAGGCAACATATCACTCCAGAACCGTCTCTTCAGAATGCTCATCATTTCGGTTTTCCTATATGGCGCCGAAACGTGGACACTGCTAAAGAGCGACCTGAACAATCTCGAGGTTTTCCAAATGCGATATCTTCGGCAGATCCTCGGAGTTTTCATCCGAGAACATCTTCGAAACAACTTCATACGGGAGAGGTGCGACCACCAACCAACTATAGAGGCTTTGGTTCAGCAGAAGAGACTGAGATGGTTCGGAAACGTTTGCAGAATGAAGATAGATACCATACAAAATGCTCTGGCAAAAACTCCCAGAGAAATGGCGGGGGCAGCGGTCGGCTCCCAGATAGACGGGATGGAGGCACGTTTGAGGAGGACGAACGAAAGCAGCGCATTTACATCCAAGATGCAAAGACTATGGACTTTAAAGCTAGGAAAAGCCTGATAGCGATGGTTCATAATCTAGTGGCACCCATAGCAGCGTACGGGATCAGGCGTAAAACCTACCACACGCCAGCTAAGGATCACAGAAGAAGAAGTCAGTCCTTTCACATATCATTTACTTCTAATGAAATCGGAATGAAACAATAGAAACAAAAACATTTTCGCCAAAATAAGTTTAAACTTATATTTCCGAATATCCCAAACATAATCTGTTCTTTATCTCATCTTATCAACCCTTGCTTTAAGTCTGGTGTCAAGAACTGCATGAATAATGAATCTATCGTGTCAAACGTTGCCAAAATTTTCGAGAAAATAATCAAAGTCAGAAGGGGTAGATAAAATGATCACTATAAATTGATTGATCCTCGACAGTAAAACATATCTACCCAGGACTTATTTAGCAACTAAAATAACTAGAAATTAAGATCAGGTTAAACAAACAGCTTGTATTTTCCTAGACTTGACCCAGGCCGTTGACACCGTGTCACATGCTCAAGCACTCGGAGTACTGGAGGTGGAGTTCTGAAGCTTTTTGGCAGCTATTCAACTTCTGCCGCGAAGGCATTTGTCCTCTCTTTGGGTTACTGGACGTCGCTGGTTCTGAAGAGTATCTCAGATTAGTTATCGGCGAGCATCGGCGATCAGATGAGCATATATTTGTACAACGTTGAGGATTTTGCTATATTTATTCAATCACCTGCAAGATTTTCTTGGAGAGATACATTTGCAAATGGTCTATAATTCGTTGGTAGAGTCTCGAATTTCTCATGGAACAACTGCACGGGGTCGATTGTAAAAAAACGTATTCACAACGTAGAGGTTTTGCAAAATTCATTTTTAAGTATTATTTTGTATAAACCAAGGCTGTATCCTTCTGATTTGCTCTTCTCGGAGTCTAGACTCCTGGATATAGGACAAATGTATTTTTTAAGAGTGTGATGCTCTGAATTCAAACATAGATCCAACCTTCGAGTGAGAACAAATAATTATGACACAAGAAGGGAAACAACTATTTCGAAACGCTCTATGCATAGAAAC
This sequence comes from Megalocaria dilatata, assembly GCA_034642435.1. Classification (NCBI taxonomy): domain Eukaryota; kingdom Metazoa; phylum Arthropoda; class Insecta; order Coleoptera; family Coccinellidae; genus Megalocaria; species Megalocaria dilatata. Next base: position 48,516,820 of record CM067856.1, read on the forward strand.
CAATAGGACAACGAGAATATTCTCAGTTGGTTCCGCGTTTCTTCAACTAATTGCTGAACGATATTGAACTCTCAAGTGGTTTGGTACATTTAGGAGAATATTGAAGTCATTTTGACTGCAGGATAGATATGAGATCTTTCTGGTTGAGAGATGCACTTGTGGGAATATTTTTGTATTGTGAATTTTGCAAACTATATTTTATTTCTTTCGTTTGTATAATGTTCGGGAGGTGATGATGAAGATAAACACTATATTATTTTCAAGATATTTTTAGCTACAGACAGTACCTGATTTTGTGGATTTTCACTTCATTTGTAGTGAGAGATCCGTAGTTATACTTTCATAGTTATATTGTTGTGAAATTATTGAGTTCATTATTGTTTTATATTTGCTACTCTTTTGCGAAAAAAGTAAATATTATTTTTATTATAATTCTTCAACATGATCACAAACAAAAACTCATAATCCACTTTTCGTCAACATAAAAGCAAAAGTTTTGGCTGGCAGTATCCAGCACAAGTCGTAGTTAATTAACGATTCAAATTTCCCACTACCATTTACAGGCTCTGATAACAGCTTAATGAATCCGATAATGACGCAAAATGCCTACCAAAAAAGTCTAATACGAAACAAAATTCTGTTCGCGTGTTATTTAATCACCATTACGTGCAGACATTGTTCACAACACAGCTTTTTTACGAAGCAGACCAGACGGTTTAGCGGGAAACAATGCTCGTCCACGTAGGAAATACGAAATGACGAAATAATTAAAAGTAAATAAGATTGAAAGTTGGAATGTGCGTGGAAGGTTAAAATGAGGCACGCAACTGCCACAAAATATGAACAAGGCAGGAAAAAACTCATACATTTGCTTGGCCAATTAGAAAAAGTTGTCCCGAGCAAATACAAGCGTGCAAGGTTTATAATACTTTATGTTGGCTCCTAATGGTATTGTGATATCAGCAATTAGCTGATATGGTGTTTAAATGAAAAAATGGCCTTTTAGATGCGATTATAAGGCTACAGTGGAGAAAGAAGGTGTTAAAAGTACTCTTATGCCTCAATTTTGTGTTAATGTATAGGGATAATTCCACTGAATGAATTGTTTCAGATACTTTTTTCGTTTAACTCAACAGATATTGACATTTAGAAACTAATAACATCAAAACTTCAGGGCCTATGTTCTACATCTGAAGCGTTTTCCGTTTAATCTAGGACAGCGGATCAACAACAATACAAAAATATTATTTATGAAAATTATTTCAAATACACTTTTCTGAATCTAATGAAATTTACTTTGAATAAAATTGATTTATATATAGAGATTTTACAGAGTGAATAATAACTATCGAGTCAAAGGTTAAGGGCAGGTTATTCGGACCAAAATATGGCGATTGGACCAAATATGCCTTAGTAAAATATTGCTGTGGAAAAACATACAGGACGATTAATTTGAATTTATTTTGTGTTTTTTGCTGATAATTTTACTGTTTATTTCTGAATTGTTATCAAAGTCGGCACAGAGGCATAAGTTTAGAAGAGGAATATTATTTTATGTCACATTCCACTTGTTATAGAAAACGCTATGTGAATCATTCCTGATAATGAAATTAAGTGGAAGCTTTTTCTGACGAAACCTGATAGTGATCCTGATTAGAAAGTACGATGTAAAAATCATATATATTGATACTGGTGTTTGCATAAGATAATTTCATCCGTCTTTGAGAGAAAAACGCAATTGAAGAGCTCACTCTCTTAAGAGAGGATAACAGACAATTAAGAAACTTGTAACGTAGGGCTTCTGCTTCAACAATAAAGAAGAATTAAAAACAATTACGACTACTTTACCTCTTCTTATTCTGGTAAAAGGCTTCTAAAAGGCTTTCGGATGTCAAAGTAAACATTATTCCGTCCCCTGATAAAATTAGCTCCATTTTCTTTCTACTCCAAAATTCGAAATTATTTCAAGGGCATAATCTAAGACTTATAATCAGGACTTCTGTATAATAAAATCCTGTTACACCAAATATTATGACTCGCTAAAAAAAATAATGGTACATAAGTCATTGAAATGTCAAGGTTCAGTATTTCCTGTGTATACAGGTTGACTCCGTGTGTTGAATTATGAATATCTATCTTATTTAAATGATTTTGATTAAATTACTCTCTAGAGTAATTTGATCAAAATCATTTAAGATAGATATTCATAATTCAACACACGAAAACACTTACAAGCCAAACTTCAGAAGAAATAGCCTGTTGGAAGTACACATCAACTAGTCGAGTGAAAATTCTTTAAAAGTTAGTCAAAAAAATCGAAAATTTTTTGAAACTTCAAATTGAGTTGATAAGAAGTATCGACTTTACAATTATTAATGTTAAATAAGAGATAAATCGAAGCAATTTGATACCTTTTCTCAAACTATCGAAGAAAACGATTGAAAACTTTGTTATAGCATGAAAAATATGTTAAATATCATATCAAATATCAATATTATATTTGTTGATTTATTTATTCCATTTGTTTATTGAGTTTTGATGATATAAGCGGTGCTTATAAGACATTAATTTAATTGTTAAAGTTTTTTTAATAACATTTTATTTAAGATAGAGTGCATGTTTTGAGAGATTTTTGAATCAACTTATTTAAATATTTAAATCTATTGAATATTTCAAATAAATTATATATTTTGAGAAAGTCTTTAAATTGTGTTTTATGTTTTTGAGAAGGAATTGATTTTCATAATGATAGGACCAGAAACAAAATTTTGTCTCCTTCAAATATTTATTTATTAATTTTAATTTACAATTTAGATTTGTTGGTTTATTTATTCCATTTGATATTGTATATTGAATTTTGATTGTATACGTCCATTAAATATAAACGGTGTCTATAAGACAATAATTTAATTCTTAATGTTTTTTGGATAAAATTTTCTGACATTGAAATTGTAGAAGACTGACAGATTATATCTGTTTTGATATTCAAATTTTTTTCAAAAATATGCTGATTTTAGTGAAATTATTGACAATTTGCAAGCTGAATCACATTCAATTTATCAAAGCAATGTGAATTGTCCAAAAGCTATAATATTTGATGAATTAAAAAAAAAGCAGATTATCTTCGTTAGTAATATTGAGAATTTATATACAAAACATATAATTTAAGATGCTTTCAGCATGAATGAATTTATAAGCTACAGAAATGTAATCATTCTCATAGGTAGTGAGTACTCATAAAGTTAGAAGCATTAGAATTGAAAAATTTCGGAAGCTTTTGACACTTAGATCAATTTTGATAAATATTGTAATTAAAACTGAACCGAATGAAGTGAAACTGGTACTAGAATCTAGATAATTTTCGGTCCAATTTTCTAAAGTATTCATCAGAATATTTCTAATAATCAAATAATCAGCATAAACATCATTTTTGAAAATTTTGATAAATTCTAGGGAGCTTTGGAAATTCGATTTTTCGGTAAACTATAAAAGGTAGTGGCACACAAAACGTCATTCAGTGTAAATATCACTAGAGCCCAGATCACATCAGTCCTTCTAAAATCCTTCATCAGAGAATTTATTTATCATAACCTAAAAAGAAGATAACATTATTGAGAAAATTGGTGTCAGAAAAAATATATATTACCCTGATGATAGAAAATTTCAACATTTAAATTCGGTATTAGAAGAAAATCAGCGAATAAAGATTGACATGGTTGGCTGGAGAACATTCCAAAAGTTCTAGGAAAAACAAGTGAGCTATTAACAAGCCGAATAATTCAATACATATTATAACCTTCAACAATTATAAACGGAATAATTTTATTTTTTATTCTTAAAATTGTTTTTTCTAAAAAATGAGCAATCTCCAAGTGAGGGAACTGAAGCTAAGAACTGCCTGTCTAATGATTTATTTTTAGATCTTCGACATATGGAATTAAAATCAGGAGGAGTAAACCTTATTTTTACTGAATTCTCAAATCACACTTTTGTGTTTAGTATAATCCTTTGTTCAATGTAAAAATTCATCGTAAATCGTCATTGACCACCAGAATTGTAGCTTATATTCCGAAAATTATAATTTAGTATTATTATTTTGATTAAAATTTCAATAACTCCAGTTTCTTATATTTTTGAGAATAAATAATGAATTTACTTCCTTATATTAATTGTATTGTATTGGTACAGGCACGTGTGAATTACAGTTGGATAATAATCCACAGGACTAACATACTGAAGTAAGATGGCTACAGTTGTTACTGGTTAGATGGCGTTTGCAGTATCAATTCCACACATACTGTAGAATTGGACTTTGAAATCTATTATAGTTAAATATCAATGTCGATGGTGTATCATCATTAAAATCATCAGAATTTCTAGCTTTATATTTCGAAGAATATATACTTATCATTAAACTTTCAGGAAACCTTTTTATGGAAAGTAATCCATCGCTGATATACATAAACAGAAATCAATCGAGTAGTTTTTTTAAGAAATCACAATGATATCATATTCATCTTGATTTTGACAGAACTTCGAGTGATTTTTACGTTGTGAAACATAAAATGTTTAGAAAAGAATGTGTTTTACCATTTCAGGACTTGTAGGATACGGTTGGGTCAGACCGTTTTCGAGATAACTTCAATTTTCTATTCTGTACAGCATCGGGTGCCCATTAGAATATTGTGAGGAAGCAGCTGTTAAGTTTTGCTAAAAATTTGTTAAAAGGCTGGTGGCGTTTCTTCTAAAAGATCATCTTTTACATAATTTTATAGTTCCGCATTTCTTTCTCATTTTGTTTTCCTGCTTGTACGGTGGTTGGACAGATTTTAACTTACTTACTAATTACTAATTTAGATTTCTACATCATGTAAAAATAAATTCCTGGTATTTTCGTTTTCAAACGTTGAGATAATAAACAGAATGATAGTTGTAGCTCTTTTGTAAGAACGATGATCACTAAGGAGTGTTAGTTGGAAACAGAACTTTGTTGGGATTAAGTCCAAGTGTAGCCATACTAAACTCTGCTGTAGGATTAATAGTTTCTGAATTGAAACAAACTTCACTATGAATATATATTACTTTCGCCATTTACTTTTATGGTTATGTTGTCTGCGACTTGATACTAATGTTATTATTTATATATCATAATCGTATACTAATTGTTTATTTTCTATGAGAAGTACAAATAAGTTTCCGCCGTTTTTTAACACAAATTAAATATTTATTATAGAAGAAGATGTGAGACTGCTTGCTGACTGACTTCTAATGTTAGGGCAAGTTCTTTTTGTGTTTGAGAAGAATCTTCCTCCAATAATTCCTCCAATTCTGTATCCTCGTAAATTTTTGGCCTTCCACTGCGATCTTTGTCTTCTACGTCGAAATCACCGTTTTTAAACTTTCGAAACCACTCTCGACACGTTCTCTCACTCAAAGCACCCTCACCATATGCCTCTACGAGCAATTGATGCGCCTCAGCAGCAGATTTCTTTAAATAAAAGAAGTGAACTAATATTTCCCGCAAATGACACTTACTTGGCTCAAATTTTGACATTTTCAAGTTAAAAAAATTATATTTTACCAATATAAAATCAATATTATTAATGGGTTATAATGTTCTTGAATGTCCAAACTATTTTTTAAGCCGGTTATCATCTGCGAAAGCTAACCGAAACTCCGTGCCGTGCCACCTACAATAAAACGGCGGAACCTTATTTGTACTCCTAATATTAAATATTACAGATCAATGTTTAGTATTCATTAACTAGTTTAATTCTTGTTCTATTGAATGGTTGCAGCACGGCAATAGTAAAGAGCCAATATATGTATTCGTTAATTAGAATTCAGATTTTTTTTATAGAAATTAATCAATAAACTATTCTATATGAAGACAATGAAATAATTCTATATGAAGACAATGAAATAATTTCAACCACTATATAAAATTTCGATCCAGAAAAAACTCTATAGAACAAAGTTTATAAAATTGTTGAATTAATTAGGAAAAAGAAAATTCTGAAAACCTTTACAGCATGATTGATACTGCCATTAATAATGAGTGCTGAAAAAAATTTTTTTCAATGACATAACGAACATATCTGCTATTGTACAATCAATAAGAATCAATTGATTATAATCAATAGGTGATGTTTTCAAATTCTTCTAAATTTCAATTTGTTAACTTAAGCTTTATCAAATGAGACTTCAGAATGTGAAAATTCAATACATTTTAATTTTCATGAATTCTTATAGACATTTTATTATAACTTTTACGTTTATATATTTTTTACTTAAGAGTGAGACTCAAGTGTTCCATACAAATTTGAATTCTGAGATTTTCAAGAATTTAAAATTGTTTAGGAGAAAACTTTGTGCCCGATTTTCTTTCACACCATATGGTGTATGTTGTTATTTTCATTACGTTGGCTATGTCTTAGATTTCTTGAATTCGTTGCATTAGGTGTTGATTTTTTCCACTTAAGGTGTTTGATGAGTCTTCAAATGTGAAATATTTAGATTTCTAATTTAGCGTTTTTGGCGGGGGAATGAAACAATGTTCCAATGTTTGTTAATTTTATCAATTTCTTAATTTGTTGAATCGCTTTGATATACAATAATATTCTTTATGTCATATTTTTTTCATAGACATAGTATTGAATTTAATATTAATAATTATCTGTGAATAATTCCAAAATGTTCTGATTCTTAACTCTTTCTTCTTTTTAAAAGAAACTAAGCCAAATGTGATATAACAATTTGAAATATTTGAAAGAAAACTTATATAACTTATGAAAATTTGACGATATATCTGAATCTTCGATGCGAATATTCTGAGTTTATTCCTAAAACTTGCAATTGACTCTCTAGTTCTTTGGTTATCAGTTAAACTGCATAAAACAACAGCTACCTTTTAGATTCGAGTTTAGTTAGGGTTAACTCTGTTTTCAGAATTTTCAGAAACCAATAAAACTAATTTCTTTCCCGGTTGTTATGCATGATTGAAACGGCGTCGATCATTGTAAAGGTTTTGCATTCATGATTTTCATTCAAGAATTAATCTACTAATAAGCTAGGGTTCTTTACAGCATGTAATCACTTTAAAGAATTTCTCGTGCAAAAATTCGTTCCGTGGTTTGAAAACAAATTAGTTGGTGGACATCTTTTCCATCCAATTTAACATCAATACTTCTTCTAATGTCCCAAATATTTGCTGTCTGCTCGAGTTATCACTTTCGACGGAGACCTAGGTATTGTGCTTTCTCCGAGTTTACCGCAAGTCAAAATGGACGAAAATCCATTATTACTGACACAATCGGAACATCTGTTCCGCAAGTTTCTTGAAACCGACTCCTAATAGAACTATTAGCAACATTCAGCTTCTTTGTCGCCGGGTTTGGGAACCCTGAATTATTTATATCCTTGAAGGGACCTTCATCGCAGTCAGAAGATGACATTCTCTTGACATCTCAATTCATTTCACAACCGCAACCGCCATATTTCATGTAAACGGTGGCAGCCGTTGATTTAGTGTTTGCAGAAGACTTTCTCGAATGGTGTATGTGATGGTTAAAGCGAGAACGTTTTTCAAAATCTCGATTAGTTCCTCCGATAGTTTTAGAACATAAAAATAAAATATTCGATAAAAAGTTGAGTGTTTCTTGCAATGTTTTAAAAATAATTTTCAAATATTAAATAGAACAAATTCTGCGCAACATCTAAAAAATTTAATTTTAAAAACAATTGTAGAAAAATTAATTATCAAAATGTCTTAGAAATATTGTTCTATTTGAGTATACGTAAAGAATTCTCAAACTTCGCACAACACTCAAGAATATAAAAAATCTATAGAAAATGTAGAATATTGATCGAAATCATATGTTTAAGATGAACCTTATGAATAACAAATTCTATTCCAAAAAAATGCTGCATATAATTTTTGAAAAAACTTCTGAAAAATATAGCACATTCTCCGGAACAGTGTTAGAAATTCCTATTCATTATCCTAAGTCGAACTTTTCTGAATGATAATTAAAGATAAATAAAGACAATAAATAAAAATAATTTGTACACTCATGTGGTTCAAACCGAAATGAAATCAAAATATTTGAGGATATGCTAAAACATTTATCCGATTTTATGTTGGTACATAGATGTTATGGAATTTATCAGTAAAATAAATAATTATACAGAAATGTCAAGGAAAAAACTTACCGATGTATATGAGTTGACTCGTTAGAGAGTAGTTAAATCAAAATCATTTAAATAAGATCAATTTTGATACATAGAATTATTTATAATTCAACTCATAAAAACACTTACAAGCCAAAATTTTAAAGGAAGAGCCAGTTCAGAGTAAACATAAAATAGTCGACTGAAAATTTTTTAAACGTTAATAAAAACAATCTGAATTTTTCAGAAAAATTTATATAAAACTGAAAGGAAGTATTCATTTCACTTAAATTCCATGTTAGAATGAGAGAAATCAAAGTAATTTGACTTTTGAAACCCATTCTGCGACTATCAAGACGATTTAACACTTTGTTATCATGAAACGTATGTAGTTTTCAATGAAAATATTGACAACAAGCAAGACTAATTACATCTTACTTATCAAATCAATTTTCACAACTATATAATTTCTCAGTATTATTTGTTAAATGTTAGTTTTCACTTGATGATTGCTTCTTAGCGCATTATATGTCAACATATATATTGTTTATTGATCAAGGAATGTCCGTCCTGCCTATTGTATGATTATTATAAAGGAATTAAGGGTATAGAAATAAATTCATTTATTGAGTTTATACTTGTTGAATTTGATACTCAACTCAAATAAAAGGGTAGATTAGTTCGTTTTTGGAGTAATAAATCATCAACTAATTTTATGGTTTCACTGACCGGTATACTAGTAAATAAGTTCTTTACATCAAAGGAAAGAAATTTGACATTGTTTGGGATATGTATACCCCATAATTACGCATATACATATCCCAAACAATGCCAAATTTGTTTCCTTTGATGTAAAGAATTTATTTACTAGTATACCGGTCAGTGAAACCATAAAATTAGTTGATGATTCATTACTCCAAAAACGAACTAATCTTGTTGTAAAAACAGAAATATTAGACGCCTTAAAGGTTTGCCTAGATCAAAATTACTTTATGTTCAATGGCACGTTTTATCTAGACGAAGAAAGTCTAACAATGGAGAACCCATTAAGCCCGTTTTTATCAGAAATATTCATGGATCACGTACAAACCAATATCCAAAAACTCCCATATTTCAAAGATTTCGTTTATTGGTGCTGCTATGTAGATGACATAATTTGTTTATTCAAAGGCACAAATAGACAACTTTGTTCATTTTTGGAATCGATCAATAAATTATATCAAAAAATTGAATTCACACAGGAAAATGAAGTAAATAATAGCATCAATTTCTTAGATTTAAAAATCACCAAAATTAATAATAGATACGACTTTTCCATATACAAAAAACCTACACATACTGATGGTACGATTTATTATACTTCAAACCATCCATTTTCACAAAAATTGTCAGCTTATAATAGTATGCTTTATAGGTTGGTTAACATACCCATGACGAAAGAAAATTTTGACAAAGAGTATAAAACCATTAAACAAATAGCTTTCAATAATAATTTTTATCCGTTAATTGTAGACAATTTACTTGATAAAATAAATTACAAGAAAGCAATATCACTTGTACATCCAAAATTTCAAAATTCAATTGAAAATAAATTTATTTCATTAACTTACATAGGCCAAAAATCTGAAAAGTTTGCTAGATATTTAAAGAAAAAAGAAAAATATAACATCTCTTTTAAAACTATCAATTCCTTAGGCAGCTTAATAAAAAATAATAAAGATGTCATTCCTAAAAGCAAAAAATCAGGAGTTTACAAGTTGACATGTAGTGAATGCCCATTTGTATATGTGGGACAGACAGGCCGTTCATTCCAAACAAGGATACGAGAACATGAAAAATGTTATATTAATAATAAACCGAATTAAACTTATGCCAACCATTTGTTGGAGACTGGCCATAATTTCAATATGAACTATGAAATATTACATATCGAAAACGAAAGTCAGAAACTAAATCTGTTAGAAACTTTAGAGATCAATAGATATAGATAATAAAAGACAAATTTTATTGAATGATCAAATAGATTTAAACAGATCCCCCTACTTAATATTTTTCATTAATTGTAAACCATCTCTTTCCACCCCTCTATTTTTTGTACCAGAGCTGTGTATTTAAGGTCATGTTTTGCATTGTATACCTCAGTTTAAATACTCACCTGATGATGTCATGGTATGACGAAACAATTGTCTTGTAAATCAATAAAACAGGGGAAGTTAACATTTGTTTTTCTTATATTGAAGATGAATTTCCGTCAAGTAAAGACCGAGACAATCAAAAACTCATTAAATGATTCCTTTCCAGTCCTACCAGATACACAGTAGAACCTTACTGGTCTTTCTTAGTCCTGTTTCAGCTATCGTTTGAGCTTCTTCACCGCGCTTTAACCACGATTATTTTTGCACATTATTGTGGTATTTGACCTATTTCTCATTACCAGTCACCATCCGTTCAAGAAATGAGTCGACGTCATTCCGTTTGGCCAAGGCTTCGCAGATGGAAATTCGATTCAACATGTTTTTGGTGTTAATTAGTGGGCCACCCAAACAAACATCGAGCTTCATAAATACCACTCACAATTTCAGCCGACGGGCTTGCATTTTTGCCTTTTTCAAAAAAAATCTGTAAAATGCTCCGAATTTTCTATTTGTTGGCTTCCATTTTTGACACCCTTTAACTCATAACTAAATGGACCAAACAAAAAACAATAGAAACTTTTTTTTTGTGTGAAATGTTACCTTAACAACAATCATAAATCTGAAATTGTTTAATCGATTTTTTATGAGATACCGATCACTACAGCCATCTACCGAAGAAATAATGGATTTCTTCCCAAACTAAAATTTCTTCACATTGTACGAAGGAAACGGCTCAGCGTAGGAGTAAAGGTATCGTTTCCACAATCTGTATCGGGAAACAAACGGAAGTCCATCTGAATTTATAAGATAATAAACTTCTTTACAACTCGACTCATTTACCTGCACTCCATATCAAAATATCAGTTTACGATCAGGATCTGCATCTAACTTTGTCGTGAATGGCTTCTCATCATCGACGGTAAGTGTTATCTCCTGTAGTTTCCACACAATTCATTAAGTGACTATAAAGAATAATTTATTGGCTATCACAGAAAGAATTCTCCACGAAAGTATAGCCGGCAGCAGAAGAGTTTATTGTATTCCTGAAAGTTGAAACAGAATATTCTCTAGGATATTAGCCTGAAAGTATTCGAACATAATATGGAGGTTTGATTTTTCACGCTTCATATCTTTAATGTTTCGTAGTATATTGTGACGAAACGGTTTTACTGCGAGACGTTAACACTAAGTTGCCTCAGTTGGATCACTTAAAGTTAAGTACCCACGTTACTGAAAGCTTCCAGATATTTATGTCGAACTAACGAGACAACAGTATTAGTGAACCTCGCTGCAAATTTTAATTTTATAAAGAATTTTTCTCAGAAAATTTTTAGAATTAAATGAAATAAATGTCTTAGAAAATACAGTTTCAATTTAGTAGACATATAGAATTAACACTAACTGCACAGCATCAAAATTAATAAAAAAATTCAAAGACATATAAATTATTTCTTAAAAATATCAAATAAACACATGAAGGATACCAAATATTTTGTTTCGTATCAATGTATTATGAAAACCAAATTTCTTTCCAAAAGTACACAACATAACCTCAAGAATTTCTTCAAAAATACTTATCTTTGAAAAAAAACTTCTTTCAAAAAACTCCAAAAACACGTAGCACATCTTCAAAAGAGTCATGTGGATTATGTTGTGCTTTTTTCAAATAAATTAATCCTTAATATTTAAATACGGTTATTCTCATTTCCACAAATTTTGATTGTTATGTTTACAACAATCGTTTCGCTATCACAAAGCATTATCAGACAGGTTTACATTTCGAATAACTAAGCTGTTCATGGAAATATTAACTAATCTTTGGATCATACAACTGAATGCTGATAATTTTTTATTTAAAGGATGGTTTGATTAATTCTGTATAATAGAATCCGTGTAGGTTGGTTTGTGAAATATTGAATAATAATGTGAATTATTTATTCGAATAACAGTTAAATCAAAAAAATTAATAGAATTATTATGTTCGATTTCCATAGTGAATGTTATTGAAGGATGTATTTCATTGATAAATGAAAAGAATTTTTTTATCAATATAATATATTGAAACTTCAATTCACCAAAATCCTCTTAAGAATTACTTTCTATATTGGTATAGATATGTGGACCATATTTTCTGTTGCTTCACAGGTACAGACAGACTTTTAAAAAAATTCTTTTTATTTATCAATGAAATACATCCTTCAATAACATGCACTATGGAAACCAAATATAATAATTCTATTAATTTTCTCGATTTAACTGTTACTCGAATAAATAATTCACATGATTTTTCAATATTTCACAAACCAATCTGTACAGATTCTATCATACACAATAAATCAAACCATCCTTTAAATCAAATTTATCAGCATTCAATTGTATGATCCATAGATTAGTTAATAATCCCATGAATCGAGAAAATTATATTTCAGAACTCAACATAATTAAACGAATAGCTGTTAATAATGACTATGATCCTAAGTTGATAGACAAATTGTTGATGAATAAAAATAATAAAATAGTTTTAAATATGGTATATCCTAATATAAAAGAAAATTTTAAATATATTTCCTTAAAATACACTCAAGGTATTTCTGATAAAATTTCCACATACCTCAAAAATAAATATAATTTAAGAACTTCATTTAAAACCAATTCAAACTTGAGTAAATTCATTAAAAATAATAAAGACTGTACATATAAAGATGATACATCGGGGGTTTATAAGTTAACCTGCGGCGATTGCCTAAAGTTTACATAGGACAGACTGGAAGAACTTTCCGACATAGAATTTGTGAACATTTGAAGAGTTTCCTCAATAATAGAAGTAATTCCACATATTCTTACCATTTGTTAGAATCAGGACATACTTTCAACCATATTTTTGAAATTCTACATATAGAAAGAAAAAGTTATGCCTTAAACCTGTTAGAATCCCTAGTGATAAATAAACACAATAAAATTGAAATATTACTTATCGAATAATTAGATTCAAATAACTCAACTCTGTAAAATATATTCAGATAAGCTGAAATTTGCATTGACCCTTTTTTGTGTTTTAGTGCTCAATAAAAATTTATTGTACTTACTGTAATATAAATAGCAACGGATTTCGGAAACAAGCTTAGTTATTCAAATTGTAAACCTGCCTGATGATGCTACTATGATAGCGAAACGATTGTTGTAAGCATAACAATAAAAATTTGTGAAAATCTGAATAACCTTATTTAAATATTATTTAATATTGATTTTCACCAAGTAAGAACTGATTCAATTCAATATAAAAATTAATCCTTATTAATGATATTGTACACTTTTGGAAAGAAATTACATACATAATACATATTGTAATATGCCCTCTATCATTATTATTTTTTTATTCTCAAATATTATTCAGATATAGGTCGACAGGAATTCAAAGTGCTCGTAAATAAGTTGTTCAATAAATTTCACTGATATAACATAGAACTAGTTGAAATTGTACACGAATTAAATTAATTGAAACACGTATATTTTGATTTCTATTCATTATGGAACAACCAAGTTGTTGTTTTATAACTTCTGAAGAAGGTATAATAAAGTTATTTTCAATTCATGATAAATAAAAATCATCATATATGGGATTTATTCATTTTATTCAGAATGGGCTTTTATCAAGTGAAGCCGAACACAATTCGAAGTTAAAATTGCATTTTTCTTCTGTGTATTACATAATTTTAAGTATTTCTTATATATGATTCATTCTGCTTTCAGGAAATTGGAAGTTTATATTATATATTATATATTATATATTATATATTACATATTATATATTATATATTATATATTATATATTATATATTATATATTATATATTACATATTATATATTATATATCATATATTATAAATTATATATTATATATTATATATCATATATGATATATCATACATCATATATCGTATATTATATATCATACATCATATATCGTATATTATATATCATATATTATATACTACTGAAAACTGTATATATATATATATATATATATATATAAGTTTTCAGCAGTTAAAGAGAATTTAATTGCTTGATAGAGAAGATTTTTTCAATATCTCAAATATCAAATAGGGAAATCCTGAAATACCTACTACAAATCATAATTTTTAAAATTTTTTCGAAAACCTTGAATAAAATGCCTTGAAGAACACTGTTCACTTTTTAACAGAATGAGAATTAAAACTAATCACAGAGTATCAAACGGAGATAACAGAATCCAAATAAACTGTAGAATATTGATCAAACTTACCCATCAAAAGTTGCTGGAGACAGCTTTTTCATATTCATATTATGAACAGACAAATTCCATTCAAAAATTTCAAGCATTTGTTTTTTCCTAATACCTGTATAAAACAGCTGTCTCCACCAAATTTTTGTTGAGTAAGTTCGATCAATATTCTGTATTTTCTTTGGATTCTGTTGTCTGCGTTTGATACTGATTGATTAGTGTTAGTTCTGTCGATTGAGAAGTAAACAGGCATTTATTTAATATAATTTTGAAAAATTTTAAGAAATTTTATTAAACTAAAATTTGAAGTGGGTATTTCAGAATTTGCCTGTTTGATATTTATGATATTGAAAAAACATTCTACCAAAAACCCTTTGTTATTATTTATGTATATATAATAATGACATTTGCTTTTTCACTTATGCACACAGTATTGTTTGGATATGGCAGATTCTGGAAAAATACTTTATACAACTTCAGTGTATATTTTGTCAAATCTTAAATTGTAAATGGCTCTTTAGTTCAGCCACTAAATTGACTGTTTACATTCTGGCTTTTCTAGATACATGAGGCATATAGGTATTGAAGGAATTTTTAGTGAGAATTTCATTTGGCGGATTTGAAGATGTACTGATGATTAATGGTGAGGATTTTCAAATGCCTCTGTGAAGATGTATTACATAGTTTTGAAGTATTTTTCGGTAGAACTTTTTTAAAGAGAAGTTGTTTCTGAGCATTCATTAATTTTATGTTGGATATCTTTGTGGAATTTGTGTTTTCATAATACCGATCTGAAACAAGTGTCTCCAACAAATTTTTGTTGAGTAAGTTCGATCAATATCCTGTAGTTTTTTTGGCTTCTGCTATCTCTGTTTCATACTGTTCAATTTGTGTAAATATTTATGTATACTAAAAGGTGAACAGTGTTTTCTAAGGCATGCATTTGATTTAATTTTCAAAGTTTTCAAGAAATTTCATAAAATAAAAATTTTGTAGTAGATATTTCAGAATTTCTCTGTATGATATTTAATTTAAAATAATTAAACATTATTATTCAGCATAAACTATACATGATTTAATTCTTTTTAGATAAATATGAATGTTGTAGTATTTTTTACCATTGAATATATTTATGTAAATCGAATTGTAGCTTATCTACACATTCTTGACCCAATTTTGTAAGAATAAAATTATGTAGACGTTTTACAGAATAATTATGGTTTTATATTCAGATTTAATATGTATCTTATTCCATACAATTTATGATCTTATATAGAGAACTGAAGTGTAAATGGAGCATAATCATAACTTTCAGTAGAAAAAAAATCGTATTACCTACTTTTCTGCTATAATAAGCTATTCTGGAACGATGTCTTTTCGAGAAATCTATTTTGTATATTTGCTTTTCAGTTTCTGGTTGGAAATATTCAGGAATATCGTTATCATTTAATCTCTCCTCCTGGTCTTTATTATCATTAAAATACGGCTTAGCTGAAGATCGTCATTGACGAAGCCTATCAGTTTAATATGGCATCATAAATTTTAACTAGGAATATATTAACTGCTTCATACGAAGACTCAAATTCAAAGATATGCAAATGACGCACCCAAAGTAGCTGCGTCTACGGAGAAAATTATTTCTCTCTATCCTCAAACCCGTTTAAACTTCCCGTAGGAAGTATTTGGTAAAATATGGTGGATAGGAGTTCATCTTCCTATCCCTAGAACTCGATGCACTTTATACTCGGTGCGTCCGACGCTGATTATTTCGTCTCCCTTCTTGGTGTAATCCGGAAACCAAGAAACAAATCATAACACAATAACTGCTAACACGAAGTTGGGGAGTTCTTAGTTACTCCTTCACACTTCATATGCAAATTATACAAATATCTCGAGAAGTTTATCCAGGCGGTCGTGATGTCTTGTTAACTTTGGACGGTGAAATTATCATACTAAAGTTGTCTCCGTTCGGAACGTAGTCTTGTAATCCGAATTTTTGCTCGAACTCTACGAAACATTTTGCGGAAATTATTTTTGTTTTGTCAAAAATATCAAGCTTATCTCGTAATAATAATAGAAAATTTTAAATATCATACAGATTTATTCTGTTAACCTCCTACAAACTTTAATTTCAGAAAATTTTTATTCAAAAACTTTTAGCATTAAATAAAATAAATGTCTAAGAACATATAGAATTAAACATTTATCACACAATACCAAAGGGAAAAAAAGAATTCGAAGAAATATAAATTATCAATTAAATTTACTGAATAAATACTTGAAGGGGACAAAATTTTGTTTCGTTCCTTTTTTTATTGAAACCAAATTCCTTGCAGATCATCTTCAAAAAGCAATTTAGAATTATTACAACGGAGACTCATCAGCCCCACTTCACACTTAAAAAATAAAAATAATTAAACAAAATATATCTTACCATATCAATTGAATGCAGATAACTGAATAAACACAAGAATGAAGCGAACTTTTAGAAATCCTACGTATTCTATGTTCGCCAGTTTTTGAATGAAAATTTTTTGAAATTAAAATTTGTAGGAGGTTGACAGAATAAATCTGTATGATATTCAATCTTCTTTAAATAATCCTTTTATCAAGTAAAAACCTCTAGGTGTTTATTGGAGTTTGCCGCTAAAAATGCCATTAAGGAAAGATATTCAGTAATGGATACTTACCAACATCTGTTTGTTCGTTCAAAAGCATTTTACGGGCATTATGCCTGTTGATTTCAAGAAGCTCTAAAAGTGTTAATCTAGAACTTTTGCTTTCAACGTGGATAATTTCATAATTATTGTTGAAATTATGCCTGAATTCCTTAAGATGATTAGCTAGCATATGCCGAATGTACAGAATCGGATGGTATAACCCCTTTGGTGTTCTTGGACACGTTTGTTGAATGAGCTACCGGTCTGGCCAATGTATAATAAAGGCCAATCTTTGCAAGTCAACTTGAAGACTCCGGATTTCTTTTCTTTATTTGTTCGATCTTTATTGTTT
Source organism: Megalocaria dilatata (assembly GCA_034642435.1). Taxonomy (NCBI): domain Eukaryota; kingdom Metazoa; phylum Arthropoda; class Insecta; order Coleoptera; family Coccinellidae; genus Megalocaria; species Megalocaria dilatata. The sequence goes on from CM067856.1 coordinate 48,534,397, forward strand.
TTTATGTAGAATTAAGGTTATTAATGGTCTTAAAAACCGCGTTATAATTGAAACAATTCTTGAAAGATTTAGCGATATTTTCAGATAATTCATTGTCATAAGATAACGAAAAATATTTCTGTGTATTTTCCTCTTTTATGATTGGGTACACGAGATTTAATGGCATTTTCATTTGTTCATTGGATACCATTTTGTCTATAAAAAAGGGGTTGTAACCGTTGTTTGACGCTATTTGTTTAATAATATTCAATTCTTTCAAAAAGTTATCTGAATTCAAAGGTACATTCAAGAATCTATGAATAAAACTATTATATGCCGTCATCTTTGTATGTGTGGGTTTGAAAAATACTAAAATCATGTAAATTAACTAGTCTTGTTATTGTGAGGTCAAGAAAATTAATACTTTGATTCTTTCCTTCTTCGATTGTGAATTTGATTTTTGGGTGGAGTTTATTGATGAAATTCGTGAAGATATATGGTTATCGGTCGGTGCCTTAGAAACAACAAAAATGTCATCTACATATCTATACCAATAAAGGAAATATTTGCTTATGGGGTTCAGGTGTATTATTGATTCAAAATCATCCATAAATATTTCAGCTAAAATTGTTAATTTTATCGTATATATAATAATTATATATTTTGGTTTACACTTATAGCATATTATCATTTGGTTTTAGGGAGTCCATAAAATACCTTGCAAATTTTGTGTAGTTTTTGTGGCGAACATAGAATACGTAGGATTTCTAAAAGTTCACTTCATTCTAGTATTTCTTCATTTTTCTGCATTCAGTTGATATGGTAATACATATTTTGTTGATTATTTTTATTATTTAAATGTGTAGTAGGGCTGATGACTTTCCCTTGTAATAACTCCAAATTGCTTTTTGAAGACGTCCTACATGTGTTAGAAATTTTTTTGAAGGAACTTATTTTGAGCAAGTTGTTTTTGAAGAAGTACTTGAGGTTATGTTTTGCATTTTAGGAAATAAATTTGGTTTTAATAAAACGAGGAACGACACAAAATCTTAACCCGTTCAAGTATTTATTCAGAAGTTTTTTTTTATCAGTACTACTTATCCAAATACTCCTAGATCTTCTGTGAAGATTCCTCAGAAGCTTTTTCAGCTTGTGCGAGTTAGGAGTTCACTTGTCATCTGATCAATTTATATTTCTTTGAATTCTTTTATTCCCTCTGTAAATGTATGATGAGTGTTCAATTCTATATGTCTCTTAGATTGACACAGTGTGTTCTTAGACATTTATTTCTTTTAATTCGAAAAGTTTTTCAATAAAATTTTTTTATATTAAAATTTGTAGAAGGTTAACAGAATAAATCTGTATTTTTAAATTTTTCAAATGATCCTTCTAGTAAATAAAAAACCTCTTTTTATTGTTTTAATAATAATAGATCATTCATTCTAATCCAGGAAAAATTGTCAGAATTCCAACAATCGAATAGGAACTCTCAAAGTTTTTCTACAAAATTATCAGAAATCCGAGAAACTTGGAAAAAAATCGGTTGCCATCCTATGATGCAATGTAAAACTTATAGAAAAGCACTGACATTAAGTCAGGAGGTTTTCTGCAATTGTTCATATGTCCCATGATCCTCACGAAATGTTGTATTAGTTCTTTTGTCGCTATTTAATGTAAAGGATCTTTCATTAACAACGCCCTATTTTGTTTTGTAAATAAAATACATTATTTATTTGAAAATTATTTAAGTTTTTATTTCACTATAAAGTACATTAGTTTTGGACTAAAACGTCATTTAAATGTCCACCACATGAATGCTGGCAAAAATTAAGTCGTTGAACCCAATTTTCCATGACTCCCTCATAAGAATCAGGTCGTATGTTAGCAATTATCCGTTCTATATTGATCTGTAATTCCTCTAAATTTGCTGGATAATTGCTGTTAACCAATGACTTAATGGAACCACAAAGAAAGAAGTCCAATGGAGTTAAATCACTCCGAATAATTTTCTTATGAAAATATGTATCATTTCCGATTTTTTTCTAAGCACCAATTACTGAATACACTACGCTTTAAATGATCTGTTGGTTTGAGTTCTTTGGTTAAAAAACTTTTGTATGGAGGTAAACCAAGGCCTTTACGTAAAATTCGCCACAAAGACGTCTAGGAGATGCCTAGTTCTTGTGAACGTCGAGAAATCGATAAATTTTTGTCTTCACGAACACTTTCACGTACGGCAGCAATATTCTCTTCACTTGTATTTCTTTGTTTCACTTGCACTTGTTCCACACTTTTTCACCAAACTTTTCTTTTATCCGGACAATTATAACCCAGTAGCTCAAATATCTTCCACCTGCTTCACTATTGCCGGCCGAGAAGGTGCTTCACGACCCAAAAGTGCTTTAGTTTAGCGAATTGTGAGTGCAAAATTTGCACCATTTTGTAGTGAATTTAAACAATTTCAGTGCACTGTTGAGGCGTGTATCATTTTATTTTCAGTTATGGCGTAGTTTTTACTTGTAGAATATCAAAAGATGACAGCTTCAAAATTGACGGACGTTTTAATTGATCTGGATGCCTTTGATTTCAAGGAAACATAAATTTGTATCCCTGCTTGAATACGTCTGAATGAAATATTAATTCTTTCCGTACTTTCATAATATAATAGGAAATTTATCCATAGAACGAACGCATCAATAGATGTATAAGTAATGAATTCAGCTCTCAGCATATACGACTAGTCGATAATGAAAACACGGAATAAATTATGCCAGTCTCGCACTTATATATGCATTCGCATATTATTGTAGAGCTCTACACGAAATACATATCACAGCATGGGATTTTTACTTACTGCACCATGTCCCATATCCCTTACAGGTTTACTTCATAGGCTATAAACTTCATTAAGGTACCAGCTATTTTGTCGATTATGAAAATTTATGCATTTGTGATCGTAAAAAGTCGAAAATAAAATACCTAACAAGATCATTCGGACTTAAAAAGCTCTAGGCGGATGTGTGGATAATTATAGCCGAGCATTGAATGCCATTACCAGCTCGGTGGAAATTTTTTATGGGGAACGAAATGTAAATTAGCGAGAAAAACACGACTCTTCTCGAGATGAATGCGTGCCCAACAGATGAGGTAGGTCAGGGTGAAATTTCCGTCTGAATTCAAAAGCTCAAATTTATTCCTATTGGCAAAGAGTGAATTAAAGGGGCGGTGTTTTGTGCCTTAGATATTTAAATTCAACTATGATGAAAGTATTATATTATATTATTATTATTATATTAGAACCATCAACATTTTTTGAATCTCAAAGTGCTTTAACATAGCTCTGGCTTCAATTTAGCATTTCAGTTTCATCTGCTTCAACGACGATTCAGAAACTGTTTATATTCAAAAAACTTTTAGAATTAAATTAATGTCTAAAATAAGCACCGCTTACGTTTAATAGACGTATATAATCAAAACTCAATATATAATGTCAAATGGAATAAATAAACCAACAGATATACGAAAGTCATTAAAATTAATAAATAAATATTTAAAGGAGACAAAATTTTGTTTCTGGTCTTACCTTTAAGAACACCAATTGCCTATAATAATATTTTGGCTTCAATAAATCTCATTATGGAATGTCAATGAATTTAAATAAGCCTTAAAAATAACTTACACTGTTCTTTGATTTTGTTAGAACATGGATCAATCTTGAATTATAAAGTTGATCTGGCTTCGAAACATTCACTTCTTTGCACGTGTGCGTTGTTGACATGGTTAGTTTTTTGATTTTGATATTTGGAATATTATCTAGGACCGAAGAAGGGATTACTTAGAATTATATTTGTTTTTTAAAGATATAGTGCATGTTTTGAGGTATTTCTGAATTAACTTATTCGAATATTTAAATATATTAAATATTTCAAATAAATTATATTCTTTGAGAAGTCCTTAAGGTGTGTTCATGTTTTTAAAAGGCAATTGGTGTTCTTAAAGGTAAGACCAGAAACAAAATTTTGTCTCCTTTAAATATTTATTTATTAATTTTAATGACTTTCGTATAGATGTTGGTTTATTTATTCCCTTTGATATTATATATTGAATTTTGATTATATACGTCTATTAAACGTAAGCGGTGCTTATTTCCGACATCAATTTAATTCTGAAAGTTTTTTGAATAAAATTTTTTTTGAAATTACATTGTAGAAGACAAACATATTTTAATTTGTTTTGATATTCAAATTTTGTTATATTTCTTCTATCAAGAAACTGTTTACATTTTCCAACAAATAGTGGATAGGAATGGGCAGATCTAATGTCCTCGCTTAAACCCTCAAAACTTTTAGATGCAAGATGAAAAGGATTATCTAGACCAATGTTAGTTCTACTCTGAGAAAAATATATGTTCGAGTGTGATCTTGTATTATTTATTGAAAGCGTACTATGAATTGATTGAAAGCAACAAAGATGTGCAACTTTGTTTAGTTTTAAATATTTGACTCGTCCCTTAAGGGTAAGTTGAGTTCTCTAATGGGCTAAATCGGTACGATGGTTTCGTAGTTATTCGTTCTTGAATCTTTATCTAATATTCTCAATAGTTCTGAAACTACTGATTGGAACGAAATTCAGTATTGAAATGTATAATAACACTGAGAAGATTCGTGCCTGATTTTGTGAGAATTAGATATCCGGGTACATCACAGAATGTAATTATTATTATAATCATAAGTATGATTATTATAATTATAATCAGAATTATAAGTATAATTATTATTATTCACATTCAGATTCAAATGTGAAAGATGGAGTATTTTAGCAGGTGTATTTTCATTTGTGGTCATATCGTTATGCCCACACTAGGAATAGTGCTACTTAACAGAATTGATATCCACCGAAACGTCATCTGTAGACTCCAACATAGTGTTTTTTGTCTACACCACATATAACAAGGGAGTTCTTGATTATAAATTAGGCACAATATCCAGAAGAATTTGGTAAAAATCTCCTACCAAAATGTTTCTAATGGAAAAGCTAAATAATAATAATAATAATAATGATAATAATAATAAATAATATAATAATAATAATAATACGATAAACAACTTAAAGCTGCCTACTTAATATCTATAGCTATTCCTAACACTCACAACGTACTAAGTATCGGGTGTTTTTTTAGAGTGATAGAACTTTAAATTGAAATAAAACACATTTAAATTAAGATTGAAGTCAATTTTGTTTTTATTTGAAAGATAATTTTATGACATTCATGTTTTAAAAATAATTTCCGGCATATGTCAACCACGACCAGCTCTGAGGAACCGCATTCGACCAGACCAATTTTGGACCACTTTTTCGAGTAATTCAGGCCTTATTTTATCAATAATACGAGTTATGTTGGCTTCGAAAGCGTCTATTGTTTCTGGTTTATCAGCATAAACCAATGACTTGACATAACCCAAAAAAAAATAATTCAGTGAACTTATGTCGCATGATCTTGGAGGCCAATTAATTGAACCATTTCTTGAAATAATGTTATCGCCAAATATTTCTTCCAATACATCAATTGTTAAGGTAGCAGCATGAGGTGTAGCACCATATTGTTGGAACCAAAACACTTCTGGGTCGATACCATTCAAATTTTGAAACAAATAATTATTGATCATCGATCTGTAACGAGCACCATTCACTGTAACATTAGCTTCAGCATCGTTTTTAAAGAAATATGGACCGATGATGCCTCCAGCGTGTAAAACACATCATACAGTACATTTTTCAGGATGCAATGGAACCTGCAGAAATTCTTGAGGATTGTTGTCACTCCATATACGGCAATTTTGCTTGTTCACATAGCCCTTCAATCAGAAATGAGCGTCGTCACTAAACACAATTTTACGATAAAAAGTGGATCAACTTCAAGCTGTTCTAGGGCCCAATCAGCAAACAAACGACGCTTATTATGGTCAAGTGGCTTCAGTTCTTGAACCAATTGTTGCGGCGTGAGTCTTTCCATGATAATTTGTCAAAGCTGAACAGATATGTCAAAACAACATGGCTTCTACCTTCTGTCAAATCACAGTTATACCTATCGAAAGTTCTATCACTCTAAAAAAAACACCCGATACAATAGCAGAAGAGAAGGCAAATTACCTTAGCCTCGCAGAGGTAATCAACAGTGTATGGCTTTTAGAAAACGTAATAATAGTTCCCATAGTGATATCAGCCAACCGAATAATACTGACCAGTTTACACAATTCACTAGAAAAATTGGGAATTCGAAAGAACGTGCACCTACTCCTACAAAAAACGATCGTGCTGAGTGACATCACTCGCAAAGTGCAAAAATTCCTGGTTTAAATGTAGATGAGAATGTTGTGACACAGACTGCATCTCATTGAAAACTAAAATTAAAGAAAAAATAAATGGTCATAATGATAGTAAAACTGAATATAATTAAAGCACAATATCCAGAATGATTCGATGAAAATCTACCACTGGAAATACCCAAACAAAGTTTGTGATCGAAAAAAAAAATTAATTAATAATAATATTAATAATAATAATAACAATAATAATGAAATAATAATGAAATTCAGAGAGCCGTGGTGTTTGGTACAGCCCATATAGTGCACAAAGCATTATAACACGGGAGGGCATTATGTCATCAATACAAATGTATCATCACCCTAGGTGCATGGTGTTCAGTTGGTGACGCTAACTGGAAGAGCGAAAAACAATCAATATTGGAATATTTTTTGACAAAATCATCAAATACATTCACTTATCACCGTCTACCACCCTCAAATAAAAAATGATATCCTCAAATGAAGAAAAAGATAAGCCCACGAAGAAAATCTTCTGGTAGGAGAAATTTATCCTTCAACATATAATACACAAGTTAATATGTATATTCTTCGAGTCCAAATGCAGGAATGAAACACAGGTCATTTAGTTATTCAGACATTAGTCATCCGCAAAAATTCCTCGGGAGTTTTCAGCTAACACTTCAGAATACTCTTAAAAAATGTGGTACTACATAGTATGCTCCTGGTTGATTTCGAAACGCAATAGAACTTTCTTGGAGCTGCATACTAAAATGATTTCAGACCTATTGCTTTTACTGCTTTTTTTTGTCGTGAATTCAGATTGTTCCTTTATCTCGCATGATGGAGGTGATTGATATTATATATTACAACTCATTTTTATTTTTGTATTGCAAACACAATATTTAAAAAGATACAGCTTCTTCAGGGTAAATATCTGTGTTTCGGTGAAATTCTTGAATGATCTTCAAAAAATATTTTAATATAGACTTGAGCTGCTCTGTATGAATAGTTTAAAATTGTGAAAAAAAACGTTCGTTCGACTTTTGGATGACAGAACACATTATTCTGTGTTTATATTCATCATATGTAGTTGTTTCTTTGAAAATTTTTTGACAGTTCTAACAATCATTCAAATTTTTTCATTTTGTGTCATATGGAACAATTTCCTCCAATCATGTTAACATTATACTGATAATTGCATTCAGTGCAATTATCAATCACCATGACAACACGACTGAGCTTGACTTGACGACTTCATTCCACATACATTTTAAATGTCATGTTTTGGCAACTTAAATATCAATAATTATACTTTCACTAACTGTATTTTCGATGAATGAATAAATGTTTCGTTGTGGTGAAATATAAATTTTTTCATCAAATATTTTCCGCCGAATATTCCTCGGGTATTATTACTGGGAATAAATCCATAGATTTCAAATTTTCAGGAAAAATCGACTGTTGAAGAAGCGCGCAAAAGTTTCTGTTTTTCAACATTTTTCAATATATGTAGCTTCTTCAGGAACTGATCCAAATATTCGAAATTTCCGCATACAATAGAGTGTTGAATAAGCGCGCAAAAGATTCTGACTTCATGTCAGTGCTTTTCCAGTTTTTTCGTTACGGAAATTGACAAAGACAAAGTTTCAAAAATAAACCCAACTCAAGATAAACGCAACAATGCATGATCGCCTTGACTGATTCAAATTATGATCTGGCGAAAGATATCTGAATTAAAGAATCGTGCAAGAATTAAGCTTTGTTGAAGGCCTATAATGGATAGTTTGTCTACGGACTGAGCGAAACATTTTGGCGCAGCAGTTTTACGCAGTCTTAGCCCAATTTGGCATGATGATAAAGGTAGTATAGATTCAACAGTTCACCAACAGATAGCGCCATGCGCACTAAATGATGAATATCTGAAGGGCGATATTTATACTGTCACAATATAAGATTGGAATTAAAATGCATTTCTGAGTTATTATATGCTTGATATATATTTTTTTTCTATTTGGCGATAAAGTAAGTACACTCCTAGTTAAGAGGGCTAACGTGAAAACCCATCGCAGCTGAACCATTTAACTATTGTAATTATTTTCGCTGTATTTCATTTAATGATAATAATAAATATAATAATAATTTCAGATACATACTTCTTTATATCGGGTGTTTTTTTTAGAGTGATAGAACTTTCGATAGGGATAACTGTGGTTTGACAGAAGGTAGAAGCCATGTTGTTTTGACATTTCTGTTCGGTAAGCATTAACAAATTATCATGGAAAGACTCAGGCCAAAATAACGTTTACAAATTGTTGAAATTAATTTTCAAAATCAGTGTTCTATTCTCCAAACTTATAGAGCACTTCGTGAAATTTATGGTTTATATAATCATCCATCAGAGCAGCTTATTCGTCGAACTATCGATAGATTTCGGACAGCATATTCTCTACCCGATGCAACAACAACAACAAGACAAAGAACTGTACGCACAGACGAAAATATCGCTGCTGTGTGTCATACTGTTAATGATGATCCAGATTTGTCCATTCGTAGACGTTTACAACAAGTTGGACTCTGTACATCTACCACTAGGATAATTTTGCGTGAAGATCTTGGTCTACACCCATACAAGATCCTACTGGTTCAAGAACTGAAGCCACTTGACCATAATAAGTGTCGTTTGTTTGCTGATTGGTTCCAGAACAGCTTGAAGTTGATCCACTTTTTTATCGTGAAATTGTGTTTAGTGATGAAGCTCATTTCTGGTTGCACGGCTATGTAAACAAGTAGAATTGCCGTATATGGAATGAAAACAATCCTCAAGCAGTTCGGCAGGTTCCATTGCATCCTGAAAAATGCACTGTATGGTGTGCTCTACACGCTGGAGGCATCATCGGCCCATATTTCTTTAAAAACGATGCTGGAGTTAATGTTACAGATCGATGATCATTGATTATTTGTTTCTAAATTTGAATGGTATCGACCCAGACATGTTTTGGTTTCAACAAGATGGTGTTACACCTCATGGTGTTACCGAAACAATTGATTCATTGAAAGAAAGATTTGGCGATAACATTATTTCGAGAAATGGTCCAATTAATTGGCCTCCAAAATCATGCAACACGACTCAGACTCTCCAATGAATTATTTTCGTTGGGGTTATGTCAAGTTATTGGTTCATGCTAATAAACCAGAAACAATAGACGGTTTGGAAGCCAACATAACTCGTGTTATTTATGAAATAAGGCCTGAATTACTCGAAACAGTGGTCCAAAATTGGCCTGGGCGAATGCGGTTCCTCAGAACCAGTCGTGGTGGACATATGCCGGAAATTATTTTCAAAACATAAATGTCATAAAATTATCTTTCAAATAAAAAAAATTGGCTTCAATCTTAATTTAAATGTATTTTATTTAAATTTAAAGTTTAAGCACTCTGAAAAAAACATCCGATATAAAGAAAATATAGGATATTGACCGAAAGTACCTAGCAGTCTCTAACCGACACAACAGTTTCATAACGACATTATGAATACCAAATTATATTCCAAAATGCCCAACATAATTTCGAGAAATCATCCGAAAAAAACTCTCTTCAAAAAGATATTTCAAAAAATTCTTTAAAAAAATATGCCTTACCTCAGGAATCAGGCTCAAACACTGGGATCATCAATTCGAAAAGATCTACAAGAGGTACCTCTCCTCGAAAATCAATTACTCTGCAACGATAAGGTTGCCTTTGTGCCCGTTTTCACTGTCGTGTATATATATATGACATATATTTTTCCGTATATCATAAAGTAGAGCTCACATTTTTAATGGGAGACGCAAACCGTAAACAGTTATGAATACACCCGAATTCAGAGAATAAAGTTATTACAGCGCAATATTCAGTTCAAAGCTACAATGAGCCTTGCTTTGAAAAATAAGAGCCTATTCATGGATGGAGCATCAACCTCGTTTGAAGCACGAACAAAGCTTCCAATCTCCCCAGAAATTCAACTGAAAAAATTTGACATATAACCCGGATCTTCCAGATTTATCCACACTGCCGCCTCTCTAGCAGCACATTCCTCACCTCACTCCAAGGATTTGCCTCAGCTTACGCCCGGCGAAGGGTCATATGTTTACTAACTGGAACCATTTGCAAGAACCCGATGCGTAATTAAATTCGGTCATCACATCCTAGACCGTCGTAGTTTCTCCAGAAAATGAAACGCTTGCCATAGCCAAGCGCATCCCGGAGACCATTCTGCATCAATTACAGCTTCCCGACGGGTTTTCAGCGGCGTCGGAAAACAAATGCGAGAAAATTAAAAGCCAAATGAAGGTTTTTACTGCAGCAAATTGCGTCTTGTTCCAAAAAGTTGCGTTCAAAGGTTGCTTGTTTGTGGGTCATATTATGACTAGGGATGTAGAGTAGACGTTCTTGCTTCTAGGTAGTAATTAGAATTAGAACTCTAATTTTCAAGAAATCCATCGCAATACTTGAAAATTGATTAATATAAGTTTCAGATGTAACTATATTTCACTATCCGCAAATTGAGAACGCTTACATTTCTGGTGATAGCAATTTCAAGGTCTCTGGAGAATTCCCTGATAGGTACGTTGATATACCTTCTCCAATTCTCCTATAGTATTTGAACGTTAATCAATTAGAATAAAATTCCAAGATGCAAATCATTCGAGGGCAATATAGAGATGAATTCATAGACAAGAATTCGTTTATTTACAATCTACATATTACATAGTACGAGTATATTGTTCAATTTTGAGTTGTTCCACCAAAATTAAGAGGGTTATTGCGGTGAAGTTTTTATCAGTCGTTTTGATGAATATACCATCTTGCTCGTCGAAGAGTAGATCGATGGGCTTTTTCACTGGTGTTCACTTGGTTTCACTGAGATCTCTTCACAAATACACAAACCTCAATTACAAGTGTTGAAATCATACATGCATAAAATAAATAGTGATGCTTCACTCCTCAAACAAGCCTTAGTTATTTCAGGTTTAAAAAAATGATATACGCAATATCACAAATTATAGGCCAATTTCCCTTTTGTGTTTTTTTCAAGGTATTCCAAGGTTAAGTACCTAAAAAAATTCAACATACTTGATGCCACCCAGCATAGCTTTCGTTCTGGTCACTCAACTTGAACGGCACAAATTCACTTTGTTGAATTCGTTACCAATGCCTTGACAACGGTTCATATGTTGTAGGCTCATTTTTCGATCTTTCACTTGCTTTTGATAGTTTGTCCTTCAAATTCATAGTTGATAAATGTTACAACCTGGGCTTCCGAGGTGTTTAAATTGGATCGTCAGCTATCTTGAGGGTAGATCCATGTTTGTCAAAAATCAGAACTCTTCATCTGCTGAGTAGAATATAACTTTGGAAGTACCACAAGGCTCCGTCCTCGGGCCACTTAATTTTTTACTTTTTATTAAAGATCATCCTGATAATTTGCGACAAATATTCTTCTATTTGTGTATCTGTCTGGGATGTCACAGTATATTATCACTCCTAAAAAAGTTATGTGTTGACCTATTCGCTGATGATTCTTCAATGGCAGTTACGTACTTTTGAAGAGCTTCAGATGCTTTGTCAGCTTTTAGTACACAACTTTGGGAACTCGTGTCAGGGGAATAATTTGATGGCCACCATTGATAAAACTGAATGTGTTCATTTTACAATTGACCATAATGGTCGTAAAGTTGTTATTTGCTATTCAGATGCTGTCAGCCCATCTACGGACAATACTAAATTTCTTGGTATCTATTTAGATAACAAGTTGAAGTGGTCTATGCATATTGAATATTTGTGCAAGCAATTGAATATTTCATATTAAGTCATTAGTAGAGTGAAACCTTTACTCCCTATAGAATCTCTTGTTAATATATATGTATATCATAGTTTAGTCTATAATCACCTATCATATAATGTATTGCTGTCGGGAAACTCTTCAGAAGTTGGCAGGGCTTTCATATTACAGAAACGGATCTTACGCATTGTGTTAAATATAACTCCATGTTCGTCCTATAGACCTGTGTTTTTAGAAAATGATATTTTAAGGTTATTGTGCCCTATTCACTTCTGAATAATTAAATATAAGACTTATTGTGCAATTTGAGGTGAAATGACCAGCCAAGTATCAGAAGAGCTTACACGGCATTATATTCTTCTTGAGTTTCGCAAGGGTAGTTACGCAACAGTTGCGACCAAAATCATTTGCGATGTTCATCCAAGTGCATTAGATTTTCGTAAATGCCAAAGATGATTATCTAGGTTCATATACGATAATTTTGATCTCTCTGACTCCTATTGATTAGAAAGACCAACAACATTAGATAACGATATGCTAAGGTCAGATAATCAAACAATCGAGAAACTCTCAAACAACTTTAACAAACCTTGGTCGACTATCCAGGAGATTGGAAAAATAAGCAGAGCAGCATGGTGTATAGGCTCCATAATTTGTCGGAATGCTGTGTGGGCGGACTGTTGCTATGGGAAGACGACATATTAAAGGTTTCCATGTGTGGGGCAGGTGTTTGCTGTCATCGCATTTGTTGAGGCAGTTTGGTCTTTTCTCAATTTCGAGGGCTTCACGAATAAAGCGACTTGTTAGCATTTTTCCGTTGCAATAGTTCTGAAACCATGAAAGTTAATTTTGTGACCTGTAACTGCGTAATGTGTGAATAGGGCAGAGGATGGATCAGCTTTACGGACAGCATTCATATACTCTGTTAGTCACTCGTCTATTAGTTTTACCTATGTATGACCTGGGACATTCCGAGCATGGTATTGCATATATACCTTGAGATTCTCTTGGAATTGAATCTTTGGGAGATCGAAGAATGGTGGATATTTTATTGCTTGCTTCGGATGAAAGGAAGAAAGGCCTTGTGAGGGATATTCTCTAGGGGCTCTTGGGAATCTTGAGGGTGTATCTGATGCCGTCGGAAGTATTTCTGAGTTTGATATCTGCTATATCCATTATGAAATAGTGCAGATTTGAGCTCATTGAATTCATGTTTGATATGTTGACTGTCGGTGAGATGAATGGATCTGTGGAGAGAGAGTTCAGAACGGAATTGATTTTTGCCCGATGGTGGTGAAAGTTGGCATGTAGATATCTGTTCGTATGGATGGGTATTCTATAGACAGTGTTGGTGAAAGATGTGTCTGATTTGGTACTAAGTACTTCTCGAAAAGGAATGGAATTTTTAGTCTCAAATTCCATCGTGAAATTGATGTAAGGACGGCAACTGTTGAGATGGTCATGAAATTGATGCAGATTTTTAATGCCATGTGGCCACATCATCCACATATCTTCTCCAACACGTAGGTTTGAGGTGAAATGTTTCAATGGTCCTGGTTTCAAAGTCTTCCATGAATAAATCAGCGAGAACTGGGAAAATGGGAGAACCCACAGCAGCACCTAAGACTTGTTTGTAGAAGGTACCATAGAAGGTGCCTTGGAAAAGGAAATATGTACCTTTCATGCAGTGGTTGATAAGGGTCAAAGTCTCTTGAGGTATGTTATGTTTGGATTGCTAGGGTTTCGTTGAGTGGGGTGTTCGTGAAGAGGGATACGACCTCGAAACTCACAAGGATGTCAGTTCCTTCAACTTGAAAGGTTTTTAGGCTTTCAATAAAATGGAAAGAATTTCTCATATAGAATAATGATTCTTCTGATAGAGGTTGGAGTGTGCATGCTAAATATTTGGCAAGACGATGTGTAGGTGATCCGAAGGCACTGACAATGGGGCGAAGAGGTATCAAGTTTGTGTAGTTTGGGTAGACCGTATATTCGAGGAGTGCGAGATGATTTTTCTCTAGGGATTATGGATTTTTTGACATCTGGAGGAAGGTTTGAAGAGTTAATGAGGGTCTTTGTTCTTTTTTCTAAGTAGTTGAGTCTCGTGGTATTGGTTTGTATTCAGGGCAATTTAATAATGTTGTCATTTTGTCGTGGTTAATATAACTGTAGCATTATCTTGATCTGCCAAAAGAACAGTGACATCAGGATTATTGCGGAGTATATGAGGCATGGTCTTTCAGAGAGTGTAACGTTGGGAGGGAAAAGTTTCACTATTCTCAAAGTGGTGGTGGTATCTTGCCGTTTTTTTTTCGCCTTGGTATTTGGGAAAATGGGATTATTATTATTATTATCCTGATACTCCTAGATCTTCTGTGAAGGGATATAGCAGTTTCTACTTGAGTTATGATAGACTCCGTGGGTATTCTGCTGGAAGTGATTGAGAAATTGAAACCTTTGGACAAAATAATTTGAGTTGTTTGGTGTCAGAAAAATTATGCATGTATTTTATTTTTTGAAAACGGGATGGATGGCGATTTGGATTTTAATAGTTATAACAGTTTCTTGCTTTGGGTTTCGGTTTTCTCCGCCATGAATATGATCTCTCTCTACCGTTATCCTGTGGAAATTATTCCATATAATGGGATGGATTTTAGAAAGGGATAATCGCCCAAATTCGTCATAGAGTGATATCAAGATTGTGTATTACACTATGAGTAGTTTTTCAGATTAGCGCCAAACTACACTATGTGTTGTTGAAGTAGATTTGTCGTGATGTTTTAATACAAAGTATTTGGGAATAATCTACCACTTCTGACACGCTCGTGTAGCTAGAGCATGATCACCATAAACAACTACTAAAATACGATGACTTTCGACTGCCTTATTCTTCATATTGAGGTAATGAAGTACAACTTCCAGCGAATACACATTATTCGGTAGAAAAGATGACATTTTTAGAGCACAGTGAAACTATATTGTTTACATTGCAGCAGAATGACAGGTACTGAAAACAAAGCTTAATGATAACACTTTAAAAGGAAGGTGTTACCAGATGAAACAATGGAATAATAAATTTGTAGCAACATCTGGTATCAAAACCTCACGAACTTATTTCTACTCATAATACTACGTTTGATCGCTTCGGTCTTTATTTAATGGAATTTTTTTATAATAATGCCGATCCAAAAAAAAACACAGATCGTTGGAAATAAAATATTTGACTTTAGTCGACAGTAAACCTAAGTTGCCTAAGTCTTATTCTATACTATCAATCCCTGCCTTCTAATTTAATCAGAATCGATAGTTTCACTAATTATTCAAAAATAAACTTCTACCTACCAAAATTCCTACATAAAATACGTACGTCGTCAATGTTGAACATTTCTAAACATTTAACGACTCAAATAAAATGCTTGTTTGGAACAGAATGACGAGAATTCTCTAAATTTCCGAATACTGCATATTCCTCCTAGATTGGGCGAGAGTATCCTTCATTAAAGATGCCTCTTGGATTCTCCGCACTTCATTAAAAGGTCATCTGCATCGGATCCACATGTTCGTATCCTTGTTTATTGACGCTATTATTTCTAGGTTCGTCAAATGGGTGGGATTGCCAGGATGCCATCCAGCCCTGTAATCGTCACAGCTGACGAAATTCTGAGTGCCAGCCAGGCGTGTCGCCTCCCGGTTTTTTGGTCGTTTTCGTTGTTCTATGAATTTACGCCTTTTCTCTGTATTTCCTCCTTGTAACTATTTCCATACGCCCCAGTGTTCAATAACAATCCTCTAATTATAGATCCATTGTCTTTTTTCTTGGTTAAAAGAAATGCATGAAGGCGAATCTGACGTTTTATAAGTGCATTGTCGTGTTTTGTGATTAGTAGGCGGTTCTCATTGGGAAAACCTTGCTTAAAATGTACATGCTAATTATTACCAGTATTGTGATAGAAATCAGAATTGATGGACTAACCATAGATGATAACTATGGATATTCAAATCAACCTGAACCATACATCTAGCTAACTACCAACTAGCAAAGTAATACTGTTCTCTACAAATCTCTCTAAAATTTAAGATCAGAAAATTTCCTCAAAAGTTGAAAAAAAATATATTGAATAAATGTCTTATAAACTATTGATTTATTACGGAGTTATTTCTGCTCTAGAATAACTTCTTAAAATGTTTCGCATCAATTTAGAAACCAATGTAGCTTGGGTCAAACTTTAAGAAAGATCATACAAAATATTTGCAACAGAAAAGTCATATAACACATGGTAGAAATATTGATGATTATTCTTCAATTTAACATTTCTTCATTTCACGAAATATTCCAAATTTTTCTATAAAATCAATTATACTTCAGTTGACCTTGTAGCTTCATCAAATTTGATCACATATCTGGAAACGGCATTAAATTTGCTACAAGATAATAAGTTCTGTGTGCCAAAAAATTCTTATTGTGGGCGTGGTAAGGAGATGAATTCACGATTCTGAAGTGAACAAAAGCCATCTTATTTTTCCAATGGTTTTATCGATTAAAAATTATAGATTTTGAACATGTTTACTTTTCAGTAAAAAATATCCCATTTAGTATGCTTTCGAATGACATATCAACTTTTGTGCTAGCTGCTTGTCTTCTGCCATAATATCACGGCTGAAAAGATGACAACGAAAAGTTGAAATATTTTAAATCTGCATTTGTTCTATCTTGAAGCTCCTTATGATTGAATATTTTGATATTCAATCATAAGATTTTGAATGCAATGTTCACTTTGGTGAACAGAAAAGATGTCCGTAATTTAACATAAATATAGGTTAATTCTTGATAGAAGGTATATAAAATTATTTAAATATTTTAATATAAGCCTTCTACATATTTAATTCCAAAAAATTATATTTAATGATTTTAACTTCTGAAAATAAATTTTTTGGAATTAAATATGTAGAAGGCTAATATTAAAATATTTAAATAATTTTATTTACCTTCTATCAAGAATTAACCTCTATTTATGTTATTTTATTCATAATATATAATTATTTGGTTTCGTTAACATTCTTTATACAGATAGTCCTTGTGCTATAACAGAGGCCGTTAAATTGTCTTTCAATCTTTTAGATCAAGGGTAAACCACAGATATATTTTTATATATAGTGAACCGTTCTCACTACATTTAAAGATTTTTCAGTTCGGCAGAAGTCTTTCTAAAAGATTGAGGGGTAAGTAAATATTTGTTGTTGATTGAATATGAATTACTTAAATACTGACGAAGCAAAGTCCTTCTTAAAACTTGTTTTTCAGTAATGTTTTACATATCTTGAGTTTTTTATATAAAGTACATTAGTTAGATATCCAATAATATTGAATAGTCTAAGTAAGATAGTTTTATGATGAAATTCTTAAGATTTGTTAGATATTTTTGAAAGATATTGGTTTTCATAAGATTGATCAGCAGAAACAAAATTTTGTCTATTCAAAATATTTATTTTATAGGATTTTGGTTAATAATTTTTATTAATTGGATTTTGTTATACCATTCGGGTGTCTTATAATGAATGTTTATTTTATATGTCAATTGATATAAGTGGTACTTATATGACATTATTTTAATTTATTTTCAGAAGTTATAATCATTAAATATAATTTTTTGGAATTAAATATGTAGAAGGCTAATATTAAAATATTTAAATAATGTCCGTGATTAATAATTTTTCATCGATAAAACCATTGGAGTAATATGACTTATTTTGCTCATCTTCTTACCACGATCGCCTTAAGAATTTTTTGGTAGTAAATTTAAAGCCGTTTCAAGATATGTGGTCAAATTTGATAGGGCTACAAGGATAACTGAAGAACAACGGATTTACATGGAAGAACTTGAAACATTTGGTGAAATCAAGGAATGTTTAACTGGAGAATAACCATCAATCTTTCAACCATGTGTTATATGACATTTTTTGTTGCAAATAAATTGTATGATCCCCCTTTAAAGTTTGGCTCTTTTAACACACTCTGTATATTTAAAACTATATACAAAAACTATCAAATTGATATCCTCAAAGCAAATCAATATAAAATATATTTTATTATCTCGGAAAAAACTTCTTTACTTCACGACATGAAACGTATTAATACAAATATCAACAAAACCATATAGGTACGTAAATAAACAAACAAATACAGGAAAATCCACTATCCCAATATTATCTAAAATTCTCAAATTAAAGGATTAAATGAAAATAATTGAACCAGAACTCCAACATATGATAAATTCATTTATTTCGGCCTCTCTTGATCATCCTCAGAAATGAACTGAATTCAGATTCGAATATAGCAGAGAACCAAAATTGAACTTACCAAAAAATATAAAGCTTATAACGAAACAACTCAAAGTGAATTTTAAAGTATCTGAAATACTAGAGAAATGAATTGTAAACCACTACTCCTTTGTACTTACTCGTAGAACACAGAAAAATACAACATCTATTATTTCTCCCACACAATGTCCTATTAAAAGAAAAATAAGCAGAATTTTAAAAATAATATCTAATTGAAGAATATTTTGTGGATCTTTGACTCCATATGAATTTAATTCGTAATTCAAAAAATAAATTCAATTGTGCAATATTTCACTCAAACTCACAACAGCTGGTCGGAAAATGTGTATTCTGAATGAGCAAATGGGTTTGTTGCAATAAATAGCCGTTATTCGTAGAAGAGTATGACCCGAAATATTAATCTATCGATTTCTCGTTATTTTAGGACCTGATAATAAAATATTAAAGCAATTATATGGATGATGTAAATTGGCTCGTCTATAATTATGTATTCGATAATTTCATCAATAATATAGGCCTACACAGAATAAATTATCGAATAATTACGTAGTTTTCACCACATCGCAAATTCTGTTGAAATTAATTATTCGTAGTTTTGGGCATAATCAATGAGCTAGTGAGATTATTATAATGATTACATGAAATACGAATTCACTCCTCTGAAAGTAAAGCAAGAATTTAGATTTCAAAAACCCATATATGAACAACAAAAAAATATTCAAAAAAACTTCATCTATAATATCTTTTACCGGGTTATAGAAATATGAAAATGTGTACAAAAGGAGATTTATGATTTCAGCTGAAAATTGGAACGAATATTTTCATGAATATAAGTAGATATTGGCATATTATGTCAATATTATGACTCGTTTAAAAAAACTAATGCTGAAAACGGGAAACTCAAGGAAAATTTTTACCCTTGTATATCAGTTGCCTCGTTTGAGATTAAATTCTACAAAATCATTTAACTAAGATAAATTCTGACAGAACTATTCTTCCGATTTCTTGTTCTTATTAACGATATCTTTATTATTTTAGATATACCTAAAGAATTTATTGTTTTCTATGAAATATTGAGAAATCGATTTTTCTTTAAATATCTAGCTATCAGTTTGGATTTTCGTCTTATATACGGTAAGCCAAGCTACACTTTTTTCATTCTAATTTGTGGATAAACTAATGATATGTATTGTTTTGTTGGATTTTATTTAATATTCTGTCGATTATTGATGGGTTTCACTCAATATTTACTGTAATTTATTTGATTATACTTGACTCTACTCAACCAGTTTATACAACGTCAACCAGCTTATGCAACATACTATTGTATGCTGCTAATTTATGTGATAAGGAATGATTTGAAGAGGAATATATTGTGCAATCTGTTTGTTTCTGTTTGCGGTAAATCAACAAATCATATGTATTGTTTATTTTGGTTATTTTTAAGTCTAAACAATTTATGCTATCATTTTTTTTTCTTGGTGGATAAATTTTATTGTAAGGTATAACTGGTTAATAAATTCTAATAACAACGAAATTTGCCGATGAACAGGCAAATAATATCGTCAACGAAACTGTACCTATAAATGAATAGTTCAAAAAGAGGATTCTTGTATTTTGTTCTGAAGGAACCATAAATATTTCAACTAATGTTGGACTGAGTGGATTTCCCATCGTGAGGCTTTCGAAATCTTCATAAAATATTCCATTAAACAATAAATATTTTTGTGCAAGGCATACGTTGAGAATATCCATAATTTCTCGTTAAGTTACCGGGTTTTTATGAGTTTTGTATAGTAATATTTCCACTAATGTTATTATTTATTTTACAGGTATGCTTGGAAAAAGGTTTTTTAAGTCAAAAGATCTCAGCTTAGCATTGTTTGGAATAGGTATATTTTTTCTTTTATCTACAAGATAATTATTATATAAATATCGATTGAAGTATCTATTCTCGAGTTTTTTCGTGTTTTTTGAATTTATTACTGGGTAGTGGAGGTGAAGCCTCTTCGGTATGTGAGTTGCGTCCCAAACAACTCGAGCGCATACCTGCAGAGGTTGGATAGTGCTTGGCTACTAGCAGTAACGGTCTAGGTTTTCAATCTGATTTCGGGCGTTGTGGAGACTACTTAGTGGTCACCTGGTGAAAGAGCCATACTCACATGCCAGTAACCACAATGGTGGTACTTAGTATATGTACATATATGCATGTTGGACTAAATAAGAAAGAGGTGACAAACTCTAATAAAAGAGACGTCGATATTTTTTATATTAATTTGATCATTGTCATGGACCGTTATAAGTATGACATATAAAACCGACGAAGAAGGCATAACAACATGATAGATTTGTAGTTAGACGTAATGCTCGTAAAATTTCGAGTCGGCTCTTGCCAAACGACAATTTACCCATGCAATCGGCATTTTTTATTGAGCACTATTATGTTTCTAATAAACATTAGTAACAAAGGTAACCAACCGTGAAATAGACCTAATCCCTAAATTATAACCGAGTCTGTAGTTTCTACATTAAATACAAAACAACCTAAAAAAAGAAACACAGCCTTCTCTCTTAACTGAGGAACTATAAGAATAGACAATGGTTCAACAACAGGCTATGAATAACTCAGCTGTTCCAATAACTGAAGAAGGAAATGTTGCTGGACCTTAAAAAAATCATCAATACACAATGAGAAGAACTACTCTTGGAAGAAAATATTTTAGGCTTCAAGGCTATTCATGAAAATAATGAGAACGTGATGCATAAACTTCAATTGCCATAAACTGTAGACTCACTTGGATTGCATAAGTGAATATTGGTAGAACTGGTAGAAATTTTAAAATTAATTTATCTGAACGTGGAAAAGTTTTGAAAATAAGAATTCCGATACGAGAAACATCTAGAGAATAATAATCATTTTTCAAATGAAATGGTATTTTACATTTGAATTCATGGGAAATATTCGAAACCATTAGACATAATAATCTTCTGAACTAACGAACAAACTTTGATCTCTTTTCAATATTTCAAGGAATTATTTTCAAAGTGATTCGGAAATAAATACTTACTTGAAATTTTTGTAACAATTATTCAAACATCTTTATTTCTCTTTCGTGCTGAAAATCTAAATATTTATCTTTTGAACTACAAAAAACTACAAATTCAATAATTCATACTATATATCTTTTACTGTGTCCACTACTATGGACGAATTGTAGTACAGTACCAATAAGACATAGTAGAAAGTGAATGTGTTTTACTGAAAATCAAAGTCGAATACATTTCTAGTATTCATTCGAATTGCATGTTAATATTTTATTTCTTGTAAATATTATGGTTTCATTCTTAATACAAGATCACTACTACAAAAATTCAAATCGTAGTTTTTGTAATACAAAATTTAATATTTGTAGCTTCCTATGAGAACAGGTGAAGAATAAAGATGTTTGATATTATGGCAAGGGTTTTTCAGGAATCAATTGAAAATTTCTCAACCAAGTTTTTTATCTCAACAGACACAGTTTAATTCTTTTCGATCGGCATGCTTCTCAGGTTAGAACAACGATTGCTTGCAGCTACCGGTCACTACATTCATGATTGTTTAATATGCACGTCATAAAAGTGCTCGGTCATTGATAAAAGGTGCCGACTGAGCACTCAAACAGACATTTATAACAAAGAGTGAAAAGTCGAATTCTCCATAAAAGACCCGACAGGATGCTTAGATTCCCAAACAGAATTTTATATTCTAATGATTACGAATAGAAATGGTGATCAATTTATTATTATACATTAGACAATGTCGTTTAATGGCTTCATATATTCACCACGGTCTTCTTCAATCTCCTTTCATCTTGTTGAGTATTAAATCCTACTTACAGCGGGTCTGTATTTTTCCCTTGGCTTCATCAGATTATAATAAATTGTGTAGTTCTTTCACATAAGGATATTATGATTCCTGGAAACGGAAAACACTGAGTGTCCTATTTTAAAACATGACATCTCCAACAAAATGAACTAAATGAAGGATACTGGACTTGTTATTCAGCCTCTTTAGGATTTCAGATATACTTGATTTCGTCAATTCGCTCGCATGTAGTTGTTTTGGAAAAAAGAAATGAAATTGTCAGTTTATTCGGTCATATACCTATGTATATACATTCTGTCAAGAAAGTACCGGGAATTATCGATTAAAATCTGGCGGGGCAATGAGGCAGGTAAAAAATTTTTTCCTAGGTTGGTACCACTGTCCTGAATTACTATGCCAAGCTTGAGCGGGATCTGTCAACTAGTGTGTTTGCAACAGCTGATTAAGTCAGTCGATGTCAGAGTGCGTGCCGATTTTTACTAAGGGTGATTACTATGGGACGATAACGCGCCTTCTCACCGAGCTACGATTGTGACTGACTTTCTCGCCAAAAACTCAACAAACGTGCTTCAGCAACCACCGTTTTCGACGGATTTGGCTCCCTGCGACTTTTTCCTCTTCCCAAAACTAAAATTGCCCCTTCGTGGCACCCGTTTTGAGTCGATTGAAGCCATAAAACAAAATTCGGCGCGAGAGCTAAAGTCCATCCCGGAAAGCGCCTATAAAAAATGTTTCGATAATTGGAAGTGCCGTTGGCATAGATGTATTGGAGTAAATGAAGCCTATTTTGAAGGCGACACAATAAATTTTGACGATTAAATGTAAAAATTTGTTTTAATTGAAAATTCCCGGTACTTTCTTGACAGAGTAGTATGAAATTTGAATACTAAAACAGATTTAATCTGTTAGTCTTCTACAATTTTAATTTCAAAAAAATTTCTATTCAAAAAACTTTAAGAATTAAATTAATGTCTATAATAATATATTTTATATTGGTTGTTTTATTTATTCCATTTGACATTGTATACTGAGTTTTGAATATATACGTCTATTAAATATAACCGGTGCTTATTGTAGACATTAATTTAACTCTAAAAATTTTTTGAATAGAAATTTTTTTCAAATTAAAATTGTAGAAGACTAACAGATTAAATCTGTTTTGATATTCAAATTTTGTTATATTTCTTCTATCAAGTAAAAAGCCTTTTTGTATTTTATACATAATATATGATCATATTTAGGCTTGAATAATTCTCATTATGGAATGTCAATGGTGTGAAGAAGACCATAGAATGCCTTACACTTTTCTGTGATTTTGTGACGAACAGACTACCTGGTTTTTTAAACTTAGTCTCTTTCAAACAAGACACGTGTTAAGTTCTAAGGTATGATATAGTGATGGTTAGTTGATTTTGATATTTAAATGTTACTCTAGGGTGGATGTAGAGATTATCCGTATTCTAATTGTTTTTTGAAGATATATTACATGTTTTGAGAGATTTTTGAATTAACTTATTTGAATATTTAAATATATTGAATATTTCAAATAACTTATATTTTTTGAGAAATGCTTAAGTTGTGTTTTATGTTTTTGAAAAGGAATTGGTTTCACTATGGTAAGATCAGAAACAAAATTTTGTCTCCTTCAAATATTTATTTATTAATTTTAATTGCCTTTTTTATATTGGTTGGTTTATTTATTCCATTTGACATTGTATATTGAATTTTGAATATATACGTCTATTAAATATAAGCGGTGCTTATTGTAGACATTAATTCAATTCTAAAATTTTTTTTTTTCAAATTAAAATTGTAGAAGACTAACAGATTAAATCTGTTTTGATATTCAAATTTTGTTATATTTCTTATCAAGTAAAAAGCCTTTTTCTATTTTAATTTATGTATATATGTATATATATATATATATGTGTACTATTCAGAATATTTCTTTAAGTTTACTTTCGAAAACAATAGTGATAAAAAATAACACTGTAGCTGCAGAAAATAAACATTGAACACAGGACGGCCCATATTTAAACTATATTGTATTATGTGGGTTTTTTTATTTCCTACAACACTACTTGCTTTAAAAAATGAATGTGGGATAGTTATTTTGATATATAAAAATGAAATAATAAAACAAGTTGGACTCTGTGCATCAACCATATGGAAAATTTTGCGTAAAGATCTTGGTCTACACCCATACAAGATCCAACTGGTTCAAGAACTAGAGCCCATTGACCATAATAAGGGTCGTTTGTTTGCTGATTGGAACCTAGAACAGCTTGAAGTTGATCCACTTTTTTATCATAAAATTGTGTTTAGTGATGAAGTTCATTTCTGGTTGAGCGGCTATGTGAACAAGCAAATTGCTCTATATGAAAAGAAAACAATCCTCAAGAAGTTCTGCAGGTTACAATACATCCTGAAAAATACACTGTATTGTGTGCTTTACACGCTGGAGGCATCATCGGTCCATATTTCTTTAAAAACGATGCTGGAGCTAATGTTACAGAATAGTGCTCGTTACAGATCGATGATCAATGATTATTTGCCTCAAAATTTGAATGGTATCGACCCAGAAGTGTTTTGGTTCCAATGTTGCATGGTGCTACAAGTCATGCTGCGACCGTAACAATTGATTCATTGAAAGAAAGATTTGTCGATTACATTATTTCGAGAGATGATCCAATTAATTGGCCTCCAAGATCATTCAACATAACTGCACTGGATTGTTTTCTTTGGGGTTATGTCAGGTCATTGGTTTATGCTGAAAAATCAGGAAAAATAGACTCTTTGGAAGTCGTCATAACTCGTGTTATTATATTATTGTCACAAAATTATCTTTCAAATAAAAAAAAATTTGGCATCAATCTTAATTTAAATGTGTTTTATTTCAATTTAAAGTTCTATAACTCTAAAAAAAACACGCGATATCTACTCAAAACTGTATAAAAAACTATTTGATTTCAACCTCGATTCCGTGAGCAAGTGGAATAGATGACTTTTTATCGATATGTAAGGTGGTTTTTTATTAAGCTGTAATCATGGGACAGATTAAGAGGGGAAAGTATCGAATCTTCAATATTTTATTATTAAGTCGAATGTGCTCCTTGTACCATTTTGAAATCTGCATGAAAGGCGTATATTTTAATGAGGTGGTCTCTTGGGCTTTCACACCTTTTTTCTACCATAAAGTTCAAACTTTCACATAATGAAATATTCATCATTTTTTATGATGTGAATTAGAAGTTGGACATTTTTTTCCAAAAACAAATATTGGTACTTCAATGAAGAATATTTTACCATGTAGAAACTGATGGATTTGATATATTTGTGAGTGTGAATGAAATCCTTATTTTCAATAAAAGATATTTCTATCAGAGATAGATTTTATTTTGTATTATTTTAGAGTGCACAATAGCTCTTCAATATAGTATTTCAGGATAATCCATTCATTTTGGTAAACCCTGTGTAATTCTTTGTGAATATCATCTTTCGAGATTCCATTTGTTATATTTTGGTTCATTCTTATTAGACACAAATTGAACTAAACTGAAAAATAAATTAATATTCAATATTGATTCTTTTCATTCCATGTCGGCAACAATAGACCCTTAACAAATGCGACAACTGAGTTCAAATCGTTTCCTCGGTTAAAAGTATTACGCCTAACAAATAGTCTATTAACTCGATCGATATAAGGGATACAACAAAGAGGTGCTAATAGGTGGACGATACAGGAAATTCAGAGAATAGACAGCTGCATTAGAGAATTGGCCCTATGTGTGTGTGGCAGCGGACATTCCAGGGATGACGGCGTTTTGTCTAATGAGCGATAATATCCTTGCTGAACGGAATAATTGCCAGATTAGGTTCTGTGTGCATATCCCGGGAATCCACGAAGGGTCAATATGGGAAATTGAAAATATGGAACACATGTTATTATAGTTGGAATTAGTAGAACATCATTCAAACAAATAGCCGTTTACAAGAATATGGAGAACCCTAGGCCATATGTTCATCAGATTATCTTCTAGGCTTGATTGATCTTTCTGTTTGTTAAATCTGTAACGTTGAAAATGTTTTTTTTTTACCCAGAATGGAAGGGCATCTTTCCCATCGGTATTCGAAAATCGTCAAGTTACATTAACATACAACCTATATACAGAGATAGATTGAAGATGTGTTTCGAAGGGAATAAGAGATTGGGAAAAAGAAATCCATCATGTTTGCGTGAACTTCGAGACTATTTAATATGTTTCGGGTTGCTAGATTTGGGTCAAATATGCACTATTTTTTTCTGTAATTTGTTGCCATTTTGAAGGTAGCTTCATACTGTCTCTCTTGGCCGTTATTGGCGAAAATGTTGTAATCAATTTTCACAATATTCTCCTGATGCCAGTTTCTTGTCACTCAGAAAGTTTTGCTATATGAGCAAAATCGCTTGTTGCCAGGTCCAGATCTTGACCTGATGGGGGCGCTCTCTTGACTAGGACCCTAGATTCGTCCCGGCGAATTGGAGGGTTGAGTCTCGGTGTCTAACGCAATGCCATTTCGCGCCAGTCACTGGACCTGTATGGTGGAAGATCTCCGAATGAGGCCCTAGTTTTACTCAGGTGAAATGGAGGGCTGAGCCGGTTGATTAACTCAGTGACAAGGGAGTCTGTCGCAGCACGGGGCTTCTCACTTAAAACTAGCGTACTCTACCCTGTCGCAGTATAAATCTTCGGATTCTGTGTAATGGCCGAGTGCGTTATGTAGCATACTGCGTTACCTCGGGGGGTGGTCTTGCCCACAGGTGTTACTTGTACCACCTGGCCACCCCAATTTGCGTTGGACTCGAGGGGACAGTGGTTGAAAGTCCGCATGCTGGACTAGGGGGGTATTTCATTTATCTGTTCGCAGACCCCCATTTTCGGGATATTCTCATGAAACGACTCGGGGTTTAACGGGACTTGACGGTTCGACCGGCCTGTCCTGGCCCCTGGATCTGTGCGTAACTATATAGGGTTTGTGGATCTCGACGAAATGGCTCCGCCATTAGTGCTTGACGCCAGGATCAATCAAATGACCTCACATGGGTTCGGTGGGTCAGGACGTATAGTCCGCTAGACGGTGCTCGTACCAGGATCAATTGTAGTCGTCAATCTTGAGTTTATCTTAGTTTATGGGACTGCGTTCGGGTGGATGGATAAGAATTCCCTCCGGCGGGTGAGTTGCGTCTCAAACCAACTCGGGTACTGACCTGCTGAGCCAGTAGAGGTTTGATAGTGCTTCGCTGCTACCAGTCAGACGGTTCTGGCTTTCGAGTCGGGGCCCAAACTGGAAGCTGGTGGGTTCATCTCTTCGGAGGGGTTCTCGCCACGCGCGATGATATGGCGTAATCCTTATCACACTTTCTACCTCTAGGGGTGGACTGTGGAGACTGCTTGGTAGTCACTTGGGAAAGAGGCCTTCCTCAAATAGCCAATAACTATTCTAGTAGAATTCACCTATTGCCAGGTCCAGACTATATAGTGAAAGCATTCAAAGTTCCCAACCAAGCTTCCAGAGTTTCTGGCGAGATATTACAAATTAATTTTGTTCTAGACATCTCTTCTGTTGGTCAATTCTGGGCGTTTTTGGTCAATGGCAAGCTTCAAACGGTCCAGTTGTTGACATCAGATATACGAGTTTATTGTTTGGCCATATGAAAGCAGCTCATAATAGATGATTCCTTTCCAGTTCCACCAAAATCACAGCAGAACGTTTTTTGGTGATGGAAATTGTTATTCTTGAATATCCAATCGTAAAAGATTCATCCTGAAAGCTGAATCTAGATGTATACGTTCAGCAATTCATATTTTCTTTTGATTCTTTATTGGTTATCTGCCGTTCGAATGTATTGATAATTCTATATGTCTATATAATGAAGGAGTGTTCTCTAAAGCATTTTATTCAAATTAATTCTTCCATAGTTGCCGAACCAGATTTATCTTAGAATTATCATTCGAAAGCATACTCATTGTACTCTCATTGCTGCACCTCAGGAAATTATTTTCTAATATACAGGATGTTCCCAACTGGTATATAATCATATATTTTCAATGGCCTCCAATATCTCTATCATCACGCAAAATATTAGAGATATTTCAGAAATTTTATCAACTGAAAGTTTTTCCAAGTCATCATTCCTAAATTATCACCCTGTCGTTTACAGGGTATCCGTTATTAATGGTTTAATGTGAAGAAATTAAAATTATTATTTCTATTTTATTTCAAATATAAACGGTTGTATTTTTGTCATGGTAATATAGAGAATTGGATACCTCACATTTTCACTCACTTCAGCAGACACGTAAAATGTCTCTTTCATAATGTTTCTATCTCAATGGGTTATAGCGGTTCTTGAATGCAATCTGCTTTTTATAATATTCAATTTTATAAAGAAAAACTATCGTAATTCATTGGTATATAATTCAATATATTGTTCATAATGTGATATGGTGCCATTTTCTGATTAATAGAATGATTTCATATTTGATTAAAGTGATATCAGTACAAGTGATTTTGCGAAAAATCCTGAAATCATTCAGATCACCCTTTCTCAAGAACTTCAAGATGAAGGAAAATTTTATTACAGCTCTTTTCTTTCTCCAGAAAGAATTCAATATATGAATCAATTTCTATTAGAATCTGACTGATTGGATTTTCCTCTATCTGAACTATAAAAAGGATCAGTGAATTGAAAATAATTTTGTTCTAGACAAAGTTTCAGACAATTTCAAAAATCATTCCAATTTTTGGTAAGTAAATATTTTTCATTATAACTCTCAGTTCAAAATTATTTGCGAATGGATATTTAGTATGAAATTTTGTTTCTGTTTGAATAATTGAAATTAAAACTTTGGACAATTTAACGTTAGGAGAAGTAATATAAAGACCTACAGGTCTTAATGGATCAGTGTCTTTGTGGAATTTTATCCGATAATAAATTTTTGGATTGTTTGGGTTCATTTCAGTGAGCATATATATATTCAAAAAATTCTAACAGACTGGTTTTTGGCTCTTCTTTGAAAGTGTTTATTGGAATTTTGGTGATATTTTTCAATTATCGGGTTTAAAGCAGTAGGTTAATTGAATAATACACATATACATGTTGATATCTAGTTATTATTCTGAGTTGCACACATGACGCATTTCGTTTACATATTCACTTCTTCAAATACTTATAAACAACTGGTCTAAAAAACTGTTAACATACTGTATTCAAATGGTTTCTGTTTTGAGAAAAGGGTAAATAAAGTACATTATTATTTTTGGTAAACCACCCTAGGTAAATCGATCTGATAGAGGCGAATTAGATAACTCAATTTGTTCATCCAATAAATTCCCCGAATTTCTTATCCTTATTTTCTTCATAAAAAATCTTGAAATGCTCATGAAAATCATGTTATGTGGACATTGACAGATCCTTAAGAATCAATAATTGTTTGGGAAAGTGTACCATGGATTGCTATCAAGTTAATGCCAACACAATTCGTGAAATACTGAATGTATTCACTTCAAAAATTTCTTTGAAATTTTTTATTTTAGTTTTTATCCACATTATTGTATATTAAAATTGAATAGTCTAAGTAAGATAGTTTTGTGATGAAATTCTTAAGATTATGTTGGATATTCTTGAAAGATATTGGTTTTCATAAGATTGATAAGCAGAAACAAAATTTTGTCTATTCAAAATGTTTAATTTATAGGATTTTGGTTAATAATTTTTATTTATTGGATTTTGTTATACCATTCGGATGTCTTATAATGAATGTTTATTTTATGTCATGATATAAGTGGCACTTATACGACATTATTTTAATTTATTTTCAGAAGTTATAATCATTAAATATAATCTTTTGGAATTAAATATGTAGAAGGCTAATTTTTTTAAATTTTTTAAAATTTTTTTAAATATTTATATAATTATTGTATATTGTGCATAAAAATGCAGACAGTGGAAATCTGAAATCAAAATCAACAAGTTATTTTGCTTAATATTTAAATCAAACATATTTCATGATATGAGTAGTTGTGCGGTTGTCTTGCTAGGTAGAAATCATACTTCTATCGGGTGTTTTTTTTAGAGTGATAGAACTTTAAATTGAAATAAAACACATTTAAATTAAGATTGAAGCCAATTTGTTTTTATTTGAAAGATAATTTTATGACATTTGTTTCAAAAATAATTTCCGGCATATGTCCACCACGACTAGCTCTGAGGAACCGTATTCGACCAGACAAATTTTCGACCACTTTTTCGAGTAATTCAGGCCCTATTTCATCAATAACACGAAGTATGTTGGCTTCCGAAGCGTCTATTGTTGCTGGTTTATCAGCAAAAACCAATGACCTGACATAACCCTAAAGAGAATAATCCAGTGGAGTTATGTCGCATGATCTTGGAGGCCAATTAATTGGACCATTTCTCGAAATAATGTTATCGCCAAATCTTTCTTTCAATAAATCAATCGTTACGGTAGCAGCATGAGGTGTAGCACCATATTGTTGGAACCAAAACACTTCTGGGTCTATACTATTCAAATTTTGAAGCAAATAATCATTGATCATCGATTTGTAACGAGCACCATTCACTCTAACGTTAGCTTAAGCATCGTTTTTAAAGAAATATGGACCTCCACCGTGTAAAGCATACCTTACAGTGCATTTTTCAGGATGCAATGGAACTTGCAGAACTTCTTGAGGATTTTTTTAACTCCATATACGGCAATTTTGCTTTTTACATAGCCGTTCATCCAGAAATGAGCTCCATCACTAAACACAATTTTACGATAAAGAAGTAGATCAACTTCAAGTTGTTCTGGGGCCCAATCAGCAAACAAACGATGCTCATTATGGTCAAGTGACTTTAGTTCTTGAATAAGTTATATCTTTTATGGGTGTAGACCAAGACCTTTACTCAAAATTTTCCATGTGGTGGATGCACAGGGTCCAACTCATTGTGAACGTCGAAGAATAGACAAATCTGGATCATCATTAACACTATGACTTACAGCAGCGATATTTTCTTCTGTGGATACAGTTCTTTGTCTTGTTATTGTTGCATCGAGCAGAGAAAATGTTGTCCGAAATCTACCGATGTTTCGTCGAATAAGCTGCTCTGGTGGACGATTATGTAAATGATAAATTTCACGAAGTGCTCTATAAGTATGGCGAATAGAACACTGATTCTGAAAATAAATTCCACCAATTTGTAAACGTTGTTGAGGCGTGAGTCTTTCCATGATAATTTGTCAATGCTTACTGAACAGAAATGTAGAAACAACATGGCTTCTACCTTCTTTCAAATCACAGTTATCTCTATCGAAAGTTCTATCACTCTAAAAAAAACATCCGATACTTTTAAATAACTGGTCTAAAAATTCGTAACGTACTGTATTCAAATGGTTTCTGTTTGAGAAGTTTAAATAAAGTATATTATTATTTTTGTCAAACCACCCTAGGTAAATCGATCTAATCGCAAATTAGATAACTCAGTTTGGTCATTCAATAAATTCCCCGAATTTCTTAATCGGTTCATTTCTCTATTTTCTAACATGTTCAGCTCCATATCCTTATTTCCTTCATGAAAAATCTTGAAATGCTCATCAAAATCATTTCATGTAGACATTTACAGATCCTTAAGAATCAATAATTGTTTGGGAAAGTGTACCATGGATTGCTATCAAGTTAATGCCGACACAATTCGTAGAACACTGAATGTATTTACTTCAATATTTTCTTTGAAGTTTTTCGTTCCAGTTTTTATCGACATCATAGTATATTGTGCATTAAAATTGAGACAGTGGAGATCCAAAATCAAAATAAACAAGTTATTTTGAATATTGGATCAAAATAAACAAGTTATTTTGAATATTGGATGGAGTAGTTCGTTACTTTGTGATAGTTCACTTTAATTGGAATGAAATTAGGAATTACTTTGTTTCCTATCACTTTATTTATTGATAGGAAACACTTAATAAAGTGATAGGAAACAAAGTAATTCCTAATTTCATTTCAATTAAAGTGAATTATCACAAAGTAACGGACTACTCCAATATTCAAAATAACTTGTTTATTTTGATTTTGGATTTCCACTGTCTGAGTTTTTATGCACAATATACTATGATGTAATTTCTCATTTCCTTCCAAGTTATTTTGCTCAATATTTAAATCAAATATATTTCATGATATGAGTATGTAGTTGTGTGGTTGTCTTGCTGGGTAGAAATAATATTTGTATTTTCCATGATATAGCATGTGTTAATTATGAATAGTTAATTTTTTCATTGCAGAGTATGATCTCTCTACTCAATACCAGTGTTCAGAGGGAAGTCATAAATTAATGTAGTTAATGGGGGAAAGTGTAACTGGCTGGTACAGAAACAGAATATTACCGTGTTAGCCGTAATAAAAATATTCTGATATATATTTTAGCAGATGGTTACGGGTGAAAACAGCATCCGCCATTGTAACCCGTATATCAGACACTGTGGCATAGAACACTGAAACATCCTTAATAGTTGTAGACTAAAACACACACCTTGTTTATGAGCACTGAATTTGAATGTCATATCCAAAATTTATTTCTCCTGCGAATTAACTTCTATTCTATCAGTTAGTAAGGCGACTATTCCCTTCTCAGCTGATTTAGTCTATTGAATTCTCTTCATTGTTCTATATCAAGCAATTTTCTAGTTTATGCCATTAATTGTTATCCTTTCGAATTTTCCATTATACTTTGATAATAACTGAAGGAAAAATGAAGCAAAAATTAGGTGCCCTTGAGACAACTTAAAGACAATAATATCTATCTTGTTTGCTCGCTCTTACAATAGCACAATAGAAGAAACCAACTTGGAGACTCAAGGTTTTCACATTAGATTTTGAACTCAAATGAAAAAATCAATTTCGTGTTTACAACGATCACGTCCATCAAATTGAGAAACATATTGACATATGATTCGGATGAAGTAGTTAGAATTTTAATGATCCACAGAACTTGATGAAGAACAGGCTTCAACTACTTTCAAAACAAATTGAAATATGTTTGTTTTCTACAATTTTAATTTAAAAAAAATTTTCATTCAAAAAATTTTTAGAATTAAATTAATGTCTAAAATAAGCACCGCTTACGTTTAATAGACGTATATACTCAAAACTCAATATATAATGTCAAATGGAATGAATAAACCAACAGATATACGAAAGTCATTGAAATTAATAAATGAATATTTAGAGGAGACAAAATTTCGTTTCTGGTCTTACCTTTAAGAACACCAATTGCCTTTTAAAAACATGAACACACCTTAAATACTTCTCAAAGAATATAATTTATTTGAAATATTTAATATATTTAAATATTCGAATAAGTTGATTCAGAAATCTCTCAAAACATGCACTATATCTTCAAAAAACAAATATAATTCTAAGTAATCCCTTCTTCGGTCCTAGATAATATTCCAAATATCAAAATCAAAAAACTAACCTATATCAACAACGCACACGGTGCTTATTTTAGACATTAATTTAATTCTAAAAAGTTTTTAGAATAAAAATTTTTTTGAAATTAAAATTGTAGAAGACAAATATATTTTAATTTGTTTTGATTTTCAAATTTTGTTATATTTCTTCTATCAAGTAAAAAGCCTTTCTATTTTAATTTATAAATAATATATAATTATATGTTGGCTTCAATAAATCTCATTATGGAATGTCAATGAATTTAAATAAGCCTTAAAAATAACTTACACTGTTCTTTGATTTTGTTAGAACATAGATCAATCTTGAATTATAAAGTTGATCTGGTTTCGAAACATTCATTTCTTTGCACGTGTGTATTGTTGATAACGGTTAGTTTTTTGATTTTGATATTTGGTATATTATCTAGGACCGAAGAAGGGATTACTTAGAATTATATTTGTTTTTTGAAGATAAAATGCATGTTTTGAGAGATTTCTGAATTAACTCGTTCGAATATTTAAATATATTAAATATTTCAAATAAATTATATTCTTTGAGAAGTCCTTAAGGTGTGTTCATGTTTTTAAAAGGCAATTGGTCTTCTTAAAGGTAAGACCAGAAACAAAATTTTGTCTCCTTTTAATATTTATTTATTAATTTTAATGACTTTCGTATATCTGTTGGTTTATTTATTCCATTTGACATTATATATTGAGTTTTGAGTATATTCGTCTATTGAACGTAAGCGGTGCTCATTTTAGACATTAATTTAATTCTAAAATTTTTTTGAATAAAAATTTTTTTTAAATTAAAATTGTAGAAGACAAACATATTTTAATTTGTTATGATATTCAAATTTTGTTATATTTCTTCTATCAAGTAAAAAGCCTTTCTATTTTATCAACTACTTTCATTAGGTCATCGATCCGATTCGACTGAAATTGAGAAAATTAATTTAGGGAATTAGACAAATAATTTGTCCAAACAATCATCCATATTGCTGTTCTACCAGAGAAGAACATGTTACTTTTAGAAGCCATAAGGCTTGATAAATTCGAAATTATATCCAAGTGGATGATCCAGCCATTTCTATAAATCATTTTGATCTTTAACAAAAACAAAAATTCCCAATAATAATATAAAGAGCTGGCAAAACACAACCCAAAACGAATCACCTAAAAAGTCAGCTTGGAAGGGATTGAGCGGAATGTGACTGTTATTTATCTATTAGTTTTTTTACAGGGCTCCATTTCGACAGTTCATCTCAGGTTAGTTTTATAATTTTCACAATGGATAAAAGTAGGGAATGAATAATTAATCTTGAATTTTGCACCGAAAATAAAATTTCTTATGCGGAAGTGTTGAAATATTCCATAGAGATTATGATCAATCGACTTCATTGAAAACACGTTCGCAAAGAGAATACACTGTAAGGTTTACCTACGGCCACCAACGAATTTTGAGTCTGAGAGATATCCGAAATTTTTGTGTTTAGTGCTTAGTGCTGGTATAACTGAGTCACAAATTATTATTCTGAACGAATTTCTGATCAACAATTATTATCGAAAAATTACTTATATGGCTTCGGACGACTTTCTGCTTTTGAAACTCAAATTACTATCAACCAGATTTTAGTCGTTCGAATTTATAAAAGAAAATTAATTCACAGCGAGGTCGAAGTGAATTCCTGAAAATAATATTGGAAATATTATGGTCGTAATGATGTTTGTTTGGTAATCAGTCACATTCCACACAATTATTTCAGTACAGAATAATTTAAAAATAAATTTCTTTAGTATCGGGTGTTTTTTTAGAGTGATAGTACTTCAAATTGGAATAAAAAACATTTGAATTAATTAAAAAATGTATATGAGACAGTAATTTATTTCCACAAAAATGTTTGTACCACTACAACATTTGTTTCACCACGATGTGGCTTCTTCAGGCATTACATTTTACTTTCTACTATAAATTTTTTTAATTAAAATGAGTTTCCAACAAGTAAAGACCGAATCAATCAAATATTCATTTGAATTAAGATTGAAGTCAAATTTATTTGAAAGATAATTTTATGACATTTACGTTTCAAAAATAATTTTTGGTATATGTACACCACGAATAGCTCTGAGGAACCGCATTCGACCAGACCAATTTTGGACCACTTTTTCGAGTAATTCGGCCCTTATTTCATCAATAACATGAGACGCATCCAAAGCGTCTATTGTTTCTGGTTTATCAGCATGAACCAATGACTTGATATAAACCCCAAAAAACTAATTCAGTGGAGTTATGTCGCATGATCTTGGAGGCCAATTAATTGGACCATTTCTTGAAATAATGTTATCGCCAAATATTTCTTTCAATAGATCAATTGTTACGGTAGCAGCAGAGGTGTAGCACCATGTTGTTGAAACCAAAACACTTTTGGGTCGATACCATTCAAATTTTGAAACAAATAATCTTTGTCACAATAGCTGAAAAAATCGTTTTCAAAGAAATATGGATCGATGATGCCTCCAGCGTGTAAAGCACACCATACAGTGCATTTTTCAGGATGCAATGGAACCTGCAGAACTTCTTGAGGATTGTTTCCACTCCATATAAGGCAATTTTGCTTGTTTACATAGCCGGTCAACCAGAAATGAGCTTAATCACTAAACACAATTTCACGATAAAAAGTGGATCAACTTCAAGCTGTTCTAGGGCCCAATCAGCAAACGACGCTTATTATGGTCAAGGGGCTTTAGTTCTTGAACCAGTTGGGTCTTGTATGGGTTTAAACCA
Organism: Megalocaria dilatata; assembly: GCA_034642435.1. NCBI lineage: Eukaryota > Metazoa > Arthropoda > Insecta > Coleoptera > Coccinellidae > Megalocaria > Megalocaria dilatata. The sequence goes on from CM067856.1 coordinate 48,571,007, forward strand.
AGATCTTTACCCAAAATTTTCCATGTGATGGATGCACAGAGTCCACAACTTGTTGTGAACGTCGACGAATAGACAAAAAATAATTTGTCAATGCTTACTGAACAGAAATGTCAAAAAAACCTTCTACCTTTCGTCAAATCACAGTTATCCCTATCGAAAGTTCTATTACTCTAAAAAAAAAGCACCCGATACATCTCTAACGCATATATAAAAAAAATTAGGAAGAATGTCTTTCCGAAGGCATATCTATTGGCAAGCCAGTAGAACTCTCTTGTTTAGAGAATGTAAGAACAACCAACAAAATACAGAAACGAGCTAGCACATTCCATATTTTTCAACTCAAATGGAAATTTTTTTTATATCGAACAATTAAGGCCAATATAGTGAGTGTATTTCGCTAATGAAATCGCATTAATTTTTAGTGGTGATATGAGTAGATGAAATGGTGCAAAAAGTTTTTCAGAAAGATCTAATTCTGATTAAAATATTTTCATGATTTTCATAAACTGTTAAATGAATTTAAGGATTTTACTTATGGAAATTAATTCTGAATTTAAAAAAGACACTTATGTCTCATTTTCAGTAAAACTGTTCACTTGACGATGACTCAACATTGAAAACCGATTGTCATCTTGTTATTGTTTCGCTGATATCTGTAATTTTCGAATGATCAGCCGAAATTGGTCTTGGACGACTAGGTTGGACTCACCGATGAAGAATTCGAAGTTCAAAAATTTTTTCATGGACTACCGGTTGGCCTTAAACACGCTAACTTTCGAACTGGAAAGATAAGAGTCTTGAAACTCTTAGGGAAGGTTTGGAAAATAAGAGCCGTGGCTAAGTTCGGTAATGCCATTGGTGCCATTTTGAATTTATTACAAAATCTAAATTTGAAGGAAATTCGAAACTTCAAATTTGAATTCAGCAACTGTTCTCGCCGACTCTTAACTAATTTTTAATTTTTTTCTTGAATTCACTTCGAGAGGTCGTTTTTTAAATTGTTGTGGGAACTTTTTTGTGAAAGAAAGGGATAGAGTAGGCACGAGATCTTTGACCTATTGGTTTTTGTAATTCGTGGAGAAGATATTCAAACTCCTCTATTACTGGTATAATAAGGTTCTGTTATAAATTATATCAATGAATTTTAACTTTTCCGTATGAATTTGTGTGGACAACAATTGATATGGATTCTTCTCATAAAACTTTTGCTTTGAAAGTTTTCTCAATTAACTTTGTACCTAAACATGTAAAATTTTCTTAAGGAAATTTTACATGTAAATTCAAATGAAAAGAAACTTGATTATTGAAATTTTCAAATTCGTTCACAATAAAAATAATTTAAAAAATAATGAATGACTGTATGAAGCTATGTAAATCCAAATATTTGAGATGTAGAACAAAATAACGTAAAAATAATGAATGACTGTACGGAGCTATGTAACCCCAAAAATTATTTGAGATATTTAAATGGGTACCATCTGTTTAATAACCTTCTTTGTCGATGGCCGACATTCCGATATCTGTTAGAAAGCCCCTCTTTTTTAACCGGGTTGTTATCACGTTCCGCTTGTAAACCTCTGTACCACTATTAGGTGTTAGAATCTATTGAAATATTCAAAATATTTATCACTTTTGTTTAAATACCTTCTGTACCACTGTTAGGTCTTCAGTTTTCTGATGATGGGATAGTTCATTTCCCGAAACTCGAGTCACAAGAAAATGTGTAAAATATATTATTATTGGTAGTAAAACATAGTAAATTCTACAATTTGTTTTAATTATGATCAACTACCAAATAGTAACGGTTGAAACAATTCAGTATTACTGAGATAGACAATTTGTTTTATTAGTTCATTTAATTTTGTTATTTTGTACAAAATTTACATTACTTCGTTGAGTTAGACGCGATTTAGCTAATCTATTGTCAATATTTTAAATGAAATTGATATAGATTTTATGATAATAACAAAGATTTCAATCGTTTTTTGTACTAGTTTCAGAATAGGCATCCAAATTTAATTTAATTTGACTTCTAACAACTTTGACTATCTTGAAAATTCAATAATTTTGATGTAAATACTCCGTATCAGTTCTATTTAAATTTTAAAAGAATTTCTGATTTTTGAGTTTCGTTCCAGAGAGCTAGTAGATATTTTAATGAGTTGATTTATAAATAGTTCTTTCAGAAGCAATCTTATTTGAACGATTTTGATCTAATTACTCCCTAACGAGTCAACTCATATAGATAGGTAAGACTTTTTTGGCATTTCATTAATTTATTTAGTATAAGTTTCTACATCTAGTCATAAAATTTAATATATAGGGTTTTATCATATGAAATCCATGACATTACTTTCTTTGGTGTATTGTGTATTGGCAGAGCCAAAAAATAGTTTTAGCTAGTCCGCAATTCCACTTTTCCTGTATAGTTTTCCGTTGAGAATAAGTAAAGTTTTGTCTAATTTTTGATTGTCTCGGTCTTTACTTGACGGAAATTCATCTTCAGTATAAGAAAAACAAAATAGCGGAAGTTAACATTTGTTTTTCTTATATTAAAGTTTTGTCAAAAAACATTTTGGTGATTAGGTTAGTCAGAAACTGGCCTAGTTTGACGGCAATAAAAAAAATTTGGATATATAATACATCTTTTGTGTTTCATTGACCGGTTTCTAGTACTTCTGTGTTTGTTGTAAATTTGCTGTGTTGAATTGGTTCAGTCTAGAGATCAGTTTTTAGTGAAAAAAATGTATGATTCTTGTGAACGAAGACATATCTATATATTTTAGACTACATTTTCCAAACTGACGAAATGTTTCATTCTTCATTAAATTTACAACATGCTCTTATCATGTGTTTCTCAACAGTATTCAAAACAGTGATTACGAATTTTTCTATAGTTTTTTTCACCGTTGATTGATAATTAACTTTATTGCAATATTAACTTTCACCATTTTATTGATAATGTTCGATAATATAGACTCGTGCTCTCATGTTAATGGTCCGGGTTCTACCATCGATCTATCACATCATAATCAGGTATCATCATGATTTTTCATCTTGGGTGTATTTGGCAAATTCCTAATTTTCATGTGTCAGAATAAATGAATATCTAGATTGAAAATATTGGAACTGTACCTCTTATTCACAAATGTATTGTTTGCAATTTGAGTAACCTTAAACGTAGTCACCGAAATTCCCATCCTAGGTAACGACTGGGAGGATGTAGGATACATCGGTATGTTACATATTTCTGGTGTTTTGTGAAAACACATCATCATATGAGTAAGTTAAATGGTTCAGCCGTTTATCACAAAATACCTACAACTCATTTCCGGGGATGGCATGACCTCTAAATGGTACACCCCATCCATATTCAGAAAACATGTAAATTATTGTTGCAGGAAATTGAGGAAGAATTTATTACTGAAGGTTTATCAAACTGAATAAATATCTTTTTGTTGAGTTGAAAATTTTCGGATTAGATTAATCCATGGCTACAATAGTTTATTGAATTTTCATACAGGGTGCCCAAGTTATCTCTGGACAAATTTCACAAGGTGATTCTACAGGCAATTTGAACCACAAAAATTCCTAAATATGGTCCAATTATCTCTCGTTGTTCAATATTCTACCACTTCGTAACCTTTCACAATTTTTTCACTAAAATCATAATATAACTTGAAAACTATCATCTTAATCTGAATTCAAAGTACGCTATTGGGAAGAGTGAAAAATTATACTTAGACAAGGGTGGTTTCATGAAGACTTTTGATAAGCTAGTCACTAGCATGAATTAGGGTATTATACGTATTATCTTTTAAAACACCCTAAAGAAAGAACTCTACAGGTGTAAGGTCAGGACTTCGAGCATGCCATTTGATTGGTCCGAATCTTCCTATACATTTTCCTTCAAAATAAACCTCCTATATTCATTCTGTAACTATTAAACTACTGTGCGCTGGACAACCGTCCATTTGAAAAATGAAATCTTTATTTATTTGAAGATATGGCACTGAACCAACAGCTCCAAATTTGGTTTCAAATGAACGGTTGTCCAGCACACAATAGTAGAATAGTTACAGAATGTATGGAGGTACATTATGGAGGAAAATGGGAGAAATTGTCTTGAATTATGGTTTCTGAATGATCATGTTCAGTGTTTTATGTTTACATTTGATTCTTTATTGGTTAATAGCCGCTCATATATGTTGAAACGCCATATACTCCTCATTCAAATATTGGATATCTGGGAAACCCAAGTATCTGGTGTTTGTTTTAGAGTGATACAATTTTTAATTGAAATAAAACACATTTTAATTGAAACCGAAGCCATTTTTTTTCTTATTTGAAAGATATATTTATGACATTTATGTTTTAAAAATAATTTCCGGCATATGTCCACCACGACTAGCTCTGAGGAACCGCATTCGACCAGACCAATTTTGGACCACTTTTTCGAGTAAATCACGCCTTATTTCATCAATAACACGAGTTATGTTGACTTATAAAGCATTTATTGTTTCTGGTTTATCAGCATAAACCAATGACTTGACATAACCCCAAAAAGAATAAGCCAGTGTAGTTATGACGCATGATCCTGGAGGCCAATTAATTGGACCATTTCTCGAAATAATGTTATCGTCAAATTTTTCTTTCAATAAATAAATTGTTACGGCAGCATCATGAGATATAGCACCATCTTGTTGGTGCCAAAACACTTCTGGGTCGATATCATTCAAATTGTGAAACAAATAATCATTGATCATCGATCCGTAACGAGCACTATTCAGTGTAACATTAGCTCCACCATCGTTTTTAAAGAAATATGGACCGTGGATGCCTCTAGCGTGTAAAGCACACTATACAGTGCATTTTTCAGGATCCAGCGGAACCTGCAGAATTTCTTGAGGATTGTTTTCACTCCATATACGGCAATTTTGCTTGTTTACATAGCCGTTCAACCATAAATGAGCTTAATTACTAAACACAATTTTACGATAAAAAAATGGATCAACTTCAAGCTGTTCTAGGGCTCAATCAGCAAACAAACGACGCTTATTATGGTCAGGTGGCTTTAGTTCTTGAACCAGTTGGATCTTGTATGGGTGTAGACTAAGATCTTTACGCAAAATTTTCCATATGGTGGATGCAGAGAGTCCACAACTTGTTGTGAACGTCGACGAATAGACAAATCTGGATCATCGTTAACACTATGACTTACAGCAGCGATATTTTCTTTTGTACGTACAGTTCTTTGTCTTGTTAATGTTGCTATATATCGATAGTTCGACGAATAAGCTGCTCTGATGGACGATAATGTAAACCATAAATTTCACGAAGTGCCCTATAAGTTTGGCGAATAAAACACTAATTTTGAGAATACATTTCGACAATTTATAAACGTTGTTGCGGTGTAAGTCTTTCCATGATAATTTGTCAATACTACCTGAACAGAAATGTCAAAACAATATGGCTTTTACCTTCTGTCAAATCACAGTTATCCCTATCGAAAGTTCTATCACTCAAAAAAAAAAACACCTGATAGAATGTAATTTTGCTGTTATATTCCACAAGTTTAGAAACTTTGAATATTGACATTAGGAAGATATGTGCTAAATTTTGTGAGGATTGGCTTTTCAAGTGGATAATACTGATTTTTGAACGAAAAAACCTCAAACTTGTTTTTTTAATTTAATTGAATCGGTCCTTACTTGACGAAACAATTATCGTTAACTTTAATAATTGTGGAAATCATCTATATTATTTTATTTTAACTCAGACTTGTTATTTTCAGGGTAGGTTTGGAGTCTAAATATATCAATAATATTCATAAATGAACACAATCGGCCTAATGGTTTCTGAGTTACTTTTTCATCTGAAATTTTCTTTCTGTTTAATTTAACAAAATTTATAAATTCTTAAAAATTTTTTGTGTTTTATAAAAACCCTTTCTCTACTTTAATTGCATAATGAGTTCCTCTAATGTATCTTTTACATACATATTATATTTAAAAGATAGTTTTCTCAATAAAATTTGACGAATACTTCATGAAAAACAAGGAATAATCAAAAAATAGATTTTCACTGACCACTGACCAGCACATTCACATGTGCTGAAAATAGGGAAATTTTTGAGGTTCAATTATAATAGGTTCAATCCCACAGGAATTATGGTGCTTCAAAATAGATCCATATTTTAATATTTGGTTCGTAAAAACATGAATTTCTTATGTCAACAATAACATCGACATTAATGCGTGATCTGAACAAATGTAACATTCGTTAGACAGTTAAAAATGTATATTTCAACATATGCTAACCGGAGGAATGCAATAAATTATGTCCAAATTTTGTTTTTTGGGGGACACATTTCAAACGACAAGCACGTCGTGTGATTTATAAGTATCACGGATATATGTTGATCGAATAAAACTAGCAGCATCGAAACTTGTTGAAAACAAATATTGATTATGATAAATTCGAGCAGCTGTATCTGTTTTAAACGCGACTACGTCAAGGGCTTCTTAGAAAAAGCTCTAGTTATTATATCGAAGTATATTTCAAAAACTATTCAAAAAATATGATTATATATAAAATTTCTTAGTTACAATGACTTCAATTCTTTCATTTATTTTGTGTGACTATTACAAATTCTCAAGATGTTTCAGACTTCACCACTGAAAATTCGATAGTGTACCGATATAATCTGTTAAGCATGAAGTGAAACTTCTAATCGCAAGTAGATTGGCATACCATTTTTTGAAGGAATTCTAACAAATGACATGAAAATCTTCACAGAATCGGACGAAAATTGTTCCAAGATTATATCTTTCAACGTCTATTTAGGGTCCAATTCTGGACCTCACCGGAAGATTTGGCCCTCTCACAAAGTTAATCCTATGTTTTATAGATAATTGTTGTTCAAAGATGAAGTAATACATTGAAATTGTAGTACAAAGATGAAAGAATATTTCACTTTTCCGGTTAAATATATAGTTACTTCTAAAAACTTTCTTCAGTTTAATACTTGCATATTCTACCAGTCTTCCACAAATTGGGAAAATCTCATTGAGAGGGTGTTTATTACTTGGTAGGTGGTTTTTCTCAATATCTTTAATATCAAGCAGAGTAATTCTTTTACATTTCATTACAAATATTAATTTATATGTACCTTTAGGAACAAGAAGGTTAAATTCATCGACAAAAAATTTTTTTTGGATGTACCATAAAGCTGAATAGCATATCATGGTAGAATGGACGTATCCAAATACAAAAATAAGAAAAAAAATTGTAACATGTAAGGTTTTCTTGTTACATTTATAGAACCACATTTAATGTTACAATATCTGATGTGTATTGAAAAAAATTATTTCAGAATTTTTAACCATATATATCGACTTTATTTAGTTAAGTCCTACTAAGCGTACCTTACATTTAGGAAAAATACAAATAATAAAAATATTGACTTGAAATACTTATTATATTCCATTTTCTCCTTTTATGAGAGGTCATATCTTCTCTCTTCAAAAACCAGCAGTAATCACCAATCATGGCTGGATCCCATCGTCGAATTTCCATTGTCCTAATATCTTGGTGGAATCTTTCACCCTGTTCGTCACTTAAAGCCCCAAATTTTGAGGAAAAAATGACAGATGTGAATGGATGAAATTAATTCTTAATGACATTCGGCACCAAGTAATTTGTAGGTATCTAATAGTCCATTAACTAACTGTTGCTAGTTTGCATCCATATTGTTGCACAAAAGTCCTCTTACTACACTAACAAATGAGCATGCTCTGAGTTCCTGCCTGGTAAGCTTCTTTGTAAAATTAAGGTCATTCGGTAATTTACTGATTTGTGGTCCAATAAAAATGTCTTCCTTTAATTTGGCATCACTTAACTTGGAAAAGACTTGCTTTAAGTATATGAATCGATCACTATCTTTATTCCTTCACAGGCCTTCACAAAGTTTTTCATCATCTCAAGTTTAATGTGCAGAGGAGTCAGAAGGACATTTTTGGGGACTACAAAAGGTCTAAACTTAATATTTCGAGAACCGAGTTGAAATACATTTCTTTCTGACCAAATGTTTGTTAGATAATGCTGATTTACTGCATGACTGTCTCATAGACAAAGCAATATTTTGTAAGTCTTTCCTGAAGTCCCACTAAAATTTCTATAATTTTTAAATCCCCACATATCTGCCATTTACACGTGTTGTAATTCATTTTTTCCAGAAGCGTGCGCATATTTTCAATAACTTTCTTTCGTCGTCACTGAATGGGCAACTGGTGTAAAGGGTTTTAAATTTTCATTATGCAATAACACAGCTTTCAAACTGTATTTAGACGAATCTATAAATAATCGCCACTCAGAGAGAAAATGCTGAACATCGAGTTCCCGCATTAAACCCTCAATATCAGTACAAGAACATAACGAATTTTCCATACTGTAGAATGCACCACCAAGCATTTCTTTGTCTGAAATTCGAAATTTTCGTATCGTTGCCTCATTCCTTAAGACGGGAACCAAGAAGTTCTGACAGTTGCTTTGATAACCCCAATTCACGTACTTAATTATTTAACTCACTTTGAACAATTAAATGTGGCTCACCGGAACAGGGACCTGGAATAAAAGTAGGGTCGGAGCTGCCTGATGATGCGTTGCCTCAAATATCTCCCAGAACAACATTTTGAGGATCTAAAGGTGCGATCGGCACTGGTAAAGCTCCATTATGAGGAAGAGGTCGTATTGCAGACTGCAAATTTGGATAGTCGATCTTGTGCTTTTACTTTTTTGGAGTACACTGCAGTCTTTGTCAGGCAAAATAGCAATGGTCTAAATTATTAGTGGGTTCTCGCCATACATAGGGACTGCAAAAGGCATGCTCTTTCTCTTCCTATTCATCCACTGCACCAATGATACGTTACAACTAACACAGCACACATGGGGAGCCCACTGCTTGTCCTGATCTCCAATTAAAACACCAGAATATTGGAAGTACGCTTGTTTACATTTCCAGAAAATAACTTGGCTTGTGATTACATCCTAAATTCCCAACAAATATAACAAAATTTGTCAGGAAGAATTAAGGTTTTAGGAACATTTTTTCTATAATTTCCATAAAAAATAAAGATCAACTTTGTGTTACAAAAATCTTGTCCACTATCTGAAGCCATCCCAAGTATTGGAGTTCATCAGAACTCTGATACTGGAAGGTGAACTGTAGTTGCGAACCCCTTTTAAATCTGCAATCTACAAAACAAACTAAAGAAGAGATAATTCTTAAACTCTGCGGTGTATTAATGACAGCTGTGCCAATTTAGCGAGTAAAATAATTTCGGCATTTTTCAATAAAAGGAAAATTCCAGAGAATATTGTTTCTCTGCACAAGTTGACGTCAATTCTCTTGTCCCACATCAGTAGGGGAGATTACGAATGAAACAATTCAAAATGAGCGCATCGTACAAAGAAACTCCAGCCAATTGGTTTCCGCAATGAAATTCCAATAGTTCGAGTGTCCAGTCTCAAACACATAAAGTTACTCTTGTCCTTGTTCTGAATCCCGTGATAAACTATTTCAATCAAGCGTGAATCTCGTCTGTGAAATATGACATTTGTAAGCCAAATTGTTGACTAGATTCATGGCATCTCTGATCACATAGCATATATCTCATTTGAATAATAGAGTTCAGAGTTAAGATATATCTCGATTCAGATCTGTGACCTAAAATGTTCCCAAATCACAAGATGCACTTTGGTCTCTCGTACATTCACACGACCGTTTCAGTATTCGGAACATTTGCCAGATTTGTTATCTTCAGAATCGTTTAGATGCACGAGAGGGATAAGGGAGTGAACTTTTCCACAGTGCCGTGCAATGGATATTTTATCTTCGAATTAACTGAGGCAGAATTTTCTGATTAGAGGTGATGTTTTGGATGACCATTGAATAAATCCAGAAAAATGAAAATTATTTCTACACACGAAAATATTCTATTCGATTTCACCTGGATACATTTCAGCTCATTTTGGACGAAGTAGTAAATGAATATACTGAATGACAAAAGAAGCGACTTTTGAAAAATCGCTGATACAAATTAGACCATCTGAAATTAATCATATGACCAGTTGAGAAAAAGGGTAGAGGATATAGAATGGGAAATGAAGAAATTAAAATTCTATGCTATGCGGACGACGCAGTAATAATTTCTGAAGATGAAGATAACATTCAGAGATTCCTCTATTCTTTCGAAAGAGTAGCTGACTCTTTCAACATGATTATTTCCACCAAAAAACCACAATGTCTTTCTATATCCAGAGAACCGAGAAGATGAAAGCTAGCAGTATATAATAAGAGTATAGAGCAAGTAATGTCGTACACATACTTTGGTTCAAAAATAACAAGTAGAAGAAATCAAAGAGGAGGTGCAGAGCCAAACAACAAAAGCTTCTCTGAGATCAGAATACCTACGCGACATGATATGGAGGAAAAACACATGATTAAATCTGCCAAAATCAGAATTTATAAAACGTATGTAAGGCGAATCATGACATATACCAGTGAAACTAGAGCCGAAAATGCCGAAACGAAAAGACAGAAGAGAAATGAAGAAATCGGACAGATGTGTGGGCTACAAGATGTGGTAACATGGACCAAAGTAAGACAGAGACTGTAGAGAGACGATGTGGATAGGATGCCTGATAACCGGCTCCCAAGAATAGCAAAAATGAAAATGCCTAACATCACGAGTCTTCCAGGAAGACCTCCAAAACGCTGGTACGAAAGCGCACCTCCGCATTCCAAAAATGAGAAACATTGTCGTAAGTCAGGACTAAATCCTAATGTAGGAAGAAGGAGAAATTGATATGTACAACTATCAGGCACTGTATAATGGCAGCTCTTCAGTCAAGGTGTTTAAAATCAAGAATGCAATCGGGTGTATCAGTTTTATCAGCTTCAAACGGGCTCGGTATGAATGACAGAATCACTTTTGTTTGGATGCTGAGCCACTCAAATTACTTGGGTAACAAAAATTTCAAAACTAGAGTTTTTCTGGCTAAGCCATCCTAGCCTGAAACATTCGAAGGTGTTCCTTGGAACAGCTGCGAACCAAAAGATGGCGGACCTAGCGCTAGGCCTGGACAGGGCAAAACTGAGAACACTTGTCGGAATTATGACAGGTCACTGCAGGCTGAAAGCGCATTTGTACAAAATTGGCCTGGCTGAAGACGACGAATGCAGGCTTTGTCTTGAGGGCACTGAAACAGTCGCATCAGATTGGAGGTCTTTGGTCAGTCTTTTATAGCGCACTGCTAACTGAAAAAATTACACCCGAACAAGATTATCTGTTTTATCCAAAAACTGGATCTCGTCGGAGAAATATAAATTAGGAGTGAACCACAATAGTCCGCGCGGACGCAGTGGTAGGATTGACAGACGCCCGCTAACTGTAAATAATAATAATAATCAGTTTTATTCATCAATGATTTCGATCAAAATCTCTCTAAACAGATTTTTTTGTCTTTTGGATAATGTGCATCATTTACTGAAACTATAATGTATGAGGCAGCAGCAGTTCTTCATCGTCCATCGCATATTTGCCCCCAGAAATAGGTATATTTATTCAATAAATTGCAAAAAATTTTTATATGAATGTATACATTCTGTCAAGAAAGTACCGGGAATTATCGATTTAACTCTGGCGGGGCAATGAAGCAGGTAAAATTTTTTTTCTTAGGTTGGTACCACTGTCCTTAATTACTATGCCAAGCTTGAGCGAGATCTGTGTGTTTGCAACAGCTGATTAAGTCAGTCGATGTCAGAGTGCGTGCCGATTTTTACTATGGGTAATTACGTTGAGCAAAGAATTTGTTTAAAGTTTTGTGTTGCAAATGAATTTTCATGTGCCGATGCATTGAAAATGTTGCAAAAGGCCTTTGGTGATAATACTCTATCGAAAACTCGTGCATATCAGTGGTACAGAGCCTTCAAGGACGGTCGTGAAGTGGACGCCCATCGACGGCTTCGATCGAAGATAACGTCGATAAAATCAAGGAAAGGGTGCTGGAAAACCGTCGTACCAGCTTGAGAGAGATAGCACATGATCTTAAGATATCCCACGAGTCCGCACGTACGATTTTGATTGATATTTTGGGCATGAGAAAGGTGGCCGCACGACTCGTACCGAAAGACCTGAATTTTCTTCAAAAACGTCATCGCGAATAGGTTGCTTCAGACATGCTGGATCTCTGTAATTCCGATTCTACATTCATTGAACGCATTATAACTGGTGATGAGACCTGGGTCTACGAGTACGATATGCAAACAAGCCAGCAATCATCGGAATGGGTGGCAAAAATGAGCCGAAACCGAAAAAACCACGCCAAAGCCGCTCGAAAATGAAGGTGATGCTCATTGTTTTCTTCGATATCCGTGGCGTGGTGCACTACGAATTCGTTCCAGAGGGTCAGACGGTAAACAAGGAGTATTACCTAGGCGTTATGAAACGTTTGCGTGAGCGCATCCGTAAGAAGCGGCCAAATTTGTTGGCGAATAACTCACCGAGCTACGATTGTGATTGACTTTCTTGCCAAAAACTCAACAAACGTGCTTCAGCAACCACCGTATCCGCCGGATTTGGCTCCCTGCAACTTTTTCCTCTTCCCAAAACTAAAATTGCCCCTTGGTGGCACCCGTTTTGAGTCGATTGAAGCCATAAAACAAAATTCGGCGCGAGAGCTAAAGTCCATTCCGGAAAGCGCCTATAAAAAATGTTTCGATAATTGGAAGTGCCGTTGGCATAGATGTATTGGAGCAAATAGAGCCTATTTTGAAAGCGACCCAATAAATTTTGACGATTAAATGTAAAAATGTTGTTTTAATTGAAAATTCCCGGTACTTTATTGACAGAGTAGTATATTTTAGACGGTCATAGTTCACACCACATCATAGTTATCATTAAAATAATAACGCCAGAAAGTTCAGTTGCAACAGAAGAGCCTATGTTACGAACAAATACACTTCCTTCAGAGAAAGATTTTGCAGAAGAAGCTCAACTACAATCTACATTCATCACCAAGTCCAACTGCATATCTAAAATGTCAAACATATATTATATTTTCACATGCAATAACTAGTTGCGTTACTACATCCGTAATTTTTAAAAGAGTTAAAAAAAGCAGTATTCAAATTGATAGAAAAACGTAATGCTTGAATCATAATAACATTTAGAAGAAATGAATCCGTTGCACTTTGATCATTAGCAATAGAACCAGTCTCTCAATCAATAGGATACGAAATGATATAATTTTTTTTATCACAAAAGATCGTGGAGTATGTCTACTGGAAAAATCATGTTAAGAAATACACCAAGTACATTGCCTGAGGAGTGTTGCAAAAATGTGTGCATATTATGTGTAATATGGTGATTCCTACGAAAAAAGTATTTCCATAATTTTTGTAGAGAATTGTATGATCTAAAACTTTTGTCTGACCTATTTATTCGATGGAACATTCCGTTTAACAGGAAAATAGCAAGAACTGGAGTCTTTTACATTTGACCTTGAATAAATTTTTTTGCAGAAGTAGGATCGAAAGGAATTTTCGACATTTCATTTGTATTAATTTATTTAATGTCTATACCGGCTCTATGCTAATTTCGCCTAAATATATATTTTGACTGGACTATGTGCATCTAAATCTATCGGTGACATTTTGTAGAAACGCCTCTGTCTAGTGGACGTATTTCAAGTCCAGCGTCCGGCCCAAGGACCGAAATGAGAAACGTGAGGACCAGGAGATGAGAACTAAGCCTACATCCACTTGACCCCTCTCTTGATGGATGAGTAACTTACGATCCATCTTGAAACTGTCGATGCTCCCTAGCCACTTTATGCCCCTTAATTGACGTTAATTCGTCTACATTCATCAATCGGGGGAAAACAAAAACATCCCCTTTTTTCCGCGATGAAGTCGTGCGGGGGAATTCGAGAGTTAATTGAATGTTGTTCCGAGGCGGTCATGAGTTTTTTGATAGGATTTGATGGATTGTACGCATTTTTTCGAATGAAGAGTATGGCAAAAAGAATCGACAATTTCAATTGAGCGGCTTTTATTTTATGGGAAATATTTCCAATTCTGAAAATTGACATCAGAAAAATGATGATTTTCATTATCTGAATTATATATTATAATAGGGCAAAATAGGCAATAGTTTTTGCACGCTAGTTCTAGGAAACAAAGTGCTACCATTTTGCGCAAATGTCTGTAACCGAAAACGGTTTCATTGATGAAAAATCCAAGATTTGAATATCAAAACAGATTTAATCTGTTAGTCTTCTACAATTTTAATTTGAAAAAAAAATTTTATTAAAAAAACTTTTAGAATGAAATTAATGTCTACAATAAGCACCGCTTATATTTAATAGATGTTTATCATCAAAACTCAATATACAATGTCAAATGGAATAAATAAACCAACCAATATAAAAAATGCAATTAAAATTAATGAATAAATATTTGAAGGAGACAAAATTTTGTCCCTCCAAGGTTAAAAATAATTTTCTCCGAACTCTAACTTTCGAACAGAAAGAGCTAGAGACCTCAAACTTCCAGAGAAAGTTTTGGAGCCCAAATATTCCGGCCAGCATCGTTAATGGGCCAAATTGGTCTGAGGGTTCCACAGTGATTCACATTTGAATATTTTCTGTTTTTTTTTTTCGATGCTATTCTACTGATTCCCGATCGAATTCAAATTCGATAACTATGTGCGAGGGGGACTGCTGGAGGTAAAATTTTCGAATAAAAAGACCTAGAAATTCGAAACTTCCAAGTAATTTAGAGTAATCATAACGGTTTATACATTTCATGGTCCGGATGTCACAAGCCTGTTTCAATGACATTTTGATGATTAAAGCAAAACAGCTTAATTTCCCCTAATTTATTTAATTTCGTACCATACTCACCTGACGAAGTCAGGTGAGTATGGTACTAAGTACATATTTAAGATTAAGTTCTTTAAATATTCAAAATGTACAGAAAGGAATGTAGTGGGAATTTACAGTAATTTGTTTTCTTATTATTACACAGAGTTTCAGAAAAGGTTGAGTAAGGGGGATTTATTGAGGTCCGTCTGGTCGTTTAGGAGAATCTGTTTTTATTGTATCTGTTAATTTTGAGGGCTTCTAGATAGTTCAACCTAAGGTTCTTGTTTTCTAGGTGTAAGATTTCGTAGTTATTCTCAAAATCATGCCCTGTCTCCAAAGGATGGTCAACATATGAATTTCCGTTTTTTTCAACATATGCTTTCTGGTGTTTACGTATCCTAGTGCAGAACGATCTACCTGTCTGACCAACGTATACACATGGGCAACTACCGCAGTTTAACCTATAGACTTCAGGCTTTTTGTTTTTATGGATCAAATCTTTATTTTTTTTTATTAAATTTCCTAACGTGTTTCTTGTTTTAAATGAAATGATGCAGTTACTCTTTTTCTTTGAATATCTTGCTATTTTTTCGAACTTTTTGTTTAGGTACGTTGAAGAAATATATTTTGTATCAATAGCTATTGTTGGATATACAAGCGATATTGACTGTTTAAATTGCATTCGTTTCAATAATTTATTTATAATCAACGGATTGAAATCATTGTTAAATGCAATCTGTTTTATTATATTGAGTTCTCTATCAAAATTCTCTGGTGTTGATTAATCTAAATATCATTCTCGTTTTTGAGAATGTGGATGATTAGAATTTGAGTGGATTGTATTATCTGTATGAGTGGGCTTCCGGAAAATTGAAAAGTCATGTTTATTGTTAATTTCTGAAATTCTTAAATCAAGAAAATCGATGCTGTTTTTTAGTTCTACTTCATTAGTGAATTTTATTGTGGGAGATAATGTATTTATAAATTCTAAAAACATCGCAAGCTGTCTACTGGTACCGGTGAACAAAGGTAAAATATCATCCACGTAACGATACCAATAAATAAAATATTGAAAGAATGGGCTCTCTTGGATTTTGGTTTCCAAGAAGTCCATAAATATTTATATATTCATATTAATATTATTGTAGACAGGTAATAGTTTCTTTATCTGATTAATCAACATATATTTCCGACAAGTAGAGACCGATACAATCAAACATGCAATGACCTTTGTCACACAGAACTATGATGCGAAGCCTCATATGTTTAGTTGAAGGTTAGCCATTTAACAATATGGTTAGTTATCTACTGCTGAACGTGTTAAAATTGTGGAAACTTCCTAGAAGAACCATCATTTTGTAGTGTAAGTACGTTTATTTTACAATTTTTACAATTAGCAACAGAGTGATAAACTTCGAAAAGGCTGGATCTGTTGCTGATGTCTTAAGGCCTATACATCATCGAAATGCACGCTCGACCGAAAATGTTTCTACTTTAATTGGAATTGTTAAAGGCTATCCAAATTTATCGATTCATCGGCGTACAACATTTGCGCCTCGCTTACGCCACGCTATGGCGTATTTTGCATCTGGATTTGCATCTCCATTTTTTATAAGGTTCAGTTGACACAAGAAGCTGACCATAGAATGCGTAGAACATATGCCAATTGGGTGCTTGAACAACCACGTTTGGATGACGATTTTTCGCATAGAATTTTCAGCGACAAAGCACATTTTTCACTCGGTGCCTATGTAAACAAGCAAAATTGTCACATCTGGGGCAGTGAAAATACTCATGTGAGTAGTCAGAGATCATTACATTCACAAAAAGTCACTGTATGGTGTGCAATTTGGTCTGGTGGAGTAATTGGCTTCTTTGAAAATGTCAACTCTCATTGCTATAGCCAAATGATTACCGATTTTTGTTGGCCTGAAAATAATGATATGGAATTGAAAGATATGCAGTTCCAGCAAGTCGGTGCAACAAGCCACACAGCACGACCCCTCTTGGCTTTATTGCAAGAAAAATACCCAGGACGCGTAATTTCTCGTTTCGGAGATGTAAATTGGCCACTAGGATATTGTGATTTATCATCTTTGGTTTTTTTTGTGGCTTTGTGCGAAGGATCGTGTTTACGCCGATAATCCTCAGACCATTGACGATTTGAAAACCAATATCAGTCAAGTTATTGGTGAGATATTGCCCGAAATGTGCCGGCGAGTTAACGAAGATTACCTCACAAGGATCGAGTCTTGTAAGAGATCACTCGGAGGACATTTAAATGATGTTGTAATCCACACATATTGGCAAGGTCCAGGCATTATATTGAAATAAAAGTTTGATCGATATTCTAAATGAAAAAGTTTTTAATTTACGTTTACTTTCGGAAGCACAAAATGTATAACCCCGTATATAAGTTATGTTCAAACGTTGACAGAATAGGCTCAATGGTACCTTTGAAATTTTATCTCCTAATATTCTCGAAAGTACAAATCTGATCGAGTTCAAATTCAGTATTTGGATACGATATAGCGAGAGGGGGATTTATGCATAATTTCGTAAACATAATATACGAGGATTTTTTTTCCGATTTTGATTAAAAGTATGCAGTTTCGTTCAATATATTCCTTCATACCGAGGTACTTATGCAAAATTCTCTTCGGAGAAGTGCGCGAAAAGTTCAGTTCTTGAGGACGATGACAAGTTGATGTCGACAGAATTTAAAATATCATACACATTTCCTCCAAAAACCTTCTACAAATTTCAATTGAAAAAAAATGGCTTATTCAACATTTTTAGAATTAAATGAAATAAATGTTTTTAAAACACAACGTGTCAAATTAGTAGACACATAGAAATAATACTTATTACACAGTACCAAAGGGAATGGAAGAAATTCAAAGAAGTATAAATTGTCAACTAAACATTATTGAATAAATACTTAAAGAGTTCAAAATTTTGTTTCATTTCTTGATTTATGAAAAAATGAATTCCCTTTCAAAAATGCTCAACATAACCTCAAGAACTTCTTCAAAAATAACTGGCTCAAAATAAGTTCCTCCTTCAAAAAAATCCTAAAATATGTTGAACAAAAATCAATTAAGAATTATAACAAAGGTAAATCTTCACCTTCACTTCATATTTGAAAAATGAAAGTAATTAACAAAGATATCTTACCAGACCGACTGCATGCTCCTTAATGCATAAGCATTAGAATGAAGTGAACTTATAAACATCCTAAATATTCTTTGTTTGTCACAGAAATAAAATAAAGTTTGCAAGGTATTTTATGGACTCCTTTAAAACCAAATGATAATATGTAATAAGCGTAAACCAAAATATGTAAATATTATATATACAATAAATTAAATAAAAAAGAGTTTTTTTTCTTGAAAGGATTATTACAAAATTTAAAATATCATACACATTTCTTCTGTAAACCTTCTACAAATTTTAATTTTAAAAAAATTTTAGAATTATATTAAATAAATGTCTTTAGAACACACTTTGTCAACTTAGCAGACATATAGAATTAAGTACTAAAGGGAATGAAAGAAATTCAAAGAAATATAAACTGTCAACTAACAATTATTAAATTAATACTTGAAGAGTACAAAATTTTGTCTCATTCCTTGTTTTATGAAGAAGTAAATTCCCTTTCAAAAATGCACAACATAACCTCAAGAACTTCTTCAAAATTAACTTGCTCAAAATAAGTTCCTCTTTAAAAAAATTACTAAAAAATACAGAACATAGCATATTTAGGATGTTTATAAGTTCACTTCATTCTAATGTTTATGCAGTCGGTCTGGTAAGATATCTTTGTTAATTATTTTGATTTTTTGAATATGAAGTCGAGCTGAAGATTTACCGTTGTTATAATTAAAAATTGTTTTTTAGAATTTTTTACATGTTTTAGGAATTCTTTTAGAGAGGAACTTATTTTGAGAAAGTTATTTTTGCAGTAGTTCGTGAGGTTATGTGAATTTTCAAAAGTGAATTTAGTTTGCCATAAAACAAAGAATAAAACAATATTTTGTATTTCTCTGAAAGTCTTTCATTCCGTTGAGTACTGTGTAATAAGTATTAATTCTATGTCTATTGAGTTGGCACTGTGTGTTGTAAAGACATTTATTCAATTTTATTCTAAAAATTTTTAATAAAAAATTTATTTGAAATTAAAATTTGTGGAAGGTTTACAGAAGAAATGTGTATGATATTTTAAATTTTGTTATGATCCTTTTATCAAGGAAAAACCTCTTTTCTATTTAATATGGTGATAGATGTTCAGCCACATTCTGGGCTACAAAAGCGATTTTTAGGGTGAGCTCACTGGACGCGAACGGGTTGATTGATCAAATAACGATCCATTTTTTACGAACAAATTGATTCACAAATTTCCGTGAGGGCAATTCATTTCTATTGAATTTTCGGCGTAAGTTTCTAAGTTTGATTAGAAGATTTACTATGGAAATAAGTTTTTAATATCGGGTGTTTTTTTTAGAGTGATAGAACTTTCGATAATGATAACTGTTCAGTAAGCATTGACAAATTATCGTGGGAAGACTCACGCCGCAACAACGTTCACAAATTGTTGAAATTCATTTTCAAGCTCAGTGTTCTATTGGCCAAACTTATAGAGCACTTCGTGAAATTTATGGTTTACATAATCGTCCATCAGAGCAACTTATTCGTCGAATTATCGATAGATTTCGGACAACATTTTCTCAACAACAACAAGACAAAGAACTGTACGTAGAGAAGAAAATATCGCTGCTGTAAGTCATAGTGCTAATCATGACCCAGATTTGTCTATTCGTCGACGTTCACAACAAGTTGGACTCTGTGCATCCACCTCATGAAAAATTTTGCGTAAAGATCTTGGTTCACACGCAGACAAGATTTGCTCATTGGGCCCTAGAACAGCTTGAAGTTGATCCACTTTTTTATCGTAAAATTGTGTTTAGCGATGAAGCTCATTTCTGGTTGAACGGCTATGTAAACAAGCAAAATTACATTACATTATAATGTATATGGAGTGAAAACCATCCTCAAGAAGTTCACCAGGTTCCATTGCATCCCGAAAAATACACTGCATGGTGTGCTTTACACGCTGGAGGCATCATCGGTCTATATTTCTTTAAAAACGATGGTGGAGCTAATGTTATAGTGAATGGTGCTCGTTACAGATGGATGATCAATGATTATTTGTTTCAAAATTTGAACGGTATCGACCCAGAAGTATATTGGTTCCAACAAGTTGGTGTTACACCTTAGGCTGCTGCCGTAACAATTTATTTATTGAAAGAAAGATTTGGCGGTAACATTATTTCGAGAAATGGTCCAATTAATTGACCTCCAAGATCATGCGACATAACTCCACTGGATTATTTTCTTTGGGGTTATGTCAACTCATTGGTTTATGCTGATAAATCAGAAACAATAGATGCTTTGGAAGCCAATATAACCCGTGTTATTGATGAAATAAGGCCTGAATTACTCGAAAAATTGGTCCAAAATTGGTCTGGTCGAATGAGCTTGCTCAGAGCTAGTCGTGATGGACATATATCGGAAATTATTTTCAAAACAAATGTCATAAAATTATCTTTCAAACAAAAAAAAAGTTGGCTTCAATCTCAATTTAAATGTGTTTTATTTCAATTTAAAGTTCTATCACCCTAAAAAAACACCCGATATTTACCAGTCTTGCTCAAGCGTAAATCGACCCATTTCGTTAATATAAAATATTAAAATAAATTTTTGTCTAAAAACAAATAAAAAAAGTGTTGCCAGACTCGAAATAACCACCACTTCAAAATACTAACTCTTTATGAGAGATGTTTCTCGAAAAATCCGTTTAGACACAAGCAAAATGAATCGCTCATTTCAAAAGCATACTGAAGGCGTACCGTAGATTATATATTACTTGATTCAGACACTCGTAAAACTAAATATTCCAGATGAGGGATTTAATCCAATCTAAGTTTTCCGTCTGGGCATATTCCACCTTCTACCAAAGAAGCAATTCTCATTCTTCGCGTATTTCGATTAACGACTAAGCAGGTTGAAGAATATTCAATCTTCCGCCTTACGGCCTGGCTTAATCGGGCCATTTCTAGAAACACTCGGAAACACCAGACTTCATATCTTACCATTAATATTCCAGAGCCATCCAGGAGAGCACTAAGTTCTTTCAAAGACCTTACCCGGAGAACGCTCCTGTATAAATCATTAACTACTTACCTGAAAGTTCCATTTTCGGGGATTAGTTGATAGACGGATCTAAGGCCCCGTGATTAAGTCTTTGTGTAATTTACAATACTCTCGAAGAAGGAACTTGCTAATTCGTAGGTAATTCGATGAAGTGAGTGGTTCGCCACAAAGATAATTCCGGGTTATTCGTAAATCTGGTTGCGGGTCCTGAGAAAATTCGATCGTTGCCCCATTTCCGCAAGGAACCTTTCTGCTGAATTAATGAGGGATGTTTCAGAAGGTGATTTTTTTGTTATGTTTTAATGTTTCCTGTTTTGTCTGCTGGAAGTACGATGCCTAAATTGGTTTTTTGAGAAGTCACTGGTTTTCAAAAATTTCCAAATTAATAAGTAATTTTCGTGAGCTCTATCAGGGCGATATTATTCTGTCCGAATATAAAGGATTCACTTAGTGAACTTCTGTCATTCGCGTTTTGACAGAGAGTTAGCTAAGATTTGACATTAACGAAATAGATTGATTTACGCTTGAACAAAACTGGGAAATTTTATGATAGATTGGGCCGTTGCTTGGTAGAAATCAGTTGTAATTGTCATTATAAAATAAAACACTTGTTTACATTTTCTACTTTATTTTTGGTATTGACGTACGTTTCGTCTTTGCTAGAAAGACTTCATCAGAATACGAAGTAACAGTTGTTGTACAATGAATTTATAAGATTTTTTACAGAAGGTGTACATGTGTTTTTAATTGTTCGTCGGGTTGGTTTTCTCAAAGAATATTCCCTTCAGAATCGTGTTCACTCGATCCCTTGTAAATATTGAATAGAGGGGTGTAATAAAAATCTATTTGTTCATTTACTAGGTTATTGCTGTTTTTATGTCTATTTATTTCGTAAATTTCCCATAAGTTCAATTTTAGACCTCTATTTTCAACATGTAGAATTTCTATTTCTTTTGTGAAAGAATGGTTATTTTCAAGAAGGTGTTTAGCATAATGTGAATCTTTTTTATTTTTATCGAAACTTCTTTTATGTTCGGTTAGGCGTGTACCGAAATTTCTACCTGTTCTACCAATATAAATCTTTGGGCAATCTGGGCAAGTGAGTTTGTATACACCTGATAATTGAAGTTTATCCATACTGTTTTTATTGTTTTTGATGTATTTGCTAATAGGATTGTTTGTCTTGAAAGAGACTGTAATATTTTCTTTTTTGAGTAGGTTTTTTAGTTGAATACTAATGTTTCCGAGATATGTGAGGCTAACGTATTTGTGTTCAGATAGATCAGATGTTACTGGATAAATTTCTTTTATTGTGTTTT
Source organism: Megalocaria dilatata (assembly GCA_034642435.1). NCBI lineage: Eukaryota > Metazoa > Arthropoda > Insecta > Coleoptera > Coccinellidae > Megalocaria > Megalocaria dilatata. The sequence continues at coordinate 48,593,467 of CM067856.1, forward strand.
TGTGTATACGTTGGTTAATTAAATTATCTATTAGAGATGTATTATATCCATTGTTGTAAGCTATTTGTTTAATTATACATTTTTCTTTTTGGAAATTGACTTGGTTTAGTGGAATGTTCAATAAACGGTATATCATACTATGGAGAGCTGCTAGTTTGTGTTTGAATGGATGAAAAGAATTACAACATAATGAATCCATCAACTTTCTTGACCTCACGATAACTAGAGAAAACAATAAACATAACTTCGCAATTTATCATAAACCATCACAAACAGATACCATTATACACCGTAATTCTTTTCATCCATTCAAACACAAACTAGCAGCTCTCCATAGTATGATATACCGTTTATTGAACATTCCACTAAACCAAGTCAATTTCCAAAAAGAAAAATGTATAATTAAACAAATAGCTTACAACAATGGATATAATACATCTCTAATAGATAATTTGATTAACCAACGTATACACAAAAACACAATAAAAGAAATTTATCCAGTAACATCTGATCTATCTGAACACAAATACGTTAGCCTCACATATCTCGGAAACATTAGTATTCAACTAAAAAACCTACTCAAAAAAGAAAATATTACAGTCTCTTTCAAGACAAACAATCCTATTAGCAAATACATCAAAAACAATAAAAACAGTATGGATAAACTTCAATTATCAGGTGTATACAAACTCACTTGCCCAGATTGCCCAAAGATTTATATTGGTAGAACAGGTAGAAATTTCGGTACACGCCTAACCGAACATAAAAGAAGTTTCGATAAAAATAAAAAAGATTCACATTATGCTAAACACCTTCTTGAAAATAACCATTCTTTCACAAAAGAAATAGAAATTCTACATGTTGAAAATAGAGGTCTAAAATTGAACTTATGGGAAATTTACGAAATAAATAGACATAAAAACAGCAATAACCTAGTAAATGAACAAATAGATTTTTATTACACCCCTCTATTCAATATTTACAAGGGATCGAGTGAACACGATTCTGAAGGGAATATTCTTTGAGAAAACCAACCCGACGAACAATTAAAAACACATGTACACCTTCTGTAAAAAATCTTATAAATTCATTGTACAACAACTGTTACTTCGTATTCTGAAGAAGTCTTTCTAGCAAAGACGAAACGTACGTCAATACCAAAAATAAAGTAGAAAATGTAAACAAGTGTTTTATTTTATAATGACAATTAAAACTGGGAAATATTAAAAGCTCATTTTCAGAGTGGTGGTTCTTCTATTCAAATTGTTACGTAGAAAATTCAAGAAGAATTAAATGCCTGGCAATTTGTAGTTCAGTTTGTGTAGCGAGCACATGTAAACATTGTTGCTTTAGGCCAGAATGTGCCTGATCATCATAGTGCTCAAGAAATGAACATTTCTAGCACTTCTCTGATGAGAAATTTGCATAAAGACCTCGGTATGAGGGCTTACAAAGTTCAGCTAGTGTGAGAAGTGAAGCTTTGTGACTATTCGATTCATTTCCTCTTAGCTGAATGGGCTAATGATCGCATGGTCGAATATCACCATTTTCCCAGAAAAATCGTATAATAATAATAAACGCCATTCATTGTACTCAAATAATAATGTTACAATAGTATACAGTATATAAGAGAAAACAAAATTTGTTCGTATACCCCGGAAAGGCGAAGTCTAGCCAGTGCTATTCTCACTCAACCTCATCCACGATCACAAAAACAAACGAATTAGTTTGCATAAATCCCACTAAATTAGAGTACATAAATCCCACAACTCAACTAGTCCGGTCTATTTACACATTCAAGTTTACATAAATTCCCATAAAGCTGAATATTGGCATAGTTGTTCAAAACATCATTATAAAGAAAATCTCAAAAGTCCTCATCGTTCTGAGGTGTGCTAAAAATTTGGCACGGGGTCAAAGGTCAAAAAAATGAGTTTTTTGCGATTTTTAGCAAAACGGTGAGTTTTTTCGCAAAATTACCCCAGTACAAAATTGTAGATCACAAAATTCTCTACAAAAAATATATCAATAATTTTTTTCCTAAAAGCCACCATTTTGGAGATATAACGTTCCGAAAAGTTGGATCAGTCGTAATCCCTCTATTTTGCACACGTTTCCACGCCACCTATGAGGTAGTGTACAAAGCGCGTTTTTTTTAACGTGGTTTCCCCAGTAGGCCTATTCCACGGGTCTGCTGAGATTTTATATGTTTTAAAACTATTGCAAAATAATATTATATATTATAGTGGGCAAAAACAACGGCGGTGTAATTAAATAAAATACTTAAAATAAAAAGTTAGTCGTCTGATTCATAACTGTCCAAGATTTCTGTTTCTTCTTCTTCTTGATCTTCTTCTCCTTCTTCTTCCTGTTCATCCTCTTGTTCTTCTTCTTCTTCTTGTTCTATTTCACACGTAAACTGCCCCAATAGCGATTCCTGATCGGTATCAATAATCAATACATCAGCATCATCATTAGCTTGTTCAACGGATATATTCTCAGCAGTAAATTTTGCTTTCAACATCGAAATAAACCTAGATTTATTGTGATTATTTGCAAAGAATTTCTGTTGACTGGTAGGAACTGTCATTGATTCATCGAATATAATATCAGAAGAAGTTGATGAAGCAGCATTTCGACGGCGTTGCTCTGCTGCTTTAATATTTCTCGTATAATCATCATATCCGTCAAATACGACAGTAACTCTGGAACCAAAATGTCGACGTACATATTGAACGTATTTATCTAAGATAACGTTAAATGTTTCCTCGCTATCCCACACCACTCGATGTAATAAGAATCCTCCGTCAATTATGTACGTTGAATTAGTGTTATTAATATCAACATTTATAGTCTGAAAACAATCGTAAATAGCCGACTTCTGGGTCTTGCGCATTCCAATGTCATCAAATAATGTTAACGGATAAGGAGCTAATTCATACTCGAAATATTTCTCAATTTCATCTTGAAAAGTGATCTACAATTTTATACTGGGGTAATTTTGCGAAAAAACTCACCGTTTCGCTAAAAATCGCAAAAAACTCATTTTTTTGACCTTTGACCCCGTGCCAAATTTTTAGCACACCTCCGAACGATGAGGACTTTTGAGATTTTCTTTATAATGATGTTTTGAACAACTATGCCAATATTCAGCTTTATGGGAATTTATGTAACCTTCCTCCTGATTTTAGGCTTAAATAGACCGGACTAAACTTGATTACAAAAAAAAGTCAGTTATGCTGAACACATGTATAATGATCTAAAATTACCAAAGACAGGCAACCCACCTCGCGACAACGAAACATCACTCCTTTCTTGTTCACGTTTCTGTTCGTCCATTATAAAATGTCACAACTTGAATTTGAACTTATTTATATTGAAACGTTCAGAATCATCAGGTATCGAATTGTAAACTTTTACAGCATTATTAATAAAGGAACTTTTGAACATGGCAGTTTTTTGTTGTGGTATAGTAAAAAAGCACCGAGATCTTGTATATTTGCCGTGAGCTTCAGTATGTTTTACGAACTTGCTTTTCAGCGTATGGAAAGCCTCTGAGGCTTTTAGCAATTTATAAACAAAATTCGAGAGATGGTGCCTTCAAAAATGATTTGAAGTAAAACACTTTATCATTTACAATGAATTTCCGTCAAGTAGAGACCGAAACAATCAAGAAGATGGTGCCTTCGACGGTTCTCCATATTCAGCCAGTTGCTTTCTGATGTTAAATACGATACTTGGTCAAATTTTCGCAATCCATACATAACTCTGCAGCACGTATTATGCATCCTCTGTATTCTGTACTTGCCTTCAACAGTTAAACACGGCCCATAAAGAAAATCGCAGTAATTAAAATGGGATAGAACAAGACTTTCACAAAACATTTTTTTCAATGAAAAATCCAAGATATGTCTGTTACTATATATTAATTTTAGTGCGCAAAATCCCCTCCTGGTCATATTTCGCGCATGTTCATGAAATCGGAGATTCTCGTCCACAATCAAGCCCAGATCCCTCGCAGTGATGACAAAAGGAACACTTAAACCGCGAACATTCAATCTCAAAGAATTTTTCACCATATCCCTCTTACCTCTGCTACAAAAGCAGAATAGTTTAAATATTTCAGAATTTAGACTTATATTATGCTTGTGTGCTAAAATATTGATTTTTTCAAGGTCAGGGTTGATCTTGAGCACTGCAGGTTTCTTTTCTTGGTATTTAAACAAAAAATAAAACTGAATAAAGTCTGCATATGCCTGTATGAAACAAAAGGAGGGAGCCGTTGTAATATCAATGGTGTACACAATGAATGAAAGTGGGGATAAAATAGCACCCTGAGGAACCCCCGATCTGAACGGAATTCTACCAGATACAGAGTTATTCACGCACACTCTCTGAGATCTGCCAGTGAGAAATGATTGTATAGGCTTTACAGCATCCACGTCGAAACCATAGAATACCAAGTTTACGAGCAAAAATTCATGGTCCAACGTATCAAAGGCCCTAGAGAAGTCCAATAAAACCAAAACACTAACGAAAGAACATTGAAAGCTGCAAGAATATGATCAATAACCGACGCCAAAGCCGTAACTGCACTGAAACCCCTTCTAAAACCGTATTGATAATCGGGAATAATTTTATTATTGGTGAAATAAGCATAAATCTCACTAAAAAGAACTTTTTCCAAGATCTTCAACAGTGTGGGCAGTATGCTTATGATTCTGAGATTAGCAAAACCTGGGGGTTACTGTTCTTTGGCAATGGTATTCCAATTGAAGTATTCCAAAGTGTGAGGTTGTTACTGGTTTCAATTAAAGAATTAATGATATGCATGATCATACAATCAATAAAGGCGCTGCGGATTTTCAAGTAAATCAAGTCTGTTTCCTCAGAATTTGTTCTTATAGAGTGTAAAATTGTGTTTATTTCTTGTCATAGAAAATCTGAAACTATTTCCAGCAATGAAAGTATTGTCTTTATATAGAATTGTGCCTGCCCTTTCTTTACATTGATTCGTAAGTGACCTGAGAAACGACGTGAAATATCTATTAATGTTATCTGAGTTTGAGAGATCAGAGGGTAGATAACTGTTTTTTTTGCGATGTAACGTTTAGATCCCGCAAAGTTTTCCAAACTTTAGAAGGATTATTTAAATGAGACACATTAACTGTGTAATTTTTTTCTGCGTTCTTATACAAGATAAAACATGGTTTCTTAGGAATTTATATTGGTTGAAGTCCGTCACAGTTCAAGTTTTTATATTTCTGCCAGCATTCATCTCCCAGCCTTTATAAACACCAAATCTGCCCAGTTGACCATGGAGATTTGGGCTCAGTTGCTTTGACTTCACGTAGAGTTTGTCATGTTTGTTGAAAAGATCAGTAATGTATTCATTAAGAATTTCCACTTTCCTTTCCACATTTTCCTCCCAAAAAATTTTATATTATTCAAAGCTGTGCAGATCGGTTTCAAAGGTATTATATTTAAATCTATAATTTCGAAATCTTTGTATTTGAAGAAACTAGGTGGTGCTTTCTTATTATGAATGAGGATGTCAACAAAGACAAGAGTATGACTCATTCCATTAGAAGGTATTGTACCAGAATTTCCAGCAAATTCTTTATTGTTGACAAAGATAGGGTCAATTAACGTGCATAATGTTTGGGTAATACGAGTGGGCTCATCAATAATCTGTTCAAAACCATAGGCACCAAATGTATCTAAAAGTGGATTATGCAACTTAAGAAAATCGACATTAAAATCATCCACACAAATAACATCGAAACATAGAAAAACATGGTTTACGATCATTTCAATATCATCCATCACATTATCCAGACGTGTGCTAGATGGTCGATAAAAGTCACCAATAACAATTTTTCTATTAGGAAAACAAACTATCAAAAATATATTCTCGAGATCTGTTTTAATCGAGAAGGTGAAATATATGAGTCCAACCTTCCAACAGTCCTTGATATAAGCCCCTACTCCACCACCACGGCCCGTCCTATCCTTGTGGATAAAATAATATCCAGGAGTGCCAAGTAAACTGGGGTTGAAATACTGATTCAACCAAGTTTCCGTAATTATTACATTGTCAAAATTATTTTCAGGGATAATTGTGGATAGTTCGTTAAAACAAGTAAACAGCGACCTAACATTCAAGTGTGTAATCTTCGTATTATATGAGTGACATTTCGAACGAGTAGAATCAGTATAAGGATATGATAGTTATTCAAAACTTATATCAGTAAAATGAAAACAGAAAATTATCTAATTATCGTATTTAGCGATGAAGCTTATTTTCATCTGCAAAATTTTATTTTGTGGGGATCCGTTAAGGACAACCATTATGCTTACCATCCAGAAACGATTGATGCCTTGAAATACGAAATCGAAGTTGTCATTCATAAGATTGAGTCCCAAACAATCGACAATGTACTGAAAAATTGTGTTGATCGGATGGGGTACTCTATGGCGAGTCATTTAAATGATATTTTTCCATACGTAAATGTCAAGGTTCAGACTTTCTGATAAATCCATAACCTCAAAAAAAGAAACGTTGAATATCAAAACAAATTTAATCTGTTAGTCTCCTACAATTTTAATTAAAAAAATTTTGAATCACCCGCTAGCTGAGAACATAAATTTAGAAGGAAAATCATCTCTTATGTTAATTGATAAACATTTGATGGTCACCTTGATTTTTATATGTCCGACTTGTAGTTAATTTTGAAGAGCTAAAGTCTTGTAGTTAATTTTGAAGAGCTAAAATCCCAAACGTTCCCTTGAAATTGCAAGATAGATCTCAAAAGTGGAAAAACATTCATTAATGGACGCAAATCATAAATTGGGTCCGAAAGAAACCTCTGCACATATGTTCCCTGAATGATAGATAAAGTTAGTGAAAATTTACCTTCAATATATTCAAAAAAGGCACACGATTTCTTGAACCAGATCTAATAAAAAATTGAAAAGAATTAGATCAGATGATAGAGCTGGCCAAAGATTGATAATTTAGAGAAACTAGAAGGTACAATAAACTTAAAATTCTACTCAACGACCAATAGATGTTGCAAGATCTCCATTGTTGAATATTTTTACCTAGTGAGGTGTGTCCGATAATCAGCCCAAATATATTTTATGGTTAATTGTTTCCCTCTTCGCATATTTTTCTTTATTGTATTTCTGCAAACTTATGGTAATTTGTATCCTATTTTGCATATGTTTTTCTCATCTGTATTTCCCAAAATTGTAAGTTTATTATTTATAGTGAGCAGGCGTCCTTCCAGCCTAGCACTGTGTCCGTGTGGAGTATTTTGTTTCACCCCTAACTTATATTTCCCTGATAAGATCCAGTTTTAGGATAAAACCGATAATCTTGTTCGGAGGTATTTTTTCCAGTTCGCAGTGGACTAAAACCTCGAATCTGATGCGACTCACCGCTAGGCACTCTGAAACGATGTGCATTGCTGTTTCAGTGTCCTCAAGACACAGCCCTCATTCATCGTCTTCAGCCAGATCGATTTTGTGCAAATGAGCTTTCAGCCTGCAGTGAATTGTCATAATCAACAAGTAGTCTAAGTTTGGTTTTATCCAGACCAAGCGGTAGGTCTGCCATCTCTTGGTTCGAAGCTGTTCCTAAGAACGCCTTAGAATGGTTCAGGGCTGGATGGCTCAGTCAGAACTACTCTGTTCATTTTGCCTGTTATTGTTCGCTTAGGCACTTCATGTGGTATCTCTTTTTTACCCAAATAGTTTGAGTGGCTCAGTATCCAAACAAGAATGATTCTGTCATACATTCCGAGTCTGTTTAGAGCCTTGCGGCAACTTCAGACTGTTTTCGATGTGCAACATATATTCTAGACTTTAAGTGCTGATTGACTATCGCTGAATATTTTGATTTTGCCGTGGTGTATTTTACGTTTTATCCGTAGATCTGCAGTGGCAGATATTTATGCCTGGAATATGGTTGTGTATTGACCGAGACTCAATGAGATGCTGACTATCGGTTTACTCTCATAGATCCCGCTTCCGTTCCGTTGGGCGTTCGCGAGCCACCTGTGAACAAGCTAAGATCGGCCCTCAATAGAACCTCAGCATGCTGGGTCCATTCGTACGGGCTTGTACCTTTTTTCAAGTTCTTACTTATATCAGAAATGAAGGTGTAATTTTAATAGTTATTTCAAAATGTATGTAACTTGACAAAGCCACAGTGTTGGCGGAAAAATTGTCTTCAAATTAATAAATTGTGGAAATAATCTTTATTATTTTATTTAATCAAAATCAATTTCCATCAAGTACGAACCGATTCAATCCAACCATGATACGTTGTAAAAAGTTATATTTTGAGTTAAATATTTTATCCCTGCTGTAGTCTTTCTAGGATTTTTAAACCAATGGATAAATTTACGTGTACACTTTGTATACAATGTCATAAGATGAAAAATAAATGATGTGCAGAGAAATATTATTTTTTTATAAATCAAATATATTAATTTTATATATAATTCAAATGTACATATTTATTTCAGTGCGAGATTTTTAGATTTCTGATATTAATCTCCAATTCTACATAAAATAACATACCATGCCAGTCGTCTTCTAATTTTGATATGCCGTTAATGAATATGGACAATAATATGATCGTTCTAGGACTTCGTTCTTGCTGACTGTAATTTGTCAAATTGTGTTCACCAACTAGACCAGCACTCGGCGAGAAAATATCGAAAGATGTTCCAGGCTAGAGTTTTCATTTTGATACCGACAAATATAATTATTTTGCTTGATAGTTATTTTATTGAACAATGGCAGTACGTCATCATTATCAGTTTACAGTTTTCTAACCACAAATTTCTCTAGGCGTAAAATGACATACTTCCGAATAACCGGGAAAAGTTCAATCAAAATGAAATTCACAGGGGAGAATCTGACACATGTTCAACACATATCATCCAACATTAACAAGTTGTTCGTAATAAATATTAAACATCCAGTTGTCATTAACTTCCGGAGGAGGTCTGCAAAAGATTGGTCATATATTCGTGTTCTTGGGTGATGAGGGACACCTTTTTCATGATTAATGCTGCGGAAATAACCTATGAGTATCTGTTCAGAAGGAGAGATTATATTCAACAGTAAAATCGTGGTGGAAATGTTATACACGTACTTCTAAAAGGGTTGCACTCCTTAATACTTTAGGTATAAGAAGGATTTTTGGGATATTTAATGGTTGTGTTTAAGAATCAAGAGAAAGTAATATGAAAATATAAGTAGAAGTTAAATTTTAGGAAAAAACAAGAATTGCAGAAAACTGTAGGTCATTTCTCTGAAAAAAAAACTGATTAGAATCAGATAATAACGAAATAATGATAATAACTCTATTGCAGCGATAATTTGCTGCTGGTGGGTTGTTTCGCTCAGCGATGGCTTTAAAGACATAATTTCATAAGTGTTCTATATTATTTACGTCCGGGAAATTTGGCGACCAATTTCATGTCACCATGCATAGTCCAAAAATTTTGGACATCAGGCTATAGTGCAGCAATGATGCTACGTATTATCATTTATAAAGATTAATCGTTCTCTTAATTCAACCAACACACAAAAGGATTATTAAGGTATTAATATCGGATTTTTTTTTAGAGTGACAGAACTTTAAATTGAATTAAAAAACATTTAAATTAAGATTGAAGCCAATTTTTTTTCATTTGAGAGATAATTTTATGACATTTATGTTTTAAAAATAATTTCCGGCATATGTCCACCACGACTAGCTCTGAGGAATCGCATTCGACAAGACCATATTTGGACCACTTTTTCAAGTAATTCACGCCTTAATTCATCAATAACACGAGTTATGTTGGCTTCCAAAGCGTCTATTGTTTCTGGTTTGTCAGCATAAACCAATGACTTGACATAACCCCAGAGAAAATAATCCAGTGGAGTAATGTCGCATGATCTTTTAGCGCAATTAATTGGACCATTACTCGAAATAATGTTATTACCAAATCTTTCTTTCAATAAATCAATGGTTACGGTAGCCGCATGAGGTGTAGCACACTCTTGTTGGAACCAAAACACTTCTGGGTCGATACCATTCAAATTTTGAAATAAATAATCATTGATCATCGATCTGCAACGAGCACCATTCACTGCAACGTTAGCTCCACCATCGTTTTTAAAGAAATATGGACCGATGATGCCTCCAGCATGTAAAGCACACCATACAGTTCATTTTTCAGAACTTCTTGAAGATTGTTCTCACTCCATATACGGCAAATTTGGTTGTTTACATAGCCGTTCAATCAGAAATGAGCTTCATCACCAAACACAATTTTACGATAAAAAAGTGGATCAACTTCCAGCTGTTCTATCGCCCAATCCGCATAAGCATACAAACGACGCTTATTATGGTCAAGTGGCTTTAGTTCTTGAACCAGTTGGATCTTGTATGGGTGTAGACCAAGATGTTTACGCAAAATTTTCCATGTGGTGGATGCACAGAGACCAACTTGTTGTGAACGTCGACGAATAGACAAATCTGGAACATCATTACCACTATGACTTACAGCAGCGATATTTTCTTCTGTGCGTACAGTTCTTTGTCTTGTTGCATCGAGTAGGGAAAATGTTGTCCTAAATCTATCGATCTATCGAATTAGCTGCTCTGATGGACGATTATATAAGCCATAAATTTCACTAAGTGCTCTATACGTTTGGCGAATAGAACACTGACTTTGAAAATAAATCTCAACTATTTGTAAACGTTTTTGCGGCGAGAGTCTTCCCATGATAATTTTTTAATGCTTACTGAACAGATATGTCAAAACAACATGGCTTCTACCTTCTGTCAAATCACAGTTATCCCTATCGAAATTTCTATCACTCTAAAAAAAACACCCGATACATATGTATCCCTGGTCGACAAAAAAAAATTTTTTGGTTGTAACATAAAGCTGAGTAGCACATTGAATAAATGTTTCTAAATACGAAAATGAGAAAAAAATTTGACTGAATGGAGAAATCGATATGTGAGCCACTGATGAAGCCAATGAATCTTGTTGGAGCCGCCAAATTGCGGGTAAAATTGATATGAGTGACAGAATTGTTCAGAATATTTTGAAAAGGAATAAATATCGTTGCTATAAAGTAAAAACTGCACAAAAAAATTATCCTCAGAACCATATCATGCGGATTGAATTTTGTGAAACGATGATAGAAAGACAAAATGAAGTAGTTCTTTCTTGAGAAATGTACCTTTCACTGATGAGTCATAATTTTATTTGAAAATAAAGCATTATACATCGGTTATGGGATATTATTCTCGATAAAATTTAAATATCAAAACAAATTAAAATATGTTTGTCTTCTACAATTTCAATTTCGAAAAAATTTTTTTCAAAAAACTTTTAGAATTGAATTAATGTCTAAAATAAGCACCGCTTACGTTTAATAAACGTAAATAATCAAAACTCAATATAACATGTCAAATGGAATAAATAAACCAACAGATATACGAAAGTCATTAAAATTAATAAATAAATATTTAAAGGAGACAACATTTTGTTTCTGATCTTACCTTTGAGAACACCAATTGCCTTTTAAAAACATGAACACACCTTAAGGACTTCTCAAAGAAAATAATTTATTTGAAATATTCAATATATTTAAATATTCGAATAAGTTAATTCAGAAATCTCTCAAAACATGCACTATATCTTCAAAAAATAAATATAATTCAAAGTAATCCCTTCATCGGTCCTAGAAAATATTCCAAATATCAAAATCAAATAACTAACCTATATTAAAAGGCAATTGCTATTCTTAAAGGTAAGATCAAAAACAAAATTTCGTCTCCTTTAATTATTTATTTATTAATTTTAATGACTTTCGTATATCTGTTGGTTTATTTATTCCATTTGACATTATATATTGAGTTTTGATTATATACGTCTATTAAACGTAAGCGGGGCTTATTTTAGACATTAATTTAATTCTAAAAGTTTTTTAAATAAAATTTTATTTAAATTAAAATTGTAGAAGACAAACATATTTTAATTTGTTTTGATATTCAAATTTTGTTATATTTCTTCTATCAAGTAAAAAGCCTTTTTCTATTTCATTTTATTCTCGATAGAATCAGTTCCGTAGTATTTCCATCTAAACTCAGTATGTTAAAAACACAATAATTGAACCAGCATTTTAGGAGATTTTATCATTGGTTACTTTTTCATCGACGAAAACCTAAATGCTGCCAAATATTTAGAGCTTCTATAAACTCGAATTATTCCGATAGTTCGTCAACTTCCTATACATTTTGAGGACGTTTGGTTTCAATAAGATGGTTGCCCAAGTCATAACTCACGAGAAGTGACACACATTTCTCCAAAACATGTTTCCTGACCCAGTAATATGTACGAATTTTGTGGCCTCCCAGATCACCAGTTTCATCCCCAAATGATATTTTTCTATGGGGATATAGGAAAGCATCGATCTATTATTCAACTTTCTAGCAACATTGAGCCAAACCACTCAGAGATATCTCTGTGTAATATAGATTTGACCATTGTTCAGCTCAACAAGCTGGATTTGAATCCTTAATACATTGAATTTGGGAGCTTCTGTGCCGAAGTCAGTGATATTCTCATGATTTTTAGAATTTATTTTATTGTATCTGAAAATATTTCATGTCTCTGGAATTTATTTTATTTCATCGGAATTGATTTTACATTAATGGAGTTCATTTAATTTTCAAAGTCGCTATGGCTAAAAAAAATTGAAACAACTATTTTCAGAAGATGAAGGATTTGTTGAATTTATTGTAGCGAAAATGAATTTCTCAGATGCTATGAAATGTCGTTAGCAGCCTCTCAACCAATAAGACGTACACTCTCCTCTAACATTTTCTTAATGACCATGTAGAGTCGCCCCTCGGGCATTAGATCTTGACGAGATGGGTCGCTTGTCAGGACTAGGACCCTAGTTTCGTCCCGGCGAAATGGAGGGTTAAGTCTTGGTGCCTAACGTAAAGCCATTCGCGCCGGTCACTGGACCTGTATGGTGGAAGATCTCCTAATGGGGCCCTAGTTTTGCCGTTCTTGTGAAATGGAGGGCTGAGCCGGTTCATTAACTCAGTGACAGGGAGTCTGTCGCAGCACAAGGCTTCTCTTTTAAAACTGGCGTACTCTACCCTATCGCAGTATGAATCTCCGGATTTTTCTGTGTAATGGCGGAGTGCGTTATGTAGCATACTGTGTTACCTCGAGGGGTGGTTGGCCCACAGGTGTTACTTGTACCACCTGGCCACCCCTTTGGTGTTGGACTAGAGGGGGCAGTGGTTGAAAGTCCGCATGTTGGACTAGGGAGGTATTCCATTTACCTGTTCGCAGACCCTCATGTTCGGGATATTCTCATGAAAGGACTCGGGGTTTAACGGGACTTGACGGTTCGACCGGCTTGTCCTGGCCCCGGATCAATGCGTAATGATTTAGGGTCTGTGGATCTCGACGAAATGGCTTTGCCATTAGTGCTTGATGCCCGGATCAATCAAATGACTTCACATGGTTTCGGTGAGTTAGAAGGAACAAGCCATTAGACGGTGCTCGTACCAGGATCAATAGTAGTCATCAATCCTGAGATTATCTTAGTTCATGGGACTGCGTTCGGATGGATGAATAAGTATTCCTTGCGGCAGTTAAGTTGCGTCTCAAACCAATTCGGGTACTGACCTGCAGAGCCAGTAGAGGTTGAATAGTGCTTCGCTGCTACCAGTCAGGCGGTTCTGGCTTTCGAGTCGGGGTCGAAACTGAAAGCTGGTGGGTTCATCTCTTCGAAGGGGTTCTCGCTTCGCGCGATGATATGGCTTAATCCTTATCACACTTTCTACCTCTTGATGTGGACTGTGGAGACTGCTGACTCCTATATTCCGAAAATAATTGAAACACATCCGTCGTCTCTTTCCTATTAAAAAAAAAAATTGGTGGTTGTTGCCACCTTCAGGTGGATTTGCAATGTTGTCACAGGAATAACTTGCTTGAAAATTATTTTTGGATTCTTCGAAACTCTTAGGGTCTTAAGTTTGGGCGGTTCAACTGTCTGTTCAACATCACCTTTTGACGGTAAATTCAATCTTACATTATTTCGTGAATGATCAACCAATTTCGAAAATTTTTACTGGGTTGTGTATAGAACATAAATAACTTTCAAACTAACACTCGACATTTCTCCCCTATTGAGAAATGTTGGGTAGTTTTTTCGGAAAAAACTTATGATGGAAATTCCTTCCACTCAAAACAGAAGTTGACCATTTCCTTCGTTTCTGAGTTCTGAGGGGGAGGTCAAATTTTGGTTGGGACACCCTGTATGGAGACAACCATTTCCAGATCGATTAGAACTTCTCTTTTCTATCGTCTAATAGCCTAATAACCGTACTTTTATGATGCGATAGCTTTTTCGGCCAAAGGAAAGCAATTTGATTCTTGTCGAAAGAACATAACTTACTTCTCGATATTTTTATATCTGCTACCCGAAATTCCACCAAAATTTGATGACGAACATGTATAAGTCTTGGACCATATGAATTGAAGTTTACTGATTATCCTTTATCGTCATTTTAGTTGCAAACAAGATACTTTTCTTGCGACGATAAATTTAATTTAATTGTAATTTGAATACGAGGATGATGCAAGAATTTGGAAAGCGAGTGTACTTCATCAGAGATACTATGAAAAGGTTGATGAATTTGTTGGCTTTAAAGTACACGTGGAAGCTAAGAAGCTAAACAAATTGAGCACTGCTTATACTGCAAATTTTTTTAGGGATAATGAGGGTATTGAGAAAATATCCTTTTCCTATTATTGCAAAAAAAACTATAGTCTGCTCTTACTTGTTACTTTTTCCCTTCCTCTTTGTGCTTAATTTTGCTCTGCCATTTCAAGCAAATTTGCAATTCTGATAAACTCTCTAATCAGACAATCTGAACTTAAACAATGTGAACCAACTGCATAAAAATGTCTCAGTTATGGCAAGAAGAGAAAAAAGGAATACTATTCTAAGAAACTTGTTCTTTTAGAACTGAAAGTGACCCCGTAAATGTTTTTCAACCGATAAGTCAATGATGTAATGCTCTAACCATGGAATTTATTTCCGTTATTGCGGTTGGGCCATTTCAAATTTGCATTTCTGTTCTGCTAAGACAACCTATTAGAAAATGAACTGACCTTTCAGCAGGATGGTGCAGTGCTACATTTCATATCCGTGTTCGACAATTTTTGAATGAACGTTATCCAGGACGTTGGATTGGCAGGCGGGGTCCTATAGAGTGACTAAATACATACGTTAGTTCTTTGAATAGTTTACATTTTTTTCTGGATGTTCCCTATCATTACTTAAAGTTCTGGTGTATTTGAATGTATTGCATTTCCGTTTGAGGTACCCTTCTGATAATGTTCAACATAAAATTGCTTCGAAAAAATCACCGAATTTGAAAGTTTCAACTAGGATGTTTAGGGAACAGAAAAAGCTTTTTAACTAAAAGACAACCGCCATCTCTTTCCTATTAAAAAAAAATTGGGGCTTGTTCCCATACTCATGTGCTTTTTTTAGAACAATATCGTCATAGGAATTATTTCTCCCTAATACAGAACTTGACGATTATTTTTGGATCTTTCAAAACTCTTAAGTTTTTGAGTTTGGGCAGTTCATCTGTCTGTTCAACATAACCTTTTGTTGATTATTTCAATATTATATTATTTCGTGAATAATCACCCGATTTTGAAAATTTCAACTGGGTTGTGTATAGAACATAAATAACCTTCAAACTAACTAACACTCGACATCTCTTCCCCATTCAAACAATTTTGGGGATTGATTTTCGAAACAAACTCATGATGGAAATTTGTTCCCCCCAAATCAGAAGTTGACCTCGAAAATTCTTCTGAGTTCTGAGGCGGGTCAAATTTTAATAGGGACACCGTGTATGCATTAAGCAGGAAGGAGTGACAATATATATCATCCTTCCTTTAATTTCGAAAGACAATTTCTAACGATAATTGAAGGGAGATATTTGAATGTTTCATTTGAAAAACAGAAAAATTTAGATATCAGAATCGAACTAATTCGTATCACAAAAGGATTTACATAAAGTCACAAGAGCGAGATTCAATATGTCTTTGGAGAAAACAACTACAAATCAAATATTTACAGACCTTTGATGTCGAAATCCTGAACGATATTAGCCGTTATCGACAATAAAGCGAAAACGAGGGTGAGAATTTATTTACGTCTAGTTGTATTTGATCAGTGACTTTGTTTGTCGAAGATATAGGATGGAGACATGACCGATTGCATTCCTGCGTCTCCCTTGAATACACAAAACATGCATTGTTGGAATCGATGTGGATGAAGATAGATCTATTTCTGCTCGATATATTTACCTTCTGGCGAGTACGCCTTTCAGACATTATTTGTCCATTAGAAGGACACTGATATACCAGATATAACTCGTCGGGTTTTATTTATAGATTTCAACAATGCGAGCGTTGATCTATTGTAGATATGTGAAAAAGCAGGATCGTTTAATCTCCTACGGACTATATTACTTGACAGGAAACGGGTTTCAACTCACGATTCGCCATTCATTTGAAAGTTCGAAATGTCTGCCCAGAGTGAATCGATCTGTTCTTGTAAGACTTGATAAAAATAGAATAAATGGTAAAAGTTCAGAGACGAATAAGATTTGACGTCAGGAGCTTTAGCGGGACCTGCGTTTCATTAATTTTTTCCCTCAAATATTTGACTGTTTCATTAGTTAACGAGTTCGATCTGATTTGAACTAATACCGGACAGAAAACGTCAGCAACAGTTTACCCAGGGTGATTTATGAGTACATACTTTTATAAATTATGAATTCTGAGAGAATTTTCAATTTTAAATGTATAAGGAGTAACTTCGTGAGGTATTTTTGAAACCAAAATCGTAAACCAGCTACAGCGAAGGTTATGATAAAAAGATGGGAGGAAATAAACTGAAAGACTCTAACTTGCGCTAGCGAATTTGTCCGTCAGCACATGAAACATCCTACTCAGTAAAATGCCTGATAGTGCGCCAATGAAAAGATAAATAAAACTTGTCTGTCCTGAATGTATCCCAAATTGTCAACCTGATAGTGAAAATGCAAACTCTTACTTCCTATCTATTCATTTCAATTTTACAATTAAAATAGTGACTCTTATTTACAATATAATACACTTGTACAGTTAGCTTGAGTTCCGAGATTTACATAAGAACTTATCTAAGATTCTCCTGGAATATTGTTTTCCAAGATGTCGGAGTGATAGTGCTTTCTCCAAGAATAGTTAATATTCTTCATGTAATCCGTAGGTCTTCAGTTGCAATTTGTTCCAAATGACCAGTAGAGCATCAAGAACTAAGATGGTTCGGAACTAAGATCTCCGACACTAAGATCTCCGGTACTAAAATCTCCAGTACTAAAATCTCCATTACTAAGATCATCTGGTACTAAGATCTCCGGTACTAAGACCTCCGGTACTAAGATCTCTGGTACTACGATCATCTGGTACTAAGATCTCCGGTGCTAAGATCTCCGGTATTAAGACGCCTTCTGAGAGACGTCTTATAAAAAACAATAAAAATTCAATATTCCACGATTTTCATGGATTAGGTAAAATAAATCTGTTTTATATTCAATTTTTATGTATTAGGTACGTTAATTCGATAAAAAATTTCACTATGCACTTGAAAACAATGTAACTCTACAGCGCATGCGATAACAGCACGACTTTTATTAGGCAAACTCCAAACTTCTTAATGCTCTTAGCTTAGTCACATTATTAGAGCTTTCTTTTTAGCGAATTCAAATCAACCGTGGAGCGTTTTTTAACGTTTTGTCGAAAGTTTAAACTTTATGGTGAAAAGTTGGTTATACATTTTAATTTCAAAGTATTGTACGTCGCTAGCCACCACTTTTTCCCAACAAGAATCAATAATTGGGTAGTTCGGCGGATGGGGTTAGACTTTCCATGTGAGCGTTTCTGAATACGTTTAACAGTCGATGCAACATGTGTCATGCAGATAATAACTTTGTCGGGTCTTTCGGAGTATTGCGGCCGTTTTTCACGCAATGATCGGCTCAAACACTTCAATTCTCGTCGGTAGATTTCCCCTATGATCCTTTCGTTCTTAGCAGCTCACAATAGATCGACCCAGCTGGTGCCACCAAATAGACATCATGATCTTCTAGCCATGAATATTCAGCTTGAAAGTTCATGATGAGATATCCATAAGTTGTCCAAGGTTTTGAATTATCGCAATGGACCAACTTATCATCGCCAGTCACAATTAGATGCAAAAATCCCTTTCTATTTTGTCGTTGGAGAAATTTTTCATAAGTGAAAAAACGGCGTTCGACGTTTTTTGGCTTCAGTTTATACGGCAACCAATTTCCTACCTTTCGGATAATTCACTTTGCTTTTAAACGATAGCAAAACGCTGGTTGAGTGACCCCAAGTGTTTTTGCAAGTTTCTCTTGCATTTCTGATGTATCTTCAAAGAGCATTTTCTTCAATTCGTCATCCTTAAATTTTGGTTGCGCTGCAGTTCGTTCCCTGTCACCCAAATCGAAATTTCCACTTTTAAATCAGGAAAACTACTTCTGATACGTTCGTTCAGCTAGAGCATGGTCACCATGTAACGTTAAAAAACGCTCCTATGTTGATTTGAATTTCAATCACTAAAAAACGCTCCAATAACGTGATTAAACTAAGACCATTAAGAAGTTTGAAGTTTCCGCAATGGATTCGACATTGTTATCGCATGCGCTGTAGAGTTGCATTGTTTTCAAGAAGTGTAGTTGTTCTCAGATTTCTAATTTTCATACTGTGAGGTTGCACGATGACACCTTGTGGTATTTTTATCGAATTAACGTAGCTTATTCATAAAAATCGTGGGATATCGAACTTTTATTATTTCTTATAAGACGTCTAATTGAAAGGCGGTAAGTACTACGTAGGTTCCGATCAATATATATATATATATATATATATATATATATATATATATATATATATATATATATATATATATTATGCAGAGAATTATAAAATTAATAATAATATTATAATTGGCATTCACGTGTATATATATATATATATATATATATACACGTGAATGCCAATTATAATATTATTATTAATTTTATAATTCTCTGCATAATATATATATATATATATATATATATATATATATATATATATATATATACATGTGAATGCCAATTATAATATTATTATTAATTTTATAATTCTCTGCAGGTTACACAGGTTAACATGTTGCTTTATATGATATTACGCATTCAATTTCCCTGCAAGCATTTATTTTTATTATTTTCACTAATAAATTACAACAAGAGTTAGGATATCTATAAACTCAAATAAAAATAATTCTAAAAAAAAAGAAATGCTTCATAGTGTAAGTTCTGAAAAAATGTATTTTATAATTCAATTAATATTATATATTTTCTTTGAATTCTTTTATTCCATCTGGTGCTATGTAAAGAACGTTACTTCTATATGTCTAATAAATTGAAACTTTGTTTTCTAAGACATTTATTTAATTTCAAAAAGTTTTCAAGAACAAATTTTCATGAAATTCAAATTTTTAGTGAGGTTAGCAGAATTAATGCGTGTGATGTTTAAGATATTGTAAACACCTCCCTCTAAGATTTTTTGAGTTTGAAACCGAAAATTCGTTAACAATAATACTCTTTTACGCATTTTTTCGTCAGATTTATTTGCGAGAAACGATAGTTTCAGCGGTTATTTCCCCAATATTCAAGCGACAACCATTTTTCTCTTCTTTAGCGATGCTAAGATTAATTGTAGACAGGATGATTGAATATTTCACGTGAATATTGTATAGAAGATCACTTCGGAAATAAGTTTTTAATAGTTTCCAGTTTTGTTCCAGCGTAAATCGACCCATTTGGTAATGTCAAATATTAAACTTACTTCCTGTCAGTACTCGAATGACAGGAATCTTGGCAGACTCGAAATAGCCACTATTTCAATATACAAACTCTAGATAGTTCACCCTTTATTTATCATAAATGAAGCAAATGAGATTACCCGCAAAATAACTCATACAATAGCATGAATTTAACAAAACGCCCAATGAATTTAAAAAGGGATTATAAATTTCATTAATTTTACCACCTACAAATTTAATATTTTCACATAAAAAATCACATTGTTCCACGATAATGGGATGGATCGTTTCGAAGTTATCACGAGCCAAATTACCTTCTTCTATTATTTACTGCCAATAAAACGAAATTTACATCATAAAATCAACCTAATAACAACGTTTTATAGTTTGGTAGCCCATTATAACTACAATAAAAGTATTAACCGCACAATAGATCAATAATATTTGGCAACTATAAAACATGACCTGTTCTCCGTATCGCGCAATAAATTCTGGAAAAAAGGTCTCTGGATTATTTCCTTCCTAGCATTCGGGAGTTCGAGGAATTATTATCGAGAATAATGCCGAGAATGCGATCGTAAAAGGGACGCCTCCAGGAAACATTGCACTTTGATGACAAGCCAAATTACCTAAACTGAGGTGTTGTACTTGAGGAGTCATATAAGTAAAGTTTGATGGAAGCCAATTAAATGAAACACATTCCAAATGATAAGGGTTTCCCATCAAAACTAGTGTTCGTACATTATCGCAGATCATAATTTTGGGAATATGGATCTCAAAGGAAGAAACAATTCTCTTCTGAACTACCATTATTACTAACATAAAAATAAGTGTGTATTACAAGAAGTAAGTAAAATTTTAATTGAACGGTAATATGTACTGACAGTTTAATGAGTGTGATTAAAACGCTATCTGATGTTCACTGATTCGATATTATTTGGCACCACATCAAAAGTATTCTTTTTTCCTCAATATAATTAATTTATTCATTATCATGAATGAAGCACATGTTTATATTTTCACTTTATTTTAATTGATCGGATGTACGTTTCGTCAATATTACTTCATCAGAGTACGATGCATAGAGTATATTATATATGCTATATAGTATATTATATAGCAGGTGAGCCACATTTTTGATCGGCTATAAATATAAACTAATGATCATTTTCTTAACATTATGACTTTATTAGAAAGGTTGAAACTTAACATTTATGAATGAAAAACAATGTCAATCAAATGACCGCCACGACTAGTCATACAGTACGAGGGGCGTTCAATGTATTCTCGGTATCAGGGTGATTTGCTAATAATTAAAACTCAACCTAATTATCTCATTTAAACTATCTGAATATAATTTTAAAAAATTTATATAAGACAGTAATTTATTTCCACAAAAATGTTTGTACTATTACAACAATTGTTTCACCACGATGTGGCTTCTTCAGGTATTACATTGTACTGTCTGATGGTAATCAGTGTAACCGAGTTTAAATACATTGTTAGGTACGTGACCAAATAATGGAAGCACAAGTCATAAAAACTCTAGGTGTTTATTTGAGTTTGCCGCTAAAAATGCCATTAAGGAAAGATATTCAGTAATAAAGACTTATCAAGATCTGTTTGTTCGTCCAAAAGGATTTTGCGGGCGTTATACCTGTTGATTTCAAGAAATTATAAAAGTGTTAATCTAGAACTTTTGCTTTCAACGTGGATAAATAATTTCATAATTATTATTGAAATTATGCCTGAATTCCTTAAGATGATTAGCATATGTCGAATGTACAGAATTCGATATATAACCCCTTTGGTGTTCTTAGACACCTAATCTAGAGTTTTAATTTCTATTTTCCAGACCGAAACAAACTTTTTAGCTAAATACGCTATTAAAAATAGCGTCCAACTTATAGACAATATTAAATCCATCCAATTGCCCAGAAGTTGTAGATTAATTTCTTTTGGTGTACAAAATGTATTTCCTCGTATACCTCCAATTGAAACAATACAAATTGTAAAAAAACTATTAATTTAAAATAATACCGATCCCATCAAAATGAATGATATACTTAATTGCCTGGAAATATGTCTTGAACAAAACTACTTTCAATTTAACGGAACTGTCTATATTTCTGACAATGGTTTGATAATGGGAAATCCACTCAGTTCAATTTTAGCTGAAATATTCATGGACGATCTAGAATCAAAAATATACCTGAATCCGATAAGCAAATATTTCCTTTATTGGTATAGATATGTAGATGACATTTTTTGTTGATTCAAAGGCACCGACCGACAACTGCATATCTTCACGAATTTCATTAATAAACTCCACCCAAAAATCAAATTCACAATCGAGGAAGAAAAGAATCAAAGTATTAATTTTCTGGCCCTCACAATAACAAGACTAAATAATTTACACGATTTTAGTATTTTTCACAAACCAACACATACAGACATCACAATACATAAAAACTTCAAACCGCCCCACTAACCAAAAGGTGTCAGCATATAATTTTATTCATAGATTATTGAATGTCTCTTTGAATTCAGAAAACTTTTTGAAAGAATTAAATATTATTAAACAAACAGCGTCAAACAACGGTTACAATCCCTCTCTTATAGACAAAATGGTATCCAATAAACAAAAGAAAATGGTATTAAATCTCGTGTACCCAATCATAAAAGAGGACAATACACAGAAATATTTTTCGTTATCTCATGTCAATGGATTATCTGAAAATATTGCTAAATATTTCAAAAGTTGTTTCAATTATAACACGGCTTTTAAGAAAATTAATAACCTTAGTACCTACATAAAAAACAATAAAGATCGAACAAATAAAGAAAATAAATCCGGAGTCTACAAGTTGACTTGCAAAAAGTTCTATATTAACACTTATACGGGTATAATGGCCGTAAAATCCTTTTGAACGAACAAACAGATGTTGATTAGTCCCATTACTGAATATCTTTCCTTAATGGCATGTTTAGCGGCAAACTCCAATAAACACCTAGAGTTTTTATGACTTGTGCTTCTATTATTTGGTCACATACCTAACAATGTATTTAAACTCGGTTACACTGAATACCATCAGACAGTACAATGTAATACCTGAAGAAACCACATCGTGGTGAAACAATTGTTGTAGTAGTTCAAACATTTTTGTGGAAATAAATTACTGTCTCATATAAATTTTTTTGATTAAAATGAGTTTCCACCAAGTAAAGACCGAATCAATCAAATATCTAAACATAAAATTTCACTAATTCACGATCATTGGTTTTCTAAGTATCTTGCGTGAAAGACAACCAGAATGACTGACGCCACAATGATAAAGAAAAATCGAGCATCGCGTCGTTATAAAGTTCCTCACTAAGCATGGAAAAAGTCCAAAAATCATTCATGAATCAAAGGTTTTGCTCTTTACAAAGACTGTGTCACGTCGTTATCTACCGTTCAAAAGTGGTCAAGTGAATTTAAAAGAGGCAGAGAAAGCATTGAAGATGATCCTCTCCCGCGAGCCCTTTAGCGTCACTACTGAAGAAAATGTGAAAAAAATGGAAAAGCTGGTACTTGAAGATGCCAGAATAAAAATCAAGATGTTAGCAGAAATGAAATGAAAAACCTATCCGTAGGTACCCTACATGCTATCCTTCATGCCCATCTTAACCTCTCAAAGGTCAGTGAAATATGGGTACTGAGAATATTATAATATTATAATATTTACTGCACCTCAGAAGCAATTGCGAGTCGAGTGCTGTAAGGAGTTTTTGGAGCTCTGTGAAGAAGACCCATCGACTGACTATCTTCAACCGGCTGGTTACTGGGAATGGCTACGTGGGTTCATCACTATGACCCTGATAGTAAACAAGAGTCCATGCAGTGGATTGAAAAAGATGCATAGCCCCCAAACAAGTTGAAAGTCACCCTATAAGCTGGAAAAGTAAAGGCTACGGTCTTCTGGGGTTCTAAAGGTATTTTGTTGACTGAATACACTAACTCTTATGACAGACATCTTCGATTTTGTGTTTGACTACATCAGTCGTTTCTGAAAAGTTGAGGCAACACTTATCCTTAACGGATCCCCACAAGAAATAGTACAACGGAGTCAAATCACAGCTCCTAGGCGGCTAATTGACATTAGCATTTCGACTAATTATTCGATTTTCAAAAACAATGCATAATAGATTCTTATGTTGGCTGTGTGGCAAGTGGCCTCATCCTGTTGAAATCAAATGTCGTCCACGCCTTCCTTTTGAACGTTTTCCATTGACACTGACGGTGGTGGCTCTTTCTTCATTTTCGATGAAAAATTCAATGATGGCACCATATCACAAATCTCACCAAACATTCACTCGTTATGGGTGCATCCGCCTTTCCACAATAACGTGTGGATTTTCTGATCTCCAAATGGGAGAATTTTGCTTGTTCACATATCCTCCGAGGTGAACACGAGCTGTATTGATGAGAATACATTTTCTGGGAAAATACTCATCTTCGGCCAAGTGATTATTAGCCCATTGAGCGAAGTGAAAACACTTCGGATGATCACGAGGCTTCACTTCTTACACTAATTGACTATTATTAGCCTTCATACCGAAGCCTTTATGCAAAATTTTCCTCAGAGTAGTACGAGAAATGTTCATTTCTTGAGCACGAAGAAGAGTTGTTGTTGATGGATGCTCAGCCACGTTCTCGGCTACAGCAGCAATGTTTTCAGGTGTACTCACTGCAGGAGAACAATAACGAGTTATTTCATTAAATAACAATCTATTCATCACTCACAACAAAATGATCCACTAATTGCTGTGAGTGCATTTCATTTCTATTGAATTTTCCAGGTAAATTTTATACAGATTGGATAGAAGATTCACCACTGAAAAAAAATTTTTATACTCTTTTTGTTCAAGTGTAAATCGACCCAGTTTTCTCATGTCAAATATCAAACTAACTTTCTGTCAATACAGGTATGATAAAAGTGTTGCGAGACTCGAAATAATCACTACTTTAAAATGATATGATATGATATGATATAATATGATATGATATATGATATGATATGATATTATATGATATGATATGATATAATATATATTATATGATATGATATCATATATGGGATGATATGATATATGATATGATATGATATGTTATGGTACGGTATGATATGGTATGGTATGGTATGGTGTGATATGATATGATGTGATATGATATGATATGATAGCTTATGATATGATATGAAATGATATGATATGATATTATATGATATGATATGATATGATATGATATGATATGATATGATATGATATGATATGATATGATATGATATGATATGATATGATATGATATGATATGATATGATATGATATGATATGATATGATATGATATGATATGATATGATATAATATAATATTATGTAAAACATCATAATACAATACAATAAAAAGGGAAAAGGGTGGGCGATAAAACTGACCCTTGGGGCACTCCAGCGTTCACATTGAAACAACGGGAACCGATACCATGCACTATCATATAAATATTTTTGTTGGTGAGTAAACTCTTAATCCTATCGTAGATAGTCTTGGGAAAACTATTCAAATATAGTTTACTCAGAAGAGTCTTATGCCAGACATGATCGAGATGTTTGAATATGTCCAGAGCAACTGACCTAGATCCTCCATAATGCTCAATAGCTTTTATCCACACTTGCGTAACATAGTTAAGGAGGTCAAATGTTGATCGGTGTTTACGAAAATAATGTTGTTATCGCTATTGGACGGAAGTGTGATGGAAAACTCTCTTCCCTTCTATGGTATAGGTTATACTCGTGCACTCTCCCATAAATCAGGGAAAATTCCTTCCCTATATGTCATAGTGAACATCTTATAGAGAACACCTGTTCTCTATATGGCTGGAACATTGTCCGGTCCAGTTGCTTCCTTTGAATTAAGTACACCAAGCACGCTACGAATGATTCGTATTCTGGAGTATATATTTCCTATCCTAAATGAAACAATTGGAATTGTTGGAGATTCCCGACCAAATGTATCGATAGTCGAGTTAGCAGCGAAAATCGACGCGAAGAGATCAGCTTTAACTTTTGGTGAAGTTGCAATTGAACCATCCATCCTCTTCTATGAAGGGGGAAAACGTGAATGAGAGAAGTTATTGCCATTTTTTTCCATCGGCCAAAACTGGCGAGATCCATTTCATTTGAATGAGGTTCCATTCAAGAAAAGATACAATTTTTTACCTTATTTGCAGATAATAAAATATGACAAGTGTTTCGGTACACTGTTCGAAAATGCAAATGATGAACTCCGGATTCTAAAAGGGGAATGGTTGCCATATGTATAGTAGTCACTTCAAATTAAATTGGATGTATCTCGTTTTGACCAGATCTTTGATACTTTTTTGTCTTACTCATGATCTGGCTTTATGTCAAGTTTGTTATATTTCAATGATTCGAGAAAGAGTACAAAAAACGATTATTTTCACCAAGATTCACGTTGAGAGTGACAAAAAACTATTTTTTCATTGAAAATTTGCATAATAACTAGACGCCTTTCAAGCGTGTGTTTTGAACTGATGAATTGTCACTAAGCACAAACAGTAGCTTAGTGACATTTCTAGCACTTAAAATATGATAGTTGGTGACGTTCCGAAAATTTATAATCCTCATTAGTTTACCCAATAGTTAGTCCCGATAATTCACCCTCTTAACGTGGACGTCACGCTAATGAAAAGTAAACTTTTCTCTGTAGTGTTTCCATAACCTCATAAATGTTCGGCGGTCGGAGCTCTATGAAGTTTTATTGTGCGGAAAAGTGAGTTTATATGACCGGCAAATTCGTCCGGGCAAACGCGCAGCGTCCGATGGTCTGCTATATGGTCCCCTGGTGGACAACGATTGCCGGCATTTCCATATTTCATAAAACTTTACGTCGCATAATCCCGGACCCTTTGCATTGTTATTCGAGCCGGATACCATGCGTTGACCAACGTTTCCTCAGCAGTAATCATATTTCGATTTCGGTTCATCTCGTCAGGCCATAACGCCATTGCCAGAACTATCCAACTGTTCCAATATATCTCGAGTATTTGATTAAGCTTCGTTCCAACAAATTTCAACGCTGCGTAATGTTAGACTTCATTCTAACTGGAATTTTGAACACAATTGCACTATTACTTGAAAAATGATTTCAGAAATTCAAACTTCAAACAAGACATTAATAGAACATGTTTACAGAAGCAAGG
Organism: Megalocaria dilatata; assembly: GCA_034642435.1. Taxonomy (NCBI): domain Eukaryota; kingdom Metazoa; phylum Arthropoda; class Insecta; order Coleoptera; family Coccinellidae; genus Megalocaria; species Megalocaria dilatata. The sequence continues at coordinate 48,620,730 of CM067856.1, forward strand.
TTTTACTAAATGAGTATAGCTTTTGAGTACGAGCGAGCGAGTAACTTAATTATAAACAAATAATCGTAGATATGAAAGCATTACAAAGATAGATTTTCAAAAATAGTCATAGCATACAAGAAAAGGTATAAATTCAGCGAAGACAAATATTTCGACAAAAGTAACTTCGAACACATAAATGATGATCATGAATATAATGAATATTTCAATAAGCAAGCTAACAGTACAGAACGAATGACAATCGATTGAACTATTGAATAGAACAAAAAACAGCACCCCAGGAGAAGACAATATACCGTGGATTTATTGAAAAAGCTGGACAGAGACATACAAACACACATAATAAAAATCTATGAACACTGTTTGAACGAGTGCATATTTCCAGCAATATGGAAAAATGGACATATAATAAATATTGCAAAATCGTACCTGAATGGACAAAAATTACAAAATTACATACCAATTACACTATTACCTGTGTTAGGAAAGCTATATGATAAAATAATAAAAAATGTACTGTCACCCTGTATAGATAAACACATCCCACATTTTAATTCGGCTTCAAGAACAAAAAATCAACAACGCACCCTCTTACAATCCTAATTTCAAATATTCAGAAATGCAAAACTCAAAAACTTTAAGTCTGCATTGCTAAGTTTGGATATACAAAAAGCTTTTGACTGCATGTGGCATAAGGGGCTTCTGTATAAGTTGAATAAAATAGGTCTGCTAATCCAACTCATCAAGCTTATTAGGCGTTTTCTAGAGAACAGAAAATTGGCAATAAGAATAGGTACCACTACTTCAGAATACTTTTGTCCTGAACAAGGCACTCCTCAGGGATCTCCACTTTCAACCTTACTATTCAACTTTTTTTGCTATGACATTATTATCGATATCACAAAAGATCTATTCATTTTACAATCCGCCGAGGACACAACACTGATAGCACATGATTACTCAGAAAATGTATTGAGAAACTACAGTCCCTACTAGAGGAAGTTTCCAACTGGTTCAGAAAGTGTAGAATGCAAATAAATCCAGAAAAATCTCAATATGTGATAATAGACCACAGAATTTCCTATATTACATATAAACGGAAAGATTATACATTCTGTCAAGAAAGTACCGGGAATTATCGATTTAAATCTGGCGGGGCAATGAGGCAGGTAAAAATTTTTTTTCCTAGGTTGGTACCACTGTCCTTAATTACTATGCCAAGCTTGAGCGGGATCTGTCAACTAGTGTGTTTGCAACAGCTGATTAAGTCAGTCGATGTCAGAGTGCGTGCCGATTTTTACTATGGGTGATTACGTTAAGCAAAGAATTTGTTTAAAGTTTTGTGTTGCAAATGAATTTTCGTGTGCCGATGCATTAAAAATGTTGCAAAAGGCCTTTGGTGATAATGCTCTATCAAAAACTCGTGCATATCAGTGGTACAGAGCCTTCAAGGACGGTCGTGAAGTGGTCGAAGACTTGCCTCGTTCTGGACGATAAAATTAAGGAAAGGGTGCTGGAAAACCGTTGTACCAGCTTGAGAGAGATAGCACATGATCTTAAGATATCCCACGAGTCCGCACGTACGATTTTGATTGATATTTTGGGCATGAGAAAGGTGGCCGCACGACTCGTACCGAAAGACCTGAATTTTCTTCAAAAACGTCATCGCGAACAGGTTGCTTCAGACATGCTGGATCGCTGTAATTCCGATTCTACATTCATGGAACGCATTATAACTGGTGATGAGACCTGGGTCTACGAGTACGATATGCAAACAAGCCAGCAATCCTCGGAATGGGTGGCAAAAAATGAGCCGAAACCGAAAAAACCACGCCAAAGCCGCTCGAAAATGGAGGTGATGCTGATTGTTTTCTTCGATATCCGTGGCGTGGTGCACTACGAATTCGTTCCAGAGGGTCAGACGATAAACAAGGAGTATTATCTAGGCGTTATGAAACGTTTGCGTGAGCGTATCCGTAAGAAGCGGCCAAATTTGTGGGCGAACAACTTATGGATTTTGCATGACGATAACGCGTCTCACCGAGCTACGATTGTGACTGACTTTCTCGCCAAAAACTCAACAAACGTGCTTCAGCAACCACAGTATTCGCCGGATTTGGCTCCCTGCGACTTTTTCCTCTTCCCAAAACTAAAATTGTCCCTTCGTGGCAGCCGTTTTGAGTCGATTGAAGCCATAAAACAAAATTCGGCGCGAGAGCTAAAGTCCATCCCGGAAAGCGCCTATAAAAAATGTTTCGATAATTGGAAGTGCCGTTGGCATAGATGTATTGGAGCAAATGGAGCCTATTTTGAAGGCGACCCAATAAATTTTGACGATTAAATGTAAAAATGTTGTTTTAATTGAAAATTCCCGGTACTTTCTTGACAGAGTAGTATAAAGTACCTAATATGAAATACCTTGGAGTACATATTGATAACAAACTAAACTTCAACCTACTTACAAGGATAGCCCAAAAAATACAATTTCAAGAGCGAAACACTTTGCCAAACTGACATACAGAAACAAGAAATAAGTGTGGAAAATGCAACAAAAATTCACAAGACAATATGCCGGCCATTATTAGAGTACGCTCACCCAATATACGCCAACTGTAAAAATCCAGCATTGAGTAATATTGAAGTAGCAGAGACAACAGCACTACGAATAATAACCAGAATGAGACATCCCAACAACATTCCTACATAATCCATCTAACCAACTGTTGTACTCAAGAACCAATGTTGAACCAATAAAAACGAGATTAACACCCTAAATGAAAAATTTTTCAAAATACTCAAAGAAATGGATGGACATTCCACCCCTTTACTACAACGATAACGAACACATTACCAGGAGAAAACACCCGAAGCACACCCTATTCAAAATACTACAAAACAGAAATATATAACTTTTTTTTTTTGTACTCTAAAGAATTCATTGCCGCATTTACATTGTATATTATAAAGATATGTATTAGTATTGATTAACAACTTTAGGCTAAAGGACCCAAGATCGATGGCCGTTTGCTTGGCAATAAATTACTGTTATTATTATTATTATTATTTTTATTATTCATAGCAGTGTGCATGTGTAGAATTTCCGTAACCTAGTAAACTGGGACGGTTTGTTATCAACAGATAATAAGTTTCATTTTTGTCGCTCGAATTGAGATTAAGTTGAATAGAGAGAGAGAGAGAGAAAGAGAGAGAGAGAGAGAGAGAGAGAGAAGAAAACTTTATTGATTCCTCAAATCAAACGGCTAACGACCGAAGCCTTCCAGCCAGTAATATACATTCTAATTTGTAATATATAAAATGTAGTAGTTGCTACACAGATGTTATTTCAGGAACAATAAATGTTCAAACAGTGGAAGTTCTGGTAGTTCTGCTTTTTTTATTTCTCTATTGTAATGATATATTTGCGGTTTCATGATGGTCCTGTTGGTTAGTATTGGCTCCATTTCTGTTGTGTCGTATAGCATGATGTTAGAAGGATTGTGTAGAGGATTGTTCGAGTATCTCAACTTCGTCATTGTTCTAAGGGAAGTTCTTTCCGCTTTTTCTAGGTTTTTTAATGCAGTTTGTATTGCATTTGAGAATATTATGTGGCCATACTCCAGCAGTGGTCTGCAGATCATTTTGTAAATAGCAGTGGATGTTTTGGTGTTGATGCCTAGATACTACTATCTAGTAATACTCACCTGAAGAAGTCATGGTATGACGTAACAATTGTATTGAAATAAAATATATTAGCGGAAATTAGAACATTGTTTTTATTCATATCAGTAAATTAATTTTTCCCGAACCACAGCCTTTCCCATTAATTGATGAAATTCTTTACTACATTAGATGTAAAAATGCATTTTGGTCGATTCCTATTCGTATAAAAGATAGATATAAGACTGCTTTTGTGACACAGAATGGTCACTGGCAATGGAAATGTTTACCTTAAGGAGTCCCCGGCCATATTTCTACGTGTATTGAATAATATTATCAGAAAATATAACTTGAATTTATTCTGCCCAAATTATATTAGATATTAGAATATCTAATATTTTCTTCAATATTTGACCAACATAAAGGACATTTGGAGAATCTCTTGAAAGCAAAATGTAATGAAGGATTCAGACTTAAATTTATCAAGTGTAATTTTGCAGAAGAAGAAGTCACATAGTTAGGACATATGGTAGGAAACAATACAGTACGACCTATAAATGACAATTTAATTTCCATTAGGAATTTTTCTCCACCAGATACTCGGAAGAAGATGAGGCAATTTTTATCATGAATATATAAAAGATTCAGTTAGATCATTAGAACCAATGCATAATTTACTGAGAAAAAAAGTAAAATTCAATTGGTCATTGGCTTGTCAGGAAGCTTTCAATAAGGTTAAGGACATCGTTTGTTCTGAGCCAATACTTGCAATTCTCGATCCAAGTGCCTATACTACTATATATACTGATGCCAGTATTCAAGGAGTAGGAGCTGTTCTTAAACAAAAACAGATTAATGGTGAAATGAAACCCGTAGCGTATTTTTCTAAAAAACTGAAAACCGCTCTTCAAAAAGATACCTTCATCTCCTTGTGGATCATTTTACTCGATATGCATTTGCGAGCACTTTAAAACAACCGAAGATTTCAAACAATTAATTAATAAAATTCGAGATAAATGACCAATGAAAACACTATTAACTCAGGAATTAAAACTTGAATATTAAAACAAATTGAAATATGTTTATCTTTTACAATTTTAATTTCAAAAAATTTTTATTCAAAAAACTTTTAGAAACGAATTTATGTCTACACAAGCACCGCTTACATTTAATAGACGTATATAATCAAACCTCAATATATAATGTCAAATGGAATAAAAAACCCAACAGATATACGAAAGTAATTAAAATTAATAAATAAATATTTAAAGGAGACAAAATTTTGTTTCTGGTCTTACCTTTAAGAACACCAATTGCCTTTTAAAAACATGAACACACTTAAAGGACTCCTCAAAGAATATAATTTATTTGAAATATTTAATATATTTAAATATTCGAATAAATTATTTGAAAAATTTCTAAAAAATTATCTTCAAAAAACAAATATAATTCTAGACAATCCCGTCTTCAGTCCTCATTTAATATTCCAAATATCAAAATCAAAAACTTAACTTATATCTCTCACGTGTTAAAAGACTTAAGCTTCGAAATACAGATCAACTATATAATTCAGGATTGATCTATGTTCTAACAAAATCAAAGAACAGTATGAGTTATTTTAAGGTTTATTTAAATTCATTGACATTCTATGATGAGATTTATTGAAGCCAAAATATAATTATATATTATATATAATTATATATCAATGAATTTAAATAAACCTTAAAATAACTCACACTGTTCTTTGATTTTGTTAGAACATAGATCAATCTTGAATTATATAGTTGATCTGTATTTCGAAGCTTAAGTCTTTTAACACAGAGACAAAATTTTGTCTCCTTTAAATATTTATTTATTAATTTTAATTACTTTCGTATATCTGTTGGATTTTTTATTCCATTTGACATTATATATTGAGTTTTGATTATATACGTCTATTAAATGTAAGCGGTGCTTGTGTAGACATAAATTTATTTCTAAAAGTTTTTTGAACAAAAATTTTTTGAAATTAAAATTGTAGAAGATAAACATATTTCAATTTGTTTTAATATTCAAGTTTTGTTATATTTCTTATATCAAGTAAAAGGCCTTTCTAATTTATTTAACTCGGGAATTAATTCTGAAAAATTCTGAGAACAATGGGAAGTTTGAATATACAATTAATTTTCACAATTGTAGATTGACCTCTATAGAGCATGAAATTTACGATTTATATAATCGTCCATCAGAGCAGCTTATTCGTCGAACTATCGATAGATTTCGGACATTTTCTCTACTCGATGCGACAACAACAACAAGATAAAGAACTGTACGTACAGAAGAAAATATCGCTGGTGTCAGTCATAGTGTTAATGATGATTCAGATTTTTCTATTCGTCGACATTCACAACAAGTTGAACTCTGTGCATCCACCTAATGGAAATTTTTTAGTGAAGATCTTGGTCTACACCCATACAAGATCCAACTGGTTTAAGAACTAAAGCCGCTTGATCATAATAAGCGTCGTTTGTTTGCTGATTGGGCCCTAGAACAGTTTGAAGTTGATCCACTTTTTATCCTTAAATTGGGTTTAGTGATGAAGCTCATTTCTGGTTGAACGGCTTTGTAAACAAGCAAAATTGCCGTATATGGACTGAAAACAATCCTCAAGAAGTTCTGCAGGTTTCATTGCATCCTTGAAAATGGTATGGTGTGCTTTACACGCTGGAGGCATCATCGGTCCATATTTCTTTAAAAACGATACTGGAGCTAATGTTACAGTGAATGTTTCTCGTTACAGATCGATGATGAATGATTATTTCTTTTAAAATTTGAATGGTTTGAAGTGTTTTGGTTCCAACAAGATGATGCTACACCTCATGCTGCTACCGTCACAATTGATTTATTGAAAGAAAGATTTGGTGATAACATTATTTCGAGAAATGTTCCAATTAATTGGCCTCCAAGATCATGCGACATAACTCAACTGGATTATTTTCTTTCGGAGTATGTCAAGTCATTGGTTTACGCTGATAAACCAGAAACATTAGCCGCTTTGGAAGCCAACATAACTCGTGTTGTTGATGAAATAAGGCCTGAATTACTCAAAAAAGTGGTCCAAAATTGATCTGGTCGAATGCGGTTCCTCAGAGCTAGTCGAGGTGGACATATACTGGAAATTATTTTCAAAACATAAATGTAATAAAATTATCTTTCAATTAAGAAAAAAATTTGGCTTCAATCTTGGTTTGAATGTGTTTTATTTCAATTTAAAGTTCTATCACTCTAAAAAAAACACCCGATACAAGTACGTCGTTCATACAATAGGTCCATTCTTGTGGGAACAAACTTATACGTGTCCATTGCTTCTGCAATGATCATATTTCGATTTCGGCATAACCATCCAGAGGAATACTCGAGTGTGCCAATTTAACTACTCTGGTGGATATTTGATTATATTCAAGTTTCAGGATATTGGCGCGGGATAATATTATACGAGAATTCCGAAGGGGTAATATGGCCCGTTTGTTCGATATTGATTAGAACCGCAACTACGAGCTCACTCAATCGGGAAACAAGCTAGTTTCCTTGTGTATGTAAAAGAGCTTTCAGCTGATTAGGTATAAAAGAGGTTTCCGCTTTGACATATCCAAAGGGAAAAAATCTTACGAGTAGGCGATGAAATCAGAGACTTCTCTTCCGGGTAGCGCTTGGGAGTTTAGCAGAACAATATTCATCCCACGCTCCGTTTAGAATTTTTCCTTTGGATATTCTGTTTTTGATTCAACGAAATATCTGAAGAATAGATTTTTACAGCTGAAGCCAGTTATCTTTTTGTAGAGAATTTCATTGAAAACAAGTGCTTTACATTTAAGTTTCGTCTTTTCCATTGAAGTGATTTCAAGGTACTATTCATGTTACTAATAGTTCGTTATTTGTAAGTGTTCACCAAAAAAAAACAATCCTTTCGACCTTTTTTATATGGGGAGGAGTTACGATGTTTGTTTGGAAGAAAAATTGATTGCTCTTGCGATTTTACGTCATACAACATTCATTCAAAGACATTTTGCAAATCTGTATGGGCTCACTCAATTGCCATTTCGACTCTTGAGCCAAAAACTGCAAGCAAGCCAACCTATGAAGCTGCCCGGAAGGAGCGTTGTGTTAGAAAATCTTCAGTAGCTTCTAGAAGAGAGCGAATTTTGAAAAATTTGGCTGTGAATTACAGTTGAGCAAGCCAATGTGAAAAATTTGTATGATATGGGACTCAAATGTAGAAAATCAATTGAAAAGACAAAAACATCAGTCATGTTCAAAAATCTTTATATAAGGTAACTTAGTTAGATATCCCATAATATTGAATATTCTAAGTAAGATAGTTTACTGATGAAATTCTTAAGATTATGTTAGACATTTTTGAAAGATATTTGTTTTCATAAGATTGATCAGCAGAAACAAAATTTTGTCTGTTCAAAATATTTAATTTATAGGATTTTGGTCAACAATTTTAATTTATTGGATTTTGTTATACCATTTGGATGTCTTTTAATGAATGTTTATTTTATATGTCATTTGATATAAGTGGTACTCATATGACATTATTTTAATTTCTTTACAGAAGTTATAATTATTAAATTAAATTCTTTGAAATTAAATATGTAGAAGGCTTATATTAAAATATTTAAATAACTCTAGGTGATGTATAAAACAGGTTGTTAAGATGGTCGGTTATGGTAAAAGTTGCATGGCAACAGTTTTTGTCAAATTTTGTTGATTGTCAACAGGTGTACAATTTATGAAATAATGTTGCAACTAGAAAAAAAGAAACAGGTAGAATATTTGTATAGGAAAGGTTTTCGAAACGTTATAAAATTAGTGCAATTGACTGAGCTGGGAAAAAATGCTGTTTATGAGGCAATAAAGGGGATAAAAAAATGGCATGGATATGGGCATAGGACCAGTTTCAGGAAGTCCTCGTAAGATCAAGGAAAACAGTTTAAAGGCTTTGTTGACCTTAGGACGACACAATCCGCGCCTTGGGTTTAGAAAATTGGCTAACAGATTCAGAAATCAACGAAATATAAAAGTATGTCCAGAAAGCGTCCGTACGTAACTGAAAAGACAAGGCTTATATTAAGGGAACAAAAATGAAACCCTTTAATGACACCTTGACAAAAGGAACGAAGGATAGAATTTTGTCAACGTTTTCAAGATAATTTTAATAATGTCTTTATATCTGATGGAAGTTGTTTCCAACCTTGTGGAAATAAATCCTATCGAAACAACCATTCAAATTTCCAAATTTCCCACCAAAATAATGGTTTGGGGAGCAATATCTCAGCATGGTGCTACGCCTCTCTGTATGGACCATTAACAGTGAAAAGTATTCTAGCATTTTATTTGCTCCTTAAAACGGCGCATGCTTTATATCCAGAGGGGTGGCGTTTTCAGCAGGATAATTCATACTTTGGCCTATACTCAAGCTTCGATGCAAGAACACCAAGTGTCAACTATTTCATAGCCAGCAGCTTCACTATATCTTAGTCTCATTGAAAACACATGGGGACTAATGAAGATTGAAGTTGAACGAAAAGCTCCACGAAATGAAGATGATTCAATTCAGTCAGTTTTACAGTCCTGAACTACCATTAGCAAAAATTATGGTAGTTACCTAGTTTCGGGCGTACCTCGACGTTTAGTCAAGTTTTTACAATTAAATGGAGGTTGTTTGAGTAAATAAGATGAATACATTGTAACGATTTTCTAATTCAAGAATTAAAAATATATATTAAATAATTACAATTGAGCTTTGTTTTTCCGGATAGTTTTCGGACGGATTGAATGTTTGTGGCCTTTACTTGATGTAAATCCATATTAAATGAAATGAAAAAAATAATGTAAAGTGTTAACAATAATAGTTTATTCCACACTTTTATTTAAATAAAAGTGTGAAATAAACAATTATTATTTTCATTTCATTTTCTAGATGGGAAATATTTCACAATTTGATAAACTTTTACTTGAATAAAGCATTACGCTTCGACAGAACTTCATCGATTAAAATACTTCTTCTATTTTGATTAAAATACTGTCACGTTAAAGCTTCTAACGTCAAACAATTGTAATTCTTTGAAACTTTCGTTAATTCTAGGTGATTTAGAAACACACGATAAAGTAATTTAATTGATAAGTTCTCAAATCAAATATCTGAGAGACGAGAACCTGTGAGGATATAATGGTCATGGGAAATTGTACCTAGTTTGTTCGTATTATATACCCGTGTCAAATCACCAGTCCCAATTAAGCGGGACATGAATCAAGAACGTCCACTATACTCTAATTCTATAGTCTCACAATCCCTAATCTGCTTGAGGTATTGAATACAACCCTTCAACATTTTCTCCATATCACTTCCTGACAACGAACTTAGTCCCTCATAAATTGGAAAGTTCCAGCTAAATCACATCAGGGATGCACACGAGAGCTTATAAAACTGACCCTGTCTGACGTTAGGCTCTACGCCACCTTGATACTACGTCGGCCGCATGCACCCAGGACATTAATAATGCCAGCGATGGGGTGAGAGCGCCCTTGGAACTAATAACCTTTATGAAATTACAGGACCTCCAAATAGGGCGTAATACTGCTAATGGCCGCGTGGACATATGCCAGAGTTCCCTATTTTCGAACAAAGCTGGAATTGTGCCCACTTTGTCATTATGTTGGGAAGTAATCTGATAATGTGCAGCGAAATTGCACACAACAATAACCTGTGACGTTGTGCTTGAGGAGGGACTTTGAGGGATGCAATTTATTGCTCGAGAATTTTGCTGTATGCGTGGCTAGCTATGTTGAAATATGAGTTACCGATTTTGGGGTATTTTTCGATAGACCATCGAATCCAAATTGTGCTCGTATATTTAGGTGTGAGGTTGTTCGGAAAGTAATTTCATGTTTTCCCGAGAGAGGATTTAATTCTATTTTTTCGAACCCAACTTCACGCTTAAGCCGCATAATCATAAAAGGTTTTGAGAGTTGATATAGCAAGGCTCGTGTGTGAAAATGTTGGATTAATTCTACGCAGTAGCTTTTAGTTGGTGCCCTTTTAAACATGGAGAGCAAAAAGTAGCATTTTCGTCATATTTCACTTTTTACTATAGAAGAGGTAAAAATGCTGTTCAAGCCAGAAAGAAATTAACCGATGTGTATAAGAAAGATATGTTGACCGTAAGCTAGTATCCGAACTGGTTCACAAAATTTCGATCCGGCAATTTCGATGCCAAACCTGCACCACATCCTGAAAGGCCGGTTGAAGCTGATAAAGACATCGTGAAGACACTAGTTGCTGCAAATCGGCGAATAACAACACTTGAGATCGGTTAGAGGTTTAATTTATTGAATTCTACTGTTTATGACCACTCAAAAGGCCTGGGTTTAACCTCCAAGCTCGATATATGAGTTCCCCATGTTCTCACGGAGAGAAATTTGTGTCGTCGCGTTGACGTAATTCGCTTCTCAAACGTCGGGAAAATGATCCATTTTGAAGCGCATCATTGTTGGGGACGAAAAATGGGTTGTATAACTCACTTGCCAAAAGCTGTTACGGCCTGAATGGGTTGCACTGCCAAACCCACCATATTCTCCAGATCTGGCGCCTTCCGATTATTATCTTTTTCGGTCGTTGCCAAATTTTTTGGACGGTAAAACTTTCACTTTGAATAAAGAGGTAAAAAAACCACCTGTATCAGTGCCAGCAAAGACTAGAAATTTTAGGAGCGTGGAATCATACTACTATCAGAAAGATGGCAAGATGATATTTATTCATTATCCGAAAATTCTGAACAACCGATATTTCAGGTACTCAAAAATATGCGCTTGAACAAAAGTGAAAAAAGAAACAATATGAAAAAGGGGGAAAATACTGAAGAGAATAAAAAAGTTTTCCGAACATGTTGAGCAGTGCGTTTTTTCTGAAAATTTTGAATTTTTTAATTATTTTATGGATTCGGATTCGGTTTCATTTATTTGAAGGATACTCACTCATTTTAAAAGGTTAATAAATGAAGGTCAATTACCACATAATTTTCTTCAATAAAAAACAATTGTTTCATCATCTCTGGTTTCATCAGGTGCTCCATCTGGACTGTTTAGGTGTGAAAACTTACTCAGCATCTTATTTAATTGAATCGGTCCTTTCTTGAAGGAAATCCATTTTAATGAAATAAAATAACAACGAATATTTCCACAATTATTTCGCCAACTTATTCGTGTTTACAATTTGATCTAAAACTTCAAAATTTGAACTTAAAAATGCCTTATTATTGGTGGAGCAATTGTTGTGAATTGAAAAAAAAATGTGGAAATATTCTTTTCTTTTTTATTTAATTACATAGCATCTTTTATATGAGCAGAAACAATTAAGTATTTTTATATAATTAATTTAATTTTGTAATTATGAATTTAGGTTTGGAATTCCTGGTTGATTTCGTATTGCTGAAACTCTTAGGAGTTAGTAGGATTCTTATTTGCTTCCATATTTTATCCATTTACCCTTGTTCTCATAGGTTATATTTTGGGCTGGCAGCTAATTTAGTAATCATTTTAATTTTGTGATTGTATATTGAATTGCATTTTTAAATAGGTAGGACTTTTAATTTGAGCGTTTCTAAGTACGTTGTAACTGTCGTCGGTAGACCTTTCTTGTGATCCATTCGCTCGACTGTAGCAGCTCATAAACCACACAGATGATACCATCAAATACACAGCATGATCTACCCGCAAAAACACATTTTTCGGTAAAAAAAGTTGATTTTTTCATAGCACACAGAAACTATATTGTTGACACTTCAGCGAAATAATAGATATTGGAAAGAAAGTTTATTGATGACACTTTAATGAAATAATAAAGAAGTAGCGACATTTGTTATCAAAACCGCACGAACCTATTCATAATCCTAATAGATTATAATTCTTGTATACAATTTTTCAACATTATTGTACGTAGTGACATTCATTCCTTATATTCAATAACTTTCGATTGTTTTTGGCAAAGCTTCATTGTTTCGATGAGTTTTATGTAATTTAGCTTGCATAGTGTCAATAATATTTTCACTAAAGGTAACATGCGTTTCATGTTATTAATAAATAGTTCAAGTACAGGTAACAACTAGAATTAATTCTCCGGAACCTCCACAGATTTAAATCTGAATAAATCTCATGAAGACATTTAGAATTACATTTTTAAAAAACATGTACTAGATAACACTGTTTAATTTTAAATACTACTCTGTCAAGAAAGTACCGGGAATTTTCAATTAAAACAACATTTTTACATTTAATCGTCAAAATTTAATATTTTTCATTAATTGTATACCTCTCTTTCCACCCCTCTATTTTTTGTACCAGAGCTGTGTATTTAAAGTCATGTTTTGCATTGTACTACTCTGTCAAGAAAGTACCGGGAATTTTCAATTAAAACAACATTTTTACATTTAATCGTCAAAATTTATTGGGTCGCCTTCAAAATAGGCTCCATTTGCTCCAATACATCTATGCCAACGGCACTTCCAATTATCGAAACATTTTTTATAGGCGCTTTCCGGGATGGACTTTAGCTCTCGCGCCGAATTTTGTTTTATGGCTTCAATCGACTCAAAACGGGTGCCACGAAGGGGCAATTTTAGTTTTGGGAGCCAAATCCGGCGAAAACGGTGGTTACTGAAGCACGTTTGTTATCGTCATGCAAAATCCATGAGTTGTTCGCCCACAAATTTGGCCGCTTCTTACGGATACGCTCACGCAAACGTTTCATAACGCCTAGGTAATACTCCTTGTTTACCGTCTGACCCTCTGGAACGAATTCGTAGTGCACCACGCCACGGATATCGAAGAAAACAATGAGCATCACCTTCATTTTCGAGCGGCTTTGGCGTGGTTTTTTCGGTTTCGGCTCATTTTTTGCCACCCATTCCGATGATTGCCGGCTTGTTTGCATATCGTACTCGTAGACCCAGGTCTCATCACCAGTTATAATGCGTTCCATGAATGTAGAATCGGAATTACAGCGATCCAGCATGTCTGAAGCAACCTGTTCGCGATGACGTTTTTGAAGAAAATTCAGGTCTTTCGGTACGAGTCGTGCGGCCACCTTTCTCATGCCCAAAATATCAATCAAAATCGTACGTGCGGACTCGTGGGATATCTTAAGATCATGTGCTATCTCTCTCAAGCTGGAACGACGGTTTTCCAGCACCCTTTCCTTAATTTTATCGACGTTATCTTCGATCGAAGCCGTCGATGGGCGACCACTTCACGACCGTCCTTGAAGGCTCTGTACCACTGATATGCACGAGTTTTCGATAGAGCATTATCACCAAAGGCCTTTTGCAACATTTTCAATGCATCGGCACACGAAAATTCATTTGCAACACAAAACTTTAAACAAATTCTTTGCTCAACGTAATCACCCATAGTAAAAATCGGCACGCACTCTGACATCGACTGACTTAATCAGCTGTTGCAAACACACTAGTTGACAGATCCCGCTCAAGCTTGGCATAGTAATTAAGGACAGTGGTACCAACCTAGGAAAAAAATTTTTTACCTGCCTCATTGCCCCGCCAGTATTAAATCGATAATTCCCGGTACTTTCCTGACAGAATGTATATCATATATCAATATAAATAATTGTGTCACTTAACACTAATTAAGTAAACACTCTGCACAATACACGATATACGAATTTGTTTCGTGTATTAGTTAACAAAAGCAAGCTCAGTAGATTAAGCTACAGAAAATCCAAGAAAAACCACACAATGTACAACAACAAATCGACATTGACAGTTTGTTATTGTTTTTTTTTTCTTTACTTGATTTGACTTGAAGTCCTTCAAGCCGTACCAATGTTTTATGTATGTAAAATAGGGATATTAAAACTTTTGTATTTGACTGATGAAATGACGTGAAAACTGATGCATTTTATGTCGCGTGCCGATAGTAAAACAAAAGAAGTTTAATATGTACTTTATACAATATCAATAAAGCTCAAATCGACTACGTTTTAGTTAGAAAACGTTTGTATGGGAAAAAGTTAAGGGCTGTTTTAAGGGTTTTTCCGGCAATTATTCGAATTTTTCTCGCCGTAAAAACCATCCTTGGACTCCAACGAACATTTAAAAAAAATTGGCCAAATTGGTCCAGGCGTTGTTGAGTTATGCGCTTACCAACACATCTTGCGATTCATTTTTATATTATATATATATATATATATATCCCTACTATCCCTATCCCTACTATATCCCTATAATATTATAAATGCGAATGTAAGTTTGTTTGTTACGCTTTCACGCAAAAACTACTGAACCGATCATCATGAAACTTTGTACATATACTCTTGAAGGTATTAGAAGTAACATAGGGTACTTTATATTTAAAAAAAAAATTTTTTTACGAAAGATAAAACAATTGTTTGTCAAAAAATCGTCAAATTTAGCTACTTCAGTAATGAAGTTTTACTATTATTATACCCTTACCCTTTATCTTTCATACTTATTTAATGACTCCACTGCGGGCGAAGCCGCGGGTAAAAAGCTAGTAATATTATAAATGCGAATGTAAGTTTGTTTGTTACGCTTTCACGCAAAAACTACTGAACCGATCATCATGAAACTTTGTACATATACTCTTGAAGGTATTAGAAGTAACATAGGGTACTTTATATTTAAAAAAAAAAAAATTTTTTTACGAAAGATAAAACAATTGTTTGTCAAAAAATCGTCAAATTTAGCTACTTCAGTAATGAAGTTTTACTATTATTATACCCTTACCCTTTATCTTTCATACTTATTTAATGACTCCACTGCGGGCGAAGCCGCGGGTAAAAAGCTAGTATATATATATATATATACATATATATATATATATATATATATATATATATATATATATGTCTATAAGGTGATACAGTGTTATCTAAGATGTTTGTAAAAAATTCAATTATACTTTAGGGGTTCAACTTATACAAAATGGTAAGACTTTTCCTTGGCATTTCTGTGATATATGTAGCAGTAGTTCTTTTAAGGAGTCATAAAATATCAAACGGTAGGCTGTTCCCAACTAATTATTGTTTCTTACGAGGAATCTTCTAAGCCATTAGTCATAATATTGGGTGTTACGGATTTTATTATATGAAATCCATGACAATGCATCTTTCTAAATATTTCAGAAAGGACAAAGAACCTGAAAGACATCAGAAATCCACGAGTTGTTCAACTTCTGATTCTCCAGAAATATTTCTCATATTGAATTTCGCCTTCTATCCCAAACTCTTATCCAACACCTTCGTCCTGTCATTATTCATCCTAACCTCACTGAATTTTTAAGGAGCAACTTTTACCGTAACGTCTCCGAGAAAGTTTTGAATAAAATCTGAATACGAAACACATGTCAGGACTGAAGTATTTGACTATCAGGTTGGAACTCTGATCCGCTGACATTTTCCGAATCATCGATTTATCAAACAAGTGACACGCCGATTTTCTCTCATACCCCAGTAACCCCATAGACCTACGTTGAATATTTTCGGGCCTGTCAATCGCTTCTGATAGATCCAGATCCCAGAGGAGGTATTGAATATTACATGTCTCTCCGATATCCCTCCGGATTTTTCTCCATTCATGTAAATGTAATTCTAGTATGTACGTTAGTTTGGTATACTTTATCGGGATAAAAAAAACTGTTTGTATACTTCAAAGATAAATACGGAGTTTATCTGGAAGCTTTCTTTTCTTGTTATCAATTCCTCTCAGAACAGTTTTGACAAAGCCGAATGGGACATTTATTTTTGAAAGTCTTCGAAGGAAAGTGCTTTCTTATGGAAACAAATAGAATAAATGTAAACTTACATTCATCATGAAATGTTGAGTTCTTCTTAAACTTCTGTGAATACAATAAAAAGAGATTTTTTACTCGATAGAAGGATTATTTAAAAATTTTAAATATCATACAGCTTCATTCAAATTTTAATTTCAAAAACATTTTTATTCAAAAACTTTTAGAATTAACTAAATGTCCAAGAACAGGCGGTGTCAATTTAATAGAAATATAGAATTAAAAACTTATCACACAATGAACGAAGCGAATAAAAGAACTCAAAGAAACATAAATTATCAATTAAATCCACTAAACAAACACTTGAAGTGTACAAAATTTTGTTTTGTTCTTTGTTTTACTAAAACCAAATTTCTTTCCCAAAATGCAAAACATAACCTCAAGAACTTCTTCGAAAACAACTTGCTCAAAATAAGTTCCTTCAAAAAATTCCTAAAACAATCAGAACATCTTCAAAAAGCAATTCAGAATTATTACAATGGAAACTTATCGGCCCTACTTCACATTTAAAAAATAAAAACAATTAACAAAATATATCAAACAAACTGAATAACTGAGCAAACACTAAAATGAAGTGAACTTTTAAAAATCGCCACAGAAACTACACAAAGTGTGCAAGGTAGTGAACTCTTTTAAAACCAAATGATAATATGTCTATATATATATATATAGAATTTTTTAACTTGATAGAAGGAATATTTAAAAATTTTAAATATTACACAGATTTATTCTGTTAACCTCCTACAAATTTTAATTTAAAAAAATTCTATTGAATAACTTTTAGAATTAAATAAAATAAATGTCTAAGAACACATGGTGTGAATTTAGTAGACATATAAAGCTAAACATTTATCAGAGGGAATAAAAGAATTCAAAGAAATATAAATTATCAATTAAATCCACTAAATAAATACTTGAAGGGTATAAACTTTTGTTTCGTTCTTTTCAGTGAAAACCCCTCTTTTACGTCTTCATCTTTGTTACATATAGAAAATGAACACTTTTTGTAGAATGATTATTGCAAATAATAGCTGAATTAATTCTCCGTAACTTCTATAGATTCAAAATCTTTTGAGAACTTTTTAGAATTGAATTTAATGAAATGCTTTAGAAAATATTTTCACTTTATAGACATAGGTGTATATTATCTACACAGGTGAGAGGCAGCTCAAATATAGAGGCTATAACGAGATTTTTCTGTGAAAAAGCCGAATTTTTGCACAGAACTCAAACACAATTTTCTATCGAATAGGATATATGGTGAATGAAGGTATGTGTGTACATACTTTATTGATTTTTTTAATTAAGCATCCAAATAACTCCCAACTGATAAGAAAAATGAGTTAGAATTTCAGATTCTCTTTCTCGAGATTATGCTATATACATTCTGTCAAGAAAGTACCGGGAATTATCGATTTTAATCTGGCGGGGCAATGAGGCAGGTAAAAAATTTTTTTCCTAGGTTGGTACCACTGTCCTTAATTACTATGCCAAGCTTGAGCGGGATCTGTCAACTAGTGTGTTTGCAACAGCTGATTAAGTCAGTCGATGTCAGAGTGCGTGCCGATTTTTACTATGGGTGATTACGTTGAGCAAAGAATTTGTTTAAAGTTTTGTGTTGCAAATGAATTTTCGTGTGCCGATGCATTGAAAATGTTGCAAAAGGCCTTTGGTGATAATGCTCTATCGAAAACAAAATGAAAAAAAAATGAGCCGAAACCGAAAAAACCACGCCAAAGCCACTCGAAAATGAAGGTGATGCTCATTGTTTTCTTCGATATCCGTGGCGTGGAAAATCAGAAATCAAAAACCAACTTCTGTGATATAACCCTATTTTCGCATAGGCCATGCTTATCCAAAACTACCTAAACAATTTTTGGATAAGCATGGCCTATACGAAATTAGGTTATCTCACAAAAATTGGTTAGTTGCTGCAGAAATGTCTTGTGGAAAAAGGGAATTTTTATATATTTTAATGATTATAGCCATACAGATTATCAACACATGTGAGCGGCAGCTAGCCAATTAAGAATCAAAAGAAAGCAGTGACTGAAATGATCTAAATCCTTCATATAAGACAAATTCGTTTCTATTGGTTATTTAGGAATAATACATTTAATCACCAAAATATCACATAGAATTCCAAAAGGCCTTTTTTATTTACCTTCATCAAAAATATATAGCACATTCTCCAGAGAAAGAATTTGAAATTATAATACAGTTTCTCGTCAGTTGGGAGTTATTCGGATGCTAAATTAAAACAATCGATAAAATATATAATATAAATATTTGTATATTCAATTATTATGAAATAACCTTATTTTTGCATGTTTCTCAAACACGCTAGAAATGTTGACTATTTAATCAAATGAAGGTATGTATCCGGTGTTTTTTTTTAGAGTGATAGAACTTCAAATTGAAATAAAACACATTTAAATTAAGATTGAAGCCAATTTTTTTTATTTCAAAGATAATTTCATGACATTTATGTTTTGAAAATAATTTCCGGCATATGTCCACCACGACTAGCTCTGAGGAACTGCATTTGACCAGACCAATTTTGGACCACTTTTTCGAGTAATTCAGACCTTCTTTCTTCAATAACACGAGTTATGTTGGCTTCCGAAGCGTCTATTGCTTCTGGTTTATCAGCATAAACCAATGACTTGACATAGAAAATAATCCAGTGGAGTTAGGTCGCATGATCTTGGAAGCCAATTAATTGGACCATTTCTCGAAATATAGTTATCGTCAAAATCTTTCTTTCAATAAATCAATTGTTACTGTAGCAGCATGAGGTGAAGCACTATCTTGTTGGAACCAAAACACTTCTGGGTCAATACCATTCAAATTCTGAAACAAATAATCATTGATCATCGATCTGTAACGAGCACCATTCACTGTTACATTAGCTCCAGCATCGTTTTTAAAGAAATATGGACCGATGATGCTCCAGCGTGTAAAGCACACCATTGCATTTTGCATTGCATTGCATTGTGCATTTTTCATGCTGCAGTGGAACCTGCAGAACTTCTTGAGGATTGTTTTCAGTCCATATACGGCAATTTTGCTTGTTTACATAGCCGTTGTTCGAAATCTATCGATAGTTCGACGAATAAGCTGCTCTGATGGACGTTTATGTAAACCATAAATTTCACGAAGTGCTCTATAAGTTTGGCGAATAGAACACTGATTTTGAAAATAAATTTCATCAATTTGTAAACGTTGATGCGGCGTGAGTCTTTCCATGATAATTTGTCAATGCTTTCTGAACAAAAATGTTAAAACAACATGGCTTCTACCTTCTGTCAAATAACAGTTATTCCAATCGAAAGTTCTATCACTTAAAAAAAACTCCCGATTCCTTTATATGGAGCAGAATATATTGCTAAATGGATGTAAATTCAATTCTGAATGTTTTCATGAGATTTATTTAGATTTACATCTGTAGAGGTTCCGAAGAATTAATTTCAGCTATTATCGGAAATTGAATATTGTTTTTATTTATAATTTCAAGATGAATTTCCGTCGAGTAAAGAACAAATAATCATAGATAAAAATTCTGTGTAAATTATGCAATCCAGAAATTTTTCGCAATCTATGTAATGAAATATAACCTAATATTTTATCGCAATAACTAAAATTGTCCCGCATTTGACTAACATTTTCAAATTCATGAAGCGTATCACATTTTCTGTGGATTCGTTATTGCAGTCACGCGAATTCCTGAATTCAAACGAGATTCATGAAAAAATTGGGGTCATATCGAACGCAGTAACCTCTTTATACCTGCGGCAAGCACCCCTCGTCATAATGACCAACGAATCCATCACCGACAAGTGCAATTTATGGCCTTCGACCAGACGTCATACGGCAAGTCCAACGTGAACGGGGAGGTAAATGAATCACGGCCCTTCTTGTCATACAGCTCACGCTCGTCCATCCTGATCACCAGGAACCTTCAAACAACCCCAAATGTATATACACTCAGGCACAGGTCCGACAAAACATGTAATGGAATAAGTGCAACCACACATAGTGGTAGCTAGGGGTTGGAAACATTCTCGAAAGCGAGAAAGAACACCATTTTTCACGGCGATAACGGCGCTGAATGAAGGAAAAACAAATAAAATGGTCCATGTAACGAAGTTTTCTGTTTTTGACGTAATTTGGTGTAGAGTCATTGGGGAGATCCTGAATAAATGGTGAATATCGTTTAGGCCGTTCACGGAAACGAAGCGTTTATCTTTCATTGCTGACATCCGCGTAGGAAAATAATGAATTCTTCCTCTAATGGGACATAAAATATGAATCATTGTTAACTTGGGCAACTGATGTTTACATTTTTACACATTTTTTTGTCTGAGTAGGAATATGTCTGTCTGCTTGAGAAAATCTAATTACAAAATGCTGTTTATTACTTGTATTTAAACTTCGACAGAGTGCAACTTCTTTTTTGCACTGTTGATGTTATTCTTTTTACTACTCTGTCAAGAAAGTACCGGGAATTTTCAATTAAAAACAACATTTTTACATTTAATCGTCAAAATTTATTGGGTCGCCTTCAAAATAGGCTCCATTTGCTCCAATCATCTATGCCAACGGCACTTCCAATTATCGAAACATTTTTTATAGGCGCTTTCCGGGATGGACTTTAGCTCTCGCGCCGAATTTTGTTTTATGGCTTCAACCGACTCAAAACGGGTGCCACGAAGGGGCAATTTTAGTTTTGGGAAGAGGAAAAAGTCGCAGGGAGCCAAATCCGGCGAATACGGTGGTTGCTGAAGCACGTTTGTTGAGTTTTTGGCGAGAAAGTCAGTCACAATCGTAGCTCGGTGAGAAGGCGTGTTATCGTCATGCAAAATTCATGAGTTTTTCGCCCACAAATTTGGCCGCTTCTTACGGATACGCTCACGCAAACGTTTCATAACGCCTAGGAAATACTCCTTGTTTACCGTCTGACCCTCTGGAACGAATTCGTAGTGCACCACGCCACGGATATCGAAGAAAACAATGAGCATCACCTTCATTTTCAAGCGGCTTTGGCGTGGTTTTTTCGGTTTCGGCTCATTTTTTGCCAACCATTCCGATGATTGCTGGCTTGTTTGCATATCGTACTCGTAGATCCAGGTCTCATCACCAGTTATAATGCGCTCCATGAATGTAGAATCGGAATTACAGCGATCCAGCATGTCTGAAGCAACCTGTTCGCGATGACGTTTTTGAAGAAAATTCAGGTCTTTCGGTACGAGTCGTGCGGCCACCTTTCTCATGCCCAAAATATCAATCAAAATCGTACGTGCGGACTCGTGGGATATCTTAAGATCATGTGCTATCTCTCTCAAGCTGGTACGATGGTTTTCCAGCACCCTTTCCTCAATTTTATCGACGTTATCTTCGATCGAAGCCGTCGATGGGCGACCGTCCTTGAAGGCTCTGTACCACTGATATGCACGAGTTTTCGATAGAGCATTATCACCAAAGGCCTTTTGCAACATTTTCAATGCATCGGCACACTAAAATTCATTTGCAACACAAAACTTTAAACAAATCCTTTGCTCAACGTAATCACCCATGGTAAAAATCGGCACGCACTCTGACATCGACTGACTTAATCAGCTGTTGCAAACACACTAGTTGACAGATCCCGCTCAAGCTTGGCATAGTAATTAAGGACAGTGGTACCAACCTAGGAAAAAAATTTTTACCTGCCTCATTGCCCCGCCAGATTTAAATCGATAATTCCCGGTACTTTCTTGACAGAATGTTTGTATGTCCGCCCGAGGAAACGGAAACCTATGTCACCTTATTGGTGCCCTGGGCGGAAATTTGTGGCCTGTTTACTCTTGAATATTATACAAGAAAATGGAAGACAATTTTCGAATAAACAAAACATATTTTATTAAATTATTTATTGGCCTTTCTGGTTCAACACTTTTTGGTATTTTTCTGGTAGTACAATGATTCCACGCTCATAAAATTTTTGGTATTTGCTGGCAACAAACAGATCCAGGTGATTTTTGACCTCTTCATTTGAAGTAAAGGTTTCATCGTCCAAAACATTTTGCAATGACTGGAACAAATCAAATCTGAAGGCGTCAGGTCTGGAGAATATGATGGATGTGGCAGTGTGTCCCGTTCAAGCTGTAAAAGCTTTTGGCGAGTGACGAAACTTGTATGAGGTCTCGCATTATCTTGGTGGAACACTTTATTTTTTCTGCTGATTACTTCTGGCTTTTTCTCTTGAAGCGCACCATTCAGGTTGTCTAGCTGATGATTAATTATTGTGTTATCCGGTACAAGCTCAAAAAAAAAACCATTCGCTTAAAATGCCACCAAATAGACAGCATCACCTTATTTTGATGGATATTGGCTTTCGAAATGCCCTAAGCCGGTTCTTGTTTTTTGCTCCATGATCTCTTGCGTTTGATATTCCTATATACAACCCATTTTTCGTCCCCAGTAATGATGCGCTTCAAAAATGGATCATTTTCATGACGTTTGAGGAGCGAATCACAGAAGTCAACGCAAAGACACAAGTTGCTATCTATGAGAACATGGGGAACCCATATATCGCGTTTTAAGGTCAAACGCAGGCCTTTCAAGTAGCCATAAACAGTTGAATTCGATAAATTTTACCTCTTAGTGATCTCAGGTGTTGTTATTTGCCGATTTGCATTAATTGATGCCTTTATCGTGTCTTTATCAGCTTCAACCAGCCTTCAGGAACTTGGTGAATCTTCGACATCAAAATTGCTGGATTGAAATTTGCAAACCAGTTCTGGCACTGGCGTAATGTCAATACATCTTCTCCATACACATCGGTCAATTTCTTTCTGGCTTTAACAGCAATTTTACTTTTTTTCTAATAAAAAAGTAAAATATGACGATAAATGCTGCTTATGCTGTTCATATTGAAAAGGGCACCAACCAAAAACTACAGCGTAGAATTTATTGAACTTTTTCACACGCAAGCCTTGCTATATAAGTTCTCAAATCATATAATGATTATGCGAATTAAATGAATTTGGATTCGAAAGAATACAATTAAATCCACTGTCGGGATCAATGTAATTACTTTCCAAACAACCTTATAGTCGTTAATTCAATTGCATACGAATGTGTTCGTTGGGCAGCCCTAGTGCTGCGTACAAATCTGACGGCTGCTGACATCATTTTCTTCACTTGCGTGGAGCATCGACCGTGAAAATATCTATACAACAAGCACAAGTCAATTTTCTTTCTATGTTCCAATGACTGCAAGCTGGATGTTAGAGTTGGTCACTCCTATTGCCCATTTCTGGATGGAATCCAAAAATTCTAATGACTGCTTGGGTGTTGAGCTCCAAACATAAGAGCAGTATTCGAGTCCTTAGCTAATCTAAGTTTTATACAATAGAAGAACCTGATCTGTAGGAAAATATTTCCTAGCCTTAAAAAAATATCCCAGCTTATTTATAGCAAACTTCGAAGAGTCAATCATATGTTCCCCTCAAAAGACCTAAAAGTTGACTGTCGCGCCAATAAAATGCATGGAATCACTTGACTGAAGTACTTAGTTTTCCATCATCGAGTCAGAAGTCCCAAACTGAGTTTTCCGAGAAATAATTGTTGTTTGGGTCTTCGAGGTATTGAATTGCACCAATATTCTTGACCCTATTCATTTAGTTCTTTGAGATCTCCATTCAGGTGATCGATTTACTGGCATCTATGGTGGTGCTCAAAAGTTTGTCAATGGTGAAAGAAGACATCAACGTGCTATCATACGTGAAGCTGACAATATTGTTTTTGGTTGTACTAAGAAGATCGTTTATGTGGATCATGAGGAGGGTGAGCGACAAATCTGAATCTTGGGATACTCAAACGTCCACGTGGAAAACACAGGAACCGAAGCCATTTACGACCATGTGAATGTGGGAACTTTTCATCCACTCGCTGAGACTCTAGGCAAATCCATACGAAGATAGTTTATTCAAAATAGCCTTATGCCAGACACGGTCTAAAGCTTTGGATATGTCGAGCAACTCACTTAGATAACCTTTGTCCACACTTGTGTCACCTGCTGTTCGGTGTTTGTGTGAAACATATTGCCTGTCACTGATGAGACCTTTGCTCTCCAGATACCTAAACATTTCAAGATTGATAGCTGCTTCCATGACTTTCAACAAATAGGATATTATCGCTAATGGGGGGTAGTTTGATGGCAAGCACTTTCTCCTCTTCTTTGGTATAGGCTGAACTCGTGCAATATTTCATGAATCAGGAAAAATTCCTTCCGTGGTTGACATAGTGAACAATTTACAGAAAACAAGTGTAAGCTCTGGTGAATATTTTTCGAAAACAATGGCAAGAATCATATCTGGCTCAGTTCCTTTCTTGAAAGTAAACCCATCAAGCACTATGAGTGAACTGTATGTAGATCCCTCATTTTAGATAAAACAGTTCGAAATTATTGGAGGTTGATTAAGCAGAAAATATTCGCGCGAAGAAATCGGCTTTAGCGTTTGGCGAAGTTGCAAGTGAACCATCCTCTTCTATCAGAGAGGGAAAACTTTAATGAAAGAAATTGGTGCCCATTTTCTTTGACATTGGCCAAAACTGGCAGGATCAAATGGAAAAGTCTTTAAGCTTATTGGTTATTCTTGAATTATATGTTTCTTTGACTTTATGTTTGGTCTGATTGCATGCGTTTCTGTGCTGAATATAGATGGCACGTGTCGCGTCACAGGATTTGACCGCCACTGTCGGAAGGTTTTATCTTTCGCACTTTTGGCCCGTCTGCAGTCAATTCCAAACTGTCGCTTGCTATTTGGATGTCCTTTGACTAAATTTGAAATGGAAGTGTCCATTCCAAAAAAATCGTATCTATAACACAATCAACAATGTATTGTCAGAATCATGCGCGATTCCATAAATGTCTTTGTTATGTCTACCGACTAATCTGCATTTCATTCGGACGCCTCTTACACTACCTCAAACAGCATTCGCTCAGAATTGAAAATCCATTCCAGGTTATATTCCTTAACGATCGTTCTTATCTTTATTGTCATATATAAAATATGTGAGTAGTAATCACACAGGCCGACACATAATTTCGAGGTAGCATATCTGAAGCCGATTTCATGGAAACTTTATATCCTGAATTCGAATATGACCGTAGTTTTTGTCTAGGGGCACGAATTTCACAGATATGGAATTTTAATGTACGTCACAATTTCATCACCCAAATCTGTAGTTATTCATTAAACCCATTCTCAAATGTGTTAGAGTAAATCAAACTATTTGGTTCCTCAATATGTGTTTCCAAAATAGAATACTACTTTATCATATAAACCTTACAACGGACAAAAACACCGTGGAATCCGAAAAAGCGAGAAATCAAGGAGAGAAAATGGATTTTAGAAGAAAAAATGCAAAACAGCAAAAAAAGTGATTCACATTGAGGTCCTCTTTAGACTACATCAAAGACGTTCATTCTATTTAAAACTGAATAAGGTAGTTTACCTCAATTGCAGAAGATTTTTTACTGCATCACTAATATAACTCAAAATCAGCCTTGAAGCCAAAAGTATAACTCTCTATTCTCGAAATGAGTTAGTCAAGGCAATCACAGCATAAACTCGCTTCCATCCGCTCAAGTCACAGTCACTGCAGAAACTCACTTCCATCCAGCATTAACTCGCTGCGCTTCAGCCAAGCGGTCACAAAAATCTCTCTTTGCGCTTTGAACTAGCAAGTCCACATTCACAGCCACTGCAAAAACCCGGTAACATTCTCTCAAGACACATCTTCAGCCCTGAAAATTATCTTGTGCTGTACACTAAAGAGTTAACACGCGTTCAAAGAAAGAAATCTATTCGCACTTATTTATAAATTCTTAATTTCAATTTCGAGAAACATTTTCGTTCACCCTCTCGTGATATTAAATACAATACAAGGCCTGAATGTTTTAACTATAACATTTGTACTTGTAGTTGCGTCTAATAAATTTATGAAGTGAACTCAGTGAAAGTGAACAACGGTGAAGTAGCCCAGCGATTTACTATTATTCGATCGTGCTTTCGATTTTTGACTCATACAGGTCCCACCCAGAATGAGCTCTCATACTCACAAAAAGACCATGTTTGGAGTTAACTCTCCTGCTGTCTGCGGTCATGACACCTACTGTTTTAATTATTTGTACAGATTATAATATGGATTGAAGTCAGTATAGAACTGACCGCTCTATTATTAGACATCTTTTTAACATCTTTGAATTTCAAATATAACACGACCTTTAACCTCTAATCTATTAAGACAGAGTGAGTGATATTTATCGCTCAAATTATCACATGGAAAATAATAGATTTTTCAAGTCAATCATGCTAGAAATTAAAGAAAAGAGATGACAGTTCAGCATACATAATAACTTAACCCTCAAATGGTCTAAGCTTATGAAATTCACTCAGTGGAATGCTATTACGTTGTATTTGATCCATCATATTGAATTTCCATGAATGTACTGTAGTCAGTTATTTGTAAATACTCAGATGATCCTAAGTTAGTTCACTGATTAGAGTCATTCATTCAAGAAGTAAAAATAAGATTTGTCCTCTCTCCTTTATAATCCGATTAAGCGCAGATACCAGGAACGAGACATCGTCTGTTTCTCAATCACAGCTCCGTTAGAGCACGTTCCAGACCTTCCACCTTGATCACTCAATCCACCGCGGGACGTAGAAATTGCAACAGAGAGAGAGTCGTTATGGTTGCAAATTATACGCACTCTTCAAATCTCTCGCTCTGTAATTTTCCAAATGACGAGATGCACTCGATCGTGACAGCCGTTGTTGGGATGTTTTCCATTCCAAAAAAGAAACAGGAGTAAGATGATAGCGCAGATTATCCCATCTGATTGTCGATGGAGAGAGATGGTGGTCGCTCGATAGAGAGGGAAACGAGAGAGAAGGACGGTATCGATATCCGCAGATGAAGTCATTATAGCATGATGACTGGTCTGAAAATAAAAATTCATGCAACTGAGAACAGTGGTGGTTCGTGACTGCTATGACCTTGAGAGGAGATCAATCAGAGGTTGCTTTGAGAAGGTATGAAAGAGTTGGTGTATTTTAGAACTTCTCTCGACAAGTTTACCATGATGAAATTTCATATTTCCTATAAGCAGAAAGGAAAAATTGAAGAAAAAAATTAATTTAATCATCTATAATAGGTAAAAATAATTAAAGGAATCAGTATTACAAGAGATAAACACAGTTTGGTGATTGAAGATACAGATGCAGTTATACCTTTTTTGTGCGCTCATATCAGTTTTCTCATTTATGCTTATATAATTGCTTTTTTAGAAGAAAATGCTTTCAAAAAATTACACTCTCCTAATTATTAAATATGTCGCTGTCATATTGAGTAATGTCTGTCCGCCCATTCTTAAGTATTCATGTCATAGCTAGTTTGTTTATTCTCTGAGTATGTCAAAGAAAAAAAAACGGAATTGAAGATTAGAAATAATAGTACCAATTATTGAATGTTCATCCCAAAAGTAGATTTTACGGTCACGCCGAGCAATTGATAGAAAAATTGAAGTTTCATTATATAAAAATTAACCAACATAGTGATAGGAAACGACGTAATTTCTCATTTTTTTCATTCTCAAATAACATTTACCTAGTATATCTCGGATTTACGAAGTTTGAATTTTGAATGCGAGGGCAGTTTTTGTGAATTTTTTAGTTTTGAAGTTTCCACAGAATGTCATTTAATTTATATATTTTTCTCCTGGTATCAATATTTCATATCAATATTGGCATACTTTATCGAAAGAAGGAAGCCATAACACGCTCTATAGATTCTGTAAACCTTGATCACTTGTATGTAATCTACAGACAACTCGATAATGTGATTTTTGAATGGAATTACGACATATTAGTATGATGAACAAAATCGTACTCATCTTTAGTAATCAAACATATTATATTATATTTTGAATTAAATTAGCGTATACAAAATGTTTAATGACTATTTCAATTTGAAATCACACAGTTTGGTCACAAAATATAAAAATTTTTACTGATATATTTGATAAATATTAATGCTGTAATGACGTGGAAAACGAGAATCTTCTTGCTCGATAACATATGATGTTTTATTACAATTTGGCAAATGATCACAATGTAGTATAATGGAGTCTAATATAAAGCTAACCTAATAAGGCCTACTTCAAACTTTTTTCCATAAAGAGAACAAATAATCTTATAGAATAATTAATCGATTCATATCATATCTCTGACGCCGATACTGTGATAATGAAACGAATATTATATATATAATAAATATGTGGAAATTAAAATAACCTTCATTCAAATTATCATTTGAGTGTGAACTGATTTGGCTGAAAGCTATGATGGATAATTTTTGAATAATACCATATTTTTATTACAAGCTTCATTAACTTTTGTCTGAAAATTAAGGGAAAGAGCTCAGAATGGCGGTCGAGGAACAGTAGATGGGTAAATTATTTGAGAAATTTGATCAGTGATCCATAGAGAGGAAGTATAAATGAAATTCCTCCCAAAAAATTTTATATTTCATGTTTTGATATATATGGATCATGGAAATCAAATAAAAAATTCAATTAATGCTTAAGAATACTCGAAGATTTTTTCAGATGATCAACTACTGAAAATTAAAAAAGTATTTAGAAGAAACTTTGCCGTTCCAAAGAGATGAATACACAAAAACAACAATTACAAAAAATTTAGGAAATTAGAAATTCTTTTCAGCTGAACAATAATTTCCTGAAAATATTTCAGGATTTCTGCATTCACAGAATGGGAAACTTATAAATTAATAATCCAGTAAGAAAAACTGTCTGTTCAATATACGCCTTCGTACTGGATACAAAAATCAACAAAACTGAGTTCTGATTCAAATTAATTCACTCTACATAATCCAAAGGAAGGGTAGCTAT
Source organism: Megalocaria dilatata (assembly GCA_034642435.1). Lineage (NCBI taxonomy): Eukaryota > Metazoa > Arthropoda > Insecta > Coleoptera > Coccinellidae > Megalocaria > Megalocaria dilatata. The sequence continues at coordinate 48,650,218 of CM067856.1, forward strand.
CCAGAAATATTATTTCTCGGAAACTTATTATCGAATCTTTCTTCGTAAAATAATGACTTTTTGAGTAAATTTTTCAGAAATTTTTGCATTGAATTCTCCAAACCTCTAAATTTCAATTAAAACATGTTGTAGAAATAACTATGTTTTCTACCAAGAAATTGGTATTTTACACATTTAATTGTGACTAGAGTTTCGGGAATCAACTATCTCATCTTCAAAGTTGTCTGAAGATGGAAAGTAAATTCCCGAAACTCCAGTAACAATTAAAGTTGTAAAATATCAATTTCTTGGTGATAAAACATAATAATTTCTACAACTTCCTTTAATCATGATCAACTACCAAATGGTAACGGCTTAAACAGTTCAGTATCTATAATTTTCAGGTCAGTTAATAATTTGTTTTCTTTTAGTAGATTATTATCAAAATAATAAACAAAATTACAAATCCTACGTACTTGAAATTGAATTCTGAGATGCCAATTATTGATGTGAATATTTCATGTGGATATTTTGGAGTAAGAAGTAAGTGTATAAAAATAACCAAATAAAATAATAATCTTTATTATTATAATATATATTGAAAAGAATTTATATGTATTATTATATTTTAAAATGAATTTCCATCAAGTGAGGACCGATTCACTAAAAACAAATATAAAAATAAATGATTACAATAAATTTAGAATACTTCGGCATTGTTGAATAGGTTTTGTTGAAACGATATATTGAAATAAAAAGGTTTCTTCTGAATAGCCTGCTATCTCAGCAGTTGTTACTTTTGACATTTTGTAAGTAAAAACTATTCCATTACTAAAAATGGAACGATAAACGCTTAAAACCGCAAAGAAATTGTTAGTCACTACTTCTACTGGTGAGAATTTTGTAGTCACAGTTTGCAAAACTGTGGTTGGTTCGTCGTGAAGCACCTTCTGGACCGGCAATAGTAAGTAAAATTGGTGAAAAAATTTGAACTGTTGGGACAAAAAAATGATGCGAAGAATCGAAACCGTGTGCATCACTCAAGAACATCGCTTGTACGTGGTGTCATATCGAAAAAAAATTACCCCGGATGATGAGTGAACAAAGTGGACCAAACTGAATTACCCAATTCACTTACAAATTGAAAAAGGTTTTTCGTTAATTTTTTTTTGAAATTTTTTTAAAATTTTTTATTATTTTTAAATTTTTTTTTATTTGAAAATTTAATATATTTTAAATATTATTTTTTATTTGTCCATACAATCTTTTTTTTTTCTTTTTTTCCCATTCATCTAACACCCCTACCTCCGGTTAATGAAGTCATGTAGTCTTTTCCTTCCGTAGGAGAGAATTAATTTTTTACATTTCTTTCTGTATAAACTGACATTGTTTATCCTTAAGATGTTAGCAGGAAGCTGATTGATGAGTTTCGGCGCAAGATAGTCACAGTGCTGTCCTATAGTTTTTTCACATCTTGATACGGTCAAAGAGCTCATTTTAGCTATGATGTTGTGAAGGTGTACAATGGGCTTAAAACTCATTATGGTTTTTTTTTATATTCATCAGCATACTCAAACAAAATAGTTGTCTCACATCAAGTATTTTGGACTCCTCATGTAATCTATCATTAGAAAAAGTGAGTGGTTTATTTTCAACTATTCGTAAAATCCACCTCTGAACAACGCTCAATTCCTCTAGGTGAGCATCACTAACACTCCCTCCCGGCCCACAATTCCATACGTTAGCTGCTACTACACCAACGCAAAGTAGTTGTTTGAGGTGTTTCAAATCAAGGTAATCCTTCAAAGATTTCATTTTATATAGCAGATCTCTCAATTTATTAACTACATTTTTTATTTGTAGGTCCCACCTCATATGTCGATCAATGATCACACCCAAATATTCGACTGATTCTGCTTCCAGGATACAAGAAACAGTTCCGATTACCAAAGGCCCCATAGACGGCAATCCATTAGAGTATGAGGAAAAGGGCAAGTTCCTCGTTTTCCCCAGGTTTAGGGTGAGCATGTTGTAACTGAACCAGTTTTCTAGAATTCTAAAGTCGGCCTCAGTTTCTGCTTTCAATATTTCCCAAGAGTCAGATTCACAAAGTAGTGCAATTACGTCAGCAAAACTAAGAATTTTGCCCTTTATTCTGAGATTCAATAAGCTGTTAATATACAGTGTAACTAAGAGTGGTCCGAGTACAGTTCCTTGTGGAATACTACAGTTCACATACATGGGTTCACTCAGCTCACCATCGATGTCCAGCCCTTGCTCTCGATCAGTCAAATAACTCTCAAGTAAGGCATATACTTTTCCTCTCAAACCATAGTTGCCTAATCTCTTTAGCAGTCTTTCGTGAGAGACAGTATCAAAAGTTTTAGAGAGATAAAATAAATGCATAAGGATGGTCTGCATTTGTCCATTGAACCATAGATGTGAGACGTCAAGTGATAGAGCGCATCTTCCGTTGACTTCCCTTCCACGAATCCATATTGTCGCTGCGAAACAATTTTATATTGGTCACAAAATTCTGCTACTCTCTTCTTCAATATTTTTTGCATGATTTTAGCGATATTGGATGATAGAGATATCGTTCTATAGTTCTCCATTTCCAGCTCATTTCCACTCTCGTACAGAAGTTTCACAACTCCAATCTTCAGTTTCTTCGGAAAGTATCCCTAAAACAACAATTTTTCAAGTGAGTTAGAGGCATTTTCACCTCATCAGATATTTTTCTTAAAGTCTCCGATCTCATGTTGTCATATTCGGGTGTTTTTTTTGTCCTAGTTGCATTATTGTTTTATTCACTTTTTCGGTGTCCGTAGGCAAGAGACACATGGAGTTCTGTACATTCTTATCATTCTCTCCACAGTTTTCGGGGATTTTAATTTTTTCTGCGTAATTCTGATCTAGTGAATTATAAAAATAATTGAAACTATTCGAAATTTCTCTTTTTGATTCCAATAATGTACCTTCTATCGATCTAATTTCAATAATATTCGTTTCAGGCCTGGACCGATCACATATATAAACACAGCCGCAAATATGCGAATTGGTCATGGAAAATTTCATGAAAATGATATGGTGCTGCAACCGCATCACTGGCAGGCATTTGGTTGAGGTCGTTTTCCATTATTTTTCCCAAAATATACTCTTCTTTTAATAACAAAATGGGTGTTATTAGAAAACCCTTTATTTTTTTAATTAACCTTTCAAATCACGAAATTATTGATCTACTATTAGACTCTAATTTGTTTTGATAATTATCTGCCATGGGGGTAAAAAGTTCTTCGAATCGGGTGATGGAACTTTTTTATAACAGTTCATCTAAGTGGGTTTCCCTGAATCGCTGATCGTCACGACATAAGCACCAAACGTGATGCATTATCATACATTTTGGATACAGATGTTTTCTGTGAAATTATTGCTCAAATGGATATAACTGCTTTCTTTTGTAATAAATTTAAAACATTTAATTGAACACAGATCAATAATCAGTGATATTTTACTAAAGGCTAATGTATACGTCTTCAATATTTGGACGTGTTATTTAAGTTTCATTGAACTAAATTGTGTACATATTTTCCCAATAGGCACAAACTTAATGGACATAGACGAAAATTTGATCATGCATACAACAGACCCCTTTCCAAGACCTATTCCACACCACTGGTCAAATAATTGCTATTCGTGGGAACTTCCCATCATGCATCGGCAAATTCGAATCGAAATGGGTTTCGTTATTCCTTCTCGTTTTTTCGGGATTTTATTTTTCGTCCGAATTTATAAACTTAATTGGTTTTCGCGTTTCACGTTCCACCATGAGGATAACAGTTATCATTTCGGCAATACATATGGATTGTTGTACGTCCGTTTTCGCGTCCATTTCATACGATGCCTGATTGGTTCTGGTTGTTCCTACCCTAGTTTGGCGATATGCATTTTTTCAATCAGTACTCAGAAGGACGATAGGTCTTTATGAAACGGAAAAAATAAAATTGATCGAACCCCCATGACCATCTATGTATTTCTGAAATTGGTATTTTTGAAGTTCACTTTTTCGTAAAACGATATTGTTTCCCATCTGATATTTGATTTTTTACTACCGCAAAAATGACATTATTCGTATTTCGATGACTGTTTGAAAAAAGTTACTTTCCTCTCTTGTATTTTCATTGCCAATAGTAAGATATTATATGTATTTCATATCACACTTGTTTGATGAGTGAGGTGAAATTCTACAAAATGAAATTATTTCTCCATCGATTCATCAACAAATAAAAAGAATGTTATCAGAACCTTCGTATTTCATCGATTTTGTATTAACCTGACCGCGATTATTAAAAGGTTTACAAATAAGAGGTTTCCTCTCCAATAAGAGGTTTCCTCTCAAATATAATTTGGGTTAACATAGATTTGCACATTTGATATTTGATATATTATGCTGATACTCCTAAATGTTCTGTGAAGATCTCCCAGAAGCTTTTGAGCTTATGCGAGTTAAGAGTTCGGTGTTCTGATTAGGCTTGTAACTGCGTTGTAACGCCGCTTTAGGCACAGCACTGTTAATTTTCCATTCTACAATGAAATGGGGCTATTTAATTCATAACTGGTATAAAATTTTTCATCGAGTAAAAAGTATCGATATATATCGGATGTTTTTTTTAGAGTGATAGAACATTCGATAGGGATAATTGGGATTTGACAGAAGTTAGAAGCCATGTTATTTTGACATTTCTGTTCAGTAAGCATTGACAAATTATCATTCAAAGACCCACGCCGCAACAACGTTTACAAATGATTGAAATTTATTTTCAAAATCAGTATTCTATTCGCCTAACTTATAGCGCACTTCATGAAATTTATGGTTTACATAAACGTCGATCAGAGCAGCTTATTCGTCGAACTATCGATAGATTTCGGTCAAAATTTTCTCTACTCGATGCAGCAACAACAAGACAAAGAACTGTACGTACAGAAGAAAATATCGCTGCTGTAAGTCATAGTGTTAATGATTATCCAGATTTGTCTATTCGTCGACGATCACAATAAGTTGGACTTTGTTCATCCACCACGTGAAAAATCTTGCATGAAGATCTGGGTCTTCACCCATACAAGATCCAACTAGTTCAAGAACTTAAGCCACTTGACCCTAATAAGCATCGTTTTCTTTATGATTGGGCCCTAGAACAGCTTGAAGTTGATCCACTTTTTTATCGTAAAATTGTTTTTAGTGATGAATCTCATTTCTGGTTGAACGGCTATGTAAAGAAGCAAAATTGCAGTATATGGAGTGAAAACAATCCTCAAGAAGTTCTGAAGGTTCCATTGTATTCTGAAAAATGCACTGTAAGGTGTGCTTTACACAGGGGAGGAATCATTGGTCCATATTTCTTTAAAAACGATGCTGGAGCTTATGTTACAGTGAATGGTGCTCGTTACAGATCGATGATCAATGATTATTTGTTTCAAATTTGAATGGTATCGACCCAGAAGTGTTTTGGTTCCAACAAAACGGTGCTACACCTCATGCTGCTACCGTAACAATTGATTTATTGAAAGAAAGATTTAGCGATTACATTATTTCGAGAAATGGTCCGATTAATTGGCCTCGAAGATCATGCAACATAACTTCACTGGATTATTTTCTTTGGGGTTATGTCAAGTCATTGGTTTATGCTGATAAACCAGTAACAAAAGACGATTTGGAAACCAACATAACTCGTGTTGTTAATGAAATAAGGCCTGAATTACTCGAAAAAGTGGTCCAAAATTGGTGTGGTCGGGTTCCTCAGAGCTAGTCGTGGTGGACATATGCCGGAAATTATTTTAAAAACATAAATATCATAAAATTATCGTTCGAATAAAAAAAAAATTCGCTTCAATGTTAATTTAAATGTGTTTTATTTCAATTTAAAGTTTTATCACTCTAAAAAAATCACCGGATATTTGCTGAAATTCGTTGTTTTCTTTTTCAATTTAAAATCTGGCCTCTCTTATTGGATAACTCGATATATCTTGGACTCAAAGTCAGATTCAAAATATCTTCATTAATCTTAAATTGTATAAAACATAATATAAAAAAAACAAATGAAAATTTTGCAGAGTTATCTGTGGTTGCAATTTTATCAATGATTATATTATAAATTATGGATAGAGCTGAAGATTTCCAACCTTTTTAAATCAGAAACGTGCGGATTATATTAATTTTCTGTAATATATTTTAGTATAAGCTATAACTTCGATATTTCGATTTTTAAAACTCTACGATGGAATGAATTTACAATATTCAAATTTTTCCATAACTTTTTTCCTTCTAAGCGTATTATATAGAGATTTACCGGGTTTTTCACTATAATTTGACCCCCCTTCAACTTTGTTACAAAAGCAGATACGAAAAAGTTATTCACAAAAGTTACGAAATCAACTGAATATTTTCAAAATATTTCCACTCAATGGAATATATACAGGGTAGACAAGATATTGAGTGCAACTTCATTTTTTCAAATAGATCAGCCTGTATATTTTTTCACTATTGGCTAGCTATTTCTCTCCCGATTACGAATATATATGCATGTATTTGATTGATTCGGCCTTTACTTGGTGGAAACTCATTTTAATTGAAGAAATGTATCTGAGACAGTAATTTATTGCCAGAAAAATGTTTGTACTACTACAACAATTGTTTCACCACGATGTGGCTTCTTCAGGTATTACATTGTACTATATGCATGTGTTTCTCTATTGCTCTCATTTTGAGAACTACAGAGTCTCAAATTCGTGGAACCACCTGGCAGGCTCCTTAATCGGTTGACAAGTGGTAGGCTGTGATAAATCAACAAACGACATTGCTAACAAGATGATACACGTTTATATATCGGGTATTTTTCTTAGAGTGATAGAATTTTCGATAGGGATAACTGTGATTTGACAGAAGGTACAAGCCATGTTATTTTGACATTTCTGTTCAGTGAGCATTCGCCAAACTCATAGAGCACTTCGTGAAATTTATGGTTTACATAATCGTCCACCAGAGCAGATTATTCGTCGAACTATCGATAGATTTCGGACAACATTTTCTCTACTCGATGCAACAACAAGACAAAGAATTGTACGCACAGACGAAAATATCGCTGCTGTGAGTTATATGTTAATGATGATCCAGATTTGTCTATTCGTCGACATTCACAACAATTTGGACTCTGTGCACAAGTTGGAAAATTTTGCGTAAAGATCTTGGTCTGCACCCATACAAGATCCAACTGGTTCAAGAACTAAAGCCACTTGACAATAATAAGCGTCGTTTCTTTGCTAATTGGACCCGAGAACAGCTTGAAGTTGATCCAATTTTTTTTTCGCAAAATTGTGTTTAGTGAGGAAGCTCATTTCTGGTTGAACGTCTATGTAAACAAGCAAAATGGCCGTATATGGAGTGAAAATTATCCTCATTAAGTTCTCTAGGTTCCATTGCATTCTGAAAAATGCACTGTATGGTGTGCTTTACACGCTGGAGGCATTATCGGTCCGTATTTCTTCAAAGACGGTGCTGAAGATAATGTTACAGTGAATGGTGGTAGTTACAGATCGATGATCAATGATTAGTTGTCTCAAAATTTGAATGGTAGCGACGTAGAAGTGTTTTGGACCCAACAAGATGTACTCCTCATGCTGCTAACAGTTGATTTATTGAAATAAAGATTTGGCGATAAAATTATTCCGAGAAATGGTCCAATCAATTGGCCTCCAAGATCATGTGACTGAACTCCACTGGATTATTTTCTTTGGAGTTATGTCAAGTCATTGGTTTATGCTGATACACCAGAAACAATAGACGCTTTGGAAGACAACATAACTCGTGTTATTGATGGAATAAGGCCTGAATTACTAGAAAAAGTGGTCCAAAATTGGTTTGGTTGTGTTTTATTTCAATTTAAATTTTTCAATTTTTCAAATTTCAATTTAAAAAAACACCCGATACAATAAAATTATTTCTGAAACATGCATTACACAGAAACGAAAAATTTTGAAATATTTTCACCTAATTTGAAGAACAATTAAAGCAAGAAAGCTGCAAGGAAAGATTATATGGCATTACATCCTGGTGATCCAATTTCAAATGGAAATACATTCCTCATTACTTACAATTGTGTAAGAAAGTCTAAAAGTTTTAAGATAAAAAGACGTGGCGTCAAGAATCAAGAATTCGATATATTGCTTAATTTTGAAGGTAATGTTACATAATAAATTGTTGATAAATGCTGAAACTTGAATATTATTGAATTTGAAATCAACCGCACAACTTAATTAAAATTGTTTTGGAAAATCCATAAATTGCATTATAGGAAGCATCACGTGAATTTACAATAAGCTGTTCGAAGATTTATAGAGTGTTGAAAAAGAACAATTACAGGCTACAAATTACACAACGATGAATATTGTATAAAATAAATTGAAAATATGATCCACTAAATACTCTTAATTAACAAGAAGATTCTGTTTTGGTTTATACAATCTGTTTGTAACTCCGAATTCGTATTTATAAATAAACAACTCCTCACAGAAGATCAGAAGCGAAAACGCCTAGAATACTGACAATATATGCTGCAAAGACTGGTGGAAGATCCTAATTTATTGAATTTCATAATGTGAAAGTACGAATCATCGTTTTCCACAGGAGGCGTGTTCAACAAAAATAATGAAAAAATTAAAAATAATAATAATAAAAATAAAAAAAATAGACATTCTTGGGAAAACAAAAATGGAAGACAATGCAAAGTTTTTCAAATTAGAAAATCTGGAAAGTCTGTTAACGTTTGGTGTGGCATTGTTTATAATAAAATTGTGTGCCCTATAGTTTTTTACTACACATTAACACGTGAAGCATATTCCGAAAAGATGCTGCCAGAGGTAGCTTAACTTTTGGAGCAACTGTTTTCTGTTGAAGAATTGGAGCAAATAATTTGGCAACAGGACAGACATTTGGAATTTCGAATACATTTGAGTTTTCAATTTAATCTCTGGATCGATTATGGTGCACCTATTTCATGGCCATCAAATAGTCTTGATTTAACACCGTTGGACACATTTTTATGGCCGTTCCTGAAGGAAAAAAATTACACTGATAATAAAGAAATTGTTGAGACCATTAAAACCAAATTTCAAGCAATAATTCATGAACTCAATTAGAACCATAATGCCATCTCAAATAGTCTTACCAACATGAGAAAACGATATGAAATACGTATATTAAATAACGGTACCCTTTTCGCGCAATTTCAATAGTTATAACTGTTTATTTCATAATACCATAAATACTCAACAATGTCGACTTCTATTCTCATTCCGTGTGGCTGCCTCTTTCTCTAAAAACTTTTCGAATCTTTTACAAGGTTGTAAGTTTTAATAAATGTATTTTCACTCGGAATTGGATGATCGGGATGTAACGCCATATATTCTGCCCGTTTTGTTTTCTTATTTCTATTATTCTCCACATACAATATAGGATAGATTTATTGTATTAGAAATGATATCTTTGTATGTATTATTTCGATTATATTATATTTCAATATTATATTTGATTCGATTCAGATTTTTTTCAGCTTCTGTGTGATGCATGTTTCAGAAATGATTTTATTGGATATCAACGTGTGTCATAATGTTAGCAATGTCGTTTGTTAATTTATCACAGCCGACTCAACATTACAACCGATTACTGAACCTGCCAGGTAGTTCTCCAAATTTGAGACCCTGTAGTTCTCAACGAAAGAGAGATAGACGAATATATGCATATATGTTCGTAATCATGAAGAACGAATTAGCTAAAAGTAAGAAAATATATGATTATCCGAAAAAATGAAGTAACACTCAATATCTTGACCACCCTGTACATATTCCATTTTGTGAAATCATTTTCAAAAAATTCAGTTAATTTCGTACAACTTTGTGCATAAGTTTTTTTTGTATCTCCATTTGTAACAAAGTTGAGGGGGATCAAATTATAGTGAAAAAGCCGGTACAAAATTAAACAATTTCAAATATCTTTGTTGTGTTGTAATGAGTGTTAATTTTATATGTCTACTAATTTGTACCTGTGGTTTCTAAGACATTTAATTAATTTAGTTGTGAAAAGTTTTTGAGGAAAAATTTTTCATAAAATTAAAATTAAAATTTGTAGTGAGGTTAACAGGAAGAATCTGTATGATATTCAAGATATCTTTATGTTATGTAATATAGAAATTTACATTTGTTCTGATTATAATTATTATTATCAAGTAAAAAAAAAAGAGTTGAAAAATTAAATTTCAACAAATTTAGAGCGACTCCCGATTCAAAAATGATGAAAAACTGCTTAGACTTTTACTGATAGCTTCTTCAACCAAACCGGAACTAAAAAGCAGTTATAACAATTTGAAGAAAAAGTATGTTAAGGCTATCTTAGCGGAAAAACGTGTTCAGGCAGTTAATATAATAGAAAAATCGGATAACAAAAGTAAGGCCACATGAAAATTAGTAATCTCACTAACTGGAAAAGTAGAGAAGTAAAAGGTATGCCCCGTAGTAACGGATGATCCGAAACAGTTAGCGGAGAATTTCAATAAAATTTTTGCTAACAGTGCACCATCATTGATTCAGAATCTTTCAAATAATCCACCAAATAGAGCAACAAAACAAAAAAAACTGGAAAATTCTTTCTTTGTTTTTAACATTACTGAAGCAGAGGTGATATCAGTGTTAATTAAATTGAATAACAAAAGCACATGTGGTTATGACGAGATTCCAATCGGTTTATTAAAGACGTGCCTATCTCAGATAGTGTCTCCATTAATCTACATCTTAAATTGTACTTTTAACGATGGAGTTTTTCCAGATGTTCTAAAGGTGGCTATTGTGAGACCCATATACAAGAAAGGGAAAGAAGATGGATGCATTGGTGAATTATAGGCCGATAAGTTTATTGAGTTTCTTTTCAAAGTTCTATGAAAAGGTCATAGCTACACGTTTACTGAAATTCTTCAAAAAGTCCAACATCATCACTAGCTGCCAGCATGCGTATATGAAGAATAGAAATACAGAAACTGCCATTTATGAGCTGACTGGCAATCTTAGATGCTATGGAGAGAGGGTGACTGCGCTGATCATCAACTGCTCTTGAACAAACTTAAAAGATGTGGGATAAGGTACAAACATTTCAACCTGATGAGAAATGGAATGAATTATACATCAGAGGACATTGACATAACCATGGGTATACCACAGGGCATCACACTGGGACCTCTACTCTTTCTGGTGTACATAAATGGCCTGGGTTTAAGACTACCAAAAAATTGTGACCTGATAAATTGCTGATGACGCTAATATATTAATAAAATGTATAATAATAACATCCAAACATCAGTCGATTCGATCAGTTTAGTGCTAGATGATATATGTGACTGATGTTGTGAAAACAAACTCCTATTGAACATACAGAAAACTGTTTAACGCCTATTTTAGCACTTATAGAAACAACACAAATATTTCCAACAGTTCTGCAATGTTAAGATTATGATATTGACGTCAAGGAAATAGTATTTTTTTGGGCAGTCACATTTAATGAAAATTTGAAATGGGAAAACCATGTAGACCAACTAAAGGAAAATTAAACTCTATCATTTATACACTCAATGTTCTCAAAAATCAGATTGATACTGATCTTGTAAAAACAGTATACTTTGTCAATTTTCAATCCTTGGCTTCTTATAGCATAATTTTCTGGGGTAGCTCCTCAGTCATAAATAGAGTTTTCATAATACAAAAATGGGTAATGCGGGTAATATTTGGTATGAAATATCAAGAGACTTGATCTCTCTTCAAGAAAAACAATACTCTGACTATACCGGGTCTTTATATTTATCGGTTAAGATTATTTTTTCATAAGCATAACCACTATTATGCAAGTCATAAAAATGACAATAATACAAGACGTATTTTCCCATGGTTTTTGCCTAGGCACTCTTTGTCATGTTTTGAAAAGCATCTACTATATATAGCACTAAAAATATTTGAAATTTTACCAAAAAAACTACAAATTGGTCAGAAATATAAGAGATTCAAGAAAGAGATGCATAAATTCATAATCGATCGTTAACCTTGTGATGTGAAAGAATTAATTAATTGTTGTAGTGAGTCTGACTTGTTTCATTTTTGTAGAGTATATATTACTTCAATTCCTGAAATAAATATTATCAAATAAAATAGAAAGGCTTTTTACTTGATAGAAGAAATATAACAAAATTTGAATATCAAAACAAATTGAAATATGTTTATCTTCTACAATTTTAATTTCCAAAAGAATTTTTTATTCAAGAAACTTTTAGAATTAAATTAATGTCTAAAACAAGCACCGCTCACATTTAATAGACGTTTATAAACAAAAGTCAATATACAATGTCAAATGAAATAAATAACCCAATAGATATACGAAAGTAATTAAAATTAATAAATAAATATTCAAAGGAGACAAAATTTTGTTTCTGGTCTTAACTTTAGAAAATACTACTTGCCTTATAAAAACATGAACACACTTAAAGGACTTCCCAAAGAATATAATTTATTTGAAATATTTAATATATTTAAATATTCGAACAAATTATTTCAAAAATCTCTAAAAAATGTGCACTATATCTTCAAAAAACAAATATAGTTCTAGATAATCCCTTCATCAGCCCTTTGTTTTCAATATTACAAATATCAAAATCAAAAACATAACCTACATCACTCACGTGTTAAAAGACTTCAGCTTCGAACTACAGATCAGCTATATATTCAAGATTGATCTATGTTCTAACAAAATCAAAGAACAAAGTGAGTTATTTTAAGTTTACTTAAAATCATTGACATTCTATAATGAGATTTATTGAAGCCAAAATATAGTTATATATTATATATAAAATAAAATAGAAAGGCTTTTTACTTGATAGAAGAAATATAACAAAATTTGAATATCAAAACAAATTGAAATATGTTTATCTTCTACAATTTTAATTTCCAAAAGAATTTTTTATTCAAGAAACTTTTAGAATTAAATTAATGTCTAAAACAAGCACCGCTCACATTTAATAGATCAATATCAATATTTTCCTGATGATGGTGATTTTCGAGAGGCATTATCTGTAAAGAATAGGGAAAATTATTTTTATTGAAAAAAAAATAGGAAATCCTGATTATGACTAACGAAAATTGTATCAATATAAACGCCAGATTTATACTCTAGCTCAATAGAATTCCCTCATTTTGGTGTGTTTCAAATCAATGGAAAAATTGCGAGTAACATCAGGTATTATTTGAACTCATCATAAGTATTTTGTGATTTTTTCTTCAAGCAAAAAGAAAACAATTTCCTTACTAAATCGGTGCCACTATTTTTCAGATATTGCTGTATCGAAAGAGTTAACACTAGGTCAACTTATTTTATTTGTTTTCGTAAGTACAAAATGAATTGGCAAATATTCTCACTATCCGGTTCTTCAGCCCAGCAATCGAACGAACAATGAACCTTCCTGTTGCAAACGTCGTTAACACAGTCCTTCATCGGAAGTCAGAAATCGATGATTTCGCCGATAGCTCTATGGTAATTGCCATAATTTATCGTGTTTCATATCGGTCGTAATGTGGAAATTATGTTGGTTCCCATGGCGTTATATGGAATTTCATGATTTGCGTTTAGGATTCTGCACTAGGGAAATCTAAAGTGATCATTCATATAATGATGCATTCATTATCTCACAATCTATCAAATTTTAATGGATAGATGTGTTTATGCCCGAAACTAAATACATCTATTCTCAGAGCTCTTCAATCAAGAATAATATTAGCTCATTTAGATTTTCCACCTAGAAATATAATATTCTCTTTACCCGATTCTGAACAAAAAAATCGTTGTGTTGTATGGCCAAATATAGCCAGTATATTTTGAATTTTGTCAACATTATGTAATATAAGATTATCAAATGAATAGAGTATGCGGTTGGTTCTAGGTGAAACATTAAAACAATTTTATTTGAAAAAAATTCATACAGTTTCTATAACTCCTTTGAAGATGGTAGAGTGTGTTAATCACTCTACTTATTATTAAATCCAAATTATTCAAGCAATCATCAGTTTTTACTTCCATTGTGAACTCATACTTTCATGAAACGAATTTAAGTAATTTTTTGATTGCCTCGGTCTTTACTTGACGGAAATTCATCTTCAATATAAGACAAATAAAGATAAACTTCCGCTATTTTATTGATTTACACGACAATTGTTTCGTCATACCATGACTTCATCAGGTGAGTGTTTAAACTGAGGTATACAGTGCAAAACATGACCTTAAATACATAGCTCTGGTACAAAAAATAGAGGGGTGGAAAGAGATAGTTTACAATTAATGAAAAATATTATGTAGGGGGGATCTGTTTGAGTCTATTTGATCATTCAATAAAATTTGTCTTTTATTATATCTATTGATCTCTAAAGTTTCTAACAGCTTTAGTTTCTGACTTTTGGTTTCTATATGTAATATTTCATAGTTCATATTAAAATTATGACCAGTCTCTAACAAATGGTTGGCATAAGTTGAATTTGGTTTATTATTGATATAACATTCTCCATGTTCTCATATCCTTGTTGGAAATAATGGCCTGTCTGTCCCACATATGCACATGGGGAATCCCTACATATAAACTTGTAAACTCCTGATTTTTTGTTTTTAGGAATGACGTCTTTATTATTTTTAAATATCTGAAAAGATTGCTAGATGTTTAAAGAAAAATGAAAATTATAACATCTCTTTTAAAACCATTAATTGTTTAGGCAGCTCAATAAAAAATGAACTATTACATATTGAAAACAAAAGTCAGAAACTAAATCTGTTAGAAACTTTAGAGATCAATAGATATAATAAAAGATGAATTTTATTGAATGATCGAATAGATTTAAACAGATCCCCCCCTTTATTTTTTGTACCAGAGCTGTATATTTAAGGTCATGTTTTGCATTGTATAGCTCAGTTTAAATACTCACCTGATGAAGTGGCATGGCATGACGAAACAATGGTCGTATAAATCAATAAAATAGCAGAAGTAAACATTTGTTTTTCTTATATTGAATTTAAGTAATCGAAAAAATCATGAAATGGTCTACTAATACCTTTACAGTAATAGATTATGTCAACCACATATCTGTATCAATGAATGACCTTGTTAGTGATTTTATTTTTATTTGTACGAAGAGATTTATTCAAATACAATGTAAGACAGTGCAACTTACCTCCGTGTAACAGTTTAAAACTCAAATACACCCAGGAAGAAGATAGGTGCGTGGTTATGTTGGATTTATTGGGCATTACAGATGGCACTGATGACTGATATCTAAATTTATTTTGTATTATATATTCTGTTGCTCATTTTCATCCTTCAGAAGCAAAAAAGCAAAATCCTCATCTCCTCATAGAACATCATGATATGCTTCGGTTGGAAATATGGTTCCCTTCTTCAAAACCAAGTTACCTGTCAATAAAATATAAAACAGAATGTTTGAGGTTAATTGGAAATATTTGTTGATCTATGTTCTAACACAGAAATGAAATACTTAAGAATGTTTCAGATTTTTCACATGCGTACAATACCTCTTTGATGTTATCGGATCTGGATCATGCTTTGCTTTGATATTTCTAAACAACCATTGTAGATTAACATACACGCACACAGATTCTACTATGTTCGATCGTTCATTTAGTTTTGCAATTCAACATTGCTCTCATCTATCGGGTGTTTTCGTTTATATACAATAAGATTGAAATATATATTGAAATATAACACATATATTGAAATAAAACACATATATTGAAATAAAACACATTTAAATTAAGATTGAAGCCAATTTTTTTCTTGATTTGAAATATAATTTCATAATTATGTTTCAAAAATAATTTTCGGCATATATCCACCACGACTAGCTCTGAGGAACCGCATTTGACCAGACCAATTTTGGACCACTTTTTCCAGTAATTCAGGCCATATTCCATCAATAACACGAGTTATATTGTCTTCCAAAGCGTCTATTGTTTCTGGTTTATCAGCATAAACCAATGATTTGACATAACCCCAAAGAAAATAATCCAGTGGAGTTATGTCGCATGATCTTGGAGACCATTTCTCGAAATAATTTTATCGCCAAATCTTTCTTTCAATAAATCAATTATTACGGTAGCAGCATGAGGTGTAACACCATCTTGTTGGAACCAAAACACTTCAGGGTCGATACCATTAAAATTTTCAAACGAATAATCGTTAATCATCGGTCTGTAACGAGCACCATTCACTGTAACATTAGCTCATGCATCGTTTTTAAAGAAATATGGACCGATGATAGGCTCCAGCGTGTAAAGTACATCATACAGTGCCTTTTTCAGGATGCAATCGAATCTGCAGAACCTCTTGAGGATTGTTTTCACTCCATATACGACAATTTCGCTTGTTTACATAGCCTTTCAACCAGAAATGAGCTTCATCACTGAACACAATTTTACGATAAAAAAGTGGATAAACTTCAAGCTGTTCTAGGGCCCAATCAGCAAACAAACGACGCTTATTATGGTCGAGTGGCTTTAGTTCTTGAACCAGTTGGATCATGTATGGGTGTAGACCAAGATCTTTACGCAAAATCTTCCATGTGGTGGATGCACAGAGTCCAACTTGTTGTGAACGTCGACGAATAGACAAATCTGGATCATCATTAACACTATGACTTACAGCAGCCAGTTTTTCTTCTGTACTTACAGTTCTTTGTCTTGTTGTTGTTGTTGCATCGAGCAGAGAAAATATTGTCCAAAATCTATCGATAGTTCAACGAATAAGCTGATCTGATGGACGATTATGTAAACCATAAATTTCACGAAATGCTCTATAAGTTTGGCGAATAGAACACTGATTTTGAAAATAAATTCCAATCATTTGTAAACATTGTTGCGGCGTGAGCCTTTCCATGATAACTTGTCAATGCTTACTGAACAGAAATGTCAAAACAACATGGCTTCCACCTTCTGTCAAATCACAGTTATCCCTATAGAAAGTTCTATCACTCAACAAAAAAACACCCGATACACTATGAAGATATAAGTAAAGCCACCATAATGATTCTGTGTGAAGAAAGACTTAGAATATCAGAATATATCTAGAAACAAATGAATTGCTCAGTTCTCACTGAGGGTTAAACTCACTGCATTCGATTATTTCAGAAAATAATAAACCAGAAACATACTCACCTCAGTACGTCAATTTGCATTGTAAGACAAGACAAAGTGAAAGCTATTCATAGACTTCAGAAGAGATCGCGTGAGATCATTTTTATGTGGAATGTGTATTATATATACAAAGAAATATATCATTCTGAACGAGATGAGATTTGCATTCACAGTACCTATTCGTATCTTTATAAGATTTGTTATTTGATTGTTGGGTCTGGAATATTGGCAGCATATGTGAAAGTCCCAGGGGAGTCTGTGTAGGCATGGGAAAGTAACATTTGTGAATGATATTATACAGGATATCGGGGTTGTTTTCTATTCTCGTATAAGAGAAGACATGAAGGTAAATATGTATAAAAAACCACTCAGATTCTTTCTGCATTATAATAAAATGTATGACAGACTCCAGAATGAGGTGTTCCTATAATTCACGTTTGCTAGCTAAACAAAAAAAACTAAATTGGATGAATATTCTATCCTGTATAGACGTCGGGTTTCCTCAAATAGAAAATGAATTAATGGCTAGACAAGAAAGAAACTATAGAAGATTTCATCAAATGAAGATTATTTTCACAATTTATTGATTTAACGATAAATGTTCCGCCAACACTGTGGCTTCCTCAAGTTTAAATCCTGAACTAACTCTGGAAATTACACCTTCCCTTCTTATACAGCTAAAACCTTGAAAAAAGGGAGGGTATTATACAAATAACAAACAATTTTCGGAAATAAAAATAAGAAAAAATACCCAAAAATGGGAAAGAAATAACCATCAACTTAGAGAAATAGCGATAAAGAAAAATGTGCAAAAAAGGGGATACAAATAACCATAAAATACATTGGGCCCAATGATTGGAAATCACTGACCAAGTAAAAATATTCAACAAAGGAAATTTTGCGACATCTGTTTGGTCGTTGAGAAGAATTTTAAGGTTCTTGTACCTACTAACTTCTACCAGAAGTGTGAATGTTACTGTTGATTTCATGATGGATAATTTCATAGTTATTGTTGAAATGATGTCCAAATTCTTTCAAATGACTGGCATCTGTTGAGTGGGAGAAGTCTGACCTTAACTCCTCTGGTGTCCGTGAATCATTTTCTCAAAGGATCTGCCTGTTTGACCAATATACAGAGTGTTTCAAAAAAAGGTGGCCCCGTCTCTGGATAGATAGGAAACTGAAAAATAATTTGGGTTTGTTCATTAAAAAATTTTCTTAACACCATCCGTATTCAAGATGAAGGACGTTGCAGAAAAAAAAATTATACACTTTTTCTCGATTTTGCAGAAACTACTGGCAACATTATCATGAAATTTTATACGAATATGTTTTGGAAACTGACACATTCCATGAATTTGTTTTTATATCTGAGTCTAATGGAGGGCGCTAGTTACACGGTTCGTACCAAGTATTATTGCATATAACTTTTTTAAGGTTAGTTAAAAATTTCAAGCGAACTTGAACATCATTCAATTTTACACCAAAAAGGTGCTCTTGGGAAAACTCGATACTGTGTATTCTCACAATATTTTGATTTGAAAAAAAATATGAATTAATAACCGATATTGGCATAAAGTACTGACAAAGTTACTAAATCAACAAAAAATCACAAAGAGAAAATTAAAATATCGACTAAGAACACAAAATAAAATTCAATTAGAGTAGGTGTTCAAAATATCCTCCGTTTTCACGAATATACAAGTCTATTCTTTTTTCTAAAGAATCATTATGAGGTCATAAAAGTGACGTTAAATTCTGTTATCCAATTTTAGACGTGAATTTACCTCTGTAGCATAGACTACTTTCCTCAAGATAGGACCAAACTGTGTAGTCCAAAGGATTAAAATCGCATGACCGAGGAGGCCAATGAATCGGAGCTTTTGCACCTCTTCCATTCATCGATTCGGAAAATGATTACTCAACCAATTACGATACCTTGTATCAAAGTGCTGTGGAGCTCTATCATGCATAAACAATAGAGATCTTCGCTCGTTTAGCGTTAAATCTTCTAATATCTCGAATAAGTGATTGTTTAAAAAATCCAGGTACATATCAACATTTAAATTTCCAGAGAGAATGTGATAGCCTATTAATTTATTACCTAAAGTTGCTGCCCAAACATAAATGAGTGTTGGTAATGTGATACACTTTTGACTTGTGGATTCTCATTACACCAGTAGCGTGCATTATGGAAGTTGTCGCGTAAAAATGGTCTCGTCCGTAAAAACAATATATTTAAAAAAAATTGGATTGAGGGCTGTTCTTTCTTGTAATGTTTGACAAAAATCCACTCTTTTGACTTGTCTGTAATGATAAGGATGTAAATGCTGCTCTTTAGGTATCCTCCAAGTACTAGAAGAAGACGTATTTGTTTGTCTTGCCTTATTCCTTACGCTAACTGTTGGATCTTGATCAACTGAATTTAAAATAATGTTTTCTTTATTAATGGTTCTTGCTGTGCTTGGTCTACCAGAATTCATTTGTTTTGGTCTCACATTCCCAGTTTCTCGACAACGTCGTTCAATGGCTCTGAATGTAATTTTACTTGGTAAGTTTCTTCCAGAAAACTTTTTTGCATAACGCATATCAGCTGCATTAGAGTTTCTCAAATAGTCTCCTAAGGTTAATGACATGTTGGGTTTTCAAATTTGAAGTACATTTTTATCAACAATATCTAATTTTATAAATAACAAGGTTTCAAAAATCTAATTATTGTTGACTTATTGTCATAGCTATCAATAAATGACAGTTTTCCATGGAAAACCTAGAGAAAATCAAGATTTACCGACTAGAATGGATTTTGTCACCCGTTACAAGAAGGGAAAGCCCTCAATCCCAATTTTTTAACATGTATCAGTTTTATCGATGAGGTCTCATTTACGCGACAAAAAAATTTTAATTCACATAATGCATATTTATGAATAAAAATAATAATTAATAACTTTATACCAGCATCTGTTATTAGTTATATGATATAATAATTTTCAAATCAAAATATTCCGAAACGGTACACAGTATCGAGTTTTTACAAGATTACCTTTTTGATGTAAAATTGTATGATGTTTAAGTTCACTCGAAGTTTTGATTAATAAATCAAACATTAAAAAAGTTATGTTCAATACTACTTGATATGAATCGTCTAGCTAGCGCCCTCTATGAGAGTCAGATATAAAAACAAATTGATGGGATGTATCAGCTTCCAAGACATATTCGTATAAAATTTCATTTCAATGTTACCAGTAGTTTCAGCAAAATCGTGAAAAATGTGTATAATTTTTTTTCATCAACACCCTTTATCTTGAATACGGATGACGTTACGAAAATTTTATACGAAGCAAACCCTAATTATTTTTCAGTTTTCTACCTATCCTAGAGGCAGGGTTACCTTTTTTTGAAATACCTGGTATACCATAGGGTTTCCACTTCAAGTCAACTTATAGACTCCAAATATCTGAATACGTGGGTTTACGTAAAATATTAAAGACATGCAAATCCTCTTTTCACAAAATGTTAAGATCAAGAACTCAAGAGAGTTCTTTCATAAGTGAATTTAAGATTTGGATGTATTTTATTAATGAACTCATCAAAATTGCGAAATTGTGGATATTTTTTCTTGAAGCAACAAATGATAGCATCTTACATGTTTAAACCAATAAAGATCACGTTTGCTCCAGGGATTTGAGTGAATTGTTCTTTCTCTATCATCCATAAAATTTTCCGCTAAAATCGAACCAATTACATTTCTTATAATTAAACCATCGTCAGAACTATAAATAGTAATATTAATTATATTATATTAATATATTAGAATATTATACATTATATTGAAAATACTTTTGTTCTAGACAAATCTTCGGACTATTTAAAATATCATTACTTCTTACTGGATCACTGTTATTTTTAATCAAAAGTTTTTCATTATGTATTGTTTCTCTTGGTGGAATACTTGTAAATCAAACAACGAATTTAAAACTTTTTGATAAGTGGATATTTTCAATTTTTTCTATAAGTTCAGAACTATTTTGAATTGCATATTGAGCAAGAAATTTTGTTTCTGTTTGGATAATGGAAATTAAAGCCTTGGACAATTTCACGCAAAGCGAAGTTATATAAGAAACTTATGGTCTTATTTTTTTGATTGTTTCGGTCTCTACTTGACAGAAATTCATCATAAATGATTTGATTATTGTGGAGTTCTATCAGAGAATAAAGTTTTGTAGTTTTCATTAGGGTGAGCTTATAGGTTGGATTATTCTGAAATATACTAACGGATTAATTTATTACTTTTTTCGTTCGTTTTTGAAAGTATTCATTAGGATCATTGGTAATTATTTCAAATTTATCCGAGTATGAGGAATCAGTAGTTTTATCGATATGTTGATTCCTTGGAACAGCTATAATACCATTTCCTTTTTCAGCACATATGAAAACTAAATCATTTATGTTGCTCTTTTTCTTTATCGATTTGACTAAATTCTGCGGTTTAAGTGAAGAATAATGTTTGTTATTATTCATTTGATCATATGAGAAATATTGAATACAATTTTTTAATAATCTCTATTATTTTATTCAATTAAAATGAATTTCCATCAAATAAGAACCGACTCAAATGAACTTCATTGAAGCTTTGCATTCAGAACAACAATTCACTTTCGTATTAATATTTCGTTTTTTCTATATGAAAGTGCGAAATGGTATTAGATTCACGAATCGAATTATTACTAACTCTAAATGTGAGTTTTACCATTTCATCTTAATATTTAAAAACTTTTGATCTTCAGTTTCTCCATTGAGAGAATAATTCATCATTTAGGAGCACTGCAGAATTTTTCATTTGAAGGCCAGCTTAATGTACATTCTGTCAAGAAAGTACCGGGAATTATGGATTTAAATCTGGCGGGGCAATGAGGCAGGTAAATTTTTTTTCCTAGGTTGATACCACTGTCCTTAATTACTATGCCAAGCTTGAGCGGGATCTGTCAACTAGTGTGTTTGCAACAGCTGATTAAGTCAGTCGATGTCAGAGTGCGTGCCGATTTTTACTATGGGTGATTACGTTGAGCAAAGAATTTGTTTAAAGTTTTGTTTTTCCAATGAATTTTCGTGTGCTGATGCATTGAAAATGTTGCAAAAGGCCTTTGGTGATAATGCTCTATCGAAAACTCGTGCATATCAGTGGTACAGAGCCTTCAAGGACGGTCGTGAAGTGGTCGCCCATCGACGGCTTCGATCGAATATAACGTCGATAAAATTAAGGAAAGGGTGCTGGAAAACCGTCGTACCAGCTTGAGAGAGATAGCACATGATCTTAAGATATCCCACGAGTCCGCACGTACGATTTTGATTGATATTTTGGGCATGAGAAAGGTGGCCGCACGACTCGTACCGAAAGATCTGAATTTTCTTCAAAAACGTCATCGCGAACAGGTTGCTTCAGACATGCTGGATCACTGTAATTCCGATTCTACATTCATGGAACGCATTATAACTGGTGATGAGACCTGGGTCTACGAGTACGATATGCAAACAAGTCAGCAATCATCGGAATGGGTGGCAAAAAATGAGCCGAAACCGAAAAAACCACGCCAAAGCCGCTCGAAAATGAAGGTGATGCTCATTGTTTTCTTCGATGTCCGTGACGTGGTGCACTACGAATTCGTTCCAGAGAGTCAGACGGTAAACAAGGAGTATTACCTAGGCGTTATGAAACGTTTGCGTGAGCGTATCCGTAAGAAGCGGCCAAATTTGTGGGCGAACAACTCATGGATTTTGCATGACGATAACGCGCCTTCTCACCGAGCTACGATTGTGACTGATTTTCTCGCCAAAAACCCAACAAGCGTGCTTCAGCAACCACCGTATTCGCCGGATTTGGCTCCCTGCAACTTTTTCCTCTTCCCAAAACTAAAATTGCCCCTTCGTAGCACCCGTTTTGAGTCGATTGAAGCCATAAAACAAAATTCGGCGCGAGAGCTAAAGTCCATCCCGGAAAGCGCCTATAAAAAATGTTTCGATAATTGCAAGTGCCGTTGGCATAGATGTATTGGAGCAAATGGAGCCTATTTTGAAGGCGACCCAATAAATTTTGACGATTGAATGTAAAAATGTTGTTTTAATTGAAAATTCCCGGTACCTTCTTGACAGAGTAGTAAGTCGTGGAAGCAAATAATTCATGAAAATCGGGTTGAAAGATGAAGAAGCTCCACTGCTGAATGATAAAATATATATAAGAGCAAAATATAGTCACTGTAATTAGAAGTTTAATTTCCAGAAAAAAACTGTCAACGTGTCAATCATCTTTGATGATTTTTTGGGCGAACAAAATTTTATCCCTATACTAGATGTCTATTTTTAAAAGGGCCAAACCTCAAGATTAAATCATCATTTAAGTTATTTTCAACAGAAAATGTTATATAACAAATAGTCCAAATGTCGATGGCTATTCTTTAATTTAATATTTCTTGATTTCACAGATCCGGGAAGTGAAAAAACTATCCATGGCAATTCACAAAGATATTGATTAGGTAGACAAATACACTTGGCTTAAGTTTCACAAAAAGTTGATCTACATTTTTGACATATCTGTTACGGGTTTCAGCGCATTTCGAAAACTAAGGAGAATTTACTTAACATTACAATTTATATATTTCGGACAACAGATGGAAGTAACGGGTTTTTTTTATTTGAGGTTGTAAACAATTAGTTAAACCAACTTTTTGCTTTTGTTATCTGAATGTAGAATTTCGTTTACACAAGAATATATGAAGTGGTTTTCTTTTATTCAATGAGTAGAAAAACCAGTTGTCACTTCATTTTGGAGTATGTTCGTCTACTCTAAAGTTGATTGAACCATCAGTTTGACGTGTAAAAGGCAGGGAATTCACTACAATGTAATTTTTATATGACGCTTTGTTCCCCAATTTTCAGATAATCTTTGTTTTTAACCAAAATTGATGCTAGATTTTTCTTACTTGTACATATTGTGTTGATGTTGTTTTGTTAGAGCCTATTACAAATTTGGGTACTAATTTTTGGGATACAGTTGACACTCTAAAATTTTTCTTTATCGTTGTCTTAAAGAGGTGGATATACGGATGCATCCATTAAATAAAACCACTTCATAGATTCCTGTAAAACCGAAATATACATTTTTACATTCAGGTAACAGAAACAAAAAGTTGGACCTACTGGAATATGTGGAGATCTCGTCGTCTCATAAAAAAATTTCGATAACAAACGATCAGGGAATTTCATCTATCCCCATTACTGACTAGTTCCTTTGAAAAATAAATGAATATCGTCAACTATAATATAACGTATATAACTATTATATAACGTACTGTTAACAACCTCAAATGAAAACCCTCGTCACTTCCATCTGTTTTCTGAAATATATAAATTGTAATGTTAAGTGAATTCTTCTTACTTTCGGAACTGATTCAATAAATTTAGATACTTTATATTTCAGTGATATTTATGAAGCATTTCGAAACTATAATTTTCCGTATAGATATGGCATTGTAGGTGGACATATTCCTCCAAATTAATGACTGGTTTTTGCTGATTAATATCTATGAGGTTATTTGAAATTTTATCCATTTTTAACAGAATCAACAATGAACGACTTCATAATTATGAGATACGTCGGAAGAACACCCACAATATGAGAAGGCATTATACACAAAAAGAAAAATCGACAATGTAATTACATGTTGACTGAATATATTAACTTTATCTCATAAGCATTCGCGGTAAAAATTACAGCCTCAATTGTGCCCGTAACAGAATTAACATTATAAATTGAAGATTCGGATGGCTGTGTTTGCTTATCGCCCACATACAAATAAATTTATAGAAATTTATTAGTGAAGAAGGAACCACCCATGCGTATTTTATTACTTTTATTATTCCAAACCTAGAAGGGGGAATTAATTCTTTCCGTTAAAGAGTATGGGCATGCCTTAGAGATATCATTGAATACTTCCTCATCGAGAATTTAATTACTTTCATTTTGATAGTTCCACGAAGATGAAGGATTCAAGTGATGATATCAATTACAGAGTATTTCGGTGATTAGAATTTGAAAAAAAAAATAATTTTGCGCGATTTGATTGCGATATGATTTGGGTTCAATTATTTAATCGAAAAACTATATTTCTCATGGTGAAATATAGTAGAGGACTAATATAATTGCGATTGATTAGGATGGGTCTGCTTCTGTCAAGGCATCCTGTTCTTCGTTTTATAGTCACAAATAATTAATTTCGAAAGATTCAAAATATGTTGATTTAGGCCTTTACAGTAATTATGGAATATCTCATATTTATTATTGAAATTGTTTCCAAATTTTTTGGAATAGTTAACCAAGTATCTGATGTAATATTACAGATAATAGCTGGATATGTGTTGATAATTATATATGTTTATAAAGTAAAACAGTGTCTCTAAAGGATTTCATTCATTTTAATTCTAAAATTTTTTTGAGGGCTTTTTTGATTGAATTTGTAGAAACTATCCACATATTGGTAGAATATTGAAAAAAAAAACCCCTTCGAAGTGAATTTTGAATCTATATTTATTTGTTATATTTATATATCAGTATCATCACACATGCGCGGAGCAGTTTTCAGGTATTAAGTCTATGATCATTTCAAATTTTTGACATTTTTCTGTGGAATAGCCCAGTTTTTCATATGATGGTTATCTAGTTATCCAAGTTTACAGATTAATTTTCAAGAGAATGTGCTATATATTTTTTAAAGAGGGAAATAAAAAGACATTTTTAAATTCTGCCACGACTCTAACATGCGTTTAGAAGCCGTCCAACCTGAAAAATTATTGCTTAACTCAACAAGTAGCTTACCATCTCCAGGCTTCACAAAGTCTAGTTAGTAAAGCTTGGAATCGCTATCGTATTACTTAAAGTGCTCTATATAATCAGGTGGAAGAGTAAGAGCTACAATCGATGGGCTATTAAGGTTAACTGCACGACGAAATTCCTTCTTCGCAGCATCCCGAATTAATAGCTCATGCCGGCAAGCTACCGGTGGGACAGTTTCTGGTCAAAAGATCCGGAGAAGCTTGCATAGTTTCAATTTGAGGGCAAAAAGATCAGCCTCTCACTCGCAATTGAGTAGGAAGCACTGAGCGGTAAGATATTATTGGATTCTTGAACGTGAGAACTGAAACGCGCACAGATGAGATCATTTCTGTTCACGGATGAGTCCAGATTTTATCTGTATCAGTCTTCTGGGCGAATATTGGTGTGGCTAGAACGAAGTCAACGGTTTGATGAACATTTCATAACGTCAACAACTCTTTGCGATGAAGGTGCAGTGTGCATTTGGGGGGCATTTCTTTCAATGGGCGCACCCATCTTATTATCCTCATTAACGCAACCTTGACAGCGTGAAGATATTGTGATTTAATTGTAGAACCAATTATTGTCTCTTTGCTGCAGCTACTAGCGACAATTTTACGTTGGTCGATAATGCTAGTCCACACCAAAAATTATCAACGACCACATAGAAATGCATGGCATTAACCAAATGGATTGACGCGCTGTCTCTCCAGACCAAAATTGTATTGAACATGTCTGGTCTGCAATGTCACAACATTGACACCGCCTAACAGACCAACCTAAGACATTACAACGGTTCGCCAATGCTTTGACTGACGTTTGACAAAACATTCCTCAAGTTTTCATTGATAACCTTATTGACATAATGCCAAATAGAGTAAGAGCACTAGGAAGAGTTAGAGGAAGCCCTACCTGATATTAAAACTTGATTTCAAGGTGTTTCTAGAAGGAGGAACCTTTTCTAGGCCTGCAAATTTCACCAGGTCCGAATTTTCATTTTCTTTATTTATCTACCATGTTGTACACATTAAAGTATAATACTTCTGCTTAATGTTGCCATTTCAGGCAGGTTAAACGTATCTTTATTATTCTACGTCCGAATGCTGAATTTCATATCGATCGAATCTGTAGTTTTGAAAATATTTGGGAGATATGAAACGAGAATAATTGCGAAACTATCAAACCCAAAGGTAGCGTGTTTACGGAGGGACCTGCCAGCCCAACAGGATTACTTTTGACGTAGGATTCTTCATTAGTGAGTCCAACCTAGTCTTTTAAGACCATTTTAGGCGTAATATTAGGAAATTACTGACATTTGGGCAAAATGAGATCAAGTTGTTTCTTGAAATTAGCACTGACGTGAAATCAGCTGCTTTTGCGCACTTGCTCATATCACTCACTATCCTTACGAAGCATTAGCCTTGTTGTCGTTATTTTACATCAAAATTCTAAAATTGAACTCAATTGTACCACTGGTGCTATTGTTTCGGTAGCACTCAACGCAGGCTAAGCTCACAAAAATTTTTTATTCTTTTAATTATACGATCCTCACAAATTTTGCATTAGCCTTCGTGTTGTTATTTTACATCTAAATGCTAAATTCAAACTCAATCGTGCACTGTTGCTATGGTTTATTTAGCTTTCAACACTAATCCGCTCACAAATTTTTTTGTTTGTTTTGAACTTGCGAATCATACAATCCTTATCAAATTATGCAGGAGCATGTGCGTTATCATTATCCTTCTAAACGTAAAATTCAGATCAATTGATTTCATAGTTTGGAAAACATAAACAAAAATAACAGAAAATTTCAAATATGAATGACTCCGAAACCAGTAGACTGATTTTTATCCAGAAATGAACACTTTCGATATATTTAGGCCCCAACCTTACCTCGAAAGTTTAAGTCTTGAGTCTTCAGCTCTTTTCAGTTGAAAGTTATAGTGTTTAAGGTAGCGCTTAACACTGATCCGGTCACAATTACTTCAAAATTCCTCCAAATAAACAGCATCACATTTTTTTGATGGATGTTGGCTTTCGAATTGCTTTGAGCCGGTTCATGTTTCTTGCTCCATGATCACCTGAGTTTGACATTGTAACATACAACCCATTTTTAGTCCCCAGTAAATGGACCATTTTCGCAACGCTTGAGAAGCGAATCACAGACTTCAACGCGTCGACACAAATTTCTCTACGTGAGAACATGGGGAACCCATATATCGAGCTTCGAGGTTGAACTCAGGCCTTTAAAGTGGTCATAAACAGTAAAATTCGAAAAATTTAACCTCTTACCGATCTCACGTGTTGTTATTCGCCGATTTGCAGTAACTAGTGCCTTCATCATGCCTTTATCAGTTCAACCGGCCTTTCAGAATGTGGTGCATGTTTGGCATCAAAATTGCCTGATAGAAATTTTGAAAATCAGTTCTGGCACTGCCGTACTCTCAACATATCTTCTTCATACTCATCGGTTAATTTCTTTCTGGCTTGAACAGCATTTTTACCTTTTATATTGTAAAAAAGTAAAATATGACGAAAGAGCTTCTTATTGCTCCCCATATTTAAAAGGGCACCAACTAAAAATTACTGCGTAGACTCAATCGAACTTAATCACACACAAGTCTTGCTATATCAGCTCTCAAAACATATAGTGATGATGCGGCTTAAGTGTGAAGTTGGGTTCGAAAAAATACAATCAAATCCTCTATCGGGAAAAAACAAAATTACTTTCCGAACAACTTTATAGAAAGATAACAGTTAAGGTGGAAAAGACTCACCGATGTATATAAGAACACTCGTTAGAGTAAAATTAGATCAAAATCAATCAAATAATATCAATTCAATAAATAATAGTAATTCAGTTCATAAAAATAGTAACAAGCCAAAATTTTTAAGAAAATCATATCCGGAGTACATAACCACAGACGAGTGAAAATTCTTTAAAAGGTGGTCAAACATCAGAAATCTTGTTGAAAATTCTTGAATAGAACTCACAGAATTCAATTCACAATTATTCAATGTGAAGCTCAACAAAATGATGCAAAATCAATCAAAATTCAATTAATTCAAAGAGGCATAGTATACAAATGTCCTAATCGCAGACCACATCGCTTTGCTTTAAAAATTTTATTCTTTCGAAGTATACAGTTCATAACCTAAAAAGAAGATAATAATTTTATTGTGAATTGAAGTTGAATTCAGAAATACGTAACAATGTTTGATGGAAATATTCAACATGTAAACCAAGAATCAAACTATTTAAATCCAACAGAAGAAAATCTACGAAATTGGCTGTGAATGAAGAACCTTCCTTAGTGAAGTACAAATTCCTGAAACAGAGAAAGGACATTATAAAAATGAACTTTAAGGTGATAAACAAACTTAACAAAGCTAGAAATAATTTCAATTCTGTAAAACTTTCAACTCAACTTCAAAACATTTCTTGTTTACATTAGGATTACGGAATAGATATAAGGTTAGCATGGGAACATAGAGTTCACAGATTTATAATTCAGATTATTTTGCTTCAATATATATTTAAAAAATGAATTATTAGAAATTCAAATTGATTTCTCAATCAGGAAATCAAAATATAACCAGTAAGCCGGCAACACACGATACCTTCAACTAGATCGAACAAGAATACATACTAAAACTTCAAAAATGAATTTTATAATGAAATTAACAAAAATTATTCATACAATATTTTTATGAGACTTTTCTAATTAATTCGAAAATAACAGACATTTGAGTAAAACAATAGCACGCTGTTTCCTGAAAGAAAACGCAAAAAGGACAAACATTTGAAAATGCCTGGTATATTTCAATTGACAGTAGCGCATTTCTTACCTTGTGAACGAGTCTGCAATCAGGGCATCTCCAAATCATCACAACATTATCTCAGTTCGTTGCCGCCTTACTCAATATGTCCTTTCCAGCCCCAGTATCAAGCTAAAATCTGCTCCATCTCCGGTCCACTATCAGCAGGGAATAATAATGAGATCCCTGCCTGAATACCTGGTTTGGACACTGCGTTGACGTGGTATCTGTCTGTGCTCATCCAGTGCAATGCATCAAGAGTTCGCATTATCCCGATTATTATTAGGGCTCAAACTGCATCGATAATGGCCCGGTTAATATTCTGGCGCAGTAAGCTGAATGGGAGCTATGAATTCAAGCAGACTAACCATTTTGGCTATTGAATCACTCGAAGCATTATAACGCCGCAACGGCTGAGGAATGCATTATGTGGAAAGCCACTGCCGAAAGATATTAGGGAAAATTATGATTTTTCGATTTCACCTTTGTTGAAATCTCGCGATTTCTTGAATAGGACACCCTTCGCTTGCAAACAAAAGGATGAAAGAATATCCTGTCGTAAAGTCGAGATGGTGGAACTTTCTGATTTTTGTTGGTTCACAATGGGATATTTCGTCGAGTAAAATTTCATTTTAAACGTTTCGTCGACGAAAAATTCCTTTATTATCCTTGAAGGAACAGAAGGGTTACACAGGAGGAAGTTAGGGAGTACATTGGCGTTGTATAAAATGTCCGTCTTGATTGAATCCGTTATGAGCAATGTATAAAATTCAAAATGAAAAAACATTATAAATTTTCTAGAAGTGCCTTTCGCATATTAAATCTGAAAATTCTCTGTTCTGAATCCGTTATAAACAAACATAAAATTGGCAATTACATTAAGATATCCAAATTTTACATTACCATTGCAATATATGTTTCTATTTATCTACAGGTATCCGCATTTAACGTTCATATATTTCAAGGGGTGATTCTAGAGGTCAAAATAGGAAAAAAACTTTATATCAACTTAGATCCTAAAATGCACCTCATGGACGCTATAGCTACTTCAATATGACCCCCAAAATTCAGTAAACTAGCGATATCTTTGTCAAAATTCGGTGGATTCAAATGAAGTTATATACATGGAGGTTTTTGGATAAACTGAATCGTCTTCCAAAGCGTTAAGGAGCACCATTCCCGAGAAAAAGGGATTTTATGATGATATGCAGTCTAACTGAGCCATGGACTGCTTATCTCGGAAAAAAATAATAGGCATGTGTCAGTTTGATATTATCAATAAAAGACGAAAATTGAGTGGGCTGGCTCTTTATATATTCCTGTGTCTAAGAAATAATCTGAATTGGGAAAAATGGTTCCATATTCAAATCAAGAAATGGCATTTTATATATGGAAAAGCTGGTATGGAAACTCGCGTGCTGCCAGACGATTCTATAAAGAAGCGTTTCCTGAACGGGTCCTTGCGAGAAAACGTTTGCAAACCTCCACCGGAGATTATGCGGAAAGGGCACTTTTATCCCTTGGACATCTTAATGTGGTAAAGATCGTTCTACATGTAATCTTGAAAATGAAAAAGCCGTTTTGGAAGTTGCAGCAGTAAATACAAATATTAGTGTGTGACGAATTTCGGTACAAAACAGAATTCCAAAGAGCACTCTGTGGGAAGTTCTCCATGAGCCATTACTGTATCCATATCACCTGCAAAAGGTTCTTGCTTTGAAACCGGAAGACTTCCTAACAAGACTGGATTTCTGTTATTAGTTAACAGAGCAGCTGAGACTGAATGCTGAATTCAGGAATAAAATTTTGTTCACTGACCAGATTCACGAGAGATGGTGCAGTCAATTTTCATAAGATCCACGTTTGGGCAGAACATGCAAGTTTGGAGTTGAACCATTAAGACAAATTCATCATAAATGTCTGGATGGGAATTATAAATGACTCTTTGATCGCGCCTTATGTACTACCGAATCGTTTGACTGGAGAAAGCCTTTTGTATTTTTTACAACATATTTTACCAGATTTGATGGATGATGTTCCTTGCTTAACTAGACTAAATATGATTTTCATGCATGATGAAAATGCGCAGGTGCCCCATCACCTGCGCATTTCTTTCGGGGTATAAGGAAATATGTGGATCAAATTCATAATCGAAGATGGCCGATGACGACCTGTACACTGGCCAGCTCGGTTTCCGGATTTGAATCCCCTAAATTTTTTTATGTGGATATTTGAAGGAATACATGCACTCAGCTCTAGTTCGAAATTTTCAAGAATTGAAGCAACGTGTAATAAATTATTGCAAACACATTAGGTGAATTCTAGGGATTTTTGCTAATATGCGAAAAATGTATTGAAGTTATCGGTGGGCATTTTGAACATTAACTGTGATTCATTTTATATCGTTCAGGTTATGAAGGTTTTGTTTTTTTTCATTTTCTCCTTTACCCAGTTAAGCTCGTTGATTAGAAAAATGTTCGAATAAATTTTTTTTATTTTTTTTTGGATTATTTACCTATTATGTTTTTCGAGATAAGCAGTCCGTGGCTCAGTTAGAATGCATATCATCAAAAAATCACTTTTTTCTCGTAACGCATTCAATGAGGGGTACCTTTTTCATTAAAAAATGTATGAAAATTCTATTTCTTTGATTATAATTTCAATTTGATCAGTCAGTCAAAAATTAGAAGTAATTTTATGAAAGACCCTTCTGTTATCTCAGCCACTGATGGGAATCAGTAAGATTTTTGATCACCAGACGAACCTTCATGTACCGAATTCCATTTGAACCCACCAAGTTTTTACAAAAATATCACTAGCTTATTGGACTGCGGCGATCAAGCTCAAGAAGCTCTAGCGCCCTTAGGGGGCATATCACGACCTAAGTTGATATGAAGTTTTGTTCATATTTTGACCTCTCGAATCACACTCTGAAATATATGAATGTTAATTCATATATTTCAGCCTGTATAATTAGCATTATTAATGAAATTTTAAATTTGCATTTTTGATTGGCTATAAATAGAAAACGAATGCATATTTTTGCAAAGTTGTAAGTTTATTAGAGAGGTTGGACACTGACATTTACTAATAATGAACTATATCATTCAAATAACTGCTACAACTGGCTACAGTACCCCATATGATCAACCCAATTTTTCAGGACATTGTCGTTGTTTGAGGCTCAATCTCGGAAACTTCGAATTAGTTTTTTGAGGCACCAATATTTTCTGTGTTGTTGGCGTAACACTTATTTTCAACGGATATCACAAAAAGTAATCCCTCGATGTGAAAATGAGCTTCATCGCTAATGATAATTTTTCTGGGAACATGCTCATTTTAGGCCACGGTATCATTATCCCATTGAGTGACGTGGAAACTCATCGGATGCTCAGGAGGTATCACTTCTTGAACTAGTTGAACATTGTAAGCCATCATATCGAGGTCTTCATGCAAAATTCTCGAGCACGATGTTCAGTTGATGTTGATAGATATTCAGCCACATTCTGGGTTGCAGCAGCAATGTTTATATTTTGAGAAAAGGTATGCTCACTGGAAGATTACGTGAATGGGTTATTTCATCAAACAACGATATAGCTTTCACGAAAAAATTGATACACAAATTGCCGCGAGGGCACTTCATTTCTGTTGAATTTTCTACGTAAATTTCTAATAGTTGGGGGATAGTTTTTCGGATTTCCCAGTTTTGTTCAAGCGTGAATCGACCCATTTCTTTAATGCCAATTATTGAACTATCTTTCTGTCAGAACACGAATGATAGAAGTATTGCCAGACTTAAAATAACGACTACTTGAAAATGCAACCTCTTGATAGTCCAGCCTTTACATGTTTCTATTCGTTTGAATGAATTTAAAAAAAAACTATTCCATCCATCTCAGCATCAATCATACTTCAAAGTTTCGTAAATATTCAAAGAGACGTTCTGATAAAAACAATTGCATTCAGACTCAATTCTGTCCATCCATATGAGGGTGAGCTAGCTTTAGAAAGCTGAAATTTGCAGAGACAAGGATATAATAGGAAATTCGAGTTCGTAAATGAGCAGATATTGGCAACATGTCTTTAGAATTTTTTTTCTCAAACTCTGAAGAGCCACAAAATGGTAAATAAGATTTTTCATTCACTCGCCAATTATGATTTCATTTATCATAATTGTTTTGGAAAAAAGCACCCATTTTCCTGTTATACTTGAGACATAAATGAAATATAATATATATATTTTTTTTTCAATTTTTTCTTCCAATTCTCGAAAGCCACAAAGTGGTTAGTAAGACTTTCATTTGTTTACTAGTTAATTATAATTTCATTTATCATTATGTCTTGAGAAAAAGTACCCAATTTCCGATTATTCGACAGCTGTTTATTATTATTATATTATCCTGATACTCCTAGATCTTCTGCGAATATCCCTCAGCAGCTGTTTCAGCGTGTGCTAGTAAGTAGTTCAGTTGTGTCCTGGGTCTTTTAACTGCGATTTTATGCCGGTTTAGGTCACAACTATGTTAAATCTCGACTCAACAGTGAAATAATAACCCCAACCGGTTCAACTAGAGAATTTCTTTCCTACCTGAACAGGATTTGAACCCGGGATCTTTCGGTTTCTAGCTCAATGCTCTAACCACTAAGCTATCGACACACATTGAAATATAAAATTTTAAAGTACTCGTATGAGGAGCAATTATAAGCGAAAGTTCAGGCATTCTGCTTCGGAATCAAACGATCCAATTTAAAAAAAAATCGTGAAAATGCCAAATTGTCACCAATAAAACTCACTTAACCCTAATCTACGATTCCGCTAAAGCTTAAGACGTTATTTCAGCATTTTTGAGCGCATGTTAAATTTACATTCGTATTCTTCTTTATCTCGTTTAATGAACTATAACTTCTAGAAACTCGTATTATAGTTATTTTGCTCCTGTTCAATGGTCTAAACTTATAAGTAGTGGGACCGTCAAAATAGCAGTAGTTCATAGAAAATTATGTCCTAAATCAAGCGAGTGGTGCACTTCCGTGACGTTTCAAAGAGAAAACTAATATGAATAATGCACGCAAATAATGTTTCGTTCGCAATATTACGAATTCTTTCCTCTATCATTATCGTTGTTAAAATTGAATATAGTAGAGACGAAGACGTCGAAATATGAATCGAAAATTGTTAAAGTGCCCCTGACGAATGCACATCATTGTGATGAATAGGTTGAAATTGTTTGGAAGGATGCCTAACTGTTGGAATTTCAATATCTCTTGGGATAAACTGTGGTGGGTTATTTCGCCAAGGTGAGCTATTGATATACGGGACGGTTTATATGTGCACAGAAATTTTAATTATATCTTTTTATTTCCCCTTGAATAAAGGGAAAAATGGAATGTTTTTGTAAAAACTGCATCAATATTTGTTTTAATATTAAGCACAAACTTTGAGGTTAATAATAGAGTTGAAACAAGTTGTAGAAATTACTATGTTTTACTACCAATACATTGATATTTTACACTTTTAATTGTGACTCGAGTTTCGGGAATCTTGTTGTAATTATGATCAACTACCAAATAGTAACAGCTGAAACAGTTCAGTACTTCAGTAATAGAATATAAAGTTACTCTGAAAATGAACTTGTCCACCTCTATGGCATCAATATCGACCGAATACATCACGTAGAATGTTGTTGCTGTAATTCTGGCATCAACTGGATTCGCAATGACTTTAAGCCTTGATTTATATGCATGCTTCCCCCCCTTCCGGCATCAGCTATCGGGTGTTTTTTTTTGGAGTGATAGAACTTTCGATAGGGATAACTGTGATTTGATAGAAGGTAGAAGCCATGTTGTTTTGACATTTCTGTTCAGTATTGACAAATTATCATGGAAAGACTGACGCCGCAACAACGTTTACAAATTTTTGAAATTTTATTTTTAAAATCACTGTTCTATTCGCTGAACTTATAGAGCACTTCGTGAAATTTATGGTTTACATAATCGTCCATCAGAGCAGCTTATTCGTCGAACTATCGACAGATTTCGGACAACATTTTATCTACTCAATGCAACAATAACAACAAGACAAAGAACTGTACAAATAGAAGAAAATATCGCTGCTGTAAGTCATAGTGTTAATTATTATCCAGATTTTTCTATTTGTCGACGCTCACAACAAGTCGGGCTCTGTGCATCCACCACATGAAAAATTTTGCGTAAAGATCTTGGTCTACTCCCATACAAGATCCAACTGGTTCAATAACTAAAGTCACTTGACCATAATAAGCGTCGTTTGTTTGCTGATTAGGCCCTAGAACAGCTTGAAGTTGATCCACTTTTTTATCGTAAAATTGTGTTCAGTGATGAAGCTCATTTCTGATTGAACGGCTATGTAAACAAGCAAAATTGCCGTATATGGAGTGAAAACAATCCTCAAGAAGTTCTGCAGGTTCCATTGCATCCTGAAAAATGCACTGTATGGTGTGTTTTACACGCTGGCGGCATCACCGGTCTATATTTCTTTAAAAACGTATTATCTGTTCATCATTCCAACCATTTTGCTTGATGTTCTTCCGAATTTCCGCGTAATATTTGCATGTCAGTTTCTTATCTATTGTCAGTCCTAGATGTCTTTTTGTTATGTAGTTATTTATATTTTCCCCTGATTTTATGGTCGCTAGTTGTTCGTTAAGTTTATTATAAATAAACATTCCCAACACTTATAGTTCCATACTCATCTCTATCTTCTTCAATTTCCCTGACCGAATTGCCATGTATGATCAGAAACTCATCGTCTGCAAATTCGAGAAAGGTTTCCAGTCTTTCTGTTCGCAGTCTATGTCTATGCCTCATCTAAGCTCATCTGTCCCGCTCATGTTCCTAAATCAACCTTTCATGACCAAGAATCATAGGTCCAAGACTTGATCCTTGCGGGCAGCCTTCGTCTGTTGTTCTCGTTACAAGTCAACCTGTTGTCAAGAAGTCTTTGAGGATTCTGTGGAGTGCTCTCAGCGGTTTAAAATATCCAGGAATGATCAGACCTACGCTTTTATCTACATTCTAAGCCACAGCAGTGATTTTTTTACAGCACACTTTACCGGACGAGCACTATTTCATTGATTTATTGCAAAATGGCAAATTCACTGTAACAGAGTTTCAAAACTATTCAATCGATTCTGCCCATTAATAGAGTTAGTCGAGTATTTAGACCTGAACCCTTCCCTGAAAGTTTCAAATTTCAATTTCATTTCCGTTCGAAATTTAGCTACTTTACAGACAGTCGGTCGTATAGAACCCTGTTTCTTGGAACGGGCGCGTAAAAGAATCATAAAAATAAACTTTATTCAACCACAAATTTGAGATAAGACATGTGAGGAAATCTTTTTAATAAATCATGAGTTTATTATTATTTTTGTATGTATCAATAAAATAAATAGAAGTTTATGCTTGCTAGAAGGTATACAAAATTAAAACTTGTTTTTTTTTAGTAATATTTTTACATATCTTTAGATTTTCTAAAAAGTAATTTAGTTAGATATCCAATAATTTTGAATATTCTACGTAAGATAGTTTTATGATGAAATTCTTAAGATTATGTTAAACATTTTTGGAAGATATTTGTTTTTCATGAGAGGGATGAGCAAAAACAAAATTTTGTCTATTCAAAATATTTAATTTATAAGATTTTTGTTAACAATTTATATTTATTGGATTTTGTTATATCATTTGGATGTCTTATAAAGAATGTTTATTTAATATGTCGTTTGATATAAATGGAACTTATATGACATTATTTTAATTTAATTCCTGAAGTTATAATATTAAAAATAATTTTTTGAATTTAAATATTAAGTATTAAAATATTTAAATAATTAATTATATGTATCTTAGAAATAACAGGTTGGGGAAAAATTATTTGCTGGAATTTCAAGACTTTAATCAACATAATTTGGATTGTCCGATTTGGGTCAAATATGCACCGCTTTGTTCTATAATTTGTTGCCATTTTAAGTCTAGTTTTGTAATGCCTTCCTCATAGAAATCTTAGTACTATTGGCGAAAACACTCTAGTAATCGATTTTATTCACTTGGTGCCAATTTCTTTTCACTTAGGAAGTTTGGCAATGCTAAAATAGACGGTAATCGCTAGGTGTCAGATTGTCCGATTTGGGTAAAATATGCACCGTTTTGTTCCATAATATGTTGCCATTTTAAAGATAGCTTCATAATGCCTATCTCATAGAAGTCTTGGTCCTTATTGGTAATAAGATCTAGCAATTGATTTTCACAGTCTTCTCTTGATGCTAATTTGTTATCATGGTGGAAGTTTTGCAATGCGAGAAAAAGATGCTTGGTGCCAAGTCCAGAATATATGACGGATGCATTAAAACTTCCTAACTTCCAAGCTCCAGGAGTTTCTGGTGAGTCACAACAGAGATATGTGGCCTGGAGTTGTCTTGATTGAACCAAAAACACCTTTTGTGTTGATCAATTCTGGGCGCTTCTGGTCAATCGCTAGCATCTAACGGTCCAGTTTGTGACGGTAGAGATATGAATTTAGTGTTTGACCATAATATTCATAATATAGCTAGCCAAGTAAAACCCATTCGTTAATAACTCACACACAACTTGTTTCATTTCATTTTAACATCTACCCGCCCTTACTTAAAAAACCGTATTTCTTGTCAATAAGTTCATATGTACTGACAAGTGTCTAACTACTACTAACTAAGCGACCACCAGTTTGGTAGTCCACTAGCACTATTCATCCCTACAACCAAAAGTAATTTCTTTAAATCAGTAGCTTCATATATAATCTGAACAATCTTTCCATTCTCACGTATCTTCCATTAATTATTATTCACCGAATAATAAGACATGACGAATGGGTAATCCTTGATCATTACTTATCCATTATGTTTGAATGACCAAGTCGCATTTCTCAAAAATTCATACTTTATTATTATGGATGCTCAACTGCTATAACATAATTGTGCGTTGAAAACACAAATTTACTCTTAATGATATGCCCAATTCTTACTGGCACATACCCAACGAGTTTAGGTGAATGTCGACTTAATGAAGTTTTCTGGTTCGCAGTCACTCTATTTTAATGAGATCTTGAAAAGCTGAATTTCACCGGTACATATGAAATGCTCTTAAACTTGACATCGTTTCAGAACAGCTGAGCAAGACACGAAGAAACTGTAATGAAATAATTTAAATCATTGTAACTATAATCTAAATACAGGGGGACAAGAAAAACTTCGGACAAATTTTACTGTGTTTTGGTACAAAAGGAGTTTAGCGCAGAAAAATAATTTTCATTCCATTAGATTCTCTACACTTTCTTGTACTAATATGTGAATTGTGCAGATAGTCGGTTACGGCCAAAGTTGCATGGCAACGTTATGAAATAATGTTGCAACTAGAAAAAAGAAAACAGGCAGAATATTTGTATGCAAAAGTTTTACGAAACTAGTGCATTTGACTGAACTGGAAAAGAGTGCTTTATATGAGACAATAAATAGGAAAAAATATGGCATGGGTATGAGGCAAAGATCAGTTTCAGGAAGACCATGTAAGATTAAAGGCTTTATAGGCCTCAGGACGACACAATCCGCGCTTGGGGTTTTGCAAATTGGCTAACAGATTTGTAAATAAACGAAAATAAAAGTATGTCCAGAAACCGTCCGTATGTTACTGAAAAGACCAGGCTACATATCAAGGAATCCAAAAAAATCTCTGTAATGACACCTTCACAAAAGGAAGGAAGGATAAAATTTAGTCAACCTCTTCAAGAAGAATATGTTTTTATATCTGATGAAAGTTGTTTCCAACTTGGTCGAAATCACTTAAAAATTCTATCAAAACAACCTGTCACCGTTCAAATTTCCAAATTTCCCACCAAAATAATGGTTTATGGAGCAATATCTCAGCTTGGTGCTACGCCTCTCTGTTTAGGTGATGGTACCATTAATAGTGAAATGTACTGTGGTATTCTAAACGATTTTGTACTTGCAACGGTGCATGCTTTATATTCAGAGGGGTGGCGTTTTCAGCAGGATAATACAAGATGCCATACTTCGGCCTACACTCAAGTTTGGAAGCAAGAACACCAAGTGACAACCATTTCATCGCCAGCAGCTTCACCAGATCTTAGTCCCTTTGAAAACATATGGGGACTAATGAAGATTGAAATTGAACGAGCAGCGTCACGGAATAGAGATGATTCAATTCAGTCAGTTTTACAGTCCTGTACTACCATCACCGAAAATTATGAAGGTGATCTAGTTTCGGGTGTATCTCAACGTTAAGTCAAGTGTTAAGTGGAGGTTGTATAAGTTAATATTTAATTTTATTCAATTTTCTCGTATGTTGTAGATGTTTTCAGTAATAATTCAACGAATCAAATTAAATCAAATGGATGATGGATAATGAGGGCGTAGAATTCAAAGTAAGATAACCTATTATTGTAAGAGGTACTAAAGCCTATATTCCACTGTAGGTGATTTTATTGTGACTAACTCTTATTCCAACATTATTTGATACCACTGGGTAAAAAAAGCAACTCAGCATCCTGACCATACAACAGATAATATAAAAACTTGACTGACGTCGAGTTGATCTCAAGGTACACAAGCAAAACTCTAACATTAAGTAGCTCTTCTTAGGTCAAAAAGGATATAAATTATACAAAGCCATATCTGTTTTGAATGAGTTTCCGATTCTTTGTTTATAGAGTGAACAGTTATTCAACTGATATGCCCCATCATTCATTGCATATATCCACTCCTATATTTCAATTGTCATCGAGAGATTGTTACAATGAATACTAAATATTTACTTTCATATTTGAAGATGATGAAATCACATTTTGTTTCAATGACTCGAGAGTTTTGTAACTGCAGGCCTAAAATTTTCTTCTAAATATTTGTATTTTGCGAATATTGTAATGAAGATTTAACACGATTAGATAAAACTAGGTATCGACAGTACGAGGCCCCACGTGATATCTGTCTTTAGATTTACTGATGAGGATGAAATAGACGAAATAAATTCTATGACGGGCCCGTGCGTTCCTCAATAGAATAACTTACCATTAACATTAGGATTAATGTCGAGACTGAAAGCATACAG
Organism: Megalocaria dilatata; assembly: GCA_034642435.1. NCBI lineage: Eukaryota > Metazoa > Arthropoda > Insecta > Coleoptera > Coccinellidae > Megalocaria > Megalocaria dilatata. Next base: position 48,691,284 of record CM067856.1, read on the forward strand.
TTAAGATTAATAAAATTTGAGAAGCACATAAATTTTTACAAAATAATTATAGTGTTATAATCAAAACTGCATTCACCAGTTCAATTTACCGTCAACCCATATCTTGTACGGTAACGCTTGTTTTATTTGAGTAATGCTTATCCAGATTAAGTGAAAGGGTATATTACTTGACAGTGGAATTTTCAAATGATTGAAATATTAAGCAGAATAATTCTGTGAAACCTTTACAAAATGTTTTCTTAAAAGTTTCGTCGAAAAACTTTTGAGAATTGAATAAAAATGTCTTAAAAATATTGTTTCTATATAATGATATATAATCTATAGAAAATATAGAATATTGACCTAACAATCTTAAGAAGATACAGCTGTATTTAATGAATAGCAAATTCTATTCCAAAAAATGCTTCATAAGAATTTGAAGAACGTTTTGAAAACAATATAGCGCATTCTCCAGAACAGCGATCTAAAATATGTGGGCAGCTAAAACAAATATCGACCGAATAAAATGAGATATTGAATATAAAAAATATGAATGGATTTCCAAAATACTAGTGGATGATGCCATATCGTAGCAGGATGGTAACCTTTAGTTCTCTTTGATAGAAAATTAATTTTTTCAACAAGCAGATTCTCCAGAACAGCCTACGAAACTCTTATCCCATCATCAGCATCAATCGATATTTTTTTAATCAAATAGGGGGCACAAATTGATCTGTCCATTTACAAAAAGTGGCTCTAAAAACATTAAATTTTTAAATAATAACAGCTGATTACCACAGTTTTAGAAGGATTGGATATCTGCTTATAATGAAGTTTGTTGACTGCTTTGTATGTCACAGCAGTACATTTATGTCTCATTACTAATTATTAGCTTTATCGGTCAAATAGAAACGCATTTGATGCTAAAAAGATTTATAAGTATAGGAATTGGTCCGTCAGATACATAAATTGCAGCGGCTATTTCAGTTAGACTCAGATGACGATATTCAGTCATCATTTTCATCTCTTTTCCGATGTTCTCGTTAGTTGAGGGCGTTGATGGACTCATATAACGACGCAGATTTTCCACATTTCGAGCGCTTGAATTAACTGTACTACTAATATGTAAGTATATTTGTTAGAAAGGATAATATAATATTTCTGCGCTTACATACAAGAAATTCTATTTGTTGACAAATCTAAGACAGCTTCTTGTTCGATATTTTTACACATTCTAAATATTGCAAAAGGAGTTTGAGATGAACACACAAAATTTTACTCTGTAAAAAGACTAAGACTGATGACGATCTAAATTCGTATTTTTTTTTATTTTTCGGTTTCTACTTGACAAAAATTCATCGTTTATGATTCAAAGTAATTTTATTTCCACTAATAATAATAATATTATTATTATTAATTGTGTTAATTGTATTATCATCTGCAGGCATTATACTCTTTGACCTCCACTCAAATCTCGAGATCCATGGGCTGCATAACAACCTTTTCCAACTACTGCAGAAGGCTGAGATCCTGACAACACGGATCGGTAGAAGATTCTTGAGCCATGAATAGGCGAGAGTTTTTGGTATATATTATGCCCGTACCTCTTCAAAATACCAGGAAGACTTACCTGAGAACAACTGGAAATAATATCATAATAATAGTTCCCAAAGTGATATCAACCACTGGAATAATACCAACCAGTTTACAATTCACTAGCAAAATTGGGAATTCTAAAGAACGTGTTCATACACCTGCAAAAAATGATCGTGCTGAACACCACTCTAATAGTGCGAATATTTCTGGCTTAAATGTAGATGAGAATGTTGAAACGCAGTCTGTATCTCATTGAAAACTAAAAGTAAAGAAATAAGAATAGTTATAATAATATATACTACGATATAACTATTCCCACAGGCAGCACCCGAGAACATAACAGACCAGACATTACTGTGATTGACAAAAGAACAAAATTCGCCATATTGATTGATGTCGCCATTCCGCTAAGCCGCAATATGACAACATGACAATAATATTCACGAGAAGATTTCCAAATACTCTGAGCTTGCAGTAGAGATAAAAACAATATGGAAACTAAACAGTATACGGATAGACGCAATTGTGTTATTACGTATCTTTCTCATTCCCAAGAATCTGAGAGAGAATCTGGCTTTGCTACATTTGAAGCCAGAAGTACTGAACAGAATGCAGAAGACTGTTATCATAGATACCAGCCTCACAGTTAGAAAATGTATTCAGTAGACTTTTGGAACCAGCCGGACATAGGTCTCTGGGCTACAACAGACAGAACGCAGAAGCTGCGTGGAGATCTTGAATAATAATAATAATGATAATATTAATAATAATAATAAGCATAAGAACAACAAATGGTATTATGAGGAAAAGAAGACAGCAGCTAACATAAAAACAATGACAGATTGGGAAATAGGTGAAGAGGAAGTGCAGAAGGCGATAATGAAATCATTGAACTGGAAAGCTCCAGGGGGGGACCATCTACAAAACTTCTGGTTAAAGCAATCTCGTTCGTCATACCCACAAATTGCAAAGTGCTACACAAATATACTGAAACAACCAGAGAACCTGCCACCATTTATGGTAAAGGGAGTTTCATACCTACTGCCAAAAACCAAAACCCAAAGCGAAGACCCTGCCCATTACAGACCTATCACATGCTTTCCCACTCTGTACAAAATATTGACGTCCATACTCTCAGAAAAGATTTATAAACACCTAGAGAAGAACAAATTGTTAACTGAAGAACAAAAAGGGTGCCGCAAAGGGTCAAGAGGATGCAAGGAACAGCTAATAATAGACTCGATTGTAACGAACAACGCAAAGAAAAAAAAGAGTTCCCTCCACACCGCCTATGTAGACTACCAGAAGGCTTTCGATAGCATTCTCCATTCGTGGTTATTGGAAATCCTTGATCTTTATAAAGTTGAGGGTCATATAGTACAGTTTCTCAAATGCGCAATAACAGAATGGCGCACGGATCTGGTTCTAAACACAGTAGAAGCCGCCCTTAGAGTACCAACAATAAGAATAAAAAGAGGCATATTCCAAGGAGACGCCTTAAGTCCCCTATGGTTTTGCCTATCCCTCAGACCTCTAACCACCTTTCTCAATAGCAGGAACAAAGGATATAAGTTGAATGAGTCTGATAGGGAAATGAATCATCTATGGTATATGGATGATTTGAAACTGTTTTCAAATAGTCGGAAGGGATTGGAAGAACTGTTAACGTGCATGGGTGGTTTTAGTGACGATGTACAGATGAAATTTGGCCTACAAAAATGTAAGATTAGTTGCATGGAAAAAGGAAAATGGGTAGGCCACGAAGGGTATGAGGTCAATAAGAACCAAGGTAGGATAACAGGAATGAAAGCCGATGAGAAATACAAATACCTGGGATACTCTCAAGCAAGGGGCATAGAACAGAAGGAATCGAAAACATCCGTGAAAGAAGAATATTTTCGGAGACTGCGCGCACTACTGAAATCTAAATTGTCTGCAAAAATCCTGTCCAAAGCTATCAATGCATATGCAAGGTCGGTTTTAGCATACAGCTTTGGTATCTTAAATTATACAGAGACAGAACTGAATGAAATGGACTCAAAAACTAGATCTGAGTTCAGAAAATTCAGAAAGCACCACCCAGGTTCAGCTGTACAAAGATTTCACTTACCAAGGTCTCAAGGTGGAAGAGGAGTGCCAAGAATGGGTAACAGACATGGCCAACAAATAAAGAACCTCAGAAAATATTTCCACGAAAAAGCTGAGACAAGTGTGCTTCATAAGATGGCAGTTAAAGAAAATAGAAATCTGACACCGCTAAAACTGTCTGATTTAAACTACTCTCCGAGTATAATCACCACCGAAGAACTTCAAGCACAGTGGCGAAGTAAACCATTACATGGCAAATACCTAGCTACAATCGAGAATGGGAGAAAGAGGCATCGTTGGGATTTCTCAATTACGAAAACCTATTCCCTGAAACGGAAGGATTTGTGCTGGCTATCCAGGACCTGGTTATCTCCACACGATCGTACCGTAAACGAATTCTGCAACAAGAGGTTGAGAACGTCAAGTGTCGGCTATGCGGGGAGAAAGAAGAAACACTAGACTATGTCATGGCCGGATGCTCTGTCCTCGCACCAAAATCTTACCTAGACAGACACAATGATGCGGCTAAAATAATCCACCAAAAGCTACGAAATAAGTACATGGGACTAGAAACAGAAACGCCCTATTACAAGTACGACCCAGCAGCAATATGTGAAGATGAAGAAATATGCCTGTACTGGAATAGACCGATCATTACTGATAAAACGATTCCAGATAATATCCCGGATATCTTGTTCACTTTAAAAAAGGAAAAAACAATCTACATTATTGACATAGCCGTACCACTCCCCTCGAATATCTGTAAGGCTCAGAATGAGAAAATAAGTAAATACTTACCACTAGCAGATGAGGTGAAAAGAATGTGGAAGATGAACAAGGTGAGGGTTGTTCCTGTTGTGACTGGTGTGACGGGCGAGGTACCAAAAACATTTAAGAAGAACTTAGCTGAAATCGGTATAAGGGAAAAAGTGTATTTGCCAATACAAAAAGCCATACTGCTCAGGACATGCAACATCATACGAAGGATTCTTGGAGATGTAGAGAATAGCTAAAGGCTTGACACCTTGTGTGTAGCACCGGTGGTCAAATGCTGAAAACCAGATGGAAAGTCTGAGAAATAAGGAAATAATAATAATAATAATAATATTAATATTTATTAAAAAAATTTGAATATCAAAACAAATTGAAATATGTTTATCTTCTACAATTTTAATTTCCAAAAGAATTTTTTATTCAAAAAACTTTTAGAATTAAATTAATGTCTAAAACAAGCACCGCTCACATTTAATAGACGTTTATAATCAAAACTCAATATACAATGTCAAATGAAATAAATAACCCAACAGATATACGAAAGTAATTAAAATTAATAAATAAATATTCAAAGGAGACAAAATTTTGTTTCTGGTTTTATCTTTAAAAAATCAAGTAAAAAGCCTTTCTATTTTATTTAATATTTATTCTTCCTGTGGGATATATAACAAATATATAGGACAGGTCAATATGAACGTGCAACGGTTATGACAGACAATTATCACTTAAATATTCCTTAGTACTGTAGTAGGATTTTTTTAACATCAATTCCTTTACCGCTTTTCCGGAACTCCGCGTGTTTAATGCCTTAACGAAATCTGGTAAGTGATTATACAATTTTATACAATGAAAATGAGGAAGAATTCTCAAATTTTGATGTTCTATGCATTGGTACACTCAAAGTTTTAGAATTTCTGGTAGTATACACATGATAATTTGTGATCCTTACAAATTTGGACTCATTATTTTTAGCATGCTTGAAACATTGACACATATAGATACAAGGCAGAGTCAGTATTTTATACCTAGGAAATAACAGTTTGCAAGAAGCGTATAAATACGTATGATCTTTTGGCAAGATCATACGTATTTATACGCTTCTGTGCCACGGAATTTTCTATTGATGTCTACAGAGTTTCCCTACAGCATAATACAGTAGGCCATGTGACTGTAAGCTAGGCTGTTTCTCACTTTCAGTATAGCATAAAATGAGCTATTGAGTTCATTACTTATATACTCTATGTGATCACTCCATTTTAGATTTTTATCAACAAATATTCCAAGGAATTTTACTTGATCTTTGGGGGTTATTGAGTTTCCACTATATTAGATGGTAATGAATTCATTCTGATTATTTCTCAGTTGAAAATGAACCAGTTCAGTTTTGTCAAGGTTCATAATTAATGCAAAGCAAAGCTTCCAATGATTTATTCGCATCTTCGGACCATTTACTCGAGGTTATTCGCTGAGACGGCAGCAGATGCGTCAGTGACGAACAGTACCATCCTCTCAACTTCTCCACGTACATGCTCAGGAAAATCGTGTTTAAACAATAGGAATAGCAATGGCCCCACCACTCCTCCCTGAAACACTCCCATCCCTAAGTTATACACGTATGACCAGGTATTTCCAATCTTCACACGCATGGATCGGTTGGAAATGACACTGTGGATCCATTCTAGGAATGGTCCCCTAAACCCAAGATTATAGAGTTTGTTCATGATGAACTAAACCGATATGGAGTCAAAAGCTCGTGAAAGATCAAAAAACAGACCTGCAACGTGTCGACCTTAATCCAGGGACTTATAGACCACCTCGACAAAATTGAGTGCTCCTGACTGTGTTGACCGACCTACTCTGAATTCATGCTGATCGTCAGTGATAATATTGTACTAGATTTAGGCAGATTTAAACCGATCCCCGAACCCTGAACTTTTTTGAATGAATGCTGAAAATTCCCAAAACTAACTTTCATGTTATCACGTTTTTTTTTGTTCAAACTTGTATCGGGTGTTTTTTTAAGAGTGATAGAACTTACGACAGAAATGACCGTGATTTGGCAGAAGGTAGAAGCCATGTTGTTTTCAAATTTCTGCTTAGTAATCAATGAGATATTATCGTGGAAAGACTCACGCCGCAACAACGTTTACAAATTGTTGAAATTCATTTTCAGAATCAGTGTTCTATTCGCTAAGCTTATAGAGTACTTCGTGAAATTCATGGTTTACATGATCGTCCATCAGAGCAGGTTATTCTTCAAACTATCGATAGATTTCGGACAACAATTTCTCTACTCGATGCAACAAAAAGAAGACAAAGAACTGTACTTTCAGAAGAAAATATCGCTGCTGTAAGTCCTTATGTTAATGATGATACAGATTTGTCTAATTGTCGACGTTCATAATAAGTTGGACTCTGTGCATCCACCACATGGAAAATTTTGGGTAAAGATCTTGGTCTAGACCCATACAAGATCCAACTGGTTCAAGAATTAAAGCCACTTGACCATAATAAGCGTAGTTTGTTTGCTGATTGGGCCCTAGAAAAACTTGAAGTTGATCCTTTTTTTTATCGTAAAATTGTGTTTAGTGTTGAAGCTCATTTCTGGTTGAACGGCTATGTAAACAAGCACAATTGCCGTATATCCAGTGAAAACAATCCTCAAGAAGTCCTGCAGGTTCCATTGCATCCTGAAAAAATGCACTGTATGGTGTGCTTTACAAGCTAGAGGTGTCATCGGTTCATATTTCTTTGAAAACGATGCTGGAGCTAATGTTACAGTGCTCGTTACAGATCGATGATCAATGATTATTTGTTTCAAAATTTGAATGGTTTCGACCCAGAAGTGTTTTGGTTCCACCAAGATGGTGATACACCTCATGCTGCTACCGTAACAATTGATTTATTGAAAGAAAGATTGGGTGATACTATTATTTCGAGAAATGGTCCAATTAATTGGCCTCCAAGATCATGCGACATAACTCCACTGGATTATTTTCTTTGGGGTTATGTCAAGTCGTTGGTTTATGCTGATAAACCAGAAACAATAGAGGCTTTGGAAGCCAACATAATTCGTGTTATTGATGAAATAAGGCCTGAATTACACGGAAAAGTGGTGCAAAATTGGTCTGGTCGAATGCAGTTCCTCAGAGCTAGTCGTGGAGCACATATGCCGGAAATTATTTTTAAAATATAAATGTCATAAAATTATCTTTCAAATAATAAAAATTTGGCTTCAATCTTAATTTAAATGTGTTTTATTTCAATTTAAAGTTTTATCACCCAAAAAAAGACACCCGATATTTAAGGAGACCGATTTTGTGAGAGTAGTTAATTACCATACTCACTTGATGAAGTTACATGTAATTGACGAAACAATTGTTGTGTAAAAAATTAAATTTAGAGAAAATAATGTGTTTTATTCCAAATCAGACTAGCATTTACCACCTCAGCTGCAAAAAAATTTCGACAATCCTTCCAAGTGGACTTTTTATATACCCATGAATTGAAGCTAATCGATAACCTAAATGAGTAAATTTTTAATTAAGAAATCCAATCAGGATTTAGGAAAAAATCACAAAACAGAAATATAATTAGAATCAGTCTGTATATTCAATTGTCGCAACTATTTACTGCTACAGGAAGTATACGAGAACAAAACACATTATTGTGATATTCCTATTCATACCCAGGACCCACTGAAATGCTTTGTGAAAATCGATGATGGTCATGAATCTTTTCCTAGAACAGTCAACATTTTATTGGAAGTTGTCATATATGGGATCTTGGATTGCTTGCCAAATGTCCCGCCGTTCAAATAAATGGACTAGAAGTTAACCCAGTTGTTGAGAGGTTAAAATCACTGCAATGGAATTGAAACAATGTTGAGAACATAAAACGTTGCAACCGGCATTGCGAAAAAGTATAGTTTTAGGGGAGGCATTACGAATTCTGAAATGTTCCGGATGTAGAAAATAATAAAAGTATGAAAAGCATGGTTTGGACAGGATGATGGGTAATTTCCGGAAACTTCATGCATGTTGTTTCCGGGTATGCTCAAACCATATAATGCATTTTCAACAAATTTCATTTCTATCGAATTTATATAGGAAAATATGTAATTATAGGAAGGAAGACTTTTCATCCTCATTAACATCTTTCGCAAATAAATTCAACAGAATGCTGCCGCATATTCCCAAAATGGATATGCTATTAAACATCATTTTGTGTTCACAATTCAAAATATATTAATATACAAAGTGTTTTCAAAGATGCATCTTTCTTTTCAACAGAAACTAGAACTCATAAAAAACTTTTAACGGGAACTCCCCGTATGAGATTTTCGGGTGAAGCGAATCAGGAAGAAACGATATTCAGTATTTATGTTAATAAAAAAAATCAGACTCACGTAGACCGGTAATGTTGGCTCGAACTATCAGTGATCAGTGGATAATTCCGATACCTCATCGTTTTTCAGTTTTCTCCTAGTAAATATTCGTTGATCTTTAGGGAGGTTTTTGTTAGTCCACATATGATGGCAATGCCTTGGAGGAATGTATGCCTATGTCATGGCGTGTTGGTGATCCGTGTATGCTTTGGGTCGAGGACTGCGTGATGAGGTGATGAGCTTTATCGTTTCAGGTGATCTGTCACTAAGCATCTCACTATGCAATTCTTCGGATAGTGTTTGAATTTTTGAGCGCTGAGTTGGTTGGTTCCTGCATGCTAAGTTCAATGTTGTGATACTTTCGTCTTCTCTAAATAATATCTTGAAGACCGGTTAACTTTTGGAGAAGAAGTATTCTCTCATATCCACTACTCCATGGTGCGTGATATCAATAAATCTAGTCTTCTTCCTCCATTCATTCTAGGTACATATAATCCATTAACAGAAGCATGGAGGTGGTGTATTCTATGTCAAGATAAAAGTCCTCGTAATTGCGCGTCAATGGCCTTCAAGTCGGTGGCTGACAATTCAATAATTCCGAAGGAGTATGTCAAGCAAGGTGACGCTCATGTACCTATTGATTTGAACATGGCTCTGGCGTTCAGCTTGCTCTGTAGAATTTCTCCTGTTTACCAGTCTTTTAAGAAAATAATTCATGAATGCCAGTTGAGTTAAACGCCAGACATCTCACACTCAAAATATGCCAGTCATTTAAAAGGATTTATACATTTCAACAAAAACTACAAAATTATCCCTAATGAAATTCAAAATAATTGTATTGACACTATTGAAAGCAATAGAAATTATTCTTCTACTTCTTCTTTGATTCTTAGCTGGCGATAAGGTAGGTTTTCCGCCTGAACCCGTAGAATGCTGTGGGTGCCACTGGATTTTGAACAGTGTAGATGTTAAGACGCTGCTTTCGTACATCCTCCTCAACGTGCCTCGCTCACGTCTTCCTGGGAGCCGACCGCTGCAACCGCTATATCTCTGGGTGTTTTCGCCAGAGCTTCTTGTGTGATATCCGTTCTTTGTTCATTCTGAAATTGTGTCCGGACCAGAGCCTCTATAGTTGGTTGGTGGTCGCATCTTTCTTGTATGAAGTCGTTTTGAAGATGGTCTCAGATGGAAACCTCGAGGATCTTCCGAAGACATAGCGTTTGGAAAACATCGAACTTGTTCAGGTCGATCTTTAAAAGAGTCTACGTCTTGACGCCATATAGGAGAACCAGTATGATGAGGTTTCTGAAGAGATTATGGCTGATCAAAAATGCAAATTTTAAATGACCCACCCCTTATATATAAGTTGAATCAATAGATCGTGGGAATATTTTTTTTATGCGCTAAAATTTTCAAGTACTCGTGCATTTAATAATTTTTCTGTACTTAGTAACTACTCCATTCCTTTCATTAAGATTGCAGTTTTCTGAAGCTGAAGTACTTCTTCAGAACTCCATTAGATAAGTGTCTAAACACTACAGTTAGTGGAATGTGAAATATAGTAGTGATTTCCGAAAACAACTTTTAATGATAAATTCGAGTTTTTAAATAAAGAAAGACCCAAAAAGGAGCAAAATATATTCGTGAAAAACTACAGCAAGCATATTGTAGAGGGTCCTTGGTTATTATAGGTATTTTTATTTACTGGAAACGAAGGAAAATGTTGCTAGCGCTAGAAAACCAGAAGTTAAATGAACCTCGAATCCGATAATAGCTGGATTAATTTTCCGGAACCTCTAGAGATTTTGTTCGGAATAAATCTCTTGAAAATATTTAGAATTAAATTCAAACATATCTTAGATAACACTATGTCACTTTATAGACATATATCGGGTGTTAGAAATCAACGTTTCAATATTTTGGGAGCTAATTATAGACCTCAAAATATGTAAAATGTTTTATATAAACATGGGTCCGTAAATGAGCCGTTTTGGAGATATGAGTGATTTTCGGTTTTCAAAATATTAACTACTAGTGCAAACGAATACGATAAATTACACAAGATATTCGACTTTTTTTGACTAGTGTTTTATAGAAGATGTTTTATATGACCACCGTCTATTTCAATGCGAGAAGTACATCGTCGTATGAATGTATTACGTACCCTTTCGAAAAGACCTGGTTGTGATCGGATCGTATCGGATCGGATGATTATTATTATTATTATTATTAATTCTTCGATGTTATTCACTGCCGTTGCATACACTTAACTTTACAAATAACCCCAAATAAAAAGTCTAAAGGATTCAAATCGGGAGATCTAGCGGCACTGGGCCTGCTCGTCCTATCCATCTTCTGGGAAATGTTTGATCTAAGTATTCCCTGACAGCAAGTATATAATGTGGGGGTGCTCCATCTTGCATAAACCAAATATTCATCAACTGATTTAAAGGTACCACGTCTAGCAAATGGGGCAAGGTATTTTGAAGAAAGTTAAGGTTTTGCGGCTCCTGTTAAATTCCGTGGTAAAACTACTGGTCCTAACAAATGATCTCCTAAAATATCTAGACAGATATTTATGCTGAAACGCTGTTGATGCCTGGATTCATGAATGGTGTACGGATTTTCATCCGCCCAAATATGGCTATTATGAAAGTTAAAAATTCCATCCTTGGTTAAGCCGGCTTCATCAGTGGAAAGGGTATTAGAAGTGAAATGCGGATGTTCAGCAATCTTTGTTAAAACCCATTGACTTCTGGCTTGATGATCAGGAGGTTAGGAGATTGCACGCGTTGAATATGGAATGGATAGAGAAGTTGTTGATGCATAGTTCTTCAGAAGAGGTGGCCACTTATTTTTGCTTCCGCTGAAATTCTTCTGACACTTGTACCGGGATTTTCAATCACAATATTTAAAATTTGCTCTTCAACTTCTGCAGTGCCTGCAGATCTTGGACGTCCAGTATCACGAGCGTTTCTTTCAAGGAACCAGTTTCCCTCAGTCGTCTGAAAACTTGATTGAACGTCACATGAAAAAGAAGTTGACGATCGGGATAAGCCTCTGCATAAATGCTAGGTGCTTCAGGACCACTCCTGTTGGTACGGCCAAACATCAAATCCATATCACTCATTTTAATAATAAAATAGGACATTTTAAATTCCGGAATAATAACTCTTTCTTAACAACAAAGTGAAAGAAAGTAAATAACACGAATCGGATGCAAAATACCCAATAAAAGTACGTAAATATTATTATGGAAACCAAATGTTTGATGCCAGCTGTGATTATTTTAATGAACTGACTGAATTACATTTTGATTGTAAGTTCAGTAAACAAGACATCTGAAAGACGAAAATGAACCGAAAATCGCTAATATGTCCAAAACGGCTCATTTGCGGACCTGTGTTTATATTCGATATTTCACTTATTTTGAGTTCTATAATCAGCTCCCAAAATATTGAAGCTTTGATTTTTAACACCCGGTATATTATCAACACATGTGGTGGTAATTAACTTATAAAGAATCGAAGGAAACATAAAGTGTCAACCAAATTATTTGAATTCATCACCTTATACAATTGTTTCGAGTGGAAATTAATGAATAACAAGTTCAATTGCCAAAAAAAGTTTCACAGAAAATTCAAAGAGATCTTTTTTATTTTCCTTTTCAAAAAATAGATAGCACATTCTCCAGAAGCAGAATCGGAAAAATCCCAACTCACGTCTCAGCGAAAAAGACTAATTGTTAGGTAATGCATGGCATATGCAAAATTAGATTAATCCACAGAAATATATAATGAAAGAAGATACGACATAGACTCAGCATTAGAAAACCGTTTCACAAACGTGGAATCGAAATCTCGGCATATTCTATTTCTGCATGAATTATAATAAGTCCTGTTTTTCTCCTCTCTTTGCCTTTCGAAATGGCAAGTACTCGAGACCATAAATTCCGAAAGCGTCGCTGACTCCCGTTATCCCAGAATGTGACGTGTATTTTGCAACGTATGAGGATGCAGACGGTGGTGCATCATTCTCGAGTGTACCAAAAATCAGTGCCCTACATGAAATGTAGAAAACGTGAACATACATATAAAGCTCCGAATGTGAAGTCCATAAATATTGTATACATGAAAACGCTAGGCGCTCTTGCTATCATCATTCCCCACGAAAAATAAAAATTTTCGACTTATTCGTGAGAACTCAGAGTGGGTTTTCGAGTCACCCCACGATAATAAAAAACCTTTGCCAGAAATAATGTTGAGGGCATGACGTAGCCATTTGTTACATCTGTTACTGCCACAGAGCACAAGTATTGCTCATATATTTATGAGAAGTTATGCTATTGCATTCGCAATATGACGCTCATGGCCATTATTACGATAGGTAAACAAATATGTACAACTCTGAGAAAACTTAATGTACAAAGGAACGTTATAGAAACTACTGGAATGGGATAATTAATGGTTATTTGTTTTTCGCCCGTTTTCCGCAGAGAATCTGTTTCATTGAAATGGAACTAATTAAATTCATTTTTACATAACAACTAAGTTTCACAGTTAGTTTCTTAAATTCGTTTGTGAGTCAACAGACCTGGAATTTTTATACACTGTGCAAAATAGAAGTGGATATTGGAAGAAAATCTGACTTTTTGCACTTGAGTTAAATATTCAAGATTGCTGTACATACCATGTGGAGAGGCGTATGTTTGCTTATTATTATTGTTTATAGTGAGCGGGAGTCTGTCCACCCTACCACTGCGTCTGCACAGACTACTGTGGTTCACCAATGATTAATATTTTCCCGACGAGATCCAGTTTTTGGATAAAACCGATAATCTTGTTCGGGGGTAATTTTTTTTGTTTCAGTGGGCTATGAAAGCCTGGCCAAAGACCTCGAATCTGATGCGACACACCGCTGGGCACTTTGAGAAGATGTGCGTGGCTGTTTCAGTGTCCTCAAGACACAGCCTGCATTCATCGTCTTCAGTCCGACTGTTTTTGCGCAAATGCGCTTTCAGCCAGCAGTGACCTGTCATAATTCGGACAAGTGTTCTTAGTTTGGTCCAGACCTAGCGCTAGGTCCGCCATCTTTTGATTCGGAGCTGTTCTAAGGGACATCTTCGAATATTTCAGGCCAGGATGGCCCAGCCAGAAAGACTCTAGTCATCAGTTAATTTTGCCTGTTATCGTCCGCTTAGCCACGTCATGTGCTACTCCCAGGAGTGGTTCCGGGCCCACCACAGGCATCGCAGTTCCATCAAACGCCAGCCGATCCCCCGCTTCGTTACCCAAATAGTTCGAGTGGCTCGGTATCCAAACAAGAGTGATTCTTTTAAACATACTGAGCCTGTTTAAAGCCGTGTGGCAACTCCAGAATGTTTTCGATGTACAACAGCTGGATTACAGAGCTTTTAGTACTGACTGACTGTTAGTAAATATTTTGATTTTGCTGTGATGGATTTGCCGTTTTATCAGCAGCTCTGCTGTGGTCTCAATGGCAAATAGTTCTGCCTTAAATATGATTGCGTATTGACCGAGTCTCAATGAGATGTTGATTCTCGGTTGGCTCCCATAGACTCCCAATCGCGTTTGGTTCGTCGTTCGCGAGCCGTCTGTGAACTTGACAATTGAAATGCTGTTCTTGGCTCTTGAACTGACATAAGATCCGAGGGCATCGATAGGGCTGTTCGTTAAAAGCTCATCCAGAAGTCCTCAGCCTCGCATCACTATTACCTCTGGCCTGTCGATCGTCAGTTGATATAGTTTCTATGTGGTCCGTTCTGCTTCCCTCTGCAGGAGCAGGTGGTTTGTGTATCACATAAACACCCAAAATATAACCCCATGACACTGAATGGCTTCATTACAAAGAACTCAATTCTTGTAGATGTATAATCTTTTCTTGTTGTCCCTAAGAGCCATAATATGCTAATACAACCGATTCTGTGTTGTGTACCATTAATTGTTACTAGTTTAGCATGCATTTAGAAGCAGTCCAAACTGAACAATTAGTATGCTGGTCCAACTTAACAAGTAGTTGCTAACCGTCTCAAGGTTTCGCAAAATATAGATAGTAGAGCGTGAAATCGCCATCGTGTAAGTGTGAGTGCTGCATATACTTATGGTGGTGGAAGAACAATATCGCACAAGATCGGCCAATACGGCTAATACCTTCACGACAAAATCCCTTCTTCACAGCATCCCGCCTTAATAGCTCATTCCGGCAAGCTACCGTTAGGAAAGTTTTTGGTCAAACAATTCGGAATAGAATAACAATATCTCAATTAATTTTAAGTGAGATTAGCAGAATTGATCTTTGTGCTATATAAAATTCGGAATAGGTTCCACAGTTGCAATTTGAGGGCAAGAAGATGCGCGAGGCACGATTAAGTAGAGAGCACTGGGCTGTAAAATATCGTTGAGCCCTTGAAAGTTCAAGAGCTCAACGACCTGACACCAGTTTTCATGTGAGAACTGGAACGCGTACAGATGAAACTCTGCCTGTTTTTCATGACGCCAACAATTTTTTTCTGTGGCGCAGTAAGGAGGCATTTGTTTCAATAGGCGCATAGATCTTATAACCTTCAGTAACGCAACTGACGACAATTTTACGTTAATATACGATAATTCACGTCCACACCGGTCAAGAATTATCAACGACCGCATAGAAATGCAAGGCATTGATCGAATGGATTGGCCCGCTGTCTCTCAAGAACATAACTGTATAGAATATGTCTGGTATGCAATGTTATAGAAATTACACCGCTCAACTGGCCCACCACAGATGTAACGAAAGCTCGCCCACGCTTTGACGGACATTTGGGAAAACATTTCTCAAGTTTTCATTGATAACCTCATTGATGCAATGCCGAATAGAGTAAGGGCTCTACTAAGACCTATAGGTCCAAATCGATATTAAATCGTGATTTCAAGTTGTTTTTAATGAAAGTAACTTTTCTTAATCCAGCAGACCCCACCTATCAGAATTTTAATTTTCTTAATGTCTCTTCTTTATTGTCGCTTTAAAGCATTCTTGCTTACTGTTGCCATTTCAGGCAGGTTAACCGTATGTAGACTCCGAGCTTTATACATCAGTATATATACGAAATTGCTTTTTATTTTCCTTTGTATAGTCCGTCTAGAAAGTATACAAAAGTAATGTATAAAATAAGTTCTGTAGATAGTCGTCTATGGCCAAAGTTGCATGGCAACACTATTTGTCAAATATTGTTGATTATTTACAGGTGAACAATTGATGAAATAATGTCGCAACTAGAAAAAAAAACAGGTAGAACATTTGTATAGAAAAGGTTTTCGGAACGTTTAAAAATTATTGCAATTGGCTGAACTTGGAAAAAGATTTGTTCATGAAACAATAAAGAGGATGAAATATGGAATGCATATGAGACATAGACCAGTTTCAGGAAGATCACGTAAAATTAAAGGAGACAATTTAAACGCTTCATTGCCCCTAGGACGACACAATTTGCGCCTGAGGGTTCGTAAATGAGCTAACAGATTTGGAAATCAACGAAATATAAAAGTTTGTTCAGAAACCGGCAGTATGTTACTGAAAAAACAAGGCTACAAATCGAGGAAACCAAAAAATTCCTTTAAAAAGGAAACGAAGGATAGTTTAGTCAAGTGTCTACAATTAAATGGATGTTTTAATAGTAAATGAGATGAAGAGTTTGTTATAATTTTCTTATTCAAGAATTTAAAATATATACTGAATAATTACAATTGAGCTTTGTTTTTTCCGGATACTTTCTAGATTATATGAACGCAAATTATCCGTTTCAGTTTCAGAGCAGTGTAGATAAAAAGATTTCAATTTAAAATAATAATAATAAAAATCCTTTATTGTACCCAATAGGAATATCCCGGTTGCTGGGTAACATGTTACAGAAAAGTATAATAAATTATCAATATCCGCGAATCAAATCATAAAGGAATCAAGTAAAATATTAAAATAAAATAGAAAGGCCTTTTACTTGATAGAAGAAATGTAACAAAATTTGAATATTAAAACAAATTGAAATATGTTTATCTTCTACAATTTTAATTTCAAAAAAATTTTTATTCGAAAAACTTTTAGAAATAAATTTATGCCTAACAAGCACCGCTTACATTTAATAGACGTATATAATCAAAACTCAATATATAATGTCAAATGGAATAAATAACCCAACAGATATACAAAAGTAATTAAAATTAATAAATAAATATTTAAAGGAGACAAAATTTTGTTTCTGGTCTTACCGTAAAGAACACCAATTGCCTTTTAAAAACATAAACACACTTAAAGGACCTCTCAAAGAATATAATTTATTTGAAATATTTAATATATTTAAATATTCGAATAAATTATTTCAAAAATCTCTAAAAAAATGTGCACTATGTCTTCAAAAAACAAATATAATTCTAGACAATCCTGTCTTCAGTCCTCTTTCAACATTCCAAATACCAAAATCAAAAACATAACCTATATCACTCACGTGTTAAAAGACTTAAGCTTCGAAATACAGATCAAGTATACAATTCGAGATTGATCTATGTTCTAACAAAATCAAAGACCAGTGTGAGTTATTTTAAGGTTCATTTAAATTCATTGACATTCTATAATGAGATTTATTGAAGCCAAAATATAATTATATATTATATATAAAATAAAATGGAAAGGCCTTTTATTTGATAGAAGAAATATAACAAAATTTGAATATTAAAACAAATTGAAATATGTTTATCTTCTACAATTTTAATTTCAAAAAAATTTTTATTCAAAAAACTTTTTGAAATGAATTTATGTCTAACAAGCACCGCTTACATTTAATAGACGTATATAATCAAAACTCAATATATAATGTCAAATGGAATAAATAACCCAACAGATATACGAAAGTAATTAAAATTAATAAATAAATATTTAAAGGAGACAAAATTTTGTTTCTTAAGTAAAATATTGATCCAGCCACATACAAGTTGACAATTTTATCAGCATCAACTAATAAAAAATAAACAAAAATATCATTCCTAACCAAACATATCCACACCAAAACCATTAGCACTTTTAGACATGCCCTCTGGAGCAAATTCGTAGGAGGCGTTGCCAAATAGAAAGTAAAGACCGTCCTCGTGAACAACCTAGGGACACTAATAGTCACCCTGGACAATAAATATGGTGAGTTTATTATTCCATTAAGTAGTCTCTGAGCATATCCGGAGTACTGAATCTCACGTTTTTCAAGCATGTGCAAAAGCATGTGATATTCCCATATCACATATGATGTCAGACAGATCAGCTACATGCTAAGAGGATACCTACCAGTTCACGTGGACAATACGTACTTGAAAAATTTGCTATGAATGCGTTCCAGAGGAACCAGGTGACACTGATAAATAGGAAACCATATCAAAGTTGCATATTCTATCTTACTGATGTAAGCAGGTCATCGAATGCCGTTATCCTACTGAGTACAAAGCCCAAAGTTGATAGGTATCTAATTATATAAATTTATGAGAGTTCGAAAAGGTAACTCCTTAAATACTAACTAAAATAAATGACCTATTTCCATATGGTGAAAGGACTGCGCTGCAAGCGTTTTAGACTGAGTAGATATAGTTTGTAATGTCGAATGTAAAATTTTAGGTGGGTTTAATTTTTCTGTCCATAATAAAAGCCTTTTATTTGAAGCAGACGAGAAGAAAAAGTTATCAGTTCGAGAGTTCATCTCTGCTGGATTTGAATATTCATTTCTCCTGTAAGTCGTAGATTCTTCTCGCAAAAACCAACCAAGCTCTTCCCCAGACTCGAATTCCGCCGTTAATTTGCGTGACAAATTGAACGCCTGAAAACGCCGTAAAGTCAGTGATTTCGCCTTGCCCAAACATCCGCGTCAAATAGGTGTCATGCTTAATAAGTTGAAATAGCGACTGTAGGACCTAAAGGCCCGACCAACACGCCTAAGGCCTTTGAAAGGCTCAGGTGTCGCGTAAACGTAGGTGAGAGAAACCGCCTCGAATGGGTCGATTTCGAGGTGTTGAAGACTAAATCGGGTGAGATAATCTGCAGATGAGAGAGGCTGTCTAAAGGCAGCTTTGACGGAGTCGGTAATGACTTTTAGGTCTGGTGTGGTGATGCAGGCGGAAACGAATCGGAGACTACGTGTGTGACTTCACGGGCACATATCGGGTTCTTGATTGTGTGAAGTCTGCGCTAGGTGCAACTATGGAGAATCGCGGGTTAAGATATTGTCTGCATAACAAATTTTGCAGATTGGTGCACCACTCAGAAAGCGCATTTGTGCGCTGGGATACGCTTTCGAATTATGTCGTAATTAGCGAAATGGAAACTATCGAATAACAAATTCTGAAAACTGCATAGGATTTTACAGCTATTTTCTTTTAAGTTTAAAATAGGGATCGGAAAATTTTTTTGAAATTTCATTACATGCGGTTTAGTGAAATGTAGATGCTTTTGATTTAATCCCTTCTTAATAGATTCCTTCGAAACAGGCCTCAATATTATGTTGATATTGTTCAGATTTTACAAGAAATTTTTAATTTTCTATGCAGGCAGATATAACAATTAGTTCCCCAGAGTTCAACTATGTCTCATTTTTTCCCAGAAACCTAAACGGTCCTGAACACCAGTTGAGAAACGAAAATATTTGTCCTTCGCATTTTTCCTAGGAACCCATTGAAAACTAACTCTGTTTCTAGACGAAGAAACAGATTTCTTGCTACCTGGACCACCTTTTCGAGCCCCAATCCTCTGTCTCATTCGGTTAGTTAAGCAAAAGGTTCACAGTTGAAGACATTCCCTCGACCAGACGGTCACGCAATACTCACCCTGTATAAACAAGTTAGCCACAAAGCACCCTTGAAGAAACATCACCAAACAAGTCGCATTTTGTCGCTTGTCCAAAAAGCGCGAAATAAACCGCTCGTTAGTTTCACGTCTCTCCCAATAAGACAGTAACACACTAAAGAAAGTGGAAGTGAATGTGTTATCTACATTATTTATTTGTAATTATTTATAATTCGTGAACCCACAAGTGAAACCAATAAAGGTGAATTCGGTGAAAGCGAACAACGGTGAAAAAGCTCAAAGAAGAAAAAATATTCCACGGACAACATAGTATTTAACCGCAATTAGAGTTTAATACTATACCGGAAGACCTCCCTCAATTTGGGTGAACAAATCTAAGTCTTAAACTTGTAATATATGTATTCACGCTATAAATAATAATGATAATTAGTATATGCAAAATTAGGCACAATTAAAATCAAACAATATTCCAAAAAATCTCCCCGTAATTTTATACAGGAGTACTCTGCCTCTATAAAAATGAAGTCTTCAAAGATCTAAAACTGGCATCTCCCTAAAAAGTTCTTCTGTAGGGAGAGTGTGCTTCTGGTTGCCAATTATCTTCAAAATCGATGTCTACGTGACTTGAAGCTGCAATTTATGACACTCATATATTCCTCCCCATGTTGATTTTCAATAAATTCCATAAATAAACCATCAAAATCCCTCTTTCAACCTCATTTGGAGAATGCTTAACGAAGAGTTTGCATACCAATTGGTTAACGTTCCATCAATTACAGGGAAGAATTCAAAAAGGTATCAATACATACCAAGCAATTCTTTACAAATATTATAAATGACATGCTATACCCAGAAAGAATAATTTCTTCAGCTAGATTCTTTGGCAGCAAAATGACCGTTTTGAAAGAATATACGGTTACTGCTCACTTTTTCAAACTCACTCAAGAAATATTAGGTTTACTGGGTTTCGGAGTTACTACCAGCGTTTTCAGCCATTAGAAACATCTTAAAATCGCGGCTTTATAGCGATTGAGGTCTTCTATTGCTCCGTTTAGTGCTATTGCTCTATTCGGCATTATGTCAACAAGGTTATGGATGAAAGTTTCAGAAATATTCTGCCATATGTCCGTCAAATTATTGGTGAGCTATTGTAATGTATCAGGTGGGTCCGAAAAGCAATATAATTGCTCTGAAATTGTTGACAAGACATGATCGATGCAATTTTTGACTAGAGAGAGAGCGGACCAATTCATTGGATTAATCGCATGCATTTCTATGCGGTCTTTGATAATAATTGCCCAGGATTATCGTCGATTAACATACAATTGTCACCAATGACTAGCGCAAAGGAGTCAATAATTGGTTCTACAAACGATATCCTACCGCTGTCGTGGTTGCATTAGTGAGGATTACTAGATTTGTTCGCCCATTAAAACAAATGCCTTCCCAAACGCACACTGACCCGCCATTGAAAAGAGTCGTTGGTGTCATGAAATGTTCATTATACCGTTGACTCCGTTCTTGCCACATCAAAATTCACCCAGCAGACTGATACAGATGAAATCCGTGAACAGGCATGACCTCTATCTGTGCGCGTTTCTGTTCTCATGTTCAAGTGCCCAACGATATCTTACAGCCTGATGCTCCCTACATGCCTTCTAATTGAAACTTATTCCGGATTGTTTGACTAAAAACTATCCTACCGATTGCTTGCCCGAATGAGCTAATAATTCGTAATGCTGTGAAGAAGAGATTTCTTTGTACAGTTAACCGTATTAGCCGATCTTGTGTGACGGTTGTTGCATTTGCTCTCCCAGCCCATGAGTACATTAAGTACTTCTTATAAGATAGCGATTCCACGCTGTACTAACTATACTTTGCGAAACCCGAAGACGATCACCAACTTCTTGTTGAGTTAAACCTTCGTTTAACCGACATATTAGTTGTTCTAGTTGGACGGCTTCTAAACGCATGTCATGGCAATGAATCCATAACTGATACTACACAATACCAGGAGCTATTATTTAATAATTAATCCTTTTTTTACGTTTTTAGCACAAAAGCAGACGCCCCATCTTGCATTACAATTTTAAGCCCACTGGCACACCACTCGTTGATCTGTTGTATCAATTTGCGAACTCTTTTATATTGGTCCTGGTACTTAACCCTTCTCACTACACGCCATACAAATTTCTCCATATCATAGCCACAGATACAGAGTTTTGAAATTAATTTTCAATTTTACACTGACTTGCTCTTTTGTATTTCAGAACCACTTTCTCCTAAATTCTATGGCCCCTAGGAGTTATTAAAAGCTTTCTTCCACAACGCCCCTTCCGAGCAGCTTGAAGAGATTGGTTTGCTTGCAGTTTTTGGCTCAAGAGTTACCTCACAAACATTTGTAATCTGTCTTGGACCAAATGCTGTATTACGTACTAGCGCAATAGCAGACGATATTTCTTGTAAAAAAAACATATAATAATAATAGACTTTTATTTGACCTGAAAATATCACAAAATGATGTAGATCACGTCACAAAAAATCATAACTTGAATATTAAAGTTCATTAGAGTCTTTCCCAGCCATAAACTCTTTCACACTCTTGTAGCCTTTTTTATATGAAAATTTTTTCAAAGTTTTCTTTTGTATAATTTTGGGTCTTATTTCGAATGTTTGTGGTAATTTGTTCCAAATTTTCACTAAAATATGAACAACATTCTTCTGTATGTAAGCATAATTTGGATTTTCTAAACTAAGATGAGTTTTTCTCTGGTATTATAATCACGATCAAGCATTAACATTTCAAATTTTGTGAAATTATTGATTATATACATAATGCACTCATATATATACAGGCAGTATGGTGTTAATATATTATTATTCCTAAATATATCTCTACATGATTCGCTAGTTTCTAGTTTAAAGACAGTTCTCAAACATTTTTTTTGTATCATGAAGACTCTTTCAGCATCAACAGAATTCGCCCAGAAGATGATTCCATACCTGAGTCTAGAGTGGACGTATGCATGATATGCTGTCAGGGAAGCATCTGACACAATTGTTCTCATTAGGATCCTTAAAGCATAGCAGTACCTTGCAAGGTTTGTTGCCAAATATTCAATGTGTGGCCGCCAATTCAAATCCCGATCTAAATGGATTCCAAGAATGATAGAGTATCTTCAGCACTTATGTTCTCACCATGATAAATTAAGTTGATGGCATGTTGATTTTTTTCTCTAAATATTATCAGTTTGGTCTTGGTGATGTTCATTGTGAGATCATTCTTCCCGAACCATCTTTCAAGGTTTTCAAAATCTTTTTCGACTGCGGCTTTGCATTCATCTGGAGTGGAACCAACGCAGATTACTGATACGTCATCGGCATACATTACAGTATCATTTGATCTAACCTTAATCAAGTCATTTGTGTAGATTATATAAAGTAGGGGACCTAATATTGATCCTTGGGGAACTCCTCTATCTACATGCAAGGCATTTGATATTATTTGCTTGCCTTTTTGTCCTTTTTCAGTTGTCCTCTGAATTCTCCCTGTTATGTATGATCGAAATAATTTTGACGTTATACCTCTTATACCATATCTTTCCAATTTTTGCACTAAGATATTATGATTCACTGTATCAAACGCTTTCGTCAAGTCTAAGAAAAGTGTCGCTTTTATCTGATTTTTATTCAATGATTTTATTACAGAGTTAAGAACTCGATATAATGCATCTATGGTCGATTTGCCTTTTCTAAATCCACATTGTTGTTCCACTAATATGTTATTCTTCTCAAAAAACTTCATTACTCTATCAAAAATTATTCTTTCAAATATTTTATCAACATTTGAGAGTAGAGATATTGGACGGTAGTTATTAAAATTGTCTTTTTCTCCTTTCTTGTGAATCGGTTCAACCCAAGCTTCTTTGAGGGCTTGTGGATATTTTCTGTATTGAAACATTTGATTTGTTATATATGTAAGGGGTAACGTCAATATCGGTGCACATTTTTTCAGTAGATCTACAGGTATCTCGTCATATCCTGTAGATTTTTTATTTTTGAGTTGAATTATGTAATGATACATTTCTTGCTCAATAACTGGATTTAGAAAAATGCTTGAATCACATTGATTTATGGTTTCAGCAACATCGGTGTTGTTATTGTTGTTTAAAACATTAGATTTCAGAAAGAATTTATTAATTTCATCTAAGAGCTTTTTTTCATTTTTTCCAAGAAATGATTCAAACAATGTATCATCAGTAGCACTCCTATTTTCCGTCGCGTTATAAATTAAAGTTCAAGTTGATTTAGTCTTATTTTCCGATTTATTTATAAAGTCCTGATCAGAGATTTTCTTAGATAATTCCACAACGCGTTTCAATATGGCTGAATATTTTTTATAGTGTTCTTCAGTTACCATTCCTTTCAAAATTTTTTCGTGAAACTCCCGTTTGTTTATACTCGATATTCTTATACCTAGAGTAAGCCATGTTCGATTCCTCTTCCTTCTCAATTTAATATGTTTCCGTGGAATGATCTGATTCATATTTACCATCATTATGTTGTAGAACAGTTCGTAGGGAACATCTGGATCTGTCCCTGATATCGAACCATCCCAATTTAAATCCCTCAAATAAACAAAAAAATCTTCTAGTTTCGTCTTTGTAAAAAATCTTTTTTCTATAGGAAATGTGCTCTCTACTAAAATGAACTGCGCCATATGATCGGATACACTCCCACTCATCTGAAAAGAAACTTAGGAAAGCTGAAGAAACGATTTTTTTATAAACAACTACAAATAGCGAAATATTAGTTAAATGAAAACCTTGGAATCACTTCAATGAAAAATACTAAACATAGACTTGAAAAACTTCTTTTCAACGAAATTAACCGAAAAGTATCCTTTTTCTGCCATTTCAACGAAAATTATGTGAAATTTGACTATCAAAACAGATTTAATCTGCCAGTCTTCTACAATTTTAATTTCATAAAAATAATTTATTCAAGAAACTCTTAGAATTGAATTAATGTCCTATAAGCACGGCTTATATTTAATAGACGTATAAAATCAAAACTCAATATACACTATCAAATGGAATAAATGAACCAACAAATATAAATTGTCAAATAAAATTAATACATAAATATTTGATTATTCAAATTTTTTATGAAATTAAAATTGTGGAAGACTGACAAATAAAATCTTTTTTGATTTTCAATTTTCGTTATATTCCTTCTATCAAGTAAAAAGCCTCTTCCTATTTTATGGAAATTATATATTATCGACTGGATAATAAACCCAATTAAAAAAAAAATTCGTTATGCAACTCTACACATCATTAATGTATTATCATTTGCACACTCCTAAGACTCAATATGAACTAGTATGCATCCTCCAATAAGGAAAATAGTGGTCTTTGGAGCACTAATAAAGTCAGTTCGGACTGTAGTATCAACGTTAACGTTTCATCTTCAACAATTTAGTGCGAAAACAAAATTTGAACTTTTACTTTTTGTGAAAAACCCTAGCTGACTACTACTAGCATTTTGAGTTATTGATTATCTTTTTATTAGTATTGATCGTAACTAGAGTTCGATGGCGTCAATATTATCAAAGTTTGACAGGGGTAGAATTGTTTAGTTTCAAGGTGTTGGTTTGTCCTATCCCAAAATTTGGCTTTGATTGTACTGCAATTACGATAATGCGTCTGTATCATGTATGGACAGACGAAGGAAAACACGAAGTAGATCAGCTGGTCAACCGAGGCTTACCATAAGGAGTTAGGAGCTTCGGGAAACTGGATCTACGAGATCGTTTTTCTACTACGCGTTGAAAAGCTGACCAATTATTTGGATATAGAGTTAGATCTGTTATTGTGTATACACTTTTTTACCACATTCGAGCTTCAAGACCTTCTTTTTACTGACGATGTCTTCAAACAACTGAGTTCTCTGAAGATGGGATAGTTAATTCCCGAAACTCGAGTCACAATTAAAAGTGTAAAATATCAATTTATTGGTAGTATAACATGGTAATTTCTACAACTTGTTTTAATTGTTCAATTCTTATTGCAAAAATAAGCCATTTCGTATTGAAAATTAGATATCTCGCAGAAAACAGCGAATCATGGGGAAAAAGGTTCAAAAATTATTTCTGAGCCAACTAAAGTGTGAAGTTAATTTTTTAAAAGCGGAGGAGGTGAAGCATTCTAACTTTGGGTTTCATATGCAGCCAAATTTTTCATAATATCACCTTTCGCACATTATAAATTATTATGTGTATTCGTTTCTCATGTACAATAATTAAAAAGTTCAACCTGCATCTGACATTTTAGGAGTTCCCGGAATCATAGAAATTATCCTTACGTCTTCCGCCGAATGCCCTCAATACAAAGAACACGACACGTTTTCCGTTTCTTGGTCTTCCGTCATCTCTGGGGAACCCTTACATTAAGGCCCATAACCTATTATCACCCTGACGACGTACGACGTGTCAATTTTAGCATTTCCGGAGAGAAGAGACCGCTAGTAGAGCTTTCCGGGGAATTGTAGAGCCGTCTAGCATCTCAACTTGTTGTCGGCCTTTGTGTTGGATAAGGCGAGAACACCTGACCACAAAGCACATGTGCTGGATCTACGTGCGGCCGCGCCGAGTAGATTTGAGCGGTGTCGAGGGAATAACAATAATTACGTAGGAATGTATTCGGCGGTCGAATTAGGTAATAAACGTATTGTAACTGCCGAAGTACCTTTTGCATATTGATGAGTGTAGTTTGTAGGAGACGGCCTTTATTAATTGTTGTCAGCGGGAGCTTCCTGTGGAGGAAGTTATTGAAACAGTTTCGCCAAAGGAGATAATGGCACTTTCAGCCCGTACATATATCTACTCCTAATAATTTAAAATTCTCTAATTTTTCAAATCTCGATATGGACAAGCAGACTAGATTCAAATTATTTCGTGATATAATTTTCCAGTAGGTTGTATAATTGGCACTTCAGAATGGAACGTAAAAAAATTTGGTATCAAACAAAATTTAAATATTATATGTTACCAAATCTTTCATTAGTTACTTGAGGGCATGCGTTCAACTGTTGAAGAATGATTAAATGTACATTATTTAAGTATAGTTTTTCTCATTGAATTAACTCAAATTTTATAGAAGCTATGAACTTATCAAACCTGAAAGCAAATGAACATTTATTAAAAATGTTAATACAAGTTCAAAACTGTACGTTGGTCCAGAACTATGAACTATATCTCCAAAATATCGAAAGTCAAGTGAGCATCTTGGTCAGCAGTTGGCTGTGACATAACTGTGATAATATTATTTTCATTCAATACTTTTGTCGACCTAACAAATTTATAGTTATAAATTGAGCCAATCATCCTTAATCGATTTGCTTCATCAGGTTACTCACAAAATTATTAATTTACTTTCTGTGGAATATTCCACAAGTCCCAGCATCCTGGAGAGGCAACTCCTATGTTATTTGCATCAATATTCACATCTAGCACTCCACTCAAGAACACCTGAATTGTTCTCTTCTTCTTCTTCTTTCTCTAGACCTCAAGGTCTGTTCTTGATTTTTAAAGTTAGTCTGTTTAAGCCAGTTACCACTCTGAGGTAAAATATACTGATTGTTAGTTGATTTTGATTTTTTTAATATGATTTAGGACCGATGAAGAGATTATCGGAAGTCTAATTGTTTTTTGAAGATATAGTGCTTGTTTTGAAATATTTTTGAATTAACTTATTTGAATATTCAAATATATTGAATATTTCGAATAAATTATATTTTTTGACAAGTACTCAAGTTGTGTTTTATGTTTTTGAAAAGGAATTGGTGTTCACAATGGCAAGATCAGAACCAAAATTTTGTCTCCCTCAAATATTTATCTATTAATTTTAATTGAAAATTGATATTTGTTGGTTTATTTATTCCATTTGATATTGTATATTGAGTTTTGATTGTCTATTAAATATAAGCGGTGCTTATGTAGACATTACTTCAATTCTAAAAGTTTTTTGAAATTAGAATTGTAGAAGACTGACAGATTAAACCTGTTTTGATATTCAAATTTTTTAAGATGGTCCTAAGACCATCTTCAAAGGAGTACAAAAAGTAAATAAACTTGAAATTGAAAAAAGGTTCTTTTATTACACTTGGAATATCTGTGTATTTCTATGGCGCATTGAAATAACAGCATCCAATATAGGGGTATTCCCAAGGAGTTTTGGGGAATTTGTTAAATTCTCCTTTTTCTTAATGGCGTTTTTGATTGAAAGAATCTCCAAAGAGTCCATTAATATACCCTTAGAAACGTCATATAGTAAAGTGACATCTTTCTCATTAAAAAAATTGATTATTTTTTATACAATGTTCTGCAAAATCGGTAGAAAGGAATAATTCATCTGAAATGTAGGTGAACATTAAGAAAAGGAACCCCAACTTTTCCGAATCGGCAATTTATCAAATTAAATGTGATTATTGTAATGCTACATATATAGGACAGACAGGCCGATGTTTACAACATAGAATCAAAGAACATAGGATGTTTATTTTGAAAAACCAGAAATCAACCGAATTTGCAGAACATTGTATAAAAAATAATAATTTTTTTAATGAGGAAGATGTCACTTCAATATATAAGGGTAGATGGACTATATGGAGATTCTTTCAATCAAAAAAACCATTGAGAAGAAGGAGAATTCAACAAGTTCCCAAATTCTCTTTGAGAACACCCCTATATTGGATGATGTTATTTCCATGCGCTATAAAATTACACGGATGTCCTAAGTGTAATGAAAGAACCTTTTTCCCATTTTAAGTTCCGCTTGCCGAATCTTCTGGTTGCTCAGTCACTGCTGCTCTGAGATATCTGTGATCTCTTGAGGTTGCGCTAATATCACATCATATTTAATAAAAATCACAAGCCGCTTGATTTGGTGCTCGTGGTAAATGGTATTGAAGTACCAATAATCCATTCGGATTTTCCTGTTCTTCCTGAATTCCTTTTACTGAATTCAATCATTTGAAATCAATAAGCATATTGACTACTCTTCAAAAGGTTCTTGAGAGAATAAGAGAGGGCAAGATCAGTTTTTTTTTTATCATGGTATAACATCTTTTCAACGAATAAATCTGGCTTCAGAAATTATCATAGTTGCGATACACAATTGGCTGGTGTGGTTCACGATTTTTTGAGGGCGGCCGACAATGATATAGTCACTACCCTGATAGCACTAGATTTAAGTAAAGTATTTGACTTCCTTTTGCATTCCTTGATGCACTTTATCAGTGAGAGCGAAATAAATCCAGTTTGGGAGATCTCGACAGATGGTTTATCGCTGACAACCTTCATCACCTGTAGATCTGAGAAATGGAATCATTCAGGGAAGTATTTTAGCCCCACTTCTATATATCATCCATACAATCCAATTCCATGCAGTAACTCGGCTTTCTTTTGAGTCATATCTCCATGGAAAATGAATTAATCAATTCAGATTTGAACCGGTTCAATAAGACAATTGAAAATTACCTCCTCCAACTAAAGTATTCTGTTGTGGTCTTTGGTGGCAAAGAGAGCTCAGAATCCGTGAAGGACATGTGAAAACCTAGGACTTATTATGGACTATCAGCTGCGCTTTCACAAACATGTAAACAGCCTATAACTCGTCGAGACTTGTTTATACCTTTCGATATTGCCTTTTTCTATATGCTTGAAAACTGCTTTGTGAGTCGCTTGTTTTGTCTCAACTCAATCACTGTCTCAGCGTTTAATATCCTTGTCTAGAAGGTTCTAATAAACAACGTATCCTAAGAATGCAGAACAGTTTTTCAAAACTCATTTATGGACTAAAAAAGACCTTCTCTAAAGCGATCAGACTGGCTGGATATTTCTTCACGATATAAATTACACCTTGCGTGTCTTGGTTTCAAGATTCTTGAGTACAAACAACCGCGTTATCTCTATAATAGGATCCAATATTGATATAACTTTCATGGCCTTAACCTGCGTCAAAGACATCTTGTCACAACATCGAAAGGAAATTTATAAAATATCTTTATCGTACATGGTTTCGATTTCGCTGAATTTTCTGGGGAATATAGATTTTTAACAGAGGGATCCCTCATTCAGGAGTTCTTAAGTAGGGTAGTAATTTGGTTTAATGACCAAACAATGAGTTGTCAACAGGGAACATCGTGCACTCGATCAAAATATTCAAATTAATTAATCGTGTAACGTTGCCATGAGAGAATTATTAATTTACGGTTCGAGAACACGACAGTTCAAACAACTTGCCTTCATTTCCTCATCAAATTTGCATCATCCCTATAAATGAAAAACCTCATGTTTCAAGATGAAGTATAAGCTTCA
The DNA here is from genome assembly GCA_034642435.1 of Megalocaria dilatata. Taxonomy (NCBI): domain Eukaryota; kingdom Metazoa; phylum Arthropoda; class Insecta; order Coleoptera; family Coccinellidae; genus Megalocaria; species Megalocaria dilatata. The sequence goes on from CM067856.1 coordinate 48,721,319, forward strand.
ACTAGAAAAAACTGAGGCTTCATGGAAACTGAATATCGTCGCGAATAAAAACTAGAATAATAAGTTTATCCTAATGAAGTTAGCGACTTTCTACCTACCGAAATATTCATTTCATTTAGAACAGTACGATTCGAAGTGCTTTTCATAATCTGAAGTTATTACGGTTCGTTAGAGTTATAGTATTTTTTTGTGATACAGCGGGGTTAGATAAAATTTATGTTGATTAAAGTGGGTAAAACGTAATAGAAACCTCGGATTCGGCGGTGCTAAAACGTGGAGATTAAAATGAAAGGGATACGCAGAGGGTTTTCTTTATTTCGGCTACTTTTACTTCAGGGACGGAACAATTAAATTTTCTTCCTCGTGGTGAATATTTCATCCAGGGAAAGAGTTTATCTGCTGTTGTCATCAGCGTTTCAATTAAGTAGCCCGGGTAGGGAGAATGAAAAAATGATTCCAGAATTAGGACCAAGGCGGAAATTTTACGAAAATTCGGTGGTTTTTCTTTAACCGATTTCTAGGGATTTGCATGAAAGTGGATTAAAATATTATCAGCTCAGATATAGTTGTTTATTTGATTTGAACACGGCTTAAACAATGACCGAATAAGTATTAATTCATAATTACGATAGCTGCTGATATAACTCATAAATAATTATGTTGCTAACAGATATTTAAAATGAATACCAAAGATAAAAATTCAGCTTGAATTAAACGAGTGTATCACTTTGAAGAGAGTTGTTTATAATATTTCGAATATTAAGCAGAATAATTCTCTGAAACTTCCACAAATTTTAATGTCAAATGTTTTCTTAAAAATTCAATTAAATGAAATGCCTTAGAAACACGGTTTCTTCTTAGCGGACATATAGAATTATCAAACATTACATCACATCTAGGAGATAAGGGAATCTTAAGAAAATGTAGATTGTTAACCGAAATTACCTAGCAAACCTAATCTGATACGGCTATTTCAAATGGACCTTATGAATAACGAATTCAATTCCGCAAAATGCTCTATATGAAATTGAAAAGTCTTTTTTATTTCTTTTTAAAAAATTTAGCATTCACTAGAACAGCGTTTTAAACTCCCGGCCGTTCTCGTCAGTCGGAATTTATTTGGATGTTAAATAAACGCAATCAATGCAATAAGTATATCACAAAGCCTCTGTCCACTTCACTTCTGGTAAGAAACAGACTGAAACAAACTGTTAAGGGCAACCCCTAGAGCATTTATTGAACTCTTATTCCCCCCATAGAAAAAAATCGTGAATAGAAAAAAAAATTCTTTTTAAATTTATAAAAAACTTTTTTTCAAGTAGACATTGTTATTCAAGAGATCTGTTTGAAACAGCTGTATTTGATAAAGGTTGCTAGATAATTTCGGTCGATATACTATATTTCTGTTACATTTTTCCATCTTCTGATATTTTGTTGAAAATTCTATATGTATACTAAAAGGAATCAGTGTTTAAAGTACATAACATTTAATTTATTAGGATTAAAAATAAGTCCCTGCGGTTTTGATAAAATATAGAGATACTATCTATATGCTTTAAACGTTATCGTGATTGGATAAATTTTATCAATTACACGGACGCAGCTAAGTCATCGAAAGGAGTCGGATGCGCTTATTTTTCCAACACAACATGTCAAATGTATAAACCAGAAGATTGTACCATCTTCACTGCCGAACTTATAGCAATTAGAACGCTATTGAATATGCAGTCAATCAAAACTTTCAGAACCCATTTATTTGCTCCTATTCTTTGAGCTCAATACAGGCTATTATGCCCTCTCATTCAGGAATCGAAGATAACGAAAAAGTCGATACATATGCAAAGACAGCAATATCTGAGGGACAACAGGAAGCAATCATGACTACCTACGCACTAAATATAAAAATTAAATAAGACTGAAATGGGCAACTGTATTCCACGAAAGAAAATCGAAACCCTGCTACATTGACCACTCTACCGCCAAATCGCATCCCATCAAGATGAAAAGAAATGAGCTTGTGACAATGAGAAGACTTCGAATTGGTCATACACGATTCCCACACTTATACTTTACTGGAAGATAGATGTCAAGCAAAGTGCAGCAGAAATATATCCCTCGATATTCTGAAATATTTTGTTTAGTAAGTGTAGAGATGAATATTTCAAACAAAATAAAGGTTCATTTTTTCATTTCAAGGCTCATAACCCGTCATAATGAAATATTTAAGAAAACTCAAATTATGAGAGCTACAAATAGTATATAAGAAATTCTTTAGACAATGTTACAAGATGAGAAAACTCTCGAAATCCAAATTTGGTAGTAATTTTGATTTCAAGCCAAAAATCGATATTCTGAACGAAACTATACGGCGGATTCGTTTATCGCGAGATGAAGTGAATTGAAAATTTTCTTAAAGGTTTTCTCAAATATTTCGTACAATAGCATAATCAATCCTCCGAAACCTCTTCAAATTCAATCTAAGATATCTGTTAAAGTTTTTTGAAAATTATATTGAATTCAATGATTAATAAGGAGTATGAGCTATGGGTAATAGAAAGTTCTAAAAATCGAGACTATACTAAAACATACTCGACAAGGTTTTGTAGATCAAAGAGGCAAACTGCAGACATGGGCACGTTTCAAACTGTCAACTATCTATATTCGCTATACACAGAGACTCCAAGATATTAATAATACAGTAGCGCCATCTAGCGTCGAATTAATTTATTTTAATATGAATTAAATGTGTTGGAAACACTGTTTCACTTCATAGACATTTAGAATTATCAACACATATGTGCGGCAGTTAACCAATAAAAAATCAAAAGGAAATATAAAATATTGATTGTGATGATCCAGCAAACATCATCAAAGACAGCCTGTTTCGATTGTATATGGAATTAGTTATTTCTGAATATGAATTTTTACTGAATAAATTAGACCGTTATGGAACAAAAGGAGTTGAAAATAGGCGAATAGCTCATTATCTTAAGAATCGGTCCCAACAAGTTGTTATCAGGAATGATGGTTCTATTATGAGGTCGAAGTTGGGCCAGGTTTTAATAGCAATTCCAAAGAGCAGTATACTTGGTCCTTTGCTGTTTTGAATTTTCATCAACGGCCTTTGCAATGTGTTGGATGGTAGTGGTAGTAGAAATAGGGAATTATGCTGATGACACTTATATCTTGATAACTGCAACCAATTTCAATTAATTAAAAATAAATGCAAAAAATGTGAATATTGTATGGGGTGTATTATTTAGAGTGATAGAACTTTAAATTGAAATAAAACACATTTAAATTGAGATTCGAGTCAATTTTTTTTTATTTGAAAGATAATTTCATGGAATCCGTGTTTCAAAAATAATTTACGGCACTTTTTCGAGTAATTCAGGCCTTATTTCATCAATAACACGAGCTATGTTGGCTTGAAAAGCGTCTATTGTTTCTGGTTTGTCAGCATAAACCAATGACTTGACATAACCCCAAAGAAAATAATCCAGTGGAGTTATGTCGCATGATCTTGGAGGCCAATTAATTGGTCCATTTCTCAGAATAATATTATCGCCAAATCTTTCCTTCAATAAATCCATTGTTACGGTAGCAGCATGAGGTGTAGTACCCTCTTGTTGAAACCAAATCACTTCTGGGTCGATAACATTCAAATTTCGAAACAAATAATCATTGTTCATCGATCTGTAACAAGCACCCTTCACTGTAACATTAGCTCCAGCATCGTTTTTAAAGAAATATGGACCGATGATGCCTCCAGCGTGTAAAGCACACCACACAGTGCATTTTTCAGGAGGCAATGAAACTTGCAGAAGTTTTTTGAGAATTTTTTTCACTCCATATACGGCAATGTTGCTTGTTTACATAGCCGTTAAACCAGAAATGAGCTTCATCACTAAACACAATTTTATGATAAAAAAGATGATCAACTTCAAGCTGTTCTAGGGCCCAATCGGCAAACAAATGACGCTTATTATGGTCAAGTGGCTTTAGTTCTTGAACCAGTTGGATCTTGTATGGGTGTGGACCAATATCTTTACGGAAAATTTTCCATGTGGTTGATGCACAGAGTCCAACATATTGTGGACGTCGACGAATAGACAAATCTGGATCATCATTAACACTATGACTTACAGCACTGATATTTTCTTCTGTACGTACAGTTCTTTGTTTTGTTGTTTTTGCATCGAGTAGAGAAAATGTTGTCCAAAATCTATCGATAGTTCGACGAATAAGCTGCTCTGATGGACGAATCAAGGATAAAACAAAATATATATTATTCAGTATCAACAAGAATATGGGAAATAGGAAAATTAGTATCAATAATCACGAAGAAGATACTCAAGATTACACGAAATTTTTGGGTGTGATAGTTGATAGACAGTTGAATTGGGGATCACATATTGATGAACTCAGAAAAAAACTGAATAGCGTGAATGTCAATTTGTGTGCACTGCCATTACAATGGTTAAGTAGATATGAAAAAGGATCATATTATGCGAGTTTGAAATTTTTCAATAAGCTGCATGTGGAGAATTATAGATTGCTTAAGGGTTTCTAAAAGACCTTTAATGTTCTTGTTGCTATTGAACCCTATAATTTAGAGGAATATTTAAACTTTCATTGTTAATTTTTGGGTGTATATTTCAGTTATGTTTTGATGACGTTTTTCAACCCACACTGTACAATGGTTGTAAATGTGGTTGTTGAAATAAAATACTATTAACATTATTATTATTATTTTCATAATATTTGAAGAACGCGGATTTATTGTTAGTAGTTATATGTTCCTTAAAACGAGCTTCAAAATTTCTTCTTATATATATATATATAATGGGGATTTATACAAAAGGAAATGAATATGAATGAATAATTAACGATTGAAATGAAACGATTAATTACAGTTTAATCAGCTACTCGTTTCACTGTGAATTTTCAGTCCACAATTTATTCAAGATTTCATTATGAAATAATTGTGTTATTTTCACTCATCTGGACTGGTGAGAAGGTGAACTCATAATGAGAGATTTATGTGAACCATTTTCAAAAGAAATAATTAACTGCAGGTAATATACTCAGAGAAAATTCCAACGTCTTCTATTCACCGAAACATGTTTCCCCTCCATTCAATACGGCACTGTACTGTATCTGCCTCCCTTAAATTAAATTGCAGAAGTTTTAAGCAAATTCCCCGACTTATAAATTTATTGCGGTCAACGACCTGCGTGTATTTTGGGCAGCTTGGAAACAATACGGTGGTTTCATTGATTTTCCTTATCTGTGTATTTTCAGCATGAATTCTGCCTAATATTAATTCTTGTTCACATGCTTTGCGATACCGAAAAACGTTTTCTGCACGAGACTGGTGATTATTCAGCTTTCGTGAGTACGAATGAAAATGAATACCGTACAATTTGCCCTGTTCCTGTTTCATTCCTGCACTTTCACTCTTATTCGAGTATTAATGCCATATTTTGGGCATCGTTTAAATATTTTCAAAATATTCAACCTTTCCGAATCTATCAATAGGACGATATCTCATTATATTCATGTTGATTGTAATCAATAGAAATATTTCAATTGATCTTTTCTAGAAAGATATTTAAAAAAAAACTAATTAGGTGTAAGAATTTACATAGGATCTTATATATGAGAAGGTTCTTTCATGGATTTTATATAATGAAACCCTGTACATCAAATATTATAGCTCATTAAAAAAATCATACCACATAACTCAATGAAATATCAAGGAAAAGGGTTTCATGAAATATACTAAATTTATGTCAACAATTCGATCTTGTAATAGTGATATCTAGAAAGTTTATGTTTCGGTAATTTTTTTTTTCAAAGTGAATTTAATTTAAGGCTGAAGATTGTTAGTGAAATTTGTGAAAATGGGCAGTTTTCTCTGGGTATTGTTATGGATTTCATATAATAAAACCCAGTGCACGAAATATTAAGGATCATTGAGAAAACTAATACTACATAAATGAATGAAATGTCAGGGAAAGTCTTAGTATAAGTTCACTCGTTAGAGAATAACGCGTAGATCAGAATCGTTCAAATAAAATTAATTCTGATAGAATAATTCAACATATGAAAGTACTTACAAGCCTCTCTGGAGTACAAATTAACTAGTCCAAAGAAAATTCTTTGGAACGCTAGTCACAAAGCAGGAATTCCTTTGAAAAATTTAAATATAATCGAAAAGGAGCATTAATTTCTTCACTTAAACATTATTCCTTGTTAAAAAAAATGAATCGAACTAATTTGAATTTTGATACCTATTCTGAAGACTAAGAAGAAAGGATTGAAAATAATGAAACGTATATTATGTTTAGAGAAAATATTGTACAATAAGCAAGCAAAATCACATCTGACTTATCATAATATTGTAAATTTTCCAAAACACAACAACATTCAATGAATTAACGAAACAAAGTAATTAAATGTCAGTAATTTTTAAAATTTATATACGAGGAATATGACTCAAGGGGTGCTTTTAGCATGGATAAAGTTGGAATAGGACATAAGCTGAAGAAATGTAATAAATTTTGTACGTAAGTGTAAGTAATAATTAAGTTAGAAGTAATTTTATTTAAAATAATTCACACAGTTTTTATGTTTCACAATTTACTGTGTTACAAACTCCACTCATGTTATTAAGTTAGAAGCATTGAAAGTTGAAATCCTGTATCAAAATTTAGATTAAAATTCAGATTAATTTTCTACAGTTCAAAATTCGAAAATTACAGACATTTCGGTGAAACGATAAAATATTGTTTCCTAGAACCAGGGCGCAAAAAAGTTGAAAATCAGTGCCGTGAAATCAATAACAATTCAACGCTTATTCATATTACCTAGGATCCTCAAAAAATAATTTGTTTTTAGTCTTCTAATCATACGATCTCCGCGAAATTTTATATAAGCCTTCTTGTCATTCCTATTATCCTTTCAAATCCCAAATTTTAGATCAAACGGATTTGTATCTTGGAGTATATCATAACACACGAATAGGAGAAAATTTTAAATCTGAATAACTGCGAAATCATCGGACTGATTTGCGAACTCAACTTTCGGGCCTCAAACCCAACCAGAAAGTTTCAAGTCTCTATCTCGTTGCTTTCGAAAGTTATAGTGTTTAAAGTAGCTCTGAATGTTCAAATAGATCAATTCGGCTGATCTGTACCAAAAATCATTGATAAGGAGTATGACCTATGGTAATAGAAAGTTCTAGAAATCGAAACAGTGTAACATACATCTGTATAAAAATTCTATACTCAAACACACTCGACAAGGTTTTGTTGATTACAGGCTTGCAGATATGCGCACGTTTCAAACTGATTGGTTTTCATCAGTGCAATGTATGCTTGTGACTTCAAATCTGTCAAGTACCCATATTCTTACAGTAACTAAGAGACAGTGACAGATTTGGAGTCACTAGCATATATTGCATTGACGACAACCAATCAGATTGAAACGTCCGCATGTCTGCAATTTGCCTCTGTGATCAACAAAATCTTGTCGAGTTTCTTTGAGTATAAAATTGTTATGCAGATGTATGTTGCACTGTCTCGATTTCTATTACTTTACCAAAGCTCATACTGCTCATCAATGATTTTTCATGCATATCAGCCGAATTAATTTATCTGAATATGAATATGCTGGTAATTAGCATTACGACAAATTATGCTCTGATTTGAGCATGAGGAAAGTATTTTCTGCGTTGGTAATGTGAAAATATCGAGAATACATTTCTTTACTTGAATTAATTCGCAAAGGTATGTCTTGTATGTATTTTGCATGCTCTAGATGGCATTAGTCTATTTTTAATATCTTAGAGTCTCTGTGTATAGCGAATATAGATACTTGTCAGATTTGAAGTCACTAGCATACATTGCACTTACGAAAACCAATTAGTTTGAAACGTGAGCAAGTCTGCAAATTGCCTCTGTGATCAACAAAACCTTGTCGAGTTCCTTTGAGTATAGAATAATTATTCAGATGTATGTTACACTGTCTCGATTTCTAGAACTTTCTATTACCTTATACTCCTCATCAATAGCTCTGAATGCTTATCCGCTCAAAATTTTTTTAAACATCTAATCATACGGTCCTCACAAAATTTCGTACGACGATTTTTATAATTATGCGTCCCTTAAATTCGGAACTTCAGATCAATCACATCAGTAGTTTCTAAAATATTGGAAAAATTATAATTTTCAAACATGTAAAACTGCGGAATTCTCAAAGCGATTTTGCCCATAGACGAATTTGTCAGCGCTATTTAGACTCTAATCTTAACCTTCCCTGAAAGTTTCAATGCTCTAGCTCTGTCGGTTCGAAAGTTAGTATGTTTACCGACGAACGGGCTGGCCGTACAGAATTACCTTTGACCCCGTATTTTTCATCAGTGCGTCATATGCAGTCGTTTGTCATGTGACACATTTAACATGTGTCGGATTAAATATGAACCGTTTGTTCTATAATTTGTTGCCATTTTAAAGGAAGCTTCATTATGCTCCTAGTAGTCTTGGTCCTTATTGGCGAAAAACTCGAGACATCGATTTTCATAATTTTCTCTTGATGACAATTTCTTATCATTCTGGAAGTTTTGCAATGCGATAAAAATGCTCTAATCTCTTGATGCCAGATCCGGACCATATGGTGGATGCATATAAAACTTCACTGAGCTCCAGAAGTTTCTGGCGATTCATTGCAGACGTTTGTGGCCTGACGTTGTTCTCATGGAACGCAACACCTCTTGTGTTTGTCAATTCTGGCCCTCTCTGGTCAATAGCTAGCTTCAAACGGTCCAGTTGATGTCAGTAGAGATACGAATTTAGTGTTTGGCCATATGGAAGCAATTCATAATAAATTATTTCTTTCCAGTCCCACCAAACGCATAGTAGAACCTTCATGGCGGTAAGTCTTGGTTTGGCCACATTTTGAGCTTCTTCACCGCAACTTGAACACGATCGTTTTCGCACAATACTATCGTATGTGATCCATTCCTCATCTCCAGTCTCCTTCCGTTTAAAAAATGGGTCGATTTCATTCCCTTTTGCCAAGGTTTGGCAGATGGAAATTCGATCCACCATATCTTCTGGTGTTAATTGGTGTGACACCCAAACATCTAGCTCCTTTTTGAATCTAGCTTTGCGCAAATAGTTTGAAACTGTAAAATGTATCGAATATACTCTTTCTTGACTTCTTGACTATTTCCAACACGCTGTTACTGACAAATGAATGGACCAAACAGAAAACAGCAATAAAACTTTTTTGTGTGAAACGTCACCTTGACAACGTGCTTAAATTTGAAATTATTTGATCGATACTTTATGAGTATCGATCATTTCAACCATTTACCGAAAAAATAATGGATATCTTTTTTCTTAACACGTTATATCATCCTGAATTTATTTGTTTCATTTTTGTCGTTATAATGCTGAATTATTCCAAACTGCTATTGGTAGATGAACTTTGGTAAAAACCAAAAATGCAGTTGGCTTCCTCATTTTATTTACAAATACCACATCACTTTCCAGATTCAATAAAGTTAACTTGCTATGTAAAAGATGAAATGAGCATATCCATGAAATACTCCCCTCTTCATTTCTATTTCAAACAGAACTACTAGCTTTCGATACGCCGTATATTATGCATTCGAGGGAGTCTCTGTGCTTCAAATATTCATACCGTTTTTCTATTCCACGAATAGGTTTCTGTCTCCACCGCATTCACAATCAAATATCCTTTTTTTATCACTTCTAAGATGCAACTTTATTTCCACAGCCTACTTCCATGGAAGGAATATCATTCTCGTGGAAGTATGTACGCCCAGAGACCCATATTGGTTTTCCGATATCAGAGTAGATCAAAATTCACCGAAGATAAACCTACATACGTTTTTCTTTGATGTCGACGTGACCAACTTCACAGAGATTGAGTTCGCAGAATCGACAAGGAAGAACCTCTGAAAGAACTGATATTTTATATTTCCGTATTTATGTGTTTATTTTTCTGTATTGGAGCAGATCCGAAAGAAATGAGAATTTTTGAGCACATAAAAGCCAGAGTTTCTTGGAAACTATGAATTTTTTGTGAGCCATGGACTTCTATCGAGATCCCATTACGATATACATCGAAGAAAATACACAAATTGTCAATTAAAAGACGATGTTTATATATATCTTGGTGAATGATCTCCTTATCATGAGATTTATATATTAGAAAAATATTATAAGAAGTCGAACATAGAAAATATGTTCTGAATCTCTTTCTGTTTCCCCAAATTTCCAATGATACGAATTTGATGCTATATTACTGACCACACTGAAGAGTAAAATATGATTAATGCTCTTAGGACTCATGCAAGTTCTTTTCTTGGACCTTCTTCGTCAACCTGTTCACTTCTGGACATAGGTCTCTCTAAATTGCTCCCATAGCCTCCTGTCTTGCGTCATGTTCAGCTACTTTTTACAGCGACCCTCTTAATAACGTCCCCCACCGTTTCTTGGGCGTCCCATACTTCTCTTGGTTTGTCTGGGTACACATTCCGTTATCCTATATGTTTTCGACCATTCTAGCTATATGGCTAGCCCAATTCCACTTCATCTCGACCACCTCTTGAAGTACGTCAGTAACATTAGTTCGCTATTGATGCTCTCATTTCTTGTTTTGTCTCGGTAACCTAACATATGACGTTCCATTGCTCTTTGAGTTGTTGATAGTTTATTCACAAAAGCAGTCAGATTGATTGATTCTAATCCATATGTTTGCACGGACAGTGCTTTATAGTTTGCGTTTCAAATTTATAGGAACCGTACAGTTTTTTAGAATGTGTCCTAGTTTACTGAAAGGTGCCCATGCCAACCTTATGCGCCTTGGTATCTCAGCATGTTGATTGTCTTTTCTTGGCTTAATATTATGTCCAAGGCATATTCGTTAACGCATTCAATGGTATTATTCTGAACGTTCATGCTAGCATTTGGTGGACTCATGATTTTTTTTGTCGAAGTTTAGTTCTAGACCTATGAAAGCTATTTGTTCCAATTTATTCAACATTTTTTTTTAGCTCTTTGAGGTTATGAGGACTATATCGTCAGCAAACCTTAGATGGCTATGTTTAATTCGATCTACAACCGTGCCTCTGGTGTCCCACTTCTTTTGCTTCAATAAGTCCTCCGGAGCCAGCGTGAATAACTTAAACGAGCCACTTGGATACTTATTCGGTGTAATCAATTGGACTAAAACAGATGTGGAAAATTTGAAATAAAGAGCCAGAATATTTTTAACAAAGGGCACAAACATCATCTACGGGGTGCTACTGAAACGACTATGCTTCCAAGTCATTTGAGAAAAAAAAGATTTATAGACTTAGGTATGCAGCTCGGGAAGTACATGAATAATTTGCGCTCTCATTTTGGGTAATACCATTAATAGGTGAGGTAGGCGATGCTTCATCATTATATCTTCAACATATATAAACATTCGAACTGCAAAACAGACCCAGAAATGCCTCTCCATGGACGGCATTACAATGAGGTCACACAATATTGCATAAAATAGAAAGGCTTTTTACTTGATAGAAGAAATATAACAAAATTTGAATATCAAAACAAATTGAAATATGTTTATCTTCTACAATTTCAATTTCCAAAAGAATTTTTTTATTCAAAAAACTTTTAGAATTAAATTAATGTCTAAAACAAGCACCGCTCACATTTAATAGACGTTTATAATCAAAACTCAATATACAATGTCAAATGAAATAAATAACCCAACAGATATACGAAAGTAATTAAAATTAATAAATAAATATTCAAAGGAGACAAAATTTTGTTTCTGGTTTTATCTTTAAAAAATACTACTTGCCTTATAAAAACATGAACACACTTAAAGGACTTCCCAAAGAATATAATTTATTTGAAATATTTAATATATTTAAATATTCGAACAAATTATTTCAAAAATCTCTAAAAAATGTGCACTATATCTTCAAAAAACAAATATAATTCTAGATAATCCCTTCTTCAGCCCTTTTTCAATATTACAAATATCAAAATCAAAAACATAACCTACATCACTCACGTGTTAAAAGACTTAAGCTTCGAACTACAGGTCAACTATATATTCAAGATTGATCTATGTTCTAACAAAATCAAAGAAAGAAGTGAGTTATTTTAAGGTTTACTTAAATTCATTGACATTCTATAATGAGATTTATTGAAGCCAAAATATAATTATATATTATATATAAAATAAAATAGTAGTTATTTATTTCATTTGACATTGTATATTAAGTTTTGATTATAAACGTCTATTATGAGTGTGGATAGCTCAGCGGGAGAGCATCGGACTCGTGACCGGGAGGTCCAGGTTCGAATCCTGTTTAGGTAGAAAAGAAATTTTCTACTTGGACGGGTGTCTGCCACCATTTCACTGTTGGGTCAAAAATTAACAGTGCTGTGACCTAAAGTGGCGCAAGATCGCAGTAACAAAGCCTACACAGAACACAACTGAACTCCTAACTCGCACAAGCTGAAAAAGCTTCTGAGGGATCTTCACAGAAGATCTAGGAGTATCAGGATAATAATAATAATAAAAATAATAAAAAAATAAAATTAAATGTGAGCGGTGCTTGTTTTAGACATTAATTTAATTCTAAAAGTTTTTTGAATAAAAAAATTCTTTTGGAAATTGAAATTGTAGAAGATAAACATATTTCAATTTGTTTTGATATTCAAATTTTTTTACACAATATTGCATCGAGCTTCTTGTTGACAGGACGGATCTTCACGAGAACTGAAGATTTCCTCTGGGTTATCAAGGTCAGGCTAGCCTGAAAATTACCTTAAGCACATAGTGAAACACCCTTTTGTAAGGTTGCAGGATGTTGAACATTTGGAGTGAATAAGTACAAGGAACAGCATCAATTAGTCAAGAAAGTACTCCATCAAAAACTGAAATTTCCTCAAAGCGACCAAGTACCGTACCATAACCACAAACGGTCCTTAAGAATGATGAGTACAAACTCCCCTGGGACCGTAGTCTGCTCAAATACCAAGGACCTAGTAATAATAGACAGGATACAGTATTGATTATTAAGATTTCTAGTTAAACAACCATTGACCAATGTGGCTATATGCCAAATAACAATGAGTTGAGAGAGGAACACAACGAAAGGATAGCAACCTGAAAGTTCGAATTAGAAGGTAATGAACGACGGAAAAACTACACCAGTAGTCATGCCGACCACAGGAGTGGTGCCAGAGATTGTACTGAAGAATATCAAGTCTCTAGAATTTAACGAACATCTTCACAAACATGTGCAAAGGACCGTACTGCTGGCGACGTCTCGCATCGCTCGATTTTTGAGAGGCAAACCTGAATCCCATGGCATGCAAGGCTGACTTCGTCCACATGCTCTTCTAATTAATAATTGCTTGTGATTTTGGATTAAAGTGACTTTCCTACCCTTGGATCTACAGCCACTACCCATAGCTCTCTCACCAGCTAACCACTAAGTAAACTCCACAAACGCCTGAAGATAAAGATACGCCTTACCATCGCGAGAACTCCTTCAATGAAGTTGAACCTAATCCGTTTCCAGTTTCGGCTTCAATTCAAAAACCTACACCGTGACTGGTAGCAGCGAAGCACTATCCAACCGCTGCTGACTCTGCAGGTCGGTACCTAAAATTTTCGTAATGCAACTCATATGCCGAAGGGGCTTCTTATTTCTATCCACCCTGAGGCAAACTCAAGGGATAAGAAAAATCTCGAGAATCGATGCTTCAATCGATCCTTTTACAAGAACTGATAACCAATCCTATCGCCCAGACTTCCGATCCCTTGTGAAGTCTTCCAATCGATCCTGGTTCGAGCATCAGCGGTATAAGACGATATTGTTGAGATCCAAATTCCCCAAAAATTGATCGCAAATAATCCTGGCTTAGGACGAGATCGGTCTTACCGTCAAATCCCGCTATACCCCTTGTAGATGAATGAAATACCCTTCAAGTTTAGCAGCATTCGGCCTTTCAATCACTGCATCCTCGAGTACAACACCAATTGCGTAGCATGTACGAATACTTCCCGTGGGTCTCCACTCTCCCGAAGTAGCGCAGTAAATTACATAAAGCACTCAGCCATTGGACAAAAACAATTGGAAAAATCTGGATGATTAAACCGCAATAAGGTACAGTAACGGCAGTTTTGAGGGCAAAAGCTCTATGCTACGATAGACACATGTGACACCGTGTTGAGCAACATGACTAAGCTCACCTCAGTGAAACTAGAACCTAGTCGTGACAAGCACACCCACCGAGATAAGGTCCGGTGACAAGGGGGAGTAGCTCTATAATGTCAGTGCCCGTACCCGAGTTGTGTGGAACGGAACTCACACGCCGAAGGAGCTCATCTACCACCCAGTCGTGGCTCAAGGTCCTGAAACTGCCATTAACACTCCCAGTTTCAGGCCAACGTCTAGATTATGGTCAAGACCGTCAAGCTTCTGAGAGAAGTCCTGGACCATGCAGTTCCAAGAACCACGAGACCAGATGAATGGAATAGTCTTCTAGCCTAGCATTCAGGCTTTCAACCACTGCCTCTACGATTCCAATATCCATTAGGTAGTCAGGAGTACAAGTACTTCTATGGACGTCCACCCTTTTGTGGTAGCCTTTGAAGGCTAGAGGTTGTCCAGAAGACTTCTACTTGATGCCATAAGCCACAAACTCGGAGAATCTAACACGTCGTCGTATACCTTTTCTTAAAGATAGCAGATAGGTATCTAGTATTGATGTATTCGCCCTTATGAACAGATTGCCTACAACCAGATAGAACCACGCTAGTTTTATGGGTGGATGCCCTGTGTTACAACGTCCATACCATCTGATTGATAGGTTTCATTTTGACAGTTTTTCTTCCATTGCTCATTTAACTGTTGTTAGTTTCATCACGTGCTTCATTCGCTTACAGTTTTCAATCACCAAAATAATTATTATATTGTCATTAGGACTACATCACAAACCAGAAAAGTATTCAGTTCATCAGTTCTGTAAAAGGGAACACGTCGTCATTTGTAGGCTATGAAAAAAAAAAGGAAAATATACCATCCATCAAAAAACTTCTCAGATCACTTCCGGAGAACATTGGAGTAAATATCACCATTCGTTGAAGGACTCCGCTTGTTGATCAAGGTGAGATAATTTCATTTTTTTTTGCTGTTTTCATCTGTGTTATTTTGACTGTTATGTCATATGTTTCGATTTTTTATTATAGAATTTGATTTCTTGAGTGTTGAGGTAAAATTTCATCTGATGCAGTGTGAAAACGAATTTCACATTAATTATTTGTATTTATGCAAATTTTTAATTTTCGTAGATTTCTGGAAAATGGTAAAATTACTTTGAAAGATTCCATGACATAGATGGTAAATATACATACATAGAAGCCAGGCTAAAAAATCTCGTAAACACATTTCGAGTTCGGTTCGAATAAACATGAATTAAAAAATATAAATCCCGTAACCCAACGTTCTCCATGCACTTCTTTCGTATCCCGGATCACTGGATGAACGATGATAAATCTCCTGATTTAATTCCGCACTAGGAGGCAGTTGCGCCGAAGGTGTTCTGCCAACAAGCACCAGATCTGCACTGCATTCCCGCGAAGACAGTGTTTGTCCGCCGTTGCAGATGCGAACACGTGTCATCCACGCAGACAACTCCGCCGACCCGTCATCACGGCATCATAAAATCTGATTTAGGCCATAGAAGTTCTCTCATATCACTGACAATAAGTGAGTGACAGGTGTGGATTCACTGGCACGCCACTGTATGGAACTACCGCTTTAATAAGGTAGATTCCATTGCTTTCATCCAGGTTATATTCATCTTCAAAACCGATATCATGATGAATTGAAGGATAATTATTATGAAAATCCTAAGTAATGTAAAGCCATTTTTTTATGAGATCAGTCAGAAGCAATTCGAATTAACACAATGAATTCTCCTAATTAATCACAACTCATCAGAAATAAATTATATCGCTGATGACTGATTAACATTCACTTTTTTGTAATTCTGGAAAGAAACTGCTAAAAATTGAAGGACTGATAATTCCTCTGGCAATCACTGTATCCTAAACAATAATCTTAGGGCTAGGCTTACCTATGGTTGCTCGAGTTCCTGCTTTTACCGTTAACCGGTAAAACAATTTAATTTTTTTAGATATCAGTTCAAGTGTAAATTCTCCTTGTAACTAAATACAATGAGGTCAAAATTATCAGACCGCTGAAGCGGTTCACATGGTGAATAGCAGTCTTTGTTGGTAGTGGATCACCCTTAGTTATTGCATTTTCCCAAGCTCAGTGCTTGACTTCTCTTAACAACAGACAATGCTGAATTTTCGCTTGTTCATTTTAAATCATTATTCAACTCAAACGTTACACTTGGTCGTGTTGGCTGAAACATTCGAGTCCATTCCAAATAATATTTTGGTAAAGCAGAGCCTGTATCACATGAGCACAAAATGGTAACGAATGAATTATTGTTCCCATAATCTTTTCTTGCATCTGAAATGCGCGCTGTTTACCGGTCGGAAGCATCACTACTAAATTTCTATGATCCGCCCCTCTACTCATGCGCCACAGTTATTTAAAAAAAAACAACTACCATTTTGTAGTATATGCCGCGGATATTCATCATTAATAAAAAATATATTTTCAAAATGATGAGTACGATATTATTATTTCAGATAATTTTGAAAGGAATCGAATAAGAAAATTTGTTTTACCACAAATATGCATCGGACTTTTCTCCACTGGAATTTTATTTTGTATAATCATCAAGATGTTCAGAAATCTTCCATTTATAAACAGTGATAGTGTCTGTTTTCAATATTTTCTTTTATAGTATGTGAAAGTCTTGTTATTGTGAGGTCAAGAAACTTAATACTATGGTACTTTTCTTCTTCGATTGTGAATTTGATTTTTGGATAGAATTTATCAATAAAATTCATGAAGATATGTAGTTGTCGGTCGGTGCCCTTGAAACAACAAAAAAGGAAAGTATTTTCTTATCGGATTCAGGTATATTTTTGAGTCTACATCATCCATGAAAATTTCAGCTAAATTGCACTGAGTAGATTTCCCATTATTTATCCTTTGTTAGAAATATAGATTATTCCGTTAAATTGGAAATAGTTTTGTTCAAGACATATTTCGAGGCAATCAAGAATGTCATTTATTATGATGGGGTTGGTGTTATTTTTAATCAATAGTTTTTTTTACAATTTGTATTGTTTCTATTGGAGGTATACTAGGGAACAAATTTTGTACATAGAAATAAATCAATCTACAATGTTTAGGTAATTGAACGGATTGAATATCGTCTATGAATTGGATAGTATTTTAAATAGCGTATTCAGCTAAAAAGCTTGTTTCCATTTGAATAATAAAAATTAAAACTCTGGATAATTTTATGCTTGGATAATTTTTTTATGAAGTTTTATTAATGAATATAATTTTGGGAATTGTGGGTTCATTAAAATGAGCGAATATTTTTTTGGAAAGTTATTGAATATTTTTATTATATTTTTTATTTGCGAACACTTCCGTAAACAAATAAAAAATATAATAGACCAAACTGTTATCCTTGTCAATAACTTTCCAAAACAATATTCGCTCACTTTAAGAAACCCACAAATTTCAACTTCTTGAAAAAAATTATACAATTAGAGCAGTAGTTCCATCTGTCACATCACCAAGCATAAAATTATCCAAAGTTTCAATTTCTATTATTCAAACGGAAGTAAACTTTTTAGCCAAATACGCTATTAAAAATAGTATCCAACTGATAGACAATATTCAATCAGTTTAATTGTAGATTAATTTCTTCAGATATGCTAAATTTATTCCCTAGTATACCTCCAATAGAAACAATACAAATTGTAAAAAAAACTATGGAGTAAAAATAATACCAACCCCATCAAAAGAAATGACATTCTTAATTGCCTCGAAATATGCCTTGAACAAAACTATTTTCAATTTAGCGGAATAATATATATTTCTAACAAAGGTTTAAGAGTGGGAAGTCCACTCAGTTCAATTTTAGCTGAAATTTTCATTGATGATTAAGAATCAAAAATACACGTAAATCCGATGAGCAAATACTTCTTTTATTGGTACAGATATGTAGATGATATTTTTTCAAAGGCACCGAGCGGGAACTACATGTTTTCACGAATTTTATTAATAAACTCCATCCAAAAATCAAACTCACAATCGAAGGAGAAAACAACCAGTTTTAATTTTCTTGACTTTACAATAACAATACTAGATAATTCACATGATCTCAATATTTTTCACAATTCCACAGATATATTACAATACATAAAACTTCAAACCATCTCAGCAACCAAAAGATGTCAGCATATAATATTCATTCATTCAGAATTCAGATAACTGTTTATTATTAAACAGATGGCTTCAAACAACGGTTACAACCCCTTTCTCATAGACGAAATAGTATCCAATAAACAAAAGAACATGGCATTAAATCTCGTGTAGCCAATTATAAAAGAGGACAACACACAGAAATACTTTTCGTTATCTTATATTAACGGATTATCTGAAAATATTGCTAAACATGACAGAAATACTTTTAATTACACGGCAGCTTTTAAAACCATCAATAAACTTAGCACTTACATAAAAAACAATAACGATCGATCAAATAACGAAAATAAATCTGTAGTCTACAAGTTCACTTGCACCGATTGCCCTTTAGTATATATTGGCCAGAAAGGTAGATCACTCAAAAAAAGAATCCTAGAACACCAAAGAAGTTACATATCGGATTCCGCATATTTGACCTATGCTAATCATCTTGAGGAATTCAGGCATTTCAGGCAAATTATGAAATTATTCACGTCGAAAGCAAAAGTTCTAGATTAACTATTTTAGAATTTCTTGATATCACCAGGCACAATGCTCGTAAAATCCTTCTGAATGAACTAACAAATGTTGACAAATCCCCCTTACTGAATATCTTTCCCTAATGGCATTTTTAGCGGCCAACTCCAATAAACACCCTAAGTTTTTATGACTTGTCATTACTATTATTCTGTCACGTACTTAAATGTATTCTAACTCTGTTACACTAGACACAAAAAGTCGGTAGAATGTAGATACCTGTAGGAGCCACAGTATGGTGAAACAATTTTTGTATTGTAAACATTTTTGTGTGAAATTAAAATAATGTCTCTCATATATTTTTTGATTAAAATGAATTTTCACCAAGTAAAGACTGAATCAATCAAGCATTCATGAAAATCATATGAAACCATAGCATTAACCTTCTCAGCCAATATTCACATCATCTCCTCTCAAGATATCATTGGTAGGGAGGGTATAAAACACAGTGTAATAAAGTCGTCCTTTTGCCTAAGATAAGCAATTCATAATGTATCCCACCGAATACATCCATTCTTGCGAATTTTTCTTCACCTAAGCGATTCATTTTTATCGCTTTACAGAAATGTCTTTTTTATTACCATCATGATAATCAAAAAGCGAAAGTTCGGTCTTAAAATATCAGGGCTTTTTTACACCATTTTTGATACTGTTGAAATATTTCATTGGATAGGTATGACGGTGGAGATTTTTGGTAGGAAAAATCAGGAAAGTCCAAGAAAGGTTACGTTCCTATTGAACTGACAGTGTGAAGTTTAAGTTACTTCCAGTTAAATTTCAACCATAAAGGGTGAAACATTTAAAATTTGCAATTTTGATCGACTATAAATAAAAAACTAATGAATATTTTTTCAAAGTTGAGAATTTATTAGAAACGTTGAACCTTGACATTTAAGCAGAAAAAACAATATCATTTAAATGACCCCATTCGATCAACCCAATTTTTCAGTAAATTGTTCGATCTCGAGTTCCAAGACATTATCGATTCTGGATGGTTGGCGTTATATTTATCCTTAAAGGATCCCCATAAAAATAGTCCTTCGAGATGAAAATAAGCTTCATTGTTAAAGATAATTTTTCTGGGAAAATGCTTAGCTTCGGCTTTCATATTGAGGTTTTTCTGCACGATGACGAGTTCATGTTGATGGATGTTCGGCCGCATTCTGGGCTACAGTAGCAATTGTTTCCAGATGTGCTCACTGAATGAGAATGTGAACGGAAAGTTTAATCACATCAAGATTCAGTTTCACGAACAAACTGATCTTCGAATATTAGTGAGGGCATTTCATTTCTATTGAATTACGTAATTTTCTAACAGTTTAGACAGAAGATTGGCGATTTTGGAAATATGCTATTAATATTTCCCAGTTCAAGCCTAAATCGATCCATTTCGTAATGTCAAATACTAAAGTAACTCTCTGTCAAAAAAAAAATTACTAAAGTATTGCCAGACTCGAAATATTCACTACTTCAAAATGCAAACTCTAGGTGGTTAACTCGTCATGACGATGGTTTATATTTGGTTGAAAAAATCAAGGAGCCAAAGAGAGGTGGTTATGTTTCTATTGGAATGTCAGTATGAAGTTAATGTTACTTCCAGTAAAATTTCAATCGATACTTATAAAATAATGAAAACTCAGTGCAATACACAGCACAGTGTTTTCGCAGATCTGCAACATTGCATGTGGAATCGGAGGCAGTTATGTTGAAATTGAAATGCCATCAAGAATAAAAATCTCTAACTGAAGGATAAATCGAAGAATAAATTCTATTAAAACAGAAATAGTGGCTCAAATTCTGAAAGATCAACTATGTACCAGCATCAGAAACTTTACAACTATAATAAGGAGTTTGAAGTGAAGAAACCTAGATCTTCACAAATAAGAACCAAAACAAAACCTTAAACAGTATTCAGAATAAAGGTATAATAATATAATAGATAATTTTCTTATCATGTCCACTGACCAACTTCATTTGGAGTAAGTAATTAAGGAAAAACTTTAATTTAACTTTTTTAAAACACATTTAATCTGTCAGTCTTCTATAATTTTAATATCAAAAAAAATTTTTAATTCAAAAAACTTTTAGAATCAAATTAATGTCTTTTAAGCACGGCTTATATTTAATAGACGTATAAAATCAAAACTCAATTTACAATATCAAATGGAATAAATAAACCAACAAATATAACATTGTATATTGAGTTTTGATTTTATACATCTATTAAATATAAGCCGTTCTTATAAGACATTAATTTAATTCTAAAAGTTTTTTGAATAAAAATTTTTTTTGAAATTAAAATTGTAGAAGACAGATTAAAACTGCTCTGATATTCAAATTTTGTTATATCCCTTCTATCAAGTAAAAAGCCTTTTCCTATTTTATTAAACTTTTTCATGAAAGAAGTGTAGTAGACTCGCGCTAGTGTAAACACAAAACAATTCTGCTTGTTCAGAATTTCGAGCCGTTCATATTAGTGGAAGTTGTGTAAAAGACATGAAATAAATTTTTATAGGATTAAAAAAATTATATGAAACCAAAGCTTTCGATGTTTCGAAAAAATATAAGAATTTGTCATTTAAAATAAGAAGTTATTTTTGTTTGCACTTTCTTGGCTGATAGTTGAGTATACACTGCTTTATATTGAATTGTTCGTAGGCTTTCTATTTCACTCATGTTTATATCAGCATTTTGTTCGTCTCATTGAAAAACCACTTTTAATGCCTTCATAACCTCTGCAATAGAAATCTTCTTATTTTCCTCAATTTCCACATCAGTCACTTATTTCCGTTCACCATCAATATTAGCCAGACTTTGGTGCACTTCCAGCATACAGTATGTCTATTTAAGTAGTTACAAAGTTTTCCCAACTGAATGGATGAATTATATTCAGCAATTCCATAGTTTCCTCTATTGAAGGTTCCGATTTTTTACTCATCAATATTTCTCGGAGCCTAACAAGAGGAAGGTCGTCTTCATCAATGTCGCTATGGTCAAAATGTTTGGTCCAATACGTTTTGATTACCAGAGGATCTAATTCTTGCCATGCCCGGTGTAAATGTAAAGCAGCATCCCTCAAGGTGAGGTTGTTGAGCCTATCTGCCATGTTGTGTCCTTGGACCACCAGAAAACTAAAAAGCATTGCCATTCTCGGACGATTTGAACATAAAATAGAAAAAGGCTTTTTACTTGATAGAAGAAATATAACAAAATTTGAATATCAAAACAAATTAAAATTAGTTTGTCTTCTACAATTTTAATTTCAAAAAAATTTTATTCAAAAAACTTTTATAATTAAATTAATCTCTAAAATAAGCACCGCTTACGTTTAATAGACGTATATAATCAAAACTCAATATATAATGTCGAATGGAATAAATAAACCAACAGATATACGAAAGTCATTGAAATTAATGAATAAATATTCAAAGGAGACAAAATTTTGTTTCTGATCTTACCTTTAAGAATACCAATTGCCTTTTAAAAACATGAACAACCTTAAGGACTTCTCAAAGAATATAATTTATTTGAAATATTTAATATATTCAAATATTCGAATAAGTTAATTCAGAAATCTCTCAAAACATGCACTATATCTTCAAAAAACAAATATAATTCTAAGTAATCCCTTCATCGGTCCTAGATTGATTATATACGTCTATTAAGCGTAAGCGGTGCTTATTTTAGACATTAATTTAATTCTAAAAGTTTTTTGAATAAAATTTTTTTGAAATTAAAATTGTAGAAGATAAACATATTCTAATTTGTTTTGATATTCAAATTTCGATTTGAACATTTTAGAAATTGCTTTACTTCTATAAAATTCTCATTTGCTCACATTCTGTCTTTCATATTAACACTTATCTGTGGTACGAAGCATTCGAAGAACCAGTTTTCGAAAATTTCCCTTGTCATCCATTTATGGTATTTTGGTAGATACAGGGATTATGAGAATTTTTGAATGCTTTTGGAGATTTGATTTGCCAGTAATCAACGGCGTGAGTTTGTGGGAACCTGATGCGTTTACACAAACCAAGAAGGTAATTATCTGCTTTGATTTTTTGAGACCGGGTTCAGTTTTTTCAGAATTCATTACATAGGTTTCATCAGGAATAATTTTCCAGTACAATCCAATCTCATCAGCATTGTATTTTTAGTCTTGAGTGAGCTCAAATTTCTCTGCTAATTAAACCAATTCAATCCTGAATGGGCTTATATTATGCAGCTCTGATTATTGTCTTCTCCACAAATTTTCAAATATCTAAGACCATAACGAACCTTAAGCTTCTGCAGCTATTGATCAGTCCCGGTAAATTTTTCATTTGCACTTTTCAAGGTTTCAAGTAGCTGAAGAGTTTGAATGTTTTATAATTTCTCCTGTTATAGGCAAATTTAATTCCCTCCGTTTAATAAACCATCTGTTTAAGTCTCCATTTTCGGATATTCAGCTTCCCTCAAAGTGCGGTTTTTAATTTTATTTGGCTTAAAACTCTGCTTCACAACACTCATGATTTAAGTCTGTTTTTCTTTTGATCGAGCATGCAGTTAGTTGATTTCGCAATTCCATATTTTTTTGAAAGCAATGTTACGCTCAAGGCTTTCCGGTGATCTTACAAGATCTTCGATTTTTCATACAGACTCAAAAATTTCTTGTTTGTAGTTGTTTTAACTACATATTTCACAATAAAAGACACTTATCGCGGTGAAGGATAACTCGTTATGAATAAAATTCGTATCATTTAAATGGCTTTACGCATGATTTCATCAACAAGTTGAAAAAGAATAGTAGTCACGCTAACGAGATCGTGGATTGTTTACACTACTGGATATGTCAGGTGTTTTTTTAGAGTGATAGAACTTTAAATTGAAATAAAGCACATTTAAATTAAGATTGAAGCCAAACTTTTTTTATTTGAAAGATAATTTTATGCCATTTATGTTTTAGAAATAATTTCCGGCATATGTCCACCACGATTAGCTCCGAGGAACTGAATTCGACCAGACCAATTTTGGACCACTTTTTCGAGTAATTCAGGCCTTATTTCATAAAAAACACGAGTTATATTGGCTTCCAAAGCGTCTATTGTTTCTGGTTTATCAGCATAAACCAATGACTCGACATAACCCCCAAAGAAAATAATCTAGTGGAGTTATGTCGCATGATCTGGGAGGCCAATTAATTGGACCATTTCTGGAAATAATGTTATCGCCAAATCTTTCTTTCCATAAATCAACTGTTTTGGTAGCAGCATGAGGTGTAGCACCATCTTGTTGAAACCAAATCACTTCTGGGTCGACAACATTCAAATTTCGAAACGAATAATCATTGATCATCGATTTGTAACGAGCACCATTCAACCTTAGCTCCAGCGTCGTTTTTAAAGAAATATGGACCGATGATGCCTCCAGCGTGTAAAGCACACCACACAGTGCATTTTCAGGATGCAATGAAACTTGCAGAACTTTTTTCAGAATTTTTTCACTCCATATACGGCAATTTTGCTTGTTTACATAGCTGTTCAACCAGAAATGAGCTTCATAACTAAACACAATTTTACGATAAAAAAAGTGGATCAACTTCAAGCAATTCTAGGGCCCAACCAGGAAACAAACGACGCTTATTATGTTCAAGTGGCTTTAGTTCTTGAACCAGTTGGATCTTGTATGGGTGTAGACCAATATTTTTACGCAAAATTTTCCATGTGGTGGATGCACAGAGTCCAACTTGTTGTGAACGTCGAAGAAGAAACAAATCTGGATCATCATAAACATTATGACTTACAGCAGCGATATTTTCTTCTGTACGTACAGTTCTTCGCCTTGTTGTTGTTACTGCATCGAATAAAAAAATATAGTCCGAAATCTAACGATAGTTTGACGAATAAGCTGCTCTGATGGGCGATTATGTAAACCATAAATTTCTCGAAGTGCTCTATAAGTTTAGCGATAGAACACTGATTTTGAAAAAAAATTTCAACCGTAAACGTTGCTGCGGCGTGAGTCTTTCCATGATGATTTATCAATGCTTACTGAACGGAAATGTCAAAACAACATGGCTTCTACATTCTGTCAAATCAGACTTATCCCTATCGAAAGTTTTATCACTCTAAAAAAACTCCCGATACAATGAGAATATTTTCTTGTTTACACTAATGGGTTATTCTTCAGTGATATTTCCTGAATTGTGAAGTAATTTGCAATAAAATTCGAAATAAAAACAAACTGTGTAGTAATAGTATTAACTGTGTCATGCGGTAAAAGCGTATTTGTTGCACTCAGAAATACTGCAGCGCTCAACTTCGTCTCGAACTGCAAAGTTGATGGATCGTGTAAAAAATTTTCATGTTTACACCTTAATAATAAGAAATCTATTTAGAAATTCTCTAGTGTCCAAATTTTCTGTCTCCGTATAGCGAATATGTGAATAGAAAGTAGCCAGGGTGTAAAATCACATCCTAAACAGAATAACAAAGAACTAAACCCATAAATCACTACATATTATAATAATCCGACGGTATGCGGAATGATTCCAGCTTTTATTTCATATGGGGGAATATATAACTGCAATAATAGTATATGTAACCGTATTAGGGACATAAAATAAAGTCCCAGGCCTCCTGTAGTCGAATGCTAACCCACCATTAGACCTAGGGTGACAAAAGGGCACGCGTGGCAGTGAATAAAGGCTAGAGGGTGGAGGCCAAGATTACATACATTCGGTATAGCTACGATTCAGCAGATGTATCCTTTATCTATCACCTTTTCCGTATTGAAATCGATCAGGTTCATTTGGGAGGTCGGGTACTGTAATTATTCTGTGGTGACAATGCTTTAAACGTTCTGAAATGAATATCCTGAGACGTATATTGGACATTGATTTTTAATTATGTTGATGCTGAATGTCTTGATGATTAAGAATTTCCGAGAGAAAAGATCTAGAATTAACCCTTTAGTATCCAGAATGAGTTTTATTTAATTTTGTCCTGAATTTTGGATATGATGTTAAAATATTAATTCAATGAAAATTTATTATTTTTTTTTTCGTGTATGGTTAATCATACGCTGAGCAACCAGGAAATAAATGTGTGCAATAAAAGAATTTCTGATAATATTTCAATACAAATTATCACAACGAAATATTACTTTTTATGATATTGGCGATTTTCCACGTTCGCCACATCGGCGTAGAGTTTGCTTCAAATCAATCAAATGTTTTTCCATCAAATCGCATTTCTGGTAGCACATTCAACAATAATTCAGGTTTAGGCCCAGAGTCGATGTAGGAGGTGGCGAAGTCTGAATTGCTTACACTATTCTTATAGAAAACTTAAAATGAAATGGTTTCATTCTTGATTTGAAGAGCTCGACGATACAAATATCACATATTGACAATTGACTAATCTAGGCAAAACTGAAGCAAGCGCCAGTCCCATGTGTTAGACCTGATATGGGATCTTTACAAACCCCTTATGTGATTGAACCTACCTACACCTCGCATTCCCCTGTTATATAGATGTATAATAGAAGGTTGATCAATATACTCTTTAGTATTTTCCTTTTAACACCAGCGTTTACATAAACCTTTCGTTTTGAGAATATTGTCTTCTAGCAAATTTGAAAGAAATTGCAGTAACTTGGCTGTTGTCATGCCATCTAGTCAATATTATTTTGCTGCTTTCCTCATGAATGGTATGATGACTCACTCCCTCGTTTTAACGGTGCTAGTACCAGGATCAATTGAGGCATCAATCTTGAGACTATATTGGTTCATGGGACTGGCTTAGGATGGATGGATAAGAAGCCCCTTCGGCGTGTGTTTTGAGTCCCAAAAAACTCGGGTACTGACCATGCAGAGCCAGTAGAGGTTGGATAGTGCTTCACTGCTATCAGTCATACGGTTATAGGTTCTCGAACTGAAGCCCGAACTGGAAGCTGGAGGGTTCAGCAATTCGGAGTGGTTTTCGCCATGCGCGATGATAAGGCGTAAACCTTATCACACTTTTTGCCTGTTGGGGCTGACTGAGGAGGCTGCTAACTAGTCACTTGGTGGAAGAGCTACGCTCACATACCAATACAATCTTAGAATTCAAGCGTTCCGACAAAAAGTAGTTTTTCCTGAAAAGCGCCCGGATAAAGTTATTAATGTGAAGTAATTGTCGAGGAAGACGACGTTTTCTTCTGGAAGAAAGTTAAATTTTTTTCACCTTCAATCTTTTCTGAATACTTGCTAATGTTTCATTATCACAGTCGTCACTCATCCAGTCAAGAGTTGGTGTGTATTATAATTGTGTTTTTCTAGTTTAGTTTATTGACTCGAAATATTTCAACATTCTGAGAGAGCAAGTCCCTCATACTTGGGGCAATATCGATATCTCTATTTGCATCATCTTGGTTACTGTCTCTGGTCATTTGCTGGAACTAACGTAACTTCCAGGAATTCAGCTTCCAAAGTCTGATCATAACATGGATCATCAGTTTCTAGTTCATCCAAATAGTTCAGCGTCCTTTGGATCCTCCGGATTGTAAAACTGTTTGCTACAAAAAATTATATAACTTCATACATTCATCATTACAACGTATGATGTATAATACGTTACATTCAAAGTCATTTTTTTCTGTAGTAAATCAAATTTTTTTGGCAAAATGTAAATGAAAAGAAGAGAATATAATCTAAAAAATTGATTCTAGTTTTGGTTATTTGAACGAACTTACCGCAAACTCATTTCCTAGAATTCTGACGACAGCTTCAACTCAAAAATGATTTCACACTCAAGTTACAGCAGTAACGGCAATTCTGGAACATTTTGTGTAGCGAAACTGGATCGTTATTTGATAATCCAATCCATTCACGTTCCGTCCATTTAGTGAACCTGTAAATATTGCTGCTGTAGTAGACACCAATTCGTCATCTTCCTCAAGAACTGAGCATTTCTTGCACTTCTCTGAGGACAATTTTTAATAAAGACCTCGGTATGAAGGCCTACGAAGTTCAACTAGTGCAAAAAGTGAAGCCTCCACTCCACTTAATGGCGTAATGATCGTATGGTCGACGATTAGCATTTTCCCAGAAAAATCATTTTTAGCGATGAATCTCATTTTTATTTTTGTGAGTATCCATTGAAAATTAGTATTACGCTAACTATCCAGAAACGTTTGATGCCTTGAAGCACGAAATCGAACTTGCTATTCATGGAATTGAGCCCTAACTAATCGACAATATGTACTCAAAAATTGGGTTGATCAGATGGGGTACTTTAGCCAGTCGTGGCTAAATCGTCGTGGCAAATATCAAGGTTCTACTTTTCTGACTAACTCCTAACTTCGAAAAAATATAAATTAGTGTTTCATCCAAAGCCGATCAAATATGCAAATTTTAAATGGCCCACGCCTTAGCTCAATTAGGTATTCAGATGTAACTAACGACACGAAAGCTAATGTATAATTTCGTGAAGATAAATTCCAAGAATTTTTTAAATTTTACTTTCATGTGCATCAGGAATATATCTATGATGTTTTCTTCGATAAATCTTTTTTCCTCTCTTTTTGGCCATTATGCAACGATACAGATTAAAGGGAGACGAATCATCCATGATACTTTTCATTTCTTCAGGAGAACTCTTCTAATTTGCAGAAAAACAGATTTTTTGATGATAGAACACAGAATTCTATGCTTTTTCGTCATGTTGCGCTTCAAGAAATAATTCACAAATTTAACATTTTCAGGGTAACTATTAAAATAGTAGACTTCTGACTTCTCGCCATAACCTTTCAAGATTTCGTTAATACTGTTGTAAGTATAGTCAGACGTCTTAATGAGTGCGTAACGCATCGTTTAGGTGTAGCTCATTATGCACTAGGATCAATTCTAGATTATGATGCCTCATTTTCATTCAGGTCAGTTCGGGCAATTCGAAATATTTATTCCAAATATTCAATAGCGAATATTATCTCAGACTTGATCAACCAAAACCAGAAGCCAATAAAAACAGCCCTATTGTGGATACCCGTACATTAAGAAGTGAAGAAAATGAAAGAGTTGACGCAGCTGCAAAGGAAGCCATATTTGAGGGAAAAGTTATTGAAATGAGGACAAAAAGTGACCTAACTTTCTAGATACAAGGGTGATTTTTGGTAAAAATAGTAGGAATTCATGATACCAATACAGCTCCAAACTGTCTGCTTTTGAACACAATAATACGAACACTCCTCTTATCATACACGTGAATTCTACCAGGTATGTTATTGGCTAATTGAGGATACCTCTTTTCCAATTGACTACTCAGCACTTTCCACAGTCCACCCCTAGAGGTAGAAAGTGTGATAAGGATTACGCCATATCGCGCGTAGTGAGAACCCCTCCGAAGAGATGAACCCACCAGCTTCCAGTTTGGGCCCCGACTCGAAAGCCAGAACCGTCTGACTGATAGCAACGAAGCACTATCCAACCCCTACTGGCTCAGCAGGTCAGTACCCGAGTTGGTTTGAGACGCAACTCACCCGCCGGAGTGAATTCTTATCCATCCATCCGAACGCAGTCTTATGAACTGAGATAAACTCAAGATTGACGACTACAATTGATACTGGTACGAGCACCGTCTAGCGGTGAGGTCATGTGAGGTCATTTGATTGATCCTGGCGTCAAGCACTAATGGCGGAGCCATTTCGTCGAGATCCACAAACCCTAAATCGTTACGCATTGATCCAGGGGCCAGGACAGGCCGGTCGAACCGTCAAGTCCCGCTAAACCCCGAGTCGTTTCATGAGAATATCCAGAACATGGGGGTCTGCGAACCGATAAACGAAATACCCCCCTAGTCCAGCATGCGGACTTTCAACCACTGCCCCCTCGAGTCCAACACCAATGGGGTGGCCAGGTGGTACAAGTAACACCTGTGGGCAAACCACCCCCTCTTATCATACAGGTGAATTCTACCAGAATAGTTATTGGCTATTTGAGGAAGGCCTCTTTTCCAAGTGACTACCAAGCAGTCTCCACAGTCCACCCCTAGAGGTAGAAAGTGTGATAAGGATTACGCCATATCATCGCGCGTGGCGAGAACCCCTCCGAAGAGATGAACCCACCAGCTTCCAATTTGGGCCCGACTCGAAAGCCAGAACCGTCTGACTGGTAGCAGCGAAGCACTATCCAACCTCTACTGGCTCAGCAGGTCAGTACCCGAGTTGGTTTGAGACGCAACTCACCCGCCGAAGGGAATTCTTATCCATCCACCCGAACGCAGTCCCATAAACTAAGATAAACTGAAGATTGACGACTACAATTGATCCTGGTACGAGCACCGTCTAGCGGACTATACGTCCTGACCCACCGAACCCATGTGAGGTCATTTGATTGATCCTGGCGTCAAGCACTAATAGCGGAGCCATTTCGTCGAGATCCACAAACCCTAAATAGTTAGGCACAGATCCAGGGGCCAGGACAGGCCGGTCGAACCGTCAAGTCCCGCTAAACCCCGAGTCGTTTCATGAGAATATCCCGAGAATGGGGGTCTGCGAACAGATGAATGAAAAACCCCCCTAGTCCAGCATGCGGACTTTCAACCACTGCCCCCTCAAGTCCAACACCAATGGGGTGGCCAGGTGGTACAAGTAACACCTGTGAGCAAGACCACCCCCCCGAGGTAACGCAGTATGCTACATAACGCACTCGGCCATTACACAGAATCCGAAGATTTATACTGCGATAGGGTAGAGAACGCTAGTTTTAAGGGAGAAGCCCTGTTCTGCGACAGACTCCCTTGTCACTGAGTTAATCAACCGGCTCAACCCTCCATTTCACCTGAGTAAAACTAGGGCCCCATTCGGAGATCTTCCACCATACAGGTCCAGTGACTGGCGCGAACTGGCATTACGTTAGACACCAAGACTTAACCCTCCATTTCGCCGGGACGAAACTAGGGTCCTAGTCAAGAGAGCGCCCCCATCACGTCAAGATCTAATGCCTGGGGGGCGCCTCTTATCATACAGATAAGACTCCGTATATGCCATATATAATACAATTACTCCTATCGAATCTCTTACATGGTGTCACATTTTTTTTGTGTTAACCGCCGAATGAAAGATCTCCTGTTTACTCTCGCATTGAAGTGTTAAAGGTTATACACTAAAGGAAACACATCAGCTGTAAGCATGTTCCACAACTGGCCAGTTCGGTTGAAGAAGGACTTCTGGTAACGTAAGTTCTCGGAGTTGCTAATTCGGTTGCATAGGGATGTATTAGTTGCGCATCTCTAGTGCTGCTTGCACATCTGGCATCATTTAGTACAGTTGCATGGAGTGTCGACCGCTATTATAACTACAGAACAAGCACAACTCAGCAACTCTTCTTTTAACTTCGAACGACTGAAAATTGGCTGTTATATTTGGGCCGTCAATCAGCTGTACTCCTCTATTCTGGATGGAATCCAAAAGTTGTAGCAAATACTTGTGTGCTGAGCTCCAAACATTGCAAAGTTAAAAAAAACGCTCCACTGTTGATTTGAATTTAAATCGCTCAAAAGTGCTCCAATAATATGATTAAACTAAGACCATTAAGAAGTTTGGAGTTTCCGCAATGAAAGTCGACGCTGTTATCGCATGCGCTGTAGAGTTGCATTGTTTTCAAGAAGCGTAGAATTTCCCAGATTTCAATCTTTCGTATTGTGAGGTTACAAGAAGACTCACATAGTGGTATTTTGATCGAATGAACGTACCTGATCCATGAACATCGTGAAATATTGAATTTTTATTGTTTCTCATAAGACGTCTAATCAGAAGGCCGCAAGTAATACGTAGATCCCGATAAATATTTTCTGATTTTGTAAATGGCAATTATTATTTTTAATTAATTTCATTCTTTGCAGGTTGCACAGGTTAACATGTTGCTTTATATGATATTATGGATTTATTTTCCCTTATCTTCTCATTGTCGCACTATGAAGCATTTTACGAAGTAGAATGTTTCATGTGCGGACGGACATTGCTAGCGCAAGTTAGAATGTTTTAGTTCCATTTTCTTATATTTTTTTATCATAGCCTTCGCTGTGGTGGGTTAGAGATTTTGGTTTCAACATGCGAACAGTAGAAGAACCTAATCTAGCCTTTAACAAATACCCCGACTTATTTGCAGCAGACTTCACAATGTCAGTCACCTGTTCCCCCCAACAGTCAGAAGAGTTGACAGTCACGTGAAGAAGATGCATGGAATCCCTTGGCTCTAGCACCTGTTTTTTCATCATCAAATCCGAAGTCACGAACTGAGTTTTTCGAGGTTGTTTTTTGCTGCCTAGAGAAATTGAATTGCACCATGCGGCACATGAAACACCACGCAATTACAGAATGTCCGTTGTATGAATCCCAAAGAAGTTTCTACAGAGTTAGCATCAAAATAGGAAAATGCCTTTAAAAGAATTGCTTGATATGTAGAGATACCTTTTTGATTCTTCGGTGTAATTGAGTATCGGCAATTAATTAGTATGCAAATTCTAGGATAAGCATACTTCTAAATGGGAATTGAGAGAAATGAATTAGACTTCAATTGGTTTATTTGCAGCGTAAATACATACATGTATATCAAAAACCTACAGGCTTGAGTTATTTTACGCAAATGTTGAGGGAATTGTTTTGGAGTAGTATTGATCGATGAACGTTGTTCACTTTTACTGAGTTCACTGTTGGGTTCACTTTTCGATTCACTCTACACATTTACTATCTAATTACAAACAAATAATGTAAATAATACATCCAATTCCAGGCTTTTTAATGCGTTGTTGTGTTATCGCGAGAGGGTCCTTGGAAGTTGAAAAGTGATTGCGAATTGAGAGCTGAGAGAGAAAGTGTGATTATAACTTTAGAGTTGAGACAGAGAGAAAGTGTGATTAGAACCTACTTATTCAGATAGAGAGAATGTGATTGGGATCAGAACTTAATTGTCCGAATTAAAAAAATGTATATGAGACAGTACTTTATTTCCACAAAAATGTTGATTTTTGTGGAAATAAATTACTGTCTCATATACATTTTTTTAATTAAAATGAGTTTCCACCAAGTAAAGACCGAATCTATCAAATATTTAATTGCCCGAATATTAGACGATGTTGCGTGACCGTTTGGTAGAAAAACAACGGGAGAGTGTTTGTCGATGTTTCTAGGCCGATTGCCAATGAGATACTTCTCGATTTGTCTTCCCCGAGTACTAAAAGGGATGTTGTCTGATGCTTAGCGCGAGCCCAAGAAAGCAGGTACAACTCTACCTTTTATCCCGAATTTCTATATGGCGTTTGTCTATTTTCGTTTGTAGTACTACCGCTCCATTTAGATTTCTAGGAAATAAATGAATGTGTGTAATACCCAGTAAAAATCAAAAATAACTTCTTCGATTCAGCTCGAATTACTATCCTTCAATACACTGCTATATATCAGATCACTCAATCTCAAGATATGCCAATCTATGTTTTCGTTATTTTTTCTAGCAATCTGCTTTATAATTAATATATCGAACCGGCAGTACCGAAACAACAAATGACTGAGTTTGCCGAAACAGAAATTCACAAGTAAATAAAAAAAATTTCTTGATCATTTAGATACGAGCTTGAAAACCAAGTGAGTATTAATGAAATACACTAGCTCCCTGGATCTTCTTCTTTCAAAGTCTCTATTTCAAACTTGTAATGCATGCAAATGCAAATGCATTTTCGTATCAGAATTTTACTGGAATATTCGATATCAATAAATTGAAATGCAGATTTTCATCGAATGAAGAACCTGCACTTTTTGATGTAGGTATGCTTGGATTTAAATTACACGAATATATATCATCCCCATTCAGTATTCCACATAGACCGAATATAGAGAAACATAGTAACTTAATTCCGTCTCCATAAACACACATCCGGATATGAAGTTGCGGAGGGCTGCATCAATCAGAAGACGAGAACGTGAAATACACAATTTTCCCGTGGAAAACGAACTCCTGAAACATGAAATATCTCGACCTACCGCACTATTTCCGGCTGACGAACGGTCGACCACGCGTTTCTGCGGCTTTTCCGCAGTAAAAAATGAAGTTTACATTTCTCATCCCTAGGCGTGGGACGAATAGTAATGTTAGGAAGTTGGAATCTAATTTTATGCTCTAGATATGACATGTGAAGCGAGACATGATCATCTCCGGGGGTGCCGCCCTCCTTTGGGACATTTCGAAGCTATTCAATTAGAGAAGTCACGTTTATCATGGAATCGCATTAAATTCTCCACCGCCAAAACATACCAAATAGGACTCTGTATCTTTGGGGATTTGACGTTGGAAGAATCCATCGTGGAAGAGAAATGTGGAGAAGGGGGTTAGGAATAAATGGGATAATGATGGACAGTGATGCTCAGAGTTACCCTTCGAATTGTTCAATTACTACCCGCGGCTTCGCCCGCCTGCTCATCATTATTAAAGCTACAGTGATCGAATGGAAAATCATAAAAGCACTTAACCTAACGACCGCATTCATTCACTTATGTCTATGATTGATTGTCATAAAAGTCTAGGGAAAAAATATACATTATTTTTGCGTGAACTTCAAGACTTTATTCAACATGTTTCGGTTTGTCCTATTTGGGTCAAATATGCACCGTTTTGTTCTTCAACTTTTTGCTATTTTGAAGGAAACTTCCTAATACCTCTCTCACAGAAGTCTTGGTCCTGATTAGCGAAAAACTCTAGTAATCGATATACACAATCTTCTTTTGATGCCAATTTCTTATCACTCAGAAAGTTTCGCAAGAAAATACTGTAATCGCTTGGTGTCAGGTCCGGATTAAATATCGGATGCATTAAAACTTCCTAACCAAGCCCCCAGAGTTTCTAACCAGTCAAACAGGTGTGGCCTGGCGTTGTCCTAATGGAAATCAACAACTCTTCTGTTAATTAAAACAAATTGTAGAAATTACTATGTTTTACTACCAATAAAAATATATTTTACACATTTTCTTGTGACTCGAGTTTCGAAAAATGAACTATCCCATCATCAGACAACTGAAGACCTAACAGTGGTACAGAGGTATTTAAACGAAAGTGATAAATATTTCGAATATTTCAATAGATTCTAACACCTAATAGTGGTACAGAGGTTGACAAGCGGAACGTGATAAAACCCGGTTAAAAAAGAGGGGCCTTCTAACAGATATTTGGTAGCATAAGTCAAAAAGTTTTTCAAAATCAGATGTCAATATTGCCTTCAGAACGCAAAACAAGTTATAATCGGTATTCTTTAACGCAAAGGACCCTACTCCAAACATACACAAATCAGGAGTTTATGAGTTATCTTGTTCTACGTGCAGTAATAAAATATAGGACGAACAGGACGTTCCTTCAAGACGAGGTTCAACGAACATAAAATGAGTTTCATAAAAAATAAACAAAATTCTACTTTTGCCAGTCAGTGTCTAGAAAAAGGTCACTCCTTTCCCACAGTAGATAATCT
This sequence comes from Megalocaria dilatata, assembly GCA_034642435.1. Lineage (NCBI taxonomy): Eukaryota > Metazoa > Arthropoda > Insecta > Coleoptera > Coccinellidae > Megalocaria > Megalocaria dilatata. Next base: position 48,756,782 of record CM067856.1, read on the forward strand.
TCAAATTTTACATGTAGAATCACAAGGGAAGAAACTCGATTATCTAGAATCTGTTGAAAGTTTCAGATTAGTTCACAATATCAATAATGTAAAAATAATGAACGACTGTACGGAGCTATGTAAATGGAAAATATTTGAGATATTCAAAAAGTAACATCTGTTTAAAACCTTCTTCAACGAACATAAAATGAATTTAATGAAAAGTAAATAAAAATTCAACTTTTGCCACTCATTCTTTAGAAAACAGTAATTCTTTCGACAAAAGAAAATCTTAAGAAAATTTTACATGTAGATTCAAATGAAAAGAAACTTGATTATTAAAAATTTTCAAATTCGTTCACAATAAAAATAATTAAAAAAATAATGAATGACTGTATGGAGCTATGTAAATCCAAATATTTGAGATGTTCAACAAAATAACGTAAAAATAATAAATGACTGTACGGAGCTGTGTAACCCCAAAAATTATTTGAGATATTTAAATGGGTACCATCTATTAAATAACCTTCTTTGTCGATTGCCGACATTCCGATATCTATTAGAAGCCCCCTCTTTTTTAACCGGGTTTTATCACGTTCCGCTTGTAAACCTCTGTACCACTATTAGGTGTTAGAATCTATTGAAATATTCAAAATATTTATCACTTTTCTTTAAATACCTCTGTACTACTGTTAGGTCTTCAGTTGTCTGATGATGGGATAGTTCATTTTCCGAAACTCGAGTCACAAGAAAATGTTTAAAATATATTTTTATTGGTAGTAAAACATATTAATTTCTACAATTTGTTTTAATTATGATTAACTACCAAATAGTAACGGCTGAAACAATTCAGTAACTCTTCTGTTGGTCAATTCTGGTCGTTTCTGGTCAACTGCTAGCTTCAAACGGTCCACTTATTGACAGAAGAGATACGAGTTGAGTGTTTGGTCATATGCAAGCAACTCATAATAAAGATTCCTATTCGATCCCACAGAATGCACAGTAGAACTTTCCTCACCATTAGTCCTGGTTTGGCCACCGTTTGAGCTGCTTCACCGCTCTTTGACCATGATCGATTTCCCACAATATTGTCATATGTGACCAATTTATCATCCTCAGTTACTAGTAGATTTGTGTGGCACCCAAACATCGAGTTTCTTCTTGAATATTCGTGATAAATTAAATCATAATCTACAAAAGAATGAATACAAATCTTCATTGTCGCGTCGCGGTCTTTGTTTTCTGTTTACCATAGAATTCGGGTCTATTCAAGATTCTTTATGAGTTTATTCAATTTTTTCATTATTTTTCGGAGTTTGGCATTTACCGCAATGGAAAGATTTACAAGCAGCATCCAAACGGGGACAAACCTATCCCTCTCAGGTATAATAATAATATAAAAATAATTTATTGATTCCTTTTGGACAATTGAATGTCATAAGAAAAGTTAAAAATATAAGTGTACTAAATCAACTACTCACTAATATGTTAGAAAGATAATCCTCTACTGTATAATAACATTAACGCAACAATAAACGTTTAACAGTTTTTTAAATTCCTTTAAATTGAGAGATCAAACACTACGCGGCAAATTATTATAAAGTTTAATGCACCCATACATAGGGGATATCTCAAACTTGGTTGTATCGTGTTTTGGGATATACAATGTTCCCTTACTTCCAGTATTATAGTCATGAAAACTGGATAACTTAACAAGGTTTGTTTCATTTTCCTTTATATGTAAAAGATATTTCAAACTAAAAATGGAGGACAAAGTTAAAATATCATTTCATAAAAACACGGGTCTACAACACGAATGTGGAGTTACATTGAATACTATGTGTAAGATACGTTTTTGTAATATGAAAGCCCTGCCAACTTCTGAAGAGTTTTCCCACAGCTATATTTATATATATATATATATATATATATATATATATAGAGGTGACTATAGACTAAAAAAATATATATTAACAAGGGATTCTATAGAGAGTAAATGTTTCACTTTATTAATAACATAATATGAACTATTCAATTTCTTACACAAATATTCAATATACATAGACCACTTCAAATTGTTATCTAAATAGATACCAAGAAATTTAGTACTATCCGTAGATGGGCTGACAGTATCTACATAGCGAATGATAACTCTACGATCATTATGGCCAATTGTGAAATGAATACATTCAGTTTTATCAATGTTCACCATCAAATTATTCCTCTGACACCAGTTCACAAATCTCTGTACTAAAACTCACAAATCATCTAAAGCTCCCCAAAAGTGGGCGCCGTAACTGCCATTGAAGCATCATCAGCGAATAGGCCAATACATAACCTTTTTGGGAGTGCTAATATACTACGACATCCCAGACAGATACAAAAATTGAAGAATATTTGTCGCAAATTATCGGGATGATCTTTAATAAAAAGTAAAACATTTAAAGACCCGAGGATGGACCCTTGTGGTACTTCCAAAGTTATGTCGTACTCAGCAGATGAAGAGTTTTCATTTTTGACAAACATTGATCTACCCTCAAGATAGCTGAGTAGCCAATCCATAAACACACCTCGGAAGCCCATGTAGTAACATTTATTAATTATGAATCTGAAGGACAAAATTATCAAAAGCACGTGAAAGATCGAAAAATAAGCCTGCAGCATATAAGCCGTTGTTGTGAAGGCATTCATAAACGGACTCAACAAAGTGAATTGCTGCCGTTTGAGTTGAGTGGCCAGAACGAAAGCCATGGTAGACTTTTGTTGAATTTATCTAGGTACTCAATAATTTCTATTGAACACAACTCTCTCGAATATCTTGGGAACAACACACAAGATGAATTGGCTTATAATTTGTGATACTGCGTATATAATTTTTTTTTACTGGAACAATTAAGGCTTTTTTGAAGAGTGAAGGAAACAAGCCTAACACCCTGAGTAAGTAAATGGAAGGCACAGCACTCAAAACAACAAAGTTCTCTTAATAAATTGCAATCAAGGCTCTCAGAAGAATATATACTTGTAAAGTTCATTATTTCTTCCTCACAACTTCACTGCTAAAACGTAACTTTTTTATTCCGAATGGGTTTATTAGCACCTAAAAATGAAAAGTCATCATCCATTCCTGATAAGTGGATAAAAATAAATTTAAGTGGCACATACAAAAATAATCAGCCCGTTGTTAACTCGGTCTTGAAATAAGCAGGACCTCATTTCATCAAAATATGGTTATATAATCCTAACGTTATAACCATCTATTATTCTTTCATCATGTCGAATGAACTATCTAAATTGATGTCGAAGTTTCGTGCGTGTTTATTATGAACGGTCTCACTTATCGCGTTTCATGCAGAGTTATAAGCTCGTGTATTTCTAAACGGTCAAACATAATAATCAGGCCAATCGCGGATCTTATCCTGATTTAGTATCAATAAGGGAAGTAATTCACTACATTAATCCGGCATATTTCAGAAATATAGGACGGAGAAGTATAATTTATTCTTCATTAGGATATTTAGGTTTCGACATCCATATTGCATGTGCTTAAACTCCGCGTCTACATTGTAGCAAGTTGATTTCAGTAGCTATATCGCAAAATTTGATCTTTACCTTTTATATTTAGTAGTTTTTTCTTCTTCTGACAAAATAACTTGGCATGATTGTGCTTTTGCGATAGGCGTACCTATATTGTCGTCAGCATGGAATGAATGTCGTTCGAACATAAATACAAACGTAATGACAGTCTCTGTTTCCTTTTCGCGAGAAGTAAATATAGCTCATATCTGGACTGAAAAACGTGAATATAAAATTTATTTGTTCCCTGATGATATATTTGAATGTATGGTTTAGGTGGTTTCGTGCTAAATTTTCTAGAACCATTGCACGAAGGATTATTATTTCGATTCACATTGTAGGTCCTCTTATACCTACCTATTGCTGAAATTGATGCCCTGCATGTAACCGGTAGTAGAATAGAGTTTTCTTGAAAACACTGGAATTTTAACGTATAGATTTCATATTTCCATATCACCTATCCGATTTTTGTCTGAATATCCTAATTTTCTTAACATTTGTCATTTTTTTGGTAAAACTTATAAACCATATTTCAAATATTGATGTAGAGACAACATCAAACAGACTAAGTACTGTTAAATTTTTGAATATATTTATTGAATCTAAGTAATTTGAATGATAATTAAAAAAATGTAATGACTAATCACTATATTCTATGCTAACCTAACTCTATCTAAATATCATAACGTAATTCTAACGTAAACAAGCAATTATTTACTTTTGAAATCAAATTGGAAAACTTTGCAAAAATAAACTTATTTCTACCTTTGGTAAGTTTAATCGTCCATTAACAATGTTCCTTTTATGTTGGCTTTGTTCGATTTCAGGAATTTGTTCTGGTTCTTGGAGAATGTGTCTGGAATGTTCTGATTTCCCAGCCTACTTCGTTGATTGCTTCTTATGGATTTAAATTGTTGAATTCTTGATTGTTAGGTGGGCTGTTTCCATTCACAATACTCAGGTAACGTATTTTGTTATCACATTTTCATTCACAATAATATTATTAATTTATTGTATATGCTTTTTCTTCAAAATTTTGACTTCTGAGTATGTTTATGAGTTGAATTATTGATACTTCTGCCTAAATTGATCTAATTTATTTAATTTTGATGTGATTACACTCTGCCGAGTCAACATATATACAACGGTGAGTCTTTTCCTTGAATTTTATTGATTTTCATTCTCTGAGTTTTTAAATAATAGTTATTCATAACATCTTTATAAAATGTTATTCATATTATATATGACAAAAATTACTAATTTCGAGTGTTTTTTTCAGAGTGATAGAACTTTAAATTGAAATAAAACACGTTTAAATTAAGATTGAAGCCATCATACCGCATGATTTTGGAGGCCAATTAATTGGACCATTTCTCGAAATGATATTATCGCCTGATCTTTCCTTCAATAAATCAATTGTTAATTTAGCAGCATGAGGTGTAGCACCATATTGTTGGAACCAAAACACTTCTGGGTCGATACCCTTCAAATTTTGAAACAAATAATCATTGATCATCGATCTGTAACGAGCACCATTCACTGTAACATTAGCTCCAGCATCGTTTTTAAAGAAATATGGACCGATGATGCCTTCAACGTGTAAATCACACAATACAGCGCATTTTTCAGGATGCAAAGGAACCTGCAGAACTTCTTGAGGATTTTGACTAATGCCTGCAAGGGCATTTTATGAATTCTTGATGACCCGGTATCGGTTCACAATTTGAGTGTATTCCACTTTGAAGGAAAGTTATCGAAAGTTCTTGAGGATTGTTTTCACTCTATATACGGCAATTTTGCTTGTTTACATAGCCGTTCAACCAGAAACGAGCCTCATTACTAAACACAATTTTGCGCTAAAAAAAGTGAATCAACTTCAAGCTGTTCTAGGGCCCAATCAGCAAACAAATGACGCTTATTATGGTCAAGTGGTTCTTGAACCAGTTGGATCTTGTAGAAGTGTAGTCCAAGATCTTTACGCAAAATTTTCCATGTGGTGGATGCTCAGAGTCCAACTTGTTGCTAACGTCGACGACTAGACAAATCTTCATCATCATTAACACTATGACTTTCAGCAGTGATATTTTCTTCTGTACGTACAGTTCTTTGTCTTGTTGTTGTTGTTGCGGCGTGAGTCTTTCCATGATAATTTGTCAATGCTTACTGAACAGAAATGTTGAAACAACATGGCTTCTACCTTTTGTCAAATAACAGTTATCCCTATCGAAAATTCTATCACTCAAAAAAAACACCCGATATATATAATTTATTTGTATTATCACACATGCGCGTGGCGGTTTTTCAGTGTGGAATCTGATTCTTTCATTAGATATTTCTGCGATATTACCTAATTTTTGCATAGGCTTTACTTATCCAAAAGTTGCTTAGTTGTTGCAAAATGTTTGGTGAAAAAAGGTATTCGTTTATTTTTTAATGATTATTTTTATTTATTCAAATAACTTCTTACTGAAGAGATATGGGTCCGAACTTATCAGGTTCTTTTTCTGGAGAATGTGCTATATATTCTTCGAAAAGGAAAAAAAGAATAGATCTTTTTGAATTCTATTTTGAACATTTTTTGGTAATAAAACTTGTTATCCTTCAACATCCAATAGAAACATATATAAGGTGATGTCTGAATGATTTGGTCATTATTTTATATTTCTTTCGATTCTTTATCAGTTCATTTCCACCAAATACGATAATAATATATATGCCTATAAAGTGATAGAGTGTTATTAAGTGCATATTTTAAAAATTCATTTGTAAGTGTTACTAAGAGATATTTACTTAGATTTAAACCTGTAAGGGTTCCGGTGAATTGATTCCAGCTTTTAGCTGTAATAAGCTGCAATACCAGTTTTTTAGTCTTATGGTATTGGTATCTATTGATACTAATAATTTCGCTCTCAGTAGCTGAAATATTTACTTAGATTTAAACCTGTAAGGGTTCCGGTGAATTGATTCCAGCTTTTAGCTGTAATAAGCTGCAATACCAGTTTTTTAGTCTTATGGTATTGGTATCTATTGATACTAATAATTTCGCTCTCAGTAGCTGAAATACCAGTTTTTTAGTCTTATGGTATTAGTATCTATTGATATTAATATTTCAGCTCTCAGTAAGATGCATTATGAATACACAAAATAGTTGGTTTTATACCAAATGTTTGAAACTAAATGTGTTACCGAAATATATTGAGTTGAAAACGAAGAATAAGAGTCTTACAGCTGACAGTTGAAGACTATATGGAATTACTATCTGGCGATAAGGAGACATGAAGAGAGAATATGCTAAACCAGATACTCATAACGTGTATCTTGAGGTAATACACTCAGAATTAACTTATAGACTCCAGAACATCATCTTTGATTCAATAGACCGAAATGCCAGAGAAAATGTAAATAATATTATACTACTCTGTCAAGAAAGTACCGGGAATTTTCAATTAAAACAACATTTTTACATTTAATCGTCAAAATTTATTGGGTCGCCTTCAAAATAGGCTCCATCTGCTCCAATACATCTATGCCAACGGCACTTCTTATTATTGAAACATTTTTTATAGGCGCTTTCCGGGATGGACTTTAGCTCTCGCGCCGAATTTTGTTTTATGGCTTCAATCGACTCAAAACGGGTGCCACGAAGGGGCAATTTTAGTTTTGGAAAGAGGAAAAAGTCGCAGGGAGCCAAATCCGGCGAATACGGTGGTTGCTGAAGCACGTTAGTTGAGTTTTTGGCGAGAAAGTCAGTTACAATCGTAGCTCGGTGAGAAGGCGCGTTATCGTCCCATAGTAATCGCCCATAGTAAAAATCGGCACTCACTCTGACATCGACTGACTTAATCAGCTGTTGCAAACACACTAGTTGACAGGACCCGCTCAAGCTTGGCATAGTAACTAAGGACAGTGGTACCAACCTAGGAAAAAAAAATTTTACCTGCCTCATTGCCCCGCCAGATTCAAATCGATAATTCCCGGTACTTTCTTGACAGAATGTATATAAAAAATTCTTAACTCAGAAGAAATATTGTAAAATTGTAAAAAGAAGCTTTGTTGTTATACTTTACTTTATGGTCACTAGTAGTTCTGTCGTATCTGCTAACGATTCTCTCGAAATACTCTGAGAAATCCAAATTATCATAAAAATTCAGTTATTAAGCTGTGGTGAATAAATTCATTGTTAGTTTCCACACATTAAATTAAACTACTGCCGTTTGATGTTGGCTGACATGCATTTCATGCATGGTCTTGCAAATAGAAATTCAAGGAAAGCTGAGCGTCTTTACATGGAACGCTATCCCAATAGATTTATGACTGGTCATCGAATGTTCTCTCATATTCACAGACGTCTTTCAGAAACTGGATCTTTTCTACGAAAAATTTTAATGCAAGTAGATTACGAAGTGTGAGAACACCACGACTCAGAGGCAGTTCTGAAGGAAATATAAGAACATCCAGGAACCATTACATGAAAAATTAGTGTTACTTTAAAAAGTCATCAAGTTGTTTGGCGGATCTTGCGGGTTAGGAATATTCTGGGAGTGTTTGAAAGAGTTCAATCGTCTATTAGAGGAAGAACAGAAGCTTGTATAAGGGTTGGGGAAGGACATTTTCAACAATTGCTGTTGTTCAGTTCCTTTGTTGTCATTTAGTTTTTTTGTTGTGATTAATTTTTATGTAATACATTTTTTGTGATGATTATACTAGTTTATCGAATCTTAATGAATCATGGCTACAGATCTGGAGAATAACTATAAAGACTAATTATGAATTTATTCACCGCAGCTTACTAACTGGATTTTTATGACAATTTGGATTTTTCTGAAGATTTCGTGAGAGTAGTTCAAAAAATTTTTCTCCAAATTAGTGACAGATACTACAAAACTACAAGAGACTATGAAATTAGGTATAACAAACAGTCTTCTTTTTAGAATTTTTCAAACTAACAGTGGCTCACCAGAAAAAAGTTCTAGATAATAAAGGGGACAATGGTCCAGAAAAAATATCACACTGTAGGTTTTCAATCAAAATTGGCATGTCCCATGATGTAAACTCTAAATTGCAATAACTATGCCAAATTTCAGTGAAATATCTTATGCAGATACTATAAGAAAAACTGGAAAAAAATTCAAAATGTATCTTGAAAACGAAACGTTCGTGGTTCAATGATGACTTTTTTTTTAAATTATTCAAGAAATTTTTCCTTTTCGTTCGTATCGGATGTTTTATTCTAGAGTGATAGGTTTCGATAGGGATAACTGTGATTTGACAAAAGGTAGAAGCCATGTTGTTTCAACATTTCTGTTCAGTAAGCATTGACAAATTATCATGGAAAGACTCACGCCGTAACAACGTTTACAAATTGTTGAAATTTATTTTCAGAATCAGTGTTCTATTCGCCAAACTTATAGAGCACTTCGTGAAATTTATGGTTAACGTAATCGTCCATCAGATGTTGTTGGACGAATAGGACTACAAACCATTTTCTGGAAGAACAACAGTTTTTAAAATACCGATACACTAGCATGATTGAATTCTGTGCAAGCATAATGCTCTAGATTCCCCAATAAAATAATCTATTCATATTAGGTATTCACCTCGGAGAGATTATAATCTGTAAACTCTTATATCGGGTGTTTTTTTTAGAGTGATAGAACTTTCGATAGGGATAACTGTGATTTGACAAAAGGTAGAAGCCATGTTGTTTCAACATTTCTGTTCAGTAAGCATTGACAAATTATCATGGAAAGACTCACGCCGTAACAACGTTTACAAATTGTTGAAATTTATTTTCAAAATCAGTGTTCTATTCGCCAAACTTATAAAGCACTTCGTGAAATTTATGGTTTACATAATCGTCCATCAGAGCAGCTTATTCGTTGAACTATCGATAGATTTCGGAGAACATTTTCTCTACTCGATGCAACAACAACAAGACAAAGAACTGTACGTACAGAAGAAAATATAGCTGCTATAAGTCATAGTGTTAATGATAATCCAGATTTGTCTATTCGTTGACGTTCGCAACAAGTTGTACTCTGTGCATCCACCACATGGAAAATTTTGCATAAAGATCTTGGTCTACACCCATACAAGATCCAACTGGTTCAAGAACTAAAGCCACTTGACCATAATGAGCGTCGTTTGTTTGCAGATTGAGTCCTAGAACAGCTTGAAGTTGATCCACTTTTTCATTGTATATTTTAATTTAGTGATAAAGCTCTGGTTAAATGGCTATGTGAACAAGCAAAATTCCCGTATGTGGATTGGAAACAATCCTCAAGAAGTTCTGCAGGTTTCATTGCATCCTGAAAAATGCACTGTATGGTGTGCTTTACACGCTGGAGGCATCATCGTTCCATAGTCCTTTAAAAACGATGCTGGAGCTAATGTTACAGTGAATGGTGCCCGTTACAGATCGATGATCAATGATTATTTGTTTCAAAAGTTGAATGGTATCGACCCAGAAGTGTTTTGGTTCCAACCAGATGGTGCTACACCTCAAGCTGCTATCGTAACAATTGATTTATTGAAAGAAAGATTTGGCGATAACATTATTTCGAGAAATGGTCCAAATAAATGGCGTCCAAGATCATAACTTCACTGAATCATTTCCTTTGGGGTTATGTCAAGTCATTGGTTTATGCTGATAAACCAGAAAAAATGGACGCTTTGGAAGCCAACATAACTCGTGTTATTGATGGAATAAGGCCTGAATTACTCGAAAAAGTGGTCCAAATTTGGTCTGGTCGAATGCGGTTCCTCAGAGCTAGTCGTGGCGAACATATGCACGAAATTATTTTCAAAACATAAATGTTATAAGATTATCTTTCAAATAAGAAAAAAATTTGGCTCCAATCTTAATTTAAATGTGTTTTATTTCAATTTAAAGGTCTATCACTCTAAAAAAAACACCCGATTTAGGAACACTCTGTTGAGAGGGAAACAATTTAAAGCAATTTAAAATCGCATTCAAATGATTTTTAATACTGCTTTATGGAAGATTTCGATTTTGCACACATGGATCCAACAGAGAAACGACAAAATATGTTAAAAAATACGTAATATTCAACTCAAATACGAGAGATTCCAAATCCAACCGAAAAGATCCGAAACTTTCTCAATCTCCTCTCGACATTTCTAAAGATTGGAAAAGCCGGTAGAAGCAGCGGCACACATCACGATTCGCACCTAGTGTGCAATTGCGCGAATTTGCGGCGAGCTTGAAATTTACTCCACTCCCGATCCGGGAATAGTGCGCCACTACGGGAAATTACGTTCAGTTTTGAGACAGCTCTAGTTGCTCTTTGATCAACGTGAGGCCGGAATTCTATCTCTCGAACCAGCAGCCATTGTTCCCTTTCGGAGGGCTTGTGCAAGAGAAACTAGGGTTACCGACAGAACTGGTAAGTTTCTATGGCGTGGAATGAGAATTAGAACTTCTGGTTTCATCCCTGTGAGAGATGATAACGGTTGTTACGACGAAAATCCATGGAGGTGCGATATATGCATAGAATGAGGGAACTTGGGATTAAAGCGTAATATTGTGGAAAACTAATGGGATTCAGGAAATACACTGGCGACCAAAAAAAACGGGTAACTAAGATTTCACACTGTTTTTCCCAATAGACTCATGTGTTTGATTTGAAAATATTCTGTTCATCATCTATCTTTCATTAGAAAATCAACTAAATATGTGCAAAATGTTGACATATGGGCTAAAAATCTTGGTAAGAGAAACCACTTTCGAATAATTCTTTACGATAAACTCATCGTTCATCAGTTGCGTTCAACATTGGTCATTAAAAAATTTGTTTTCCACTCTTTGAAAGAAAAAATTTCATAAAATGAGTTTACCAGTTTAAGATTGTGCAAGAATAGTGGCACTTATTGAAAATGGGTTGAGCCAGAGATCTGTTGCTAGAAGAATGAATGTTACTCTATCTACAGTCCAAAGAATATTGACAGGGTATCAGGAGATAGGCAGGCTGACCAGAAGACCTGGATCTGGAAGAAGACGGTGCACATCATTGAGGAATAACAGAGTCATGGTTTCCACATGTTTTCGAAATTGCCATCTTACTGTCAGTTGATAGAGGTACGTCAGGTAAACGTAAATGAATGAACCGTGTGACGACGTATCTAGGAAACTAATTTACCACCATACAGACCTGCGACAGGTTCAGAACTTCTTAGAGAGCATCGAATTGAGGCGTCTTCAATTTGCACGAGATCACATGAACTGGTTAGAAGCTCAGTGGGCCTAGGTACTTTTCTCTGATGAATCCAGATTCAGCATTCGAGGAGCGAATAGTCGTAGACGTGTTTATAGACGTCTAGGAGAAAGATACGCCTAAGCCTGCATAGAGGCACGAATTCCATTTGTTGGAGGATCTGTTATGGTCTGGGGAGGTGTATTTTTAGAGGGTCGCACAGACTTGGTTTTCATAAATGGATCTCTAACAGCAGTAAGGTACATAAAGGAAATCCTTATGGACCAATTGTACCTTATATACCATTTCTGGGAGAGCAGGGAATTTTTATGCATGCAATGCACGTTCACATTCTGCTCGAATAGTAACAGAGTACTTGAATGCAGTTGGAATTTTATAGTTCAACTAGCCAGCATGAAGTCCTGACTTAAATCCCATCGAACATCTATGGAAACTCCCATGAAAGGCGAGTCAGAACTATGGTTTCATCTCCCAATAATTTACAAGATTTCCATGGAGCCCTTCGTCATCAATGGGAGAATACTCCAGAAGAGAATATTCAAAGGCTCATCATGAGCATGCGAAAACGTTTGGAAGCTGTAATCAGAGCTACAGGAGGTCACACGACATATTGATACTGAAATTTTCAAGATTAGGATACTTCTTTAAATTTCGAATTTTTTGAATTTTTCAAAAAAAACTTATTATTTTTATACAAATCGAACACAATGTTATGGTTTTATTTAGGCAATTCTCTTTTCCCTACCATTTTAGAAATTTCATGATTCTTGTAAAAATTTTCACTAAGAAAGGTATTTGAACAGTAATTATGAAGTGATAATTACTTTCGTTTTTTACGTTTTTTCTGGTCGCCAGTGTATTAGGATTGAAGGTCACAATTTCAGATGCCAATTTTAATTTTGGTATACATTATGAATAATGGAGTAATTGAATCGGCGGATATTTATTACGAAATATAATAACGAAAATGAAAAATTCTTCACATACATATTCCAAAAGGAAATTGAATTTATCTGAAGAGAAAACACAAATCCTTAACTTTTGATGGGTAGCTTTTTAGCATACTCGCTATTATAGGATATGACTTGAGAATGACAAATATTTCCACAGAGTAATTGTGAGAGTTATCGTGGATAATTTGCGTATATATAATAATATATAGAGGGAAATGAAAAAGCGATTTTTTATATGTACTGATGTATTGCTTCAGAGCGACAACATCGCAGAGGAATAAATTAAATGAAAATGATGAAAGTGAAACATCTTAATTTCCACTGATTTATTTAATTTCACAACAATTGTTTCGTCATTGACAACATGTCTTCGTCAGGTGAGTATGGTACTAACTACATATTTGATATTGAGTTCTTTAAATATTCAAAATGTACAGAAAAGAAGGTAGTGGGAATTTACAATAATTTGTTTTTTTTTATTATTACACAAAGTTTCAGAAAAGGTTAAGTAAGGGGGATTTATTGAGATCCGTCTGGAGGAGAATCTGTTTTTTATTGTATCTGTTAATTTCGGGGGCTTCTAGATAGTTCAACCTGAGGTTCTTTTTTCCTAAGATTTTGTAGTTATTGTCAAAATCATGTCCTGTCTCCAAAAGATGGTCAGCATATGTTGAATTTCCGTTTTTTCCAAGATATGCTTTCTCGTGTTCACGTATCCTAGTGCCGAAAGATCTACCCGTCTGACCCACATATACAGATGGGCAAGTACTTGCCCATCCGTTTAACATAATTGAATTTTTACTACCTTTGGTAAGTCTGTTCATCAGTTTATTATTGTTCCTTTTAATTGCCCCTTCTTCTTTTCAGGAATAACACTGGTTTCGTTGGAAACAACACTTCTAGAACATTCTGAAATTCACAGACAACTTTTTTCTTCTTTCCAATTCGTTTGAAACTTGATTTATACTTGGAATCTTTCCATTCACATTCAGGTAATGTATTTTCTGGATTCCACTTCAACTCACAATAACCATATAATCTTCTTTTTTAAGGTGATGACACTTTTAGGAATTTTTTAATTATGGACCGACATGGATTCTACTCTAAAAATTTGGAGACTGACTGATCTTTTTCGTGTCATCCCTATTGATAGTTTTCACGAAAAATTGAATTTCAAAGTTTACTAGCTTCTGTCAAAATTATTGAAAAATGATGCTTTCGATGATTTCACAAATTTTACAATATTTCTTGGCTTGAAATTACTGTTGAAAATTAGCCTATGTATTTAAACTACATTTTGATGTATGTTTCATGTTAAAAAGAACAGTGAAAGTCTTGCCTTTTTATCCGTAAAGTATTTCAAGGGTCAAAATTTAACAAAGTTTAACTTCTAATGCTTATAACTTATAAATTACTTAATATTACTTATGAAATTGATCAAATTTCTTCAGCTTAGCTGCTATTACAATTCTATTGATGCCCAAACATCTTGAAGGATATATCTCACATTAATAATTTCAGAATATCTGATGCTATCTTTCATTGAATTAATTGAATTTTGATCAAATTTGTCCTATTTACATCATTCTGGTAAGTTATGTTTAATTTAGCTTTTTCTTTGTCAATAGTTTCACTGAAGTTTATATGTGATTCATGATAACAAATCTATTCAACAATTTCAAATTAGATATCTAATTCAAATTACTTCTATTTATTGCAACTTTGGCTGTTTTTACATTGAATAATTGTAAATTAAAATCTCCCTATGAGGTATGTCTAAAATTTTCAAAAGGATGAATGAATATTGTTTAACGTTAAAAATAATTTTTACTCGACTGAAGGTTATGTATTCTAAATATGTTTCTTCATAACTTTGACATGTGAGTATTATTATAAGTTGAAATAATCATGTTTCTGTGTGAATTGATATAAATATATTAATTTTGATCTATTTGTGTTCTAACGAGTCAACTTATATACAAAGGTGAATATTTTCCTTGCGTTATAATTTTTCATCTTATGAGTTTTCAATAATGAGTCGTTATAACTCGTTTACAAGATTCATTTTATAAAATCCATGACAGTACCTTCTCTTAGAAATATCTTGAATTCAGGGTTTAATATCAGCTGGGGCCTCCTCCAGCTCTTTGTACTGCCCTCATTCTATTCGGCTTTGTGTCAAAGAGGTTATTTATGGAAGCTCGAGGAATGATTTTTCAATTATCTGTCAAAGCATTGGTTGTAATGTCTGAGGTGGGTCAGATAAGAGGTGTTATTGCTGTGACATTGAATATCAGACATATTCAACACATATCTGGAGAGACAGCGAGCCAATCCATTCAGTGAATGACATGTATTTCTATGAGGTCGTTAATAATTCTTGCCCGGTGTGGAAGAGCATTATAGTCAATTAATGTAGCATTGTCGTCAATGGCTGCGCAAAGGAAACAATAATTGATACTACAATCAAATCACCGTAATGCTGTCATGGTTACGTTAATGGGGATAATAAGATCTGTGCACCCATGAGATCAAATGCCTCCCCAAACGAATACTAAGCCTCCATCAAAAACAGTTGCTGGCGTCATGAAATGTTCATTGATACCTTTCTGGTCACATCAACATTCGCTCATCAGACTTGTTCAGACGAAATCTGGACTCATCCGTAAATGAAAGGGTCTCCATCTAAGCGCGTTCCCGTTCTCATGTTGAAGAAATGAACGATATCTTACAGCTTGCCGCTCGCTACTCAATCGCGGGTGCGTAACAGATCTCCTTCTCCTAAAACTGAATCTGAGGAGTTCATTCCAGATTGTTTGACTAGAAACTATTTTACTGGCATCTTACCGGAATGATCTATTAATTCGGAATGCTGTGAAAAAAGTATTTCGTCGTATGGTAAACCGTATAGACGGTTGTAGCTCTCACTCTTCCACTCCCATGATTAAATGTAGCACTTCCACTGATACGATAGCGATTCCGCTACCATTTCTCTACTAACTATACTTTATATGCGATATTGCGATATCCGGAGACGGCTAGAAACTTCTTGTTGCTAACCAACACACCAATTATTCAAGTCGGGCGGCTTCTAAATGCATGTCTCGTGAAAATTAATTCACAACTGATACTACACAACCCCAGATTGATTGTAATATCACGTAATTGCACATACAGACCACAAAAAAAGGAATAGGTATACACCCATAAGAAATGAGTATTTTTTAAATTTTTGTAATTAAGCCATTCAGTTTAATATGGATAAGTGTTACGCTAACCATCCAGAAATGAATGGTTACTAAGTTCCTGAACAAACTTTCAAACAACTGGAGGGACCTGAGCAAAATTCATTTCAAGCATGGATTTCAAAGTGTTTTTGACGAAAAATATATTCTATTCCATATAAGAATTTTTGGGTTTCAACGCTAGATATTTTCAACTAAGATATTGTCCTTCATTGTCCTTAAACCAGTTGCCATTGTTATTTGTTGAATTGTATTTATTCAATGTTTAGTATAATTTAAACATTTTAGTTACTTTGTAACTTATTGAAGGTTAATATATTTATTTGTGATGTATCAAGCTCAAATAAATTATATTTCTTTTCTATATCCTGTTCTCATACCTGTCATTCTTTCATAATAACTTACTTGCAGAACTTTCTGTACATGGTTGGGAATGATTATTTCATGGTTTATATTCTCTCTCAATCTTGAATATGAGAAGAAATAATTTAATCAAATTTTTCAGTACAACCTCGATCAAAGTTAGCCTTCGAAATACGACTGAAACGAATGTATAAGTCTCAATTGATTTTTATTCCAGTGAAACTCTTGAAAAATATTTGAATAACTGTTTAGCGTGTCTGGTGAAACCATTATTTTCAAGTGTTATATTCATATAGACATGCAGAATGTAACAGAAGTGTTATATTTGCATATGATTTAATTCATAACAGTAAATCCCTTCAAAGTTATGAACCCCTGAAATTCTTTGTTTGGGCATAACTAGGCCGTCCTGGCAACACTTCACAAACAGATGCCATCCTGTGTGTCTAGGGATGCGTATTCCTAATAACTTCATATATAATGTAATTTCTCCACTTGCGTGTAGCTCGCCTAATAATAGACGAAACAGATGTTATAAAAAATGTCCCCTCATGCAATACGTGACAATATAATAAAAGTGGAGAATTATAAGCCCTATGCTAGGACCAACGAGCTGCGTTTACGCACAATAGACCATTAGCCCATTATTTGTTTTTATGCTCAAACTGAGGTCTAGAGGGGAGATGCATTGTTATCAATTTGCAGGACACCGCAAATGTAAAGAAATAACAAAACGCTGTTAAATGGCAACTTTCCGAATAAAGATTAAAACGAACTGTCGAACAAACGGAGCATAAAAAAAGGAAACACCCCAGTTTGTAAGAGTACAGCTGATATTGATTATAAATGATCTCTTCCTATTTCAATCCGAATTTGCCCACTTTATTCGACTAACAGATTATTTTATGTTAAAAAAATCGTCACAAAAAAATTTTAATCACCCATTAGTAGACTGTTATTGCTTGAATATCTAGAAAATTAGGACTTATCAGCTAGAGTGTATGCATTGAAAATCCTGGAATGTAATATCCATTTTAAAGAACCATAAAGGCTATTCCACATGAAAACATAAATTGTCGAAGAATCTCAGTTATTATTGGAAATACATGGTGAATCACATCTATTAGTACATACGTTAAGGACAAGTTATTTGGATTAAAATATGGCGATTGGACCGAAAATGCCCCAATAAAATATTGTTGCGGATATAAAAAGAGGAGCGTTAAAGTGGAATTTTGTTTTTTGTTAATAATTTCAGTGCCTCTTTCTCAATTGTTATCAATATCAGCAAAGAGACATATCTTTGGACGAGGAATATTATTTTATGTATAACTTCACTTTTTGTTATAGGGGACGCCAGGTGAATTGTTCATGATAATGAATATTAATAGCTTTTTTTACGAAAATTTATAGTGATCTTGATTAGAAAATACAATGTGAAAATAATTTTTACGTTATATTATTATTATTATTTATATTGAGCGGGCATCTTTCCACCCTACCACTGGGTCCGCTCGGACTATTGTGGTTCACCCTTAATTTATATTTCCCCGACGAGATCCAGTTTTTGGATAAAACCGATCACCTTGTTTGGTGGTAATTTTTTCAGCTCACAGTGGGCTATAGAAGCCTGACCAAGACCTCAAATTTGATGCGACTCATCACTGGGCACTCTGAGACGATATGCATGGCTGTTTCAGTGTCCTCAAAGCACAGCCCGCATTAATCGTCTTCAGCCAGACCGATTTTGCACTTTAGCCTGCAGTGACCTGTCTTAATTCTGACAAGTGTTTTTAGTTGGGCCCTATCCAGACCTAGCGCTAGGTCCGCTATCTTTTGGTTCAAAGCTGTTCCAAGGAACACCTTCGAATGGTTCAGGCAACAAGAAAGAGTTAATTCTGCCTGTTATCGTCCGCTCAGCCATGTTATGTGGTATTCCCAGAAATGGAACCGGGCCTCCAGAGGCAGCGCAGCTCCATCTAAAGCCAGCCGATCTGCCTCTCTAATACCCAAATAGTTTGAGTGACTCGGTATCCAAACAAAAGTGATTCTGTTATAAAAAGCGAGCCTGTTTGAAGCCTTGCGGTAACTCCAGACTGTTTTCGATGTACAACAGCAGGATTTAATTGTATTTTATTGAACTCAACTTCACACTTAAGCCGCATAAACATTATATGTTTTGAGAACTGATATAGCAAAACTTGTGTGTGAAAAAGTGCAATTCATTCTACGCAGTAGTTTTTGGTTGGTAGCCTTTTAAATATGGAGCCCATTAAGCAGTATTTTCGTCATATTTTGCTTTTTTTCTACAGAAAAGGTATAAATGCTGTTCAAACCAGAAAGAAATTAACCGATGTGTATGGAGAAGATGTGTTGACAGCACGCAAGAGACGTCACGCTTCTCAAACGTCACGAAAATGATCTATTTTTGAAGCGCATCATTATTGGGTACGAAAAATTGGTTGTATATAACAATGTCAATTACAAGAGATCATGAAACAAAAAAGATGAACCAGCTCAAA
This sequence comes from Megalocaria dilatata, assembly GCA_034642435.1. Lineage (NCBI taxonomy): Eukaryota > Metazoa > Arthropoda > Insecta > Coleoptera > Coccinellidae > Megalocaria > Megalocaria dilatata. Next base: position 48,775,651 of record CM067856.1, read on the forward strand.
GCATTTTCGAAAGGCGATATCCATCAAAAAATGTGATTCTGTCTGTTTGGTGGGATTGTAAAGTTATCGCCTTCTTGAGCTTTAAACGGATAACACAACAATTAATTCGCAAGTCTACGGTCATCAGCTAGACAAACTGAATGATGCACCTAAACCGAAAAGGCCAAAATAAATCAACAGGCAAAGTGCATTGTTCCACCAAGATAATGCGAGACATCATACAAGTGTGGTCAATCGCCAAAAGCTTTTACAGCTTGAATGAGATACACTGTCACACCCATCATATTCTCCAGTTCTGGCGCTTCCGGATTATGATTTGTTTGGGTCATTGCAGAATGTTTTGGATGGTTAAACCTTTACTTCAAATGAAGAGTTCAAAAATCACCTGGATCAGTTATTTTCCAGCAAAGAACAAACATTTCATGGAATCATGCTACTATCAGAACGTTGGCAAAAGATGCTGAACCATTAAATAAAATTTTTATTCATTATACAAGAATTGTCTTTCATTTTCCCAAAAAAAAGGAATTACTCTCCGAACAAACGAATATTAATGAATATCGTTTTCACATGTCGAATATCACTGCTGCATAATAGTTGAAAACTGTAGTTTAGGTTCGTAACAAATCCAAGTAGTCCTTGGCCTACAAGTGTTGAAAAACTACTCAAGCTGAACAAACGACCATTCCAATTTGAAAAATATCTATTGGTTCATCGCTTCCTCATGATTATCTGATGATATTATTTCTCTAATAATATGACTGTGTTATAATGTAATCAAAATAACACCTTGAACACACAGACCTTAATGTCGGAGATGATTACTTTATGGCTCTTCCTAATACGGTATACACATAACGCCCCCTAATTTGAATCCTCTCCAAATTATCATGTGTAATTTCTCAGAACTGACATAATAGAAGAATATAAAACTCGTCCGATGCGATGGAACGGCTTAATAAGTTCTCAAAGGCATTCTTTCGAACGGCCAGTAAAAACGCGCGCCATATTCCGTAGTATCAAAATACTGCTATATAATTTCGTTATCCGATTCCATGTGTAAATTACTCACGAGTCATCATCTAGTGATAATTTGTTCGATCCGGTCCCATCCAAACGGACCGAAATGAAAATTTCAAAGGAGATACTTTAAAGCGTCTCACAAAAAACGCATAATGTAAGAAGAATAAGGCTGAGTTTTTACGATCGTCGGCAATATTCTCTCTCCTTCAGCTTCAAGATCCAGATCCTAAATCAATTTTAAGTAGATCGCTTTTTGTGTTCCTTGCAGTCTTGATATAAAGTCATTAAATACAGCTGTACTAACAAGACCGAATGAAGACTGGCTGCATCCACGGGCATGTTTTTATGGCAGACGAAATATCGAGGCTCACCTTTAATATAGTTATTAAAAAACGAGAAACAATTTTTGTAATGATAGGGTCTCGAACTTGGGATATGCTGGTCAGTGTGTGTTATTATATAATCATGCAGGTGTTTCTAATGTTCCTTTCTAATACCGCAGGACCAAACGAGTCGTGATATCTCAACTAGTTTCATGCCGTTTTGGTGTTATCAATAATATAGTTATTATGGCTTATGGTCGGTAATTAGAAATCGTTTGATGTGCGGCTTTTTTTCCAGTCGGATCCTGGAAATGATGAATATCTGAGGGATTCTGTTGGTCTCACGATTTGAATTATTGGAAACAATTCTTTCGACCTGACGCGATATTTCGTGGTAGAATGATTCACGATGTGGTATTATGTTGTACGGCAAGGCAACTACGAATAACAGCGAACTGATTAATTGTAAATGGAATGAACAAAAATGATCGGTGTTATATTCGTTCAAAACAAAAAATGGGGAGTGACGCTGGTTTGAAATGAGTCAGCACCTGTCTAGAAATGGAGCACATTATTTTTGAATCATTTCCTACGAATCTGTAGTAAAAATTGCATGAATCGTCCTATGCATGATAAAATTCGTTGCATATACATATTCATAAATTCATTGAAAACCATTATTATTTTTAAATCCGTTTTAAAGTCGGAAAGATACTACATTTAATGTTAATCAAGACGACGACCAGGGTCCAGTGGAGCGGTGGAAGAGTCAAAAACCTCAGCGATACGATGACGAATAAACGATTGTTCTCTCTCAATTGTTCGATCGAAAGGCTCTGCAGTCTGCTTTAATTCGCACTTCAAACATGAAATGCTTTTGACCAAATCGGTTGAAAATAAATAGGTCAATCTTATTTCATTGTATGCGAGGAATTTATTTGCCACGATTAATGACACAAATAATTTCCCCTGTGAAATTGAGTACTTAGATTCATCATAAATGGCTTGAAAATAAAATAAATTCTAGGAAAATGAAAAATTAGAAAACAAAAACAAGTTCTACAAAATGCGAAATCGAAGGTCGACAAATTTAAACTAAATGTTCAAATAATCTATCCTGCTGAGCCAAACAGTAGCCAAATATATTATAAAGAGATAAACTCTCTGAACATATTAGGCATAGTTGCTATTTTGGCACGAAGTTGGAATATTTGAACCTTAATTCATTAATATTCGTCGCTTAATCAATTTCATAGCTATAAACCAAATTTTTCAATAAATAAATTTATTGTCTCTTGAATTGATTGACCAAAGTACCATTTTATAACCTGATTGTTTCTTCTACGCTGAACATTTCGACTTACTTCATTTTCAACCGATATTGTGTAACGCATCTCACGTTTGAAGTGTTAATGAAATCAGACTACAGAGCCTTTCGATCCAAGCAATCCAACTGTTCATTGCCATTGAGAGAGAACAGTTGTTTATTCGTCCATTGCTCCACTGGACCCTGGTCTTCGTCTTGATTGATATTGAATTTCGTATCTTTCCGACTCTCTTTTCCATACCTGTATAATTTTCGATATATTTTGTAGAAATTTCGAGATATAATTCTAAAATTAACGTCATTTATATAGTTATATGATGTATTGAATCGCATTTTAATTCATTTGGTGAATTATGGTGTAATTTCATATCAAAATCAAAGATCTTCAAAAATTTCCTTAATTATGTATTATTTTCGAAAGTCTAGTAATTTCTGTTCTTATCATGAGACGTTGTTTGGGAAGAATAATATCTATTATGTTTTTCTGTGTTCGGAATGCACGTGGGGGTCTTCAATACATCAAACATGTTTGAGTTAATCAACTTCCAAGTTTTATCTTTCTGGTAAGTTAAAAATTGTATTTATAATTTATTTGAATCTAAATTTGATACATATTGTGAAGAGGCAAACTATGTCGAAACAAATATTTGTCATATCTTGACGTTTTTTATTTTTTATTCTATCCTTTATTGTGGACTTTTTATATTTAATTCTGGAATAGTATTAGGAGTACAAATAAGTTTCCGCCGTTTTTTAGCACAAATTGTTTATGGATCATTCCTAATGATTTTAAACGATGTGAGGCTGCTTGCTGAGTGACTTCTAATGTTAGAGCAAGTTCTTTTTGTGTTTGAGATGAATCTTCCTCCAATAATTCCTCCAATTCTGCATCCTCGTAAATTTTTGGCCTTCCACTGCGATCTTTGTCTTCTACGTCGAAATCACCGTTTTTAAACTAAGTAAACTAATATTTCCCGCTCACTTGGCTCAAATTTTGACATTTTCCACCTATAAAAATTATATTTTACCAATATAAAATCAATGATATTAATAGGTTATGTTGTTCTTGAATTTCCAAACTATTTTTCAAGCCGGTTATCATCCGCGAAAGCTAACCGAAACTCCCTGCCGCGCCATCTACAATAAAACGGCGGAAACTTATTTGTACTCCTAATAGATTTTTCTGTATATGTATGTCGTGGTAATACATTTGTATGAATGAGTTTCATTCAGTATTAGGTGTAAAACTAAGTTAAATGCTGATAGCTCAGTGGTGAGAGCATTGGGACAGGAACTGAAAAGACCTGGTTTCAACTTCCGTTTAAGCAGAAAATAAATTTTCTGGTTGGACGGGTTTCGGCCACCATTTAATTGTTGGGTCAAAAATTAACAGTGCTGTGACCTTAAATGGCGCAACGACGCAGTGACAAAGCCTAACCAGAACGGAACTGAATTCCTAACTCGCACAAGCTGAAAAAGCTTCTGAGAGATCTTCACAGAAGATCGAAGAGTATCAGGATAATATATCATATCATAATAATATCATAATAGTTCGTCCAGTTTTGATAACATATGTCGCCACTACCTTATTATTCCATTGTTTCGTCTGGTAACACCTTAATTCTGAAGTGTCATCATTCAGTTTTCTCTTCAGTATCTATCATTTCTCTGAAGAAGAACGAATATAGTTTCTGTGTCCGAAAGCTAGGTTCCGTATGAACTGAAGTCGGGAGACGTCAAAAGCTGTTTTTCACGTATGAACAACTCCTCAAAGCGCAAAAAAATGAATTTTTGCATCGAAGTGACATTATTTTCCAAGCTGGTGCAATTGGCTTGGAATTGAAGATTACAGATTACAGAAGCACTATTCGGGATAACAGAGAAAAAATAAAATTTGAAAAAAGTAAAAAATTGTAGCAACAGGAGTTCAAAAGTCATCACAGGGTGTGCATTTATTGAATAAAAGAAAGTGCAATATAATTTGAAAAATACAGGACTTGGATTTTCTTTTATATTTTTCTGATGTCTATTTTGACTTAATCTGTTTCCGGCTTGACGTCGACTTCTGGGACACCCTGTATTTATTTCATTCATTCATTCATTTATTTCGCTATCAAACACAAGTTACATAGCATGTCATAGGTATATATCAAATTTCAATATGTAAAACATTAAATCAATAAAATAGGGACATAACAAAATTAAAATCCATAATTCAAGAACTCCTCGACAGAATAAAAACAATTTTCCAACATTATTTTTTTAAGATTTTTAATGAACACAGTCCTGGACGATGTCTTCATAGCGGCAGGTACCTTATTATATAATTTGACAGCCGTAAAACTGCCGTTTGTTTGAGTCCTTTTAAGCCGATGATACTCCACAGGTATGTTATTTTTATTCCTGGTATTATAATTGTATAGGTCAGCATGTGTTGTGAACTTCTGATTATTATCATACATATATTTTAAGCAGGTAAGTACATAGACAGACGGAATGGTGAGTATTTGTTGTGTTTTGAACAGATTCCTACAGCTCACTATTCTTGGTACACCACATAATGCTCTAATAGCCTCTTTTTGTTTCAGAAATACTTTTCGTAGACTGGCTTCATCACCCCATATTAAAATTCCATAAATGGCAGCAGAATGGAAGTTAGAAAAGTAGGCCAACTTGCCGACCCCCACGGATGCAATCAATCTCATTCTTCTTATCGTGTATATTCCAGTGGATAACTTTTTTGTTAACTCTGTGATGTAATTTTGCCAGTTAAGATCTCTGTCAAATGTTATTCCAAGAATATTCAAATTGTTTTCGTTCGCAGTTTGTGCAAATATCTGCGATTGAGTCTTATCTTGATTTAGCCTCAAACCATTGCAACTGAACCACTCCTCTGCAGATTTCATAATACTCAGTGAAGACATTTTCAAATTCTTCATAGAATATGCAACACTAAGGAAGCTGGAATCGTCTGCGTATAACACGGTGGTGTCCGATGGAATATTCATTGGTAAGTCGTTAATATATATCAAAAACAAAAGAGGCCCCAAAATCCATCCCTGGGGCACTCCAGTGTTTACGTCTTGTTTGTTAGATAATTCATTTTTCCAAAACACAACCTGCTTTCTTTGCGAAAGATATGATCTAAACATTGGCAAAGCTGTTCCTCTGACACCATAATGCTCCAGTTTTTCCACAAGAATATCCCCAACTACACAGTCGAAAGCCTTCGTTAAGTCGCAAGCAATCAACTCACAAAAAAATTCTCTGTCAATTGTCCCCGTTATTGCCTCCAACAGATGAACTAGTGCAGTTGTGGTTGACCTATCTGATGTGAACCCATGTTGATCAACATTGAGAGCCTTTCGTTTTTCCAGGAACACCATCAACCTTCTTTTCAGTAGCTCCTCTAAGATTTTAGAAATAGCGGGTAATATGGATATAGGTCTGTAGTTACTGCAGATATTATGATCTCCGGATTTATATATTGGTATTACCTTAGCAATTTTCAACTTTTGAGGAAACACTCCCTGCGAGAGGCACGCGTTAAAGATTTTGCAAAGTATACCTGAAACTATTGGAAATACTCTCCTTAAGAGATGGGTATTCATGCCATATATGTCATTGGTGTATTTGTCTTTTATAGAGTGAACTATATTGTTTAGTTCTCCTTCGTCCGTTGGTACAATGAACATAGACCTAGGATGCTCTGACACGCTTACGACTTGATTCTTGACCATTCTCTTAGATTCCTCTTTGTCTGTTCTACAGGTGCGTATGATTGACTCACCGATATTACCAAAGTAACTGCTGAATTCTTCTTTACTAATAGGATTTTCATAGTCATACTTTTTTGTTGTTTTTCCAGTTTCCTGATTAATAATTTTCCACATTGCCTTAGTTTTATTGGGAGCTTCTGTAATGTATCTACAATTTTTTTCTTTTTTGTCATTTGAATAACTCTCCCTAAGGTATTTTCGTAGAAGGCCTAGGAGAATTTTGGAGTTCTCGTCTTTCCTAGCTTTGAAAATGGTTTCAGCAGCACCTACTGCTTTTTGTAGAGCAACGGTTGCTTCTGATTTATGTTTGTTCTTCTTACTATTTGCTGATCTAACTGTAATAACCGGGAATGAGTCATTGAAACAACCTTCAAGTGCACTGTGGAAATTTTCGAAACTTTGGTTGGCATCTTCACTGAGTAGCTCCTCCCAATTTATTTTTTTTAATTCATTCTGAAAATATTCTATGTTACTTTCACTTATGTTATGTTTTTTGATATTGAGTTTCATTCCTTCGATTTCGTTTTTTTTGATCTCTATGTGCTGTGCAAGGTGGTCCGAAAGATATGGATTGCATATGCATTCATGGTAAGAGTTACTAGGTATATTTGCCACTATATTATCTATGCAGGTTTCACCAAAAGTAGTTATTCGACTCGCTTCCTCAAATATTGGATAAAGACCATATGATTCAAACAATTCTACTAGTTGATTTTTTTCTTTGTAGACCCTCATAAAATTCACGTTGAAATCACCGGCTATACATATTTTACTATCGTCTGCACCAAAAAGCGAATCTATTGCATAGGATAATCTAGTCAAAAATGTATCAAAATCACCTGCAGGAGGTCTATAGAGGGCTATTACTATAAGTTTCATTTTCGGCAATTTGACTGCTACCATTTCAATACAATTTTCCAATGAGAGTTTTTTTATTTCAGGAATATTCCGATGCTGCACGTCCTTATCGATTATGACAGCCGCTCCCCCATGATTTGAACCTGTCCTACAGAAGAAATCGGCAACGATATATTTTCCCAATTTTGTTCTATTCATGATACCTTCAGACATCCAATGCTCCGTTATGCATGAAACATGAATATTATTTTCATTCAAGTAATTGATGTACATATCTATTTTGTTTTTCATTGATTGGAGATTTATATTACTAATAAGAAAACGCTTGTTTTTTGATGACTTACTATTTGCGTCCAAACGATCCTGTTCTCTCGTATCCTCCACGAAAAAACCTAAACCGTTTTACTGTTACATTACTTGGCCAATTTTCCTCTTTATACAGGTCATCTATCAAATCAAAATCAGCTCATATTTGATGAGCTACTGCAAATTTCTACACACTTATTATAAATATAGCAAATAATTTGGGGCATATGTGAAATCTAAATTCAGAATTATAAATAAAAAGCGATTGCAATCAAATATTCGAAACAAGTTTATTATTTCAGGGTGAAATGATTCCTAAATTCACGTTGAAAATGTAGAAGAGCAATTGATGAAAATTAATACATCGTTTGAGTGATTTTGTAATGAGAAAAGACCCATTAAATCAAATGATTCATTATTTCATTTGACATTGCACTGGGTTACAATTATTATTTTTTATATATATAATTTTACTTTAATATAATTTCGTATTCCTTAGAACTATCTTAAACCGCAAAACATTTTCCTCATATTCTGCGAAGCGAAAACACAAATAAAATATCGAATTGACCTGTCTGTCTAGAAATAGATGTAACTTTCACATCAGCAATATTTATATTTTCAACCCAAATCAGAATGTAATAAAAAAGAAGTTCAAATCTATTTTTGGGTAATCAAGTTGAGATATCTTTTTTTCTATTTTATATTGTACTTTTATTGTCATTAGGGCAAAGAATATTATTTCTGCTCATTTTGATTTGAGATCAATGTTATTATTTTCCTAGCTTCAATAATCACTTCGCGAAAACAATTTCTGTGCACTTTTATTTGTATGCATTTTTTGTTAATTAATGATTACTGATAAACACAACTACTTTTTTGTCACCAACAGAAAAGCTTATGTTTGACATTTGATAGATCAAACGTTGTACGTATATAACTTATAAGTGAGGTCAAAACCTAATCAAAAACTGGTAATGCACTTTAATGCTAATAACGTAACGGTAGTACTTTCATAATTCCTTCGAAACTGAAGTTTCATGTGACATATTCTTCGTTGGCACATGATATCAGTGAATTTTCAAATGAGTATTGCGAATTCTAAACAGTGCAAAACCTGAAAGTTACAGAAAACCTTACAGAATACTAGATTCCGCACAGAATTGCTCCAATAAAATTTTCAAACTTCCTCATTTCCTAAAATAACATCCTAAATAACATAGCAGAGCATGTTCCTAGCCATACAAGTAATAAAATCCTTAAAACATGAACCCAAACAGAAATGGAACCACATCTGGTCACTTCTTTTGATGTTGATAATTTATTTAAGCTCCTCATGACCCCTTATTGAAACAGAAATAATGAATGAGCACAACGCGTTTCCAATAAGAAGATCGGCATAAAAGATACACCAGTTGCGTCTGACTTACACTGCATCTTTTTAATAAAATATTATCTTTGATCCTTTAATAAAGTAGCCGTCCTTTGTTGCACCATGTAATTTATTTTATTATATGGGGAGTTGAAGCAGCTACATCTGTGAGGGGAATTTTCCAACGTGAAATCACATGGAAATGTTTCCTCTGTGTATACATATGTCCCTGATCCTATCCTGTTTCATTGTTGACTATGTATTTAGGGTAGGTGGAAAATGGTTTTTATAGGAAATCCCATTAAGCAAATTCATGAACAACATATGTTATTTGATTTATCCTTGAAATAGCTGCCATATGGAAAAGATTCCACCAACAAATTATGCAATTTGGAGGGTGCATCGTGCAACGAAAGTATCTTTGTAATATGATGATGCTTTTTCAGATATTTGATTATAAAATTATGAGAACAGCAACAGAAATGGCAAGTACACCAAAATAATTGCATATAATGCAATACAAAAATGTAACATGTATCGGCCAATAAAATGCGAAATGTAAAGTATTTTTCTAAATATATTTGTTTTTGCGCGATTGTTTTTGGAGACAAAAGATTCAATTTTTCTGGTGCGATCGAGTAGGTACTACAAAAGTATTACAGAATAATAGCTGGAATTAATTCACCAGAGCCTCTGCAGATTTCAATCTAAATAAATCTCATGAAAACATTTAGAATAACACTGTATCACTTTATAGACATATATTTTATCATCACATGTGGTGGAAATTAACTAATAAATAATCAAAAGAAATATGAAACAATGATTAAAATATTTAGACATCACCTTACACATATATATGTTTCGATTGGATATTAAAAAATCACAACATTCGTTTGGGCCATACCTACCCCAAAATTGGTTAGTTGTTGCAGAAACGTGTTGTGTTAAAGAAGGTATCATGTTATATATTTTTAAATGATTATTTTGTTTATTCAAATAACTCCTTACTGATGAGATTTTGAGTCCGACTGAATCAGGTTCTTTCTCTGGAGAATGTGTATATATTCTTCAAGAAAGGAAAATATAAAAGGCCCCCTTTTTTGTATTATATGTTGAACTTTTTTGGTGAAGGAACATGTGATTCTTTAATATCCAATCGAAACATATATATGAATATGGTGATGTATAAATAATTTTATCATTATTTTATATTTCTTTTGATTCTTAATCAGATAATTTCCACCACGTGTGATGATTATATATATGTCTACATAGTGATACTTAGTGATATTTAGAACATGTTTTAAAATTCATTTCTAAATGTTTTTATGAGATTTATTTACATTAAAATCTGTAGAGGTTATGGTGAATTAATTCCAGCTATTATTCTGTAATATGCAAATACTTCTTCGTAGTAATTTTCAATTTCCATACTACAAAAGTATTTGCTCTCCTTACGAATTTTTGTATTAGGTGATTGAGACAAATAGACCATATTGAACGGGATTCAAAAAGGGGATTTCAAATTCTGACGACACGGAGACTTATACAGGGCATCTACTTTTGAAAGGACCCCACAAGTTGTTTGCAAAAAAAATATCTATAACACAGTGTCGAAATGGTTTTTATTCAATTCAACATTTCGTAGTTTAACAAAATATTTCAAGTTTTTCCATAAAATCAATTATACTTCAGTTATAATTGCAGTCTCGTCAAATTTGACCACATATCTGGAAACTACATTAAATTTGCTGCAAAACATTCTTATTGCGGGCTTGGTAAGGAGATCAATATCACGATTTTGAACAAAATCAGTCATATTTTTACAATAGATTTATTCATGAAACATGGTTTTATGGATGAAAACGATAGGGATAACTGTGATTAGACAGAAGGTAGAAGCCATGTTCCTTTGACATTTCAGTTCAGTAAGCATTGACAATTATCATGAAAAGACTCACGCCGCAACAACGTTTACAAATTGTTGAAATTTATTTTCCAAATCAGTGTTCTATTCGCCAAACTCATAGAGCACTTCGTGAAATTTATGGTTTACATAATCGTCCATCAGAACAGCTTATTCGTCGAACTATCGATAGATTTCGGACAACATTTTCTCTACTTGATGCAACAACAACAAGGTAAAGAATTGTACATACAGAAAATATATCGCTGCTGTAGGTCAAAGTGTTAATGATGAAATGGTATCGACACACGAGTGTTTTGGTTCCAACAAGATGGTGCTACACCTCATGCTGCTACCGTAACAATTGATTTAATGAAAGAAAGATTTGGCGATAACATTATTTCGAGAAATGGTCCAATTAATTGGCCTCCAAGATCATGCGACATAACTCCACTGGATTATTTTTTTGGGGTTAATGCTGACAAACTAGAAGTGGAGGTTCTTGCTACTAGTCTATCATGCTGCCTACGTTCATTTTCCCCAGAATTAATCCAAAATCAGAGCTGCTCGATGAGGCTTCTTTAGGGTGAATACAGAAAGATATTTTCATAAATTTATTCAATCAATTTATCGAATTTTCTAAACCCTTCATAGTACATTATGTTCTTATATAATAAGGACTATGAACTATGGAAAAAAGTAGGTTCTTTAAATTGGAACAGTGCATCTTGCATAACAGTTCAAAACTCGAATACAAGCTTATAAAAGAAGTGAATATTCCTGATAGCGTCTAGCGTTACAACTATACAGGGGTCTATTTTTAAAAGGGCCAAACTTCAAGAGGGGATCATACGAGTTATTTGCAGAAAAAAAGTCAATAATACATGGTCGAAATTTCGATGGTTATTCTTTAACATTTCTTGATTTCACGAAATATTTCAAGTTTTTACATAAAATCAATTATACTCCAGTTATATTTGTAAAAATGAAACTTTTATTTTTAGGGAAAACAACTTTGTTACTTCTATGTTCTATGTCTAAGATTCTAACCTAAAACTACCTCATGTTATATTTAGTCAGCTGTTGGAAATGTGAATTGAGAAACCCGTAGAAAGAGCATTGTTTTTGATTTCTTTCAGGTTAGTAAGCTTTTTCTTTTTATTTTCTTTCTTTTTATTTCTTTGTATGTTAATATTTTTTGTTTTGTATGTTATTATGTTATAATTTAAACTGAAGAAAATAAATTCTTTCAGAATCAAGACATCAAATCGTCTATGGTTTATGTTGATGAACTAGAAACAATAGACGCTTTGGAAGCCAACAAAACTCGTGTTATTGATGAAATAAGGCCTAAATTACTCGACAAAGTGGTCCAAAATTGGTCTGGTCGAATGCGGTTCCTCAGAGACAATCGTGGTGGGCATATGCTGGAAATTATTTTTGAAACATAAATGTCCTAAAATTATCTTTCAAATAAAAAAAAATTTGACTTCAATCTTAATTTAAATGTGTTTTATTTCAATTTAATGCCCTATCACTCTAAAAAAAAAACACCCAATATTTGTGGAGAATTTATGGTGAAATCACAAGCCACATTTTCTGAAAACATCAACTCTCTCTAAGTCAAGAGCTTAAGCATCTGTGTTCATTATAATGAACGTAGATGCTTAAGCTCTTGACTTCAAGTTAGTTCTTTATTTACATTTTTTTGATTCAGTTCATCTGATAGCAATTCTTTGGGTATTACTCGACGTACCACTTCAGTAGTAGTTGCTACAGAAAGTGCAAAGCGTGAAACATTGCGAAAAACTTCGGACTAATCTCACATCTAGAAGAAAACAACGGCATCTCATACCGTGAGCGTCTGTCATAGCTGACATGAAAATAGCACCCTACGCCATGCCGCCTCTGTTCCGTTCGTAGGAAATTGAGTAATTAAAAATGGAGTTCGATTCTAATAATTCATTTCGTGTAACACAGTCGAATTCGCGTGACATGGTCTACTAATTACGGGTTGCGGGGCTGAAAACAAACATTTATAAGTATTCCGTATACATCTGCCTTTGCTCCGACCCCCGACGAATAAACCGTAATTTAACCGCCATCAAATATTAATTTAATGGCTCCACAACTTCTGGTCGGGAGTGGTTTTCGGTAGGCCCTGTAGTCGTTGGTGCAAAGAAAAACGAATTCATGTTCGAGGTTTGGGGATTTAATGTGAAATTAATACGAAGTGAAATTTATTTCCTCATATTGAAATATTCATTTGAGATATTTAACTACGTAGTGAGCTCTTTTTAAGCGGACAAAATTATAGCTCTATCCATTGTACTGTTTTTTACTTCAGGGACTTTCTGAAACTTCACTTTTCCATAGTAATAGTCTAGTATAATATTCCATAATCATCTCTTTTCAACATAATCCAAGGTGCTGAAGATAGTGACAGGAAGCTTTAAGATACATATAAAAAATGGGCCATCTGGAGTTTGCATTTTGAAGTAGTAGTTATTTTAAGTCTGATAACACTTCTGCCATTTGACATTCACGAAATGGGTCAATTTATGCTTGAAACAAAAATTAAAAACCTATTTCCAAAGTGGTGAATTTTCTATCCGATTTGCTAGGAATTTACGTGAAAAATTCAGTCGTAAATTTCAAGGTTCAATCTTTCTAACAAACTCATGGCTGTGCAAACTTATTTCATTTGTTTTTTATTTAAAGCGGATCAAAAATGCAAATTTTAAATGACCAACTACTTAGTACCACCCATTGATGTCTTTAACTTATTTGATATATTTATTCAATTTAGGATCGAATTTTTAATGTAGCCTTCTGCAACTTCTACAGATTTCCATACTCTTCGACTTGCAAGTGTCATAATTTCGGCTTCTATGGGGTATTTTTTTTTAGAGTGCCATGTTGTTTTGACATTTCTGTTCAGTAAGCATTGACAAATTATCATGGAAAGACTCACGCCGCACCAACGTTTACAAATTGTTGAAATTTATTTTCGAATACAGTGTTCCATCTGCCAAACTTATAGAGCACTTCGTGAAATTTATGGTTTACATAATCGTCCATCAGAGCCGCTTATTCGTCGAACTATCGATAGATTTCGGACGTTTTCTCTACTCGATGCAACAACAAGACAAAGAACTGTACGTACAGGAGAAAATATCGCTGCTGTAAGTCATAGTGTTAATGATGATCCAGATTTGTTTATTCATCGACGTTCACAACTAGTTGGACTCTGTGCATCCATAGTCCGGTCTATTTACACATTCAAGTTTACATAAATTCCCATAAAGCTGAATATTGGCATAGTTGTTCAAAACATCATTATAAAGAAAATCTCAAAAGTCGTCATCGTTCTGAGGTGTGCTAAAAATTTGGCACGGGGTCAAAGGTCAAAAAAATGAGTTTTTTGCGATTTTTAGCGAAACGGTGAGTTTTTTCGCAAAATTACCCCAGTACAAAATTGTAGATCACAAAATTCTCTACAAAAAATATATCAATAATTTTTTTCCTAAAAGCCACCATTTTGGAGATATAACGTTCCGAAAAGTTGGATCAGTCGTACTCCCTCTATTTTGCACACGTTTCCACGCCACCTATGAGGTAGTGTACAAAGCGCGTTTTTTTTAACGTGGTTTCCCCAGTAGGCCTATTCCACGGGTCTGCTGAGATTTTATATGTTTTAAAACTATTGCAAAATAATATTATATATTATAGTGGGCAAAAACAACGGCGGTGTAATTAAATAAAATACTTAAAATAAAAAGTTAGTCGTCTGATTCATAACTGTCCAAGATTTCTGTTTCTTCTTCTTCTTGATCTTCTTCTCCTTCTTCTTCCTGTTCATCCTCTTGTTCTTCTTCTTCTTCTTGTTCTATTTCACACGTAAACTGCCCCAATAGCGATTCCTGATCGGTATCAAACGAATCTTCAAGAGTTGGTGACTCAACATTCGAGCATGATCGGCCTTGACAGTGTGTGCATGCCAGGGAACAAAACAGTCCAACTTTTCTGCAACCACATTTTGCACTACAACGTTTCTTGCAGTTGCAAAATATTGTGTTGAGAAGTTTCTCAGGTGCTGGTGGAAGTAAAGTTTGAACTGGCTCTAGTGTATTGTCGATCAACTTCCAACCCCAGTCTTTAGGGTCCAGCTGATTACCAAGCCACACTTGAACTTGGTAATATACCCGAAACAGATGTTGATGAGCAGCTACTGAGGTTGGAGGAAGAGAAGCTAAGTTGACTTGTTTTTTATTACGCGTATTTTTCACGAAAGATGTGTATCGCAACTTATCTAAGCAAGTGGTTTTTTTGGGGGCTCCGTACATAGCAAGAAGAAATTGAACTCCGTTGGTGATAACATGTTGTTGAGTTGAATTACTATTTTTAAAAACTTCAGCACATTGTAGTAAATCTTTTTTTTCAAACATTTTGAAAACTGTTGTTTTTCCTCTCCTGTAAAAAGCAGATGTCGTATCGCAGCCAGTTATTGCGTGTAGAAACAATACATGATTTTGACATTTAGGAAAATTGGATAAACTGTTTGATGAATATATTTCCGATTGATTTTGGGCTTTTCCGGGTTTAAAAAAATAAATAATTTTTTCAGTTGGAGTTCGAGCAGTAAGCAAGACGAGTAAATCAACATCCTCACCAACAACAACAGTTGTATTTGTCACACTGAATTTCTTTATCGCTGTTTCAATAATCAAAACATCAGCATCATCATTAGCTTGTTCAACGGATATATTCTCAGCAGTAAATTTTGCTTTCAACATCGAAATAAACCTAGATTTATTGTGATTATTTGCAAAGAATTTCTGTTGACTGGTAGGAACTGTCATTGATTCATCGAATATAATATCAGAAGAAGTTGATGAAGCAGCATTTCGACGGCGTTGCTCTGCTGCTTTAATATTTCTCGTATAATCATCATATCCGTCAAATACGACAGTAACTCTGGAACCAAAATGTCGACGTACATATTGAACGTATTTATCTAAGATAACGTTAAATGTTTCCTCGCTATCCCACACCACTCGATGTAATAAGAATCCTCCGTCAATTATGTACGTTGAATTAGTGTTATTAATATCAACATTTATAGTCTGAAAACAATCGTAAATAGCCGACTTCTGGGTCTTGCGCATTCCAATGTCATCAAATAATGTTAACGGATAAGGAGCTAATTCATACTCGAAATATTTCTCAATTTCATCTTGAAAAGTGATCTACAATTTTGTACTGGGGTAATTTTGCGAAAAAACTCACCGTTTCGCTAAAAATCGCAAAAAACTCATTTTTTTGACCTTTGACCCCGTGCCAAATTTTTAGCACACCTCCGAACGATGAGGACTTTTGAGATTTTCTTTATAATGATGTTTTGAACAACTATGCCAATATTCAGCTTTATGGGAATTTATGTAACCTTCCTCCTGATTTTAGGCTTAAATAGACCGGACTACCACCACATGGAAAATTTTGCGTAAAGATCTTGGTTTACACCCTTACAAGATCCAACTGGTTCAACAACTAAAGCCACTTGACCATTATAAGCGTCGTTTGTTTGCTGATTGTGCCCTAGAACAGCTTGAAGTTGATCCACTTTTTTTATCGCAAAATTGTTGTTTAGTGATTAAGCTCATTTCTGGTTGAACCGCTATGTGAACAAGCAGAATTGCCGTTATGAGGTGAAAACCATCCTCAAGAAGTTCTGCAGGTTCCAGTGCATCCTGAAAAATGCACTCACTGTATGGTGTGCATCATCGGTCCATATTTCTTCAAGAGCGATGCTGGAGCTAATGTTAGAGTGAATGGTGCTCGTTTGAGATCGATGATCAATGATTATTTATTTCAAAATTTGAATGGTATCGTTCCAGAAGTGTTTTGGTTCCAACAAGATGGTGCTACACCTCATGCTGCTACCGTAACAATTGATTTATTGAAAGAAAGATTTGCTGATAACATTATTTCGAGAAATGGTCCAATTAATTGGCCTCCAAGACCATGCAACACGACTCCAATGAATTATTTTCTTTGGGGTTATGTCAAGTCATTTGTTTATGCTGATAAACCAGAAACAGTAGAGGCTTTGGAAGCCAACATAACTCGTGTTATTGATGAAATAAGGCCTGAATTACTCGAAAAAGTGGTCTGAAATTGGTCTAGTCGAATGGGGTTCCTCGGAGCTAGTCCTGGTAGACTTATACCGAAATTATTTTAAAAAAATAAATGTCATGAAATTATCTTTCAAATAAAAAACAATAAACGCTTTGGTAGCCAACATAACTGGTGTTATTGATGAAACAAGGCCTGAATTATTCGAAAAAGTGGTCCAAAATTGCTCTGGTCGAATGCTGTTCCTCAGAGCTAGTCCTGATGGACATATGCCGGAAATAATTTTTAAAATATAAATGTCATAAAATTCTCTTTCAAATAAAAAAAAATGGCTTCAATCTTATTTTAAATGTGTTTTATTTCAATTTAAAATTCTATCACTCTAAAAAAACAGTAGCTGAAAACAGTGCTCAGTATATTGTTGTGGGTATACAATTTTTTTAAGGCATAAAAAGCGATTTGTTGAATCCGATTACTTGTTTCGAGCATTTCCCTTTTCGAAAAATCACGAAGAAATCGGTAAAGGTGTCCGTTAATTTTCAATTCTCTCGATTTCTTCCTAACTTGAATAAGAATTGAAAAGAATGAACCCAAGTGAGGAAGCCATCTAAAGGTTGCATTTTGAAGTAGTGGTTATTTCGTGACTGGCGACACTTCTGTTATTCGTGATTTGACAGAATGTTAGTATGATATTTGACATTAACGAAACGGGTCGAGACACGTTCGAACAAAAGTGGGAAATATCAAAAACTTTTCCCCAAAGTGGCCAATCTTCTATCCAAACTAGAACCAAAGAAATTTACGTGGAAAAATCAATAGAAGTGAAAAACACTCAGGGCAAATTGTAGATCAATTTGTGAAGCGAGTTCGTGAAACTGGATCGTTATTTGATGGAACAACCCGTTCACGTTCTCGCCTAGTAAGCTGAAAACATTGCTGCTGTAGGTCATCAATATCAGCTCATCATCGTGCTTTTTTCGCACTTCTCCTAGAAAATAAGGGAAGCATCAAGTGAACTTAGAATAAGCTGTTCGAAGATTCATAGAGTGTTAAAAAAGAGCAACTATAGGTCATAAAAGTTACTGCCAGCACAACTCCTCACAGAAGACCAAAGGTGGAAATGCTTAGAATACTATAACATAAATACTTGATAGAAGGTATATAAAATTATTTAAATGTTTTAATATTAGCCTTCTTTATATTTAATTTCAAAAAATTATATTTAATAATTATAACTTCAGGAATCAAATTAAAATAATGTCATATAAGTACCACTTATATCAAACGACATATAAAATGAAATAAACATTCATAATAAGACATCCAAATGATATAACAAAATCCAATAAATGAAAATTGTTAACCAAAATCCCATAAATTAAATATTTCGAATAGGCAAAATTTTGTTTCTGCTGATTAATCTTATGAAAACAAATATCTTTCAAACATGTTCAACATAATCTTAAGAATTTCATCATAAAACTATCTTACTTAGAATATTGTTTTTCAGTAATGTTTTTACATATCGTGAGATTTTATAGAAAGTAACTTAGTTAGATATCCAATAATATTGAATATTCTAAATAATATAGTTTTATGATGAAATTCTTAAGATTATGCTCAACATTTTTGAACGATATTTGTTTTCATAAGATTGATCAGCAGAAACAAAATTTTGTCTACTCAAAATATTTAATTTAGAGGATTTTGGTTAACAATTTTCATTTATTAGATTTTGTTATGTCATTTGGATGTCTTATAATGAATTTTTATTTTATTTTATATGTCGTTGAATATAAGTGGTACTTATATGACATTATTTTGATTTAATTTCTGAATTTATAATTATTAAATATAATATTTTGAAATTAAATATGTAGAAGGCTAATATTAAAATATTTAAATAAGCTTAGAATACTGTCAACATATGCTGCGAAGAGTTGAGGAAGATCCCAATTTATTAACTTATAATGTGGACAGATGAATCATCGTTTTCCACAGCAGGCGTGTTCAACAGAAAAATAGATAATCTTGGGAAAACAATAATCGAAGACAACGCGAAGTATTTCAAATTAGAAAATCTGGAAGAAAGGCTGTTAACGTTACGTGTGACACCGTTTATAATGAAATTGAATTGTGCAGCCTATATTTTTCGGCTACACATTAACAAGTGAAGCTGCTTTTGGTGCAACTTTTTTCTGCTGAAGAATTGAAGAAAATAATTTGACAACAGGACGGAGCACCCCCGCACAGAGTTTTGGACGTTCGAAAATATTTTAGTGTTCAATTTGATTGCTGGATCGGTTATGGTGCACCTATTTCATGGCCATCGAATATTAGGGATTTTACACCATTGTATATGTTTTTATGGCCATTCCTGAAGGCAAAAATTTACTCTGCTAATAATGAAAATGTTCATGAGATCATTAAAAACAAAATTGAAGCATTAATTCATGAAATCAATCAGAACTATTATATTATATTTCTGTCCCAAATAGTCTAATCAACTTGAGATTACGCTATGAACTATGTGTATTAAGTAATGGTACCCATTTCCGGCAAATATTTAGTTGCAACTGTTTATTCATACTACCATAAATACTCAAAAATGTCGAGTTTTTGATTCTCATTCCATTCAAGATGCCGCTTTCTCTTAAAACTTTCAGAATCTTTTACACGTCTGTAAGTATTAATAAATATTTTTTTTCTTGAAATTGGATGTAACGCCGAATATTCTCCCTTTTAGCATTCTTGTTTTAATTGTTCTCCTCATAAACTATAGGATCGATTCATTATATTATTAATGATATATGTATGTAACAATTTGTTGAAATATATTTGATTTGATTCAGATTTTTTTCCGCATCTGTTAAATGTATGTTGCAGAAATATTTTTATTGAATATCAATGTGTGGCATATTCTATTCAATGTTGATTTATCACAGCCTGCCACTTGACAAATTGAGCCCGCCAGATAGTTCTTCGAATTTGCGACTCCATAGTTCTCAAAATAAGAAAGATAGACCGACACATAAATATATATTCTCAATCGGAAGAGGAAGAGCTAGCCAAAATCAATAAAATGATCTGTTTGAAAAAATGAAGTTGCACTCAATATCTTGTCTACCCTGTATATATTTCATTTTGTGAACTAATTTGGAAAAGTATCAGTCGATTTCGTACAGCTTTTGTGGATAACTTTATTTTGTACCTCCATTTGTAACAAAGTTAAAGGAGGGGCCAAATTATATTAAAAAATCCGGTACAACATGGACGATAAAACAAAATTCATAGTGAATATTTTACCCCACTTCCATGATAACCAAGTTATAATAATTTATTCTTCTTCTTATCTTCAAAATGAAAAGAAATTTCACACTGTGGAAGTTCGATCACAAAGGATACCAACATTGTCATTATTATTAGTTTTAAAGAAATAAAATACATGTGCAGCTTGTATTTTATAGTTTGAGGTTTCAATGGTTGAGTGTGACATTTCCGACAATGAATTGCAATTTCAATGTACATTTCCCACCCTAAAAAGTCAAACAGTGAAACTAACTATATTGTCAAGCCACCTGTCTTCATGACAGTCAATGAACGTGACACTCCCCTTACTGTGCATCAGAGTAACCCCATGCACCCTGTCTGGTACGTCAGGTTTATTTATTACTTGATTAGGGTTGAACAACGAATTTTCACTTTCAACAAATGTACCCGAAATGAAGTTTTCAATTCGAATGGTGCATAGATAAAGCACACCCTCAACTCATTTATCCTGCAATAAATAGAGCCATATAGGGTGGGCGCCTCTGAAATTGAAGATAGTGTAGTAAGATAAGTTGAAATGAAGCAATTAACACCCACGGAAGAGATGACTATCGCATGAGATCATATGTATGTTATTTCGTTGAAATGAACATAGAGTGAATTAAGATAATATAAAACTTAGTCTCAAAAGGAATTGTTTCCAAGGAAATTCTTATAATGTGATCAAGAAAGTTGACATTTATGCGTCTACATTTGGCAACACTGGTATTGTTATAAGCCATCTAATACATTTCTCAGTTTGAAAGGGTAAGAGATTTATGCATTAACAAATTTTAATTTTTGACAGATATTGATAAAATTTAAATTTCAGAACATATTTATTCTATTAGCCTTTTATAAATTTTAATCTGAAAAACTTCTATTCAAATACTTCGAGAATTAAATTAATGTCTTTTAAACACTGCTTAAAACTAGACATATAAAATCAAAACTCATTATATCGGGTATTTTTTTAGAGTGATAGACCTTTGAATTTAAACACATTTAAATTAAGATTGAAGCCAATTTTTTTTATTTGAAAGTTAATTTTATGACATTTCTGTTTTGACAATAATTTCCGTCATATGTCCACCACGACTAGCTCTGAGGAAATGCATTCAACCAGACCAATTTTGGAACACTTTTTCGAGTAATTCTGGCCTTATTTCATCAGTAACTCGAGTTATGTTGGCTTTCAAAGCGCCTATTGTTTCTGGTTTATCAGCATAAACCCATGAATTGACATAATCCCAAAGAAAATAATCCAGTGGAGTTATGTCGCATGATCTTGAAGGCCAATTGATTGGAACATTTCTGGAAATAATGTTATAGACAAATCTTTCTTCAGATAAATCAATTGTTACGGTGGCAGCATGATGGTAGCACCAACTTGTTGGAACCAAAACACTTATAGGTCGATACCATTCAAATTTCGAAACAAATAATCATTGATCATCGATCTGTAACGAGCACCATTCACTGTAACATTAGCTCCAGCATGGTTTTCAAAGAAATATGGACTGATGATGCCTCCAACGTGTAAAGCACACCATACAGTGCATTTTTCAGGATGCAATGGAACCTGAAGAACTTTTTGAGGATTGTTTTCACTCCATATACGGCAATTTTTCTTGTTTAAATAACTTCATCACTAAACACAATTTTACGATAAAGAAGTAGATCAACTTCAAGATGGTTCTAGGCCCAATCAGCAAATAAACGATGCTTATTATGGTCAAGTGGCTTTAGTTCTCGAACCATTTGGATCTTGTATGGGTGTAGACTAAGATCTTTACGCAAAATTTTCCATGTGGTGGATGCACAGAGTCCAACTTGTTGTGAACATCGAAGAATAGACAAATTTGAATCATCATTAACACTATGAATACAGCAGCGATATTTTCTTCTGAACGTACAGTCTTTGTCTTGTTGTTATTGTTGCATCGAGTAGAGAAAATGTTAAACGATATCTATCGATAGTTCTACGATTAAGCTGCTCTGATGGACGATTATGTAAACCATAAATTTCACGAAGTGCTCTATGAGTTTGGCGAATAGAACACTGATTTCGAAAATAAATTTCAATAATTTGTAAACGTTGTTGCGGCGTGAGTGTTGCCACGATAATTTGTCAATGCCTACTGAACAGAAATGTCGAAACAACTTCTACCTTCTGTCAAATCACAGTTATCCCTATCGAAAGTTCTATCACTCCAAGAAAAACACCCGGTACAATATCAAATAGATTTTCTAACCATAAGCTTGATGTCACGCATGTTGAAAATTCTTCTGAAGTCTACCGTATATGAAGATCATATACGGTAGACTACGTTGCAAGTTAGAACTGGATGCTGGTTATACTCAGTTTGGTTTTCGAAATGGTGTAGGTACAAGAGAGGCATTTTTTTCTTTTAACTGTTAACTCAGGGATGTCTGGACGTTAATCAAGACCTCTAGGTCTGCTTCTTAGACTATAACAAGGCTTTCGATAAGGTAAATCATTGCCAACTTATAAATCACACAGCCACGATATGAGACTCATTTCGAATCTCCATTACAACCAACGTGCCACAGTAAAAATTGGACAAGAAAGATCTGAAGAAATGGAAATGAAAATATTAATCAGGAAGGGTTGTATACTGTCGCCTCTGTTGTTCAGTGTTTATTCAGGACAGATTATACCTTGGAAAATGAGACCGCCGTTATAAGGGTCACGTGAATTCTACCAGGTTTTCGTATTGGCATACGAGCATAGCTCTTTCACCAAGTGACTACTCAGCAGTCTCCATAGTCCAGCCCTAGAGGTAAAAAGTGTGATAAGGATTACGCCATATCATCGCGCGAAGCGAGAACCTCTCCGAAGATATGAACCCACCAGCTTCCAGTTTGGGCCCCCACTCGAAAGCCAGAACCGTCTGATTGGTAGCAACGAAGCACTATTCAACCTCTACTGGCTCAGCAGGTCAGTACCCGAGTTGGTTTGTGACGAAACTCACCCGCCGGAAGGAATTCTTATCCAAGCAACCGAACGCAGTCCCATGAACTGAGATAATCTCAAGATTGATGACTTCTATTGTTCCTGGTACGCGCACCGTCTAATGGCCTGTACGTCCTGACCTACCGAACCCATATGATCAGTCATATGATTGATCCTGGCATCAAGCACTTACGGCTAAGCCACTTCGTCGAGATGTACAAACCTTAAAAAGTTACGCATTGAGCCGGGGCCAGGACAAGCTGGTTGAACCGTCAAGTCCTGTTAAACCCCGAGTCATTTCATGAGAATATCCCGAACATGGGGGTCTGCGAACAGATAAATGAAATACCTCCCTAGTCCGGCATGCGGACTTTCAACCACTGCCCCCTCGAGTCCAACACCAATGGGGTGGCCAGTTTGTACAAGTAACACCTGAGGGAAATCCACCCCCCCTAACGCAGTATGCTACATAACGCACTCGGCCATTATACAGAGAAATCCGGAGATATACTACGATAGGGTAGAGTACGCCTGTTCTAAGGGAGAAGCCCGGTGCTGTGACAGACTCCCTGTCACTGAGTTAATCAACCGGCTCAGCCCTCCGGTTCACCAGAACAGCAAAACTAGGGCCACATTCGGAGATCTTCCACCATACAGGTCCAGTGACTGGCGCGAGTTGCATTAGGTTAGGCACCACGACTTAACCCTCCATTTCTCCTGGACGAAACTAGGGTCCTAGTCATGATAACCACCCCCATCGTGACAAGGGGGGCGCGTTATAAGGGTCAATGGAGTCTTGGTTAACAATATTAGATATGCCAACGACACATATGGTTGATAACTTGAAGGATTTGGAGGGAGATATGAACGCCATCTTTAATAGTAGTGATAAGTATGGACTCTCCCTCAATATGAAAAAAACAAGTTCATGAAAATTGTAGAGAGGGTAGAAAGATACACGTATCTGGGAATACTTGTAACTGAAAACATGGACTCAACAGCGGAAATAAAGGCCAGAATATTAAAAGCGCGTTTATAAAAATCAGGAAAGTTTTGTGTATCAAAGATCTGACAATAGGCCTCAGACTGCGTTTGACAAAATGCTACATGTATAAGGAGAGAGAGTTATAATATCTGGGACATATACTGCATGGCCAGAAATACGATATCTTACGACTTATAATACAAGAAGAAGAAGCGTAGGAAGGAGACGAATCTCCTGGCTGAAAAATCTGAGAGAATGCTTTGGTTCAGAACAACTCTCTAGAGCGACTGCCTCTAAAGTCAGGATAGCTAAGATAATTTCCGACCTCCGCGGGGACCTGAAGAAGAAGATGGCATAACCCTGTATTAAAGCCAGAAAAGTTTATGCAGTTCGAAGTCTGTAAAATTAAAATAGAAAAAGTCTTTTTACTTGATAGAAGAAATATAACAAAATTTTAATATCAAAACAGATTTAATCTGTTAGTTAGACATTTTCGCTTTAGAAATTTTACAGACAAAATTTGAATATCAAAACAGATTTAATCTGTTAGTCTTCTACAATTTTAATTTCAAAAAAATTTTTATTCAAAAAACTTTTAGAATTAAATTAATGTCTACAATAAGCACCGCTTATATTTAATAGACGTATATATTCAAAACTCAATATACAATGTCAAATGGAATAAATAAACCAACCAATATAAGTATTGAGTTTTGAATATATACGTCTATTAAATATAAGCGGTGCTTATTGTAGACATTAATTTAATTCTAAAAGTTTTTTGAATAAAAATTTTTTTGAAATTAAAATTGTAGAAGACTAACAGATTAAATCTGTTTTGATATTCAAATTCTGTCTGTAAAATTTCTAAAGCGAAAATGTCTTCAATAAGCTTGTATAAAAATCATGATAATAGTAATATATTGATATTTTGTTATATTTTATGATTTGTTTTCAGTAAATAAATAAACCCTATGGCAGTATCATAACGAATGTTTTTTTATTATAATAGTTTTTTCAAATAATTTTCTATATTACGCATTTCAAAATACATTAAAAAAGGATAAGCTGGGCTATTTTTTTTCATACCCGAATTCAGGCCACCAATGAATACAGTTTGTTTGATATACCGATATTTCCCTCCGACGGTGAACCTGCATTGATTACACCAGGTATTCATTCTGGGAAAACGGTTCAGTTAGCTTGAATGGCTCGCATTACTCTCTACTCCCTCTAGGCCAGTTATTTTTTATTGAAGTTTTTGCGTATATATCATCGGTAGTACAACAGAAAATGTATTCAACAGCGCTGTTCAATCTTTATCGATATAAAATCTGTCGGTTCTGTGCGGAGAATCGACAAATCAAATTACGAATGAAGTTGGAGCTTTTGTTTTCGTCATTATATTCCGGCAGGAGGCACTATGTTATGTTTCATTGCCTGAATCTGAATATGTGCCATGAGCAAAATGAATAAAAACTGTTCATTTGATATCGTTGTTTTTAAGATTGACGTGGGTACTTTAGTAGCCCAAAATAAATATATGATCATATTTTTAAGGGAGAAAATGCCGTTTTTAGAAGAGTCTTAATTCAGAAATTCACAAAGTGCCTACCTAACGTATGAGCGAATGCCAATGATAATTCCACGGCGATAAGCCACGACGAATAGCAACGAAGCAAAATTATACATGGTAAAATTTATTTTTTATGGGACTGATTGCAATCTTCATATTTAAATACAGGGTTAGGATTCTGTAAATCCTCCCCACTTTAGATAAAGATATCACCTTTAGTAGGTGTAGGTTTGATATTATAAGTTGTATTGGTTGTTGATTGATTTTATTTTTAATTGTGAACTTGGACCGATTATGACGTTATCGGAATTCTAATTGTTTTTTGAAGTTATAATATCGCGTGTTTTTTTCAGAGTGATAGAGCTTTCGATTGGGATAACTGTGATTTGACAGAAGGAAGAAGCCATGATGTTTTGAGATTTCTGTTCAGTAAGCATTGACAAATTATCATGGAAAGACTCACGCCGCAATGACGTATACAAATTGTTGAAGTTTATTTTCAAAATCAGTTTTCTATTCGCCAAACTTATAGAGCACTTCGTGAAATTTATGGTTTACATAATCCTCCATCAGAGCAGCTTATTCGTCGAACTATTGATAGATTTCGGACAACATTTTCTCTACTCGATGCAACAACAACAAAAAGACAAAGAATTGTAGGTACAGAAGGAAATATCGCTGCTGTAAGTCATAGTGTTAATGATGATCCACATTTGTCTATTCGTCGACGTTCACAACTTGTTGGACTTTGTGCATCCACCACATGGAAGTTTTTGCGTAAAGATCTTGGTTTACACCCTTACAAGATCCAACTGGCTCAAGAAATAAAGCCACTCGACCATAAAAAGCGTCGTTTGTTTGCTGATTGAGTCCTAGGACAGCTTGAAGTTGATCCACTTTTTTATCGTAAAATTTTGTTTAGTGATGAAGCCCATTTCTGGTTAAACGGCTATGTAAACAAGCAAAATTGCCGTACATGGAGTGAAAACAATCCTCAAGAAGATCTGCAGGTTCCATTGCATCCTGAAAAAAGCACTGTATGCTGTGCTTCACAAGCTGGAGGCATCATCGGTTCATATTTCTTCAAAAACGATGCTGGAGGTAATGTTACAGTAAATGGTGCTTGTTACAGATCGATGATCAATAATTATTTGTTTCAAAATTTGAATGGTATCGACTCAGATGAGTTTTGGTTCCAATAAGATGGTGCTACACCTCATGCTGCTACCGCAACAATGGTTTTATTGAAAGAAAGATTTGGCGATAACATTGTTTCGAGAAATGGTCCAATTAATTGGCCTCCAAGACCATGCGACATAACACCACTGGATTATTTTATTTCGGGGTTATGTCAAGTCATTGGTTTATGCTGATGAGCCAGAAACAATAGACGCTTTGGAAGCCAACATAATTCATATTATTGATGAACTAAGGCCTGAATTACTCGAAAAAATGGTCCAAAATTGGTCTGGTCGAATGCCGGTCCTCAGGCCGGACATATGCCAGAAATGATTTTCAAAACATAAATGTCATAAAATTATAAATAGAAAAAAATTGAGCTTCAATCTTGATTTAAATGAGTTTTATGTCAATTTAAAATTCTATCCCTCTAAAAAAAAGAAACGATATTTTGAACTCTTTATAGCCGATATTTCGGCAATGTTGCTTTACTACCAAAAACTTGAGCTGTTCAGTTGTGTTACTTGTTACAGTATGAGGGATGTTCAATGTATTCTTGGTATAGGCATGGAAAAAACCTCAGAAAATTTCAGAAACATTATATTTTTCGATGTAGTCCCCTAGAACTTCAATGCATTTGTTAGATCGAGAAATAAGCTTCTCTTAACCCTGTAAAAAATATTCTTTCGGCTTGTCCTCAAAAGAGGTATTAATTACTACCTTCAGTTTTTCATCGTCGGAAAATCGCTTTCCACGAAGATATTTCTTCACATTTGAGAATAGGTAATAGTCGTTGGGGGCCAAGTCTGGACTGTACGGAAGACGAGTAATTTCTTCGAAGCCACATTCCCACACAGGAACCTTCGCCACGCGGCCCTTCAGAACCGGCGCATTGTCGTGAACCAGCAATAACCCCGCTGTGAGTTTTCCTTGGCCTTTCTCTATAATTGCTGCTGTTAAATTACACAAAGTGGTTGCGTAGTATGCTTCTGTGATGCTTTCAACCTTTCTGGTGTATTCTATCAATAAAATACTTTCTTCTTCTTCTACTTATATTAGGCCCTAGGCCTGTTCTTCACGATTTTTTTTTCATCCTCTCGTTTAGTTCTGCAGCCGTATTTGTGATGTGGACTGCCAACTGTCTCGCCATCTTTTGAAGGGACGTCCTGGTGGTCTTTTTCCAGTTGGTTTAAAATCCCTCGCTATTCGGGCTAATCTTTGAGGGCTCATTTTGCTTACATGCTGATTCCACTCTCTTCTCCTCTGTCTTCCCCATCGCACAACATCCTGAACCTTACATCGCTCTCTTATTTGACTGTTTGGTATTCTGTCCAGTAATGTTTTCCCAGCTATTGCTCTTAACGTTTTCATTTCCGTGGTCCTTAGAATCCTCTTCGTCTCCGCTGTATCGGCTCTCGTCTCGATAGAATATGTCATAATAGGCCTAACACATGACTTATATATGCGGATTTTCTCGTCCAATCTCAGATCTTTATTCTTCCCCATAAAATACTTTAAGAATCATAAAAGACCCTAGCCATTATTTTTCCAGCGGATGAGGTGAATTTAATTTTCTGTGGAGCTGTGCAACGTTTTCAATCGACTTCATGCACTCTTGTTTACTCTGAGGCTCATAGTGATGAAGCCACATCTCATCCCCAGTAACCAGCCGGTTGAAAATAGTCAATGGGTCTTCTCCACAGAGCTCTAAAAACTCCTTATAACACTCTATTCGCACTTACTTCTGAGGTGAGGTGAGCATTTTCGGCACCCATCTTGCACTGACCTTTTAGAGGATAAGACGGACATGAGGTATAG
The DNA here is from genome assembly GCA_034642435.1 of Megalocaria dilatata. NCBI lineage: Eukaryota > Metazoa > Arthropoda > Insecta > Coleoptera > Coccinellidae > Megalocaria > Megalocaria dilatata. Next base: position 48,804,527 of record CM067856.1, read on the forward strand.
CATGTATGATACCCACAGATGAATTTATCATCACTGCTAAAATCTTGATTTTTCTTCTTGCATCTACAAGTACCAGCATTTCCAGTTTTTTCACATTTTCCTCAGTGGTGCCGCCAACAGGGCCACCCGAGCGAGGATCGTCTGCAATGCTCTCTGTGCGTCTTTTTAATTCACTTGACCATTTTTGAACGGTGGATAACGACGGCTCATAGTCATGGTAAACAGCAACCATTTCTTTATGAATGATTTTTTGACTTTTTCCCTGCTTAGTGAGGAAATTTATTACGTCGCGATGCTCGATTCGATTCATCATTATGGCGTAAGTCATTCTGGTCGTCTTTCACTGAGGATACATAGAAAACTAATGATCGTAAATCAGTGAAATTCTATTTTCTTACTCACATACTTAGCAAATCATCCCGATACCGAGAATATATTGAACACTCCTCGCAGTAACCTAGTAAAATAGTGTAACATAAATAGAGGTCAATTCTTGATAGAAGGTATATAAAATAATATAAATATTTTTGACCTCTATTTATGTTATTTTATTCATAATATATAATTATTTGGTTTCCTCAACATTCTTTATACAGATAGTCCTTGTGCTATAGCAGAGGCCGTTAAATTTGTCTTTCAATCTTCTAGATCAGGTTAAACCACAGAGATATTTCTGTGTGTAGTGAATACCTATTTAAAGGTCTCATTTAAGTAGAACTTTTTCTGGAGAGTGAAAGGTGAGTTGAATATATATTATTAATTGATGTTATATTTATTGAATATGAATATTTGAATACTGATGAGCAAAGTCGATTTTAAAACTTGTTTTTCGGTAATGTTTTGCATATCTTGAGTTTTTATATAAAGTACCTTGGTTAGATATCCAATAATATTGAATAGTCTAAGTAAGATAGTTTTGTGATGAAATTCTTAAGATTATGTTGGATATTCTTGAAAGATATTGGTTTTCATAAGATTGATAAGCAGAAACAAAATTTTGTCTATTCAAAATGTTTAATTTATAGGATTTTGGTTAATATTTTTTATTTATTGGATTTTGTTATACCATTCGGATGTCTTATAATGAATGTTTATTTTATGTCATGATATAAGTGGTACTTATACGACATTATTTTAATTTATTTTCAGAAGTTATAATCATTGAATATAATCTTTTGGAATTAAATATGTAGAAGGCTAATTTTTTAAAATTTTTTAAAAATTTTTTGAAATATTTATATTATTTTAGATACCTTCTATCAAGAATTGACCTCTATTTATGTTATTTTATTCATAATATATAATTATTTGGTTTCCTCAACATTCTTTATACAGATAGTCCTTGTGCTATAGCAGAGGCCGTTAAATTTGTCTTTCAATCTTCTAGATCAGGTTAAACCACAGAGATATTTCTGTGTGTAGTGAATACCTATTTAAAGGTCTCATTTAAGTAGAACTTTTTCTGGAGAGTGAAAGGTGAGTTGAATATATATTATTAATTGATGTTATATTTTTTGAATATGAATATTTGAATACTGATGAGCAAAGTCGATTTTAAAACTTGTTTATCGGTAATGTTTTGCATATCTTGAGTTTTTATATAAAGTACCTTGGTTAGATATCCAATAATATTGAATAGTCTAAGTAAGATAGTTTTGTGATGAAATTCTTAAGATTATGTTGGATATTCTTGAAAGATATTGGTTTTCATAAGATTGATAAGCAGAAACAAAATTTTGTCTATTCAAAATGTTTAATTTATAGGATTTTGGTTAATAATTTTTATTTATTGGATTTTGTTATACCATTCGGATGTCTTATAATGAATGTTTATTTTATTTCATGATATAAGTGGTACTTATACGACATTATTTTAATTCATTTTCAGAAGTTATAATCATTGAATATAATCTTTTGGAATTAAATATGTAGAAGGCTAATTTTTTAAAATATTTATATTATAGTAAAATAGTGATTTATAAGAGGACCAAGTCGAGTTTCAGGATTACGAATCAAGAATAGAAAGGTATCTTAAACCTTGCTATTATTGATGATCAAGTCAAGTTAGAAACCTTTATTCAAAATGCAGTAGCTTACAGTAATAATATCTTAACGTTTTCTCAATCATTTATAGTTCGTCTAGGAAGTATCCGATATTTATTATTTTTCATAATTTTTGAACATTCTAAGACAAAAGTAATATATATATATATATATATATATATATATATATATATATCTCTATATATATATATATATATATATATATATATATATATATATAGGCAGAAAAATTGTTTAGAAAAGGTTTTCGAAATGTTAAAAAATTAGTGCAATTAACTGAACTGGGGAAAAGTGCAGTAAATGAGACAATAAAGAGGATGGCAGTTTCAGGAAGACCGCGTTAGATTAAAGGCCTAGGGTTTTGTAAATTGGCTAACAAATTTGGAAATCAACTAAATATAAAAGTAAGTCCAGAAGCCGTACGTATGCCACTGAAAAGACAGGTCTACATATCTAGAAAACCAAAAATAATCTCTTTAATGACACCTTTAAAAAGGGAACGAAGAATAGAATTTTGTCAACGTTTTCAAGAAATTATTGAAATTTTAATATTTCTTTTATGTTGTTTTTAGCTTGGTGGAAATCACTTAAACATCCTATTAAAACAATCTGTTAGCGTCCAAATTTCCCACCAAAATAATAGTTTGGGGAGCAATATCTCAGCGTGGTGCTACCTACGCCTCTCTGTACAGTTGATGGTTCCATTAATAGTGAAATGTATTGTGGCATTCTAAACGATTTTCTTCTTGAAACGACGCATGCTTTATATCCAGAGGGGTGGCGTTTTCAGGAGGATAATGCAAGATGCAATACTTCGGCCTATATTCAAGCTTGGATGCAAGAACACCAAGTGACAACCATTTCATGGCCAGCAGCTCCACCAGATCTTAGTCCCATCGAAAATATATGGGGACTAATGAAGATGAAGTTGAACGAGTAGCGCCACGAAATTAAGATGATTTAATTCAGTCAGTTTTACAGTCCTGGACTACCATCACCTAAAATTATGGAGGCGATCTAGCTTCGGGTGTACCTCGACGTTTATTCTAGTGTTTGCAGTTAAATGGAGGTTGTATAAGTCAATAAACCTATTAAATCAATCTGTTACCGTTGAAATTTCCCACCAAAATAATGGTTTGGGGAGCAATATCTCAGCATGGTGCCACGCCTCTCTGTATAGTTGATGGTACCATTAATAGTGAAATGTATTGAGGCATTCTAAACGATTTTCTCCTAGAACTGGCGCATGTTTTAGATCCAGAGGGGTGGCGTTTTTAGCAGGATAATGCAAGATGCAATACTTCGGCCTATATTCAAGCTTGGATGTAAGAACACCAAGTGACAACCATTTCATGGCCAGCCGCTTCACCAGATCCAAGTTCCATCGAAAACATATGGGGACTAATGAAGATTAAGTTGAACGAGCAGCGCCACGAAATAAAGATTACTTAATTTAGTCAGTTTCACAGTCCTGGACTACCATCACCGAAAATTATTGAGGTGAGCTAGTTTCGGCTAAGTACAGCTCAACGTTGAGTCAAGTGTTTGCAGTTAAATTGAGATTGTATATGTTAATAGGATGAATATTTTGTTATAATTTTCTAACACAAAAAGGAATAAGGAGGGAATTGCTTGGAACAATAGAAGAAAGCTAATGGACATAACTCAACCGTAGACACGTGTTTTGGGCCTTCGGCCTTCATCAGTACGGTGAAAAAAGTTGAATGGGGGTTGTATAGGTAAATAAGATGAATATATTGTTACAGCCTCCAGTTTAACTATTAATCAAAATTTTCGATAATAAATCTTTTCAAAATACATATTCTTCATTTCATTGCGATATATCAAAATTTCGGTATCTTACAATTTGAACGGATGGTCTAGTATAATTTTATCTCCTTCAAAAATTAACCAATAACGATTACACTGTGAATAAGGAAGCGATTCTCGAAAATATACAGGGACAAATGGATTATGCACCAAGTGCGAAATTGCAAAGTAACAATTCTGTCGATTTTGACGTTGTTATTCATCCACCCAATCGGCCATTAATAGTTGGCACTACGGCAACCGCACGGACCGATAAATTATCAAAGTGAATTCAGTCGCGTCGAAATATTCGCCTATACGTACTCGCATTTATTAATTCGGATAAACAAACACCGCTTGAAATTTTGGCATATAGGCACCCAAATTAAATTCTCTGTTAGTCATTGAACATACAAATGAACCAACACCCGGTTTAATTTATTTACTGTGAGCGGGGCGAGATACAGAGCTTGCAGACAGGAATGATTATTTTCAGGCAAATAGAAATAAAAAATCTTTATTCGCCCAAACTGAACAACAAAGCACGTTAGGCAGAATGTTCAATGTGGTGGTAGTTCGTTTCATTCCAAACGAGAAAAGTTAGCATTGAATTTCTGTTGAAAAGTACGTCAAATCAAAATTTGCTATAAACCCTGAATTGATTGATGTTGAGGAAAGAACCTTTCTCTTTAATATGCTCCTTTTAAACTATGCATATAGTACAGAAAGTACCAGTCATTGATCACTTAAAAAGCCTCCTAGAATGGCGGAGATTCCTGTTCGATTTAATCGAAAATGAACAAGGCATTGTCAACATTCAGTTGGCCTGAGTATGATTTCTTGCATCTCCACTTTCTAAGGTCCCATTGACGTCAGCACGCGCTGACTCCCTAAACTAAACCTCAGAAAAATTAATGATATTGGTTGAAAGTCTGCGTGCTAGACTAGGAGGGTACTCCATCTATCTGGCCGAGGTAACTCATGATTCAGGATTTCTGGAGAAGTGCGTCAGGGACTTGACGTTTCCGCGTTTTGTGGATCTCGACGATAAGGCTTAGATCGTTGATGCTCGAAGCCAGCATCAATTGACAGTCTTCACAGGGAATTGTGGGTCTTGACGTACGGGCTGGATTGACGGTGCTCGTACCAGGATCAATTGAAATATCGATTCTTGGGATTATCCTGTTTCTTGGGTCTGCGTTCGGGTGGGTGGGAATAAGAAGACCCTCCATATAGAGTGGCGTTCAAAACAACTCGGGTATTGACACTGCAGAGCCAGTAGCGATTGGATAGTGCTTCGCTGCTACCACTCACGGTGTATGTTTTCGAACTGAAGCTGAAACTAAAAGCGAAGGAAGGAGGGGATGGAGGGGTCAACTCTTCGGAGTGGTGCTCGCTTTGCTCGATGATAAGAAGGACTACCGTGCACAACTTGCATTTGGATAGTTTGTGGAGACTGCTGAGTAGGCATCTGGTAAAAGAGCCACGCTCATATGCCAGTAACTTAATCCGGTAGAATTTACGATGTAACACAAATGTATGTTGCACTCTTCTGATTCGAAAAACTTCCGGTCCACCATGCTTATGCTCGTTATCATATTTAAGAATAAAATGATAAGAAGAGGTTATTTATATGATAGAAGGAATATTACAGAATTTGAATATCAAAACAGATCTAATCTAGTAGCCTCCTACAATTTTAATTTAAAAAAATCAAAAAACAAATTTTTTTTATTAAAATTGTAGGAGACTAGCAGATTAAATCTTTTTTTTTTTAAATATATTTAAAAATGTTAAAGTTTTCATACTAGTCTGTCTGTACAGCCACAGAGAAATTCCAGTTGCTTATTTCCAAAGAAATCAGTAAACAGCTTCAGAACAGGCTAAAATATCATTACGACCAGCTCAGAGATTGCTTACAAGACTGGCGTAAAAGTTGTGTCGATGACATTTGAGGGCACACATTCTTTAAATTTCGCTACATGCCAAAAATTAAGTGCTGAACTTAAAAATTTGAATGACCGTAACAACGAATCTTGCTCAATCTGTGATTGATGAAAAAGGGTTTGTATAACTTTTACTGGACATACGTTGAAACTGGTGAGAAATTATCTTGGTACCTACAAACGATTGATAACCAATGGTGAGACCGTAATCGATTGGTGATTTCTTCAGAACTTGTATGATGTTCGAGAAGTTGAGAGTCTTCATGCTGCAACTGAAGCATGAAGGAGATATATACGGTGGTCAAAGAGATATTGAAAGTTTCTTTGGCAGTTCAAACTTTCATTAAGAGTGTATCAGACAGTCTTAATTTTTTGAATTCAAATTTACAGAATTCAAAGAAACTGCCAATTCCTGTAGACAACTCTTTCGAAATTTTCAATTCATGAAATATATTCACAAAAAAACTACTTGAGAAACCCCTTACTTTAAGTGCAGATGCAAGCTGCATTTAGAGAATACATTGAGACGCTCAATGCTGTCTGTCTTAGAATCTCAAAAGAAAAAGAGTTTTTAGGATTCATTATTATTATGGAGAGTTTGAAATTGCTCTAAGGAGAGAGAGTTGTGATGCTTCAGGATATTAAATATCTCTTGACATACAAGCTGTCTCATGACCACATTAAATCTTGTTTGGCTGTGTTAGAAGTAAAGGGGAAATGAACAATAATTCAACTGTTAGGCAGTATCAATCAACAATGAAGAGGCTGTTGGTGCATACAGAGATTCGAAGAACTAAAAGGGGACCAAGCCTCAATTTTAGAAGCACTGATCTAGTGCTTCACCATAATCGAATTGGAAAAGCCTAAAGAGGGAATCCGAAGTTGAGGCCTTTGAAGTAGAATAGTTCATTGGAGAATCCTCATTCTTCAATGCTAATGTGTGGCACTTGTCATTATACACTGAAAACATTGTTTCCTTTGCCGCAGGTTTTGTGGTGAGAAAAATAAAAAAATTAAAGGCCTATATTTCCTAGACATAATGGAGTGTGATGAAACTTTACAAGGCTGTAGATTAGACATACCTATGAGATTTCGACTAATGCCGCTTCATATGTTGTTGTTGTGATATGTAAAGAGAATTGGTTTCAAATTCATTCTAATATAATAAGTATTTTTAAAACAAACATCTCTCAATCTCTTAATATTCCATTTTACTTGGAGTAGTCCGTAACTTTGCGATAATTCATTTTGAATTGAATGAAATAAGAAATATCTTAGTGTTCTTTCGCTCTTTCATTAACTGAATAAGAGTGACTCAAGATTCGTAGTCTACATTTTCAATCTCTAAACATTCTAGTTCATCGAAAATTGGAAAATGTAACCAAAAATCTGGTGTCTCATTTATATTAATAATAGGGACTTATTTAAATTTAAGATTTCATCATGAACTCTTAAGTCAGATCAATATTGACAAAAACAATTTCATTCAGCAATCAACAGTATTTAGTTCATGAATTTTTTTTTCTTGATATAATGTTTTTCATTAAGAATGATAAGGAATCCATTTTATGAAAATTCATACAAAATATTCCGAATTGTATTCAATTACCAGAATAAATATTCATTTCGAAAGATTCATTCAGACTTCTGTGCAGATCATAAAACTTATTTCGATTCGGTGTAAGTAATAGTAATAAAATAATTACTGATAATAGCTGGACTAAATTTTCCAGAACCTCTACAGATTTAAGTTTGAACAAATCTCATGAAAACATTCAGAATTAAATTTTAAAAACATGTAGATACACTGTATCACTTTATAGACATTTATATTATCATCATGAAGTGGAAATTAACTAACTACGAATCAAAAGAAAATAATACCCTAATTATTTAGACATCACTCAAATAATCATTAAGAAATATGCAAAAATATCTTCTTCTCACTAGACATTTCTGCAACAACAAACAAAATTTTGGATAATCATGACTTTCACGAAAATATTAAAATTTATTGTTAAATGATTATTTTGTTCATTCAAATAACTTCTTACTGAAGGGATTTGGATCCGAATTTTTCAGGTTCTCATCTGGAGAATGTGCTTTTTTAAAAAGAAAAATTAAAAAACCATTTTTGAATTATATGTTGAAAATTTTTTGGTGATGGAACTTGTGATTCTTTAACATTCAATCGAAACATATAGGTATATGTCTTAAAAATCACTATTTTATATTTCTTTTACTTCTTTATCAATTAATTTCCTCAACATATAATGATAATATATATGTCTATAAAGTGATGCAGTGTATGTTTTAAAAATTTAATTCTGAATGATTTCATGAGATTTATTCAGATTCAAATCTGTAGAAGTTCTGGAGAATTAATTCCAGTTATTATCTGTAATATGCAAATACTTCTACATAGCAATTTCCAATATGAAGATTATTGCTATTAATTATGATAAGATTGATATAACACAATATTGTGCAATTTGGCACTCAGTGTTATAGAAGAATCTCAATAAGATCAACTGCGACAGTCAAATTCCCAAAAATAATTGCTTATGCTCTATTCAATAATTTTGACCTCATAAGTGCTTTTCAGATAAACAGAAAAGTATATGTCATTCACAACTGCTATCAGTAAACGGATCAGAACTAATCCTGAGGTTTTAGTGTTCAAACACCCTTTGAATAATTTGAGATGTAAAAAAACGAGAGAAAGCCAAATTCTCTCCTAGCTACAACAATATTGATTTTAGAGACCCTTTGACGTGGTTATTTCCACGTGCACCTCACGGTTTGATTAGATTTTGCCTACTGTATGTTACGCCCTGAAGTCTCTTTTGATTGCTATCCTATCAAATTCTGTATCACAGCAATCGCCTTCTAAATATGTTTCTAACTCAGAGTACATACTCAAAAAATTTTGTGTCCCTTCAATATATCAGTCGAGTTTCAATCTATCAATCTAAAAACGACATCAGAATCGAAATATCCACAATAGAGAGCACAGTCAGACGAAAACGCTGGCTGAATTCGTATATGTATATCTAGAATCTTATTCGATCAATATCCAATTGTACAGTCTCACGTATCATATTCAAAGTTTATCTTACATCAAAGGAAAGTGAGTATTCAAAGCGACTTGAATGAACTCAAAACCGATTTCGAATACAGGACGTGTATCCAACGGAAATGGATTTTCTGAATTGATATAATGATTACGATCCATTTCCAGAGGCTTCATGAAAATGAATTTAAACCCAGGGAATATGATAATTCGAGCAGATAATGGATAGCTCATTTCGTGACAGCCTCTAGTAACCATTGTTCATTTCGTTCGTAACAGAGAATCCTCAATACTTTATACGTACTTATCCTTTGATTGATATCTGCTCATTTATTTTTCCGAAACAATAAACAAATAAACTATTATTATTATTATAATCGAACCTCTTTATTTAAGCAGATGAAGGATACAATTTCACAATAATTTCCAAAAATGTAGCATTATCTCAGCATGGATTCATATGGAAATTAAAGTTTCAGTTCTCTTCAAACCAAGAGTTGAAAATAATTAATGAATTATATACAGGGTGTATACGGATAGTTGCGAAAAAATTAAGAGGGTGATTCCTTGTCAGTAAATAGGGTAGGTCTTTCATATAAACTTTATTTTTTTGAGGCAACAGTTTTAAATTTTTTACTTAAAAACCAAAAAACTGACATGAATAAGAGGTAGAAAAAGCCACCCCTAACCTTCTTTCGCAAGAAACCTTTTTCCATATTTCTATTTCACAATAAAAAATTGATTCTGGATAGCTTGATCCATTCGTAACAAACAGTAATTTCTTCCTAAAATTCAAAGTTTTTGACAACATAAATAATTAATCAACATTTTAGAGTGAGTCATAGAGGCTGGAATTATTTCCGAACTATAATTTATCTAGTAAGCGGATGTCATTTTGTTATGACAACTGACTAGTTTTGATTAACGTTCATTCATTTATGATTATTTTTTGATCTGGCTTATCATTTTGAGATTTTTACCACATACTCATTGAGATGGCGGTGTACACAAACACAGAAATGACCGATTTTGTTTACGATCTTTCTGGTGGTCATTCTCTGAAAGCATCCAGAAGATATGCAGAAATGATTCTTGAACTTGTGGCTCCACATCAAGCTCTATTTACACGAATTCACCAACGACTACGAGAAAGTGGTACATTTAAAATATATTAAATATTAAATATATTAAATAAAATTGATTGTGTTCGCCAGTGTGAAATTAGAATTCCAGCAATAGAAGAAATAGTTCTAAATCTTGTCGACGAGCAATATAACATCAGTATTTGGAAAATTGCTCAGCAATTAGAAATACACCATATGACGGTGTTTGCGATATTAAAAGACAACATTTATATCAATATCACATTCAACGTGTACAGGCTCTATTAGCACGGAATTTTCCGAATCGTCTCCAATTCTCCACTTGGATGTTGGAAATGATTGAAAATTTTTAAAAAATGTCCTATTCGCAGACGAGGCTAATTTTTCTAGAGATCCAATAAATAATTTTCATAATAACCAAAGGGAACCCTCACGCTATTGATGTAGCTCACCACCAAGAACAATTTTTTCTGAATGTCTAGCTGGGATATGTTGGAGATCACTTAATTGGTCCAAAATTTCTTCCACCCAAATTGAATGGAAGTACATAAGTTAAATTTCTAGAAGAAAACTTTCTATTTGTCGTCAAAATACTCCTTTGCTTGTCCGAGGGACAATGCCGTTTATGAAATATGGAAGCCCTGCACATTTCCAAAACTGTTTTGAAAATGGGTTGAAACCCGAAGCATATATCTCAACAATATAAAATTGAACTTTTGTGAAACTTGAGCTAAGTAATTTATTTACCTTATTGATATCCAGAATGTTTCTTTAAGTGGTTTACCAGAAATCAATATATAATGAGTTTAGAAGTTGTCCAACATGAACAATTAGTTTGTAGGTTACAAGCAGATGTAACTCATCAAGAAGTTTCAAAAATTATTTCCGGCATATGTTCACCACCACTAACTAATTTAAGAATCTTCAAAAACAGAGTGAATTCTTTGATTATAAAACTTGAGCCTTATGAGCTAGGAGATTTTTTTAATGTCATATTAGAGAGCTAACCTATTAATTTTATTTAGACACTATTTCACTTCAGGTGAGCATCTTATCTGTAAGCCTTATTTGAAATAAAGAAGTATTATTATTATTATTATTATTAACTCTGGGGAACCGCATTCGACCAGACCAATTTTGGACCACTTTTTCGAGTATTATGTGGAATTCCAAAGCGTCTATTGTTTTTGGTTTATCAGTATAAACTAATGACTTGACATAACACCAAAGAAAATAATCCATTGTTTACATCAATGACTCCACTAAAAGCTTGGTTAGTAAAAAAGTTACACCATCAGACTTCGCAGATGACAAGAATATTCTCACCATTTCACCTCATTTGACCAACCTCACTACTGAACTTTGCATGATACTGGACAGAGTTGATCAATGGTGCAATAGCTATTCCTTGATATCAAATGTAAGCAAAACAGAATGTATGATATTCTGTACGCAATCTTTGCAATACCCTGATGATTTTGGCTATGGTCATCAAACAATAAAGTTTTCTAGTACTGTGAAATTTCTGGGAGATTGATCCATATACAATATGGATCAATCTTTGAAATGAGGAGCCCATACAAAATATCTCATGGGAAAATTGAACTCTGTAGTTTATAGCTTAAGAGTGCTGAGAAATAATGTGGGCCAGGATATTCTTAAAATGATTTCTTAATCCAACTTCCAGTCACTTATTTCTTACGGTTTAATTTTTTGGTTAGGATGCACTACAGTACAGCGTATAATTTTAGTACAGAAATTAGCTATTAGAGTAATATTTAGAATGAGCTACAGAGAATCTTGTCGTGGAATATTAAGGCAGCATAATATCCTAACCATAATAGGCCTTTACATTTACAGAACATTATTGTTCATGCAAAAGCACAGGTCATACTTTACAGAATATGAAAATAAAAATAATACAAGGTAGAAAATTATATACTTCTATCCTGCACATAAGTTGAGCGTTAGAGAAAAGTTGCACATATATGGCCATCAAATTATTCAACATGCTTCCTAGATATGTACAGATCCAAAGTGACTCTAATTCCTTTCAGAAGGAAATATATCGAATTATATTAAGAATTGAGCCTTACTCTATCGATGAATTTGAAGCGGCCTGCCGATTTCCACATACCTGTATGTATATCTGGTGTGTTCATGACTTGTTTTCTCTTCTTTGATGTTTTGTATATGTATCAATGATTTGGAAAAAAAACTTATTCTATTCTATTCTATTAATATATTATTAAAGCTGTCACTACGGCATAATCCAAGTTTTAGGAAAATACATGTTGCATGTTAACTTACTGAAGAATTTAATTGCTGGAAATCACTTGATTCAGAGGGATGGATCACTGAAATGAACAATGTTTGATTTAGGATGTGATCATGTGTTTTCATGTATTTCTCCACCAATTTGCACATAAGCTGAGAAAATTTTGAAGGAGTTTAGTGGTTACTGTTATTGTTTTTCTGTAATGTTTTTTGAGTTAATAAACAATACTATTATTATTATTTGAATGTGTATATTGTCTCTAATCCTTTCATTAATAAAATACATATATTAAATTTGTTATCATTGTTTTACTCATATTAAGAATGTGGCGAACTGATGATTTGCTGGTCATTCAATATCAATGTAATTGCAGAAAGTTGTAGTTTATGAATAGCATAGTTGACTTTGAGAACATTCTTCATAAAAACATTTATAACACAGAATGCCAAGAAAAGACATTCAGTAAAAAAGATCAATTGACTCACGAAAATTTTCAAATCTTACGTGATTAGATATGAGAAAATCTTCAAATGTTACTTTCTGCGCAAATTGGAGGTGATCTTGTTTTATCTGCTCTTCCAGTCCCATGAGTTTAACTCCTAATGAATTATTCTTTTTACCAGCATCCTAAATTGGTATTTACATCATATCATTTCTACCTTATGCATTTTCTCACTATCTTTTACAGTTGTTCGAATTATTTATCATACGTGTAAATGGCATATAAGAATGTCTGGTAATCAAAAACAAATCTTTCTATAATTATGTCTTACAGTAAGTTTTCTAATGTTTGCTTCCATCTTTTTTTCAAGCATCCGTCACAATCATAAAACGTGAAATATTTGTTGCAAATTTTTTCTTCCATAGAATTCCATTTATCATTTTTCGCAATTTCATAACTCATTCTACCTAAATTTCAGAGTCTTTCGGGAACATGAAGAATACAAGATATATGTCCATTTCTTCTGGAATCTATTGGAATTTCTACTGCACGCAAATGTCAAATATTGTTGATTATCAACAGGTTTACACTTTATGAAATAATGTCACAACAAGAAGAAAAAAAGTAGGATATTTGTATAGAAATGGTTTTCGAAACGTTAAAATATTAATGCAATTGACTGAACTGGGAAAAGGTGCTGTATATGAGACAATAAAGAGGAAAAAAATGGTATTGTTATGAGATATAGATCAGTTTCAGGAAGACCACATAAGATAAAAGGAAACTATTTAAACGCTTTATTGGCCTTAGGACGACACAATTCGCGCCTGGGGTTTATCAAATTATTATTTATTATTATCCTGAAACTCCTAGATCTTCTGTGAAGATCCCTCAGAAGCTCTTTCAGCTTGTGCGAGTTAGGAGTTCAGTTGTATTCTGTGTAGGCTTTGTTACTGTGATCTTGCGCCACGTTAAGCCACAGCACTGTTGATTTTTGACCCAACAGTGAAATGATGGCAGACACCCGTCCAACTGAAAAATTTCTTTCTTACCTGAACAAGATTCGAACCCGTTTAGCTATCCACACTATTTTATTGACTAAGAGATTTGGAAATCAACGAAATATAAAAGTATGTCTAAAAACCGTCCGTATGTCACTGAAAAGACAAGGCTACATATCAAGGAACCAAAAAAATCCCTATAAGGACACCTTCACAACCACTTCAGCCAGACCGATTTTGTGCAAATGCGCTTTCAGACTGCAGTGACCTGTCATAATTCCGACAAGTGTTCTTAGTTTGGCCCTATCCAGACCTAGCGCTAGGTTCGCCATCTTTTTGTTCGAAGCTGTTTCAAGGAACTCTCTAGCCTTGAGTTCATTCTGCCTGTTATCGCCTCGTTAGCCACGTCATGTGGTATTCCCAGGAAAGGTTCCGGTCCTACCAGAGGCAGATCGGCTGGCGTTTGCTAGAGCTGCGCTGCCTCTGGTAGGACCGGATAGGAGGGTAGGACGATGAATGCAGGCTGTGTCTTGAGGACACTGAAACAGCCATGCACATCGTCTCAAAGTGCCCAGCGGTAAGTCGCATCAGATACGAGGTCTTTGGCCAGGCTTGTATAGCCCACTGCGAACAGAAAAAATTACCCCTGAACAAGATTATCGGTTTTATCCAAAAACTGGATCTCGTCGGGGAGATATAAATTAGGGATGAACCACAATAGTCCATACGGACGCAGTGGTAGGGTGGACAGACGCCCGCTCGCCATAAATAATATAACATAACACCTTCACAACAGATACGAAAGATTGAATTTTGTCAACATTTTCAAGAAGATAATTCTAATAATGTCTTTATATGTAATGAAAGTTGTTTCCAACTTGGTGCAAATCACTTAACAATCCTATCCAAACAACCTGTTGCTGTTCAAATTCCCAAATTTCCCACCAAAATAATGGTGGGAAGCAATATCTCAGCATGATGCAACGTCTCTCTGTATGGTTGGTAGTACCATTAATAGTTTAAAGTATTGTGGCATTCTAAACTATTTTCTCCTCAAACCGCGCAAGCTTTTTTTTGCTTCTGAAACAGTTCATATTATACTATTATATATTTTGGATAACATGTCCATGATTCCCATTTAAATTTTTCGATATGTTCTCAGCATCCCTTTGGATTGCATATGTCAATATCTCTTCTTCTGAACATTCGCTTCATATTTATCTGAAAAAAAGAACTTTATTAATGAATATTTGTATTTTTTCATTCATCAACTTTTAGCTTTTGAATCAATTCGTGAACGATTGGATTCAATCGAGAATGAACTGACTTTCAACTTCAAAAGGTACTTGAAAATAATTTCATATTGAACATTCTCTTCTTCCTCGATATCCCTATAATTCAGACCTATTCACGTTCAACGTTTTTCAGAAATCGTGTCAAGAACACTCAGGCACCCTGCAGTTTCCTTCCGCTAAATTTTTCCATAATTTCCCGGAAGCGAATGAAAAAACATTCCAATGAAAAGGGAGAATTTGTCGGCGTTATTCGAAGTGGTTCTTGTTGATTTGTATATTGTAATTGCAAATGATGTTCGTGATTGGACAAGCTTATCACATCTTGATCTTGAATATTATAGAAAATGTTATATTTCATCGTAGGTATTATAGTTTTTGCAAAATCGTAGAAAAATTATGTCGAATGATATAAAATTGCATAGACACTGCTATAACGCTGCAAACCTTATCCAGGATTTATTAATTTTTCAGCAGAATATAAAAATTCTCTGAAAACTTTGCTGTCGTAATTATTTCGATTTGTCTGTATTACTTGCATATAACTTGAAAACAAGGGGTCGTAACCATCGGTGTAAAAATTTTAAGGCAATATAGTGGAACTGATGTATACAGAGCGTTCCGGGAATAATGTGACGAACGGAAACTATAAACTGTGGCCACCTAGGTAGACTCATATCGAGCATACGTTATTAATTTATATAAGATCGCAGCCAATCCGCGGGAAGCTTATTCTGCGCACGTTCTCTAGACGGTTTTATCAAGATTTAATAACAACATAAACCTACCAATAACGAAGAACTTTCTGCGGAACATTTTTCTTTTCTACATCATTCGTTTGATTAGACCATTTCAGAAAATAAACCTACATGATTATTATATATAGATTGAAAATTTATTTCGAAGGGTTTTTTTGAAATATTACCGAAAATAGCTGGATTAAATTTCCGAAATCTCTATAAATTTAATCGAAAACATTTCTTGAAAACTCTTTAGAATTAAATTAAATGAAATAAGAATCACTGTTTCATTTTTCAGATATATGGAATCATCAACATATATGAGCGGCAGTTAAACAATAAAGAATCAATAAAACAAAGTACTGATCGCAATCATCTAAAACAAAGTTGCTCCGATTAGATATTGAGAAATAAAAAATTTCATCATCAAAAAATGCTCCAAATGGAATTTAAGAACGTCTTTCTTCTTCTCCTGTTGGAAAAATAGATAGCACATTCTCCAGAAAATGAATCTGAAATTCTCAGCCATATTCTCTTCAGCTGGGAGTTATTTGGATGCTGAATGATCACGATCAATAAAATTTAGCTTCATCCACAAAATTTTCTATTTGAGTGTGAATTCATATAATCGTGGTCAACTAGTTGATCACCATTTAAAAACTAGTCAACATAGAAATGTCGAAAAGAAGATATGATCATAGACTCAATATCTGAAGACTGCCACACGCATATGTAAAAATACAAATTATAAATATAACAATCAAATATCGATGGAAAATTTACTTCGCAGAGTTTTTTAGAAATAATAAAAGATAATAATAACTGAATCAATTCACTGGAACATTTACCAGTTTAATCCATAAAATCTCTTTAAAACTTTTCAAAATTGAATTTAAGAAAATCCCTTAGAAACTTTTTCCAGTAAAGAACCTGTTCCGTATCACGGTTAGTTTACCGCAGTATAATAACAGGCAATTTCAATTTAATTAATCTCGATGATTAATCAGGAAAGGTTAAGTGGACTGTATTTTCGTTGAGTAGGGGTGATTTTAACTTCAAAGAATACTCTGTGTGAAGTGATTTCAAATTCCTTTCTCTAATAATGATAAACCACAACGACGATGAGGAATTGAAATAAAACACTCATAATAAAAAAACTATTATATTTCGGTATCACTATACATGATACCAAGCTAAAGTAATGACAATTATACTAAGAACGAATGCAAGGTGGATTGCTACGTTTGTAACAATGGCGATAATATTGTACAATAAACGACCAATTTGACTATCCGAATGATTTTACAGTTTTTTCAAAGACCAAACGTTAGAGGTGCTCGATTCATCTCTTCTGGCAAAAAGAGGGGAAATCCACGAAATTCATTGGGAAGACAGTTTCTGGATGAACCGAATCAATTAAATAAACCTTCTTATTGGTTAGAGAAAAATAATGAGATCAACTCTAGTAGAATAAGGACAGAAAACATTTATAATTCCGAACGCTTCGTAATGTAAAATTAACAGGTAAATGTATATCAAAATCTCTAAAAGATTTTTCATGTTTTCTAAGGCCATATATAATTATTCCAAAGCAAATAATGTGAAGTGTCGAATAATACTTGTCCAACGACAAATCTCAAAACTGCTAGATCGAAATTGGTAACATGAAAAGACCTAAGTATCGATGACAAAATAATGTCGAATTTTCAAAAAAAAAGGAAAAAGAGTTTAAAAAACACAAAATCATATGAATTGTGTTATTAAGCGATATGAACTAATTGCACAGAAAAAGTTTATGAAAGACTGCTGGGGATATCAAGGTGTTGTGGCTTTTCTATCAAAAATTTTCCTTCATTTCAATAAAGTGCTTTATTGATTTCATTTTTATTATATATTATATTTTTATGTCTGTTCCTTGCAGTAGTTTTTATTATATATTATATTTTTATGTCTGTTCCTTGCAGTAGTTTCTCAAAAAAGAGAAAAACTCCACAAAATTCATCATCTTTTAGCCCACTAAAAATTAATCGGTGGTTCGCATAATGCTATAGAATTTCTAGTGTATAATAGTCAAATAATCATCATATGAAATAGCTTCAGGTCATTTCAAAAAGACTAGATAGTTTTGTTAGAGCGATTTTGAATGTGGGGTCCTCAACGATTCCAAGTCACCAGATACGCCCTAAAGAAAGGGTCTTCCAATAAGAGGTTTCATTTTGATATGAAAAAACGAGTATATTTAAGGAGAAATCAATAGATATTTATTTCATTGTAAATAGGAGGGTATGTCATATTATCAATGGAAAACGATTACAGCTAAATGACGGCTACGGTTATTGTTGCAGCACAATATTCTTTTCATTAAATTTTCCATGACCAATTCACACATTTGCGGCTGTATGTATTCGACAACTTCACGAATTCCATCTGTAAGGTCTTGAATCGATTGCGGGCCATTGGCATAGACCTATCTTTCAAATGGCGATCGTTTCGATTCTTGAGTTGCACGTAACGTTGAAAATAAATTTCGTCCACATCAATATTTTCCGAAAAGTGAACAACCCTGAAAAAGCTCAAAGAAGAACTATTCCACGAACAAGATAGTGTTTTCACCGCAATTAGAGTTAAAACTACACCGAAACAACCTCCTCAATTTGGGTAAACAATTCAAACGTGTAATTTGTAATATATGTTTTTAGGCTAAAAATAAACCATTAGAGCAAATTATGCATTCTTCTCTCAAACCCATTCGAAGTATGCTTAACTAAGAATTTGCATACTAATTGATTAACGTTTAATCAATTATTATTATTATTATTATTATTATTATTATTATTATCCTGATACTCCTAGATCTTCTGTGAAGATCCTCAGAAGCTTTTTCAGCTTGAAGAATTCAAAAATGTATCTTTACATACCAAATAATTCCTTACACCCGTTACAACAATATCGCTTCCATTAGCTATATGATTTCTCCTCATCCATTAAGGTATTAAGTAATCAAATTTACCGATAAAAACCCCACTCTCTTGCGTTTGGAGCAGCAATAGGTCACCAACGTGCCTAAACTTGGCGAATTTATTTTCATATCCGCGGATATTTCACCGAAACCGGATATTACGTTCATTCCTCATCCAGGGACCTCCGACGCATGCACGGTTTGGAAATTATCAGAATCGGATGTAACGGGATCTCCAGCGGAACAAAAATTCACCATTAATGATTAATGGTGTCTTTTCTTCCGATCAGAGGCGCATTGAGTAATTCAGACCTGAAACTTTCAACGATAATGAAATGGGAAATTTCCCTAGAATTAATTTTGTTGGATTTGGATTATAACACAAAATTCTGAACCTTATATCGGGTCTTCCAACAAGGAGTTCCATTTTGAATTTCGATCTATATACGCTCGAACAACGCAATGATATAGTTGTAAATCAGTGTAACTACTACACTATTGGTTTCGTACTGTTTTTGATCGTTAGTAAGCACCTTCTCACTAATAATAGGAAAATTTTTCAACACCTACCACTTTTCAATAGCTCAATAAGATGATTTTTCATTAGCAAGTAGTCAATTTTATGGGGGGGACGGTTGAAATGGATGCATTTTATAACAATAAAAGTACTTAAACTGTGTTTTTCACAATATAAGACACAAAATTAAGATTAAAAATCAGCTTTCTGTTGAGTTTCGAAGTGAGTGGTTCCCTGTGTGTAGATAAAAAAGTGTTTCAATGACGAAAATTTCGAGACAGACAAATTTTGTTATATTTGTGGATAATTTATGGTGAAATCATAAGCCAGGCCATTTTCTGAATGTGTAAAAAAGGCCTACTTCCAATATGTTGGTGTTTTAATTGGAGATAAAGACAAGCAGTGGGCTACCCATGTGTGCCGTGTTAGTTGTAGTATTATTGGTGCAGTGGATGAATGGGAAGGGAATGCCTTTTGCAGTCCCTATGGTATGGCGAGAATTCACTTATCATTCAGACGACTGCTATTTTTGCCTGACAAAGACTGAATTATTCCTAAAAGGGAAAGCACAAGATGTACTATCCAAATTTTCAGTCTGTAATACGACCTATATCCGTAGATTCACGTGATTTGGGGTTATCAAAGTAACAGTCAGAACTTCTTGGTTCCCGTCTTGAGGAATGGATCTTATGAGGCAATGAAACGAAAATGATGTTTCAGAAAAATAAATGCTACGTTTTCTGCAATCTACATTATGAAAAATTCGTTGCATGCGTGTGTACTGATATTGATGGTTTAATGCAGGAATTTGACACTGAGCATTCCCCCTCTGAGTGGCGTTTATTTATTGATTCGTCTAAATATAGTTTGAAAGCTGTGTTATGGCATAATGGCAATTCAAAACCCATCTAACCAGTTGGCAATTCAGTGACGATGAAAAAAAATTATGAATATATGCGCACCCGTTTGGATAAAATAAACTACAATACAAATAAATGGCAGATATGTGGGGACTTGAAAGTTATAGAAATTTTAGTGAGACGTCGGGAGGATTTACAAAATATTGCTGTTTTTCTTGTCTATGGCATAATACATGAGTATTATATATAGAAATTAGGCCAGAAAGAAGTGTATTTTACAAATTACTGTGAGGAGATTTAATTTCTATTGAATTTTCCACTTCAATTTCTAACATTTTAGATATAAGATTCACCAATTTGGAAATAAGTTTTTAATATTCTAAGTTTTGTTCAAGCGTAAATGGACCCATTTCATCAATGTCAAATACTCAACTAAATTCTGTCAAAACACGAAAGACAGAAGTGGGGCCAGACTCGAAATGACTACTACTTCAAAATGCAAACCCTAGTTGGCCCACTTTATTTGATATCAATGTGAGTCCAGTTTCTAGTATCACAATATGATAAAATGATACATTGAATAACTATAGGAGTCCACTCATTGGTTTTTCATTAGCGTTCAGTTTTCTTTTGAAGAGAACTGAATCAGATTTGTGGTAAAATTTATACAGAGGTAGAATCGAGTATTTTTCAAAAAACTGTTTATATCTGTTATAAAAAATACTGTGTGCTGTGTGCATGAGTGCGAAAACGAATTGAAATTATTATGAGGTACCTCGGAAAGAAATTGCGTTTTTTCCCAACAGAGGATTTAATTTCATTTTTTCGAACGACACTTCACACTTAATCCACATAATCATTATAGGTTTTGAAATCGGATATAGCATGGTTTTTTTTGAAAAAGTTCACTTAATTCTACGCTTTTGATTGGTGACCTTTTAAATGTCGAGAGCAATAAGCAGCATTTTCGTCACATTTTTACTTTTTTACTGTCGAAGAGTTAAAAATGCTGTTCAAACCAGAAAGAAATTAACTAATGTGCATGGAGAATATGTGTTGAAAGTACGCCAGTGCCAGAACTGGTTTACAAAATTTCGATCCGGTAATTTTGATGTCGAAGGTGCACCATGTTCCGGAAGGCCGGTTTGAAGCTGATAAAGACACGATAAAGGCATTGGTAGATGCAAATCAGCGAAAAACGACACGTGAGAGCGCCAAGAGATTAAATTATTCAAATTAAATTAAACAGTTTACGACCACTTGAAAGGCCTGGGTGTAACCTCAAAGCTAGATATATGGGTTCCTCATGTTCTCACGGAGAGAAATTTGTGTCGTTGCGTTGACGTCTGTGATTCGTTACTCAAACATAGTGAAAATGATCAATTTTTGAAGAGCATCATTCCTGGATACGACAAATGGGTTGTATATAACAACGTCAAATGCATTAAATCATGGAGCAGAAAAGATGTACCGGCTCAAAGAAGTTCGAAAGCCAATATCCATCAAAAAGAGGTGATGGTGTCTGCTTGATGGGATTTTAAAGGAATCGTTTATTTTTTAGCTTTTACCTTTTACACAAGAATTAATTCGGAAGTCTACTGGCATCAGCTGGGCAAACAGAATGATGCACTTCAACAGTTCCACCAAGATAATGCGAGACCTCATATAAGTTTGGTCACTCACCAAAAGCTTTTACAGCTTGAATAGGATATACTGCCACACACAACATATTCTCCAGATTTGGCGCCTTCGAATTATTATTTGTTCCTGTCATTGCAACATGTTTTGGACTGTGGAACCTTTACTTCAAATGAAGAGGTAAAAAATCACCAGTATGAATTTTTTGCCAGCTAAGACCAAAAGTTTTATGAGCATGCAACTACCAGAAAGATGGCAAAAGGTATTGGACCAGAATGAACAATATATAATTCAATAAAATATTTGTGCAGTATAGGAAAATTGCCTTTCATTATCCTAGAAAAAAAGAAAAATTCTTTCCGAACAACCCAATATATATAATAATTATAATAATTTTTATTCAGAACCCATATTATATTACACAACTGTGACAGTATAAAGAAATCAATATAACTATTCAAAAATCATAGTAAAATTATTAACCCTATACATGAAAAACAAATGAATAATCAGGATACACCTCCAGAACAATATGGTTGTGGGGAGGATTACTAAAGAATCAATACACAAACAATACAAAGCAACGCGCGTGAAAGAGCAACTATTCGTCAGCATTCGTTCTTTATCTCTTCGATTTTATTAGCCATTTAACCCTATCAGTCTCCCTAAAATGCATTTTCGCAGTCCTAAGAAATTTGAAAGAATGTAGCCGTCTTCTCTGTCCTATAAGTAAGAAGTTGTATAGAATAATATGAAGAGAATGTAGAATAAAATAATAAAGAAGGGTTTTCTTACTTGATAGAAGGTTTATTCAACATCTTGAATATCAAACAGAGATATCCTGTTATACCTCACTACAAATTTTAATTTTATAAAATCTCTAAAAAACTTTTTGAAACTAAATTCAATGAATGCCTCAGAAAGTATAATTTCCTTCTTACTAGACATATAGAACAAACATTAGTCACTCAGTATCAAAAGGAGATGAAAGAATCAAACGAAAATATAGAATATTGATCAAACTTGATCAAAACACATTTAGTCGGGACAGCACTGTTTCATAGCGGCATTATGATCATTATTCTATATTTTTAAAAAATTTTAATAAGAAACTTTTAGAATTAAATTAATGTTTTATTAACACTGCTTAAATTTAATAGACATAAAAAATCAAAAATCATTATATAAAACTAAATGGAATTAAAAACCCAACAAATATAAATTGTCATTAAAATTAATAAATAGATATTTGAATTTTGTTTCTGATCGTATATTAATAAAAACTAAATATTAACTTCTCCAAAATTAATTTATTTCAAATATTCAATATATTTAAATATTCAAATACGTTACTTCAAAAATCTCTCAAAAATAAAGCACATTCTCAAAAAACAATTAGAAATCAAATAAGGTCTTCGTCAGTCTAACATCACATTTAAAAAACATTGAATACGTTGGAGTTTTAAAGGTCTCTGATTTTAGTGTTTGTTCAACAAGGATATACCACGAGGTCTTATGGGTAATTTATTAATTGTCAATTAATTTTATATTCTAAGTGTGATGTTGGACTGACGAAGACCTTATTTGATTTCTAATTGGTTTTTGAGGAAATGCTACATGTTTTGAGAGATTTTTGAAGTTACTTATTTATATATTTAAATATGTTTGTAGAAGTTCTCAAAAGTATGTTGTGCATTTTTAAAAAAGATTTGGTTTTCATAAATATAAGATCGGAAACAAAATTTCGTCTCCTTCAAATATATATTTATTAATTTTAATCGACAATTTATATTTGATGAGTTTTTTATTCCATTTGATATATAATGTTTTTTTTTATTTGTCTAGTAAATTTAAGCAGTGCTTATAAGACATTAATTTAATTCTAAAAATTTCTGAATAGAATTTTTTTTAATTAAAATTCATAGGAGGCTAACAGAATAAATCTGTTTCGATATATAAATTTTGTAATAATCAAGTAAAAAACCTCTTTTCATTATTTTACTATATTTTCTTTAGATTCGTTCATCTTTTTACGACACTGTGTAGTTAGTGTTAATTCTATATGTCTTTTACAAAAAAAACAGTGTTTTCTAAAGAAATTATTTAATTTTTTTTTATTTGTAGTGAGATATAACAGAATTATTCTGTTTGAGATTTCAGATAAGAAAGAACACTATATAATGTGAATAATACAGGTAACAGCTGACCACATGAAATACTCTCTGGATGAAGGTTTATTTTCCAATAAGAAATTTGCTTGAGGTTTACACACGAACATTGTTCATAGGATTCTTGATACGAATTTTTAAAAGTGTGATTTGATCGGATTAAGGTTTTTTTTATAATTTTTATAAAATATACGAATCTTATCATTATTAAAAACAAAAATTTTCAGTTTAATATCGTTTTCTTTCCCCAGAACTATAGTGGAATGAATGTTCGTCTGTAAACAGCTTTCTGAATACCAATTTTAACATATAAGGGCAGAAAATATCAGAATCCAGTAGGCGACAAAGATCGCCATTGCCATTGTGGAAAGATAAGGCCATTATGTACAAACACACAACATACCATTAGCGTAGTTGCGATATAATTGCATGCGCAAAACGTGGGAGGCATATTAATCGAGATCTATCACGTCGAATCTAATCCGCGTCGCTTTTGCTCATCTGGAGGCGGCGGCACGCATAACAGCAACAACAATGGACGTGGAATTGAACGAAACCATGAAAAACGCCATTCGTCATTTATGGTGAATTTTTGTTCCGCTTGCTCTCCAGTTACATCCGACAACGGTAATTTCCGAGTTGTGCACGCGGTATATGAGGATGCAAATGACGAAAAAATCAATTTAATGGTCGGACATTTTTCAGTTGATGGTCGTTAATTGGGGTCAGTATTACTGAAAACTTTCGGGTGAAAGTTGAATGACGTAACGAACTTGGTAATACATGTTTGGAAAGTCTCTTTGTAATGATTGCATATTCAATGCATAAAACAGAGAACTCTGACGAATAAAAAAAATAAAAACGAATTCTAAAAAAACTCAACATAATGTGCGTCCTCTGAGAAGATGATTCTTCGGCCAATCGTGTTCAACGTGCTCAAGGACCCAGTTGGCAAACCCTCAACACAATCTCTGATCATTTGATTTGGTTTTTTAGTCAACACAATTTAAAATAGAACCCCGAATCCTTACACAATATTCTCCAAGTTAACATCTAAGAAAGACCCAGTTGTTACAATCATCGTAAAATTAACAAATTTGGTTCATCGACAAGAGTAGCCGTTGAAGCTGCTATGCTCCCTTTATTTCTCAACTTGTTTTGTCCTTCTAGTGGCTTATTGTCTTTAATGTTAACTCAAGTTCAAACTAAGTAGGGCATAAGAAAAAATTGTGTCAAGCAAAAATCCATTTTTAAAGATCAGAAAATCAGTTGTCAAATTGGCGAAACAGTTCTGTGAGCAAAATAAATGTGGGCAAATTTCCTCTTTATTTTCCCCTTACATTAAAGTAGAGGCTGATTATTTACCAACCCGGCACTTCGGGTTGCATTCATTTATTTATTTCTCAGTAACAGGATATTATTTGAAATGATTTTTAAATAATGTAATTAAAATTTCCATATTTTCATTATCAGTATAACAAATATTTCGCTATCACAGTAGCATTGCCAGGCTCAAAAAATTTTGAATAACTAAAGTTATTTCACAATAATTTTAGATTTTTACAAGTTTTTTATTCAAATTAGATTTATAGTAACTCTAAAATTGAGGTTCACTAAGAATTAAGGTCAAAAATCAATATTTAAAAGCTGTGAACTATTCATATCTATGTATTCATGGAGTCAAATTTCGATTCTATTGGGTCTATTATTTTCTAGTAATCCAAAAAAAGTGAGGTTGAAACTTTTATTTTCAACATGCAAAATTTCGAAAATTTAGTCAGTGACATCCTGCTTTCAATAAGAATAATAATAAGTTGAATCAATTTTTACAGTGGGGTAACTTTTTAACTATTCTTGAATCCTATTTTGTTCTACCAGTTTGTCCTTTATAAACTTCATTCTATAACATTTCCGAACTAAATAACTATCAATAGTGACTAATATTGATGAATAAGTGGATGGATGAAAATCATAGAATAACATTGAATATAACGTAAAAAGAAAACTCAAGTATGTTTGCATTGAAATATACATGAAAAATTTCAGTCACAAGTTCACAAAATTTGTTCATAAATAATATTGAGGAACCTTATTCAAAATGAGTGAATTCTTTGAAAATAATGGAGATAATAAAAAGAGGTTTTTTCTTGAAAGACGGATTATTACGAAATTTTTAATATCATACATATTTCTTCTGTAAGCCTCCTACAAATTTTGATTAAAGAAAAATTTTAGAATTGAATTGAATAAATGCATTCAAAACACACCGTGTCTTTAGTTAACATAAAGAATTAATACGCTTTACCAAAGCGAATGAAAGAAATTCAAAGAAATATAAACTATCAACTAAAAATTATTAAATAAATACTTGAAGAGTACAAAATTTTGTTTCGTTTCTTGTTTTATAAAAATTAAATTCCCCTTCAAAAGTGCAACAAATAACCTCAAGAACTTTTCAAAAAATAACTTGCTCCAAATAAGTTCCTCTAAAAAATTCCTAAAACATATATCTAGAACATCTTTAAAAAACAATTTACGATTATCACAACGGTTAATCATCAGCTCAACTTCATATTTAAAAAATAAAAATAATTAACAAAGATATCTTACCAAACTAATTGCAGGCTGTTTAGTGCACAAACGCTAGAATAAATTGAACTTAAGAAACATCCTACATA
Source organism: Megalocaria dilatata (assembly GCA_034642435.1). Classification (NCBI taxonomy): domain Eukaryota; kingdom Metazoa; phylum Arthropoda; class Insecta; order Coleoptera; family Coccinellidae; genus Megalocaria; species Megalocaria dilatata. Next base: position 48,831,095 of record CM067856.1, read on the forward strand.
TTCTATGTTCGTCACAGTGATAACATAACATAAAAACATACGTTTGCAAGGTATTTTATGGACTCCTTTAATACCAAATATCAAAATGTAATAAGCCTAAACCAAAATATATAATTATTATATATATATATATATATATATATATACAATAAAATGATAAAAAGAGGTTTTTCTTGTTAGAAGGATTATTACTAAATTTTAAATATCATGAAGAATTTTAATAATAATTAATAAAAATCCTATTTTAAGGTTTAGTACTAAATTTTAAATATCCAAGAGAATTTTTCTGTAAGCCTCCTTCCGTTGTCATAATCCTAAATTTATTTTTGGAAATGTTCTACATGTTTTAGAAAGTTTTTAAAGGAACTTATTTTCAGCAAGTTATTTTTAAAAAAGCACTTGAGGTTATGTTTTGCGTTTCTGGAAGGCAATTTAGTTTTTATAGAAAAAGGAATGAACCAAATTTTGTACTATTCAAGTATTTATTTAATAATTTTTAGTTCACAATTTATATTTAGTTGAATTTCTTTCATTCCCTTTGGTACTGTGTAATAAGTATTAATTTTATATGTCTACACAATTGACACGGTGTGTTATAAAGACATTTATTCAATTTAATTCTGAAAATTTGTGAATAGAATGTTTTGAAAATGAATGTTTTTTTAATAATAATGATGTTCTTCCCGAGTATGATGAATCAGGAAGGTATAAATAGATTAATGGTGTTAATGGTGATTAATCAGTTTACATGAGACAAACTGGACACAAAAAAGGATTTAAAGAACAGTTGAGAGTTTAACTCGAATTCCGGAATTTTGCATGTTGATAATTAAAGTTTGATCCCCCACTTCATTGGGAGCATTAGGAATTAATATTGGAATTCTTTGTTGATTCCAATTCCTAGTGAAGCATTATTTTTGAATTACTATAGAACTTATTTAAATAATATAGCAGCAACAATATAAAGTGCATGTGTTTCCGAAATTAATTTAGGTACTCTAAATGTGAAAATCTGAAGATCCTAGTGTCATAGTAAAACTATTGTTATATTTATATATTTTTATTTAAACGTGTAGAAATTAGAATCCCCTTATTCAAAATATTTTTCAGTGTTATTTTATCAAGATAAAGAAAACTAATTTCATCGATCAGGAAAGGCTCAGATGACCTAGTGCCTAACAAACATCAAATATAACACTTCTGTTTTCATACGACTGACCGAAGAGACAGGAAATTACTGAATTATTCAACAGGGAAACTTATAGAAACTCATAATCTTCTGAAGTATGTTGGAAAGAAAATATTTCATTCGGTTCATAGGGTTAACTAACTCGGAAATCCAAGAAAACATTTCTTACTGGCTGTTAATGTTTTGATACTATCTGAAACCTGCTGCGTTATCAAAAATAAAATCAATTTCATGACAAAAAAGTATAACTCACTCATGGACATTTGAAAGAAGATATTCCGATAGAAGCTTGACTGTTATTCAATCTTAATAATAAAAATTCATTAAATATCCATAGAAATAGTACCATTATTACGCAGTTTAACTCAAACAACAACCTGTCATATTATTCAACCCCATATATAAGAGAAAATTTCACTGCATCTATACATTTCTGTTACTTGTAGACCTGTGAATTATCTCTTTTTACAAAAACTTCGAAACAAGAATTTCCCTCTCAGTTTCAACAGAAGCAAATTGAAATTCACCGTTACAGCAGCGTTTACGTTAATAAAAACCTACCCCAGCTCGATTAGTGTTTTATAATATTTAAATAGTCAAGAATCAGTTAAACAGCCCACCAACACCCAAACCAAATTTTCTGCATACAGAAAATTTAGAGAATCCAATAAGTCAATATTTGTTTAAAACAGGAGTGAATCAGTAATTTTTATGATAGTTTTTTATTTAGTAGGAGTAAATACATAAAAATTAGATATTATTGAGTCTAAAATCTTTTCAGGGTTGGACAGTGTATCAATGAATCTCCATGGAAGACGCCATTATTTGTACTGGGGATTTAGAAAGTAATACTCATCGATTACTGTAGGGAAAATTTTAACAAGATTATCAACGTAAGGGAAATATTCAAATTTAACATCTCAAATGTAGGGGTTGTGTAACGTCCTATTCATTTGATTAGCTGTGATCATCCGAGCAGTTTAGATCTACTAAAAGTCGTGAGCTTGTTGGCGAGATCTCATTAGTGGACAGCAGAATCTCGAATTTTTTTTTCGACTGTGTATAGTTGATAATTATTTATTGTACAAGACGATAAATTTGTACTTTATTTTTGAGAGTGTCTTTTAGCGTTCGGACGCTAATTACGCTCGAGAAGATAATGCGATTTTATCGTCGTGTGCAATAAAACATTTTTTCTATAGCGAGACTTCAAATTCAGGTGAAATTTCAAATAAAATTGTAACTTTTATATATTTATATTTTATATACAATGTATAGCTTGAGTATAGGCCGAAGCATGTCATCTTACATTACCCTGCAAGGTGGCTGAGAACGCCACCCCTCTGGATATAAAGCATGCGCCGTTTCAAGGAGAAAATCAAAATAGTTTTCACTAATTATGGTACCATCAACTACACAGAAAGGCGTAGCACCACGCTAAGATATTGCTCCCCACACCATTATTTTGGTGGAAAATTTGAATGGTAAAAGGTTGTTTTGATATCAAATTTGATATTATATACTGTTTTTTAATTGTATATGTCTATGTTATACAAGCAGTTCTTATGAAACGTTAATTTAATTCTAAAAGATGTTGAATAAAAATTTTTTGAAATTGAAATTTATAGGAGGCTAACAGAATAAACTTTTTCCATTTTTAAATTTTGTAATAAGCCTTCTATCCAGTAAAAAACTGTTTCTTATTTTTTTATTCAATTCTTTAAGTCTACTAAAATTGAAACAGTATATTCTGAGGGATTTGTTTAATTCAATTATAAAGATATTTTGAAAAATTTTATAAAATTAAAATTTATAGCGAGATGTAGCAGAATTAATCTGTTTGATATTTGAGATGAAGATATTTTTATACTCACAAATATGATCATTTCATTCGAGTTTAATAACTACCCTGCAAATTTCATATTCTATGGTTTTGCTCATTACTCAGTTCAATAGTCCTTTTTGTATGAGCGCACCTTGAACCAGCTGGGATCAGATAAGAATAAGTTAAGGATCATTTACTCAATTTGTGCTTCCTTCATGTCATCAAAGAATAAAATTTTGTTAGGGTGAAGGGGAATTCTTGCAAAAAATATCTAACAAGTTTCGAACTCCTGAATCGAAAAATCTGGGAATATCCCTGTGGGACTCAACATATTCTGAAACCCCTAGGCGTTGACGCATCTACGCCACCCCTGGCTCTTGCGAGTTGCATCAAAGAGGGTTACAAAATCTGGTTAACGGAGATTGAATGCGAGTCGCTGATTGGCAGGGGAGCTGTCAGCTTTTATCATTACTCGGCAGCTTCAGTCCTGCTTATTTTGCGTTATTATTCCCTGTGGCTCGAAAAATATTCATTTTGCATATGAATATCGAACTTTCCATTCAATCGGTTATTTTTTCGATTGAAGCGGTAAATACTCATAGGACTTCGATATGAAAGAAATAAATGGAATGAAAAAGGTAGAATCGTCGCTGAAAAAAGACGATAAAATGATTTTTTTCAACCCGTAACTGAGCTTTTCGGGATATGAAATATTCATTCAACTGAACAAGAAGCATGGAAAAGGCTAAATTTTCTATTAGTCTATAGTTTTGGCATTTAACACATGCAAATGCATCGTAAATAGGGAGAAAATAAAATATAATTCCCAATTTACACTTTATATTCAAATCGAAACTTTTAGGTTGGATATTCAAAATTTCGTGTGAATTTATGATTATGTTCGATAAGATAGATGACATAATTTGAATGACGTTTACTCAACCGATAACTTCTCAAATGCTCTTCGAATCTCTGATAGAAACTGCGGCCGATCTGGCCTTTATATAGTCCGTCTGGAAAGTATTTGGAATGTATTATTTTTAATGATTTAAACTGCTTTTGTAACATTCTAAGACAAAAGTCATGTATAAAATAGGTTGTGCAGATAGATAGATCAGCTAGGGCGAAAATTGCAATTGGGCAACAGTTTTTGTCAAATATTATTGATTGTCAACAGGTATACAATTGATGAAATAATGTCGCAACTAGAAAAAAGAAAACAGGTGAAATATTTGTATAGAAAAGGTTTTCGAAACGTTGAAAAATTAGTGGAATTGACTGAACTGAAAAAAAGTTCTGTATGTGAGACAAAAAAGAGGATTAAAAAGGGCATTGATATGAGGAATAGCTCAGTTTCAGGAAGACCGCGTGAGATTAAAGGAAATGATTTAAACACTTTTAATTGGTCTTAGGACAACACAATACGCGCCTAGTGTTTCGCAAATTGGCTAACAGATTTGGAAATCAACGAAATCTGAAAATATGTCCAGAAACAATCTGTATGTCACTGTAAACACAAGGCTACATAAAACCTTTACAGAAGGAACGAAAGATAGAATTTTGTCAACGTTCTCAACAAGATAATTTCAATAATGTCTTTAAATCTGATGAAAGTTGTTTTCATCTTGATGGAGAGCACTTAAAAATCCTATTAAAACAATCTGTTACCGTTCAAATTTCCAAATTTCGCACCAAAATAATGGTTTGCTCAGCGTGGTGCTAAGCCTCTCTGAATAATTGATGGTACCATTAATAGTAAAAATATTGTGGAATTCTAAACTATTCTCTCCTTGAAACGGCGCATGTTTTATATTATATCCAGAGAGCTGGCGTTTTCAGCAGGATAATGCAAGATTCCATACTTCGGTCTATATTCAAGCTTGGATGCAAGAACACCAAGTGACAACAATTTAATGGCCAGTAGCTTCACCATATATGGGGACTAATGAAGATTGAAGTTGAACGAGCAGCGCCATGAAATAAAAATAACTCAATTCAGTCACTTTTACAGTCCTGGACTACCATCACCGAACATTCGGTAGCTGGTGATATTGAATTAAATTAGTGACTTTCGAGAGATGTCTTCGTTATTCACAGTTAAATCGTCATTCTAAAAGAACATCGGCACAACTGCGTAAGAGCAAATTGTTCAAGGGAACAATTTATCAGAATCATTTCATTCATGCAATCTAATCGATTGATGTATATTTTATGAGTTAAAATAAAGTTCAATAAATTATATATTGTTTTTCAGTTGGAGAATAACTTCGGTTTTGCACTTTTGTCTTTGTATCCTTCAAAAAAAATATATAAAATGAGGCATTTGCATTATTGTGAATATCTAATTATTACTAGAACCCAACAATCATTTCAAACTAAAAACAATAAATCTTTAGCATGAGGAATATTTATTGCTGCCCATTTAATAGAAATTAAATATTTTCTCTAATTTTTAGATTACTGAAGATGTATTTCAGAGATGTGCTTGAGTTTAACCAATTTTTTTTCGTTCAACCTATTTATCTATTCTTCTGTTTGTAATTGATTAAACTCCACTAATTTTGTTCCTAATTTATTTTGTAAAAAAACTTACTTCCCTTCGCGAACTGCATAATTTTGTTTTCATTTATTCTGAATTTGGTTTCACTGATATCTTTGATGAAGCTCAGGCTCATCCAATCAGATAAAGTATTCAAATTGAAGAAATCTTCGGATTGTTCTTTTACCTTTATCGCATTTTCTTTTTTTTTAATGATGGATAATAGTCGTGTACATAGATGGGATCTGACTTTTTAACCTCTTAACAGATGCTTCGATTATCTTGTGGACTGTTTCCTCCTCACTCTGGGTGAGTGATCCAACACAAGTTTGCTACCCTTAAAACTGGCATTGTTCTACCCAATTGCATTTTATCTGTTCAATGGGCGAATACGTAGTACTATATCTATGCTAGCTTCAAGAGGAGGGAGACGATGACGTGTTAAATTCCTCATGTTCGTGGTTTCTAGCTTCATGTTGAACTCTTCTGAGTGACAGTTATCCTTCTATGGATCCTTATGGTAGCAAGGCTACCACGGGAAAGTGGACGCCTACAGGAATATTCGTACTCCTGGCCACCCAAATGAGGTAGGACTCACGGGAGCTGCGGCTGAAATCCTTTATGCCAGACTAGAAGCGTAATTCATTCATCTGGGTTCGTGGTTTTTGGACCTGGACTATGGTAGCATTTTTCGGGGGTTTTAGGGTCTTGACTACACGGCTGGTCTGTTAAGCTTGAAACTAGATCGAAGGTGGCTACGGTGGCTTTGGGGCCTCGAGCTGCGAGTGGGTATTAGATAAGCCTTTTCAGTGTGTGAGTTGAGTCCAACATAACTCGGGCACTGGCACTCTGGAGCCATTATTGGTAGAATAGTGCTTCTATGCAACCAGTCTCGCCTAAGTTCGTAAGATCCATAACCTAGTGAAAGCAAGGGCGGCTAATTCGGCGCATCTGAAGTTTCCGCGGGGGCCATAGAGCGTAGGGTTGAAAAATCACTCAAGTCCAAAAATGAAATCGTAATGTGTCCCCCTCATTGATTGTGCGACACAGTTTGAGACCTGTGGTAGCTTGAGGAGAGAGAGAAGATGGAGTATTAGATTTTCCGAGTTTGATTTGAACTCTTCTTGGAGACCGTGAGCTTTCAAATGTTCCGTATGGTAACAAGGCAACGTATGCATGTTACCCGCTCAGCTGAGGTTGAACTCGTAGAGGCAGTGGTAGAAAGGCTGCATGCTGGGCTAGAAGGTTATTCTATTCATCTGGGATCGTGCTTCTCGGAACTGAATTGACCGACCATCTATCGGTGGTCGGAGGTTCTTCACCACATGGCTAGACCGTTGGGCCCAAATCCGGTTCGACTGAGAGTTTCCATTGCGGTTTGAGAGCCTTGAACTTAAGAATGGGTGGTGAATAAGCCCCTTCGGCGTCTTGTACAAAATAAGACAACGACACTGCAAATTCAGTAGAAGTCGGATAATGCTTCAAAGCTGCCAGTTTGTTCTAGGTTCGAAAGAACCGATGCCTACTGGAAGCAAGGTAGGCGACCTCTACTGCGCGCTAATTCGGAGTATCCGAATTCTGCGCCCATGGGGACAATGACTGTAGACCCTAGGAGAGGAAAGTCACTTTAAACATAAACCACAATCGCAATGTATCCCCCTCATTCTGCTTATGTCATCCTGTGAGATATTTATGCGAAATGTAGTTGATTACATAACTCTCCGCGGCATAAAATAACGAGGAAATTAGAAACCTAAAAAAAGTCTTATTTTTATCATAAAAGTAACTCTAGATTATAAGATATCTATTTTTTCTAACCCTCGCAATTGTCAGCAAAACAGTCGTCTGTGCCTAATCAATTTTTTGAAATGTCTTCCGAATATTTCGAAAGATATTTTCCAATACCTTTGTACCGAAAAATGCTTTCGTTTGGTGATATTTCTGTAATCTAAACAAAAATGATACTTCTTGAATCAAAGTTGTAGGGCTACAAAATAACCAACTTAAAGCAAATTAAACGCAATTTATTAAAGAAAGGTGATGTACAACTAGGATAATTTCGCCATTTTTTGCTTTCTATTTGTCTTTTTCTTCACAGGTTAGGATTTTTTCGTTCTAGTCTTCATAGTACTCATTTTCCATGTTCTTTTTTTTTCATTCTAAAATGAGGTTTTGTGTGATTCACGAGGACGACTGCATTGGTCTTTTTATGTATTGAAAAATCTAACGTTAAAAACTGTGTTAAAATTTCAGCATATAAGTGGTAATTTGCCCTCGGTTCATTTAAAGTTTCTTCCTTATAAGTACGTTATATAAAGTTCGGCAATTGAAAGGCAGCCATCGATAAACTTATTTCAACTATAACTACCAACATTGCGGCTCTCAATTCTTGGAACTGAGGTAATGTTAACTTTTCAGAGTTTACAATCCTCTCAAGTTTTCTTGGGTTCAGTATGCCTCCCCTCACCGATCAGCAGCTGTTGTATTATTTCCATATAATTTTGAGTGCAGAACCGTTCGCAGCATTTTCTCTGTATACTCAGTGTATTAAGTAAGAACGTTTTGCAAATTATGATATTTTGCCCGTTGTTGAATGAATAAAAAGCAGAGTTTGGATTTCTTGATAGTGCAGACAAGCTCTTCGATACTTACAAGTAAATGTTCAACGCATGAACCTAGTTAATCACGTTGCAAGCTTTCTAACTTCTGAAATGTTTCGGAAATTTTCTGTCTGAATTCCTCTGATAGTTTTTTAGGGCAAGATGAAGTGCATTTATCTGGACAAGGAGGTTTAACGACTCCATTATTTTACCCGTTCTTGATGTATTCTGTCAGGAGTTTCAAATTGTTTTGCTTTCACCTTTTTCGAATTGTTTACGTGTCTATTGCTAACTTAGGTTCTTTCTCAGTCACAATAGATTTGCCAACTTTTTCCTCTGGTTTCGAAGAAGTTGTAGACGAATGGATTTACTTGGAAAGTCCGTATTATAATTATCATTTGATCCAGAAGGAAAGACATTTAGCTAGAGGAAATTTTCCTTGTAGTCTTTTTCCAACTTTTTCTTAGGTTTATGTAAGTTTACAATTAGTTTCATTTTTCTCTTTCTATAGTAGAAAAAGGAATCAAAGCAGAAAAGTTAATGAAGTTAATTGCTAATAAGAGGGAGTGCTGTTGCAGAACTGCATACTAGTTTTCAATATATTTTAAAAGGAGAACGCTATCAAGAACATTTACGTCTTGTTATCGTACGAGTAAATTGCAATGTTATTGCGTTACATAGACACAATACTATCGACTTCTACTTGCCTCAAAACAAGCAATTATCTGAAGCAAAGGGACGCCAATTACAATAAGGTTTTTGTTACGCCGAAATCTATATATTGCGTATAAGCAAAAACTATACTTAATAGAAATAAATCAAAAAAATAAACACAAAATACACCAATATATTTTTTCTTGCCAATATGTGACGATGCAGATTGAAGGATGGATGGAGCCGTCTAACCATATGTTCTCTATTTTCATAAGATTATTCGTTTCTTCAGGAAAGAGTCTAAAATTGCAAGTAGAGACGTTTATTTGACTTTCAAATACCAGAATTAGGTATTTTTATTCATCAGATGTAGCTTCTTCAAGAAAAGCAGAAAAACTTTCGACTTCATGTCAGTGCTTTTCACCATTTTTGATTCTACAAGTGAAATCTTTAGGTTATCTATTCCGGGAAATGGAATGATTGCAAAGGTGGAAGTTTGCTTGTAGTTGGTGAAATTGATTTCATATTTGTTAAATCTTATTTTGAATAAACGTTATTTTGTCTGTATGGTCTTAATAGTTAAACATACTGACTCATAAACTCCAAATTCACTTGTGTATATTTGGAATTGAGTTTTTGCGTTGAATTCAAACGGTTTTTTCTTGTTTTCTGGTTACAAAGTATTATTTACATCTTAGTCGTGAAGAATATTGGTCATGTATCCACTTATATGAATCAAGGAAACGTAAGTTTTATTATATGAACCGAATATGCAAATTATTCAGCATTATGGCAATTTATAGTATGATTTGAGTATGAAGAAAGTTTATTCTGCGTTTGTAACGTGGAGATATCGATAAAACATTCCTTTCCTTGAATGAACTCGCAAAGATATGTCTTGTATGTATTCTGCATACTCTAGATGGCGTTAGTGTATTATTAATATCTTAGAGTCTGTGCGTATGTATTTTGCATAATCCAGATGGCGCTAGTGTATTAGTAATATCTTTGTAGTCCCTGTATTTAGCGAATATAGGTACTTGACAGAGTTGGAGTTAATAGCGTACATTGCACTGACGAACTCCAATCAGTTTGAAACGTGATCTATAAAACCTTGTCGAGTTTGTTCGAGTATGGAATTGCTATACAGATGTATGTTACACTGTCTCGATTTCTAGAACTTTCTATTATCATAGCTCATGCTCCTTATTAATGATTTTTGGTACAGATCAGCCGAATTAATTCATCTCACACAACTGTCTGTTGGATTTTATAATGAAAAGGGAGAATTTTCACTTGACGGAAGATTTTTTCGATATCTTAAATATTGAACAGATTGATCATGTTATGCCTCGCTACAAGTTTTAATTTTATAAGATTTCTTAATGATTATATGAAAATAAATCAAATAAATGCCTTAGAAACACTGTTTCCCTTTCAATTAGCGTAAAGAATTTACACTCATTAAAGAATATAGAATATTCATCAAATTTATTCAACGAATATTTAGTGAAGCCAGACATTGTTTCATACCGACATTATGATAAAAAAAATTCCACTCTAAAAATTCCCAATATAAACTCAAGAAATGCTTCGTAACAACCTCTCTTGAAAAGGTTCTTTCAAAAAACTCTCCAATAAAATGTAGCACATCTTCTTGATAATTATATAACCTCTCTATGCTTTCTGCGGACGAACATAATATACGAATGGTATTAAGTATGAGTGATATTTTTTTATTGATTGTTTTTATTTTGCAAGCATGAAAGTTGACTGAAAGTTTTCGGTGACAATCTCAAATCGCTCTTTCGAAAATGTGTCATATTTTTTTGAAAAAGATTTATAAAGAGTAGTTGTTTCAAAGAATTTCTTGAGTGTTTGTTGGGCATTTTCAGAGTGAAATTTGTCCTTCATAATTCCGCAATAAAACAGTACTGTCTCCACTGGATGTTTGTCGAGTGAGTTTGAGCACTACTCTTTATTTTCTTTGGCTTCTTTTATCTCTTTTTGATACTGTGTGATTAGTGTTAATTTCTTTATGTCTACTGAACAAAAAACAATGTTTCTAATGCATTCTGTTCGAATTTACATCGAACAAGGAATTTTTAATGTACTATGCAGGTACCTAACAATTATGATCCACCAGTCAGGAGTCAGGAATCTAGGCCTTTCAAATATATCACATTTTTTCCTGGAAACCTTTGGGCCTGTTAAGGACCGAAATTATTTTGAAACCAAAATCGTTAACCCACCACAGCGAAGGCTATGATGAAAAGATAGAAAGAAATGAAATTAAAACGCTCTAGCTTGAGCTAGCGATTTGTTCCGTTCGCACTTAAAACATCCTACTTCGTAAAATGCCTCATAGTGCGCCAAGGAAAAGATCAATTAAACTTGTCTTTCCTGAATGAATCCCAAATTGTCAACCTCATAGTGAAAATGCAAACTCTTACTCCCTATCTATTTATTTCAATATTACAATTAAAATATTGACTCTTATTAACAATATAATACAATTTTACAGTTAGCTTCAGGTACAAGATATACGTTAGGACTCATCTTTGAGGTTATCCTGGAATATTGTTCTCCAAAGTGTCGGAATGATAGTACTTCCTCCAAGAATAGTTCCTATTCTGCATATAATCAGTTCCAAATGGTTCCAAATGGCCAGTAAAGCGTCCGGCACCAAGGTGGTGCGGTAATAAGATACTCTAAATCCGGCACAAGGAAGATTGTCTGATATTAAGATAATCCAAGTAAAAAGGCACTACAGCAAGATTGTTCAGTTCTAAGAATATCCGTTACTAAGATCTACGGTACTAAGACTGTAAATTTCAAATCTATAAGATAGTGCCTGCAACACGTGATCTTACTCCCAGTTACTCTTGATATTATTAAAATTATTTACAAGGTAATAATTATGAGATGAAATATCCAGAATACAGGAATAAGGGCACGTAATTCGATCATGAGCATGAGAAGAGAAATGATATCCATAATATCATATAAAGAAACATGTTAACCTATGTAACCTGCAGAAAATGAAATAAATCAAAAATAATAATTGGCATTCACAAAAGCAGAAAATATTTATCGTGATCTACGTATTACTACCGCTTTCTGATTAGACATCTTATAAGAAATAATAAAAATTCAATAGTCCACGATTTTCATGGATTAGGTACGTTAACTCGATAAAAATAACACAATGTGTGTTTTTGCATGTGATAACAGCGTCGACTATCATTGCGGAAAGCCCAAACTTCTTAATGGTCTTAGTTTAATCACATTATTAGAGCATTTTTTAACAATCCAAATTCAGATCAACATCGGAGTGCTTTTCAACGTTACAATCTCTTAAAAACTAATTAGAACCGACGTCGTTTCAAGAGGAGAGCAGTCGAATGTCATTTCAAAATTTATCTGACCATATTGCTAGCCCTAAGAGAGCCTCTCATTCAGCCAGTTAGTCAAAAAGGTTCAGTCGAAGACATCCCTCGAAGTCGCTCATTGAACTTTCCTTCGTGCTTCGACCAAACGGGCACGAAATATTCTCTACTCTTCGGATATTAAGTTCTGATTCCACACACATTCTCTAGAAGTAAGTTCTAATCACATTTCTCTTGTCTCTCAAGCTATAATCAAACAGTACTCTCATTTGAGCAAGCCACAAAGCACCGTTGAAGAAATATCTCCAAAAATGTCGCATTTTGTCACTTGCCCAAACGGAAAAAGATAAAACGCTCGCTAGTTTCATGTTCTCTCAAGCTATAGTCACACGTCTCTCCCTTTTAATAACCCATAACGCACTAAAGGCTTGAAAGTAAATGTATTATCTACATTATTTATTTGTAATCAGATAGTAATTTGTGAAAAGTGAACCCAACAGTGAAACTAGTGAAAGTAAATTCGGTGAAAGTGAGCAAAGGTGAAAAAGCTCAAAGAACTGTTTGATATTTTAGATGAGTAATATTATGATGCAAATTCGTAGCTATTGTCTGTATAGCTTTTCAGTCCAGCGGTTATTTTTAGATGAGAGTAATGAGAAAGCTGTTTGTATCGGGTGTTTTTTTAGAGTGATAGAACTGATTGAAATAAAACACATTTGAAGTAAGACTAAAATCAAATAATTTTTTACTTGAAAGATAATTTTATTACATTTATATTTTAAAAATAATTTCCGGCATATGTCCACCACGACTAGCTCTGAGGAACCGCATTCGACCAGACCAATTTTGGATCACTTTTTCGAGTAATTCAGGCTTTATATCATCCATAACACGAGTTATTGTTATCGCCAAATCTTTCTTTCGATAAATAAATTGTTTCGGTAGCAGCATGAGGTGTAGCACCATCTTGTTGGAACCAAAACACTTCTGGATCTGATACCATTCAAATTTTGAAACATATAATTATTGATCATCGATCTGTAACCAGTACCATTCACTGTAACATTAGCTCTAGCATCGTTTTTAAAGGAATATGGACCGATGATGCCTCCAGGGTGTAGAGTACACCATACAGTGAGTGCATTTATCAGGATGCAATGGAACCTGCAGAACTCCTTGAGGATTGTTTTCACTCCATATACGGCAATTTTGCTTGTTTACGTAGCCGTTCAACTAGATATGAGCTTCATCAATCAGCAAACAAACGACGCTTATTATGGTCAAGTGGCTTTAGTTCTTGAACCAGATGGATCTTGTATGGGTGTAGACCGAGATCTTTACGCAAAATTTTCCATGTGGTGAATGCACAGAGTCCAACTTGTTGTGATCGTCGACGAATAGACAAATCTGGATCATCATTAACACTATGACTTACAGCAGCGATATTTTCTTCTGTACGTACAGTTCTTCGTCTTGTTGTTGTTGTTGCATCGAGTAGGGATAGTTAGACGAATAAGCTGCTCTGGTGGACGATTATGTAAACCATAAATTTCACGAAGTGCTCCATGAGTTTGGCGAATAGAATACTGATTTTGAAAATAAATTTCAACGATTTATAAACGTTGTTGTGGCGTGAGTCGTTCCACGATAACTTGTCAATGCCTACTGATCAGAAATGTCAAATCAACATGGCTTTTACCTTATGTCAAATCACAGTTATCCCTGTCGACAGTTCTATCACTCTCAAAAAAACACGCGATATCATAAATCGATATGCGGCTTTTTATGAATATGGATGGTTGAGAGTATGAATATATATTATTATATTATATCAGTGGATGCGTTACATTAATTCGATCACTTATATGCGATATTGAAAGACCTAACATTTGTGTTTGTTTTACAATTCTTTTTCTCAATTGAATTCAATTTTAGTGTGAATACTTTTTGAGAAATTAAGGAATTTACCTATTTTGTGGATGCTCTAGAGATGTAAGTAAGTATATCACATGTTCAAACCAAAAAATCTAAGTTTCTAATCGAAAATTGTATTTTCGATGTCATACATGTGTTCTTGTTATCATTCTTTTTTATCTGAACCTATATAAACACCATGTACCTTCTATTTAGTTTTCACTCATTTGGCAAGGAAGTTAAGGTAGCTATTACCAGAAGGTATGAATATTTTGAATTTTGTAAGCAAAACATAGTAATTTATCAGGAGTTGAAATTAGTTCGGGCGGTTTTGAGAACAGATGTCTCGACAACTTTATTATTCCAGTGTTTAATCTGGCAACACCTTCATTTTGAATTTTCATCTTTTCAGTATCTATAATTTCGCTGAAATGTAAACTTCAAAGTTTCTGTATGTTCTGAAAATGTCAATTTTTGTACCGAGTAATGTGTTTTTGCGGTAAACTTCACTCCATTACTTCAATATAAAGAAAAAGTTTGCCGAAAGTTATCGTATTTTGGTGAATATTTCATAGCGACGGTCGATACTTTGAATTTTGAATGTGTAAACAATCTTTCACAATAACGCTTAAATTTTCGAAAAAAAAACACGAATTTCTTCATACTCCTAGTATTATTTTTACTTTTCATGAAATTGATCGAAAATTAAGAAATATCAGATTTTTATAAAGATCAGACTATCGTTCTGTAATCTTCAAATCGCAACCTGTTTTACTCAGCGAAAGCGCTTAAAACCGCTGCGGCTGAGAATATCTCGGATATCAGGATCACTAAAAAATTGAACGCAATTTTTCAGAAACGCGAAAATACATAAATATTTCCAGAGAATAATCGAGATCCTTAGCTATAGATTATTTCTGACACGAGATAGAACGTTAATCCGTTCTTGCAGGACCAGTCGAGGGACCGAATTCCTTATTATTAAGATTAACGAGATAATCGGTCCGAGACAGCAGAGTTTCCGAAGCACAGCAGAAAGATTTTTATGAATCACTTAATCCTTTCCGACGTATAAAAATAGAGGAAAATTCATTAAGTCCGCCACTCCGTCGTCTGCTCAGGGAATAATTGGGAATTAGAGGGGTTTTCGCGAAAGCCCGTCATGGACAGGGGAGAGATCGGCAGATAGTTTACGCGAATTTTAATTCCAAAGTACAGCTGTTCGGGAACTATTCAATTCTTGCTCTTGCAGACTGAAATGTTGATTACAGAAATCGTGTTCCGTTTGTGATCTGATCTCGAATTCCGGTCGACGTTTTATCGGAAAATTATGTGATTTATATGTTTTTCACGAAGGTAGAAATTGCATTCGATAATCCTTCTCAAACTTTAACTTTCAGGCTCCCATATCAGATTTGTTTTAAGTTCACAGTCTGATCAATTTCTCTGCTAATTTTTGTGAATATGCGATTACTTAAATTGTGGAGGTTGGGGCGGATTGATATTATCTTTGAAATAACACTATTTTTTTGTACAAAATTGGATCGATTTTGCCAAGGTCATCATTCATGAAGAGATGGTTGCTGTATACCAAGAATGTGCCCCGTCGCTATCCACCTTTCAAAAAAGGTCAAGTGAATTCAAAAGAGGCAGAAAAAGCATTAAAGCCGACCCTCGCTTGGGCGGGCTAGTTAGAGGCACCACTGAAGAAAATGTGAGAAAAGCTGGTTCTTGAAGATACCAGAATAAAAATCAAGATGTTAGCAGGGATGACAAATCTATCCGTGGGTACCATACATCCTTTCTTTCATGACCATCTTACCCTTTCAAAGGTCAGTGCAAGATGGGTACCGAGAATTCTCACCACACCTCAGAAGCAAGTACGAGCCGAGTGCTGTAAGGAGTTTTTAGAGCTCTGTGGAGAAGACCCATCGACTATTTTCAACCGACTGGTTACTGGGGATGAGACGTGGGTTCATCGCTATGACCCTGAGAGCGAACAAGAGTCCATACAGTGGATTGAAAAGGGCGCATAACCCCCTAAAAAATTTTAAGTCATCTCATCCGCTGGAAAAATAATGGCTACGGTCTTTTGGTATTATTAAGGTATTTTATTGATATACCGAAAAGGGTGAAAGCTACACAGCAGCATCATACGCAACCACTTTGCAGCGGGATGCATGGATAGCAGCCAAAAAGTCGGTCTTTTTTCGCAATGGGATCCGTCAATAACGAAAGTGATTGGAAGACAAACAAAACTTTGAAAAATTGTTCACATTGAAGTTTCAATTTTTGAAAAAAACCACACGAACTTATTCATACTCCTAATATCATACACCGAAATACCAAATTTGGTTTCGATCGGATCAATACATTCGGAACTCACCGACATCGGAGCTAATATTTCAGAAGAATCTAAAGTACAGTGAAATCCAATCAATCTCTTGAGTGAAATTAAGATTAAAACTGTTCAATCTATCTACCTTCATAAATGCACAATAATAGAAATCAGAAAAGCTCTAAGACAGATAAAATCTAAGCAAATCATGGAATTACATCAACCATGTTGAAGGAGATTGTTCGTGCATTGAGGTACCATTATGTAGCATGCTCACCAAATGTCTAAAAGAGGGGCACTTCCCGGATCAGTTGAAGGAGACTAAAATAGTACTTGTCTATAAAAGAGGATATATAGAATATATATCGATACTTACTGTGTTCTCAAAATTGTTTGAGATAAAAATGAAAAATAGATTACTGAGTTCCTTTTCTGCAAACAACAGCATGGGATCTTGATGGGCAAATCAGTGGAGACGGCACTGAAGGAGGTGTTTGAAAATATACGAGAAGCTTTTGATGGGGGACAAAAATCTAGTTTACAGGCATGTGACTTATCCAAGGCTTTTGATAGTATTTCACATCTATGCTTTTGAACAAGCTTAAATAGTATGGAATCAGGGTTGAGGCTCTTGACCTGATGAAAAGTAATCTGACAAACAGGATGCAGAAAACAACCTTGGGAGGCAGGTCTTCTTCTTGAGAGACTGTGAGTCATGGTGTACCGCAGGGTTCTGTGTTGGGTTCCCATTTTGTTTGTGATATACATGAATGATTTGCCAGCTACTGTAAAAACAGATCAAATCGTCCTCTTCGCTGATGACAATTCTTTTCTGAATAAAGGGGTGGACAATCAGGAATTGGAAGAATAAGGCAAGAAGACACAAAAGGAAGCCCAGGTATGGTTCAGCGCAAACAAAATGATGATGAACAGTGATAAAACTCAGAGACTTCTGTTTGACCCAAAGATGTCTTCGGACAATCACTACTCGGTGTCTTTTTGCAATCAAATCTCGAGTTTTCTGTCCACATTGATGAAATGATTCCCAAGTTGTCAAGAGCTAGCTATGCAGTTAGGAGAATAAAGCAAATAGCGAGAGTTGAAGCAGCGAAGATTACTTTTTTCAGATACTTTATTAGTGCCCTTAACTTCGGAATTCTTTTCTGGGGGGATTTGTCTGAAAGTAAGAAAGTATTCATAAAACAGGTACTGAGAATACTATGTGGTGTAAGTAGTAGATATAGCTGTAGAGACCTATTCCCCAGAGAAAAAATTCTTATTGTGACATTCATTCTTATACTTACGTGTGTAATGTACATCCATGATAATAAGGACATACTATTGAAAAATAACTATGATACTAGAAATAAAAACAACTTCATCATACCATATCATCGTGTAAAAGTATCACAGTTAAATGTTAGTCATTTAGCTATAAAAATTTTCAACAAACTGCCGTCCAGAATGATGGAATTAAAACTAATAAAGCTTAAGAATGAACTGAAATGTCTCCTAGTGAATAAAACATACTACTAAATATATGAATACCTGCATGATACTTTAAAAAAATATATATTTTCATGAAATACGTTGTCTGAACAAATTTATTTATTTATTGTTTGTTTGACTAATGTTTTGTTTTATTTTGTTGTATTGTATTGACTTCCCATGAAATTTGATGGGTTAAAAATTTGTTCCTATTCTGTGATATGTACTGTATTGGGAATAAATAAATTATTTTTATTATTATTATTACCTGTTGGGAATATAAAAGAAATTGAAGTAAATACCCGCAAACTATTCGATCTACTTTGCCCATTAACGAAAGTAATCCAGATATTAGGCACAAAACATTTAAATCTCTTTGTCTTTCCTTTGAGGGTTAGTGTTTACGATCGGATCGGCCGGACAAATTAACTTTTGGCCTCGGATTCTTGATCAATCCAGCTCAACGTACTTAACGGACAGCTGACAGAATTATTTTTGACTTCGGATTTTCCATCAGTCAGTCTAACCTAGTCGTTTAAGAAAATTTTCGCCCCAAACAACCGAAATTTATAGACATTTGGACGGAATGCTACCTACCGTACTGTTCTCTGGAACAAGGGCGCAAAAAGAGTTTCAGAAGAGGCTCAGAGGATTAACCGTATATTTAAACATTTGTGTTTTTCATTCAATTCATAGAGCTGAAAAATTCGTGAAATCCGCTGAAATGAAATAAATGGGATATGCCAGTTCACGTCATAAAGAGGCTTTTTTTCCGGGATCAGATCAACACCTTTCATACCATTTTCATGTCAAATGGACATCGATGAAATAAGAACCGTGAAATCATTAATACACAATGATATATATGGCATTTTCAGTCAGTGACGGCAATGTAATATTCCCGAGAGTACTCAATTCAAAATTGATGAATATATTACAGAAGCAGGCTCGCACAAATTGAATTTCACCTGTCTATGTGCAGATTTTAAAATGAATATTCCCGCTGTCGATACTCTCCACGTTGATATCTTCTGAATTTTTGATAAGCTCAATTACTTCTGGATGTATCACCAACATTAGTTTATGGATAAATGAAGGATTCTAAAGGTAGGCCATCTAGAAATTGCATTTTAAAGTAGTAATAACTTTGAGTCTGGCAATACTTATGTTATTCGTATTTTCACAATAAGTTATTTTAATGAAAGAAGTCAATACACACTTGAACTGGGAAATATCGAAAATTTTTCATTACTGAATATGCAGGGTTGCGACTTTTAAAAGCGCCAAACTCAAGGGGAGATCATACAAGTTATTTCCAACAAAATATGTCATATAACGCATGGTCAAAATGTTGATGGATATTCTTCAATTTAACATTTCTCGATTTCACGAAATATTTCAAGTTTTTCCATGAAATCAATTATATTTCATTTATCCTTGTAGCCTTATCAAATTTGACCAGATATCTGGAAACGGCATTAAATTTGCTGCAAGATAAGAAGTTCTGTGAGACCAAAAATTCTTATTGCGGGCGTGGTAAGGAGATGAAGTGAACAAAAATCAGTTATATTTTTCCAATGGTTTTATCGATGAAAAATTATTAACTATGGACATGTTTTATTCTCAGCAACAAATACCTCATTTGGTGTGCTTTCGAATGACATATCATATTTTGTGCTATCTGCTTGTCCTCTGCCATATCATGGCTAAGAAGATAACAACGAATGTTGAAATATTCCAAACGGCGGTGTTTACGGCACCTTGAAGAACATTTTTGGGCAATTTTAAGATAGTCAGATATATACTCTCACGTAAGACACGTACGTAATTCGCAATTTATTTTTTTTCAATTCAATTCAATTCAATTCATTTATTCATATCAAACTACAAATATTCGACATTTAACAATTTGGAGAAGTCTAGCCTAAACTTAAAGTTTGTATGCCGACATCCTCCGTACATAATGAATAATAAAAACAATAGTTCACATAAGGTCAACTCAATTACGTTCAACCAAGAGAATAAAAAAAAAAAAAAAAAAAAACCAAAAACACTACTTCGCAGAAAAAAAAAAAAGAAAATCAAAAACAACCAGATTGAATGCTCAACACCTGTACCAAAGCTTATCACAACCACACTATCGTCCAAGTATTCTATAAAAAGCCTCAGGCTTGTCCACAATAAACGATAACAATTTTTTTCTATCCTTTTTCCTCCTAGGGTTAAAATTCATTTTTATTTGGCCAGGCAACAGGGAAAAGAACTTGGCACCATGATAAGGCAAACTGCGCTGCAAGTGGCTACCGCAAAATCTTGGAACTGAGACAGTGAGGTTGGATGTGTATCTCGTGTTATAACCATGATCTAGTAGCGTATCATTTCTATAAAATTGTCTCAGCAAACACTCGTATATATATAGTTGTTTAAAATTAAGTTGTTTAGTTTCCCTATACAATATTTCAGTACTATATAAACGTCCCACCCCATGAATTATTTTCAAGATTGTGTTCTGTACCGTCTCCAAAGCTTTAGCGCAACCACCAAACATACCACCCCAAATGGCCACTCCGCAACGAAACACTGACAGAATTAGAGACTCATATACTTGGAGGAGGGCTTCTTTTTGTAAAATATTCCTTAAATTATAAAAAATATAAAATGTAGAACGCGATCTCTCAACCAAGGACTCCACGTGTTTATCCCACCTCAAAAACTGATCAACGACCACTCCCAAATACCTTACCGATTCAGCTTTGGCAATCAAAGGACAACCACACCCTACCCCATTACAGTCCGGAAAATGTAGCGGAATCGAAGAGAACCTAGGCTGACCTTTAGCTGTTATAGAAAAAGCTGTAAACCTCGTCTTCGCTATATTCAGTCTTAATCTGTTCGTCATCAACCAATAACGAATTACTGCTAATCCGTTTGTTGCCCTCTCATATACCTGATCCCAGTTGTCTCCCACAAACAGAGCGAGTGAGTCATCGGCATATGAGATGATTTCTAATCCTAGACTGTTCAACAGATCATAAATGAACACAAGAAAAAGTACCGGGCCGATCACCGTACCCTGCGGTATTCCCATCTTTATCACGCCTGGTTCACTCAGTACCCCCTCAATTCTGACAGATTGCACTCTGCCCTTCAAATAATTACCGAACAGATCAAGACATTTTTCTCTTACTCCAATTTTTTCTAATTTTTCGATCAGTAACTCGTGATTCACTGTGTCAAACGCCTTTGCTAGGTCAAGAAACACCGCCGCTATCTTCCCTCCGCCATTCATAGTATGTACTACCCGCTCCACCATTACCTCCATCGCATCTACCGCAGACAAACCCCCCCCGAAACCGAACCGCCCAGGATCTATCAACTTGTATTTATTGAGGTAAGCCGTTAACCTCTTCTTTAAACTCTTTTCAAATAATTTAGCAATGTTGCTGATCAAAGAAACAGGCCTGTAGTTTGTCATTTGCTTTCTATCACCAGATTTATAAACACATATGACCTGGGATTTTTTCCACTCTAAAGGGATCATAGCTGTCTCCAAAACTAAGTTGAACACATGTTTCAGTGGTTGGAGTATAAGATGGTGTATACTTTTTAACAGTTTGACCGATAAGCCATCAGGACCTGCGCACGAGTTATTCTTCAAGGATGCAAAATTATCTATGAGTTCGACAGTAGTAATCGGATCTAAGTACATAGACCCGGAATGTATGGACGGACCACCACTTTTATACGACTTAACCCTTTCATAGTTGAGGTCCATTTTCTCTCCTATGTTTATAAAAAAAATATTGAATTTATTCGCCTTGAGAAAACTATCAGTCACCGCCACATTCCCCTCATCGATTATTTCGCCTGGAATACATCTCCTATTATCACGTCTGTTGTTGATTTCATTTATTGTTTGCCACATTTTCTTCCTATCATTACCGGCCATTTCGATTTTATTACGATAAAAGGATTCCCTTGTGTATCTGATCCTTACGTTAAGTTGGTTTCTGAATTTTTTATACGCCACTTTCTTTTCATCCGTAAAATTTTTGTTCAAGTCCCTCTTCAACTTGTCCCTCCGTTTAATATCCGCTATTAGTTCCGTTGTTATCCACGGTTGTATCCCCTTCGTATTTACTGTTTGAACTGGTTTTTTGTATGAGGACATCTTAATATACCTATCGAGCGTCTTAATGAACTGGGAGTGCGCCGTGAGTGGGTTAGTCTTTTCAGTAACCGACTGCCAACTTTCTCCCGCCATGATTGATGTAAGTCTAACATAGTCTATATTCTTGATGTGTTTCTCTGCTTTTTGTTCATTACGACGGCTACGAGAATCTGCGATGGACCGCAGTACCAAAATTATGGGAAAATGGTCAGTCATGGAAGCTTGAATAACCCCTGCCAACAATGACACTTTATGACCCATCATGGTTTTTATCCTGACGAACATATGATCAATGATCGAACCAGATGTTTCCGTTTCTCTTGTTGTCTCATTTATCATACTCCTGAATCCGAATTGCCCCAGCGATGTAAGATACAGAACACTCTCCTGACATAAAATGTTACCTATATTTATATTGATGTCTCCAACGAATAGTTCCACATCACAAAATTTGATCTCGCCCATATAATTATTGAGGTCTTTGATATATTGTTGTACATTAATTGATGGTGGCCTATAAGAGGCCGTAACCCCAAATATCGTTCCATCAACCTCCAGGCACAGGCGCAGGACATTCGTCTGAACAAAATTAACAACCCTAATATCTACATTTAATTCTTCCTTTACATAAACCAGTAATCCATCATTTTTATTCACACAAGAATCATTACTAATCAATTCATAACCTTTTATAGCATACTGCGAATTGTTACTAAACTTCCAAGTTTCAGAAAGTACTATCAAATCAATATAGTCTAAATTCAACGTTTCCAAGTAAATCAATAATTCATCAAAATTTTTACGTATGCTTCTTATGTTGAAATGTATGATGTTAAGCAATCTATATTCCCCGAATTCTCCCTTGACAGTCTCAACATCTGAAAACACTCTTGTTTCCTCAAAACACAGCAAATCATCTTCCCCCATAAAATCATCCATTTCAAAGGCAATAATCACAATAATAATACAATGTTAAATAAAAAAAATACCAAAAAAAAAAAAAGAGAGAACAATGGAGGTATCCGAAAATTCAGTTTTTAGCCGAATTCTTTCGGCTCCTCAGTTTATTCTGCCGAGTATATCTTATGTTCTTCCCAGATGTACCCTGTCCTGGAGTTTCCAGGTTATCACGATTGGCCTCTTTAATAGATCTTGGCAACCCGAAAACTCCAGACGGTGTCCCCAACGGCCGAGAGCAAGGAGATGCCCGAGAAAGTCCCCCCGACTGTCTCGGGGCAGGTGTTCCGGGATCACTAAGTGATTCGGGGATTTGCCTATCCCCACTCTCTAGTTTTTCGAGATCCGCTGCAGTGAAAACCTCTTTATTGATGTGAAGTCTGCCACCACCAATGAAACACCTGTTATTACTGTCCTGTCTTGCTTCCAGTAAGTGTCTCCTCAATATTTTATTCTCTGACCTCTGTTTGTTGGTCAAATCTTGGGCTATTCGAATAGTTTTTCCCTTCAGTTTGTGAGTATTCTTAAGAATCATAGACTTCGTTAAGAAGGAAGAAATTTCCACCTTGATGGGACTTTGATTGGTTTTACCCAATGGATATATATCGTTTATGTCCTCCCTCAACAATTTTATATCGAGTAAATCGTTGACCACCTGTGTAAAATGGTCAACAGTAATTTGATTTTCTACCCTCTCCAAGCCAAATACCACGATATTATTCTTCCTCTGATTCCTCTCAAGCTGTTCGACCCTCTTCCTCAATTCTTCGTTCTCTCTTTCTGACTTGACAAGGCGATGATTAAGTTCCTCAATTTTCATTAAAAGCTTAACCTCCGCCGCCTGAACAGCTGACCGCAATTCCTTATTTCCCTTCAGTATCTCGTCCCGAAGTTGCTCATTAGTAATAACCATCGACATCGTATCAAGTTTCTGTCCCCTTTATCAATCACGTTCTTATCAATCAGGTGACAGATTGTGGAATAATATGTGAAATCAGCTTGTTTGTAAACAAATAAATCTCGATCCGAAATCTTCAAGAATTAACCTCCTGAATATTTCTGGTTAGTTTACTTTCTTCCACTCAATGAGAACAAACTTTATTCTGTTAAGACGGATTATCAACGTTTTTTAATTGTAGCTATTTACGTACCCCGAAGCAGACGTTTGGTCAAGAACTCCTCGTCAACACATGCACCTCGGCTGAACGATCGATATACAAATTTATTATACGATATACGAATTTATTACAATCATTCAAATGTACAAATTGGGTCGAGCTCAAATTAATAATCAGATATGAAGTAACGACACGAAGGTACGGCATAATTTCGTGAAGATAAATGAATGACTGCAAGAATTTCTTCAATGTTTCCTATATGATTTTGACGAAAAGTATGGAAAATATATGAAGTTTTGCTGAATATATATATATATATATATATATTTCTCCACTCTTTTTGCCAATATGGATGAAGATCGAAGGGCGAAGGATGGGGTCTTCCCCATCCTTCGCCCATTCTTTTACGTGAAAGATGCAAGAAGGAAAGTTTTAAATTCACAGTCCAAAACAAGTTTAAATGATGGTTTCACCCCATAAACATTATTCCATTTCTGAACTGAAGATTAATTCGTTTGATATTCAAATATAATCACTATCTCGGAATTCGTTAAAAGATATAATAAAATTCTTTCAAAATTAGCAAATCGGAATTACTCCATAAATCAAGTTTATTGATAATGCAAATGAAACATATCTGAAAAAAAAATGATGAGATCAAGGAAATACATACATGCTTGTAATATAAAGATATTGAAAATAGTACAGCTATTTGTTAACTGAAGGAAAATTAAATTACTCATTAAAATAATTTGTCTCAAATCGAGCACAAAATTCAGTTAGAAAAAAAACTAATGAAAAGCACTGACGTGACTACAGAAGCTTTTGCATTTTCGAAAGTCGGTTTCCCTGCCTATTTGAAATGTACAGAGTGTCTACTTTTAAAAGGGCCAAACTTCAAGTGGAGATCATATAAGTCATTCGCAACAAAAAATGTCATATAACACATGGTCGAAAGGTTGATGGTTATTTTTCGATTTAACATTTCTTGATTTCACGAAATATGTCAAGTTTTCCATTTAACCAATTATAATACAGTTATCCTTATAGCCTCATCAAATTTGGTTACATATTCGAAAGAACATTTGCTACAAGATAAGAAGTTCTGGTGCCACTAAATTCTTATTGCGGGCGTGGTAAGGAGATGTACTATATCATGTATATATATGTACTATATCAGGATTCAGAAACGAATAAAATCAGTTAAATTTTTCCAGTGTTTTTATCGATGAAAATTATTCAATTATGGACATATTTTGTTATCAGCAAAAATACCTCAATTAGTGTGCTTTCTAATAACCTATCAACTTTTGTGCTAGCTGCTTTTCCTCTGCCATAAAATCATGGCTTAGAAGATAACAACGGAATATTGAAATATTCCAAACCTAAATTTGCTCCATCGGGAACACAAAAGTTGATATGTCATTCGAAAGCACACTAAATGAGTTATTTTTTGCTGGGAAGAAAACATGTCCATAATTAATGATTCTCCATCGATAAAACCACTGGAAAAATATAACTGATCTTGTTCAATTCAGAATCGTGATATTCATCTCCACGCCAGCAATAAGAAATTTTGGTCACACAGAATTTTTTATCTTGTAGCAAATGTTGCCTGATGAAATAATAAACTAGTAGAGACATCTGTTATTTGAACCGCACGAACTTATTGTTGCTTCTAACAGCTTTTGACTTTCGCTTCCAGGTGAAATATTCCAAGATTGTCCCATTCCTGGAAGATATGATTAGTTTCGAAAAAATTTTTCTTTAAACTAGAGTTATTTTTCAGGTTCCTAAATGATGATTGATGTTCTTTGAATTTTTTTTGAAAATCCCCTGGTGCGTCCAATATATATACGCTACCGCACTGTTGACAACTTGATTTGTTATCTGTAGAATTATTCAGCCGTTTGTTTTTGTTGTAGTTTTATACAACATAAGTTTTTATACTTGAATTTCTTCTTCCGTCTTCAAAATATAAATTGTGAAAGTTTCAAGGAAATTTACCATACAAAATTCTCAGACTGCTCGATTGCAAAAGTTTATGTTTTCAGAAAGTAATACGAAATTCCTTTATACAGTATAATTTCAGTATTCCGTGCAGATATCTTTCCGGTACCTGCCCGGAATATTGATGCGTCCGGATTATTGGAGTCATTTTAATTCAAGAAATAAAGCAACTTATAAATTATCAAAAATAAGTATCATGAAACAATAGTCACAAAAAAATATTTTTTCTCATAAAATAAAACAAAACTCCTAGGTACAAGCAAGTAGTAGCCCTCGTACATACTCGTATATGTATTATATGTACATGTAACAAGTTATGCGTGTACATACTTATGTACATACATGTAGTCATAATAATGTCTGTATGTATGCAAAATTAAATATATTCTCCTTTTTTGCAAAATACATATCAATTTTAGTTTGGACCTTTTTGGATGCATCTATATCAGTTGCCTTGCCTTTAAGCCTTCCCAAAGGCAATAAATCTTCAAGGGGAAGATTATTCTCCTCAGTTCACCTGAAAGCTAGTGAAAACGCTTCTACAGCATCTGCATTTTTCACTTTCCTCATAATTTCATCACTTTTTGATGCAAAAGATTCTTTCGAATTTTCAATATTGCTCCCTACGGCATTCTGGATGAGCTCTTCTTCAGTTGAATCAATGACAAACTCGTCTTCTCCAATAGCCCATTTTGTGATGCTTTCGGTGTTTAAATTATTTTCTCGATCAACGATCTATAAAGATTATAAAATAAAACACTTGTTTACATTTTCTACTTTATTTTTGGTATTGACGTACGTTTCGTCTTTGCTAGAAAGACTTCATCAGAATACGAAGTAACAGTTGTTGTACAATGAATTTATAAGATTTTTTACAGAAGGTGTACATGTGTTTTTAATTGTTCGTCGGGTTGGTTTTCTCAAAGAATATTCCCTTCAGAATCGTGTTCACTCGATCCCTTGTAAATATTGAATAGAGGGGTGTAATAAAAATCTATTTGTTCATTTACTAGGTTATTGCTGTTTTTATGTTTATTCATTTCGTAAATTTCCCATAAGTTCAATTTTAGACCTCTATTTTCAACATGTAGAATTTCTATTTCTTTTGTGAAAGAATGGTTATTTTCAAGAAGGTGTTTAGCATAATGTGAATCTTTTTTATTTTTATCGAAACTTCTTTTATGTTCTGTTAGGCGTGTACCGAAATTTCTACCTGTTCTACCAATATAAATCTTTGGGCAATCTGGGCAAGTGAGTTTGTATACACCTGATAATTGAAGTTTATCCATACTGTTTTTATTGTTTTTGATGTATTTGCTAATAGGATTGTTTGTCTTGAAAGAGACTTTAATATTTTCTTTTTTGAGTAGGTTTTTTAGTTGAACACTAATGTTTCCGAGATATGTGAGGCTAACGTATTTGTGTTCAGATAGATCAGATGTTACTGGATAAATTTCTTTTATTGTGTTTTTGTGTATACGTTGGTTAATTAAATTATCTATTAGAGATGTATTATATCCATTGTTGTAAGCTATTTGTTTAATTATACATTTTTCTTTTTGGAAATTGACTTGGTTTAGTGGAATGTTCAATAAACGGTATATCATACTATGGAGAGCTGCTAGTTTGTGTTGGAATGGATGAAAAGAATTACGGTGTATAATGGTATCTGTTTGTGATGGTTTATGATAAATTGCGAAGTTATGTTTATTGTTTTCTCTAGTTATCGTGAGGTCAAGAAAGTTGATGGATTCATTATGTTCTATTTCTGAAGTGAAAACTATTTTTGGGTGGAGATTATTTATAAAATTCTCAAATGTTGATATTTGTCTGTTAGTACCTACGAAACATGCAATTATATCATCCACATACCTATACCAATAAAGGATGTATTTTTTGAACGGATGTTTATGAATTTTGTTTTCTAGGAAATCCATGAAGATTTCCGCAAGTAAAGAGCTTAGTGGATTTCCCATGATTAAACCTTCTTCGCTAGTATATAAAGTATTGTTAAATTTTAAGAAATTTTGGTTTATACAAATATTTAATAAATGTATTATTTCTGATTTTATGACGGGGTTTACTTTGTTATAATTTAAAAGTTCTTCTATCAGTTTTAATGTTTCCATTGGGGGGACACTAGGAAAAAGGTTTTTAACATCCCACGAAATCAATTTTGCATTGTTAGGTAAAGTTATATCTTTAATTTTTTTAGTTAGTTCTGCTGAGTTTTTTATGGAATATTTAGATGAAAATTTGGTGTGTTTTTTTATTATTTCAATGAGGTGTCTAGATAATTTGAAGGCCGGTGCTGTGCAGTATGGAACTACGGGTCTGATGGGATAATTTTCTTTATGTAATTTAATGAAAGAGTATAATTCTGGTGGTTGGGGATTACTATTAATCAATCTATATTTTTCTCTATCTGTTATAATGACTTGTGTATCTTTTAATGCATTTTTTATGGCTTTTTGAAACTTTTGAGTTGGGTCTTTGTTTAAGATGTTATATTTGGCAGAATTAATAAAATTTTCGGTTTTCTCAATGTAATCTGTCTTGTTTATTGCAATGATTGAATTGCCTTTATCGGCTTTAGTGAAAATTAGAGAGTTTGTTTTGGTTTTTGTTTTGATTGATTTGAGTGTGGAAAGGTTTCTGTTTATAGGTGTTTGGGGATTGAAAGATTTTATTATATCAGTTGCGGCAAATTTTGTTTGATTATTACAGTTTTTTAAAGCTCACTTGCCCAGATTGCCCAAAGATTTATATTGGTAGAACAGGTAGAAATTTCGGTACACGCCTAGCAGAACATAAAAGAAGTTTCGATAAAAATAAAAAAGAATCACATTATGCTAAACACCTTCTTGAAAATAACTATTCTTTCACAAAAGAAATAGAAATTCTACATGTTGAAAATAGAGGTCTAAAATTGAACTTATGGGAAATTTACGAAATAAATAAACATAAAAACAGCAATAACCTAGTAAATGAACAAATAGATTTTTATTACCCCCCTCTATTCAATATTTACAAGGGATCGAGTGAACACGATTCTGAAGGGAATATTCTTTGAGAAAACCAACCCGACGAACAATTAAAAACACATGTACACCTTCTGTAAAAAATCTTATAAATTCATTGTACAACAACTGTTACTTCGTATTCTGATGAAGTCTTTCTAGCAAAGACGAAACGTACGTCAATACCAAAAATAAAGTAGAAAATGTAAACAAGTGTTTTATTTTATAATGACAATTACAACTGATTTCTACCAAGCAACGGCCCAATCTATCATAGATCTATAAAGACTCTGTAATTTGTTTCAAATGTGTCTAACCTATTCGGCAAAGCTTCTCTTTTAGTTCTGCCAGTGAAATATTCTCGTCATCTGATGCTTCTGGTTCCGAAATATTAGGCCATAAATTTGCCCAATTTCTACTAATATTTCATGAAACTATGGTCGTCAAATATTGATCAAGATTGTCCATTACATCTTTCAAATTATACTGCTTCAAACAAGTTAGCCGGTCTTTATCTTCATGTGAAATGATATGATGGAGGAGGCGTTTTCTATATGACAGCTTTATATTCTAGATGAAATTCTGATTCATCGGCTGTACAATGTTGTACAATTTGGCGGCAGATACATAATCCTAAAATTTGGATTAGTATTGACTTCTTCCTCAGGTGAGTGCATTGTCTACTAATAGCAGTGCTTTACAGGGTTTGTTATTAATACTGAAAATTTCGTGACCTCCGATATGAAAGATGTTTTGAACCATTCCATAAATAGCGGTCTCATCATCCAACTTTTGATAGAAGCTTTGTATACAACTGGCAATGAAGTAACATATTTGAATGCTCGTGGGTTCGCAGCTTTCCCCAAGACTAACAGTGGTACTTTATGCGAACCTGCTGCGTAGCAGCACGGCATAAATATTAGACGGTCTTTTGAAATTTTTCGACCTGGTGCCGATTTTTCACCTTGATGGACCCAAGTTGTATCAGGTAATGTTCTCCAAAAAATTGCCGACTCATCAGCATTGTATACTTGCTCGTTGCTTAACTGCATCCAAATTTTTTCTGAAACGGTATTACGGCAGCAACGTCGCTGGACAGTTTTTCACCACAGACCTTCAAAAAACGAATTCCGTGCCTTAGCTTGAATTCGTCTTACCATCCAGAACTTGCTGAAATATCCTTTTTCCCTGTTATTTGTTCATAAAACTGTTTACCTTTTGTGCGTAAAATTTCTGATGAAACAGGTATGTGCTCATTTCGTTGTTAGAAACCAGTAGAAACCAGTTGTACAATGCAACCTCAAGTTCAGAGAGTTCTGCTTTTCGAATGATTCTTTTTTTGCCTACAAAAATAAAAGGAAAAAATAAATTCATAAAATAATACAAGTATTCATTGGTATTCCGTATTTCTACCTGCTCGTTGAAACGATTTTGCAATAAAGGTCCTTAGATTTTGGAATACCAAACTGCTCAACAATTTGACTTGTATGTTTTCCCCAATCAAGGTAATCTAATATTTTAGACTTTTCTGTGAGTGTGTCTTATGTGATCATTTGACTGGAGCCATTGCGTCCGGCACGCTTAAAAACATAGTGCAATGAATATTTTCGCGTCCGGATTTCAGAGGCAAAATTTTCAAAATGGCCAAATCACAGTGTCCTGATTACTGGAGTGTCCGGGCTATCGACTATCGGAACTATCGAAGTTGTACTGTACTTAACAATGAATCGATTCCCACAATCTTTCCATATTTCTATTCCAACATCCACTCGATAAATTTGATATTCCTGTATTTTTAACTGTGGCGTGGGTTTAAACTCAGATCTCGAATTTATAAAAATGTAAATCGGTAATACTTCAATTCATTTATTTAAATACTCATTCATGCCGATTCCCAAGTTCGACATCCACCTAAACGAAAAGAAAATTCATGTTCTTAGATAAAGCTGCCTCGACACGCTCATTAATCCTCGACATTTTCGGCAACCGCTCCCTATTTTCATTATCGTCCAAATATAAATTATGGCCTTCTCCGGAAATTTATCGGCCGATAAATTATTCAACGTCTGTAACCAGCTTGTAAATGACGAAACGATTAAATACAAGATACATCTTTCCAGTTGAATTTGATTTTAATTCCCTATTTTGTTTCAGGTAAGCGCCTTAATTCTCCCGTTGATAAGCGAAGTTGGAGAGGACCGAGCAGCAGGGCAGACCCATGGGGCAAAAAAAATAAAATTGATTAGGGTTGTTCGTGAGCGGATAGCCGAAACTTGGCAAGAAAGGGACATTCTAATGACTTAAGTTTAAGTGAATAGGATTGTTAAATTATGCGAGTCTTTTGCTTAGTAAAGAACTCCGATTTACGAGGGTTGTCAAGAAAGTTTCCACTGAAGGATAACGATGTCTCAGTTTTTTTCGTTATGGAACTACTTATTGCTGGAGCATTTCTTTCACAACGTAATTGGAATTCAATGAAATAGCTAACAAAAATATAGTCGGTCTAGAAAGTATCCGGAGTTTATAATTTCTGGAAATTTTAATACTCTTCTTTTTGAAACATTCTAAGACAAAAGTAATGTATAAAATAGGTTGTGTAGATAGTCGGCTATGGCCAAAGTTGCATGGCATTACCATTTTTCAAATATTGTTGATTGTCAACAGGTATACACTTTATGAAATAATGTCGCAACTAGAAAAAAGAAAACAGGTAGAATATTTGTATAGAAAAGGTTTTCGAAACGTTAAAAAATTGGTGAAATTGACTGAACTGAGAAAAAGTACTCTTTATGAGACAATAAAGATAATAACAATTGTCATGGATATAAAGCATAAACCAGTTTCAGGAAGACAGCGTAAGATTAAAGGGAACAATTTAAACGCTTTATTGGCCTTAGGACGACACAATCCGCACCTTGGGTTTTGCAAATTGGCTAACATATTTGGAAATCAACGAAATATAAAAGTATGTACAGAAACCATATGTATGTCACTGAAAAACAAGGCTACATATCAAGGAAACAAAAAAAATCCCTCTAATGACACCTTTACAAAAGGAACGAAGGATAAAATTTCATCAACATTTTCAAGAAGATAATTTTAATAATGTCCTCATATCTGATGAAAATTGTTTCCAACTTGGTGGAAATCACTTAAAAATCCTATCAAAACAACCTGTTGCCATTCAAATTTCCGAATTTTACACCAAAATAATGGCTTCGGGAGCAATATCTCAGCGTGGTGCTACGCCTCTATGTATAGTTGATGGAACCATTAATAGTGAAAAGTGTTGTGGCATTATGAACGATTTTCTCGTTGAAACGGCACATGCTTTATATCCAGAGGGGTGGTGTTTTCAGCAGGATAATGCAAGATGCCATACTTTGGCCTACACTCAAGCTTGGATGGAAGAACAACAAGTGACAACAATTTCAAGGACAGCAGCTTCACCAGATCTTAGTCCCATTGAAAACATATGGGGACTAATGAAGATTGAAGTTGAATGAGCAGCGCTATGAAATGCAGATGATTTATTTCAGTCAGTTTTACAGTCCTGGACCACCGAGAATTATGCAGGTAATCTAGTTTTAGGTGCAGCTCGCCGTTTAGTAAAGTGTTAACAGTTAAATGGAGGTTGTATAAGTAAAAAAGGAGAATATTTTGTTAGAATTTCTCAATTCAAGAATCAAAAATATATACTAAATAATTACAATTGAGCTTTGTTTTTTCCGGATACTTAGATTACTAGACGGACTATATGTCGATCCAGACAAAATAGGCTTCCAATAATATCAACAACTCGAATACATCGTTTTCTACGTTGTTTCATTGAAGTATACGTATACGCGTATATAATAGGCTGAAGAAAAATATCCACTATTTTTGCGTGGATTTCAAGACTTTGGGTCAAATATGCACCGTTTTGTTCTATACTTTGTTGCCATTTCAAAGGTAGCCTCATAAGGCCTCTGCCGTAGAAGTATTGGTTCTCATTGGCGAAAAACTCTTGTAATCGATTTTCAAAATCTTCTTTTGATGCCAATAATTTATCACTCTGGTAGTGATCGCTTGATCCCAGGCGTGAACTATTTGGTGGATGCATTAAGACATCTTAACCAATCTCCCGGAGTTTCTGGCGAGTCACTCTAGCGCCTGTGGCCTCAGGTTGTTCTGATGGAACTCAACACCTCTTCCGTTGGTCAATTCTGATCTTTTCTTGTGAATCCCTAGCTACAAACGATGCAGTTGGGATACGAATTTAATGTTTGGCCATATAAAAGTAAATCATAATGAATGATTCCTTTCTAGTCCCATCAAATGCACATTGAAACCTTCCTGGCGGTAAGTCCCGGTTTGGCCATCCTTCAAGCTGCTTCACCTCGCTTTGAACACGATATTTTTTGCATAATATTGTGTAATGCATTTCTCACCTCCAGTCACCATCAGTTTAAGAAATGGGTTTATTTTATTCCGTTTGGCCAATGCTTCGCAGATGGAAATTCGATCCATCATATTTTTTGGTGTTTATTGGTCTTGCATCCAATCATCGAGCTTCTTTTTGAATACAGGTTTGCGCAATTGGTTTAAAACTCTTTAATGGTTGATCTTTGGATCCTGGGCGATACTACGACTACTAATATACTGGTCAACTTCGATTATTTATGTATTTGTATCGCCATTTTCGACGGATCTGCCTGTGAGGAGTGCATCTTTAACATCAAGAATACCTGAACGGAATCGACGAAACTAAAATTGCTCGTAATGAGCGGTTACAGTTTTGGGAACATTGGCTTAAATTTTCGCCTTTATCACGGAAAATGTGTAAAATGTACTGAATATTCTTTTTACTGACTTCCATTTAAATACCCTGAAACTCACAACTGAATGTACAGAACAAAAAACAACAAAAGAATTTTTTTTATCGTGGAATGTCACCTTGACAACGAGCTTAAATCTGAAATTGTTTGATCCATACTACGAGATTTAGTTCGTTACTGCCATCTACCGAAAAAATGATGGATTTCTTTTTCCCAACCTTTTAATACCATATCATGATTATCGATAGTTCGTTGCATATTATTTTACTCGGTAGAGAGGAATTTTCAAATTAATTTTCCGCTGGAATGGATTTGATTGAGGGAAACAGATAGAACATATTACAATTTCGGGGAATTCAACATGGAAATGCCAGCGAATTTGAACAAACTACAGGGTTAGGCACGGAATTTGTTCCTAACTAAAATCTTTCTAGTATATATTAATTAAGGGCTGATAAATACAACAGAATTATTAGTTTGCCATCTAACGTTTTTGAACAATTTCATTCTCTTGACTGTGTCAAAAAAATTATCGTATGATTCCCGTATGATATCTGGCCTTTCTCGCTTGAGAGCAGTCTTTAGCTGGTTCACTGTATCGTAATTTTTTGCTACCAGTTTACTTGCTGTCTAAATACCTCCAATGCAGAAATCCAGGCGGTTTAATTCTAAGGAAAATGGAGGCCATGATCTTGGTGACAAAAGGCTGGAACATTATTCTAAAGCCATTGGACGGTGTACTGCTGGAACATCCAGCTTTCCCATTTGAACTGTTTACTTGCCCAAGGATTCAAGGAACCTTCCAATATTAACTCTTTATAGATAAGAGCATTAACATCTAACCATTTCGGTATTAAAACCAGTGGAGAACGTCCATTTTGTTTGATTGCTGCCCAAAGCATCATCGAAGCCGCTTTTTGTTTTTGATCTGTTCATAACTTGCAACTTTATTGCTGCAAAAATGACTAACGACTTGCATCTTTCCGCCAATATGAAAAAAAATTTTAAACTATTTGTAGCTGTTCAAGTGTCTCAATGAGTGGTCTGTCTAGAGTCTTCCTTTTGTTTTCTCCTGTCTGCGTAGGATGACTGGTTTGAGGATCGAGATGTTGTAGGGAGTGTTGACGAATTTTCTTCGAAGTGTCTGGAATCTGTTCAGTATTCGCTCTACCATCATCTTTTCGTACAAAAAGACATTTGGAGGATTGTAGAGTGAGTGGGTTGTTTTGGTGACAGATCTTACTTATCTTCCTCAACGTACTACGTTTGCTACTTCGATGTTGTAAAGAGTCGATTGGTTGCAGTTGGTGTATATTACCATATTCTAAAATCGGTCTGCATATGGTCTTATAGATTGTGCTTGATGTTTTGAGGTCTGTGCCGTGATTTCCATATGTAAGAGATCGAAAGTGCTTAGATCTCACAATCGTTTCTCTTTTCTTTTTGAAGAAATGTAGCTTGAAATTAATTTTGTTATATATTGTGATTCCCAGATGCTTTGTAGTTGGCATTGGTTTGATGGTTTGTTGTAGCATTCTGATGCATGGTGATGTATCTCTTAATTTCTGATCGAATATTATTAATTTGGATTTTTTAGGATTTGGTGAGATCCTTCAGTTTGTCATCCATTTTATGCTTTTGTTGCGAAGCTCTTGAAGTGCTTCCATCGTATCTTTCAGGTTCTTATTGTGATGATAGCTGTATCATCTCCATACTGAAGGATGTAATTGTTAAGATCGCCAGTTGTGTAGGTATTGTATACGCAATTGTTGTATATAAGAGGTAAAAATGGAGAGCCCTGAGTTACCCCCTGTTTAGAGATTAATGCTTCTGAGAGACGTTTCTTGATTTTCACCATCATGCTTCTATCCTTTAAGAAGTCTTGTGTTATATTTTGTAGGTAGGCTGGAGTGTTCACTTGGTGAAGTTTATATAATAGACCTTTATGCCGTACACTATCGAATGCCTTTCTGATGTCCGTGAACACAGCTGTAGACTTGTGTCCTTGTTTCATTGTGGTTAGAATCTCCGATTTTAAAGCCGCCAGCGGGTGGATGGGCAAGTGGTTCTTTTTGAGTCCAAACTGAAAGGAGGGGATGTTGTGTCCAATAGAATTTTAGGGACTCATTTTTAAAATTTTTTCAAATGTTTTACCAATGATTGGCAAGAGTGTGATGGGACGGTAGCTGGACACCTGTTTGTGATCTGTGCCATATTTGTGGATTGTGATAATAGTACCCTTTTTCCATTCGTTTGGAAAATAGCCAGTATTCAGATACTGATTGTCGATTTTTTTCATTCAAATAAAGTAATTTTAGAGTAAAAGTGACAACGAAGTGAATTTTGGGACAATTTCTGTACATAACTCCGTACAATCTTCAGATGTAATCGGTCTCGCAAACAACATTCCTTCCGTTAAACAGAATTTGAAGATATTGCAGGAAAGTATGGTATTGTAAGAATGTAATTTTAAATTCAGAATAAACAATGATGGTAGAAATTATTTCCGATGAAAATAACGGAAGGGCCATCTTGCGTTTGCATTTTTAAGTAGTGGTCATTTCAACTCCTGCCATTTGTATTTCAGCAGAAAGTGACATCAACGAAATGAATCGACTTACACTCAAACAAAACTGAAAAATATTGAAAACTTATTTCCAAACTGGTGAAGCATCTATCCCAACTGTTAGAAATTTACGTGGAACATTCATTAGAAATGAAAAGGCAAATTATGGATTAACAGCTCGTCCAAATTATCGTTAAGTAAGCACACTTGAAACATTACTGCTTCTCTCATTCCTTTTGGCTTAAAAATTCAAATTTGTAGTGTGATTAGCAGAATAAATCTACATGATATTGAATATATTGTAATAAGTATTCTACCATGTGAAAGAACCCCTTTTTGTTATTTTAGCAAATGTAATATATTGTTAAACTTGCAAGACGAATGATATCCAAATAGCATAATATGTAATCAATGTATAATGTTAATTTCTAATTATAAAACTCGGCTTATCTTTTTTCAGGTCCTCTAATATCGGCTGTATAATATTAGAGTTATCTGAAGATAATCTTTATCAGAATGATCTATGATGTATAAGACCCACGGTTTCTGTTACATAATGCGATTGACTCAGCTATCGGAAGATGTCTTTACAATACTTTAAATTCCAAGCTGCTTAAATATTCATTAATCACCTTCATTATTTAAATATAAATTGAAGTAGATACACGAAGGATTTAGAAGATTTATATGCCCATTCATAAAAGATACATAGATAAAATAGACGGTTTCAATATACCAAATATTGAAAATGCCTGAGTTGAGAAGAGAATTTCTTAATACATTACTATTATTCAGCCTGTAATTAGATTTTCAATGTTTATCATGGAATTGTCATAAATTTACAAATATTTTTAACGGTTTGCAATCCTTTTAATTAATTTGATAAAAAGATTCGTGTGGTATTGGAAATGTTAGGTGAAGTGCATTAAGTAATCGATTTTCCGAACGAATTTTTATCAATAAAATATTGAAATCGTGTTGTGTTTCATTTTAACATACAGAAATAGTGCCTTTGTTAATTTTTTTTTTCATCCTGTAACATTTCTGGTGTTATTTCGTTACATGCTTACATACACATTATTGTCTGGCGAATATCTGCTAGAGAAATATGGTGAAGAATTCAAGACGAAATGTTAAGTAAAAACATTAATAATGTTTAAGATTCTTGAAGGGGTTGGTACTACTTTTAGTACACCTACAAATTTAACGTCCCCCTCCAATGAACATTGACCTGTGTCGGCGTTTTCCGGAAAATCTCATTCATTACGGAAATCTCCGACTGGACTGTTTTATCTGGGCCATTCGGTATGTGTGAAAATATATCGTGAAATTGCCTTGGTATATTGTTCATTAACATCACCTGCCAGGATAAAAAAATTTTGTTCTGATATTTAGGAATGCAGCTCATTCCTTTCTTTCAGTTGTTGAATTCCGAACGCAACAAGCTTGATCCTTATAACTACAGGCCAATTAGTCTGACGTTGGCTACTTGTAGACTGATGGAGAGGATCATATGTGAAGCCATCTCAACCTTTGCGGTTACCAACAAAATTCTGCCTGAACAACAGCATGATTTCGTACCACGGCGCCGTCTCAACCAGCCTACTATCTGGGTATTAAAGGCGATTGTTTGTCGTAGATAACCTCATTGTCACATGATAGGACTTTTCGGGTAAGAGTTGGAAATAGCATGTTGTCAACTGATGCCCGTGTTATCGGCGGTATTCCTCAAGATACGGTCTTCGGACCAATTTTGTTCGTCTTGTTTACATTAGATCTTCCATCCTACATAAAATCGAACTGTGTTTTATTTGCCGATGACATGAAATTTTATAGTTGTCTTCCTACACGCGCTAGAGTTCTCCAGTATCACCTGAACACGTTGAATCGATAGTGTGAAGAATGGATGCTACCTCTCAACATTAATAAGTGCTGCGTGCTTCACATAGGCAGAAAGAATCCAAAAATTAACTACTTCGAGAGGAGATTACGGAGAACTGTTGACGAGCACTGCGATTTGGGAGTTACAGTTATCTAATTTATCTGGTCCCGCCATATTGCCAACATATGCAGCAAAACCAAGCAATTATGCTACTTTTCATATCGCTCCTTCCAACGTCCAATCTATTATATACCTCCTATGTCCGTCCGATTATAGAATTTACGGGTCCAGCTTGGTGGTCTCCATTCAGGGGCGACTTGAAAGCATTGGAGGCTGTTCAGCGCACATGTACACGATTTCCATATGGTCGCAACCGCCCTTATTATGATTCCCGAATCCAACTCTTGGGCATCCCTAGATTTGCGCATCGACGTGAGCAGGGTGATCTTATAATGACCTACCAGGCACTCCATGGATATGCTGATGGTTGCCTGCAAGCCTTATTTACAGGGAACCAAAATAACTTAAGGAGTCACGAATATGGGCTTGCCAGGGAGAAATTTAGAACTTCGGTTCACCAAAACATTCTATCCAATAGGATATTTGAGCGCTGGAATCGTTTACCACCTGATGTTGGTGTGCCTTCGGTTAACGGATTCATGAATCGCTTCGACAATTGGATCTTAGCACATTAATTGTATTATAAACTTTTGTTTACTTTTGTTCGTAAGTTTATAGGTTTATACCTCAATTTTTTTTGTATTTAATAAAAATAATTATTATTATTATTATAAAGTACTAGTCTACAATTCAGGAAGAGTTCGAAAATTTTTATTTTGATAGTTTGATAATTTTGATGTACAAATAGCACATAAACATAATTGGCAATAAGAAATTGACTGAATCCGTCCCAACTTGACCGAAATTCCTTCTAATAAAAAGAAATAATCAAAAATAATTTTTCAATATCATTTTATCTAATTCACTGGAAATACCTAAGTTCTTCTTCTAGTGTTTTTCTGTGATAATAGTGAAGAGGTATGTTTCAGTATTGGTAGAAATATCAATTTTGACCTCATAATTCGCTGACAGCGAAACTAAAATCAAAACTATAAAAGCAGTAGCTGCTGTTAACTTTTTCAGACATAATATAATTTTTATACTTGTTGGATTGTTTGCCACAAATTTTAATTTCGAAATATTTCTTGAAAATTTCAAAAAATTGTTAGGCAATGTTGCTGTGAATTTTGCTTCTCAAAATGCCGGTAAAAAAAGTTCTGTATTCACTATCGTTTGTTGAGTAAGTTCGATCAATATTATATGTTTTCTTTGACTTCTTTTTAATGGTTTACGATGTGTGTTAGTTCTATATGTGTACTCAAAAGAAACATTTATTCAATTTAATTTTTTTTAATTTTGAAGAAATTTTCTTAGATTGAAATTTGTGAAGAATTGTAACAAAATTTGCCTAATGTTTAAGGTAATAGTTAGTTTATGTAGACAAAGATAATCTCAAATAACCATAAATTAGATATATCCTATCATAGAAACTGGAAAAACCACAAAATTCATTCCTTTATTGTAGTAACATAATTAAAGAATTAGCCAAAATACTTTCAAATTCGTTTTATAATTGTGCTTTTAACCACACGAACCAAAATATCTTTTTATTATTCGATGCAAAGAAACCAACCTCAAAAATACATTAATCGGGAGTTAAAAACCCCCCTTACTGCTTTAAGCGGTAGACTACACAATTATAATACTCACAATCTATCTACTTTGAATTCCATCCTTGGCCAATTTTTTTTCGAGAAACGCACTCTCAGGAAAAATCAAAGAAAAATTTGATACGGTCAAAAGCAACAAAAATATTTCTGTTACTAAACTGGATCCCATATTATGTAGGCATTCCATGAAGCATCAGACCAACTTGCAGAACCAGCAACATACTCCGAACGTCCTGCGACAAATATCCAGCTCCACACAAACTTAGGAACTACCACAAAGCAGGAATCATTTCAAAGATAGCATACATAATAGGATAACATAACATTCAGCTGCATGAATGCAATTCGACAAACCAAGAAAAATCATTCGTAGCAGACAAGATGAAACAATGACGGGAACACTAAGAATAGATTATAAAACCAATTTTAATGTGAGTCAATACTTGATAGAAGTAAAATTTAAATGACTTTAAATTCAGAATTATATATTCTAACTTCTACATTATATATTGAAACTATATACAAAAACTATCAAATTGATATCCCATATATAATCAATATAAAATATTTTTCAATGTCTCGGAAAAAACCTTTTTACATCCCGACTTGAAATGTTTTAATACAAATGTATTAACAAAAACTATATAAGTATGTATATTAACATACAAATACAAGAAAATCCACTATTCCAAAATTATCTAAAATTATCAAAATAAAGGATCAAATAAAAATAATTGAACGAGAACTCGAACATTTGATAGCTATTTCGGCCTATATGGCCTCATCAGAAATGTATTGAATTCAGATTCAAATATATAACAAGATCAACATTCAACTTACCAAAATAAATTCTTGATTGTTTCGGTCTCTACTTGACGGAAATTCATCGTAAATGATTTGAATTAAAACACTTTATTTCCGCTTATTTTTATTTTTCAACGACAATTGTTTCGTCAATTACATATTGACTTCGTCAGGTGAGTATGGTAACTAGTTACCGTACCAGCGGAAATAAAGTGTTTTACTTCAAATCATTTACCAAAATAAGATAAAACATGGAACGAATAAACTTGAAGTAAGCTTTGAAGTATCCGAAATAAAACAGAAATGATCAACGTATTGTTACGTATAACCTATAACTATTTGTACTCGGAACACAGTAAAACAATAACAAAAGTTATTCACCCCAAATAATGTCTCATGATAAGAAAAATAACCAGAATTTCAAAAATAATAAATAATTGAGGAATATATTCTGAATATAAGGACTCTATATGAAATTATTTCATAA